>JACAXG010000047.1:1515363-4293180 GCA_018881555.1 Amblyornis subalaris | reverse complement strand
TCCCTTCCCTTCCCTTCCCTTCCCTTCCCTTCCCTTCCCTTCCCTTCCCTTCCCTTCCCTTCCCTTCCCTATTTTCCAGCTCCTCCCAGTTTATATCCTGAGCATGACCTTCTGTGGTGTGGAATATCCCTTTGGCCAGTTTGGTCAGCTGTCCTGGCCATACTCTGTCCCATCTACCTGTGCTCCTCCTCACTGGCAGAGCATGAGGCACTGAAAAGTCCTTGGCTCAGTGAGTACCACTACTCAGCAACAACCAAAACATCAGTCTGTTATCAACACTATTCTCATACTGAATCCAAACCACAGAACTGTACCAAGTATTAGGAAGAAAATTAACTCTATCCCAGATGAAACCAGGACATAAAGTGTCTTGTAAAATTTCTTTGTATCTAATCAGCATTTTCAATTTTTTGGCTTCCAGGGTTTGTTGGGGGTTTTTTGGTTGGTGTTTGTTTGTTTGTTTGTTTGTTTGTTTGTTTGTTTTAAATTGCTGCCCCCTTTTGAAGAAAGCTTTATTGAAATGGACTTCCAGGTCATTTTTGACTTGACTTTGAATGTCAGCACCTGCAACTGCTATATCCTTTCCACCACTAATCTCTCCACTTTCCTCACAGGCTATAAATTACTTGTCTTTCTATGTCCTTTGCAAGATATGTTTTTAGCTTTTCTCTTCTCTAACCCATAATCCTCTAGCTGCCTTTTCCTCTGTGGGTAGTAGAGCTCCCATGTACCTAACTGAACTTGGAGCCATTGCTTTGAACTTCACAGCATCTATGTCAGACACGAAAAAAACCTTTCAGATGAAAGTTTGTAATTTTCCCCCAACTTTATTAGATGGACTAATAAAACACAGGACCTCTATTCACAAACCTTGACTTATTGTCATCAGATGGACAGGCACAGTAGATGCTCCACACATGGGTTGACTGGGAATGACTTAAACATCAGGGACTGTCCTGCCTTCCCCAACCAGGGAACAGGGCAGGCTGCTGTGGAACGATGGATGGGGCAACCCCAGCCCAATATATTGGGTACCTCCATGGGGAAGGAAGTGCCTGATGTAGAGGGTGTCTACTCTGATCAGGAAGAACAAGTAGATGAGGCCTTCCACAGCCTCCCATTTCCAGAATTTAACCATACCAATATTTGCTGAAGGAAGAGCACAACCTTTGAGGTTCCTGGAGAGCATTGATGAAAATGTCCCGACCAAAGTGACAGAGAAGCCAGTGGGGAGAGGTGTCCTGTTGGACCTCACACTTACAAAGAAGGGAAGGCCCACTGAGGATGTGAAAGTCAAAGGCTGCCTTGACTGAAGTGAACAAGAGATGGTGGAGTTAAGTATCCTGAGAGGAGACAGCAGGGCAAAGACCAAGATTCCAACCCTCGCCTTTAGGATAGAAGATTTTGGCCTCTTCAGGGATCGACTTGAAAGAATCCTCTGGGATAGAATCCTAAAGGGAAGAGGGGTCCAAGAAAGCTGGTTGATATTCAACAATCACCTTCCTTATGCTTAAGAACAATCCATCCTAAAGAACAGGCAGTGAAGCAAAAATGTCAGGGGGCCTGTGTGGATTGTTAAGGAGTTTCTGGACAAACTCAAGACCTCAAAAAGAAGTATGCAGAAAGTGGAATCAGGGTCAGGTAACCTGTGAGAAATATAGAGACACCTTCTGAGCAAACAGACACAGTTAGGAAAGAGCCAAAGCCATCCAGAGTTGAGTCTGCCAAGGAATGTCAAGAGAAATAAGAAAAGCTTCCATAAATACATAAGGGGAAAAAGAAGCGTAGTGAAAATGTGGGCCTGCTGCTGAAAGGCGCAGGTGTTTTGGTGACACAAACAAGTCTGAGGTACTTCACGTCATCTTCACCTTAGCCTTTGCTAAAAAGACACAACTTCAGGAATCCCCAGAGACCAGGGTGAAAGACTGGAGTGAGAAAGATGTACCTTTGGTGGAAGAGGATCAGGTCAGAGAATACTTAAGCAAACTGGACATACATAAACCCAGCAGGGCCCCAACAGGATGTACCACTGAGTGCTGAGGGAGCTGGCTGAGGTCATTGTAAGCCCACCTTCAATTGTTCCTTCCCTTGCTTCTGATGGTTCTCATATTTCCATGCAAAACAGCAGTCATCACAGGCTTCTCACAATCGATCAGTGTCCCTTATATTCCATATCATCATCCTCCAGCTGGAGAGTTGCACTTGATTGCTTCACACTTAGAGATATGTTGACATTAAGGTAAGGCATTATGTGGGTAAAATCCTACATGAATAAATTCTGCATTCTGTGGTCTGAATGCAGTCTGCTGGACCTGTTATGAGGGTTAGAAGGAGAAGCAGAGGTGGTAGAAGTGCTGCAGGGCTGAGAAAAGACAGATTGGTATAAAGGTTATAAAGGTTGGAAAACCACTATTTTATGCATGAGACAAAGCAAAGTACTGACCTGGCCTTCTGCCTTTGTTCAAGATCCTTTCCATGTACACAAAGCAATTTCAAATAGAGGATTTGCTCTTCATCTCTCAAATATTATTTCAGTTCATCCAAGAAGCCCTTCCCCGAATGCACTGTATATCACTGGGGACCTGCTCTACACTCCAAATGTTTTTTTCATGTAATAAATACTTGACATTTAGAAAAATCGCTTCTAAATTTACACAGTGCAGAGCTCACAGTTTGAGGTTACCCTCTAAACACCCTGAAGTGCCAGGCGCATAAATAAATATCTTTGCAAATAGATTCTCATTTATTAGTTTTGCAAGAGTATTTTCACTTCTTGGAGATGGGTGATTACTGCAGGAGGGAAGAAACGCTTCTGGTTTAAATTAAATAGTAAGAAAATGCAGGAGAAAGGCTGATCAAAAATGTTAAATTCTCTCCTTGTTCTTTTCATGTTTTCTATCTTTGTAATTTAAATTTCATAATAATAGTACTATACATCAAAACTGTGCAGTTGTGCTTTATGTCATAGCCAACCAAGCATAGATTAAGCTGTGGAACAGCAGCAAGAAATAAACTGCCATTTTCAGGGAGAGGAAATGCTGTCTGTCTGCAGGTCATGCATGGTCTCCATCCTACAGAACATAAATAGATCTCAGGATGTACTATCTACTCCCATAGCACTACTGGGAGATGACCAAGCATTGCTGTCCCCGTATCAAAGAGGGAATAAAATAGGACTAAGTGCTTTGCCATAGAGAAATCCAGGGACTGCTGTCTGCTCTCACTACATAAAGATCAAAAAGTTCCCTACAAAGGCATCCTTCCRTCTGAACTGCAATGTCTCACCTCATTTCCAGGCATGTGGAAA
Organism: Amblyornis subalaris; assembly: GCA_018881555.1. Taxonomy (NCBI): domain Eukaryota; kingdom Metazoa; phylum Chordata; class Aves; order Passeriformes; family Ptilonorhynchidae; genus Amblyornis; species Amblyornis subalaris. Next base: position 4,289,873 of record JACAXG010000047.1, on the reverse strand, counting down.
GCAAGAAAAGATTCCTGATGGCCATGAATTGGTTGGCACCTCTTCTCACGATTACCTGTGGATGGTGCCTGTGCAGCACAGGCTGGAGTAGTGATGCAGTTAATGGTGCCATGCAGGGATACAGCCTTAATCAGTGAGCAAGGTGATCTTTTCACTTACTTTTGCTGTCAAAAACCTAAACCTCTTGTTCAAACTATCTCTGCTGTCAGGGGTAGCGTAACAGCACTGTGATGGATGGGATGAAGGGCCTGACTGTTTCTGACTACAGAAGGCAGCCCAGATGTTTACCCTGGGACAGGCTGGATAGGCCATGCTCTTCTTTAGTACAGACTGAGTCTTAGCAGCCAAAATCACAAGGGACCGGGGATCCTTGGACATGTGCTCAGAGCCCTTGAGCCCATGGCCTTCAGCTCAGGGACTGCCTGTGTTTTCCCATGTTGTCTGTGAGTCAGTAGCAGTAATAACCATGATGATTCCAGACTTTTGTTTTGGTCTAGCTGTGCCAGAACACTGTTTTTTGGCCAAGTCAGCACTTTAGTGAAACTAAAGTAGTTTGACACTTTTTCTGGCAAACGACAGACAAAGCCATGTGGCACCTATTGAGTGTGGGGGTCCCTGATAGCACAAAATCATGCTTTTACTACTGCTTACCTCTTTGTCTGAGTGTGGATATCTGGATTCAACGAATATGCTTCTCAGTCAAGCTTCATGACATCCTCTTTGTAGTGTTGTACTACACTGAGAACTGGCTTACTAGTTACTTACCTGCAGGTTCTGGTTCTGTGAGGAAGATCTCCATGGCTCCCAAAGACCCTCAGACTCACAGTTACTTTATGCCTTGCTAATGAATTTATCCAAGCGAAGCAGTGAAAATCCCTAAGTGAAAGCTGTTTGACTTACACTGCTAGATTGACAAACTAAGCTAAAGCCAAAGTACAATCGGATTAAACTACTCTTGATGTGTCTATTCAGGGCTGCACAGCAGTTTGAGTACACAAATCCTGATTTCAACAGTGAGCATTTGATAAAGAGCTTTTACATTCTGATTAACTTTTTGTGACCATGAAAATTGTTTTAGAGGTCAAAGAAATTAAGTTCACTATGTTTGTTATTCACAAAGGTTAATCTATACCTGTTCTCTTCCAGAGAATCCTTATACGCAATCTCTAAGGGATGTTACATAGTGTGCTATGTAGCTACTATTTCCCTGCTTATGAAATGTAATGCCACAGGGTAATGATCAGGCCCTAATAAAGTCCATGGCTGTGTATGAATAAGGGAGGTGCAAGTGGTAGCTCAGTCTGCGGTTGCACCTGCATTTCACCCACTCCCTCAGGGTGGAACACTGAACTATGATGGCCCAGCTAGTCACCCTGCACTCTCTCCATAAACCAGAGAATCTAGGGCAGGATTTATCACATGCTAACGCAGACACCTAAAACAAGCTGGATGAATTATACTCCACTTCTCTCCAAGACCATAAAGGGAACCCACAGTGGTGACTTAGAACTGTAGTGATGACACCTGTAGTCAGTTCCATGGAAACCACCTTTGGTCTCAAAATGCATCTACTTCAGTTCACAGCTAGGTTGTACAGCACTGAAGTCAGCTGGGCCACACTCCCCCCTCTTCTTTTTCTTTTCCCCGGGTCTGAGGTCACTTTGCAGTGATCTTTCATCTCAGCTGATCTCTTGCTGTCTGACTTTTGAAATTAATATCCTCAGCAAATCATTCCGCTCCTGCAGAGCACATACGACACAATCAGTATCATTACTTCATATCACACCTCAGTTGTCACTTCATTTTAATGGACGGCAAGTAAGATGAACTTGAAAAGTGCTCTAAGTTAATGTTCTTAGAGTTTCTATTTTAGATTCTTCTGAAAGATGTTAAATATGTTCAGAAAAAGAGATTTCATCCTAGAAATTACTATCTGTATTACAGTGAAGTGAAGAGGGCCAACAGAGTTCAGAGCTCTATGATTCAGGCACTGTTGAAAAAACATTCAATGTAGATAGGGAAAGTGTAGGACAGGAATGATGGGACTGATCTAGTAAGCGTAGGTGTTTATGATGTAGGAATTTATATATAAAGTAGTCACCCTGACTATGAAGTAGCCTCCTGTACTTAAGGACCACGTAGCTTGGCATACAAGTCTCCCTACCTTGAACTGGAGGCTCTGCGTGGTGAGATGAGTATTTCCCTCTGTCCCCTCGCTCAGCTTTACAGCAAGGTGAGATGTCCATCTGCCTTCCACTCTGACCCATTCAGTGCTTCAACACGTCTGACTTTTTAAAATGAAGTTATTTTATCAGCATTTGATGGAGAACTGTGAATGCGATGTCAGAGTACTGCAATCTTCCATTTTGGGTCACTCCCTCTGCCACTAAATAATCAAACTCCATTCATCCCTCCCTCTTAACATTTCTCCATGATGTATCACACACAAACATATCCAGAGTATCTCAAACCTTGTCTCTTACTCTTCTACTCCGGTGCCTCAGAGAACATCATTCTTTTTTTTTTGGATACAGCTTTGAAATCTTTTCTGAGAGTGTAAAAACTCTGTACTTTTGAAAAGAGAACCAAATAATTTTAAATCCAGCTAGGGTAACAGTCCTTTTGCTTCTCTTTTATATCATAATCCAACTTTAGGACATTTACTGAGGCAGCACGCCACTCAACTCCTTCCTCTCCTACATGTGACTCAGACCCATCATTCCTACCTTCCAGGCAGGAATCCAAGGGTGGGAGTTGACAGCAGCCCAGAGGCAGGACGTGTGCCCGTGCCCTGTCAAAGGGCACACACAGTGTGGGGCTGTAGCCCACTCCTGGGGTCCTGCTGGGGCTCACAGCAGGTTTTGCACAATGCCTATTGTTCAAGGGAAACTACCAGTATTAAAGGGGCAATTCAAATTGCGGGACCGTCACAGCATGATTTTACTTTGTCAAAACTCTACACACAATAAAAGAGCAATTTTTGTCCTTACAAAGATTAAAAGCTAAACAAAAAGAACTTATGTCCCTGCAGGTTTGGATTTACACAAGCAACACTGCGCTTAGAACTCAGTCAGAATATTTTTGCCTTAAAAGTCTCTCAAATTACCTAATAAAAGTAATTTCAAAGATGAAAGTTATTCCATTTCTAATGCTTTTATCTTTTTTCCAGCACATCCAGCATTTCTTCCTCCAATGACAGGAGCAGGATGTGAGCTCCTAGACTTTGCCTCCCTGTGCTGTAGAAAACAGACAGCAGCTTAAATTCAGTCCTCGCTGGGGTCTCTTTTTTTTCATCTACATGATAAAAGATCTGCAGTGCTATACTTCAGAGCTAATGCTTTCATTATGGTATCTCCATTAACCAGATGGTTCCATCTATCAGTCTGCAGCGAGAACTTAACATTCCTATTTACTATTAATTTGCTCTGGTGCAGACACTCAATACAGGATGGAATGGGCAAGCTAAAACTTAGCCACGTATCTCAAAACCCAGGCATATTTAGTTACCAGAGCATGGCCATACTGGGGTTCCTAAAAAGGAGGCAATCTTCCCATACCTTTTAAAATGCTGATGACTTCCTCAACCCATACGTGTATCTTTCCAGCTGCTGGCTGTCCTGTGGTTGTAATCCGAGCTTCCCTAACCCACTGCCATGGCTTTCACCTTGTAGACTTTGACCATTCTCTTCTCCTGGACTAAGCCAGTGCCTCATGTTTTAACATCTTCCTTCACATGACAGTTTTTGCCTAACAGTATTTGGAGGCAAGAGGAAAACCTAACCTGGTCTTGGACAATATCATTGCTCCTGGGAACATTCCTTCCAAAACCCTTCTAATACCAGTGACCATGTGTTTCTCACAGCAGGAGTACCATCTTGATGGTAGATGCTCTGCCCCTAGGAGAATGGTTTGTGCTTGGTGTGATCCAGAGGTACAACTGTGTGACAGGCATAACCTCAGTGCACAACCACTTCCTTCCCACTCTCATCTTGCCAAGCCGACTTTTCCCAGACTGCTCCCTGTCTAAGCAGGGGATGAGGAAAAGGCAATGCTTTTTCTAGGACAGCACTCAGTTATTCTGTGCTTGGACCAAGCAGTCCTAATCACCTGGCAGTGCTGCTCTTTCAACATTTGGCTGTTCATAAATATTTGAGATGGCTAAGCTCAATCTAAGACACTTCCCACAGCAGAAATCACACTTCTGCTTTAGAACCTGCTCTGATTATGAGGACACATTTGCATCCGCATCACTCATATATGCAATTCCAGCTGTCAGCACAGCAAACAAAAGAAACCCTTTAGTGTTGATCATCTATGAAAGACTCATGCACTAGGGGAAGGAGGTAGGCCACAAAGATCCAGATCTTAATCTTCAGACAGAAGCCACTTGATGGTCCATGAGGCCAAATAAAAGCTTTCAGTTCTAATCCTCTGTTCTGTCTGCAATAAAATTTGGCAATTGCAGTTCAGTCCCTAGAGGGCCCTAAAGGATAATAGTCCTCCTCACAAAACAGCTGCATGTACATATTTGACCTGATTTAACAAGGCAGTCAGCTTCTATTTGGAGAAGCCACTGTAAGCAGCACAGAAGTTCTACGGCTGCCTTCTGCCCAAAAGTAAAAAGTAAATGCTGGGAGGGAAAATTCTTTCTCTGAACTTTATCTGTTTGAAATTTGTTCACTACGAGTATCTGTGTATGTGACCAAAACCTATATTAAGAAAAAAACGCCTCATAAGCTACTGAAACGTGTATAAAAAACTTTACCATCAATGGTTTTAACATTTTCCATTAATCATTGTTTTGAAAGTGTTTAGTTATTTTCAGAGATAGTTTTCAAATTTAAGAGCTATTTTTAGAGGAAAATGGTAACATTTGTTGTTTCTTGTTTGGTTCCTTTCCTTGTTTGATTTTTCTTCAATTAATAATTTTTGAAAAGTATTTCAAGTCATTAGAAGTAATGAAAGATGGTTAATTGTGTTGCCATTCAAGAATAGAAAAGATTAAAATCACATGGAGATACCATTTAAGCAACAGATATTTATACATGCACCAGTGCTCCAACCTCCTATATCTGCTTTTAAGCACAGCTTGCTGTTTAAGGAATTGTCCACATTTCTACTGTAAGTTGCTAATACTGCTGCAGAGGAATCAGACTAATGCATTTTCTATGCTGCTGCCTCAGGAGGCATATTTTTGATTATTTAGTTTCAGGAATTCACAAAAGAAAAAAACCGCCACCACAATTATGCCTAGTAAGTCTTTATTTCCAAACATAAATTGCAAAAATATTCTATTACAGAACAGGTAACAAGTACAGAATTCTAAGTATGCCTTATAACAGTGAAACCATTGCCTCCTTGACAAAAAATCATCAGGCACTTAAAACATGAAAACAAAGTACAAATTAAATCAGCTGTAACAGATGACTCAACACGACAACTTCACCTTGGTTCTCTGTAATAAAAGCACACACACGGCTGAGGGGCTCCTGCCTCCTCCTAAACCCTGCGCAGAGACAGTTCTATATTATGCTGCACACATTCTACTCAGACAATATCAAGTTCACAACCGAAAACATAAATAAGTTCAGCACTGAGAGAATTTGAGGAACCTTTGTGGAACAGCAGTAGCAGAGCCTACACTAGCAGCTTCACACAGAGCTTGGTGCATGTGGAGGAGCACAATTATACCAGCTCCATGGGGGAATAAGCTCTGCTTTGACAATTGCATTGGAAAGAATGGAGCTGAAATGAATGCAAACAATATGCAGTTTAAGAGACAATTAAACCTCTGGGCAAAAGCTATCATGGTAACTTTATGAAATTACATTTTGACACATGGAACAGTCTTTGAAAAGAAAAGCCACGCATTTGCCATCCCTGAGGAGCAGCCCTGTGCAAGACCTCTCCATTCACCTGTTTTCTCACTTGCAGATCTTGAACTAAATCAGCAGCAGAGGTGGCCTCTTAGACCTTAGAAAGGTAAATCTAAGAAGCAAGTGTCCAAATGACTAACAAAAATACTCCTCCAGAAATCAGTCAGATACCCTTAAAATTATTTTGGCTTGTATGACTGGTTTTTTAGGTGACAATATGTAACTTCCCACACACTCTACTCTGGTGGCATTAAAAAAGAAGAATATTTAAAATAATTTTAATTAGGTACTCAAAGAAAAGAATATCAAGAATATTAACATAAAGAATACATATGAAGCTACCATATAAGTAGTATATATAAAAATGCAGAAATGTCAGCTGTTATACTTCAATGTCACAAGAATTTAAGAATGGGTTTGTACTGTAAAAAATAAATACACCACGGACGAGGTGCTTTTAGGAAAATATCTCACAGCCGACCCAAGAGCTGAGAAGCCTAGCAGGTTGTTGAACTACAGACTTGCTGTGAAGAATCTCCTCTTGTCAGGGACTGAAGTGAATAGTGAAGAATTTAAACCCAGCAATACTGACAATAGGCTATCCTGTCACAGCCCATTCTGATGGGCTCTTGCCTTGAAACCATGATGGGATCATTAAATACTTCCATCATGCATTGCGAGTTTTCTCCCTCACTGGAGAGAAGAGGGATGAAAAAAAGACAAGACAAAGCAGTACCAGGTGCAGCAACGAACACTGATATATTGCTGAAGGTACATCAGGATTTAGCAAAAGAGAGACTTGAATGTTCTTTTGATGGCAACATGAGGATGTGATTCCTTGTATTCTACAGCCAGACTGTTTTCATCCTTAAACCAGTATCTGCCAAAACCTGCCACCCAAGGGCAGTTATTTCTCGTGCTCAGAGTGGTGTGAGTTCCATTACCACACCTCACAGTACTAGGCTTACTCCTCGGTCGATGGCAAACCCAGGCTGATGTACTCCCATCGTGTTAAGCTCTTGTTATATTGCTGGAATTTGCTCAACACTGAGAGCACACTGCCAGGCTGCTACCCCAGCCATAACCCAGTAACCCCAGGTCATTCCCCTGGTGAGCCGCGTTCCCAGAATAGGAAGGTATTCTGAAATGGGCCCTTATGAAAGGAGACCACTAAATAACAGCAATAGTTCCTTTGTTTAGTGGCATGCTGCAGAGCGTTTCTGCTCTACTTGATCATAATGATAATTTAGAACAAATTAAATACTTTATAAAAATCTGGAACAAAGCTTAATATAAATCTGCCCACTTGTTGTATGCTGTAGCTGAAAAGCCCAAAGGATTTCTCCAGAGTACTCTGAGAGATCAGCAGCATTTGAAACTTGTCTGTCCAGAAACTCAGGAAAGGATGATCCTGCCTAAAATGATAGCATTCAAAATAAAGAGAGTTGGGCCTTCTACAGTAACTACACAACCCCTTCTCACTGTCGTTGGCTAGCAGACCTAGAGATTAAAGATCTGCTGCTGAAGTACCACAAGATGAAGGATTACATGGCTTTCAATATTTCAAACTAAGATACGTTTAACTAAAAGGCTCACGTGTAAGAAGTCTACTGCTTCAAAGCATGCAACAAGTGCCTAGCAGCTGTTTGAGATAGAGCTGTTTCAGAATAAAGCACTCCACAGAATACTCCTTGGGCTTGACCACACAGACTCCTGTATATAGGTGGATGTGTGCTTTGTGGACCTGAGGGTCCCTGGAGGAGCTACAGCATGGATATTCACGACCTCCCTCCACAAATTTGTCACAGGAGAGCAAGTGACAGGACAAAAAATGATCTCTAGGTCAAATTGTTTTAAACCTAGATTGCCATGTCAGGCTGTAGCTCCTCCACGGAGTCTGTGCAGGCTCAAGATGCACACGATCAATTAACCAGAACAATTAACTGATCCAGATACTTGCACTGAATAAAATCAACTAATACATAACAACAGGAATATTTTGTTAGTAATTTAGAGAGCCACAGAAGGTTCTAAGTCACCTAGATAATTTAGCTGCTTTTCCTGAGTCACACAGGACAGAGAATTTCATCTTTTGTCAAGCATGGTGGTATGCCAGTTGTCTCACTACTGGACAAAAGAGAGAATCAAAGTGAGAGTAACTGGTCTCAACCCCCCATACCTTGTTCAGCTCTATTCTCTGCAGATACTGTTTAAGATGCTGGGATTAGAAGAGGCTGAAAGCGAAGGCATGCTGAATAACAAGAAAGTTTATGCAAGTTTACTATCAGTGAACTGAGAATTTCTTCATATCATTTCTGAATCTGCCAGTGGTCAACTGCCTGTTAAAACTACTATTATGGGAAAGAGAGAAGGGTGAGCAATAATTAGAAGTGTAGGCACCTAGAGTCCTTAGTGTAAGGTGCCTACCTTACCTCCTTAGAAGTGCCTTAAGCACCTTCTGGTACCACAGGGAGAGATGGGCTCTGGCCCACCAGAACAGCTGCTGTGCTGCCAATCCCCCTCACAGGGGCCCATCTCTCCCTTCTAAGCAGGGAGATCCCCAGGGATGTTACCTTCTGGACTTGGTTATCTCCAAACTTTCAGGGAACCACTGGGCCCGTCCAACAGTTGTCAGATAACAAATGGCCCCTGCTGTGTCCCTACAATCCCACCTGCATACTCTCACCCCCTCCTTTGCTTTGACTCTGAAATCCTCCTGTCTCTTGGCATGAACCAATTTTATCATTCTGTTGCCATCTCAGTGTGCCAAAACACCTCGGTGTGGGATCAGGCCAGAGCCAGAGACAGCATGAAGGGAGGGTGCAGCACAAAACCAAGGACTAGACCAGGCAGCCATTCCAGCTTAAGTCACCATGGAGCTACAGACCAACTTCAGCTCCTCCAGTTAGGCAATGTGAATTTCACACCAAGCTGCCTTCGTTGAGGTGTAAACCCAGTCACTCACAGCACGTTTTGCTATGCTGCAAGCATAGCAGTGTTTGATTCACAGTCACACAAATCCCCTAGCAGACACTAAACAGGACTACATAGCGCTCCACGGGGTAAAGACAAACAATCAACTCAAGGCAGCACTGGTTCCTAAAGGAAGATGCAACATTAGAGATTCAGAGGAGAAAAAGGAATAAAAGCAGCCAGGCAGGCTTTAATCTAATGATGCTGTGATGCAGTCATGTGCAAGGACACTGTCAGCCTCTGCAAAGGTACAGTGGAAATATTAGCACACTGTTAGTGTTTCTATCTTTAGAAAACTATTTCATCTCAATATTCATCCCACAGCATGTGACAGCATTGGAGGCTCACAAACCCTAAAAATGAATATTCCTCATGTAAAACAGAGGGAACCAAAAGGTCCTTCCTAACCTTTGGTCAAGAATCCTTAATTCAAACTAATGTTGGTTCAGTCTTGCAAAAGTGTCATTAATGTTCCCAGCCAGGTACAAAATCCATTTATTATTATTAACCCGGCACAGATGTAAAATAAATGAGAAATAATTTATTCAGCTACCCAAGAAAACATCATTTCCCACAGTGAGTGTACTTCAGCAAGTCTTAATCAATCTAACTGTACCCTGTGATGCAGAAAAGCCACTATTAACTTGCCCAGCCTGTGCACAAATTAACATGACCCAGTCACCCAGCACAGAGCACCAGTAGTTATAATAAAGCCGAGGACAAGGTCTGCCCTCCTGTAGAGTGAAGTGGAAGCAACTGACATCTCATAACTTCATGTCTGGAGCAAGGCCTGAGGTTCTTAATATAAACTCTAATAGAGTGTATTTTTATTCTACGGAGAGTTAAGAGCATTTGTAGGAAGGGTAGGAAAGGTCAACAATTCCTTCACGCATTTCTTATCAGCCCTGTGTTCCACACAGATCACTGAGAGCCTTGAGAGCATGGAAGATCAGGTCTTCAGGTCACTGGTAAATTTAAACTTTGTGGAAACAGTGCAAAAAAGTGCGTCTGTCCATGCTACAGAAATTTACATTTGCTCTCATTTGTGTGTGCTACATCACATTCCATCAGTTAAGGCCTCTTTTTGTCGAGGAAGCTCGAATATGTTTCCTCTTTTTGGCTAAACCTCTCTCAAAATGTATTCCAATGATCTTTCAAGTTACTACTACGTGTGTTTTAAATAATGTAGCTGCACAGAAATAGTTCAGACACACAGTAACTTCAGCACTTCATGCTGTGTCATGGTACACTGTTCACATTTATTCACTGAGACAATGCAATATGGTACTAACAAATGCTTTTGAAAAAAGGTGCTTCTTTGTTGCAAATAAATTTAATTTTCTCCTCTCCCCATCTTCTACTTCACACAACCAGGTTTTGCCCCTTTATTCATGCTAAGTATTTAATTGAACTTAGTCTGAGCAATGAATGATATTGCATTATCTCTATGTACACATAGAGCACTTGCAGTTATTCTGGATACAATGCAAGAACCTCTAAAATATGTACGAATTTTCCCCAAGACAAACCATGTAGCTGCTACACAGCCAAGATCATCTCACTGCACTACACTAGACAGGAATAAGGTACAATCCTTACCTGAACACAGGTGTGCCTTTGTCTCTCTGAATAAAATGCAGCAAGTTTCTCCTCAACCTTGGCTTGGTTTGCATCACCCAAAGGACAACTACATCACTTTGCACAGCTTCCACTACAAACACTCAGGGGCTGTCCATATGAGTGATTTATAGCATAGGAGATGGTCTTTTGGGAGCGAATTTGTCTTTGATCTATAACTAGGATGTTGCAGTAGGCAATCATCTGTAACGCTTGTAACATGGATGCAGGTTTCTGCAGCAGCCAGCTCTCTGCACATGACCAGCAGATGCCTGTGGCCATAAAATGGCAAATATTTCACAGCTAGGGAAGAAAAAATGTGGATGTGTGGTGCTGGCACTGGAACAGATCAGAGTAAATCAAACCCTTGTGCACACCTCTTTCAGTCACCAGCTAGTAATGCAGATGGACCCATCAGCTCAATTCTGCTGTCTTTGTTTCTGTTAAAAGCTCTACTGACATTCAGAGGTCCATGTGTGTATTAGTGGCATCAGTCATTGCCCCAAAGCACTGTGTGTTTTTTTAAAATCCCTTATTTTCAAAAATTTACTTTATTACTTATATTTGCAGTCAGAATTTATGGACACTTCAGCTTGGGGAAGAGTAATATTGGATTCTGATATCATTATCTTGGAAATGGATCCAGATGCTGAATGTGTCTCAACCAACAGACTGTAACCATAATGATTGATTTTAATACTTCCAGGAGTGTTTATGTGATTATAAAACTCCTGCAAGGTAAGCTTTTAAATATTACAATACAGTAATACTCTTATGAAATATACATTTAAAAGGCTTTTTTGAACCTTATTTCGTAAGTTTCAATTCATTTAAATGGGAATCTTTTTTTGCAGATATAATCCTTGAACAGTGGAATACCGAATGCTCTTTAAATCAGTTGATTTGAGATTTAATGCTGCAGCAGCAAAAGGAGTTTTAGTAAATGAAATATCTGATAATATCTGATTCTAAAAGGAGGAGGACACTCTATCTTTGAACTGACGATTCAAAGGAYTCTCAAAAAAAGTCAGCAAAACTCTTCACAGAATCTGGTTATTACAATTTTTTCAATTTGGCTTGCTTGCTTGCTTGGGTTTTTTCCCTGCAGTAGAACACATAAGCATATAAGCAGTAACATATCAGCAGCCACAGCTAGGGTACAACTGCTTGTCATATCTCCTGTAAATGTTAATGTGCTTTCCACTGGGCTGATATTTCACTTTCTCTTGTTGAAGGATGTTGCTCCACATGTATTTCCACATGGAAAACTTAAAGCTAAAGAACCGCACAGGTTATAAATTAAGTGAATGTCACTTTTCTCATATGTCCTGCTGTAGAAGAGCTCGGGGTTGATTGCAAGAGCAACATTCTTCTAATAATGCTTAGTGACGTTTCATTATCTGTAGTCACATATGGATAAAAGCTATACTAGGTGAAAAGAAATTGAATTATAGGCTTGGTACCCATCATCTTTATAATGGAAATTCCATCTTGTGTATCAGACAAGACACAGAGCTGGGATGGCAAGAATATGTGCAAAGTCATGCCCTACCAGGACTCTGGGGATTGTAGGGTGGAACCTGGTTCACTGTCCTCATTTGGAGCTGAACTGGACCTTAGGCAGGAACACAAGCAAGATGAGTGGTTTATAAATAATTATACAGCTCTGGTCCTTCGTATACTTGTTCTCAGAATTAACATCACTCATATGAGTGATCCCATTAAATCCACAGCATCATCTATTGCTCACAAAATGAAAGCCCATTAAATCCACAGCATTACCTATTGCCCACAAAATGAAAGCCCATAAACCACTTAACTACCTCTAACCGGAGGGATTTTCTCATCTTGCACCCTGGGACAAACTTAGAATGACATGGCTCTGAATTAATTACTCCTCTGGAGCTCTTCTCATCACTTTTCTCAAGCAGACAAATGCCAGTATTTACAGGATGAAGTTCTTAACTGAAAACATTCACTGCCAACTCATGCAACCACCATACAGAGACTATTGCCTGTCTCTGATGATGATATCAAAACCAGAGATCTTATGTCAAAATATTTTGATGATCCTTTAAGAAGCAAAACATGATGAATGTCACATATTGCCACCATCCTGAGATTGTGCTTTGCTACAATTAAATCAATAGTCAGGAGTTTCAGAATTTTCCAAATAATCATTACTTTGTATTTTAAAAAATGATTACTCAAAATCCATAAATGTAGCAGTCACTGTGTGAAAAAAATCACTCCCTTTTCTCCCCAAGTGTAAAATATTTCTCTATTGTAATAATGTAGTTTAAGGCTCACAAAATGACATCAGATCAAMTCCAACACCGAACTGCTGAGATATACACAAATTGTCTCCTTAGGATCATCACCCTGGAATTAAAACAATAAAATGTTATTGGTATTTCTTGTATAGTAGAAAAACTGCTTGTTATACTTGAAATAAGCCAATAGCTTAGTCTTCTGTGTATGCATTGCACCTTCTGCATCTGCTTTTTCATCTTTATTTCAGACTGTGAGTCTGTGAGATCTATTATACAGAATCACAGGCTCACGAAATTCTCCTGGCTAAGCCGGAATGCTCGTGCCCGGTCTAACTTGAGCATCTGCTCTTTCTAAAGGAGGACTCCTTCATTTGAATACCCCCAGAACTGCTCACCCTCACTCCACCTGCACCACACTCTTCAGGCTTCCTAAGCTAACCAAGGCTGGGTCTAACCCATGGGGACACATCCACTGCTAATCTGAATGTGGGTATGTTGTAAATTATATTAGCTACTCGTATTTTGAAATAGCCAGAGATTGCAATTATTCTGTTTCTTCAACAGGATAGTTCTGCTGTAGAAAACCAAAAGAAAACCTTTCTACATATGTAAATACGTTTTCATTTGAATTGAAATCGAACATAAATTCTAATTTGATTTAATCTGTACTTTTCTATTCTGGTGGGTTTTAACTAAACCAGAAGCATTTTATCTCCACTTGTTTCATTACTGACATTATTCTTAACATGTACATTTAGTTCGCTGAATGTATGAGCAAAGCGTGTGCTTAAAACCTGTACTGCACGGGTTTTAAAGCAGAAAACCTTTCTTTCAATATCTAATAATTTCACATTGGATAAAATTTGCCCAAGCCAAGGATAGTCTGAAATTTGGCTGCCTGACAGGAATCCAGAGGCACCCTTATTTTAAAATGTGGTATCATTCTTCTCAGGCTAATTAAAAGTGAAATGTGGGGTAGTTCTTATTTCTCTAGGTACACTGAGACACTACAAGCATAAAAGAATTTCAATGGAATTTAAGCTTATGTTGGTATTCTACTGTTATAAATAGGTTATGCGTAACAGTATTTATCACTTACTTGGATTGCAGCAAATTTCAAGATTAAAAAAACATCACATGCTGACAGAGTTTGAAACAAAATGATTCTTTTTGACGTTAGTTCCTGAGCAAGTAAGCAGGCAGCCCCTTGCTTTACAGGATGCTGCTCTGCCAGCTCCACCTTGAGTGGAGGGAGCCACTGCTGCTCTCTGTCAGAAACAGATCACATTTAATCGTTTGGTTGGAGTTAAAAAACTCATACCTAATTTTTACTTTCCAGGCAAGATACATTCACACAGTGGAAAGTTCAGCAGTTCTTACTAACAAACCACCAGCACACCTCTGCTCAAGCCCTCCTCCTTCAGTCCTTCTGCTCAGACAGTTGAGCACATTTTCTTCCCCAGCCTCAGAGTCTCAGTTTCATTCCTTCTTTCTGTGGTTTTTTTTTGTGTGGACTGACTCCTTTGACCAGCTGCGTAATGTTACTGTTCTGTATGTCAAAGCAACACACACTCACCTTCCCTGCTGTCTTTTTCCGGCAAACAGAAAACCTGACGGATTCTCAGTCAGACAAAATTTGCATTTTAACCAGGCTTCCGGGCAATCAAATTTATGCCAGTCTGATTAATTTATCATCTGACAATTTTTCTAATCAGATTTTTTTTCTATTTTTAAATATGAATCAGGTCATTTCCCCTCCTTGAACCTATGTTTACTTGAAGCTAATGACATGCCCTTCAGGCTTATCAGGTTAAACCAATGAACAAACAAGACCTCCTTCAGCTGCAGGGCCACAGCAAAAATGACTTGGTAATCTAATACAAAATAATAAAGATCATTATTTTAATTATATTTCAAGATTTTGCTGTTGCTGCATTTTCTGTTTGACCCTCTGTGACAGGTATGCACCTACTTCAGTGAAGACATGTACATGTCTGTTGAACATAATCATAAAGGTACAGGAGAGGATATTAAGGCAGATGGAATTTTGCATGTTGTGGGACTCTACAGGGCTCTCACATCTGACAATTCTCTCTATCCAGTAAGAAAAGTTGACGTTTCCAATGGCAAGGATGGTGCTTAGGAGCAATACTGCCAAAAATTATTCACTGGGATGCAGTTATACTCTCCCTATGGGTGCTTGCAGCAGAGCAGCTTCCTTCACTTCTTATTTACAGCAGCAAACCTTTGTGTCCCAGTAACATGGGCTGGAAGTTCTGCCTGAGCCTTCTGTGGGCACCCAGTGGTGTAAGGAACCTTCAGCTACCCACTAACAGGGAAGAACATGCAGCATGAAGAATAGAAAATGGAAATTGAAAAGAGAAAGGCGAATGTTCAATTTTTAGAAAAGGTCATCTTCAGTGAAATATACTCATTATAGAATTTCAATTATCTCTAATAGTTGATAATACTACCAGAATGGTAACTCTTACTGAAAGCATTTAATTTCTTTGGTTTTCTCTTTGTAAATATAAATGTAAATTAGGGCAGCACAACTTATTCTTCTTGTGGTTTTTTGCTTTACAGCTTATTTTGCAAATTTGGCCACAAGTGATTTTCAGTCTCTCAAGCATGGACAGCATTTAATTAACACATACAGACACTTCAACATTTTTGTGGCTTCTATCTGATTCTCTCTAGAGTAAGTATTTCTAAAGAGCTGCCTTTCATTTTCTTAGCTGGTGTAGTTACTACAATTAAAATTACATAGTATGTCTCCAACTATTTATATTATAGAAATAATAAATACAATGGAAACTGCTGGGTATAAACAGCTTAGCCACTAAGAAAAATATATTACGTATTTCTTAACCTTTCCAATATGCTGCAACTTTTTACAAGCAAAAAAAGCATACCTTAGCCACATGAAACTGCATACATATACAATTAAACTCTTCCTAGGTAATCTCCTGCCACGCACTAGGTGAATGGATTCACTAGATGGATTCTAGATCCCTTCTCATGGGTTTTATATTACGATAATAATCTATGAAAGCAGTTTATTTTTCTATTTCTTAAAAAAACCCTTGAAACAGAATAAAATTGTGCCTTCTTGGTACTAGCAACCTGCTATTTTAAAACTTAGCATTCTCTGATGATAAAATAAGTGTGAATGTATCTCTGACAACATGTTTTCTAAATACCAACGAAGGATATTTTCAAACACATTTCAGAACTTAGCCAGAAGAAAAGCCCTTAGCTTTTAAACTTGAAATTTCTGGCTTGAACAAGACTATGTTATTTTAATTTATTTAACTTGAGTAATACAGCCATGAGATTACATCAGTCCAATTAAAGCATATTGTATACAATGGCAGCTCTACTGTACACTTCACTTACTGTTATATTAACTTGAACCCCCTGGAAAAATAGAGTTCTATGAAAGGAGAATCTGACAACAGTATTGTGAGCTCAAGAATTTCTGAGTTAGCTTAAAAGATGAAGAAGTATTTATACAAATCAGTCTTATTTTGTCAACAGGGCACATCAAGACCAAAAATATGCAGACAAATATTTTCAGAGTCACCTCTAGTCTGAACACAGTAAATTGGCTCAAGGTCAGAGGCCGGACTGTGCTGCTTTTCTCTGTGACAATACACAGAAGACAGAGGTCCAAGGGGTTGTGACAGAAAGGACAGAGGAAAGGGAATGACACTTCATCCTGTATTTGTAACTCCCAGATTCTGAGCTGCCTCAAGGTAAAATGCTCAGCAAGATCTGCTGTAGTGCATAGCAGCTCCCTCGGTGCTGTCCACAAGCTGTCCCGCAGCCCCGGTCTGTGAGTGCACACTGCCCTATCTTTACCTAACGAGGGATGCATGCTTCTCCTTCATGGAGCAATCTTCATCCTTACTCTGCTCTCTGTATACACCTGGAAAAGCTGTGCCAGGATTAAGTGTCTCCTCTAGAAGATCACAACATGCGAATGCCTTTAATAAAGCAATTCTCAAAGGAGGCTGGTTCCTGGGAACTGATACCAAACCAAACATAGGTTGGCAGAGACATGTATCTGAGATAAGGAGACACTACTGATTGAGTATGATTTATGGGGATAATCTGTACTTAGGTATGCTCCCCATCTAATGTTCACAACTAGAAAACATTTCTCAACTCTGTGATTCATATTTATTCAGAAAGCTCCAATCTTTCACTTTTTTAGGAACACAACTTTCATTCAGTGTAAGGTAGAAATATCTCTCTAAGGAAGAACAGACCCGCACCGTTTGTAAAACAAGTTTTCCCTTGACACATTATTGAAATACAGACGTTTTATGTGGTCAGAATGGGACCTACCTTTTTTAGTTTGATTCACATTTACTAAACTGCAACTTCAAAATGCCTTTGCCATGAAGCTGAAGGATCTGGTTGTACTCTTTGGGCATTGCATGGAAGCCCGGTTTAGGCAGCTGGTTGTCATAATAGTGGTGGCTGATTGGCATCTTCTCTGTGGATTTTGAGAAAGGCCAGAAGCCATAGAGCTTCACATTCTCACACAACTCAAGAGCAGCACTAGTGATCATAAAACCAGATGACAACCGGTAGGCTTTCACACCCTTAGTTCTCCAGAACTGGGCAAGACTTTTCAGATAAGTGGGGTGAAAAAATATTGCCCTTTGGGTTGCTTTGAACTCTTTCAGAGTGTGGTATACTTTAAAAGAAGTAGCTGTGTTGCTTCTGAAGGAAAATGCTGGCAGTAAAAGAAAAGCATCTCCATAGACCGCAATGTTTTCCAGAAATTCTGTCTTCTTTTCATTTAGCTTGTTGTATCTGCAAAGCACAAAATTTTAGGAATGGAATGCACTATTGATATAAACATTACAGACCGAAACAGCACAACTGCACTTGCAAAGATGCGTTATGAAGTCTGCTGCACCAGTTCAGCCTGTCTACACTGCAAATTTATATCACCCTATTATAAGTTGTCATATGTGCAGCTATGAAAATCTGACTATTGTATAATAAGAACACACTACATAGGATTGAATTGGCAACACAGGAGCTACTGAAGCCAATCAAATTCAGTGCTAATGAGACTAGGACCTCTTTACAGAATTGACCGATTCAAGAAATTTCAAAGGAGAACGTAAAAAAAATTGTGCTCATACTTTCTCTGTTTAAAAATGCATACACTACAATATGAACTCTACACTTCTGAAATGTTTCTTACATCAATAGGTGTACAAAAATCTCTCTTCAAATTCTGTGCATCTGCCCTGTGTGGATATACAAGGATGCACATGAGCAGTTTTGGAGTATTAAAGATTAGTGTGTGCTCAAATTTTGTAGGATTTTACCTGCATTTGATATACTTTTAAAATAGCTAAAAATATAGGCATGCCTGTTTGTCTCCTTCAACTGCAAAGGGAACACATGAAGATCTATAAAGACTTAAAGCTCTAACTTCACAAATGAAGAGGATTTATTCTCAGATGCTTTTGGTCTGCAACAAAGAACAAAGAGACTTACTTCTCACCACTGCATAATTCTGTGCTCCCAAACACTGACTAGTGGAATTCCCAAGTTATCCAAGAAGTGATACAAGCAAGGGGGTCATTCAACTCATTTCCTCTATACATCTGATTTTTCTGAATCACATGAACATATGACACTTCCACCCCCTGTGGGATTCAAAGCACTGAGTCCTCTTTTCTAGGCAGCTGTCTATCTGAGCAGTGTATTTTCACCTTTTAAGGGCTACCAGAGTCCACTTTTCACAAATGGCTCCAGCAGAAGCTGGAAAAATTGGTTTAATTTCTCTTCACAACTTGAGTAGGTTCAAACCCTTTCATGCAGCACTTCAAGACAGAGGACAGCAGTCACTGCCATTTCCATCCAAAACACTCACAGAGGAGTTACCTCTTGCACAACTAACTTCGTGCAAGGAGTGATACACCCCTTCTCAGCCTGAAGGGGTTTAAACTTACAGCTTCTGCTTCTCAGAAAAGTGCCATTACCACCAGACTCTGAAACAAAATGAATGAGAGAGACTCAGGCCCTCCTGTTGACCCAGAGCCTTGGTGCATGCAAGAGTCACACAGCCAAAACAAGCAAGAAATGTCTGAGCCTGTGTTGGGGAAAAGTGGCTGAAGGGTGAATTTCTGACCTCCACTCCAAGAATTTTCTGTATTTCTACCGGTGTAAAGTACTGAGCCTCCTGGACAGAATTCAGATATCTGTTCTTCCTTAGCTAGAAACCTGGACAACTCAACCTTGTATCAATCTCCTTTCCAACTCTGTCACTTTAAGGAGAAGTGTAGCCCAGTTCCATTAGGACACATCAGAACTGTGCTTTTCTCCAAGTGAGTACAGCTACATTGTACACCCTGACAGACACAGTTCAAAAGCTGATTAACCTTAACAATAATAATCAGATTAATCTGGTATGCAAACACAGAAATAGAAATTACAGGGAATAATGCCAGAATAGGTCTTCTGAGAGAAGAAACAAACTTAATTCTGCTAAATGGTACCAAGTTGCTTCCTGCTTCTTCTTCAAAAGCATTTACAGTGTTCTCTGAATATTTAAATAAATACTTTTTTAAAATCATAAAGTCCTTTTATAATCTCAGTTAATCCTCACACAGGTTTAGCTCCTATTTCCTTCAGTGTAACTCCTATTAACCTTTGTGTGACTTGATTTGGCTAAAAAATGAGCGCAGCTGTGGAAGAACACTGATCAAGCCCAGAAAAACTGTGGATCAGGTTAGTAGTCACCAAGGATGCTGAGTCATTGGACAATTTTCCTTCCTCATATTCTTGTGCAGCTCCACTAACATCAATGCTAAATCTATTTTTGGGGAAGCAATAATTCATATTCATTTAAGTCAAAAAGGGCTGGGTAAGCATTAACATAGTTAGTACTCATTGCAAAAAATGCAGTTCTATCCTCGAATCAATGAAAAATGCCTCTTAGTCATTTCTGTGTACTCACTGTACTTTTGCCCTCTTCCTTCCAAGGAGACAAAAAAAAAGTTTGCCTGATGTTGTCTTTTTGACAATACAGTTATGACAGACAATAAGACACAGTAAGATTAGCAAGCAGTAAATAACATGCCACAGCAGTCCTTTTCATAGATAAGCTGCAGTTCCAGCCTGCTGAAGATGTCAGATTAGTCAGTCTGGCCTTATTAGATTTTCTTTTCATCAAGAAGGTGAAAAAAACCCCACCTTTGCTGAGAAAAAAGTGTGTGAGGGAGCAGCTTTCATATGGATTACAGAAACTGGGCCTCCATTCAGGTAACAGCCTTCATCAGAATAGCCTCTAAGCACATTATGTAAGAACATGTGCTCACAGTCCTACTGATAGAGTCGGACACACTTTTCCAGGCTTTCCTGATTTATGATTACAATTCCTTTCTAAAAGCTTGGGGTCATGAGGGTCATGGGGGAAAAAAGAAGAGGCTTGGGCTTACAGTCATCAATTTTACTATGCCATAAATTGTTGACTAGTATCGGCCAAAGCTGTTGCTAATCAGGGTATTTCTGACTCCTTTCTGCTACAAAAAAGGCCAGGTTTAGCAGATTTCCATTTAGACTAGTACATATTTTACATGGAAACTACGGGTTAAGGAGGTAATCTACACGCACTGCTCTCTATGCTGGTATCTCAACAGATTTCCAGAAACATCTAAATCATGTAAAACAATTATACACCATTGCACAGAAATAGATTTGCAGTAGTACTCACTTCTGAGCTATGATACTTGGATTAACAGTCACAAGGTTTGTTTTACTGCCAACATCTTTGCTAATGTTTCCTGTAGTTGGAGGCAGGTTACACCTGAAATTGAGAAACATTTGCTTAAACAGATGTGTGCCAGAAACGCTTTACAGTTATTATTTGCAAATTCCTCTCTGGTGCAATGACACTTTCACGTCAGCTCCCAGGGATGTCTAAGCACTTTACAAATATTAAATAAGGCTTACAGCACTTCTAGTAAAAATATTTAATCTACTGTACAGATGGTTAAAATAGGGCACAAAGACCTCATTTTCATAAATCGTATCACCCACCAGGAGCACAGTTAAAATCCCAGGAGGAGCCAGTCTGTGAATGCCCTATGCTAGCTGCTAGGAAATATCGCCCCCCTTGCATAAATAATACATTTCTGCTGAAAGTCTTCTAACAACAGTATAACTTGCCCTATTGCAGAAACAGTGATTTCTGTAAAATGTAAAGAAAGCCTTTTTTTTTAATTCAGTCACTTAGTAAGTTCAGCATCTTAGTATACAGATTTCTCATTTTTATAAAAACGGTTATCGAACTGGAAAGACTTTTTTTTTTTAGATTTTCAAAAGCCCAAATGTTAGGCAAAAGTAAGAAAAGAAAACAAAATCCAGCATGCTGYGTGACTGGATATCACTGAGAGGAGAACCTTCCATTACTCTGTTTCTTTGCATGAACTACAAAGTGTGAGTCACATACTGAGAAAGTTGGCCAGGTTACGCTCAGAGTGCGCCTGGTTTTCTCCCAATCTATAGATGGAGACGAAAAAAAGTACTTAAATCAATGCTTAATTTTTTTAATGAGTATCAGAAGATGAAACAAATAGCGGGGCAATTAAGTAACTACATGAGTAAGCCAAACTATGGCTAAGTAAACACTTTGTTAAACCAGAGATACACGTGACATTTAATACCAGTGTCCTAAAGGATGTTAAATGACCAGAAATGTCAGGTTCTCAGATAATCATATTTCACATCACTGCAAGGTGTCTTTGCAATCCTACACGTCTCGATCTAGCCAGCTCTTTAATTAGAAAGCAGCGTTCCGAAAACTACAAAGCAGAAGTATCCTTAAAGAGGAAGAACTAAAGAATTGTCAAGATCCTTCCTCATTGCTACAAACTGGTATTGGCATGCTTCCAACCCTGCCAAGTTTTTAGAAACACTGGACACACTTCAGTAAGATGAAGCAGCTCTTACCTGAACACAAAGTCAGAACTATCGATTTCAGCTCCACAGCTGGAATTTTTCAGAATGCCTCCATTTCCAACCACAGCACACGTCTTGAAGGGATAGACTGAAAGAGGAGAGGACTGCAAACAAAAAAAAAGATACAGCCAATTCTTTATAAAACTTTTGATTGTTTCTTTGTGTCTATTTGCTCTTGTAAATTTAATCTGGTAAATCCCAGTAAAAGCACTCACCATTTAGCAGACAGGATTGCCAAACCTGGACAGCCAAGAGCCAAAAATAGGCACCAATAGACAAGAGAACTGTTACTTCTGTTATCAGAACTTTGAGAGAATAACACTGGATTGTTAAAATTGGGTACCTTTTAAATATACGTAACAGAAGAACTATCTAGTAGGGGTCTGAATCCTTGACAAGCTAAGGAAGTAATTGGTACTGAAGATAAGTTTAAATTTACCCATTTTCCTTTGCACTGTAACAGACCAGGTGTTGTCATACAGTCATTTACTTTCTCAGCTAATAGAAGGTAACTTTGTAAATTCTCACCATTTGTGTCATCACACAATTACATTTGAACCAGAACAACGAATTTAGGGGAACCTGAAGATGCTGTAAAGGATAATGATGTGCCCTGGCTTAACTCTGTGAATGTGAGGCCTCATTGAAGAGGTTACTGTTTCTGGCTGTTCACCCTCTCTGCTCCTCTTCTTGTTACAGCGTGGTGTCTTGCAGTGGAGAAGCTGAGTGAGAGCTAAGTGCATCCACTTGAGAAGCAGCACAGTTCACAACCCAGCAAATTAATGTAAATTGTTGACTATTTCGGCTATTAATATAGTTGGCTGCTATCCCAGTCTCAGAAACTTTTTGTACATCTTGTTCAACCTCTTCTGCTGTGGGAGCACTGACATTCAACAGAGTGGCCAACAGCTGGGATACTCTGGCTGCAGAAATTAAATCCAGTTGTAAAAGTGAGTCAAAACTTGCTTATGGAAAGCATTATCCTTCCTCCTTCTCTCATCAGCTTGCTCAAAGAAAAGAAGTAAAGGACACTGTTATGAACAAGGCAAAAACTGTGGGGAAAGTGGAAAACATCATATTGCCTCTCAATATATTATGAAGTAACATTCAAATATTTTGTTCAATTCTGAAAAGACAGTAGGAGAACACAAAGGCCAGATGACTCTGGCTAGCTTAGCATGTATACAGGCACATAAAACATACTACTTTTTTCTTTCTTCAGTTTAAATTTGGAACCACTCTATCCTCTATTCCAATTAAGTCTTTAGTGATTCACCGCAGCATTAGGACGGACTAGACTCATGGTAGCTGGGATCTCACAAATCAAGAATGGAAGAGATGGGTAAGAGGGCTCCCATGTGCTCTTCAAGAAACCAAACACAACCTCTTTGTCTAGTCTCAAGAACTTGTATGTCTATTGTAATCCTGAGCTACAAAATCTGATTCCTTTTCTCAACTTGTGTTTCAGGCTGCAAATGCCTCACCCCAGTGGGCAACAAAGCTGGCGAAAGGGCTGGAAGGAATGTCCTGTGAAGAGCAGCTGAGGACTTTGGACTTGATAGTTTAGAGAAAAGGAGGGGTGACCTCTTTGCTCTCTATAGCTTCCTGAGGAAGTGGAGAGGAAGGTGCTGATCTCTTCTCTCTGTTATCCAGTGATAGGACACATCAGAATGGTTCAAAGCTGCATGAGGGCAGGTTTAGACTGGACAACAGGAAGCATTTCTTTACCGAGATGATGGTCAAATGCTGGAACAGGCTTCCTAGAGAGGTGGTTGATGTCCCCAGCCTGTCCGTGTTTAAGAGGCATTTGGACCATGTCCTTAATAACTTGTTTTAACTTGTTCAGTCCTGAATTGGTCAGGCAGTTGGACTAGCTGATCGTTGTAGGTCCCTTCCAACCGAAATTACTGTTCTATTCTGTTCTATGCTATTCTGTATCAGGTTTATCACCAAAATAGCTTTCATAAATTATATGCCCAAGCCTGCACCAGAAATGGCAGGAATAAGAAATGTTCTTCCAGACTAAAATGCCTTTAAAAATGGGAATGATAAAAGGAAGGTAAACATTCTCAGAGTATTTGCTCCTGAATTCAGCTGTCTGCCAAGCCAGGCACTGCTTGTGTTCTGTAGCAATTCTTCCTCCAATCTGATCTATGATACCCTGTCCATGATTTTRCCATTGCAGAGGAAGACTAAAAAAAAAACCACCTCGCAAGGTGAATAAGGAAGGGTATCAGGGGCTGCTGGATCTCTTCCAGAGGAATCAAAGCATCTCAATTACCAACCCAAAATATATATATGATACTGCAATTACAATAAAAGTAAAGATACATTTCTTACCACAGGCAGCATCTTAAAAATGTCCTCTGTAATGAGGATGGTCTTTTTACTGTCCACTTCGTAACTCATGTTACTTCCCAGCGGGCTGTTGTTTTGAGAAGCAATAAAATTGTGAACTGCATCACAGCAGGAAGCTAATTCTGACCTGCAAAAAATCCAAACAAACAAAACCTGCTCAAAGACAGGCAAATAAGCAGGAAAACAGTGCTAGAGAACTAGATCAATGAAAACCAGTTTGAATTAACTAGCAACAAAAGGCTATATTAACCTTCTGTGATGTCACTTCCTTTCACTTACTTTGCTAAGCAAGTCCATTTTCACAGCAAATGTTCAGAAACTAATCAGACCAAGAACTTACACTGTTTTCATCTCTTGGTCTCCTTTTCCCACTGAGAAAAAGTTGTAATCAATCTCCTCAATATTATTAATTGCTAAGATTGATATAAAAACACTGAGAGACTTCAGTCCCCAAAGAATTAACAACGTGATTTTAATCAACGTAGAACAAACGATTGTAGGAAACTAGAAGGTTGAAGAAAGAAAAAACCAACGCGATAAAAGAAATCATGATGGAAGGTACTGGCAATGGTACTTAGTGAATAGCTAGCTGGTTGCAAGCCAATTAATTAATAATTAATTTCTGCTACTGTTCGTCACAATTTTCCTGTGCCCAGTTTGACATAAATGTGTCATATAAATTACATCACAACTTCCACAAAAAGAAGACAGATACCTTTGTGCCAGAGACAGACAGACTAGCCGCTCCCCAGAATGCCTAGCAGAAGTCCTTAAATAAATAAAAGTGCAAGGGATTCACTCAAACTTTTTGTGGGAGTGAAGACTATCACTCATCTTACAATTCCTGTTACCTCCAAACTTATAAAAATATTATATGTGCAAACATTCTACATTATTAACAGTGAAGTGAAATGAAAATCCCCATCAGACTTTTGAAATCAGACCCAAAACACTATAATTCATTTTGCTTTAGGCAACAACGTCCTCTCTCCTGCCATGGGATCTGATTTTCAGGCTGTAAGGCTGAAATATTCATGGCCAGACATTATATATCAGCTGCTAGGACATAGCTTTCTCATTAGGTGAGATACTAAGAGAACTGCTAACAATTTAGAGAAGAAAATACATTTGTAACAGAATTGCTTAGAATTTTGAAGATACCAAACTGACAGTTAATTGGGCAGAAAAAAAAATTTGCAGTTATAGCCAGAGGAATAGAAAAGTTTTATTTCATACTGTTTCAGTGTGTAAAGTAAACCAAACTGTTGAAACTACTTAAATATTAGAGGCCAAATTCTGCCTGAAAGTAAGCAGACTGTAGTGTGGTAAGAAACAGGTAAGAGAAGTTGCTTCATTTCAGTTTATCAACAATGTAGACAGAGAAAACATTATTATTATTATTATTATTATTATTATTATTATTATTATTATTATTATTATTATTATAGTATTATTAAATTTCATTTCTGATGGAACTGAAGCATAGTCTAGCACATGGAAGAACCCAAAGATTATGTTTCTGGAAGACAGGGAAGAAAATGAAAAGGTCTGGGATAACTCTCAATCTCACTTCTCTTGAAAAAATGGCCAAAATGAGAAAGGAAAAAAAGGTTGGGAAGGCTGGTTTGATTCATACATTAAATATCAAAGGAAAGAAAGACAGAAAAGAGCACCATTTCAGTTGTCAGATGACTTACTGGTATATATTAACCCATAACCATACTGAGTTCTAAAACTCCTCTGAGACAAAGTTTCCAGATGTGTGAGGGACATTGGGAATGACTGAGTGCTGGGGTGGCACAGACCTGAAATAACCATACTAGGAGAGTAACCAGGAAATGTTACTTGTGAGAGAGGAACCAGCTGGGTTTAGATTTCCATAAGCCGCATTTGACTCCACTCCCCAAACATGGTGATTCCCATCGTCCTGCTCAGAGCCTTAAGGGGCAGGGAAGGTCTGTGGTCAATGAAAACCACTAGGTACAAGGGTGGGGATGGAACTGGGATTATGCTCTGTGGTCGGGAGGTACCCACATGGTGAAAATAATTGCTCTGTGCATCTATAGTATCTTATTTTAAATATATGGCACAATAAAAAGGGAGCAATGAGGCAGTAGAAATGATGTCTGGGAACACTGGATGTTATTGAAACCACTCTTGACTGGAGCACACTTGCTTTTCTTTCGTCTACACTTTTTCCTATAAACAGCTCTTTCCAACCTTAATAAATAGTGCCATAGTAAGAGGATTTGGATATCACTGTCAGGTCCTAAGGTCACCACCAAGCCTCACTACCCCTGTCCTGCATCCTGGGGCTTTCCCTGTCCTATCCATGGCCCAAGGCCCTATTTCAACCTTCCAGACCCATCAGTCCCTGCCCCAGCAACATCACAGCAGTGCCAGTCTCCAGTTGTGTCCAATCTGTCCCCAGGGACGTGCCCATGCCCAGGGCTAGGGCTGCCCCATTCCTGGCTGGGGGTGGGATGAGCCCAGCTGCCAGTTCCTGCTCTGCTGGCCAGGTTACTGTGTTGGGATCCTACACTGTCCCTCAGGAAGCAGCTGTCCTTCACTGCTCCTGGCACTCACATGGAAATGAGGAAACACATAACTCGTAATTTCAGTTCCCTTGGTTTTTTTTCTTGAAGCTAAAGGAAGCAGGCCTAAATATTATCTGTGTCAACCACTGGACATTCAGAGGAGAAGGAATTATGCCAGAATATTCTTGCCACCTTTAGTAAAACAGCTGTTTTGTGTGTGATGGCTACCAGACCCTGAAAAGGCAAACTGGTAACAGATACCATTCATTAATAGAGATGACATGATTTTGCTTTTTATTACTCATTCCACAAGAACAAGTGCTTCACTAAAAGCAGAAACAGTCTGGAACAAAAACAGATATCAGAATTAATAAGAAAGTAATAGTTTAAATTAATATTATGGATCCACTGAGGAAGCAAAACACAGCCAGGCTAGTTCAGAAACACAGTAAGAACAAGAGAATATGTACTGAGTAATGACATAGATTAGAATATCTGTGGTAAAAATTTGGTGGTAACAATAGAAACCTTTTACTTAGATCAAATCATGACACAGAATTCCACTGTGCCCATGCATCCCCGTACGGAGCTCCAGTGGGAATGCATGTAACCTGCAGACAGCAATACCCACTGGCAGTGTATTTAGCAATCTGTTCACATAGGATTTTGTACAAGCTGTGACACATAGTAATCTACAACTGACAGCAAACAATGAAGAAGGGGTAGAGACTGGGCAGTTCAAGCAATCTATTACTGCAATTTCATCAGAGTATTAATGCCATTCGTATGTGGCCTGTCAGAAGGTGACGACACACTAAGGAGCATTTACTTCATAAGATTAACACATGTATCCTACAAGCCAAACCTTTTAACAAGTGCTAAATGTGAGGTGTTGCACAGCCAAAACAACATTTTAACTCGTGTATCATGCCACCTGGGTAGAGGGACACAGTTAAAATCTATCATACAAAGAAGTTCCTGAAAAGATGGTGGGATAAGAGACAAAGGTCAAAATCTTAACCGCATCAAACAGCACTACCTTAAAGCCAAACTCTGCCTTTTTTTTTTAAGAATAAAAAGTGATCCACATTGTCTGTTATGACTAGGAGAAACCCCTGACATATAGAAGCAGCTCTTGAAAGATGAGATGTTGCTATACAGGCTGAGCACCCACCTCAGATATGTGTCAGAACATGGATGTAGCTAACAGTAAGATGGTTTAAGTTCCAGCTTTAACAGAGACTGGGGGGTTGCACTAAAAGAAAGTGTGTTTATGATCCAGTCACAGCACTAGACGACCATACTGAAGAAAGATTGAGTTGAAGTACCCAAGTTTTATAGGGCCCTAGTTTTGGAAAATATCTCCTCTGTAGTAGAGGTTATTACTGACAGCTTCTTATTTGGAGTAGCCTTTTCCTTCAACATTTCTCCTGCAAGCATTTGGAAGCTGAGTGATATGTAAGAGCTATTTTTAAATCCTGAGGCATAAGTCCAACACAGATATTTCTTATGCCAAAATAAGCAGAAAGGGAGTTGATTGCATTACCTAGAAAAGTCACTTGTAACATGTGAGGAACAAAATCAGTACCTGGAAAAAGACTACACTGTTTTGATCGATAATACATATCTCACAGAACTGAATAAGTAGAGTCATGATAATCTTAGTCAATAACCTAACTGGTGTGCTGCATGTGTTTGGGAAGTTTTATTCATATTAGGCCAACACAGAGTCATACATAGTTGCACTGAAGAATGTTCTTTGTTGCTCAACATCCACTTTCACTGAATTTTTTCTTTTGTGGATGAAGGATGCAGGACTCAAGTTTGTATTGAGGTCAGCTGATACAGAATTTTGAGCCCACATGGCATTCAGATAATTGCTTCAGGTTCATGGCCACTGAGACATTAAGAAAATCCTGGTTTCTTGAAGCAAGTTAACAAAATATTGAGACAAGTCAAATAATGTTATTTTCCAACTGCTATGCAGTTTGTCCATGCTGAACTGTGGGCAGTAACAGAAGGCTGTTGCCTTTATTGCACGTTTCCAAACTCTTCTGCATAACAAACACTTCACATGGATATTCCACTCTATTTAGTGGAATATGCAGGCTCTAAATATGCTGATGTAGCTTCTTTGCAGCTCCTGTAGTCACTCCATAGCCTAGATATCGTATGCTTTCCCAGCAGCAAAATTAGCTCAGCTTGGTTCTGTGCTAGTATGAAAACATGCGTTTTAGCTCATTCAGCCCTTGTGTATAGGCTGCACGTGCTGCTGACAAGTCAGAGTGTGCACAGATCCTGAAGATACTGCAAATATCCAACAACTCAATCTGAACCAACCATAACGACTAAAACAATCAATAGTTAGTCAAGGGTCAGCAGACTATTCTCAGCTGATTCAAAAGCCAGCACTGCCCTTACTCTGAGTGAAATGGGAAGAATCTATAATGAGGGTGAAATGTGTATTTATGTAAAGAGCTTCTGCAGAGTTTAAAAACCTCTCATTCCTCCAAAATTTTCCATTAAAAATGCTTAGCTGTTGGGAAGGATGAAACAGGAAAGCCTTATAAATATGATTGCTTAGGTTTGGAGAATATGAAACTTATAAGTGAAATAGAATTAAGAGCTGAGTTCGATGTCTGAGGTGCCATGCCTTAGTTACTGAACAATTGGAAAACAATGGCATGGCTGCTGAAGGTAATCCCCCTTATGATTGAACAATACCCTCTGCTTGCAGGCAGGTCCAAGGGTCACAACAGACCCTGCCAGCTCAGCTTGGGGGTCCAAAGAGTAGTTTTAGGGTTTACAATGTAACACAATATGATAATGTAATGATTCTTATAGGCTGTATGTAAATGCTATAGGATTTGTATCTTGTATTAGATTGGTTAATGGAAATTAGAATATTCAGCACAGAAGATGATTTATTGTATTGTAAATGAGACACTCGCTCTCTTGCTCTCTTACACACTCGCACGCACACTCACTTACTTACTCTTGCACTCTCTCTTGCTTCCCTTGCTTTTCTGCCCTGCCTGGATCTGCACAAGCAGCTCCAAGCAGGGCCCCTATACCCAYGCCTTTTGCAATAAACCTCATGCTACAAGACCAATCTACAGAGATCCCTCGTCTCTAGCAGTCCCGACCGTCCGGACCGACAGCAGGTCCTACAGAAGCTCCTACACTTAGCTAAAGTAATTTTGTTTTATACATATCTGGTGTGAAAAAGTACTTGCTTCTGCCCCCAGACTTTACACAGCCTTGTACTTTGGGACACAGGAAAGAGATTATGCCACTGGAATTGGTATACTCCAACCTACAGCTGGACCACTGGGCCAACACAGGCAGCAGTGTGATCCTCGGGGGGGGGACGAGGGGGCGGGTTGCAGCACCCCCAGTGAGCCTACAGACTCTGACAAAACAGTGTGAAACGAATAGTATTTCTTTTGTGTAGACTACACTTCAATATGACACCAGTGCCTGTGGATCTGTGGCCTGAGGGCATTTGTCATTGCTGAGAACAATGTCAAATATTTCACTGTAGCTATACATTGGACTAAATTGGGGTGGGAGGGAGGAGGGGAAAAATGTATGGAGATGGACACTGTGGAAGCACCAAAATATTCAAAACATTGTTCAAAATACTGGATGCTCACTGTCCTCTAAGGCCATGGTAGGAAGAGTGAGGAAAATCATTTTAATTTGTTTTAAGAAAGCTTAAGTTCACTATTAGGAAACACGCTGAAAGAGGTTGTCTAGGCAAGGTGTGAAATTTCAACAACTGGAGTATTTTAATACGGATCAGGACAAGCTTTTTTCAGTAATGGTCTAAATCCATTTGATTCTAAGTCATCATTGACTAACATCTATAAAGTGAACGTTTGTTTGCAAAAACAATATCATATCAGTCCTGTTACAAAACACCTGCACATTACTGACACCAGCAATGCTTACAGAGATTTATCTCCTTGTGAATCTTCAGTTATCCAACACACAAAAATACCACATAAAAGAGAACCAAAACAAATTAAGACTAGCAAATATTTAAAGTTGTAACTCCTGTAAGCTAAGTGGATTTCACAGCACAGCTTGTAATGTCATTTGAATAAAGGGCAAAGCATTCAAGCGACAAAAGTCTGCAGATTACTACAAACCAGAAAAAGTTTGTGGTTGCTTAACAGTTTGTTTTAATAGTTTACCTAGTTTGGGTATTTGTAATCATTAGTTCATGTGAGCTACTGTACTGTACATGTGAAGACATCAAAGACTTTGAGGTTTCATACTGCAGAGACTGTTGTCACAGCAGAAGAATCCACACAAAGTTCCACTATGTAACAGCAAAATTTCAAGGGTACAACTACAAACAGCACAACTACCTTTTATCTATGTCCACTGCTGTAATATTTTATAATGAGAAATCAATCATCTTATTGTACTGCACTGGGGGCTCTAGACAATGATATAGGTTTCTCCAGGCTCTTGTCCATCCAAGACAATGAGTCAATCAAAGTGCAATGAGGCATATTATGACATATTCCAAACTTTTAGAAAAGAGTGATTAAATCTGATATCTGAAACAGAACATGTTGAAGGGAAATGCTACACTGACAGCCCTTGAATTGTCTATAAATAAAGTAACATCATAAATGTCTAAGACAAAGAAAGCCAAAAGGGTTGAATCTGAAATCAAGGCTGAATACGTAAAAAGTGCAATAAAATTTTCAAACCAAAGACTATTTAAAGAGTCTGCCATGAAGACATAATTAGCTCAGATTGATCCAAAATTAGGTTCTCCTTACAGGAATCCTCCAACCTTTAGAAAAGCATATAATAGTCTGCAGCCCAATTAAAAGATTCAACCATTTCTTCAAACTGTCACCAATCACTAATCTCTCCACCCATCTTTTTCTCTCCTGAAATAAAATATGCCTTTGAATATATGCTCGTTAGTTCCCATATGATCTATTAAACCTGTCCAGAAAATGTACTCTTAAACCACACCGCAGTCTGAGAGTTCTGTGTATTTTCTTGTAAACTGAAAGAATTCAGGGATTACAGCAGAAATATTGATCTGTTTAGTGTTAGAAAAGCTATTGATTATGTGGTGGCGTGACCTTATATAGGCATAAACTGACCTTGCAGTGTGTTTTATTTGTTTCAACTGGAGTTCATTGCAGTACACAGATGTGAAAAGCAATACTGTTACATGGTTTAGAGTGCAGCTCGCAACAAAATCAGTCTCTTCAAGAACTGGGATTTTATAATCTGCAGGAATGTTTGACACATACTTTTGAGAAGAGATATTAAAGTGGGAAAAGGATAATAGAGGTCAAGTGGAATAAAAAGCAAGAGGGAAAATAACAAGACTAGGAAAATGGGTTGATCTTTTAACTATTCTTTTCAAGACTCTGTGTTCTTTTTTTTAAGTAGTAATGTTCTTTTAAAAAAGTTTAAAATATTTCAGGGGCAGGGAGCAATGTGCCAGCTAAACTGCAGTGTAACATCAAGAGTTTTAAAACTGTGCTTTACACCCAGGAGAACCCTTTGTTATGACATGCAAATAAAGTTTGTCTGGAATGGTCTTCCCATAGGGAGAGGGCCCAGTACCCATGGCTCACAAAGGGCTATTCCAGTGTGATATCACTCCTGAACAACTGTTGCATTGCTTTGCCAGGCTTCAAGCTCAGTCAGCCCAGAAATACAATGGCCAGAGGCTTCTCTGAAACACAGCATCTGCTCAGCCTTTCTCAGTAACTCTCTCCCCTCATTTTGAGGGCTGTTTTAACTATTTTGTAGCTTTCTGCAAAAACTGGAGTTGCAACTGTTTCGAAAACGTGCAGATTATTTGACACCCTTGGTGTATAGCCCAAATGAGAATAAATCAAGCTTAAAAGTCTGTAAAGCAGAGATGTGGAGGTGTAAAAAACAATTACAGCTTGCACCTAATTGGGCTCTGTGATTTGTTGCACTAATGAAACATTTCTTTAAAGTGGAAAACCTTTGAAGAATACTAATACAATAATTAATATTCAGGTTACCTAGGGAACTTGAGATTCTGCTACTGTAGCTAGAAGATCCTTTGCAGAGGAAGCTATCCAGCACAGCTTTTTTTCCTGGAGATTCAAGGATGACCCTTCCAGGCAGATGTGAGATTATTTCCCCTACCCTTCCAAGTTTCTATCAAGTTTCTCTCTTATAACCAAAGAAATCCGAGGACTTGCTCTGTCTAAAACAAGTTAGAGCTGATGTAAACCTGAAAAGGGAGGAATTCAGATGGGCTTAGAAACAAAGGCATAATGTGGAGATGCTAGATGATTGTCGAGCCATAAAGAACAAAAGAAATTAAAAAAAGGCCAAGAGAAGATGAATTTCATAAATGAAAAGTCTGAATTAAAAAGCAGTTTTCTATACGTCCCTAGCAGCAAATGTTGAAGAAGACTCCCAAAATCACTGTTAGCAGGATGCTACTTACGCCACTTCTGGTACACCACCTTTGCTAGCTTCTACTGTGAAGTTAAATAAAGCCTCTTTAACAATGACTGACAAATACTACTGTTGGGCACAATAAATCTTAACTAGATCTCAAGAGCAATGAACCAAATGCTTGCACTTGCTCCTCTGAGGGCAGCCTATATCTGGCAATGCCGATGTCACCATTATAGACACTAAAATAAGTGAAGTGCCAGGAGACTGGCTCCCTGACAGAGTCTGGACAAAAATCAACCAGAGAAGAGTGACTGTGGATATGGGAGGTATCAAAAGAGAACGTCACGGCTTGTACTTGCTTCCTGGTTCTTCTCAATTTTGAGAAATGCATGTGTAAACATGACGTAGGTGTCAAGAACCACTGAGCAGCGCCAGATAGCAACCTAGCCAAGTGCACGTGAGCCTGCACAGCAAGGCAGCTTTAGAGGGAGCCATTTGGGAAAGGGCAGCTCTTGGACAACAAATGGACACGCTTTGCACAGCTGCATGACAAAGCTGAGACTGGTAGCAGAGGGTCAACCTGGAATCCTGCACTCTGCTCTCCAACAGTGAATTGGCAAAAACACTGTAGTTTGTGCCAGGCATGGCTGTCAGCTGTAACTCTTTTGCCAAATAAAAAGACAAGTATTTCTTTGCTGCACTGTACTTCTAATTTATATTCTTTTATTTGGCCTGGAGCTGCTGGGAGAACAGCTTACAAAGAGAACGGATGTGTATTACTTGGCACACAGTGCTGTCTTCTAGGAACATAAGAATTACCGGCTTAGATCACATATTCCTTCCTCTCACTAGCAGCATGACAGAAGCCAACAGCAAAAGCTGAAAAGGAAAACACAGGAAAGCTTCTCTGAAAAATTAACTACCGCAGGAGAAGCTGCTCTTGAACCTTATTAATTAGAGGTTAGTTTATGCCCTGAAGCATAAGACATTAAATCCCTTATAAATATGCATGCCTGTTCTTCAGAACTTCAGGATAATAGAGAGATGTCATAAAATTGACACCACGCCTGAGAAGCATCTAAGCGTTCCCTCCATTTAACAGATGGACAAACAAGAAAAGAAGTCAAGCAGCTTCTCTGCAGTCTAGTCAGCAGGCAGACTTCTGGTGGCACTGGCAGGTGAATAATGTGACACAGGCAGCTTCAAGTTTCTCCTCCTGAAGGTGTCTGGCTGTAGTAGCTGATCTCTGCTGCACAGCCCCTCTGAGATTAATTTCCTCTTCTGCAAATGCGTGTGTTTATCTACCTACTTAATGAGATTTTCAGACTGTATAATATTTGTATTACACAGCTACTACTGACACTAGGCAAAGTCAGAAAAAGGAAGAGGTCTACTGCCCAAGGATTATTAATTCATTTATTTCACTGCAATTCTAGAAATTTTTTCTTTCCCATAGCTCCTTTAATGCATCATTTCTCAGCTAAAGTGCCCTTGCAAAGCTAGTTCCAGGCTTAAGTTTGATAAATAAATCTAGGAGTGCTGTAAGCATGGAGATTTAGCCAGCAAATTTTATACGAAATTTGGTTTTCTCTTTTTTAAATCTTCTTTTTTTTAAAGCCTCTATTGACCAACTGCTAAGAGCCTTGAAAATCTCCAGTATGGTCTTGGACTAAGGACAACTGTAAAATTTTAATATTGTATTTCCAGAAAACAACAGAGAAGACTTTGAGAACAGAAAAAGAAAGAAAAGAATTATGCGAAAGTACCCATCTTCTGTAAAATAACTATTCACAATGCCTTACGCCAAAGTACCAGTCCTTGGTCATATCAATGGAAATCTTTGAGGACATCAAATCAGATCAAATTTCAGGAACAGAAGAATACACAGTACTGTCATCAGAATTGCAGCATGGGTTATGTACATATGAACTAGCTCATTCTCTAGCTGGTTTGGATGTTAAAAACCAAAGAAACCATAATGGCACAGCCCTTGAATGTCAATTCAGCAACAAGTTTGTCCAGCCTGTGCTGAACCATGGATTTTAAAAGATGGATTTCTACTTGGTATTTGAGCTAAATTAAAGCTAGCAAGATCACCTCAATGTACCTACAGTCACCATTTTTTGGTGGCTTAGTGCAGTCCACAGTTTTCCCTTTTGAATTTTTCCAGTTTGACCATTAGTTGCATAACCCACCTTGACTACTTATGACCCACACTCCTTGCTGGAAGCCAAAGACAGCCTGAGGAACAGTAAGCATCCTGTACTTCAAGTCCACTCTTACATGATGGTTTGGATGTTTGATTCCCACAGGCCTAGAAGATGTAGAAGTTGGCCCAGTGGAGGGGAGATGCTGGAAGCAATAAACGAAGCAGTCAGGCTGGACCAAGAAGTGGCTACTGTGCACTGATTCAAACACCCAGTACAGCAGAAGAAGTAGCAAATAGCTGGTATATGGTGGCTGGTCCATTTGGAAGGAAGAGAAGTTAAAAAAAAAGATTGGAAAATAAAAAGTCCAAATGTAGCAGGGCGAGGCGCAGATGAGAGCAACTTCACCTCCTGTCAACTCTGTTCAAGACACTTGCCCGTTCTGAAATGGAATGGGTTGCTTTACAACTCCTTATCATCCTTGATATCTCTGTGCACAGCTGAAGCCTGCCTGAGTCAATGCAAGGTTTCTTAAACCTTAACTCTGGATATACTCCTGCCTCAGCTTTGGGAAACACCATTAGTCAGCTGTGATACAGAGCAAACACAGCAATTTATGCTGCACAAAACCCTGTACCCATCCCTCCCCCCCAAAAACTACTTCTTCCAAAGGGATCATACTGAGCATGTGGACATTAAGCTCTCAATGCTGGTTAACGCCGAGAGTTGGAAGATAGGTCAGTTTAATTATTTTTAATGATCATGACAAAATCTTTAATTTTGATTCACATAAAAATTTAACTGAAGAGAGTTTTTTTCCCTAGAGAAAATAGGGATGGTACAGTGAAGCTGTTCTTTAAAACCAGCGTGATGCATTTCCAAATGAGAGTTTAGGCATTTCAGAGATCACCATCCCTACTGAGCATGTCCTTATGTGCCATCCCGAACAAGGACAGATGGAATCACGTGCTGACATGCTCAGGGGCCATGACATGCAGTGTCAAACCTAATGAGTGCCTTGGGCACATCTGTAATAAAGGCAATAGTCTTGGGGTAAGAAATACACTGCTTCATTACAGTCTCTAATCAGAATGCCAGTTCAGATGGACAAAAAAAAACCATTACCAATATTTTTTAACACTGTAGGTTTTGTGCCAGGAATATTTTAATTCATTCTGCTTAAGTTAGTTACTATTCATTACAGTGGAGATAGGTGAAATTATTTATGTAGTTCTTTTATTCTACTCAGTTTGCACAGTTAAATTCCAACACGCAAGAAGAGCCCCAGCATCAAAAGATTAATAGAAATTACTACAAGTAATACAAAATTATCTGTTTAAAAGGTAATATTTAAATTTATGGCTTGTTAGAAAAATCTAGGGTAAACAGTTTTTCTAAATGAGACATTGAAAATTACCTGAATTTTGTAGATTCTTCTGGTTTCCTTACCCAGGTGCAGTTTTGCAGTTTTGTGACAATGTGAAGATAGTAATCTTCTGAGTATCTAAAAAAGGAAACAACATCAAACACTAGAATATATACGTATGTATATTTAGAAACAGTCTCTAAAACATTCAAATGATGCATGTATTAATAATAATGTGCATGGTGCATATATAATAGATTCATTTTAGAACTCGACCCATTTTATTTTTGTAATTTGTAACAGCACTATCCTCATTTAACTAGCATGACCTATTAAACATCTCTTCTTAGTACAGATGTCCTAATGAACTTCAGAAACTTTCAAAAGTACACTTGTTTCAAACTTACATAATTGACCATAAATATCTTGAAGTTATTAGAAATTATCTCAAGTGCAAAAGTCCAAAATAATACAAAAAAATTCTCTTGGTGGTTTAAACTTTAAAAATGTTTTGAAAAGTGGCTCTTGCAAGCCAAGATGAAACATCACACTTCTTATGCCTTTTCTTTCATTTACGTTATAGAGTCCCCAAAGCTCACCTCTATCATCTAAAGACCATACACCAACATTTACAGATGTAAGTTTTCCTTTAAATTGTCTCTTAAATAAAAAAATCTGCTGTTCTACATGAACCAGTACTTTGGTTACATTGCTACATATCACCAAAGAGCTCTCTGGTCTTGAAAATCCTTTCAAGAGATTTAAATTTGTTCATAAGTGAAATACTTTGCAACATGCAAGTCAAAAGAATGGAGACATTTTTTCCTTTCATGTTGAACGTTACTACTCGTCCCATCTGTGCCTGTGTCATAATACAGGTTTTTAAAAAACAATAAGTGACTTACAATGAGGACTGGGGGAATAGGAAGAAAAGATGGTATGGATGCCATGACTAAAATTCTATGGGACTGAAGTCTCCATAAAAGATCTGCCTTGTATTATTTTAGCAAAAATAGCTTACTGTTGACCCAAATGATCATGAGTTTATTTAAGCAGGAACTTAGAAGTGTGTTTTTTGAACAGTTTTCCAAGAGTAGGAATGGCAAGACAAGTCATTTGTTTTTAAGTGAAGCATGAGAATCGATAAAAAGGAATAAAAAAAGCACTCTGGTGGCTTGCAGCTGCAGAGGTCAATGATCTGAAAGCTTCCTTCTCTTTCTCTGTCCAATACTTGAAAAAAATGGTCTCTTTTTTGTTTGCTTCATAAAAGTACTGCAACTGCTAAAGGTAACTCATTTATCTACCCCTGAGTAAAATAATGTCCAATTTCCACATGGAAAAATAAACAATACTTTAAAGAGGAATACTGCATTAGAACTGGTCTCTGGCTCACGTTTGCACCTGTGACAACACATATGATTTTCATCCCCCACATTTAGCCAACTCTTAATGGAACTAGATGATTATGAATAAACTGAGTCTACCGAGCCCTTGCACACCTCAAGAGAAATCAATCAGCAGAAGTGAAAAAAGAAAAAAACTACTTTCATTGCAGCTGTAGCTGATCTGACCCAGTGCAGTACATTCTTCCTCTTCCAGTCCAACTCCAAATCATTTCTTTCCTTGTGTAATTACGAATATCTACTTGACTCCACATCTGTTTTGCTTTTGCCAGGGTTTGCACTTGTTGAATGCCTCCATAGGCCACTTTTACTATGAGAGCAAAAAGATAACCCAGAAGGAAAAAAATATGCATATACCTTTTATTCTTCCTCATTGAGTTAAACCAGATCAAGAAAGACTCCATCAAACACCACAGTCAGTATAAGAAACAAGTGATGGGAATGGAGAAACTGGGAAAAAAGTCCACCTATTTTGGAACCTGCCTGCTGGTATGTTGTGTTATCAGCCTCAGAACCGCACCCAGAGAAAATGGAACTACTTTTCTGCAAAGCTGCTACCTAAATTGAGTCACCATGGGGTCAGACAAGTGTCAGTACAAGCGCAGGGCAGGGCAGCAAGTGGGGAAGATGAGATAAAAGCACAGGACTGAAATAGCCTATGCTTATGTTGAATCACTCATCTAGTTTTATTCCTTAAGCTAAACAATAAATCACTCTTAGATGCTTGGACTTATGAAAAAATTCCAAAAATTAACAGGATAACAGACCATGAAGAGTTACTTAGACTATCGTTATCCAGGAGAAAAAAAATATAGAAAAAGCAAATTCTAGCCTAAAGACATTGATAAGACAAAGATCAGAGTCAGAAATGAAAAGAAAAATTACCATTGGCTCAGAAAGAAATTGCATGGACTGACAAGTTATTAGCAAGTTACAGGCAAACATTTGGTAAGAAGAAAAATGAAAGGATCATCCATCATGCTGGTTCTGAGGCCTTATAGCAAACATAGGCACTCACTGTCAGAAACTGTAAGGACCTTCTTATACATGCAACAGAAAATGCACTTAGGGTAAAAACACCAATTACAAAGCAAGAACACTGCAGCCTTTCCACTGCTCTCTCTACTGGATGGAATTGCTCTTGCTCAGAGGTATCCAAGCTTGCCAGCTCACGCAGAAAAGCACCATTTCCAGGTCTTTACAAACCAGAACATCGCCTCTGCTCACCCTATGCATCCAGTTCAGCTCCTCTTGTGACTTACAAAGACACTCGGGACTGTCAGAACTCGTCTTTGCCAGCTGGCACACTGCCGCAGGCAGCAGAGACATCCCAGCACGCTGTCCTGGGGGACAGGAGCTCCCAACTGTGGCAGCCCTGCGAAGCATCTGCTCACACCAATTAAAGGTTTCTATGAAATGAACTCCACTTGAATATAGACAATCCTATAGATTATTTTTTAAAGACTCAACATGAAGCTCTGTGATTTGCTGCAGGTGGGTTTGCAGCCCCAAAAGCTTTCTCTTCCTCTCAGAAAGCTGATTTTAGCATTTCCTGCTTTAAAGGAGCCTTGGGGACTCACTTCTCCAACGGAATCAGTCCAGGTTATCAGGGAATCATTTCATGACTCTTCTGTAACCCAGACAGTTGTCTTCTCCACTGCTCCATTTTAAAGAGCTGGGACAATACATATATTTCCACTAGCACCCAGGAGCCTACAGCACATATTCACTGATGCTAAAAAGGTTTTATTATTAAGATAAAAAAAGCTCAGGTAAATTGAACTATAAAAATACAGGAACAAGACAATAATTACGGTGCTGAGAAGAGTGAAWGAATGAAACATGTTTTGTTTTGTCCTGTTTTTGTCTGCCACCTGCACCACAACCATTATAATAACCTGCTGGGTCCTAGGAAACTAACTTATACTATATGAGCCCTACTGACAAATAACACCTGGACGTCTTTTTTTTTTTTATTCCTACAATATTTGTCAAGTAGGCAGTGACCTTCTATGTTAACTGCAGTGGCTAAGGTGGAATTATTATGCACATTCAAGGCACTGACAAAGTATAAGTATCTTATAATTTTTGGCAGATATCTAAAGGACAACAGCAAGGACAGAAATGTTGAGATTGTATGGAGACAACAGGTAAAAACTCAGAACAGAGAGATGCAGTCCCACTGGTTATTTGCTAAAACTAAATACCTACTTTAAAAAAAGGTATTTGAATTAGAAGGAAGATTGAGCAGCAGGAGTGAAAAAAAAAATATTTCTACTTGGCAGTTTATGTTCAAGAAAGAAACAAATAAAAACAATGGCAGGAATGCAAAGTAAGGGTAGGATCTGTTTTGCCTTTGGACACTTTAATGCTACCAAAACAAATACCACTTTTATAAGCCCTGAGGAGAGTGTGCACAGGGTTTGCTCYCAAATGAAAATGGAAAACTGCCAGCAAAACTCAGCATTTCAGGCTCTTTGTCACCACCAGCACATACCTGCTATAATAATAACTTCCCATGTACATAGCATTTCTTACTATCATATCATTTGATAGCTGTAAAGTAGTAATTTTTTTCCCTTTCTTCCAGCTTAAGAGGCAGGAGTGTCCAGAATGTCCCTGAAAGTCTAGAACGGCATTAGAAAGCATTCATGTACCACGCCTATGGGTCACACCTTGAAATAGCCACAAAATCCCTGCAGCTTCTCTCAGTAAAGACCAATAGCTGCAATATTCATGGCAAAAAGCAATCCCTTGCTCCTTTGTTCCAAGCATCTGTTTCTTTTCCTACCCGTCCAATTCATCTTCTGCCTCATTAAATGGTACAGCCCCTTTCTCTCTAACCACAGAATAAAGGTCTTGTACTTTGCAAAGTTTCTCCTATAATCTCAGCTCCAAAATGTTCTCAGTATGAAGAGCTCATCTCCATTGCTGCAGCCTGTACAACTTCGCAATGTGTGGGATAAACGACAACATTTATATTGCTATAAGTGGAATTTGAAGGCAATAGAGTGACTGCTTGTCCTTCTCCTGGTGTTAATCACTCAAGTTTTCAGTCAACTGCATTCTTTGACCTCTGCTAGTGTATGTTTCAGCTCTCACTATCAGTGCATCAGTAACACAGTGGTCTACCACTTTTCAAAAGAATAAAAACTTCAATGATAGTGTTGCTGTAGAGGTGGAATATTGGTGGGAGAAGAGGTGGTATAGAAGGGAGGAAAAAAAGAAAGAAAGAAATAATAATAAGAATAAAGACAAAATGCTGGAAATATGATGACTTAAAGAGGTGAAAGATCTTTAAATGCAATGAGAAAGTGAGAAGGGAGCAGAAAAGACAGGGGAAGTTTTCAAATCATCATTTAATGTTGTTTTGGCGTTAAGGAAAAATTTGACTTCTCCAGTACTTTGAACAGGGAAAGGCATATAATTATTTTTGGGTCAGCTTTTGTTCCTCATTCCGTTTGTCTTCCCAAATAGAGGGGAGTGGGGAGGGAAGCTCCCAATTTTAAAGACACCACAGGACCATCAATTTCAAGCTGCAACTCAGTCCTAATGGGAAGCCTTTCATACTTACAATGTTTTATTTGTTGGTGCATCTATATAGGCAAAATGTTACATGTCAAAAACAATAGGCTGCTTCTCCCATTTTCACTTTAGAAAGTGAC
Organism: Amblyornis subalaris; assembly: GCA_018881555.1. Taxonomy (NCBI): domain Eukaryota; kingdom Metazoa; phylum Chordata; class Aves; order Passeriformes; family Ptilonorhynchidae; genus Amblyornis; species Amblyornis subalaris. Next base: position 4,248,238 of record JACAXG010000047.1, on the reverse strand, counting down.
AAGGAATTTGCGCAGGGCTGATATCAAAGTTGGGTTTTTCTCCATGTCAGAAAAATACAGAACAGGAAGTTGAAACCCAAAATTAATTTGGGGTGGGTTTTTTCAATGTATCTAAAGTTGGATTATTAGTTTCCCCGAGGGCTAGTTATCGTAATGTATGCAACTAACTAGCAAGTATGTATATTAGTACATTTCCATACTTACTCTAGTGAATATGCTGAACTGAATCTTTAACTGAAATTGCTCATAATAAGGAGGAGTGTTCACCAATCAGGGAAAAGACACTCAAGAATGAAGTTATACCTCACACTTCTACTCAATCTTTTTGTGAAGAACTTGGAATGTACTGTTGCTAACCAACAAGGAGAAATCTTGTTGACTTATATTGTGAAAATAAAAAAGTTAAAATCCAACATCAAATAAGTCTTATCCGTGTAAAAGAAAAAATGCAGCAAACATGGGTTGAACAAATTCAGTTTTCTACTGTATAGCTCCAAGTTAATATATCAAGAATTATGTAAAAAAGGACAATCTTTTACCCTTCTATTTAAAACAAACAAAGCAGAAAGGACAGTAAACACCTACCTTTTCTTCTTGATAGATGATGACAAAATGTTGTCCTGAATTGCCTTACATTTTGAAGCCTTTTCAAACTGGTAAATTCCATTTTTATTAAGAGTTGTTCTGTTGAAAGGGAGGGGGAGGAGAAAAAGCAATAAACTTTAAAAGAGAGAACATATTCTACCAATGTTGTCACATTTACTTTGCTATGACAATAAGATTAATAACCATTGATTTAGCTGAAAACATTACCAAACAAATCTTATTGACTTCTATTGTGAAGCTCTAGTTACAAAAGGAGAATTTGCTGCTAGGGACTATAAAATATTTGATTCTCTAAAATAACCCTATTTCACAGTCTGAATTATATTTTCCGCTTTACACTGTAATCAGCAAATGTAATTCCAAAAAAATAAATTAAACGGGAAGCCTCCTGAACATTACGTTTTAAAGATATTTTAAATATTCACTTATAAAATATTTAGCAGATGAGATTTCCTAAAGTTGTTGATGAAATGCAATATGCACAGCAAATATAATATATACAGGAAACACCACAGGTGAAGTGGATTTTTATACTTCGACCTTAACTTACTGACTCAAGCATAATAATTCTTGCCTTGTTTATTCTTTTTTTACACAGCAAGAATAAATATTTGTAAAAGGAACAAGTGCCAGATAGTGATCTTTAATTCCTGTCTTATTTTCACCAAACTCCTGTGTGGTCCTCTTGCTCTGGGCAGCCCTGGCAGAAGACTGAGACGTAAATTAGTAAATAACTGAGATACCAAGGTCTTATGCCATTCACCTCAGTTCAGCCTGTATCTAGGTCCAATCTCATACAATCACCCTCTTCTGCCATCAACYTTCTGCTGTGTGAATTACCATTTATCACAAAGATTTTTCCTCCAGCATTTTTATTTTCCTTGCCCCGCACCATCTTCCTCTCTGCCACCTCCCCCTCCTTTTCGGTTCTTTCCACTGATTCACCGCTTACAGAGCCCTTGGATATTGCAACCTACTTGTCCACCCAGAAGTAGAAACACAGAAGACAGAAATGCTGTGTGCTGTTCTTAAAGAACAACGGAGAYGTCTCTGCACAGAGGCACTCACACACGAAGAGAAAGAGTCTTCCTGCTTTGCACACAATACACTGTGCTTCTGAACCATCACTGCTTTTACTGAAAAGGACCAAAACTCCATTGTCTTCACCTGCTAAAACATGGAGACCCCTTACCAACAAGATTTCTGACAAGCTGATTTTGAAGACCTTATGTTGGAAAGATGCCATATCAAGCCACAGAATCACAGAGTGGCTGAGGTTGGAAGGCATCTCTAGAGGTCCTCTGGTCCAAACACCCTGCTCAGGCAAGGCCACCTAGAGCCAGTGATCCAGGACTGTGTCCAGACAGCTTTTGAATATCTCCAAGCATGGAGACTCCACAACCTCCCTGGGCAGCCTGTGCCAGTGCTCAGTCACCCTCACAGTGATAAAGTGTTTCCTGATAGTCAGAGGGAACCTCCTGTGTTTCAGTTGGTGCCCATTGCCTCTGGTCCTGTCACTGAGCACCACTAAGAAGAATTTGGCTCCATACTYTTTGCACCTTCCTTTCAGGTATCAGTAAGGTCCCCCCTGAGCCTTCTCTTCTTAAACACTTCAAATGAGAAGACTGAATGAAGAAGAAAGAGAAGAATAAATGCTTGTTTATTTTGCTACTGAAACTGACTATCCTGGTCATAGCTGACAGAGAAGGGAAAAGAAAGAATCACCTTTCCTTTTCTTTCCATTGCCCACGAATTTTCTAGAGAATCAGTCACCCCCTAGTAGCAATTCACACAGTATGCAGGCTGCAGAGGAGAGAGAACAGCTCTCTTCCTTTCTTTCCACCACCAAGAACTTCTTCCCAGTATACACAGTGCCCCTAAGGAAGTATCCAGTCTGTATGCCCCTTGCTGAGACAATGGAAGACAACACAACATAAAACTCTATCCTTTCAGTTCTGCAGTGACTTCAATACATAGTAACAGCTGGCACTGCCTACTGAGAGCTCCTTGGCTGCCTTTGCATACAGCTCCTTATCTAATTTTTGTCAAGGAGTGACATTCAAATAGCAGAAGGCTCTCAGAGCACCCAGTTCAGAGCTAAGAACTCTGCAGATCTCACATAGCAAGTGCTAGCAAATATTCTGCCTACACAATTTATGCACACAGGTTTATTACAGCTTGGTCTGAATGGTCCTGTCTATACAGAATAACCAGGTAGGCCCTTTCCATTCCCAAACAAATTTGGCTAGCACTGAATCATGTTTCCTCTCTCTTGCTTCTTTAACTCAGTAACCTCCAATTATTATTCTGCAGCTGCTGCTTGAAGAAGGAGAAATGGCTACAGGCAAAGTTTAGCTGCCTAAAACAGCATCTTAAAGAAAAGGAAAAAAAGGGAACTATGGATATAATCCAAGTGCATGTTACTGCTGCAAATAAGTCTTTCATTATAACTAAAACCTAAGATGCTGGATGCTGATTTGAGAAGTGGCCCCAGTCCTTCTGAGCTGCAGCTGGCCACAAGAGACCCTCTCTAACACGTGAAGACTGCCAGGATGACCAAGTCAGAGCGGGCTCCCTGTGAGGTGCATTTGCAGGCAGCGGCAGAACACCAATATTCTTTCACAATTCTGTGCAGACAATCATTACAAGGTCCTTACAGCTTCCTATTAATTTATGTCCTGAGATCTGTGGGGCAATGAATAAATAGTCTCTCAAGTACAAGCTTTACTCCACAGACTTTTAGTCCTTTTAAATTCATAAGATCAATGCAAGCAAGTTGCCTCATTTTTTAATATGTAACTGTTTTTCATGCAGTCATTTTCAAGACTTGACAAATTCAAAAAAGAGCAAGCCAGAGAAAAAAAAAGGACAAAACAAATCCCTGTTCTTTTTTGTCATTAAATCCTCCCAACCATTTTTACAGTCATCAAGGGAAAAAAAAAAAGGAACAAGGAGTCTTTCCTTCCATTTCCATAACACACGTGAAGATTGGTAAAAACGGCACGATTGAGGAGAAAACCAGACTGGAATTTTAATCTAAATTGTTTATTCATATAGTGTGGGCACATGACAGACCACCAAAATGCTTCTTCTGTGGCTTTTTACACACAAAAATTTACTCAACACTCTTCATATGGTGCAAAAGGTGCAAAATTAAAACAATTTATTTGCAAGAGATGCAAAACAATGACTCATTTTATTAAAAGTTAAATTTCTGAATTTCTGTTTCACTGTCAGAGTGGCCTCTGCTCCACATGAGTGAAATCTTTTTGCATTTAGATATAAATGGGTGTGCAAGAGGCAGTCCAGACTTCTACTGCATTATTCATGGCAGAGTTGTGCAGACATCAGACTCCGATTAAATTTCTGCTCATTTCAGACAATTATGCAAGGCAACATTTATCACTAAATGAATTTACCTGACCTAGTGGATGACAGTCTTTGTTCACTACATACAGCAGCACTAAAACTTCTGCACTGAAATCAGGTAACATGCCTAACAACACAGATATCAGCCTACATTCAACTAATTTTGCAAACTATTAAGCTAAAAGAGAACTTGAACTAGAAACATTCTGTTGGCTTGAACTCATAAAACTGATGATACAGGGAAATTTCAGCTGCATTTCCCTTAGGGTTTAGATGTTCTCAAAGCCAACCTCATTGGACAAAAACTGAAAAACAGGGGTTTCTTTAATTATATATGAACAGCTTGAGGACCACATACTTCCTATGGTAATTCTTGGAACTCAGGAAGTACACCATCTGTAGTTTTAATAAATTCACAGTAGATTAAGACCATGTGCCATATTTATCAGCACGTTGTTATTCTGTATCTTGCTCTCAGGAAGATAGCAGATACTCAAACTGCAAAATTCTTTAAGACAAGGATCGCATTCACCTTTAGAATAAGAAATACAGAAACTACCTGGAAAGTCCATGGTCCCTTTTGCTGCTCCTGCAGCATTCAGTCCTGAGACAATAGGGAACCTTAGTGCAGGGAATCACCAGACAGAGAGGTACATCAGTTAACATGGGCTTCTGGGGGAGCAGAAAAGTACAGGGAGGGAAAGAAAAGGGAAGCCCTTTAAAAACAAAACCAAACTCAACCCCAAACACTTACCAGAGTAGAAAAAGGAATGGGCATAAGATGGATGAACAGTAGGGAAGAAAAAAAAAGGCAGATGGGAAACGGAAATATGGTGCTGTGGGTTATACTGTAACATGAAGATATGCCCAAAATTGAAAGGTCACTCTTCTAGATTTGCCTCAAAATCAGGTGGAAACAATTTAAAGAGCATGGGATGAGATTTTTCAAAAGAGTTCAGAACTGGACTGTCTGGCAGCAGTGAAAGCAAGAAGAATTTCACCTCCCTAGTAAGTCCACACCGAAAGTAAGGGAAAATCCCTCTCATTGGCTATTTACTCCACACCCAGCAGAACCAGTTGTTGCTTTTTTTCTATACCTTCTTACTCTCATCTGTCTGAAGCAGAACAGGAGCTCTAAACATGTTCCATCTAAGCATCTTCAGCTAAAAAGGATAACTTCTATATGCAAAACTGCACATTTTTATCCTTCTACCAAAGTGGCACAATCATCATCCAGATTGTGAATATCTTCTGTCTTAATCTCTCCCTTGAAGGGACTAATTTGTATTTGAATCTCATCATCCATTAGTTGAATACTATTAAAAAAACCATAATCCATACTTCCCTAGGAAAGATGCTCTTAAGTGCTGTCTTCAACACTATTTCAAATTAATCAGATGATAAGAATATAGTGATTTTTTAAAGTTCACAACACCTTGATTAGTAAGACAATACACAATTTAAATTCTTGGTGAAATGGACTATAAAAATGGCTTTATCAAACCATAGGAGTAAGAATCTGTCTTGAAACCTTAATCACAGTAACTGTGAAAGAGACTGATCTTACTATCTTTCTTGAAGTTCCCATGGAGCTTTTGCTTATCTAAGAAATGCTAAATCAGGTTTTTAATACAAACTGCATCTTTAAATTATTTGAAAGACCCTACAGTGCATTCACCAGGGTTATACATAACATCAGATACTTTTTATTTATAAAATCCACAAATCACAGGACAGGTAACATGACAAGCAACATTCAGAGCCTCATGGTGGGTAAAATGAGAAGAATAAGCTACTTACACTAAAATCATGTTACAAGAGCACATGATAGAATGACAGAGCAGTTTCACTTCAATCAAGTAAACAGAAAGAGTCTGGGAAACCTTTCACTACTGTCAGAACATAAATGTGTCCTGGCAGCAGCTTTCAACTGAACACCTATTCATTTAGACAGAACTAACGCAAGAGGCATGTGTTCAAAATGTGCTCCTAAAATACATCTTCATGCATCACTTGGGAAGGAAGGGGGAAAATATTAAGAGAGTAGTAAAATTAGTGAAGTGGACACCACTGCTGACTAATCTAAACCATAGCAAATTATTTGTACAATATACTAAACTACACCACAGTTGTGGTATAACCCTGTCTCTTCTTCCCCTTCTGACCACCCGAATGCAATATTTTGACAGGAGACAGAATATACAGGTCTCTGTAGTACAGTTAATTAAGTATAGTTGTTTATTTCCTRGGCCTGCATAAAGATATGCTGCTGAGAGAGGAATTGGAGAAATCAACACTATGGAACGCTGTATTAATACTAACTTGTTTACTCATAGCTCCTCAATCACTTCCTCCCACTGTTCAATTACCCCAGTGGTCTCTACACTGCGCTTGCCTTGGACCTGCAAAGACAGAGTAAGCTAGGGAAATAGTATGTGAATGCCTTAAAATTGGCAACATAAACAGAGTACCTGAGTAATGGTGGCCAGTTCTTCAGGGTACTGCTGCCTTGTTGCAACTTGTACATAAAGTATATATAAATAGTGCTTGAAAAAACTATTTTCACTTCCCTTGCAGGAGCTGGCATTATTTATCTGCTGTATATTCCTGGGTAGTATAATAGGAGCTAGAATTTGTGCCAAAGTTTAACCTAGCACACCCTGGGCCTCATAACAAGGAAAAGACTACCTAGCTCCTCTTATTATTTTCACTTTTCCCTGACAAGCACTAGCAGTACTGAGTCTTCTGTTCTACTATTAATGCTGTCACTACACAAACAAATATGCCTGCACAAACACAGCTGGAAAGAGAGGAAGACCAAGGGACTAAAGGTGGGAAAAGTGCAAGACTACTTTTTTTGGTTGTACTGTTGGCTTAAGAAAGTATAAATTGTACTTGCAGTTACAGCTTAAAAATTGAGAGGATGGTGAGGCATAGATAGGAGAATTTGCCAGAAAACATAGTATTGCAGTGTAAATAATATTGGTTTCATGAATAAATCTGGGGACTACTAGACAAGTCTAACTAACAATGGCCTTTCTTTTCAGTAAGAAACCCTACTAACAGGCACAGTAGGCTGTGAAATAAACCCAAGACAAAACCCGCAAGTCACACTGTAGAGGCAGTCACATTGCTCCAATTAGCTAACACTTAACAAGAAAAAGGGGTAAGCAATGTCCTGTAAGAGACAAACCACATCATCAAGGTTATTTACTAAGACTCAGATCTTCAGAGAACTTTAGGTGCCTGGTCACCATGTATTTAAACATTGCTGTGCATAATAGCTGCCTAAATATCTAAGACAGTCTGATCCAATCCCCTGCTTTTCATCCTTTCATCCTTCAGTTTCCTCCTTTTAAAAGAATTACTCACAGTAAAAGAACAGATTAGCTTTCAATACTGCAAGGCAACAGAATAATAGGGCCTTAGAGATTCTTCAGATGTCTGGTTACAAATACGCCTCCAACAGCAAAGGAAATCACGGTAAGAAAAAAGATTAGCTTGTGACTGTGAAGATTGTCTAGATTACTTATATTTAGAGATCAAGAAGGATAGTGCCCGTTTTTTTTTCTTTTTCCTTTCCTGGAAATACCCATGCACATCCTCTTACTCTTATGCAGGAAAGGATGTTGCTGTTAATAACACAGCAATGCCATTCAAATTATCAGGGTAGTTTAGGAGAACCATACTTCCCCACTGCACACTGGAATCTAATTCCTATTGACCAGACCATCCATGTCCATCACTGAGGGATTGGTCTTAACCTCCTGAATGAGTACAGATGCTCTCTGGATCAAACCTCTCCAGCATGGCCCTTAGCCAGGCCCAGTCCAGCTGCTGCCTGGATCAAACCCCTCCAGCATGGCTCCCTGCCCAGTCCTGCTGCTCTCTGGATGAAGTAACAGCTCCTGGTCAGTCCAGCCCAGCAGCTCTCTCTCCTTCCTCATAAGCCAAACATGAACCACAAACTCCTGTCAGGCCAGCATACTGAGCATAGTCACTCAGGTGAGAAAGCACATCCACTCTTGGATTCAGCCAGCAAGACATCCCTTCAAAGACACTATGGTTATGGGAGCTTGAGTAAAATGGAACTTTCTTTGATGACTTATTTACTTGACACACTTTTGCAGTCACTTAGTCATGAAGAAATACACTTTCAGGTTGACCAAAACTAGATTCTAATTGGTGCCAAAATCTTCCAAGTAGAACAAGGAAAAACACGTATTTAAAGTCTCAAGCTCACTTGCCTTATTACAAAGGTTAAAAACACGCCATGGATTTTCAAACCTCTTTGGTACGTGTTGCTTCTACTTTCTTTGCTCCAGTTGTGAGTGTACTAACAGCAGATGGGAAGTAGCTAGACTGTTGTCTAAAGTGCTCTCTGCCAGCATTTCTAGTAATTTCAACGCCATGGTATAGCACACAGAGCTGAGTGGAAGAAGATGCAGCTCAGAAAGTAGCAGGGAAGAGCATGAGGAGATGGGCCAGGGGGAAACCAAAGACATAACCCAAACCAGAGTGGAAAGAAGAATGGAGTGATGACTACAAAAAAGCAAAGCAGAACCAAGTACGTACTGCAAAACTAATACATTGCAAAGAGTGGAAAAGAAGGGAAAAAAGGCAAAAAGGGGAAAAATGAGAACAGGAAGGAGAAACAGTCTAGAAGCTCATAACAGCAGATAGGAACATTTGCAGAATTCTRTTCCTTTTGTTTCACTCTAATTTTGAAAGATGCTATAAACTTACAGCTTGTGAAAGTTCCAAATTTTCAGGCAGGGAGCACAAGGGTTTCTCATCGGAAACGCATAAGAAATGCACTGTTAGGGGACACTGCAATGGTTACTACAACTAACATCACTTGCATTCACTTAGGGAAAGGACAGGCTGTCAAATTCAGCTAGATTGGGTGAGGTGGCCTCAGTAAGGTTAACTGCACTGTCACCACTGACTTAAATACAACCAGGACATCAGTTTCTGTGAAACACCTTTTCTGTGAAAGACCAATTCTTAAGTTCTTTCTAATTTTTATTATGTGTTTTTTGACCATAATATATATTAACATATAATAGTCATGGGAACTGCAATGTTAATAAGGCCACATAAAGTAAAGAGCAAAAAATATTTGAAAACTACTTCTTACATAGTATTATCTCGTGTGGATTACACTATCCTCTTCTGCACTATTAGTTTTCCTACAGTGTGTGAGGACTCAAGAGCATAAAAACAACAGTCATTAATATTGAAGACTGCATGTAAGACACAACTTGTTTCACAGCTAATTTTACAAACTATCTTCATATTAAACTTTACAGTATAAAATAACAGGCTGTAAAGAAAATATCTACATTGATCTAAAATGTCAAGACACATGATCAAGTGAAAGGGCTCCCACAAAGTACGATGCCAACACAAAATGAAACATGCTTCATGTCTCGGCTTCATCCTATGGATTGTAAATGAGAAATCTGGATTTTTAACTAAATACACATTACAAAAACAGTAACAGTACTACCCAGCTCCAGCTCCACCTTCCTGGAAAGAAGAATAAAAGATACCTGGAACACGCCATTCAGCAAGCACTTTTTGCATCGTTCGGCAACAAAACTGCTCTACGCAACATCTTTTTGGGCTCAAAACCAACGGCAGAGTGACAGCCGTCATTAACAGGGCCCATGACCAAATAACTCCTTACAGTTAAAAGTAAACTGTCATTTTTTCTAATTATCTCTAATGCTCTCTCCGATCAAGCTGCCAAAACAAAAGGAAGAATGAACTGGAGCAAAGGCGAATTTCTGCTTTTGTAGACCCAACCACACGGACCCACCTGCGGGCGGCCACCCCGTACCTGTTCTCGGTCTGAGGAAGGGGCGTCAGGGGAGACCTGAGGGCTCGCACCACTTTCGGCGTGACAGCCGCTCCTCCTGCCTCCTCCACCCAGCCCCTGGCAAGCGAGACAGGAAAACAAAGTTGTCAGGACCAGTGATTGAACATCACCCGGCAGTACCGGCGCCGCTCTCCTGCCCACGACCCGCTCACAGCCGCCAGTACCCGAGCCGAGCCCAGACCGCGCCGGGGGCACCGCGGTCCGCGGGGCTCGTCCCGCTCCTCCCTTCCCCCGCAGTCAGCTCCGGACCGCGGACGAGGCCGCCCGACCGCCCTACCTGGCGCGGAGGGGCTGCTGGCCGCCTAGGCGCAGGAGGCAGCCGCCCAGCAGCAGGCTGCCCAGCGCCGCGGCCAAGGCGATGACAGCCCGCATGGCGCGCTCGGCAGCAGCGCCCGCCGCAGCTACGGCCGCCTCATAGTATTTAAGGGAGGCTGCGGGGAGGGGGAGGCGGCCATGGCAGCCACAGGGTCTCTGCGCTCCGCCCCTCGCCCGCAGCTCTGCGCCGCCGCCGCCATCAGCCCCCCCTCCCGCCGCGGCCGCTGCTCGGGGCCCGGCCCGCCGGGGGCGCCGGGCTCGAGCAGCGTGAGGGCGGCAGCGGGCGGACTTTGCTGCCGGCCTTTGCTGCCGGCCGCTCGGGGCACTTCTCGGTGCCGAAGGCGGCGGGGCGCTCGCCCTGCGGCGCCAGGGAGTTGCAACTGCCCAAACTTTAATAGGGGAGAGGGGCGGCGGCGGGAGGTGCCTGCGCACCTTACCCGACGAGGGCACACCGTGGCTGGTGTAGGGAAGTCGCTGCTGCTTTCATATCTCTTTATCTTAATTAAAAAATAATAACGTGTCGTGTGTTTTGTCTTAAAAATTGTGTGTTATAAAAATATGCATTTTATATATAAAAGTGACCCCATCTGGAATACTGTGTCCGGCTCTGGGGCCCCCAACATAAGAAGGATGTGGGCCTGGTAAGAGCTGGTCCGGAGGAGATTGTGAACAAGGTCTGAGGGATGGAACACCTCTGCTATGGACACAGGCTGAGAGAGCTGGGGTGGTTCATCCTGGAGAAGAGAAGGGTTTGGGGAGACCTCATTGCAGCCTTCATGGTATCTGAAGGGGGCCAACAAGAAAGCTGGAGAGGGACTTTTCAACAAGGGCATGTAGTGATAGGACAAGAGGAATGGCTTTAAACCTAAAGAGGGCAGGTTTAGATTGGGTATTAGGAAGCTCTTCTTTACTATGAGTGTGGTGAGGCACTGGCACAGGTTGCCCAGAGAAGCTGTGGACACACCATCCCTGGAAGTGTTCAAGGCCAGGTTGGATGGGGGTCTGATAAACCTGGCCTAGAGGTTGAGCAGAGAAACCTTATGGCAGAGGGGTTGGAACTAGGTGATCTTTAAGGTCCCTTTCAACCCAAGACATTCTATGAGTATAATTTGCAGTGGTTTTGATAAAGAAATGTCTCTGTAGTAAGCCGCTATCTTTCTACCTTATGGTGCACTACAGTGCGGTGCATTGAATGCAGTGTTGTTTTCACAAGCCATTGGTATGAGAAACCTAGTAAGGTGATAAGGTGCCAATAACTAGGCCCCCTTTATTAAATGAGTGGGTAGTAGAGATGCTATGACTTACAGCAGCCTGTCAGTCATGAACTGTCTGCCACCTTGTTTTTGCAGATTCTTCCCCATCCTTACTGTTTTCTGTATCTGTGAGCATTTCCTTAAGCCTTGCAGCTGCTGCTCATCTGTTCTCAAACAATGGCTGGAAAGCCTCAAAGTAAGAGGTCTGCTGCAGCTATATTAATGAAGTAACACAGACGTGATATTGTGAGTGGTTAGATATGACAATGAGAAGTACTGCACTGGAGGAACAGCACAGCACCAGCTGTGATTGTGATGGGGTATGCAGGGAGACATCTAATGATGTTTTTGGGGCATTCTGGCAAGAAGAGCTGTGGGTAGTGGTGGGAGGGAGCTAGAAACAGTTGGCTGGTGTCCCAAGGGGTTGCAGGTATCCGACTGGCTCAGCGCACAATCTCCCTGGGAGCACAGCTCAGTTGTCTTCTAGGCTTTGAGGTACTTAGTTGTAATAGAGAAACAAAGCCAATATTAAGACTTCGGAGGTCCTGGAGAAGTTTGCTGGTTTGAGATTGTCGTGAATCATAAATGTCTTGAACATGAAGACGTTTCATCACCATTTCCCAAAAGCTTGCTTCAGGCCCCTCCTATGAAACCAGCTGACATTGGATATGAACAAGTAGCAGCCAACAGTCAAGCTTTTCAAGGTACATATATGTTCACTGATCAGCAGATACTAGAAATTTCAATCCCCCATTACCTCTGTAGAACTTGAAGGCTCTTGCTTATGTTAGTGGATATCATCAACTATTGCATAATAGCCGTCAAATACCCTATGTAAAACAATAAGTCTTTCATTTTAGGAAGTCTAGTGGTATTCAATTTCAGCTCTGAATGAAAGAAGACTAAGAAAAACATTTGGTTTTTTCCCCTCACTGTTATTTCCCTCTGCAATACACTTTTCCCATGAGTCCTGAAGTATCACTGTCAGCTAATCCATGGGAAATTTAGTGATGCCAGTGAGGACATCATATTTCAAGTTAGAGGTCTGCTGCCAACACTAGTCTATAACACAAGTAAAGATTTTTTTTTCCCAGATCAGAAGGTTAATCTTTGTGTCATATTAAAGTTCTTGCAAAGAAAATGGGAAGATTATAAACCATATGTGTTTAAATTAGACTTGGCACTTGGTGCTTTTGTTTACTAACAACTTTACAAACATGTATTGATTGATTGTCACAGTATCTTTAAATGTTACCAGCCTTAATTTCCTGCCAGAGCGGCTTAGTAGAAAGGTTAAGTGACCCTTCTAAAGGGTGAGATGAGAAGCAATGGTGAATCAGAATTCAAATTTAGGAATGCTGGATTCAAAAGACCAAGTTTCTTTTACATGGTGTTGCCATGTCAGAAGTGATGGTGTAAAGTAACGTAATGTAGAGGGTCAAAATTATAAAGGCACAGGTACCAAAGATGCCACACAGGAAAAGACAGAGACTTAACAAGGTACATAGAGTCCGTGTCCCACCTCGTCGTCGTCCTCCTCCTCACAGCTGGAAGCTGCTGCATCTTGGCAGCATCCTCTGATTCCCATTAGCTTCTGAAGTCAGCAGGAATTGATAATTGCTGGCTTGCACAGAAGGAAGAGATCACTAATCAGCCAGGTGGTGTCATCATGACTTTGTTACTGAGTTCCTACAGCCCTACTTAGCAGCTAATTTGGAAAAGCAAAATGCAGCCTTGGGTATCATCCATGAAAGGCTGCTGCCCCCCAGGTCAGCAGGATTAGATCTCGAATGGAGTCTGGTAGAGATGCCTGTAGGGCTGCTGGTCACATGGAGCTGGCTTAGCCTGCTTATTTCCAGCAGCTAAATCATATTAAGAAGCAATTAATGTTCATTAAATGCTTTCCTAGTGCTGCCTTCTCATCTAAGCAATGGCCGTCATAGGGATATTAGTTATTGCAAATAGGAGGAGAGATGACTGTTACAATTAGGAAGAAGAGAAAGGTATTAGAGATATTCAGTGAAACTGGAGTCCCACATTCTGGCAAAGCATGAGAGTCCTTAGAGTGAGGTGTTGGTGCGAGACAACTATTTTGGTATTTTTAGTGTAGTCATCAATGTGAGTGCTTTTAGCAAAAAAAATTCCAGCAAATTCACAAAACTGAAACATATGTATTTCAAACTGGGAGAAAGTCATTGGTTCATAGCATTTCACAACTTCTTCATTTATTTCCACCCACGGTTTTGGGCAACAGGGTTTTATGTAATGAGAAAAAGCCACAATTAAGGTGCTGTCTGCCACCAAATTGCTTCAATCATTTCACTAAAGAAAAATGGCAAAAAGCAGTGCATTCCTGTACCCCATTAAAATAAAAAAAAAGTCAAGTCCAAACCAAATAATCACCTTGTGTGGCTGTTGCTGCTATGCTTTTTCTCTTGTCTTAATGTTTTTCACTATTTTTTCAGGACAGGATTTTGTGTCCCGTAGCTTAAAAATTAGAGTTTATTAAAATAATCATTTAATAACTAATTTCAGCCAGCAAACAGTCTGTTGAGATCTACATAAACCTAGCTAAAGTATTAGGTGTTTAAAAGCAGTTACATGTACCCTTGTTTTGAGATGTTCCTCAAGTGTGCCAGTGATGACTCATCCAGTCAGGCACCATTCACTCTCTGGAGAAGGTCAAGGTGAAAAAAAAATCAGGGCACATGGAGAAGTCTTCAAGATTCTGAGCATCTTGTAAGACGTGATACTCACAGAATCACAGAATATGCTGAGTTGGAAGGGACACACAAGAATCATCAAGTCCAACTCTTGAGTGAATGGCCTATATGGGGATTGAACCTATGACCTGGTGTTATTAGGTTATTAGCGAACTGCTCTAACCAACAGTAGGACTTGCCTCTTGTGCACAAAATTAATGATTTTTCACTGTTGTAAGCTATGCTGTTATATTTGTCAGAGTAATATATTGTGTGTGCTTCACCAGATTCCTTAATTTAGTTTAACTGAGAAACCAGCTTCTCCTCTTTAGCAATCATGATCCAGCCCAATGGCAGATAAATACTCATTGCCAAAAATGCATCTTGTAGCATAAGGAAGCTTGAGGCCAGTAACTACTGAAAATGAGTGCTCTACTGCCAGCCACTTCATCCCATTAAGGGCACTGCAGACATGTGCCCATGACTGTAGTGCAGTCCAGTGTGTATGCTTTTCCAAAGGAAGGTGATAGGGCAAGAGGATCTGAATTACAATTAGATATAAAGGAGGATTTTAATGCAGAAACTGAAAAAATTGCAAACTGTTAACCTGAAGGGAGATTGGTTTCTTTTCCCTGTTCTCTTTTCTTCCTAAAGGCTCTCAGCAAGACATCTTAACATGACACCATGAGAAAGGCCATATTAGGTCAGACTAGAACAGTGTGTTCTTCAGGCAGTGCCCAGCAGCAGAATCCTAGGGTAGAACTGTGCCGTGATCCATCCCTAGGACCCTTTCCCAGCTTCCAGCAATCAGTGGCTCAGGGACTTTCTGAACTAGAGCTAGCTGTGTGTTTAGTTGCCTTTCATGGATTTTTCTTCCATAATTGTGTCTAATTGCTTTTTGAAACCATGTAAACTTTTGGCATCAACAGCAACTTGTGCTGATGATTTCCATCCAAGCTGAAGCCTTCCATTACAATTAGCCCAGGAACAATTTGCTATGACAAGTCTCTGTTGTTATTTGGAAACTCTGATCTCCTTCGCTAAAGGAGATGATGCACTAAGTATTCTTTTGTAAAGAATTTTACTACAATTGCATAAAACAGTGCTGCAGTTAATACAAATTCACAGCATCCATTGCTGGAATTCAGTGGGAGTTATTACAGAGCATACTGTGAATGCAAATTAAAAATAATGCACAACACTCAACCAAATCCTAATGGACCAATGGCACAATGTCAAATACATCAGGAGCAAAGACTTTTAATACTGTTATTAAAACCCCAAGCAAACAAACAAAGCAAGTAAATTAGCACGGAAAAAAACTGTTGGAGCAACATTTACTCATCATAGATCAGCGTGCAGACTGACTGTACAGCTCCCAGAGGCTTTTAAAATGCCTGCATGGCTGAAGGGGGAATATGCTTCCAGGGATGTCACATAATGGAAGGGTTCTCATTGGGCACTGTGGTCGATGGTTGAGGTAATTAAATCAAACTAAACGTTTCTTTCCATCAGTGAGTGTGGTGCAGTGTGTCCAGTTGCCCTTCTGTAGAAAAATCCAATTTGGGTTCACATGTTTGTTGAAGTGTGATATAAAATACACAGTGACAGAAATGAAAAGCCATAGTGGAGTTCAGAGTCATCTTTTATGATACATGTGATGAGGTGTGATGATCAGTCAGCATCATTTATGTTTATGGAAAATCAGAGCAACAATTCAGGAAAATAAATGCATGGTGTGAGCAAGTTGCAGGGATGCCTTGGAAGAAGGAAAAAAGGGGATGTCTGTATGAAGGCCTAATCTTGGGATGGGAAAATTATCCATTGAGTTTGATCTAGGAAGGTGGCCTGACAGTTCAGCTCCAAACTCTCTTTTTGGCATCACAGTGCACTGACAAAAGCTAAAGCCCTTATTTTTTTTGGCATTCCTACATTTCCTTTGTTGAAATTCACAGAGTACAGTAAATGAAAAAATAAGGAAGAATCCTATGCTGATGTATGGGGATAGACTTCCATTGATATGGAAGAACACCATAAAAGTGATACAGAGCTCCATGAACTCATGGATTTGAGGGGTTTGGAAGAAGAAAGACAGGACCTCTGTCTTTAAACTGGGGAAAAGCCATTAACCTCATTAAACAGAGTTAAAAATATAACTGCCCAGATTGCAGCCTAAACATATTCTTACATAATACTGATTCTCACAGTCTCTTCTGCAGTAAAAACTGTTGAATACTCCATAGAAACATAGCAGCTGCAAATCCCAGATTTTCCTTTTTCTATCATCAGGTACTTCTTAGGCTATTTACAGCAATTAAATTAATGCTAATAAGGCTGTGCTGCAAGGGGGCTGCCAAAGGGATGTGGGTGAGAGACTTAGGGGTAAACAGTGGGATCAGCCAGACAGGGCGTGTGACTGTGGGATACCTTGCTAAGAAAAGGGGATCGCCTGGAGGAGAAACCATGTCCCAGAAGTCATGGGGATGTGTAGGAAAGTAATCGTGAGGGTGCTTGAGAGTCAGGGAGGCAGTTCAACAAGGTTCCTTAGCTCAGATGCAGCTTTAAGCACATGTTAATGTGGGGTCAGTCATGTGCTTCTGGTGAGGCACTTGCCAGAGTCCTCTGAAAGCTCAGAGTGTCTCTGCAGTGAAACATCAGCATTTACACAGGGCAGGGGACATATCCATGCAGTGATGAGGAAAAGCAAGACAGTCATGGAACCTTCAGCACATCCTGGGAAGAGAAATAGTATAGGAAAATAAGCCACACAAAAAAACTCCACCTCAGCATTAGGATGGCTCTCTGTTTCAGAATCCTCAGTGAAAGCAAGGGGGAAAAACTCTACACAATTCTTTATTTCTGTTTGTCTGGTAACATCTTGAGCCATTTATAAACTGGAACTGAAAGCCTTTACCTCCAAACAGTAATAAATCCAGGGTACTTTAAGAGCTAGTAAGATATACAGGCATTTGGGAAGGCTTGTAAAGTGGAGTTGTCTCAAATGTCTTTTTTTTCTCCATTCTGAAGTAATTTTCCGTCTGAGTGATGCCAGTTGTAGACCAGAGCCCAAAATGGGCCAGAACATTATGGGATTCATGCCAACATGTGAGAAAGCCACCTTAGCCAGCACATGAGCATCGCTGTCCTGCTGGGGAGAGGACTGGCAGTGGGGCAGGTGGACTGCGGCTGTCTTTGGCAGCTGCAAAGCAGCACAGCCCCTCTCTGGCATGGGGAACGAGTGAGAAACCTTGGAAGGCCTGTGCCGTGGCCAGGAGTTGTGGAAGGCAGCAGGCAGAGGCCAAGGGAGGGAGTTAGGATATTTTCTTTCTTGCAGCCCATCATCACCAATTGGGGTCAACTCTCTCCCTCTCTCTCTCTCTGTGTCTCTCTCCTCTAAACATGTAGTGCTAGGTGCAGGACTTGAGTAAATATGCTGATATCCCACAGCTCGGTGACAGGCCTTGCTGATCGTATTGCAGTTCTGGCTCACTTTCTTTAGGCTCTGCAAATATACTGCCATTCCCGCAAAATCTATGTGCTGGGTAAGCCAGAATCTCTCTTACGGTCCTCAGATAGCCACTTATCTATTTGTCTCCCTCTCAATTACTGTAGTCCCAGAGAAAGCACATTTTAGTTTATTATATCCAGTGCTTTTGATGGCCTGGCAGGATAGAATTAAGGTCTAGCAGAGGGGAAAAGCAAATGTAGCCTAGGAAGAGTGAGTGCCATCTGAACAGAAGGGATCAATAACAACTTTTATATTTAGCATTATTTTCAGAATAGGCATTCAGTACCTAGCTCCTAGGTGAGACTTTCTGCAGCACGTAGTCATTTTCTTCTTGCAGGCTGATCAACCTTATTTTTAACCTTGAGGACTTTAACACTCATACTACTTATTTGGACATGCCCTGAAGTTAAGAAGTCCACCTAAATAGACCAAGCTTATAAATATATGGTTTGCATACACAATTTTTGAGTCTTCTTTATTGAACAACGTTGGCCTCACCAGTAGATCTGAACAAATCTAGAAATGTATCAGTGTTTGGGAGGAGGACCCAAAAGGGAGAGCAGGAGCAAGCAAAGGAGGATGGGAGCTCCAGGGCGGTAAGGAGGTGCGTAGGGAGCGCTGGGGCTCACAACGTGGCATGCAAAGTGTGTGGAGCCTGAGCCCTAAGGGCAGAGGGGGGGAAGGATGAAGGCATTTTGAGCTGAGGGGAATGCTGATGCTTAAATTACCATTATCATGTGCTGGAGAGATGTGCATTTTAAATACCAGCATTTAAAATCCTTCGCTTTTAATGTTGTGTTTGCATATTGCATGAGTATGCATTTGACCGAATAGCTGAGTGTGTGTAAAAGTCAATTCTAAAGCAAGGAATCATCACTTGGAACCTGCAGCTGGAGAAAATTTATTCAGGCTTCCCAGCTTCCCAGATGTACTCAGGCTTAGCTTGGCTGTGGTTAAGACCAAGCTGAGAATTTAACAAGTAAGCAATATGTAATTTTTTTTTGTAACTGTTGGGTATGGTCATGAAAAACTGAATGAGACCCCTGCTGACAGCTGACCAGAAAGTACCACAGAGAGCAGCAAGGAGACACAGCAGCACTTTCCAACTGCCCCAAACCACACTACCTTGGATCTTCCTCGAGGAGAGACAGTGCTTCAGCCTGTCTGAATAAGCACCACTTATTTCCTTCTTGTGTGACTCAGTCTTCAGTAACGTGTATGTTGCAATAACTTTCGGGGAAAAAAACCCCAACCCTCTTTTCACCAGGGATGAGATTGAGACCACAAATTCAGTCCACATTGGAG
Source organism: Amblyornis subalaris (assembly GCA_018881555.1). Taxonomy (NCBI): domain Eukaryota; kingdom Metazoa; phylum Chordata; class Aves; order Passeriformes; family Ptilonorhynchidae; genus Amblyornis; species Amblyornis subalaris. The sequence goes on along the minus strand of JACAXG010000047.1, from coordinate 4,229,296 downwards.
GAGTTGGAACTAGCTCCCTTTCTCGACCACAGTGAACCACATTTTTAGCACTGAATTGCAGGTTTTCATTTCTGTGGCACATTAGCATCTAGCTGAGGATGCATAACGTGCAGTGGCAGGTATCTGAAAGATCTGCTGTACGGGATATTTGCATGTAGCCTAGTGAGCCCTGTAAGACAGGAACCAGGGCTGTCATGGGGCCCGTTTCCTGTCTGGCCCAGTGATGCATGTCAAGATCTGAAGCAAGATGATCTCTGGAAATTAAAAGGTGCCAAGTAATTCAAAATTGTGACATATTGATTTCTTTGTTCAGACACCAAATAATTCGTAAAGCTGCAACACAGCAGTATAACTCAATGTTTTGCTCTTTAATGACTGGCCCAGTTATAAATACTGTTTTACCATTTACTGACATTTTACATTTATTGAGCATGTATTTTATCTAGACTCATAAACAGAATGCAGGCCATTTTTAACAAACACAAAAATATTTCAGGCTAAACAAAAGCAAGAACGCATGACTATGTGAGTGCACTCCCAATGCATGATGAGAAGGTGTTGCCAGATGTTCTGCAGGAAACTGGGGAAGGAGGTGTGGGCCAGGGAGATGTGAGTGGAGTGTGGAGAATAGCATTGGTAGGGCTCCAGTAGGAAGCCATGCCCTGGATGCCAGTTGGCTGAGGTCCTAAGCTGGATGTGACATGAGTGGCAGTGCTTTGAGCTGCACACTTGTTTACCCCGCACAGGGCATCATCCTAATCACAAACTGCAGCAGCTGTTGGAGGGGACAGCAGGAAAGGGAGCTGTGTTTTCCCCAGGTTCTGGGTGAAGAAACAGTGAAGGAGCTGTGCAGTGGGCACATGAAGATCAGATCAATCCTTGCGGTTTTTTTCCTGGTTATAGCAAACAGGCATTATTTTCTGTAGACTATAGCATCTGTACTCCYAGGTTCAGGTAATGTAAAACAAAAAGTGGCAGAACTCCCCCTTTGACCTTTGACTGTACTGATCTATTCTGTAATCATAAAGTTAAAATTTGGAAGTTTGTGTTAGATTCCTGAGTCTATATGTAGTTACTTCTCTTTTATTTAAGTACAGAGAACTTTTTTAGGAAAGTAAGTTACGAAATATAAACTTACCTCCCCATTCACAATTTCTCTTTAAATAGCCTATAGATACTGTGTTTACCTAGACAGGATGCAAAATGAATAAATGATGTACAAATAAGCTGGTTTTGCCAGTTATATGCAAAACCTTGTAAAGGCTTCTGGTTTTAAAAGGAAACTGAAATGACAAATTTTTCATGCAAAATATCAACCTCATTAGATCTTTTTATTTAAAAGATCTTTAAAAAACAAAGACAAAAGTTCACTCATAGAACACATAGTACGTCATGGCTGGGTTTCATATTATCAGATGTGGTCATGTGAAATATATACATCCACATCTGAACCATTCACCCTGGTCCCATTTATACTTAAAGGAAAGATCTCACTTCTGGGGAGAAATTTATCTCATCCAAAAGTGAACATATTTAAGCTGAGATTTATGATCATGTGCTAAAAAGAAGATACCAGAGAGCCTGTTTCAGCTACAGGTGAGGTAAAGCCCTCCTCTCCTGAGAGATGTTTGAGGGAATTAAAAGCATTCCTGTCCTCATCTGAAAACACAGATTGTTTCATTTATTCAGACATATTATTTTATGAGATGATGGCAAGCTTTTAAATGAGTATTTCTCACATAGCCTGGCACACAACTTCTGCTGGAGACATAAGGCTGAATCAAGTCACATTTTGACTTGGACTAAGCTTGATAGATAAAGGGTTTAATTACACTTGCATATTATGTGGGAAAAATAATTTAGAGACTTGGTACAGTGCATTCTCACGGCCTTATTGACATGAGTTATCCTATCTGTGGACACCCTGCTATATTCATGCTGCCTACTTCAATTTCTCCTGAATTTAGAGCCAAAATTTGCCTTTATCTTCCCTATCCTTTTCATGTAGAAGATGTCTGCCACGCTCACCCTCTACCTTACAGCAGGTGGAATTTTCCAGCACTTACCACAGAAATCAAAGGTGGTTTTGCTGTTATATTCCGCAGAGAGCGGAATTAATTGGTAGGAACTACTCAGAGAAATCCTGCATCCACCAAAATAACTCATCCATCATCTGTGAAGGGCTCTGGTACCCTGACTCTGGACAGCACTGGTGTGCAGAACACCACCAGCGTTGTGGCTCATGTTCATATTAAGAAGGTCACAAAGTATGYGCTTGCTTTGGGAATTCAACTACCAAAAGCCCATTCTCCTCAAAGTTATAAGAGACTTGGAAAGAATGCTGGGTTGATTTTTTATTTACATTCACAAGAAAAACAATAATTAATGAAACTCTAGGTTCAAATCAGTGAACCATAGGATCATTTAAGCTGGAAGGCCCCTAAGATCATAGAGTCCAACTGTTAACCCAGCACTGACAAGTCCATCACTAAACCATGTCCCTCAGTGGCACATCTACGTGTCTCTACAACTCATATTCTGTCAGGCTGAGCATGCTCCTTCAAGAAAACAAGCTACCACAGGTTTTATTGTACTGAGCTGTAAATGTGCAAGGTAATTACAGCAGATATAGCCCCTGAACAGGCTCATGGGCCTGGGCACAAAGAATGCTGAAAGTCACAAAATATGGTGAATACAGACACAGCCCAGCCATACAGGAGGCCTTCCTGGGCAGCAGTACCGCTGGAATATCTTACTGAACAAAGAGGAGCTAAACTCCTTGAAAAAAAGGGTTGGCAACAGTATTAAAAAAACTCTTAAGCTGGGGGGAAAAAAAAAGGAAAAAAAAAGGCAGAAGAAAAGACTCAATGCAGTTCCTGGAAAATGACAGTCAAATTAAAACAGGGCAAGAAAGCTTCGCCGAAACCTCTCCCATGAACCTGTGTTAAGAAGTTTTGTTGGTTGCATTTGAGTCATTGCACTGAGTTACAGAAGTGGAAGTGTTAAAAGAATTTCCTTCATGCAAAACATTCAGCTATTCAAAACCAGCTATTTTAGTTGTGTAAATTCTTCCTGAAGAAGTGACTGTTACAGGGAAGGGGAACTAGTAATTAACGTAGATGGTGCTGTCTCAGAAGTGTAGTGAGCTTGGCTACACAAAGAGCTTGTTTTATGATTATCCAGCTATTGCCTTTTCTCAAAAAATATTTATTGTTTGAAATAATAGTTTTCATAGGATTTCTTCAATGCACATGCTATTGTTAATTTGAACAAAACGGACATACTTTGAGTAGCTGTTCGATACTATAGTCTAAGCTTTATGTAAATAATCTTTATATTTATACATGATCTGGGATCAGTAATTTGCTGAGGATATAACAATGGATTATACTGCCATAGAATTAAAAAGCAAACAGTTTGGTCATAGGTTAACTTCATTGTAAGCCCTAAATTAGGTTAGATTAGGGTTGGTTGCCTTTCCCTGGCCAGGATTAAAATGTTAGCTGCTTTGGAGATCAGGAAAATATTCTCAGGACAAAATCTCAAGAAACTGAAGGATGCCTGTGATTTAATTAGGCATCTTGTCTTATTTAGTGCTTTCCCCACTGCTCAGTCACTGGAGTCATGAGATTCTGAAAAGCCAAGATTTTTCCTTTAAAAACTGAATTACTTGTCCTTAAAATTTCTAAGGGGCAAAAAAAAAAAAAAAAGGAAGCTCCTCAGTGTTAAAGAAATCAAAAAAAAAAATTAAGTATTTTGGAAGAACTGGTGTGTTCCAGTTTGAAAAGCTGTGTTTGATAATATCAGCCATTAGTAAGCAACTAATGTGGAAAAGAGACTGTATAGCTCACAAGGATAATTTTAAAACTGTTTTGCACCCCTCGGTCCTTAGAAGAAAGCCCCAAACAAATAACGATCAGGCTGAAGAGCCCCAGGCTCTGCTGGAGCCAAGTCCTGAGCCTCCTCCATCCCACCACAGCAGAGGGTGAGCAGCACACGTGCTGGATAGGAGCAATCTGGCACAGCTGGAACTGCTGCCTCCTTCCTGGCAGTGACTGATATTTACAGTGCCAACAACTCAATGGCAACTACGCTCAATCAACCAGCAATATCAATGGTTTTCTACAGATCTCACAGCCATGCTCATGTTCTGGGACTCAATGTTTATGCCAGACTGTCCTGAAGGCGAGAGGACAGATGTGGGGAAGGGGCACCGGGTCTGATGCACACACCCCCTGTCCTGACACATATCAGCTGGCACCCAGTCTTTGCCTCCAAAGTGAAACCTGGGCAATGACTGAGATATTTAAGATCATACCAACCACCGTGTGTGCTTAGGGTAGCCTCAATATCTGTCTCCAACCATGTCTGAGAGGAAAAAAGCATAAGGAGAAGGGGATGCAGCCAGTAGGCTTTCCCTTAATGTAAATCCTTAGCACTGTGAAATCTCCAAGCTACTGGTTATCTCTGGACTATCTTGTTAAAAAGAACCTAAGGGTTTTCTCTTCCAGGAATTTGTCTAAAATCCTCTTGAACTCTCTTGTTACATGGAATTGAATTCCGCATTTTGGTTGGGAATTATGTGAAAAAATAAATAATTCTATTATTTCATTTGCATTGTATATCTGATAATTTCATGACTTGATCCTTATAATGTGCAAATAGTGACTAACATTTTCTCATGGTCCTCATACCAGACATTGATTTAATAAACCTTGTCTTAATGCTTCTCAGCTTATGAGTTCTTTCCAGTTTCTTTATATCTGGAAGCAATTTTTAAAAGGTTTGAAAAATTTTAGGAGCACAGCTTAAGAAAAATCCATGTTTTCCAATATCTGTCTTTAGGACAAATAATTTTGCATTGTCCTTGGTAATTAATTTGCCAGTACCGCATGCCTCGTTTCTAACAAAGTCTTTTTTGCACAAATTCAAAATACAGTAACAAGGAAAGGGCTATCTTTTACCTGTGGCTGGATAAAAACATTGAAAAATAGCCAAAATCAGAAAAACAAAATTAATGTCTTATAAAGGAAAAAATGTGATACAAGATTGTATCTTTTACCAGCAGTAGGAAAAAAAACCTCAAAGAAATATTGCTTCAAGGTTTTGTAGCAGCCTAATTTGAAGCAACTATTTATAGATGCTGCATATTATGTTAATTTGGCTTGTCCTGACACACAAAGGCTTCCTTTGAGAGCTTTTGTAGTGAAAGAAGGAAGAAAGCGAGGGGCCCTCACAAATAGAGTTATGATAAAAGCTGCTGTCATTATAACAGATCATCAGAAAGAGAGAAGAAAATGCTGAGACACCATTCATCACTTTGAGAAATGCTCACAAACAGCCCCTGGTTAGGTAGAACTAGCTACAATTTTCATGAAGAGGGATATGTTATCAGAAAAGTGCAATTTTTCCTTTTTTGCAGGCTGTTTACAAACTCATCCCAATTTCTGCCAGTGTTATTTGCAAGAATTCATTCGAATACTTCACTCAAAACAGTAAGAAAGAATTAATTTCTATTTGAAAATAAAATTCATTTCCCTGAAATGTTGTCGGGTCGAGGGGTTTTTGGCATAAATGGGATGTGAAGTTTTCAGCTTCTAGACTGTATGCAAACAGATCATTTTAAGTGGGTTATTTTCATTGTATTGAGGTCACTATCACACTATTTTTTCTACTGCATGGCTGTAGGTGTGAAAAACAAGATTTTTGACATGGGAAAACAGACCAGAACAGATGAACTATTGACAATGCATATGAATAATAGATAACAACCAGAAATGAGCTGTGCTTCGTAGAATTTCAGGTTATCTTTTATTTTTGGTGGTTTAAGGGGGTAGTGGCACCCTGGCTACCTTCACTGATTGTTTTACTCATAAACATGCAATTTTTTCAGGAAGAGAAAAAGAAAATCTTTGCAAATGAATTACTGCAAACACAATATGGTTAGAGTAGAAATGTCATGTCAGAAATTATATGTTCATGGATGCTGCTTTGTGGCCAAGGTCTTTTCACTCCCCTGCAGACAGACATCAGGGTTAACCCTTTGTATCATGAAACAGTCCACTCACAATGTAGACATCTTCTAGAAACATGGCGTTGGATTTATTTAAAAATATTAATAAAACACTAGAAATAATTTACTTGGAGATTACTACAACTCATTTGTATCAAGATGTTTTTCCATTAGTCTGTACTAGTGCCATTAACCAGATAGTGAAAATCCTAACCACTTGTGCAGTGTTCAAAGAGAAGCTTCTATCCAGTCTATGGCCCAGCAGCATCAGCCACCATACAGCTGATCTGGCTACTGTTTGTGGAAAAGGGGAGGAGGCAGGAAGTGGCAGACCAGCTGCTTGCCCACACATGAAGTCCATCTACCAGCTGCTGGGGGTGTCCTGGGAGCAGCCTGGAGGGTTTGCCTGGTGTGAGCAGGCAGGCAGTGCTGCCCCAGGGAGGGCACAAACCACAGGGGGGCTGACGAGGTTTTAGAAAGTACTTGTCTGCACTCCAAAATCATCAAGCATATCACATTTTGTATATTGCCCACATAACATGGAAACATAAGCTAAGAGCTGAGGCTCAGAAGATCCGATGCCTGTGCAGGTGCTGCTAGCTCTGCCAGCTTGCACAGGGATTTTGCTGTGGTATGCACTACATGGTATTGACTTAACCTCAACCCAAATATTACCTGAATGAACTCACCCCATCAAATCGCATCTTGGGCTAGGAAATCTGTGTCTAGGCCAGATGTAAAGATGTATTTAAAGCAGTCTCACCATCTCTTATAATTCTTCTCCTAGCAGTAGTCTGTAGTCAGGCTGGAGACATGTAAAATCAGGAAGCTTGTTATTTTTCATATCTGGGATGGAAAGTAATCAGTAGCCTAGAAACATCACCATCACACTCATCTCCTTTGAGGTAGCAGCTGATACCAAGACTACAGAATCAAAATTAATCCTTCTGGACATATGGTTAAGTCAACATAATTTCTTATCACCCCATTCCTCAGGGATAGAGGCAGAGAGCATCCTGATCTCCTGCATCCTAATATTATGGCTGTTATCATTACTTGCTGAAAAGTAATGTAGACTAAAAAAGGAACACTTTCTTCCTGCTAAAGGACCTGCCTTTTAATTTTTATTCTAGCATTGTTCAGAGTAGGGGGCGGTGCTATTTAAATGAGCTTAATTCTGCTGGGATAATGAATTCATTTATATTCTTCTACACAACTGTCTTTACCACACTTGGTCACTGAGCCACTCTGAATTTTCAGTTGATGCAACCAGATAGAATTGAATTGGAAAAAGCTGACATTTCCAACTATGTCCAAGTAGGAAATGATTCAGTGGTTCCAAGGAGTGGAGCCAAATGTGAAAGACCATTTGCAACATGATATATCTGGAACCCTAAGCCACCCTTTTGTTTTATGAGGTTCTAATCCTTCTATTTTAATGTGTGGTGTTTTCCTTTTCCATAGGAAGATTTTGATCCCATGCTGGTTTCTTTTGCATCTGCTGGGAAGAATTAGCATTGTAGTTTTCTAGGGAACTCATCATAGGGACAACCAGTGGTCCCTGCCCTCTGCAAACCCCAATCAGTCACAGTCAGCCAGCCCAGGGCAGGCTATAGGGTGAAGCATATGTAGTCAGCAACTGAGCGTTTGCCATTTCGATGATTAGACTTTGACCTTGGATTCAAAATATTCATTCGCATTTGTCACAAAAGTGGTCACTGAGGTATGCAAGTCATGCTGGCTCATTTTCTAACAGCCTATTTTGCAGCCTCTTGAAGTATTGTATGCCCTGGGAGAACAATCAAAAGCTTGTTTTACCTAATAAGGAAACTGCTGAGGCATATGAATAACCGTTCTGTTTTCCAATACATTTCACACCGATTAATTTTCCAGTTTTATGAAACAAGCTGCAGTTATCTTTGAGTCAGGTTCAGCGAACCAGTGCTTGACTTTAAATAAAAAACTACTGATGTTGCTGGGCAGATGTGCACAGGCTTTTAAAAGACCAGGGCTCTCATCAACACCAAATGACACCCTCCTCTTCAATCTCCCTCTTGAACCCCTTTCTTGCTTCTGGCTATAGAAACACTGACTTCCCTTGAAACTAAAGTATGTTTTTGTTTGATACTTGCAATATTTTCTTGTAAGAACTTATGTATCTGCCCTGCAGAAGTTCAAGTTTCATAAAAGAAAAAATGAAGTTCAATTTTACTTTTATAATTCCTTTTCTAGAGAGTTTACAGGTTTCTCTGAATCAGGTACTTTGTGGTAGAGAAGCTGAAGCTGTGTTTGGCAAGCTGGCTGAAGGAACAGCCCGAGCTGTTTGCACCTCAGATGGTTTTGTGTTGTGATTCTGTCCAAAAGAGTGTTCCATAAATTACCAATATTAAATACTTAGTCTTCTTTCTGACATCTGCACATCACTCTTGGCTTCCCTATTATCGTTAAATAATCCCCATCGTCAGTCTGTCATCTAAAAATTGCTAGTGGCTTTTTCTTCTTTAAATTGTTGCTAAACTGCCAAAAAGAATATATCATTCTCATTTTGCAGTGTGCTAGAAATTTAGAGTCCACTGAGATATTAATTAATGGCCTGTGACTGAAGTACAGAGCTCAGACCTTTTATTCCAGTCACACGTAAACACTTCTGGTTTTGAACTGTATTTTACATTTAAATATTCAAGTCTCCCTCTTTGATTCAGAGCTTTCCTTGCTAGCATCAATGGGATCAGTCCTGGCTGTTTGCACAAAGTAGGAAGAGTGATATTTATGCTTACTGAGAATCACATTTCTTTTTGACATAATGGAGCAATCTGTAGGCTCTTGTAGAACCTGTTCTTTTGCCCCATGATCTCCCTTTTTGTAATTACAGCATTAGGCACACTCAGTCAGTACATGATCAGATTGACAAATTAAGGAAGGGTATTCACATTCTACCTTATTTCTGATTTGATCTAAAATGCTATCTTTATTTTTCAGGAACTTTGCAGTGTTACAGTAACAATTTCCATAAATTCATCATGTCCCATCAGAGAGCTGGGACTAGTTACTGGCTGGGTGAGAAAAATCCCAAGTAAACTCGGCAATGGCAACAGAAGGTGATTCTGAAAATTGAGCTGGGAACATTTTTCCACCCAGATCCTGTGTGCAATTAGGATACGCATTAGTGAGGAATGTAAATGAGAAAGAAAGTGAAGGTATTCTTGGACAACACAGATAAGTAAATAACCCAAAGGCATTATTAGAAATTAATGGAGACTATAATATAAAATATAAATAACAGACTCAACATTCTCATTGACTCCTATCAAACAACATCTCTTTGCTTTGCCTGATTACTTCTAGTGTTGCTTTGCTTGGTTAGAAGCACATTAGTGCTGCTAGGCACCACATTCCTGAGAAAGTAATTCATGCTTCTAAGGCACACAGTCAAGTCTTGCTTATGTTAAGCCAGTAGGAAAAGAATAAACATAAAGCTCATGTCACTTACCTTTTCATGCTCGACTGCCTGGATCTCTGCAGCACTCAGGAGAGCACTGGTGTGCTAGAGGATGGAGCTGTTGGCACATTAGGAGGGATGAGGAGAGGTGCCTGTGACATGGCTGCAGGACTCTCACCAGAGGACTCACACCATTCTCTTCCACTGCTGTTCCCTGCAACATGGCATAGGAGCACCATAACTCCCTATGTTATACTTATGCCTGCCAGCCAGGTCAAAACTTCACACACAGATCCTTTCCAAGGCAGTAACGAAGGGTGTTGAATCCTCACACTGAGATGCCCTGGTCTGTGTGTGTAGAAAGGCTCTGGCATCATACTGACAGCACAGCCAACGGCCAGGGCAGGATTCCACACATAGGTTTACACATTCCTAGCATGAAAGGTGCCATTTAAGAGTCAGTCATCATGTTCACTGTTGGCAGAGGGTTAGGTGACTCATTTTATCACCAAGGCTATTCCTAGAAAAAGAAAATGTAAGTGCCTTAGAAAGGCAGAAGGGCTCCAAGTACAAGAAATCTTATAGTCTTTATAGGATAGCCTAAAGTATTGCCATTAAGCACCAATGAAATCCTGACTGATTAATGATCAGAGGGAATAGAAACAGGTTTATGTTACTGGCTATGCAGCATCACCCCAGGACCCACAGAGGGATCAGATGTCTGTGGTGCCAGAGACCAGAGACCCAGGCACAGGTGATCAGCATTTGCTTTAGTTGTGGGTCTATGTTACTTTACAAATTGTTAACAAATGCGTGAGAAAGACTTCAACAGCCTAAATAGAGAACCCTGGAACAAGTAGTGCTTTGTTTCCCATAAATATTAGTTCACCTCTTAACCAAACTTATTCCTGCCCATGGGAATGATTTCCACTCAGCTGTATTGTTATATATCGTTAGAGAAATGGAGGGGATATTACACTCAAAGAATGTTTTTTAAAGTCAGTCACCCTATCAATCCTATTTTTGTTTGCTTTGTGGAGTTGTCTCAGGGTACACAAGCTGGCTTTCTTTCAGATTAAATTAAACAAGAAGACAGGGTTCTGGGTTGTGTGTAGTGGGCTACAACCACTAACGGCAGTAGTAGCCTTCTCCATCCCCCTCCACGCCCCCACCCTGGATAGTGTGGATGCTGGATCCTCAGTGCCAGCTGTTTCACTCCACAGATCTACTCCTATTGCAAGCCACTACTCAGCAGTATGGGCATCCATTCAGGTGCTCCAGGCAGGTTCATGCTGATTTAAGCCTTTTCTGATCTGGACAGCAATACGGGGTCTCTGATGCTTCCAATTCAATTGGAGCATGTCAACGGACACATCTTCTGCCTTGCAGGTTGTAAACTTCAAAATCTGTAGACTAAACTCACTGATTGTAGGCCAGGGTGTCCATGCATTCCTCCTCACAGAACCCCCTAGCCTCCAGCTCCTTACTTCATGATTCCTCATAACCTTTCCTTATCACTTCTTTACACTGGTGCAAGAGCAGGATGCACCAGCTCTGTTCCTTCCCCGAACTATAATTTGAAGTCATGCAATGTAGCAAAGCACAGAGAAGCTAAAATCCATTGAGTTAGAAGGCTTAAGAGAGGGTATTATGGCAGAAGGCATTTTGGATATTGCTCAACAACTATTTCACCTATCTCAGTGTTCTGGTTTCAGCTACAAAAGAGTTAATTTCTTCTCAGTAGCTGTTATACCGCAGTGTTTTAGATTCAGAATGAGAGTGGTGTTAATAACACACTGATGTGGTTTTTTGCTAAGCCATTTTATTCTAAGTCAAGGGTTTTTTGTTTTCCTTGTCTTATGCTCTGCCAGTGAGGAGATGCACAAAAAAAACAAACTGTGAGGGAGCACAGCTGGGACAGGTGACCCGAACTGATCAAAAGGATATTCCACACCATAGAACACCATGCTCAGTATGTAAACTGAGGTGAGGTACCTGGAAGCGTGGCTGATCTGGGTTTGGGAAGGGGAGGTCTGGCATTGGTCAGTGGGTGGTGAGCAATTGTATTGTGCATCAGTGGTTTGTTTCCTTTTTTTTTATCATTATCATTATTTACCATTATTATTGTATATTACTATCTTTTCAATTATTAAACTGTTCTTGTCTCAACATACAAGTTTTACTTCAATTCTCCTCCCCATTCCACCAGCGAGAGGGGGATTGAGCAAGCAGCAGGATGGTGTTTCATCTCCAGCTGGGCTTAAAACCGTGACAGTCCTTTTCTGGCACCCAAACAGGGGACCAAAGGGTTGAGACAAGGACGGATCTGACCAGAGTGTGTTAAAAGAAAATTGGTATAAACATTCATTGTATTGGTTTAACAGTTGCTAGTTACAACGTGGACTTATTTGCCCTCATATTTGTGGCGTTTTGTCTGGGTTATACCAGTAATACCTCACTTGCAGTACATGTTCTCTGTGGTGTATTTTGTAGGATGGGTTTATGATGTGACAGTGTTGCTGGTCAGGACACCAACCTGGTGTCTATATTCAGTATTGCAGGCACCTCTGTGCTTTGGAAGTAATCTACTGGAAACGATTAAAAACCACACCTCTGGCTTTTTCTCCTTTTTCTCAGAGGAACAACGTATTGGGGAGACACCCTCCTATTTTTTTCCTCCCCCCCTTTTTTTCTTCTTTGCCCTCCAGGCCAATTACAGTAGTCGAGAATTTTAAAGATTTTGAATACCCTTGAAATCAAACTGGTCTTTTTGCTAGGAGCCAGCACGTTGTTGCATATGGTTCAGGTCTTCTTTAAAGTCAGACAAATAATTAAGAACATTACCCTGATATCTGCCCAAAAGCTGGATAGTTTGGAGTGGTGGGGTGGGTGGGATTGTATGAGCAAGTCCCTAGGGCAGTGGGCACCTCCAACATGTTCTCACATTACTGCTGAACACGTGCAGAATCCAGAAAAGTAGCAAAATACTTTTAAAAAGTGTCTTGTCACCCTGGCACCCYAGAGAAGTTGCGAATCGCTGCCATGTGTTGGGGCCTGGCCCATGCCTATTGAGCCATGTTCAACACTGCTCAGTGTCCTCAGGAGGAAAAGGTCTTTAAATCTGACCAATGTGAGAAAAGGCCCTGTAGCTACTCCAATCCCAGCAACAGGCACCACCACTACCCTACCCCTGAAAATTACTCTGCATACTGCAGATCTTGTCTCTATCTTCTCTGCATTTTTGTTTTCCCCAGAATGAACTGGTTCAGGAGTAAATGGCTTCCTGAAATCTGAGGACTGGCCAAAAGTTCATATTCAAAAAATGGCTCTATTTCAGACCGAAAAAAACCCCATCAAGGTAATATATGGACTTGACAACTCAGCTATAAGCACCTGTTCATCTCTTCATAGATGAAGTTCAGTTGAGTGCATCTTGCTTCTAAAATTGTCCTGACACTACTGGGAATCTTGGCTCAGAGTAAAGGAAATGAGCAAACCCAGCAGCTCTGCCAAACTCAGTGCTATGATCACTGAATGTACTCGAGAGCAGAGAGAAGATTTATCATTCACCTCACAGTCACTGGCAAATCCTACTGTCATATTTAATTTTCCATGAAATTATATGCAGACATAGGAGGGAAGCATCAGAAAGACTGTTCATGTCTCGGCTAGGGTCTATGCAGAGAGGGGCTGTCAGTGATAGGAGGTCTTAGTTAAAGGGTTTATATTTTTCATGAATGAAGACAAGATTTTCAGATATGAGCAAGTTGTGGTCACTACAATGAGAAGGGAGCTTCGATGTCAAGTTAGATCTCCATGCTGCTGGAAGTTTCTTTGCAGCTGCTGCCCCTCAAAATAGCCAGCAGTTAAGGAGGTGCTAAAAACCACAATTATATGAAGGCAAAAATTAGTAATTCACTACACAGGGAACATTGTAAAAGTATGTTCATTGAGTCAGAACAAAAATCCCTGACCTACAGTACTTTTACCCAAGCTTTTTCTGAGACCACCAGTGGCAAAAAACAAGGCAAGAACCCATCCTTTATTAAGAAAGTTGTTTCTAGGTGCTTTACAAGGCACCTAACAAATTATTTGCCTTGACAAAACCCAGTTTTAAAAACTGACCAACTAAACAACAGGACAATACAGATGCGAAGGTGTTTATCCAAGGGGAGAAAGCCTATGACTCAAATCCAGGTCTGTTTGCAAAGTCTGTAAATTCAGACACCACCCAAAGGTGTTGTCAGCTTCACAGAATTGTGGTACCTGGTTTTCACTGAACTCTTGGGTTGATAGAAAAAATTCTTTTCCTCAAACTCAAAACCTAAACATTGTTTCCATTACAAATTTCACTTCTGAAGTGAGCAGCTAGAGACTCTCCAATGGAAATTGGTGCTGTTTTCTCAATGTCAAGGGAAGATCTAACCTTCTGCTACAGTAGAATGCGACATGAGAAGATTCCTGATTGAAAAATGCGGCTTCACTAGAAGCCTGGTAAACAAAACCTGTTTGTTCAGGTTTTATTATAGAACAKCACAGCCACCTGAAAGATACAACATATCTTTGCTTCTGCATTGATCTATCAGTTGAGAAAGGGTTCAGATGCGGCCAGGAGGAACAGCACTTTTGTGTTTTCTTTCAAAGTGCATTCTTGCTTTTGTTGTCCCAATTCACTGTTCTTAGAGCCACTAGGGGCTCAGAGCCTTTATAAGTCACTGGTCTTATTTACTGTCATTTGCGGATCCTCCTGGCTCTTTGGCTGTCATTCACTCTCGGGTACTTTCAGCTACTGCTACTATTGTTGTCAGCAATTGGAAAAAATAAATAATTTTTTTTAAAAAAGTGAAGCACCCCTTCTCCCAGACCTGTTATCCTCCATATTTCACCTATAGAAGCTGCCTTTCACATCATTAAATTGCTTCACCTCCTGCTGTTAGTTATGCCTGCAGAGCTTTTGCGAAGTCCCTGTCTGTGCTGCTGAATGAGGTGCAACTTCCATAACAGCTGCGACTCTTCCCTGGGACAATAACCCTTTGTCCCTTACATCTCTGTTGTCTCTAGGCTTTCAATAACAACCATCCCAAGAGATATTTATTGCTGCTAACAACACACAGTCACTAGTCTGGTTCATCCTACAAATGCAGAAGAGCACATTTTGGGAGCAGTTTTTAGGGTAGCAGTGCAATTTTTCTTCAATTAATGTGATTCATGGGGATTAACTGTGTCTTTCACACACATATTCACCCCCCTCCAGAATTTAAGAGGCATCAATCTCAAGAAGGACAGATCCTCTTCACAGTCACCTTACAGCTCAATTTTATCCTTTTTTTTCATCCAACTAGTCTCTTTACAAACAACTGAGAAAGGTTTCGTTGTTTACAACTATCTATAACTTCTGTCAATAGCTGAAATAATTACCTGCACCTTCTCTCGCATCAAGGACTGTATAACTTTTCTTCAGTGTCCAGAATATTTCTTTAACATGTTTCTGACTTTCTGACCAAGGGAGCATTTTTTCTCGAGGGCAGGTGATTATAGATTGCATGTGAGGACAAGGGGCCATGACAGAGACTGAAATGTGCTGGCTTGGAGCAATCCTGTCAGTTAGCTGTCTGCAGGCAGGCTGAGAGTGGGCTACGTAGATTCATCGCCCTCCCTAATGTACTATTTCTTCACATTGTCTTTCTTTTACCTTTTGTTGTAGTAATGACTCACTGTGCTTAAAAGCTGTAATTCTGAATTCTGCAAAAGCTCCCAAGCCAAAGAATACTCCTTGATGCAAGGAGCAAGAGAATAAGCAAAAGGAGATTCAAAAACAGAGAGAAGGTTTTAGATACAGAAAGAAGTAGTGAATATAGTGTTTCCTGGAGAGGCATGAGGTTAAAACTGCAAGATATGTGACATTTTCCAGATATGTATCAGACAAGGGGGAAAAAGTACAAGTGACCATTATGTTTTCTTGGAAGACAACAGGAAACAAAGATGACCCTGAAGTGTGTATTTTTTAAAATATTGCTAGGAGACAGGCATTAGATTTTCATGTGATCAGGTTTGCATAGCAAAGTGTTGAAGTTTGAGCCAGGCAGCATGAAAGATACTGAAGGGGTATATGACTTCTAGGAGAAAGAAAGTACTCTTGAAAGGTATCAGCTTTACAAGAGAAACTAATCAGAGGGGAAAAACTCCTGAGCCATGTATAGCAGATCTATAACTTGTCTTAACTCAAAATACATCATATACTGTTATTATAATCACTGTGTCAGAACAAATTGTAATGGGGATCAGATGTCAAAATCAAGGGGAAAAATCCAATCAACAGTCCTGATTTAACGTGTAGAAAGGCAGAGTTTATTTAGCACTAGCAAAAGAGAACCAGATCTGATTGGGAGAGTTAGAAGGAACAGAAAATAGTTTTACAGAATATAGAGTAACCAAACCCTAAGTCAATGAAGGACAGAGGAAAATTAAGGAGTTCCTGGACTTCTACAGGCCAAAGACTCAAAATCATAGTTGGAATCAATGTACACCTGCAGCCCTCTGAAGAACCATGCAAGATGTGTGCATTTTAAGCAATCAGACTTTGGTCAGAACTGTTATATTCGTAGGGGAAAACATTTTGTAAGAGCTTGCAGAGCAGGATTTAATGTACCTATTAAGAAACAAGGACTCATTCACAGTCTATACAGTGAAAAAGAATTTCTCAAAAGGGAATAATGTGAGCAGAACATCACTCTGTAAAAGTTTGTGCCGGCTTGATACTGGCTTTTGAACTAATCTGAGATCTCAAAGAGAAAACCTCATACTGCTGAGCACAGACACGCTGGGCACAGAGTGCCTGCCATGGTGGGTGTTCAAGAGCTCCACACAAAAGGGCAATAACATCTTGAACATTCATTTTTAGGGAATAGACTACTGCATCTGTTCTAAGGTGAAAAACAGGTCAAACACCCAGCATCATTAAAAAGTAAAAGAAAAGGGTCCATAAAGACAGAAAGCAAAAGCACAGATAAAAAAAATGATGGACAAAATAAAGGTCTAGAAAGGGCAAACAAAAAGTTTAATTCTGAGGAAGCAAACAAAAGACAAAACCAAAATAACAAATAATACCATTACCATTAAAAATGTAAAGAAAAGTCTTGTGTTTTATGCACAGTGTTCAATATAGCATGAAACGAACCTATTTATGCTAACTATATACATATATATATAAAACACCTCTGGATTATTATTCCCACTCTTTAGGAATAGCACTGTGAAAATGCAAGGCACATAATCTCATACTGTTCTATTGGCCTCCACATGCCTGCTATGCTAATAATAAATAACATATTACCACATGATTATGATAATTTGGGATGCTTTTCAAAATAGTGTAAGCCACAGTCTAAAGCTTTCCTAGAAAACACTGTAATTGCCGAAAGGACACTTGAACACACTGGTGGATAAAGCTCTACCAGACAGACAGACACTACCCCCTTACCTAACAACCAGGCTTAAAAGTACACTGTTGTTCTCGGGTTCGAATAAACACACGGACACAGCTGTCAGGGTTCTCCACCAGGCAAAGGCCAAAAGGGAGGAAGAAGAGAGAGCCGGCCTCTGCCCTCATTTTATTTATATGTTTCCAAAACCCACCGTGGATTGGAGGATGGGAATACCACCTCCTGCTGTCCACTGGTTAGTAATAATGTCTATCACATAGGTTAGGAATTCATAACAATCTTTGCCGTTAGGTCAACAATTCGTGTTTACACAAAAGTGCGTGAGAAACTATTTCGCTGAACCAAAAACACTGCACATCTGAAGAACTGCAAAATGCAGGGCCACAGTACACCACAAAAGCCTTTGTCCTTGTCAACTTCAAGGGAAGATGAATTTTTATACAGGTTTAACAGTGAGTAACCTCTTGTGAAGCTGTTTCTTATCCCAGTGTGGCGATTGGAATGGGAGAAAGGGATAAAACCAGGCTCACTAGAGACAAGTCTGGGGCCTGCACACCGATTTTGAAGGATGGTGTGTTAGTGAGGTCCTTCCGTCTGCAATCTCGGTGGAGGCAGAGGATGAAGAACCATGCAGTGACAAAGACCCAAGCGTTATTGATGTGTTAGAAACTACGGAAGTGCCTGAGACTGATCATGTAGGAATCAGGGCTTCTGTCCCCCCAAAAGGTGGCAGGACCCATAGCCCAACTGAAGTGCATCTACACTAATGCACGCAGCAATGGCAACAAACAGAAGCATCTGGAAGCTGTGGTGCAGCACGAAAACTCTGCCACAGTTGCCACTACAGAAACATAGTGGGATGGCTCACACAACTGGAGGGCTGCAATGGGTGGCTGTAAAGTCTTCAGATGGGACAGGCAAGGAAGGAGAGGCAGTGGGGAAGGCCTGTGTGTTAAGGGAGTGTTTTGGTTTTCTGAGCTTACTGATGGTGATGATAGGGTTGTTTACGAGTAAGAATCAGGAGGAAGGCCAGCAGGAGAGATATCATGGTGGGAGTCTGCTATTGAACATCCAACCAGGATGAAGAGGCAGATGAAATATTCTTTAAATATCTGGGGGAAGTCTCACAATCACTAGCCCTTGTTCTCATGGGGATTTCAATGTACCAGGTGTCTGCTGGAAATACAATACTGCTGAGAGGAGAGAGTCTAGGAGGTTCCTGGAGTGTGCAGAAGAGAACTTCCTGACACAGTTGGTGAGGCAGCCAGCTAGGGAAGGTGCCCTGCTGGACTTGTTGTTTGTGAAAAGTGAGGACTTGTGGGTGATGTCCTGTTTGGAGGCCAACTTGGGCCCAGTGATCATGAAATTATGGAGGTTTTGATTCGCAGAGAAGTAAGGAGGGCATCAGCAGAACTGCCACCTTGATCTTCTGGAGGACAGAGTTTGACCTGTTTAGGAGTCTGCTTTACAGAGTCCAGGCAGTTCTGAACAAAGGAGTCGAGGCAGGCTGGACATTCCTCAAGCAAATCTTAACGGCGCAGAAGCAGGCTGTAGCAGTAAGAGCAGTTGTTCTCCAGGCACCCAGCCCCCTGAGCTAGAAGAGAGGGAAAGGGAACAGCATGAAGCACCCATAATCCAAGGGGAAATAGTCAATGACCTGCTACACCACTTAGACATGTACAAGTCTATGGGGCTGGATGGAATCCACCCAAGGGAACTGAGAGAGCTGGGGTTGTTTAGCCTGGAGAGGAGTGGTGAAGTCACCATCCCTGGAGATACTTAAAAAATGTGGATGTGGCACTTAGGGATGTGTTTTAGCAGTGGACTTGGCAGTGCTGGGTTAATGGTTGGACTAATTGATCTTAAAGGACTTCTCCAATCTTAATGATTCCATAATTCTACGATTTTTGTATAACAAAAGACATACRGCTAGAAAAGCGAACCAGATTAGTTCCTTTCAGAGATAAAGAAGGGAAAAGGTATTCCTGAATCAAGGAGTCTCAAGCAGAAGGGCCAAGAAGTTGGTCAATAGGACAGGCCAGAGAATCAGAACTGAGCAGAGCAGCACAAGGAACAAAGGCAGCACACCACACCCAAGACTAACTCAAAGACTGAGGAGGTCTAAGTCATTAGGCACAACAGAGACAGGCACATGCTGATTTTAAGCAGCTGTTCAGGTTGGTTATAACCAGCTGGACAAGTGAGGGGACACAATTCTTTTCTCATGGACGTTTCAGCCTGGATGTTGATCCCCTTCCACACTGAATTTGTGTTGTGTGTCTTGCAGAATTTCCACTGTTGAGCTTTCCCTTATTCTGTAATAAATTGCTCAGAGGAACTGCCTTTCTATGCGTTTTTCTCTCAATAAGTGTTTAAGCAGACTCATTAAGTTTAACATTTGGACAATACCCAGGCAGCCGAGATGACCTCTTTTCAGTTAGCTAAACAGAAGTGCAGACAGAGTGCAATTTTCTTTACACTTGTGTTTCAGAGAAATGCTAAGAGGATTTCATGGCAGGAAACTGGGGATTGCAGGAAACGATGCTGCAGGTGAAGGCAAGTCAACTGTATGCTCCAGTTGCTGAAGAGTATGTACATTTTATTCCCTCAAATTCTCCTGGTCCTTCTTTGACCTCTAGAAGTGAGCAGTATTTACAATGTTAAAAGTGATTAGGAATGACATGTGCAGAACAATCAGTTTTAGCCTGGATTCCTATGGATTTTTATCTACTCAGCATTTCAGAACAGACCCAGCTACTTCCTATTGCCTTTCTGTCTCAGCAACGTGAGTTTCTGCTCTTACATTTCTGAAATCCTTGCTTTCTATTGCATCCCCCAGGTACCAGCTAGAGAAAGAGAAGGGCGTGGTGGCTCGTCCAGAGTCTGTTGGTGCTGGCAGGGCAGCCAGTGGCAAGTCCATGACCAGCTGATGGTGCCCCCTTTCTTCTATGGTAACATTCATTTGGCTTTTCCTTCTCTATTCAAGAACAAATTTTCTAATAAAAAATTTAGGAATGCAGTGTCTTTGAGACATTATTGTCTCTTTTTCACGTGGCTGAAATTCACAACTGGATTGAAGAGCCATTGGAGGACATGAACAAACATGAACTGAAAGTAGAGTCACATACATGTCACTCCTTAGGAAGCCTCTAAGAGATGCAGAACTTCTACCTTTCTCATAGACAAGATCTTGAAAAATAAAGGATTGATTTCCCTCTTTAGAGGTATCTGCAATGTTTTCCCTCATTTGCTCCAAGTGGGACTTACAAGCCCTGGAAAGTGATCAGTTTTGGAAAGTGATCTCTTTTGGAGAGTTTCTCAAATGAAAGCTGTTATGCAGCAGGGATACAACAGTCTCCTCATGATGAAGCGGCCTATGACCACTGTGGAGGCCTTTCTCAGTGTGCCTCTAGGAACACTATTTGCAGAGCCAGGTACAGTATGGTATTTATAGCCAAAGAGGCTAGAATGGGATTCATCTCAATTAAAATAAGATGTCTACAAATGGTTAAATGAACCACACATTTCTCTCCCCTGATTCTAAAGGGAAGCTTGTGTACCTGCCCTGACTGCAAACATCTGCAGCATAAAAGTCTAAAGTTACTTGAAAGGAATCTCACCTTAATGTCCAGCCAATAACTTTCGTTTTTTTTTTTACTTCCAAGTAGCAATATTCTCAAACAGAAAAATACAGGTAAACATAAAGCAACATAGCAAAACATTTTTAAAGCACAATCTTACTATAAAATGCATGGATGCAATGTCCCCTTGGTGACAAAGTTGTCAGCATCAACTTGACAGGATGTTATCATTCAGCTTGCAAATGCTGAAGTTCCAGTGGAGTAAGTGGACTGCACTTCATTAAAACGCATTTCTCAGTACAACCACTGCCAACACCATGATCTCTCTCTGCAATTAAGAAAATGTAAAACGATCCCCTGCAGAGAAGAGTACCGTAGCAATGAAGGGATCAGAGTCAAGTCCAAGCCTAAGCCAACAAATAATTTTCTTTTTACAGCTTCCCAGAAAGGACTTGGCAAGGGACATGAGTAGACAATGGAGCACAGTAAATTGAAGGCTTTATCATGATCCTACTTCTCTGTCATGCTGAAATGCATTTTGCTGAAATGCATTTCACTGAACTGCTTTCAAAAAAAAAAAAAGGTTTTATATTTATATATGAATGCATGTATTTACTTCAAAAATGAGTACTTTGTAACTAACTCCAAGTTTGCAGCAGTCACTGCTGTCAAGACTGACCACTTCTGCCTTTTTGCGTCGTAGAAGGAGCATGACCACCTAGTCACCGACACCACTTACCCTGGGAAACTCCGTTCAGTTCCAAAATGTGTTTTTCTTCTAGATTCTCATTATCACACACTCTGATCTGCCTCAGGCAGCTATTAAGACCCTTGTCAAGTCACAGCTTACATATTGACTGTGAATAATATCTTCTTTTAGCCCAAATTACCTCTGCATTTCAATAGTCTGAAATAGATACTGTGCAATTAAGGCATTTTAAAAGCATTAATTGACACAGCAATAACTCGTTTTGTTGTTTTGTGTCAGAATAGCCATTTGTCTGCAAATACTGTATTATTATAATTGTTTTTGCGTCCCCTTTAATTTTATGTCCAATAAACAGCATCAATCCCTTGTGAAGACAATATAATGTTCTCGGTATCAGAAGGGACTCACATATAACAGAGGGGAAAAATTGTCTTTGCTATAGCCTTAAACCAAGTAAGGCCAAGTACAATGAAATGAGAGAGACGCTGATTTCTCTCAGCTTTCCAAAGAATGATCTAGAGAGATGCAGTTTAGGAAACTTAAAGCAATATAGAAAAGAGAAATACACATGATGTGGTTTATAGACACAAAGGGCCACATACCATTTGGTGTAAACCAGCAACTTAACATTCTTGGCACTGCATGAATTCCCACCGAATGACCATCTGGTCCACTTTAAGGGTCAGAAAAAAATCGGGGAAACATGGAAACCTCCTCTGTTTACCTCAGACATGCAAGATCAGCATTTATAGTTTGGAACTGGCTTGTTTTTACTGTGCACTGTTGTTAAATCCCATGTTCCTACTCTCTAAACAGTTCTTACTGTCACTTCATCCTTTGTTTTCTCAGCCAGTTTCTTGTCTGTCACAACATAAAGCCTCTCTCTAAGCTTCTGAGAAAAAAGTATGGTTCTTTCAGTCAATCATCCTTACCAGAGGGCACAGTGCTAAAAAATGAGATGGGTGAACTGTTAGAACAGGGATTATTTTAACTCCATCTGCACTCCCACACTGAAAGCTATGAACCACTGCAAGAGTCCAGATTCATGGCAGTGGCTGGTTTCTTTTGCAGGTCTGTCCCTGCAGCAGAAGAGGATTGGAAGCTACCYGGGTCTGAAGCCGAATCCTTGGCAGAAGTTAAACTCAAATTGCTGGATTCTAGTAAAACTCTACTTCAGGGATATCCAAAGACTTCAGGGAACTGGCTGTGTAGGTGTTTCAGATAGACCCTAGAGAATTTTCTCAGTACAGACCTAAGGTGAATCAGGGTCAATCTCCTGATATACAGAACAAGCCAAACACTCTTTTGGAGATACGCAGTAAAAATGGTGGAAGAAGAGTTAGTTGGTTCCCCATTCAGGTTCCTGCCACTGTTCTCCAAATTCGAAGTCAAATGCACCAGGAAAGAAAACAGATGGCATGACAAGACAGAAGTTTCTATCCCATTGCTTTTTATTGGAAAGAAACAGATTAATTCAGAATCAAAGATTACTCTGTCAGTGACAGAATGGGGTAAAATCAATACAGTGAAATCTCATTGAATGAGACTCTATTCTTCTCAAGTTGGGGATTTCACCCCCTTCTCTTCCACCAACAGTATCTCCTTTTGTTTTCATGGTAGAAGACTCAGGAAATCTTTCCTCTAGATACTATGATCATTGTTAAGTGACTGAGGACTGTTCCCCTCTGTCCCTTGCCCCCTGTGGCCACTCCCTGCCTCCTTGGCTGTCTCAGTGTGGGAGCCTCCACCGGCCACTCACAGCTGGGGAGGCAACCGGCTTTTCATTCACCTTCTTCCACCCTACTCCCTATACCCCCATCCCCAGTCTCAGGACTTGGAGATTGCGCTCGCCAAGAATTTCCTAGGAAAATAATGCATTTTCGACAGTGTCCTGGAGCGATCTATTATGATAATTTATTCCATGATCCTCTGATTATACACGAAAATTTTTATTGTTTTCTCTTTCTACACACCCCACTCCCCTCCCGCCCTTCCCGACTTTGGAGTATCACGTAAGCCCGGCCAAAATCCTAGTGGGGGCGGGGCCGGGGATGTTGCACTCCCTCTTCCGGTTCAGGGACAGGAATTCCCACCCTTCTCTTCCGGTTCTGGCATTGGAAATGTATCAGCTGCGTTTGCAGGGAGAGGACAGCAGAGTGGTTTTTCTGCTGGACCCGCTGTCCTGCCGTGTTCTGCCACGGTGGCTGCTGCCCGAGAGTCGAGACCAGGGCCGTGCCTGCCGGATCCCTGCCCTGGCAGTGTGGGGTTTTTTTTCTTGGTTTGGTTTGGTTTGGTTTTTTGTTGTTTTTTTTTTTTTTCCCACAGCACTGAGCCTTGTGGTTTTTCTGCTTGGCTGACTTGGATTTTGGCCCAGGCAAAACATTTTTCCTTTTTCCCTCGAATGAAGAAGCTGGAGCAGCATTTCTTTGACTGCCAGGAACTGAACTGAATAGGCTGCTGCTCCAAAATCGGTAGAAGAGGGATCGCCGAGAGTGGAATGGCTCCACACCCAGCCCCAAGCCCCGGGGAGCGAAGCTGCGGAGAGAAAGCACACCAGAAGGCTCCACCCAGCTGTTTTTGCCTGCTGCAACTGCCTTGGGAGGGAAAAAAGTCAACACCAGCTAGCCACTGGAATTTTTCTCTGCTACAGGACTGCTCCGTGGGGGTGGGGGGTCTGCTGCCCCTCCTCATGGAAGGCTGGCACCATCTTTGGACCACGTGTTGGGAAAGGTGTATTCGTCCTGCACTGCCTCCACTCTCTGGAACACTTTTTGGATTTTTGTTTCTTTGTGTGTGGGGAGAGAAGTGGGTTCTGACGGTTTAGTGCTTAACAAGTATTTACCTCTTGTTTTCCCTTGCCGGGTGGGCAGGTATTTTGTTTGTTAATAAACCGTTTAATTATTTTTTCACTTTTGTCTATTAGTATTCATTCCCTATTGGTGGGAAGGGGGGGTTTGGAACCCTTTTGGAGAAAAAGACTCAGTCTGAAGAGTCTGTCTCTTAAATTTGTCTCAAAACCAAGATAGAAAATTGCATTTTCACATTATGAGAATATTGAGAAAAATATTCAATCTAAAACTGGTTCAGAAGAAAATCCCTCATTGTTTCCAGCTTTGTTAAAGAAACTTGTTAAATAAATTAAAATTCTTTTAAATTAAAAAAAGTATCACCATTTCATATGCAGAACATATTTCAATTTTGAACTATTCTTAGAAAAGCTCCTTTAAAAGTCAAGTCTTCAAATTTGTGTAAGTCAGCACGATTCCATTGAGGCATGGCAGCAGAGGAATCTGGCCCCAGGATCTGTATCTCCAAACCTACTGTGAACTCCAAACCTACCCAGCTGTGACATTTCAAAATGCAATCTTTTAAGGGCTTTTGTAAATTATCACATCCTGCCCACGCACAGTCTCAAGAGGTATTATTTGCAGATGAAACCTCTTGGTAAGTAGTGTACCTAAAGAATAACAGTTATTTAGAGCTCAGGGTAGTTCCATGGTAATTATTTCTCAGCTTCCCACAGAAGAGGAGCTGTACAGGACAACACTGGTTAGTGCTCAGGGCAGTTGCTATTATCATGAGACCAGTAAATCTCTACCTCTGGTTTCTCAGAGAGACATGCTGAAATAATAGCTTGTCTGCAGCTGACTTTAAACATGTCTAATTATCTCATTTGATATGTGCCTGTTACAGTCTCAGAGGTTCTAGTAAATAATGAAGTAATTTAATCCATTCCTCCAATTTAAGGTTTCATTGTATATGTCACAGCTTTGAAACTAAGCTTCCCTTGATCAAAAAACCTCCATGCTTACAGTCACCAAATCAAGGGTAATAACCTTTCTCAACCAGAGCAAATACTAGGTAATATTACTTGGGCTGTGAATATTTTTAGGTACAACAATCTCAGGGAAATAGAAATACACAGTGAAGAAAGATCATCACTGGAGGGACGCTATGGGCCTGTAATGTGAGTACAACTGAATCACAGATTAAAGCCCTTTGAAAGGCAGAAATCTTAGTACTAGTACCAGACACCTTGAAGGTTTAAGCTTCACCTCTGAAGTACACACACTCATCTTAAAGAAAAAGACCACTCCCATGCCTTGGGAAAAAGAGCTTGTGACTGAATTCTCAGCAAGCACTTACAAAAAACACATCCCTAAGCAGATTGCCCTCAAACAGTTTCAGTCAGGAAACTTTTAGACCAGCATTGGTGACAAACAGCTTTGCTATTCCTCAGAATTCTTGGTTTGACATGCCTCCCATAAYTGCCACAAAAGACTGCAGCAAGGAAGGAGAGGTCCCAAATTTTAAGTATGCTCGCACCCCTACATACCTCCTATTTCTCTTTCATACGTATTTTATTTTGTGTAATGAGATTTCATAGTGCAGAATTAATTAGAAGATACAGGCTATGCTGGAAAAGATGACATCAGAAAGATGAGAGACTGGACTAAATGAACTGCCAGAACTATTTACGGAGGGCACCCAAAACCCTAAATAGATTTACTTCTGCTGCTAGAAACATTCATGCTCTCAAGATGGAATCAGATCAGTCCAAGGWGCTATTTCTTCCAAGAAGTTCTTGACATCTCAGACCTAAACTACATTTAAACATTGGAGGAAGGTGTTAATTCTTTTAACATGTAGAACCATGCAAATTGCAGGCACATAGTGTGCCCAGAACTGAAAACCAAGAGCAGATATATAAATGGTACCTCTCATCAGTGAAGCACGTCTCATGTGTCTTCTCAATACCAAAGGCTAAATAGCAAGCTTGTTCCAGTCACAAGCACAGCAGCCATCCAGGAGTTACTGACTCAGAAACACATAGTCCCTTTTTCAGTTCCCTAAACACGTATCCTACATACTACCCTCAGCACATGGCTAAAGCCACTCACTCTTCATCTAACACACAATATTAGCTCCTTGGTCTCTGCTGGCTTTCTGCCCTCCGCACAGTCTAACCCCAAATACTTTACAGACCATAGAAAGGTGATTGAGTTACCTCCAATTTAGTGCTGTTAAACAGCTCAAGGATTGTAGTAAGTGTTCAAATGAGTCACGGGAGTGAAGAGAAAAACAACCTGATGTTATTTACAAGAGATCTTATGATTGTTCCTTCTTTGTCAGTATCCTGCACAGATCATAAGGAAGCAGGACTAAAAGAGAAGCATGTTTAAACATTGAATGC
Organism: Amblyornis subalaris; assembly: GCA_018881555.1. Classification (NCBI taxonomy): domain Eukaryota; kingdom Metazoa; phylum Chordata; class Aves; order Passeriformes; family Ptilonorhynchidae; genus Amblyornis; species Amblyornis subalaris. The sequence goes on along the minus strand of JACAXG010000047.1, from coordinate 4,202,918 downwards.
CTTCAGAAAGATACTCTGAAGTATAATGCTCACTTCAGACAGAAGGTGAAGTCACTGTACCTTTCCCACAAATATTTGCAGCTAAGAGTTGAGGCTAATGATCGAGGAAGTTGACTACAAACGTGCTATAAACTCAAAGAACTCATATATCTGACAACCGATCCATTGCCTTCATGTTCAGTAGCCAGCCGTGTATTTAGTTTTTAAATAACTATACAGGTGGAAACAAAGAAACAAAAAACCCACACACGCCCATTCACATATAACAGACATTTTTCAGGAGGCAAATGCATTCATAAAAAATATTAGTATAGAATATTTTATCTTCATCCTGCCATTTCTGGGAGAATAAAGTTATTCCTGAAGATTGCAGCCATTGCACCAATTTAGAAATATCACAGTGAAGTGTTCTTCCAGCTGTGGACTGCTGCTGTCCTGTAAAATAGCAGGGCCCTGAGACAAAAGAGAAAATCATCAAGACCATAGACTTATTTCCACACAGCGAAGAAAGTTGTGCGAAAATAATAATCTAAAAAGTAGCTTAATTTTGGTTTTATGGCAAAAGAAAAATATGACAATGCTGTCTAATATGGCTCTTAAGAAAACCTTTCAGTTTAAAAGGATTGAGAAAAGGAAATACCATGCCCTCTTTTTTCTTTTTTTCCAACTCAAGTTCCACATAACAGTGACACATTTCTACAAGTAACTACTTATATCTACTGACTAAAAAAACCAAAAAAACCTTTTGTATCAAGTATGAACACAGTGAAATTTATAACAAAATAGACAACAGTGGACACTGCCTGTGGATCAAATGGGGCTGAATACGCAGGCATGATATTTCAGCTACTCTTTCCATTTAAGCAGAGTTAGTTTGTGCTTCTGCTTGCTTTCTGGTAACCCTAAGATATGATCCTTTTTAAAGATTCAATACCAGCATATTTAGTGTGTGGGCATTGTTCTCTACATTTCCAACACCTTTTCAAACACTGGATTATTGTAGTAAGAATAGAGAACAAAATAAATAAATCTTCAAATTATTTAAATAAACATTTCTCAAGTGTATGAAAATGTTCAAAAGTGTTTGTAACTCATGAACTCTAAAATAAATTTTCTAYTTACAAACTTCTAGAGGAATTGTTTCCAGGGTTGTTTTTTTTTTTAGAGACAGAAATCTTTCGTAAAGAGGTGGCTGGATAAAATGTAGAAATTGGAAGGTTAAATCAATCAAGCCCTGGTCAACCCCATTGTAAAAGACTCCTTCTGGCAAGAATTCAATTTTTTTATTCTCAGCAATATCACCTCACTTTGAATGAAAACACGAGTAATGTTAAATACTTTCAGATGGCTGCAAGCGTTGTCTGTAAGATCCACAATTCTGTCAGTGTTTTGTCACTGAATGAGTCTCAGTCTTTATGGTCTTCCCAGATTTAATTTAAATAATACAATGTAGTTTGCTGTCTTCAGTAATGAAATTTGTTTCTTTTCATCATGAGTTGAAGGTCTGTATTACACTATTCAGCTTCATCCATGATAAATTACGAGGCATGCAAATGTGACTACATACCCAGGATTCGGGATTCTCTTCCGAGCACAGGAGGGTGGTTGGTGTGTGAAGCAGGACACCATTTGAATCTTTTCTTGTTCATCATTTGCAATTTATTCTACCAAATCTGGCAGAGCCACTTAAGGGCAGGCAAAGTGCCATCTTACAAATGTGGTATGAGCACAAACCATCAAGAGATTATATATGAAAATCAAAGTTGTTCAGTGACGGCAGCATTTCAAGCTAGGAATGTCCAAGCAGCTGTGAGGGATGATCTACCCTGCCTTTTTTTAATGGGATGTCTCGCTGGGCCTAGATTAATTTCAGAAATTAAAGATACTTTTGCAGATATGTGAAGAGAGTTTCTATGACTCTGCTCAGTTCAAATCAGTATAATGCAATAGCGGTGTAATACAGGAGATTTCAGGTGTTCTGGTGCTTCTGCAGGGAGCAGTGCTGGGCACACTGCAAAGCTGGGAGGAAGTGTGCCACCATGCAACTGCTAATGCACAACAAGCACGTGCTCTCTCCCACACAGTACTAACAGGGAGGCTACAGTTTACTCTTTTCCTGGTAAATCCAGAATTACACAGAGCAGAATACATGGATGTCTATGTCCCACCATAGTCCTGTTGAGATCAGTGGATATTCTTCCACTAGCTTCTATAGAAATCTGAATGGCTTAACCTTGGTAGAGGGCCAGGACACATAAATCCCGTCCTGTAAATTTAGATCAGAAGACCATTTCTGTGACTTTCAGATTAGGAGATCTCCATCTCCATTATAATACATCTGACTAACAGGATTTAAGCTTTGTATGCAGTTAAGCTCCTTGGGGTTACAAGCACTTGATTGCTAATTCAAAAGAAGTAGGTGTGAATGCTCACATATTGCTTTATCATACTGTCATGGCAACGAAATCCTCAGAGCTGCAATGTCATTGTTAGTCACATAGCAAAGGACAGCCAGAGGATGTTCTCTGCCTCCACCCCTCTCAAAGGTTAATACCACAAAAAAGTCCTGTTCCAAAACACTGAAACATCTACTACTGGAACATCTATTTCAGGACCTCTGTAATGCATTTTTTTTCATTCATGTTGACATTCTCTTTAATGCCCTGTGTTTTCCGCTCTTCTCTGATAAACCAGTATTACTACTCAAATCTACCTCTTTTTTACAGAATATATTTTAAGAAATATGAAAAGGCTGGCTGGATAAGAGTAAATATGTTACAGGGGATCTCAAGATTAATTTGTGAAATAATTCTAGATAAAAAAGTACAGCATTTGTAAACAGATACCATTCTGGTGTAATATGCTGAATGCTTGTAGAAACTGACTTCTACATGCTAAAAAAAAATTTAAAAAATCAACTAGAACAAAGTTTAGAATATGTTTTTAATTGATGATTAATTTCTACAGTGCTACAGTATTTAAAATCTCTAAAACAAATATCTGACTCTATATCCAAAACATCTGATAATATTTGCAAATAAATAAGTTGTTAGAAGTATCATATTGTGTTGTTTTCCTGTCTCTGTAAACTTCTAATGATAACGCATTTCAGAAGAAATAACAGTAATAAGCAGTGGCAGTGCATTAACATTATTAAGAAACTTTAAGTACAATTCTAAACATATACATTCTATACACTTAGACAAATTTTTCTGTACTTACACTTTTACAAAGCCATAAACCGAAAAGACATTCAAATACATTCAAGACTGAACAGAGAGGCAAGAGAGGTATGAATAAAAAGACAACGTTTCAGGTGATACAACACGACACAGAAATTACTGCACATCACCAGCCACTACCAGTTGCAAGTGTGAACTTGACAGCAACCTCCTAGGAGAGGGCTGGAGTCACCCAACATTCACGTTCTCCAGAGTTTCTCTTGGTACAGCTCTAAGTTCACTTGTCAGATTTACTTTTGTGACCTAAGCATTCACCAGACAGGTGTTCTCTATCCGAGAAGTCAGAGAGATCAGTCAACTGGGGACACCCGTAAAGCCACCAATCCTACTGAAGGCACTCGAGAGCCCTAGAACAGCACCAGTGGCACAYGATGGTAGACACTGACCCAGGAGTGCTCCCACTGTGGAGGTGTGCCCCTCTGGAAGCAAGTTTATGGAGCTACCTTTGGCAAACAGAAACCTGCCACTTTAGCAGCCTGGCAAAGCATTGTGGGCAATAACGATACTGCAACTTGAGCAAGAGAACACAGAGCTTTGCAGAAAAATGGGGAGTTTGTTTTTTAAACAGCCATTGTAACCAGCACAGAATGAAACATTTTAATGGGCTACAGTTAATCATCTATAAAACCTGTATGTTCAGCATTAATTTAAATTGTAAACTGGTAATAAATAATACAGTAAGTCTCAGCACATTTTAAAATATACATTATTAAATAAACTTTGATTTTCAAAAAAGCTTTCAACTTTTTTCTTCAAAAAAACCCACTTAACCAAAACTTTATGAACTGCAGTTTGCCTGCCTGAAAGTTTTGATTTATGAAGCCCTACTGCCTAGTGCAGAACATTTATTTTTATTAACTTTCCTTTTTTTCTTTCTAAGGCAGATTAAGTAAGAGCTGAATTCACAAAAACTGTTAATGTAACAACTAATTTAAAATTATAAATTATTATAATGGTTGTGATTTGGTTTCATTCTGGTTCATTTAGTAACTATACACATATCCAAATATCCACTAAAGTAAGATACTGTGAAGACTGTGAATACCACAGTCAGAGCAGTAGCTAGACCTAGATTTAAAATGCAAGTATTTCTTTCTGGGTAAGAAAAGGTAGGTTCCATCTGGTGACAGAAAAGGTCTCCATGCACCTCCCTGTTAACTAGCCTTGCAATCTATCTATTAACACGAACGTGGCTGAATGTTATGTTCAATGTGAATTAGAAACAGCACACCGCACCATTTCTCCAAGGCACTTAATTTTGAACTACGCTGTTGAGAGCAGTGTGCCATACCCATCCTGGCAGAGCACTATATCTCAAGACATATAGGCTAATAGATAGTAATAAGATAGCTGAGTGGAGCAGGAAAGCACTTTCTGTAACACACCCTTTGTGCAGAAATTGTCCCAGCTGATCTCCTGAGCTCCCTAGGCAGAAGGCACACTGAGCTTCCTCTTGTCTAACATCCTGCCTGGTGAGAGAAATGACATCTATCAACTCTTGCTCACAATGGCCTCAGTGACCCCTTGGCAGCTAATGTAGAAGATGCAATATCTCAGCACCATATTCCTTTCTGCTGCCCATGCCCTGAAGCCAGGATCTGACCTCCAAACATTCTGGGCTGAGCTTAGAACAACTCAATATGTCCAAAACAGCCTTTTTCAGTGTGTGAGTGCTGGAGAGAACCTCAAGAAATCCAACTGCTTTCAGGTGGAGTTTGTATACAAAGGATGGTGTGTTTCTGTTTCTATCAATAGTAGGAAATATCACCCAATTAAAAGGAATCTCCTTCCAAATAGCTGTTCCTGTGTACTGCCCTTCAAAAAGTTTCGTAAGGCCATGCTCTATGTGAATTCATTTCAGAAGGCATATATAGCACAAGTAAGAAAATATAAGAACAATTTGTTAAAGACTACATGAAAACATTAGAGATGCTGATGTTTGAATACATTCCTAATCTTACATAAGCAGGAGGATTTAAATGCTTTAGAAAACTAGGAATATTGCAGAGAGGAAGACAAAACAGACAGATGTAAAAAAGAAGTTGGAAAGAGAGCACCATATGAAAATCATACTTAAGTTTTAATGTCCATTTAACAGGTTAATTAAATGTTTCACGATGTTATGTTGAAATTTAAATAAGCTACCTGGGATAAAATCCTAACCCATCTGAAGTCTATAGCAATAAGATTTTACCTGCAATTCTCACTACCTTTCAGAAGATTTAACAGAAGAGCAACCAGAAACCAGACAAGAGGAAAAGGCCTCAAGCTGCGCCAGGGGAGGTTCAGGTTGGACATCAGGAAGAATTTCTCCGTGGAAGGGCTGGTCAGGCATTGGAACTGGCTGCCCAGAGAGGTGGTGGAGTCACCATCCCTGGAAGCATTCAAGAAGMAACTGGACAGTGCACTTAGTGCTATGGTCTAGTTGATGTGGTGGTGTTCAGTCAAAGGTTGGACTCGGTCATCTTGGAGGTCTTTTCCAACCTTACTGATTCTATGAGAAGGTATAAATGGAGGCTTCAGCGAAAGGTTTCAGTCAAAAAAGAGGAGGAAGAAAAGAACATGTTGCTTACTTTCTTTAGGTAAATGCCATGTCAACTMATCTACATGGCAATCTCTCTGGTCTATGAAACAATGAATGTAATACTGTAAGTAATTTTTAGCTTTACTTTTACTCATTCATCATTTAGCAAGGCTATTTTCTAGCCGTAAATCAGTTTTTAAATTGTATCATTACCTTGTACACTGTTGCTTTATGGAAGTGCAACCCAAGATTGTAGCAAAGGGTGCTGTATTTTTTTCATTTCACACGTACAAAAGGATATAAAAATAGCTCCTTGATTAATATATGATAATATCCTTAGGCCACAATGAAAACAAATATCATACAGTTTTATAGTGCAAGTATTCCTTTTAGAAGGAAAACTATCTATGGGATACATTCATCTCATCAAGGATTTCAAAATCACATCCTTAAGTATCCAATGCATTTTCAATGAATTTATAGCTATGGTCTTCAGTGAGCTGCCCTGACAGTAAAAAGAGAGACACAGAACTTAATCTAATCTTAGTTACTCATATTTCATCACTATTCTGCTTGCTAACTGAGATATATTTCCAAAAATTGCCAATATGTTCCTCATGGATCAAAAAGCAAGTTTATAAAACAGTACTCAAAGAATGTTGGACACATACAACTGCGAGTCCGAACACATGTAACACAAATATTTTGTGATTCAGAGTTGTAAATGTAGTTTATATTTTACACTTTTAATAACTTTAGCTGCATATAAAACAGAAGTAGTAAGTTAAATCAGAGCACCTTCTATGAAATTTAAGGAATACAAAGATTACACCTTTTAAAGTTGCAAGAAATACAACTATTCTGTCTCAAGTCCACTATGCACCTGTCATATAAAAGGAAACTTTTATATGTGTAACGAAGACATGCATAAATAGCACAAATTTAAGGCACAAAATGGAATTTGAAAGTTAGGGATATAGGAAATCCTTGCTTTTTTATCAAATTACTTGATACACCTTTTTCTGGTGTATCTACAAATTTTGAAAAAGCTGTATTATCATAGAATCATTGAAGCTAAAAATGGAAACTGCCTATTCAAGTACATAGTTCAAACTCTTACCAACTCCAACTGAAAACCTTCCAAGACATTGTATGCGCTGATAAGCACTACTGTGTCATCCCATAACCTAACTGATCTTATTGGTAGTCTCTGTCCTGATATTCATTGGCTATTTACCTTGTTTCTAATTCATATAACCAGTTCTAGCGACACCTTCATACTTAGAAAACCTCTTCCTTTCCATGTATTTGTCTTATAACAAAAAAATTACACTTATTAACAACTCAATCTTTCAGTCTTCTTTCTCACTTCAACGTATTTTGTTATTGTTCTCTGACCTTTCAGACGGTTATCCAATTCCTCGTTCCTGAGGTAGCCAAAATGTAAGACTGTACTCCAGAAATTACCTCAGCAATCATAAGTATTCTGATTTCCAGCTGCCCAACGCAGCTCTTCCACATATACTCTTCTTTTGACATTAGTGAAGCCAGCCACAAGACAGGTTTGTTGCCTACATTATCAAGGCTTTGTACCACATTACTACGTTTCAATCTTCTCTCTCTCACTAAGTATCCAAGTTTCCTCAACTGCATTACCTTTTCTCTGAATCTCTTAGGCTGTGTCTAATTTGTTGGACCTCTCCCACTCAGGTGTCATATAGTGTAAATCATCTGTAACTTTTATTAATATACTGTAGATCCTTCTTGCAGATTATTGAAGATATGAAATAGAATTAAGTCAACACAGTATAAACAATTAATGGGGAGGGAGCAATTAAAATTGCCCAACGGGATGATTCAAAGCACAATTTATATTTCAGGATGCTATTTCAAATATATTTTATCCCACTGGGCTATTTATAAGAAGTCAAATATCTCACTATAGCTACAGTTTTTAAATGCAATACTGTGTTTTTTCTGCATACATAATTTAAATGTAGAATAGGAAATGTGCTGACAATCAGCTTTCCTCTGCAAAGGAGTCCCATTCCAGCCACTGATTAGAGAAAGGTAGGCACATCAAGTCTACTCCTCAGCACAAACTCTTAACTAGTTAATATGATACCTATTATTCTATGTATCTTTAAAATTACAAATGAAAATACAGAGAGGTCTAAATTTGCACTGACAATCAAGAATTCAGCTCCTTTTAAAAGTCCTTCTGGAATTCTGCAGTGTGATACTGTAATTCAAAAAATGTTGAACAACATGCTACAGTACTTATAACTGGAAAGGTATTACTTAATATAAAGCTTAAATAACATTCAATTCACCTAGTCTATGAAAAACGTCACTACCTAATTTACACTCTGTTTTCCAGAAGACTCACTTTCAGTAAAACTTATCAATTCTCCTGTTCTTGATGATAACTACAGGTCATAACAGAACTTTGAGAACAGAAGGCACAGTAGCCAACTGTTCTAATTCTTAAAGCTATCTGTCAACCTATTGAAAATAAGAAAATAATTTCTTTGAAGAAATGAACAAATAAAAATCAAAGTGAATCCAAGGATGAAAAGGTAGGTCTGAAAATATATTAATTGCAAAAATAATACAGTCCATGATATTTTAGGCACAGTTGTTTATTCTTGTTCCATGTTTTGAAACTTGGAGTCAGAAAAATCAGAGGAAGTTTTGGTTTTTTACCCTCTTTTTTTTTCCTTTCCACTAAAAGCACCATGATTACACAGCTTGATTCAATCGTCCTTTTCCACAATCACTTCTCCATGAAGCACCCTTCTTCTCTGCCGCAGCATGTGGAAGTAGAGTTGTGGAAATACTTGATCAAAGCATAAAAGAAAGCAAATTAGATGAAAAAATTCAACGGATGACATAATGAAAAACCACAATTTTGCAGAATGATGAACTTAGTAAAAATTATGGCACACAGTGCTGCAGTTGATTAAGGTAAATAATAACAAGTCACAAACACTGCAGTGATTTACAAAACAATAATTACTCAAAGCTCAGACAAGGCCCCCTGAATAAATACCCTGTGTTCAAGGAACTTCACTCCAACACTTTCCTTGTAGAAACAGGACTTAACCACATTCTGGTAGTGCCTGCAGCCTTCAAATCTGTGCTAAGCATGTTTGAATTAAGACTTGGAGGAGGATACAAATCTACCCTACTTGCTCAAGTCTGAAGTGAGGAGATCCCTCTCTCCTGTCCCTCTGTCATCCATTATATTACTGTCCTGCTGACAGAGTTGATCCTTATATTTAATGTCTAGAAAACTGGATTTATTCCTGAAGCGTTAACTTACATAAACAGATGTAAAACTGTTGTAAGTTACGAAACCTTAGGATATTTTTTACTGACATAAATCTCTCTTGTTGGCCTTCACGATTTCTTGTGATAAAAGATTTCAGTATGTGTGCTTATTGTAAAAGTCCATGTTCAAGGTCACCGTCTCAAATGAACAACTTTTATGAATGCAGATCACAGACCTTTTAACTTCAATTTTCCTGCTTTTCAATTTCTCTCCCTATCTGTTGCCTCAACGTACAGATTATCCAAAATATTCTGTTATATAATTAATATTAATATTATCTAAAATATTATATTTGTATCATTTGGTCTAGGCCCATTCATGGTGCTATATCTGGATCAGGTTGCTTTCACCTTGTTTTCACTGCTTAGGTAGCAGTGGAAATAACACTGGAAGTGAAAGACAGACAATCTCTCTACTGTTACCTCCACGGCTTCTGGTATGCGTAAGTACAAGGACAAACTGATGAAACTCAGAGACGTTTGGGGAGGTTGATTTCTGTGAAAATGAAATCTTGGAGAATATTGCTTCAAGTTTTTCCTGAGCATGCCTGAACGGTGATTTTTCAGAGGTAAATGACTATTAGTAGAAAAAAGCCACAGCAAATCTCTGGCACAACTTGCAGGACCATTTTTAAGCCATTACTTCAAAGTGGGAGAGGCACCACAAAGTCTCAGTGACAGAGTTACAGACATTTCTGCATGTAAGCGAAGAGTTTTTTACTTCGTCCAAGTCTAAGAAATGTTTTTAGCATCTTCACTGAAATTTTTAAGGCAGCTTATGTTCTGAGGCAGGTAACAGGACAGAAAATTTCAGTCTAACCAACTAAAGCATAGTGAAGCTTGGAATAACAGAAAGCAGGCTCTTATAGTAGAAAGCATTCAGTAAATTTTACTACAGACAGTGTTTCCAGCATCACTGATGATTGATTATTATGTTGTTAAAATGCTTCTACAGTTAAATAATACTTACATGGCACATAGGAGAACATGACAATAACAAGGAAGTAATAGTAGTCAAAGGAGACATTATATTTGTTGGGAAGTCTCAGTGAAAACATTCCTGTTTTCTTCACATAGGGTAAAGCAGCATATATGGTTAGCAGTTCACCTGCAACTCCAGCAGGATACAAAACGATAAAAAAGTTGTATCTGCATTGAAAAATAAAAAAACCTTGTCAGAAACACACTGTAAATTTAAAATTTTCTCTTATTAGTGGCACAGCAATGTATCACAGTAGTTTCTGCACCAAAATCAAGGACCACATTCTTACTTGGCACAGAATATCAGTTTCAGTTACTTCTGATAGAGTTGCTTAGATTTACAGAGAATGCGTTCCTCAGCGCTTTTATGTAAAAACAGTGAAGTATCAGAATGCCGACAGGAGGAGCAAATGTAAACTGCAGTAACTTGTAAACTGAGACAAGCTTCTGGAATGATTTCTGTATGGATGTCTGTATGCATCTGTCTGGATACAATTCAGCCTTGACTCTTGCTGAGCCAGATAATAATAATGTGGAAATAAAAAGTGGCTGGTAAATATTTTTGTGATGAGAGTATATGAAGGTCTTTTCCCTGATTTTTAGTACTAACAAAAAATAAACACGTTCAAGCTTCTGTGATATATCTTCAATTTAAAAAAAAAAGTTTCTATTATGTCAATTTTATGTCTTTCTAATAAAACAATCCTCAAATCTTTAGTCTCCAATAATGTTTTTTTTTTTTTAAATGTACTGATCTTACTCCTATTGTCACAGACAGGATTCAGAGCAGGACTGAATCCCAGATTCAGATGATCCTACATGTATTTTCATCACAGTGCACAWACACTGGGTCAACTGTATGTATCACAATTTGTTTGAAGGTAATGAAAACCTTGAAAAACATCAGAAGTCTGTTTTACTCACTACGACATGGGAATACTACATTTACCACTAATGGAAATTGGAATAAAAAGAGAAAAGAAAATTACTGCCAGAAACTTATCAGATCCATTTCAAAGTGAGATGATGTTCAAATAAAAGGCAAAGCATCCAGTTTAATGAAAGTGTGGTTTGAATGCCATAGGCCACACAGGCAGTGACAAAATGAAAACTTTAATCAATAGGCTTTGTGCTGTCCTTTCACACAGTGCACCACGGATATGCAGGTTCTCCTAAGGAACAATTCTCTAGTGCATACAGGGAACAGCAGTGAGAGCTGTTGCACAGAAAGGCACAGTGTGCACTCTCTGACCAAAAGAGATGAGATTCAAAACAGCAGCAACTAAGCAAGAAACCCTCCTAGAAGCAGAAGGGCTTGGAAGACTCGCAGATGAGGGGAATCACAGAATCATAGAATGGTTCAGGTTGGGAGGGACTACAGCGGGTCATCTGTTCCAACCTCCCTGCTCAAGCAGGGTTATCATAGAGCACATGGCACAGGTTTGTGTCCAGATGGTTCTTGAATATCTCCAATGAGAGAGACTCCACAACCTCTCTGGATAATCAGTTCCAGTGCTTGGACATCTGCACAGTAAAGAAGTTCTTCCTCATATTCAGGTGGAACTTCCTATGCATCAATTTCTGCCCTTTGCCTCTCGTCCTATTGTGTGGCAGCACCAAGAAGAATGTAGATTAGGGGAAGTATAAGAAGGAACTGATGCCATGACTTACATATAGTTTGTCTCTATGCAGTTATAAGCTAAAGATCAGAAATTCCAGCTTTCTTGGCACTGAATTTATGCCCAGTTGTGCTGTTTGTTTATTCATAAATCTTCATGGGATATTTTGGACTCTATGAAAAGATAATATCTTTTCAAATGTTTTGTTTATATTATATTTCACCATATATCTCTTCTGTGAGAATGTTGGTTTTCCCTACTGTCTATATTAAGGAAACAAAATTCTGCTGTTCAAGGCACACTGATCTGATGGCAAAAAGGATTATCTGTCAATGTAGTACTTTCTGAATACATTTCTCTTTCTGAAGTCTATACAAAAAACTACTGATGACAGCCAGTCTGACTATTTTTGTCATTTAGTGCTTCAACATAAACAAGTCTCTCACCATAGGCACTAGCAAAAAGAAAATGTTTTAGAAGAATGGATATAAATATCAGACATATCAAAGAAGTGCATTAGAAGCATCAAACCTGCATTATCTATAAAACAAAAATTAAGGAAAATATCAAACTCTTTAGAGTCGCCTGCACTGAACGTAGTTTAGATATTTTTCTTCTAACATCCTAAGTCTGCCTTACATGCATTTTTCAAATAATGACTACATAGAATACTATTCCAGTTAAGTCTTCTGACAAGCAAGCCATCTCTGTAGTATATGTGATCTAGTGGCCAACCTTAAGTATGCTTCAAAATCAAAATAGTTTTGATATGGAACACACTTTTTGGGTGGGCTAAACTAAGTCAGTATTTAACTTCACTACATGGATATAATCTTACAAAAGCTCTGATTAAGCAGAACTTCTCATAAAGTAATAATAACACAGATTTGGTGATAACTCACACATTTTCAAAGAACTGACATCCACAAAGACTAGCACAGGTGCTTAATTTTGCGCACTATTCAAGAGCATCTTAAAGAGTCATATTGTAAGTTAAAAGATGACTCCAAAGATAGGAAAAAAATTAGAGTAAGTGAAAGCAGAGTTCAAACTGTGAGGCACAGAAGGTGAAGAACAAACCATAGTCCAAAATCTCAGATAGAATATTTTTAACATTTTAAACCAAACAACAATGATCCCAAGTACAGAAAGCAACTGACTTGCACTTTGCTGACACATAACCAAAGCTCAAACATCTGCTTTCCTGTGTGTTAGCTCAGCATGCATGAAACTAACATGCACAGAATCATGAGAAACTCAAGTGCAAGACATCTCCACCTGGCCCATTTAATGAAGTATGGCAAATGGTTGAGCAGGTTGAATGTGTAGAAGGAATATCGAGTAATCTCTGTCACAGTCCATACGACCAGAAAAAGAATAACGCTCTCCTCATTCTGGATCTGCAGAAGTATAAAGAACCAACATTTTCTTCATTTTTAAGCCTCCTTTCTGTGCAAACTGCAACAGACTTCTCTTTAAGATACATAGAGCAGAACGAGTATCTTGTGAAGAAAGAAAATTTTGGCATAAAAACGATATGCTGAAACCATTACCATGCACAGTTCATTATCATATGTGTTTACTAATACAGACATTTGCAAACTGAGCAATCTTTATCCATTATGCAAATATCAAAATATAAAACTCTATAATTATGCTTATTCCTCCTCTTTATTCTCTACCTGAATTTTCACTACAATCTCTAACTACCCCTCTTTTATTTGAGGCTGACCTGCTTGTTTACTTTCTTACTCCTCAAAACAGCAAGAACAAAACAATATTACAGAAGGTATGTTCTTCTCATAATCTCTTTTTAATCATCCTGCATTTCACTATGCTAGACTTTTTCTTACTTTTTATCTTGCTTTTTCCTCACTGTATAATGCACATCTCCGTGAAACTTTAGACAAAAGGAATTGCTTTATATAACCCACTAACTGGAACTCGGTCACAGAAGATCAAGTTTGGCAGACTTCAGGGAGCTCTAAGATAGTTAAGGAGCTGGAGCACAGATGGTTCACTAAATGAAGAGTAGCTGGTAAATCAGGAGCTTTGGGTAAACTCACTCAACAATCCTATTTAAGATTTAAGTTCTGACTCATTAAACTGCCTCATCGGTAGGTAGCACATCTCTGCTGTTTCAAAACACCAGTTCTTTTTCACTCTGAGTGAACAAATCAACAGAAGTCCCCAAATACAAAGAAGGCACCTGGGGATCGATTACAAACACTAACTTGTGCAAAGAAGAATTACATGCAAGTAATTTTCTTTAAGAGGGGAGGAATTTTCTAATACACTTCTATGCCTGAAGGCTGAAAAGCTCCAGGGATGTTTGTGAAATGGAACAAAGTAACACAAGTTTTGTTAAAATTACAAAAAAGGAAAATTATTTTTCAAAATAAAATGCAACATGGTGACAAAGCTTAATATATCTCCAAGATACTGGAAATCCACAACCCTGTAAAAAGCCAAGAAGAATTATAACTGCTCGTAAAATCATGCCCTCAATGTGTCAGTCAAAGAAGGTACACTTTTAGTGGAAGGATCTCACCAACATCATAAAAAAAATGGAGATATAAAAATAGCACCAAAATCACAAGTAAATACCAAGAACTGAAGTGCAAAGACATCAAAACGCATAAGCAAAGATAAAGACAGAATTGGGCTGTTCTTTGCCTCATGCAATTAGAGACAAACATTGATAACTCAAACTTGGATTCATGTCATAGTGCTAAATCCAAGCAGAAGAGCTTTAAATAAGTATGCAGAGAATTCCTATCTGTTGCCTTGCAAATCTGCAGTCAAGTGGGGAGGTCTGGATCTGGCTATTATCACTGACGTGCCTCTCATCACCGAAAGTGACCCCGAACATTCATGCCTGCTAAGCAACAGCAGCCTGAAATACAATCAGACATACATTCAGATGTATTTTTTCTTGGACACATCTTGGCCTACTGTAGTGTAGATAGAGGAGATAAAACAAATTGCTAGATATGCTACAGATTTAGTCCACTGCAGATAATAAAAAATGGCAAAATGCAGTGCTATAGTCCAGCTCGTGTAAACATTCAATATAAAAACCTTGTTAATCTTTGAGACACTTTCCCTCATGGAAAAAAATGAAAACACTTAGCTTACCAAAAAAAAAGCTATGAAAAGCCTATTTCATCTATTCCATGTTAAGAAAAGTGACAATAAATGAAGAGACGCAGTGTAGAAAACAAGTCCTCTTGTGAACTGAAATGAAGATTTGAAAACTGAGGCAGGTGCTAGGAAAATCCATCTGCAGAAAAGGCAATGCCATCTGCTGGTGAGACAGTTTAATGGCTCAGCTTTTCAAGTTAAAAATAAACTCAGGAGCACAAAATACATCATTTAACTTTTTTACGTGCCTTTCACAGAAAGCACACCTCACAAACTGAACCGAATGTCCTACCTACTAGCTGTAAATAGTCTGCTTGTTTCATTCTGCTAATGGATCTCTAGCTTTATAATAGCCACCTACAGCCAGGCAAATAAACTATTGTCATTTACACAGGTCCTTAAGTGCCACTGTGATGTGCTGAATGTCATAAAATCTTAATACTACCATGACATTAACATTTTGAGAAGATTTCTAAAATAAATTCCAAATTGCAACCATGTTTATCCAGGTGAATTCAATTTAAGACATAAATTTAAACACATAAATTTACATTTTATTTCGATTAATTCAGCAAGTGCTAATTAAAATTTTTGAAAGGGAACTGGTAACACTGGGGTAGTTTTGCTCGTAAATAATAGAAGTAGTCACTGATTTCACTTAGGCAGACCACAGAGGGCACAATGCTGTGTGCAGAGACACTGCTGATCCGCAGCTAAGACCCAGACTCAGTCTGCTGGGAAGAATCACATAAATTCCATTTTGTAACCCTAACTTCCAAAATTGCTCTTAAGTACGTAAGCATTCTCTGTAAGAATATCACTAATTTTTAAATTGGTCTTCCTTGTGAAATGAGAACTGTATTAATAGAGTCTCCTTAAAAGCAATCAAAATATTTGCTCACACACATACCTGTTTTATACTATGTGCAATGAACCACACCATGAAAATTCTTGAACTCACTTGGACCCCAGTCACAAGCACAGATGTGCGAACTATTCCTTAAAAAGAGAAACATGTTATCTCTGTTTCACAATTCATGTTTTAACTAGTTACAGGAGAAACTAAAACAAAGAACTCACCAACTGCACAGTGGACTACCTGTAAACAAAAACAAGTTAGAGGTTACTGATGTGCAGCATGTTACTAGCCACCCTATAAACATGATCTTTTGATATTAATATAAACCTAGGCTTAATTCTGAAGAGAACTGTTTTTCATCACCAACTAACAGTCTTAAAAAGAAATACATGGCAAAATCCTCTCAAGCAGTGTTGGGATGGGCTCAATATCTGAGCTGTGCAAACACATGAAAGACACTTGTTTTCCAAATTAATCATATATATTAGACATTTAGATACTTACAAAGCATTTTTTCAAGTAGTAAGCTTCCCTTCCTTTACCTTATCCAAAGAAGAATTTTACAGGACAGTGTGGAGAAAGTCATATAAGGAACGCTAAACACACAGCAATTTTAAAATGTTCTGCAGTCATTATAGATTAGTAACATTTTTATCCTTTTGCCAATGACAGCTGTGAAGCTTTAGATATAGTGTATTTTCCAGTCAGTAATGTTTAGCAAACRAAGTGCTTTTCATTATTTTGGCAGGTTTGAATAGAACAACATTGCAAAAGTTTAACAGCACAAAAGCCTATATACAGGTGGCAACATGATTTTAATAGTTGTTTGAACTAGAGATGTTGTAGGCAGATTGAGGAAAAAAGCTAAAATGTAGATAGGCATTCTTTGTTGTGCTTGGGAAAGAAGTGCTCAATAAACCCAACAGCTTCATTCCATAGGTGTACCAGAAACTGAGACCACTAGTGCATAGTTTGCAGAAGTATTACTGAAAGAATACTTAGCACATCTTTACAGACCCCGTTGCAATGGATGATACGGGATACATGAATCCAGTCTCGAAATAAGCAGAAGCAGGAAAGGCACAGAAGGATAGAGGTCCAGTATAAAGAATAATAGGTAACCTGTAATCTCTGGAGATGGTGATGAGATATCTACTACACTGGAGGGTTGGTCTGCTGGCTGTAATACCTTTAAGATTTTGCATTTTGCGTTAAACACTCTCAAATCAAAGCAGTTCCCAGGCACTGTCTGATTTAAAGAAATATTAGAATTAAGTTTGAAAAAAATTTTCCCACTTGTTTCAAGTAATTACCTTGCCCCATCCCCAAAACTTCATTAAATAATAAAGTAAAAAGGACTTTTAGTACTAATACAATATTTTTATTTTGAATTCAGGATAAGAATGTGTTTTGCCTACGATATGCAGCATCCAGTAAAGCAAACTAATGTTTAAAATTTACCTCAAGCAAAGCAAATGTCTGGAAAAATTTAAGCGTCTTTTGAACGCTTCTGAATAAGCCTCTATGTGTTCCTTTCTGTATAYAAAACCGCACCATGGCAATACCTAATACCAGCCACCTACAAAAGAAAGAGAATGGATACATTTCAAATTAGAATTCTAAAAATATCCATCCACCGTAAATAATTAATAGAGTATTTTTCTTCATGGATTATCTTTGATTCTTCACTTGTCGGTTTTCTTAGATCATCAAACATATCTTTAGACAAATATTATATAATGGTATGTAAACATTACACTTATCTCTTTACCTGGAAAAGGATGGAGAATTACTTGCTACCTTCAGAGGACTGAATTGAGGGAACCCCCAAAACCACCCATCCATCAGTCTTTTCACTAGAAGTGACCACGTATTTTTACTATTAAATCCTCATGCATCTTTATTATTAAATACTGTTATTTGAAAACACATGATCAACTTGGTACTTAAGTCACTGTTTGGGTTGCAAGTTTGTAAAAGTAAAGGACCGGAGTCTATAGACATCAGTTTTACATTTTTCATGGCCCCTCAMGTCACTGATTTCAGGACTGACAAGTGATCTTAACGTTTCTGTTGGTGATTGTCCAAATGAAGTTACCATTACAATTAAGTTTTCAAAAGTGTTGAGATGTTTTCTTTAAAAATCAGACTCCAAAGTGCTGAAAGATGGGTGTTCTATGCTCCTGAYTTCCTGAGGCAGATATGTTTAACCAGCACATTTGAGGGCGTTGGGTAATTTTATTTGGGTTTTTTTTAGGAAACTGAACAATGATGCCAACTAATAACCCTTCCAATGTAAAAGAAAGAAGAAGTAACAGCATCTTTTAATCATAGTAGAATTTGATATAAAACTTAAATTGAGATTTGGAATGGAAATTGAGATTAAAAAAATAAACTTTTAAACTGTGGGTTGATCCCCACCACCACCAGCCCAGACTGCATACAATAATCCAAGGCACGAGTAATTCCTTCCACATAATAAACCCCTTTTTATATAATTAAGATTTTCAAAACAGTGTACTATATGTTCCTTAATCATAGAATCATACAATTGATTGGGTTGGAAAGGACCTTAGAGATCATCTCGTTCCAACCCCCCTGCCGTAAGCAGGGACATCTTCCACTAGATGAGGTTGCTCAGGGCCCCATCCAACCTGGCTTTGAACACTTCCAGGGATGCGCCATCCACAGGTTCTTGAGACAACTTCTCCAAGTGCCTCACCACCCTCACAGTAAAGAATTTCTTCCCAATATCTAATCTAAACCTGACCTCTTTCAGTTTAAAGCCATTATCTCTTATTCTATCTCTATAGGCCCTTGTGAAAAGTCCCTCTCCAGCTCTCTTGTGGGCTCCTTTCAGGTACTGAAAAGTTGCAATAATGTCACCCTGGAGCTGTACATTCTCCAGACTGAAAAAACCCAACTCTCCCAGCCTTTCAGACCTTATACCTCATTCTTAAAACATCATACTAGCAAGAAGACTGAAAACTTCAGGTTTCAATCCAAAAAGACTACGAAAGTACAAAAATTCTTTAATATAGACATAGGCATAGCCAGAGCTATGGATGGCTATTCTGAGAGGTAAAAATAAAAATCAAAAATGACAATAATTTTAGTTTAACTTCTTCTCTGATTTTGCTGGGAACAATTAGTCCTTTCATTCTCCATAAAGCCATAGCAAGCTTACTCTACAGTGACATGAGTTCTCGCTACGGAAGGGCCTAATTGACAAAGTGGACGGGCCTCAGAAATACTCAGAGGTAGATTCAGAGAGATTATAAACATTCAGAGAAATATTTACATAAACATTTGGATAAATATTTAACTCCTCGCCTGCTCTTATACTCCTCCCTAAGCATAAGGTACAGGCTAACCCTGGAAACTGGGTACCAGGAAACACTAATCTTTGCTCCGGCCCATTCTGCTGTAACAGTGTGAGAGCTGCATGGGTCCTTACAGCTCCCTGTTCACCTCGGGTGGCACCTACTTCAGTATCAGCCCCTTAACCACTCCTTTGCACGGGGGCTACTGCTATGCAGTCACTTGGTGTGCCCCATTCCAGCACTTCATGACAGCATTTCAAACTCACATACAGTTAGTCAGGCTTCCCCATACGGTAGGAATGATTCCCCTCTTTGATCCCTTCTACTTTAAGCCCATGAATCCGATCTGTCAGCGTTACAAAACTTTCCCCCGCAAGTGTTACTTACATTTTACAACGTATTTTAAATATAAGTGCATTTATTTCAGGTTGTCTCCCACCACTGTGGAAATGAGGAATTACTGGAATATCACTGGTAGTCTTTCACAGTGAAGCTGCTCTGTTTTATAGTGAAGTGTTTGACAAGAGGAAGGTGACAGTGAGTTTACATCCAGCTGGCAGCACAAATGTGACAGCAACAGCTCTATCCAAGACTTAGACTGAGAAGTCATAATGCATTTTACCTAACAAGGCATTTTCTGCACCACATTCCACAACCACAGCATTCCAGAGAGAAGTAATCTTGCACTACCCTCAGAATCAAAGACTGCAAACATATTTTTCTTAAATAATTTTTTATGTGGACATAAATTTCTGTAGATGGATTTATTTAGCTGTCAGTGGCTTTGACTTTGGATCCCATGAAAGCCCTTGCACTATTAGAAATCACCAGGCACTTTCTATAATAAAGGCAGCATTTCCAGTCGGGACTTTCAGCAAGATTGGATATTGATCTGTCATTTCAGTCCCTTAGATCTGTTTTAGAAACAAAGATAAGCTGCAATTTTTTTTATTATAATGGTTGTTAACATGTAGTTCTGCATTGATTTCTTAAAATTCCAGAAACATTTTGCTATATTGCACTCTCTGGACAACATTGCACTGCCTGGACAACCGGACAAATATACTGTTCTAGTTACTTATTTATCCTGGTAAGTATTATCTGTTAAGTATTGCTGTATTTCCAGTACTTATTTTTCTCTTAAATTGTACCCACAAATGATTGTAAGAATTTATTCCTATCTCTTTCTTTCTCTGTTTCCACGTAAAATATCCAATTTTGCATGTCTTAATTCCTTTTGATATTAATGGAAAATGGGAGAGAAGGAAGTGGGAGATACTGAAGC
This sequence comes from Amblyornis subalaris, assembly GCA_018881555.1. Taxonomy (NCBI): domain Eukaryota; kingdom Metazoa; phylum Chordata; class Aves; order Passeriformes; family Ptilonorhynchidae; genus Amblyornis; species Amblyornis subalaris. The sequence goes on along the minus strand of JACAXG010000047.1, from coordinate 4,182,608 downwards.
AGCACCTAAGGTCAAAACTAATATGGTTCGATAATCTTTTAGAGACATATAAAAGTCAGTGGCAAGAGTCAGTGTTCATTAGCAAATTCACACATGGAGCTGGGATTTCAATGAGGTAACATTAACCGGCCCGCTAGAAAAAAAATTACATTCAGTAAAAGCACTTTTCAAAAAGTGCTGCAGTAACACACGAAGAGACTTGAATACATATTTAAGATTCACGATTGCTAGTGAGACAAAACCATTACAATCACATTCCTGGCTTTCTCCATCAGTGCTTGAGCTCCTGCCTCAACTGCGGCAGGTCAGTTTTATTCTATGGGATTCAAAGGGCAGGGAGTTCACCCACTGGTAACCAAACTGTTCTCATGATGACTATCACCCTAGAAGTTATAAAATTGTTAATTCTTGGCTTTTTTTTAAGCATGTGGGAATTAACAGGTTGAGTTTATTTTCCCCAAGAGTTAGTGAACAGGGAAAATTTTCAAGAAGTGAGAATATGTGCTTCGAGCACAAACAACATAAACCCGAGTGCTCTTATGATCTATTATTCAAAATAAACACCCATTTTTCTCATAGCAAAGCCTCGCAGCAAGGAGCACAAGCTCAAATGAACCTCCTGGGCTACTGCAGCTCTTCCCCCTCCAGCGGTCCCTGCTCATCCCTAATGCTCGCCGGCGGTGCGGGGAGCGCTGGCTTTGGACACCTCTGCCTGCCGGGATCCGGGGCGGGCTCTGCTCGCTCAGAGCCAGGGCGCACGGACCCGAACGCGCCGCCCCACACGGGACCTCGGCCCGTGAAGCCCCCGGCGGCACCGAGGAGCGCTGTCGGCTCCCCGCGGGCGGCCAGCAGCCCCCTCCGCGTGCGGCGAGGCGCGGGGGGCGGCGGCGGCCGTGCCCAGGGACGCGGCTCCCCCGCCCGGCATTCCGGTCCCGGCTATACTTAACCTCAGCGGCGGGCGCGGGGTGACGCGCCGGCGGCTGGCAGCGCTGCACCGTATTAGGCAATGCCCGGCAGGCAAGGAGAGCCCCGCTCCCGGCGGCTCCCCCGCGTCGCGGCTCTCCCGCCCGGCCGCCCCCCGGCCCCGCCGGGCCCCCGCCTCGCCCCCGCCTCGCCCCGGCCGCGCTGCCCCGGCTCCGCCGCTCCGCGCCCCGCCGAGGCGCCGCGCTGCCGCCCGCGCCCGCTCACCCCGCGGTCATGGCGACGTCGTAGAAGATGAGCCAGGTCGTGGCCAGGGCGCCCAGCTTCTTCTTCTTGCCGTTCTCCTTCTCCTCCACCGCGCCGTTGCCGCCTCCGTCCTCCTCGCTGGACGCCATGGTTCCCCGGCCGGGAGCGCGGCGCACACGGGGGGGAGGAGGGGCTCCCTCCGCTGCGGGGCTGGGGCCGCGCTGACAGCCGGACCGAGCGCTGTCCCTCACCCCATCTGTCTTCCCCGAGGGCTGCTGCCGCAGCCACTGGCTCACATGGCCCTGCGCGCTCCTCCCTCCGCCCCGCGGGGTTCCCCGGGTCAGCCAGACCCTGCGGGGGCGGGCGAGCCTCCATCGGCTGGGAGCTCCTGTTGGGGTGGTACCCGGCTCTGCTGCTGACCGTCGGGCAGCAGCGGCGGGCATAGCCCACCCCAGAAAAAACAACAGAAAATAGCGCAGTCCTTGGAAACGCAGAAGTGTCTGTCTGAGATTGGACATCTGGGAGTCTGGTCAAAGACTGACTGGTGGGAATATGCCCAGGCCCCCACCTCAACGGCCAGCCAGCCACCTACCAGAGTGACCTCGGGAGTCTGGTAGGTCTCCATAAATACCATCCTCCGCACACGAGGAAGACTAAGGCCCATACCTGAGAAGGGGGAAATTTCTTCCAAGGGCCTGAAGAGCACCCAGCTACAGACTGAAGGATGACATTTGAATATGCGTGTTGTCTTGTAAGTCTGCTCTCTGTGCAAGTGCACAAGGAAGCTAAGCCAACACAGGTAGCATTGTTGGGGCTGGTTCTGGAAGGAGGACAGCCTCTCCTTACGATAAGCTGATGTGACCCTTCAAAAGTGGGGGCTGCACCCACTATCCTGACACCTGGCTCAGTCTCTGCTAGCCTGGGGATGCCGGTCACAACTTGGGGCAGGGTACATGTAGCCCCAGGCTCCTCATTTCCACGGCTAAGCATGGTGACCATGGCCACTTAGCCCAAATACCTGGGACACAGGCAGATTTAGACAGAAAAGTTCCAAAATTGGGTCAGGATATCTTTGAAATGCTACTTGTTCAGTAGAATTTAAAGAGTCCAAGTCTATCTACTTTAGGATGGGTTAGGTGATCTCAATGTTGAAGACACCTAGATGTCTCAGGTCGAGGGCCTTCATGTAAAAGATAAGCAGATGTGCCATACAAAACCTAAGTCTCCCCCTCCTCACCAAAGGACACAAGCAGATGTTCATCTTTCAGCCTCAAAATACACACCTGCTGGCAACAGCAAATGTGTGTGCAAAATGAGTAGTTGGCAAAAGAGCACATTGTATATGATAGTAAGATTACAGTAGGTACCAATATTATACATACACAGATACTTTTTGTGTTCAAGTCATAAATATAACCCAGTTTGAGAATCCTGTAGTTAAAAAATCAAGACAAAAGCTTTTACACACAGGATTGAATGAACCTAACTTGGAAGTTCTTCCCAATATGGGATAATCTGAGCCTACATGTCATCTCAATGTTACAGTTATAAATTGGTTTAAACTGTAGCTTTCCAAAATATTTTCTAAATTTACTACTTTAATTCTGGATATTCCTGCTATCTTACTTACACCTTTTCTCTGCTTGAATTTCAGTTCTCTCTTCAAACCTTTCTAACTTTTTGGCTTTGACAATGTAGTGTTGAAAGGGGCATCACAAATTAATCACGTACTTTGAGTAAAGTAGTTTTTGTCTCATTTGATTTTGTCAGTTTATGACTTCATTAACTGATGAAGACTTTCTCCTTTTAAATTATGATAGCTGGAGAAAGGTGTGACCCGATCCCACTTTTTAATATTAGTTTTTAATTTTTACTGCTTTTAGCTGTCCTTTGACATTTTTCTTTTGAGATTTTTCCACAGCAGATTTGAGGGAACAAATCCTCTTTTCTTTCTGAAGTAAAAATTTTGCATTTTTAAATCCCTCCTTGGATGTTTTCCATGCTTTTGCACAGAATGTTTTGAAATCTCATAAGCAATGTTTGATACATTGTCATTAGAATTCTGTATTACTTTCCCTATTTATTTGCTCAAATTTACTGATTTTGGAAGCACACATTATCTTTAATGATGACTGGGTTTGTCTAGACTTAATTTAGTCAATTCAGAACTTACTAGTGAGGATAAGCATCTCAGTGTGTTTGCTCTAATATTGTGGTTACTATTTATGAGTTTACATTTCTCTTGCTCTCACACTACCCATTCACCCAACTGATGAGAACGTTCTGAATATCCCCATAATCTTTTTTTGGATTTGAGTAAACTAAACATTTTGTTCCATTTGCAAGCTTTGTCATCCCACATTTGTCTGTGTTCCCAACCATTTATTAATGTATTAGGCACAAAACTTTTTACAGAACTTTCATACACACCCCACTGCTTTAATTTTATTGTAATAAACTTGCTCCTTGTTTCCATTTCCCATGTTTTCATCTACAGAGATATTTTATTCTTTCATCTGTACCTACTTCATATCCTTGGTAGTTCCTGTCTGAAAATTTTTCAGCAGCATTTTCAAAATGTGTTTATTGTGTCAATGCTATTTTTTTCCAATCTGTTTTTATAATTACATGTTCCAGGAATTGCAATAAATTATCTGAAATGTAATTTATTTTTCCCTAAGTTTCCTATTGTTATTCTTTTAATCATAATGTCTGTCAATTGCAATGTATATATTTGTGGTTACTAGTCTGTATTTTCTGAATCCTTTATTTAAATTTGATAAAGTGTCAGCTATTTTCAAAGCATTAAGTATAGTATCTGTGCTTAATTAGAAACACTGTGCTTTTATATTTACAAGATCATTTAATCTAATATTTCAGCTTTGGCTAGCACCTTTTGACCCCCCAAAAATCTCAAAATTATTCATAAGACAGATTTTGTTTACATACAGAAATATAATCAATGGAAGTGAATAGGCTTATACCTTAATTGCATTCTCTGAGTCAGCTTTTAAAATCAATTGTGACTGGCTTATCAGTTGAGGTCGACTTTGCTGTTACTCAAGCACAAATCAACCTTCCCAATAAATTTCAAAACAGTCAGATCAAGGTCTTTTCTGTTGTAGGCGAGAGCATCCTTGTGTTCCATATTCATTCTCAACCTTCCCAGGCAATTTGCCTTTATTCACTCTAGTTCCAAACCATCAACATTGCTCTACTGTTATTACAAAAATAAGTGGTTTTCCTGGTCTTCTTGATGATTCATGTTATCAATATATATTTAACTTCTAGACTCCTATTGCACACATAGATATTCAAAACCTTATAAAGGTGAATGGTTTTTATTTCCAATCTATTTTCAGAAATACAAAGTGAAGCTTTTATGAGATTATTTTCTCATGAAATGTTCTACAATGTTTTTGGGTTTTTGTTACAAAATGTATCTATTCAATATGGGAACACTTCTATGAAATGAAAAATTGTAGTGCTCTGAAAATAATATAATGACGTACCAGATCCACTATCACAGAGGAAGGTCATCTACTATTAAATGCTGCAAGAATTACTTGGTATGAACCCTGCAGAATCACCTTCATACTTCAGACTAGTTAAATGCCAGACAGTAACTTAAAATTCTGACAGGGGAATTTGTTAAAAAAGTTAACAACTTAAATTCTGCTTAGCATTCTGCCCTGTCTTCAGTAAATGTTCCCAACACACTGCAAGAACAGTGTGTTTAGACAACAGACTTATATATAGTACTAGCACACTATTTTAGGTTTATGGTATGTAGTAATCAGTGAGGTATTCAAGGATAAATGCAAGTAAACAGAATTTAGCTGTGTCTAAATTGAACAACATCCTCTATGTGTCTTTTTGTGCATTCATCCAGGTGTGTGTATCTATTATTTAATTTACTATGCTAGGAATTTGACAGAAGATGCTTCCAAAAGACGTGGTGTAGAATGGATTGCATCAATCTTGTGGAAAGAACTACAAGATCTGCTCAATATTTGGCACTTCTGAAGCAGCTGGAGTTTTGCACTGCTACTGCAAAATAAAGGATTCATGTTAAGCCTCTGACTATACAGCTCAGTAGTCAGCAAAGAAGTGTCATGAACACAGGCCAAAGTGGACTTTTATATTTCTGTTATAAAAATACAAAAATTCTGTGTGAACATTTAGAATTCTTTGGATGAAAACTATTGATTCTACATATCTGAAACCCAGTGGTATATTTAATGTTCTGAAAAGCACCAGTCTGAGATGCCCTTTTGTATTGTTCTATTTAATCCTCTTCAGGAACAAAACTATAATGCAAACTGGAACATTGAAGAACACAAGTTAAAGGGAGATGACTATCCTGCTCATTTGAGTTTGGTTTATCTGAGTTTTTGGTTTATCCAAACTCTGTGTACTTTTTGCTATAATAGACTAATTGAACTCCGTACAACAATTATTTTTTTATGGGCTATTTTAGATATGATGTGATCTGCAGAGTTGGCATCTTTGCACACTGCAGACTGGCTGTATCAAGAAGTTAAGTCCACTCTAATATTCTAATTGTGTGTGTATATACATATATATGTATATGTATAACGCTCAAAACTTAGATTAGTACCATTAAATTCAATGGTACTGTTCATGGGAGTAAAATAAAATACACTTTACAAATTAACTGCTAGCATAAATATATTATTAAATTCCCTTTTCTATATTACATAATAAAAGTAATGTTCTTCTTAAATAAAGAAGCTTTGCTACCTTGCCAACAGATATTGGGCAAATTTTTCACAGGGTTTCACAAAACACACTTCAATAATACCTTCTGATTTTCTATATATTTCAATGGTAGCTTGCTTGTGTGACAACTACAATCTCTGTAGAGGAGACTGCTTCCATTATTAGTTTCGGAGCACACACAATCTAAGCTTGTTAGTTTTATTTCAAGAACTTGAGTTCAAAAGGGCTCTTTATCGAGTGAGTAGTGTTCCAACCTAATGCCTGTTATGGTTGGTGGAAGTATTTCTATTTCCTTCTTCAAAGAGTGGTAGAGAACAAAAAGATTAATTTTAACCTCATCATTGGTTGAAATCTGGTCTGAGGTATCAGCAAGAAAAAGTGACCATATTGGGTGTAGTCAGTTTGGCCACACTGAGAACAGGTGTTTGTGCCAAAAAAAGCACTAGGACAAGTGGTTCCCTACGGCTGTGTTGGGAAGCTGGCACAGAATGATGCTCTGGCCAGCATCCCCAGGGAAGCCCAGGCACCTAGAGATCCCAGCAGTCAGCACCTTACAGATGATCTGCTTTTTACAGGTATATCACAATACATTACTATAATGTTATTGAAGTAAATAGAATAAACACATTTTTGTGTTTGACTTCAATGGACTTGTTATCCAAAATCATTTAAAAAAACTTCAGTGTAAACATACGAAATATTACTTCATGTCAGTTGGTTTGCAAGCACTGCTTGGAATTCAGAGAGATTGAGGAACATATAAATCCTTGTTTCTGGCATCTATGTGCAAATATTAACTAAAAAGTTGCACATCACAATTTTTAACGTGGTCAGGGCAAAATGATTTTATTTTGATATATTGAAATATGAATTATTTTATAAAATTTATTATTAGAATACTTGCCTAGTTCTAAGACTACATGGATTTGAGGGAACTGCAGTTATATGCTGCATATAATCCTACTTGCATACTTCATAAATATTAAGATAAAAAGGGACAATTAAATAATTTTATCCTCATTTCTTATATAACAGCAGACACCAGATTTATTGTATTGATATGTTTCATATATTGTCTCTATATAATGAAATAGATAAGAATACTGTAAGCCATGCTACTTGGACATTTGCAAAATATTAGGACATGTACAGTAAGATTATAGATGGGAAGTAAATCACTGTGGTCCAGTAGTTAGAACATTTACATGTGCCCTGTGGCTGGGAAAAATTTTGTCCTAGTCATATCATTGTATTGTTATGCGTTACGCATCTTGTATGCCATCCAAAACATTTTGTACTTGCCCTGTCAAAGACAAAAGCTGTGATTAAATGGACTACTGGCACTTGGTCTACTCTGAGTCTTTCTCTTTTCCTTTGATCATCACTTCTTCACAGCTTCCAGTTCCAAAAGCAATGTACACAGTGGACTATAATGAAAATGCAGTTAAAGTAAAGGTCAGTGGGACTGATTCGTTAGACAATCATTGTTCTTCATGTCTGTCTCCTTGCTAGAAGTGTACCAGCCTGACTTTTTCCTGGCATCATACACCTTATTTTTACAATGCAGCAGCTATAAAACTAACATATGCTAAAATAAGTGGCAATGACAAGTAAAATACTACCCCAGTAAACTGGAACTGCAGTGGATCTCCATGGCCACAACGGTTTTGCCTTCCACTATGAAAATGCTTGTCTAAAGCCGATGTGTTACAGTTGAGTGATCGTAAAGAATATTAGAACTTCCCTAGCAGATTGTCATTTACAAGTTACTGTTCCTAAGTATCCTTTCCTAACGAAGACTGAAGGGAAATGAATCATTGTATATCATCAGAATCCAGAACTAACCTTCATGTAGATAAACTCTTACCATAATTTTAAAAATAAGTCATAAATGATATAAACAAACACCATAAATAAAACACTTAATCAAATTTAGAAGTATGTCACATCATTAAAATCCAGGAAGTGCGTTACGCTGAAAATTAACTGAATACATGCCTTTATGAGATCCCACCTGGAGTACCTCATTCAGTTCTGGGGACCCCAACATAAGAAGGATGTGGATCTGCTGGAGTGAGTTCAGAGGAGGCCATGAATATGATGAGAGAGCTGGAGCAGCTCTGCTATGGAGACAGGCTGAGAGAGTTGGGGCTGTTCAACCTGGAGAAGAGAAGGCTCTGGGGAGACCTCATTGCAGCCTTCTGGTATCTGAAGGGGGCCTACAAGACAGCTGGAGAGGGAATTTTTAACAAGGGCGTTGTAAAGACGCAGCGATAAGACAAGGGGTAATGGCTTTAAACTGAAAGAGGGTAGATTTAGATGAGATATTACGAAGAAATTCTTTATTGTGAGGTGTTATGGGTTCGAAAAATCAAAATTTCTTTCCCCATGTAGCAGGGAGACTGTAGGTGGGGAGGGGCTGGCCGGCAACTAATGAGTGATACTTAAGAACAAAGAAAGTTGTCTATCCACCCGCATTCCACACTGATCACCTAGAATGGGTGATACTTAAGGACAAAAGGGATTGCTTGCCCAACCCAGACGCAAGGACAATTTCCCCAAGTAAAGAAACAAAAGCTGGAAATGTTGGCAAGGGGGTTGTTTTCCCAGAAGCCGGAGCTTATCATCGGGAGAGGTGAAGGGGGACCTTTCGAGACTTTGGCGAGAGGTGAGTGGAGACCGGGCTCGCTGCTTTCTTCTCCACTAGGCGTTCGGCTGGGGCGGTCGTGTCTGCAGCGAGTGCTGGTTTTGCTCCTGAAACACCGCTACACAGCAGTGCCTCTGCCCGCTCACTCCAGAGCACGGATACACCGTGACGTCTCTGCAAGGTGCAGCATTACGCTGGAACTGTCGCCGCCTGGAGCTGCTCGCCTCTGCCGTCTCTTCCACCAGCCTGGGTTTTCTGCTCCACGTGGGTCGGCGCCGGGGTCTACTCGTCTCTGGTGTTTCTGCCTTCTGCTGGCCCCTTAATGGGTGATACTGAGGTCCATCGCTCCCCAGTCAACCCTGCCTGCCTGCGCTGCTTGCTGCCCGCTGCCGAGGTTGGTGCAGACGGGCTGCTGCCCCGTGGGTTCGCACCGGGAGCGATCTCCCCTCTCCGGCTCACCGGAGCCACCATTGCCACGTGGAGAGGTCGCCCCCTGCAGCCGCGGGGGAGTCACCGCAGCCTCTCTGCCCCAACGGAGAATCGCCCAACGAGTGAGAAAAAACTGTTACTGGGTTTGTCTGTTCTCTTATTGCTGCCGTTTATCTGTATATCTATATCTATATCTATATATCTGTATATATCTATATATATATAGATATATAACCCTCGTAAAGAACTGTTATTCTTTTTACCACATTGTTGCCTGAGAGCTCCGTAATTTCAAAGGTATAGTAATTTGGAGGAGGGAGGGGCGTCATCCTCTATCCGAGGAAGGTTTCCCACCTTCCTTGGCAGCAGGACATGAGGGTAGTGAGGCTCTGGAACAGGCTGCCCAGAGAAGTTGTGGACGCCCCAAGCCTGGGAGTGTTCAAGGCCGGATTGAACAGGGGTCTGAGCAATCTGGTGTAGTGGAAAGAGTCCCCACCCATGGCAGGGGGGTTGGAACTAGATTACCTCTAAGGTCCATTCTAACCCAAGCCATTCTATGATTGCTTAGCTGTATCCAAACAACAGTACTATATAAAAAAGAGAAGTGTGCAAAGAAAGAAGAAATGTCTGTACCAGTCATCTGAGACTGTTTACTTTGGACAAAAGTAGCACATATTTTTGAAAAACACCCTACTTAAAACTTGCCATAAGGCTGTCTAGAACCAAGCCCTAAGTCAGGGAACTGTTGGGTAGATAGGCTCATCTATGAAATCAATAGAGTCACTGTTGCAGAGGCCATCTTCAGAATGAGGTCTGAAATAGAACAGATGAATAATCCTCTGGACATGCCTGTTTTTCCTGACCCAGTCTGCTGAAGTACTGTCCCCAGCCGTACCTTCCCACCTCTTCACTTGCCTGATCTAATTCCAAGGTGAGTCAGAAGTGTGACATGATCCAACAGGGAACTTTTCTGCAGTGAGGTAGTTTTCAGCTGGATCAGCTGATTGTGCAGCCACAAATCAAATGGATCAAATTCCAAATCTAATATGAGAAATGTGGTGGCAGCACATAGTTGTGGGCACAGGGAGTGCAGTGTTGTTACATTCCCTTTCAGCTGTAGATACCCCAAAATTAGATGCAATTTGAAACTGTACCTTTGAATTAGACTGCTTACTTTTAGATAGCTAACTTAGGCAGCGGTAGGAAATAATACAAACATTTTGAACTACATCCAGTAAAGGAAAATTAACACACCTGTTTTTAATAACATACTCATTATACTACTCATACATAAGGTGGAAAAGCTGGTTTTCATAGCTATTTGTGTCTGAGAGGGCAAAACCCACACTTCGTGGAAGAGTGCTCTACCTACCACCCATTGCTGTGCCATAGAAAAATGCTAGAGCCGCAAGACACAGAAAAGAGGGAGATATAATATGGAGTTTTGGAAGGACTTCACACTGTGTTAAACAATAAAAAAAATCATTACAGAATCAAAATACGAGCAATGACTATAAACCCTTAAGATGCTTCCTGGGTATAGACTACCTTTTTCAAAATGTTGAGTAGGATATTGTGAAGTAAAGTTGGGTTGGAATGCTTTCAGACTGAAGGCAGTCTAAAACCCCAGTTCCCCACGTCTTGTGTTAGCTCTTCCTGCAGGACTGCTGCATAAAAGCTCTGCTTGTTTTGATAAGATTCTTACAATTCATTTTGGAACCCATCAGAAAGAAGGGATGAGAAAGGAGGGGGTAAAACAGGCTCAGAGAACATCTACCATATGTCTTTTGTGAACATAACAGGGGATGATGAATGGGGAGGACGTAAAGCATCCTCTGAGAATATCTAGCAGATGTCATTGAATTGATGCAGAATGCAAAGAAAACATGCAATTCCTTACAAGTAGTCAGTTCTAAGCAGTAGATCAATGCTGACCTGCATTAGCTGCTGAAAACAGTTGTTATGGATAGGAGAAGCAGAACTAGAGATCTGGGGAAAAAAAACTTAGTAAAATAACAAAGTGCCTAGTGACTGTAAATCCCTCTGGGGAGAGGCTTGGTGTGCAGTTTTCATTTGATGTGTCAGAAGTCTGGCTAATGCATGCAATCACATTCATTATTGAGCATGGTTAGTGCTATTGATTGCATCTTGTGTTTCTACTCTACAAATAGTAGTAGTACCTTTTTCATTTCTTGTTTGCACGCTTGTGATGTGCCCTTATTGCTCTGTGTCTGACTCTTCCCCCAAGTGTATACATGAGCCCAGTTTAAATTTGCAGTCCAACTAGTTCAGAGTAATCCAACAGTACTAAAAGGCCTTAAGGATAATGACTTGAGTTTTTTGCGATAGCAGAATAGGCCGAACCTGTCTTTTCCTGTGAGTCATATTAATGTGAGACACACCCCATCGAAGCCAGCAACATACTCACACAAAGTGGAGCAGCAAGAAAGGACTGCGCAACCAAAGGCCATGGGACATTCCAGGCCGTGTGACCAAGTGATAGCTACTGATGTCCACAGGATGTGACCACGGAGAAGCAGGCAGGCTCCCGTGCTCTGCTGCGAGAGACGCTGTCATAACCAGCAGTCTGCAATTTGCGATCAGGCTACCCGTGTCACAGGCACGATGGCATTAACCATGAAAATATTCAGTCAGCCCAATGTACAGGGAAGCTTCAAAAATCTTCTATAGGATGCAAACATGTCTGGGTACAAAACGGACCCGCCTCCTAAGCAGGGAGGACGAAAGAGCTCTGCATAATTAATAATATGAACCTCGGCCTAGGGTAGCCGTGCCACCCCTAAGATGCCTGGCCTGGGGTGGTGGGGCAGGCCGTGGCCGAGTGTTGAGGCCCAGACGCCGCGGAACGCCGGGCGGCGGGTCCAGCCCCGGTTCCCGTCGTGCTGCGCGGGAGGCGGCGCCCCGGCCCTGGAGGAGGCGGTGGCGAAGCTGCCCCGGGCGGGAGGAGGAGCCGCCGCCGAAGGCAGCTTGCTCTCGCCACCGCCGCCGCTGCCGTGCTGCCGGGAGGGGCGGCCGCCCCGCGCCCCCCGCGCCGCGATGCCGCTTTTCGCCACCAACCCCTTCGACCAGGATGTGGGTGAGTGGCGGCTCCCGCGGCGCCGCGGCCCGGTCTCTCCCCTGGGTAACCCCGCGGGCGGCCGGCCCTCCGACCCGCTCCCGCCGCCAGCGCCCGCGGGCAGCCGGCCCGCTGCCCCGGCCCTGCGCTGCTGGTCTCGCTGGCGCCCGGCCGGCAACCGGGAGCAGCGGCGGCGGCCCGGGCGGGCCGGCGGTCACGGGGCGGCGGGAGCGGCCGGGCCGCGCCGGGCCGGGCCGGGGGCGCGTCCCGGCGGGGGCGACGGGGGCTGCGGCCTGGCCGGTGACAGCGCGGGGGTGCTGCGGGCCCTTCTGGCCTCGCGGGGCGGGGGAGGCGAGCGCGGGGATGCTCGTGGGGGACGGGCTGGCCTGCTCAGCACGAGTAACGCTGCAGCACAGCAAAACAAGTAGTGAGTAAGGTCCGCCTGGAGTCGTGTTGAAAGGATGAACAGTAAAAAGCACCATCTATAGTTGCTTCACAGATAGGCWTGTTTTATATTTAATGTTTTAAAGGAGATTCCTGTGGGAGCTTTCTTTCTTCCTTTCAAGTAAAACTTGACGTTTTGAGATCAGGTGTCATTGCCGTCTTGCTTGGTCCAAGGCCAGACTAGATGGAGAGGAAAAAACTTGATAAAAACTGTGCTTACTGCTGATGTGTCAAAACTGAAGGTAAAATGACACATAGGCAGTTAATAATTAGTTTTGTATGTCTGATTTGTGATTGTGTAATATGGTTTGTTTTCGACCTGCTACGGAGAGCTCWTTTACTTTAAGTGATAAAAGGTTTGTCTAGGGAATCAGATAATATAAAGAGACTTTTTCTCAGATGTGGATAAGTACTCCCCTTCTCCGCGATCATTTTCTTACAGCAATGTAACACTGTATAAGTTTCTTGAAAGCCATTTCTTAGCCTTATACTTACTGTGACTTTCAACTGCAGATACAGTGTTTCTTAGTGTTTATCAAACTTTAGACGTTTGGGCTCCGATTTAATTCTTCCAGCTCTTCAAAGAAAGACCAACTCAAAACTGTTTGACAAGTATGTAGCTCTTCCGCKGAAGCGATTAGTGCATAAACAAAGTGACATAAATTCTGTATGTATGTTATCAGAAATTCTTAGTCTGTTGCATCTTAATAAGACATAGCTTGGTCTTCTTATTTTGAACTGTTAAGAACACTTTTAAGCTGAAGGCTGCCCTTCTGGTAATGATTTTGTTGGTGGCAAAGTTGACTGACTTATTTTGGAAAGTAGTAAATAATTTTTCTTAATTGTTCTGCTGTCTTCTGGTATAATTTGATAGGTGAAAATGAGGAAGAGATTGTACTGTTTGGCAGTTTTCCGTGGACTATTAGAGGGTTTAAAGATTGGTAATATTATCTGTGAGAATGATTTGAACTAATAAGATTAAAAAGTGATATGCTCAGGTTCTGGCAGGTGTTCGCTTTTTTACTTCCTAGTGCCTCTGGCTGGCAGGGAGGCTCAGACTGCTTGAATGGGTCTCTGTAGAGCTCAGTCCAGGGGATGTGCTCGTCAGCACTGCAAGTCTCAACACAGGGCAGCAGCACCCAGCAGTTACTTCAGTGGTTCATTGGCTCTTTTCTAGGTGCAGAGGGTGCCAACACCTTACCTACAGTGCTTGCCTAATATGATCACCAGTAAATAATTTGCAAAAGCATTATTCTGTATACTGTATGAGGAGGGGGAAATAACCACTCAATCCCAAATTGTTCTTGGAGAGTGGGCAATGGGCTAATTTTCACTGGTAAACAGCCTCTTTCTTTAGGCCCCTTTCATGGTGTCCTCTGGGAGACCGAAGTAGCAGCACGCTGTTCAGTTGGTGACAGCCTACTTTCAGGAGCCTGCTGCCTTCATCCATCACTTAACTGGATTTGTGCCAGGGAGATGGGAATGATGAAGTCTCCCAGAAAGTGTCCCTGGGCTCTTCTCGTAGGCCCCTTGGGAATGTGCTATTATCTGGATGAATTTTTTGGCAGGCTTCATAAGATAACATCAGCTGCAGAGTAAGCTCTCATCTTCTCAGGAAACTTCTAAAAATTGTCAAGCTGTAGTGTTACTTTTCATTTATTTTCTCTGAGTAAAATTGAATGCTCTGCTTTTGTTCTTATCCAGCAAGAAAGTTTTCTTTTGAAAATCAGATTCCTGAAGCAGAAAGGCAGTCAGAAGCTATTTGTGTTTTGATATGAATTTGGAAATTGGTGTACTTGATAGTATTGCTGCGATAGCTGTGCATTCTTGTCTACTGAACAGCTGATCAGTACTGTGGAGCAGTTGGAAATTATCTTAGAACCATTTAGGATTATGGATTGCAGAGAATATATCTGGAGCTATATTGTCTTCCATTGTTTTGAGGAGCATAAGTATTTCTTAGGTTCCGGACAGATTTTTTGTCTGGCCAGTTAGCAGCATTTGGCTAGTCCTGTTAGCATGCTGCTGCGGTGGAACCTGGTCATCCATAAGAGTTTACATTTAGTGTCAACTTTTTACAAAGATTTTGAGGGGGGCACCTCTTTTAAGGTGTAGTTGGGAAAAGAATGTTGTTTAAGACTGCTATTAAATTAATAACATTAAAGAATGCCCAGAGATTTGAGGAGGTAAACCATTATCATCCTCAGGATTCCCAATCTCTGGATGAAGCCCAAATAATTTTCATTTTCTGAAGCTTCTTTTTACCATATTTAGGAATATTTCAACAGGAAGGGATGCTAATCAGTGGTGACACAAGTTTTCACAATCAAGGGGAACCTTTGACAGTGTGTCCAAGTAAGGAACATAATAATGGAATTTAAAAAAAGAAAAAAAATCTTCAAGACACTGGGCCTGTCGAGAGTATAATTAAGAAACTGTAATCCTCCATTTAAGGGGTTGGAATTATTAGTGTTCTTATTAGGTTCATGGGTCGTCAGTTTCTGCCGTATTTCTCAACCTTAATCATAAAATTATTCCCAGGGAGTTGTTCCTGAGAAATGCAGATTTATCTGTCAGTCTGATGCAGGTAAAATAATGGTGAAATGTGGTTTAAGAACCACGAGACTGTCTACTAATCTGTCATGCCGGGCTAATTAGTAATATAGTGGTGCTTAGGCTAGGTTTGATGAAGAACTTACTGCTAAAGCAGTTCTGAAATGTCATTTAGATATTATCTCAAGAATAAAATCTGTAGCTCAGGTTCTGGTATAAGTTGTCATAAAAATCACACATGATATTAAGAGGACATTTTTGAAAAACATGGGGGGTTTTGGATTTTTTTTTTTTTATTTTTTTTACTTACAGTAAAGAATGAAGGTATTTGCATTTGCTTTGGATGTCTGGAATGGTTTGAGGCAGCACAGGAGTGGGAAGAAATTGAGGCTTGCTATTTACAGTAATAGGAAATGAAGCAGGTAGTTTAGTAAGGCAGTAAACTTGATGTGCCTTGCAATCCTTTTTCCTGTGTTTTATTAACTATAGCAGTTCTYGATAATTTTATGCTAACGACTCTTGAGATATTTAATAATATTCTTGAATTACATATGATCAGCCTGTAGTTTGGTGCTATTAGAATGTAAGAAATGGTTTGACCATGATTCCCATGGTGCAATTCCTTGAAATAAAATCCTCTTGCTATTTAAACTCATTGTTCTTTAGATTTATTCCGTTGGTTAGCCAACATCTTCAAAACATCCACTTACACGTGAGCTGGACTTTCTATGTTAGGCCAGGTTTGCCAAAAGAAGGGAAAATAGTCACAGATTAGTTTCTTGACCCCAGATCATTATGGAGACTGCAGACTGTGAGTTAACATCTGGCTGCAAAAGAAAATGAGTTCTGAGGATTGGTTCAGCTTGTCATGAGACTGGCACTTTTTTGCCTGAGTTGGCCTACTGCTTTTCTCAGCATTGTTTTAAAAAGGACATTAACTGTGAGCTAACAGGGAGACTGAGTAGAAAATTTGTGGGAAAGGAGCTATAGCCACCCCCCTTTTCAGTTATTCATAAATGTTTATGAAAAACAAGAGCTTCTTACTTAAAGATACCTTTGGTGTATGTTCTCAGTGAAAAATGGCAATGCTGACAGGGTAAGACTGAGTGGAATACCCTTTCAGTATATCAGCCAATAAAAAAATCTTTTTCACTATCAATTACCAGACTTTGAGTTCAGCTGGGCACTTTGAAGCCAACATAGTATGTTCCCTAGTCGAAGACTGTACTTTTCTGATAATTCTCTTTCTTTCCTCCCAGGGAAGAATTGCCACTTTAAGTGCTTCTCCTCATTTCAGCTGTGACGGTGTGCATTATAATATCAAAATTCAGAAGAATCAAAGTAGCTCTCCAACATGTAAAATCTGTTCCCCTAACTGATAAAAATAATACTACATACCTGATGTGAAAAGTTAAGTTTTTTGCTGATCTTCTTCCTGAAATGCTGCTTCTATTGTGGCTCAGCGTGTCGGGTTACTGCAGTTATATCGTGGCAGCATTTGTTATTGTTACATGCTTGTGATACACCTTGTTTACAGACTATTCATCCTTCTCATGTACCTGTAATGTGCTCACCTTCCTATTGTGTTGTAATATTTCTGGGTGAAAGGTAGTTTGAGTTCTGTGGATTTGTTAGGGTTTGCATGAGACATCTAAACATCTGTATTATTTTTGCTCAGCTTGTCTTACTATTTCAGCCTTTTCTTACCAGATCTTGAATCCTTTTATCTTCATTCTGCTCAGTTCATTGAGTTGAGTGATGTTCACTTTGGCTGGGCTGCCTCATACACAGTGAGATCCTACATGGTCCTCTGAAGGAATGGGTTGAGGTGGCCTCAGTCACTGCTGCTTGCTTTGCCTTGGATCAACTGCAATACTTTCATAGGACACCTTCTACAATTGCTCCCATAAGGACTTACGAACACTGTAAATGGGGATACAGTTAAACTGCAGAAGTTGCTTAATAGCTTTACCAAAGTTAATGGTTCATGGAATTCTAGTTTCTCTCTATGGTGCCATTGTCTGTTAGAGGTTATTTTCAGCCTTGTCTAAATGGAATCTGGTTGGGCATATTCTTCTTGTGCAGTTCTGAGCATGTCAGTGAAATGCAAAGTGGTTAATATTCAAGTGGTGGTTTTTGTAGAATGGGCCAACAAATGTATTTGTTCATTCTATTTGACAGACAAAAAGAACAAATTTTAATTGCATTTAACTTCACTGATGTGGAATGGTATGTAGTCCAAATTTCTCAGCAAGTGCCTGCAAAAAGAAAGAAAAATTTGCAGTTTCAGTCTTTAAGGACTATTTAAAGTATTTTGCTTTGGAATTTTAGAGTTTGCAGCTTTATAGAGAAGTGGAAATTATTTATTTCGCCTTGTGAAGGAAACAAAACTGAGCAGAAGAGGAGGAGAGAAGGCTGAGGGGACTGTTGAATTTTTATTAATTCTGTGGTATTTACAATGACATAACAGGTTTTTGAGGATTTTTTTATCATGCTAGAAACTGGTTGTAATATGAGTCTGTGAGCTGAAGACTTTCTTTAGCTATGCTTTTGAAGACTTTCTATAGCCAGTCTTTTCTTTGTAACTTCAATTACTGTGAACTTTTTCATTTTAGAGATGTCTAGCTATGAAAATGATGTTACTTCCATGAATAAAGTGAGAGCAAATAATAAGTAGAGTGGTTGAAAACCTTATTTTGGAAGAATTTTCTGACAGTTTTCACTGATATTTGTTTTAAGTGGTTCAAATCTTGTACATTTTTAAATGTTGGATTTGGGGGTGTTTTGATCTGGATTTGTTATTTCTTGAAATTCTGCTAGTCTTAACATCTTTGAGACTTTGTTGCCAAAAAATAGCTCAGTTGTATGTAAGACTGGTTTTTTTTTTTCCAGAATAAACTTCAGTAAAATCTAGAGCTTGGGAAGCTTAAACCTGCCAAGACCTCCCTCTGAAAATGATGTTCGGGATGGGTAGTCACTAAGTTTGCTGCTCTAAGAAGTGCATCATGCGGTTTACTGCAGTATCTGAACATTGATGACAGTATTTACTCTTGCAAATTTCTAATAAGGCAGTAAAATGCTATTGTTAAGGTGCAGAACTAAGGCAGAGAAATCAAGTGACTAGCACATATTTCCATGGAAAATCTGCAGCAATATTTATATTCCTCTTACCAGCACCTAAAGCATCAACCACTAAATCTGGCAATGGATTTTTTCCAGCATGTACTACCTTTCTTCCATCTAATAGTACTTTGTAAATCTGATGATAAATTTCTTTTAGGACAGGTATGAATTTTAGGAAATAATTTATTTTTTTTTTTTCTGAGAAAGGATTCTTTATTTTTTTCTTCTGTCCTAAAATGATCAACTGCAATTGTGTTTTATATGTAATAGGGAACTTCAAATAGAATCACAGTGCAAACATTTTTGCTTTGCTTATAATTTATAAATAATACACAAAACCAGAGAAGCAAACAGAATTTTATTGATGCTCCAAGCATTCAGGTTTGTGTAAATTGTAGGGAAATGGGGCCTCAACGACACAAGGAGAGGCAGGTAGATTTAGGTATCCAAAAAGAGCCCATGCAAGAGCCTGAGTACTTTTACTACAACCAAAGTATAAGTAATTCGACTCATATATTTAGATGTTTCTGGCCTGGCTTCTCATTCAATGAGTGTAACACTCTTCTGGGGCTTAGGTGCAGTATTTCAGTGAGAGTATGTGGCATTTGTAATGAGGAATGGTGTTTTCTATCAGTTTGTTAAAAATTTTATTCTGAACTTTACTTGAAAAAAGATAAATATGGGTTTGGAAGAAAGATTTCAGCATGTAGGTGTTTTATTTGAACTTATTGAGAAACTTTGAAGATACAAACAGCTGAGATTTCTGTCATAGGAGATGCATTTTGCTTCAGAATGTTTTATTTGCTCTATGTGTGATTTATGACATTGTGTGGTTGGAGCACCACTTCTGATTCAGGAGTTACGAAGCTGCAAATTGCTGGTCACTGAAAGGTGTGTTGGTAGGGAAGTACAACTAATGATTACCTTATTCTCATTTGTGTTTTTGTAGGCATCTGCTTTAGGTATAATATACATATTAGAGACTGAATGTTAGGCAAGATGGAATTGGTCTGGCCCAGTATGGTTGGTGTTCTGAATACAGAAGTATAAAGAGAGAGGCCTAGTGATCCCACGATCTGTGCCTTGCCAAGTGGCTGAAAAATGTGATATATTGGTTTTGTCTGTCTTGCTTTTGTTTTAGGAACTAAATAAATTGTTAGTTATTTAGGAAGGTATTCTTATATTGTGCAGGATCATTGTTGTATTTGACCAAAGAACCCATAGATCCAAGTATTGTTTTCCTCTGCAATTATGACGCTCAGTGCTTTGTGTGTCTGTCTGTATGGAATTACAGGTAAAAAATAATATTAAATAACTCCAAAAAATAAAGGTGAGAGATGAAGATGTAGTGGAAAAAAAACAAGGAAAAAGCCAGTTGAAAAAATTTAAAACTATTATTTTACTAACTACTATTAATAATAATGAGGATTAATAAGTATCAATTACTACAAATTAACCTGATGCAACATAAGATTTGTACAGTCTTACACTGGTTAAAATTACTAGTTAATTTGTAGGCCTTGATTGTGCTCATAGAACAATGCCTTGAATTTGAGTGGTGCAGCTTTATGGAAGAGAGCTGTGATGTAGTCCTGTTTTCCTTGGTGTTTGGCATAGCATTAATAAGTTTTGAAGAATGCTGATTTCACGAAGGAGCCAGTGCTGTATTTTAAAGTTGTGTCGGTAAAGTTTGAAACATTATCTGATCCTGGCTTGGAATTTACTAAGTTGAATAAGATTTTGAAGCAATGATGAGGTGRAGGGAAAGGGTCTGAACTAAATGTTAATATTGTTATGGTGGAATTATTTCTGGCTTGGGGATGGAAGATGGAGAACATTTCTTCTTTAAGTTATCTTCTATGTGCTGATCTAACCTGTCCTAAGGCTTTAAACACAAATGTCTGTTTTTTCTTCCCTGTAAGAGTCCGTTTCAGTACTAAGATAGAGTCTGCCAGTGACATCTCAGCTGTACCTGAAGGCTGGGAAGGTGCCAGCTGTTAGGCAGGGTAGGCAACTACTGAATGCACATAAACTTTTTTTTTGGCTGTGACTGTCAATGTGTGCCTCATGTTAGAAGAGAGAGTATTCATGGATTTTTCAGTGTTAATGGTGTAATTTAACTTAAGTAGATTTAAGTAATAATTTTGTCTACAAATCACTGATGCAACATAGGAATTTTGTCAAAGCGTCTTTGTTGCTCCTGTTCTCGGAGTGGTGAAAGGCGATAGTCATTTGCTAATGCTCTGACAGAGATAGTGGCCTTTTCTTGAACAGTCAGCTCAGACAGGGTGTAGACATTCTCAGTATGCTGTTAACTTTTAACTGCCCTTGTTTGAGACAGAATTTAACTAAAACTCTAGAAGCAATTTTTTTCCTCATGTCTTACCATTAATTTTATTATCCAATGGAATTTTTGGAAGATTGTTACTACAGAAGACTGAAAGTGTACAGTGAAACTTGGTTTCAGGCTGAAATTTAGTAAGAAACTATCGAGTGTTTGTTGATGGAGGAAATATCCTGACTAACAAGGGGGAAGGCATTGCAAGCAAGTGACAGTTTTTATGTAGGACTAAGTTCAACTGCCAGGAAGGAACGTGGCCATGGCAGAAAACTTGTAATTGTACTCATGGATAAATTTGCAAAATGATCTCTTTGAGAATTAATATAAAGGCTATAATCAGTGTGGTTAATATGGATCAGGGATTTAATCAATCACTGTCTTACTTGTCGTTTTAGCCAAAGTACTTAAATTAGCATAAAGCACAGTTTGCTTAATTAAATAATTAAAACATCAAGCACGCGTTAGTTTACTCCTTGGTTTGTAGAAGACATAAGCAATTGCCATGCCATTTCTCTCTGTTGACATTGTCAGGAAAGAAGGATCAATTGTTGTCAAAAATACAGATGACTGTCTGTTATGTAGAACAATGGAAAAGATCAAGGTTTCAGTTCCATTGGATTGCTCATCTCTCTGCTGAAGGACATGCTAACTCAAGTGCAGCATTAAGCATGACAGACTGGTCTGGGTTAGTGAGGCTCCGTGTGTGAGCTCAGAGCCTGGCGGGAACTTAAGGCTGTGGAGAGCACTGTGCAGGCACACTTTGACTGGAGCTGGTTCAGTTCCAGTAGAACTGGCAATGAACTGAAACAGCGGAGTCCTGGAAGTAAACTGCCTCCATGTGGTCTGTTTTGTGTGTCTCTGGACTGTGCTTATCAGCTGTTTTCAGTTTGGGGAATGCAGTGTAGGCAACTCAGGCTCTGTGTTTCAGAAAAGCAGTTCTGATGCTGCAGAGTTGAGGCTGGCTTTGGTAGCAGAACAGCTGCTGTGTACATTGACTGCAATTTCAGAAGACTGCCTTGGCCTGTGATTGCTCTATGCAAGGCATTAAGTTCGGGTGTCTTACCTGAAAATCACGAATTTCTAAGATTGTTGGTCCCAGGCATAATTTGGAATAGCAGACTGAAAGGAAAATAAAGTGGTTGGTTGATCAGCTGGTATACCTTAGTGCTAGATGTTAGCATGGTGTCTACCCATTATTTTTCATATTTCTGTTTATTTTGACTGCTTTTTGTAATCAAATTAGTTTTCTGGTAGAATTTAGAGAGTAGAGGCAGTGCCCTTTTACTTTATCTGAGAGAACATACAGAATTGTATCCAGCTTCCGTTTAGGACTTCCCTATACTGTTTCGTTCTTTGCCTTACTTCAGGCAGTATAGCTGATGTGTTATCATTTCAGTTGGATTATGTCAGTGTTTAATTTTTCCTCAAAAATACTTTGAGAGCACATAACTATAGAGTTATGCTTTTCTGCATTTTTGTTCTGAATTAAGAAACTAATTAACTGTAACTTCAGTTTGTAGGACATAGAAACTCATTCATAAGAAAAGCCATCAACTTTGAGATGAATAATTCCTTGTAATTTTTGGAGATCAGATGTTTTGCTTTGTCTTTCTCTTTGCAATTTTGCCAGTGCTAATATAGATAATGGATCTTTCCTGGCAGATAAGTTTTTATAGGAAATCTTTGGTTCCTTTCATGAAACTAAGTAATCTGAGACATTCTCTGAAGGATGGTACTCATTGCTGAGGCATATTTTGTGTTTTATAGATTAAGGTGTGAACATTAGATGAAGCAGGAATGGGAAACAAAGTTTTTGTACTATTCTGTGCCCATTCTGCTTGTTTGGTTACTAATGGAAAATGCTTGTGCATTCCCTTATGCTCTCCAGCCCTGATCTGATCTATCAATATTTAGATAATCTTCTGTTGAGCTGCACTGTAAGGCTCAGTTTCCTTTAATGCTTTTATTTATTGTTATCCTTAGYGTAACTAAGCTTTTCTGGGGGAGAAATAGGGAGGGAGTCTTAATTTTTTTTTTTCTGACATTGAATCTATTTCTTCTCCACCTCCTCTCCCTATTTCTTTACTCTTCACCAGGGACTCTTGTCCTGTTCAGAAAATTTGGAAGGAGTCCCAATGGCTTCTATGAGATTAGCTTTGGTTTAGCAGTCTTTATAGCTGAAAAGAAACACTGAAATATATCATCCAAAGCAGAGATAAGAATGGGAAGATAAAAGTTCAGTGATTATAATGACTTTTAAAATCTTCCGTATTGAGTTGTAATACATAGAAAGGAAATGCAAGACGCAGCATTTTAGAGTCTGAGAACGTGATAAATTCAGTTGTATCAGACTGTAAACTGAACTAATGCTTTGGGTATACATATCCTGTTAAACTTTATGGTTTCAAATGGAAAAAAAAGGTCTATTGGTAGCTTTACTACTTGTCTCATGTTCCGAGTGCATCTTTATTATGTGGGAAAACAACCCCAAAATATGTTTGCTCATTAGTTAAAATTCATGGTCACAAGTGAACATTAGAAAATTAAAAATAATTAGGTATAACATTGTTAATATATGAATTTTATTAAATATAGGGATTTGTCATGCATTTGGCAATATATAAAGAGGTAATATTTCAACATCTTTGTTGACAATTTCTAAAATATTTTTTTAATTTGTATTTTGATTTACTTATACTTTATTTATCAGAGAAAGCAACCAGTGAGATGAACACTGCAGAGGACTGGGGCCTCATCTTAGACATCTGTGATAAAGTTGGACAGTCACGCACAGGGTAAGTGACTTTAGGAATTTCCTCCCCAAACTTTTTAAATTCTGTTATTTCAGTCTTACATCCAGATGAGAGGATTGAAATTATTGTTATCTTTTATAGACTTCTGCAACAGCTCAATTTAACTTAAATGGATTACAAGCAAAAGGCAAATGTATGGGGTTTCTGCTGAAATGTTTTGCAATCCTTCCTTTGGAGATATCAGCTGATCTGTTAAAACTGGGACTTGTGTACAGCAGCTTTTTGCCGATGTAATAGAATAAATGAACTGATATGTTTTAGCAGTAGCACTGCAAACGCAGGAGGCTTCATGAGGCATTTTTCTTACAGAATCATAATCTAAGTTGGAAGTGACCTCTGGAGGTCATCTAGTCCAACCCCCCGGCTTCAAACAGGTCTAATTAGATCAGGTTCCTCAGGACCGTGTCGAGTTTTGAATGCCTCCAAGGTCAAAGGTTCCACAGCTTCTGTGGGCAACATGTTTCAGTATTTAACTACTTCTACTTACTAAGTAAGTAAATAAAAAAGTAAACGTGCAATCTGATTATAATTTTCCCTGTTCCATCTTGTCTGTTGCATCTTGTCCTATGACTGTGCAGCTCTAAGAGTCTGGCTGCATCTTCTGTATATTGTCTGATTAATTAGTTGTAGAAAGCAGTAATGTCCACTTTTTGTCTGCCCTTCTCAAAGCTGAAAACACCTCTCCCATCTTTCCTTGTGTGTGACCCTCCCTGACCATCTTGGCAGCCATCCATTGGATTTATGGCAGTGCATAAACAGCCTTCTTGCCCTGGGGAGTCCCAAACTGGACAAAATGCTCTTACAAGTGCAGAATGGAGGGGAAGGATCACTTTCCTGGCCCTGTTGGTTTTGCTGATTGTGTATTTGATCCAGGATATGGTTGGTTTTCTTTGCTGCCAGGCTGCACTACTGACACCTCTCGCCCAGTAGGACCTGCAGATCCTTTCCTGCTTTTCATGTGGTCAGCTCCTGGCCTCATTCAAAATGCGATACCTGACCCTTGTTCCTGTTGAACTTGAAGTTCCAGTCTGCCTGTTTTTCCAGCCTGTCCAGGTCTCTCTGAATATTAGCCATGCCGTCCAGTATATTGAGTGTTCCCCTTCAACTTGCTCTGGTCAGTTAGTTACTGAGAGCAGTGTTGGTCCCAGCAGAAATCCCTGAAGGATCCTGCTAGATACTGCCTGCTAGCTGGAATTTGCACTACAGGTGACAACTTTTTGAGCTTAGAAGGCCAGTTTTCCACCCACCTTAYCATCCTTTTATCCAGCCGATATTTCACTAGTTGTGTGATAAGGAGGCTGTAAGGGCTATGGCTGTATGTCAAAATTTTGCTGAAACCAAGGTATAAAGCATCTGCTGCCCTCCATTGTTCTCGCCATCAGACCGCAAGTGTCTTTGTCACAGAAAACAATGAGGCTGTGTGTTTCTTCCCCTTGTTTTTAGAAGCTATTCTCTGACATCAGAGCTTTGATAAATGTTAATTTTGAAGACGTGATACTAAATGAAACACATCTTAATATGGGCTGCTAATGTTTCCATTATTGATTATTTACTGAGCTCTTTCATAGAATTTATGCATCAACTTACTTTTTGGACAAGAAGAGTGTAATTTGAGCTAGCAACTAAAAAATACAGTTTAAAGACAAAATTTCAATGTATTTATAGTGCTTTCAGTCAGTGTGGTCTTAGGCTATGGAAATGTTTTAAATACACCTTCTCGAAGCATTCCCTGTAACAATTCAGGTAAGGAACAGACTCAAAAAGAGAGTTTTGCCATTGATGCTGTGAAAAGCTTCTCTGAGAATGACTTGGATTGCCTTGTAAAACTGCCAGAAACAGTATGAGATGCCAGACAGCAAAGTCCCACCTAGGACTTTTGTTCCAAAGGATAGCTTTGCAAATAAGCTTATTCCTTGGGATTAGAGATGGTCTCTGGAGGAGTAGTTATAAATAGCATGGCATATTGACACTTTTGTGCTGTTGTGTATGACTGTAGTTAAAGTAACAGCTGGCAAGTTGTTAATAATGTTTCATATATAAAACTGCATTTCTGTTCCATGAGTATGTTGATGCTGAGCCTGTAACAGTAATTGTATTCTTGAATGTTTCAGTATTCTATTTAATCACTGAAAGCATTTCCACAGATGAAATTTAGTCTCACAGCAACATAGCTGGAACAGTGCTCTAATGTGTGTAGCTGCAAGAGACAGCAGCACAGACAAAGCTAGAGATCTTCTGGTAATGTGCATCTGAATTCCTGTTAGGATTTGTGAGGTTAGTTTGTGTTGGTTTTGGTCTTTTTCTTTTGTGTGGTTGTATTTTGATCTTTTTTTTAATAAGACTGTTTTTAGAATAAAAGTGGGACTTTAACCTTTGTAATATTTATCCTGCTTGTAATAGGCTGCCAGCTGACTTGTTGCTTAAATTCAGAGTCTATTAAAACTTGCTAATAGTGGGTTGTCTTTGTTTTGATGGATTATATCATGCAGTAGCAAGGTAAAACAAGACAATGTTTCCCATTAAGAAGTTTAAATGAGATATGCTTAGCTGTTTGAAATTCTCTTGCAATTTCAGTTCTTCTGACAAGGATGCTAGTCTTCTTAACTGGAAGCAGCTTTAATCTTTAACCAATTCTGCTCCAGTACAAGCTGTCTGTTACTGTTCTTGGCAGAAATTTAGATTACAAAATCTCTCCTTTATGGAGATCCTTTTGTAAGCTCCATTGCATGCCTGCAGCATTCTAGACGTGGATTGTCGTAGACCTGAAGCCACAGCAGAGTAGAAAAACAGTTGTTCATTAAGTAGTACTTTTTTGTCCCACAGTGCTGTATGGCACATTGTCTGCCAGCTTGTTTGTATCCAGATTAGTTGTTGGAAACCCGTTATGCTACAAAGGTGCTATATTTTCTCTTAAGATAAATTAGTTACAGTTCTGTAACAGAATTGCTACTGTTATTTTTTACAGTGAAATACTTTCCCTACCAAGAATCGCAAATTGCTGAAAATGTTATCTTGCTTCCTTTAATCCAAACAACTAACACAGATTTTTAGCAAGTTAGAATTCCACTGAGTCCCTCTCTTTGACTATTTTTCCTGTTTTTGTGAATTTCAAAATTAGAGTTGTTATCAGGATTTTCATAGAAAACACAGGAAAGACAATATGTTAGTATTTTTAATAATATGACTAATTTACAATAGCATATATGAAATACTGCTCTATGTAGTATAGAATTAACTTAATACTTTCTGCATGTTTTGCATATCAGGTTCTTAAGATGGTCTAAAATTTGTCTAATGATGGGACAACACATTTTTTAAAATTGTTATAGGAACTCATACAGCTCAGCAGTTGCATATCACATTGTTTGCATCCTATTTTTTGCCAATATTAGCTCAGTGAGCAAGTTGCCTTTTCAACATGGAAACATTATTAAAACAAAAGTTTTACTGTTAGAGGAAATCTTCTCCCCCCCCCCCCCAGTTTTTGTATAGCATTATTGAAAAGTTGTTTATTTTAAAAACTTTCATCGCATGGTGTGATTCTTGAGGCTGTCCTGTACAGGGCGAGGAGTTGGACTTTGATGATCTTTGTGGGTCCCTTCCAATTCAGCATAATTTATAATTCTATATTTGACTGGCATTTTCAATCCGAGTACAGGAAAGGTATAGATTTTTGCATGGAGTTGCTTTTCTGCAATGAAAATGCTTACAAAACTGAATCTATAGTTTATCATCCCAGAATAAAATATCATTATAAAATTTGAATGATTCATTAAACAGAATGAAAGGAAAAATTAAAGGACAGATATGGTATATTTTAGCATAAGATGCCGCCTCTTCCTCAGTCATTTCCGTGCTAGCCGGTTCCTAACTCTAATTGTGTTTGCATTTGGCTTTGAGATAGTTGTACTGTTTATATTTATTTCATGAGACTTATCGGTCTACATTGAAACTATCACAACTTCAGTTTTTCTCCGGAAAAGTTACTTAATAAAAAAAATGATGGCTGAAAAAAAATGAAGTCAGTGACTAAGAGAATACACTTATGGTTGACAAAATAGAAATGTTCATTGCAGCACTCTCACTTGGGGGGTGGATATTGGAAAATTGTCATCGAGAAGTGGTTTGTCTGTATTGCTGCTTGCCTAACTTTGTCCTGATTCCTTAGTGATTAATCACTACCTCAGCAAGCCTGTGTTCTGGTTAGCTGTTTCTTCTTTGGTTGTTTTTGTGCCTGTTCATGCACGAGAGAACAGCAAAATTGCTTACTTGGTAGTTTTCTGATGTGTCTTCTCTTTTTTCCCCCCCTCAAATTACACAGTCTCAGTAGCATTTTACATTGTCACTGCAGTGACAGTGTAGCAGGCTGAGCAGGAAGCTTTATGACTAGCCTGTTTCTGAAGCAGCAAGGAGGAAAGCTGTGTCACCTGTGTACTGCTGAGTCCCACAGAGTTACCTTAGACTGTAAATGAACAATAAATTCCTGAAAATATCTGAAATGTTAAGTGCAGAGTAGTGTTTTAGATTGCAATTGCTGCTAATCTTGTCTTTCTTAAATGAATACAATCAGAATAATTTTTTTTTTTTTTTTAACTTTCTAAAACTAAACCTGAAATTTATTGGGAATGTTTTCTGGATATATTAGTATATGATGCATCGCTTCTATTGTATTTTGCCATATTTTCACCCTACTGACTTATTACTCCTACTCACTGTGGTGCCTCTGAATTTCTGATCACAGAATCATTGGAGCAGAGTTGTGGCCCAATATTTGTATAGTATGATTTGGAGAGATGCCTAATGAGTGGATAGAATTCTATACTCATAGGGTGCATGCTCTGGTTTCTGCATAGTGCTTCTCATAATTTATACACTAAATTGTATGGTGAATTAATTAGAAGTAAAAATAAGAACTACAGTCCTGTCTTGAATAGGTTTTCTTACTCTGTGTGACTAAACATTGGTAAGCCTGGATTATTTTTTTAATGTACATGTAATCGAAAGAGTTCTTATTTTATCTATTTGAGCGTGTTTAAACATTTAACACTCAAGCATTGATTATTTCTGTTAAATATATGAGCAAATAGATTGTGCTTGACACATGTGGATGATCATTTGAGGCTTTCTTATTACTTTAGTACTTTTGGTAAGACTTCGGATTCCTTTGTAAAAAATATCTTAGGCTGATGGTCCTGTTCCTGAAGTGCTAAACTCTTGATCCTGCACCCTTCCTTTATAAATACTGGCTTAACAATAGGCAAGCACTTTTTTGAGCTTGCACTCATATCAGATTGTTAATCCTACTCATATATTAATGGTTAAAAAAACCAGTTATTTCGGAAAATTTTAGCCTGTGTTCTTTCTCAATTAAGGTGAATGTATGAGAAGTCTTGGCTAATTAAAAGATAAAAGGTAGTACTTGCTGTAGAGCCTTTGTTTGTAGTAATTGGTTATATGAAGGTATACACTGAATGATTCGTACTTGTGCTGCGTGGCAGGATTTTCTATAATTAGTACCACTAAATATGAGGTGGACACTTCTGTAAAATGTAGACACTGCCAAATATAGTATAGCCAAGCAATAGTGTAACTTATACCTGAGGTTCATGTTAGTTTTTGGATACCAGTTCAATAGAAAAATACTTTTGCTTCCAAAGACAACCATGTTATAAATGCATAAACTCCATAAATGTGTAAAATCTCTTGGTTTAGATTTATGTTCTCTTTTCCTCTTTCCCTTCTTACCCTCTTCCAGGGTTATATTTTCAGGGCTATTCAACAGATAATGCTTGTATGCCCATGATAATTATACCTCAGCCTTACTCAGCTTTCCACTACCTTTATAGACAGGACAAAGTAACAGAAAATCACACAGATTTTATATGCTAAAAGCATTTATATGCTTTCTGAAATTCCCTTTCAAATTCTTTGTTGAAGTTGCTTTTCCTGTTATTTCTATCTACCACAACATAGGTAAGACTTGAATTCTGTAGTTGTTTTGAAACTTTGATGTAGAATATCTAACAGGTTTTTTAAGAACTTATTTGGTTCATTACATGTCTTCTATTTAAATGGTATTCTGTAGCTCAAAAGAGCCTCTGAGGAACATAGCGGTGGTAATTCAAAATAAAAGTAGCAAAAAGGTGTTGGTAAATCAGCGTGTAAGGAAATGTTCATACACATGTGTGAAATATACAGGAGTAGGTGCAGGGACTACAGAGAATTCCAGTTCTCTAATTGTGAGGGATTTCATTCTTTTCTGGAGTATTTACAGTAATTCGCTTTAAGTAAAAAGAGTAATACAAATTACTGAGAAGTTTTGATAATTAAGACAGCTACAAATCCTACAGATAGAAATGGCTAAAACTGTTTATGGTGTTAATTTTTTTTTTAAATGTTGCACTTATAAGCTACTAAATAACTTACTGATGATGTTCAGGAGCTCTTACTGTCTGTTAATCTTGTCAGCATTGTCATGTATGCAGTAGACAATGCATACATTGGAATACGGAATAGGAAATGTTCAATAGGAAATGTTCATTCCATTACATATTTTTAAATCTGTCTTGTGTTTTTTAGGCCTAAAGACTGTCTCCGCTCTATTATGAAGAGAGTGAACCATAAAGATCCCCACGTTGCTATGCAAGCGTTAACAGTAGGTTCTTTTTAATGTAGTGATTTTTCTTCCTGAAAAGTTACATTGCCAAAAAACCTCTGAGTTTTAATCTTTCTTTCATTAGCTTCTAGGAGCATGTGTATCAAACTGTGGCAAAATCTTTCATTTAGAAGTCTGTTCAAGAGATTTTGCCAGTGAAGTAAGCAATGTGTTGAATAAGGTAATGTATTGCGTTGATTTATACATTTCATCCATAAGTGAAATCAGACAGAGAATTGGGGTAATCTGAAAGTGGAATGGAATCTACTTTTGAGGACTGGAAAGAGGAGGGAGGGGAAGGAGAGAAGATTACTGTAAAGACTGTGGCTTTCAGAAAGAACTTCCTGAATGCCACTTCACACTAGTTAACTTAGGTATTCTGTTTGGGGAGGTGTGGTGTGTTAATTTATAAATAAACTACTTTATTTTCACTTTAAATAACTGCAGTGAAACACTAAATACAAATGTGGTGAAATGGAGATGATACAGGACTTCTACATAACTTTATTTCCTTTATTTTGGGCCTAGCACATACTGTACTAGTACAAACACAATACTGATGTACTATTCTCCCTTTCTAATAAAGATTGAGTGCTAAATTCGACTACAAAATAAAGTATCTATATATTTTGTATTGACAATAACATGAAATTACTTGAAATTGAGATCAGATTCCTACATTATTTAACTAGTTTCTACTGTCTATGCAGGGTCATCCAAAAGTTTGTGAAAAGCTGAAAGCTCTTATGGTGGAATGGACTGATGAATTCAAGAACGACCCACAGCTTAGTTTAATATCTGCTATGATAAAAAATCTTAAGGAGCAAGGAGTTACTTTCCCAGCTATTGGTTCACAGGTATATTAGATTTTTGTGGTTGTTCTCAAAGTGTATCACAAATTCTTTTTATCTTCAGCTCTGTATTTTACAGTTTGTAGTCTTGAATTCCAGAACGTTTGGCAAACAAAATGTGAACTCCCTTGTAATAAAACTTTGAAGAGTGAAATGCTCTCAATTACTTTAGATTTTTATAGAGCAGATGAATACAAATCAAAATGGTGAACTTAATGAATTGTCAGGTTTTTGTTGGATTCATTTTTACATCTTTTACTTTTGGTTAGGCTGCTGAACAGGCAAAAGCAAGTCCAGCTCTAGTTGCCAAAGATCCAGGTACAGTAGCCACCAAAAAGGAAGAGGAGGATTTAGCTAAAGGTGAGTGCATTCATTTGCTGACATGATGCATATATTGATTTATTTAAATGACCATTAGCCAATCTGTATATGTTTCTAAGGGTTACTTCAACAGTCAACCCACCAAAGTCTATTTTTAAAGGGATCTGAGTCTCAAAAGCTGATATTCTACATGGGTTTTGTAATGTTTGTGTGCGTCGTTTGTGTGTCCACCCTGTCCCTTCTTAAATATGATCAACTTTTTTCCTGCAAAGTTGAAGGAGTTTAATATGAGTGAAACTTCTCTACTCAGTCAAGCTTAATTGAAAATGATCCAGAAATGTGAAATTATTCAAGGAATGATAGGGAGAAAAAAAAGGAAGGGGCGCAAAGTTTTGCTTGTCTAAGCAAAAATAGTTTCCTTAATTGTATACTAAGGCAGGACTTCATTACTATAAGGGTGATCAAGCACTGGCACATGTTTCCCGGGCATGTCATGGTGTCTTTATTCGTGGAGATATTAAAAAGTTGTCCTTGGCAGTCAGCTGTGGTGACCCTGCTTGAACAGTGAATTGGACAAGATGACTTCCAGAGGTGCCTTCCAACCTCAGCCAATCTGTGTAAATTTGATTCTGTGGCTCCAGGCTAAAGGCTCCTGTCTGACAGAGAAACAGTGTGTACTGGAACAGCTGTATCTTTTTAATGTTTCAGACCATCTGGAAAAGTGCGACATGGTCTAAAGATGTAAAGTAAGAATGTAAATATTTTACATCAGTTTAAGGTTATAACAGTAATATAATAATAAAAAATGGATGACTTCACTGAGTTATTCCATTTGTCCTTAAGGGCTGTTTATTCATCCTGTCCATGTTGGAAGCCTCAGTAAATCCATAGGCGGAATTGTGCTCTCTAGTTGTAAAACATGTCTTTGGTTTTTAATTAATTCTAAGAGAAAGACAGAAAGTGATTAAAATGTGACAGGAATGGAATTACACTAAAAGTTTTCGCGTAATTAAGTTTTCATGCTAATCAACCCATTTTTATAGGGAAGTTTCGTCTGAATAACTCTTCTTCTTTTGTAGCTATTGAGCTGTCACTAAAAGAACAAAGGCAACAGCAAACAGCACTTTCCAGTTTGTATCCAAGCACCTCAAGCCTTTTAACAAACCACAAACATGAAGGCCGAAAGGTTCGTGCAATCTACGATTTTGAGGCTGCTGAAGATAATGAATTAACTTTTAAAGCTGGAGAACTTATAACTATCCTTGATGACAGGTAATTTATATAGAATGCCTACTAGAACTATATTAAACTGTAAAAATGGATTAGGAAGAATCATATCTTCTATGTAGAAGCCTACCTTGGAATACAATTGACAGGAAATGTATTTATGTATTAAATACTTTAGTTATCTCCTAGATTTTTTTACAAAGATATGTAATTGCATAAAAATTCTTGTGTAAAGATTTCTGTGTATATATAACTTATATTTATGTGCAAGTAATATAAAAACCTTTACTGTGCAATTCCTAGGAGAATTCCATTTGAGTATGGGTCTTTTTAATGTATGGGGGCTTTATTTATTTTTTCATCTTTAGTGATCCAAATTGGTGGAAAGGTGAAACTCATCAGGGTATAGGATTGTTTCCATCTAATTTTGTAACAGCTGATCTTTCTGCTGAGCCTGAAATGAGTAAGTAACATTACATTTATGTATATGTGTTCAACCTTGCCATGGCTCAAGGGTTATTTCCTTTCCATTATGATGGAGTTCAGTTGCAAGTTAATGTGAGAATTGAAGTAAAACTGAGGAGCACTTGCTATGCTCTCACAAACAACAGTCGGACTAAGGTTGCCTAAGATGTCTTCTGCTGAAAAATGATGCTGTCTGCTGCTGGCTTTGTCAGCAACTTCTTTGAGACTCATGGAATCACTCCATTGACACACCTAGATAAATGCGGGCAACAGCAGCTTTTTTCCAAATTGCCTTTTTGCCCAGTTGCAATGGTGCGCATCTCATCGAGATGAAACTGAAGGCCCCATGGCAGATAGGACTTGGAGACAGATTACCAGGGTTCAAGTAGTTCCAGAAACCTACATGCTGTAGGTATGTATCTGTGCATACTGGAAGGAGGGATTTTCTGTATACTGGTTATCTACTTGTATCTATATCCATCTAACCTACTCCAAATACTTAATAAAAATATTAAATATTGGACAAGACTTTAAGATTCTAGAACTGATTTCTGTAAATCTCATGGGTTTGCAAGATTAATCTCCTGTTATCTCAATTTTTGCCTTTTTGCTAAATGTAGAGCTTATTTGTTGTAGCTTCCACTACAGAGGAATGAGATGCTTTGCAGATAGGATTTGATGGAGAAGGAATAGCAGAACTTCAGACTTTTTGATTCTCTACTTTGCTCTGCAGAAAAGAAGGCTCAATTTGTCATAGATGATTTTATCAGTTTTATCTTAAACTTGGCTTGCTAGCCCTATTGCTTTCAGTCACTCTTTCTGAGTCTTCATCCTGATGACTTATTGATATGTCTGTTACGTGCAGGGGGACTATGATAAAGACATTTACTTGCTAAATCATGTTTCTGTTGACTGTGTGAGCYGATGTACTTTTTTAAAATTTGATTTACAGATTTAAAAAAATTGTTTAAGTCTGTGGCTCTCAAATGCCAACAAAATACTAATTGTTAAAATTTTCATGGTAGATGTTTCAAGTGCAAAGAACCTAGGCAGTATACTAGCTATATAATATTTATGTCATTGTTTATTTTTTATTTTATACAATTAAATCTGGCTATTTATCTTACAGTGAAAGTTGAGAAGAAAACAGTGCAGTTCAGTGATGAAGTTCAAGTAGAGACAATAGAACCTGAGCCTGAACCCGTTTATATTGATGAAGTAAGCATGATAAAAGTACTGATGGGTACTAAATGCACTCCTGGTACATTTAAATGTGTGATGTTTAACCCTTTCATCCTGTACTTCAAAAACTATGATGAAAAGAGATTGGGAAGGGGAAGGTTTTTTTAAAGTAATTAAAAAAAAATCTGCAGTATTCTCATTTTTTCAAGAATCTTGAAACTATTAGGAATTTCTGAAACTGAATTTGGAACTGCATTCCATTTAGGGCCCTACTCCAGGATTGTACATCTGCTTACCTCCAAGCCAGAAGCTTGGTGTTGAGTGGCACATCTCCTTTCAAATTTTGCTTAAAGTACTTCAGGATACCACAGAGATACCCCTGTTGACTGCTGTCTTAGATTTATTTCAAGTATAACCACCACTGTCTACCCTCAGACTGAAAGATCTCTTTCCATCTCTGAAAAGTCTGAGATTCTGTTGCTCTGTAAGTAATATTTAGTAAGATTTCCACAATCTCACCACAGTGACTCTGTAGGGTTTCCAGGAACATTCAGTCTAGGAAGTTGTTCCCCTGCTTTTTTTTTTTTTACACCTTGACTTGTGTTTTGTCATTGTTTTTTGAAATGAGAAATCAGTTACTGCCGTCTTAAAGTCCTATTTAAGTCCTACCTCAAAAACTCTTCTTCCCAAGAGATACTAGTTTGTAATCTGCTGAAATAGATTATCTCAGGTCTGCCTTGAGGTGGCTTCCAGCTTTTGTCTTCTGTGATCTTTGTTTTAGTGCCTTCTTTTGTTTTGAAATTTGCCACAGTATAATTTTTAAGGAAGTAATCAATTTGACTTCTTCCTGCCTTTCCATGGTTTAAGAAGGACAAAACATGGTTTTATTTTCTACTTTCTTACAATCTATATAATTCAAGCTGAAAAAGGCTATTTATTTGATATTGCTCAGCTAAAAGGTGATTTAAAAATAATTTACATATAATGTTTCATTAAGCAATAGTTCACTTCAAGGCATTTTTCAAAGAGTTTGTGCCTGCTCATTTTCTAACCTTGGATATTTTTGTTATAAAAGGATTGCGCTTAATCTCCTTATTTAAAGATGACTTATTCTGAAGTCAACCCTGCAATGCCTCCAAACATGGTCTTAACACTTCCATATAAATTGGTAATGATATGGCTCATGTACTGAATAGGCCTTATACACTTAAAAATGCTTTTCAGTGAATCTGAAGTACTCTCTCAGTGTATTCTGTCAAAAAATTTCCACTAATCTCACTAGGTGGTGGTATTGCATGTGTAATAACAAGGCGGGAAAAATAGAAACTGCTCAGAAAATACTGTTTAGAAGGACTTTTAGGAATAAAGGACTATTCTGCACATTCCACTTGTTACCACTAATTTTTCTCATTTGGTTTTCCTTGTTCAAACATCTTCATTCCTGTAAAGTAGCATGTATGATTTGTATTTTCCTAAAGTTAATCTAGATGATTCTCTAGTGCCAAGAGGTCAAAATGGCTGTTGGAAACAGCTGCTTTAGTTTGCTATCCTGAAAGTGCTAATTCCATTGCTGCCACATTTGCCCTAATTACACAATTTGTGTTCTAGGATAAAATGGACCAACTCTTGCAGATGTTACAAAGTGCTGATCCATCTGATGACCAGCCAGACCTCCCAGAATTGCTTCATCTTGAGGGTAAGAAAATATAATGACGTTTTAATTGTTGTTTTCCTCTCTGGTAATTTTCTGTATCAACCCAAATTGAAACTAAGCTGAAACTACTTCAGCTTCATGTGCATGCCAGAAGCATGCCTGAGAAAAGTGCCTGAGCCATAATTATGTTTTCACTTCTTGTTTTCCACATCTAAGAGACCAAAGTGAAAAATGTTAACTTAAAATAAGCCCAATCCTCTCTCAAGAAAATTGTTTCCTTTATTATTTTCCTTCATAGAGTAGCACAGCCTGAATGGCGAAAGGAGGAAGATTCCGTGAGAGGAAGCAGAAATACTGCTGAGGTTTAGATTAGACTTGTGGGTATCCCACATGCTTTTCGCTTGCATTCTGTAGGAGTTGCATATTAACAAATACCTTACGGAGTGCTACAAATTATCCTGCTCTTTTAGAGTCAAATTGTTCAGACTACCTCTTCATAGAGGCATTATAGATCATTTTACTTAGGTTATAGATGAACCAAATTTTTTGGAATGGAATTTGGAAAAGGAAGAAAGGAAACTTCCCAATTATAAGACAGAACATAGGCTTACGTTGACAATTCAGATGGTACCAGCCTTCGTTAAGAATATGGCAGTTTCTACATCGATCTAGAAGTTAAKAATTAACAAGTGCGTAGGTTTGGAAACTTTTAGATATCTCCCATCTTTCTATACTGATCTGGTTCATCATGCCTGTAAATTAGTCCTGTTTTAGGAACTCACATTAGTGACATGTGTGCATATATTCTAGTTCCACTGAAACTAAAGAGAGGTAAAAAGAAAATGACCAGTTTTATTCTTTCAAGTCCCAAATGTAGCTATAGAGGCTGTTGTCTAAGAAGCAGATTGCCTGTATCTGGTCCAGGACAGAGGCAAAGAAATTAAAGGTATGATTGTCAACCAAACTCCAGATATGGCTTACTTTAGGATTTCCTTCAAAATGCATTGTGAGATCATTAAAGCAATGCTGAATTTTATATTGAACTGTGAGACTGCTCCTAGAATCTGAAGGCAGTAGTGTGGTCGGATGATCCCTCCCCAGCTACCTACAACAGCACTTGGTAAACATAGTTCTACAATGCCAATTCAAGATTACTTGCTCTAAACTTAAGTAGGCTTTGGTGAGCTACTGTTTTTAGCATAGGTTCTGAAAATTTTGCTATAGATGTGTTTTGAATCCTTGCCTACCAGTGGTGGCAGATGCTGAACAACATTTGACAGAAAACCCAGTTCATTTTCTTCTGCCGTCGACATGTCCAGTCACAAATGTCTTTGTACTGGAGAGCTCATCCTAACACATTCAGGAGCCCAGGGTTTGTGGCTGGCAGCAGAGCAGTCATCATGTTAACAGACATCTAAGCAATCCTTGTCATGCGTTTTGACACATTTCATGCTATACATAAAAATAGGAAATAGGCAGAACTTCCGCAGGTTTTACATCTTCTCCCAGCATTTCTGCCAATGTATTACTGATCCCAGGTTCAAAGAAGCAGATCGGTACCTCTCATACAGCTCCTCTTGCACCTGGGGTTGCCTTCAAGGAACACAAAATTATGCCCTTTCATGCATCATGGCCCAGATGTTTTCAGGACCTTCTGCATTTCTAGTATCCAAAATTTCCGTTTCAGCTTCCTTGACTGTTTATTTTACATTTGACAAACTCTGCCTTTCTGCTAATTTGCTTGGCAGTTTGCTTGACAGTTAGATGAGCCCCATGTCCTTCAAAGGAGGCAGGGGTGCATTTTTGTTTATTTTAATGCTTTTCCATTATGCTTCTGGTAAGCTTTTGTGTTGGTTTTTGCAGTTGTTAGTGGTTTGAAAAACCCCCTTCCCCTAATTAAGATTCTAGTGAGAGAGCAATGTGCTATTAGTGTCTTTGACGTGAAGGTGATTGCATCATTGCAACCAGTTTTTTCCTTCACTGTTTTCATAGATAGTCTTTTTGTAGTAATGTTAGTTGGGCACATTATCTAGGTTGCAGTCACAAATTTTCTTCCTTGGAGAAGAGATCACCTTTCAGATTTACTTGAACCTTTTTATGCAAAATATTTTCTGTTTTATACTTTCTAGATGTTAAAGGTGTTTTTTTTCACTTTATTTTTATTTTAAAATATACTTTTAAAATTGTACCACTACTGAAAACTTCAGCTGGATTTCATTCTGAAATTGTTCATGACTACCTCTGTTACTAAAATCTTTTTGACATAAAGATTAAAGTAATGAACTAAAAAAAAATTGGACTAGCATCTATTTCTATCTGATTTTTTTTTTTAAATTACTCTCTGACTTTGCAGTATGGAAATGTTTATGACTCTGATATGTTTGAATGTCTTTCTATTCCAGCAATGTGCCACCAGATGGGACCTCTCATAGATGAAAAATTGGAGGATATAGACAGGTAAAAAAAAAAAAGTCATGCTTCAACTCCAATTAAAATTAATTCTTAGAAATACCAGAGTTGTTACTTAGTAATATCTTAATAATTTCTGTGAACACTGGCAAAGAAAATAGGTGTATTTATTAGTAGTTTCCAGGAAGAGGTCTGAAGATTTTTTTTTTCCAGTAGTCACATAATATTTTATAGTTTTATGCCGTTTGACACTCTGACACTTGTCAGGCATCACTGCACAGTAAGAATATGTTACCTAACACACCTCATGAAATTTCTCTGTATTGTCCTATACTAAAGGTATCTAAATTGTAGAATAAACTGTAACATATATTTTCTAGGAAACATTCAGAACTTTCAGAGCTCAATGTTAAAGCAATGGAGGCTCTTTCTTTGTATAACAAACTGATGAATGAGGACCCAATGTATTCCATGTACGCAAAGCTACAAAACCAGCAGTATTACATGCAGTCATCTGGTGTTTCTGGCTCTCAGGTATGTATGTAACCTTTAATAGTTATTGACCTTATCAAGTGCATACTGACTGAGGAGTGTTTTCTCTCAACACAGTATGTAAAAAAATTAAAATAAAAATGTTTGTTTTCAGCTACAAGCTTTGGATATTCTCCTTTTGTAGGTTCTAATGCTTTTAGGTTTTTTCTGTTCAGTTTCTTTTGATCAAGGAAAAAGCCCATCCTGGGCTTTAGGTTGCACATAAAATTAAAAAATAAAACTGCCAGGGCTTTGCATAGTGGGTCAAAGAAAATAAAGAACCAAAGGAGTACAATTTCTCCCCTATCTACTCAGAGATAAGTCAACATAAAAATGCTGTGAAAGAATTACCACTTTTAGCTTCAGTAATTTAAATGCTGAATGCTCTTTACTGATAGTAAAAAAAAAAAAAAAGGAAACTAAAAGGTTTTAGAGGATGTCTTTAAGTTCTAAAGTCAGGTATTAAATGGCAAATTTTCTATTCTATTTCTAATATTCCTTTATTTAACTTCCTAGGTTTATCCAGGGCAAAGTCAAGGTAATGCATATTTGGTGGCAGGGAGTGCACAGATGGGCCATATTCAAGGTTACAATCTTCCTCCTGAACAGCTCCCTTCTCTCAGCCAAGGCACAGTTACTCCATCTGCCAGCTCAGTAATGCCCGGTCAGCCTGCACAGACATCGTACACAAAGTAATTTTAAATATTTTTCTATTCAAGTTTAAATCAATTTAAACTTAAAGGACTACAGATAATTAAATTACAGAAGTATAATTATAAACACAACTGAAAGATACTTTAGTGCAATAATTTCCAGTGCTTTTTATTGGTGTCATGTGTTTGGTAAAAATTCCTGACAAACTTCTGAGTTTTCTATTGTTTTTATAATTTTATCTAGTTTTTAATTTTCTATATATAAAATATGTAATTTATATAGCTCTATATTTTTATATAAAGAATAGAGAAAATTATGCAGACATGATTTAATAGTAGTAGTATTAACTTTTAATAAACATTTCGTGATGAAGATTATCTGTTGCTCTGGCTGGCTTTGCATAATTTCTGAGAGTGTATATTCTACTGTTCCTTTGTTAAATATCTTACCACAGAAGAACAGTGAGAATTCTGCTCATTTTGGGAAAGAAGTGAATGGGCTATGAATACTTACTAAAGGTTATGCAGCTTGCCCAATAAAGAAGCTACAAGAGGCTTTCTACATTGGGTAGATGGCCAAAGGTGCTAAGCTTTAAGTATTGTGAAAAAGACCTGGGTTGGGTTTTCTGGGTTTGGGGTTTTTTTGTGTATGTGTGTGTTTTCAGGGTTTTTTTTGGTTGTTGTTTTTTGGGGTTTTTTTGTTTACTCTCTGTGGAAAGTAATTGTATTCTAAAAAGTTGGCGGAGACATTCGTCTTGAGTCATTAATGTGTTTGTTAGTCTTGTCCCTGAAGTTACTGATTTGGGATAGTAAAGCATACAGTGATAAAGTGAATTTTTGCACACTCACTTGACTTGTTTTGCTATTTAAAACAGTTTGTTGGGTTTTGGTTTTTTCATGAATGAAGTGGAAGATAGTTGGCATTTCATGTCGTACCTTAAAATAAAATGAAAGTATAGATTCATGGTCTAATTTTAAATCCATGGGAGTGTTCTTATGTATGTTTAAATTTGAGGAGCGTGTTTGAGTTTTAATGGGAATACTCATTGGCTACTGTTTTAAATATGCAGTGTATCCAAAGTTAGAAGATTTTCCTGCATATGTATAGAACAACTGAAGAAGCAATATAGTTTTGCTGTTCTGCTGGTAAATAGTTTGTTAATTCCACTCTAAATATTTTTCTCTTTTTTTTTCTTCAGTGCAATGGTTGGTTCTGTAGCTGGAAGTACTTACTCTAACCAGGCATCAGTGTATAGTCCACCACCTGGTACTGTTGATGTTGCTGCTTATCAGAATGCTGGAACTAATATGTCCCAGGTGCCAAACTATAACTTAGCACCTACAGCTCTGCCACAGACAGCAGGCAGTCAGCAAGCACCTCCACAACAACCACAGCCTCCACCACCTCAGCAGCCACAGCATAGCTACTCACAGAAGGCTTTGCTATAGGATCCAGGACTTCTGATTCCTAATCTTCTTTAACCTCTGCTAAAGGCAGTTGGCAATTCTAKGAGTTTCTTCATTTAATCTCTTAAACTTTGTTTATCCTCAGCTTAATAAGAATCTCTCTTGGTGAACAAGTTCAATTTGCACTGACTTTTTAGGAATTTTTTTTTAATTTTGCGGAGGAACTGATATATTTAGGAAATTTAATTCCTTTTAAAATGCCTAAAAATTGGTACAAGATTATTTATGTATGGTAAAATTGGCTAGTTTGTGAAAACTCAACACTTGCAAACTGTTGTGGCATATATGTTATGTACATATAGTGTGTGATTGCAGTAGTGCCCATTTCGTATAGCTGTGGTGGTCATGTGAATATATTTAACACAATGTTTAAAAATAATTTACTTTACTATTTTATTTTAATCATGAACTGACAACCATATTTCATAGTTTTGGCTAGTTTTAGGACAGATGCAATATCTTTTTCCAATGCAGGAAAAACAGCAGTTCTGCATATCATGGTTACAACAAAAAGCTAAGGTCTATATATGAATTTACAAATTTATCTAAGTTTCACTACTTCTTGAATTGAACACAAGTGTATCATGACTATTAGGTAGCTTATCTACCAAAGTAAACTTGTCAACTAGTAAATTATTTGGGGGGATAACAGCAAATTATGATTCTGCTTTGGACATAATTAACTTAAAACTACTATTCGGAGGCTGCTAAACATATCATGGGACCATGAAACAGATAGGGATCTTGCATTTTATCATGAGAAGCATGTAATTTATTTTTTCCAAGTTGTTTTTTAAAATGAGAACCGGAACTGTATTATATGTGTGTTGGTAGAGATTACACCAAAGAAAGACAGAGGAATTGAGTTGGAAGAGAAACAATGGAGTTTTAAACTGGAACACACAACATGAATTACACTATTTTATTCAAGTCTTCTTAATTAGAACACAGAGAATTATGGACATTTAAATCACTTTGCTGAACAAACCTTCAGGGCTTTGTTTTATCTCTTGTGGCCTTGCTTAGCAATTTTTTCTGTTTACTGTTCTAACACAAACACTTCTGCCTTAAATGTCTGTTTCAATTTCCAATTGTACCATTTGAGTTTATTAGCCCTTCTATAATAGGAATAGTTTGAGGCATCTGATTTTAATCCACTTTTAGGTTACTTTAAATTCTCTTCTGCAGCAACATGCATTAGCCTCTTTTAAACCCTTTTGTTTCTCAGTAACTTAGCCAGCTGGCTCTTTAAAACATGATATTTTCTTTCTGTGGATGAGGTGCTGCAAAAAAAAATGGTAATGGAAGGCAGCATTTTAGGTGTGCTTGTGCTGAGTTTCATGTGCAAAGACTGTTGTTACTTTGCATTTGTATTCAATCTAGTAGTGCATCCTGGTTTCATCTTTTCCGATGACACTAATTCCACTAGAGCAATACTAGATGGCTTCAACATCAGATCTGTGTTTTTAGTCTTGTGTGTATGTCAGAAGTTTTTTGCTTTTGTGTGCTATATTTTAGCGTGATGCTTCTGGAATTAAATGTTGCAATTGTACATTATACTGTAAAATGAGCTCCGTTATCCCATGTACTCCTCCATCTGTTCACAGTTACCTAACATGCCTTTGTTTCACAATTTAATTGACATCAGTGTTTTGCCAGACACTTTCAGATGACTACTTTGCATAACTTCTGACTGGGATGGTTACCAAACATGCCCATGGCTGAGCTGTTCCAGCTGGGGATGTTCTATCCAGCTGGTTGATCCAATATTAGTATTTTTGCATATGTTTAAAATTCCCTAAAATTTTTAAGCACCCTCACAAACTGTCATTAATTATTTCAGTACTTGGTGTCATCACAAAAGCCTGTGAAATTTGAAAAGAAATACTAAAGAAAAAAATAATAATCTGAGATACTGTGTCATAGGTAGCTTTTTCTGGATTGAAGAAGTCATGTCTTTAGGAAGGACATGTAGTATAATTTTGATAGTGTTCTCTGTATGCATTAGGTACCTTATTCCAAAATCAGATATACAATGTGTATAGAAATGTACAATTTATATGCAAAAGTGAAAATAACTTTTTATCCATAGTCCTTAGTCCCTGATTCAAGGAGAACTGTGAAGCATCAAGACAGTCTCACTGACACTGACTCTTTTATTCTTAGGTTTTCACATGTTGTGTCACATGTTCCCTCATAAGGGCCTGTGGAACTTCTGTACAAAAATGACATGGCAAAAATAGTTTTTGTTACTAATTTGTCGTTGTTTTTAAAATTTTTGAAGTCTTTCCTTGATACACAGAAATGCTTATTCCTGGTTTCTCATTTGAACACTGAAACCTTGTGTGTCTTAAGTTTTTCTGCTCTCCAGCCATTCAGCCATGTTTATGAAAATTAAAATCACCTTTCATTTATGTTCATCATGACCAAAAAAACCACTTGCTAAAATTCAATGCCCCTCTAAATTCAATGTAATGAAAGTTGTGAAAAAAAGATGGACACTTTCTATTTTCCTTCATGCCTTTATTAAAAGTCACTGCTCTAAAGTATCTCCTGTACCAGACTGGGAATTTTAATTGACTTTGAGTCAGATTTCATTGTCTACAACTGGTAGAGTAGATCACTATCCTTTCAGGTTCCAAATCTTAGTATTTCTCTTGCAACCTACATTTTCCATTTCACATGCAATTTTCAGATTAAATTGAATTTGGAGCTGTATTACTTCATGCTGATTTTTCATATCGGAAAATGTCTTCCTGCTTGGTTGTGTCCTGTATGCTTGATACTCTGAAGTGATGCCTTCTCCTGCTTTGCTAGATGCTGTCATTGCATGCGTTCCTTCAGTCGTCCTCTCATATCCTATCTGATATCTTAGAAATTACACTTCAGTTCACCTCCTCTCTGCTGGTTTGGTATCATGAACCTGGAGATGCCATTGCTGGTGCTTCTCTGCCGTGATTTATTCTCGGATTCCTTGTTTATGCATTGTTTTGACCAAGTTTGTTTATGTTCTACCTTACTGTGGTATTGAACACTGAAATGTCAATGAACAGGGGAAAGTACACGTACAGATACTGTGTGGAAAAGCTTTTTAGCAATTAAATAAAGTGT
Organism: Amblyornis subalaris; assembly: GCA_018881555.1. NCBI lineage: Eukaryota > Metazoa > Chordata > Aves > Passeriformes > Ptilonorhynchidae > Amblyornis > Amblyornis subalaris. The sequence goes on along the minus strand of JACAXG010000047.1, from coordinate 4,138,746 downwards.
CAGAAAGCTAAACAGTTTGAAAGTTAGGAATCCTTGGAAGTGTTATTCATGTTCCAATAGAAGAACTAATTTTTGAATGTCTTGTTTCTTTAAATGTAAATTGTCGATTTAAGGCTAAAGTGTGTTCCAGATATTTTGTATAACCCTTTTTTACTTAACCCTTTCGTTAAGGAATACAAAAATGCTAATTAACTTCAGAAAGGGTATTTCAGTGGCTTGGTTAGCATGAACTGGAGCAAATTCTGGAAAGTGCCTTCTGTGCATTTCACCTCTATAAGCAAAATTTTTTTAGCCGTGTGTATCATCTCAGTTTATGTGGGCATAACAAAGTTGTCAAGATTTACTGTAAAACATCCCAGGAAAATTACTGGGGCAGTATGTTAAAATTTGCTATACCTGATGTCGTGGCAGTGTGTTCCAGAGTGTGCAGCTGCAGGAACAGTCACAATGTATTTGCCCACCTCTGTTTAGTAACTGGTACTGTGTACATGTGTATGTAATGTCGTTGGCCAAAAGCACATAGAGGCAGTAGTAAAAAGGAGCAAAATATAAGAATTCCTGGATGCTTCTCAACAGGTGTGAAGTAGCAGGATGCCCTCATGGCATAGTTACTGTTCATGAATTTTGAGGCAGGGGGAACTGAAATAAATTTGAACTTCAGAAAATTCTGCCAGATTGCAAATGGTTAGATGTAACAAAGGAGATACATTTGCTTTTAATACCATGTACGTATTTTGCTGATCAAATCTAGGCTGCTACTATAGTTCTCTGATTTCATCTAGATGGCAGGAACATCAGATTTACACTGGAGAACTGCTTAATACCTCATTCTCCAATTTTTTTAGTATTTTCTCTAATATCACTTACTTTATTTTTCACTCATGTTTCAAAGATATCTGTGCAGTCTTTATATACAAAGGTCTTACCTTATTCCTTCTCTGCTGGGGTTCACAGACAATGAAAAAGGACATCTCTTACTAGAGCAGCTACACTGGCACTTTGAATTACACAACTGCACCTTCCTTTGGAGAACATGTATGTATGTATCTGTTTTGAAAAACAAGGGAGCATAATTTTTCCAGTTAAAAACTGGAAGGAGATATTTTTGAAGAAAAAGGTAGAGTGAAAGTTACGAAAATCCTCCATTCCCAACAGCAGGCAGGATCATTTTTTATTGTTTATTCAGTCTTAGTAAAGCTGACCAACTCCACACTACAGCTACTCCTTTCTCATTTTCAGCTGCAATGAAGAATATTGACTATCATACATACACTGTCCAATACGATAGGAAAACATGGAGAAGGCCTTGACGTTTGAACTTTTTGCTTCAGTATGTAAAAAACACTATGTACATTTTTGAAACCTTGTTTCTTAAATTAGGATGGTTGTGTTTAAAAACATTCCATTTGCTACTATGTAAATTGCAGCTCTAAAGTTCCCTTTTCATGCTGCTACCTTGGCAAAAAGGTGGTAGGAGTTTTTGTCCTATCCTGCATGTGCTTCTGGAATCCAAATAATTTTTGTCTTTGTCATGAAAAAGAAAAACCTGCTGCAGTCTGCTTTGGTTTTAATAAAGTGTACACAGTAGCAAAGTGCATTTTTGTTTGGCTTTGTTTGTTTTGATGCTCCCTTTGATGTTGACCTATGTATATATTTAGATATACTGCACTGTTGTACAAGAATTGTTTTAGTAAATAACACTATTTGTAAAGACTGTTAATTGTTTTTGGTATGAATGCAAAATATTAAAGTTGGAGTATTTAGTTCATTATGTTGCAAAGTCAGTTTATAAATTTTATGGAAGAATAATCTGAAAAGGACTTCTTTTGCTGGAAGGACTTGAAGATACAATAAGCAAGGTCTGTTGGAACCTTAACTGAAATTTGAGTACTTAACTCAAATTTTTGATTTAAATGGGGTGGAGGTGGGGTTTTGGTTGTTCTGGTTGGGGGGATTTGTGGTTTTTTGGGGTTTTTTTTGGTGCTTCCACATAAAATGCATTATTTTTACTTTAAAATCTGTCATTAACTACCCAAGTAATACATTTTAGATCTTATTTCAAGTATGCTGCGTGTCCTCTTTCTTTTGGTAAGCACAGCATGAATATTTTACAGGGATYGTAAAGCACAAATGAAAACAACTGTGTCTGTACTGTCTAATGTATATATTTGTTTACAGATGAATAAGCAGATACGGTGGTAGCTTGACAGTTAATTTACAGAGTCATTTGACAGTTAATTCCATTTCTGATGACAGTAACAAAGTAGTGTAGAACTTGGTAGTTTGATCTATGTGAAATGAGATCAGGCTAAAACCTGGTTTGAGGTTAAAATGCTGTCACAGTTGAAACTTAGTAGTATTGACGGCTGTATGCTGTGTTCTTAAAACAAGTTTAAGCATAAATTTCTTGATTAAACCAGTGTAGACACCATGGGACTTCAGGAGCAGTGGGCAGCAGTATCAGTTTGGCCTGTTCTTAGGGTCTCCTAAAAATGTGAGCTAAACGCCTTAGGACAAGAAGTTACGTGGATTGTGGGTTAGTTCAGTAGGATAATTTCTGTCTTTCAAGAGAATATCTGTTCAGTTGACAGAATTAAAAGTCCTGCAGATTGTGTAGAAATGAAACTTGTTCTGTTTTGGAACAGGGAGGGAGAATTAATATTGAGTTTGCTTTAGTGCCTGCCTCTTTTGGATGGAAAGCATTTCTGTTGAGATGCCTATGATCAAAATACCATTTGAGAGTTTGTTCCTTAGTATTTAAAGTTTATTGTAAAACCTGCTGCCATGAATCTGGGCAAGAGGTAATATAAGAATCAGTCTGTTTAAGGGGATGAAACCAACTATCTTCACTTAAACTTGTAAAGAACTGGTTAATACGTAATCTCTCTTCATAGCACTCACTTCATATCACAATTATGAAGCTGGAGACCTTAATGAATTGTCTTACTACTGTATCTGGTTTTTGAAATCTTATTCTACTCTGTTGCAGGATAAAGATTTTTCTCTCTCACAATATTTGTAAATTTAAATTGTGTGGATTATTTTAAATCAAGTCTGTTTTTGTTGATACCAATTGTGATCTGTATTTTAAGTGGGAAACAAGAATTAAGCCATTATGAGAGAACCTGTGGGAAAACTTCCACTGATTAAGGCTGATTAGCACTTTTGAAAGTTCACATCAACCCTAGGACTATACATGGACAACTTGCAATACTGCAGATAATCATATAGGACTAAAAAAGGCAAATATGTATGTTGAGTTATAGATTTAGAGCATCTTTAGTGTACAATCTTTTGATATAAAATATAAGGAATGTGGTGATTTTAGCACCTAATATTTTGCTTTGACTTTGCTTAACCTTGTTGAGCATGAGTTTCGAGTCCTTGTGCATGCACCTTTGGATTCTAACAAACAGTGCAGGTTGGTGCCTATGGCCCATGTTCCCAGGATTGGTGACATCTACTACCTTAGCAGTTGTACTTTGGACCCTTGGAGGTGTGGAATCCGGCAGGAACATGGTGGGTGCTTGGTAGAGCCTGGCATCAGTGGGACACTGCTCAGTAGCACAAACTCTCTGACTGGTCAGTGTCTCTGTTTACCACTTTCTGGCTACAGGAAGCACACATATTAAGAGATGGAACCCTTCAATATATACATACCTGGACCACTCAATTTCATACTACAACAGTTTTGAAGCTGATGGCAAAGAAGTCATGGTTCTCTGAACCTGTGTTTGAACACAGGGTCAGCACCAAGCACCTCACTGAAATGTGCTATTGAAACTTTCAAATGGGTTGTTTGGGTTTTTTTTCAGAGAAATCATAAGTGATGTCTAAAATAATCTTGTTAGGGGTGTGTTTGTTCAGAAAGCTCTCTTCCCTCCTGGTGGGGTGAGGAAAAACAAATAGTGAACAATTTTTTGCTTTAATGGAGTCCACAATCTCACTTTGTAGCAAGTTTCTTGCGGCTTCTGTGGAATCATGATTTACATTATCTGATTGTATGGCTAATGACACTCCACTGGGATATAACATTAGTAATTTTTAGAGCTCCTCCTGCTCACTTAACTGTAAAGTAGGTGATTTTAATTTAGTAGTTTATTTTAGTAAGCTTGTTCTCTCAAAACAGATATGCTTTCTACTCTGGAGCACTTCTTATCTTCTGGATAATCAAGGCTTTCTGTAAATGTTACCTATTACTTCCAAAGTTTCAGAGTCCCACTGATCACTTCAGGGAGCAGCTACTTGTCCTGATTGCTCATACCAGTTCCTAATTGCCTCTTCCAAGAACTAGACTCCTTGAGTTTTTCCATCTCTGAGGCTCAAATTGACACCAAATTTGTTCCTAAGCTTTCTTTATTCAAGACAGATAGTAGGTAGCAAGAAATAATTTTGTATATCTGTGAACAACACAAGAGTTGAGCAGCATTCAATGGGATCCTGGACTGCAGCAGCAATGCAAAGAGTCCAAATCCCAGTTCTGTGTATATATTCAATCAGTTCCAAGTCGTATGTGAATTTCCTAATGGTCATCTCCTTTCATATGCTTTCTCATACTTGATCCTAATAGCAAACATGCCCAGAAATACTAATGGTTAGTCATAAATCTAGTTAATTGCATATATACACATACATGCAACCTTTCTCTCTTTCTCTCTGTGGACATTTCCACTCTGCAGATTGTCCTTCCACAATAATGCAGGTGTCTTATGGAACCTTTTACCTTGTTTTCTGAAATGCAGACAGTCCTGATCTTTAACCTCTGAAGTACTGTGTCCCTGATCACTGGTTGAGTCACACAATTGCTATAACTGAGCTTTGTATTTCTCATGTTTCTGCAATATCCCTTTGGCCTATTGGATATTCTTTACATAGCACCTTGCCATTATCTTTGGATCATTGCTTTCTGATTCACTTTATTTTCTGTTCATCAGTGGTACAGTTTCAAAAGGGAATTGGCCAGATATCAACCCAGGAAAGGAGCACCTCTGTTCTTGGGGGCCAAAGTTTAGTTCCAAATAATTTAATGATACATGCTGATAGTTGCATCCTACTGGCTAATTTTATTCATTGCAGGATTCAGAAACACTGTAGTATGTGTGGCAAGTCCATCAGAACATTTTATGAGTGGTTTGCCACACATGGTGTGTTGCTTTTAAGATTCACAGAATCATAGAATGGTCTGGGTTGGAAGGGACCTTAAAGATTATCTGGTTCCAAACAGCCTGCCATGGGGAGGGACACCTTCCACTTCCTCAGAACCCCATTCAACCTGGCCTTGAATGCTTCCAGGGATGGGGCATCCACAACTTCCCTGGACAACCTGTTCCAGTGCCTCACCCCACTCACAGTAAAGAATTTCTTTCTAATATCCCATCTAAACCTACTCTCTTTTAGTTTGAAGCCGTCCCCCCTCAACCTGTCACTACATACTCTTGTAAATAGTCTCTCTCCACCTTTCTTGTAGGCTCCTTTCAGGTACTGGAAGACCACAATTAGGTCTCCCCAAAGCTTTCCACCCTTTTCCAGGCTGCACGCTCCCCATTCTCTCAGCCTTCCCTCACAGGAGAGGTGCTCCGTCCCTCCGATCAGCTTGGTGGTTCTCCTCTGGACTCACTCCAACAGGTTGATGTCCTTCCTGTGCTGGAGACCCCAGAGCTGGAGAGGATTGGAATCACTCCTCTTTACCTGCTGGTGATGCTGCTTTTGATGCAGGATCTGTCTATACAATTCCAGAGATGATTCAGCTTTCATTCCAGCTAGACAACGCACTTAACAGCTTTTGCAGACTTGTTTGTTTCTGCTAGAGACTTTGCACAATCTTTTCTAGTTTGTCACCAAGGACTTCATAAAATGGATGAATGGATGGATGGATGGGGTGTGTGGGGTGGAATATAGGTGAAAGTGGACTTTTAATACTGTAAGAGTACTCTATTTCAACCCTGAATTTATCAAAGTCTGTGTCTAGATTTTTCAAGTGTTTATTTATATCTTCCAAAGTGAAAGCATGTTCTTCAAGAGCACAGGTTGTTTCTGCAACTTCCTGAAGAAAAAGTTTCTAAATCTGTCACCAATAGGGATGATCTTCCAGAACACCGTGGATTGCTTTGAAAATAGAGTATTTTCTGTATTCTAAAATGACTTAATATAAGCACACAAATTACAAGTAGTTAGAAATTACAACTTTTCAAGCATTGGTGAATGGCTTCAATCTTTACCACACAGGGAGATGAAGACTCTAAGGTCTTTCAACACTAAGTCAGTGAGTCAATGCTGCTGGGACTGTTTTACAGGTCCTGGACTCATCTTTGAAAATAAATTGCTAGAAAAAATATTCAGTTATGAACTGTTCTATAGATTAGCAACCAAAATCTCATAATTAGCTCTTAGCTTCTTTCTTGTTCTTTACTCAGGAGGAGGCTATTCTAATTATTTTAATTACACCATTTAAATAGAGCAAATAGAATAGACTTAAGTGTTTAAAAGTAAATGCTTTCCTTTGGAAATTGTTATTTTGAAAGCGTCGTGCTATGCTGAACACAATATTCTGACAGAAATGTGTCTGCCTAATCAGCTGACCCTATTAGGAAGTGGAATTTGCAATAGACCTTGTAAGAGTTTCCACTTAAGAAAATTCCAGTGTGTTTCTGTACTTTTATAATGGTACTTGGGCTATTAATCTGTTCCCAGCTCATAATAATAGAAAAATATTTTGGGTAATTGTAATGATAATTTTTTTAATAGAGTTTTTATAAGGGCAACTCCCAGCTAAAAGAGAATCACACTTATAAAATAAGGAGTCAGCAACAGGTACAAGTACAGCACATTTGTAATCATGTTGGGAGTGCCCATCCTGGTCTTCAAAATTTACTATTTAACAAGCCTCTTGCACCAACCTAATTTTTTTTCTTTAGAATTAGGTGGAAAAAGTGAGTGTTTTCCCTCTCACATATTTATGGACTGTTTTTCAAATAAATCAAGAACTATTGCACACAAAAACATGGTGGTCTTGACCTTTTTCTTTTATTTTCTGTCTTATCTCCTACTCCTTCCTATGGCTGCCTTTTCCTTTTATTTTTATCCTAACAAACATCAGCTTGACTGGTCTCATTTCCCAGCACTTCTTTCAGGCTGCAGTCAGTATTTGGAAATAACAGTTCACTCAGTAGTGGTTCTCAGTATTTGGAAATATTGGTTCACTCTTAGACATTTTCTGAAAAATGCCCTTGTGATCTGCTAGGAATCTTGTTCTTGTTGCCTTCATCGTATTTTTGGTCACTTGATTGGTTTCTGGTTCTTTTCTTTACTGGATTTAATTTTTAAAATGCTCCAGAACTCTTATGGGTACTATTCAGTTTCCCCTCCTCCAAGTCTGAAGTCCTGCTTAAGCAGTTTGAGCATGTGTGGAATCAGTGTGCATTGTGACAGTAATAATGTCCCTGTTTTCTATTAGAATTTTGTATAATAATGTTGATGTAACCACTTATACCCTCTTGTCTTGCCTATATGATGCCAATGCTGACTATATTCAGTTTATAATCTCCTTTTTTTTCTGGAACACATTGGAGTCAGACTTTTAACCAAATAAGTAGCAGCTCTGATCAAAACTACTTTCAGTTAATTTTTGGGGCCTTTGTTTGTTTAGTTTTTTATAAAAAGCGGGATAAGTGCTACATATTCCCTAGATGTGCTCCAACAAATTCAACAACCCGTGCTCCCAGGGTCCTCCATATACTGGGCTATGTGAAGGGATGACACCAGAGTGCTCTGGGCTGAATGTGGCACTGCACACTTGCTCATCCTATTCAAGACTGGAAGTTCTTAGTTGCTGGCTGGTGGGTGCTTGCAGAGTTAATTTTCTGTATCCTTACTAATAGCAGAACTGTTGTGATTAAGAACTGTTGTTGTTACAGCTGCAGTACAGTTTCATATATAGGTAGCAGTCAGGTTAAAACAGTGTTGACCTCCTATATATGTAATTTTGTTTTTATAATCTTCTACTGCTGTATTAAGGAATATGACCTCCTGGTTCATTACTTCCAGACTGGTTTTTATCTGCAGCCCTTCTGCAGATTCCACAACAGTAAATCCTGTAGGCTTAAAAATCTCCCTCTTAAGTCCCGGGATCCTACAGGATAACTGTAGCATTGTCTACATATTCACAGAACGTTTAAGCTTGCCTTGTGCACTGAGTTTACTGGAATATCGAAATTGTCTGGTTTTTCTATTTCCACTGAGGGTACAAAATTTTAGATTGTCCTTTGGAAAATAAAGGACTTGGCCCCTGAGGTACAATAGTCTTGGGTTAATTTCTACTAAGAATAATAATCAGTTCTGCATAAGATCAGAATCAGCAGCACAAGCCCAGAGTTTGTGTTTCATTTGAGAAGGTTGGCTAGCAAGGATCTTTGCTTTCTTTGATAGAAGAATGCTGTATTCAGGTATTGATACAGATGTCATCTTCTAGCATATGTTTTGCATGGATATTAGTCTTTCCTTCACTGACCCTTTGATTTTGATTGTGACTCCCAATGCAAAACTGTAAGGAATGTTGTGCTGTTAAATGGATCTTGACTACAGATCCAGTCTCATAATTACCCAGAAATACTTTGAATTTCTCAGCTAAAGCAGACTCATTATCCATAGCTCCTTACAGGTATTCAGTCTTTTCTGTTTGTAATACTTGTTTCTCTTGCAGAGACGAACAGAACGGGCAGCTGTTGAAGGTATCTCTGGCAAAACATGGAATGTAGTAGTCAATGGTTTTGGGTAATGTTCTACTTTGGAATAACAATGACAAACAAGAGACCATCATGAAACACTTTTAATCCCTTTTCTTAGTGCTTCACTGCCAAATATGGCTTCACCTTGATCGGACATGACGTGTGGGGCAGGGTCTCAAGGAATTGAGAATGGTGGAGAGATTAAAAGAAAAAAGCAAATGAGAAGTTGAGGTGAATGATGTAATTAGCAAAGACAAGGAAGGAAGGAAGAGTTTGTGCAAAATAAATGAATATTTAATAATAAAGCTTTGTTTTTAGAAAGACACAGATAATGTGTACAGAGATGATTCATCCATAGAAACCCTCAATTGTCTGTAGACCAAGGAGTGTTTTAAGACTGTGTCAAAAGTAACGTTTTGTGTTATAAAATATGTAAAGTAAGCCAGGGCTCTGAGTGAAATCAGTTATGGCATGTTCTGTAATGTCAAGAGATTTATGGAAGTTTTCTGCTTTGGGTGCAGTGGTTAAATACCTTACCCAGAAGAATTATTAAAACCAACAAAATTTAAGGATATATAAGGCAGGCCTCTTTGAACAGTGCTCTAACTCCAATGGCACACGATATCTTGGGCATTTAATATTCACCTTCAGTTGCTTACATTTGCAGTGAAGAGTTTGTAGGTAGAGTCAGGTATTAAGATTTGTGAAGCACTTCAGCTTTCTTTCCCCCTTATACCTATGTTTGCTGTTTGCCTCTTGGGTCTCAGCTTTAAGAGTGTAAAGGAAGCATGGGATGTATGTGTGGAGCAGGGTTTACTGTATCCTGCTTCGCCGCCTGTGTGACATTTGCTGATTTGGTTTCCTGTGAAAACTGATGGATCAGCTCACTTCTGGTCATAGATAACAGGCAGGAAGAGCTGCCAAGAGTCCTAAGAAGAATAGTCCATTAAAATCCTGCATGCAGAACAGAGCTGAAGTGGGGATTTTTATTTTAGGAAGAAAAAGCAAATGTCATGTTTTGATACTGCAGAAGGAAGCTGTTCTCAGAAAACACAGATATTTTGAGTTGTTCACGATTTCAAACCCATTACTCTACAGAAAGCTTAGATAAGGTGACAGTGTCAGTATGGAATGCAGAGAGGACGACACTGTTGTCTCACTGCTGTCTGGGTTGCTTGGCAGGCTACCATTATGGGGCTGCCTGAGCAGCCACACACTGTACTGGGGGAAATAACAAATGGCACACTTGCTGCTGTACCTTCAGAAACAGCCTCTAAAGTTCCCTTGTACTGAACTGAATGCTGCAGATATCTAATTTCTGGGATTGTTAGTGGAGGTAACCTAACCTGGCTTTAAATAGCTAGCTACTAGTCAATGAAAAATCAGTCTGTTTTATCTAAGGACTCTCAAAGCGCTTGAAATGAAAGAATTACTTTGAAATACTTAGAAGTTTCTTATATGAAATAATGGAGATAGAAAATTTTAGAAAAGATATTGGTCTTGGCAAAATAAGTCTCAAAAAAGGCAAATACCTACCCTGTCACGAAACGGTTCTTAACCTATCAGAGTAACTATTTCCATTTGATTTTTTAATCTTATTTAACTGTCATTTAATCAGGCTTGCAATTTCACATTCAGGATTAAACTAACAGCTAGGTTTCATATTTTCAAAGTTATTATTATGCCTAACTCCCACGGAAATGAGGCATCAAAATAGTTCAGCAACAAATGTGGCTGACCTCTTGCTGTTAGCCAAGGCACCAGAAAAGGCAAATAACTAAACCCAAACTCTGGTTTGGGATTTTTATGCCTTTCCTCTAGGTATCTTTTTATCTTCTATAGGACATTCTTTGCTAAGTGTGTTTTGAGGTTTTTGTTTGTTTGGGTTTTGGTTTGGTTTTATTTTTTATGTTTTATGTTTTTTCACTTGGACTTACATAAGAAATGTTCATCTACGGAAATACCAAGAAAAGTTGGAGTCCGGGACACACATAGGCGACATATCTGTATGAAAACAGGGAATGAAGCTCCCGTGGTAACGGGACTGCTGCTATTTGGTCAGGGAGGAGGTACAGGACTATTTTGTAGGAGAGATGGGAAGAGTGTATGAGGCTCTTCAGCCCTGTAGTGCTGTCAATATCCACACGTGTGAGGGCTGATCCCCACTGCTGGTGTAAAAAAAGGATATAATAATCACAGAAAATACTGTGGAAGTACTGTACCCTGAATAGTTTTACTGGACAGGACATTTTTCAACTAGGATCCAGGTACTGCTGCCTGTTGTTTTGGTCTTTGATGTGGTTTTCAGAACCACGTTCGAATCTGTCTCCCTGCTGTTCTGAGGAAAGCTTTCATGATTGTATGGAATTGCTTTGCCTGCAAACAAGTTCCATCACGAGGAATGTCACTGTCTCACCTAGGAGTGGTCATCGTCCTGCATGTATTGATAGTCCTGCTCAGTACACTACATCAGCATGTCTTAAACTGGAAAAATGAGGCACATGGTGGCTGTGCCATGTACCATGAACACGCAGAAATGTGGTGTCTGAGTCCCTTACTCAGGTGTTTCTGGCCTGAGCCATTTCAGTACTGGTTCACCTAGCACTTTTCAGGGGGGAGGTTCTTTGGGGTGGTGTAGTGCTCTTCATGTATTGAAAATGTTACTACAGGTTTTATGAACTTTGGAGCTCTTGCCAAACATCTTAAAATTCAAGGCAAGCAAGGCTGTTGAATTTCACAGAAATTAATATCTACAGTCTTAGACTTACCCCTTCTATGTTATCAAAACTTCCTTAGAGGAAGAGAGCAATTGAAACTTCTGTTTTCTCTTTATCTTTGTCCCACTAAGGCCTTGTACAGGAGACACTGCATGGAGAGGAGGTGGTAAACTGTTTATCTCTTGGAGCCACACTGCCCTGAAGTTCAGCCATAGATGAGCAGATGGAGGAAAATGTAAAAAGGCTCATTATTGCAACTCTAGCAGGCTCCTGAGATCCAGGGAAGGATGAAGCCCCAAAGTATGCTTTACACCAGTCCTAGCTTCGTGTTTCAGCATGTACCTTCTCACAGCAGCCCTCAGCAAAATCCCAGCTCCCTCTATCAGAGCCACTCCCACACCCCGGGTAGTACCAGCCTCCCTCCCACCACCTGTCTCACAGGTCACCCTCCTTCACACACACCTCTTCAGCCTACAGTCTACAAATTTGTTACACGGCCTTTATTTCACTGGACAGAGGCTGAGGGGTATAAAAGTTTTGAGACTATCTCAGCTAAATTTTGGCTCGTAAGTTTCACTATATTTGATACTCAATACACATTTCACCCTATCTGCTCTTCTAGTAAGTTGAGGGAGGCAGTAACTATGTCATTTTAAGGGTGAGCGAAACATGGGATCGCCAGGTTGGGTGCCTAGAAGTGGCTTTATGGAGAGCGGCGGGTGCTCCTCGGGGCTGGCGCTGTTCCTGGGTGACGCTGCAGGGACAGGACTCGTGCTGCAGGCCTGAAATGCACCGTGGGAGGCAGCCCTTGCTCCACATGCGCCCAAACCTAATGCAGCCTGCTGTGGTCTAACGAGTCACCCCGGCTTGTGAATCCAGCACAGCACTCTCTCTTCAAACAAATTTGATGAGCCGCATCTGAATGCATAAACAGTTTCGGAGTAAACAAAATGACGTCATTTGGTGACTCTACAATGTCAAATAGAGACATCATTGTCAGTCTCGGTCATAGGAGAGACAAACCCAGCACGTTTATGAGCTGTAGTGAGACAGGGGCCATCTCATGGTGCTGGAGCTGGCCTAAAGGGAAGTCACTGAGTGGGGTGTTCTGTCTGTTCCGATCCAGACGGCACTGAGGCATGGAAATGCTATTCTGCTCTGGAGGAAATATTGACAAAATAAAAACCCTGTGGTTGAAATTAGAATGAAACGTAAACATGTTCTGTGAAATAAAATTTAATTTACCCCCCTACTATATTGAAACTTCAATAATGTGTACCTAGTGACTCTTTAGTTTACATAATACTTCACAATATTTCAGTCTTCACTGAGTTAATTTGATGAAGAAAAAATATTTTTAAATTCTGCAAAAATGATGAAAATTGCAGACAGAATAAGCCTTAAGAATTCTTGAATCAGACAGAAGGTTTTAACATTAAATCATTTATGAAAGTGCAATTCTCAGTGCCTTTAACAAAATTAGGTATATTTCCATTCAAAAATCTAATATTCTGCCCATGGGTAAACCCGATACTATGGGTAACATTTCATAAATTTGAGACTAGCAGTAATCTGTAAAAATAATCTGATTGACATAAGGGATAGTCTAATCTGTTTTAAAAATGCATGCTTTTTAAAAACTCATATTGATGCTTAATTTCACAGTTCTTTGGGAAATTGCGCTGAAACCTGTTTCTTTTCTCTTATGACACACAGTGTGATTATGTCACACAATGTGTGATAGTTTGCTACTGTAACCATCATGAGTGGATATTCAGGATGGCATAGACTTACTGCCGTACTGATCATTGTTGTGCACTTTTATTTATAGTAAAGAGTATTGAAACATTGCTCAATTACAGCTCAACTGAAGATTTGCCAGAAGAATGATTTAAAGATTTATTGGTACTCTTAATACTTACAGGAAGGCCATAGTATTCCTACTCTAGTGAGACAGGATCAAATCTGTGGTTAAGGAGTGTGGCCGATGATGTAATCCAACATATGATTATTTGAAGTAAAGTTAAAATACCCCAAGGAAACAAACCCCTAAGTAACCCTCTTCTCTGCAAACAAAGCCAACCCAGACTCTCTACCTRACAGATACCTATAGATCCCTTACCCTCCTCCTTGGAAGTTTTGTCTTAAATGCTTTCTCCTACTGATTTATTTCTGTCCTAAAGGAGGATAGTTCTTGAAGGACCTCTGTGCTCATGTCATGCCTGTATTTTGAGTTGATAATGACAATGGATATGAAGACTGTTGTTTTTGAATTAAGCTGGATTTTTTTTTGCACTTGTATTGTGATATGGCAAATAGAAAATACAAATCAGCTCTGTACCATTTATACTTTTTCCTATCATGTATCATCTTTTGCATTTCATTTCTAAAAATAACTACTTCATCCTTTATTAAACACTGTTTCATACATTTACTGCCACACTTCTCCTACTTCTCCTTTTAACCACAAGAAATAGTTTGAGATGAACATACAGCTTTAACGTAGTAACTGTTACAAGTAAGTTACAGCGTTATATTAATTTCAAGTGTGCTCTGCTTGGCTCCCAATGAGTTCCAAATTTTGCTGACCTTTGACTCTGCRATAGTATCCACACCGTTGAATATCATTTGATTGTCCCTCTGTACTCGGCTCTGGTGAGGCCACACCTCAAATCCTGTGTTCGGTTCTGGGCCCATCACTTCAGGAAGGACATTGAGGAGCTGGAGCGAGTCCAGAGAAGGGAAACAAAGCTGGTGAAGKGTCTAGAAAACTTGTCCTGTGAGGAGTGGCTGAGGGAGCTGGGGTTGTTTAGTCTGGAGAAGAGAAGGATCAGGGGGAATCTTACTGATCTCTAAAACTACCTGAAAGGAGGTTGTAGCCAAGTGGAGGTTTGTCTCTTCTCCCAAGTAACAAGTGAAAGGAGAGGAAATGGCCTTAAATTGTTCAGGGGAGGTTCAGATTAGATATTAGAAATATTTTTTTTCACTGAAAGAGTGGTTAGTCACTGGAATAAACTGGCCAAGAAGGTGATGCAGTCACTGTCTCTGGAAGAGTCAAGAGGTGCCTGGATGTGGCACTTGGAGATATGGTTTAGGGGTGATTATAGTGGTCTTATGTTGGCAGTCGGACTTGATGATCTTGAAAGTCTCTTCCAACCTTGATGATTCTGTGTGATTATTATGCATGGAGAAAGCTTAGAGACCACTGGCGTACTCGTAAAGTTACCAGCAGGATTAAAGATGTGTATGCATTTTGTTAAGAGGAATAGTCTTATCAAAAGGCTTATTGTACCTAGATAAATAAGGAAAGGCAGTCCAGAGCTGTGTAATTGTCTCTTGTGTAGATAACAGAGCCATGGGTCCCACTGCTCTGGGTGGGTGCAGCTCTTTGCCATGTAGAACACTGTAATTTAAGCAAAATTCCCACAGAATTAGTTAGGAGTGATTTATTACTACAGAATGAGAAAGAAAGTGGAATAGGCTGTGAAGATCAACCAATGCTTCTACAGTGGCCTTCTCTTTCTGCCTCCTGGCTGCAGGGGATTTGTAGCATGGATTTAATGTAATTTTGAAAAGGTATTTTTTAAAAAAAGGCCTGTAGGGCTTCACAATAAAGGCTTGAGGTGTTGTCTTGAGAAAAAAAAAAAAAGTCATTCTGATTTAATATTTATTCTGTTGTACCACTTATCACAATGCTGTATGTATCCTGCTCAGGAATGCAGGACCAGGCTCAAGTTAGGTAAGACCAAACATAAGAGTATGACATCTAAATTGCTCCTCTATTTATTGCTCCTCCTTTGCTCCATCTGCTGACAGCAAAAGGAGGTTGGGATGACTCTACTGCTGTTTTAGGACATGCAAAGGGCTGAATACATTTGTGTGTTTAGAGTAGTTTTTCTTTTGGTGGGATTTAAAGTAAATACAGAACAATGAATTAAATTTCTTGGCAGTGTATTACTGCATTATTATTCCTTTTTTTTCTCTACCCGTGGTCATAATTGTTGTGGAGATAATGGTACTGTGCTGAACTGGATCCTACTTAGGTGTTGTTTTGTTCACTGTTCCTATTAGCTGTCTCATTTCTATGTGCTTTCAGAAGTCAACAAGATGAGCTCAAGCTTTGCAAAGCAAGAGATGAGATGAAAAAGTGCTGAAAGTTTTCATAACCCTTCTTTCTACTAGCTCCTGCATGGATGAAATGCGGGTGATTCAGCTTTAGCTATGTTTGAAATCAACTGTGGTGGCTGTTGATCCACACCCAGCATTCACAGGTTTGTGTCCTGTCTCTTTTAGTTCACACACAACAGTGCTATAATTTTTCCTCAACTTCATAGATACATTTAGTTTGACTGTCATTGAAAATTCTTAGAGAAAATTCAAGATTTCTGTCCATTTTCTGTGATTTTCCCCCTTACCTTTTAACTCCTTTTGACCCTGAAATATTCTGGTTTAAATGAAGAAAAATTCTCTCACTCCCATATATTAGAATGTATAGAATAGTTAAGTTCTTGAAATTATCTTAATAAATAATATTTTAGTCCGTGTCTGTTGTAGTTTAACCCCAACTGGCAGCTCAACCCCACACAGCTGCTCACTGTCTCCTGCAGCAGGATGGGGGAAGAGAACAAAAGCATGAAAGTGAGAAAACTCGTGGGTTGAGATAAAGACATTTTAATAGGGAAAGCAAAAAGCTGCATTCACAAAAAAAAAAAGGAATTCTTTCACTACGTTCCAGCAGCAGACAGGTGTTCAGCTACTTCCCAAGGAAATCAGGGCCTTGGGAAGAAAGACACCATAACTCTGAATGTCTCCTCTTCCTTCTCCTTCAACCAGCTTTTAGGGCTGAGCATGCAATCATATGGTGTGGAATATCCCTTTGGTCCATTGGGATCAACTGTCCTGGCTGTGTCCCCTCCCAAATTCTTGCTCACCCCAGGCTGCTCACTGATGGGGTAGTGTGTGAAGCAGAAAAGGCCTTGAGGCTGTGCAAAACCTGTTCAGTAATAACTAAAATATCCCTGTGTCATCAACTGTTCTGGTCCTAAGCCCAAAACATATCACCATCTGAGCTGCTACAAAGAAAATTAACTCCGTCCCAGCCAAAACCAGTTCAGCGTCTAACTTTAATTATCTCTTTACCACAGTACAATAGAAAGCTATCTCTCCAAAATCATTCAGTAGTGTAAGAATGTTATTTAAATACTCTGGGATGACTAATGAAATACTGAAATGGTTATAGGCTTTCATTGCAGGTAACCCACTGCAGGACCCATGCAAACATTAGTAATGTATAGAAAGTTATTGAATACTATCTGAGACATACAGGTGCTCACATGAAACATCAAAAACTGTCTTGGTTGCAAATGTAAAAGCATGGGTAGCAATCCACTTGTTTTTCTTCAACACACATAAAATAGGCATATTATATTTCAGGTCTGAAATATAAATGAAAATGATTTCATTTAGACTGAACTTTCCATCTTCCAGTTGGCTATCAAAGTCAAGGGTCACTGTGGTTTCAGGATCTCAATGTATTTTGCCAGGAAGATCCACCACTTGCAAGTACTGCATGTGCCAGAAGAAGAGAGGGTCTGACCTGTCTCAGAGGAATTCAGGCCCTTCTGTTCCAAGTGGAAATGTCAGCTGGCGTCCTACCCACGGGAGAGATAAAAACATATATCTATCTAGGACATGTACCCTGCCATTAGTTATTTAGCAGATTGGGCTTCTGGTAACTTTTTGCCTACAAATCACTACAGCCTGAGACTTTGGTGAACCCTTTTGTCTCAAAAGAGAGAAAATCTTTCCCTTTGACTATATCAGGTCAGAATATAGGATTCATGTATTTGCATGATGATTCCCAAAGAGGAAGCCAGATCCAGATATAATTGCTGATGAGTGTGCTGCAGATGAGACAGAGAGGCTACATGAATTAGCTCATCAAGACCTGTGCTGCTCTAGACAGGGGCTATGTGTGGACATACATACACACACACATAAACATATAAATATGTATCATATATGTCTATGTCGAAACAGCTTTGAACTGGTAGTGTCTCCAGTGAGTGCAAGCAACAATGAGAAAAAGGCAGTTTTTAGATCAGAAAGGCAGGCTGGAATACTTCTCTTGGAAGTAGCTCTTCTGAAATCCCATTTTGGTTGGAAGGGACCTTGCCAAGTCATCTAGCATGACCTCCTCTCTAAAGAACAGCTGACTTGGATCAGGTTGCTCAGCTCCTTGTCCAGTTCAGTTTTGGGAAACTTCAAGAACAGCCTAATACAGTTCCTTCTGTCACTTCCTAGCACAGTCACTGACAGCCAAAGAGGTATGACAACTTATCTACTTAATTCCATTTTCTTGCCTATTTGTGTGACACACAAAACACACATTAGTTACATGCAGGCTTTGCCACACATAACCAGTCTTTACGTAGCCATGTAAAGACTTTTGTAGCAGTTTTATTTTCTTACATTGAGACTGAACTTCGCACATTGTCTCCCTTCTCTGTTTATCTTTAGCCAAAAGAATACCACAAATTCCCGAACTTCCAGTGATAGTCTTACAAATAACAGTATTCTGTAAGGGCAGCAGCATTGCTCTCAGTCTTCTGATTTAGCACTACATGTTTTCCTGGGCTTTCAGGTTTTGTGAATTGCTAGTAAAATAAATATATAAACAAATATTAAGGTGACTTACAAAAAAGCTGCTTCTTCCACCTCTAAAACCACTTTTCATATGTACTTTGAATGCCTGAGTCTTTTAAAGGTGATACTGCCAGAGTATATAGGAATTCTACATTCTGAATTGTACGATGATGGAGTTATCTACAGTCTCAGATCAAGTTCTCTGATCTTTTAGCTGTTCAGCATAAAGGCCAGTGCAAAGAGTTAGGGAAAAATAAATATCTGCCATGCACTACAGCAAGAGATTAAGTTTCCCACATGACAATTCATCAACACAACAATACAGAACATTGCTGATTATGGCTGAAATACTTCCCACCTCCTGTCCTTGGGCCAGGCTGTTCCTGACCTTTATGTGGGTCTACAGATGTTGAGAGAAATTATGAACCACTTCCTCTTTACTCCCCTCATGTACAGCATGAGAGGACCCAACACAGCTGAAGTGCCTGGCTGGAATCCTTTCCAATGTTAACAGGAGTTTCATTGACTTCAAATCCATTTTTCATCTCCATTGTTTCTTGTCCTCTTAAAATAGTGTCAAAGTACCTTCTCACTGCTCTTCCTCTTTCCATACTAATCTTATATTGGTGCTTCCCCYGATGTGCTGTACCTTTCCACCAGAACTTCCATCAAGGAGGCTTTTGAAGATTTTTCAATACTTACCAGAAATTTCCRAGTGCACGACAGCACAGAGAGAGCTGTTACACAACATGCTTCATACAGATGGTAAGTTTGATGCTTTGCAGATTCAGAGAATCACAGAATCTGCAAGGTTGGAGAAGACCTCTATGGTCATTGAGTCCAGCCATTAACCCAGCACTGGCAAGCCCACCAATAAATCATGCCTCTAAGCACCACATCTCCACATTTTTAAACACTTCCAGGGATGGTTATTCCACCACTTTTCTGGGCAGCCTATTACCGTGCTTGACCACTCTTTCAAGAAAGAAATTTTTTCTAATATCCAATCTAAACCTCACCTGGTGCAACTTCAGGCCATTTCCTCTTGTCAGCTGGAAGAAGAGACCAATCCCCACCTCACTGCAACCTCTTTTCAGGTAGTTGTAGAGAGCAATAAGGTGTCCCCTGAGTCTCATTTATGCCCCATCAAAATACTCAGTAAGTCCCAAATGTTACAAAAGCCTCTCTGTGTAAAACAACAGTAAGATTGATGTTTTCGATCTATTTGGGACTCTTCAGACTGTATCTTGATAGCAGTCTCTAAGAAATAACATGATGCTCTCCACAAAAAAGTGCATGCGGAAGGTCTTGTACCCAGCACAGAAAGAAGCCATAAAAACCGTAAGGCAGATTGTGCTCTAAAGGCACCTTTTCAGAGAGATCATTTAATTCCAGGCAGGTGCTTCAGCTTGTGAAAACCCAGCGAGCAGGCAGGGTTCAGCTTTTGTCACACTGATTCACGAGCAAGATTTGAATCCTGTTAACAGCAGATTGAGACATCACAGTCAGTAGAATAAACAAACAAACAAGCAAATCGGCTGAAGCTCATTTATTGGAGCTCAGAAAATGCCACTTAAGGCTTGTAAGCCCCCGCGACCCCTCAGGCTCCTCCTGGGCACCCCCGAGCCCCGGCCGCGCCCCGCTCCCGGCGGAGCGCCCTGCTCGCGCCTGGAGGAGGAGTGACGGGGACGGGGGCGCAGCCCAGATCCCGGTTCCCAAAAGTAGGTCTGTTCCTTCTGCAGTCCTCGCTCTGGGGAGCAACCCGGCCGTTCGAGCAGGGGTTTTCTTGGAGACTTGGGTTCCTTACCCCAGAAGGAAAGGAAAGGAAAGGGATGTTCTCCTCCCTCGGGGCGGGGTTGGCTAATTTTCTTGGAAGACAGACCACTGACCCAGATGCAACGCTGACAGGGTCGCACAGGCGATAAAAGAGAAAAACAAACACCACACACAACGGCAACAACAAAAAAAGCAGCCCTCCTCTCAGCTATCACCTGCATATGCCTGGAAGGAGGCTCTTTCCTCCGCTAAGGGGAAAAAAATCAGCTTAGGAAAGCAAAGTTTGAACAGCGAATTCCTGTTATTTCAAAACGCCCCATGTGACAGGATATTTCCTTATCATTTGGAGCGCAGAGTTTTCCCCTGATCCACCAGCCCTTCACAAGAGCGGAGGACCGGCCCGGCGGGATGCCCTCTCCTCTCAGCCACGGGGCGCCGGGCGGAGCCGCGGCTATGGCTCCCTCCCTGCTCCTGCTTCTCCTCGGACTTCTCCCCCGGGCTTTTCCGCTGCTGGGTAAGTGCCCGCAAGGGCTGTGCGGGATGAGACGAGCCGAAAAACTAGGCGTCACCACGGGGACGGAGCCGAACCTGACCTGGGGCGTGCGGGGAGCGTAGGGAAGGAGCGTCCGCGCAGGTGGAGCCCACGACCATTTTAACCGCGGTGCGGCGGGCGGGCGAGGGAAGGGGCAGCCTCCGCTCCGGACCCCCCTCCTCGCCCGCATCCAGAGGTGCCCGCTGGGCAGAGCTGCCCTGTGCGCGGCCTTTCGGGTGCCCGTGGTGCTGTGGGCGCTGAACAGGGCTGTTACCGGCGCTGCCTCGGTTTCTCCCACAGCTCCGACCAGTCCCTGATCGATTTAATACCACCACCCAGCTTTTCCTCAGCGACCTCTCACCGCAGAGGTTTGCAGAAGTGCCTGGTGCTGGGGCTCTGCCTGTCCTCCAGTCCTCTTTGATGGGCCCTGCTTTTGGCAGATGGCTTGTTAAAGTACTTGAGGTGCTGGTACAGACAGAGGTGTGAAAACAGGGGAAGGTTGTGTTGCTTGGTGATACCTGGAGTTTGTACCCACTTGCTCTGAGATTTACCGTGATTTCCAGCTCACAGCTACTTTTCAATGAAAGTTTTGCACCTGGCCTTGCTGAAAACCTCTCAGCATCCTCTGCTCTCTGGATCAAGATGTACTGATGCGCAATTTCGTAACAATGTCTTGTAACCTTTCTTGCCTTGTGTAATTAGCAGCAATCATTGCAAGCCATCTGGTAAGCAACAGCCTGTGTAGAGAGAACAATCATCCTACTTGCTTGCTGCCTCCTCGCTCCCCTCTCTTTTTCTTGTGGCTTGTGGGGTACTCTTCTGGTGCTCTCCATCAGTGTTTAACACAGGTAGCACTTCACTGGCTTCACGAGTTACTTCTTGATGTACACTTGCATAACCTGTGATAGTTTGGAAATGCTGCAGAGTGTGAAGCCAGTTTGTCATACTGGGAAATCTACTGTGGACGTGATACTGTCTGGTGAGATTCTACAGTTGGGGCCAGACATAGACAGGCAAATAGTCACAGTGTGATGGGTAAAGAAAAGTGAAAGCCTGTCAGAAAAATTCTATTAGGATATACTTAGGACATTTGAGGGGAAAGATGGTAAATCTCCCTCAATGGCTGGTTGTAAACTGTCAATGGCAAAGTTGTTTCCTATGCCTGGCATGTTCTTATGCATTTTAAAGAACTTCCTTCCAAGAGTAAGTTTCAAAATAAAAATTACTGTTAGAAATAGATTTAATTCACAGTACCAACACTGTGATACTCATGATACATACTATGGTGGACTTGAAAGTGTTCCACCTAGGGTTCATTTTTTAGTGAAGAACAGCACCTCTTACAGAGCTTATTACAAAAGTTGCTACAGAACAATGAAACACGGTTAATGGTGATATGTGTAATTCTGCTCAGTCCATTTCACAGATACATCTTATCAGGTTGACAAGAGTGGTATCAAGTGCTTACAGAGAGGAGCAGGCAGGGCAGAGAAAGTGCTGCACAAATACCTGGCTTGTTTCTTCTAGGCTATCTAATTACTCACATGGATACTGTCAAATGGGAGTCCCCTTCAGCAACCAAGAAGGCAGAACAAACACAGAAATAAAGCTGTAAACTGGAGCAATACACTAAATTACAAGTTTGCTCCATGGCCATGGATTAGAGAGCAGCAACACTGAGGGAAAGGAAATCCTGCAACTACAGCCTCAGCCACAGTTGCTCCTGCGTCCTGCAACCTCTTGTTCTGTTCTGTTTTGGTGTCAACTTATTTTCAATGCCTGCTTGGCTGTGTTGGCCTTTTAGCTGTGTACATATGTATTACTCTCTGCACTGGAAATATGCAATGGACCTTGTATAAGCAGGTGTGTTGTGTTTACACACTTCTAACACTTTGTAAAGACGCAGTCAGAATAGTAGAGGGCCAAAGTTTTGTCCGTCTCTTCATCTCCACCAGCCAGACCTCCTTGTTCAGCTTTTTAACTTTGTTTTTGAAGCCAAAACTCTGCACCCTTTCATGCGTGGATGCAGCAATCCAGGTTTTTCACTTTGGGATACTTTTTTCATGTGCATAGCATCTTCTCTTTAACATCATAAGGAGCAGAAAATAAGGAATGTTATTTTAAGCCACAAATACAATTTCAGTAGTTTGAAAAACCAGGTAGTGTTTTCCACACATGAAGTTGTCTGACATCTCTTTTATCCAGAAACTTTAAACATGATTTCAGGAAAAGGAGAGTTGCAAGCACTGCATATATCGGTTTACAATAACATTGTGCTAAATGCTAGTAGAAAAGCAGAATAAAAAGAAGTTGTCACCAGCAGTGATAATTATACATTTCCTTGTATTGTCTGTGAGTAAAACAGATTGGCAAAAGACAATTTCTGCCTCCAGTGCTCATCAGTTTTACATTACTTCCCAGTGAGTTGGAAGCCAAAGGACAAGAGAAGGAAGTCGAACTATAGATGAGATAAGTCTAGGTCAGCTCTTTCTCTGAGAGAGAGCTTATTTGTTCCCAGGTTGCTCTTCTGCAGAAAAGTATGATCATTTCCACATTGAAACCTCAGCAGAGAAGGGAAAATTTTCTGTGGTTTACCTGTTTTCCCCTTAAATATTGCTCCATTTTAGAATTTGTTTAATTTGGTAATCATACACTAAAATAAATAGTGTTTTAATTAGCTACAATCTCCATAAACTAATATTTCTCTTTCCTAGCTTATGGCCCACTTAAAATATAGCTTTAAGATGTTGTGTATCCTATCACCTTATGTGAAAGAGCACGATTCAGTTACTGTGCTAAGATGTATCTCAGCTGGATCAGAGGAGAAATTCTCAGTCTTTCAGCAAGACCAGCTCAGAAATGTTACACTTCATAGCACATCCAAGTGTAACAGATGCTAAAAACTTCTCAAGTGCCTACAATTTTAAAATAAATGAAAATGCATGCTGTGAGGCACTATTTACTAAGAGAGAGAAATAACTTTGGAAGCTATGAAGAGTTTTGTATATTTCCAGAAGTCACGAAGGGGCATACCTGGTGATGGCAGATGCCACTGCTGTTGGTATTTCATTCATTATGGAGAGGCACAGGAAAGAAGTCACTGATGGCTGAAGTGGAGTGAAAAATAACGATGCTCTACAAGTAGCTTGTGTATAAAACTTAAAAACATATCCTTCCCCTCAGCTAATACTTTAAAGGTTTTAATAGGACTTTTGAGAACAGAGCTCCCCACCGGGAGGAAATGGAGACTGAAGAACTTAGTGACTGTTGTCATCTCCTCACACCTGGGAGCCAGTGCTGCTGGAATGTTCAGCATCAGGATCTGCTGTCTACAGTGTGTGTGCTCCCATGAATACAGCTTGGATTAACACCATGAGTGTGTTTTCTCTCTTCAGTTTAACCCATGATTTAAACCCACAGGAGATACAAGATCTGCACCTCTGCTGCCTTGTGCTTTTGCGTGTAGATGCTTTCACTGACACAAAATGGTTGAAATGTCCTCACATCTGAACTAGTTTCATCATGCAGCCACTTTAATAGGTGCAGTCCACACCTTCTTTTGCTGAACAGATGATGAGATTTTAACACCAAGAGGAGCGTCCAGATTCATRTTTCATTTAGACAGTAGGTAAGATTGCTTCAACCCAAATGATTCCAGTGTTATTTGTCTTA
Organism: Amblyornis subalaris; assembly: GCA_018881555.1. Classification (NCBI taxonomy): domain Eukaryota; kingdom Metazoa; phylum Chordata; class Aves; order Passeriformes; family Ptilonorhynchidae; genus Amblyornis; species Amblyornis subalaris. The sequence continues at coordinate 4,114,681 of JACAXG010000047.1, read as the reverse complement.
CAGATACTAGCATCTTCTTAATCTATAATGAAGATCACAAGCGCTGTGTACTGGCTCAAAGTTCTAATTCAGTGACTACTGCTCCTTGCGTTCAAGAAAATGAGTCACAAAAATTCAGGTGGGTCTCAGATCACCAACTTATGAGCGTAGCATTCAAATTGTGCTTGGGAGTGCCTTCGAAGAAAGACTGGGTTCCGATCACTCTGTATCCTTGTGACAAGGCTAGTGAACTCCAGCGATGGGAATGCAGAAATGAGACTCTCTTTGCAATCCAAGGGGAAGATTTGTTTTTCAACTATGGAAACAAACAGGAAAGGAATATTATGCTGTACAAGGGATCTGGTTTGTGGAGTAGGTGGAAAGTCTACGGAACCACAGACGATCTGTGTTCTCGAGGCTATGAAGGTAAAGTTCTGAAAATTCATTTCTGTTATTTCAAACTCATTTTTATGTGTAGCTAATTAAAAGATTTATATGTGTTGGAGAATCTCCTTAATCTTCTTAATGATCAGTAAGTGTGACTTCTGGTGAAATCAGCAGTAGTTGTGTGTGTGCTTTTCGGTTTTTAAGGGGTTCATTTTGGTTTTTTGTCCAACTTGTCATAGTGCTGATAGATGATTAACCATGCATGGTAGTGATTCATTTGGAGAGAAGAAAAAAGTCTGTGGTTATTCAAAACATGTGTATAGCTATTACACAACAGCTGATGACAGCTTTTACTATTTACATGTGTACAGAAAGGTGTAGTGTAAGTGTATGGTCTGTTGGTTGTTTTTTTTTCTCTTGGGGAGCAAATATCAACTATCTGTAAGGAATTAGTTGACTCTTGATATCTTCAGCTCCAAAGTATTGAAGGTGTCTTCCTAGGTGTTTGAAGGGAGTCTCAGAGTTGGTGCTGAAATGTTAGACAAAGAAATAAGATATTTTAAATAGTTAAATTTGAAAAAGCTATATATAATACATATATAATAATGATAAGTGTCTGGGAATACATTTGAGTTCCCATTTAGTATTCTTTGACAAAGAGAAATGGTCACAGAGGGAGGTATGGATGCAGTTTCTGTGGTTTACACCATGGCTGATTACAGTACAAGTCCTTGGCCAGAAGCCAGAATGGAAGAACCCTAGAAAAGCAAATTATGTGAAAGGAGGCAGGGAGGAGATGGAATGATGTCCTGCTATTCCTTCCTCCTTTGTTTTCTAGCAGCTCTGTGAGACAGTGGCCCTGGTATGTCACCTCTCTAGCAGTCCTTGTCAAGAACTGTTCCCCTGTATGTCCTTCCATCAATGCATGTACATTGCATGTGCACACACAGAAAGCTGCTTTAGTTACTTTAATAAGTTTCATCGAGTCAGGTTTCTGATGAAACTAAAATTAGCTTTACATGCAAATTGAAATTTTATTTGGTCATCATATGTTGGAGTCACTTGGTGGTATATATCTTTCAAGTATATATATACATGCTCTTCCATGTCCAAACCGATCAGCAATTGACTGGGTTATTGACACAACACTCAACAGTTGTTTGCCCTTAAAAAAATGCTTAAGTGTGTGGATTTTATACTTTTGATTGTTATGCATGTGAAATTTAACAAGAGAATGTACTTGTCTTGGCTCAGTCAATTGAGGTCCGTTGTCTCCTTTATTAAAAAATTTTTCTCTTTGCGGACATGGGTATCAGAGTAAAATGATCAATGTCCTGTTTCTAGTACAGTTGTATATTAAGCTAGCAAGCTTTCTTTGCTATAATATTTTATAATAGGGTCATAAAGATGAACTCATATATATCCCATGCTTATTAATGTTTATACATTTTTAAATTGTTCTGTCTCCTTAGATACCTACACAGTGAAAGGAAATGACAATGGAGCCCCTTGTGTATTCCCTTTTAAGTTTGGTGGTAAATGGTATGCTGACTGCACAGCTGCTGGCAGATCAGATGGCTGGTTCTGGTGTGGTACCACTTCAGATTATGATGTTGACAGGAAGTATGGATTTTGCCCAATGAAATGTAAGCTTTTTGTGTTCACAATTCCGCTGTGCTCTTATTCAGCTGCCTGGAAATGTGTCCATAACATGTGCTTTACAGTTTGAAATGGTTCAGTTTCTGTCTCTGTTGAGCCTGCTATCCTTTTAAGAACCACCTAAATATCCAAATATAGGACTCGGCATAAAAAAAAATTGACCAATTATTTTCAGGTGAAAGCATCTTAATCATATGCTGGAATCTCTTCGTACACCATTTACTGAAATAGAAAGTCAATTAGATGTAAAGATGTTACATTAGCATATATAGTGTATGCAAAGGGCCACATAGAAATTTGTGTAGTGGAATTGGAAGCTAGAATAGAGTTTAATTGAAAATTAAAATTACTTTGTAGAATGAGTTGCCTTTTAGACATGCAGGAGCTTTCATGGACTTTTTACTACATCCCAGTGTTTCCCAAATCTGTGTTCTATATTGTAGTTTTGTCTTTAACTCAATTAGAAGTATTTGTATTCTAGATTGTCTGGTTTGAGTATACTTGGAGTTTAAAATGCAGTATTATGAATATGCAGATCTTTATTTAGAAATGTCGATATTACTTTAAGTAAATGCAGTAATTTATGCCTGCATGTATTTGAATTCTTTTAAATTTGAATGAATTTTCTCTGGACCTCTGTAAAATATATACTAAACATTTTGTCTCCAAGCTCCTTCTTCTGTCATGCTGAGAAGGGTAGCACTTCTCCCTCCCTTCTTCTTTATTATTGTGTTTTGCTGTCCAGCTGACTGCAGTCAGAGCTAAGGAGAAAAATATGCCTTTCCTTTGATGTGAAGAAAACAGTTTGGGTTGCTCTTAACTGGTTTGATGACAAAACACTGGTGTTCTTGCCTGATTTCCACGAATGTTGCATTCAGTATTTCAGACAAATAAAAATTGCACTTTCTTTTCTCCTATGCCAGTATCATTTTCAAGATAATAAAAACATGTTGGGAATATCAATCCCATTAATAAAGCACATGCAAAGTAGACTTAAGAATACTATCTGCCTAGTATTATTTGAGTACAACAAATAGGAGACATCATTAAAATTTTGTTTAATTCTTTGGCATAATTCAAGGAAATCCATTCAGATGGCTGTGATTGTTTTTGGAAAAAGCTGCTTTATGCTGATTGCCTGCATGTTTCCTTCCTGATTCTTCAGTACTGGCTATAAAATATTCAAGTTTGGGTCATATATTTTAGTGAGAGACAGGCCATGGTAGCAGAAGTTTTAGTCATCCCTACAAAAGAGAAACGAGTGAGATATGAGAGAGTGCGAAGTTAATAAACTTTAACACCACCTTTAAAAATAGAATGTTTAAATCTCTGTGTTAAAGTTTACTTAATAAGAATAAAGTGTTTGTTTTTTCTTAAACTGTCTTAAAATATGTGATGCAAACTATTACAGCTGCTCATACTGGGGCCAGGACCTTCTGTGAAGGGCCTGTGGTTGAACCAGTCACTTTTCATTGTGACCAAAAGCACCTCAAATGTTCTCTGAAATCAAGAGGACTTGAGACCATACTTGTAACAGTTATTATACTCAATAGAGGTGGAGCAATTTGATCAGTGGAGGTGAGACAATTGTGAGTATGACCCTTTGTTTGGTGATTTAGGAAGATAGGCTGACACAGTAACAGTAGAAGCTTCAATCCCAAGGAAAGGAACTGAGAAGTGTTGCTGCAGCAAACAATTTTTAGTAGCCTAAGAAATGCTGCTTCTTTACAGGTTACCCCGTGTCTTTTTGAGCTGTATGTTGCACTTCAAAGAAGGTGTTGGGGAAGAAAACAGGTTGCACATTGTAAGACCCTCAGCAGAGTGACTCAAAGTGTACCTATAGCTGTATGCCAGTGGGGAAAAGTCCATTGAGGTCTTTTTCTTGACAGATGAAAGAGCAGTTTATTTAGTGAAGAATTTAGAAAGCCTTCTAAGTGATGCATAAAAATGCAGGTGACTAGTACAGAAACAGAAAGTGCAGAGACTAAATGCATGCTGAATTCATCTGTGTACTGATACAGTTCAGATTTTTATTAATTTTCTACTTATGTACAGGTGTACTTACATACTTAAGGAGAGGTGTGGTTTAACATTAATTTAGCTTAGATGCTAATATATATTATTCTACAAAAGTGATTAATCTTTTGGTTTCTGTGGGGAACTAAGCTTTAAACAACAACATATAGATTTTCCAAAATCCTGCTTTGCAAAGATATTTGAGCTCTTAAAACTCAAATGTCTTAAAAGCAAATTTTCCAGGGTTTAGAAATGAGTTTGATTTTTATGAAAGGCCAAAGTTCTACAGGAGAGCACCATATGGAAGTCAGCTATAAATTATGAGACTGGGGAACTGAGGTGGAAGGTTGGATGAATGCCCAAGACTTGTTTACCTCTTCTCTCTAATAATTGTACAAGATTTAGAAAACCCTTACTATCAAGTCAGAGCCAGTTTTCTTTACTGAATTGTAGATTTTACTATTTTTGTAATATTCATTTTATCTCAGGCTTGTGCTTGTGCACAGGGATTTATGTTCTCGTAGAACGTAGTGTAGCAAAGAAGTTTTGCTTCTGATAGTCATAAAATATTTTGGACAGAAGCTGGTTTGTGGAAAATGATGATCAGATGAAAGTTAACATTTTTACAGAAATGTCATTATTACAGTAGGTTATATTTGCTTTTTGTAAAATAAAGATAATTTGAAAAGAAACACTTCATATTACCTATAGATTATTGGATTTAATACAGGAAAGTGGAACTGGTAAGTGACCTCCTGACATTTAACATGTATCATCCTTTGTCTTGAGTTTTGTTTCTTGAACTGTTTCCCTCCATCTGCACACTGAAGTTTTCTGAGCACTGTGAATTCAGAAAAGGAAAAGACCTCTTTCTCTCAATTTTTTTACAGATTGCAATTTGAGAAGCTGATGCAGGCTGCAGGAATTTCAGTTGTTTTCTCATTGTTGGCAGACAGACAGTGACCTCTGCTGTGTTCTGCTTTTGTCATGCAACTTTATTCCCTTTACGTGATGTTTAGCTCAGTGTTGGGACCTCATGTAGGTTCCATTTCTGGCAGATCAAGATCACACTGCTTTCTGTTGCTTGTTTGTGGAGATACAATTGAGATGAGCCAGGAGAGACTGCAGCAGTGTAAAGAGTGTGGTACCTTCTGGGGCCACTTCTAGTGTCGGGTCCTTTTGGATGAGGCTTTCACTGGTTTGGCATTATCTAAAAGTGCCACGTTCAGCTATTTAAGGAGTTCACAGTCAGGCTTTGTGGCAGAGGAGAAAGTCATGGTGTGTCAGACACAGCATAAGAAATCAGGAATTGCAGAGAAGCGTGAAATGGATGCTGCTGATGTCAGCTATGCATTCAGCACTTGGATCTGATTACCACTATCACAGGAAGAAAATCCATAGCCACTTTACATAGTCACCCAAATTAGTAAAATATTTGGGGTTTCTTACCTAAGAAAAAAGTCAGCTCTATAGATACCTTAGATAGTATCAGCCTGGAAGTTTTTAGTCTTTTTCGCCACATTGACAAATCAACTATTTTAGCATGTCTTTAGCCACTCATTGTTTACCTTAAACAGCAGCTTTGTTGTACCAGAGAAAATGGTGATCTTGTTGCACTCCCTGTCTACTGCCCTGGATCTATTAACACATTAGAGAGCCTCAGAATTCCTTTCGAACCAGTTGTCTATAGCAGTGTTTAGGTTTTGTGTCTTTTGCTATGCAATTTTTTTTCTGTACTTTATCTGGCTTAGTCTTCATGATGAGTTACAACATTTCTTTTTCTCTCTACAGTTACTAGTGATGATTTGTGGAACACAGATCCTTTAACTAATGTCCAGTACCAGATAAACTCTGAGACAGCTCTGAAATGGCATCAGGCAAGAAAAAGCTGTCAGCAACAGAAGGCAGAGTTATTAAGCATCACAGAGTTACATGAACAAACATACCTGACTGGTAGGTTAATATCCATGATTTTTTAAAAAAGTGTATTATTGCAACTGTGACACTAATATGGCATGTTCCATCTTGAAGATTTATATTTGTTCAATTCTGGTGATTAGTAAATTGAAATAGTTATCTTGAATGATTCAATTGGGAATATAGACAGATAATATTTATTTTATCATGTCTAAATATCACCATAAACTAACAGTAACATGAAAAATACAGCAATTCAGAAATGCAGACAATAAAGAATGAATGTTGAAAGGCAGAAAAATGCAAAGTAGTTTGCAAACTGAAGATGTAGACACCAAGATTGCATCCTTTTTGCATTCTTTTTGTAGTGTGTATTAGCAGTTTTGACATATCTCACTAAAGCCATTGAATCTTCAGTATATCCTCAAATATGAAAAGAAAAGAAAAAGAACTAACAAACAAAAGGACTCATGAATAGTCTGTTTTAGTTTCAATCTCCTTCCATGTTTTTGGAAGGAGTTTCCAAACTCCTCCTATGAGAAAATTCTTAAATTTGTACTTGAATGTATTTACATTCTACATTGAGAAAGTCCTCTTTATTACCTCCTTAGCCTGTGTACATTAATGAAATAGTCCATTAATTCATCTATTACATAGATTAGAAAATATTTTTAATATGTTACCTTAGTTGAAGAGAAAATATTCTATGCCATAAACTAGATGTTGTACTCTCTACATTTGTAGAATCAGAGGATTAGAGAATGGAAGGAACATATAAAGATCATCTAGTCCAACCTCTCTGTCGTGGTATGGGACATCATGGATTAGACTAAATTGCTCAAAGTCCCATCTAACCTGACCTTGAACACTTCCAATGGTTGAGATTAATAATTTCTCTGGACAACCTGCTCCAGTTGTAAAAAAATATATTCATTATGTCCAATCTAAATCTACCCTCTTCCATTTTTAAACTATTGCYGCTTGTCCTGTCACTACAAGCCCTGGTAAAAAGTCTTTCTCCAAATTTCTTATAAGCCCTTTTTATATGTTCAAAAGCCATGATAAGGTCTCCCCAGAGCCTTCTCCTCTCCAGGCTGAACAACTCCAGCTCTCTCAGCCGTTCTTCACGTGAGGGATGTTCCAGTCTTCTGATGACTTTTCTTGTCTTCTCTGGGCTTGCTCCATGGCTTTCTTGTACTGGAGACCCCAGAGGTGGATGCAGCACTGCAGGTGGGGTCTCACCAGAGTGGAGTGAAGGGAAAGGACCATCTCCCTCACCCTGCTGGCCATGCTGCTTTTGATGAGGCCTGGGTCATGTTTGGCTTTCTGGACTGCAAGTGCATGTGGCTGGCTCATGTCCAGCTTTTCATCCACCACCACCTTCTCTGCAGGGCTGCTCTCAATCCATTCATCCCCTAGTCAATATTGATATTATGAATTTCCATGGCCCAGATATAGGACCCAGTCCTTGGCCTTGTTGAACTTCGTGTGGTTGACATGGGCCCACTCCCCAAGCCTGTCAGAGACCCTCTGGTTGCCATCCCTTCTCTCAAGCAAGTGAAACGCAGCACTCAGCTGGGTGTCGCCTGCAAACTTGCCGAGGGTGCACCCAATCCCACTGTCTATGTGGCTGATGAAGATATTTAATAATGTTGATCCCAATAGGGACCCTAGAGGGACACCACTTGTTACCGGTTTCCATTTGGATTCTGAGCCATTGACTGTAACTCTTTGGATGCAGACATCCAGCCAATTCCTTATCTATCTAATAGCCTATCAATCAAATCTGTATTTCTCCACTTTAGAGGAATGAGAAATGTATTTTTAATGCTATGAACAATTTGTTCTTTCTAAACTTCTGTTTTCAATTTAAGGATTTGGTCAAAACATGGGTTGTTTTTGAAATGACTGTGATGAAATTATGGTTGAAATTAGTGCTCAAGAGAGCGAACTGGCCCTAAGAGAGAAGTTAGTTATTAGTCGATATGTTTTAATTGCAAACTAATAGATATGGCTGCCAAATGTATGTGAAGATCAGTTTTTCATTATACAACCACCCTGGCAGTACCAGGATTTCCTGTCATGTTCAGTTCTTGATTCTCTTAACCACAACTTGTTTGTCTGGAAGAAGTAGTAGAACATGTTAATGTGTTGGTGCCAAACCAGGTATGAGATTCCAGTCCTTTCTAGTACTTAACTTCCTCTCCTTTTAGCTTTGCCATGCTTCAAGTGCTGCCCATAATTATAGTATCAAGGACAACTACAAATTGCAGCATCTTGGCATGATGCCATCAGTAGAAGCAGAAACAAATGATACATATTGCACAACGATTTTCTGTGAACTATGAAGAAACACAAATTAAAAAAATAAGCAGTCATACAGTTGGGCTTCCAAGTCTTTATACTAAAGAAAGAGATAGAAAATTGACTAATAATGACTATGAATAATGTTAGAGAATTCAACAGGGCCATACACAAGCTTGATATTTCTAAGTGCTTTTCAGAACTAGAGGAATAAATTTGAACTGTTTTTTGGAAGCCTGACTTATCATTGGCTAAAGAACTGAAATCAGATTGGTCTGAAAAATGCATAAGATATGCTGTTAAAAAGATGATATTTGCAATGATTGCATTTCAATGTATTTTGATAAATGGGAACAGCTTTCCTCCACTGTGAAATTCAAACTTGTAATTTTATGGAAGAGAAAATACACACTGGAAAACTATATCTTTCATTTTAGAAAACTGATTTTTGGTTTTGTGACCTTTTCTGCAACCTTATTGATTTAATATTTTATAATTCTGAAAAAAAATGTTCCATGTTTGTGATCATTGGTAGAAGAGTAATTTTGTTTTCTGTTGCAATGAAATTCTTCAAACCTAAAAATGTCAAAACTCTAAAACTGAACTGACCCATGTAAGGTGACATGTTTTGCAGATTTAGCATAATCACCTCAACTAAAATATTAAAAATTGTTAAAACTTGTACTAGGAAAAAGGATAATGAGATGGCTTAGCCTGAATTCAGCTCTCAAGTTTTGAGGAAGTGTTTGCTCTTGCTGTGGACTTAGAGTATCTCTCTCTGTCTCTGTTACCTAGGTTTGACTCGCACACTGAGTTCAGCTCTCTGGTTTGGTCTTAACAGTTTGAATTTCAACAGTGGATGGCAATGGGTTGGTGGTGCTCCTTTTCGGTACTTAAATTGGGTTCCAGGTAAGGTTAAATACATTGTTACTCAGTTCAGAAGGCAAAAATTTGGTCATTGTGTAACATATTTCTTTTCTAGCACTCCTGCAATTATTGAGCTTGTTCTGATGTTGAAAGATTCTGATTGTGACTATAAACACTGTGAGTAATGATTCTTATACTAGGGATATGCATCAGGATTAAGGGGTAAGGCTTAGTTTATTTTTCATGATGGAAGTGGTAGCCTCAAAATCCATCGGAAAGTTTTAAGTCATCTGTTGATGCTTCATTTGTGTATCTTCTTAATTTATTTTATATCTGAATACAAAAGAAATCTGATGCTGTAGATGTCTTAATTTGTGAGACTAGATTGCTCAGCGATGTTTAGTATTTTCTTTCTTTTTTTTAAATTTGATTTTATTTTTCTCCTTTCCTTTTTTTAATATTCCTTTCCAATTTGTTTTTGTTCAAATTTTTTTATTTGCTTAAAGAATAGATTTTCATTTGGGATAAACCTGCCCACAGCAGTAATACATATCAAACTGAACTTTTTAAGCTAGTCTACTTTGAAGGAAGGTCAGCTACTTCACAGCTGTAGCTGCAGTGTGGAACTCTGGTGCCATCACCAAAACTTGTCTCTGTGCCACCTGTGCACATGGGCAAGGGCTGCATCTCTGGCTATTCAGAGTGCTTATGTTAAAGTGTCTTTTTGCAGGACCCTTGCCTTGTTCCTTTGCACTGGCTATTCAGGAAGCTTTTGGAGACTGATTTAAAGATGTCTGACGTTTTGCGGTGTAAATACTCTTTACCTTCACTGAGCATTTCACATGTATTTACTCATCAGTAACTGTAAGTGCATGCTCCGGTGTATCACCCAGGGGTTTCCTTGAGTAGATAAGGCCAAAAGCACATTTTAGGTGGACAAACTTCTTGAATAGGCAAGCTTTGAAGAGTGAATTGAATTACTTTATAAATAGCTCTCCACCGGAGTGAGCACACAGGCAAACAAATCAACTGCAAGTTGCTGTGAAGGTATTTATAGGTCTGTCATCTGAGTACACTGATGAGAATCTGCATGCAATGAGGACTGGGGAAACACAACTGTGAGGTGGAGCCAAAGCAGCAAGAGGAGCTGTTCGTGGTTGTTAAAACTGCAGACAACTCTCAGTTGTACTGTAAAGAATTAGATGGGTTTTGGTGTAACAAGAATGGGCTCCATTTAACTCCTTATGTTCCTTAATTTCATTCAAAGATAATACTCTTCTCTTATGTCCATGTAACCTATTTTATATTTATACTATCTCCTTCATGACTTTACATCGGTCAGCCTACCTCTGTCTCATCCCCATTACAATGGATGTTAAAGAACTGACTGTTTTTCCACTAGTACATTTTAAAGGAATTTGTGGAAACTTCATATTTTCCCATCTCATTAACACTAAATAAATAACAAAAAAACCCGGAACTATTATCAGTGTTTAAACAAAAATTATTTTGCTTAGACATTTTTGAGATCTAGCTGCCAACAGCTGAACTTTTTTGTGCATTAAAACAATTTAAATTTATATTTTTAAAGTAAGTGTATCTATTTCTCCTATGTGAAGAAGATAGTACATGACTGCAAATATAAGACCATTTAATCTAAAGTAATGAAATCGTAATGGTATAAGAAAATTTTCAGTAAAAAATCTTTCACACTAAAAATATTGTTTTGTTGTGTTCATTGCTGTGTAGTACTGATGCTCGTGTAGTATTACAGAAATTCAGAAATTAAAGAAAAAACATGCTAAGTTTAATAACAGTAGGTCAGATCTTGAAGAGTTCACCTGGTTTATTGCAGAAATTTGTTCTGTTCTACAGGTTCTACTTTTCTTCTAGATGTTTCTGTTAGTGCTAATGCTAATCAACTATATCCAAGAATATGCAAATATCCTGATATTGTCATATTGTTGAGACAAATGGACAGGAAGTTCACATTAGCAAAATAATTACTAATTATTTTTCTTATACCAAGTACAAAATTTGACTAGCTTACTGAACAGTTTTTTCACCYAAAGATTGTCCTCTGGAGCTTAGACATTCTCCACTTAGAAAAGGAAAAAAACACAAAGAAAATAAATACATGCACTGTAATACCTTCCACCAAGACTTTGAACACGTAAATTATGAATTTGAACCCGTGGCTGCTGTGGAAAAATTATCTCTTAACAGAATGAACTTTCCCCTTCAGTCTGTGGACTGTGGAGAACCACAGTTGTCTATGTGTTAATGCATTTTATGGTTGAAGCGTGGACCAGAAGACAGTGTGAGACTTGTGAGGGTAACCATGTTGGGCTAATACTCTGTTGCTGTTGAGGTTTGTGGTGGTGTTTTGATGTTTTTTTTATTTTTTTCTTTTTTAAGGCCATCCTTCTCCAGAACCTGGAAAAATCTGTGGTGCATTAAATCCTGGCAAAGGTGCAAAGTGGGAGAACTGGGAATGTGATAAGAAACTTGGCTATATTTGTAAAAGAGGAAATGCCACTTTAGAATCTTTCATTATTCCTACAGGTAGGTTTGGTAATAAACCCTCAACAAATTCTTAAGGACCAGTGTTTTTTATCTGTAGTTGGAATAGATGTTATTGCATGTGGTAAAACCAAGCAAAGGACTCTGTAGACTGTGGTTTGACCAAGATTCCCCGTAAAAGTGAACAGTGTGTACTTCCTTTTTGCTCTGACCTCCCTATTTCCTGTATAATAATCTTTCTTCAATAGTCTTGAGTTCTAAGTTGCAAAATTGTGGAGTTCTCTTTTCCAAAACCAAGCAGAACTGTCAGATTTTTATTATAAAATAATAAAAAGATGAATTTAATATTTTTAAAAGTGATGTAATTATCTGAAGCCCCATGTACACCATGAAACGAATCCACTTCTTCTTCCTGTAATTTTTACTACTTATGAGTCACTGCAAGTCAGTAGTGGACTAGAGGAATTTTTAAAAATTATTTTGAGTTAGATATTTTTAATATATCTCTATATCTTCTAAAGACAGAAATATAGAAATATTTATTTGTATACATATAAATGTATGTAAAATTCTTTATGAAATTATTTAAATCATATATATACAGACACTTTTTCAGAAGAAATGTGATTCTGGCACTTGCCTAAGGTACACAGGAAAGACAGAACAGGGATAAGATTTATTTAAACCTGTTTCCTTATTATGTCTCAGTGTACTATAAACACCTTGTAACTTTTTTCCTTGTTTCATCACTCCTTCTTTCTGTTATTTCCAAGTTCCTTTCTTTTTCCAGGACATACCTGTATCCTTAAATCCACTGTTATTATTTTGTATAGATTTTGGAAGCAAAAAGCTAAACCATTACTAGATTTCCAGTTAATTTATTAGTATGCATCACTATTGGCAAAACAGATGTTTTGGAAAATCAGTGTTTGATATTTGGCTTAAAAAACAGTTGGTGTTTTTTAATATTTGTCCTGCTTTTGCCAATACAGAATCAGTCCAGTCAAAAACATTTAGGACAGAGGATTCTGCATAATTTGTTTTGCTTTATTGCTCAAAGAAAAACCCACAAGAATGAGCTAGTGTATTGTTGATCAAATATTGAAACAAATATTTATAAATTAAATTAATACTTCAGTATTGAAATCAAGCATATTCATTGCCTTAGCTGAGAAAGATTTCAATGCTTGTTTAAATTATTTTTTAATTTAAGATGTAAAGTTTCTTTAGTATTTGTATACAGGTGATACCCAAATAGTTTCATTTATATATGGGTTGTCTTAGATTGTTCAACTGGCTACTGTTCAGCTTTTCAGGTTTCATATATCGGGTCTGTAACACTGATGCCTATAAATATACTATCAATTTAATACTGGCTTAATATTTAAATATGAATAATATTATTCAGATTTAAATTCAGGTTTTATGGGGGTGTATGTGTCTAATTGTCATTACTTTCTTTTGCATTAGGCTTTTGTTTCTCCTCCTCATCTCCACCCTGCAGTTTATCAGTAATTTGAAGGAAGAGACAGAAGTTTTCAATTAAACAGAAATTGCTGAGTAAACACTGTGACAGATAAACCGGAGACTGCCAGTGGTTCATTTCATAAAATATTTTCCAAAATGTCCCATGGGGGGAAGTCATAAAAGGAGTAAGCATGGGATCATGCAAGGTGTTAAGTGCCCTCAGCTTCTAAAGGTGTAAAGGAAAACTCATGGCAGATTTTGTTTTCCTGACTAGGGCTCCTGAGTCAAGAAATAAATTAATTGTAAATTCATACATGCACGTAGTTGTTCACCTGACATTAAACACAGAGACAAGCCTCTGAAATTTTAACCCTAGAAGTTATAATTTTGTCTAACAGGACAGTACCTGGGACAGAGGAACATTTTACAACAGAGTGTATTCATGCTTGTGTTCAAAACAAAGTTGGGAAAAATCTGTGCTGAATATTTGTTTTCATTACAGATGGATTTTCACAAAGCAAACAGCTACAGGGTTGTTTTGTTTTTTTTTCTTGTAGGAAAATATTTTTTCCAGCAGGGGGCCACATCATTTTATACATCAAAGTGATGTAAAATCTTAGGACTACAGAGCACTTGTTCTGTAACACAGAAAAGTAGATTAATAGGAACCTCTAAATTTCAGCTGCAAAATGTGCTTAATTTTAAACTTAATTTTCTAAGGAAAGGCTGTATTTCTATCTCCACCACGTGACTGCCAACACAGATTTCATCCTGAGCCAACAAAGTGTAGTGATCTTAAATTACTGTTTCCAAATGTTTCTTTAAACATTCAATTAGAGGAAATAAATGCTCTTACTGTTATTGTTGGGACTACTGTGTAGCTCTCTCTTGTCAGACCACAGAGAAAGGGTCTAAGAGAGAAATTTGAATGTCTGAATCGTGAGACGAACTTCAGCTAGTGCTTTCACTCAGACACCCCAGTCAATCACTGTGAGATTTGTCAGACTTCAGAAAATCAAGCTGATACTTTACAAGAGTATTTGCTCTCTGTTTAAGGAATAACCATTCTATGCTTACAGACCATTAAATTCATCAGCTTGACATTTGGGATAATCTTTTTTACATATTAATGTAATTTCATTTTTTACATTTTATTTGTTGTAATTTGCATTACTGCTTTTGCTTAAGTGAAATGATTTCCAGGGAGTACTACTTGTTTCCATTAGAATGAAAAAGTAAACTGTATGGCCTTGAGCTGTCAAGTATTTTCTTTTAAAGTAGAATAGGGAAGCACAGTTAATTTTTGCTGAGTAGTTGAAATGAAGAACTGAAGAGTTTTTTGTACTAAGAAATCCCCAGCAATGTAATTCAATAAGACTTACACCAAAGAAATTAGATCATCAACTGCTTTTTCGTTCTGTGGCCCGCAACAAATTCCCTGGTGTTACTGGGTCTACAAGCAAAAGTTTTCCTGCCGTGCCATAGCTGCTTCAGTGTTTAGTGAGTAATATCCTCACAGTCTCCATCGGCTTGAAAAAGAGATGCTTATGGACTCACCAAGGCATAAATACCTTTGTGACTCTCTCTGTCTGAACTGTGTCTCCATGTCTGAACTGTTGACTTCTGCTCTCTTCAGTGTCTGCAGAAGGTTGTGCTGAGTGCTCTCTGATTTATGGCAGAGCACTGTAAAATGCATAYGCTCAGAGCTGAGACCAGGCACAGAAGTTAGGCAGCTGTCTGAAACATCAGAATAACTTCTACAACAGCATTTGTCACCTCTGTGCTCTCTTATTTCTCCCAACATGACCATGTACATTCAGTTTTCTTTCCTGGGGTTCCCCCACTCTCTATTACAGTTCTTCCCCTCCTGTGGCAGAATTGAGAGGTCTTTGACTAAGCACTGAGCCCCTTGTGCTGGGGACAAAAGGTTTAGTTTTATTTGAACTTTGTGAGAACATGCTAACACTTTTTAGAGGCGGGTCTGAAACAGCAGGTACTGTTTATAATGGAAATGTGTGTTGTGACACTAAGTATTAAGCATCAGTATATTTCAGTTGAAACAGGATATGTGCCTGCAACATGGGCCTTACTGGTCGTGATTTTGGAAGCCTATTTAAACATTTCTACAGAATATATTCCACTATTAAACAAACACATTGCTTCTCCTTTCAACACACAAAAGTTTTTTTGCCAGCAGAATTTCTGCAAATCTGCTGTCCTTGTTCTACTCTGTGTATTGGTGTTTGCTAAACCCATCTGCTGATTATAAATTAAGAGCTGCAAGAATCATAATTTGTTTCTACAACAGCAATACTCTGTTTATTATATGTTTGGGTGGCACTCCTCCCAAGGCTGAATTGTTTGCTGAACAGCAATGTGTTTGTTGGCAATACTCTGGTGCTGTTCTACTGAGCATCTAAAAGCAAGTTTTAAGCATAAATCCTTTACTTTGACGCTATAATTTTCTCAAGTTTCTGAAAAGGATTCCTAAAGGCAGTAGTCTTATTTGGGTTCTCTTGTGATTATGTATAATCAGTTTTTTCTTGTTTCCTAGTCTAGCAGATGGGGCTAATCCATAAAATGACTAAGTTTTGGGGAAAAAAAATTTTCTCTCATAAATATGTATCGTAAAGTCAGGTTCTTAACAGATAGCATAGGGGTTGAAGAGAGGTGCTGACGTGAGTGTAGAAAAATTATAAAACACCACTCTGCAGACCTTACATTTTAGTATGCATATATGCATTCATATAAAAGTTGAAAGTGTGTTTTAATTATCTTTTCACAAGTTGCAAGCACTTGATTGCAGCTGTAGTGTTCTTTAGAGACAATCTGGAAGTGTTAACTTTCAATTATTCATGCAGATTATTAACCCTGTACATATTTTTCATCTCTGCTGTTTTTCATGAAGAAAATATATTATTAGATTTTTTTGTTAAATATTTTCTGTCTTTAGTTAAGAACAGAATTCTGAAACTCTTCATGGCAATTTTTCTTTTCAGACACTAATGTGCCTGTCAGGTGTCCTGATCGATGGATGTCATATGCTGGTCACTGTTACATAATTCATAGGGACCCCAAAATATGGAAAGATGCCTTAACATCTTGCAGGAAAGAGGATGGAGATCTGGCAAGCATCCATAATGTCGAAGAATATAGCTTTGTTATTTCTCAGCTTGGGTACCGTGAGTATATTTTCATAATAACATATATATATATGTATGTGTGTGTGTATATATGTATATGTATATATATGTATATTTATGCTAAGTAAAGAAAGTATTTTGAGTATGTCTCACCTGTTAATAAAATGAGGAGACTGTTAAAAAAAAGTAATTTTCCTGATCACAGGGTGGAGAAGGAGTTAAATTTTAAATTTAAAAAAATCAGAGGAAGGAAAAACATAGAATAAGAGCACCAAACCCAAACAGGCTTTGCTCTCACAGAAAAGCTGTGGTCAGTTATGTGAATTGCATTGTCCCCAAACTCCTATTTCTTAGGGTCTGCTTCTACCTCCTTTTATATAGGTTAAAACAATTTTCAACTTTTTCAGAATATAAAAGGATTTTTGCTATTGATCTGCAAAAATAAATGAGGGGAAGCAAAGTGCTGGTCAAAAACAGTTTTGAAAGATCTGTGTGCTAATACCAGCACTGCCATGTCCTTACTTTTCAAGTCATGCTCTTTGTGTTTCTTCTGAAAAAGGAATCTGTCTGTCCCAGTACCTGGATTCAGACGTACCCCACGTTAAATATAGTACTTATGTGCTTGGTTTCTGAGCATGAGTTTGAGCTGCTGCAAGGCAAGTTGGTCTACAGATGCAAGATGTGTTCAGTAGGAAAAATGCAGCCATGCTGATGCTGAGGCAATTTTATGGTTGCTATTGCTTTACACGAACCTGCTTTTGCATGGAGGAGCAGTTAACTGCTTTTTGATGGGAGAAGCATGTTCACACCAACGTATGCTTCTCTGCAGTGACTGATCCTATGTGTGCTTTTAGTGCCAGATAAAGATGACTTAGTTTGTCCTTCGCTGAAAGTGCAGCCATGTGCTTTGAGCTGCAGCATAACAGCAGTCTTGGAGTGGCAACCATAAAACAGCTGATAGGCTTTACTTTTGTATCCTAGCCAACTCCATGGCGACTTGTGCTTATCTTCACATTCCTGAAAGAGTGACCTGTTCTTTCATGAGCAAGATGAAACTTTTACTCTTTCAAAAGATGTTATTAGGAAAGGTGGTACTTCTTGATGAGACATTAGGACGTTTGATAGAAGTTAAGTTCTAAAGCAATCTAGTTCTATTTTCACCTTACATCTGGGAAGTAGGTTATTTCATAGACCTTTCCTGAACTGACTGTGCTGCACTGTTTTTGTAAAAGTGAGTGTTTCTGAAAGGCAAATAGTCCTGAGGGAAACCAGGCTTCTCACATATGGCACACTATCTGCAACAGACTATTTTGACAGCATTTTTTTCGGAGGAGTAAAGTTGAAACAAGTGAAGAAGCCTTTTACGACAGTTTATGACTGTATCAGATTACCCTTGTTCACCACTGAGAGGAGAACACCATGTATTGCAGTGCCTAGAAAATCTTGTCTGCATCAGAACTCTGCTGTACAGAAAGAGAAAAAGTCTATCTTTGTGCCAAACAATTCACGGTCCCATGATAAAACAAAGGAAGAAGGAGTACAATGAGATTAATATTGTCATGGTAGCTGAGCTGTTGTTGGCATCACCCACAAAGGAGAACTTTAGAGAGGAACGTGAAGAATAAAAAAGTGCATTCTGGATGTTTACACGGAAGTCCAGCATGTGATACGGCACGAATATGGCCCAGTGCATGACTGAGAATGGGAAGCAGCTTTACAAATTGCTGGGAAAAAAAAAATCTTGGTATTTAGTCATCCAGCTGTAGAGATGATTGCAAAAAAGCAGCTGTTCTTCTAGTGAGAAAAAAAAAAGTAAAAGTTAGGTAGGAAGAGACTCCACAGATTTTCGTGGCTTATTTAGATGACTTTTATGTAGTTGTTTTGTTAAAGAATGCTGTTTATTGTTCATATTACCATGGTGTAAGCCCACCACAGCAGGAGCTCTGGCCATGGATGGTGCCTCTGCTGTGCTAAGTGCTCAATAAACACAGACAGAAACTAAACAAAAAATAAATTAGAGAGCATGGATGGCAGTAGGCAAGGAGGGAATGGGAGCTTGATGGGCAGTAGACTTGGAACAGCTTTCAATTGTATTAGCAGAGGAGAATTTAAACGAGGGTACTGAAATGTAATTTTGGGGGACTTCTGAACATGAAGTGCAGTCTGGAAGAAGAGGTAAAGGTGTATGTTTGAATATGGAGCCTGAGGGCCTGTGAATCTGATCGCTTCTTAATGCGGGAGAGATGGTAAGAATATTATGGATGAGCTATGAGGGCTGATCATACTTAGGTGTAATAAAGGCAGGAGAGTCAAGGGAGGGAAGGAGCAAGGACAGAGAGCTGATTTTCGGTGTCATTAAAGTGACCAGCTGAGAAGGTGGTATTTGCAGTATCTTGGTTGGTCAAAATGGGAAGCCTCCATGTTTCCGAACTAGCAGATAGCACAAACGTCACAGAAGAGTTTTAGGTTGTGGTGGTATCTAGGAAAATCTCCATCTGAAATGTGTTAATCAGAAAGAATTGCCTTGGGGACAATGAATTTTAGCTTTTTTATAGGCACTTCTGTTGCTAGGGACAGCAGCAACAGAAAAGAAACAGTTCCAGTTCCGTTCAGAGACCTGCTACSGCAACTGATGACTTTTTGTGTGGGCTCACAAAAAGATGATATTTTTAATTTCCATGGGTGATTTAATTGTCASGTTGGCTGTGGTCAGTCTGGATAGAGTGTGTTAGAGGAAGACTTATGCAAGAATGCAGGAACTTCGATAACCGACAACAGGAAAAAACCTCTGAGTTTGATGAGTAGAAATAAAAGGTTATAAGTGAAGGAAAAAACTGTTAAAGAGTAGTCTCCTTACTGCTCATGAAAAATATTAGTAATGAGCAAATTCTAGTAATCAAGTAGTTTATAATTTGCTTGGAAAGACAGCCATCCAAGGAAAGGACTGGGCATGCAGTTAGTCAGTGTGAGTCTCAGTGCAGTGAAGAAAAGGAAGTACCTGCTGCCTATAGTGTATGCTGGATGACAGACTGGAAATAAATAATGAAATGATATTTTAAAAAATGCCAATTGCACTGAGAAAAGTCAAAATATCAGTTCTAGAGAGGAATACCCTTTGATGATGGAATTCAGACTGATTATAAATGCCCAGATTTTTAATCCTCCTTATTCAAACAATTTATTCAGAACAAAACTAGATATGAATATTATAGTAGTAGTGTGTTAGAGTGAAGGATTTTAAACATGCAAATAAACCTCTCAGAAACAGATAGTGTGAAGTAAAATCCTTGATCAGTCCTACACTTTCCTTCTGGCCAAAAGCCAGCAGCTAACTGCTTTAACTCTAAAGTGAAAAAAATCCAACAAACAAGTGAATTTCATTTTACTCTCAAATGAAATAAAATATAGGAACACACGTAATGGGAAAACTTGCAAGTTGCTGACAACTCTGGTCGTCAGCTCTAAAAGACATCACTGGGTGTCTGAGCATTAGAAAGTAGGACACTTTTTTCTTCACTATACTAAAAGTAGGAGAAAAAGGGGAGGTAATATTTTATTTATGTGTTTATTCATATCCTGTTACAAGAGTTTTGAGTTGGAAAAAAAGATAAACCTAGTTGTGTTGCAATATAATTCAATAAAGGGAGAATTCTCGTTTTCTACAAAGTTAAACACCCTTATTGTATTGCCACTTTGGTGAGTGGCCTTTCCTGATGACTGGAGTGGGTATATGAGGGTCAGTCTGACCCCTGTGAGACTGAGAGTCTTGATTTCCCGTGACTGCCTTTTAATCTTCCTGACAATAAATTATTTTCTCTGCCACAAAGATAAAAGTTCGCTTCATACGAAAAGATTGTTAATTGTATGTTTTAGAGCCAGATGATGAGCTGTGGATTGGGTTGAATGACCTCAAGGTTCAGATGTATTTTGAATGGAGCGATGGGACACCTGTCACCTACACCAAGTGGCTTCGTGGAGAGCCCACTCATGCAAACAACAGGCAAGAGGACTGTGTTGTTATGAAGGGAAAGGTAAAGTCATATAGCTATAAACTTAATTGTCTTATAATTTCATTTATCATTTGGGCTTTTTCCTATGCAAGAGCAAAAAAAAAATAAATTTAAAAATAAGGATATTACTGCTTGAAGCAGCCTATTTTAGAGTCAGGTGTTACTTTTTTGAAGAAAGATCTCTGTTTGAGATTGCCATAAAACTTCATTGTTTCATTGAAGCAGACAAGTGGTGTCAACTTCTCCCCAAGATCCACCTTTCTGGATTTGAGTTTGTGCAGGTGGGCTTTTTTTAAGAAACTTTTAATTACACTGTGAAGCACATGAAGATGCAAATGCTTTTCTTCAGGAAGCTACAAAGACATTTTGGATGTGTTAGGATTTTTTCTGCTTTGACTGAATATGAGATTTACCTTAAAAAATTGCACTAGCAATATTTATTGATGCTAGAGAGAAATGCTGTCTTTAGAAGAAAATAGAAACCTTCATTTTATTTTTCTAGGCAAAGTTATAAATCTTAGATCTGGGTGGTTTAGTTGTTATGCTTCTGTCTGCACTGCGCATGAAGAGCTGTGAGAAAAGTGGTAAAGTAGTTACCAGTGGCATTAGTGAAAGCCTTTCCTCAGTGACTGTATACCTGCAATCAAAAGGCTGCTTGGAAAGGGCTGTCTCCTGGAATCTGGCAATGATTGATGACCTAGGAGTATTACAGGAACTGCGATAATACCTGGTATAAAAGTCAGTCTGAGTGATGTTGCAAAATGGTATTTTTTTCCTTTTTGTGATACTTAAAAATATTAAACTTACCACCTCCTTTAGAGTTTGCCTATTTTATCAGGAGGGAAAAAAGCATTTACACATACCAAAGGTATGCAAATTAATTATTTTGCATAATTTAAATTAATTATTATTTTGCAAAATTAAAACTTGATGGTTGTACTTTTGCTACACTTTTGGTGAATGCACTTATAAATTGAAGAAGAAAACTAATTTTTTTTTCAATGTCCTGAATACTCTACTGAGCTCTACTTGGAGCACAAGCTTTCAGTCAAGCTCCCATAGGCTTAGTTTCCTCACTTGCTTCACTTCAGTGCAGTCATCAACAGCAACAGTGGCCTATATGCATGCAACTGGCTCATGCGTCACCATCATTCTGGTGTAGAAATGCTCACGTTGAGAGATCGAGACTGAATGCAGCAGGAGAGGGCTGAGCCAGCTCTGCAGCAGGAAAAGTTGGAGGGGACATAGAGGAGTTAACAGGTGCAGCACTAGAAGAAAAAGGGACCACATCATCAGTTCCAAGAAGGAATGAGGAAAAGAACTAGAACAGCATCCTTGGGAGAGCAAAATTGCAGTGATATCCACGGAAAAGCAAGCCTGTGTACGGAATAGCATATTAATCTCTCAAAATTGAGCAGAGTTATGTGTATTTGTGGAGACGTTCTCAAAGTTCAGATCTCCAGTTTCACTGCTATATGAACTTAGCAGGGAGGAGGATTTTCATGTGCACACTAAGGTGTCCAGAAGGTTAGAATTTAATACATATTTTAGTGAAAAATTTTGCACAGGTCAGAAACATGAGTAAGATTATAACCTATTAAAAAATCTTCTCCACTGTATTAGTGGGCATACTCTGGTGAGAAGAGCGTAAATGTGTATTTCTTCCATGTCAACCAGGCCATAGTGCACACGGTAAGGGAGCCAGCAGTCTTTTTTAGGGTGTGAGGACTTTTGTGCTCTGTTGTCTGCACAGTGGCTATGCCAGTGCTGGTTGAAGTTGTAGTAGATGCTTTGCCTGTCAGAGTTATAGGGCCAGACAGTGGAAAGAACCTGAGTAGTCCAATGTGAGAGTCAGTCAGTTGAGGCTGGAAATGGCAGTGCTTCAAGGACTCTTATACTGGTCAAGACTGGGGAACTTGCTCAGGCACGGGAGGCGTGTAAGGTAGCTGGCCTTGGTGCATGTGGGTAGTGAGTTTCTAGGAACACATACTTGAGGTTTTGTCTCATCCGTCATCCTGTGCCCTCGACCTAACCTCCTCTGTTAGCGTGAACTTTAAGGTTTGTGGTATTACACATGGAATTATCAGTGCAGAAAGCGTGAGGGGAAGTAAGAGGCAGGCAGGCATTTCATGATTTGGGTAGTGCTTTAAAAAAAGTATTAGGATAGCTCTTGATATTCATAGTTCCTAGATGCAATCTTTTTTGTTTTAAATTTATATATTTTTATAGTCTTTTGGAACATATAGGGCAGCTTGAATCCATTGGTAAAGCTGTGATTTTCATCAAAATGGCTGGATTGCTTTCAAACTAGCATTTCAAGAAAAAACAGGAAGGTGAGGAACCTATTTTGTGGTTTTCTGAGGATTGAGGTGGCGTTTTCTGGCCAAGCCAAGTGTTACAGAATTTGGGGAAGTTAGATGCAGGTTAAAAATTTCTATTTGTGTACAGAAGCTGGTTCCAGCTACATTCTAGTTTTCTGCAAACCTAAGTAAATCACCTGTGATAGTTTGAACTCCAGCATCTGTTACACTTGTCTAGGAAAGAGCTAGCTACCTCAGGGTCTGTTTCAAGATTAGAGGAAAGATAATCTGATTATTTATGTAAGATTTTAGGAGAAAGGCAAGGCAGGTAGAGACTGCAACTAGCCTTAGCAGTATCCTCTGGTGCAGGGCATGAACAGCGTGGTCTGGATTTTGTGACACTCCACAATGTCAAGAGCTGAAAAAAACCACTGTTGGTCTCCCTAATGTTTTTCCCCCTCCATGTGGCCATTCATTGAAATCTACTGGATAAAGAAATGGATGTAAGAATAGGAATAATTCTTATTTATGTCCTCATTCTCACTTCGTATGGTCAGTAAAATTTTGAAGTTCAGACCAAACCACTGGGACACACAAGCAGTTCATTTACAAGGAGGCAAGAATAGTTACAGATTATGCATTGGTGTGTATGTGTCTAGACAAATCAGTTAACAGAAGACGACCTGAGATTTTAAAAGGGGTCTAACATTTGGTTGGGGATTAAAATAAAATTAATTTGGTGACCAAGGTGTGAAATCATTAAGATTTGGGCACACTGGTCATGTCCTGTGTGCCATACTAAAACTGCAGCACTCAGTGCAGCCAAATAACCCATGACTATTTCTCAGAAACAGAGCTTCCAGTGGCAAGCTGGCATGCCAAMTACTATGGTCAACAACCACCTGAAAATACTGGTTCAGGATGCTGGCCCTTGACTTTGGGAAGGAAGGACTCCATCCTCTGTTAGACCAAGCCTTCTCTTCCTTCACCTATCGCAGTGTCAGTCACTACAGAAGGATCTTGGGGACCTCCAGCACTGAATATGTATTAAGTAAGACTCGTATCAAAACCCCAGAGGCCCTTTTAATTCCAAAAGCAATAGATAGATATATTTATGGCTATAGCTATAAATAAAAGTAGCAGCCTGCTGTTCCATTCTGCTGCTTTAGAAGAGTTGTCATCCTTTCCCTTATATCAGTGCCCAAAAGCAATACAGAAAGAATGATGTAGGTTTTGGCTGAAGAAATTCCACGGAAATTTTACCAGCTCACTATCTCTTGGAATCAGCCATCAACTGACCAAACAATGCATAACTATAAGTTGACCCTCCCAGTTTGTTCAGGTTTGTCTATCTAAGTACATTTATGTTTCCATTGCTGATATTTTGCGTTGATCACTCCTTGTCTGAAGCCATCTGAATCCATCGTTTATTTTTGTGGAACAAAGCCTGGCTTGGTCTATGACACCACCTTCTTTTTAAATGAAGTGTTTGGGTTTAGTTAAGGAGGAAGCAAGAGAACAGAGATATATTTGCAAAAGGCAGCTCATAAGACATGGTAAGAAGTATCTAGAAATAACTGCATG
This sequence comes from Amblyornis subalaris, assembly GCA_018881555.1. Classification (NCBI taxonomy): domain Eukaryota; kingdom Metazoa; phylum Chordata; class Aves; order Passeriformes; family Ptilonorhynchidae; genus Amblyornis; species Amblyornis subalaris. The sequence goes on along the minus strand of JACAXG010000047.1, from coordinate 4,090,525 downwards.
AACTTCCCACTGAAGACACAGTTATGGAAAGGCAGCAAATGATCTTCCTGCAACTAGAGACCCACAGCTTCAGAGTAGGTTTCCCTGTGTTGAAGAAATCTGAAGATTTTGAAAAGCTGATTTCTCCCAGTCTGAGAAGGTCAGAGGTTTGGGTGATTGTTTGAAGGTCCTACCAGCCTAATGAGACTGAGAAAGACATGGTAGGTTGAGACAGCCACCAAATGGACTTGCCTTACAGTCGGCACAGGACAGACACAAACACCAGCTGAACATCCAAGATTTCGTTGTTGTATGCAGTAGTGTTGAGCTTTGGGAGTTTTTGCTGGAAGGAGTGTTGAGGCTCTTGAGAAATCTGAATATTGTGGCACAAGTGTCTGTGTATTACCATGATGACTATTTTACACTTCTGGGGGAGGGGGGTGGGGGGGTGAAAAGAATAAAAAAATGGCAAAAAAAAGAAATTGCCACTAACTGTTATGAAATTACAGTTGTAAAGGTGGAGTCTTTAAGGCATAGGTGGGAGAGTGTTTTGCACACAGGTTTCTCTTCCTCTCCTAATACTTTRGATCATGTGTTCAGCCAGAATATATGTAAAATATATTGGGAATGTGGTGTGGTGTTCCTTACTTTTAGTACAACTCCCACTGAATGCCATTGTTTCTTCTGAGAATCTGCAGTATGAGGAATAAGAATGTTAATTCTAACTTTGACAAAGAACTTTTTACATCTTCAAAGTTTTGTGTAAGTATTAACTAAGGAATGTAGTCTTCCAGTTTTGCTTATTTTTTTCTGTTGCAGCTGTGTTTCTGTGGGGAGAGATATCTCCCTTTCCTCCCACATGCTTATTAAATCGGTAGTCTTTGTAAAGATGGTGTATTGCTGTCACTCTCAAGGGATTGTTTTTCGGAAGGGTAGATAATCAAAGAAAATGTAAGTCAATGGTAAATCAGCTCCAGAAGTAGTGAGATGTGAATGAGGTTGGAATTAAATATTGAACTTAGATATAGGTTTTGCTCCATGTAAAACTAATAAAAAACTATTAAATACTTAAAAGTATAAACCAGCTTTTTTTTTGAAGATTAAATCCCACTTGACTGATGTTCTGTTTGTATGTTCAGGATGGATTTTGGGCAGACCATTCTTGTGAAAAGAAAATTGGCTACATCTGTAAAAGGAAACCCTTGTCAGATGCTCCTACAGAAGAGGAAACTATTGACACGGGCTGCAAGAGAGTAAGTGAAGAAAAAGCTGTCTGATCTGAATAGGCTGCTAGGAATGGTAAAACAGAGAAACTRTCACCTAGGTAGTAGGTAAAACAGGACAAATAGGATGTGTCATCATCACCAGAAGAGTTGCCTTCTCATTTCTATGGCAGATGGGGTAGGTGATACATATGACTAAATCTAATCTATGACTGTCATTTGGCTCTTGATACTCCCTTTCTTTTTCCAGAACTTGAACCAAATCTCAAACCTGTTGTTCCTGCAGCAGGCCATTTTTCCATGATTGGCATTCAAGCTTCCCTAAAGGATTTACCTGTACCAGCAGTGGCACTTCAGCTCTGCCTACAGTTTTCTACAAAATTATTCACAGCAGGAAGGGTGTCCCTGTCTAAACACTGTTCTCAGGGCTTTGCTGTGGTCTCCGGCAGCGCTCTCTACTTTGAACAACTTGTTACCAGTAAAATGAATCTATTGTGCTCCTTCTGAATTTCCAGCACATCTATTGTTTACTTACTTGCCTTCTGGTGACATAACACCCAGCAATTCCAAAAAAACTACTGTAATTTATTATGTTATAGGAAATCTTACTGAGTATTTGTCTTCCTTGAAGCAATTGCCTTTTCTTCCAAGTTCTGCTTTACACAGCTTCAGAGGAAGTCTTTGATGATTATTCCCAGTATTTGTAAAAGAGTACCTGGAATCCTTACAAGCATTCAACTATTGGAGGAAATAAAGGGTTCCTCGTGCTTTTGGATGTTATCATTGCCTACGGAACTAAGTGCGTGCTTGTAGAAAAAAAGTCTCTTGAGAGTGAGAAATTGAAAACCATCAGAAGAAAATTCGTGTGAATTGTGGCTGGTCACTGCAAACTTCTCTGAAAGCTTGTTCCTGAGTAATTGCCATTTGAATGACAAAACATTAGGAGAGAGTGTTAATGTTAGTTAAGAATAAGCAAACCCGTTTGAGGCGTCATTCCCTTTCTGAAAATTCAAGCTGTAGTTTTCTTCTCAAGACCATCCTCGTGACTGCACAATGCCTATGTGCTAGTTATAATCCTATACCAAGCACAAAAGGTGCACAGCAAGGCCTCTCAGGCCTTTGTGAGTGCAATGCACTGATTAAAAATTCATTATATATGAAAAATTGTTCTATGAAACAAAATTTTAAAAAGATTGATCCTGCCTGTTTCGACTCTGACTTTTTCAGTGCCATTATTCCTTTGTCTTAGGTAACAGTGGTATAAATCAGTTTTCTGTTTTGTTGGTTCCCTTTCCCATAGGTGATCACTTCACATTTCTTTTGACAGGGTTGGAAAAGACATGGTTTTTATTGTTACTTCATTGGAAATACATTTCTAACATTTTCTCAAGCAAATCAAACCTGTGGAAGGCATCAGGCTTTTTTAGCAACTATCGAAGACAGGTATGTAAGAGTCTACTTGTCTGAGGGGATCACATGAGGATTCAACTTCTAGCATCACCTGCATATCAAAATAAAGACTCCGATCTGGACAAAAATCTATCTTCAGAGGACAGCTATCTGTAGATACAGGATTTCTCACAGTTTATACACGTATATTCAGATCCAGGAATCCAATTTATATTAAAAGTAGGTCGTGGCTGTGAAATCAGTATTGATATAGATGGTTATGTCAAAGAAAAAAGAGAGTTATATTTTCTACTTCCTTAAGTGTAGTGTCTAACTTGAGTGAGAATACAGAATCTAATTTTGATTATTAAATGAAGAGACATGGCTCGGAATGCCTTTCAAAAGGTAGTTAATAAGCAAGAGGATGTAGTTTTCAAATATTTGGTCTTAGAATTGAGGTGCTTTTAAAAAAATTGAGAAGTCAAATTATGTAAAGTGCTTGGTACCTGAAAATCTGTCACAATTCTGCCAGGGTTCAGTGTGTGCTAAATTTCTAGATAAGTGGTGCACATTATTGTATGTGAAATATTGGAAAACGAAAAGGTTTAAGAAACAAAATATTTTGCTTGCTGATGACTCGATGCTTTACACAATCTCTTATTTGTTTTATATAATCAAAATAGATATGTTCTAATGTGAAAGTTTCAGCTGTCACGAATGGTAGCTCTCTAAACACAGCACTACAGCTGCCATAAAAATGGTTTAACATTAATGTGGTCTTCAGACTACCCCTTGTTAAGGGGAGACTTTTTTAATTTGCTCTGATTTCTTAAGAGCTGTTTGTTTAAACACCATAATGAACTGTGACAGGCTTTACCTCTACATAGGTTTGTTTCCCAAATATAACTCTTCTTGCATAATCATTGGATCTACTTTACAGTGTTCCTTAGTTTGATAATTTAGTATCGTACTACTCTAGCCTCTGCTTTTTTGTAACTTTCTTCAGTAATGCTGAGATTACTTTTTCAGTTTTGGATTTGTCTGAAGCAAGAAGTTATAAAATACAAGAGTACTAGAATCTCACAACATACAGTGGTATAAAACATAAGTCATGTCAGGTTTCTTCTTTGCCACCAATTTCCTGTCAGTCCATGATTATGCCACTTTATTTACTGGACATCTGAGAAGAAAGCAGAATACTCTGATATTGAAGCTCACAAAATATCTATTATTTAATGGTTTTGTTATATTCTTTGCTAAAGAAAATCYATCCAAGCCATGCTTTCAAGAAGGTACAGCAGTAATTCTGAGGAAATAACAAGCCTTTCACAACTTTAAAAAAGAAATTTAACAGTATTAATTTAATGATTGATCTCTTTTGAACAGATATGAACAAGCCTATCTGACTAGCCTGGTTGGGCTGAGAACAGAAAAGTACTTTTGGATTGGACTTTCAGATGTAGAAGAAAAGGGAATGTTCAAGTGGGCTAATGGTGAATCTGTCTTATTTACACACTGGAATTCTGAAATGCCTGGTAGGTGTTACTCTGTGCTGTTCAATGAGTCCAGGGCCCAAAATACGTTGCTCAATACTTGAATTTTTTTTCCATAACCATCTCTTGATGGCATAATGGCCATTGGCTTTCAAATACATCTGGCTGTTTTCCCCAAGCATCCAGTGTAGTTGCTAAGTTCCTGCTTAGTGCTGAAATGGGTTTTTAATATGAACTTGGGAAGAAACTTTTAATTGAGATCAAGTCTCTGATTTGCAGCTGTTCTGGGGAAGTCTGTGTCGGTACTACTCTGGAAGGGCAATCTCTGCAGGCATAATGCACCCTCCTTGTGAGTCCTGCCTGTTCAGACATATCTCATAGTACACTTGCTCACTGCATGTTGTGAGGGGTGTGAGATCACAGCATACATGAAGCATCTCTGGTCCTAGAGAAAATGGGATTGTAAGGAAGGACAAGAGGGCCAAAATATAGGAATGGGAGGTAATTTAATCTCTGACATGATCACATCAGAAAGGGGATGGTTGTTGGTGTTTAAAGTTCTGGTATGCTGCGTATGCCTTTCAGGAGGTCCTCTGATTTTGTTTAATTTCAGTGCCTAATTGCTGAGTTGAATGTGTCAGGTGGAGTGGTAAGGCTATGTAGACCACAAAGCCGATACTAGGCTTATATATATTATAAGTTACTTTTGAAAATTTTAAATCAAATTAGAAAAACTTGAGAAACTAGCTCTAACCACACCTTCAGTATTAGGGGAGAATTTGTTGGATCTAAGGTTATGATCTAGCTAGAGTCAGCCACCGGAGGTGATTTGGTGTGAGGCATAATTCTGTATCTCAGAGTGGATGAACCACAGATTTTTTTGCCCTTTTTTTTTTTTTCCTTCATGAATTAGAATAATAGAATCACAGAATGCTTTGCGTTGAAAGAGCATTTAAAGATTACCTAGTCCACACCTGCTGCCATGGACACCTTCCACTAGACCAGGTTGCTCAAATCCTTGTGCAACGTGACCTTAAACAGCTTCAGGAATGGGGCATCTACAGCTTCTCCAGGCAACCTGTTCCAGTGACTCACCACCTTGATAATAAAAAACTTCATTCCTTATGCCCAATATAAATCTACCTGCTTTCATTTTAAAATGGTTGTCTATTGTTCTGTCACTATAAGCTCTGGTAAAAAGTCTTTCTTTGTCTTGTAAGCACTCATTAGATATTGAGTAGTCATGGTAATGTTTCCCTAGAGTCTTCTCTTCTCCAGGCTGAACAACCCCTCTCCCTAAGCTTCTCTGCATAGCAGAGGTGTTCCAGCCCTCTGATGATTTTCGTGGTCCTCCCTTTCGTGGACCTGCTCTAACATTAGAATATTTTTGACTCTGTACAACGGCTTTGTTTCTGCCAGGATAGAATATGAAGTTTTCTAAATTCTTATGACACCCTAAATGGTGTTTTTGTGCTTTCCTGTTTACAACCAGGAAGAAAGCCAGGCTGTGTTGCCATGAGGACTGGAATAGCAGGTGGATTATGGGATGTAATAAAATGTGAAGAAAAGGCAAAGTTCCTATGCAAAGTGTGGGCAGAAGGAGTGACACTTCCACCTGTTCCAACAACAACTCCTGCTCCCCGGTGTCCAGAAGGTTGGGACTCAAACAATCGCATTAGCTTCTGTTTCAAAGTGAGTATGTTGATTATTTCTGCATTAAGGTAGTTACTATTTGCTGCTCATACATGAGATTAGCTCAGTTTGTCAGAGCCTGGTGCTTATAATGACAAAGTTACAGGTTTGATCCCTGGTCATTCACTTAAGACTTGATGATTCTTGTGGGTCCCTTCCAACTCAGAATATTCTGTGATCCTAATGGCTTTTGTGATCCCCGTAAAATTTGGTACACGTCTTATTGTTTCATAATCTTATTTACAGATTATATGTAGGAGTCTTCTTCCTTTCTACTGAAATGCTCATGGTTTTGTTTATTCTGTTAAAGACCAATTTTCAGGTTTGATCTTTTATTCTTAATTTCCAATTCTTTTAAAATTTAAAAGAAAAGTACTTTTCTCCTGATTGTTGTATTGCAGTAGATACTCCTGTCAGTAATGCAATGTGCTAACTTGGCTTAAAGACAGTCATTCCAAGCCTGTGTTTCACAGAGGCGAACACTCCTAAAACCTGTGTTCAAAGTTTCTGATCACTACAGAATACAGTTGTTAATTAATTGCTTTTGGGTAGCTAACGTTTCTTGATCTTGCGATCTATATGGTCTATTTTGTCTGATGGAAATATGCTCTCTTTAGCCTTTTTCAAGAGCACAGCACAAGAAAACATGGCTTGAGTCACAGGAGTTCTGTCGATCCATAGGAGGAGATCTGGCCTCCATTAATAGCAAAGAAGAGCAGTATGTGATATGGCGATCCATTGCGTGAGTATCCGTAGCGGCTCGTCACTTCACTTTGATTAGCCGCTTGATCTTTCTGAAATATTTATTTTTAGGTGTATGTTTCTGCTTCAGTATAAGCCAGTCTGCATTCAGTATCTGTGTCTGTGTCAAACACAGAGAAAGAAAGTAGAGCTGACGAAATAGCAGGAGTTGTATGACCGGTGGCAATAACCTCARAAGATAGTGCTGAAATGAGATTGGAAAGATATCTAGTTAAGGCAACACTTATCATCTGAAGTAAAGCTATTTACTGTGGAGTTGAGGATATTATAAAATGACTAAACAGGCCAGTTGTTTTCACATAAGTAAGTGTACAAATACGGTAACAGCTGTAATATCAATCTGGACAATATGTTGATTATTGTGTCATTTTTATAAACTAATCAAAAAGCAGAGACAACTTCAGATTAATTTTTTCCCTACGTAAGGAACGTAAATAAGGTTAGTAAGTCCCTGAACTGCAAGCTGTGAACACACCAAGCTGTGTACTTAYAGTAAGGAAGAGGTCCCAGATGCTTGATTGCCACAAATTGACTGAATATATTCAGATAAATCAGTAAAGTGTGTCTGCTTGCAGACAAGGATTATTTTAAGGTGATATTTTTAAAATGTGATTCAACTGCAGAAAGTAACTCTCTGTTTGGAAACCATAAGTGCCTTTACAGAGATAATGAAGAGTTGAGAAATGGAGCAACAGTAGTGAACCATYATACAAAAGTATTAAGCCACCTTATTTATAGGAGTTGGATCTGGTAATTTTCTTGATCTTTATTTCAATCTGTCTGAGTTAATGTATAATGATAACAGCTAGAAGTAGTTGCATTTTATTTCCAACCTGGTTGTTATTGTTTTTAACAGCATTAAGGACCATCCTTAGAGAACTCTCTTACCTGTAGTAAATGATAGATTGTTAAAAATATTGTAATGTCCTTATTAGTATTGGGACTTCTTTTTTTTTTTTTTAGAAACAATCGCTATTACCAGCAGAATTTCTGGATGGGTTTATATTACTTGAATCCTGATGATGGCTTTGCTTGGAGTGATGGATCTCCAGTGAGTAATTTAATTTTCCACAGCTGTTATTTTGCATTCCCTGTGCTTCTCAACTATGTGTAGTGTTTGTGCTTCTGTGTAAATCTATACGAATCATAACCCTCTCTATCGTGCTCTCTTTAGGAAAGTTAATGAATAGGAATTTCATGGCTTGATTTTTTTGGCTAAAACATACTGATTTTTGATAAGAAGATATGCATTGAGTCAACAAGGAAACTAAATACATGTAGACCAAAACAATGTTTTTATAAATGCAAGGATTTTTTTGAGTAAAATAGTCCATCTTTAGTATTTGTTTTCTCAGCTCATTATATGCAGTGGCCTACATTCCATGGAGATGAAGGCATTTTTTTAATCGCAGTGTGACTTATTGCAATTTAAACTAAGTTATAAAACTGTAGAAACAAAAGTGATTTTAGGGATGTGGGTGTACTTCATGCAAGGTTGGTCAAGATATGTTGATGGCAATTTACAGTACAGAAAACAGAAACTTGATTTTATATAGGAAAATTGGAATAGGGGTAATAGTCTTCTGAGGAAAATGCCAACATTTTTATTGTGTCTGAATAATCTCCTACTATTTTACTCATAGTGTATATTTAATTAATTTAATATCAAGATGAGCATGCCCCAACATTGTTATTAAATGTATTTTACAGAATTTAGGTCCCATAAAAAATGTTGATATCCTTCCAAGTGTGAACAGAAACAACTGTTACCTAAGCTGCAATCCAGTTGCAATCTGAAAAAAGTTTGAAATGTCAGCATTTGCACAGGGAGATTCTGGTTTCCTCTTATGTAAGTTTTTAACCTGACAGTAGGAACAAGTTGTAGGTCTGTGCTTTGATGCTGTCTCTTCCCTCTCTCCATTATTTTATTTCCATATAACAGAATCTTCACAAAAATTTTTCTGTCATAGGTGAAATATGAAAACTGGGGCTTTGGAGAACCCAATAATTATCAAGGAGTTGAACTTTGTACAGAGATCAGTGGTGATTCCAGCATGCTTTGGAATGACAGGCACTGTGATTATATGTATGGATGGATTTGCCAAATAAGAAAAGGTATTACTTACTCCTGTGTATTAGTGTAATATGAAGATATTCTCTGTTGATTTTTACCTTAACTTCAAGAAATAAAAAATTTCAAAGCCTCTTTATAAGAATAGTTCCCTGTGGAATGTGAAACATCATAATGGTATAAGGGTTTCCATGTCTTTGAGGTATTTAAAGATGCAGAGCCTTTGGTGTCTTGCTGGGACTTCTCATTGACCTTTCTCTATGATTTCAAAAAGGATAATGTGATACTTGATACATATGGAATGTTACTGTGAATATTCATATTCACATTTTACTTTTCATTTAGAAAAGTTCATGCCTTCTCCAACAAATCCTATTATGGATTTTTTTTTCTGAGTTGAGTTTCAAGTTATTAAAAATAGTTTGCAAATCAGTTCACATATTTGATTTTTTTTATGTGTGAAAAATCCCTCCTTTACTTGCCTCAGGTGCTGTTTTTTCTGCTAAGATTGTATAGTTTCAAGATGAGCCTGGTTTTGAGATACTTTATTTCTATATCCACATGTTGGTTACTTGCTAAATTCTCTTGAGATGTGTGTTTGGACGGTTTTCATTTACTGAAGGCATCAAGACAATATTTATAATTTAGAGAACCTTTGAGTTCCACTAGCAGTGCATCTAAATAAGTTTGAACATTTTAGAAAGCCCACATTTAAAGGACTTACTCCATTCTTAGAGTGGGACAGAGGGGAGCAAAATAAAGATATTGCATTAGGCTATTGACAATAAAGTATCAGCTCTGCCTTATATTTCTTAGGCATAGATTTTCTTAATAAATGTTATTATTTGTGAGATTATATTTTAGCACAAAATTAGTTGGTAAGCCTAAACTGAGAGTTTTCCTGTATTATAAATTGCTTTCTTGAGATGCTAATGGTGACATCCAAGATGCCATCTCCGTGGTGCCACAGGAGAAACAAACAGGGGAATTCTTTAGTCTGAAGTTTTGCTTTTCATAAAGGACCAGTTAATTACTTGAGATCTTTTCCAGTGATATTTTATCTAGGGTAATTTGTAAGATCCAGGTAGTACTCTCAACCAGAGAAAGACGGAAAGAACCTCACCCTGTAGTAGTTTAGGGCACCACATCAGATGATAATCCAGCCTGCATTCCTGCTGCCTCTGGTTTAAGCAAGAATTCAAATATTAGTGACCAGGGGAGAAAAGGGAGAGAGAGATCCAGGACAACTGTCTTAACAGAGATAATGCTTTGGGACATAAGGTTTACTGCTTTCAATGAATTTAAAAAAACTTACTTGATTTAGGTCAAGTTCAAGGTATTTATAATACCTTGCACGTAAGGAATAGCCTCAGGGAAGAAGACTATGTATTTAAAATTGAATAGTATGCAAATAGAAAAAAAAAAAAACAGGAGATTTAGGCTATTTAGTTCCTTCTATATTTTGGTGTTAAATCCATTGCTAACCATAAAAATCAATGCCAGTATTAAAACATGCCTATCAGTCATAGTAAATATTTTCTCTTAAGGCAGAAAGTATACAATCAATAATAAATACTTTTTTCTTACAGGGGAAAGTGTAAAGCCTGAACCAACAGAATCTCCTGCACCTGGTAAGTGTTACTGCTATTGCTTTGTGTGTGTGTGTGTGTTCAAAAGCATTTTTAAGATTTTATTAAGGAGGATGTCTTGTATCTCGAGAGAAATATAGTTAGCTTGGCAATTATCTTACAGAGTACAAGACTACTGAGGATGGATGGGTCGTACATGAAGACAAACAATACTATTTCAGCACAGAGACTGCTCCTATGGAGAAGGGTCGGGAGTTCTGCAAAAAGAACTTTGGAGACCTTTGCGTCATTGAGAGCGAAAGTGAAAGAAAGTTCCTCTGGCGATATGTAAGAAAAATCATTAATACTATGGAATAAACCATTCAAAACAAGTGAGCATGGGCATACATCCTTTTCACCATGGTGTTCTCCCTACAAGTTTTGATAGTGAAATTGCAGTAACACTAAGCCAGATTAGTATGAAGAATGAATGCTTACTTTTAAGGGAACTGTGGCTTCATTTTAGCAAAAAATATTACACTGATGAGCTATGATTGTGTAGGATATCCTAAGCAGTGGATCAAACCAGCAATTGACTTACATGCAACACTCAGAACACTGACTTTAGATCTCATCTGTTTATCTGGGCTGTAGTCTACCCAGCAGTCTCTTTTCGGTCCTCAAGTTTGCTCTTTTGCTTTTGTCTGGTTGTGAGAATACAATTATGCCGAAAAAACAAACTGGGACATGGATTATGCCATGAGAAAGAGCTTTGAGATCCTATTTCCTATAAAATTGGAACTGCTTGCTTTTTATGCTGTTTGATGCCAACTCCTTTTTAATCAGGAATGTGCTTAAAAGTCATGTTTGAACTACATAGAACATTTCCTGAGCTGGTTGAAGAGTGACAGTGAACAAGGGCCTCTATCAATTTATATCCAAATTCTAGGAAGACTTGTCCTTGAAAGAAATTTTTCAGATGAAGTCCACTGCAGACACTGTGCAATAGGTGCTGATTTCAGTGGCTTTCAAGCAAAATTATGAGAAGTGTTGGTACAGTGACCACACCTTTTGGCCAGTGGTGAAGTTTGACTGTGAACTCTCAGCTGTGAGCTGCTTTAACTTATATTTTGTGGCTAGAGAATATAGCAGTTCTTATCCTATGTCAGTTAGAGATATATTACTCATTAGTAACGCAATAGATTTATATGACAATAGAGGACATTTATACAATTTTAATTTTTGCATTCTAGATATTAAAAAATGGCAAAGAGGATGCATATTTCATTGGTTTACAACTGAGTATTGACCAACGTACAAGGTAGGTCATACCTAGTTTTGAGTCTTAATTTAAACATGGTTGTATTCTCAAATGGTTTAATTCCATCTTAATTTAGCTCTAGATTATCCAGAAGAAACACAACATGTTTCCTAAATAGAATTCACCCAAATCTAGCAAAAAAATCACACTGTAACTAATATATTTTGAACTTTTATTCAGGAATTCTAGTTTCCTTTATTCCGTGGTTTATATTGAAAATATAAATAGATGTCCAAAGTCTAAATATATAAGATTTCTGTTAGGTAAAATGTTCTTTTCCCCTGTCCTTAACTGCTGAGAACAAACTCTAATAAAGAAACAAATGAAACCTATTTTCTTTTTCTGGAACAAAGACAGCTGTTGCACTGTGAGGACAAGCAGATTTTCTGCAAGCCTTTCTGAATGTCAGTATACAGCACCATATTGATTTTGACATGAGATGTTTATTCAGGCCTGGATTCAGTTCAGTCTGTGTTTTGAAGTGCTTGGATAGATGCCTAGTAGATCTAAGTTCTCCTTATAGTCCACAGTGACAATGAGGAACATCCAGAGGACAATTAGGATGTTGGGTGAGCTAGGTCACCCTCTGAAAATGAGGTGTTTCTGCCTTTCTGGTTCTCTAGGGACCCTAAGACAAATACACTTTTAAGTACCTTGTGCATGTGCCTGAAGGATGAACCTGGCCACCCCTGTCACTTGCAGACAAATAGAAAGATGTCTCCTAATAATTTGCCTGGTTATGATTTTGTTCTTCATTGCCTACGCTACATGGATGTACAGCTTTTTCAACGTTTGTATTTTACCCTGTATGTCTTTGTGCAGAGACTAAGTTTAGTACAACTAGTAAAGAGGCAATTCGATGAAAAAACTTTGTACGCTTTACTATGAAAGGCTGTATTAAGCATATTGCAAAGTTACTTTTGGTAACATGGAAGCAATTCTATTTGTATGTTAAAGAAGCATTTTGTTGGATTGTTTTTCTTAAGCTGGATGGATGGCACTCCAGTGAATTATTTGGCATGGGCACCACATGAACCTAACTTTGCAAATAATGATGAAAACTGTGTAGTTATGTATAAGAATTTAGGTGAGTTTTGTATGTTCCTTTCATGAATTTCATTATTTGTGTGTTCGTGTCACAACATTTTTTTTCTTCTGAGAAGCACGCCTTCCTTCTCTTTTTTTTTCCTCTTTTGGAAAAAATTTATTGAAGTAGTCTGTAGTATTACTTATAGGAGTTAATAGTTTTGTACTCTTGAGTTTACCTTAAGCCTAACACAGGGAAGCTCTGATAGAGGTCTGAGGTTGTGATTGCTAGTTTATATTTGTGATTAAAATCGGCCCAATGTGTCACTATAAAATTTCTAGTACCTGGTTTCTAGTACAAAGCTTTTAACATTCTGTAATTACAGTGTATATAATGTGACATATTTTTCCTAGACACTGATATTGAGTGATAATAAACCAAGAGACAGCTTTGATCTTTCAACCAAAAGAACTTTATGTGAGAATGAGGGAAACTGATGTCCATTACCCAGCTTGAGATGTGGTGTCATACGATTCCCCATTTATCTCATATCCAGGATTTTGGAATGATATAAACTGTGGCTATCCATATCCCTACATATGTGAAAGGCACAACAGTTCCATTAATTCAACTGTTCCTCCAACAACATTTTCAACTCCAAGAGGATGTCATCCAGCTTGGCTTTCTTTTCGTAATAAGGTATCATAACAAGTACAGTGCATGCTGGATGTTTGGCAAAGCATAATATAGAAAATAAGGGAATTATTTAATCATACTGTTTCTTATTAAAACTAAATATTAGTATTTTTATGCAGAGAGCTAGCTGACACATGCATGCTTTTATTTGTTTGCCAATCCACTGTTTGGAGCATATTCAGTTGCAGTTGATGAAAGACATTCTCTAATCACCTCTTCAAATCTTTTGATATGCATTTCCTGAAGAGTTTAGTCAGAATTTCTGAAGTATTGATGCCTTGATCTTGGTGGTTTTTAACCAAACCATAAGGCTTTTTACTGACTACATTTTGTCTTCCTTAACTTTACTAACATGGTATGCTTTGTAGAATAAAAGTAATAATCAGGCAGGCTAAGATCAGTCATGCATAACTTAGCACTATTAGCTCACTGTCTATAAAAAAGTCAGGGTCTGCTTATTTTCTAGGGATTTCAGATCAACTCTACATGTTGAGCAAAACACTTTAATGAGACCTCTAATTTTATATAGAACCTGGACCAACACAAAAAGCTCATTTTAAGTTGAATGTATTTTTTCAGATAAATGCATTATTTTACTGCCTTTTCTCCATCCTGCTCTGTTTAAAGCAGTGGTTATCTATTGTGAGGGATATTGGAGTGAATTCTCCAAGTTCTCTAATTTGTTCATATTTTAGTGTTACAAAATATTTGGATCTACAGAAGAGGAACGTGTTACTTGGCATGCTGCGCGAACAGCTTGCATGAATTTAGGAGGAAACCTGGCCTCGATCCCTAATGAACAAGTGCAAGGTACTGTGTACTGTTTTGTAGCAACTAGGTGAGATGACATTTAATCCTTACAGATTGGCTGGTTTTCTTTGTCTGAATAAGAACAGGTTTGAATAATGATTGCACATCTGATTTTTGTCTCGAAACATATAATTTTTAGAAATTTACAATGAAGTCTTCACTTGAATCTACCAAATTTTGAYGTTGGCTCAGATATATATATTTATGTATATTGTTCTGGCAGCCAAAGTAGTGTTTTTTCCTGCTTGCACAGGATGCCAGCTGGACCCTGCAATTTCTATTCCAAACAACATGGTTTTACTACGTGGCATTAACGTGCCGCATGGCTTTCCTATTAAATCAAGCAGAACACCTTTAGGATGAGAACTTGTCTGTGGGCAAATTGAAACAGGTTTGACTGCTCATACACATACCCAGAATTCACCACATAGATGTGCCACTCTTTTCTCTAGAAGAGCTTATTTTAACAAACTTAAGACTTGAGTCCATTTCAGGGAGATGAGCAGGGGAAAGTTATCTCATGCTCCAATAAACATGGCACATGTTCAAACTAAAAAATGGGGAAGACCTTAATAGATGTTAATAACACCCTTTTTTTTAGACATAGTGTTTTATACTACAGTGATGAAAAACTGATGTTGCACAGCACATACTGTTTATCAGCGCAAGAGAGCAGACAGAAAAATCAAACACTGTAAAACAAAGCATTGTAGTCTGAGCAATTAAATAGTTTGAATTTAAACTGCTGACACGAACTTAGTACTACTTATGTTTTCCACTTGTGAAGAGTTGAAGAATCAAACTTTCATTTTTCAAACATAGTTATACTCTTATCCTGCATAATTTCTGCAGTACAGATTTCAGGTGGTTAGTTCATGCACAGAACTTGAATTCTAGATAAAAGAGAAATGAGCAATAAAGCTATTAGCACAAAACTATTATCATTGCAGGAAGTGATGGCATAAAGGCTTAAGTTGGCAGAACAGCAATGCCAGCATTTGGCAAAGAAATCTACAGGTTTCATTCCTGGAGGAGTAAGTTGCATACTTTTGAAAATAAACTAAAGGAAGGTGAATGATTAACAGAGCAAACAGAAATTAATCCATTTTCAGGGGAAAAAAGCTTCATAACAATGACTGCAGCAGATGGCAAAAGCCATGATACGTTCATTTTATCACAGTATTTGATGAATAGTGGATCAGTGAGTTGATGAATGTGAGCTGACCTAGCCAGGTCTATTTATGAGCCAGCCACATTAGCTAAGACACATAAGCACCCATCTGGACTGTGCAAAGCTGTGATAATTAATTTGCTTGTGTTTAATAGTTCTGTTAAGATTCATTTGAAGCACAGCACTTGTGTGTTCTGCTCCCTGCTAAGGCAGTGCAGGCTATTGCCCAGATGTCCAGCGAGGGAAGAAACACCCTCATGGTTCTAGAACAGCACTGCTTGTGCAGATACACAAATAGTAGGTGCTCAGTGGTGCTGTTAACATCACTGGGGGCAACCACTCTTGTGGGATTATCAAAAATGTCTGTGATCCCCATGGCTGTATATGTCTAATTGTGGGACTAGGATTCAAAAATGTCTTGAGACATTATAAAAACAATTTCTGTCATGTTTTTGGGATTCATCCCAGTACCACGTTACATACTTAGCTGAAGTATTTTGCCCAAAGCCACAGTTATAGATCACAGTTTTTTATATATATATCCCCTGTTCATCAAACTTCACATGCGTCTATCTCCTTTTCGTCTTACCTGCTTGTGTTGCCAAAAGTGGAGTGTTCTGTATTTCAGAAAACGTATTTAATATCACCAATCTCAGTGAGGCCAAACATTTCAACTCTCCTACATTAAAATTATTCCTCTTTTTCTTTGCATTTTTTTACTCTAGCTTTCCTCACCTTTCATATAAAAGATTTTGTTACTGATACATGGATTGGATTAAATGATATAAATCATGAAATGAGGTTCCTCTGGACTGATGGAACGGGGGTTTACTTTACAAACTGGGCCAAAGGCTTCCCATCGGGACGTATGGATGTATATGCATATAACGGCCAGGTAAATAGAAATCACAAATTGTTCATGAAATTTGATTTTATAGACTCATAGAATCATTTAGGTTGGAAAAGACATCTAAGATCATTGAGTTCAACTGTTAATACAGCACTGCCCAAGGCCGCCACTTAACCATGTCCCTAATTGCCACATCTACACATCTTTTGAATAACTGCAGGGATGGTGACTCGACTGCTTTTCCCCGGGGCAGCATGTTCCAATGCCTGAAAACTGTTTTGGTGATGAAATTGTTCCTAATATCCAATCTAGTTGTGTCAATTCCATGGCACAACTTCGGGCCATTTCCTGTTATCCTACCACTTGTTATACTACGGAGAAGAGACCAACGCCCACCTTGCTTTAGATTGCATTTATGCATTCGTGGTGATCTTAGGCATGACTTACTACTTTCATACTTTTATATATGTCAAATGTAAATCCAGGTAGAGACAATGGATTTGAGCCCTTGTGCAGTTGCTGTATCAGCTGGTGACAGGGTCTGTGGACTGCTCATACAAAGACTTGTTTCGGTTTTCAGTTGTCTGTGCTGAGAAGGCTACACAGCTTCTGTATTCAGCCTGTGTTCTCCCATGGGCTGTGTAAAGAGGGCAGTGGTTCTCCTGCCTCGTGGCATCTGCCTCAAAGCACATGGAATGAGGACATCCTCCTAGTCCTCTGGCGGCAGTTGTGCTGGAACTTGGCAGGTTTCTAAGCTGGCATGTGGTTTGCAAGGGGGCATTTATAAACATTCTCCTTAAACAGGTGTCTTACATAGAAGCACACAAGCAAATTCTCTTGTGTGTAGACAGCTCTGTACTCTGGAACTACAGCACATTATAGTGCTGACCCTCTCTTGAATGATGTTTTTAACGTAGAAACCTTATTTTTATGTTTGATGTCTTTTTTCATGTTTTTGAAAGTAACACCTGTGAGCTTCTTATCTCTAAAGGAGGAAAAAAATTAGGTAGAATTTGGAGTTCAAAAGAAAATATCTCTAAAATGTTACTTCTGAAAGGGAAAAAATATATTTTTATCTTTTTGTGTAAAGTAATAGGATTTTTATGAAGTCTTATGTGAAAACTTATAAAGTCCCTCTTTTACAAATTTCGGATTTATTTTTGTTTACTTGATCTTAGCCAAAAAAATGTTATCATAGTTAGTACAAAATATTATGCAACAGTTCAGTTTGATAGATTTAAATCCCAATGCTTTTCACTCTCATGTGAAACACTGTGAGTCCTGTGCATCTCCTCCTGGACAGAAAAAAAAGCAAATAAGTAAATAGAATAAAATAAATATGGATGTTTCATTGCACAAAATCACTTGTAACCCTGCAGGCTTTTACACTAATCGCTGTTTATTTAATGCGTGCAAACCTAGGTTCTAGCTATTGTGTCCATGTCAGAGAAGCTGAAATGTGGGGTGGCAAGGATGGTACTTGCAGATCAGTGGCTGCCTTTGGGCAGGAGCAGTTCTAACTTTCCTATGTGTACTATTACAGCTGGAAACAATAAATTGTTGCATTGCCCATTGAGGGTCCTGTTTTGTTTCTGGGGCAAAATTAACCAGTCTTTTCTAAAGTAATTGATCTAATTTCTCTTTAAATTATCTGTGATTCCTTCTCTCCATGCTGTATGCCCAAAGATTGAGAATACTGAAATTTCTCTGGTCTGCTTACTCAGCCCAGTGTTGTGCAATAGAAAGTAATTAAGAAATCTGTGAAGTGATAGAGGAATAGAGCATCCACATCAGAAAACTTGTGCTCTTAAATGTTACAAAGATATGAAAGTAAAATTACAGCATTACTTGTGTCTGAAGATGTAAAAGGAGGACAAAAGTTTTGTGTTTGCTTTTTCTAGCTATTTTTAACTGATTTTATATTTTTTTGCTTCGAGGCTGATTGTGTTGCCATGAGAAACAAACCTGTTAAAGAAGCAGGGAAGTGGGCCGATCAGAGCTGTGATAACAGCAGAGGGTATATATGCCAAATTAATGCAGGTACTCTTCTTTTTTGTTAAAACACAGTCAAAAGTTATGGTTTTTTGTTTCAGGGAATTGCTTAAATATGTGGATTTAAACATCATTTTGCTTCCAATAAGGATAAATGCACAAATTGTTCTTCAGGCAGGAACACAAGGGCCAAATGTGTCAGAAGTCTGGTTAGTCACTGCTCTCACCTGACCCTTCCCAGCAAATGCTATGTGTTGCTAAGTGTTGCTATCTGCCTGAGCTGGAATTTGTATCTGCATCTTTGTGTCCAGTATGACCCTTGATATGACATTTGTTCAATGGTTTTGTAATTTTCTCAACACACTGGCTTTCAAAACATGTTCTGGAAAATACTGGTTTGTGCCTGTAGCAGGAACTGTCTGGAGTGAGACTGTAACTCATCTGCACTAAACTTCAGCAAAATTGCCCCCCAAAAAATAGATTAAATATTTTAATCTATTATATATTTAAATATCTGAATGATTTTTAAGGACTGGTCTGTTGTGAAGTTTTTTATTTCTTGGGAAAAAAAAAATCCTTGGAAAACCATGCAGTTTCTGTAAACCATTTCATTTGATGAAAGAATGTTTTATGAAAAAAATTATAACCTAATCCTAAATAATTTCAGTGATACTGTTTTTGAGGCTTATACAGAATGCTCCTTTACGCTTTGTCAGAGGTTGCTTTAAGCAAGCAGCTCTTTTCCTTTCTATAGCTTTGTAATTGAATTTTCCTACTGATGCTGGCTTAAATAATAGTGCATCTAACCCATGGTGATTATAAATCAGGGAATATGAAATAAAGAAGAAAGGCCTTTGTTTAATTCTATTTGCAACCATAGTGAAATCATAATCCCCTTTTGAAAAAGTGTATGGGTAATTTTTCACCCTTTATTTTACAGATGCTGAGTTTCTGCCTTCTACAAGTTCATCCCCATCCAACATTATCCGTTATGGTAATAGTAGTTACTTGTTCATCCATTCCAAAATGACATGGGAGGATGCACGAAAAAACTGCAAACAAAATCAATTTGACCTTTCCAGTGTCTTAGACCCCTATAGTCATTCATTCCTGTGGCTGAAGATATTAAAGTATGGGGTACCTGTGTGGATTGGTCTTAACAGTAATGTGGTAAGAACATTAAACCAATTGAACATGATACTGCTTCTCTCATGGACGAGTCAGGAACTGAAAAGTCTTATTATCTCTCTTTACTTTGCCTTATTTGTTTATATCTTGGACCTAAACGCTTTCTTGTGCTCTCAGAGGAATACATCCTCTTCTGTTAATCTGATTAAATTGTACATATTACACATGCTTTTTACAATTTTTCTATGATTTTCCACTCTGTACACTTCCAAATAAGACATTTTAGGCTAGCAAGGCTAGCACCTTGAAATATCTCTTTGTATATATGGTGTATAAATATGATATATATGTGTGTGTGTATATATATCTATATGATATAAAATCCACGTATTTTAGAATTTATAGAAGAAAGCATTTATTCTAAATAATAATACCTAATTTTGAGAAATATAAGGTGCTATTACTGTGACCAGTTGAACATTTTTTAGGATGGTTAGCAAAATAATTAATTAGTTTACCTAGTTTAAATTCATTTGTTTCCCCTTTCCCAGTTCTTTGCTATTTTGCACATTTCTGCATATTAAAATGCAATGCTTTTTCTTCTTGGCACAGACACTTGTGTCACACTCACTCCATTTGGCTGAGCAAATGAAAAAAACCCAAATGTATAAACATAACACACCACTTCCTAAAAATCGAAAGATCCCTCTAACATTACTCACCAGGATGAATCACTGAGTTCACCAACTTTGCTGAGAAATGATTATGGTTTTAAATGTGTTTCAAGTTAAAATAACCTACGTGTCTTGAAACTTCTGGGGAAACAGCTAGTGCAAAAATGAATCATCAGAATTTCACTCCTACAAATTATTTTATATGAAATTGTTATTAGTCCCAAATTAAAGGTATTCTTAAGTTCAAAATTAACTCAATGTCACTTTGCATTTCCTTTTGCTGAAAAGCATTTGTTGCACTGTATTTCTCAATAAATAGCTGTTTGTCACAACAAAAATTTCAAAGTTTGAGCCATTTGTATTTGTTACTGATGTCTAAAAAAACCCCCAAACCCTCTAGCACAAAGTACTACACAGACAGACATTTTCTGAAGGAATGGTTAATGATTACAGTTTAATCATTCCAGTTGATGTGTTTTGTTCTTAGACCAATGGGCGCTATGAATGGATTGATAACTGGAGAATGAAGTACACGAAATGGGCTGAAGGGGAGCCAAAGCAGAAAATAGGCTGTGTCTATCTAGACATTACTGGAGCCTGGAAGACAGGATTCTGCAATGAAAGTTACTTCTCTGTTTGCAAAAAGTCTGATGGTAAGAACTTGAATCTGACCATTGCAATTACAATCAGTATCACTTTAGAGATGCTGGGTTTTATTTTAAGAGCTATATAGATGGAATTATTAGAATTTACTTAGGTTATATTGGGCTACTTTAAGCCAAACACATAGTAAGAAAGGGCTAGTGTGACTGAATAGCTATCACTCGACATCAATAATGTTAGATAAATTTTGCGACGCTTAGACTTTGTTGTCTATTCTGCTATTGAGTAAGATTGCAAGGTCAAAAGCCTCAAAAATCAAAAGGCAATGAATGTTAGGGAGTAGTCACGTGTTATTTTAACTATTTTTAATCAGTTCAAGCTCCCACCGAGCCCCCTCAGCTTCCAGGAAAATGCCCTGAATCAGAAGGACACAAGTCTTGGATCCCTTTCCGAGGTCATTGCTACTACGTCGAATCTTCATCCACAAGAAACTGGGCCCAGGCATCTTTAGAATGTCTTCGACTGGGTGAGTATCCTACTTACTGAGCACGTCTTCCTGACTTGTTTTTCTTAACTGTGGAAAGCTGAACATGTGCTATGTGTTTTTGTGATTTCAAGGATGGTCCAAGTGTTGGACAAGACAGTTGCATCCAATTACTGCCTTAATTTGGGAGGTAACGGAAAACAGCTGTCTACCACTGGCACACACTGTGTCTCATGCACGTAGGACCAGGCATGAGAGAAGCTGTGTGGCCTCATGTGGAGATCATGAAAGTGGAAAACTTGTGCTTTGACCCTGATGGGAGATAAACAGCTTCATCCACAGCAGTCACTAAAGCTTATTTTAACGGAATTTATGTATTTTGTATTCTTGATCTAATTTCCCCCTTGATTACTGCAGTTTTCCACTGGAGTGAAAGTTACAGCTCCCTAGCCTGGATAATATATTAGTAAACTAGGGCTGTTGTGCAGCTTCATTCTCTCAGCTTCCTTCTCTGGGAAAGGGATGAAGATATATTGACATTTGGTCGGACAAATAGCACCCTAGGCCTTCACTGATAATAAACCTACCAGTGAAACCCATCGCAAATACAGACACCTGGAGCTGGGTGAGAACACTCTCCCACTCTCTTCTGGTGCTCGGATTCATTCCTGGGTTCTCACGAGCCAGTATGTTGACAGGACAATGAGAATGCTTTCCACTGTGAAACTTGTGTCTCTAAGAGAGTTTTCTTTCCCTGTGTCTTCCAGGTGCCTCTTTGGTCTCGGTTGAAGACTCAGCTGAAGCCAGCTTCCTGACCTACATGACTGAACCACTTGAAGGGAAAACATCARCATTTTGGACAGGAATGTACAGAAATGTGGATGGTACTTTTTCTGCATTTGACATATTTTTTTCTTAGTGAATAATTAATAATATTTGACAGGAGTGTTGAAAATTGCACATTATACTTCTTTTATATATATATATATATAGTGACATTAGAAAAGATAATATATTATCCTTATAGGGGAAGCTGCTTAGTTGCAGCCAAGCAATAACCAATAATATATAACAGAAAGATCAGGCACAGAAACTTCACCTTACAGGAAGAAAAGTAATTCACAACAAAGGAAGTTACAAAGGTGCATCTAACAGTACAGACAGGACCATGTTGGGAGTTGAYCAAAGTCAAACGGTTCTTCTCAGATGTGAAGAGGCCAGGGATTCATGTGCTTTTCATTGAGACACTTCAATTTTTGAGCCGGAGAATAATGTGGCTAACATCACCTCTACTCTTTGGAATCACCATCCTGGAATGACCAATCTCTCATTTTAGTTACAGCAGCCCTCAGAACAGCTTCAATTGAAGATGTAATTGTTTGCATCTTTGGAATTGTGTATCACAAGTTTTTCTACTTTCTGCCTCACTTTAAGGAAATAAAGCAGGACAGAATAGGCAACAGGCTATTTTAATTAAATCCTAAATTTGATGATTATTGCTTTTTCTTGGATACAATTAATATTCAATTAGATAGATATTTCTGTCTATTTTATGATAGACATAAAAGTTCAATCTTGTACTGTTCAGGCAAAAAATTCCAGTGTAACAGTCAGAGGCAGGGTTGCAAAATAATTCAGGTGACTTGAGGTGGGGTTTTCTTGAGTCTTGGAGGATTTATTTTACAACTGCCTACCCAAGCACTTGAATGACAAACTTCTTAGGGAGAAGACAACTATTCATTTACATTGCTTGAATCTTAACCAGGAATCGTGAAAATCTTGGGTAAAGGAAGGAATTTGAGAGTAGTGATTTATGTGCATGACACATAAAGGAAAGCTGAGATTTACTCATGTGGTTAATTGRCACAAAAAATGTTTTTTAAAGTGGTTCTAGAGCAGTACAGAACAGTACACTTCTTACAGTGATCATAAACACAAGAGTTCTTCAGCTCTTCATTATATCTCTAGATAGTGATTACAGTGATTTCAGCATAACTGCATAACTAAATCTTGTACCTTTATGTATGTATCCAGACTGTATTCAGATGCCATGTCCTGGCACAAAGGGTGTCAGGAATTATAAAAAAAACCTCCAAACAAAAGCAAAATATGTAGAATCTTATAAGAATCCAAAATATAACTTTCATGCTGAGTCTAAGAATTTGCTTGAGTAGAACTTGCAGTCACAAGGGGCTCATTTATTCTAAATAAATAGCACTATTAAAAGAAAGAAAGAAAAAAGGAACCGGAAGGAAGAAACAGAAAGTCCCAGCATAGCTGAACAACAGTGATCACAAGATTTTTGAAGCAGATCTATAAAAAGGAAAATCGTCTGTGTAAAGCTTGTGGAAAGGAGCAGAAACTAAAAAACGAACGGAATAAAATTTGACTTAGAAAGACTTCAGTGTGGGCTTTGAAAAGAGTAACACAAAACCTTTCTACAAATTACTGAAAGAAAGAGCATTCTGGTGAAGTTATATTTTAACATCATTTATTCCTATAAATGGAATAAATAATTGACATTGCACTATTGCTATAATTGTGCTTTGTGGGAGATTCTTTTTGAGACTGTCTTGCCTTTGCAAGATTGGCAGATTGGTCTGCCATTTTCCAAAAATTGATATTGTATCATTTGCATAAAAACTTAGGGCAACATGTTGTGTCAGAACTAAAAGGTAAATAGTCTAGTGGCCTGTCTCCAAAAGTGGCGACAAGTAAATTTCTCAGGAAGGCAATAAATATGAAGGTGCCAGTAAGGAAATTAATAGTATCTTTTTTTTCCATATTCGATGTTTTTTCTATTAGGACAATGGCTGTGGCTAGACAATACTGCAGTGAATTTTGTCAACTGGAATGTGGGAGAACCTTCTTCTCAACAAAATGAGCACTGCGTTGAAATGTATGCAAACTCTGGTTATTGGAATAATATCTATTGCTCTTCCTACAAAGGATATGTTTGTAAAAAGCCAAAAAGTAAGTGCTGCATTTATGAATTAGTTTTATGTATGGATTATGCTCTTTGTATGGTAGTATTAGTAGATGGCCATTACACGCAATGCATTTGAGCTGGCCGATTTGAGTTTCTATAACCGCCAAGGGATGCACATTTGCATTCCAACAAAAAGATAGAATAACTCCTATCAGAAAGTAGAAGTTCTGGACACTGCTCAAGTCCCTTAAGAATTGCTTTTGAAAGACTGTGTTCATATCTTAACTGTACCTAGTATATAGACTTAACAAACTTGAGGGTTCTCTATTGATAATTATTGAGGAATCACAATGTAAGTACCACGCCTTGCGTACACAAATCTGTCTCATCTATATGCAAAAATATTCCTTAGGGTATCCCCTCTGTTCTGTCCATGGAGTACCCATTGCTTATTTCCCTCTGCCAGTCTCACGTGCACGTGTTTTCTGAGTATGATGTAGTGTTTCTATGAATTGAGTATTCATGAAGTGTGAATTAATTAACAGCTTGGGATCTTTTGTCTCTGTGTACTTCTGTTGTAAAAAGATGAATCAATGAAAAGCAAAGCAAGTAGCATAGTTTGAATGTGCTGATTTGAAAGTGTCCAGAAATAACTGAATGTGCAAATTTATCAGTAGGGACACCTAATGCAAATGTGTTCCTACGTAATAATTTCTTCCAGCATGTATTGCAATACCAAAATCTCTTACTTATGTTTACTAAGAAGATTGAAATGCATGTAGCAGCTGAAATACACCCACTTCCTCTACAATACTGGAAATGAGAGAAATTCTGCTATACTTTCTGTAAATTTGTTCTCATGCAAAATTATTCTTACTCAAATGCTTGTAATGATGACTGTATTTTCTACGGGAAATACTGCAAAATGTCAGATATATCCACCCTTTCAGACTCCATTTATCTGCCTTTTTGCTTTGTCATTGACATTATTTTCACATTCTATCCAGAATATTCATAGATGAGGGTAACAAATGTAAAATAAATTGCTACCATTCCTTTTTGACCATTCAATTCAACTATTTGTGCTGCTATTGGCATTTGCCTCTTTTGATGCTGAGCCATTTCAAGGAGCTGAAGCAGATGAAAGCTCGTTACTTTTTTCTAGGATTAGCTTCAGCCAATCTAGCCTACATATCTGGAATGCCATGGGCTCAGCCTAATTCCAGTGTCAATGCAAAGATTATATAGCCACTCACCCCAAAACAGGACGCAATCTATTCCTACATTATCATAGAAATGCAGCTTTTCTTGGCACAATTTTGCAGAACTGTGACAGTGCTCCACATGCTGAATTTAAACAAATTATTAAATAGCTAGATACTAATAAATGGGGTGTTAGAAGCATGGTTTAACTGAGTTGCACTGGCTATTGCTGGTTATGTTTGCTGTTTTCTGAAGAGGTTGAAACATAAAAATGTGACTGAAGTCTTCCCATAGAAAAGACACTGTTTTCTGTTCTATTTATTAAGGTAATTTTTATCATAGTAATTTGAGAGTTCTGTAGCAGGTCTACTCCATAAAGCATCTAACTTTATTTTGTAAGTGAGGAGGTGCTCAACCTGGAGAAGAGAAGGCTCTAGGGAGACCTTAGAGAGCTTTTCAGTACCGAAAGGGGGCTCACGAGAGAGCTGGGCAGGGACTTTTTACAAGGGCCTGTAGTGACAATCCAAGGACGGAAATTCACAACCTCCCTGGGCAGCCTGTGCCAGTGCTCAGTCACCCTSACAGTGAAAAATTGTTTCCTGATGTTCAGAGGGA
Organism: Amblyornis subalaris; assembly: GCA_018881555.1. Taxonomy (NCBI): domain Eukaryota; kingdom Metazoa; phylum Chordata; class Aves; order Passeriformes; family Ptilonorhynchidae; genus Amblyornis; species Amblyornis subalaris. Next base: position 4,064,845 of record JACAXG010000047.1, on the reverse strand, counting down.
ACCTCCTGTGTTTCAGTTTGTGTCCACTGCCTCTGTTCTGTCACTGGACAGCACTATGGAAAAGATGTAAGTGGGGACTGGTAAAAATAATTTAAATTCCTAAGCTCACATTTTTCAGAATGAAACATGATGCATTGATTCAACATTTAGTTATAAACTGATTTGATGTCCACATGGCAAAATAAAGATTTTCATCTTAAATGATGGCCCATTTCCCCAGCAAGTCAGATTTCATGGTCCAGATGTTAAAACTTAAATGAGCTACAAACCCTTTAGTTTGGATGTGATACCTGCTAAGACACTTTGAAGTTCATGAGTGATTTCAAGTGGCTATGAAGGTAAGCCATCAAAGTCTCTTGGCAAACCAAATTTATTACCCTTGCTATGTTTATATAGCAAGTACTGCAAGAATTTGTAATTATATCAGGGATTATGTTTGACCAGGTCTATCCTGAAGATGCTGTATAGATTTTCTTGTGTTTTCACTCTGATGTCTGGATCAGTCTCCACGAGGATTTTTGATACTTCTTCTTTTCTGCTAGTTTATGCAAATAACTACATATGAGACCAGAATACACTAGACCATTGTGCTATACCTTAGGTGTATATAATTTTTTATGAACTAAACCCAAGTGTTTTCAGTATTTAGTGGTTTGTATTACCATATATTTATCTGAACATGATTTTCAAAATGTTCTAAATATAGAAATAAATAATAAATAATGTAGAAATAAATATAATAATAATAATAATATAAAAAAATTMTTCTTCAATATTTTCAAGTTCCAGCAACTGAAATGCCACCAGCATCTGAAATTCCACCAGCTGAAATACCTACAAAGGGTAAGAATATTATCTTTCAAGTAGAAAAAACTAGTCCCAGATAAGATCATAAACAAAAACAACCCTATTCTGTCTTATGTCTCTTAAATTTTCTGATATACCCAAGTACTGTACTTTTTTTCTAGGAGCATATTGTTTTCTAGTAGTATACAATATACTCCATCTGGTGTACAAATGTAGATTTAAAAAACTAATAATTTGGAATATAGCGTGCAACTTTAGTGATTTAAAATCAAGTTATGTTGCTACATTTGTCTCTCATTATTTTGAAACAAATGAACTSTTTTTGGTTAAAAGATCATGCATTCTAAAGAACTTGTTTCCAGTAAACAGAAAAAGAGTATGTAGCATTCTCTTGATTTCTTTCTATTTGTTTCCAGCAATGACAAAGGATGAGAATGCTTCTACCCTCAACCACAGTAAAACAGGAGTTGTAGTTATTGTTGTTGTCATCATCCTAGTTGGAAGTGGCCTTGCAGGCTATCTCTTCTATGAGAGAAGAAAGAATTGCTTGCCAACAAATGACAGCTTTGAGAATAATTTGTATTTTAATAGTGATGCAGTTCCTGGAATTAGTGACACAAAGGATCTTGTGAGCAACATAGAACGGAATGAACATGCAACACTGTAATATAACAAAAGGAAATTTAATGTAATATGTAATATAAAATGTAATGTAATAAAATAAAATGTGCCTTGTTTTATTAAAGTTATGCAATTAGAATTAAGCCAAAGGTATTTTCTCATGTGCAATTACTGTAGTAACCTGGTTTGGCATGTGTGTGTAATGTCATATACAGCAGTTACTTTATTTTGTAGCCATTGTATAAGGTGTAAGATTTCAGATCTCAGGATTTGATGATCACACTGATGAGTGTGGGTCTTAAGAAAACCGATAATGTTGACTGATTATTAAATGAAACCATAGAAATGGATGCAATAAAGGAAGCAAAATGTAGATAGATCCACTTGAGGAATGCTCCCAAGATTTGAATTTTCCGCATCAGATTTATTTCAAACCATGCTACTGAACAGATCCTCAAAGCTATTCAGTAAACATCTCTCAAATTCTACCATCTTTCAATTACTCCCAGGGATTTAACTACAGGCATAGTTACTAGATGACAAGTGTGTGTTTGGGCACATCCTTTTTGAACAATGTGGGGAAAAAGACCTTTATGATATTTCAGTTCCCACAACTTCATACAACACATAAAACCAAGTATGTAGTTCTTGTAGTTTATGTATTCTAGGATTTAATGAGCTAGAATCTGGGGGCAGGCCTCTGGAATGGAAAAGTGTGGTTGATATTCACTGCCAGAGTTTTGGCTGGCGCCAGCTGGGTTTGTTGGCAAGAGATGATGAAGGTCATGGCAAAACTTCCTTCTTATTAGGACAACAGTTACTGAGGAGAGCAAGGAACATTGCCTATGCATATTCTGAAAGTTCCTAGGAGCAGAAGGCTTCTGGATAGCTGTGACGGTGATCACGTGGTGGTACTGCTCTCTATGACTTCTCAGTATGTAGCACAGATTTGTGGGGTGTGTGCTGCAATTCAAGAACAATTTAGCTTTACCAATGTAATAGTTATTACTGATTTTATTTACTTTCTAAAATGGCTAAATCAGCTACTATTTATGGAAATCTTAGATTCTCCAATGTGGAGTTTATATTCCTAACTTTTGTAAATCCTGTAAAATGTAAATCATGCATGATTCCTCACTTGCATACAACGGTTTTCAAGACTTGATTTTGTAGTTTCAGATTTTGCTCTGCAAAATAAATAGTAACTAGCTTTGATTTTTAAAATAGTTTTTCATTTTATAGTCTTGTCTATATAAGGATAAAATGAAAAAGGAGATGATTCCACTGTGGAGACATTCCATCAAAAGTTGTGATCAAGTATTACATTAGCCATATTTTCCGGAATCTGTACCAGGAGTATCTGCTTAAGCACAAAGCAAAAATGTGAGCTGAGTGATTTAGTAAAAATCTTATATTACATACATGTGTAGGTAAGGTGGGAAAATTTGTCCAGGAACTCCTTTTCTCTGGCTCTGCTCATTTTCTCCCAGTTATTTCCTTTTTTTGTTCCTACTGCTGTTTCCATTTTTAATATGCAATTGTTTAAGAATGTTTTTTCAAGTTACCTCTGATGATTTTTTACATCATGGTTTGTGACAGAAAGCTCTTGACTGACTGATTAATGATGCTAAGGGTCACGTTGTTTCAATTATATGGAGAAGTGTTGCTGGTTAGAAATTTATGTGGAAGGGACAATGAAAGGCCAAGAGAGCCTGACTGGAATCCCACAGTGTGCTGGCTGTCGAGCAAACAACAAGCAGGTGCAGTCTCTACCTAAAAGTTCAGTCCTGTTCTGGGGCCCTGCACAACCTTAAAATGGTATCTCTACACTGAGTCATTCTTCCAGATAACATTTATTCCCATGCACATGCAAAGGTATGATTGGAAAGAAGATAAAGACAGAGGGAATGTTTCAATTTTGGTTTTTTGCCATACTTATCAGGTACATGACTAAAAAGTGTCAAGGAGCAAATCCAGCTACTGGAGCCTGGGTAGTTCTGAGCTTATTCATCCATTTATACTGCCTGAAATCCAGGACCATCTTTGAGTTGAAGTGAATTAAAAATGCCGTGCTAGTTAATAACTAGTAGTAGATGTAGCTGCTTCTGTGAAATGGTGTGTCAGTTCTGCTCTCCTGTCCGTATAGGTACAGAAAAAATAGAGAAGGTTCCAAACAAGAAGCTCTACTCTGAAGATGGAGCTACTTAACCTGCTCATTTTGGAAAGAGTGTGAGTGAAAAAGACCGGAAAGATTTTCAGAAGAGGAGGAAATTTAAGCTGCACGTTTTACTGTCCCCCATATTTAAATACAATGGAGTTGAAGCAAGTTTCCCATTAAAAGGATTAACATGGAAGCCGTAGCATTTACAGCACAGGAAATCATTATAGTTCCATGTAGTAAGCAGAAGGTGAACACTGATACTTTATACACAAACTCTAATAGAAGTTTTTGAATAGAAGGAAGAGAAACAAGCCTGAACACTTTAATCAATACCTGATTAATAAAAGATTAAATGGAAGACTGTCACCTAGGAACAGAGATAAGGAAAATATGCTTCTCTATTTTACTGGAAAAAAGAAATGTGTCTTATTTGAAATGATTCATGTTCATACGGATGCAATATAATTTGATACTTTATGTATTCTGATCCTTTGCCAAATCTTTCAAACATTTTCTAGTACAGACTGCTGTTCGTATTGGGGTTGGTCAGGTGCCATAGAACCAGACTCTTGCTCTTGTGATCTCTTACTTTGTCTCCCCAGTAGACGCCTCTGCTTAGGGGAGGTCTCAGACTGTGTGTTGCATACATGTACATTCACAGAGGAACTGGGTTCTTGCTTTTCTGAAATATACTTGCTGTAAAAACAAGGAAAATAATTCCTTGATAAACAAGATGAAACATAAGTGATGAATAGAAAAGCAAATAAAATTTTTAACTGATCACTAATAGTTCATATCTATAATCCTCTGATGCCGCCAATATTTCTTAAGTTTGATCAGGGGGTTTACATAAATGAAAGTAACAAATYGTTGATTACGTAGGATGAAAATATAGTGTGACGGTGCAAGGTGTCGTGTTTCTCTTTCAGTATGTTTTGAGTCTGTCTAAGAGAAATGGAAAGGTTGTTCACTTTCTGTTGTTTTGGGGGTTTTTTTAGGCTGGAATGTTTCTACTGAGATTTAGAGTATGACTTTTTTAAAAAAATAAACGTTTACAGTTGGACACTGTGATTGTGCTTTTTGTGGGGATTCTGGATTGAAATCTTATATCAAGTTATAGCAGGCTAAATGATCACAAAATTACTTTCAGATTTCAATACAAGTGGTTTTTTTGAAAATGAATTATTTAGCTTCTGTATGGAAGCATCCAGTTGAACCCGGACGGGCTCATCCATGCATGTCTGTAGGCAGCTGAGGAATGACTTCTTGGCAATATTCAATAGTGTGTAAAGTTTTGTCTCTTCACGTTGCTACGTTTCTTGATACTCTTGTGTTTAATTCTCATTTCCTCTTTTCTCTGAAAAAGTTCGGACTTCAGAAGAAAGGTGGTGAATTGGCACACTGCGAGTGTAACTTCCTGCCTGGGAAAGAGATTGCCAAAGGAACAATGCTGACTCAACGCAAAACCCAGCAGCTTTTGTTCCTTGCCACTTCTAAAATGTCCGGCTGTGCCTTGCCATGTGGCAGATCCAGWGCACATCTCTGCAGTCCTCTGGTTTTCTTTTCCACTTTGTGGACTTTGATGCACTCTGCTCAGACAAACATACGAATGCTGAGGTAAAGCTGACTGTAGTATGTTTTACTCTTTTTTAGCCTCTCTCGATAGATTGTCAATGCCAGTCCTTCACCAAACACTGATCTTTCTTCAGAACAGAAATAGTTTCTTTTTCTCTGTTGTAATAGTACTTTTTGCCTCCTGGTAGCTTTGGAGATTCTGAGATGTTGTAGCCAGCAGAACCACAAGACACATTTCTCCTGCTTCTGGAAAAGGAAGGAAGGAAAGTTGGAAAATTGAGGTTGCAGATTCAAGCACTCCATTGTTGAGGAGTACCAAAATGCTTGACTCCAGTGCAGCTGGATCATGACTTACTGAGTAGTTGGATTCAGCTGTTTTGTGGAGCAGCCTTCTCTTTTCTTCCATTTTCCTCAGGTCTCAGTATCCTTCTCAGGTTCTCATTCTTTTCACGGCTTTGGTCTAACTGTGCCTGCTGGGCTTCAGGTCCCACTGTACTTCTACGGCTCCAATTCTTTGCATGGCTTTGCTCTAGCTGTGCCTGATAACCTTCAGGTCCCACTGTTCTCTCTCACTGTTGAATTTTGTTCTGCCCTAATTCCCTGTGTAGGTTTTTTGACCCAGTGGGTCATTCATCTGCATCGGAGAGTAATAGAAGCAAAATCCCACATCTTCATGTGTGTCCAGGGTTTCATTGGCTGCAACGGCAGCAATTTCACCGCAAATACAATACTGGGGAAAGTATCCCATGCCAGCCTGTCCTGGAGGTATGGGAAATGAAATTTTTCAAAGTCCATATGCAAAAACAGATGTAAAGTTTCCAGAGGAGTACCTGTTCTCTTCCGTGTACTCTGTTTTTCTAGCTCTTTTACCTATCATGGAGAGAACTTTTTCAAAGTAAACATCAGAATTTTGTCAGAATGCCTGAAGGGTGTACACTTTATGGAGTGCAAACGTTCACAGACCAACGGGATGAAAAATGTGGCAGTATTCCTTGTCAGTTTAGTTTTCATCAGTAGCAATAATTAAAAATCCAGTACTTTCAAGTTCTAGGTGCTCTTCTTTCTAGAATTGTGTAGTTTCTTTCCCAAATTTCTTCAGTCGTTGCTGTCAGTTGAGTAATTACTCCTGCATATAGTCAGGAATGGAGCAAAAGAAAGAATAGGTGCCTCCTGAAAAATGCAGATCTTATTTTCTACAGATTTTTTCTTTTCTGTGGAATTGCAGACATGGAAAATTCTGATTGTCTCTGATCCCAAGGTCATAGTTACCTGCTCTGCATGATGTTTGAGCCAATTTTTTCACAGTACTGTATTGCAGTTTGGCTTTTTTCATCATTTATTGATATAGACAAATCTTCCTCTTCTTTTTTTACTTCTTTCATTAATTTCTGCAAATGAGACAGAATTCCCACCTTTTTGTAAACATAATGATTCTGACTTATAAGGTGTGTATTAAAAAATCCACGCTAAAATGTTACCTGTTAGATCTCATATTTCCATGGCAAACTTGTATAGAGTAGAGAAACTGGCTTAGAAAGCAAAGCTTATTCATTAAGGTATTATTTCAAAATTACTCATGTGACATGACACAGTTCCGTATTTGAAGCTCAGAACTTCCCTGTATCTGTTGGGTCTTAAAAAGGGTTTGTTAATCCACTCCAGTGCAGAGGGGTTTTCTTGCAAGGCACTGATTCAGTCTTTAGCATCAATACAAGGTGAAGGGCAGAAGGGAGTGAAATATTTGGCCATGTCTGTCTACTTGTCCTTGATTTTTCTTCTCTCCATTAGTACATCTCTTCAAATGTCTGGTAAGTCTTTGTCCTCTGCTGAGTGTGGAGGTTTTCAAGTTCTTTATCATGTGATCTTGATATCTACCTTGATATCTTGGTGGGCAGTGAATTTAGATCTAGTCACAGCATATAATTTGAAATAAATTTCTTTAATCCTGAAATGTGGTGGTATCTGCATAGACATTCTCTTTCCTTAACCCAGTTTTCAATGTGGTGTCTGAGTGAAAGAGTTATACCAATGTGGGCAAAACCTTAGCACTGTTGATTCTTGAAAGTGAGCCAGCTGAATGCAGGTGAAAGCTGACTTCAATTTGCTCCACTGGAGGCTAGAAGAGCTCAGAAGTACAGAGCAGTGGACTCTCAGCACGCACAGAACTACTGTCTTGTGTGTGCTCTGAGTTTCTTAGACAGCTCGTATAGACCACAGCATACTGATCATTGCATATTGAAATCTTTTTTCCAAGCTGACAGCTTTAGTAGAGACTTTAAAAGCTTCTGTCCATTAGTTTTCACATCGTCCCACTGCTGAGAGCAAACAAAGTGATGCTGTGTCTTTCTCAGGGGAAGCTTCCAGCTAGAGCACTCCGGGAGTACAGTGCTATTGCTTGAATGGCAGCAGGGACCAGCCAATGCTGATCTAATTCACCACAGGACAATTTCTTCTGTGTGTGCTTTTGGGTGAGACCAAGCCAGCTCTAACCCATCCTTTGCTAACCTTCCCAAGAACCACTGCAGCAGCAGAGCTCTGCCAGGGAAAATTCCTTCTGGCTTGGTCTGGTCTGTAACCTTTCAGAGCAACACCACCAAGGCTCTCCAACCACTCCCTGGCAGCTGTGGGATGGGGAGGGTTATGAAGGCCCGCTTAACTATTGCATCCCTGGCAAGAAACCCCGGATAAATCTCAATGGCACTGCTGAGCAAGTTGTGTGACGTTGCCTGTCACTTAGAAGAGAGCAAAGGGATGCAAGATAAGCTGCAAAAATAGTCAAGATTTGGAGCAGGCTGAAGTTGTAGCCCTTTTTTCAAGCTCATCTTAAGAAACAAAACCCTGCTGTGCAGTATCTCACATTTATATTTACAAATGCAGTTATTAATAGCACTTAGAATATTTACTTACTCTAACTGTGCTCAGAACTGATGATGCTGCAAGTTGTGGCTTCCCTCCTGAGAAACTTACAGATAAGTCTGTGAAGAAATGGCTTTTTGCACAGCTGCCAAAGACTTCCAAGATAATTAGCAAAAAATGAAAAATACTCCACTTTCTTGGTGAACTGAAAACCACAATGTCATTCTGGGCCAAATATAAAAATTATATAATTTTGAGTATGTAAACAATTGTATGTACAAACATATGTAGCTCAAAAGCAAAAAAGTCCTTTTACTTGTAGAACTAAAGCCTGTTTAATATGTTGTGCTGGAACGTGGAAGAAATGACGAAATGTAATGAATGAATTTTTGACAGGCATTTTGAGACCACTGTGCTTTAAGGAGCGATGTGAAGAAGAGCTGTATTGAGAGAGCTGTATTTTCAGCTTCTGTGTTCTTTCATTTTAAAAGTATTTTCATAAATATCCTTCATACTGATCACTAACCTCCCTTGATTTCTTTTTCTATGAACTATATATACTCAATTTTTTTTTTTTGGTAGCAGACTGTCATATAGCAAGTAACTGACTTTATATCCTGAAAAACCTGTCCTCAGATGTTTGCATCATCATTTCATTTTATAGGTAGTGGAATATTTTCAATCTATAATGAAGATAGCAAGCTCTGTGCCCAAGCTCAGAACTCTAGCTCAGTCATAACTACCACTTGTGATGAGCACAATGAGTTTCAAAAGTTCAGGTGGGTCTCTGCCACACAGCTGCTGAGTATGGCACTCAAGCTGTGCCTAGGAGTGCTCGCCAAGGACGATGAGGCTGCCATCACGTTGGAATCCTGTAACAGGACAAATGAACTCCAGTGGTGGGAATGTAGAAATGAGACGATTGCAACCCATGGCAAGGATTTATTTCTCAACTATGGAAACGGGAAGGGGAAGAAAATCAGGCTGTCCAAAGGATCCAACAAAGGGAGCAGGTGGAAAATCCACAGAAGTGCAGACAGTGTGTGCTCTCGGCGCTATGAGGGTGAGTACCGAAATTCCATCTCTATTTCTTGGTAACTTGACTGCCCCTATATACAAAGCATTCCACTGCCTTACAGTGACTCAGGAGTGGAGATAACTATAAATAGGGTGTAGAAATGAAAGGCAAATAAATCTGTATACTTTTCGGCAAATATAACTGTATACATTTCTGCATAACTTGTAAAGTGCAATTCTTTCAAATGGTAGAATAAAATGACAAAGGCCTATGATGTAATCTTAAGGAAGAATGCGAATTCAGTTTGTACAGCAACAGCAAGAGGAAATCTATGACTGCTTCAAAATACGTCTGATCAATTTGTAGAAGAGATGATTGTTTTATATTTAGTTTTTGTTGTTGCTACTGTTTGCTTTGATCACTAATGATCTCCAAGAAGTCATTTTCTAATTAACATAGATGGAATTCACCACTAGCCTAGTAGTGCCTAGTGTTCATTTGCCTAGTGTTTACCAGGCCTAGTAAAAAGAAAAAGTAGGAAAAAGCAAGAGAAAAAATGGTGCTTAATGCAATGTTTTATCACCCTGACAAAGGACCACTGGGAAGTAAGAGCTCCTTTTCCTACAATTTTATGGTTATTGGGCTATGTAAAGTGGGCATTCAGGATCAAGTGATCAATCTCCTTTCTGTTGTGACACTGATAGATCGGGAATTTAAGTAATAAGTGAATAATTTTTTGTTGTACACTTCAGCTATTCCAGCAGGAATGAAGTTTGTCATAATTTTGTCCTGACAGCAGCAAATTAGACAGGATAGTGATGGGAGGGTCACTTCCTAGCAGAGTCACTTGCAAGTTTAAGATATAACTTCCTCTCATGAAGACTAATAAAAATATTGTGATACCTCCGTTCCAAGTTTTTTCAACCATACAGGGAAAAAGAATGAAAGAGAACGTATACATTATCTAACGGCAGAAGTATGGATGCAGTGGGAGAAGCTGAGTCACAGGGACCTCTGACACAGTAGTCCAGAAAGCAATGACATGGAAAAGTTAGACAGAAATTAGTTTGAGGCCCAATTAAATGTCTGAGAGTCTTAGTTCTGAATATTTTGCCATAGTCATACCTGATTGGCACAACAGCCTTGTCAAGGTTCAGGGTAACAAAGTACTGATGTGTTGAGCCCTGCATGACTCAGCTTTCTCCATGGAGAGCTGCCTATGAGTTTCACTGTGGTGAGCATCTGAGGCCAACCGACTGTTGAGTATTGATCTCTGCTTCTCTCCATAGATATCTATACACTGGGAGGAAATGCCTTTGGTGCGCCTTGCGTGTTCCCCTTCAAGCACCAAGGGAAGTGGTATGCTGAATGCATCCCTCGGAGGGATGATCCAGACTCTCTCTGGTGTGCAACTTCTTCAGATTTTGATAAAGACCAGTTGTTTGGAAACTGTCCTCTAAAAGGTAAATTATTTATAAAAATCCCAGGAAAGGTGTTAAGCAAAAGTTTTGTCCACTGACATGGTCAAAATCTTGGGATGTGTAAATAGCATTGGACAGTGAGCTGAATTCTGGCCAGCCTAGTTCACTCGTGAGCTGTGCAGTGAGGAAATGAGGTATCTGCTCTTCACTCTGACTGTCCTACAGGATTCCCAAGACTGGGACATACAGGGACTATTCTGAGGGTGGTGACTGGGACTGATAGATAAAGGAAGAGAAAACCCCTAGGACTGGGTTTCCTGATTAGGAAAGTCAGGACAAATCCAAGACGGAAAGAAATGCAGTGGATGAGGAAGGTGAGATATATCAGGAGACTGTGGTGTATTATAGGATGGAGGCGGGAACAGGAGAGCTTTAGTGAAGGAAAGGGTGCAGGACAGAGGCAGTGACCTTCACTTGCCTTCAGTGCCCCAGTCCTTCCATACACCTACAAATCATCTACAGCTTTCCAATAACCCCAACAGAAGTTCCCTACCCCTTCATCCCCACTTCACATGTGACTGTGTGGAAATGATAATTTCTGTTGTGTTGGGAGGTCTAGGAGGGGTCTGAAGGTAAGAAATGTGTGTGGAGACCAAAACTTCTACACAGTGAATAGAAAAATAATTGTACAGGTAGAATATATCTGTGAGTGGGTTAACATGGACTGAAATGTGAGAGAAGTAGATTAGTTATATAAATAAAAAGGAACAAGGTCAATGTAGAAAAATTTGGTTTGTAAGGGTAAATAATTCCTTATGTGGTTAAAATATTGTTAATATTGAATGAACAAAGTATATTTACGTGAGACAAAATATATGTAAAAAAATTATCAAATCACACAGTTATATAGTTTTAGTCTGCAGCAAAGATTTTATTTTCTGGGTTAGTAAATACGATTATCTTGTCAAATTGCTGGTATTATCTTTTATAGACACCACCCACAATAACTACTGGAAAAAAAATCCTGTGACAGAAACCCACTACCAGATAAACTCAGAGTCTCTTTTGACATGGCACCAAGCAAGAAAAAGCTGCCAGCAGCAGAATGCAGAATTATTAAGTATCACAGACCTTCGTGAAGAAATGTATTTATTAGGTAAAGTAAAAAACAMTTAAAATATATAAAAAAATGCACTGTTTAAATTGAAAGTCAGTTCCAAGTCTTTAACTTGGATACTTACATTTACCTCATAAAAATAGATCTCAGTGACATTTTTAAAAGAGCTTGTCTCTTTCTCACAAACACTTTTATTAAAAGAATGGAAAGAATTGAACCTATATTAGGAAAAGATATCCTTCGGGCTTTAAAATATTATTTCCTGCTTTATTGAATAACTTAAAATATCAGAGGCATTCAATAAACTGTCTGTTTATTTCTTTTGGCCATTTAGGGCTCACTAGTGACCTGGGCATCAATGCAAAGCTCTGGACTGGTCTCTACGATGCACTTGACAGTGGCTGGCGGTGGACTGGGGGCAGTCCTTTCAGATACCTCAACTGGGCTCCAGGTAAGTGCACCTTTCTTAAATGATAACCAACATCTGGGCCAAAATTTCCTCGCCTTCCCTCTTGGCCATCCCAGTGATGCTGTCTTGTCACTTGGGAATCATCACTCTGAGGAATAATACCCCAGTGGCTTTGCAGCCGCAAAAGTCTTGTACATTCCCTCCTGTGAAGAGGTGAAAAGTCTCACTGTTAACAGAAGGATTCTGTGCCTCTTTTTTAAAGGAAATCCCTCTGTGGAATCTGGAAAAATATGTGGGACCTTCCAAGGTAGGAATGGCAAATGGGAAAACCAGGTGTGTGATCGGAAATTGGGATATATCTGCCAAAAGCGAAACACCTCCTTGGATACTTCCACCATTGCCTCAGGTACATTGGTCAAAAGCTAAGGCTATTTTCACAGTCAGTGAGAGATACTGTGAGGATGCCACATATGAAATGGCAATACATTGTCAAAACAAAAGAATAACTGTTATTGACCTGGGTCAAATACTGAKAAGACTTTAATTTTCTGGCTCATTTTAAAGATGATATCTAAATGTTGTTCATCATTTTGAAGAGATTCCAGGGTACTAGAGAAGGCAGGATTAGGTGTTTAGCCATGTGGTCCAGACCACGAAATACTGATAAATATCCTGTGCTCTGAAATATACTCTGAAGATATGTTCTGCTAAAAGATGTGAGCCACCATTCGTGCTCCCCTGCTCTCTCTGACCCTTTTTGTTCTACTCTGAGAGGAAAAAACAGAATATGCATCTGGAACCTTTCCCCAGTTGAGTTCCCTTTCCACTTGAGGCAGACTAGGTCTTATCTATGTGAAGAAAKAGGTGTGCAGTTGCTTCACCTGGGAATTTCTAGCATGCAACTAACTTCACAGTGCCTCTCTCCACTACATATATACGAGTATACAAGATTATATAGCTCAGGGATGCATGGCACAGGCATATCCTGTACTTCTGGCTGCATCCAGGCAGTTCACTTGGAATAGTTTCTGACCTTGCTAACCTCCAAACAATTTCTGGATGCTGTTTAGGGGAATGCAAGTTTGCCCAGGTCCAAACATGTCCAGGGAGCATCAGACAGAGCAGTTGACCACACACCAATATTGAGCGCACATCCTTCCCTCTTCTGTTTATTATGTAGGTCCAGAGTGTGTGAATTTTCGAAGTAATGGAAGGTGGGCTGGCAATACTATGTTCACACCAAGAAATAGGTGCTGAACAAAGTGTTCGGCATTTCTGTGCAGTTGGGATTTCTGACACATCTGATATGATATGAATGTGTCTGGACTGTCTGATATATGATTTGGGCTGTGTAAAAGCTCCAACTGGCTCCTGAACACCTGAGGTTTCCAGAGAAAAAATACAAAATCTACAAAATTCAACAAGATAGAGTCCCTGAGCTGGAAAAGAGGCACTTTTCTGTAGAATATGGCTGTACCCAGAGCCTCACTGAGAGGGATTTAATGTGGAGTTGTGCCCTGCACATTTGCATGCCAAATTACTCAGTATTTATTTAATCCTGCAAAATAGTTTTTTGGGAGCTCCAAGCACAAATGGGAGGGAAAAATCTGTTTTGTAGTCTTTGTACCCTGAGATTTTGGCTTTTCTCATCTTCTAGTATGTGCTCCAATATTTCAAATTCATGTCAGTACACGTCATTTTCTTTTGGTGCAAATAAAACCCTGAATAGGACTGCTCATTAATGACGTAATTTTTTTTAGGTCATTTGAAGCCTTTTAAGTGCCCCAGGGAATGGATGCCCTACAGAGGTCATTGCTACCGAATTTTTAGAACACCAAAAATATGGAAGGAAGCCCAGTCTTCCTGTAGAAAAGAAGATGGAGAGCTGGCGAGTATTCATAATATTGAAGAGTACAGTTTTACAGTGTCACAGCTTGGGTACAGTGAGTATTCTTGCAGGTCACCTTTTTTTTTTAATCTGGGATTATATGTTGCTATTATTCATTTAATCACTGTAACCATGATCTTTTCTTTTTTTTAAAAGTTCTTCTTCAGTCAAAAGTGGGTGTAAGATGTAATTATTCCATTATAAGCTATTCCCATACCTACAATTAACTTTGTGTTCCCAGAGCCAGATGATGAGTTGTGGATTGGTCTAAATGACTTCAGGGTTCAAATGTTCTTTGAATGGAGTGATGGCACACCTGTGACTTATACCAAATGGCATCATGGAGAGCCAACCCACACTTGGAATAAGGCAGACTGCATCCTTATGAAGGGAGAGGTAAAAATCCGTCCCCCACTCTCATGCTTTCTTCTGTCCTTTGTGCCCACAAAAGGAAAACGTCTGTGATTAAAACAAAAAAAAGAAAAGAAAAGAAAAAACGAAAGCAAAAAAGAGGAATGATGGTTTTAAAAGTATTTATGAACTTGGTTTAATCCGGGATATCTTAGTGTGGAGGGAGACTCGAGACCAGATCTAGTAAGGTGTATGATGGAGCACCACAAGCAGTGCACTGCATGGAGGCTTGGTCTTCTCTGAAACAATTCCCATCTGAAATTGGTTGAATTACTCATCATCCACACTGAACATGACTGATSATAGCAGAATAGGTTCTCAGAGCAGAGACTTTCTCATTTTTCCTCTGAAACATCTAAAATATATGGGGTTTAGGGCTACTTTGGAGGCTCATATTACTGGAGACACAAAAAAGTATTTAAAAAAAATCTATTTTGTTTTATACTCTTTATAAAAAGACATATAATGTTGTGGAAAAGACTTAAAAAAAACATTTTTCCATATTATGTTTAGTTTATCCAGCATTTCGTTGCTATAGTCCTCTGGTTATTTGAACATAATAGATGTTACGCTGGTAAGAATAGAGTGGAACAGCATTTTTCCTTCCTGCTCTAATCAGCCACTGAATATTTAATACATCCAGCCCTCATTCTCACGCCTCCGAGGAAATGTGGCCCTTACTGTATGTATTTGGGAGTCTTTTTTGGAGAAAAAGCAAGGCAAGGAAGACAGCTGAAAGAGTCTCAGCCATAGGAAGAGAGAAGGGTTCTTTCTGAGCATGGTGAATATTCTTGTTGGATCTGAATTTTCTCTAGCTTTCACTTCTCTTTGTGATTTCTTCTTACCATACTCAGGATGGATCCTGGGTTGACAGTGCTTGTGAAACAAAATTTGGCTACATCTGTAAAAGGAAACCCTTGGCTGAAGAATCAGGGGAAGCTGAAGTTACTTACCCAGGCTGCCAGAAAGTAAGTGTAAAACAAAAGCAGCAAAAGGTTGCTACATATTACTTTCACTCCCATGATAATAATTATCGCAGAAATAAATTATTTTGACTCTTCTTGACGGAGCCTAGAAAACTGTTAACTTCATATGTATTGATACCTCTCAGACTAGAAGGGAAATTTTTGCTTTATTTAACTAAAATGTAGATCGACTTCTTTTTTTAACTCCTTTATATGTGTAGTTCATTGAGCTCTCTCTTGCTGCAGAACTGGTCACTGCACCCATAGAAGCCACTCTCTGCAGAGCATGTCTACTTTTTTCAGACTGTAACTCACGTGTCATTGGTTGCAGGCAGCCTTCTCAGTTCAATCAATCCGCCACGGGAATCAGGAATATTTGAGTCGACTGTCTTGGAGATTGTTTGCAAGCTCTTGCAACAGCTACTTATGCAATGAGGAGGCAGAGCAAGCTTTACACAGGGAGCTGCAAAGTGGCTGTGACTGTGGTTGCCAGCCGTGAGGCATAACCACAGCTCACGGTTGGCAAAGACCCCTTGTATGTCCTGTATCAAGGGACTAGACACAGAGTTACAGTTACAAAAGCTGTGTTTGATTATCCTTTTGGTTTCTTCTTATGGCTTCTGAGACCAGTTTTGACTTGGGGTGTGGTATTAATGTAGCTTTTGGAAGTGCACAAAGCTGTGCAATCTGACAGCCCCTCTGCACATCTGCTTTGACACTGACAGGGCTGGATGAAGCATGGCTTTTACTGTTACTCCGTGGGGGAGTTGCCAACAACATTTTCAGAAGCAAAAAAAACTTGTGAAGAAAACAAAGGTTACCTGGCTACTGTGAGAGACAGGTATGGAAACATCATTCTTGTCCTTTAATGCCTGTAACCAGGATGGAAGGGTTAAATAGAAGTTTCTTCTTAGCAGTTATTCATAATGCCTGTCTAGTGTGACACCACTCTTTCGCAGGAAAATTCGTGGTAGAGCTGATGAAGTATTGCATAATACATCAGAGGCTTTTAGGCCATCAATACAAACATTCAGGACATTGCTACTGCACACTTATACTCTTGTTGCCTCCAGGAAGTAAAAAACTGGGTCACCTTCACAAGAGTTCCAGACTGACAGATCATTTTAAATCTTTTTGAACTAAAAATAAACAGATAAACATGGAAATTTTTATTTCTTCTGGATTCAAGGTTTTCAACCATTTTTTCTTTCTTTGCAACAGGCAGATCTGGAAACATACCCATTTTAGAATTAAAGTAGATGTTTTTCCCTGGGGTAAAAAGATTTAAAGACCTAGACCTTATCGTAAAGCTCAGTAAAACACTGTAGCTCTAATTTATACAGAATGAGAAATATATACGCATTAACACAAGTATTGTTTGGCTTGTGTTGTTCATGGTGCAGTACAAAAGGTGAATAGAATCCTTCTAGAATAAATTCTAGACATAATTTACATTAGCAAATGTAAAATAAAAGTTATTTTGTGTGATAATTAGAACTATAGAAGTAAGATAATTACCCTTGCTTCATTTCATACATATAGACAAATTCCCTTAACTATACCAGATTTGCTACCATGAACTGTTTGAAGAAATGAACAAATTCTGATAAAATGTGATACAGCAGTTTGGTACTTACTCTTCACAGATACGAACAAGCTTTTCTGACCTCTGTAATTGGATTCAGACCAGAAAAATACTACTGGATTGGTCTTTCAGACGTGGAAGAGCAGGGAACATTCAGGTGGGCCAGTGGAGATCCAGTAACCTTCACCCACTGGAATGTGGGAATGCCTGGTATGTGTCACAGGGGCCACTGAGTTCCTGCTTTGGGGAACAACAAAGTGAGTGTTTGAAAGCCAAAAAAGTGGTTTAGAAACTCTTCTGGCATAAAGCGGAAGAAAGGACAATGCAACTTTCCATTTGTGCTAAAGGATTAAATCAGGGATTGTGGTAACTCTTTCCAGATCACCTGGGACTGCATGTGTCTGTTGGTATCATTTGTTCTTAGTTGTTTGATGGGTATTTTTAGGTGATTCCTAGCATAATGTAAAAGGAATTTACATTAAAAAAGATTTCTTTTTATGATTTAACAGAAATGCACATGAGCTATTGTGAGCTCTTGGTATCCAAACAGAGTGGGAACAGGTTACTCTTAAGTAAGCAGCAGATATTTTGAGAAGATGTAGTCATCAATAAGATTTAACAATGCTGTGTTTTATGAAGGAGAGGAGCCAGGCTGCGTGGCCATGGCAACAGGAACTTCAGCTGGATTATGGGATATTTTGAACTGTGAAGAAAAAAACACGTTTCTCTGCAAGCAGCTGGTGGAGGGAGTGACCCCCCCTCCTCCTCCTCCAACAACGTCCCCTCTCCTGTTCTGCCCAGAGGGATGGCAATCCATTCCTCAGAGCAGCTTCTGCTTCAAAGTAGGTGTTTAATTTGTGAATGCAAACACTTGCCACTTAAATAAGAATAGGTTTTGTGCATGCATGGAAGGTGGATTTTACCCTGCCTACCTGATAGACAGTCTGTGGTAACATCTCCAGCCCTTCCCAGGTGGTGTGCCTGGGAAGTGTTGGAAAAAGCTGTATGTGTATGCATCTGAAGTTTGGAGCCACAGGGACTCTGAGATGATAGGAAAGCAAAGTTGCAATAATCAAATTTGATAGAGGACCACAGGTTTATGGTTGCACTTAAATACATAGATAGTATTATTTATTATAATTATTATAAATAATATAAAATATTATACTTAAATAGAACTAGACCGGAAGGTCAGAAGAAAGATAGAAGCCCAGATTTCTGTTTCTAAACATCTGTAATACCCAGCACAGTACTTAGTTGTCCCCTTTTTATAGATTTTTCAGGGAGGAAGGGAAAAAATGCAAACATGGTTTGAAGCAAGAGATTTTTGCAGAACCATTGGAGGAGATCTGGCATGTATCCACAGTGAAGAAGAACAAAAGCTGATAGCTAGACTGTAAGTATCTGCAAAGTCCATCATTTAAATATAAGATCAAAATATTTTAAAAATTGCCTTTCTGAAAGGCATAAAGGATTTCTGGTGGTCAATTCCTACTTTACAAAGATAACATATATCCTTTCAAAGTGGCAGAAAGAAATGTGTAAAAAGAGGAGGGCAAAAGGTTTTCTTGACAGGCCTCTGGGAAGGTGGTGCTGTGAACCAAAGTACCCTGAACATAAACAAAAATGAGAGAAGTATCATCAAAATTGGTTTCAAGTGAGTTTAGTTCAGAGAGAAAAAACCTGATATTTTTAGCTCATTTGTAGTTGATCAGTAGATAAAATACTCTTGATTGAAGGAACATTTTGTGCTGGTTTCCTCCCTTAATTAAGGAGAAAAATATCAACACTACSGAAAGCCTGACCTATTAATGTGCTTATATAAGTGTTTAAATCAAGCCTATGGGTGCGGACAGGTCTGAATTTGGATGCCTAAGCTACTTGGTGGGACCAAGACCCTAAAATATATTTCAATTTAACTCAATATTTAACTGAGTGGACTCATGACATTTGTCATCTTTCCCATAAAGTTCTGTGTTTCACTGCTTCCTGCCACATGCAGTGCCAGAGTGTTTTTCCCCACATGACAATTGAATGATTACTTTATATGATTGTCTCAAATGATTCTTCAAGTATCGAAATGCTGAGAACAATGTAATGCTATACATTCCCCTTCTCTGTTTCACACTGTCTGATTGTTTATATTTGTAATCATTCAGAGAGAGAGACTATATTCACTATTCTTACTGGATGGGTTTAAGTGCCTTGGATGCCGACGGTGGATTTACATGGAGTGATGGCTCACCAGTGAGTAAATAATTTATTATTCCAGCTTTTTGACTAATTTTTCCTGTATCTCTTGGCAGACAGCTCTCATAACTGCTACACAAGCTGCAAGTGACCTTAAGTCTTTACTACCTGATTCCTCTCTAGGAATAAGTTTTAATCTTTTGATAATTCATAGTTGTAGATAAAAATACAACATTTAGAGTAGTGAAAGGTGATGGAATATCACTCCTGATCTAAGCAAATCTGATTGTGCTAATCTCTATATTCCTCTTTGTCATTTGCTGTAAGAAATAATTTTATACATCTACAAAACTGGATAAACAACACAGGAATCAGAGAACATATTTCTTTCTAGAGCTTGACCGGAGAACGTCATCTCTCCTGGTAACAAACAGAGGAGAACTTGTTGGCTGACTAACACGGCTTATAAACACACAGGTGAATCATTATGCCATTCAAGGGTCATGCACTTCTCCTTAAAAGGTCTGGCATTAAAGATCAAGATGAACCATGAAATCAAATGATGTACATTCTTCCTTAACAGGATGATACAAGACAATTGTTTCATTTTAAAAGGAAAATAGTAACAAAGTTGTGTTTCCACTACAGGTAAATTTTGAAAAATGGTCACATGGAGAACCAAACAATTACGATGGGAATGAAAAATGTGGCGTATTTACTGGCTATCTCAATATGAACTGGAATGATTTATTTTGTGAACACATGCTGGACTATATTTGCCAAATTAAAAAAGGTAAGATAGCCTTCCGCCTTTAGCAACTTTTAGAAGTAGACAAGAACATCCTTTCCAGGTCAGATTACACTATCAGCGCATATTAGAGACAGCTGTGCCATCAATCACAATAAAACACTTGATACATTTAATTTGAGTAAAAGCAGTTGAAAACTATTAATTAATCCATGAAATACACAGGCAGGTTTGGGATGTATATGCAGAATGTTGGGGAAGTGAAACACAACAGCCTAAAGTTAGGCATGGTTGCTGTAAGCTTAACTTATGATCAGCTCTAACATGCTCTGTTGCTGAGTGTAGCACTTTTTTTTCAAATACTCTGAGAAATTCTGTGACAGAAATAAGCATACTGAGTGACCCTTAAGATTATTACTCAGAATTAAAATGTTAACTACTGTATAAATATATTTAATTGAGAGAGATGTGAGAAACATAATATACTCAAATATTGTTTTATATTGCAGGAGCCTCACTGAAACCAGAGCCTAATTCCACATTCAGTAAGTCTTCTGCTTCTAATGAAAAAATAAATTAACATGTAATGAAGTTAATTTCTATTACTTGCTACTTAATGTTTTAATTTGCAGATTATGAATATGTTGTTGGTGAAGATGACTGGATAATATATAACCACAAGGAATACTACTTCAGCAAAGAATCCATGTCTATGGAAAAAGCCAGAGCATTTTGCAAGAAGAGTGGTGGTGACCTTGCCATCATTGAGAGTGAAAGTGAAAAAAATTTTCTTTGGAAATATGTAAGAAACATGTTTACTTCAAAAATGCACCATTTTGTTGTGAACTGAGGCACTTTTTTTCAGCTGGCTTGTGAAATATTAGAAAGTGGTCCTCATCATAAAAAAAAAAAAAATCAGTACAACATTTCATCCTTTCATGGGCTTATCTACTTAGAAGCTTTGTTATAATAATTATTTTGATAAATTGCTATATGTAGAAAAATTTTCAGCTTGATTTCAACAATGCTCTCAGGGTGCAAATTTCAAAGACCTTACTCTGTTTAGCTGAGTATTTACTAATTATGTTTTTTTTTTCCTCACTCAATCTTTTCACAGAATTCAATAAAAGCTCATTGTCAAAATAGATCTCATATTTGCAGTAAAAGGTTTAAGTTAGAATATTTTCTAATAGGAAGAGAATGACCTGATCATGATATACTGTTTTGGAAACATTTTTCTACTATTAAAATCAAATATGTTTACATTATTTCCTCCACATGACTAAGTACTAAACCCCACAATTTACTTGTAGCCTTTCAGAAAATTCTCACTATGCTTTCCTAAAATCTTAAAAATATTGCTATAAGCCTGCTTAAGATATTATTCTTGCCTTAACATAGCTTTCTTTTCTGCATTTCTTTTTCAGATGATTTTGCTTCTTTTTTTTTTTTTTCCCCCTAATTGTATACTGGAAATTGAGGAAAATTTTGCATTTTGCAGTTCTGGCACATAATTCCAGCAACTCCCTGCACATTATATACTATGCAATTGTACAACTGAAACTACAGCATTTTTTGAACGTTTTTTGAATTTATTTGAAATCCGTTTTATTACAGCTCATTAACTTTTTTGTTTGTTTTAGGTTTTCTATAAAGACTGGGGAAACAACTTCTATATTGGGTTAAGTGTGAGCCTTGACAGAACGTTCCGGTAAGTAAAAAGAAATTAATTTTGTCAGACTCATAATGTGGGTGTTTGACATGGTTGGCTTTAGGAGACAGTTGAAATTCAATGATTGACACAACTTGTCTACAGCCATGTCCTGACATAAAGTTTTAAAATAGGATTCTGCTGCTCAGGGAAGTACTTCTCCCATCATATTTTCACTATTTCTACCTCTTCTGGTTCTTTGCTCTGCTTTTGCATTCTGAGGCTGAGATGTTTGATCATAGTCAGTGAGGTGTCATCCCCTTTTCTTTGTTTGACAAAAGATAAAGTTGGTTGGTTCCAGATGGTACGTGCAGGTATTACTGAATGTTTAAATGATCAAAACAAAAGAACCCTAAAAACATTGCTTAACCTGCATTGAGAGGCATCAAAGTGGTTTTTAGAGGTGAAATATCAATACTGGAGAGCCCTTGTCTGGATTTCCAGACGGTTTTTGAGTTCAGGACAGGACAGCTTCAGGTTACACAAAGCCATTACTCTTCTACAAATGTCTTTGGAAACAAAGTGCCCTGGAATTATCTTAACCATCCCTTGCAGCCTTAGATGTGTTGCAGACATATCTCCTGTGGCATTCTGTTCTCCCGCTGTGTCTTTTTCTAGTGCATACTTCTGAGATTCAAAGCTTGTTCAGATGAGTCTCAGCCTCTTCATTTTAGTCTTTCTTCTGTTGTCTCAGGTTGCCTTTGTTGGCCACAAACCACAGAGACTGGATAGTCTCAACCCCTGGAGCTTCTGCTTTCTACATCACGTTCACTGCTCAGATAACTGTTGTTTCCCAATCCTCCCTTGCTCCCTCACTAGTTTCATTCTCTTCCCTATTGGATGATGGTGCCACTATTTGCTTTATATTCTTTCTCCTAGTTTATTATGTACTGTTTTTTCCAATTTGACTCAGGAGATTTGCAAGCAGCTAGGCACCCTGATGAATTCCTAATCTGTAATTTAATTGCAAAAACACACATGCAGTTGCTTAGCCTCTGAAGCTGGAAAAACACTGGCTTGTCCTAGAGCCAATGTTGTCTGAAGATTCTCAGTCTTGGCTGATTCATCACTTGACTTCCAGCACACTGAGGCCTTTTCACTATTTTCTTAGCTACTTTTTGAAAATAAATTTGTGAATCACCAAGCTAGGAAATGATTGTTGCATAACCAAAAAAACAATTATTAGCTAACAAGTGTATAATACTAAAGATTTCCTTTGCTTAACAAAATGGTTCCAAGTGGTCCCCAGTATGGTTCAAGTCTCTTTCTTACCCTACAGGATCTTACATTATTGCCTTTGGACCCAGAAAATCCCTAAAATAAGCTCAGGGGTCTGTTTCTGTGCTCCAGAGAAAGCCAGGTCCAGTGCTAGACTGGTGCATTTCTAGCACACTATCAATGTTCAGAGACCAAGAAAAGCTGGAACCACCAGTTAAGACGATTAGTTCAGACCTGGTCCAAGTCAACACAGTAGGCAGTTGATATGAAAATATTTTTTACTAATTCCAAGTGGAAGGCCTTCGTTTTCATTTAGCAGAGAACAGCACATGTTTGTAAGCTAGGATACAGGAAACTTAAAATACAAAACTGAAACTCATCCTTTGCAAAGAAATTTTAACTAATTCAACTAAGAATTATTCCCTCAAATTACTTCTTTCAGGTGGATGGATGGAACCTCAGTGAACTACGTTGCCTGGGCTCCAAATGAACCCAATTTTGCAAATAATGATGAAAACTGTGTGGTCATGTATACCCATACAGGTGGGTGCTGTAACAACATTCAATCTGCAGGATGTGGTTTAGGCTTGGGAGGGCTCCATGGGCAAGGCTGRGTGGGTTATCATACTGAGCAGGCTGATATTTCATAGTGTTCAAAAAGCAAAGGAAAATAAATTGTTGTCTCTTCTTTCATTTATGTACTTTCAAAAAATTGATTTCTATGTAGCTAACACATTGAATTACACCTGCAATTTGATTCCTAGTTTTGTCAGAAAGCTTCAAAGTGAAAAAATGAGATAAGCATCAGACAATTGGCAGATAGAATCAGTATTTCTGGGTTTCTCCTCTAACCTCTGTCCATTTTATGCCTACCTCTCCAGGACATCAGCTATCTGTTATCATTTGTGCAGTTCCTAAAAATTGAGGGTTTGGGCATAGCTTGGATGATTATTAAGCAATGCTATACAGTATTTAAACTAAAATAAATGCGAATATCTTTTAATACAGAGATCTGGAAGTAATTGTGTTTACACTAGCCAGGAACTCAGACTTTTTTTGGAGCAGTAAATCTCTTCTACTTTTAAACATTTCTAGTCTCAAAATCTATAGCTGAGGTGACATTCCTAGGCTCTCTTAGAAGTGAATGAAAGGACATGAACACTTTTGGGGAGGAGGTATTATGTCCTCTTTTGGGAATCTTCTTTCAGATAAGATGAACTATGTGCTTAATTTCTCTGAATTAAAATGACAATATCTCCATTAAACATAAGGTTTGAATAACTCTGCTGTAGGTTGTTACCTTGTAACCATCTGCAGCTAATGAAATATATGCCATTTTCTTCTTCATTCCTGATCTGTAAAATGGGGATGATGATGTTATATTCTTAGATCACACTCCAACAGGCAAAAAGATACCAGAAAACTCTAAGACTGTGAGAAGCTCAGATAGTAAGGTAACTAGGACTGAGTGCCTTATGTAGCCAGAATGACTCTAGAGACCTTACAGATCTTAGGTAATTAAGCATTTGAACTAAAACTCCCCTTTGTCAATGTTATGGTTTTGCAATATTGAAATATCTGTGTTCCTAGACAAATTATTAATATTCTTAATTTTGCTGGGAACCTGAATATTTCAAAGAAACAGACATAGAATTCCTTATTTCTGGGGGAAAGAAATACAAATACTGTAATCAGTTCTACTTCCTATGATAGATTCTCTCTACGAAAAATCTAAAAATCTAAAAACCTTCTATCGCAGTCTCAGTTGCCTTTTGTTTTTTGGCCTTTTTTATTCTAATTTGCTTTCAGGTACATGGAATGATATCAACTGTGGCAGCGTTGAGTTATTCATCTGTGAAAGGCTTAACAACACTGTTCGTCCGACTGTTACTCCCACTTCACCACCACCAAAGGGTGGGTGTCTGGAAGACTGGCTTCTCTTTGATAACAAGGTGCAGTATGAAAAGTCAATATATTGTATTTCAAAAAGAGCAGAATGAAAAACATCTTTGAATCAGTTTTTCTGTTGTGGCAGGGTTTTCAGTTATCAGAAAGCATGCTCTGTTTGTGTGTATTTAAAGACTTTAAAAATGCAAATCCTGGAACAGAAATGACAGCCCCTGTTGGGATCACAGCAGTTATGAGGGAATTCATGAGATGTAAAAGAAGAAAGCTTCGTGTTACATTTTTGCTAGTGTTTCGTGTTGCCAAAGATGGATGAGCAACGTCCCTTGTGTAGAGCTGTTGTATGTTGTCATTTACTGTGCTGAGCTTATCTGGCTCTCGCATGTTGGCTGGGCACTTACTCATCCCTTGCCTACTATGCACTGGCTCTTAAGCCACTGAGTTACCTTCCCCTCAGCAAATTTATCAATTTTTTTCCATATCCAAACAACTTAAGGTTTTTAAATAATCCAGTTATAAGATTCATTGCACTTTATTATGTACAATCACTCTTAGCCTTTTCAAAAGCCAAAACTTCAGGATAAGAGACAGTATGTATTAAAAATCCATGGATTTTCATCAGTGAAGCTATAAAAGGTATAAACCAACAGTGTGCACTACAATACCAGTAACTAGAATACACGTAGCAATGAAGATAATTCTCAATTGCATTTTTTTGTCTAGCTCTGTCTGTTTTCCCTTTGGCTGAGCAAAAATATTTCAGTTTGATAGAGATCTTTTTTCTGAAATCCGCTGGCTGTTGTCTCCCTTTTCCTTCCCTCTCTCGGTTCTGAGGAAAAGTCACAAACTCAGTGTCTTCCCGTTCATGGTGCTCTCTCAAGCCAGAATCTCTCTCTTCCTCACTTCCTGGCAGAAGAGCTTCAAAGGCTCTTCCCTTGACTCTTCCCTAAGTGTTTATACACCACTTCTGATCACCTTCCATTTTGCTCGACTTTTCCACAAATTGCCTGCTTAACTTTCCAGTTGCATGCTTTAGGTAGCATATTTAGGTTGCTTGACTCTGACAAAGCTGTCTAATGACTTAAATCTCATAAGATCATATTACGAGAAATGGTAAATTCACGGTTTTCTTTATAACATCAGAATCATTGTCTTTCTGTGATTATCCTGTGAGAACCAAACCTGGTTTGACAAATAGGACAACAGAAGCTGAGATATTTTGTTCCAATAACATATCCTTTTTTGTTTTCTGAGGTCTTCTTCAGCATTTCTCTCACAAAGTCACACCTCAGAATTGTGCTCAGAAGATTTAATGCAATTTCTGCTGAGATCAATAGACTGACATATTCCTTCTTTTAAGTGTATGCTAAAATATTGGGCTTTATACTTATTTTCTAGTACAGATCTTCTCTGTTATGAAAATCTAAAGACAAGCTAGAAATTAATGTTAAATGAGCTAACCTCTCTTTTCACTTAAAATATCCAGCTTATCTTGTTTATTACAAACAGAGACGTTTTCATCAGAAATTAAAACAGCATCTAGTTTCAGATTTGGCACACTTCTCTTTTTCAGTGTTTTAAAGTATTTGGCTTTAATGAAAATGATACATTGACATGGCATGCTGCACGGAACAACTGCATTGATCTTGGAGGAAATCTGGCTACTATATCAAAAAAGGAAGTTCAAGGTATAAAGTACCAATGTTCTGACACTGATGAGACACTATGTAATTCCTGATAAAAAGATTAAAAAAGATGTTATAGCTTCTGCCATATATGCTATTATTTATTCCATATTAATGTAAAGTTATGCTGAATGACAAATTGCACCTTTGGAAAAATGCTTGCATATATTTTAGTGTCTTTATTAACTTTTAAAATCATAGTTTTGGGGTAATACAGAATGCGCTGCTGAAATATTAAAATTTTTTATTAGGGGCTTGCCATGTAATTAAATGTCCACATTTTATTTTTTTAAGGAACTAGATCATCTTTGAGGTCCCTTGCAACTCAGGTCAATCTATGATTCTATGATTCTATGTAAAAATAGCACACAAAAGGAGTAATATCCAAACCCAAATCACTGTATACCTAGTTGCTGAGCCAAATGCTGTGGATGTGAGTGGAGGACACACCCTCAGGCAGCAGAAGGCTCCAGTGCTGGAATCCCAGCATGCCCCCTGTTCCCCCTCTTCTGTTGGAYCTC
Source organism: Amblyornis subalaris (assembly GCA_018881555.1). Taxonomy (NCBI): domain Eukaryota; kingdom Metazoa; phylum Chordata; class Aves; order Passeriformes; family Ptilonorhynchidae; genus Amblyornis; species Amblyornis subalaris. Next base: position 4,038,033 of record JACAXG010000047.1, on the reverse strand, counting down.
AGCCCCTGCTGGTCTTGCTGCTCAGCACGTTGCAGGTTTTTTAAGAGGCCTCATGTTTCCTCAGGAGATGTGCTGCCTCAGGTCCTGAGGGCTGCACATGGACCATCTCCTACCTCACTCCATTGGTGCTAGTGGTTTATACTTCTTTTCTGTAGCAGAGGAAGGAAATTATTTTAGTGGAAAGTCAGTCTAGGCAGGAGCTAAGGTGAGCAGCATCTGGCATTCCACAAAGCTGAGATCCCTGTTCATACATGTTTGGTTGTTAAGTAGTTTTATTTGTGTTATGCCTGTTTAGAAATGAAGTTATTAAGTCAGGTTAACAAAGAAGTTACCAAAGAAGAAAAGGTAGTGCACAGTCTGTGGACTCATTTTCTACATGCCAAGGCTTAGTGTAGTCATGTTAAATTTTGTAATACATTAGAACGTTTTCCACGCTTTCTCAATGATGATCAACATGGAAGAGAATACAAATGTTTTATTAAAAATTTGCTCATCTTTGCATTTGTAAATACTTTTTTCCGATTTTAACTTCAGATAACTGATATTAAGATCTATTAATTTTATTTTTATCATAAGATTGCCACCTTATCATAAAGAGAAAACTCATCATCCTGCTTCCAAGCACTCTAAAGTTTGTGCTGTTGGGGAAGAGTGCATTCAGTTTCTTTCCTTATGCAATTTTTCTTTTTTTCCTTCAGCTTTCCTTATGTCCCTCTTAAAAAATGCTGCAACTGATGCTTGGATTGGACTGAATGACATAAATAATGAGCACACATACTTATGGACAGATGGAAGCCCAGTAGACTACACAAATTGGGCAAAAGGTTCCCGAAGTTATTATAGTATGGTAAACATCAATTTCTGTTTGTCACTTAAACATTATAACTTTAGTAGATGAACAAAACGTATGTATTTTCTGTCTTTTCCTTTATGAAGAATTTTAGTAGTCTTGTTGCTTTTTAAAAGCAGAGTGGCCATGTGGAAGATCTATCTATACACATTTTTTCAACTTCTGTATTTGTCCAGACAGACGTTTGGAAGCATTATGGAAAACTCAGACAAGCGACCAATTTCCCTCACTTTACCATGACTCATCAGGATATTTTAGGATAAACCATAGCATAAACTATGCAATTTTGGGATGCAGTGAATGTTTTTAGATTTGATGAAAATACTCAGATAATTGCATGTATTGACAGTTCTTGGCACTGAGCTTGTCAAGATAAACGCATWGACTTGAATACTCAGAAGAGGGAGACTGGGTCTTTCTAAATTTTATCTTCCTCTAATCTTCCTTCTGAAAGATCCCTTCTATATGCTTTGAAACTTCTGTCATGACTATACCTTTTTGTGTGTAATTGTAAGATGAAACTCAGTGTTATTCAGTAATTGTGAAATGGCTAATGTAGACTACTGTCCAATAGTAGTATTTCTCTACTCCTGTGCTAGCTTTACCAAGTTTCTCTCTTTTTCAGAGCAGAATTGCTCCACATTTAGCTAAAATGGAAAAAAGTTCTTTGAGGTCCAGCTGCCATCAGGCTAGAGCTGGATTTTGGGATCTCCAGGATTCCCTCATCTCACATGTACCTATACTTTCTGCAGAAGGCCGTAACCGTTCCCTTCCAGAAATTACTTCACATACAACTTCCTTCACTTGCAGACAAGGCCTGGTCTAGTGCCAGGAGGGGGTTTGGAGGTAGCATAAGGTTATACTGATGTGAGGTGGGGACAGCTGCTGCCTCCTCCTGCAGAAAGCCAAGCAGCAGCTTCTCATGCTGTGGGAGGAAAAGGAGGAAGGTAAATGGTCCAAAGTGCAGCAGAAAGAGTTTGGGAGGTGTCTCTCAGAACAGGTTGTTTCTGACAAACCACCTCTGTATTACTGCACTGTGGTGACCACTTTGGTTCCTAGTACTGAATGGGGGCAGAAAGAGGAATTCAGCTCTCCAGGTAAGCTTCAGTGTTGAGCAGCAATTCCCCATAACCTCCAGGAAAACCGCAACAGACCTGTGGGCCAGACCTAGCACAGATATATGAACCCACACACACAGAGTCATGCACAGAGGTTATGTACTTCCAGAGAGTCCCAGACACTTCCCCCTGCCTCTGTGTTGTGCTTTGCAACTCCCTCTATCATTCAAGTACAAACTTTCTTAGTGCTGAGTTGCAAAGGCTTATTGTCATATTACTGTGCCTGACCATTGCTTGTTTGAATTTTATGACCTTCATATTATTCATCTGTATGTGCCTGCATGTGATACTTAAGTCTGTGTATCTGGGACAAGGAGGAATGTTTCCTACCTATCCACACTTATTTCTTGTTGATCTCATTTGTCTTGTAGGATGATTGTGTCTTTATGATGAAGAACCCTATTGAACAGGCAGGGAAATGGAAAGATGAAGGATGTAAAACAAGCAAAAGTTACATATGCCAAAAAAATTCTGGTGAGTTTTCTTTCACCACTTACTAGCAGAGCTGATTTATTGTGGTAATTTCAAACTGCTGTTAAAAGTCACTTTCCTGTAATTCCACCCTAATTTAACCGAAATGAATGATGTGCACTATGGACCGTTTTAACAAAATGTTCACATATTTTATTTTTTTGGAGAAAATCTCTTAACTTTTTCTATTTTAAGGACTAAACCAGTAAATAAATTAAAAAAAAAATCTCTGTATCATCATGTATTTTACTACTTTTGGCAATCAAAGGTGGGTAAGTAAGCTGTCTTTATATCTTACAAGCTGGAATTTTTATTGTTATACTTAAAACACTGCAACTTCTTTATCTTTTAAAACTGCCCTAATTAATTTGCTTTATATTCTTTCTCAGACAGTTGCAGCAGCAGCAGTTATATCCCTCTGCTTGCTCATGGTGTGCTTATCATATTCTGTTCCTTCTCAGAAATACAACAATTGCCAGTATAAAATGGAAAAAGGGAAGGAATTGTTCCCTTTAACGCCCTACATTGGTACAATATGCTTTGGGTAGGTCTGGTGCTTACAAGGCATGTTCCTGGAGATGATACAGATATTTATGCTAAAAGGTCATTCTGACAAGTATTAGAAAATTTTGCCACAGTACATGAAAATGTGGCTTTCATCACCACAGGGATAATTTGGACATATCTTAATTTGTTATTGCAGTCTCTCTTAATTACATGACTACTCCTGTATACTAGATCTCCTCTCAGCGTTATAAATCAAAGCCAAAAGAAAGTTTAACTTTTCAGTTGTTTTTTGCTTGTTACAGACCCCAAACTGCTCAACTCCCAACCCACAGTTTCAGTGTTTGGTTTTAACAATTATGGTGACGACCGCTATGCGCTCATCAACTACAAACTGAGCTGGGAAAAAGCGGAGAAGAACTGCAGGGACCAGTCCGCAGAACTGGCCAGTGTCCTGGATCCTTATGCTGAATCTTTCCTCTGGTTACAAATATTAAAGCATGGGGAGCCTGTATGGATTGGCCTTAACAGCAACATGGTAAGTCCACTGAACGCTTGTGACAGTCATACCACTACCTTAGATGAGCTGTTGGTCAGATCCACGAATGTGTGGCAGGAATCAAAATCTTATGGAAGATCCTGACCTCCCTCCACTTGAGGGGATTCACACATTTAAATGTTTGTCCACAGTGTAAACAAGAACTGCCACAGCCCACGCTTCAAAGGCCACCAAGGATATAACTGCAGCACCGAATGGCTTCTGTGGTAAAAGTGGCAATGGAGTTCTCACTTCCTACTCCATGGTCTACCACACGCTCCTGTTGGGGAGCAATGCTGTTTCTGAAGGCACACTGTGGAGCATACCACAGAAAAATATTGGGTTAAAAATAGTTCTTTCTTTGTGAGTTTATTTTAAGTTTTTGTTTTGATTCAATTGCCCAGCAGTACAAGAGCTTGTGCTGGGCAGTAGTGAAAAGAGCAGGGCTCTGGCAATGGGGACTCCCTAGGCTGGCTTTTGGAGTTGAAGCCAGTGCCTTGCGTAAAACTGCCAACAAACTCAGCTAAGAGTGGAAAGGTCTAAAATGGGAAGCAGTTAACAGAGGCACGTAAAAAAGAACTTGGATAAACATAATGTAGCTGGATATTTTTGGAACTGAAGTTGGGGGAAATCAAGTGGAGAGAGGCAGAGCAAGAGCAAGAGAGGGCACAGGTGCTGAGGTGAGAGGAACTGAAGCCGCATCTCAGGGAGAGCACTGGGAAACTGGGATTAGACAGGAATCTGGAATGAAACATGGCGAAGGGTTTCAAAGGAAAGGAGACAGGAAAGGAAATGGCACAAAGAACAGGATGGGGGCCAGCCTCCGAAGATCGCAGGAAAAAGGATCTAGGCTGCACAGGATGGGGTGACAGAAGCCATGGATGTGACTAATGTCGGTCATCCTCTGCAAACACCGGTGAAATCCACTGACAAAATACATGCTTGGCTCGTCTATGGTAGCTGGTCCTTGCAAGACCCACAAACTTACCACAAACCCAGTTAACAAGGGTGGCAGGGGTCTGTGGTCCAGCCCCAAGGAAAGCCTCATCAGTTTTTCTCTCTCCAGCGAAACTTCTGCTTTTTCTACTTGCTTTCTAAATACATAGAGAAGCCTGTGTTAGAGGAATGCTGACGATAGTTTCTCTGCAATCTTCATTTGATCTGTGTGTATATGTGGACTCATTTGATAAAATCTTCAGCTGTAATTTCACATTTGTTACCACAAGGCGCTTTGCCCATTTAGTGCATGAGACAGATAGTGTGAGTGGAATAATGTCAGCTGCATGCTAAACAAACCTCTGTAGGACCACTGCCCTACCTGCTGTGGAGAGGGGAAGTCTGGACCAGTTTCTTATGTATTCATGACATAATCTTGTGCGAGAAACCACGATTCTAAATTTTTCCTAATTTTTACATACATGCAAGTGCAATCTTAATATTCTTCCAATCTAATTCTTGTACGTGACATAATTTTTATTGTCATTTGCTTTTAGGATACTGGCCAATATGTATGGTCAGATAGAAGGAGGAGCAGGTATCTTAACTGGGGCAGTGGAGAACCAAATAAAAACAGAGCCTGTGTCTACTTAGATTTGGATGGTTTTTGGAAGACAGCGTCTTGCAACGAAACATTCTCATCTCTCTGTAAGCAATCCAATGGTAAGTTCTTGATAGGAGAAATGTCATTTGGGAAGCTGGAATTGAAGTTAATAGCTTTATTTGGATTTAGTTTTTCCACATATGCAAAGACTGTGACAGACAGTGTATGCCTCAAGGTAAACTCTTACCTTTTTTAAGGAATAACTCTCAGATCCAGTCAGTCTCGTGTGATTTTCAGACATTTCTTTTCATGGGCCAGTCAACACATGCACATCATAAAGACAGCTGCAATATTTCATTCCACATGCCATAGTGGTTTTATCATCCTTGTTTGTCAAGAACTACAGAATCAATCATCTTTAGCATAACTATAAATATATTAATGATATACTTTTACATTTAAAACTATCTTTTGAAATATTGAGTTAAGAAACATTTGCCAGTATAGCAGCCAGATCAATTAATTTGTTTGTTGCTTCTGCTCAAATACTTTAGTGCTCAAATATTGCATGTAATTTTCAAATATGTTTCAAATTATACAAGAAATTTATGATTTCTGCTCCATAATTCACAGCATATTTTATATTCATTTAAGGTCTGTTTTGACTTTAATCAAGGGATTCAATAGGCTACAAATTCTGCTTTTACTTTGATTAGGATGTATGACATATAAGGACAGGTAAAGAGAGCTCCTCTGACTGACCTTCTAGAAATTGGCTAGACACAAGCCACTGACTTGGGGTGGTTTTGAGATCCCTTATGTATGCTGACTTATTCCCCATTCTGTTTCATAAGTTTTAAGTAAAAATTGCCTTGCTGAAGACAATTGCAGCTAGTAAGACAATTGCTGGTGTAAGCCTCCTTTAGCAGACTGGAGAACCGTCTCCAGGCAGTAGACTTTATTACCAGTTTGCCGTGCTTGGTCCAGTACTTTAACATTACTCAAGTTCATAGGATTTTCCTTTTCCTGGAATCAATGTCAAATCTGTAGTGCTGATGTGTGGTGCAGGAGTACATCTTTCCCTTGGCTTTTAAGACTCCACTGAAACATGTGTGTTTTTTTAATAGAGTTAATCCCTAGTGAGCCACCACAGCTTCCTGGTAAGTGTCCTGAACCGAAGCGTGGTAGATCTTGGATTCCCTTCCGTGGACATTGTTACTATGTTCACACCACTTCTGAGGAAAGCTGGCCTGATGCTTCCATGATGTGTATTCAAATGGGTAAGTGCCCTTTTTTATAATTAGGATATTTTACAGATTGTTTGTGTGTAGGGCTTTTTAATCCAGAACCTAGTGATAATAGATAGATTTGTGTATGTGTACATCAATTATAAGCTACACCTAATTTAAATTTATTAACAAACATTTTTGCTATATGGCAATGCTCATCATGAAGCATGTAATGATTTTTTACTGAGATAATTACTTTAAATGAAAAAGCTCACTGAAATGATGTACAATATTTAATTTATATTTTTAGGTGCTTCTCTGGTTTCCATAGAAGATTCAGCAGAAATGAACTTTCTCTTACTTTACTTGTCTCCACTTGCAAGTGACTTCAGAAAGTTTTGGATAGGATTGTTCAAAAATCTTGATGGTAATTATTTCACAATGCATATTGACATGAAAATAAATACTAAATAGAGTTAATACTAAGTGCCACTAACATATGAAATAATAGTATCAATATGCTAAATGTTAAATAAATAACCAGGAGAAAAAGAACTAATAGATATTTAAAAGCTTTTCTGCTAAAATATGTAAACCATAAACCACCAAGTGGTCTACACTTTCTGTATCTTTGTTGGAATTAGAGTATATTTGTGTGTAAAAGGTTTTAGCTTAGTGCTGCAGTACTAGAATAAAAATGTTTGCTCTGGCCTTTTAAAACCCAAATTACTTGACATTTAACCACTGTAGTATGCTGAAAAATGTTGTCTTGTCATTCAAAGCTGAGGCAGCATTAAATTTCAATTTATTTCTAGACAACACAGGGCATAGCATTTCGTATGAGTTGCCTAAAAAAAATTATTAATCTGAATTTCAGGATTTTTTCATAAATTTTTGGTGGAACTTTTAATTTTAACCCAAACATGTTTAGTGTAGGTTTTTTGTCTTTTTTAAAACTGCTTTAATTGCAAATTTGATACTGTATTCTCTATCCTTGTAATTCTGAAGTCTGTTTTTCATGGTAGACTTTGAGGTTAAACCTCCAGAGTGAGTCTAGACCAGGCTCCAACATCTGCTCAAGCCTGTGTCTCTCACCACCAGCAATGGTGAGCCAGGTTCATCTGTTCTAGGTGAAGAGGAACAGTACAAAAGCAGTGAGTTGCTCCTGACCTGCGCCCTGCAGTGCCACACTGCTCCACGCTGTGCAAGCAGGGGCAGGAGGGAAGTGCAGTGGCAGAGGAGGGACAGAGGAGGTGGCACTGAGGACGCTGCAGGTTATACCAGCATATGCTGCCGGGAAAGCACACCATGAGGGAGAGATGATGGCTATTATTCCTACTTGATGGGAGATGCTTGTCAGTCAGCAGGAGATGAGATGATTAAAGAGAGCTGATTCAGTCTGCAGAGATAATAGATTAATCCAGCTCTAGTGAAGCAGTTATTCACTGATCTTGAATACACACATAAGGAAAATCTCCTGAGCATTCTGTATGCTTGCACTCTCGAGACTGGCTTGTACAGGTGCTTTGCTTTTCCTAAGACTCCCAGGCACAGACCTGGGCACAGGCTTCAGCTAAAGGTCTTTGAGTAGCCTGGACAGGTCTTCCTTACATCACTGATGGCCCTGAATACTAATGGAGTTAACTTTGTGAGCATTTACATTTCGTACACTCCCACCTGAATAGCTCTGTCTGTTAAAAGAGTGAAAAATAAGTGCTCTGTGATGCCAATTTAATAAACTAAAAATTCCAGATCTGATGTCATTGTGCCCAGTAGATTAGAAATTATTCTCCACTTCACTCACTAGGTAACATATTTGATTTTAGGAGAATGGATATGGATGGACAGAAGTGCAGTAGAATATGTCAACTGGGAGAAAGGAGAGCCTACAGTAGTTTTTGATGAACACTGTGTTGACATGGATGTCTTAAGTGGAACCTGGAGGACTTATTATTGCTCTGTTGACCAGAATTTTATTTGCAAAATCCCCAAAAGTAAGTTCTGAATTTCTGTGCACTGGGTTATTTTAAAAGTAGTGGTTAATATACATCAGGTTAATATACTGCTTATGCACTGGTACACTTTATACATTGATGCTGATGCATGTGCATCTGAATCTAAGCCAAGAGTAATTTCTGTTAAGAACAGTGAGAAATAATGTTGAAGAATAACCCGAGTCACTGTTCTCTCCTCTCAGTATAAAAGCATTGATTTCTGTGCATTTACTGGACCCTGGGCTAGGGAAGAATGTATCACCTGTTGAGAGTGCAGAGAACATTCATAGCCATTATGGTTAGAGCGCAAGGAGCTGTAGATGATGAATAGATGACTAAACTAGTGAGTGCTGAGAAGAAATGCAGACACTGTCCCAATAGCTAAGCTGAGGGGTAGCAGCACAGAATCACTGAGCTTCTGCAGGGAGGAGGTGGATGCTGCTGATGGGGACAGCACCACCACGGTGAAGGGTTCTGGGATCTACTGGACAAGCAAGCAGAAAGTGTCACGTGAGGATGAACAGTGGGGCCCAACTAATTTCTCTGCTGACAGAGGCATAGTGAGACATGCCAATACAATCAAACAGACTGGTATGTTTCGTTTGTAATGGTTACTTGTTGCCCTGTGGTTTTTTCGATGACCAGGCGTGCGAAATCTGAACATGTCACAGGCTGGGGTGAGTTCCCCTTGCGTGCACAGCAGTGCTGCATAAAACATGAAGGCTGTAAATCTTCACACATGCAGCTGTCATGGGTTGCTGTATGTACACAGATCTAGCTGTGTTTGCAGACATCAGCTGGGAGATAATTTGAAATAGGTCATATTTGCCATTGGCAAACAGATCCACTGCACAAATGTAATTGACGCAGTGGAGAACCAATCCTGCTTGTGGATCTTCACATGTTGGCAGGTTGGCAATGGAGTGATCGGTGAACTTTGTAGGGCCCAGCCAGTCAGTCTAGCAAGCAATTAACTGAATCATACTCCCCAAGCAACAGAGGGAGGAAAAGGAATTTGCCTAAAAATACAGCTAAAATTCTGTTAAGTACAACTGTGCTTTTCACTTTTGCAAGTGTAAAAAATTGAGTTCTTTGGTGTGAAGTGTTAAGCTTTACTCTGTGAATTGTAAAAACTTTGGACACCATCCACCCTGCTAAAAAGGTATTCAAAACAATGAATAGTGAGATGATAGTTAGACTTGGGGTTTTTTTTTACAAGTATTTTTAATAAGTATATTTGATGGATTCATCCCCAATTGGAAAAATATATTTTCATGTATTTTTCATGTCCACATACTTTGTTCCGGTCTGGGGCCCCCAGTATAAGAAAGTCTCAACTGTGTTATTTTTAAACCTTTTAAAACAAACTGTTTTTAAAGTACTCTACTCAATTTTGTTCAGAGGAGGACTATGAAGATGACCAGAGGGCTGGAGCACCTATCCCATGAGGACAGGCTGAGAGAGTTGGGATTGTTTAGTCTGGAGAAGAGAAGGCTCTAATGAGAGCTTATAGCGCTTTCCAGTACCTAATGGGGACCTGCAAGAGAGCTGGAGAGGGACTTGGGACAAGGGAATGTAGTGACAAGACATGGGGCAATGGCTTTAAAATGAAAATGAATACGTTTAGATTGTATATTAGGCAGAAATTATTTACAGTGAGGGTGGTGAGGCACTGGAACAGGTTGTTCAGCAAAGTTGTGGATATCCCACCCATGGAAGTGTTCAAGGCCAGGCTGAATGGGGCTTTGAGCAATCTGGTCTAGTGGAAGATGTTCCTGCCCAGGGGACCCAAGTTCCTTCCAACCCAAACCATTCTATGATTATTTAAAATTTGTTAGGAACACAAAGTCAAAATTATGTATGCGCTATTTATTTAATCTTTGAAAGTTGCTTTCAAACTGCATAATATATATATACTTTTTAATTTTAAAGTTGCTGAAGTTGAGCCAACTCGTGATTCACTTGTCAATAATGGTAAGTTGGTTTCTTTTAAGCCTATTAAACAGAAATTTCAATAAGTTTATAGGCAATTATTTACAAGTGGAATTGCCTCCAGAAAATTTTCATTTAAATACCCATTTAAGTGTCACAGATTATCTTATTTTAAATCTGTTTAAAATGAGAATTCTTCTCTCAAACTGGATGTCTTTTTTTTTTCATACAAATTGTATATGTAGTACAATATAACGCTCCTTAGAACAGATTAAGCCAAATTTTGCATTATTCACCTGGAAAGTGTATCAATTTTAACTACTGTTATGATTGTCCAGTAATTTTATTTTCACTCCATTACTTGCTTAGGGAGATATTTGTTGTGTGCAACAGCAGTCTTTGGGCATTTGTAGCAACTGTTCTGTTTTGTCTTTCACAGAATCAAAAAACAATGCTGCTGCTCCATCAGCAAGTGGTTTAGGCGGGATGATTTTCATACTGATCTTCCTTCTGCTAGCTGGGACTGGCCTTACATTGTACTGTTTCTATAAAAGAAGACGCGATCGACAAATGTTTACAGCCGGCTTTGAAAATGCCATATACCGTGGTGAACCTGAAACTCATGAATCAAATTGTCTTGTGACCAATATTGAAGAAAATGAGCAGGCAACACTTTAATAGGCTAGGTAATCTTGAGCCTGATTTTGAAAAGAATTAAAGTCCTGGCATATGAGAACTCTTAAGGAAAGCAATTTTCTCCTGTGGAAATTCTACTTAATTTTGGATGGGGTGCTTCTTGCTTTCTGTACTAGCAGGAACAAGCAAACTTGCAAGCCAGATCCAGAGATCTGCCGACAAACTATAGTACCTGGGAGGATTGTTGAGCTTTCACATAGACCTGGAGTTGTTTAAGTCAACACTCAGGCAGCTCCAGTCTCTGCATGTGTCCAGCATCATCTTTAGGCACAAGAACCATGTTCACCACAGGCAGTTGTGAGAATATGCTCCTTAGCATGTTCCTAAAACTATCTCCAGAGATCTGTAGGTACCCTGAAAATATCCTGTTGATCTCCAGCACAGACTGGCAGAATTGCACAGGTTAAACAGGAAGTCCAAGCTCACCTGGTGCAGATCCCTGTTTGAAGCAGGAGCAGGTCCTGGCCTCAGCCAGTCAGCCTGCTCCAGTGCTGTAGGTCCACATCTTCTTTTTGCTACCTAGGTACCTCAGAAAGCCTTTGTGTTGCCCATAATATCTGAACTAACATAATTTGCTCCTTTGTTTGTGATAGAAAGCAAAGTGTAACTTGTATTTTTTCCGCTATAGTTCTGTAACATATGCATTGAAAGATCAACTGTAGTGAGAGGTGGGAATGTATTGTGAAAAGTAGTGGTTTATCATTTAAACAGTCAAATAGGGATCTCAAAGGATGCTGCAAAAGGGTGGGAAGGAAGGAGGAATTATAATTAAGTCACTCCTGAAAAGTTACATTAAATGTATTCTTGATATCTCCAATGCCAGTGTAGATTTCATAACTTTTTAGGCCATTTTTTCAAAGCCTAATAAAACTTAGCATTAGAAAGTCTGTTCCAGTTTCTAACCAAATGCTCCCTGTCCAAGTCTGGTTTAAATCTTAGAGTCTCATTCCAAACTTCCATCATGATGGACCTGATGGCATTGCATGTCATACTGTTCTAGTGGTATATTCTCGGGCTTCATAAACCTTAAAAATAGGCTCACTTAGAGGTGGTTTTTGTTTTCACTTTCCCAGTGTATTTTATGCCAAAAGTATACAACCAAATGACTCAAAGCTCTTAGTCTAGTGGATGTCCTTATTTAATTTGATACTTTTTGATATTTTAATCTTTTGACAGATTTTAATTGTGTTTAAGTTAAAATATTTTGTGTGTGTATGAAATACATGTAAATAAGTTTTTATTCTGCATTGGTTCACTAAATGGGAATTAAAAGGCTGATTCTAAGTAAAAGTGTGTGTGTCTTCTTAAACAGCACAATTTATCATAACAGTAAAACAGAAAGAAGAGATGGGATCCTTAAATTTTTATAAACAAATGAGCACGCACTTTTCTTAGGTTAGCATGTTCTTAGTCTTTAACAATCTGTGAAACTGTGTCTCATTGCTTCTATGCCTAACATTTAAAAGTTTACCCTAATAATTGTCTAATGCAAATGTTGCAGTTTAAGACTTCTTATGCGCTGTTTTGCTCCAGTAGTTTCTGAGACAGGTTCTTCTATATTGATAGCCCTTTTATGTCTCCTCTCAATATTTGCTGATAGAAACACTATTTTTTCCTTATTCGTTTCACTGACTACATCTTCTAGATCTCTAATCCCTTCTGCTGCTCCCTTCTAGACCCTGTGCTGTGGTATGTAGGTTATTCTGACAGTACAGTGTGTCAGTAGATAAGGTATTTCAGGTGAGATCCTAGCAACACTGAGCAGATTGAAAAGATTTAATCTACTCTTCTGGCACTTTCCATAAAGGATCCTTCTGTCTTACTTGTCTGAATTGGTTCTACAGGATGGATAGCTTTGGATAAAGAAATGGCTACCAGAAAACAATACACCAAAATCAGGAAAGTTGCCTAATGAGAAGTTAGTTTGTGAAAGTTTCCAAGGACTGATAAACTCTAGCAGTCCTGTCGCATTTGCGAGAATTGAACTCAGAGTTCACTGGGACTGTACAAGGTTTCTAGTGCCCACAAGCATCAGCAGAGAGAGGATTGTGTAACTTGGACCACATCCGAGATGGCAGTGGCTGAGGTCTGGTAATGAAGGGTAAGACTCTCTGAGGAACTTTCCAGATATCTATTGAGAATTCCCTGGAGTGCCAGTATGGCTCTTTGTAACTGAGTGTATAGCTGGGATTAGTTTCAGAATATTTCTCCAACCAATATTGTTGTGAGTGATTGTCTGTGAGTGAACTCTGTGAGTGAAGAAGTGAGTGTGCTATGTGAATATTTATTTGCTTGTTATTATAAGAGCTTCATTCTATTCATATTCAACTTGTTAAAAAAACCCCCAACAAACAGAACAACTTGTTTTAAGAAATGCAGTTTATGATCTGCATTTCTCCCTTATCAGTGAAAAGGGAATTTACAAGAAACTTTGGTTTGTACATCCTAGCGTGATAAATTTTCTTCTCAGTTGGCTGCTGTATTTCATACCAAATCCTAGCTAATAGACCAGCTCCAAGAATGCTCATCAGACAAGACAGATCTAGCACCTAGTTTAAACACAGTACTTGTGTAGAGGTAGGAAACAGGTACTCATCAAGATGTTCGGACACAGAACTTAGTGGTAAAAGCGAGCTTTCTACCAGGCCTAGGAACCTTCAGGTTTAAGCTGCTGTAAACAGAAGTGTGAGGGACTACAATTTGTCGATTTGTCCTGCTTCCACATAGATTATGGATTTGGTCTTACATGCAACAAAATAGCATTTACAAAATGCCTCTCCAGACAGGCAAGACGTTGAGACCTACTCTCTCAGATGCTTGCCCTTGCTTTCTCTGTTTTAGGGAGGTATTTTAGAGAGAACGTCCTGCCTTTTCCCATAATTTTCATTGTATCCCTAACCTATAACATAGATGAAAAAGTAATTGATTCTCTACTTGAACTTATTACAATGTAAGAAGTAGTACCTGCCTTTAGGGAAGAAAAAGCTGGGGGAAAATTCACCATTCTAATTTTCTGTAAGTCAGACAGTGACAGAGCCATAGCAGACAGATGTACAAAGAAGAATGGAACATCCTTCTCCTCCTAAAGAATACCAATTTAGAGAGAAAGTGTTTGCTAATATCAGTACCGCTACCTAGAAATAGAAAAGAAAATATTAGCTTCAGTCCCCTGGCTAAACAGGAATATAAAAAGAAGCTATTGAACTACAAATCTTTACTTTTTTCATTTAAGTTTCTGGATCTAGGGGACTGAAAAAGGAAGTTAAGAGTAATTTGGAGCAAAATGTAAGGAAGTTCTATAAATACAAACAGAGTAGATAGATAGTTGTGAAATGAACTAATGCCTTCAGGCCAGATTCCAATGGGCAAGAGCCAGATTTTCCAGGGTCAATAGGAAAGGTGTAAACTGCTTCATAAGCATAAAGTTGTCCTGATGTCACTGTATGCGGACAGAGGAAGAGTTAGTGTTCATTTTGTCTCTTCTCAGCTGTGTCCTTATTTGACATATCCAGGTTTCTGGGCACAAGTTTTTACTGTGCACAACTATTCACTGTCTGTTATATAAACTTTTTAAGGATTTGGTTTGTGTTTTGAGGATGTGGTTAGTGGTTCTGGTTCCTCTGAGGAAATATTTGCTCTCATTTCAGGAGAATGTATACAATGCAACCGTTTTTACCCAGACTCTTGTTCTAGACATCTAGATGAAATTCATCTCCCCTACTTTTAGAACTCACTGACATAATTTGGCTTTATAGCTGATAATCAGGAATATATATGGGGGACTTGCAGTTGTTCTGTGGTCCACCAGAAGAGGCCAACAATGGCACAGAGGTTCTAGAGATAGGAGGGAATAATATTCGGTAATTGGAGGAATAAAGGCTTGTGCAGTGAGAAACATTGACGGAGGTTGGTCAGAGGATGGCACACAAAAATACAATGCGAGGTGTCCAAACAAAGGGGATTAAAGGGAAAGGTCAAAGTAGAAATGAAGGAGTTTGAATTGAGCCAGAACTGCTGATCATACCTGGAAGAGACAGGAAAGGCTGAGCTTGGCAAAGCAGAGGTCTGGGAAATGAGGATGCTGCAGGGAGAATTGCAGGAGGATAGGACTCCTGGTTATGGGGAAGCAGTAGAGGGTTGAATACGCTTTGCATATGAGAGTCAAGAAAAAAAGCTACCTGAAGCGAACTGTTGCCTCAGGAGCACTGTTCAGACCAGGAAAGAGTGTGTGTGTGTGTATGGGGAAGGGCTGGAGGGTGTAAGATATTTGTGTTTGTTCCTATTTGCCTGGGTACTCTTGTGTTCTTTGGAAAGGCTACAGCTGGGGATCAGGAAAGCAAGCAGGCTGCCCCTCCACCTTGCCGTGGCTCCTGATGTCTTTCACAGAGCAGAGCCACCTAGAAACAGGAGAAGATGGTTTCTTCCTTGAGAGTGGTGAGTGTGCACAGGGTGAGGGGTATGCTTCAGAGCATCGTGCTAGAGTGCAGAGGATGGGAGGGAACCTGGGGTTTTCCTAAGAGGAACAGAAAGTGGACCTGTGGGGAAGCCTCTGGGGCAGTGGAAAGGAAGAAGTTTCTCCTAGAGTGCTACAGAGGAACTGCGTGGGCTGTTTTGCAACCCAAGAAGCCACTGAGAGAAAGCTTACAGCAAGCCCTTTCCCTGCAAAGATATTGTGGAAAGTGGAGACATTTGTTTTAAACAACTTGTTAGAGAACAAACTCCCCCTGGTGTCCTGGAACATGATCAGTTTGAAGAAAAGTTGCTGATAATTCAACCTGCTGGATCTGGCCAGTGTGGGATCCACTCTCAGTGGATGGTGGGAAGCAAGAACAACAGGCAAAAGAAAAGGTGTATTGGCCTGTGATTAGTGTGAGACGGGTGAACAATCTGTCAAAGGGCAAGTGGAATAGTAAAAATGAGACTTGATTACACATCTCCCACCTGCCCAAAGATTTCTCCTCCACTCCATGTTGCAAGAAAATGTTTTTTTTTATTCCTGGACAGTGGCAACAGCAGCCTTTTCTCCTCGTAATAGTACTTTTCATTTCAGAGCTACTACATGAGATGGTTATGCTTGTCAGGCTGTTTTCAAAAGTAAGCTTCTGCTCAAAGACACAGTTTGCTGTGTACATTGACTTAATGATGCATTTAAAAGCAGGCAAAATTTAGGATCTATTCAGAGTTAAATCTGTTTACTACAACATTATAACAAGACACGGGAAATTAGAAATATGCAATCTCCACACGTTGCAAAGGTAACAAAAGTCTGGGAAAGAAGAGACCATTTATCTCCTTGACTGTTTACTTGTCAAAGCAGGTACATTTGGTGCACATAACAGTGAAACTGTTCATTCTTAGTTGGATTACAAATGAAAGGGAATTGATTATGTCACAAAGAAATGGCTACATTATAATTACTTTACTGAATATGTGAAATTCAATGATATGGAAACTTAGCATAGAGACACAAATAAGGAAGGGGTTTTAAATAAATGAGGAAGCAAGATAAAAAGGAAGGAAATCCTTAAATTTTGCTTGAAAGCCATTTGCATTCACCTAAAGAATCACAAGAGAAAAGCACAATCTATGAATTTTGTTCCTTTAACAATTTTCCATTGCTTCTTGTACACTTCTATAATTTGACTGAAATGGCACTGACTAGTAGAATCATTTAAATTCCAGAAATTTAATATTTTCTTATAACTTCAAATATTCATAACTTGGTTTTTTCCTCAGTTATTCATATGGTGTTTGATCATTCAAACAACTAAAGTGTCATTCAGAGTGAATTTTGTAGATGGTTTCTGCCTGTTCTCACATTTAGTGTGTCAACATAGATACATTTTTATATGCAAACGTCATTCTTGGTTATGGAAATACTCAAAACTCATCTGGAAAAGGTCCTGAGCAACCTTTGAAAGAGTATATATATATTTAAGGCCCTGCTTTGAGCTAGACATTCACCTAGAAGTGCCTTTCAGTGTGAACTATTCTATAATTTTGTGGTCAGTAGCGATGTACAGGATTAGGAAGTTTTGGTGAGCTAGAGCAGAAAATGTGGCAAAGGCAGGGAAGAGACAAGGCCACCACCTCAGGAAGCAGCACCACTCTCCTGGCGGCATGAGCGGTGGACATATGGTCAGTGCTACCACCCACGTCAGGCTTCAGCTTTCCTCTAACATGAGACCAAAGCGCAGATACCACAAGCACCCCCCATCAATGTTATTTTTGTGGAGTGTGATCAGGTGCTACAGCTCGAGAACTGTGGATTTTTCTCTGTGCTGTCCTCATCCCTGTCCAAAATTAGACTGACATCACTGTCCCTGCCAGTCCTGCATAGAGCAGTTGCGGGGACTGTACCAAAAGCAGCAAGAAGAAGACATTCTCCAGCCACAGCCATCATGTACCTGTAGCAGCACCCTATGCCATAACAAATTAGAAAAAACGAAGGGATAAGCTCTACCTTGCAACTGTAGGTGGCCACAAAACAGGCTCTTGGATCCAAGAAAATCAGAGAGGCTGTTTGGTCCTCCTCTTGGTAGGTATTAGACAAAGGACACAAGACCTGGGCTAGAGGAGCTCCTACCGGGGTAGAGAGGCCAGAAACCCAGCTGCCTGTGAGAGAGGGCCATAATCTATTGCAAATAATGGTAGGGAAGGGATGATAATGTATCCCGGGATGCTCAAAACATTATTGGAAATGGCAAGTGCCACCAGAAAGTTCAGTTTTGTGTCCAGCCCTTTGAGGATGATGGCTGCTGCCTTGGATTTCTGAGACTAACTTAGCTGATGAGGTGGCTTTGGCTAATCAAAACCCTTAGATTTTACCTTAGGGGTTAATTACAATGCCCAAAGCAAAGGGAAGAGGTCAGTTATGACCAAGAATTTAATCTTTTAAAGTCCTGCATGGATAGTGTTTCCAAGTAGTTCTTGTTATCTGTCAAGATCCTCTGAAGACCGTATAAAGTCAGTAATCAGAGAAGTTGGGGGATAGATGTTGTTTTGAAAACAACATGCACTGAAATTAGTCTTAATGCTGCATATTTTTATGCAGTTTGAAGTCAGGTATCCAGTTCAATTTATTGCCAGAACCCAGCAGCTCTATGGATTATCTTTTTTAAACACTCTTGGAAAAATTCCAATATCCTGAATAGATTTCTAGACTTTATTGAAATCTACAGGTGCTTGAAATGGCACCTATAGAGGGTCCTGAAGCGACAAAGAACAGCAAAAAGGGCTGATGGAAACTATTTATATGACTTGTGTTCTGTGAGAGGTTTTCTCCAGCCGTGACAACATGGATCCCTGTAGAGTCCTATCAAACTACACAGAAGGATTGACAGGGATGTCTAGTTGAATTAAGCCAGTAAGTTTGTTTTTTCAATTAAAACTTAAAACCGGCTCTACTAGGTCAAATTGAAGGTTAATTTAACCTAGAATCCTATCCCTGATGGTGTCCAAAAGCAGGTGTTTAATGAAGAATGCAACAGTTGACAAACATCAAGTGGAAGCTCTTTATTTGCCTCTCTTGGCCTCAACATTTGCAGCTCTGGGATCTCCTGAGTCAGATGAAGGGGTTTTGAAATTATCTGTATATGGAAACTGGCATGCAATTAACCTTGGGTTTGAATTTTTTCTAGCAACTTTAGAGTAGGTCTTCAAATAAACAAATTTTAATTTGTGATAAAAGTGAGTTGATTTGCTCTGATTTGCACAGAATAGGAAAAAAAATCCACATAGAGACTTATAACAGACTGGCTAATAGCATATACTGTTACAAAATTTTCCTGTATACATAAGCCTCCAGAAAAGCAGCAGTGAAAAAATATATTATTGTGATATTTCTTGAAAAAATAAAGTATTTTTTCATCAAAGACTTATTTGTTTTTTCTTCCTATTGAATCACTTTGGATATTCTGATACTTCACATGTATCAAGACAATTTCTGGCAGGAGTCATCTTCATTGTGTTTTTTTTCAACATTTCAAAATTTTAATTTCTTTTCCAACKAGTTCATCCTATTAAACAGCCCATGGGGTGAACAACTTAGGGCAGTGTAGTGTAACTTACAGAGTGTCAAAATATGAAAAGATTTTCTAGTGGTCTCTACAGCAGAGGGCAGAGATATGGTTTCCTTGAAGAGACATATTGTTTTTTCCTCATAGTTAAAGATGTTCTATAATCTTGTCCTCATGCCAACACAGCTTGACACATAACTTCTAAAAGAAATATCTTTGAAGAAAAATACACTTCTCTTTTTGTAAGTAGTCCAGTGGTAGAAAATTTTGGTTTAGTTCAGAAAACTAAAATGCAGATTCACCCCTTTCCATGAAGAGCAATGGTAGCTCTGTGTGTGTACTATCTTTTACTATTACTTCCATTAAAAGAAATTTCCTCTTATCAGTCTTTCCTTTCTTATGAATCTTTGATTTTGCATTTAATTTCTCAAGCTAGTTACTGTATATTCTTCATGAAGGTCATTCTGCATTTTAGTCTTTGGATGCATTTTTGTCTTCCTGCCACCACTCTGTGCCCCAGTATTTGGACTTCATCAGGAAATGTACATGCCCAGAAACTGCAGGACTGGACATTTTCTAAATAGTGATGAAAATAGTCCACATACATTTTCATATGTAAAAATGCCTGAAATGAAAAGCCACATTCATGCTAGTGTAAGTAGTAAGTACAGCTACTGATAAAGAGCAAGAATGAAAGAAATTTGGAATCATATCTAGAAGAGCCAGCCTATTTTGTGAATTGGTTTGTAGACAACATGAGCTAAAGGTCCTGTATCACTGGTAATGCTTTAGGAAAAGTCCTGCAATTGCTGAAATAGGGACAGAGATAGTAGTGAAAGAAAGGAATTCCACACTCCATGCTTTAAAATATTCTCATGATTTTTACTGTCTCCAGGGAAAGCTGTCTGTCTGCTCTTCATTAGTGAGTGACATTTCTGTAGCTCTGAGATGCCAATGAGACCAGTCACAGACATTCCCAGCCTCTTCAGAGGCAGAGCAGGTGCGAGGAGGGCTCACAGGGATCTCTGGTGCCTTTCTTGCTCTTTAAAACAGGTCAGCCTGGGCACAAGACTTTGGTTGCAGACAGGAGTGAGGTGATGCCAGGCCGGCTCAGGTCAATGGCTCTGGCATGTGGACCACAGGCAGCTTCCCTGACATGCTGCTGCACTTTAGAGATGCAGCATCTTTTATTTACCACTGAGTGGAGTCCTTAACAAGACTACAGATGTGCAAGTCTGGATTCTCCAATCTGGTGTGTGACATTTTGTTCAGAGCAGCTTGGCAGTGAAATTGTGCCTGGCATTGCAGACAGACGGTTCAGGGCATGAGAGAGTGCTTGGCTTGTCATCAGGGTACGACAAATAGAGGGTTACCTTCTGGCAACACTGCCAAATACAGTTTCTACCAAGTATTTAACACAGACTTTTTTTTGTTTGTTTAACAACTGGGAGGCATGCTTATAAAATAATATTAATTTCAAAATGTGTATATCTTTAGTCATTATAGTTCACTGGCCCTTTCTTTGGACGATGTCCTATATCAGATACTCACCGGGTCTCTTCCTGTGGCTGTGATTACTACATTAACCCACTTGGAAAGCTGGGTTTATGCTCTCACATATTCAACTCCTATGGTCAAGTAGATGAGTGCTTCCAGTAGGTTCCAGAAGTTGCAGCTGGTATTCTGTGGTCTTGCATTTTGCAGTTCTTCAGATGTGCAGTGTTTTTAGTTCAGCGAAATAGTTTCTCACGCACTTTTGTGTAAACATGAATTGTTGACCTAACGGCAAGGATTGTTATGAATTCCTAACCTATGTGATAAACATTATTACTAACCAGTGGACAGCAGGAGGTGGTATCTCCATCCTCCAATCCACGGTGAATTTGGAAAACATATAAATAAAATGAGGGCAGAGGCCAGCTCTCTCTTCCTCCTCTCCTCGTCCTCCATTTTGGCCTCTGCCTGTTGGAGAACCCTGACAGCTGTGTCCGTGTGTTTATTCGAACCTGAGAACAACAGTATTCCAAGTCAAGGTCCAAGCCAGATGTGAGGTTTCAAGCAAATGGGGTACCAGTGCCTCAGGAAATTAATTATATTGTAATTATATTATGTTTATTTATGAAATAAAACCACGTCCCTCAAATGATCCAAAGAAATCAATTGTGAAAAGAAACTAAGGAGATATGAGCTAAAAGAAACTATTTTCCTCCTCTTTGTGTTTCTGAGTGGTTGTGGGTACGTTTGTCATCCTGTGGTTGCTCATATTCTGTCTCCCAGTATCAGTCTCTTCCAAGACTTCTGTCTACCTCTCAGTATTCTGCTTCTTGTTAGTACCTTAAACCCTGCAATTGCCTGTTTTCCTCAATCTCTTCATCACGAGACTGATGTGCAGGGACCCTCAATGTGTGCTCACTACTTACTGGTCTCTGCAAAAGCAAATGGCCATGGAGGAGCACACATGGATCCAGCCTCTTCCTTCCTATCATTCCCGTCTGTGTGAAGAGACAGAGATGGCAGAGGAGACAAAAGCACAGCAGATGCTTCACCTGGTGTGTGTGACTGGAGTGACCGACTGGTGATGATGCTGCACATGGGGTGAAGCAGCAATCCAGCCATTCTACTCTGCACACAGGAGCATCCTCCCTCAGAGATACTCGAAATGGGAAGTTCAGCAAGGCAATTGCAAAAATGACAATTACAGTTCCTAATACACAGTATTGTGAAAATCTGTCATCATGCTGTAACAGTCAAGTTCTTACCCAATACAATCGCATTTTACTTCAGAGTCTTATGAAAACAAACAATATATAAAGCTTCAGTACACAGACATAGTGTGTTATCATACTGGGATGTGTCACTTCTATGTCACACTAGCTGTGTTGTAAAACAATGTGACACTTCAGATTTTTAAGCTTCAAAAATACCTTTAAGATGGGATTTCGAAAGTGCTTGAATTAACATGTTTTCTATGGTTCTGGATGCCACTGAAAGACAAGTGTAAATGCAGTTTCTTTCCTCAAATGCTAAAGTAAGCAATAGAAGGCATGCTGCAATTTTAAACTTAGAGGTCTTAGGATTTTACATACCCTGTGAATAGGAACCTATAATCATATACATAATAGAAATAGGGAACTGTAAAGGTTCTGCTCAAAGGCTGTGCCAACCAAAACCAAACAGCTGCTGAAAGATACAATACCTCTTCTAAAGTTTCCAAGAGCAACCGTGACTTCACCTCTCCCCTGGGTAATCTCATCAAATCTTCTGTACTAATAATGTTGGAGTGCTTTGCAGTTTCTCTGGCTTCCCAGGACAGCTGGGCTAGAGTGGCTCACATCATAAGCCAATAATAAGCTCTTGGTTGATCCAGAAGAGGTTGGTAATGGCTGTGTTCAACCTCCTTCATGGGAATGGTCCCTGGAATGCTGGACCTGCCAAACTAGACCTAGAAATCGCTCTGGGGAAGTGTTCACTGTCATGGGAGAAGGACACATGCCTACACTCATTAAAAAAATAAACAGCTCTGCAATATTGCCTTTTCCTGAGCACTATTTCATTTAAATTAATTAATGGTACCTAGTTACCCGCTGGGCTTAAACCATGACACGAAGATTAAATAATTTACTAAGTACCCTTTTCCATTATTTGAGCTGTTAACATACAGAATAGTGACAAATCTTTCCAAAAAACCCTTGTCAGTACACCTACCAATTCAACATAAGCTACTAATTACTGTTTTTTTCTTAGGACTGTGATTCCTTACTATCTAGTCATCCTCTYATGATTAACAAATAGTACTGTTTTTTCTACTGCCTTTCCAGAAATTCAAGTTACTCTGCCTGACTTATAATTCCTTGCTGTTTTGATACATTCAAACCTCGCCTAGCTTCCCTCAGTGTTTACTGAGAATTGCAAATTTCTGCAAGTATATTCCAGCTTGTCTCTAAGAGTTCAGAATAATTAAATTCATCTGCTTTAAAAGAAAAAAAAAAGAAAACAGTAATTTATGGGGTTGTCCTGCAGCCCAAACATCTCATTTGGTTTTCATCTTTAACTTATCCTGTTCTTTTGTGCAGAGTTGGGCAGAATTTGTGTAGAACTAAACAATGTTCATGGTATAGGAAATGATTTTGCACATATTTCCTAATCTTCCTTTGTTTACATGCCTCCTAATGACGTGTGTGACAAAATGCTGTGGAAATGAGAAACAGACTTTATACAGTGCATGCTATATTTTGGTATGAAGAATTAAGCTCATGAGTGCAGCAACACTGCCTCATAGAAAATGAGAAGAAAAATTTATTCTGCACTGAAGCTTTCCAGAACAGACTTTAAGTTTGATAGACTATGATGCTGCCAAGAAAAAGTGTGAGATTATTGAAAATGTGGGCAGGAGCCCAAACTCATTTTACATGCATATTGGCTTCATAAATATGGAAAATAAGCTAAATTAAGAGTACTCTGTGCATGCAGTGATATGAGGAGGATCCAAGAAAAGTGTACTTTGGTGGATGATGTGCCTACTTAGACAAGTATTTAGAGATAAGCGTTAACTGAAAAAACATGACATTGGCTGCAGAGAAAGCGGCCTTGGAGAGTCCTTTAGTTGGGAGCTGGTCCTGACTTGGATTTGAAGCTTTGACCAAGGCTCATCAGCTTTCTAGAGGTAGTTCAGATCATCCAAGCAGTTTTTAGTGCAGTGTACCATGACACAAGATCTTGTATCTGAAGAACTGAAAACATTTTTCTAGATGTCATATAGAATTCGCAACACCCTAATTTTGTGCAGATGCAAAAATTAGAGGATATAAGGTTTGTCTGGAAGGGAGGGGGATAGGTTGCACAAGGGCAGAGCTGGGAACAGATATCCTAACCTTTAATTTTTTTCTGTTCCTGGATATGTTCAAAATCAGGACAGGTTTGGGCAGTGCAAAATTTTCTTACTTACCATAGGAATTTAATACTCAGTTTCAACCCTGAGATTGGCTCAGTAGGTTAGAGCATGGTGCTAATAACACCAGGTCATGGGTCCAATCCCTGTGCAGGCCATTTATTCAAGAGCTGGMCTTGATGATCCTTGTGGGCCCCTTCCAGCTCAGAATATTCCATGATTCTGGTTTTGTCCATGGAAATCTGTCTGCAGTTGACCAGCTCATTTCATAGCTGTCTGTCAAATGGATATTTCTACATATATTTTGTCCCTACATTCTTAATCATTTTTCACTTTCTCCTCCATCTTCTTAACATTCATTAGTTGCAGAGATAGGAATGGCAAGATTCAGCTTTGCAGGTTGCTCAGTTTTCTCTTTCTCTGTTTGTGCTTTAGTGAAGAAATTGCTAGGGTTTAGTTAAAGCAAAAGAGCATCTGTGCTTTTTTTGCATTAGGTAATTCCCTAGCCTGTGACACCAGGGGATGTAATCCAGTCTTCCTGCCTGAAATGCCCAGACTGACCACTTTTTTCTTAATTTTGGTGCTTCTTCTCAGATTTCTTTTTAGGAGAGAGTTAGGTAGTGAATCAGGTGCTTCTCCCTCTGTCAATATTTTCTTTGGGATATATAACCCCATAAAACATCTTGGTACATTTATACTAGGTGTTTACCACTTCCCTGAGAAGGCAAGACTCAACAAGAGGCATCAGATGCCTTCAGAATTTTGTGCACTGGTCTGATGAAGTCTTTTTTAAGATGGTTACATGGTGCTAGCAGTGGCTGCAGTTTACTGACTGTCCTGTTTGCAACAGTCAAGGTGTTTTGGAGTATTAGCAATGGGTAAAGGAAGCTGAATCTAAACCCTTCAAAGTTCCTAAATGCAGTTCCTGGTGTACCTCAGGTGAGATCAGTCCCCACCCCTCTTTTTGTGTCCATGCAGCAAGGAGTAGATGAGTCAGAGAGGAGTCGGGGGGAGGCTGGTCTCGCTGGATGCCCATGGCTGGTGGCTGGGCCAGCGCAGATGTGGAGCCCTGGCCTCGGCTCCCTGCAGCACGTGTGAGTTGCACTGTCAGCACTAACCAGGGGAACAAGACTTGTCATGAAAATGGGATTTGAACTATAAATTCCATCCACAACCACCAGCCCTGTAGCTCTTTAGAAGCTCAGATGACTGTCTGCCTGGATATGGATTACTTTAGGCAAGGGATAGGTGCTTTTCCCTCCAAAATCGGCAATTCTGCACAAATGGTGTGACCAACACGGTGTGACCAACGTAGTGTGCCCAGGGCATGTTCAGGCTGAGTAAGGTGATAGTTTCAGCATTAGACAGTCCTGAGAATTAGGTAAACCAAACCGATGACTGAGCCTTAGGCAAATCAGTTTCTGCTCCCATAGAGTTATAAATTCAAACCACAAAAAGAAAGGAAAAAGAAGAAAATGCACTACAGTGGTATTTCCATGCTCAGACTATGCCTGGAAGAGCTGTGAGAGATTTAGATGCCCTTCATAAAAATGAAATCTGGAAACTATTTCAGATTAAAGCCAGCCCTTAGAGCTATTTACAGAACTCCTTTTGCTGTTTTATTTGAACTAGTCTGTGTAACTTACCAGAAAAGAAAAGGAAAAGAAACCAAGTCCTACAGATCTTTTTATAGTTTTGTAGTTAAGAGATTCCTTTGGTAACAGTCAATGGGTATGTCTGCTCTCTCTATCTCTTTCTGTGCTGTTAATTAAGAAATTTCTTTCCTCTTTCAGGAAATAGGTTTCATATAATTGTAGTTGGAAGGTATGTGTGGAGGGGAAGAACTCCAGTGTCTTCCCTGCCAGTGGATGCAAAGAAACTACAGTCCCTACGTGTCTCCCCTCCATAGAGACTGACAGATAGGTCAGGCCATGAATCTGTACTGGGCATTAGGGCATTTTTCATGCACCCTTGTTACCCGTATGTAAAATCATGCTCTGGACCGCTCCAGTCCACAAGTACTAGGGCAAGAAAATGTTTTAAATACACCTTTTTCCTAACTTTCCTGCTTTAACATATTTCTCTAAGGTGTTCAAGTCAAATGTGGCACTTAGATATGGTAGGGAATTTTACAAAAAGAAAGGGATTTAAAATCTTTAAAAAATTATCACAGAATCATAGAATATCTTCAGTTGGAAAGGACCCACAAGGGCTATCAAGGACAATTCACTGTTCTTCACAGGGCACCCTAACACTAAACCATATGACTAAAAGCATTGTCCTGAAGCTGCTTGAAATATTTGCCCATGGGAAGTATTTTGAAGCAATTCTTTCTAGAAAGTGGTATACATTTTTTTTTTTAATAAG
Source organism: Amblyornis subalaris (assembly GCA_018881555.1). NCBI lineage: Eukaryota > Metazoa > Chordata > Aves > Passeriformes > Ptilonorhynchidae > Amblyornis > Amblyornis subalaris. Next base: position 4,011,888 of record JACAXG010000047.1, on the reverse strand, counting down.
GAAGGAAACAGTGATAAAGTAAAGGAAGAAAACAAAGACTAATCACAGAGATAATATAAAGAGCAGGCATTTTCCCAGTTATTTTTAAAACTATATACTGTTATCCAGGAAGTATGGCTGAACTAATTATTTTTTTCTTACACTATCCATTATTTAAACAATAGTCCAAAAATGCATGTTGATTATTTCCAATGATTGCTGATGCTCAGTTAACAAGAAGCAGCTAAAGGGTAGTACAAAAGGTTGACAAGTGTATCTGTAAACCAGTAATCATGGAGCATATGTTGGTCTGCTGTACCTCAGCGAAAATACTGAGGTTCGGATGTTTATGTCATCAGGCAGGGCTATACAACCTCTGCAGCTGTGACACGCACCCTTGGGTGCAGTCTCCTGGATGGGAGGATCTTGCATCCTTCGAATGCAGCCCCTGTGGCCCCATCACAGGAAAAAAGGGCTGAGGCCTGCTGAACACCTGGTGCCCACTCCAATATTTATCAGGGTGCTGATGGCTTCAGCTCTGCAGTTCACTCTCTGGTTTTAGCATGCTGTTCTCATTTTAACTCCCCATTCTCTTACTGTGGAAAATAAGAGAAATCTTCAAGCACACATCTGCTTCTTCTCTCCAAGGAAAGCTTGGCGAGGTCTCACCATCCCTCGTAAGTCTAAAGCTGATGTTGCTTCACGGACTTAGAGATTTGTCCTTCACACCAGAGCTTTTCAGCTCTCGATCCCATTCTCTTTGGCTCTAGTTCAACCTTGTTAGGAGCTGTTCCAGCACATTAAGGATAAAAGGAACACGCCTGTGCTTTGCATGCTGAAAGAACTCTGTGCAGGAGCAGGCAGGAGCAGACCCAGTGCCAGCTCCGGGGTGAGGGTGTCTCCGCCCAGCTGGGCACAGAATGCAGAGGGGCCACCCCAGGCCCTGGGAGGGGGCTGACTCAGCTGTCAGTGAAGCTCAGCCTGAAATCCCCTCTCCTTCATCCTTCACTTTTCTCTTGCTCTCACTCCAAAAGATGATTGTTATCTTTCACTGAACTTGTTTGCTTTTTAAGTTGAGCCTGTGTCCCTATGGCTATATGATTGGACTGAGGAACTATAGACCCTCCACACCCAGCCTCATGGGGCTGGTAAAGCAGCTGAGAAGCCACCAAAGTAGATGGGCCACCTATGACAACTTCCCAGAGGAGGTCACTCATCACTTATCATGCTCTTCACCAGAGTCCCACAGGTGCCCAAAACTTGTTTGCACTGAACAGCATTAACTTGGAAGTTAAGGTTGAAGATTGCAAATCAAGGTCATAATTATGTTTCTTTTCCTATAATGTGTCTGAATGTTGAATGGAAACCTGAAAAATAATTCTTACTTTCTGGAGATAGAAAGGTAAAGTGGAAAACCCTGAAATCTACTCTTGGTGAAGGAGACACAAGTGACTCTGGTTGATTTCTGATGACTTCTTTCCTATCGTTGTTTTCGTAAATTCTCTACTAAATAACCCCCCCAAGTACTTAACTATAACATTAAGATTTTTTTTCCTGGTACCTAATTCTCCCTTGTTTTATGGATTCATTTTTTTCTTTATTTCTTGTCCTTTTCCGAATAGATGTGTGGAATAATTTATGACCTGCCTTCATGCAGCAACATTTTATGTCTTTGCAGGCTGTTATATCCTGCTGTGGTTTTCCCTCCCGTGGACTGAGCTCTTCCAGCAAGTCCTCAGAGGTCATGTAATTCCTCTGCATCTTTCTGGGATTATGAGATCCTTTAAATGAGAAAAGTTAGCAGGTTTGACATTATTTGCACTTGAAAAATATTTCCCCTCTATTGAAAAGTAATTTTGTGACAAAACCAAAACCAATTCCCAAAAGGCACAGATAATAAAGAGTCTTTTTAGTTTGTATAGAAGAAATAGAAGGACCTTAAACACAGAAGATGACATATGTCTTTACAGACAGAATAATAAAGTGGCACTGATTTGGGGTGTTAATTTGTAGTATGTTTAGGTGCAGCTGTCCCTAAATATTGTTTATGAAATGTAGCTGGGCTACTAATACTTAACACTTCAAGAAGGAGTCTGATAATGATCCAGTGGCTTCCTGTGTCAAATGTACATCTCATTCAACAGAATGTGTTACTCAAGCATGTTTTGGGGTACATCACCTTACGGAGTTTAAAAGGGAAAATTATAAATGAGATGTCCCTGTCAAATAAAGATTATTTTTTGGTCTGCAATATGTTTCCTCTATTCCCGCTTGAGATGAGATCAGTGATATTTGTTGATTGCACCTGCCAAATCTCAGACTTAGACCGAAGATAAGAAGATTTTCAGGATTCTCACTTCAGTAAAAAGGTCATTTGAGCAATAGTGTTRCATCTACCTGTTGTTCTTGCTCTGCAAGCATAGAGTGTATAACAAGTGTAATATCCTTCTGGTAACTGCTAAAAACCAAGACCAGGTGTTAAAGGAACATCTCTTCATGCAAGTCAAAGTTCAGTGTTATTTTTCATGATATTTTTATTATGTGATCCATGACCTTCCAAACATAAAGAAAATCATATTTATGGTTAAATCTGATTTAAGCATGTGCAACATTCTAAGATGTTATGCAACTTGCATGCTTTCCAGGAGATTACATTAATGATTTAGGGTTGCTACACGAAATTTTTCAAAATTTCAGTCTGAATATAAGCCCATAAGGCAAAGCTGATTTAATTTCAATACACATCCTTTCCTTGCTGTTCTTTCTCAACACTACCTACCACTAGAGGCCCTTGGGTTGAGATAAGGACAGGGAGAGATCACTCACCAGTTATCATCACAGGCAAAACAAACTCTGCTTGGGGAAATCTATTACCAACCAAATCAGAGTAGGATAGTGAAAAATAAAAATCTTTCTGCTTAATTACCACATGCTTTGTGGTTGCTTTCAAGAGACATGTACAGAAGTCAAGCAAATTAATACAACAGTCACAGCACTTTCAGTCCCATGGTTTATTTCCCTAAATTAGTTCTTATTTTGATCTGTGTGGATTTCATTGTCTGACATTTTGATAAACAGAAGAACTTTAAACTGGTGCCGCTTCATCAGCCTAAATGAGAAGGATTATAAAGAATGGCAAAAAGTACTTAACCCCCTTGCTAAAACCTGACCAGAAAAATAGCAGGCTCATCAAAATATTCAACTAAATTTGGCAAAGCAAGACCAATTAATGCCATAACCCATGAGAGCAATGACCTTGCAATGAGTCCCCATGGTTGGGGCTGGTCTGCAGGTGCAGGAGTGCCTTGGCTGCTCTCAGCCAGTGCAGCTGCTGCATAGGACACACCCTGCCCATAGCTGCTTTTTCATCAGAGCAGATCTTTGCATGTAAGGGATCCCAAAGCACTGTATGGGTCTATGTCACTGCAGCATCTGTGAACACCTGGCACCTGTAACTGGCAAATTATCACCCTCAAAGCCACCATGACATGCTACCTTCCACCATTCACACCCATCAGACAGGCTGAAGTATAAGGTGCTGTTGAGAGTGTGCTCCGCTTTTCCCCTTAATCTTTGAGATAGTAGAAGTTTAATGAACTTGGTGGGATTTGCAGGGAATCCTTAGCAAGTCAACTTTTATACTATCAGGAATCTCTTTGAGAGATTAATGTCTAGGATGTCAGTATAGCAATTGAATTTGAAGAGAATTGTCTAAATTCATGCCAGGGAATACAATTTTGTTGTTAGCCCAATTTCTGACCCTCCAGATCAGGACTGGCCAACCTGCACTTCGTGGCTGGATGCAGCTTGCCCTGGGGCTACACCTGTGAGCAGTGGCTGGAGGCAGGTGCCTGACATTGCCAGATTTCAGAAGTGCGAAGGAGCAAGAAGGCAGTGTCATCTCCTGCCTGGTGCTCCCCGAGGTATGTGTCTGGTGGCTCCTGGTGACTGGGAGGTGTCAGGTGCAAGTGACATAGTGAGGTCACCTCTTTTAACTTTGCTCTTCCTTGGAGTCTGGCCTCAAGGATTTCAAGAGCCTCTAGCAGCTACCCCTTTGCACAATACCCTGTAATTCACAGTACTGGCTGTAGGAGCAAAGGTGCAAGCACAACAGATGTGTTTGGAGTATCAAAGATGCAGTGCAATTGTTCAGATTTTTGACCCTGAAACCTGGCTGAAGGGAAACCAATGCTTGCTTTACTACCGGGCAGCAGCTGGCTTTCACATGGCTTGTGGAGCAGAGGAGGCTGAAGAAAATGGATGCTTTCCTTTTCATTTCTTTGTTATTGCAAAATGCCCAACTGAGAAGAAAATGGAACTCCTCTTGGCCTTGTATTGTACGGGCTCCAGAATAAAATAATGCTGTTAAAATTCCTGACAATAAAAATGGCAATGTATCTTTTATATAAGTAGGTCACAAGCTGTAAGGAAATGCTGTCAATCTAAGGCAGATCTGTTAAGGCCAAAGAAAACTTGCTCTTTCTAGGCAAGATCTTTGGCAGCAGATTAAACAATTTATGTTTTTAGAGAAAATGTATTTTCCAGAAAAAGCGGTTGACTTTATCCTTGTTGTTAGTATCTTTTGTCATGATCTGAAAAAGAAACTTTGACCTAACATCTGTACCTAGCATTTCATTGTTATTTTTTATTTCACAATTCAATTTCTTCTTTTTATTTTACTCCTGTATATTTTCTCAGAGAATTAACGCTCTTTTTTGCATTGTCTTTCTGCTGAGCAGACAAGCAGGATCAAATCCTGCACTTGGGAAATGCAGTCATCTTGGCAACAAACAGGAGAGGATGCCAAGTTTTCCTGATATCATGTTTTTGCTACAGGTGCCAATCAAATATGTTGCTACACTTCAAATAATATTTTCACATCACGGATTGTTTTTTTCCATTTAGAAGTTTTTCTAAACAAAACAAAACAAAATATTTCTATGGTAAAAATCTGCTGTGATAAAGTCAGGCGTTTATGCAGTTATGGGGACAGTCTATAGTGGTTGGCAAAGGACTGTTAGGAGTGCTGTTTTTCTCAAGTTTCCACCCATAAGTTTGGAAACCAAGCTGCAGAGTGCTGGCTCTGGGTAGGGTCTTCATCTGGGTAAAAAGCAATATGCGGCATTTCCTGAAATTGTGACTGACTTTTGGTATGGCTCTCAAACAAGATCGACCTACTTCAAAAGAAGCATTGTTTTTACAATAACACATTTTTTCAAGTAGTTTTGGGTGCTTGTCTCCTAGTTGCGTTTATGTAGAAATGCAGGACAATGGCAAACTCCTGTAATAAGGCAGAAATTTTTATAATGTCCTGCAGAATTAATTTCACTTAAATCTTCTAAAATTCACTTCTGTCTCGTCTCACACATGAAAATATGAGACTTCTGTGTTTCCCTGATGGTATTTTTTTATTCTGTATAGGTAAGATGTAAGATTTAAAAGCTAAGGCTGAATTTCTGTCTTTGGTATTTCATTGTTGATTTGATCCCATTAGTTCCCCAGATGCCTCCTCAGGAGAGACAGTGGGAAAGTAGTGAGATATAAACTTTTGTGTACCAGCTGCTTTCCCAAGGAAGCACAGTTTGCCCTCAGTGAGAAGTCATTCTTTTTTGAGGGTAAAATTTGTGCCATGTGGTCCTGGTTTTTTGAAACGTAGCATGTGACAGAATGTTTCCTTATTTAGCACTCAGAGCTTTTTACCCAACCACCCAGCCTGCAAAAGTGGGGAGGACCGGCCACCGTCCTCTCTTCAGCAGGACTTTATCGCCACCAACTCTCATCATCCAGATTCTTTCTGAAGGGAAGAAAAGAAAACAGCATTTCCAGTTATGTTCTCCAGGTTCTTGCTTGTTCTCTCTCTTGCTCACAGTGCTTTGCAGCTGGCAGGTAAGTGCCTCCTGCTTGCTTCTTGTGAAGGTTCTCATGAAAGTGCTTCCAATCCTCTGGCTTTTCTGGGTGATTAAGATTCTGTGGTACTACCAATGTTTACATTATCAGTTTGGGGATGAGGAACCACTTAATGGCAGGCAAGGCAGGCAGGCAAGAGGCAGGGGAAGGATCTCACAGACAAAAAGAAATGGCTATAGAAGAAAGCRGAGACTCAATACTTAATGGCTTTATTCATATATAGTGACACTATCATTTCAATAATCCTAGAAGAGCAGACATAAGAAAATAGTAAGCTATGTTTAAATGTCTTTTTTTTAACTTATTTAATTCTTTACTTCTGTGTTCTGACTTTGGAGCTGTTGGTGTCTGGGTAATGGCTAGCAAAACCAGGCAGGAAAAACTCCAGGAGTGGTGAAATGTGGGTATATTGTAGGACATTAAGATGTTCACAGATGATGGCTGTAAAGCAGATTATCCTTTGCTGTTTCCAACAGACTCACTGAATTAACTGGCATTGATAAAGTGGATGGAATACATTTTTTTTTAAATAAAATTGGTTTAAGTTTAGGAAATTTCTTATGGAATTGCAATAACAACACTACTGCTCTCCCTTTAGCTGCACTTCAGTTGCAGGTGTTAAACAGGTGGCTTCTGCAGACATGAATGTTTAAGGTTAATTCCTTTTACCTTTATAACACCTGAGGAAAACTGTCACAGATTGTCTCAGAGTATGTGTTATTTTTTTAATCACCATGGTTTCACTACAGAATAATTACTTTCAGTGTACTATTATCAATTACATTGATTTCAATTTTTTGCAGGATTTTTAATGAAACTCCTTTAACCTTTTAAATACATTTTAAATAATATGATACTCAGTGATCAAGACATGTATCAGTGACCAAAATCATTTATGAATCCCAAAAATCTTCAGCAGGAAATACAACCAGCAGGGTCACAAAGTACACCACAAGTCAGCAGAGCAAATTCATAGGCACAGTTCACTACTACTGCTGATAAACTAGCTGCAGAACTGAAATTAGGTCCCCTACTTCTACCTTACCTTGAAGGCAACACTGTTGGCATGATCAGAGAAACTACCTGGAGAGCTAGTGATTTCTGGTACAGGTGTATCAATTTCTGGTACAGGTGTACTTCTGACTTCCATCAGCCTTTCCACATCGGCAAGTGGTGGGCAGATGTTACTACTCCCCGGTCCTTGCTACTTTCTCAGACTGCAATTGACTTCCCAAAGTCATTCCTAGTTTTATATTAATGGTTCATAGTAGGTATGGCAGGTCTTGTAGGTCAGCAAGACTGAGGAGCCCAGAGTGATCCCTGAGAAGCCCAGACCAGTTCACTTACATTTATATGGAGGAAAGAAAAGGAAAGGAAAAGGAAAAGGAAAAGGAAAAGGAAAAGGAAAAGGAAAGGAAAGGAGAGGAAAGGAGAGGAAAGGAGAGGAAAGGAAAGGAAAGGAAAGGAAAGGAAAGGAAAGGAAAGGAAAGGAAAGGAAAGGAAAGGAAAGGAAAGGAAAGGAGAGGAGAGGAGAGGAGAGGAGAGGGGAGGAAAGGAAAGGAAAGGAAAGGAAAGGAAAGGAAAGGAAAGGAAAGGTGGATTTGGCAGTGGGGAGGATAATGACACAGCAAAGATGGCTCTGTACCCACTAGAAGACCTGTAAGATCTGGCAGGGTGAGAAAAGTTTGTAGAGATCAGAGGTCTAAAAGGTCATGCATCTAAGGATAGGCTGGAACAGGGTAATGGTAATAGCAGTGTGGTTGAGGAAATTCACGACTGACATAAATCCATCCAACAAGCTGTGCTCAGCTCAGCTGCTACCCACCACTGATCTTCAGTATGGTGACGTATGACCATGACATACATTTTCTATTGTCTACTTTATTTTTAATCAGTAGAATTAGTGTTGCTCTGGTGTCTGTTGAAAAATATGCTTTTATCTGATAYGAATGCAATGACTTCTTGTTCATGTGAATGGGAAGAAGAATCATGTCACATATCCACTATACATATATTCTATATTAACTATTTACTATGTATTGCTTTGTTTTACAGACATTGAAACATTTTTAATATATAATAAAGTCAACAGGCTCTGTCTTGAAGCATCTATTGCACAATCAGTTAGAATTGCTACTTGCAATCAAGACAATGAATCCCAAAAATTCAGGTGGATCACAGATCATCAGCTTATGAGTGTGAAACTGAAACTATGCCTGGGGGTGCCATTGAAGGAGGATCAGGCCAAGGTCACCCTGTATCCTTGTAATCAAAAAAGCAAGCTCCAGTGGTGGGAATGCAGAAATGAAAGCCTCCTTGCAATCCAAGGAGAAGATTTGTTTTTCAGTCCTGGCAACGAAGAGCATGATAATGTTTTGTTAAAGAAGGGCCTGAGTGCAAAGAATAAGTGGAAGATCTATGGGGCCATGGATGTTTTATGTTCCCAGGGATATGAAGGTACAGAAAATTGATTCTTTCATCCTTTGCATTAATTCATTTGTGAGTGTTAGAGTGTTTAGGACCTTTGGCTCTGACTATTCTGACTCCTTCAGTGACCACAAGAGTTTTAGAAAATCCATGCATTTGAATTTAATGTTATATTTATGTCCAAACATGTATTATATGCACACACTTTTTTAGTCTATTTATTATAGTACATTAGTAGTTCAAGTATTGTAAGTATGTACTTTCTATATGTTCTACAAATATGTATTATTAGTAGATATGTATATACATACTTACACTATGTGTAAGTAGTCTCTAAAGTCACTATTGCTCACCATGCTGTCACTACATCGTTAATAGAGTGCATAAACATTGATAAGCTTCTTATACAGTCACATGGATATGAAATTACATCCCCAGGAAAGAAGCACAATATGGGTGAGCTGAGAAAGGTCTTAAAGCACTGATTTAATTGGAGGAATCTTGGCTTTTTTGACTCAGCAGATGAGGATGCTCATGGAATAATTATAGTTACCAGTGCAATTACCTTTTGTGATTAGCTGAAGTCTGATTGTCCTGAATGGCTTTCCTACATCCAGAATGAGTGCTCTGAAAGCCACCTCACAGGATATTTGGACGCTGAACTCTGAGCCTTGCATGTGGGAGCTGCTTCACTGTATGTGGGATACTTAAATGGTGACTGGAATAAAACCAGAGAAAGATAGTCTAATGTATGTTTACTTTTTTCCAGGAATCGAGACTTATAAATATTAGTTCCTGCTCTTGAGCATGTTCTGTAAATCTTAATATTGTTTGAAATAGAAGTATCTTAGCGTAGAGCTCTGGAGCCTTATTAAGATTGTAAAAGCATCTTGGAGAGAAATTTAATTGTAGACCTCATCTATGAAGTATTACTTTGCATCAGAATAGCGCTGCTCTAAAACATATGTCAGCAGCTTAAGTCTGAAAAAGTGTTGAAACAAATTTTTTTTGTGATTATGGGAAAGGAACCATGAAAAACACTTTGAGATGCAACTCAGCTGTAGGCTTTACTCTTTTCCTAGTTTATATTAGTTTGTTATTTTTCATATTAACATTATAATTTTGTCTTCTCAGAGACCTACACACTGTTAGGAAATGCTTTTGGGGCACCGTGTGTCTTCCCTTTCCTGTACCAGGGGCAGTGGTTGGCGGAGTGCACGGCCGCGGGCCGGACAGATGGCCGGCGCTGGTGCGCGACCACTGCCGACTACGACACCAACCAGCGATACGGATTTTGCCCTTCCAAAGGCAAGTTACCTGTTCCCATGCAGCTCCCCTCAGTGTGGTGCTGGCAAACCAGCACGAGCAGAATATGATTATCTTTACGATAACCACTCGTAGCTTACAAGAATGTATTGTAGCATATGATGCATTGCCACACCCTGCACCTCTCTATGCAAGGAAATAACACGTTGCATAAAGATGTGAAGAGAGTGATTGAAGAGTAAAACAGCAGGCAGTTCCCACTAACTGTGGGGTTGTTGCTGAGCAGCACAATAGTTTTGAGCTTCTCACTGTTTCCCAGCCAGGATGTGTGCTGTCACTGTTGTACAACCCTTCTCTGAGGACCTCCATTGTGATGGATGTGGGCACAAACATGAGTACTGTAGGAAGATTAATGATGAAGTTAATGTTTCAATCTGCATGATTCTCATGTGAATATATTTTTTTACTAAAGTGGAATGTGTCCCTTTATCCATGCTGTCAAGCCCTGTTCCTATTTTCAGGGAAGCAGCCTTTCCACCCCTTTGTCATCTGCCTGGCATTGCTCTGCAACTTCAATCACTTTCTTCCATTTCTGTCGTCACTTCCACATCTATCTCCCTTTATGGCTTTGCTCTTGCCAAGAGAGATTTGCATTCATAACGTTGAAATCTCCACCTGACACATCTCATCTTTCCCCTATGTTTCTCCCCATGGCTCCTGCTCAACGTTGTCTTTTATTATTAGAATGCCCCTTTACTCCAAGTGATTTAAAATGGACTTTCAGTGTGCCACAAATCCCTAGCTAAATATGCTTTCCAGATCTCTGCAAAGATACCTCAGACACTTAGCCCTGGAGATATGTGACAAGGTCATTGAATGATTTTCAGAGTTTTTGAAAACTAGTCTCAGCTTTCAGTTCTTTTTTTTAATTCAACCTCGTACTGACTTTTGGTGAATAATCAAATACCTGATAAAACTTTGTGTTGTGCTTGATTGAGCATGTATAGATTGTCAACAGATCAAGGATGCAAAGGTAATTGGARGAGGAGCATGGTGCTGCTCAGCACCATTGCTGTGTGACAGGCACATCCAGAGGCTCTTCACAAGGGGATGGGATTTATCTAAGAACTATTTTGATGCTAAATTCGGGTCTAGAGCTGGTTCTTACAGCTCTCAGTGGGAACTGCTGTCCAGAAAGAGAAGGATATGTTGCACATCTTTTAAAAGCTTTCATCTGGAATTTCTGCCACAGCACTCCATGCAATGTATTTTCCTATGCAATCACTTCCCTTGTGGTAATTCCTGAATTATGTATCTTCATGGAGCGGGAGGCAGTATAGGCCAGCTTTACCTGTCCATTTACCAACCTTAGTTTTGTCCTTCCCCATCTGCTCATAACATTTTGAGCGGTCTTGAAAGAGCAGCCCAGGTGACACTTGAGGAGACGAACGAGAACCTGCCATACAGAACGAGAACCTGCAACTCATTTTTCTGTTGCCAAGTTACTATGACCTCCGTTGTAATTATTTTCTCCACAGATGAAGACAGTACCTGGACTACAGATCTGTCAACAAATGTTCACTACCAAATAAACTCTGACTCGGCTCTCATGTGGCACCAAGCCAGGAGGAGCTGTCAGCAGCAAAATGCAGAATTACTGAGTATCACAGACATCCATGAACAAACCTACCTTAAAGGTAAGGCAGCAAAGTGAACCTTGGGTTACATTCAGGATCTGTTCAGGCCATCATAACAACTAAGGATTAGTTAACATGATCTGACCATTGCCTTTGGACCTAAATATGTATGGGCAAGAAAACAAAATCTTTTAGAATTTGCAGGTTCATATCAAAATTGCTGCCAAATTTACATAGAATTCAAAGTATTCCAGCATCCTTCAAATGTAACTGTTTGACTTCATATTTACAAATCTTATCTTGTATTAAAACTTCATCGATCTTTTTTAATAGGAAGGAAAAAATTCTGATAATAAATTCAAACTTTACTTTTCTTCAAAAGGAAACTTTAAAAAAAATTGAAAAAAACAAGATATGTCTTTATGCCTAAAGAAATATGTGGTTTTTGTCAAATGCTGTTTTGACAGCTGTTTTTTTCATTCACTTGGCAAACTGAAAAATATCAGCTATTTATAGATACCAAATTGCAACTTTACTTATCCATGTATTGCTGGAGGAATGATATGGAAGAAATTTATTTTTTTTTTAAGGATTAATTTTACTTCTAACAGCTTTATTATTTTTGTTTATAGCTGCACTGTACTGATATTTCTACTTAAATGTACAGAATTTAGCCTATTCTACAGAAACAATTTTATTTTGGATATACTCTGTAGATACCATCTCAGCTTATTTTGCATTAGTTGATAGAATAAAAGAGGGAGTTTCTGTTTGTTCGCCTTTTACAGTATTCTAAGCTTTGGCATATTTCAATTTATCAGGTATCTCAGTATCTACAGATATTTGCAGTCAGATATTTAGGAATTGCAAGTCTTCCTAGAGACATTGTTAGTGACTATTGCTAATACAAAAGTGATTTATAAAATAATATAAAATAATTTATCTTCTTTTTGTAACTTAGAATTAACAGAAGGTACAGATTCTGCACTGTGGATTGGACTCAACAGACTGGACTTGAGGAGTGGATGGGAGTGGATTGGAGGCAGCCCTTTCCAGTACTTAAACTGGGCTCCAGGTAGATGTGACTTTCTTTGATTCTGTATTTCCAAAGAGAAAATATACATACCTCAAATACAGCTATAAATTTTATTATCAGATAGATATGCCATAAGTATTTTAGCTTTTCTTGCTTTAGCTTTAGAAAAATCTCTTTTTCTATGGTAATATAAGCCAGAAACCTTCAAGGTATTGCAAAAATATTTTAGCTGTGAAAGCAACACTGCCTGTCCCAAAAATATATAGTTTTCCACTTCTTGATGAGCAATGAAGGTATGAGGAGTTTACAGGTTCATATCCACTTACATAACTTACATACTACATTTCACACAGACATTTCCACTACCAGAGACCTAGCTTAGCTCTTGCCAAAGCTGGGAAAGACATATCTTCATCACTTCATCCAGGAGTGGCTTCTCATGTGCATTTTAGAGTTTAGAGCTCTGTTTTTCTTTCAGAAAAGTTCTTTTTTTTTCCTGTGTATTTTTCCCAAAGGAAGCCCCTCTCCAGAATCTGGAAAACTCTGTGCAGTTTTGAATCCTGAAACAAAAGCTAAATGGCAAAATTGGGAATGTGATCAGAAACTTGGTTACATTTGTAAGAAAAGGAACTTTACTTCGATTCCTTCAGGTATGTTGATATACATTGACAATTGAAGTAGAAGCTGTTACATGAATCAGCATTCAGCATTCATATTGACAAAGGTGAACAGAAGAATTTTATTAGAAATAGAAACTATTCCTTGTTTCTCTGGTTTGATTTTTACAACTATTGCAACCTTTCTAGTCTGGTCTCCAGTCCCACAACACACAGAATGAAACAGATAAAAGCAAAGAATGTCCTCTCTGTCCGTGTTTCAGTGGCCAGGTCTCCTCTTTAAATACACACACTGCTCACCATCAAAAGGGAGAACAACCCAAAATTTATTTTTCAGAAGAGAGACATTAGTAAAAATAAGCAGAAGAAAGAAAGATGGAGAACTTAGTGTGGCTCTATGTCATTCTCCATGACTTATGGTCAACCAGCACCCAGATTAGCAAGTTCAGAGGTCTCTGCAGAAGTGGAGAAAGATCGAGACTATAGAAGATCAACACACTGAAGTGACAGAAGATATTTTAAGTGTATGAAGATTTCCCTGCTGGTGTGTCCCTATGTATGCATCTAGCTATAAATCTGTCTTGATGATTTTTACTCTGTCAGTATACTTAATCCTTTAAAAATTCATAAGCCTTCCATGTTAGCTGCAGAAAATGTCTGATTTTTCCTACCTGACAAATTAGTACTAAGTGACACAGAAGCTGATAAAATGAATACATTACAAAATAAATACATTTGAGTAATACATTGCAAAATTAATACATTTGTTACAGACATTTGACTAACCTTAGAATTTGTATTAAATATTATTTGTATTTAAAAGCTTTCCTTTTCCAAGCTAAAAATTGCCAGATTTAGAATCATATTTATGTTTACTAGCTTTTGTGTCCATCATTTCCTTATTATGAGAATTTAGAAAGAAAATTCTTAGTTTAGAGCTTTTGCACAGATTAAGTGAAAATATATGCTGTCATGTCCCTTGCATGGCAATTGAACTCCTCTAAAGCCCCGGTATGTGTTCCTAGGTGACATTGGGCCTGTTACTTGCCCAGATGGATGGGTGCCATATGTAGATCACTGTTATAAGATCTTCAGGGACAGCAAAGGATGGGAAGGAGCTTTGACCTCTTGTCGGAAGGAAGGGAGTCACCTGGCCAGCATCCAAAGCCTTGAGGAGCACAGCTTTATGGTGTCTCAGCTTGGGTACAGTGAGTATTTCCAGGTAGTCTCTTGCCTGACAGCTGAATTGAGAGTTCCTGAAGAGTTCTGGATGTTGTCAAAACTCTGATTTTATTTATTGACAAAATAATTGATCTAGGACTGGGGGCCTGAACTCAAGGGCTTTCTCTGCTTTTTTCATTTTATTGAAAGAATCTTAAAACATTCACACTTCAGGTTACATAAAACCAATATTTTAAAATCTGTCCAGTGCAACAGAACTAAAAAGTAACTATTCACTATCACACCACCATAGTACATTAACATTAGGTTGGTAATTCACTCCCACTGCTATGAGGAAGAAGAGCAAAACTTTTTCATCCAGTGCAATGATTCCCTCACAACCTGATTTTCCAAAGCATACAGTCTTTATTTTATTGAATATTCTATATGAAAATAGTAATTGATAGAAAAGATCATAAACCACACTAAATAATTTCATGCTTCGTAAATTCATGAAAGGAATTATATGTCCGAAGCTTGATGGTGCCATGAAAATGATGCAGTACCATAAGAGGTCTTCTCTAGTTCTCTGTTTCCATCTTTTAGAGCCAACAGACAAGCTGTGGATTGGGCTGAATGACCGTAAGGTTCAAATGTATTTTGAATGGAGTGATGGTACCCCAGTGACATACACAAAATGGCACCTGGGAGAGCCATCCACTACAAACAACAGGCCAGAAGATTGTGTGCTGATCAAGGGCCAGGTGACATTACTCAGTACATATCGTACTTCCATATTGAAGCTAACTTCTTAATAAAATAATAATGTGCTCTCTTATTTTAGCAAATGGCTAAGGCCAGAAAAAGGGATGTAGGAAAAAAGGATGAGATTAAATATGATCTTTAAAAAACCCCAAGAAAGTGTTACTGTATCACTGGTGAAATTTTCTCTTTAAGTACATCTGAAAGTCACAAATGAAATTTTTAGGGCTATGAAACTGGTCTCTGAAGGTATTTTGAGTACATTCTCTCATTTTCCTCTGGTGGTAATGATGGCATGTGGGGATCTCTGTGCATGTTTGTTTGCCATGCCTTAGCACAACTGCCTGTGCAAGGCCCTGCAGAACAGGTCAGGGACCAGCTCCATGTACCSTCCTCCCTTATCACTACCAGCTGTGGCTGTACTGCTGTAGCCCAGTCTACCATTTCACAGAATGTGAGCAGATTTGGTTTTGTTATTGTGTAGGAAAATTGGATAAGGAAAAAAATATTTCTGCTTAAAAATAAAAGGAGAAAGAGGATGAATAGTTTTCATTATAAAGGCAGACATTATTAATCTTCTTTAGATTATTCATCTTTATCTCCTTTTTATTTCAAACTTTTTCCTGCCACAGAATGGCTATTGGGCAGACTATATTTGTGAGAAGAAAGCGGGCTACATTTGTAAAAGAAAAGCTACATCACAAATACATGGAGAAAAAGAAATTACTGATGCAGGTTGCAAAAAAGTAAGTGTATGAGAACAGAACATCAGTTGCTCAGGTGAAATAAGTACCTTGTCTGAGAACCACCTAGAATTATTTGAATTGTTTATATTATTTACATGGAAGGGGTTTTTGGCTTTATTTATTATCAAGTTTCTCTCTCCCTCTCAGTTACTTTAAACTTTAGAAAACCGTCTACAGAAACTGCTTAGGAGGAATCTGTAATTTCACTGCAAAAAGTTTCTAATTCATAATATTCATTACTATTGTGCTTCATTAATTTTAAAAAGGCATATTTCACTTAATGCATGATATCACAATTATTTAAAATTGGTATGGAAATCCTAAAACCATGTTACAGGGCTGGAGAAGGTATGGGACCTACTGCTATTCTATTGGACATGTTCCAGCAACATTTTCAGAAGCAAACACCACTTGTGAGGGAGAAGAAGGTTATTTAGCCACAGTTGAAAGTAGGTATGATAATGACTTTTTCTTGGCTTTTAAATAGGTAAAGGTTGTATCATATGAAACATTCCTACAAAAGCTGACACAACATCAAAATGTCTAAGTAACAGATGAAGTCTCTAGTTGAACAACAAAAAAGTCTTGCTTTTGTTTGTTGTTTATATGGAGTCAGAATCCTATGGTAAGGTCTTCTCCCCTAGTTTGAAGCAAGGAAAAGGAGAAAAAAATTCACCATCACATTAGGCAAGTAGGATTTGGATAAACGACTTTGTTTTCACCTGTGTCTTTACTGTCCCTTTTACAGGTATGAACAAGCCTATCTGACTAGCCTTGTCGGGCTGAGGCCTGAGAAATACTTCTGGCTTGGCCTCTCTGATGTGGAGGAGCAAGGCAGTTTCAGGTGGGCCAATGGTGAAGCTGTCTCCTTCACACACTGGGATGCAGGAATGCCGGGTAGGTGCAGGGATGGGCGATGGTAGGTGCTCTCTGAGACCATGGTCCCTATTTGGGTTTGCATGGGCAATGTCCTCTGAATTTTATTATTAAACTTTTGGTATATTTTGCAAGAACTGGCAGTTTTCAAATCCCATATTTTAATTTTAAAGGGAAAAATTTGAACGGAAGTTTTATATTAGGACATATGATATATTTACCCATAATTTACCCTTTTGGTCCATCTTTGCAGGGAGATATCAGGAGTTACAAACAGGTCCTGACACTATTCCGCACTCATCCCTCTAGCGAAAAAGTTAGCCTGGGAGCAGAGTCTGAAACAGAGCAACTGTCGTATGGATTTCAAGTTAGAATTACAAACTCAAAGTATCAAAAATCACTGTGCCATTATGATTTTTGAATGCTACTAAGAAAACTGCATTCATGGATTCATACTGTGCAGAAGCACAGAAAACAAGATTTTATAATGCCATGAGGGAATCTGCTCTCCCTGAGATATACTGTGTTCCTCTTAGAGATCATTTGTCTGAAAACTTTCTTGAAAACCTTCAGTGAGGTTATAAAACGTAAAATAAAAATAATAAAAAATTACAAACCACATAGACTAATAAAAGTTCAGCAAATGCCATAAGAAGAAAGCTTGCCAGGGAGTGTATGGTGCCAGTAGATGATCAGAATATGAAGAGAGCACTCAGAGGTCATGTTAAGGAATCTTCCCTGTTTGACTATCCAGGTGCTACTCTGGCAGTCACAGTCACACCACCCAAGCTGGGATCAAAGTCCCTCCCCAGCTGCACACCCCACACTCACACAGTCACACAAGGTTTCCTCACCAGCTCGGCCCCAGGTTTCCCATAACAGTCTAAGACGTCTCAATCCTTAAAATAATTTAATCATGGTGCAATAGTGAAATAACAGCTTGAGCTGGGTGTCTCCAAGGAGGTTCCATGAACAAAGGAAACTCTGGAGTTTTTTACTCCTATAGTTTGAATGCAGTAATGCCTGGGGTGCTTGGCTCCTGCAGTGTCTTTGAGTGCCTGGTCGCAAGTTCCTGTGTCCTTTACTACACAAAGGGTCAGGGCCAGTTCATGGCCCYTTGCCTTGGCTCCCACCACCCAGAGCTCAGTCTCTAATTGGCACTGCAGCTTGCAAACCAAACTACCTGAACCAAATGAATTCCTCAACTGCCAGGCTGAAACAGTAAAGAAAAATCTGTTTCCTTGCATCTGTGTTCACTGAGGAAGAAAATGGACTTTCTGTGCTGGAAAGTTTCTTTCTGAAGGTATGGTTGCACAGTCTATTTCAAGATGAAATATCAAGAAAATAGATTATGGAGCAAATAGATGGCATGAAGTCAAGACTAAGCACGGCTGCAAAAGTATCCAGGGGCTCTTAAGATTACATGAAGTGAACTGTTCTCTTCAATGTGTAACTTCCTGTTCAAGCTGCCTTGACAGCTAAGATTTGCAAAAAGACACACGTGGTGCCAACATTTAAAATGGTTCCAGGGACATATGGGGAAATACAGACCAGTGAGTCATTAGTAAATTAGCTGAGTCTGTAATAAAGAAGATATAGTGGGAAAGATACATAAAATCATTTCTGGAAAGGGAGGTCATGCTCAAAAATCTCCTGGAGTTCCCCACAGAAGGCAAAACACGTGAATAAGGGAAATCTAGTAAGTGTGGTTTATCTCAATCACCAAAAGCCTTTCAGCTAATCTGACTAACACAGAAAAGCTCTTACATGAATAAAAATATTGATAAAAATGCACTGAATGGAAGGTGAATTTTTTTTTTTTAATGGGGGCTATTTTTTACCGGGGGAGTGTGTTCACCAACAGAGCCCCATAATGACCTGTGCCAAAGCACATGCTACTCAATATATTTGCAGACCATCTGGAAAAGGTGAAATAGTGAGGTGACGAGATTTGCTGATGATAGTAAATTATTTCTGATAGTAAAGATGAGCCTGTGAGAAAACTCAGGATGGTATCAGGAGTATAAGTGACTGAGCATGATCAGTAAAACACTGAGAGAACTTAGATGCAGGTAAAGGATGCTGTTGGGAACAAACATATGTCTTGAACTGATGTAAAATGATGGCTTTATGCTGACCATTTCATTCCAGGAGTCAGTTCTTGGCACCATGGTAGACAGGTCCATTAAAACATCAGGGCTGTGCCCAGCTGAAATAAAAAAAAAAACAAATAAAATGTTAAAAATACTTAGGAAATTAAGAAAGAGCACAAATAAGCCATTGAATAAGCCCATTTTGTGCATTTGACTGCATCTTGTGTGATGTAGGCAGCTCTGTTTCCCTCTGAGAGAACAATCTAAAATGGTCTACAGCAAACACCATGGGATAAGTTTCATTCTGAAGCTGTCAAGATTTGCACGCCTGCCCTCTGTATGCACCAGTGGGGTTATGTCCATCTGTGTGAAAACCACTAGTGACTGAGGTAATGCTATCTCATATAAAACTGGCTTAACATAAATAGAAATGAGATTCTCACTTGAAAACACGAAATTTCACTGTAAAAAAACCCCACACCTACTTTCTACACATAGAATTACTTATGCAGGACATTCAAAAGAAAAAAAAAAGTAGGATTCTACATGGATCATGAGCTCCTCAAACAGAAAATGCTCATCTGCCTGTGTGAAAAATACCTAAAATATAACTTTGCTGTTCAAGTGTTATTGCATGACAAAAAGTGTATGGCTGCTGCTCAAAGATTTTAACAAAGAATTAAACAATTCACACTTTATAAAATATCCAATATGTTTGTTTTGGTTTTTTTTTATCATAAAGGAAATAATCCAGGATGTGTAGCCATGAGAACTGGGACTGCAGCTGGATTATGGGATGTCCTTGACTGTGAGACAAAGCAAAAATATATCTGTAAGCAGTGGGCAAAGGGTGCAACAGTTCCACCTATTCCAACTACTGCTCTGGTCCCCACATGCCCTGAAGGTTGGGTATCAAACAACCATAGAAATTCTTGTTTTAAAGTAAGTGCCTAAATAGTTAAAAGAAGCTGTTTGGTTTGGGGAAAAAATTAACATGAAAAAAAGAAAAAGGAACTGGCATCTTTGTTTTGCAATATCTGAGATTGGAACATAGCAAAAAATAAAACACCCAAAATTCTTCTCAGGAAAATATTCATGAGAGGGGAGAAACTAAGGAAGAGAGATGAGAAGGGAGGGAAGAGAAGGGAAGGGAGAAAAGTACAGGGAAAAAACATGAGGAAGTTTGTGCTTCAGGGGTTGAATGAACTGGAGCAGGAAGTGGAAGAAGAGGAACCCAAGTCCCCAGAAAGATATAAAGAAAGGAGAAAAAAAATAAAACAGGAAACAACTTCATATTAAAATTATTAAACAGAAAATGTCAAAATTCTGTATTAAAGAGCAGAAGCAGCAAAGCTTGTTTGTTGGCACTGCTCTTTATATCTGTTGTGCAAAGATGTGGTATTTGTCTGAGACGTGAGAGTTCAGGGAACGAAGCAGAGAAACAGTGAAATGTATCCTCCAGCAGCACAATGCCTAAGGCTGGACCTTGCTAAACATAAGCATATTATGCTACAAAATAAAGCATAAAAATTCACATAAAAGGTTAATTAAAGCAGTGTTTATGAAGGACATTTTTTTGAGAGTTTCTGATGCAAAGTTACAGATAATTCATGTTTGAAGTACAGTCGGCTATATCTGAGCAGGCATAAAAAAGGAGTTTGAACAAGAAATGAGTGTAATGTGCAAACACAGATTTGGGATCACACAAAGTTGAAATGTGCTAAGTGTGAGATGTTAATAGTTCTTACCACTTTGTTGAATTAATGAGTCTTTCTGGTTTGGGGTGTTTTTTCGTTTTTTTTTTTGTTTTGTTTTTTTTTCATTTCTTTCAAACTCAGCTGGAATGCCATTTATTTGGGCCCCTTTACCCCCAAATCATAATTTCAACTTTGGTCAAATTTGTGCTTGTTCTCTCTTAAACTAGTTAGATATCATATTGCAAATGTAAAGTGAGAGTTGTACCCCACCACGAAGTTGTTCTTTAGCCTGTATCTTCAGGCTCCTCCCAGGCCGTCTTGCCTCTCCACCACAACTACTCTTCTTTCGCTTCATCTGGAAGGTGGCCTCAGCCCTTCTCCAGATAAAGCAATTTAAAGGGAATTGTATTCACTTCTAGCAATTCCTTCCCTTTTAAATTTTTTAAAATTTTTTTTAAATTTTGTCACTGCTATGCTAACTAGATAGGCAACCCTAGTGCAAGAATTTTATGAATAGAATGCAAAACGTTATTTCTCTTATGGACTCTTACTTGGCTTGCATGAAACTTCATTTATTGGTGAGCAAGACTATAATTATTTTTATGTATTTATTGTAATACATATATAATAAGTTTTAAAGTAATTTCTCCATAGTGTTTTTGCAGATCAGATATTAGAAAGAAATCATGGTTTGAAGCTCGAGAATTTTGCAGAGAAATAGGAGGGGATCTGGTCACCATTAACACTAAAGAGGAGATACCATTACTAATCCAAGCAATGGGGTTGGTATTTGCTGTATGTTTATCTTACCAGATTTAAAAGACTTTTCATATGAACTATTATGAATGATCTTAGATGATTTCTGAAATATATGGATTCTTCAAAAATCAAAAAACCAGTGATACTTTGAAATTTATCTACTCAGTACCATTTTTAACCTTTTCATGGAAAAAAAAGAGTTTTTTATGTGTAGAAAAATTACAGAAACCCTCCACCAGTATCATGATTACTAGATGTAATTTACAAACACATTAAATTAGTGGTATTTCTACTAGGGTAGAAGACAAGATCAGTATATCTACTGTTGACCTACCTTGAAGTAGTCAGTGCTGGAACCACTTTCTGAACCTGTGAAGGCCTTCCCTGAGAAAGTAGTACATTAGGGAAATACATGATCAATACTACTAATAAGTCTGATAACTAAGCTATTGACACTGAACCACAGAAATATTTCATATTTCTATGAAGAACATATGTATGCCCTTCACCAAAGGTAATAGGGAAATTATTGCAACTTTACTGCTTTTACAATGTGCTCTAGAATGTTCAACAATGTATTTCTGGTTGTTTTTTGTGTTGAGGTTTACACAGTCTCTGTCTTGTAATTTCTCTTAGTGATGCTCGCTGTAGCTTTGAAACAGTTTGGCTTGGCATATTTTCCTTGAATCCAGATGAAGGATTTGCCTGGAGTGATGGCTCTCCAGTGAGTATTTTAATTTTTCATCATATTTATTTGCTTAAGGTACTTTGGGGCTTGTACATGTACTTTTTCTCTTTTTACTGTTATCCTCATCAAAGAAAATACCAACCCTGCAAACATTGACAAGGCTGCTAACCTGTACTGTCATGAGTAATATAATAGCTAAAGGTTTGAATACATGGAAATTATCTGTGTGTCATCACAATCTGTAGCTTCCTGTGTAAAACTCCAACTTATTTTCACTTCTAAGAAGATAATATGAACACATAAGGTCAAAACATAAAAAAGTCATTATACTGGATCATGTATCCTGTCTCTGGCAGTAGCCATAAATGTCTGCAGAGCTAATCAAACAGCAAATATGTTTCCCAGTATACTCCTGCATCCCCCAATAAGTGATGACTCAGGGTCTTTTGGAACTGGAACTCAGATCTGTAATCTTAATTTATTTCCGTGAATTTATCCAGTCATCTCTCAAACCCATGCAAGTATCTACAGCTGTGGAAAACATTCCTGCAGGATTCCACTCTCTATTACCCTCCATTTACCTCTACTCTCTATTCTTTAATTCTTTTAACATAAGTAAGAACCTTTCCTCTTATCCTGTACACATTAGTTTCCATAAAACTTTCAGAAACTGACATTATCAAGAACTTCTTGAAAATAATAAGTAGGTTGTATCGAATGGGTGTCCCCTTCTATTTGGATGTCAGTTTCTTCAGAGGTAACTGCTCTAGATTTGTAGCACATGACTTCCCTCCCCAAAGTCACACCCCCATCCTCATTAACCACAGGGAAGGGAAGAAGTGGATGCTGAATTGATGGATGATATGGTCACTGCCATCAGACGACTGTTGAACAATGTAATTTTGAACCAGGTCACATGGGAAGTGAAAAGTACCTAGTCTGCACATGATTAGCTTTAGTGATTCGTGAGTAAAGTTCACAGCTAGGTGAAATTCATTAGAAACAGTCCATTTGCCTTTTTCTCTTCTGTTTGTGCCTAGGGCTCAAGGCACGAACAAGAGGAAGAGCCCTCCACGGCAAGACAGCCATGTCTGATCATTGACATCATTGTCCCACTGTAAAATCCTTGTACCTATTGCTTTCCCTGCATTTCCATCTCTTTTTAGCTAAAACCAGAATCCTTCAGACAAAAGCAATTTGTTTCTGTTTTCCAATGGAAAGTACAACTACTGAAATGGATGAAAAGAGTAACAAAGCTGATTTCTTCTATAGGTTAGGTACACAAACTGGAATGATAGCCCAAGGAATTCAGGAGTACGCAAGTTCTGTGGCTCACTCCATGGTGGATCTTATTCTAAACAGTGGTCTCTTTCAGTCTGTCAAGTACAGCATAACTGGGTTTGTCAAATAAAACAAGGTAGATTTCTTCTTCTCTTTTGGCAAGAAGCTTAAAAAACTTTAATAAGTAGTTGCTTTCTAAGTTAAGTCATTGAAGAAGGACACAAAATTTTGAAGAATTTCTTTTTTCAAATGGAGCTCAAGAGCATTGAGTAACATATTTAAGCTGAGATTTTTCAATGATGGATGATAAGAATAAATAGATTTATTTTTTGACATAAATTAGGCTGTATAAGTAATCCATATCTTTGTGAGACTACAAAATTTTTTTAATATTAAGAAGTTTTTGCTTGTATTTTTGTAATGTTGGAGGTAAGGAGTTGTAAGGATTTGTATTGCATTCCTTATAATACTGGGTTTTATACTAACACAGGTAAAGCAAAAAATCAAGTACAATATCTTTGTACACTAAGGATTTATTGGTACTTTAAATTCTCCTGTAGCGTTATTCCGGATTCAACTGCTTTTGGAAAAGCAATGGTTCAAAGCAGTGCCATTTCTTTTTCTATCACAACCAGAAATAACTCACAGTCAGTATGTGTGTATATATATATACATACACATTTTTATACGCACATATGTAGAGTTGTATTTCTTTTTGCTTATGACTATTACTCAGAGGGTTTTTCGATAGAACTAAAGTAAATCTAGTGGAAATTTTCTCCCTCTTCATGAAAATACCCCTTGGGTGAATTATGGAATATCTATTGATGGATCAGTAAAGGAGCTGTATCCCAAAGTTTAAAGTGTTTTCGGATAAATCTACTGTGACTTACAGGCTGGAAGAGCAATTTTCCCTTGCCTTGCTCTGTGCAGGAATATGATTCAGCCAAAGCTATGGCTTTGCTGATATGAAGCACAGCTTATGATACAAAGTTAAAGTAGATGACCATGCATATTGCATAATGTGAAGCTGAAATGTGTGATTAAGCCTGCTTTCTAGTCAATGGCAAAGGGATGGAGAATCCTGCTCTCTTCCTCACTCTTATTGCAGTCAGTCACAAGCTACATCATAAAACACGCTACAGAGCTGCATTATGCCTTCTACTCTCTTCTTTTGCAGGAGTGTCATTAAAATCTGAACCAATTGACACATATGGTAGGTCCTTGTATATATTTATTCTTATTATTTTTAAAATTTTTTTCCTAAAATTGTTATTCTAGGATAAGCTTTTGTGTTCTACCCATACAGAATTTAAGGCTACCTTGTTTATCTTCCAGCATATAAAACCACTGCAGATGGATGGGTCATATATGAAGATACGCTCTACTATATCAGCAAAGAACAGGTCTCCATGGAAAAAGCCCAGGAGTTTTGCAGGAAGAATTCTGCAGACCTAGCTGTTATTAATAGTAATACCGAGAGAAGGTTCCTGAAGAGAGCGCTAAAAGAAAATGTAAGGATCATTGTAAACAGCCAGCCTAAAGTAGAGATGCTTTTGACAACCTGCTTGTAAGACTTCAGTTGTCTCAGAAGCAGAGCCATCAGCATTTTCACTAATGAAATGTCCCCAAATGCACCCTTTGATCCCATGGGATTTGGTCTCTCCTGCCCCACGCCAGCTGTGCTGAGGTGGTGAGACAGGCTGACACGAAGAGCCATGAGGGAAGGTACCAATTCTCTTGGGAAGCAGCTGGTCTTTGAGGGAGAACAAAAAAAGGAGTACCAGTTTCTGACTCAAGATGTGCTTCTTTCCTACTCCATCCTAAGGGCCTTCAGTGCTGCAGGACTCAGGTCTGATGTCCCAGATAAAAATCTGACTTCTGTGCCTGAGCATATAAACACATTCCTGAGCTTAACTGCAAGCACGTGCTTTACTGCTGTGGACTTCAGCAGCTGCTCTGTGAACCTAATGAATGGTGTACCAATTTCTGCTTGTTTTGCTTCAAAGATTTCTTTTTTTAATTAAACTAGTGTCTTTCTGCTTTAGGAGAGTTACTGGAGTAAGTCAGCAGGATACTTCATTGGGCTAAGAGTGAGCCTTGATAAAAAGTTTAGGTAAGTTAAGATGATTGGTGCAGCTCTTAACATGTAGAAACAAATACAACATTTTATGTAGCTGGAGGTACTGAATATGTTCTTTTCAAGGTCTGAAGGCAGTTCCACGTACCCTGTACAAAACAGACTGGAATAGTCCTTGAATATTCTAAAGTCCAATAGTTTTCCCAAAAAAAAAAATAGTAAAAGAACCTTATTTCCTTGGGTAAGCACTTAGTTAAAGAAAGGCTTGGCAGCTCTACTCTCCATACCCACTTTCTCAGGTTTCTTTCAAAGATTTGCCCCATAAATTGGAGTGATACTTCACTATGCTGAATTTTATACCTATAGACATACACACACACTTAAAACATACCCTATACCATAAGGCTTGGCTTTCTTATGCTTTTTATCTGCATATGATAGCTTCAGAGAGGTACTCTAGAGTAAGGAAGATGTGAACAATGAGTACAAAAGCTGCTTCTGACAGAGATGTTTAACACAGTCTCTGAAAACTTCTGTTCCAGGAGAAAAGTCAGCAGAAATTTACAGTACAGAAACATTAACAATTATTCTGAAATGACCAACACACAAATCAACTCAAAATTAAACTAAGAGATACTGAAGAGCATGATATGCTGCTGACCTTCCCACCTGCTAGTTAGAACGTGTCTGAGAGGTGAAAAAATGTGCTGCTGAGGTTGACCTGGAAAAGGTTAGAGGAGATTTGAATTTAACCTTTCTATTTCAATACCGCTGTTGAGTGTATGTAAATCACTAACCTTGGGAAGAGCAGAAGAGGAGTGGGGAGAAAGTTGATAGTGACTGAGTCAGTAGATGATTCTAATCTCCTGATTTAGGAGACAAATTAGGGACATAGAGAATTCCATGGGTCCAGTGAGGATCTCCTTTATTTAGATCAAGTGTATCATCAGCGGCAAGAGATAGATGAGAGAGCTGAATTTGTTTCCCACTTCAGACTTACTGACCTAAATTCTGAAATATTGATTAAAATGCAGTGCCAACCTCTCCTTCCTTCAATAGCAATATATTAAAGTAAAAAGCATGTAAACATTAAGGAAAAAGTTTCAATTTAGGTACTTCAGAAAGGATGGTTTTAAAGCTGACAGAATGTCCATTAGTTCAGAGAAAAATAGTAAAAAAAAACCCTAGAGAGGTATTATTCTTCGGGGTAAAATCCACAGAAAAGTATTTTCATTCTTGTTTTCATCTATGAAAACATCAGGATTGCCCAGACTGAGAATCATAATATTAACTAGAAATACAGTGAAATGAGATAATATTTTAATATTCTTCTCTGTATTATGTGTTATGACTAACTGATTTTGGTTTCTCTTATTAAATGATGTCAGACATCATTAACAGAAAATGAGCTTGGTGTATTCTTTTTCTATTTTGCAACCAGAAATATTTTACAGAAATTCCTTCAAAGTAGAATAATCAGATAAAGAAAGCAAAATCTCTAACAGTCCTTCCAGTTTTCATCAGTTTCCATTAATTCTCACGAACATTCTTAATTGTGAGGTGAACACCATACATCAAGAGTATCATCTCACACCTGAAGTGTATGAATTAATAACTACTAGTATATCTTTTCTTTAAGCTGGATAGATGGAACTCCAGTAACCTACATAGCCTGGGCTCCTAATGAACCCAACTTCGCAAATAATGAGGAAAATTGTGTGGTAATGTTATCTGAGCATGGTAAGTGACAAGCCAAAACTATTAGATGTTATTTGTCTCTGCTTGGATTATAACTGATGTTGTCAAATTTCTGCTATCAACTGTCACACAATCTTTGGTAGCTGTTTTCTGTAATTTCTTTCCAGTGACAAACCAACACAACTCAGTAACTCTTCCCAGTCATGGGACCACCAGCCATGGAAGAGACTATGTCCTTAGAACGGAGACATTTCTGTACCATCTGTAATTTAAAGCAGATGTTTCTTTCCGAGTTTATGTGATTGATATTGCACCTTTTTACAGGGCTTCTGACTACTTCTTTTAGTAAAAGGTTGAATGGTTTGTCTTCTCTCCCATGAACTTAAGAAAACATTTATAGCAGCTACAGGAAACAGGGGAGTTGAAGGTACAAGTCAATGAGGAAAGAAACAAATACATCTAATGTCCTAAGTCTTACAAGTTCATTGAAATGTAAATTTCTTGCAAATCCTAGAGCTAATTTTGCTCCTTGGCTCTATTTCTGTAACTTAACTGAGGCTAATGGGAATTTATTATGCATGTATGGACCTCTCAATTTATGCTTTATAATATAAAGAATTCATTCAGTAAGTTTGAACACTGTATTGTGCTGTTAGATTGATCTGGTAATTCCTATCTCATGCATTTCTGATCCATTTTCTTTTCAAATTTGGTTACTGGTATCCCCTGCTGCCTGCAATGTGATGATGCCAAAGCTCAGACAAACCATAAACAGGTATAGACACTGTGGAGAGAGCCCTGAACGAGGAGCAGAAGGGTCAGGGAGTACAAATGGACTACAAGTGCCTACCGTGGTTACTATTAGAGCTTTAGCTGTCTCATTTGAAGCTGCCACGGTTACTTTGCCTTCAGATCAAGCTGCAGCCTGAAATACAAAATAGAGAAAATTGTGTTAATCTAAAAAAAATTTTTAAAAAAAGTGATAAATTACTATTATAAATACTATAACATTAATATATAGTATTATAAATACTATAACATTTATTCATGTTGTTTTTTTTTTTATTTTCAGGCTTGTGGAATGATGTAAACTGTGGTTCTGCCAATAAATTTATATGTGAAAAGCATAAAAGCTCTATTAATTCAACATTTGCTTCTCTATTGCCACCCGGAGGATGTCCAGAAAGTTGGCTTTTCTTTAACAACAAGGTATGTCAACAAGTATTTTCAGTAAATTGTGTAAAGCAGTAGAATTGAAAAGAAAATTCTGAAAACCCCACATTTTTTATGAATATAGAGTAAATCTGGAGAGAGAGAAACATGAAGGCTGAATGACTGGTCTTTTTTTGAGCTGACCATAGAGATTTAACTTTGCAGAGAAATACAGTAAAAGTAGATGTATGCTGAATATATTTCAGAGAGAATAGTTTGTGCAGGCTTTATATACTCTGTTACTGTTTAAGAAAACCTCTCCTCCTCTCTTCTTTATGTACTTTATTGTATTTAGAAATGCAAATTTTTAATGCTCAATCTTGTAAAAAAGGCAGAAAGATTTAGAGGGAATGTATCTAAACAACCCCTTTGGCTTGTACAGGGTTCACAAAGCTTTGAGTTCAGAAAGATGATGCCAAACTACAATTCTTTTGAGTATAGCTTTGCATTCAGACATAGTCTGGAAGTCCTCATTGTTGTAACAGAAGAATTTGTATCAATTTGAGTTGGAGCTCCATCTACCAAAGGTTATTTTGTCTACTTTATGTATGCTGTGCTGCTATTGCACCCTCCGAATGTTAGGTCAGCATGTCAAAGGATATTTCACACACTTTGGCAGAATGAACAGTTGTAACCAGTCATTGGAAGCAGGACAAAGCACAGTAGAGATCATTCCCTGCAGCTATGTCACCCAAAGCCACATTTTCTTGGTTTCAAATGATGCCTCTATTATTGCCAGAAGAAAGCAGATGAAAATGTGGACCTCATTACAATCAGTTCATTTGATACCAGACTCCTGGATTACACCTTGTGCAATGTGGGGGGGCTAAGTGTCTGCCTGGCTAGACACATATACTCTTGAGCTCTGTCACATATTCCAGGCCTGATTTCTTTTTCTGCAGAAATGTACATCTCATAGCTAGTTGATATTAGTCACATACAATAGTTCCAATCTTTACTAGTTTGGAAAAGCTGCCTGCTTTTTTTCCAGTGTTTCAAAGTATTTGCTTCCAATATAACAAGAAAGCTCACGTGGCATGCTGCACGAGATGTTTGTGTGAATTTGGGAGGAAACCTGGCTACTATACCAAATGAACAAGTGCAAGGTACGTGTATGGGCTCTATTGAAAGAAAAAAAACCTTCATCTCTCGCTAAAGAAACTGCTATACTCTCCAGTATATACTATGGGTTTAACTGATGAAAATTGCTTATTAGCCAGATCAGTCCATGGTTTATTTTAACTCCAAAGCATAAAGCAATAGCTAAAATTATGACATATAAGATATAAAATATGTTTCTAGTTCTTTCAGTTGCTTTGTTTTCATGAAACTTCCAGTCCGTTTTGAGTGTGGTTGCACAGATCTCTCATACTGACAGAAATCTGTATTTTCTGTCTCTCTCCTGGCAATAGGATTTGCTGAAACACTATGTGTGCATACACTTTGGGAAGGGATGCTTATGTAAACATTTAATTAAAGGCAGATGGGCTCTGTAATGGAAAGTGTTATCCTTTCAATATGGCCCCAGTTCTGGGCTTTTGCACATTTTCCCTGCTTTAGGCAAGCGAGGATGAGCTTTGCTTAATGAGAAATCTTTGCTTTCCTCCAGCTTTCCTCTTCTATCATTTGAAGTATGCCACAAGTAATGTTTGGATTGGGATGAACGATATCAATGAAGAGTACACATTTCTTTGGACAGATGGAAGCACTGTTTCCTACACCAACTGGGTTAATGGTGCACCAGAAAAGGCACAAAGCTACTTTGACTTTTATGAGTATGAAACATTGAGAGACGACGCTCTGGAGGTACAGGAAATTTAAGTAACCTGTATATCTTAGGCAGCTAGATGATTTTCCTAAAAGAAAAGTTACAGCAGCAATAATAGGATGTTGAAACAAGTCCTTTTGTAAGCAGAATGGGGTTTAGCAAATTGTCTGATAGTGATTCCAAATACACCCAAATGTTTAGCAAAGGTTCTGTAGAAGAGCGATTTTGTGCCTTTCGTCTGGCCTATTGCAAAACACCAGTTCTGCAAAAGAAGGTGGGAGAGGCTTATATTGCATCAGTTCCCCCCAGAATTGCATTAATGCAAATACTAAAGTTGCAACACCAAACACAGAGAAGGTATGATAAACCAAAATTAAGACTGTTGACGAAACAATCATTCGTCTGTGTATATGTCCTACTCCTGGCTAATGTGCTCCTACACTACTTTACTCATTTCTGATGGTACCAATTGACGTCTTCGATGAAATTACTATTCCTCTGCTGAAATTTAATCTCTTTTCCAAAGATGGTAATTTCTGAGGAAATAATTTGCAGCTAGTCACCCAAGATTTTTAACATCTACCGCCAGTCAACTTGTTAATGACTAAAACTTATTTAAATCAGCATAAAGGAGACACTTGGATGAAATGCTGAAAGACTGCCATGGCCAGTCTTGAAATCAGGAGAATCATGAGGGAAGTCTTGAAGCAATTAAGCATAAGGAAATAAAGAGAAAATTTGCTTGTTGCTAAAGGCCTCTGATACCGATAACTCGATAATGACTACAAAAAACCAGCAAAGAGTGTCTGCTTTCTGCAAGACAGTCTACTTCAGTTAGACTAGTGTAGACTAGTGCTTTTAATAGTAGTTCTTATATAGTTTTTCTCATTGATGAAAATGTTTTGAAGCAGATCTACATAATTGTAAATCAGAACTGAGAAGATATATTGTAGGTACCCTAGTCATTTCTACAGTTTAAGGATTCTTAACAAAACTGGTAAAGTTGTTTTTCATTGACTTCTTCCAGACCTCCACTGGCACAAGCAGAATCCCGGTTCAAACTTCAGGGGTCACTTATAAATACCAGGTCAAGCTGCTTGGCAGAAACCTAGGAAATTTGAACTAATTACACAGATGTTCAATGAGTTCCTCTCCCCTCTGCCATCAGGCCTGCACTAGCAGTGTAGGAGCTTCAGCTCACCACCTCCTCATTGCCTTTTTTAATGACTGTGCATTTTCCCCTCTCATTCAGACAGATTGTGTCTTCATCATGAAGTCAGAGGGCAAGTGGAGAGATGACAGCTGTGACAACCTAAGAGGCTATGTGTGCCAGATGAATACACGTGAGTTCTGTTCAACTCAGTCTCCTAACTCGAAAGAGTATCTTGGTTAGACAAGCTGAATATACAAACTGACGTGATTTCTTCCACCTTTGAGGCTCATTCTGAGTCTCTCGGGCTTTCAGAGCTCAGCTTATCAGTGTTAAGGCATGCTAAGTTTAAAGTACAAATTGTTTCACAGAAATTGCTGAAGAGGAACCACTATCTTAATTGGGGTTTTGTACCTAATAATGAATAATACTAGAGAATAATAAATGAAAATGGATTTCTTCTCAGTGAAATATGAGGGACTTAGGTATCCTGCTTCAGTGCAGTGTAAAATCATCTTCTTGGAGTGATCTTCCCATTCTCCTAGATGTCTCTGAGCAGAGCATTTAATCCTCTCTTAACATTTCTACTGAGTGCCATATGATGTCAATCAAAATGTACAGCTTCTTGGGTGTGTCTTCATTGTTATTTTTTACACCAAAATGAATAATGAGTGTTGACTCTTATCCTGTAGAATTATAATTATACAAATCCCAGCTGCCCAACCATATAATGGGAGTAGAGAAGGCGAAGCACAGATAGCGAAAGAGTTTTGCTTCAACTTTATTAAAGTAAAAATTAAACCCTGACCCCTCACTTCCTTCAACTCCTGCAGCCTGTTCCCTCTCAGCACAGCTAACTTGCTTGTAAGAAGACCCCCTCCCTGCACAGCAAACATATAGTTTTATGGGGGCATTTTTAATTTGCTTCATCCCAGTTCCAGCTCTTCTGAATACATTTACAGTCTCAAGGGTGGCAATATACACTGCCTGACTCAAACATGCAGGCAACATTCTGGCAGCCCTTACAGGCAGGCCAGCATCTTGGACTCAACAGCGAGGGGTGATAAATTGACATCAGGTATCAAAGTCTCAGGCTGAGACTACAGGGTACAACAGTTAATGCCTTAAATGCTTTGCCCTAAGTCCTCTTCACCAGTGATCTGAAATGGGTGTAAACTCCGACATCCAGATCTCGTCAAATAACTTAAAGCACAGAAGTTCAAATATCCAGTTTAGGAGTCTACTTCAAGGCATCCAGGATTTCACTCAGCTTACTATATTAATAAATTTGGTGTATGTTCTAAAAGTTAGGTGGTTTTGTTTGCGTTAGTTGGTTTTGGTTTGGTTTTGTGGTTTTTTTTTTCGGGGGTTGGGGTTTTTTTGTTGTGTTTCAGAGGGATTTTGGGTGCTTTTGTTGTTGTTGTCTTGTTTTGGTTTTTGTTCTATGTTTTGGTCATGAGCTTAAAAAAAGACTTATTGACTGGACCTTTTGACCTATTGTTTTATAGCTTCCATGCTAGAGAAGAGCAATATGTTGTATATTCATGCATTCAGTTTTTCCTCCATAGTTCCCTCACAGTCTGAAGTACCAACAACAAATCCAGTCTCTGGCTTTGCTCGTTATGGTGACAGTAGCTATTTAATCATTTCATCTGAAATGCAATGGGAAGAGGCCAGAAAAAATTGTCAAGACAAATCTGCAGA
Organism: Amblyornis subalaris; assembly: GCA_018881555.1. Taxonomy (NCBI): domain Eukaryota; kingdom Metazoa; phylum Chordata; class Aves; order Passeriformes; family Ptilonorhynchidae; genus Amblyornis; species Amblyornis subalaris. The sequence continues at coordinate 3,979,344 of JACAXG010000047.1, read as the reverse complement.
ACTTGCCAGCATTTCAGATGCCTACATCCATTCATTCTTGTGGATTCAGATGCTGAAATATGGAAAACCTGTATGGATTGGTCTCAACAGCAATATGGTATGTGCTAGACAGATGGGAGCTGCAGGTGCTCGGGGAGCTCTCCTGCTCTTAATAGTACTTTGGATGACCAGTTTATAACAGTGCTAGAACAACCGTATTCTGCATGGCTTCACTGTGTAAATGCTTAAAAATCTAGTGGTCCTGTTAGAATTAGTCAAGGATTTTCATCCACCAAATGGAGTGAAGAATCACAGAAAAGGTTACACAAGAAGCAAAATGTGAAAGCAGAAAGTTCTAGAAACAGTAAAAGAAGTCAAGGTGCAGGCTGAGAGTCACAAGCCAGAAAGTGCAGCTGCCATGAGGTGACTGTTGGCCATCCTGAATGTCAAATGCCTTGCTATACAGGGGACTACTTAGTGCTATTATCATATTAATAAAAGTTACTATGAGTATTAGGGAGATATTTTGAGATTTAAGCTGACCATTTAATGTTTAATGTCAAGTAATCTTTATGCACAAATAGCTCTCAGTTTTAATTTAAATAAAGCACAGCAGAGGGGACAAATTCTCTGTAATTGCTTCTCTTGATAYAGGATTACAAAATGACCTAAAACAGCCTCCTCTGACTTTCTTGCCATGTTGTAGAAGTTTGTTACTTGAGAAAAACACTCCCAAAAGCAATGCAGTGTCGAACACTGTTCATATGTAGCTCTTGTGTAACTCAAATTGCCCAGCGACATTGCTTAAAAGAGTGAATGGGGTTTTAAAAACAGGGTTTTTTTCCTGAAAAAATCAAATAGACATAGGATTATATTTACACTATATTTATGTGACCGAGCGTTTTACGTAAAAAAAAAAAAAAATCTGTTACCAGAATTTCTTTGTTTTCAGACTRGTGGCTATTACAAATGGACCAATAACTGGAAAACCAGGTACACAAAATGGGCAGCAGGGGAACCAAAGGAGAACAATGCTTGTGTTTACCTCGATCTTGATGGTACTTGGAAAACAGCATCTTGCAATGAAAGCTGCTTTTCAGTTTGCATGATATCGGATGGTAAGCAAAGGCATGTAACTTTAAAGACACATTCCTAATTCCATTAGTCTGCCTAATCCTAGAGACTTTGCTCTAGCTTGGGCTACCCCTGCAGAGGACTATGCTACCTCGCTGCAGAATTATGGATGTTTGCTATCGGATGATGTATGAATTTAGACACAGGAAAGGCTCTTGTGCAAACAGAAATGGCAGCACTGCTTTCATAGCAAGACTGTTTCTGTAAGAGGAAGCTCTATCTTCAAGCTTTCTGAGATGTGACCATAAATCACACAAGTCTGTATGTAATACAAGTAAGTGCAGGGATTGTGCACCGACTGTATGGACTGCAGCAACTGGGCAAGTTCACACACAAGTGTCACTGAGCCAAAATACAGCAAAGCGTTTCACTCCCATTCCTTGCTGCTAGAGCTAAAACAGTTCTGATGTAGACGTAAGAGCCTTGGGAACCTGAATGATACTTTAATTCTTTGCAGATGTATGCAGGGGCATGTTTGTGTTTAGATTTTGTAGAATTGTGTGTTTTCCCTCATTTAGGTTTTGAGACTGTATAATGTAGTCTATTGCTGATGTCAGATTCACGATAGATTTTGCCACTCAAACTGACTTCAGAATTAAACTTTCCAGCCATACATTTGGTCTGCATATGCAGTGCAAGAACCACAGATCCATCAAAGTGAATTGGACTTGCACTCATGCTCAGAAAGAGAGTCTAATTTGGCAGAGGCATGCTCCACTGACGGCTTTTTTTTCTATAAAGTGACAGCATGCAGAGACCAGGCAGCCAGACAACGTGGGACTGTGGCATTAATGATTCATTAGCCTACAACAGCTTTCTGTGTTGTGATATCTCAGATTCTAGATTTGTATCTTCCCTCAGGGTTTGCTTTCCTCACAGTACTGCCAAGGCAGTTAGTTAGATTTTGCTGGATGCAATTTGATTCCTTTTCCTAAGAAATGTGATTGAACAAATAAGATGTTTCACACTTTTGACTGCTTGGCTCTTCCCATTGTCTTAGTTGGGAGAATGTAGGAACAGTCAGGAATAAAGGTCCAGATAGCTAGAGCTGGATGAGAGAAATCCCGCACTATTTACACACATATCATAGAATCATAGATGACTCATAATGCAATACCAATTCCATACCATATAGCTTCTTTAGAGATAGCTCCTACTGACCCTGCTCAGCTGCCTGGAGATTGTCCTGAAGCAGATGAACTCCAGGCTTGGATCCCTTACCACGGTCACTGCTACTACCTCGAAGCATCAGCTGGGAGAAGCTGGGCGCTGGCCTCCCTTGAGTGTGCTCGCTTAGGTGAGAGCCTTCATCATCAACTAACGAGACTTGTATCAGGGTTTATACAAAACCATACCTTTTAAAAACATAAAAATATTGATTTAAGAAAAATCGGAAATTTTTTTTTGCCTACTAAGCTATTCTAAGGCTGGTACAATGAAAATAAACTGACTCAAGTGACTTTGTGCAGCCTTCTGTCCTCTCAGGTCTGCAGCTTCCCTGTGCAAGGAGTTTCCCATCAGCTTCTGGTTTCTGGGATACCATCCTGGGGGTGATGGTGGGGGGCCACAGCCACTAAGCACCGACAGATCATTGTCTTCTGCAAGAAGCAATGGAGAGACCAACTAAAAGTTGTTATTTGTACAGACTAGAAAGAGGACATCATTACAGTTGTTGCTCACATAGGTTATGGTTATTTACTTGTTAATGCCTTTCAGGTGCTACCTTGGTTTCAGTAGAAAACATGGATGAATCTGACTTTCTGACCCACAAAATTCAACTACTTGGAAATAAAGTAGGAGGCTTCTGGACAGGACTTTACCGAAATGTGGATGGTATGTCTTACTTTCAATTTTCAATGGAAAAATTCTTTGCTAATATGAGAAAATTGAGAATTACTGTACTTTTACAAAAAACATGGTTTTCTGATGAAAAGTGGCTTACTATAGATTTTTAAGTAAATTGCTGAGCTAAGGAGTTAAAATATTATTGAGATACAGTTTAATTTTTTTTACTCTTCATGTTGCTCTCTAGGCCTGTGGTTGTGGCTCGATAACGCTGTACTGGACTTTGTTAACTGGGAGGAGAAAGAGTTTAGTGGGGAGCATCAGTGCGTTGAAATAACGGCACCATCTGGTTATTGGGACAGCAGTGACTGCTCTTCTGAAAAAGGATTTATCTGCAAAAAACCCAAAGGTCAGTCCTCAGCGAGTCAGCCCTTAGTGACAGGGCAGATCTGTTCACTAGTAACTCTTACAGCCCTTCACCACATGTCTGGAAGTAATTTCTGAGAGTTTTGTTTGGCGTATCCCACTTCTCTAACCATCTGTAGCTGCCTGTTTTTGCAGACTGCAAGCTCTTCACATCACTGTCTGCAGTCACATGGGAATAGGTAACATCCTGTACAGCCTAGTTTGAGAACGAGACTTTCAGAAACTTTTGAGTACCTAACACAGGCATTGATATGGCACCTGTCAAACACCTGTGCAAGGGTGTGACTATTCCAAGAACTAACTATTGTAACAGTTATTATACCCTTGCAAGGAGGAATCAATATGAATAATCAATCTTCCTCTTCAAACTCGTTATTCTCAAAAACTGTATTATTTCCCAACCTACCAAACTGGCTTCATATTGGCCCTGATTCAACAACCTATAAGTCAGTAATGCCTCAGGGATATTAAAACGTCACTGGTCTGTATTGCAATAACAATATAAGGAACACTTCCCTTCTAAGTGAGAACTTCAAGTCACTACAGAAGCTGTCTTACCAGCATTTCTGGAAAGTTTCACACAGTACTGTATATACCAGGCTAATGCTTCAGAGGTAAGAAACTACTTGTACCATTCCCAAGTGGAGATACAAAGGAGATTGTCTGAAAGAAAGCACTATCATTTGATTCTCTTAAACTATGTGTTAAAAACCAGTCTATCTTACCTAAAAAATGGTAGGTAGCCATCTTTAAACCGTAGCACTTTCTTTTGTAGTAGCTGTGAGATCAGGTTTAAATTTCCAGCTTTTGCGTTGTGTGTTGCTCCCAGTAAATCATGGGGAACATCTCTGTCCTATGTTGAAAACCTCATTTCCTGTTTAAAGCCATTTTTAAGAGTCCTTTATTCAGATGAAAAGTTAAAAGAACCTGATTTCAATACTAAAGGCATCTCAAGACACAGTAGTTAATGAAAAAATAACTGAAAATTTTGGGTTAGCATTTACTCACTTCCCAAGTAGTCTTTAATTAGAAAAGCAAACTGAAGTGTAACCAAGAAACAGTCATCTCCCACGCACCATTAATTTCTGTGCTTAAATCAGGACATGCCCATGGCAGTAAATCAGTTAATTCCTATTAAAGATTCACTAAAAACATCCAAATTACATTCCATCCTACATAGCACTAAAATAATAAGGAAGCTCTAAAATCCATCCATTGAATCACAATGTTCTCCCATATGTAACTATTTCCTGCCTTAGAGGGGGTTACTGTTGATTTGTACCTATTCATCTTACATTCTGCTTTGCTTTCTTTTCATTTTACATTTTGCCTTTATAGATTTTCCTCTGGGTGTCAAGGGTGTTTGTAATGTAAAAGAGCCAAGAGGAGAAATTTTTTCATAAGAATTTTGAAATTTTTAATTCTACATGAATAATTCTTCTTTTCTGAGTACCAAACTTTTTTTTTGCACTTCTTCAAAAAAAAAATTTATAAAGGTTTTTTATTTTTCTCTGTCTCAATTGCATGCATAAGCAAATAGGAAGATTAGTTCTGTGATTGAGGAGGCATTTTCTAGGGAAGGCATCTAAGAATTAAAAATTTTGTAACAGCTAGACATGCAGATCTTCCTAAAATATGCCATGTAAAATTAATCTCCAGAGTGTTACATCACGTCCTTAGAACATTAAAATTAGTATTTTAGTAAAAATGTGAAAAGGTATTTTGAATGAACATGGAAAAGAACCAGTATTTTAATGTTGACAATATAAAAACAATCTAAAGTTTTGAGAGGGGATAAGGTAATGTTAAGTAGGAAGATAAAACCTTAGAAATGTGTTTTTTGCCTCACTTTGTTTCCTTTTATAGCAGACATATATGTTATTAATGCAGTGGTAGTACTTCAGGGGTTTTTGTTCCTATACTATTTTTGCAAAATAGTCAAACCTACGGATTCTAATACAGTGTCATATCATTTCTCTCTGATATTCATTGAAGTTGATCCAAATGGGAATCCTATACAGCAAAAAGGTAAGAGTTTTCATAAGAAAATTAACAAAAATCTAAATAGAAGAAGAACTTAAAATGAGTTTTCACAAATCACCCTCTTTTAGAGAACAAGTCCTACTGAGGGTTGCGTGGTTATCAATCACTCGGGTGATCCCACGGTGCCTTCCACATGCACAAGAGCACCCGCATGTTCTTGGCCTACAGGGCTCCTGCAGGGCTAACCCTGACCTGACAAGCTCAGCAGTGACCAGACTTGAGAAGAGCTTTGTGAACAGCTACAGAGTGCTTTAACTAGGCTGCTAGAAACTATGTAGATGTACATGAGAACTTCTTCCATAAATATTATTGTAAATAATGTAACATAAAAATATTGTAAAACTAATTTCCAATAATTAGCATCCCATTTCCATCTCAAACATACATTTTCATTAAATTCTTGCAAGCATCCACTGCATGCATTGTATGGCATTGTAAACCAGATCCACTAAAACCATGTTAGCTTTTGGAACAGACACCTGGCTACTGATCAGCAACACTTCAGATTTATACAACCTTCAAATTCAGGCAGGAGAAAGCATCTCCTCAATGCTTTTCATGTTGTATGTGGAATTAAAAGTTATTATGGTTTCTCACAGTTATATGGCTTCATTTCAGGCAAGGAAAAGAATGAAGAGACTCATCCACCTGTTCATGTCTCTGTTTGGCTGCTCATTTTCTTGGCTATTTTAACTGTTTTTGGAGCTGTCATGGCAGCCTATTTCTACATAAGAAAGAGACAAAACCAGCTCTCAACAGATTCCGGCAATGAAACAGTATTAAAATGATGTGTCGGTGACTGAAGAATTGGTGAAAATGGGTCCCGTGACATATTACTTGGAGGAGCAAGTTACTTGCTGAAATTCAAGGATGTATCTATTAAAAGTCTTTAGTGAGATCTTAAGCGAGATCTCATTAGATGTCATGTAATCTTATTTTAAATCACTTTGCTCTTTTTGCACTAGCTGATTCTTTTTTATCATGCATATTTTATAAAATCAGAATTATGGTTTGATGTTGTAATTTTGTAATGGTCAAGATGCTCTCAAGTGCCTTAGCAAGGACAGTAGTGCAAAAAAAACTTGTAAAAAACAACTCCATGTACTGAAAAAGGATTGTAAAAGTCAGCTAGTGAGAATGAATGTCCAATAAAGTGTGAATGCCATTTAGAACTGCATTGCTCTGACTTTGTAGCACTGAAAAGAACTCAAAAAATTGAACCTGTCTAACTCTGTTGCAAGCTTGAACTCATTTCACCCCACAGACATCACTGCATCAGAAGAGCACTTTTATTGTTCCTTATGGCTATATCCTATTACACTTATAAAACTGCTTCATATACTTATCTTAGCTAACTTGTCATGATTATTTTCTGCTATGGAAAAGACAGTTCATGTCAGCAAAGAATATTAAGTTCAGGTATAGGTTGTAATCATTTTTCAATTCAATAATATGATTGTTGACTGTATTATGTTCATTTACATGAATTAAAATATTCTCACCCTTACATCCTTCCTTCTTTCTGTTAATGCTTTGAAATAAATAAATAAATAAGTTTTTTATTAGGATAATTTTCAGCTTCAGCATTCCCTGTGAATCAAGTGAGGGGAAAGGGGAAGTGAGGTGCTCCTGTCAGCACAGTAACTCTTTTGTCAATAACAAGGAGGGCTTCTCTCCTCACCACTTTGAATTCAGCTGGAATAAGCACTAACTTGCCATTTTTAAATGCAAGAAAAAGGAACTGAAAACTAAGGATGGCAGCAGATGATTCTCTACTAGAAATCTGCAAGAGACTGTTTAGGATGTCAGAAAAACAGTAGAAACAGTAGAAAGCACTACAAAATAGCTTTTAAGAGAGCTGTAAATACAATTTAGACACTAAACATTTTACAGGAAAGAGTGTTTTGCAGATATCCCCAGGAAACAACCTGCCTTCCCCAGGCTCCACATAGCGTCTTAAGCAAGCTGGAAAATCAGAAAAAAGAAAAACTAAACAAAAAAACCCAACCAAAAAACAACACCTAAAGAGGTTTCTTTCCTAGGCAATGAACTCCTGTTTTCTAGGTGTAAATACAAGGGAGAGTGTAGGACACTGGTGAGGACAGGTTATTGAACAAGTGTTATGCAGCACACAGAATACTGACTCCAAAAAGTTTGTAACCAATATCAAGCTGGTTGGTCATGTGACAGGGTAGCTTTGGAGTACTCAATTCCTCTTTTAGCCTACCCCAGTGTTCGCATAAATCTTCCCCCATCACTGTAGCCCTGGGCGAATCCTCACAAGCATCCATTTACGCGAGCGGGAAAAAAGCCCAGTTCGGACCAGATCCAGGCTGGCATTTGGTGAGGCAGAGGAGGAAACTGGGCAGAAATTGTGTCCTCCAGGTATTTTCCTTTGGGATTCCCTTTGTCAGAGCTATTTCATTTTGTTGTTTTAGATGTACCTAATGTATGGTTTCACTCAGGAAACTCAGCTTCTATTTCTCTCCCATCACACTGATGCCTGTGACACCATTCAGCTCTACAACTTAGAGATAATCTTGCAAGCCTTGCTCACACTAAGTCCTCCCTGAATGTCACCTGCAAATAGAATAGTTATCATTAAAAATTCATTCAATTCCTACTTTTACTGTAATACAGACTTTTTTTCAGAAAGTGTTTTTCTCTCTTACTACTTTCTACAGCCAAGTCAGCAACTTTGTCCTGTTCTTGCAATAACTTTCCCCAACACCTTAAAAATAAAAGATATTTGCTCCTCCTATGACATCTACTGTTCAGCTTCTATATATATCTCACTACTGACTATTTCACTTCTTGATTTTTTTCAATTTTGTTATCACAACTTCTGTTAATTTCACTGATGTAAATAAACAGAAGGAACATTAGGACTTGTGAACATTTGCCAGTATGGCTTTGCAGCATAGTTGTACAATAATTGTCATGCCAATACAAGACTTCAGATGAGCACTTTGCTCACAGATTAAACGAACTTTTCCAATTTAGCTTGTGTTTGGCTTTGTCCTGAAACAGCCTCATTAGAAATTTCTCGGCTAAACACATCCTTTTGCTTGATTAAAGTATTAAAGCATCCCAGGCAAAAGTTTCCTGTCTGTTACAGGGAAACTAACCACTAGCCTACAGCGCTGGACATCTGCACTTTTTTCAGGCCTTTGACATGCAAAAACATCCCAGTCCCAAAATGGGATCAAAGAAACCAATGTGACAGTGCAGAAAAAAAAGCAAATTTAGCCTGAAACTGACCAAGAACTCATAATGCACTGAAATTTGCAGATCCTGTAATGCTCATCTAGATACGTAAAGCTGTGACATTATTGCAATGTACTGAACCACTGGGGTTTTGTCTCGCTTTGTTTCTGAGATGTAAGGGTTAGATCAGAGACTGAGGTTTTTAATCAATGATATTTCACTGCAGGTTTCTTGTCACCAATTTTCAAGTTGCTTTTCCAGGTCTGTCCTGTGTAGCACTCCAACAACTAACCTGTACTAATATTAGCAATGTCACAGAAGAAAACAAATGTCCCCACCTCCAGTTACGAGGATGGAGACTTCAGTTTTGGAACGGACTAGCTCTTCAAAGAGAGCAGTGTTTACAATGTGCACTTCAGTAGTTTCAAAATACCATGTGACAGGACATTTCCTTATTTAGTGTACAGAGCTTTATCTATAAACCCTTTGACACAGAGAAGGACCTGTTACTATACTCACTGAGAAGGATTTTTATATATTGCCAATCTTCTACTCTAACTTTTGGTAGAAGAATGAGAAGCAAGTTATATTTGCAATGAGTTTCTCCAGGTTTCTAATTTTCCTTTTCCTTGTGCACGGTACTTTACAGTCATCAGGTAAGTTTCCTGTTGTTTTTGTATTAAACTAGATATGAAAATGTTTTACCTTGGGCAGCTTTACAGTTTTAATGCATAGATTGAGAATTTTGTATTTGTTATCAGATTTGATACATGATCTAAAGAGTATGTTGGGTATTATTAAGGCAGTTCTTGATTCAACAGAATAAAAGTAGAAGTGTTGGGAATATTGAGATAATAAGAGCAGGATCTTCAAACTGGACTTTCTTTCTGTGGAAATATTAAATCAAGTGGCACTGTGAAGGAGGGCAACGAAAGATGAGGGAGCATGGAGCTCTTTCCATTTACCCTCCTCATCACACCCATGGTGCAGTGATCAGTCAAGCGGTTTTAGAGACGGTTTCATGATAGCTGTGCAAGTTTCTGTTTCTGCCCCATGACATGAGATATGAGAAGGAAGAACTGGCTCCTCCCCTCCTGACCAAATTAGAAAAACAATTCTGCTCTGAAGATGTGTATCAGTCATTGGATATAGTTGCAGGGAGAAATGGTAAAGCAGTAATGTATGGAGAACTGAGTGGAGGAACAAGTTTGTGTGAATTTGAGAATGAGAGTCTATATCAGAAATTTCAGGATAAAAGAACACTCCCATGATAGTTTAAAAATATAGAGCATTGCTAACCTTAAAGAATCTGAGTTCAGGACTACTCTGCAAGACCTCTCCAAGTGGAGAAATGCGCAACTGAAACCTAAAATTTTTACTGTGTAAATATGCTCATGACAACCTGATCTGTATTCTCTCTGGTCAGATATGCCTTTTCTTTCAACAGTTAATGAATAGAATAGATGTGGTAACACAGTGGTAATGTATAGAGTGATCAAGCAAATAAAGCAAACCTATGGAGCCATGCAAAAAATGACAACGCAGGGAACCCATTGTTGTTTCAGTTCTACTAGTAGTTTTTCTGTCTTCAGGAACCACAACATATCACCAACTTACCATCACAGAATTTGACTTTCATACTAGGTGTATATATATCAAATTCTAGCCACAGTATTTAAACCTCTAATTTTATTAAAACATTTTATTTAAAATATCAAGCTATACTAGGGAAAAAATTAAAATAAAAATTAATTTAAAAAAAAGATTGTGTGACTTCTCAATTTAGATAGCTAGATATATGATAGATAGATAGATCCATTACTAGGAAGTCAGATTTATGATTTTACTATTACTTTCATGTCCTCTTAATGCTTTCTTCCCCCTAGTTATCTTTACATTACAAGGAAATGCCAATGGACAACCTTGTGTATTCCCTTTCAAATACAAAGACCAAGAGTACAATGAGTGCACAGATGCTGGTAGGTCAGATGGATGGCTCTGGTGTGCAACAACTGCAGATTTTGATGCTGATAAACTGTATGGATTTTGCCCACTAATAAGTAAGTCCTGCATTTTATTTATTAACTTGTCATGAAATGTTGTTGAGCAAACCATCTCTTGAGCTACCAGGTTCTTTATGCRCTACCAGCTGCACACATGCATGACATACCTTGTCAGCGCAGTCCAAATGAAAATCACCTGCCCGAAAACGAGTCCCAGTGGCTGAGCAGTCTCTTTGTAATGAATGGAGAGGAAGAGGTGCCACCAAAGAGTGGTTCAGCCCAGACGGTTCTGACTCACCTGCTGAGGGTAGCTGTTTCTCTTTGTGTACCAGAGGGGTGAAGAGATCCTTTGACACCTCAGTTTAGGTGACTTAAGTGCATGGCATGAACAGCATGAATTTAGACATCTAACTTATTATTTAGACATTCATCTTTGTTTCAAAAAATTCCTGGTTTTCTTCATTCCTCAGGCATTCCCTATGGGTCGATTCTCATTTAAACTGCTATATACTAATTTTTTCCCTTTAATTTTCTATCTTGTTCTAGTCTCCTATTGCCAGCCAATGCAAAAATGCTGCTGCAAAAATTATCCTCCTCTCCCACCTTTGTGCTGTCTTCTGCACTGAACTTATGTTTGGATCCCTCCACTCCAGGACACAAACACTGGTCTCACCAGTGGCCTTCCCAATAACACAGCAGTTTCACCAGGTTTTGTGAGTTGCTCTGCAAAGACAGCAGCTGAGCTGCACATGGGTGCTACACAGACTGCTTGTATAGCTTCTCAGGCTGTCAAGGGCCAGGTTCTGCCATTTTTGGAAAAACTGCATCTCTTGATGGTGATCTAAGAGGGAGTTCCTACCCATCGGGGATGAAGATCCTCCAGGGTCATAGTTCACCTGCACACTTACTTTCCTCCTCTGACTTCACCCCGCAATCTCTTTTTTTTCAATCAATAGATATGTCTGGTTTACATAGAATTGCATTTGGAGCATGAGAAAATACAAAAGCAAATATTGGAGAACAATTCACTCCTTTCTAAAAACATATAAACTTAAAATAATGGTTTTAATTTCCAAAAAAGTTACACACTTTTCTAAATTGATGCCTAGACCGATTTCATTTTTTTCTGATGCTTACAGATAATAGTGTGCATCTTTAGATGTTTTGCATTATTACAGACTTCATCTGCTTTTAGTTGGTATATCTGAATTCACCAAACAGTGCTCTATGTCACTTCTTCCAGATGACACAGAAAAATTTTGGACAGAAGATGTTTCAACCGGCACTCACTATCAGATAAACTCAGAGTCTGCTCTAACATGGCACCAAGCAAGGAAAAGCTGTCAGCAGCAAAATGCAGAACTACTAAGCATTACAGAGACTCAGGAGCAGACATATATAGGAGGTAAAAGGAGAGACTACAAGACCTTAAACTACGCTGTGATGAAGTTGGCTGCCTTGTTGTCTGCCTCAGCAAAGAAAGAAGACAGGGTGTCAGGGGTGGTTCGGCAGCCACCAAAAGGGGGATGGTCTGAACTGCCCTTCCATTACCTGGTGGTTTTTTATGAACATTGGTCACAAACCTCTTTAGGGGGGAAAATGTCCCCATCCCAGCTTTGTGCTCCAGATGGGAGCTACTGCAGCCTGTCCCAGGGGGAGGGTTTCCTTGGCTCACCTTTGTGCAAGGGCACTCAGTCCTGAGCAGGTCTATGGTCTGCTCCCCAAATTTACCTTTTCCTCTGTGTTTCAAGGATTACTAACCTTTTCAGAAGGACACATGATGATGATTAGATTGGTCTTAATAAGGGTATATTTGCATACCTACATTCCAAATAACTCCATTGGATATCAGATACAGGTATCACGGGATCTGCTTGGTTATAAATACTGTAAAGGAGGCTTTGAAAGCACTCACATAGAAAAAAAGCTAGAATAAAGTTATTGACACATTGKCCTTTTGTTTTACTCCATTAAATCTGTTATGGAAAATGTTTAACAAAATTCCCTAATGAAAATCAGACGGTTTTTTAGATCTCTTATGTTCTAATAAAAGCAAGTGAGAAAAATAAACTTTTATTTAAATAGCAAAATAAGATGTTAATTTGCCCTTTTAACTACTAAAATCTCTGCTAAATCAATACAGATTCATTCACAAATTTTACTTTTTGTAATCAGTACATCTCAGTAATGCAGAAAGTACTGGTTTGGGGCTGGTTTAAACTAAGCAAGATGAATTTCTTACTTTTGACTTAATTTCGTTTACATAAGCTTACTAAATATAAGAATAGAGAGATACAACTGAGGTTTGTTTTTTTTCTAAATTAGAGCTAACTAAAAAATTCAGTTTCACCTTCTGGATTGGACTGAATGCTTTGAATTTCAACAGTGGATGGCAATGGGCAGGGGGCAGCCCTTTCAGATATTTAAACTGGGCTCCAGGTAAGAACTGTATCCATTTTTTAATCTTTGAACGAATTCATTTCAAGATAAGACACCAAATAATAAAAACTGCGCTAGTTAACTTTATTTCAGGAAAGCCCATTCTGATTTACAACAGTTGAAGATCTAGATCCCTATTTTAAGAATTACACTTTCAAATTACAATGTTCACAGTGGATATCAGCTATAGCATATTATTCTCTTTCTTATCTAAACAGAGAGGTTTTTTTGTGAAAACAGTGTCATTTGGAATGATACATGACCCTACACATCAAAGATCAGAATTTTCCATACCATGTTGTCCAAGAGTGAGAATATAAATCAAATCTTCCAAAGGTAGCAAAATATTTAGAAAATAATGGCACTATGTTGTCTGGAGAAATTCTAAATATTATTGAGAAGCTTAGGGAGCCAGGTTATAACTCCTCAACAGTGCATGCCAAATTGCACTGGGCCACTCAAGGAAGGGAGACTGGGTGGGTTTGTGGTGCTTCTCAGACACAGAGAGTTCTTCTCTTTGCTTCTTGGGGTTTTTTGGTTCCGTATTTTCTTTGGTGGTTTGCCATGAGTATTCAAAGCTGTATCCTGTTTTGGAAAAGGTATAAGGTGTCAAAGGAATAATTAAACTCGCTTCTAAGTTTTCAAAAATTCTGTATCAGGAAATTTCCTTTGCTGCTTACAAAGGTTTGTACACACTGCAACAGAAAAAAGCTATTTCATAGGAAAGCAGAACCGTGAAACTCTTGAGAAGTACTGGAAGGATAATATAACTTAAAACTCAATATTTCTAAAGTTTGGAAGTTTTTGACACAGGATAAATGTTTAGTTTCAGTTCTTCCTGTGAGTACCAGAATGTCAGGAAAAGAAATAGAAATTTCCCAGTAGTATCCTGATAATAAAGTCAATGGAGGGTCATTATTTCACTCTAAATGCACAGACTAAAAGTAGCGTTTTATAAACTTGAGGAAGTTTTCCTGTAGGGGAGGGCCTCTTCCTATTAATAATTCAAGGACTCTTAAACAGCTGATGTTTCTACTGGTAATATGATGTTTCTGTTAATATTTTTTATTTATTTTTTGCCATGACATTCTGTTTTCTCTCTTACTGTAAGGAAGTCCTTTCCTACTCCCCGGGAAAATCTGTGGAGTGTTGAATCCCAGAAAGAATGCTAAATGGGAAAACCAAGCATGCAACCAGAGACTAGGCTACATCTGTAAAAAGGGAATCTTCAGTTCAAAGCCTGACATTATACCCAAAGGTAGGTTAGTCAAACAAAAAGAAAGGTTTTTCTCTGACTTCTTGAAAGAGCAACTTGTATGCAACATTATTTTTCAAACAAAGTGTTAGAAACCTTCAAAAACACAGGTATACACGACACAGAGACTTTTATATGCTGCCTTTGTCTTCCCTTTGTGTATTAAACATTCATAGGAGAATATTATTGTTTTGTTCCATCACTCTGTCATTCATCCTTGCAAGACAGATAGAAGCTGCTCTGTCATGGTAAAGTGTACCAAAAGGCAAATTTGCGTACAGTAGAAATGTTATTCTTACTTGCTCCAAATGAGTAATTGCAGTTACACACATATTCATAAAAAAAAAAAAATACTCCTCTGATGTCAACAGTTTGCAATGCATTGGGTTCATATGAGCAGAGCAGGAGCAGCAACAACCCTGACACAGACCTTGTTGCATCCATGGGCCACCCCAACACATCAGCATGGTTATGAACATGCCCAGTGCAGGAGGGGTCCACTGGACACTGCCGTCTGGGAATGTTGTAAAAGCTACCTTTAAAGAATGAGTTATATTAAAGAATCTAGAGAAATAATTTCAGAGAATCTTTATTCCAGTATTAATCTTATAAAGAAATGCAGGATTCTATTTTTAAAGCAAGCTGAAGGTATGTTTTTAAGAATCTAAGTAATAAAAAGCCATTGAGGGAATATGCGAAGTCTCCACTAATTTGCAATGTTCACTGACCTGCAGTTATCAAAGAACTGCTTCATGCTTTTCCATATCTGACACATGTATGTGTTTGCAAGAAACCRCAGAGCAGCAGGCAGAGCCTAATGTGAATCACTGCAGGCAGCACGAGGCCAGGACACACTGATCGAATGGCGCTGGGGGACAAAGAGAGGAGAGGCTGACATCTGCTTTGGTCTCTCTTTCCTCCCAGATCATTGTTTCAAATTGCATTTCTGACACAATGTGGGCATTTTTCAATGATTGTCTGTTTAAGGACGTTTCATTCTATTTACGTATTTAGCATACTGTGCCTTAATGATATTTGCCTTTTTTTTGAATGTATTTTGCATTGCCAACTAGAGCTTTATGTTTATTTGTATAGACCCACTTTTGTAAAGAGTATTCAAGAGACCTCATTCTAATATCCTTTATTTTCCTCTTGTTCTGAAAAATCATATTTGTATTTTAGGGGAACTGAGGCCTGTTAAGTGCACAGATGGTTGGTGGCCATACGCAGATCACTGCTACAGCATTCATCGGGACCCTAAAACATGGAAAGATGCTCTGTCTTCATGTAAAGAGCAAGATGGAGATTTGGCAAGTGTCCACAACGTTGCTGAATACAGCTTTCTAGTGTCACAGCTTGGTTACAGTGAGTATAGATGTAGGCCTGTATTACATTTGTTCCATCTGTAACATAAAGGCTGAACTTCATATTAAATATTAATGCTTTCTCTGAAATATCACAAGTGAAAGGCTGAATCTAACTTATCATGTTCTTTTATGTTGCATAAACTAGAAGTATACTTATGTTTATCGAGAAATAATCCACATTGTAAAACATTATAAAGGAGGAGAAGAAAACAAACAAACAAAAGGTATTCTTTCCACCTCTAGCTATATATCCTTCTAAGAAAACAATATCTTTTCACTTATGATATTCCTTGGATCTGTAGTAACTAGTCATGACAGTTGTTGCAGACGCTGGCCGTGGTAAACACGCCTGATGGGCCAACATAAGTCCTCTAATGCTTCCCCATTAAGGAGATGTACTGGCAGGTGTCTTCATGGCTTGGACTCAGTATGATCTCCTGAGAGGTGGAACACAACCACTCGATGTCTTCAGGATCAGGACCATTTCATTGTTCTGAATCACAGAAAGTTTGCAAAATCTTCTGCCAGATGTAAAACAGCCTCATATTTATTAAACTCAGCATTTCTGAATGGAATCTGATGTTGTTTCACAAGGCAGCATTTTTATTAAAGCACAAAGCCCAGATTTATCAGTCCCTGCTTGTTCTGCATGTGAAAACATTCACTGCAGAGTGGACAATTGCCAAACCTATTTCTTGTCATGCTTCAGAGCCAACAGAAGAGCTGTGGCTGGGACTGAACGACCTGAAGGCTCACTTCTACTTTGAGTGGAGTGACGGGACTCCTGTGACCTTCACCAAGTGGCAGCGCAGGCACCCCACCTACAGGAACGGTCTGGAGGACTGCGTTGCTATGAAGGGGCAGGTATAATATGCACTCATTTTACTGTCATGCAAATTAATTACTACATCAGCCTGAAATCACTCACTTCTCTGCTTATTAAGGCATCATTCTTCATCTTATCTTGAAATAGTTTTGCTCCAAAGTTTGGTACCAACCAGAAGTTCAGAGGTCAGGAGATATCAGAAAGACAGAGGAAGCATTTTCCTAGTACTGCCTTCTGAAATTCTTTGTCTGGTGAAAAGTCTGATCCAGAAATTTTACATTAAATTCTTTCCCTTGGTTTCAGCAAAGAAAATGTTGAAGCTCTGGGAGAGGAAAGAAGATGAACTAGTTAACATTCTGTGTGGGTAACATAGATGCTATTTGCACACGTCATATTCCAATCTGATGGACAATTATGTCTCTCAATGTCATGTCACTGAGACATGGCATTGAGGCATGGAGACCTGCACTAGGGCATGTTTCTTCAGCTGTCATCTACCTGCCAAAAAAGAATGTAAAATTATATAGTATTTCTGACTGCTTGACTCACAAACTTTATTTTCTTGCAAGACGTGGTTGTTTGACACATTTAATTGCACATGCATGCACACGCATGCACACACAAAAGGTGTCATGAATTTTCAAAGAAACAAATTGAAAATGCTGGTACGAAAAACATGCTGTGATTGAGAGAACTGTTATATCATAGAATAATGTCAATGTTTGCCAGTATTAGGAATCAATACAATTGATCCTAAGCCAGATTTCATGCGGGGGGAGGGGGGAGGGGAAAGGTCCTACCTAAATTTTATTTTTTACATCGGCTTTTTTTTAGAAAAGTAGTCAGTCATATTCAGATTCTTTGATGGATAAAGCAGATTTACTGCAACCCTATCAGATGTGCATTATTTCAGTTTAATTCATCATTTTTCCCAGAAGTTTAATGAAATAATCCTTCTCTAAAAGCAGATCCATTAGCCCCAGATGTCATGGGTCTTTACAAATCCTTTCATTAAATGGTTATGGCAGGAAGTAACTCTGAGATTTCAAAATGTTAATTTCCTTCTTTCACCTCAAAACAGCATTAAATGGATCTTAAACTAGTTACAGATGTGTCTAGTTTTTTTAATAAATCTCCAGTCAGCCTTGTGAAGAAAGAGGAAAAACACTCGTTATGCTCGAGTGCCCTTTTTTTAACATTTGTTCTTTCTCCCTACTATTCTAGGATGGATACTGGGCAACTGATGTTTGTAATAAGGAACTTGGTTATGTCTGTAAAAAGAAGCCTTCATCACAATCCTCTGAAAAAGAGACAATTGAGGACCCAGGCTGCCAGAAAGTAAATGCTCTCTCATAAATAATAATCTTCAGAAAAATGTACAGGAATCAATTTACTAGTTCTTGCTTCGTTTGGACACTGTGCTTGTACCTTCTAGAAAATCTGCTCTTGAGGCAACCCGGTCTCTTCGCACTAGCAATTTACTAATATATGTGCATTTTTCATTTTTATTCTGAAAATTCTCAAGAAATTTGAGATTCATTTACGTTTACATGAATACTGCCTTTCCCTCCATTCCCAGATGAGCCAGCCTGTGATTCAGAAAACCATTATATCTGGTCAGCATAGATGTCTGTAAGAGCAGGAAGAAATGGGGTTGTTTCCTTTCCACTCTTCCTAAAAACAAGCACTGTCTGGATTCCTCTGGGCTCAGAAAATCTCCTCACTCTGAATTCGGCGATGGCAGGCGCCAGATTTGGGGGGCTGTGCTTGTATGTGTATTAATTTCCATATTGCAATATTTTTGTATTTCATTATGTCTGATTGTGCAGCTCTGGAAAGCTGGAGCTGCAGTTCCCCCAGAATGAAGCACAGGCTCCTTACAGACTCAGTTTCCATAATCCCATCTTTATAGAGCACTGGAAAGCAATAGCAAACAGCATAGTCACAATTTTCTTTGAAAAGTCATGTACACATAAAAGAGATGAAAACGAAGATCTTAATCTCATCCCTTAAACACAACAGGCCCCATGTAGGAGTGAAGAGCACCAAAAAATAGGTTTTATTTATCAACAGATTGGCCCAGTGTCATCTTGGTTTTAAGCTCAGCTGCAACAAATTGAGCATTGAATATTTATATACAGAAGAGCAGAGAAATTTCTGCATTGAAGTCACTTTCCATTGCACATTAAAAATCATATGTTTGTCACAGGGTTGGAAAAGATATGGTTTTCACTGTTACTTGGTGGGTGCTGCACTTTTGACATTCTCAGAAGCAAATAAGACATGTGAACAGAGCAAAGCTTATCTAGCTACAGTGGAAAGCAGGTGGGAAAATAACTTATTTAAAAATCAATGCTTTTAATGGACAAACTTGCAAAACTTTTCCATTTTTTGAATGCATCAGTGTTTTATCTGCACTTTTCAAAAAATTTTATTGTAGTACGTGATGCAAAGATTATCCATGCAGAAACAAAAAACCCCAAACAAACACCTCAGTATTTTAGGGCTATCTACCTAATCTATTATAGCAATTTTCAAACTTGGGGGATTCTTGAGTTAAACAGTTTTCTCTTGTCTTTCAATTCATAATTAAAGCAACTTCTGGTTTTGGTGGGGTTTTTGTGGTGGTGTGTTTTTGGTTTTGTTGGTTGGTTGGTTGGTTGCAGGTTTTTTTGGTGGTTTTTTTTGAGTTTGGGTCTTGTTTTTTTCTGTTGGAAAGTAGATATTATAATTTTCATCCACTTAATGACAGGTGCTCTCTCAATATGATAGGAAAGCTTTATTAAAAATATTTTCCTAAACCACCTTCTAAGCCAAATTCTAAACAAATGCAGGACATCTTCCCCAGGACCTGAATGTATCATATCTAATCTACCCACATCCCACTCAGGCTTTAGAGGCTTCTCAGCCCCCTGAGGAACATGACTGCCTTCAGAGGCGATGGGTAATAAAGCTGACAGCTTGGTCCTGTCTTAGCGGTCTGTTTGAGGCACCTCAAAGATTTGGAAAGACAGTGAAAAGAGTAGAATACAACTAGAAGGCCATATGAGCGGTGGTTTGTAACACTTCAGATACCTTCAGCTGAAAGAATAATGTTGTCCCTCATGAAATTCTTTTGACTGTAGTTTAAAGCTTCCCGGGGTTTTGCCTGAACTTCACTGTTGTTCTGGGGTCATGCTAACATGCCTCTGTTTGTATTACTCAGATTAATATTGCAAGGAAACAGGCTGTGAATAAACACTGTTTCCCACTGCAGAAACGAGCAAACATTTCTGATTAGTCTGACGGGGCTGAGGTCTGAAAAATATTTCTGGATCGGTCTCTCTGACACAGAAGAACGAGGGAGTTTCAGGTGGACCAGCGGAGAAACTCCTCACTTCACACACTGGAACACAGCAATGCCAGGTAAGCTCTGCATGGGCTCAACACCTGTGGCAGGAGTGCAGCTGCCACTCACATGGGTTCCTGCTGTCACTCCCGTGGTTAGAAATCAGAATGGGCACTGTGTTTGGTGCCTGTAGCTGTAGGTGGCCAACACCATCAGACCTGTGTCTGACACGGGTGCAACCAGCGCTGTCACAGCTGAGTGTCAGGCGTTGGGGTAACTCAACCTCCTGCCAAGTTGTACAGAGACAGATATTGATAGGTTAGACTAAAGGCAATCTGTGCAGGAGTTAACAAGGTCCATGGTCTCATTTTCTTCACCTTTTTCAACACCAGTTAACAACAACTCATCAGATTCAGAAAAATTATTCTGGACAGATTTTGACCACGATGTGCATATGTGAGAAATGAGCAGTGAACATGCAGCTGGTTTGCATTTCAGCGACACAGATTAGCAGCTCCGTGGGAGCTCTTGCCCTCACACAGCCAGCTATGCCTTAAAACAAACCTGCTGTACCTGACATCAGCCTTCTTGAAACTGAGTTACCAGAATATTGACAACTCCAAAGTAGTTGTCAGGTCATCAATTACGTAGGTAAATATAATCACAAGCCATTTGCCCAGTGATTTCCCTGGGGTGGCAAGATAAGGAAGATTTGTTTTCGGAAGCTTCAAATCTCTGATTTTGGCAAAGCTGTGTCTGTGAGACTCATTGGCGCATATCTGGCCTCTGACAGGAGGTATTGAAAATAGTTTTATATCCAGGATGTTTTTTAATCTGCATAATCTGCATCTTCCTTTTCATAATTTTCTGTGAACAAAAGCATAGGTCTCATTCCTTAGACAGCAATTAAGGCTTTGGTTTTACTAATTTCTTTTCCACATCACAAAGGGAAAGAGCAAGGCTGTGTTATCATGGGAACTGGAACTGCAGCTGGATTATGGGATGTTGTCAGCTGTGAGAAGACATCAAATTATCTTTGCAAACAGCTGGCAGCTGGAGCGCCACCTCCTGCTCCTCCAGAACAGGCCCCTGCGGCCACCTGTGCCGAAGGCTGGGACAGAGCCTCCCAGGCGGACTCATGCCTCAAAGTAAGTGTGTGCCCACCTTCACTGCGAGCCTGAGCACGGGGCAGGCCAGGGGACGGCGCCGGCCAGGAGACGGTGCTCTGGTCACCATGACGCTGGGGCGTTATTTGGGAATGATCTTCTCTCTGGTATTCAAGGGCAAGAAAACACAAGAAAAAAATCCCTTAAATATAACAAAAGTCAACAATGGAAAATTATAAACACAGGGTGCTAGAAATATGCTTTCTTTTATCTAAATGCCAGGCAAGAACCTCACCTAATTTATTTACTTCCAGGAGTTTGGAACTTCAGAAAAAAGATAGTATTGCATCTCAAGAGCTGGCAGTGTCACTTGCTTGACAAAGTTTCTGAGAGAAAACGTGCTGCTTGACAACCTTTTGTCACACAGCATGTGGTACTTATAGTGATACTTTTGATCCCAGTTTGGTTGGTGACTCTTCAACAAGTAAAGCTCTTGAGCATTCTCTTGATTTAGCTAAAAATGCCTTAAAAAGGTCTCCTTTTTGCAAAGGAATAAAAGGAAAGAAAAGAAAAAATGGATCAAGTAAAAGTAAATATACAGCATTGTTTTTCCATGTCTTAATATAAGTATCCTCTCACTTTCTTTCCTGAGATTCTCTGCATGTTGGGACACCAGAGTTGATTTTAGTCCTGTATTCACAAGGGTCTCAGCTTCTCTGTAACATGTAATTATCATTATATTGGTTGTACAATTTACCAAATTGTTGATTGTCTTTTCCATAAAATGTCAAGCATTTAGCCCTGTTAAGCACGTCTTTAGTCCAAAAATGATACACTTCGTGGCAGAAAGTGTATTTTGTATTCATGTGCTTGAACCACAATACAAAAATCTCTTCCTCAGTAAGGGTCCACACTTTGCCAAGCAGCTTTCTCCATGCATACTCTCTCTTTTATTCCAACTTATTTACTTTCCCTTCACCTTCCATTTCTCAAAAATCTCCTGTTTTCTACTGTGAAATGCCATGGTTCAGCTTTTCACCTTTCTTTGGACTTTTCAGTGGTCAAAGTTCCAATTAAGTTATAGATCAGTTTTTTCTCCTTCGTATATTCTAGTACCTTTTGGTCTCCTCAGATGCCTATACTACTTTTGCCTTATTTTAAAATAGATGAGGCTAAAAAAAAAAATTTACACTTCACATGTCTAATGTTTAATATTAAAGATAGGACAGATGCTATATTGTCTCAATCAAGAATAAAGGGATGCTAAAGTGATGTTGATTTTAATTACATACATTTTGTAAGGTTTACGCATGTAGTAATTTATTTTTACTTTTTGTTTTCCACAGTTTTTTGTGAGAGAGGGAAACCAAAAGAAGTCTTGGTTTGAGGCTGAAGAATTCTGTAGAGAAATAGGTGCAAATCTGGTCACAATCAATACAAAAGAAGATCAAATTTTATTATGGCAATTAGCATCGTGAGTACTTGCATAAGAATTCTTTTTCATGTTCCTGCTATGTTAAATAAAAATTACTTAAACAGTATCTGGAGCAGAACAATTGAGCGAATAAAACCAACCAAATTTTAAATTACATTGGAAAGTTTTCTTCTGGAATTAACATCATGTAATATTGCTTAAAAAAAAAAAAACCTTGAGTATTTCGAAGAGGCTTTAATATTTTTGAAATTTTCATCACAGGTTTTAGCAAGGCTGTTCTCCAGATCTGATCAACTTCTTACATGTTAGTCCTTCTCCTGAAAGAGAGAAAAAATGTTCTGCTCTAACTGTGGCATTTTGTAACTGTCTGCAATTCTTACTTTAACCAGCTCATTCAAAAAATCCCCTGAGTTACTGTATAGTGTAAACCAAAATTCAAGGACTTAATGTGGAATTATTCTGACTATAAACTGAAGACTCCTGAAATCAAAGAGTAATTAATTTTAATTAACCTTTGCTAGCACTGTAGATGCTATGTCTTGCTCATGATATGAGCTCATGTCATGCTCATAACTGTAACATTATTTTCCCCTCAAATTAGACCAATATTCTGATTGTATTCCATAATTTCAAGACATCTCAATTGCAAATAATATACAGCTATTTAACCAAAACTGTTTCATGTAGTGGAGAATTGAATTACTTTCTCAAATAGATTTAAAACTTTCATACTGAGAAGTTTTTGTGATCTCACCCTTCTTAATTTTAAATATATTTCAATACTGTGATCAGCTGAATGTAGTTTCATTTGTCTGTTAAGCTTCTGTTTTAGAGTATGAAATCTTTGTGGGAAGAAATCTTTGTGTTATGCAGTAAAAGAAATAAGACTCTATTTTATTTGGTCCATAGGCATGACGAGATAAATAGCATGAACTATTAAATAAACATCTTAGGAAGTGCTAAGAAGTGAATCAAAGCAGTTGAAAAGCAATTTTCACTATTTTTTATCAGTTAAATAAACATCTATTGATGTTTGACTTTTGCTAAAGCCTCTGTCTTTGAACTCATACTACAGACGAGAGCTGTGCTGCATCCACAGGGACGGGAGCCTGAGCTGGCTCTGTGCCACATCACTTTCTCCTTAACTTATGTTCAAATATGGGAAAACTTGGCCCAACACAGAGCACTATGAAACCCCCTGACAGAGTGCAGGGGGTGAGCCTGGCTTTGGGCCACAGCTCCCAATTCAGGTGTGACAGAAACCAGCATGTTTCTATGCTTTTTGGGATTTATATCATGGCCTCTCCTTCTATACTCATTTATCTGTATTGTATGAATTATTTTAGTGATAAAGGACTGAACACTCAGGCTTTCTGGATTGGTTTGTTTCTCTTAAATCCTGATGAAGGATTTTCCTGGATTGATGGCTCCCCTGTGAGTATTTATTTGCTGGATATTAATTGACTTTCTGACTTTTAAAAAATATATACATTTTCTCTTTTTATATGGCTTTAAACCTTTCTCAGGTGCAATGCAGCCCTTTATCCAGCAGTTGAATAGCTGCAGTGCACTGTCTTAACACAGAATTGCCTCCATTTCATCCCTGGTACCACGTTATATCCCACATTTGACAGTCTGTGCTCTTAGACCTTCACAGAATCCCAAAATGGGCACTGTTGAATGGCAGTGCAGGGAAGTTGGGTTGCCAGCTTTCACAAAGCGAGCGAGATAAACGTGACTCCCTCTGGGCCATCGTTTTTTCTTTCAACAAACACATGGTTTTCTATACCATGTAGTCTTTGCACCTTCTTCAGGGAGTGGTGGGGAAAGTAACCTGATCAATATGACTTTCACAGCCCTCTCAGATCTATTTGAACTCCTATTGATCCCATAAAAAATGTACTTGAGATGATGAGATACTGAAATTGTGTCATGATGACAATCTCAATTACTTCTACTCAGCTCAAATCACACAGTAATTGATATGTATTTCCAACACAGGTAATTTATGAGAACTGGGATGAAAATGAACCCAACCAGGAAGGACTTGAACATTGTGTTATGTTTAATAGATCACCTCAAATGCGCTGGAACGACTTGCGCTGTGAAAATTTACTTAATTGGATTTGTCAAACAAAAAAAGGTATTATTACTTCCCCATTTAATTGGAGCAATAAACACAAGTTTGAAAAGCAAATTTTATGGATTTAAATGAATTGAAAGGAAGAAAGATACTGGGAATTGTTCATTTTAAAACCAGTTGCAGTGAAGGCAACACATAAAGCAAGCGGAATGAACTGAGATATTTCAATTGTACTTGGATGCAGCAAGTTAGTGTGTCCCTATTACTTTATCTCTGGTTTTATCTCTTTCTGCCATGGGTTGAATAAATTTGCAAAGCAAAGGTACTTATCCCCTCTCCTTTTATCTTCTCCCTCTATTTCTATTTGCTTCAGGCTAACCCACGATAGCCAAAGATGCAGATGGAAGATTTCTCTGTATAGAAGAGAAAAAAGCTTTACTTCCCACTGTGAAACAAATAATGGGAAGCAAGAGAGGGATCAGTTGCTATAGGAACCAGCAACTCTGAAAACCTGATCAAAAGTAGAGGCTGGTGTAACCTTGTTGGACTCCTGCATCCACCAGCTTTGCCTGGAAAGCARGGCCCCAGTGCCAAGACTCCCACACCTGGTGCCAGGGTCACAAACTGCACCTGACACAGGCTGGGGTGCCTGCCAGTGGGAAATGGAAATGGGGTCTGCGTGGGCTGAAGAGCCCAAGGGACAGCTGATAATGAAAGAGCTTGTTTTGCTTACTCAGTACTACTACATCCTTGCTTCCTGGTTGTAAGCTGAGTATTTCTATGCATCTTCATGGRAAAGGTGATTTTTAAAACCTTCTTGAAATGAAAAGAAAGTTGGATGCACACAGGGAACTAGTAGGAGACGCAACAGTGAGGGGAACGGATAAACAGTTATATAAAAACACTGAGTGTATCTTTGTAATATTTGTAATATTTGATGACTCTGCCAACAAACATTCACCCTTGAAGGGTGAATAAGGCACCATGGTAACATTGAAAAATTGCTTAACCGAAAAGGAAGAATCACTGTTCCCGTTTGGTAGATTAGTCACACAAATGCACCATCCAAGCCCTGATTTCTGCATACCAGCTTGGAGCAGCACATCCTGCGTGGCATGCTGAACATGCTGCTTTGTACAGATGTGGCTCTCTGCTCTTGGTGAGATTACTCAGGAGAAGTTCAGAAACCACAACACAAAGACTCTGATCAGTTTATCTTGATCCTAGATGACCTTTCAAAAGCAAGAAAAATTAAAGAAATTGATCTTGTTATTGTGAATCTAGATTATGTGATGATCAACATCAGAGAAGACATGCTCAGATGTTAATTCCCTCATGTTCACTTAAGACACATATTTACATAAGATACTCCATCTTTACAAAGACAATGCGTATTAGTTATGTCAGGATTAAAAAATAAAATCAAAATGACCAGAAATGTGTAAATTAATAATGAAGACATAGAAATAATTTTAGTTCTATTCTTCACTAAATACTTAAGAAGAAAGTGTTTAAAAGATCCCAAAATAATTTGACTTGATTTTTCTTTTTTTTTTTTTGCTTATTTCTTATCAAACTATTTCTGTCATTTCTATAATCATGTCTTTCTCTCTATCAAACCACAGTAGAAATGGAGCAAGCTAAGAAAATTAGTAGTCCAGAAGTACAAAATAAGAGGCATTCAAATGAAAGCAGAACTTCCTTTGAGAGGCTATAGCTGGCTCTAGGAATAGCAACAGCTTATTTGATTCTTCCTGGTCCAACCTGTAATCAGAAACTTGGGTTTGATATCTATTGGCTCTCCAGGACTCTTAAGAACAGACTTTCCTAGTAAAAGCCAAGCCATCAGGAAAAGAAGAATTAATTGAGATGCTGGAAATTATGCCTGATATTAGCAATAAACCAGCATTAAGTTTTCAGTACTTGTGAATAGTCTACTTTTATGTAGGCAAGCTTTAGAATTTACTATACTGGATTATGTTGTTTGGCTCTAGTCCCAAGAATATAAAAAAATTAATCATAGCATGTCAAGTAAAAATACTACAACAAATTTTCAGAGTAATATCTGTTTAATCTGCCACAAGTTTACCGTGAATCCTGGATTGTTTGATACGGTGCTTTTGGAGATACATTACTGTAAAATACATCTTTTTCACTAGCTAAATGTTTCTAAATTATACACATAATTTAATATGGTGCCATGTGGTCTAAATTCTTGAAAATGCATTAGCTAATTCATCGTTTGTTTGGTGGGGGTTTTTTCCCCTCTGTTATACAAAGCATGTGAAACTACATGAAGGAAATCTCTCAACTCTTTTTGTATTTGGAATGTTGCTTATGACAATCTTCTATTTTACAGGTACACTGATAAAACCTGAAGCAAACTACAAACTCGGTAGGATTTTTTCCTCTTTCACAAAGATTACTGTATAGTTTTCAGATTTTGCACAGACCAGATATGATTCTTTATCTTTCAGAATATCAACTCACCAATGACGGATGGATTATATATGAAAATAAGCAGTACTATTTCAGCAAAGAACGTGTCCATATGGAAGAAGCACGGAGAATTTGTCAGAAGAACTTTGCAGATCTTGTTGTCATTGAGAAAGAAAGCAAAAGACGATTTCTATGGCAATATGTAATTAGAAAGCCTATTAATTATAGTTGAATTTTGAAGCAGAGCAGATGATAAAATAAAGGGAACATACTAAATATTTAGCAAGGCTGGAGTCCTGAGCTATTGTCTTACATTACTTATTTATGGAGCAATAGATTTGTTCAGGACCTGTAAAAAAATTACTATCGTTTTTAACACGTAGAGGAAAATGGCATGCAAACATTAAAGGTGCAGCAAAGGTTAGTTCAGGCCCAGGTTTCTTATGTCTTCTGTTATATTAGTGTTCAGCACAGTGATTATTGCTTTCCTGTCTAGTGAGTTCCTCACTCCAGGATGTTCCACATATTCCTGTTGCCTGCTTGAAACCTGAATCTGAACCTACAATATTCTTACTTGAGGCTCAAATCCTGAAAAAAAAAAAGGAAAATAATCACAGGCATGGTTAATCAGCTTTCAGATTTTTGCTTGATGTTGAGGATCTGTATAGTGCTTAACAGTCAATTACTTTTATTTTAGATTTACACAAAACACAGAGGGACATCATATTTCATTGGCTTAGTTGTCAGCTTTGATCAGAGATTCAGGTGAGTAAAGCAAAGCTGGTAATGGATAACAAATGATGGTAATTTCATCTCACTCTTAGGGAGCATTTGTGTGTGCTTTCATTTTACAAGTTAAAAACTGTTGTGCGACTGACTTTGGATAGTTTTCAGGAGATGTCTCAGATCAGAAGTGTTACATTCTTCTATTTTTAAGCAGACCAATGCATTTTCCTTCCAAATTTGGGAGAGAAATCCAATGAAAATTCATGGCTAAGATGCAGGTCACTTAATACCTTACACTCAGACAACTGCAACCCTGCAGAGGTAGTGAGGAGAAGCAGCTAATTTTGGGATGTTATTTATCTGATCCACTTTAGACATCAACCTAAGGGTGAGATTTACTCTGACCAGATCTCCAATGGCTATAGAGAAAGCCCAGGAGGTTTTGACAAAATGTATATGTAAGGATTAAATAAATTTAATCCCAAGTGGTTCAAGTTATGTGAGCTGGAAGCAAGAAGTGTAAGCAATGTCTCATCCAACAGCTTTCTGAAATTTCTGGTAGGAAACTTGTTTCAACAATCTGTTTGTAGAAGACTTTCAGGAGGACACCTTTCTGAGATGTGAAGGATGTCCATACACTGTCTTGAACGTGGTAGTACTAAACAGATGAGAAGCAGCAGTAATGCTGTGGCTATGTCCTCTCCAGGATGTGTACAGCCTCTGGTCACTGCTAAGCCCTCTGCCTAAACAGACCTTGTGACTGATTGCTGGAGGAGTCTGTCTGGCAGCCACTGTCCCCTTGTTTCTTCCAGATGGCTGGATGACACCCCAGTGAACTATGTTGCCTGGGCTCCAAATGAACCCAATTTTGCAAATAATGATGAAAACTGTGTGATAATGTCAGAAGATTTCGGTGAGTAAAATAGCAACAAGAAATATTTGGGTAAAATTTAGCATCAAAATCCAAAATGTTTGGCCTACTTAAATTTGAGACTATCCCACAAAAAGGTAGTTAAACAATAGCGACAGTTTTTCATAACATGTTGAAGTTTGAAACTGTGCCATCACTATTAGGAAACAAACCTACTGCAGAGGAAGGAGGCATGTATTTGGGTAAATGTCTTTCATTTGTGCTTTATGAATGCCATCTGTGGCTGACGGCTGTAGTGGTTGTACAAGAGTTTCTCTGTATTCTGTAATCTGTACGATGATTATCTGTATTCCATTTCTTTACAGGCCTTTGGAAAGATATTAGTTGTGCTTTGAAAAATGCCTTTATCTGTGAAAGGCACAATTCAACTTACTCAGGATTTGCTCCTACTGTACTTCCACCTCTGGGAGGATGTCCTGAAACTTGGCTTTTGTTTAACAATAAGGTGCAGTAATAAATCTCAGCCATATTTAGTAGATTTCCTATAGGTGAACAAAACAACTATCCCTTTTATCTCACTATATAAAGTCTCTCTCTTTATAAACTGGTATAAGTCTTTATAAGTGGTATTCTAGTTAGCAGGGTAGTAAATTTTCAAGGTTGGAAAATTTGTAACTAAATCTCAAAAAAAGGTGATTTGAATGTTTGAAGTTATAATTTTTGTAAATGTCTGTGTGCCTTTAGCCAAAGATACTTTTCCAGTTTCTAGATCCTTCTGCTTATTTCAGGCATACTTACTGCATGGAAATCCTGGTCCATTATCCTTATGTGTAAGTGTAAGCCCCGTTTTCTGAGTAACACAGATGAAAAAATGAAAGGTCAAACTTTTCTGAAGTAATTGGCTACCACAGCAACTCATCTTAAGCTGAGTAMCACAAACAGCAATAAATGTCAAATCAAATATAAAAAGCAAGCAAGCATTGCTTTCTGCTAAGTTAAGCAAAAAATCGGACATATGAACTTTAAAAAAACCCCAACAAACAAACAACAGAGGAAAACCACAAATCAGTTCCACAAAATGCAATCAATAGGAAAAGTTTTCATGCAGTCAAAGGGTATGAAAAGGGAGGAGCCATGTCTTCTGTACCTCAGAATATACACAACCACACAAAAAGTGTTTTACACTGGTATTCAGGAAAACCCCCTATGGGATACTTATACACTGTACAAAAGGGCAGTTCTTCCTGACACTGTTCCACTCATGTGAATACTCACAGGAGCTCAGGTTTTAGCGCTCCATCTGTGGTATATAGCAGCAAGAACTTGACCTGAGTGATTGCTACATGCCCCAAATTATGTTCCCAATTAAGAAACAGTTCTAGTCCCTCAAAAATTCCACTTTTCAGTAACAAGACCTGAAATTACCTGTGCACCCTGAGCACTATTTAATTCCTCAAAAGCTTCTGACAGTTGTCTGCTCTTGCCCAGCAGTGACCCCACAGCTCTGTCAGAACTGTGCATATATTGCTGGGATTAGTTGGATCTCCTGCTCACTGGCTGACAGTATTCGTATTTCACCAGATCCCCACTCTACTGCTCTTTGCATGCCGGGACTAGGACTGAATTAATCCAAATCAATGGTTTTAATACTCTTTGACACATGAAATTCTGTTTAATGCTTTCCTCTCTCCACAGTGTTATAAAATATTTGGATCCAGAGAAGAAGAGAAACTAACTTGGCACTCAGCAAGAAGTGTTTGTATAGAATCAGGGGGAAATCTGGCCTCTATACACAATAATCAAGTGCAAGGTATGATATCTGAGCCTTATAGCACTATGTTTGAAGCCAGCACATTTCACCATCTAATGAAGAGGCTGAACTGACCTCCAGATCTAAATAGCATAACCTATGAAGGAAGACCTGGAGGTGTTCGATCCAGAGAGAAGACTGGAGTGAGATATTATGACACTTCCCAACTTTTAGCAAATGTGTCAAGTGGAAAGAACACAATAATCTGTTCCCCATGGTCCT
This sequence comes from Amblyornis subalaris, assembly GCA_018881555.1. Lineage (NCBI taxonomy): Eukaryota > Metazoa > Chordata > Aves > Passeriformes > Ptilonorhynchidae > Amblyornis > Amblyornis subalaris. The sequence goes on along the minus strand of JACAXG010000047.1, from coordinate 3,948,860 downwards.
GGAAGATAGGATAAATTGTAATAGTTTATAGTAATGAAATGCTTACAGGTATTCAAATTACATAGCTAACAAACATCCATCAGAAATTACGTATTTGCAGTTGATGCTACCTTGGGAAAGACTATTGAATCCTTTTGAAGTCACTTCTAGCCCCATTTCTAGAATATAGAAATTTCTATAATATTTCCAAGAAGCCTAAATAATATTTTTTAAATTTTTTTCCTTTTTTTTCCCCTTAAATCAAACTGCTTCAGTTCGATTACTCATTGTGATTTTTCTCTTTTACCATTAGCTCATAGTCTAACAATACTGAAGTTGATATTTCCAGTAGTTTTATAAGATGATTCATTGCTTTATTTGTAATTTGATTTACATGGAATTTGAGGAAAGGAAACTCCTCAGGTACTTTTTATTTTCTTATTTTAACCTATTTTCTATTAGCCTTCCTCACCTTCCACCTAAAGGATGTTGCCAGCCAAACATGGATCGGGCTGACCGACATTAACAGTGAGGGTACATACCTTTGGACTGATGGAAGCGTTTTTGACTATTCAAACTGGGCACCACAGTTCCCACTGAGAGATGAATTCAGAGTGGTTGACTGGAAATACATTACAATAGAGGTAAACAGAAAAAACATCAGAAAGTAACGAAAATAACATACTCAAGGTTCAAGTAACCAGCCTGACTTCTGTCTCAGCTAAGGTCTTATTTTCAATATCTTAAAGCAGAAGGTGGCTGAATATTTCAAAGATAAAATTTTTAAAGCTGTGCACAGAGATTAATATGCCTGTTTACATGCTACACTTACTGTCATTCCTTTGCAGAAGTCTAGAACTGCAGAAAAGAAATGCTGTATTATATTTACTGCTAGAATTAATTATTAGATTATTAGAACTATTAGAACTATTACATTTTACTGAAAATATTCAGTGTTACTAGTTGTGGATTTTACTCTGGTTTATTGTTTTCCCTTGTATGGCATGAATCCAAACAAAACTTCAACAAATTCAGTACAGATTACTGTTGACTGTATAGTAAAGATAACTTCAAAACATTCCAAGGAATTTTAATAAACCGACGAAAGTTCTTGATGCAATCTGCCAATGAAAGTACATTTGCTTAAAATACATAATATAATGCATTTAATTTCCAAGAAGCAATAAATGAAAAGAAAAGCCAGAAAATTAGAAAAGAAAGCTGTTAACTTTTTGTCCTCACACCTATTTCTATTATTTTGCAGGAATTTTGCACTTTATCAGCAACAATTTTATTTTTTATTTTTTCCGTAGGCTGACTGTATTGCAATGACAAAAAGATCTGTAGATGAAGCAGGATTATGGGAAAATACTGACTGCCAGCATCAAAAAAGCTATATTTGCCAGATGGACAGCAGTAAGTTTTATTTTTCACTTTTTTTATTGCAAAACATTTACTGAACAATCCAGCCATTTAAGTCCTCAGTTGTAAGTGGACAGCTGTGGCTGTATCAGGCAAGGTGAGAGAAATAGGGCTTCTTTCCCAACTCAGGAATTCTAAACAAAAAGCCACTCTGTGATAAGGGCTATAGAAAAGTTTGTGCTTGACAACTTCCCTATCAGCACACCCACCAACACTCAGAGAGGCCAACTTCACCTGCCCTGCAGACATCAGGTGTCTGCTCATGGCACATAGACACTCTGAAGGCAGGATTGACCTGCCTCATCACGAGAAAAATGCCCAAACCCAGTTCCTAGAAGAGCTATGCCTTCAAAATGCTGTTTTCTCTATTAACAGAAAAGTTTAGTCATCTGTGCTTTCCCAGCTATCATAGATATAGGTGTCTGAATCCAGTTATTTTGGAAGTGCAATACAAAAAGACAAATCCATCAGTGGCCTCCAAGTGGGGGTTAACTGAGGTCAGTAAAACTGATTAGTTTGCTTGTCACTCTCTAGGAACACCTTCATATCACAAGAACAGCAATATTCAGAAGGGCAAAAGTTCTAGAGTTCTTCATGCAGCTTAGGGTGGGAGACACATCCGGAGCACAGCTACACTGCAGAGTCTGCAGGAACAAAAACAGGGAACTGCTGAGCAGCAAGTTAAAATACAGGAAGAAGCCACAGCTGGGTCAGATGATTCACAGCTCTGTCCCATGCAAGTGCAGAAAGCTGCATGAGGGTGACACTAGCAGAAACAATTGCCAGGGTGTCCTCAACGGGGACGGAACACAAAGACAGTTTATGTCCTTTTTTCTGTCCCCATCACCAGCTCTAGGCCTTTGCCTTCTACTTCCCCATATATAATTTAAGGTAGAACTACAGTTTCCTTTTTCACTTTGCCCTGCATGAAAAAGATGTAGCAGCAGGGTCACAAACTTTGCTTAGAATGAAATTTATCCCTATTTTGTGACTGAAGTGGTGTGGAGATCCTGTCCTGTGCTTTTGCCTGGGAAGAAATTCGCCTACACTGAGGCAGGGGGACATAGAGAGCTCAGGGTGGGAGGGACATGGTGGAACCAGTATTCACATAATTTCACCTGATCAGTGTATGTCTATAGATGCACACAGCACATTCTCTGGCTCTCCCAAATCCCTGAATGAGTATTTACATCATAGTTTAAAATCATTCCAAATTACCATTAAAATAAGTCTCCTGGGTTTTAAGTAAGAAATGCTGTTACTTGATGCTTGTGCTGCCACATTATATTCATCTGTTACTCAAAAGTAGTACTGCTACACTGCAGCTAGTAATTTTTCACTGTTTTCTCCCCTTCCTCTCAAATTTGTACCTCTTTCCTACAGAGCCTGAACTGTTTCATTCCACAAGTGCTCCAGATTCTGATTTCATCCATTATGGTAACAGCAGCTATTTAATCATTCCTTCTAAAATGAATTGGGAAGAAGCAAGAAAAGCCTGCAAGGAGAAATCTTCAGAGCTTGCCAGCATTTTTGATTATTACACTAATACATTCTTGCTGCTGCAGGCAATGCAATATGGAGAGCCCTTATGGATTGGGCTCAACAGCAACGTGGTAAGATTAATAAATTCATGGTTGGTGCTGTTAAATGCTGTGACTGGGTTACTATTAGCAGGCAGAATTGTGGCATGAACAGATTTAGAAAGCTAGGACTGGTGGACAGCACTCACATCTTTTGCCTTCATCCATCTTAAATCATTAAACTCCATCTTAGGTGATGGAGAAGGATGAGAACCTTTGGCAGTGCTGGACTCTCTAAGATGTAAATCTTAAGACACTTAGGTCAAAATACCTGGTAAACTTTCAGATGGCCATTTTTAGGACAGATGACCCCTACTCAAAAGGTCCAAGATGGTCAGTAAGGCTAGTGCCTCAGTATCATTGGCAGCTACAGCTTTTTCATTACATTTTGGTTCAGAAAGGTTCATAGGCCTAACCATGTGCCTTTGAACACACACTCCTTGTTATCTCTCCTAGGTCACAAAGATTAAAATCGGTAAAAGCTACACTGTACCAGAAGTAGTGAATACTGAGATCCAGGTCCACGACTTTGTAAGGGAACACTCAAGTGAGAATCAGTCTTATTAGCTCTGTGACTGAGTGACAAAATGAGCTGCAGCTTCTCTGTTGAATATGCAGTTGCTAAATGCAGTTAACTATCATGTTTCTGTTGCATTGTTCTTTCATCTGACTAAACCACCTTGATAATAAAAACAAGCTCTGTCATCAGTAATAATCATCTTAACTATTCATTGTTTTTACCAATTGTGATTCCGCGCGGACATATAATACAGCAAAACACGTCTGAAATTCAGTATCCCTACAGAGACTTGCAATAAATATTGTGTAAAAATAGCATTTCCTATCATATGATGCAGAGACACTCTGATAAAGCCCCTCAGAAGTCAACATAGTCTGAAATAATGAACTTGTTGCTGAACAATTTCCACTAATATTTCCAATAATATTTCCAATAGTATTTCCACTATTCTAACAGTGTGTCCCTCCCTACCAGACAAAAAGCTCATATAAGGGATGGGTAGTCACCAACCTTAAAATAAATCCTTCCAGTTGTACAAGTCCACAGGGCATCTCTACCAAAACCAAAATAGTAGTGTTTAAGTCTATTTGATATTGAAGTTGGTTGTTTTTACAGTCATAAAAATATGATTTAGAAAGCAGCTAAACTTCCATTTTGATCAAGTTTGAATCACCAGACATGTTCCCCTGGTATTTAAAAATGAGCTGTCCTCGCTCTTGCAGAGTCAAGCTTTGTGGTTCCTCCTGGGCAACATGTTTGTTCCCCAGGCAGTGAGAGACCTTGCCCTGATGATGCCAAGCTCAGTATGACCTTGTGTACCTGGCATCTTGACACAACTAGACACTGGAGTGAGATCACATCTTACATCCCTGTTCTTCCTGTTAGCAATCAACTGTCTCTGTCTGTTCACTTTTCATTGTAATTCTTCTGATTCTTCCTGGAAAAGAAAAAAGGGGAGGAGGGAAGACTAAGAAAAGACTCAAGAATTCCTGCTCAGCGCATTTCTCTTTTGCTTCTTACAAAGTAATAATTTTCTCAGGTTTTTCATAGTGATACCTGCATTTTACTCCTGAATGTTTCTCCTCAAAACTCTGCTGGAGCTTAGAGTGCTTGWTTGATAGCCAACTCTGAGACCCATTTCCACCTGAGCTTTCCACAGGTTTCATGTTCCTATGATCTTGTTGCTCTTCATGGAGATCTGACTCCTCTAGGATGGTGATTCCACCTCAGAACATTGCCCAACAAGGGACCGAGCTCCCAGGAAACACTGTTTAGGCTTCAAAACACTTCCATAGGCTGCTTCATCAAGGGAGCCATACTTCTGTGTCTTGTTTTCATGTTGCTGAGTCCTGATTCAACCAGTATTTTAACAGTACTAGCACAGATATATAAACTAAACTGTCTATATCACTTTGAAAACGTGCTTCTGTATAACCACATTTATCTGAAACAGGAGAGAGTGTAGAAAAGTTATGTCACTTGTCTGTTTCTATTTTAGAATTACGGCTATTATAGATGGACCGACAAAAGAAAAATAAGTTTTTCCAAGTGGGACTATGGAGAACCAAAGCAGAAAAGAGCCTGTGTCTATCTAGCACTCTCTGAGCACTGGAAAACAGCACCTTGTAATGAAAAACATCTTCCTGTCTGCAAAAAATCTGAGGGTAAGCTAAAGCGATGACTTTTGGTTTTATGGCAGAAACCTTGCTTTATCTGCTTTGACCGAATTACAAATTTCTAAGTATATATTAAGGAATAATAAGCCTGAGTATGTGATATCAATACCTTTAATTTGCATGAACAATGTTTTATTTGGATGGAGTTGACATTCACTAGCCAAGATATTGCCATTTTACTGGACTGGAGTGATAGCTGCTGGGGGAGCAGGCAGACAGATCATAGAAATTGGGGGAGCATTGAACATTCCACATTGAGTCTAGAGTGTAAAATGCTGCCAGGGGTTTTATGGGAAGGTCTGTAATCAATGAAGTCCACTGAGTATAAAATAAATTTTGTTCAAGATATACACATCATTCATACACTTGTTATTACTTCATTGCTCCTGGATTCCAAAAACTGGGTAAAGGAGAAAGAGTTGTATCTGATAAAAAAGGGTCTGTTATTGATCCAAAGAAAAGTTCGTACTTCTTAGGGTTGCTATGGGTACCACTGAGGAATACTACACAGTAAAAGCTACAGGCACACCTCAAGATGGGACCGAGCCTTTTTGCTTTCTCACTTGTGTTAGATTAACATCTGTTAGTTCTAGTGACACAGACTTAATGGAAATTCAGAGTTTATTTTGGGATGGGTTTTTTTGKTTTTTTTTTKKTKKKKTTTTTTTTTTGTTTGTTTTGGTTTGGGTTTTGGGGTTTTTTTGGTGGTTTTTTGTTGTTGTTTGGTTTGGTTTGGTTTAATTTGGTTTGGGTTTTTTGTGGTTTTTTTGGCTGGTTGGTTGTTTTTTAATTTCTTTTCTAGGCCATGCTCTGAACTTCATAGCTATTAATTTGCAATTTTTGTTTTAAAAACACATCTACTAAGTGACAATGTTGCCGTTTCTTCCCATAACGTCGTTGCTTGAAGGAAAATGAGGGGCTACTACATAAACATTCAATGAGCCTCAGATTATTCCAAGCTTTGTCAGATTTAAAGAGCTTCAGAAATTTTATGTGAGGATTGTTATCTTGAGGAAAATATTAAATGGAAATTTCTACAATAAACTAGAGTTTATATGATATTTCATCTAAAATCAAACTTCTTTGAACCTCTTGAGGATTTGGGAGTTTTCTAGGGGGGTTTTTTTTAGCTTTTTAATGCTTCTTTTATTTATGCAAATGTGTTGGTTATAACAAAATAAACTGGAACCAAAATCTTTGAACACTCAAATATCTTGGAGACAGTCCAAGTTTGATTTAGTTAGTAACACAGAAGAACACAGGTTCACACTGAGTCATCCTCTTGTGGTTGAACAGTTCTGCTCCTCATTGTCACTCTTGACTTAGATAATTTCTAGCACTGATAATTTCTAGTACTGTGTCCCAAAGAATACTTTAAGTTCTTTTAGGTAAAGGTGGTTTTAGTACTTGATTCCATATATGAAGAACTGCAATCCTTACTGAGTGAAAGCATTAGTAATATCTCATTTTTTCTAGGTGTACTTCCTTCTGATCCACCCCAGGCTACTGGAAAATGTCCCGAATCTGATCACATATCTTGGATCCCTTTCCGAAGCCACTGTTATAACTTCAATGCCAATGAAATGAGCTGGGCTCAGTCTGTGACTCAGTGCATTCAATCAGGTAATTATTATTTTTACCCAAAGATAGGATTTCAATCTTGACATAAAAAAGAAATCTTAAAAAAAATCTTGAAAAGTAATACTGAAAAATCTACAAATATTAAAAATGAGGAATAAATGTGTCATTTATTTTTCACTGTTATGTACTTTTCAGTTATGTTGAATTTAAGGTGATCAGATTTCCTTGTTTTATTTTTCCAGCTGTGCTTGTTTCTTGTTACATTACTTCATTCACAAAATTTCTCTTTCCAGTAAGATTTTAAATTTCATGCAATTAAAAAAACCCCCACTTGTTTCTGGCCTTATCCCTTCTTTTCCATATCTCTCCCTACACAATAGGCAAAGTAAATATCACAATAACAATCACTCATTTTTAACAGGGGCCGTGTGATCCGAAAGGAGTTGCATGTGCTGCCTGGAAGCCCTTGCTCTATCAGCAAGGCTCCCTGGCAGACTGCAGGGCCCGGGGAGGGAAAATGCTTCCCTCCCTCTCCTTGGAGATATCTGTTCCTGTCCAAGACCAGGAGCAGCACCTTGGCACTCTTTCACCTCTGCTGCTGAGTCATCAGCTATCTCATCCATGTCTCAGGAGGCTGTGAAAGAGAAAAGCACAATACTGCCCAAAAGAAATGGATCCTTTGTTTCATATCTTTTTAGATCCTCTTAGCCCTCTTACTCTACCACCATTGCCAGAAAAATAAATACCTCAGTTTGAATTGCAAATTTGTTTGTTGTGCAATATTTCACGCTACATATTATTCTGCCAAACCATGAAGAAAAAATAAATAATCACCCATAATTCCTATGAAAAATATCATCCAATCACATGAAAATACAGTGCACTTTGCCTGGTGTTTAAAAGTCATCATCTTCACTGTGCCTTCATGTCTTTCACTTCTGCTGACATCGCTCACTGTCTCTGCTGTTCCCCTACAGCTGGACACTACCTCGTGGTCTCCATTTAAATTCTTGTTTACTCCCTACCAGCAGGAGAGGGGGTTTTTTGTTAACCTTAACCTATCTCAAAAGCTGTAACTACATTGGGGATACCTCCAATCATCCTCTATTGGTTTTTTTATAGGTGGTATGTTGACTTCTGTAGAAGATCTGGGTGAATCAAACTTTTTAATAGAACATGCAGACTTATACGCAAGCAAAACAAGCGGCTTTTGGATAGGAATATACAAAAACGTAAATGGTAACTATTCTGAGTTCTAGAAATAATCATGAACAGACTATTAAATGGACAAAAATATTAATGAAAGAAATTGGTTTTAAGCAACTAATCGAAGTACAGTAGAACTAATTGAACTAATTGAACCAAATGAACTAAATGAAGTTCAGACATCAGTCCCCTCTGAGGATGTCTCCTATTCCTGGTTTCTGAGAAAACTTTTCCTGGTGGGGAACAAGTCCCGGCTGGCTCTCATTTTCTCATGGCTGGGGAACACCCATGTGGGACCTGTTGGTGTCCAGCCAGAGCCCACAGCATCAAGATCCTCTGTGACTCGGTATGAAGAAAATTAGGCTGCTTGCTAAAGCATGCAGTGGAAAACACGAATCTGGAAGATAACACTGTTATCAAACCGCAAGCAGTCAGAAAACATTTTATTTCAGATTATTTTCAGCTTATTGAACTATAAAAAATTTTCTTTTGAGTTTAGGAAAAAAGTTTTAATTTTAACTAAGCATATTTTTAATCATTACAGTAAAAGCTGCTTGATTTTCATTGAGTGATGCTGAAATTATAATTTAGGAATTTTTTTTAAAAAGTCTGAATTTAGGTTTTTTCAGTTTGAAACTTTAATATCCTAGGCAAAAATATGGAGACATATAAATTAAAACTAAGTTATGGGAAAGCAATTATATTGTTTTTTAGACAAGAATCAAATGAGATAAAATGCATCAGAAAACAACCACAGATGGAATTTTTAAAGAAAGCAGTATTGCTTTATTAGGCTGAATAAAGTAATATCATGTTAACATTCACTAAGGTGAAGACCTTCCATGTGGATCTATTAGTATTGATACTAACATTTGCAACATCAGGGCAGCTGCTTTGGCAAGACAACAATGCCTTGGACTTCGTGAACTGGGCTGAAGGGCAGCCCTCGGAGGAGCAGCTTGCTTTCTGCGTGGAGCTGTCTGCATCCACTGGCTTCTGGAGTGTCCTGCCTTGCTCTTCCCAAAAGGGTTTCATTTGTAAGAAACCAAAGAGTAAGCGACTTCTTGAATATTTGCTCTTGCCGTCTATGGTTTTATTTCAGTGGTAATAGCACAATATGATCATTACAAAAGACCAACGTAAAACATTGTATTTACAATCCTGCTTATCATCTGTTTCAATGTTCAGACAAAAGTAATATGAATATATTGTGTTATCCTTTTTTTGTTTGCCCTGTTCATGATTTCTTGCTTCATAATCTCAGATCTTCTTGCATTCTGTGATGAAAATTCAATTAGTAACTAAAAATGATCAATATTTTCTGAAAAAAAATTAAACTGCTTTGTTGTTTTGTTCCCCTTCAACATAAACACATTTTTTTTTTCTACTTACATTCCTATTTTCTGTCTATGGAACAAGTGTTGCATCAATAATTTGCTATTCTTCCTCTTGCTGTACTATGATACACGCTGTTCCAGTAGGAGATGGATGAAGCAATTGTATTTAAATAGGAGTGGAAGCGTGATCCAGAGAGCATATAGTGACCTTTGAAAGGAGTAGAAGTGTTTTCTTTAGCTTTTTTTTTTAATATTGTGTTTCTGTATAACTGAGCACCATCTGCTTCGGTCAGGAAGTAGAAATATCAGAATATTGTGAGCCAAGCAGCCATGTGGTATTTTGGAGTTTAACTGTTAATTCTGCAAAAAAGTCCAATTTCCTGCCCTGTTTCACAACCCCAAGGTTCAGGATGTTTCTGAGGTTCAGTCGTTTCCCCCTCAAAGCAAAGCTGCAGCTGGTGGGGGAGGCAGCAGTCACAGCAGTGTTCAGGGCATGTTCTGAAAAGGAAAGTTCTGCTTTTAGGACAATGCCTAGTTTTCTTTGCAGGCAACAGACACTACTGAACAATAATTCTTTGTTACCAGATGTGTCAGAAAGCAGAAACTCACTATCACCACACACGTTTGGGTTTGATGTGATGGGTTTGACTGTGAATGGCCCTGATGTGCAATGCCAAAGTACAGAGGATATTCCGTGACACCGGGTTCTCTAGCAGAACGGCATTTCACCACAACCAAATATTTATTCCATTACAGCCAGCTCTGTGTCCTTTCATGGGACAAATTTAGCAGCTGCTTTTCCTTCATGCTCACAAACACATCAGAGCTCAATGCATTGCTGTGCTTCTGCTGCAGCAGCCCGGCTCCTGGTGCATCCCACGCTCCCTGGGGTCCCGCTGCCCACGAGGAAGATCCATCCTTGCCGTGGCCGTCACCCAGCTCCCACCCAGCGCTAGGAAAAGCCTTGCAGATGGCGCCCTCTGTGCACAGCCGGGAAGAGCTGCACAAGAGAGCTTGCGCTTATAGATGTAATTATAGATGCAAATGAATTATGGTAAATTAAGACCTGCTGGGTTTTGAAGGAATTGTGTGCAGTACGGGAAAACTCAAAATATCCTCAGCAGTCAACCAAGTTGTTCTCCATCTTCGCAGGAAACAGACCTGGTGAAAAGGGCAAGGTTAATTAATCAAGGGAGAAGAGACAGTCCACCTGAAACAGTCAGAAACTATCAGTGCTTGGAGATTTCTTGGTTACTAAAAAAGAAGCAAGGAGGGGGCTTTAATACACAAAACACTTTAGTTTTATTAAAGCAAATATTGGGTTAAAAATCTTTCACACCTTTTCATCTTTGTTAATACAGCAGATGTGTTTCCAGGAGAAGTAATGATGTGCAGCTTACCTGACCTTTTGCTAGCACGAAACTGTCAGGAAGAAAATGTCACCTCTTTAGACTTTGACTAAACATTTGTCTTTACCTTTGACAGCTATTCTTGAAGCATCTGCAAAAGTGAACGGTATGATTTTTTTTCCTTCCAAATAGTTTCGAAGATACATGAAAATAAATACTTGATTTTAATAGTATTTATTTAGTTTATACATATATATTTATTCATATGAGCTTAATTTGCTTAGTTGTTATTGAATTATTTCCCAGCCTAAATTAGCAGTACCTGTGAGACACTTAGGGAATCCCATGACAATCAAATGCTTTGGTAAATTGATCAGCCCTTCTTTGATCCTTCTTTTTCATGGCAAGATCTATGAGGAAGGCTGGCACAGAGACATTATAATAGATTTTGCCCCTGGTAATTAAGGGAGAAATTACAGTTTTGAGTATCCTTATATTTATTTGTGGCTACAGTACATTCATTTCTATTTGCTTTGCATTTATTTACAGATGCCAAGAAGGACAAAGCCAATGGTCACCTGAATATGCTGATACTATTCACCCTGGTCCTCATCATTTTATTAGGGGTGGGCTTCACGATTTATTTTTCATTCAAAATCAAAACTCGAAGTGGGACTGGAGGAGAGGCAAGGCAGGGCAGCAGACAGCTGGAATACAGCCGTGGCCTAACTGCAGGGGACAGTGGAAGTGATGCTACCGATGACAAAGAGAAAAATGAACACAGTGTTGTCTGATGGGACAACACAGTCAAACTAAATGGTTAAGCTGAAAAAAATATATCTGAACTAAAGGAAATCCTAGTCTCTATTAGGTGCATGTAACTTTCACAATGAACTAAAATTGACAGTTATTCCTTTGGTAAAGATTAAGAAATATTGGTCTATGCTCTTCGATAAATACTCTCAGGTATTTATTGAGTTAGTACTGTATAAAATGGCTAACTAAGCAAGCATGAAAAATAACAGAACTAGTGGAAAGTTCAACGTAAGTGTTATGGGTTAACACCACAGTGTTCTCTTTATTTAAAGATTTGTGGCAGCATCACATACAGAGTCAAGACTAACACCGAGCACTCTTTGCAGAGCACTCAGCCCTAGTGCTTGCACTTCGAGAACATCTCACCATACTGTACTGAACCATGCACACTGTTTTTCAAGTGGTGTTTGGAATAAACAGAGGTTTACATGAATTGTTTGTCCCTATTGTTGTCCTTGTCTTATACTCTTTACACAAATATCTTCCTTGCAATAGTATTATAAATTAAATGCAAATACTTGTCCTTCATTCATGGCTTTAGGTTGGATTTTGCAAAGCAAGTAAATCTTCGCACACAGTCTTATTCTATGACCAGATTTTTTTTATCAATTATGAACATAAGACTATATCAATAAACTATATATTATGTAGTAATACTTCCGTGTTTAATTAGCATGCAGAGATGTTATATGGCTTGTTGATCTAATGAGTCTCCTACCTTAAAAGAGAGGCTAGCAGGAGGAAACACAGATACATGAACAAGGCATGTGACTAAAAACGCCATGAATAAACTATAAAATAAAGTAGATGCCAAATAAAGTTGGAAGAATCCATTCCTGGTTTTATTTCACTTGATCACTCATTTTAGGATGTCTTTGCCTACTATCCTCCACCCCTCTGATAAATGGACTGACCACTGGGCACTGTGTTCATGCTAGAGGCCAGTCAAACTGGGGCACACCACAGTGCCTTGCTAGTGAAATGTTTCAGAGGTTTACTGTGCTGTTTGAGTTTTCTATGAATTCTCTGTTGTCTATGACATACTGAAGAAAAAAGAATCTCAAGGATCTCTGGGAATAACAAACCTTTAGAAAGTGCATAAGAACTGTAGAGGAGATGTCACATGACACTGGATTGACAGTCTGTAGATATGGCAATTAAACAAAACATACTGCAGAGGATAAGGAATAAAGGGCATTTTGTACTCACACTACTTTTAATGACAGTCCTCTTGATCTTACAATTTTTTTTTCCTTTCATGTAAGTTACAACAAATACGTCTATTTTTCTTTCTTTTTCTAAATACTGAACTGGATTCGGTGCTGTTTGATGGCTAATGATAAAGGCAGAGCAAATAAATGGAAGAAACAGATGAAAAAAATTAAAAAATAGTATCATTATTTAAAATGTTTATATTTGATATTGATAACACAGCCCTGAAGGCTCTGTACTGTGTGAATGAGTTTCTTGTCTCGTATTAAGTGCTGCTTTGCCCTTGTAGAAAATACTGTGAGATTTGTCTTCATAACAAAGCCAAGAAAAATGAGAGAAAATTTGAAGGGCAATTTCAGCTGAATTTCTTTCCTACCTTTTATTCAAAACCACTAAGGGATTGTGCATCATAGCTACAGTTCATTTCCACTTACTAAATGACTGCAGCTCACTTGTAAAATTTGAAAATATTCCTCTTTCCTTGTCTCATTTACATTTGGTACAAAGAAAGAGTAAAGGATTAAAATTCATTTGTACTTTATGGATTAAATAATTTTGAAAGGCAGTTTTGTTGACAAAATCRCTGGTAACAGAAAGATTTGCAAAGACTAGGCTAATTTGTATTAGTTCTTCTAAGATAAGTTCACATGAAATAAGAGCACAGTAGTTCTACTAGTTGATACACTGAAGAAGATAAAAGCCAGGTGTATACATAGTGCCCAGTTTGTCAAGTCACCGAGCAAAATTAAATTGTCCTGGGTGGGTTAGTTTTTCACACTGAAATAGCAAAATTGCTCACTGCATCAAATTAAATCAATATATCTCTTGCAGCAGTGAAGACCTATCTGGATAAGAAATTTGCATATGTTTTTCTCTGAGTTTCCCAGGTATATATGTATGACATTTAAGGTACATCAATTTAAAGTGCACGCCCTGCTTCTTTGTCTTTGAGGGTCAGAATGTTAAAATTCCAGCACAGAAAGTTAAAAACAATTCAGTGGCATGATCTTGAACTGTTCAAACTTTGCCACTTGCATTTGAATGGATGGAAACTTCACTTTCAGATGCAAAGTTTAAATTTTGTAATTATTTATAGATTTCAAAATACCACACGTGACAGGATATTTCCTTATTTAGAGCCCAGAGTTTTTTCTTTCAACTAAAAATCTCCAAAACTGAGAAGAAGCCAGCGCCAACTGATTCTTTAAGGATCTCTACTGCAGCAATTAATTTCATCTCATCTCTTTGTGAATAAGAAGACAGAATGAAACACTTGACCTTTTCTACAGTTTTAGTTTTCCTCTCATTTGTTCATACTGCTTTTCAGACACCCGGTGAGTCTATTTTTTCCTATCCCCTGCAAAAGTGGACGTGAAAGTGGGTGTCTTTGTTGTCTTGCTGGTTTCTCAGGATGTTTAAGATTTTCACACAGCTTTACTACTCTGCATTTCATATTTGTCCTAACGGGAGTGATCCGCAGAAGTTTCCAAAAGACAGATACAGAGATGTTAGTTTACTTTTAAAGAGAGGGAAATAGTCAAAATGGGGTAAAGCTGAGAATCAGAAGTCAGGACAGAGTCTTGTATGTGGATAAAGATTGACTTTTGGGTACAACTTATTTATTGGTTGCATTTGCTACTGTAAAGTAGATGCACTTCACAGTGTGCTCCACAGTCCTCGTCTGTATATGTGACTGACTTACAAAAAATGAAAAGTATAAAGGACTTAAATAGGGTGTTGTTTGTGTATCTCCTAGCCTTATTGTGTGGGATGAGATGGAACTTGTGGATCGATGTAAGATGTAACACTGTGGCTGAGCAGGTGCCAGTGAAAAAAAATATTAGAAATATATGAGGGTCAAGAACAGCCTTGGAATAACCACTACAGCAGTAGGAGTAAGGATGAGAGGCATAGTTAGGGCTCTGAAGTTGACTAAAGACAGATCACAGCTCCCTTTTGATGTAAGGACGATGATAATGTTCAAGGACATGTTTTCTTTGTCCTGCCGTTCATTAGATTTGTGGGGTACATATCACAGCTTCCAATAGCAGACACTGTGCCATGTGAGCTGACAGCACTACCCTGCGCAGAAAGTGGGTCTCCCACCTGCTCTGTTAGCTGGGAACCCAATCCAAAAGCAGGAATCTCACAGTTTCCAGCAAGAACTCCTATTATTAGACCCAAAAATTCCATGAGGGACAATAGCTGAAACTTAGGGGACTACACTAAGCACTTATTTACTGAGCAGTAAGAAACAAAAGATTTAATAGAATTTAAAACTTTTTGCCTAAATGGACAAGGAAAGACAAAAGTAAGTCCCAGCTTCAAATTTAGATTTGCAGAAGTGAAACTTCCATATATTACTGAGCTGGTCAAAGTAATACAGGGATTTTCTGGAACAGCTCAAGAACTCTTCTTTTTGTCATAGCCTCCCAGAATTTCCCACAGACTTTCCCCTCTGTTCACTACACAACATTGGCTTGCTCTAACATCCTACACTTGTCCTAGAAATTTACTTTAGTGTTTAGAGGGGTATCTCACTCTCTCTTATGTGTTATTCTCTCAGATGAATACGGCAGTAATGCTGCATCTCTATTTCCAGGCCGGGTTTTTAGGCACAGAGGACTGAAAGGCAAAACTTTGCCCTTCTGTTCTATAGGTCCTAGAATATTCCCGTAGTCCAGATTTCAATCCCTCATGACCCAAAGGCAGCGAGAGCTGTATGCTACCTGACGTTTTGAAAAGCATGCGGCTGTGTGCCCAGATGGAGCTGCTTTGCGTGCTGGCAGTACGGCTGCAGTTCTGGACAGCCCGTCCCAGCAGGGCTTGCTTGTCTCAATGGATTACTGCATTAGGCTGCCTATAACCCTTTGGGAGTAACTATCTTGTTCAACATACACAATGCACAGGCACAGAGGCCCACACCTATAGTATCCGTACCTCTGTATGCTGCCCAGTGTTGGTTCTTGTGAGAATGTTTGTGATTTATTGTGCAAATTATGTCGATGTCTTATGATAGATGTACTAATGAAAGGATATTGGATCAAGGCAAGATAACAAGTCACCATCACACAGTGTTTAATTCCAAAATAATCCCCAAACCATAACAGAACATGTCAATTCCGGAAGGAGCAAGAGTCACAGAAGGCTCACTCACTAGCTGTATTAAGCAGAACTGCAACCCCATGGGGATGTATGTAACAGGAGCTAAATCTATAATGCAGTAAAGTGATGGCCAACTTCCAAATTTTCAGTAAAGGTCTCTTTTGGAAATTTTGAATGAATGTGTATTTAAGGAGGAGATTAAATTCCATTATTATGATCACATTTTTGAAGCCATCATAACATAGTTTATGTGTTCTTATTCCTCTGTATTGTGTTTACATGTATTTACTAAGCTGTACTTACTTTTCCTTCCCAGAATGAAATAAGTCTTGAAAATGCCATTTGATCCTTGTAAATGTGACTCTTATTTGGAGCCTCCTGACATGAGTCAGATCAGCATAGAATCAACAGCACATCTTTCTCCTCAAAAGCTCCCCTCACCATGTGCTCATCATAATACACTTCTTCTGAATGTTTTGTTTTACAGACAAGGAAATATTCTTAATATACAATGAGGATACTAAGTTCTGTTTAATTGCTCAGAGTTCTGAGGCAGTCACAACAGCCACTTGCAAGAAAAACAGTGACTTACAAAAATTCAGGTGGGTCTCTGATCATCAGCTAATGAGCGTGGCATTTGCACAATGTTTGGGAGTGCCCTACAAGAGAAACCAGGCTAAAATTTCTCTGTACCCATGCAACAAGAAAAGTGAATTCCAGAACTGGGAATGCAGAAATACAACCTTGGCAATCCAAGGGGAAGATTTATTTCTCAGTGCTGGCAAAAGAAAAGAAAATATTGCACTGAAAACAGGATCAGAGACAATGGATAAATGGAAGATTTATGGAACCATGGATGATTTGTGTTCTCAAGGCCATGAAGGTAAAGTTTAAAAGTTAATCTTGATGGTTTATGAAGTTTGCCATCACAGATAGGGTCTTTGATTCCTGCTCCCCTTAGTCTAATATCAGCTGTTTCCCCTGAGGAAATGGTGGACTAGAGGAGGATTAGTTCACATATTCGGGCCTGTATACCTCCATCCTGCAGAAAAACAGCTGCTAAGGTTCAGACAGAATGCAGTATGTGCAAAAAATGTGCATTTTTTTTGTTCTTTACTTTTAAAGCAAATATGAATGTACGTTATTTTTAATTGTTAATGTTAACCACTCTTTTCAGTGGTGCCTAGCAACAATACAAGAGGCAACAGGCAGAAACTGAAGCACAGGGAGTTCTGTCTGAATATGAGGAAGAAGTTCTCTACTGAGCACTGGAACAGATTGCCCAGAGAGGCTGTGGAGTTTCCCTCACTGGAGATATTCAATAACTGTCTGGACACAATCCTGTGCCATGTGTTCTGGGATGGCCCTGCTTGAGCAGAGAGGTTGGACCAGATGACACATTCTGGTCCCTTCCAACCTGAACCATTCTGTGATTCTGCAACCAAAGCACTTTATTTAACTGTATATTATTACTAGTGAGATTGCATTAGTGTTATTGGATGAAGGGGAAAAATCTAAGTTTAATACATCAATACTAAATGTAAGGAAATAATTCCATACATGATATTTTCAGTTGCTCTATGAGATTTCAGATGTCAAAAAATCCCACAACAAAAACAATTAAATTAATGGTTTACTTTTAATGAATGATAAGAAGTTAAGCCACATGACAAAAAGATATTTTTAGAAAATTATATTTAAATATGACACAAAAATCACTACAGTTCTTTCACAGTTGGCTACAGCATGAAACTGCTCTATTTCCAGCTGGTACAGCTGATGATGAACCCCACAAGCAAATGGGAAATTGCGAGACCTACCAAGAACTTCCACGAAAGACATTGCTGGTGACAGCAGCTCCCAGTTACACTGCTATAACACCTGTAATGCTTTCTCCAGGTAGTCTTATGGAGAGCACAGACACATAGATTCACATACCTATATTAAAAATTCTCTTTTTCTCCCTCAGACCTGTTTACACTGTTAGGAAATTCCAACGGAGCTCCATGTACCTTCCCCTTCCTGTTGAGTGGCAGATGGTATGC
This sequence comes from Amblyornis subalaris, assembly GCA_018881555.1. Taxonomy (NCBI): domain Eukaryota; kingdom Metazoa; phylum Chordata; class Aves; order Passeriformes; family Ptilonorhynchidae; genus Amblyornis; species Amblyornis subalaris. The sequence continues at coordinate 3,931,032 of JACAXG010000047.1, read as the reverse complement.
CGAGTGCACGGCTGCTGGGAGGTCAGATGGCTTGCTCTGGTGTGCAACCACGCCCAACTTCGACGTGGACCATTTGTATGGATTCTGTCCAGCTGCCAGTAAGTGCCACCTGCCAACATAGACACAATAACACAACACTTAGGGAAATACATCAATATGGAGATGCTGTTAATAGTATGGAAGGGAAAAACCTTGCAACGACCTAATGTTACTCAAAAATATCTGTTTCACACAATAAGATTCCTGGCAGAAATAACAAATCTGTTTGCTATCAGTCTACAGTCAGGCAGAAAGTTGTCTGGGTGTGTCCATCAGTAGTTAACACCCAGGAGAAGACCAGTGTGATTTAAATATGATTGTCTCCAGCACAGAATCACCTGAAAATTGAGATGCTATTCACAGTCTAATACTTATTGATAATTGTGGTGGCAGTAGTATAACCTTTTCTACCCCAGCAAAGCCCTGTTCTGTATAACAAGATTGGTCTACAGTTCACGGGAGAATGTAGTTTGTTTTCTGAAAGATATAAAATTAAAATATTTGCTCAAAGGTTTTACTGAAATTGTAGCATCATCAGCATTTCCCTTTTAATGTTTCAGACTATGTTACAAAATAATGTTATCTGAACAGATAAAAGTATGGGCATTGGAGTGCAGGATCAAGAACACCAAAATATAATGTTAATGAGGATATTAAAAATGGTGCCTCAAACATCATTTTTCAGTGCTATACCACAGACTCACCATTTATCATTTTGATAGGAGCATTGCACTGGTAAACCAGGTTCAACTCATTCTCAACCACCAACTACCACCATCTTTTTGACTGATTTGGTGAAAACTATTCCCTGGCAATATATATTGCAAGCAGTAGCTTGAAAAATCCCATAAAATCATCACTATATAAACTAGAAAATATGAAGTATTTGGCATTATAAAATTGTTGGGACATTATCATTGACACCTGAGTCTACAGTTAAGAAAGAGAATGTTAAAAATCTGTGAATCAGCAATAAAGAAACACAATAAGAAATAGAAAACCTTTCCTCTAAAAAATCATTCAAGAAATTTAATAATTATTTCTCAACAAAAGAGAATTTTCGGGCAAGTTGTAATCACAGCTGATTTTAGCACTTGTCCAGGGAACAGTTTTGCTTACAGTGAGGTCTTAGAAGACCACTTCTAAATTCTAGTTACCTAAAACACATGCAGACCACAAATACAACCTCAGGTCCCTCAGCTGCTTCTCATAGGACCCTTCACCAGCTTCCTTGCTCTTCTCTGGACATGCTCCAGCACTTCAATATCTTTATTGTACTGAGGGGCCCAAAACTGAACTGAGTATTTGAGGCGTGGCCTCACCAGTGCTGAGTACAGGGGGAAGGTTGATCACCGCCCTGGTCCTGCTGGCCACACTATTGCTGATACAGGCCAGGATGACATTGGCCTTCTTGGCCACCTGGGCACACTCCTGGCTCATGTTCAGCTGGTTATCAATCAGCACCCGCAAGTCGTTTTCCACTGGACAACTTTCCAGGGGCTCTTCCGCAARCCTACAGTGTCATAAATATAATTAGTGGTGGCATAGTTTGAAAAGCAGTTTCCATTACTGGAAATGTTTGTATTTCAGTTGTGTTTCAGAATCAGCAAGAATAAACTTGGGCATAGCCTATGACCTGCTGAACAGGATTTTAGAGTAGACAATGACCAAGATACTGTTTTGATTTATTGATCTCTTTACAGTATTTTTTTTTCACCCGGAGATTATAAAATTTGAAGGGAAAAGTGAAAATAAAGGATGAAAGGCTCATCTCTGCTAATGTCAATGACAAACCCTCTTTTCTTAACAAAGGTCAAWCTAACTTGTTGGTCTGAGCCTTATTTGTTCCAAAATGTTATTTCATAAGTAAGTTAAATTTGCAATTAARTTGCAGTTAAATTTTGCCATAACATTTTGTGTAAAATGTTTATGACAAACCAAGATACTAAATCTCCTTTCTCTCACACAGACAACGACAGATTTTGGAGTACAGATCCTTTGACAGGAACCTACTACCAGATAAACCACCAGTCAGCTCTCACGTGGCACCAAGCAAGGAAGAGCTGTCAGCAACAGAATGCAGAATTATTAAGTGTCACAGAGATACATGAACAAATGTATCTAAGAGGTGAAGTAATAAGCAAGATTCAGTAAAAAGTGTGTCAAAAAGGTTTTTTGACTGATTACAAATGTTTCAGTGCTTTAGTCACATTACARTGAATATCTGATAGAAAAAAAGGGTATATACACTAATCAGAAATAGCAAAATTACTGTAAATTAAGCTTTTTATAGGTGGAATTTTTGTAACTTGTGGAATTGCCATTTRATTATTTATATTATCATTATTTTATACAAAAAAAATCGAAGAATTTCCAGCTAATTAAGCAAAAGTTAGCTCAAGCTCAGAAAACACCAGAAAGGTCCTGGAAAGGGATCTTAAAAGAAGAAACAACATTTTAGGAGGCAGTCATTATATGAAAATAAATCAGTATTCTTCATGGATATCTAACGAAATAGTCTTTTTGAAACACCTTACAAATTTTATATGGACTTTCTAGATTTATGCACACTCTAGAATGAAGGTCCTATATCAATTGCATCACAATCAAGAAAACTTGCAACAATATTAAAAATAGCAATTCAGTCTTTCAGTTTTAAAAGCTAATTGTTTACATAGAACTCTAGAATAGCATTAAGTTCAGATAAACTAATATGTAAAATAATCCTTTTCAATTCTCTACCCTTTATCTACAGAAAAACCCCTCTGAGTTTATTACCAGTAAACACGGATTCTGTACTGAACTTACAAATCACTAAGCAGTCTTTTAGTATCTTCTTCTAAACTTTGGAAATGCAGAAGTTTTCCTAGAAAATCTCATTAGAATTCAATTCTTTTGGTTACCTAGATTTGATTGACAGCAAGAGATCCTCTCTCTGGACTGGGCTTAACAGTCTGAATCTCAACAGCGGCTGGCAGTGGAGCGGTGGCTTTCCCTTCAGATACTTTAACTGGGCACCAGGTAGTAATCTTTTTAAACAATTTTTGGAATTAATATTTCCCACCAGTATGATGAATGCATATTAAATGCAGTACTGTAGTATTCCACATGAACACGAGGAAAGGGAGCTGAATGGCTTATGAGACATGTGAGATGAAAAATCTGAGAATTATGCTTTTCTTCACTAGATATAACTCATGGAATTTCAAGCAGAAGAGCTAAATAATCTCCTATCAGAGGCAGACAAAGTAAAAAGCACTAGCTGAGCTGTAGCATACTGGGAATGCCTTCAASTCAGTGAAATCCTCTGTGTCTCTACAACTCTCACAGGCCTATCAGACCCTGCATCCTGCAAGGACTCAGCTGTCAGTGAGCATCACTCTTGCAAAGCCTTCCTCTTCACTTCTTATGCTTTTCTGCTCTTCTTCTCTCCTCTTTAACATCCAAGAGACTGTAAATGGAGTTCACAGCATTGACAGTTTATCTTTGAAAGTCACTTAATGATTGCCATGGCAACAGTCGGTTGCAGCAAATACTGAATAAATGCAAGTAGAGTCCATCTTTTGGCTTTCCAAGTCTCAGAGGTGCCACCTGCTTTTATCTGGCACAGGGGATGAAGGGAAAACCCAGAGCTGCTGAGTCTGGTAGAGGATTTTCTACCTTCTGCTGAGCTGGTCAAATTCCTCAGGCTTTGCAGAGCTGAGAAGCTGGCTCTCAAGTCAGGCAGCCCACACCCCCAGAGCTCCAGTATCCCCACACAACGGCTACGATCAGGAGTTAATCTACACATTTCCAGTTCACTGCAGAATTGGTTTAAGTTGTATCTTTCGTGGGGAGGGAAAAAAAAAAAAAGTAATTCATCACATCTCTGAGAAGAAAATTCTGACCATTCCTCAGGGATAGTGGTCCTGGAGAAACTCCTGGAGTGCTGGTTGAAGGAGCGGGCAGAGAAGAGACGTTCAGCAATTGTGAGGGAATGTCAGGAGGTTGTGCTTGCAGCAAGGAGCAAATCTGCATCCAAATTCCAAAGGGACATGCRGAAAGGACCTCTATTCTGTAATCAAATATGACAGAAAGTGTGAATTATGCAACAAACATCTAAAGAAATGTTTGGATGGGTACTTCAAAATTGCTTYTCCTTATCTCTGGTAGAAAAATAATTGTAGCAGTGAAATCATGAGCAGTGAAATCATGAAATTGACACATGAAAAGCCTAGAAGTAAATTGCTCTTTTATCCACTGACATAAACCCCATGCTACATAAAAATAATTTGGTTTTTATTCCATGAAGGAAGCCCTGAGCCTGAGTCTGAAAAACTCTGTGCAGTACTAAATCCCAGAAGAGATGCTAAATGGGAAAACCAGCCATGTGAGATGAAAGTTGGCTATATCTGTAAAAAGGAAAAATCCACAAAGGATCCTTTAATTCTTCCATCAGGTATGTCAAGGAAATAAAAGACCTTGCATGTGTTGGGCCATGCACGGCATCTTCATATGCTCGGAGCTTCTTCGACATAACCTTTTGATAAAGACAGAATTTGTGCCACTAAAATTAAATTTAATTGGTTCTCTGCTATGATGAGTGGTACAGAACAAAGCATACTGTCATTTCTTTGGCGAATTACATTTAAATACTGAAAATGTTCCTGGAGCTCCATAACCACACAAGCATTTTTTTACTTTATGTCATTATTCACAATTCCAGAGACACTGGGTTAAGCCATATACTATCATGAAAGTATCATGGTCTGCATGGACATGAAAATAAAGTTAGAGATGCCTCCCCCTTCCCGCAGTGCATTCTAATGGAAAGATCGAGATTTGTCACTGAAGGCTTGGAAAAATGGCACCAGTAGGCTCAAAGCAACTTCTTGTGGGGTTGCCTGCATCCTAAAAAGATGGCAAAAAAGAGTGACTTCCTGCAGACCACTTTTCTACTCTACTTCTCTCTGATTTGTTTAATGAGCGTTAGTATAGAAGGCCAGGCGTGCAGAGAATTACTTGTGCTGCAGTAATAATGCCTTCATGAAATATGAAAAACATACGTGGGTGGAAACACTATATATGAAAGTCCAAAATATTCCTGTGGTCAGTGGATATTTCACTAGTGAAATATCTTCACACTAGTGAAGCCCAGTAACCACTGGTTCCAGTATTTTCCTCTTTTATTTAAATGCAGAATGTTTTCTGTAAAAGTACAGTGAGCAATAACATACAGAYTAAAACACATGTGAGGAATGAAGTATTGCTTATTCATAACTGCTTCATTTTCTTTCTGATTAGTCAATTAACTGATTGTAAATGTAATTGCAATTATTCTAGACTTGTTTAAAGACTTGAACTATCTATTGATTTTAAGGGGATGTAGAGCCTGTGAAATGCCCAGAAAAATGGTTGCCCTACAGAGGTCACTGTTTCATGATTCATAGAGACCCCAAAGTCTGGAGAGAAGCTCTAATTTCCTGCAATGAGAGCAATGGCAACCTGGCCAGTATCCACAACTCTGAGGAGCATGGCTTCATACTGTCTCAGCTTGGCTACCGTGAGTGATTCTACAGGGCAGTGTTTGGTACAAACAGAGAACTATATTATTAGGAGTCATACAGGATTTACATAAAATAATTCTTCCTTGTTTGTTATGTATCTTTATAGGGAAGACCACAGATATATAGGCTAGAAAAAACCCAAATGCCAGAAACCCACAAGAGGAATCATTATGCTTTCTTCATTTTCATTTTCATTCTTTTCATTTTGATTTTCATTTGTTTTTCACTGTATGAAATCACTTGAAGGAAATAACAGCTCTAGTTACTGCAGCATTTGAGTGGATTATCTGCCTCAGACACCTTGTATCTGTAGATATAGTAATGGACTTTACTGATAAAGCTGAGGAATCTCATTTCCTGCTGGTATCTCATTTTTAACTTCTTGAAAGAAGAATGTGAACTACATTTTAAAATAAACTCCTCTGTCATTTAATGCAGATGAATTTGCATTGCAACATTGCAATTTCAGCTCATCTCCATAAAATCTTGCTCCTATGGACTGTTTCAACTTGGGTAATAACAGAGATGAATTTCTGTCCTCAGAAGCTGTGGATGAGCTGTGGATTGGCCTGAACGACCTCAAAACTCAAATGTACTTTGAGTGGAGTGATGGGACTCCTGTGACATATACCAAATGGTTGCCTGGAGAACCAACCCATGAAGTSACTGGGCAAGAAGATTGTGTCATTATGGCAGGAAAGGTGAATCATTCCATATTTGTGTAGCATTGTACTATTTGAGTTTTGGTTGYATTTCTAGGGAGTTTTTTAATGCAACTTAGCATAGTTGCTAAGTTGCAGAGAATCAGAGAATGGTATCTTTAATCACTCAGACATATGGCTGTTCTAAATTAAATTTAAAATGAAATTACATTTAACTAGTAAATGTTCATACCTGACCGTGAGTGTACATTATATGCCAAGCAAACCTCAAGAGYCTGGCTGTGCCACTTAGCTTAACATAACCTCACCTCAAAGCTCAAATACTTGGAATCCATCAAAAAGTACAGATCTTCATATTGAAACAGTATTTTCATAAAAAATAAAAATGTTTCTAAAGGAAACAGGTTCCACCTCACTGTTTTTCACCTCTTCCCAAACTGCAACTAGGATGGATACTGGGCAGACAGTGCCTGTGACAGAAAGTTRGGTTACATCTGCAGAAGAGACCCACTACAAGGAGTTTCTGGGACAGCAAAGACTGATCCTGCYTGCCTGAAGGTAAGAAGAAAGCACAACCAAGAATCTGGTTAGCACAAATCCATTGTTTTCACAGGCTCTGCTTGACATTGAAAYTATCTTTCTTTTTCTTTCTTCTGTAACAAGTGTGATTCTACAACAAATTCAGGGTGATAATTTTCACTACATTCCYATATAAGGAATAATAATAAGTTAAGCCTGTTACCTCTCAGAAGAGTCTGTGGAAGGGGCTAAAGCCATTCCTGCAGTTTTCTGCATATTTGTTTTATTGTTCTGCATCTATAACTGTGGTTATAGAACATGTAGTAGSGCTGGTAACAATTTCTGGACTATGTGCATGATGCAAGATGATGACAAATCTCACTACTGAAGCCAAATTAAAAAACAATAAAACCGTTTTTAGGAGTGAATTTGTTTTGAGCAARTTAATGCATCCTACTGCTTTTTGTTCCTTTTCTATTCTCTCATTTTACTTCCCTATTTACTACTATTTTATATTTATTAACCTTTCCCACAAGCCCATATGGGGAACAGAGTTGAGACTCATTGTGCTTGATGGAACTAGGCAGCAGCCAAATACTGAACACAGACTTTATTTACATTTCTTGGGTGCAGCAAGCAAACCTTGAGCTGGCATAAAAGGGAAAAGTGACTTGGAATTCGGCTGTAAATTTGAGGACTTTGCTCTTCAATGTTTTTTATGTTACCTCTTCATGCAGACCTTTTTAGGTGAGCTGATGAATCAAATCAATTAATTGGTCTAGTTACTGTTCCTTTAGCCTCGAAACATCAGGAAACTTGAGTCAGCATCTCTACTATGACAGAGACTACTCTTTTTGGTTCTGAGCAAAGAAATATTTTATTCACCTGATTCTGAATGCACTCTCTGTTCTGTGTCCCTCTGACTTTTTTATCAGTAAAAATTTATCCATTATTTTCAAAAAAGTGAGATTCACAGGCATTAAATCTCTTCTTTCTGCACTGAATGTTTACTGAGCTGAATTTCCATTACTACACTGGAATTCAAATTAATACATAATCACATTAGGTTATATTAAAAATATGTTGATTTATGAGTATTCACYGAAGTTCAAGTACTAGAACATATGCTTTTGTAATTGCAAGTATATTTCATGTGTTCTTGACAGGGCTGGGCAAGATACGGTTTTTACTGCTACCTGGTTGGACACACCTCTGTAACATTTTCAGAAGCAAAGAAAACCTGTGAAAGGAGCAGTGGTTATTTAACYAGTATAGGAGACAGGTATGAAAAGAGTTTTAAAACCGTATATCTGATGCAATAGTATTTGAATTTTAAAGAATAGTTGAGAACTTATTGGAAAAAAAAAGAAAACCAAAAAAMCCCAGAATATCCATTTTTCTGAAGAAAAAAAATAATGAATAAACACAGTACGACTTTTCTAATAAGGAGCAGTTTTTCAGTATAGCACAGCTTCAGCTTCTATTGCAGCTAGTGCATCTGGGACCCAATTGAACAACGACTTCTCAGTGAGAGGAAACCTAATGGAGAATCCATTCATTTTAGTCAYGTGAAGTTTGGGATGCTGAGGAGTGGAAGACCAAAGGAAAGCTAGGCTTAATCCCATCTGACTCCTGTCATTTCAGATATGAGCAAGCCTACCTGACCAGCCTCATTGGTCTGAGCTCTGAGAAGTATTTTTGGATTGGTCTCTCAGACATGGAAGAGCAAGGGAGTTTCAAGTGGGTGACTGGCGAAGGTGTTCTGTACACAAACTGGAATGCAGCAATGCCTGGTAACCTACCATTGGAGTAGATCTATGCTACTAAGGAACCTTCTGTGTTCTCTTCTTCTAAATCATTTTCTAACTTTGATAAACCCATGATGACACATATGAACGTTCTGCCTTTGAAACTGGAGTGTCTTTGATACACATAATTGGCGCTGGTGAGGCCACATCTCAAATCCKGGKTTCAGTTTTGGGCCTCTCACTACAAGAAAAACATCGAGGTGATGGAGCRTGTCCAGAAAAGGGCAACAAAGCTGGTGAAGGGTCTRGAGCACAAGTCTGAAGAGGAGTGGCTGAGGGAGCTGGGGGTATTTAGCCCGGAGAAAAGGAGGCTCAGAGGAAACTTTATCACTYTCTACAACTGCCCGAAAGGAGGTTGTAGCCMGATGGAGATCAGTCTCTTCTCCCAAGTAACAAGCAATAGGGCAAGAGGAAAGGGCCTCAAGTTGCATCAGGAGAGCTTTGGATTGAATACTAGGTAAAATTTCTTCACAGAAATTGTGGTCAGGCCTTGGAATAGGCTGCCCAAGGAAGTGGTTGAGTCACCATCCCTAGAGGTATTTACAAGATGTGAAGACGTGTAGATGTGACACTGAGGGACAGGGTTTAGTGGTGGGCCTGGCAGTGCTGTGTTAATGGTTGGACCCTATGAACTCAAAGATCTTTTCCAACCTAAATTATTCTATGATTTTCTATGATATCATGAAAATATTTCTTTTCTGACTCCTCATTGTTTACAAGAGCAAAATCAAACTGAGCAGAAAGGATAAAATCCCTTCCTGTCTTGGTGATGGGCTGTCAAATCCTTGCCATGAGTGGCACAGCAAAGAGGCAGGCAAGGGGTTGTTCATGCACTTAAAGGGAAGGGGAGATGATGAAGGACTCGGCTTGCTGGTTTCCTCTTTTTACAAAGCTCCTCCTCTGAGTGGACACTACACTTAATATTTCAAATAGTCTTTTGTAAATTAATCACATGAGCTGTAAAAATGTCAAGGGAGCCTCTTTAAAACACATTTAAACTTTCTTTTATATCTCACAAAGGGAAGGAAGCCGGTTGTGTTGCCCTTAGGACTGGAAATGCAGCTGGACTATGGGATATTCAGAACTGTGAAATAAAGGCAAAATTTCTCTGCAAAAAATTAGCTGAAAAAGTCACTGTTCCTGTCGCTCCTGAAACTGTTTCTGATTCCAAATGTCCCTTGGGTTGGGATACAAGCAATAGCACTAATTCATGCTTCAGAGTAAGTATTGTTTTTTGCAATAATGCTACTCGTGAGACAGGAGAGCACCAAATAGATGGGTAATATAAACCTCACAGAATGGCATGTGATAGCACAAATGTAGCATTTTACACAACTATTCAAATATCACCACAGTTCTCACTCTCTCAGTGATATGTACAGTTATCCAATTGGCATACTTTTAAATTCATATTATAATGGACAATTGTAATGGAAGGTTTACCTATTTTGCTTATACAAGCAGTATAAGGCAGCAGTTTTATGCTTAACACATTGTAAACACAGTGTTCTACCTGCATCTTCAGGGTTTTGTGAGAGAAGAAGACCAAAAGAAATCATGGTTTGAAGCCCGAGATTTCTGCAGAGAAATAGGAGGAGACCTGGCTGCCATTAGAAGTGAAGAAGAGCAAACAGTGATAGAAAATTTAATAAAGTAAGCAAACAAACTGTCTAATAATTGATATTTTGGTGTAAAAACACATTATGTAATAATAAATTATAATATTCTTGTGTTGTTCCTGAGATAATTAGTTGAAAATCTATCTGGTTTTCATCATAATAATAAAAAAAATAACTGAGAAAGTGTCTCATATGTGTAATGTTTTCAAAGAAATTTTTGGAGTTCCTAAAATTTGTCACTATCAGCAAACATTTTAAATTCAGAAAAAAAAAAACCAACAATAAAATTTGTTGAATGCTTCTCCTCAGACTCTATTCTAAGTTTGTTTAGTGAACAATTTTGAAAGTAAATTTTGTCTTCCAGCAGGCCTGAACATGTTCTTTCTGAAAGAACACTATAATCACAACATTAATGAAGAAAAATATGTGCTGTGTTTTCAATACAACCATTTGCAAAGTAGGAAATTTAAAGCTGTGAACTTCACTTGTCAATGGCAGTTTGCTGACCAAGAATACTTTTTATTTTTAAAATTTATGCTGTATTTGAAGTGTTCAGAGTTATTGTCCCATGCAACTTTTAAAACTGAGGAAAGCTAACCACATATATCCTCTTCCACCATACATTTTTTTCACACTCTAGAAAGACATCCCCATCATTTCAGCCTTTCTGGATAGGTTTGCAGTGTTTGGATCCTGATGGTGGGCTTTCCTGGAGTGATGGATCGCCGGTGAGTATTTCACCATTGTGGTTTCCTCCTCCTGTTGTGATTTTTTTTCTGTAGGAGCTGAAAAAAAGCTCCTTTCCATGAATGGTGTGTACGAAAGTTGTGTAAGAATGTCCAAAAATGTCTGTTTTCAAACTGAGTAACTCTGAATCATTATTCTTCATACTGGATTGGAAAAAACCAAAAAAGGCCAATAAATCCTGAGGTTATACCATCACAACAGTGGTAAGAGAGAGGACTATTTTCAGCTACAGAGATGATTATTCAAGTCACAAATATATGAGAAAGGACTCTTCTGATTTTTATTAGTCTCTGGTGATAAATTGTCATGTTCCTTTTCCCTGCTTTTTATTTATAATCTAATTTTATTCTAGTTTTTATGGGACTGCTACAATCTGTTAAATGCTGCATAATCTCAGAACTTTTCTTTCCTCTTGTAGAGTGTTTCTAATTACTTTAATAGCATACATTGGCTTCAGAGCCAGAGGAGGAGAGAAATGAGTGGTTTGAAACTTTGGCGCTACTTCTCATTCCTTACAGAGTACAGCTTTTTCCCCTGTAGATAAGAATAAAAACCACAGGTGTGTTTTCTCTCTAGGTGAATTATAAAGCAAGACATTATCTTTATGATACTACATTTCAAGATTGTGGAGCAATCAGTGAAGACCCTTCCCTGTCATGGATTAAGGAGCACTGTGAATACAGTCATAACTGGATTTGTGAAGTAAAGAAAGGTAGGTTACTTTTTACTCTAAATTCACCTTACGAAGAAATTCAAGCTGAATCCCATTCTATCAAAACAGAAGCTCTACAAGTTACATACTGGTTGATTTCACAGGAATTTTGCACAAAGAAAAGTAGGTCAAGACATATAAACACTTTTGAAATACAACATTTCATCTGTTAATGATAAACTTTTTTGTTTCATTATAAAAACTATATTCCATTATAAGCTTTACTGAAATAACACTTCTTTATGTAATTATGTAATAATAGAAAATAAGACGAATGCAATCTCAAGAGCTTACCTTGCAATATCCACTACTCTGCACAAAAGTAGATTTTTATCTAAACAGAAGTTCTGACTGACTGAGGGAGAAAGAGAGGACTATAATTTGTAAAAAAGAAAAACAAGAAAAATATTATTTTAAATTTCCATATCCTTTGTGAAGTGAAACTTCACTCCTCTGCTCAGATGTTGCTAGGATGGTACACAATAACACATTAGTCACTCACTCTAATTTAAACAAGACTATCAGCATCATAGAATCAGTCTTTCTGTAAGATGATACCTAAAGACAAGCCTGTAACAACAGGCTTGCTGTAATAAAAAGATGGTAATGAAAGCTTCACAATATTTTATACTTTAGGACAGCAGACAAGTTCACATCTTCCTTTCATACTAGTAGAAAAATCTCTATTTCTGTGGGGTTTTTCCCAGCTACTGTTGGGAAAAATATTCAGTGAAATTACAGAGGAATCAATTATAGCTCTGTGTTGGGTGGCATATTTTACCTCCCAGACTAACAGCAGTGTTCCTTTGGTGGCTCCCTGGGCCCCTTGACACAATTAGTAAGGGTTAATGTTTCAATTGATACTTTTCTAAAAAACATCATTTCTGTGCTGCTGAATTATTCGAAATAATCTGATTCTAACCAAGGCACATAATCTCAGTTTCTCTTACTTAAAAAGTAATAGTAATAGTCATAGACTTCTATCTCAAAGAGATGTTGGGAAGATACTTTTCCTGGTAAGTTCCTTTGTAAATTCTCACCTGCATGATCACCACAGCTAAAAATCATTAGCAAAAGTGTCAATAGTAGCTGTTTACTGTTAATTATTAGTAGTACATGAATGCAGAAATTACAGCCTGAAGAAATTGCCATCATTAGTCAGCAGTGCATAAGGGCATGCTGAAAGATGCTGAAATAGACATAATACTTCATAGCTCCAGAACAGATATATTGGGTTTTTTTCTTTTAAATCTTGTAATCATTTTCTTTTTAAGCTTGTAACCAATCATACAAGAGATTATTTTTGAAAGCTGACATATTTCTTTTTTAACCCAAGCATATGTTCACACACTTAATTTAATGTAATTACACATACAGTAAGACAAACATTGCAATAAATTCCTGTGGGGAAAAAATCAGAGAAGCACAGAATGGTATGAGTTGGAAGGGACCTTAAAGATCATCTAGTTCCAATCCCCAACCTTCGACCAGGTTGCTCGAAGCCCCATTCAGATTGCCTTGAAATTATAAAGGTGACATTTGTTTTACAGTTTTATAGCTCTTGGCCTTGCATGTTTAGAGAAAAATTGCTCCAATAGCACACTCCATAGGATTTTGAAATTTTTAATTTAAATTATTTTTCAAAAAGTAGTAATTCTTCTCAAAGCAGCTACACAGAAAAAAAGTTTCACAAACAAATTAATATTAATAAAACATAAAATAGTTTGAAGCAATACTTTGTTTAGTATTTGAATTTCTGGTTCAAATACAAGACAAGGTCCATAAAGACTTGTTCATAGTCTACCAACATTGGAGTATTTTCACTATTTAGTTTTCTTTCAGAAACAAGTATTCATTCAGACTAACTTTATACATCCAATTTAGGCAACATTCAGGATGTACAAGATGCACTTATCAAAAATCTACTAAGACAGAGATGCAGGCCTGTAATACATCTTTTATTCTCTGAACATCCATTTTTTCCTTTGCACCGAAGATAGTATATAAATATATTCTGCACTGAATATGTAAAATGTGAAAAATTAAAAGACATTAAAATAATTTCCACCAATTGAACACTTATACTGGCTCAATGTTTGGAAAATGTTTTACATCTTTTTTTTTCTTACCCCATTTCCTTACAGGGACACCCTTGAAACCAGAACCTCTGGGCCCTTCTGCCAGTAAGCTTCTGTTTATTTTCACTTATCTAAAGGGTGATATGATGTAACATCACCAGCTTCACATAAGAACTGTGAAGAATGCAGAGATTTCTCTTCTGTGTTGCAGCATATGAAGTCACAGAAGATGGCTGGATTATAAAAGGAGACAAACAGTATTTCTTCAGCCCAGAAAAGACTTCTGTGGAGGAAGCCAGAACATTCTGCATAAACAATCATGGAAATCTTGCTACTATTAGAAATAATAGTGAAAGAAAATTTTTGTGGAAATATGTAAGGGGAAATTTGGCCATGTTATACACTATATGGCTTATATACCCTCTGTACATATCCTCTGCTTGTGAAGTACAGAAGAATGTGCTTGTTGCATAATATTACTAAATTTTATTAGGATTAGATTTAAATGTTCTATGAAAAAATATTTATTCTACAAAATGAATCTTCACTTTAGGAAAAAAACATGCAAAAGAATTTACTGTTTATTAGGGTGGGTATATCCTTGTATACTCTAATCTGAACGGAATTCTGCCTGTGACCAAATAGATAAGGAGCAATGAACAGGCAGAGTAGGTGTATTCTCAGAAAACTCTCCTTTTGACAGGGTGGTTACCTCTCATCTGAATATCATGTTCTAGAATGCAGTGTTGCACGTAGATGGGAGGCAACTGCCAGTGTAGCTTTGATGGTCATATCTGACGGTCATGTTGCTCTCCAAAACAGCTTTTCAAAGAAAGATTTAACTTGGTCCAGGTTAGACTGATCATTCAAACAATCCTTCATGGATTAGTTTTCCTGCACCACAACCCAAGCACAGCAGGGGAATGCTAAGAACTTAATAGCATGGACAGTTCCTCAAACCCCTGCCATAATCCTGCTTGGTTTGCTAATAGCAATGTAGCCACACAAACACTGTTCTGATTCACACTATTAGATGTTTGCTTTTATTATGTGAGAAATGGTACAATAGGAGGAGAGCTCAGACAGCTTGAGACACAAGAATTGAGACACATAGCTGCTTAAACCCAGGAAAGTATCAAAAATTTTATACTAATTTGATTTTCTCAAGTCTTCTTTGACTTTTTAAATTGAGAACAGAACTTTGAAAGCTTTGATCATACCAGTAATGCAGCCAAAAATGGGAAAGCATCAATAAAAATAATAAAGCAAAAGTATGTGTTGCATGGCATCTCAGGTGACTGTGCAACATCATTTAAAAAATATGTATTCATCTCTTTGTTTCTACAGCACAACATTCACACTTTTTTTTTTATTAAATGACTAATAAATATTAGAAAACACTAATTAAAATTATATTTTTGTGTTTAGATCTTAAAATATGGCAAACTGAATTCATATCTCATAGGATTAATTCAGAATTCTGATCAACAGTTCAGGTAGGTAAATAAGCTACACCAAGATCCAGAAAAGGCAGTCGTAGAAGTATTGTACTGCCAGAGTTCCTTCTGGAGGAACCACTGTAAAGGAGTAAAATGCAGAATCAGAGTTATAACGCATGTTGAAATATGTGCTCTCCCTTGGTTAAACGACATTGTTCACTGTTCTAAATGGAATTTTTATAGGGGATATATACACTATGAATATGTAGATAATATGTTAAAAATAAAAGTATTTTGGTCTTTGACTTAATATGCAGGGATTTCATTATCTAAGGTCTTTTAATCCTAATGGAAACTCCATTTACAGACAGACTCATCTGTAATTCTTTAAAAATACTTTTAGCATGTTAAGCTGGATTTTTCTCAACTGTTTCATGAACATTGTCTGAGCAACCACTATTGTTTTTCAGCTGGATGAGTGGAAGCCCAGTGCACTATGCAGCTTGGGCACAGGGTGAGCCCAACTTTGCACTAGCTCAAGAAAATTGTGTGGTCTTATATAAAAAAGATGGTGAGTTACACAACTCTGGTTTTCAAAGTAATTTTATGGGCACTGCTCTTCCAACGTTTGTTAAAAATGTCTTGTCAATTTTCACTAATTCTTTCCCATCAATTTTGAGAAATACACATAGTAAAGATAGTCATTATATCTGAGATTTTTCCAGAGGCAGTATTATGCATAAAAGTGGAATGTAAGACATTGATTTTAATAGGGAATGCAGATGCAATTTGGTCACCGATGTTTCATCTGCACAAAGAAAATGTTCTATTCACATCAACGCCAATTTTTAAAAAGAATTTTAATTAGATAGTAGTTATATGTTAATAATTCTTAATAATAGAGAATATTTTAATGTTTTGACAATAATATTTTTATAATTTATTTTTTAATAATTAGAGAATTGTTTTAATAAGAAGAAAACAGTTACCAAAGGAATAGAACATATATGGAGCTTCACATTCTATAGTGCCCTCACTGATAAAGCATTACCTTACACTTGCATCTTTCAGTGCAATGCTGCTGCTTGGGAGGGTTCCACTCAGGGGCCACCTCATATGGCCACTTTTTTCCCAGTCACAGCAGGACCAAAGTGCCCCTGTATGCAGTGATAATGGGAGGTAGGATTGAGCTGATGTGGGTTATCCTACATTCCCAGGCAGATTACTTTTGAACTTAGAAGCACAGAAACCAGTTCACTTTCCCAGAAATTTCAATCTTATTCAGAGTCTTATTATCTATACTTCAACTGATTTCAGGCTTGTGGAATGATGTCAGCTGTGGTTTTTCCAATGGCTATATCTGTGAGAGGCACAGAAGTTTTATAAATGCAACACTCCCTTCAGCAGTACCTTCAGCTCCTGGAGGTTGTCCTGCAGATTGGCTTTTATTTAAAAATCAGGTATGATAACTTTCATCTAAGCACAATGATATTACTCCTTGGGAAGGTACTTACAGATATACAAGAGGCCTTTTGTCTCTCAGACATCTTTTGTCAGTTGCATTAAAAAAATTAACCAGTTGACTAATTAATGCAAAATGGTGGGTTTACAGATTTATAATTGTTTTTCTGAGAAGTGGTCACCCGAGTTACATTGGGGAAACTGTTACACCGTATATATGTTCAAAAAAATTGAACCGAATTCATCTGAAAGCATCAGGCATAGCACAAAATCAGTCATTTGAGATGGAACAAATCAGAAATAAGAAAAAGTTTTTCCAAACAGGCTTCAATGTAATGCTTACTTCTTCCCAAAAAGGACAAACTTGATGTGCTTAATAAGTGAGGGTTCTATTTCCTAATATATATAGTATTGCTATGGAGGCCCCATGGATATCACTCCAGGTGAGTTTATGGAGGTAACAGTCATCAAAGTTGTTATTTTCCACAAACCTTGCAAGATAATTCTCTGACTCTGCTGCTGGCATGCCAGAGAGCAGAGGGTGAGCTGTAAACGTGGAGAGGGCACACGAGGCACACTCATAACTAGCACAACCCTTTAGGGTGAACCTGTATTGGTAATGTGATGACTACACACTTTTTAAGAAATGAGTCGTAGACTTCCACTAACAAAGGAACTGTAAAATGAAGAAGGCTGAATACTCACATGAGAGTACTCTGACCATAGACACTAGGCCAAAAAGGTTTTTCAGAAAGTTCAGGCAATTCCACACCTGGGCTGGGCTTTTCCTATAGAGTCAGCACTTCTTTGTCTTTTACTTGTGGTGGTGTATGGCTTCTCAAAATCTCTGAGTTAGTTAATGCTTTAGGTTCTCATCAGACTCCTACCATGGTTTGTAAATGGCTGTTTGAATTTTGTTGTGACTTTCTCAGTCCCTTGCAGAAAGACAGAGAGTAAATTTCAAACTTGTGAATGGTTTTGACTTGGCTCCAGAGCTGAGTTAACTTTGAAAAAATATTTTGTGGGTCTGAGTTAGCCTAATTTTCACTTAAACTAGTGTAATTCACACCTAAAATCCTTTTTCTGTCACTCTAATAGTTTATACTTATTTTTCCCTAGTGTTACAAATTTTTTGGCTCTTCCTATGATTACTGGAGTACTGCAAGAAGAGCTTGTGTGAGCCTTGGAGGACACCTGGCAAGCATACCTAATGAACAAGTTCAAGGTATAGTGCAACAGCCCCTTAGGTAATAGAAGGCCTTTATTCTTATGCAGTGGACATTTCCTGCAAAGACGGAAAGAGCCAGTATGTAAATATATGTATTTTATAATACGTATACTCAACATTGGTTATACGGCCATGGCATGAAACATTTTTTAGAACTGAATGATCTGTTTGAGGCATGCTAGTGATGCTAAGGGTTGCTTCCTCTCGTTTCATGCAAAGTGTCTTACATTATTTATAGGTGTGAATTAGCATAAAATTAAAAATCCAGATCTGGCATTTGTAGTTTTAGACACAGAGAAAAAAACAGAATGAGCGGTCTGTTTCTGCCAGAAAGAGAAGGGGATATACTTCTATACCTCTGCCTAAATTCTGCAACTTAATTCAGCAGAATGTCAGAGAAAGGCACATTTTCACCTTGCCTTTCTTCCCCAGCTTCCATTTGCAGCTGTATATAGCCATACATTTCCATCAATCAAGTGGCTCATCCTGAGTGTTGAAATAAGAGAACTCATTAGATATCACGGTGCTCAGACAGGTTTTTTGTTTCTTTCCTCTTTCCAATCTTGCTTCATTGTTCCCAAACACCTTAACTCCGAGACTTTTCATGGGCGAGGGCTTGGCATAACCTTGAAATAATGAACTCTGGCAAATTTCTGACCAAATGCTAATTAAAATGCTTTTACAAGACTTTAATGAACAAAATAGTTATTTGCTTATGAGTTGATGTTTTGACTGACACGACATGACATTGACATGACACTTGACACGACATTTTCTTTTCTATTGGCTTTTTTTCCCTAGCTTTTCTCACTTACCATTTGAAGGATGTTTCAAATGATCCTTGGATTGGCTTGAATGATATGCTCAGTGAACTCAACTTTGTTTGGTCTGATGGAAGTTCTCTCTCATATAC
Source organism: Amblyornis subalaris (assembly GCA_018881555.1). Taxonomy (NCBI): domain Eukaryota; kingdom Metazoa; phylum Chordata; class Aves; order Passeriformes; family Ptilonorhynchidae; genus Amblyornis; species Amblyornis subalaris. Next base: position 3,912,261 of record JACAXG010000047.1, on the reverse strand, counting down.
AAATTGGGCTAAAGATTCCCCAAAACTTGTAGAACCTGTTTTGTATCCCAGTCTACATCCAGAAGATGGACACAATCTGCAACAGGTAAATATTGCTTAGTGTTTACCACCAAGTCTAAATCTAAGGAGCAATACCACTTCAAGTAAACAGCTCAATTCACTACAGACATTGCCCCAGCCTTCTCCACTAGTTGTTCATCTATCTTTACACTGGGACTAGCAATAAAAACCTTTTAATGTTTGAGCATTCTAGCCATCTCAGAGCATAAAATGACATTTTGTCAAAGTATTTGACAAAATTGCAGCAATGGATGGATCAAATAAAGATTGGATATATCTAATAAAATTTTCTTTTTCATAATATTTTCATATTTTTCAGAGAATATAAATGCAACATTAGAATTTTAGAAGTTATGACTCAGAATTATTTTCATGTCTAAGAAGGAAGGAGGAGAGGATGCAAGAGAAAAGAGTTCTACTGTTTTAACTTCTTCCCTATTTAAAATTGTAATTGAATTGCTAAGGGCCAATAGATGTCAACAACTTTCTAAGCCCATCAAACCCTCTCTACTGCTAGCATTGAAATTAAACCTCAGAATGCTGTAGATATAATAACATTCTACATAACCACACCAATATAGACTGATTTGCACACCCACATTGCCTATCTTCCATTTATTTCTATATCTTGCTTTCAAAATTTACCCTTCATGCTATGTCATTCCACTCTGTCCATCCTCCATTCATTTCAGTATCCACACTTTCAGAGAACTCAGGGATCATACCTCTGGACAACCAGCTTAATCTACACTTGAGCCAGTTCCTGTTGCTCTTGCCCATGTAGCCATTGGTCAAGGCATGCAGGAAGACAAATTATACTGCACAATACACAGCTCCACTGCAGCTGTAATAACACTCCTAGGAAATATCAAGCAGGGAAAAAACGTGCAAAGGTATATCCTACTTTTCTCCTTCACCTTCAAGGCACTAACAGCTCTCTCCCTCAGAGGATCCTTTTCAAAGGACMAACAATTACCCCATCGCAGCTTAGTACGAGATTGCAGCTTGTAATAAACTTGACGTTCCAGCTTCTTAAGCACTCAGCACCTCATCTCATGTAGCTGAAAGAGAAATTCTAAGAACTAGAACTGATGAGAGCTCTGGCAAGGACTGTAATTTAGGTGATTTTATCAAGAATAGTCACTATTTAAAGTTAGCTTTGCAAGCGAAATACAAAGCATGATCTCCATTTCATTCTTATTCAAAATCCAGCTGATAGTCACTCATTAGTTGGGACAGAAAATGTGGAAGAAAGTTCTTGAAAATAATAATGCCTTTCAAGTATTTCTCCTTGAAAACAACCAAATGAACAAGCAGGCTGAGCTGAAGAGTGCACAACGGGAGAGCTGGTCACCACAAAGGAGGTCAGAAATGACAGAGAAGGATAAATGAAAAGTGTTTCTAGAGGAGTAACACATACCCTCCAACATCAGAATTTTAAAAAAAAGGAGTGAAACTACTCCTTTACAGTACTTTGTTTTATAACTTGTAATATCTATGTACCCATATTCTTTCCCTTACTCCAACAGTTTGATTGTGTTTCTCTGAAGAAAGGTCCTCCTGATGAAACAGGAAAATGGAACAATGAGGAGTGCTACATGTCCAGGGGGTATATATGCCAGAAGAATAGTGGTGAGTTCTGCATTGTTAATCTTGGAATTGATAACAAATTGAAAATCACTTTTCTTGTTTAACATGCTTTATTCCACTTTGGTTTTGGTTTGGTTTTGTTTCATTTTGTTTTGGTTTTTAGGTAAAGAATCAGTAAAACCTAACGGCCCATCCTGCCTCCCAGTGTTACATAGCAATGTTTTTGAGAAAACATAGCAGAATATAGGAAAATAAAATTATTCTATTTTTAAAAGTGTAATTGAATAGATGAAGCCCACAAACATTTTAATTACATATGTTCATAATGATCTATAGGGTATCAAAACTAGTAAGTTTTACACCTACCCATATAAACCTGATAGTCATTAAGCTGCACAGAGCATTTTAAAAACAGGCAGGGCAGGTCTGTTATTATTGCATGAAGGCATAAATTTACCTCTGCAACGTAAGATACTGTGCATTTACTGATTCAAAATTGTCAGAGCCTGAAAATATATTTCTTTCATCCAGAACTGTTGTTTTGAAATTCTTTTAATTATAAACAGCTAAGAAGATGTTCCATTCCATTAGCAATTTTATACTAGGTTTGTAAGTAATGAAGATGTCATTCAGTTGCTCAAGTCAAATATGTGACTCCAGATTTAACTGTTCTTGGGATGGCTTTTTTCCTTTCTTCCTACAGATCCTGAACTCTTTAAGTCATCAGCAACAGTGCTGGACTTTGCTTTGGACCATTCTAGTGRGATTAGCTATTCTGTCACCCGTTCCAAAATGAATTGGGAGGAAGCACACAAAAACTGCAATAACAATGCCTCAGAACTTGCCAGCATTTTAGACCCATATAGCCAGGCACTGTTGTTCCTACTTGTAGAGGAACATGGAGAGCCTCTGTGGATCGGTCTTAACAGCAACATGGTAAGAACAAATACATTACATATAGGCAGTCAAGCTGACACAGGACCTGATTTTACTTTATGCTTTCATCTTCTTATCCATAGGAATTTCTGCCAGTGTAGTGCTGAAAACATCATGTTACATCAATATAGTACCCATTTGCATTGGAAATCTTCAAATAAGACACGTACAGTGGAGATTTCCTTTAGCACGAGGAAATGTTCCTGCAAACCAGTATGTAACAATGTAGTGTGTTGTTTGGAGTCAAAGTATCTCAAATATAAATTGTAGAATCTCCTACATTTTGAGGTGATTTTAATCTAAAAGATATTCCAGGCACAATATACATCCTGCCCTCCAACCATGTGTTTATGTACCTCAGTGATCAGTGACAAGGTATCACAGGCCACATACCTGAGAAGGAACGGTTTTTATATGTGTGTTTATGCTCACACATTTTACTAGAGTGGTCTTATTTATGGTAGCAATAACAAACTACAGCTGTAAACAGAAACAAGGGTAAAAATTATTTAAAGGAATCTGGAGGCTATATGATATGGTACATTATGACCAATGGCTATATTTTTTTAATTTGAAAATGCAATTGGTGTAATTGCTCCCATTAGAAGTTAGAATATTATGGAAAAATACTCCTTTCTGTTTGTGAGATGTCTACATCAGTTGTATGACAGGGGAGGGTGAACATTTGGATGGTAGGCGTGTTTTGACATGCTGCACTCTTCATCACGAATCACAGTCACAATAGCTACAACAAAAGTGATGGTGATCAGAGCTGCTTAAGAACACTCCCACACACACTCCCATTTTGCACGCAGGTATCTGGGTGGTCATACCAATATGACATCTTATCTGACTACTAATTTTATGCCTTCTCTCATACCCCCTTTCTTTTTTCCCTTCCATTTCCCAATGCTTGAAAAATGCTCTGAATTTATGTTAGATACTCTTTGGAGGGCATTCACATTTGTGGATGGCAGACACTGTACATTTTAATCACCTAGCATTTACAAGCTAAAAGGGGGCACTAGTAAGCAGATGATTCTCCACTGGTTAGACGAGAGTCCTCTTGACGATCCTGTATAGCAAAGTCACTGCAAGCAACCTTGAAATTACCATAGAGATTTTGCTTCCAGACCCATGGCAAGTATCAATGGATTGACAGGTGGAGTTTGGTTTACAGCAAGTGGTCCAGTGGAGAACCAAAACAGACACTAGCATGTGTCTACCTAGACACTGATGGCACCTGGAAGACAGCTTCCTGCGAGGAAAAACTCTTTTCTGTCTGTAAAAAATCAGACGGTAAGTAACTCCATACAAGTGTTTTAACTAAAGGCTGTACAGATTTATCAACTGTGCTAAATATAATAAGCCACTGAAAAATACTTTGTTTATACACTAGTATACAGCAAGACATGAGTAGCTAACTAGCTCTAAATATTGACGTGAATTCTTTCCAAAAGTTAGTTGATTCGTAATAATTACCAAAAGCCTATGAAACAAAGGATTGAATACTCATTTATTTCTTAACTACTCATTCTAATAGCAAAAGTAATTCACTTGCTGTAAGATCTATTTTTATTAGGCATTATGAAATACTGTATCCAGTTTGGGGCACCAAAGTTTTAAAAGCTTCTCAGTCAACTAGGGTTTTCAGATGACCAAGCAACAATAATTAAAAGACTGGAGTTGGACAAAAGACTAGGAAACCAAAAACTATGAGAAACCATATTATCAATTCTAAATATTAAAAATGAACCTTATGGAATGGAATTTAATTTTTCTCTATGTCTGATACGAATTGGGAAGGGGTAACAGACCTAAATACAGCAATGAAAACCTTCTAATTTCATCAGTACAGAAGCTTTTAATAAATAAATACTGTGGACTGATCAGGGAATCTCCATCACTACAGCTTGCTAAGAACAGACAGGACTAACATCTGTTAAAAACAATATATCAACTTCACATCACCTATGAGCACAAAGATGAAGTAAATAACCACTTCAGGAGCCTTCCAAGCACAAACTTCTATAATTTATATGGAAATAAGAACAAATCTGATTTCACAATTTAGCTATATTCTTGATTTTGTCAACATTACAGAAGAGCTTGAATCATTTACAAATTTAAAATTACAAGCCCAATTACATTCTAAGATATTTCAATTTGACAAAAATCCTCAGAATTCATGCATAATATCTCTTTCCACTTTATTATACTGAAAACTTCATTTGAGAGCTGACTACTCCTTAACAGGGAGAAGACTTACAGGAAGAAAATGTAATTTGGCAGAACATATAATTTTCGTTCCATTTGCATTTATCTACCTATCCAAAAATCTTCCTGTTATATCAATCACTATGGAATGTATTCGTTATGCAGTTTAACAAAAAATTCTGCAAGCCATGTTTAGTTATACCAACACTTTCATTCACAATCACAGTTTCTGCTATAAGGTTTTGATACTGTCAAAAAATGAGACTGAAGTGTCAGAAGACATTTTAAAAATAGCAGTTTTAACTAATTAGGCAGATATTTATGTCAGAAAAGCAGTTGTATATTTTATTGACTAGATTAATTACAAAAATTATCTTTAGACAGAATCTTCTTATAGACTAGTGTATCTTCCTAATCCCATTGATAAATAAATACGAAGCACAATATTGTCTCAAACAGAAAATCAGAGCCATATTCAAGCTCTTCTTAGAATATGCTTCATTTCTTCTATGATTACAACCACGTAGTCTGTTTAGTTTTGTCTTACTAGTATAATGGGAAAAACAAGTTTTATAAAATAGCTGGACTCCAACTACCTGACCTCTTACCAGTAATGGCCCCTACCGAGCCCTCACAACTTCCTGGAAAATGCCCCGAATCAASAGGACACAAATCTTGGATACCCTTCTTTGGTCACTGCTATTACTTTGAGGCCTCCAAGAAAAGAAGCTGGTATCAAGCTCATGAGGAATGTGCCCGACTAGGTGAGTGTTTTGTCTTAGAAATATTGATGATGTAATTAAACGCATAAAATAATGGATAATCTCAAATTACTTTAAAACTTCACATTGAATGCTTTTTTGGGTGCTTTTCCGCACATGCTTTTGGACAATAAAAGTAAACTTTGTTAGAGACAGCAGCATCTCATATCTCAAATATTGGCTTTCCCTTCCCCAAAAAAGAGAGAATCCACATGCAGTGTAAACTAGGAGACACAAAGTCATAGGATAGCTGTGTTTGTTAGTTCCAGGGCAAAGTTCATTAATTGGATCTCACTGGCTGGACAACAAATGAGATGGAGGAGCTGTTTAGCTTTCATGAACCAGTAAAACACACTCAGCCATGCAGCTCCTGCTCTGGAACAGCCCCATGCTGCCCCAACGGAGAGAAGAGCGGTACGTTCATCAGGGAAGAGACACTTTGTTCCACATTTCCGAGAACTGGTGTGATGCAACACATATTTCAGTGTGAGTAAGAATAGGAAACATCCAATGCATTTCCAGAGACACTCCCTCATATGTCTGAAAACACTGAGTAAACAGAAAAAGTAGCTTTGCAGAGGCATTTTTCTCCACAGCTGTGCGACAACAGAATTCCTGGAGTGGTTTTGTAGAAAGATAAATCACATAATTACTACAAAAAGTAAACATTACACTAATAGCCGGGACGAAAGGTCACAATTGGACACTCCTTCATGTTCTAAATTCCTACACTTCTGCCTGCCTGTTACCCACTGGCCAAGCCAGGAACGTGGTCATTTCCTGATGATCCAAACATAGCTTTGTGTATTTGCAATGCCAGGACATATGGCAATTATAAATCAACTTCTGGACATCTTCTGGACTGCAACCTCCAGCTACTGACACATCCTGCCTAACCCTGCAGATGTTATCATCAGGCACTGCCAAAACTTCTGCCCAGCCAGTGATGGAGGACAAAGCTGTACTGGTAACAGGCATGGTGGTGACCACATCACATGTACCTCTTTCAGCCTGTTTGCACCACAATCTGGGATGTGGTCAGACCTGCCCCAAAAGTATTGCAGGAGAGCAATTATTCTTCCCTAAAATACCAAAGACTAAAAAAATTCAGAAAATTTCAGAAAATCCATGTCTTTGTATGGATTTGCATCCATGCAACACACAGTCATGCTCAAAAAAATATAATACAGCGATATAATAACCACAACAAGACTAGTGACTAATATATGCAAGAATTGGTGTCTTTTATATATTTTTGCATTTTTTTTATGTTTATTGACTTGAGCTGTAAGAAGATGAGACATTGTGACATGTTCCTTAACATTTTTTCAGGTGCTGATTTGGTATCAGTAGGAGACTATACCGAAACAAACTTTCTGTCAGAAATCATTAAGATACTCCATGGAAAATCACTGAACTTCTGGATAGGGCTAAAGAGAGGTAACAGAGGTAATATCTTTAATCATATGTTATCCTATCATACGAAATTACATATTATATTAAAAAGAAATCAACATTGTACACTTGAAAGTACATTGATATAAAAAATAGACAAAGTTTATTTCAAAGTATGCTTAACTGTGCTTAAAACTATAAATGAAACATTTAACTACCTATTAATGTTATAAATTTTTGTTTTCTCCATCACAACTCATTCTATTTGTCTACATGTATAGACATATAGACAAACATATTTCATACATATACGCTCATTTTAAATATTAGGAGAGTGGGTATGGACAGACAAATCTGCAATGGATTTTGTCAACTGGCAAATGGGAGAACCTTCAAACAAAAGGCTTAAAGACTGTGGAGAACTATGTGCATTGTCTGGCTACTGGAACACCAACCTCTGTTCTTTCAAAAAAGGATATATCTGTAAAAAAGCAAAAAGTAAGTAATATTTCTAATACATTAAAGTTAATAATGCCTAATAATGTAGTTTCATTGTTTAACACAGAAATATAAAATATTCTAAGTTTGTGTGCAAAACCAATTGACTCTAATGGCAGGATGCGGCTGCCTAAATACTGATGAGCCCCACATGACTTCTGACTGCCTTCTCAGAAGGCTGCATATCCCATAAGTCCTCTAAAACTACCATCAGCCCCATGCAGCCACCATAAATACTTCAGACCCCTATGCTTAGGCCAAAGCTAAGCTCAAACCCAATACTTTGTTTCATTTCAGCTGAATATATTCTCAAACAAAATCTTGTTTTGATCAGTGCAATGCAAACTGTCTTGTAGAAATGCCAGAATTGTTGATTCCTTTCCTTACTTACCACTGATCTGATGGAGTACAGGAATACCGTAACATACATTCTTGTGGCACTCTTTATCTACAGTATGATAGAATCATGTTTAATAAAATACTGATACTATCCTGATAGAAAAATTATCATCTGTAAGAAAATGCATGAGTTCGATTACCAACTGAAATTAAATCAAAGGGGTCCAGAACACTGACATTCCGTTTAACTAAACTTCATATTTCTGTTCACCTTTCTATTACCTGCTAAGTTCAGGAAGTGCAATTACCAAATTACCATAGGAACCACAAGCACATGGAACTGTTGTCTCTGACAGAAGGGGCTACAAGAACGGAAAATTCTTTTTAGCTCAAGTAAAATGCTCATGATGCATGGCTAACACTCAAGACCTCCTTTCAGGAAATACCTTAACACGAGTAAGGATCCTGTGGGGAGTTTCTCAGAAATGAACATATTTGAAAACACTTTTCGAAATAACACAAAACTGTCTCTACATGCCGTTTTGGGTATCTCGACTGAGGAAATCAGATGCTCTTAGAATGAAAGACCCAACCATCCTACTCAAGTTTTACACATGCTCAGCTCCATCTCTGGGAGAGTAACTGTCAGCAGCACACGACTATAGGGGGAGTTGTCAGAAACACCGGCACTTAGAAACTTTGAAATGCCTCTTGCTTATTTTTTTTTAAAGCAGTCAGAATAAACACTTTGTTTTCCTTTCAAAAGCTCCTGAAATAAAACAGATGTCAACAGAAAATACAGGTAAGCATACTTCCTTTTAAGTAGAATAATAATGGCATGCTAAAATAAAACAGGAATATAATTACATAGTTTCTCAGTATTACTTTTGAGAGTGTTTAAAAAGTCCATAAGCTTACTTTGTATCTCAATATAGGAAATAGACGTTATCCTGAAATAAAAATTGATTTATTTTTATATTTATATTTTAATATTGGGCTTTATTTTACTTTTATATTTATATTTTTAGTATTGGGCTTATATCAGATTTCATTATATTTTGTTTGGTGTTGTTCGTAAAAAAAAAAACCCAAACCACACAGTGTACTGAAAATCTACATATACATTGAATTTTTCTGCTTTCTGGTTAGAGAAGTCTAATTTATTACTAGATTCTGAAATTTTTTAACATCAAAGGTGTTGATTCCACTGTATATCCTTACAGACGAGAAAATGGAGAAAGTACTTTCTGCTGGCATCATCTGGCTGTTCATTCTTCTAGCCCTTTCTATAGTTGGAGCTGGAAGTGTAATTTATTTCTACTTGAGGAGGAAAAGACAAAACCTGCCACATATTCCAACCAGAATGAGTGGATCAGAAGCAACTGCGGATATTCAAGAAAAAGACACGTGTACAGACATTTAGTCTGACCAAATGCCCATGTGTTCCAACCAACAAAAACCAGGCTATGAATCAGTGAACTCTTACCCCAGCTTTGCGGTTTCCTACCCAGACAACAGTCTCCTTTCTCCTTTCTTCTCAAATACATAGTTCATGAATTTATATAAATACGCATATACATACCCCTTCCAAAATTCCCTCCAAAGCGTTACAGAGCTGTTTAGTTTAGGGAGTGTATATATATTTTTCATATAAATGGGCATGGCTGAAAATTTGGCTCCAGAAGTGTTATGGGAAAACTCTGACAGATATTTACTGTGTGAAAATTACTTTATTTAACTCAGTGTAGAAATTTTCCTCTTTACACCCAGGGGAAATCATTACTCATATCTTTAAAATATTTTTCCCTGCGTACTAGTTCAGTGGTGTCTAGACTATGGGACACATTGCTCATTTCAGGTTTTCAGTTTCATAGTTTGTGATACTATCTTTTCATGTAAAACCTGCTATGATAGCTGCATTTGTGTATTAAATATTATTTGCTTACCAAAAAAAAAATAGACAGAAAGTTGTAAAACAATTGAAAAGGTTCATTTAATTTTACCTCTAGGCTGAATTTTTGGATTACACTATTGTCTAGAGCCTTGCACTATTCTAGTATTCTGCAAATACCTATATTTTTCTGAGGTTAAAATTAATAATAAAGATTGAACAGTACACGATCTTGCCATTGGGTTTTATTTCAGTAATGATGCTTTCAGTATGCAGAGCTGCCCCTTTTTAAATCCAAGCATGTATAATAAATGGCTATCTTATACAGCATTATGTAATTCTCTGATGCGGATATAAAACATCACTGATGTACTTTTTGAAAAGAAATTCTTTCATTTTTGTTGTGACTTCACTTGATAATGTGCTGCCTACACCTCTCTCGGCTTTTATTCTGCTGTACACAGTAGCAGGGTTTGCTCCAGAGGGCAGTTTATCATTCCGCATATTTCAAGTCATGCATCATTCCTCCTGAGGAATGGGAACATCCTTTGCCAAGCCACAAGAGGGCACGTGGCACTAACGGGCCTCACTGAAGAATCATATGGAGGAGCAGGACTAGAGCAGAGGAACTTCTACCAAATACATGTTTTGGGAAACAGATCCTTTCTTTGGCCCACCTGTGAGAATTGCCAAAATGTCTTACTCCACGTGCTTATGGTCTCTGACTGACAAAAAATAATGCCAGACTAAAAATCTCTTAAAAGGAAGAAAATATCTAGAATTAGTCGAACAGGTATTTGCACCAGGACATAAGCGTCTATGCCTGAGCAGTTTGAGCACACACTTGAATTACCTCCATTATTTACATTTCTTCTAGATATCCTTCAAGCAATAAAGGCTTCTAACTAAAAATGCTATTGATAGTTACTTAAAAATGAAGTATCCCCTTCCTCTAGGAATACTTCCTTCACATGTTTTATCAAGGGCTATCTTAAAACATGGGTCACTCCTGGTAACATTTCCTCCTGAGTGTTCAATTTTCGCCCTGCACTTCTTTGCTGGATGGACACACATTATTCCACACATTATTCTACACCTTTGGCTAAGTTGATAAAGAAGTCTAACCATTTACAGATCTAGAAAGATGTATGACGGTTGTATGGCTTTCCCTTTCTTACTTAACCAAGTAATGTCATACAGACATAAGGTCTTTTAAACAAGACCTGATTAAAAACAAAACAAAACAAAACAAACCACCAAAAACGCGCCAAACCAAAACTCCTATCCACAGGTTATTTAAAACAGAGTTAAAAATTAAGCAAACCACAAATAAATTTTACAATTCATATCCTTTGAGCACTTTATAAAGCCCAGAGATAACAGCTCTCAGACAAAAATTCCATAAGTTACTATAATAGGTCTTGTAATACCAACTCCTTATGATAAAGGAAGTCACTGCCATTTACAGGAGGAAATAGGAAATAGCTGAAAGAGCTTTGCACAAAACTTTGCAAATGAGAAAAACAACACCTGCTTCCCATGGAGACGACTAGAAATAAAATTGTTTCCTGGTATGTGCTAGAGGTATCTGGGAACACACAGTTCTGCTTGCCCTTTGGAGTGAATAGGGAAAGCACTTCTCCTGGTCTATGTTTACAAACAGTACATGCTGCTGGATCCTACTGCATATATGCCCAGCTTCATGAATCTGATAAATTAAAGTAACCTTTCCCAAAAGAAAAAAGGAAACATACAATAGAAGAGACTAATTTTTTTAAAACTATTTGTAAGTTAGCTATATAAATTGGGAGTTCATAACAGAAGTATTCTGGTGACCCAGTTCAGCACAGCCTGGGACTTTCAGAGGAGAAGCCTGGCTGGTATCGCCACCACGAAGGAAGAACGGAGAGCTCAACAGTCAGGCTGCTCTGCATGCCAGCTCTATGTGTTATCATATGAAAATATTTTGATATATTTTTATGTACAGCTACTCTGTAGTTGGACTGAACATCATGACTGAACAAGAAATGGACAGGATCACAGGCTTGACATGAAATAGGTTGCTAATCCCCCTGCAAGATACTGAGAGACTACAAAGGCTGCTCCAAAGTGCCTCTTATAGAAAGACAGCACTATGGTGAGAAAAGCAGTGAAAACAGGTGAGTGCCGTGAGCCGGTGCAGCAGTGCTCACAGCTGGGGACAGGGCTGAGAGCCATAGCCCTGACCAGACCTGCTCATGTCTGGCAGGCACCATCATCATTACCTGCTGTTTGCGGCATGGGGCAGCATTGCCAGAGCAAGGACACATCATTCAACCTACACTGTCTCAAACAACTGATCAGCCACTGGGGAAGAGACCAATGCATGTGAGCACTGACTCCTCCGTATTTGTCATTCGGACTTGACATTGGACATAAGTAAGACATTGCCCACACACCTCACGCATGGCTCAGAAGAGGGTTGAGTTGCACTTGGTTAAACTCCACAAGGCAAAGAAGGCCCTTACCCTTTTCAATGCTTAATCCCAAACCCCAGTGTTTCTGCATGAGTAAGTTGTTCGCATGTTTTTCTCTTCTTTTCATAAAGTCCTGTATACTTAAAACCACTGTCAGTTCAGTGCTTGGAATAAGAAAAAAAATGCCTATTTTGAATGCTGCTGTTTAAATTAGCTTCAGAGTGCAGAAGAGAAGACACCTCAGCACTGGTCTAATGTGTTTTATACTGACATGTGTGTATGTGGGATTTTTCCTTTCATTTCATAAATAAATGGTACCTGATTTTCCTCGTTTTTAATCATTACCGCTTGCAATGACAATGTAATCTCTTTTACACATAGGCTCAGCTATCTAAGGTACCTGAAGGGGATGGAATTCATCTCACATGATGAAGATATCTAAAATGCCTAGCTAAACTACTCACCCAAGGTCATCACTGTGGTCGGCACAGAGGGATGGACGCATTAGGGTGCAATTACTCGATCTAGTCTAGAGACTGATGAGAACTCTAGACTCTCACTGGCACAAAGAAAGCCTAAACCAATTATCTCTCAGTAATGAGTTCTGCAGAATACAATTCTTCATTGATATCTTATGCAATTTGGCACAACATGCACTAATAGTTTTTTGTTGATTATATTTATCATCAATAGCTCCAGGCTACTTCAGAAAACAGCTATCAAAACCAGTCCCAATAGATTTTTTTACCCTGGCTTGAAAATCATTACTTTTGGAAACCAAGTATCTGTCAAATTCAAAAGTTTCTGTTGATTTTGTTTTTCATACTAATTCAGAATGGAGACTGAGAAGATAGCATTTCTTAAGCAAATGTTAGGAACATTGACAGAAGCTTCTATGAAACCACAAATAAACTTCCACGACAAGAATCTGCCTTTGTGCTCCCACAAATGCTTCCCAACCTAGCGCCAGGACAGGTGAGAAATCAGTGAAGTGAGTCTGCTTATAGTCCTGATAAAACCTGTGTTTAAAGTATGCCAAACTGTTTCCCTGAGCAGCTGCTGATGTGTTCACACTAGTGAACCCTTGGGAAGGTGTGTTGGTTTTGCAGGGCCTGGTTTTTGGTAGCAGGGGGGCCACAGAGGCGGCTTCTGTGAGCACCTGCTGGAACCTTCCACCATGTCCAGCAGAGCCACTCCCTGGTGGCTCTGATGATGGACGTGCCACTGGCCAAGGCTGGGCCAATTAGAGATGGTGGTAACGCCTCTGTGGTAACATATTTAAGAAGAAATCATAACAAAATTTGGGCAGAGTTGTAATGATTCCAGCTAGAGGAGAGTAAGAGTGAGAATATGTGAGAGAAACAACAATGGAGGCACCAAGGTCAGTGCAAAAGGAGGGGGAGGAGGTGCTCCAGGCACTGGAGCTATGTCCCTGCAGCCCGTGGTGAGGACCATGGTGAGGCAGGTTGTCCCCCTGCAGCCCATGGGGGTCCATGGGGGATGCAGAGATCCACTCGCAGCCTGTGGGGGAGGTGCCCACATGGAGCAGGTGGATACCAGGACACTGATCCAGAGGAAGTCCCAGTGGAGAAACAGAGGCCTTGCTTCCAGGCTGGAGCAGCTGTCCTTGGAGGACTGCACCCCGTGGCAGAGTGACCCACGCCGCAGCAGTTTTGGGAGGACTGTCTGCCCGTGGGATGGACTCACGCTGCAGCAGTTTTGGGAGTGCTGCTGCTGATGAGAGTGGACCCACACTGGAGGAGTTCACGGAGAACTGTCTCCTGTGGGAGGGACCCCACAGTGCAGCGGGGAAACGACTCCTCTCCCTGAGCAGCAGAAAGAAGATCCTGGGTGATGAACTGACCAAAACCCCCACCCCATCTCCCTGCACCGTTGGTGGGAAGGAGGGAGGGGTTGGCGGGAGAAAAGGGTGTCTTTAGGATGTCATTCTCCTACTCTGATCTTGTTAGTAATAAATTCACCTTATATCTTTAAGCTGAACCTGTTTAGCCCTTGAAGTGTTTTCTCCCGGTCCTTATCTCAACTCATTAACTTTTTGTTAAATTTTCTCTCCTCTGTCCAGTTGCAGAGCAGAGGAGAGTGAGGGAGTGGGCTTTTCATGGGTGCCTGGCTTTTGGCCAGTGTCTAACCATGACAGAAGGTTAAGTTGTGCTGAGCATCAGAAATGAGAGCTCTGCCACTTCTGTCTCCATCACTGATACATAGAGCTGAGGAAGGAAAACAGCATAAAAGTCCTGTTCAGTCCCATACCAAGTGCTCCTGCTGAAAATTCTCTGTCCTATGCTGTATATACTGCCATAAAACCACTGCACATACTTTGGCTATGTTCTGTCTGTATTTCTCCCATCTATATCCTACTGTATTCATGATCTTAATGCTAAAACAGAAGACTGGTATTTTTGATCATCAGGCTGATAATCTCTGTTCACTAAGAATTTTTCAACTTTTAGTTCAGCTAATCTGGACAGAATTTATTTTTAATTTGTGTAAGCCCCATTTTTGTTCACAATATCATAGATAAATCTTATGTCATAGACAAAAAATGTCATAGATCTTAACTATCACTTAAACATCATTACTCATTAAGATCTTGTACATCTCAGCCACTCCACCCAATGCTGTCCTCACACAATGTACGAAACATTCTTGAATTATGCAGCAGTATTTTCCTAATTGTTTCAAATTACGCCATGTTCCACTGGTAAAAACTGAGCAGAAATGGCTTGTTACTTGAACCATATTAATAAATAATTTTCAAATTATTTGCACAAATACAGAGATATAGATGGGTAGAAAATGGATTGAGAGCAACCCTGCCGAGAAGGACTTGGGGGTGCTGGTGGATGAGARGCTGGACATGAGCCAGCCCTGTGCACTCGCAACACAGAAAGCCAAATGTGTCCTGGGCTGCATCAAAAGAAGTGTGAGCAGCAGGTTGAGGGAGGTGATTCTCCCCCTCTACTCCTCTCTGGTGAGACCCCACCTGGAGTGCTGCATCCAGCTCTGGGGTCACTGGCACAGGAAGGACATGGACCTGCTGAAGCAAGTCCAGAGGAGGCCACCAAGATGATGAGGGGGCTGGAACACCTTTGTTGTGCAGACAAGCTGAGAGAGTTGGGGCTGTTCAGCCTGCAGAAGAGAAGGCTCTGGGGAGACTTAGAGCACCTTCCAGCAGCTAAAAGGGGCTACAGGAGACCTGGAGAAGGACTTCTTACAAGATCATGTAGTGATAGGACAAGAGGGAATGGCTTTATACTGAAAAAGGGAAGGTTTAGATACTAGGAAGGAATTCTTGACTGTGAGCGTGCTGAGACACTGGAACAAGTTTTCCAGAAAGTGTGGATGCCCCATCCCTGGAAGTGTTCAAGATCCGCCTGGATGCAGCTTTGAGCAACCTGGTCTTTGGAAGGTGTCCCTGTCCACAATAGGGCAGTTGCAACTAGATGATTTTTAAGACCCCTTCCAACACAGACCATTCTAAGATTCTATGAAATTAACTTATTTTGTATCTTGTTACACTCTCCTCCTTTTTCCCCTGATTTATTCTCTTTACTCTTTGTTCTCCCAAATCTTGCCATTTTTATAAACTTAGTCCCAACAATTATTTTTTAAAATATTTTCAGAGGAACACTGGTCACTCACATTTCACTCTCCAATATACATCCATAACTTTTATCAGCCAACTGCTTCCAGTTACTGGCAGTGCTGATTATCACCAATATGTAGGTTATTTCCTCTCTCCTTCAGAACAGAGGAGATTAGACTAGACTGTTTCAGTTGGAAGGTACCTACAACGACCACCCAATCCAATTGCCTGATCAATTCAGGCCTGACAAAAAGTTAAAAGTCTGTTGTGAAGAACATTCAAATACCTCTTAAACACTGTCGGGCTTGGGGCACCAACCACCTCTCTATGAAACCTGTTTCTGCGTTGGACCACCCTCTTGGTAAAGAGATGCTTCCTAATGTCCAGTCTGAACCTTTCCTGGCACAGCGTTGAACCATTGTCCTAAGAAGCACCTCTCTTCTCCTCCTCATTTTCTTTCCCTGTTGTGATTTTAGTATTAAGTTCAAAACTTAAATATTAGAAGGACATCAAAGTATTACATCACAATTTATTAGTGAATGCTGTGTCAAGAGATTACATCAAAGAAAGCAGACTGGTTACTGCAGTTACCTAACTGCTCATACAGTTCCTTTGGAAGACACATATAGAAAAATGTTTAAATGTAAGTTCTTAGCACTTAAGAATGTGCTAAGAATTTAAATGTAATAATCTCAGCACTTTTGTTAAATACTTAAGAATATTTTGCTAAATTTTATGGTTGAAAAATATTATTTGAAATTAAACCAATGATACAGTTTTATGTTCATTTAGTGCTCAAACACAATGAAAGAAGACTTTTTTTTCTAACCAAGTGTTAGTTTTGTCCAGTGGGCTTCAGCAATTCCCAGCTGTTCCTAACCCATAATTCCTTGTTTATAACTTTGCTATATATCCAGAAGAAATTGTTCGACTTTATGCCTTGATCCCTTTTTTAATAGAAACATAACTTGAATGGTTTACATATTCTGAACTTTATCTGAGTCAGGTTCCAGGTATTTCTACAGAAGCTGCAAAATGAAGAAATGTTCTTCCTACGCAGACATTCAGATGACAAGTCAGCAGTGGCATCTCAGTATTCCGTGATCCAGGCACTGAAGACAGGGCTTCATGAAAGACCAGCCACGGCTGACAAGTAAGCTTTTATTTCTATCTGCTGGAACTGCAGCGCAACTGAAGAAAGATCCTCCCCATCCTCTGGCACTTCTAGATGTCTCTCATGACTGGTGAGTGGGCTGAGAAATGACCACTGGAGAGTGAAAGAGCGCAGGTTTGGTGTGTGCCTGGAAGACCGGCGCACGCTGGCCCGGAAGGCTTGTG
Source organism: Amblyornis subalaris (assembly GCA_018881555.1). NCBI lineage: Eukaryota > Metazoa > Chordata > Aves > Passeriformes > Ptilonorhynchidae > Amblyornis > Amblyornis subalaris. Next base: position 3,895,173 of record JACAXG010000047.1, on the reverse strand, counting down.
AAGTCTTCAGGCTTGGAGATACTCACAGCCCCACTGGGTGCCAGGGACTGGGCTGTGTGATTCCCCCTCCAGCCCCAGCCTGGGGTGACTGTGACTTGGCCATCCTCTCGCACTGCCAGGGCAGCCACGCTGGCGTCCGATGTGGCCAAGCCTCACAAAGCAGCGGCGCGCCAAAGTGAGGGGAGACTGCTTGAACCCTTTTCTGCCCCATTCACAAGACCCGGGCTCAAAGTCCCGCAGCCTTCCCCGAYGCCCAGGATCATCCCGGCGGGGGTTGCACGGTCCGCACCTCACCCGCCCAGGGCCGCGCCGCCAGCAGCGGCCCCGCCGCCCTACACGCGCTCGAAGCCTTCCTTGCTTCCTCCATGGGAGCTGCGGAAGGCCGTCGGGCTCTGTGGGGCTGGGGGTCTGCGGCAGGCGGGGCAGGCGGGGGCGGAGGGCGGCGGAGCGGGGTGGGGGGCGCTGAGGGCGGAGCGGCCGCCATGGGGGCAGGGCCGGGTCCGGGGCGCGCGCTCCGCAGCAGCCGGCGGCGCCATCTAGCGAGCGAGCGCGCGCGGGGCCGGCGCTCAGGCGGGGGCAGGCGGTGCTGCCGCTGGCCGGGGCCAAAGGCGGCATCTGAGCCTGGGCGGGAGGCTCTTGGCGCTGCAGGCGTGAATGGCCTCAGGTGGAGGTGTCCGAGACGTGCCCCGGCACGGGCGCGCTGCTGTGCTGCCCCGTGGGCTGATTCCGGCAGGACGGGTGCGGCCCTGGAAGGCGCGGCCCGGAGGCAAGGGGGTGGGTTGCAGTGGATATGAGAACGGAACGGGTTCAAACTCATCATTAGTTTTTTGGATGACGAATGAGATAATGTCCTGGTCTTCTCTCTCCAGCTAGAATTGTCTATTTTTCTAGCTCAAGGCTGTATGTACAATTTTTTTCTTACGTTCGGCTTGTAAGTGAAGCACACGAGTAAAATAATGATAATTTTCTTCTGTTTCTGTTTTGTTTYTATCTTTTTTCCCCCCCTTCTCACAAGTCTTGTAGGACCATCACTGTAATGTTCCAGGTAGTCATTTGTCATCATACACGACATTAGGGTCAGTTTGAACAATATTAGCAAGAGAGAGGATGTGTGGGTGGTTCACTGATGGTTCTGGTAATCACCTCATTACACGGCAAATCAAAAACTGTGTGCCTCCATCTCACTTGCTAATAAAGGGATAATAATGTGTGTTTATCTCATTGAAGCGTTATCAAGATCAGGTAATTGCTTTTAAATCCTAAAATTGAAAGGCTACAAAAATGCAAAGAACATTAGCTTATTATCATTAGAGACACAAAACTGACAGGAATACTCCTGGCTCAATTTCAGAAACTTGTTTACACACCAGACTTGCCCCTCTTGGGGATACAAATATGGTCGCTTTTGTTTCCAACTTCTTTGTCTTAATGTCAGGATGAAGATATTTCACCGCATCACTAGTCTTTCTGTAAATGTCTTTATTGTCTTTCAGTAAATGTCCATTGTGTTGTTATTATGGGTTTTTCTCCAGACTTTAATRCAGTACATTTATTTCTTTACAGATTTCTGAGGAAGTGAAATGGAGTTGCAATTAGAAGCAATATGGCTTTGACACATCAGAGAGGATCAGTGTAATTGCTAATAGTACTTCTGTTTTTGTTGTCTTTTTAAGCTGTTCACTAAGACGCTGTTGACTACAACAGATTGAGAGACTTCAAATGGAGAAAGAATAGTGGAAGACTTCAGTTATCTGCACATAAAATTACATTTATCACATGCATGGGTAGTCATGTAGACAGCACTTCTACATGTACATCACTGCTTTTTGGAGCAAAAATTCACAACAGAAGGTTAATCCATCCCAGGAACACAAGGCTCTATTACTGTTATGCTGAGTAAAGGTCACTGTAACACTAATTATATTCTCCCTAGATTTTACATAAGAAAACAATTTTTAAAGTATCCTAAAAGTTGTTCTGAAAGAACTAGAAATTGCTGTTTGCTCTGTTACATRATCTATTCTTGAAAACATTTCCAATGCTAAAGGAATAACAAGTCACAAATACCACACTGGTCTCTAAAACAAGCTCTATGTTTCCTGAGTACTTTAAGACAGCTGATCTATACAGTAAAAACAGTAATAAGGAAAGAATTAGGAGATACCTATCATAGTTTATAGAAGAGTAAATGTGGGATGTGTATTGGAAAATCAGGCCTAAAAACTCTACTAGAAAGATCCAGTAAATGTGGAGAGTAAAGATCATGTGCTATTCAAAAAGTCCTGAGTCACCTGGAAGAAAGAGGTGATGATGGTGTTTGCTGATTACTCACATGTATTTATGGTTGTCAAACTAGAGCTTGAGTAAGGATACTTGCTGAAGATTTTTCCCCTGCTGAGCTGTGAGATAATAAAATGGAAACTAAATTTTGTGCTATGAAAGACAAAGTAAAATACATGTGCAGTGACAGTTAACATGAGCAACATTGTTATGGAGTTGCTGGATGCGATGAGGTTAAATGCACTAGGAGTTTCCAGTTATAACACAGGGTGATTAAAGGTAAATATTAGAGAAGCCTAAAAAATCAGGAACTTTTAAATTGCCATAGGATGGCCTATTGTCAAAAAAGGATTTGCCATGTTTCTGGGAAATAGGTTGGCAGGGAATCTTGAACAGTCATCCAAATGTGACCAACCACTGGCTCAGGAGATTCCTGGACCTTTAATTCAAAGAAAACAGGGCGATATAGCAAGGAAGAATCATTCTTTATATGCTTATTTGTACAGTTCGGTAAGTGTCCATTATTAGATTCTCTAAGAGAGAAAGCGATGTAACACATGAACTTCTGGTTTGAGGCACTGTAGTACTTCTACTAATTCTTGTTGTTATTAGTGGCAAAGTTGAAAAGAAGTGAGCTTCACAGACTGTTGTCTTCATCACTGCTTTCACAAAARTAGTGTCCTTTCAGAGACATGAAGGCATTAAATACCTTACACTGAGTATCTCAGATGGCTATGAAATGTATTTCTCTCTCTCGCTTGTATCCACTGAGGTGATTCCTTTAAAGGTTTCTGTACTGTCTGAAATACTCAGCTAACTTTCCTTTGTCAGGAATTCTGACAGTTAATAGCTATGTTTTATTTTGTCTTGGAAAAGAAAATGTATGTTTTCATAAGATGTTGCCAAATGTGTTCTGCAGAAAATATACATTCAAGTTCCATGCTTGCATACATAACAGTTTTCCGGCATTTAAAAGCAAGCCTGAAATATGACCTGTTTATTTGTGTGGAATCATTCATGGAGATAGATTTTACTGACTAACAAAAAGACATTTTCTGTACCATTAAAAGCCAGATATGTACTTCATCCGGGATGGCTTCCAGCTCTSTTTACTAAGAGACTATCTTGAGGACTTCCTCAAGATGCTAGTGCTTTAATAGGAGCTCAGAACATGAGTAGAAATCCATATGTTTGGTATTCTGAAGATGTTGAGTGTTTCACTTGATCTAGTGCTCATGATGGGGCGGTTGGAACTAGATGATCTTTTAGGTCCCTTCTAGCCCAAAACATTCCATGATTCTATGATTCCACTATACTTTTCCATTGATTCAGATGTTCAGCCAGTATGTAGGGCTATGCCAAATTGCTTGTATTCAAATACATATTTATATAACACAAGTGATTCCTAGATTACAAGGTCAGAAAACAGCATGATAATTGCCTGCTTTTAATCAGAGACCAGATTGTAAGACTTAGATCTGAGTCAATTTGTGTCAAGCTATTCTTCTACCATGTCTTGTGATTGTTTTACAAAGAGATTACAGATTTTTCCACTGCCATCATCAACAGAAACACATTAAAGAGTCTCCCTGCTTTGTTCTTGTAACATCCGCTTTGTTTCAGAAATATGCTCTTATTTCCTGCAAGATTTCCTTTATGGGCCTTTTATTCCTTCTCACTTACRTTAAAAATATCCTTTAATCTTGCTTTGCAACTATGTAATGAACTTCCAGCACTGTCTTTATCTGTGCACCACACTGGAAATACTTTGTCCCTCAAATCTTAGGATACTTGGAATGCCAGTTACTTAATCTATGAAGACCTAGGATAGGGCAACTAATAATRCTTTTCAGGATAGCAGCCTTCTAACCACCATCCATTCACCCACCTTATGACTTATTCAGAGATGTGTGCCTTCTGGACACACTCATGTTTGTTAAAATGTCACTTGACTTTTCGTCAGTTTAAAGTCAAAAATGTGAAGTTTCTTTATATTACAACAAATGATACTTTAACATCTTTTTTTTTTTCCAGCTTTAGAGAAACCAGTTTACATACCACTTCCAAAACTGAAATAGAAGTACTACATGTAAACAAGCCTGTAGCCAYGTACAGCTGCTTCCTGAGAAATTTGTTCAAAACTCACTGCTGCTAAAAATGTAAGCTGGGTTTATTATGCCTAATGCAAGCTGGATTTATTTGTGCTCCTGTGTAGGCTCTGCTCACTCTAGTAAAGTGCTCTATACTGCATATCATGCAGTAACCAGCAGGACTAGAGCCTTGTAGAAATATGGTAGATGAGGTGAATTGGTGAATTCAAGTTCAATAATTTGTGACCATCTAGCTGGTATACTTTTATCTTTTTTTCCTTGAGAAAACATCTCAGGGAATTTGAGACATCTATTGTGATGGATTTTGCATGGTGAATATCAGTCCCAACCAGTGAGTTATTTTCTGTATTTAAATTGGTTTTGGAATGGCATATATTGAACTTATGCAAATAATTTTGTCAGGAAAATTCATTATGGTCTTATAAATTCAGCAAAGATTTCAGTAATTCTATCTTGTGTACATATCCCACAATTTATTATTAAAACAAACATTGTTAAAAATCTGTGATAACAAACTGATTATTTATTTCACCAATGAATAACTTCTGGACATAGAAATATTTTCAAATTATACTGTTTAGATCACTTATTATCTAGTTGTACGTTTTTATTTTTATTGGAAGGGCTTTTTAATATTAAACATTAATCTAGCACTTTATATTAAACTAATAAGAAGGTAATCTAGAATTATTGCCAATATTAAGCAATCATTATGCAAAGTTATAGGTACAGTAATTGGTATGTTCAGTAATTTTACTGTTTTATCTTTAGTTTATGTTTGTAGTAGATAAGTTATGGGCAATTGAAAGTGCCATCTTTTTAAGAAAAAAATTTAAAGCCAGTTCTCTAAACTGTGATGAATCAGAGAAAAGTACAAATAACATAGAGCTCTAAATGATAAACTTCTCTTGTGTTCAGTTGCTTTCCCTGTTCAAAAGGACATGAATTTAAATCTGAGTAGGGTCTTCAGTATAGTACTTTACTGTTGCATAGGGAGTAAGAGACAATCTGGAAAGAAGGGAAATTTGCACAGTCTGTTAGTTTTCTTTGACGTTTTCTACTAGTCTGGATTTTTATGGCAATGTTGCAAATCATATAGCCGACAAATGAACTGCAGAATCACTACAAGTTTGACTTCATGAATATTCATTGGCTCAATTAGCAAATTAAGAATGAAAGCTCGGTAGGTTTTAGTGACAGTGCTGCAGCTGTCTTTCATATTTGTACAATAATATGTAATCAAACTAATGAATTCTTTGTCCTGATAATATTTTTCTATTATGCTGTTGTGATCCTTAATGTTTCATATATGACTCACTGCAATACACAAGTTAAGAGCTGCATTCTTATCAAATTGAATGGATTCTTTACTAAACTAACCACTTATGAAGGTGTTTTACACATCACTTTAAGATTGTCAGCCTTTGGCAGTATCCTGGATGAGTTCTCAATTTGAGTTATAGCTAAGGCTAGAAACTGAAATTCAAAACCGCTTACTTGATAGGAATATTAAATAAAACGTCRTGGAATATATCCAGGTGTACAAGTGTTTTCTTTGATTTCCGGTGCTTGAATAAGGCCAGATTCCTCTTTGAGCTGCTGGAATTGCGTGCTATTACATAGCATAGGTTATAGCCACTGTAAGAAGACCATCAGGCTTAAAAGCACAAATGGCCATTTTCTTGACGAATGGAACCTTAAAAATGTCATCAGTGATGACCCCAGTGCATCCCAGTCAAACAACAAAGTATTTTCTCTTACAGGTGATTGGGAACAGAGGTACTGTAAAGAAACTATCAGCCAATGTCTTTATAAGGGCAAAGACTGTGTTTTAGGCAGGATAACAACAAAGTCTGGCTTGTTGATGTATACACTCAAATTTATCACCTTCAAGCAGTGTTACCTCCTGCTGGTAGGATGCCCACTGTTCAGCGTGTAGTACTGCACTTACTGTCACACTTGTGCAAATCCTTGTGACAAGGCACATCTGCTCTCATGTGCAGCTCTGCTTCTGCAGCTGCCAGTGTCAGGGCCTGTCGGTTCAACCATCCCATCTCTAGTAAACAGCACCTGAATTCATGCTGACAAATAAGAAAATATAACCTGAGTCTACAAAGGAAGTTGGTATATTTATCTAGTCTTCCCTCACATTGGCTCCCTCCAGGGCAGCTCTTTGCTGAAGTATGTTAATAGTGRAAGTAATATAGTGGATATATCACCCTAGCAGCCCTAGCCAACAGAATCACCCAGGACTGACAAGRTAGGATGTGTCTATACATATGTCCAGTATTTCCTGGTTTGGGTAGTTTCTGTTTAGGTACAGGCTCAGAGATCTTGGAGAGTATTAGACTAGTCTTAACTAAAGAAGCTTTGTTGGGTTCTTGGTGCAATGAGTAACAGCTCTAAACTCCCTTGGGCAGTGACTACCTTATTTGTGGAGCATTTCTCAACCCTTTTCAGCATGACATGCTGTGTCACAATGTTACAAATAAACACTCTSAACACATTATTCCAGTATATTGTGTTATTGGTGTGTTAACAGCACCTGAAAGCAGTCACTGCAAAAATGAAGACAATATATTCATGTTTCGCATGAATCACTTACAAAGACTGTTTTAATTTCTTTTGCTTTTAGACTAATGGTGTTTCCAATTGACTTGCCTGTTGAAATGGGCTATATTGCTAGAAAAGCCAGAAGAAAACAAAAGCAGACTGTATCCCATGTGTATATGAAGCTAGCTGAAATCTGAAAGACAATAACATAAAAGGAAAATTACATCTTTGTAAACAGCTTGAAAGTAAGCAGTTTAACTTAATAGTTTCAATTTTGGGACATGATATTTTCTTAAGTGCACCAAGGATCGCACTTAGTTGGCAATTTAGCGATGGTGAGTTGAACATGAGTCAGCAGTGCCCTGGCAGCCAGGAGGGCCAAGYGTGTCCTGGGGGGCATCAGGCACAGCATCCCCAGCTGGCCAAGGGAGGTGGGTCACAGAAAATGTTCCCCAAGACACAAGGAAAATGCTTAGAAACAAGATTTTCTTCAGGAATACAGGATGCATTGCTCATGTGCAACTCTGGTGAATCCAAGAAACATTTATTTGTAGTTTGAGTAAATTCCTTTAAATTGTTTTCCTTTCCTATTTGTTTACCTAGTCACTGGGTGAATCCACAGTTAGAGCTTACTCCCGTGTCAGCAGCAAGAGGCATCTCCTTTTAACTTCTGGTTGCAATGTACGTGCTGTGAGACAGGATTCTTGGAAAGAAAGGTATGTTTTTTGCTGCYCTCAGCTTCACCAGCCATAAACTTTAGTGTACATCATGCTGTGCTTATCTACCACCTCCCCACSCGAGCACACATTTTCCTTGTGGTGATTTTTAGAGCCAAGCACCTTACAGAACATGTGGGAGAAGGGTGAAAACTGTTGCAGATTACTGCCTTTATGCATCAATACCAATGTTAAGATGACCTACAAAACGGTATGATTGCAGGAGCCGTATTATATTAAGGTAATAAACTAAATAAAATGCCTGCTATTAGTACTTGTTTAGAAATACAGGAGGAAAAGAAAGGGTTCTGGTAGTTCTGCTAAAAAACCCACTKAAGTACATTCAATTTCAGGTATGAAGAGTGTAGTGTACTACTCACATCTTGAGTATTGTTTGAAATGGGAAGGACGTGGGATTTGAATGGATACAAAGGCAAGTAAAATTATTTAGGGATAGAACAACAATTCTCTTATGACAGAGAAACTAGAAGGAAAATACCTAAATCTGGACTGGAAAAAGTCAATGAGAGATATTGGTAAAGATTACAAGGTCATGAAGGTTGTGAAAAAAATGGATACAGAACTGTTAATGATCAAATTTTACAGTATACTAATTGAAAGTTAAGAAGAARTTGATATTAAGGGGAGGAAAGAAAATCCTGTTTTACACACTACACAGGGAATTTCAAAAAGTTTTTAGCACAGGATGTTACGAAGGCAGTGCAAAGAAGGATTAGCTAAATATGTATAAAATGTTTATAAGCATATACTAAAGGCAACAATCATGGGTGTGCCCTCTAACAGCTAATTCTGATGACTGCATGTGCTGRGGATGTGAGGGGAATGGACCCCAGATAGTGTCAGGCTTGCATGCACTGCTGAAGTAGCATTTTCCATTCTTGTGCTAGAATTCTAAGCAAGGTAAAACAATGTCTAGAGCCAGTAGAGCATTTCGTGGCCCTTATGGCCCTCTGCTCTGGGTTATTCCTTTAATTTCACTTTCTATTCTTCTCTTCATATGGCTTGCCTCGCAGCTGGRTGCTTATTCCAGTCAAAAAGTAATTAAAAATACTGAGCGTTATTAAACAGAATAAAATTGACAAAACCCATGGACTTTTTCAGGGTTTTTAACAAAACCATGCATCTTTCAGAAAATGCCTGGGAAGAAAAAAAACCATCCCTCATAATTTGTGAATATGGCTAAATTACTGATGAGCCTAAGCCAAGGTTTGTGCTGGAAAAATAAAAAAATGTTTCATTTTTAGGATATTGTTAAGATTCTGTGACAAGCATCACATAGTTGTCTATGCCTTTTATTAGCTAAATGCGTAAGTTGTTGGATGTGTACCCATTTGAGGGTGTGTTTTCAAAGGTGTGTTATGTCACAATAATGTAATTGAGCTACCCTGCAGTGCAAGTTACATCTTCCSAGATAATAAGTTTATTATTGTTACGAGTATGGTATGTAAGAATAGCACTTTCTTCTGAGATGTACAGATGGATGGATGGATTAAAAAAAAAAGTAAGAAAGAGAGAAATGTTGGAAACAAACTGTACTGGAGAAGGACATGAATTCATAGACTGTTCATGTTGGATCTTCTGTTCTTACTGCCTCCTCATTTATAACATTCATTGAGAGATGACATTTAAAAAGACATTAACATTAATGTCGTGGATATTGCAGCATGTTCATTTGAGTCAAAATATCTCTTGAAGTAAGTCATTCTACTTTGCAAAACAAATGTGATAATACATTTTTTTCTATGTATCATATATCATCTTTGATAATCATTTATTTACTTTGATAATTTTAAGTCCTAGTGTAAAATTCACATTTGTCTGCTGCCAAATAAACTTCATTGCAAGTTAGAGGAATAAACAAAAGCAATCTGGCATATGCATTTAAACATCTATCTCTAAAACTAATCATTCACCAGCTTAGTAAGAAATAGACAYTTGGAAACTGTTCCATGCAGCAGAGGGCAGCAGTACTAAAATGGTGTAGCAAGGAGGTGATTGCAGCATGTTTACTTTTATCATCTTTAATATAGTGTAGCTCAAATACTAAAAATAAAAACTATTGAAAGAAAACAGTTAAATCCTTTATTTCTGTCTTGTTGTTGAGGTTTGTGTCAGCATTTATTGTCATTAATTAGAGAAAATTATTTTTAAACATAAATTTTKGGCTAGAATTACTGTGGTTTTCAGTTCATAAGAAGATCACTGAAGTTTCCGCCCTGTTAAATTTGTATTTTTCTTTAAACAAATAAAATAAAATCTTATTCKGAACTAGCAAATGGACATTTTTTTTCCTGAGATCATAAAGTGCTGCTTCTACAGATGCATTTTATTAGGGATTGCTTCATTACATTCTAGTGGTCAACATTTTGTTTTACTGCCTCTCAATCAGTGAATTCTTTTTCATGAATATAAAAAGTATTGGAAAACCTTTGTAAATTAAACAAGTATCAGATGCAATGAAGATGATTGTGTACAATGGCTTTRGATAATTTCTTTGGATTCTTCATTAATAGCGCCATAAAAACATAATAGTTTATAGTTTTCATAAYATTTCTCTTTCTTTGTTTCATGTCTATAGCTGAGTCCTATGTCYGCAGCTTTCCTGTAGGTACTAGTAGAATGCTTCTTCTAGCCCTTGTTTTGCACAAAACTTGCCAGAATCTCTTGAGATTTTTGCTCCTCTGTCAGACGTATCTGGAAGTGGCAAARTTGTTAATAACTTACTGGGGTGAAAGGAGTGGGGGAATTCATACAGGGACAGGGAGGGATTTAACTGGCAAAATGTAATTAATAGTACAGATGTCTACAAAAAAGGAAATCTCTCCAGGCTCTTTTAGCTGTCAAGGAAGTTATCATAAATGTAATTAGAGAGGCTACAGTGCAGTTCCTCTCATCCGGAAGTTTGTTGTGGAATAGGCGTGACACACTGCTTCTGAAGATGCCTCAGCCTCCAATGACTGTACAGGAATCCTAGGGCGACTGGTCCAGATACTTCCACATACCACAGATTTAAATAAGATTCATCCTGAGTACACACACAGGTCTTGTGAGCTTAAGCCTCACATACTCGGGAGATCACACTGAAAAACAGTAAGAATGAGGTGGGAAATTAAAGTAAAAAGAAAGAGAAAAGATAAATAATTAAGACTGTACTCAATTATTAATAATAAAGGTTGCAAAGTGGATTTTTTTTTTTTAAACCCCAAAAACATAGATGAAAGAATCAATGGTCTTCATGCAGATGTTAAATGGCTTTGTGGAACTATGTTTTTATAGAAAATATTCAGATCAGAGACCAAAGAGTTGCAGGCAGGTTAAGGGTGTCAGCTTTATTGTAAAGTTTGTAGATTTTTAAAGAATTGATTTGTTAACATAGAACTACAAATTTGGATTCTGAAAGATTTGATTCAGCTTTATCGATATGTTAAAGAAAAGACAATATCAAGGAACATGCCAGAAAGGAACAGGGTGTATTTTTCCCTCTCTCATTCACATATATTTTCCTCTWTCAATATGACAGTAAACGTAGTTCTTTGGCAGGTGTATCTCAGATTTCCTTCTGCAGTAAGAGAGCAAACTGGAGTTAATACATATGCAGTTAGAACAGTATGCAGCCAGCCAATATACAAGTGCCCTTTATTGCCTTTAATTGACAAAATTTATTTGCAGAAGAGTTCCATGTCACTCAAAAGGAGGCATAGAAACAGGGCAATGAGAGTCATCACTCAGAAGATGGGGAGGAAAGCCAGTACATTGGATCTATCCATTCTCCAGACTCGTCTGAAAGTGCGTAAAGACTCACACTTGCCATTTTTTTCACTTTGTCATTGGTTTATGGAGAATCTTAGTCTTCTTCCTCTTACATAAAATTGCCTCCGCTTCCTCTTCAGTTCTTTTCAAGATCTCTGCAGGGAAAAAAAAAAAAATCAAATAAAATTCCRGTAAAAAAATTCCACAACCATCCTTGTAGAGAGTTAATTTTTAAAATTACCTCAATGCCCTAATGCTCTGCATACTAATCCACTTAGGCTTTCTTTTTCAAGCTTACGAGTGCCAGCCATTGACTTGTTCTACTTTGCTACTTTGAACTTCTCACTGGGTTGCAGATTGTATATTGTTAAATGTAAGAGAGCGTATCTAATTGTTAATAATTACTCACTTTAAATTCATCTAAATAGAATGTGGAAATTAAGATTACACTTTATAATTACGCTTTTCCGGATTSCTGGGGGGGTCGTCTATGTTTAAAAAGGGCAGTGGGGAAAGGGTGATTAGAACAAACTTTCTTCTTGCATATCTCAAAATCTATTTCCAAGTGTGTGGACGGTAGCACAGCAGCAAGAACAGCAGCAAAAGCAGGGCTGCAGGAGGCTTGGTTAGTGTCATGCTAAACAGATAATTTGCTTGTAGCAGACCCTCAGGTCCAGGAAACCAATTCAAGAGTACCTGAATAGTTCCCAGTGCTGGAACTAGCACGAATCTGCCCCATAAATATAATTTTAAACACTGTTTTTAAATATTTTTAACAGATTTTTTCTTGTCCTTATCTGTAGGGATGAGACATGAGGTGCAAAGGAAAAGCTAAATCCTATTTCTGTAATGTTGGAAGAAGTTGTTCAACAGAGGGAAAGGCTTGGAAATTCTTTACAGAGGGACCATTGGTACCAAATCATCACTATGCTGCAGATCATTTTGCTTTTTAAGACACAATTTACACTCTGGATTTCTAACTCATGCTCTTTTTACTTCATTTTAATCTATTTGTTAGCTTTAAACTGAGCTTATTATCTTTATCACACTGCTTTGAATTTAGCATTTCAGAATTTTCTAAAATTATAGTTAGCACACATTCTAAATTAAAGGCCACTGTAACTGATAGAAGTGGATTGGTCACTGAACTAGAAGTTGATGCCTGCAGACGCCTCTGCTTTTCTTGATTTCGTGTAGGTGTATGTGTATATGACTAGTTCTAAACAAAGCATACATGATTGATGCTTTAAAAAGACTTTTCTTAAAGCTGATAATAATGATGAGCAAAACTGGATGAGTGGAGGTTTCTAAAAACAAAATGAGAATCATTATTGTTAATTTAGAATGTCTTGTTAAACAGAAATAGCATGAATTCTCCATTCATTAGAAAAGTAAAATTTGTCTTAAAAAATAATACTTAAGAGAAGATGCAATAAAAATCACAACAAAAAATTGGGTCMAAAATCCTGTATTTTGCTTTATCAACACAATTTGTTAGTTTGTACTTTTCTAGTTGTATGTCTATTTAGAGAAATATAGCTATGCCCTCAAATCCTGTTTAAAATAACAAGGGAAAAGAGATGGCTCATGGCAATGTTTGGTCATGCTCAAGTTACAGTGAAAAATCACAGTACTTGAAGCTAAACAAATCCACACTGGATATAAGACACATGCATATTAAAGTTGAGGATAACAAAGCTCTGAAAAAACTTTCCTGATGATGATTTACATCTTGAAATGAAGATTTTGATAAGGCCTGAATCTTATACACAGATATATCACAGAATGCAAACTCACAATGGGTTTATTACAGAAATTCTTGGAGATAGGGTTTTTGTCCTGCTTTAATGCAAAACTGTGTAATGTTCTTAAATGATCCCTTCTGTCCTTAAAAACTGTGAACTGGAAGACATATACTGAAATCCTTCCATGTAACTGAATAGAAGGTATGTATGCAAAACTATGAAGGTAGCAAAGTTTTATTGAAACTATATGAAGGCAACTTTTTTCTTATCTTGAGTTTTCTACAAGACATATTTTCCATAAAACATATTTTCAAAGACATGGTTTTGGTAACTCAACAATAGAAGTTTTATACAGTTTGGAGCATCTTCAGATAAATAGTAGTTTGTGGGCACAAATGTTCAGAAACTGGAAGAGTCATTTACTTAAAGTCGTCAATTGCTGTTTTGATGAAAAGACGACTTTAATACAGATTGTTGTGGTTTCCTATATAGGATGTTATAAATAGAACTAAACATGAAAATTCAGACAAGCAGTGCTTGGAACAGAGTGTGAGAGCTTACAGATACGCCATAGATTATCTGGGTGATAACAGTTCAAAATCAATAATTAAAGCCTAAAATACCAATCAACATCTCAGTGGGTGAGAGTTGTGCTTGATCATGTGCAGCTGAGTATTAGGCTGTCCATGACTGATGAAATTCAGGTCCCACTGCTGTGGACCTTCCCACGACTCCCTGCTTTACAGAATGTTCTGTTCTGGTACCTAACAGGATGAGCTTCAGCCCCGAAATGCAGCATTCTGTAGCAGCTCCAAAATGTGTCTGCATTACCACTATTTGTTTATTCCTACTCATTGTCATCATGGCCAGGATCCCTACATGTGTCTTCACTAGTAAGGGAAGTGAGCTCCCCATTATTGTTTGTAATACAAGTATAGCCTTAAAGCAAAAAAAACCTGTGCTGTAGCTTCAGCTGTTTTCTGGAGACAGCAGAAAGTATTTAGGCAATGAAGTTTTTGAGATGGTTAGCAATGGAGGAGTCAACGTCCATGCTTGAAACCTGTTTTCCAAATCATAGTACTCCTTGATGTTCTATGCTCACACTGATATTAAGTGATGCAATCTACTGTGAGTTTTGAGTACAGTCAGTGAGCAATGTATATAACTTAAACATAAGAAGCAGAAACCAGAAAAGACATTTGAGAATGGGATAGAGGCCTGGTTATGCCACTGCTGTTAACTTCAACAGCTGAAAGACATTAACAGATTTTTACTTAAGAAATAGCTGTCTAAAAGAGTAAAACTGTCCTTAGAGTTAGCCCATTTACTCAGTGCCTTTGCTTTGGATTGGAGAACACTTCAACTTCAGACTCACCTGGTTATGTACATATTTTTAGTAAATTCCAGCTGAATTTGCCAGAACAAATACAAATATTTACTTACCTAGTAACAGTCTGAGTACAATAAAAAAGATTGAAAAAGATCTGAGAAAGTGTTACTACTGCCAGGTGTTTTGATGCAGTATCATTGCATATTAAATAAGGCTTTTCTTATACTTTAAATCTATATTGGTTTTTTTTTCAATACATTCAATATTTTCAACACTCAGTATTTGAATTTTTTCAGTATTGTAATTTATTCAGTGCATCTACACARCTAGAAAGGACTAATCCTGTATTTTGTTGATTTCTGCTTTTATGAAATCAAATGGGTTTAGCTATAAAATAAGTAATTGTTTCTATTCCAAAGCTGGTAAAGAAGGACTAACTAATCAACTAGTAAGAAGTTCATTTTTTTTTCTTTGAATGACTGATCTTCGGTACAAAGCAGATGCAGTATAGATCAAATATGCCAGGACTTCACTATAACAACTCTGTGTAACTGTTTGGGGTGGTACAAGCAGGAAATTGCTTATTAAACTGAAGGAAATGGAAAAATTGAGAGCAGGTAAAAATCTAGAAGGTTGTAAGTTGCTTTGAAAAGGCATTGCTTGACCTGGCATGAGTTTGCTACCGTGATCTTCCAAGATTCAAATCTTTAGACTTTTCTTTTTTTTTTTTTTTTTTTTGGACATAAAGTTTGCAGATGACATTGGGTCAAGAGACTACAGACAATATTCAGGTTTTGATGCAGAAAGGATTAGAGAATTGGAGTTTTAGACATTATATGAAACATAATAATACATAATAAGCATACACAACAGGGTGATAGGGGTTYCTAGGATGGGAAATAATGGAGGGTTAAGACCTCCATGCATCATTCATCCACAGGAGTTGTGAGAGACATAGACTACAGTCATAAAAGAGGAAAATGTGATCTCTGCATGTACATAGCAAAATATTTGGAGGAAAAATATGAAAATTCAAGTATTATTTTAAAGATGCTTCATTAGGACTAATGATTATGTTTATAATCACATATACTCATCAGGTAAATTTAGTAAGTGAAGAAAAGCCTGCTGTGTTGACATGAGAACAGAATAATCATATTGAATTAGACCTAGGGCTTTTTGATTATTTCTTCATATTCTTTGGATTTGTTTCCTACTCCTCTTATATGCATTTGTGTACAGAGAACATGCAGACATAATAAACTGTTTATACAGATAAGTGCTATTGTTGCCCATCATGACAAGGTCTTCTATACRCTTCATAAACTGCTTGAATATTCATTTAGAAAAGAGGAAACTGGTGAAGTACAGTCTACTCACCTCGGTACAGTGTGTTATCCTGGTGCTTCTTGGTATAATACATACTGAACCCATTGTTTTATTTCTTCCACAACTAAAACCACAAACCCTACAGCCAATGACAGAGATGCTAAATTCATTGAAGTATTATTAAAATACAGCAATTCTGCTTTAGGAACTAGTGATACAAAGAATTCTGTGGCCAACACTGAGCCACATGAACAGTGTGTCCTCTTTATGATAAAATAAGAATTGTTCCTAAATTGAATAGAACAATACTACAAGAATATATGGTGTGTTTAACTCAAATGGTGTTTGCAAAGTTAAAACAGTAGTTAGTTTTGTATTTACTGTATGTTTCTTATAGGCTGGAAAAAAGCAAACATTTAATTTAGAATCTAAAAGTCACATATGTGCATTTATTGTGAATACTGGATTTTAGGTTAGCTATTGGTTAWACAGAAACAATTCTTTTAGAAGTGAAAAAGTTTCTTTCATTAAGTAGAAGAAGTTCTTTTTGCAAACTCCCTTCTCAGTACTCTTGTTACCAAACCTTCGAACAATGGATAGAATACCAGGTTACGTGGCAGAGATAGAAATTGGTCAGTAGTTTTAATAAAGGTAAAAACTAAGGTCACTGTCATGCAGTGAAGTTTGTATTTGGCTAAATTGTTTTCTGTTAATACTGTTTCTTTCATTGTCCTTCCATCCTAGGATTTCCTTTTTTTTTTCTTTTCACCTTTATTGCTTCAGCATCTGTTTGTAGATTGAAGCCCATCTAATCACTCAAATATAAGCTCTTCTTACTGTTGGTGCCACATACAAACTTCCTGAATTTAAGACAAAGAGATGAAGAGACGGAAAGAAACTGTCTTCCCTCCTCTCATTCTAGTATTCATGACCCAGAAACTTTTTTTTCTTTTTTAGGTAGACCAAAAGACCTTGAGAAACATCAGTCTTTTCTCAGGCAACAGGTATTTGCCTGCAATGACTCTTCTGTATTGTGAGAATTTCTTTGGAACAATTGAACACTGAGTCATAGTTCAAAAAACAAAAAATAATTTGAGTAAGCACTTGTTATCTCAATTTCTCTTATAGTAAAAATTATTTATAATTATTTTATGAATATTAACATAAAGCAATAAAATACACAAATACATAAAGAACRTTTGAGTGGTTTTCAAGCATAAGCTGATGATTATCAACAGGAAAGGAACAAATCAGTATGCTGGGGTCAGAGGTCAAAAGCTGAAGATGAAACAGAATATGTGTCAGTTTTCTACAAGGTGAACGGTATAATTGTCAAAAGGTTATTTTTCAATTCTAAACGCTATTTTTTTTCATTAAAATATTACCTGCTGTTCTATGCTGTAATTCTACACAAGATTTCATTTGGGATATTTAAATTAATTGTTCAACACATATAATTGGACTGTAAATGCTTTGGACTGGATAAGACACTGCTAGTAAAATCAATTCAGTTTTTGAGCCCAGTTTCTTTGGAAATCTAAAGTAACACGAAAGAAACTGTATACATAATAGACTGGTAACACTATATACATAACAGACTGATAACCACACAATTGGCAGTGAAAAGCCTAGGAACTGATTTCTGCATCTGTTTAGTATAAGAGGAGGTGAGATATTTGAAGCTGACTTGATGGTCTAGTAGCTGTACTTTAATATTTAGGTATATTCAGTAAAGTTAGGCTGCTTAAGTCCCTGAGAATGAACAAAAGAGCATTTTTCCCCATGTGTTCCTTAATTTAAAAATTAGCAATATTATATCTATACTTATGAAATCCCCTATTTTTCTTGCTGAAGATACCAATATCTCCTGTTGTAACTAAGTTCTTGATAATAATTGCTATCATTGAATAGTCCTGATGGTTATCCCTACATCCCAATGTTTTTTGGTTTGGGGGGATTTTTTTGTTTGATATAAACACAACCAGATAGTCAGCAATACAGAGATTGTATGAGGGAGAAGTCTGTAGTCAGATGGAGGCAATTAATTAAGTTTCAGATCACACTTTCCATATAAGTGAACACTTCCATTTAATTTCAAAATGCAGTTTTCATGACAGCAATATCTTAGGACAATAAATGTCACCTTAATTCTGTAATACATGAGAAGGCACCTCTGGAGGTATGTTTTTTAAAATAAAAGAGGCTTTGCTGGCGTAAAGTGTATAGTAATCTATAACTTCTTTCTTTCTTGTTGTTCTACTTTAATGCTGTTCTACTTAGATTTCCAGGTCTTCTTGGAAAACTTTCTGCTAACAAGTGAATTTACAAATCCTGAACTAAAACAAGACTTGCTCCCGGGACATGTATTAATATATATAACTCTATGCTAATATATGTAAYTCAGATAATTTCAGTAATATTAATTTATTTTAATTCATTGGTATCTTTAATATATGTGATATTGTAAAGATTGGCATGTGATGCCAAAGAAGCTTAATTGACTGTGGTAATTTTAAAGTACTGACATTTTTTATTACAGCACTGGCATTAATTCATTGGCAAAGATGCTTTATATATTGAAATTCTACACAAATTACATGCAAGATGTAGTTCTTTCATATGTCAGTATGCTGCCTATGGCTGTAATTATACAATGTGCACACATCACATTAATAACATGGAGGAAAGCTGCAGCACCGGAGGATTCTCTTCTATTTGCCATAATTGCTGTGATTAGTAAAAAGAAAAAAACCACATTTGCTTAGTCCATCAAAACAAGTTACACAGTATTGAAGGAATAAGTTATATAGCTGCATTTCTCAGTGTGATGTGAAGTTCAGCAGGGGTCTTGCTAAAATTATGCCTACATCCTCTCCCTTTCTGCTGTACAAATAAAATTAAGCCATTTGTCATGTTGGTAGAGCTCATGGGAATGTCCTTGTCATCTCAGAGTGAGTTCTCTAAAGAGTTTTCCTATTCCTGTATAATTTATTCACCAATCCTTGGAAACCCAGTAAATTGCAGAGTGCAGTTATCCATGGCATCTGTGGATGGGCAGCTTGCTTTTGTTCCCACAGCAGGTGCGAAGGTGGGAGAAACAAGATAAGCTGCAGTAAGTCTTACTGGTTCACTTAAAATTAAAACTAACTAAATAAAATCCTGTAATCAAAGGATCAAATCCTTGCTGCATGTTCTGTGTCTACTTATGCCATTTGTAAATTGCCTTCACTCCTTTTCACTAAGAACATGTTAGGATATTGCTATATAAGCTTTCTAAATGATAAAATATTGTATCTGTGTGTGGRAAAAAATTATATGCAGTTGTCTGGGATCATGAAATAGAGTTTTGAGAAGTTCACATTTTTATCACTCTTCTTTTTATCTTATTTCTTCTTTTACTTATTTTCCTGGCACATACACCTATGCCTGTCAGCAATCAGTTACTCTATTGCAAGTACCCCACCAAGATAATTGTTCAAACTAATTAAAAAGTGTTATTTCTGCAAATTCTTGGGCTCAGATCCTTACTTGATCATGCCAAGGTACTTAATTAAGTGTAAAATGGAATAATTAAAAAAAATTCTTTCTTTAATCAGAAAGTTCATCATACCTCTGGTTTTGCTTTATAGAGTCTGTTGTCGTGTTAGAATGCTAAGCTACTTCACTTTGAGTTACTGCAGTTCCTCTGAATGTTCTTTCTTCCATGTATATTATCATTCTACACCAAAGGGAGAGCCTCTGGCCTATGAGCATTGTGCACAGACTTTTTTCCACTTTATTAATATTCACCAAAGACATGCAGTCAAATTTGAGTCAAAATGGCACAGTCTCATAACACATGAGAGAACAGTAATAGTGATAGGTACTTTGGGAGGTTTTAAGATATTAAACTGTAAAATTGATTTACTTCTGTCTGTGTATCTCAGCAAACTTCTAATGGGCATCTAACTACACAGCTCTGTTATTGTCGTGGTCCCATTTCATCAGTTGGCACAGCTTCAGGATGGGTAGATAGTAGGGGAATAATGCTGCTACAGAAGGGTTTGAAAAAAGAACTTAGCAATTGATGCCAACAATKACTTCAAAAGTAGTAATCCAAGCCCTGTGTAGACAGAATTGTTCTTTAGTGACAGTGGCATGACTGAAAACACAGTGTCAAGGGTAAAAGCAGAGGTTGAGCCTTGAGTCACCATCAGTGATATCACCACCGCTGAGAAGCTCATTTCCAAACCAGAGGAGGTTTTGCAACACTTAGTCATAAAAAGGGAAGTGAATTCCCTTTTGAAATGAGCCATGGTAGTCTGTACTGATTATTATCTGTTGCTTTTCATCATACTGAATGTTTCCTTTTTTTACCATCACTCTGTAATATGTTAAAGCAAGTTGTAGCCAGTATTATTATGTAAATCTCTCAGCAGCTTTCAATAGTTATAAATCATCAAATGTGTTTTTAAATGTTAGCTTCTCTCAGTAAACTGAAACAACTCACCCTCTGTTTGTACACTTTAATTGGATGGAATGAATTACTAGTTTCAATTTGTAATTATATGCAAAACAACAAATTATATACAGATAAACATATTCTATGTTTGTTTGGAGGTTGAGCAATCCCCAGAATTAAATGCTGGAAGCTATTCTCCCATTATCTGGGGAATTATTTTTATTAGTGGAACAAATCTGGACGTAGTTAGCTTTGTTTGACAGAAAAATTATATAAAAGGGAGAGCAAATGCATATTATTGTGTGTTTCTGCTTTTCAGTCATTCATATAAAAAAAATGGAAATTTCTGTAATTCTTGTTTTCCTAAAGTGTGATATTTAGCAATGTTAGTTTGATAAATATATTTTGTAATTTATGAAGTAAAAAAAAAGAATATTTCAAAGTAGGACTGATTTTTAAAATAGCCTTCATCACACAAGAATCTGTACATGTAATTGTACTTGATATTTTTGAGAACATTTGTTTACATTTTGCACTTCCCTCAAGCTGGTGTTGTCAGTTTAATTCTTTTATAGTCAGTATCAGTTGTCAGTTCTCAGTCTTGCTAAAACAAGGCCATTCCCTTTGAGCTCACCACCTTGTAGGAGACATTACAGACATTTTAGAACCCAGGATTTTTTTGTCAATCTGGCTTTAAAGAGAATTATTATGTTTCTGTTAGTACAGGCTTACTGCTTGACAGGATTTGTTGAGCCAGCTGAGATGATAGTCCTTCATAACAGGAAGGTTTGGAAGGTGGGAGAATGATATGACTGGTGTACCAGTCTTTGTGGAAATCTGTCAGTCGTGTTAGTTTTCACTAACTTCCAGCACAATAATATTGTAATGGCATGGTGGTGTAAATGTCTGCTTTGTAACAGCATCCCTCTGGAAAATCTGARTGGGAGGAAGAAATTTTTTTCACCACAGTCTGAGCTATCCCCACTTTTTTAGTTGGTGCAAATGTGGCACAGAATAAGTGGGGATAAAAGAGGCTGTTCTCTATGGACAGTGTTTTGCAAAGAAAAAATATCATTTTTCTGTGGAGGCGCTTGAAAAGATTTCTATTTCTATTCTGTTCTCATATTTTCAAAAAGTAGTAATATTTTAATGAAAATTCAGATTTGTTGTAGAATTGATCAGATAATTTAGTAGAGAACAGTTAAGAGTGCTTGCATGTATTATCCATCATAATGAAATACATGCTTTAGTAGATTTTGTACATCTTGTACTTCTAAAATAGACTGTTTACATAAAATGATAACTACTAAAATATGTGAAATAAATTCAATAATGCAATGCTTAGAACTCGAAAGTACAAGAAGAACATGTACTAATTCCTATCCACCTCCATTGTTACCTTAAGGGCAGCTCTCTCCATAGCAACTGAAAACTTTTCAAGGCAGCAATAAACTAATCCTCTCCAGCTTCCAGAGCACCATCAAGGAATTTTAAAAACATTGGACTTCCAGCAGCTAAATACTTCTGAGGATTCAGAAGGCCACAAAGCTAGATACACAAGCATTCTTTTTCCCTTCAGAAGGTAAGAAAATAACGTTTAGAAATAAATGTTATTAACATCCTTGTAACAATGATACATATTCATAATTGTTAACAGTAAAAACTATCTAAACCCCAAAAGATTTCCTAACATCTAAAAACATGCTAATCTTTATCTGAATGAATGCCCATTTGAATCGAGCAGTTCTTTTTTCATTTCGAATACTTTGTTAGCACAGTTTCCTTTAAAGTAAGACATGAGTATCATATTGCAGTTCAAAGAAGCTGAATGTATATGTGGCTGTTTAGCACAAGTGCATTACTATCTGAATATGTATGTCACGGCCAGCATCTGCCCATCAGTAAAATCAAAACAGAAGTGAAACTCTTTCATATTTCTTGTGCTTTGATATTGAGATAGATTACTGTTAAAGCAGAGGGGGTAGTGTATTAGGAAGGATAGTGATAAGAAAGATTTATAGTACAAAACAAGTTAAGTTAAGGTTGTTTGTCTTTATTCACTGAGTTCTTTGAGTGAAATTATAACCTCATCTTTGTTATTCTTTCTATCTTKCTGTCACTAATTTTTAAGCACATCTTGTTCCTTCATTTTTTTGTGCTGTCTAGCTGGAGTTTAGTAATGTTGGTAAAGTGTTTTGACAATATAACCTGCTTTACATCATTGCTGTGTAACATAATTATTGCACATTCATATCAGTATTAGACTGGTAACATTTATTTACAGCTATTTTTGTTACTAAAAGCCTGTTTCATAGTGAAATGAAAGTGAAAGCTATGATATTTTCCTATTCTTACTGAAAAGAATTATTAGTGAATGCAATAACATAACACTGAAATGAAAGCCGTAGACTTTATTTTTAAGAGGAGGGAAGGGCACTTTGAGACAACCTCTTGTTGGTAATTCTACAGAAGTTTTAAGGCCATGGTTGTCTTAGTTTCCTGCTGTTCTGTRCTGTAAAGCCCTTACAGGCTCCCTGTTGTTCAAAAACAGCTTGTCACTGCAAATCAGCTTAGCCGACCAATTAATAAATCCTTTCGAACATATTGCATTTGCACTAATTAAAGGGTTGGGCTTTTTTCCCCTTTACCATTCAGATTCTTCAAGTTTCCAGTTTAAGCTGTGAAGTGCAAACAACAATCCAGCATTCAGTGCCRATCACGCACTGCAGGAAGAGGAGATGTGTTTTCTGACCAAGCATCCAGCTCTTGGGGTGGTATGTTCTGCTTTCATATTCAGCGTGCTCATTGCTGAAGGACAGCCTGGGGAAGAGCATGGGCAGGATGGCAGCAATGCTCCCAGCCGAGGCTCTGTGGTGGAAGTTTTACGCGTTCTTTCAGCTGAAAACACTGACCTGCACATGAACCACTCGCGAGAACTGGTCAAAATGTTACTGGAGAGAGCTGAGTGCCCACAGCGGATTTATGGCATGCAAGAGGATTGTAATCTGGTCAGTGCTTCAATTAATGAGGGATATCTTTACAGGATCGTCAGTGAGTTCTAACATTATTTGTTAGAGTGATACTGTCCCGAATATAGTACCTAAACATTTAAAAACTTGTTGCAGAAAAAAAATTGTCCCTGCTTTGTTTAATTTTGAATTATTAATATTTACTGTTTGAGCTCATGAAGAGATATTCCAAACATGACAGACATTCCTTGAACATGCCATGCTTCGGTCGCTTAACACTAACAATTTTCCTTTAAAAGTTGCCAAGTGTTTATTTTCCAATAAAAATTTTTCTACTGAAACCTGATCTAACAATAAAAGCATGAGCTTGAATTTGGAGCACAGGATTTCCACTATGAAAAGACATAGGTAAACACTGGGGAGCAGTTCTCCCCCTTTTTATGTTGTTGTTCTGGATTTTRCTTCATAAAAATAAACCCAGACAGGATTGTCTCAGATTTATGTGCCAGTTCACTGAAACATTCAAGATTTAGGGGAGGGTTTTGGTAAGCAGTTCAGGTCAAGGAAAATGAAAGGCAGAACAATGAATCTACAAATCCAAATTGAAACTGGAAGTAGTCCAGGGTACAGTTGCACAGAGGGATTGGTTGTCTAGTTGAGAATATTTTCAGAACTGATTCCTGATTGAATGAAGAAAGGATAGGGACAGTGTTGGTGAGCAACTTAGCTGAAAGCGACAACAAAGGGCTTGGTCAGCCTTGGCTTTCATTAACATTACTCTGGCTCTGGCACTGTTCAGTGACCTACATACAGCAGAGTGTCACTTTATACCACACTCATGAGGATGGCCAGAAAGGTGAATGCTTTCATAAGGTGCTATTCTCGACAATCTGCCAAGGCAATGAAGTGGGAATCTTTTTGTCCTGTGCAGTAGACAGCTGCTCACTTAATTGACCGTTTCTAAAAATGCTCCCATTTTTCATATGAGCCCAAATGTGAAATTTCATACGTAAATAATGAAGGTGCCTGTCATTCCCTAAAAGGATAATTTTTTTATGGAGATTGTTCAAGTATGGGCAACAAATATACATCAGATAYGGGCCCAGATCAAAAGCTGAGAATGTATTAAATATGGGTATAGAGTCCTCCTAAACTACACAAAACAGAGGACTAGGTTTATGTTTGCCCTCTTTGTTTTTCTTGTATTGAGTGCCATATTTTTTTCTTGTGTTTGTGATGTATTTCTGGAGAGCTTGTTCACTGTGTCCTTGGATGGAAGAAATCTAAGGGAAACTTAGCTGGGGCTTACTTTGGTACTGCTGCTCTGTTCAGGCTTCATCTTGGAAAYTTCCTGCAGGAAGAATTTGGAACTTTCATCATTTCCAGTACTCCTCAGTGTCGGCTGAGTCAGAAACACTGCACACATCCTGCACTGCCAGTGTTTCTGTGCCAGCACCACAGAAACACTATTTTCTGTAGGAAATCCTTGGGAGCGATGTAGCGTTTTCAGTTACATGGAGCCCACACGGCACTGTGCTGAAATCTTTCATGATGATTTAACAAGATTTGGTAAACCAAGACAGCAAGAACTATGCGAGAAGCACTATCCTTCAAGATTGTCAGAATTTGAAACAAAATGCCCCACCTTAGCTTGGCATTTTCTTCCTCATACTTGTTGGGATTCACTAATTGGTTTCAGATTCAAATTTCCCTTCTAAATCCAGGATTCCATTTATAGCACAGGCCTTTGTTTTCAGATTTTTTTATTATTATTTTTATGATATCTCTAATGGGCATTTTAAAGCAGTGAAGTTTAACACTTTTTTAGACCCTCTTTTGGTTTGTTGTTATGTCCTGGCCCTAAGACCCTTTGGGCAGGGGCTGGCAGCTATTGAATGGCATCTGACACTTCTTTATCTCCTAAGCACATGGAAGTCATATATTTCTTGCATTGGTAAGAAAATTTTTTATGAACTTCTGGCCACTTAAACAAAAGAAACTCAGACTTCAGTGCCCAGGTTCTGGGCTCCTTTTTTCTAGGAAATAAGCATTTCTAAATCAAGGACATGCAGATGGCTATTACTGTAAAATATTAGTAGCAGCAAAAAACCAACCAACCAACCMACCAAAAGAAAAACAACCCAGTGATGAACCAATTTATATCCTTTTAATATCTCTTCAAGGATCACTCTCCATGGGCTACCCGTATACTACGGAGTAGCTGCATCTTTTACAATGCATCTTCTTCCTTCTAATACGTAATTTTCTTTTCAGTYATCTTCCTTGCAAAAGCAAACAATGGACTCGCTGATTGCAATTTATCCTCAGTGGGTTTTGAAATTTAGAAATCTTTGAAAATGTTCCACTTCATGCTGTATGTTTATTGTATTACTATGGAGTGTTCATRAAGGCTGGTTGACTGCCTTGAGGTCTTTGAGACAGAAACAGAATAGCTATACTCCTCCTAGTCCGAATAGTAATTCTGAGAGACGTGCATTAGGAAAAGTTAGACTTACAGACCTTGATAGGCAATGTAGACAGGACACAGTGAATTATACTGTAATCTAGTTTATTTATGGGTATAAATAGTTAAATTGGATATTAATATCCAGTTTTCCTTTTTTTTTCTTTTTAGACTGAGTATTTTGAGAATTTTTGTTAGAATTCTTTATGTTAAGTAGTAGCAGCTCTCTCAGTTCCTCCAAGGAACTTTGACTTCTGAACATGACAATGTGAGTTTCATTAACCCAGCTTCCGTGTAGGAAAATGAACTAACGTACAAGGTGAGCCACACTGACCAACACATCCTGCTTGTAGCCACAAACAATTTATGCTGACAAACTAGATTCTATCTGGAGTCATTAGTTTATTAGAGTGCAGTGTTGATCCTCCCATGGTGTAATTTCTTCTCTTAAATGTACAGTTCAGCTGCTCTACTATAGTTGAGATAAGCTGACACACCTATAACATGCTTGCAAAGGAGTCTGTTAGAAAAAAGCAAATACAGAATGAATTACATTAATTACAAGATCTCTTCAAGAAAGATTCTTTATTTTGGAGTTCAGTATCTTACTTCTTGTAGCCTGAGATAGAACTCACTTAGTCTGGTCTAATTTGAAAGACTAACTTCTGTTTGAGTTGGAAAAGTTGCTGGGAAGTGAAAGAAAAAATTGAAAGATAGATAGATATARCGATATATGTATACATGTATTAATACATGTACTTAAAAATCTGTGCTCAGATGTAAAGCCTGCACAGGGTGAACATGTAATTTCTGTCCCTCTTGAAATGYATTTGAAGGACTAAATGGGGTTGAGACCTTGTGCTGGCTCTCTGCACTGGATCTCATTGTTGCAGTTAACAGAATTCATTGAGAAGCATAAAAATAGCTGTGTGATTACAGGGTCAATTAAGTCTCTCAGCAGTGCATTGAATATGATATAACTTCTGTTTGCCTACCCTCAATTAACTACAGTCCAGACACTGTTTTTATCTCATAATGTAAACCTCTATAGAATGCACAGATGAAAATATGAATAGCCCTAGCCCTTATCTATTATATTTATAACCCAAAGTATAATCTCTTGAAGCCAGTGGAAAGCTTTGAATCTCTACAATGAYTGATCATAATTATTTCTAATTTGTAGTGAATATCAAATCATCAAATCATCGAATCATAGAATAGTTTGAGTTGGAAGGGACTTTAAAGATCATGTAGTTCCATCGCCACTGTCATAGGCAGGGGCACCTCTCACTATACCAGGTTGCTCAAAGCCCCACCTCTAGGACACTTGACTTTTCTTAAAAACAAAAGGGGATCTGAAAAAAAACACCCCACTGTGTGATCTTGTGGCCACAGAATTGTAATGAATTACCTGCATCCTCCTCCTGCCATTCCATCCACCTGCATCTGTGTAGGTTTGGATTTGATCCCTTAAATACAGAAAYTGATTTCTCCTAATTGTCTTTGCAGATGCCTAGCAGTGTGTCACTTGAGTTGAATTTCCATTTATTTTTATTTCTTCACAGTGCCTTGAACCAGATGCTTTGTTACTAATAGCCGGAGGAGATTTAGAAGACCATCTCAGTGAAGAAGTATTTGAGAGAATTTCTCTTATTCTTCTCTACTACATTGTTCATCGTAGAGATGTGTGTTCTTCAGAATTCAGCTTGAATGATAAGGATTACAAATTTTACTTACAGAGTATGCTTAGTTTAAGACATGATGAAGACTGTTATTATTTTTCACGGAATGAAACTGAAGATATTTTAGCTGCAGTAAGGCAACATTTTAAAACTTCTGAAAACCAGGTAAAAAAAAAAATCTGTAAAAATACTTTCATCTTTATTACTGATATAATGCCTTTACGCTAGTACAGACACTATGCCACTATCACAGTCCTCCAGAAAACTGGTAAATATAACACTGTGAGAACACAGGCTGAACACTGGTGCTGTGTTGTATGTGCTGCTTAATGCTTCCCTTTGAGTTGCTTCTGGCATGTGCCACTTCCACAGCGTCTGCTGCAACGTGGTTGTGGGGAGATCCTGCATTTTAGGGACCATTCCCAACAGGTAATTTAAATGCAGTTGCCCTGCTTAGGGCAGATGGAATAGAGCACAGCTGTGTTGATGCAAGATCTTGCACTTGGCTCCAAGGACAGAAAATACTTTCCCATCTCTTGTATTTGTTAATATAGATATGCCAGCAGTGATTATATTGTAATAGTATAAAGCAGAACAGCTCCAAAACTGGCTGGTATAGGAGAAATAATGAATCATTTTGCTGTGATGAAATCCTTGCCAGGTTCTACACTTCCATGTCTATCCAAAGCAGGATGTAATAAGGTATGTAATGTCCAAAGGTATGATGGTTTCCTTCAGTTGGAACATATACATCTGCAACTAATTGTCTACCAGCGTGGATRTGCCTTGTAGAAAGATTGATAGAGATAAGCTTAAATTCAAAGTTACAAAAAAAAAAAAGCATATTGAGTGTTTTCAGGTAAGATCATCCTTTCTAAGTCAGGAAACATGTAGTGAGTTTTCTCACTGCTTTTTATAGTTTCTTATCTCAAATAAGGCCTATAAAATAATAGAATAATATTCTAGAGTTCAAAATCTAAGAAAAGCTTTTCCTTGTAATGGGCAATAAACCAAGGTTTTGCCAGATTAGATAACTCCTAAAGTATAGGTTGACCGCCTGTTTGTAGCTCCTTAGACCTGTTCATAGTATTGAGTTAAATTTGTTTTATTCAAAGCTTGAATCTGCCCTTTTCATTTCATTGGATTTTAATTTACAGCATACTCTAGTAGAGTTTTCTGCACAAACAGAAGATGGGTAGGAGTCCTGGCTGTGTCTGGAATGTTGAGGGCCTCCAGTTCCTCTTTCTGCCTTCTTTGTGTAATCGTTTCCCATCATAAATTATTCATTGACCAGTACTTTTGGTTCTGAGTCTTGGTAAACGTGCTGATTTCCAAGAACTCCAATGGTATCTGAGCAACTGTAAGGAGGCAGCAGAGGGTATTTGGAGTGTCAAGATAGAATAACAACCCATAAAGTGTTTTACTGTGAGTCCTGTTTGTTTATGCTGGCAGTATAATCAGTTGTCAAGCGTGTCCAGTAACTGAGACTTCACCACTCGTTGACATGAGGGAAAAGAGGTTTCTTTTATGAAAGGTACTCAAAACATAATAGCATAATACTTGGACTCACAACACCTGAGTTATGGAAAAGGGCCAATGGCACAGGATAGTAATAGAAGAAAAGCATTTTAGTGGCTCTTCATGGTTTCACAGAAAATATCCACTTCTTCRGTCATAGCACCTAATATCTTGTATGAAATGAGAGATTCAGTTTTGAGTTGTGGAAATTTTAATGTGTAGTGAATGAACAGGAAAAGAAATGCCMGCCTCCTCTCTACGGTGTTAAAGGCCTACATACAGGGAGATGAGTATGTATAAAATAAATTACTACTGTACTGGCTTGTCTAGTTGACTTTTTAATTTTTTTAATACAAGTTAAAAACAAATTAAATTAAAGTTTCTGAGTAACTGAGAGAGCTTGTAGACATCCACACACATGGGTGTATACCACTGACTACTGTTTTTATTTGGTCACCCAGCAGGAAAGCCACCCTTTATCTGCAAAATTATATCTTTCTRTATTGTCTCCAGATAACTACTCCATAACAAACTATTGATTACATTTAGTAGGTAAGGAACTAAAAGCATTTAAAGAATTCTTTCTGAAGTTTGAAACGAAGAGTTAAAGTCTGCGTTATTTGAGCCAATTTCTCGTGCCTTCGGAAAAATTTCTCCCTTTTCTGCCACTTTCTGGAAGTAGATGGAGATGTAATTGAGGAGGACACTGGGAACAATAGAAACAGCAGGAAAATAACACTAAGCAAAAGCAACCTGAATGAAGGATGTACTTCTTCACCATCAGACACTGAATAAAAGCTCAGGATTTTTAATTCTACCCTGTTCTCCTGAAAATGTCCTTTGATTAGCTGTCTTGCTGGCCATTACAGCTTAAATCTTAGCATTTTTTCTRTTCTGACTGTCTGTGAAAGTGTTCTCCGTCGTTTCTCGTGTGACTCTGATTATTTAAATGGAGGTCACCAGGACTGTCTTCATGCTGTTTTCTCCTGATTTCAGTGTGTTGATGTGAGCACTCTGGAGAAAAATGCTGATATAACGGACAGAGATGGTGCTGATGAAAACACTCTTCCGCGCCTGGCTGCTTTAATCCTTACTCTGGCTCTCCAAGGAGTCTGTATGGGGAAAGCAAGTTTGCCTTCCCCAGAATTCTTTATAAAATATATTTTCAGTTCTCTAAACAGTACCACTGAGCTCCAAGTGACAGGTAAGCTGAAATATGCAAAGTTCATTTTCTTCAGGAAAATTTATTGCTGGACTTATCAGAAATGCTACTTAACCGTAAATAAAGACAAGTATAGGAGAGCTCTAMGTGGTCCAAAAACAACAAAACAAAACACCTAAAGCAAAAAAAAMCCCAAACCAAGTGTTGAGCTCTCAACAGCAGCAGCTATTAAGTTCTGTAAAARGTTCTGCCTACTTAGCAGTTTAAGAAGCTATGCCATCAACTCAGGGGCCTAGTATGGATTTAGAATGTTGTTATAAGACATCTACTTTTCCTTGTTTGTGGCAACTGCTAATAGCAACAGTTAGCAAGCTTTTCAAAGCGCTTTTTAAAAGTTACAGTAAGTATGGGTTAAAATAGATTAAAAAGTTGAATTGAGTATAGKTAAAAACATTTTTACCATTCATGGTTTACACATAGTGCACTGAATCACAGAAATAAATATTAAAAAAAATAATAATTCTTAGCCCTAAACTGGGACTCTTAGATTGTACTTACGTAAACTGGTTTGGCAGCAAAGCCCTTCCCTTAAAATTGCCCAGCCTCATATTCTAAAATAATTGACTCACAAGAATGATGGAGCCATCTCAGCACAGTGCTACTAAATAGCTATATATGGTGAAATCTGGGCCCCAGTGAAGACAATAGCAGGACTGTATGGTTGGTGGYGTTAGGATGTCATTTAGAAAAAGAAAAAAATATTCTTAACCAGTTTGTTACAGTGTAAGTATATTTTAAGTCTAAGCTAATTAAACCGTTCCTTTAAATTTATTTAAATTTTTAATAGTAACTTCAGGAGAGAGTAAGAGGCTGGAAGCATGGAAAGAAGAAAATGAGATTTGACTACATTTAGAAAACAAATCTAGCTGCAGCTCCATTCAGATCTGTTTACTTAGGTAACCAAAACAAAGCAGTCAAAGATCTTATCGGAAGCCTTTTTGTGAGATTTACCATTAAGAGCATACCTATTTGCATTTTCTGAGTAGCAACAATAAAAAATAAAGGATTATGACATGGAAGCATTCTCATTGATCTAAATTCCTTTAAAATTAATTTGTGGACCCCTTTTTTTTCTAATGGACAAATTAGTGTTTACAGAAATTATCACTATGGCTACATTTGAAAATGCAGGGGTGAAGGAAGGTGATAAGTAAGATAGCATAGGGCCTGCCCCCTCAAATAACCAGGCATTCCATCAGTAGAAGTACTCATTGCATTCAAGCTATGTCATGGGGCACATCCCTGCATTATCTCAGATTTGGATTAGGGATCCTGGCTCCTTCCTTCCTATTTCAGTGCTGTGAGCAGGCATGCTTCCCAGTTAACCAAAGGAAAGAAAAAATTTGCTGTGTTGCACTTCTGAAGTGCAAGGGCAGCACAGTATCCTGAAGTTTGATTTCAGGACACGCTATAGAGCATCTGTCTCCTGATCTGAATACCTGGCCATGGCGGCTTAGTGTGGAGTTCCATTTACTCAGGAAAATTTTAAGAACAGTGAAGTTATTTAGCAATAACTAGATAACTTTGTCAGAGATGATGATTAAATGAAAGACAAATTGCCTTTCAGTGACATCTGTTTTCTTCTGATACAGTCATAGGGAAAACATCTGAGTGTGGTATGTAAAGAAGGAAAGGCTGAGGATGTAGGTGTCTTGAGCTTCCAGAGCTGTTAAACAGAAATTGCCTCCAGTACCAGACTGAGAAAAGAGTATTAAAATGAGGAATTGAATTATTGTTATAACAAAAAAAAATTGATGTCTTTTAAATGTTTTGTCTTTCAAACATGTATTTTCCCTTGGTAACATATCTGTTCTCTAATGAATTACTAGAACTAGAACAACTACTAAATGTGCTTACAGCCAAAAAGACCTGCACTGTAAATGGACAATTTCACAGTCACAAAAGAAGACATTATAGTGTAGCAATCAGAGATATTGGAAGAAGAAATACTCCAGTCAAAGGAAACCATACAAAAGGAGACTATCTGAAAGGCTATTTTGAAGATCGTGAAATGAACAGAGATTGGGACCAGGTTAATTTATTTTTATTTATTGTTATAGTATTGGTGGCAGAATTTCAGCGACACAAGTTTAAATTGATTTGAAAACAATTYAATATTTTGGCGGTAACATGATTAGTTTCCAAAAAGCATATAGATGATGAAAATATATATTTATATAGCTGTGTTTGTTTAAATATTAATTAGGGAAAGAACTTTATGGATGTTGAATATGTGATTAAAGTCACTGGGAGGGGCTAACAGAAGGGTTAGTGTTACATGGAATCAGGTGTTTCTTCAAGACACTGAGGACTGTAGTAAAATGGCTTTGATGTTTTCACAGAGTAATTAGGATTTCYTGTGAGGGTATGTCACAGAGTTTCTAGGATCCTTAAGTGACCCAGTAGAAAGAAGGATTGTTTTGTACGAAGGAAAACAAAGTAAATTAAAGTTTTTATGTAAGTTTCTTTTAAAAGGCTTTCAAAAATTGAAGATTGGGCATTTCCAAATTCTTTTGATAGCCATCTATGAAATGTAGAATTCTTTAGAAAATATAAAGTCTGTAAAATAGAGCATTAGGTACTACCCGGTATCCTCTCTGAGGACTTTGAAGGACACTGGCTCATTGCAAGTGATTTTATCCTTATCCTAAGAATTTGAAAACAAGTAAATTTTGTTTATAGCAATGATCAAGATGGTAACTGACTTCCATCCTTTAGAGTGGATGTCATTCCTTAGACAAAAAAGGAGGCTTCAAAGTATTTAATTGGTATATATTTTGATGTATACATTTGAAATATATACTTCAAAGGATGCATTTCTATTGTTTCCAGTTCTTTATAATTTACATTAACTCAGTGTCAATGTTTCTTCTCCATTTAGGAGAATGAGTGATATGCAATTGACTTTTGCTGTGTGGTCATTTTATGATGTGGAACTGAGAAAAATTGCATCTGGTTAAATGCCATTCTGATAGATATTTATCTGTGTAATTGTATTGCATTTGAAATGCATACTCTATCAATAGGTTTATTTCTTTGCAGCTGACCACAAAAAAGGATCACACTGATCAGCATGATGAGGCTTTTAATGGGATCTCAATTTTAAATTAAGGTCATTTTAAATGTGTTTCATATAAATTTTAAATTATTAAGGACAGAAATCGGTAGTGATACTATCTGTAAAAGAAGTAAAACTGTTCTCCAGCAATATAAGAATTTTTAAAGCTTGGTTTTTGATTTCTTGAACTTCTGAGACTGACTGTGACTCAAAAGATAAGTGTGCAGGGGCATTATCTGAGTGTTAGGAGTCAACTAAGAGCCAAATATTCTGTATACGTGAAAAAAAATCACAAAGAAATATCTGGAGAGAAGATAATTTCTCTTCTGTATTAATTCCTAGTTTCTCAGGGTTTTTTTTCCATTCCTCTTCCTTTTATGCCTATTTCCCTTGACATATTCCATTAGAACACTTTGTATTTCACTGATGTGTTGCTAATTTTGTCTCCTGTTTTCTGCACCTATGATAGCCATTGTGCTTCATTAGTATCAGATTCTGCTACATACAAGACATTGACTTGTTTATGGCTTGTGTTTGCTAACTACATTAAGATCTGTAATTTAATTTTTGCATAGAAATTATTATTTGAAACATTATCACACTGCTTTGTTTTTAAGTCATCTTTGTCACTTCATTTAAAAAGGTATATAAAACAAGTAAGTAGCAGATAATCTAATAAGAGAAATAATCTTAAATTCCATTAAACTGTGTCACAATGTCTATRTATTCATTTACAATTCCTCATTAAGCAAACATGGATTGTGAAAACCAAAATCATCCATCCATCCAGCTTTTCGCATGAAAATATGCAAATTTGATTTGCTTGTTTCTTTGGTATTATCCTCCAAGAGTGCACACATAATTGCTTTTCTAATGGAGACAGTTCTCTGCCTCCCTATGTTAAAAAGCATAAAAGGCTGGGGCTTGCAAATGGAAAAGATGCAGGTCCTCATGCCCCAAGTCTTACAAGAACTAGACCTTAACAGCTATTTTTTACTTGTAGGTGGAGAGTTTATCTTTACAGATGAGATTTTGCTTTTCATTTAAAATTCCTGATAATAAAATCACATTACAATTTAGGTTCATGGTAATCCTGGACCTCATCTTGTCTGTCCTACTTCTCAAAAAAGGGCAACTTCAAAGTCAGATCAGGTTTCACAGAGCCGTGTCCAGTTGAATTCTGAATGTCTCCAAAAACAGAGATTATACAGTCTTTTTGGGAAACCTATACCAGCACTTTACTGGCCTCATCTTGGTGGACTTCTTTAATATAGCAAATTGGATTTTTTGTTGCTGCAACTAATACCTTTTGCCTCCCATTCTTTTGCTGTATGCCTCTGAGAAGACTCTGGTTATCTTTTCCCTATAAACAACCTTAGATAGTTGGTAGATACCCACCAACCCTTCTCTTACTCAACTGAACAAACCCAGCCTCTGAACTTCCTCAGCCTCTCCTGGCACATCACATCACTAGCCATCTTGGTGGCTCTCCATTGGACTTCCCTCAATTTGCTAATGTCTTGTACTGCTGGTTATGAAGTTGGACATAGTTCAGATGTGGAGTCACGTGTCCTGTGTGGTGGGCAATATTCTTTTTCCAGTACCTGCTGGCTCCGCTCTTGCTAATGCAGCCCAGTGTGCAGTTGATCATTGCCACAAGGGCACATTGGTGGCTCTTGTTCAAGTTTCCTGTCAGGACCCACCCCAAGGGCTTTTTGCTGTAAACCTACCTTCCTTCTGGCCAGTTTTCCACAGCCTGTATTGACGCATGGATTTATTCTGTGTTAAGCACAACAAGTTTGTCTTTGACTGATCTTCATGAAGGTCTTGTCAGCCCATTTCTTTGGCTTGTCAAGGTCCCTCTAAATAGCAGCCATGCCTGTCAGCATATTGACTAATTGTCCCAGTTGGATTTCACCTGTGGATGCCATCTGGTGCACTGTATTCCACCACTCAAGTTGTTGATGATGGTGTTGAATAATATCATCCCTGCTCTGACTGGTCAGCAATGCTGCTCATAACCAGCCACGAGCTACTCTTCCAACTTGATATCACATGTTGGTGTTCCCTACTTCTAGAGTCAAAACTACGGCCTAGAACAGGCAAAATTAAGATATTTTCCAATATGGTAGCTCCTGAATTGTCTTCATGCCCTCCTTTGGCTTGAAGGCAAAACRTACTAGGTCCAGGTGACAAGATCACCTGTTATCCTGAAGACTTGAATGTGGTTTTCAGAAAAAAATATATCGATGCTCAATTAATTCAGTTTCTTAGTGAACTACAAGGCATATTTTATTTCACTAATGAATGAGCGAAGGCAGGCATGTGTTGGGTTTCAACTGGGTTATTTAAAAGTAATTATACTTGACAACTGTTTTTTAAAATTTAAATAGTAATTTTCTTTCAAAAGAAGCTTAAGCTTTAGTGATGAGAGAAAGAATATTTAGGAATCCCTTGAGTCGCAGATGCAGACTAATTTAAATGAAAGAAAAAAAGATTTTTATTTAAAATTGAATCACAGCTCAGATTGAATTTTTGAATTCAATTGAATCATTGAATCAGATGAGATTAAGAAATGAAGATTATTCCTTTAAGTAAGATAACATATTTGATCTGGAGTTCTTCTGTTTAAAAGTGTTTACAGAAATTTCCACTAGAAGTTTTTGAAGGCTAACTGCTCATGTTTTCACTAGAAATTTCATCCTGGAGATGAAAAATCAATTCTTCATGAAAATTTTTGAAATATAAATGGTCCCAAGAAAAGTTGCTTCTTTTGACAARGAGGTGTTCTAAACAAGAACAAAAAGTAGTTGGAATTGTGAAGTACCTCTAATAATACAATTATTAAGCAATCTTTAGACCAAATTTAGACTATGTAACATCTAGTTTGCTGACCTTAAAGTCACATGCCCTCGTTTAAAGACTTAAAAAAGCCAACTTATATCTATATGTTACTGAAGATCCAGTACAAGGATGAATCTCAGTATTGCTTTGATGTAGGCAGTATCTTATATTAATAGCACTATTGTTCCAAATAATGCAGTTTTACAAGAATAGCTAAGAATATGGTTTGTATTAGCATTAAAATATTTTTCTTAATACATATGACAATAGAATGTTGAGAGATATTTTGTCAGATCCTTATTATATTAAATGGCTTCAATAGAAATTGTGCTGCTTTATCCCAGAGATTCTGGTCTTTCTGAAATATATATTAGTATCAAGTTTAAATGGGAAAAAAAATGAAGTAATTTCAGTAATTAAACTAATTTAAGCAAAAAAGAGTATATATAAAACAAGTTTCTTCTAGGCTGGACAACCCTGTGTTCTTCTAAGTTTCTATATCTAAACTCAACATTAAATGCAGGTATATGCAACATGTTCAGTAATTGTATATACTTTTCTACAAAGGTTTGTTTCTCTGCCAGTGACCTTGTGAAGATATTTTTGAAAAACAGTTCTTCGTCCATTTCTAAGGACCACTTCAAGCAAATCAGTCCAGCTATCATCCAACAACTTTTAAGTTGTTCGTGTCAGCTTCCTGACTTCAAGCAGACAAAGCTTCCACCAACAACTGTGGAAAGTGAGTTATGTTCTTATTAATAAAGTATTGTTTAAATTCTTATTAATAAAGTATTGTTTAAATTCAGATAAAGAAATGCAAGGACTTCTGGGGACATTTCATTCACTAATAAACCAAAACATGGGATTTACAGACTCTGTAATCTATTCATTCTGTAATTTTATAGCATACAGATAGTCAGATAATAGTACTATATTGAGAAGTGAGGGGATTCAATGGTCTTAATTTTACAGTAGTTGGAATTCTCTTTCAATGTGTAAGATTTTAAGCTTTATTTTCTTCATTTGTTAGAGGACTGCTTGATGTTGGCAGCAGATGGGCCATAACAGATCCTCATCTGTGGATTGCTGGGAAGTAAGGATTTATTTTGTGAAATTTGCACCAGGTTTATATGGGAATCATTGCATTGCTGTCACATATATCCTCAAGTTTATATTAGCTGGTATTTTATACCATGATGTGGCAAATGCTTGATAGAGATAAGCTCTGCATGAATGTTACTGGTTTTTCAGCTTGTGATATTTTACAGCAGAGAAGCTTTGAGGATTATATGGTGGTAAGAAAAAACATCCAGAAAAACAGTAACAGGGTAGCAGGACTTGTGTGATAGAGCTGGAACAAGAACTGAGTTAATTAGGCTGTTTCCACTTGCACTTGTAGCCCTCACATGCCACTGCTTCCAGTGATTTCTGCCTCATCTGTTATGCGGATTCCACTTCTTCTGTAATCAATCCTTACTCCAATTTATAAAAAAACCCGTGCATCTAATGTGATCTAAGGGCTTTGTAAAGTGTTTTCTCTTTTTTCTTTTCTACTCTAAGCCAGTGATATCTGGAAGTGGTTACAAATCAAGGTGTGCTGGTGTAATACGGGGGACATTAATTTTGGTGGGGAATTTGGCAGTCAGGAATGAGCAAAAAGGAATGGGCATCTAACCATAATTTCCAGCATCTAGAGCAGCACTTTTTAGGATATAAATCAATGTCTTCAACACCTTTGTCCTAATATCTACATGGCCAGCTTTAGATGACTAGGTCTTTTAGGAGCTAGTAAGTTTTCCCCACATCCTGCTGCCCAATGATCCTTATGGAAGAGCATGTGAATTAAAAAGCATGAAAGGACACTTGTGGATATCCCAGGATTAAAAAGCAAGGGAGAACACTCGTGGATATCCTAAGAATTGTTATAGGAGAAAGAAACATACAGAACAGGAAGAATCACTATGGGTCTTCAATAGGCAGCAGTCCTTCTTTCTTATCTCTCTTCTCATTACCTGAACACCTTGCAGTCTTTGCTGCTTTGATCTTTTCTGTGCTACACAGATATGACCATTTTTCAGATTGGGAATCAAGGGACAAAGAAAGAAAAGAAAGGAGCTTACCCAGGTCATATACAAGGTTCATGAAAAATTCTCTGTTAAGTGGGATTCTTCCAAGTCTAAAGCCATCAGCCCAGTCAATGACATTTTAGTGATCTCATAAAGGTGAGAGATGAGAAAAACTGAACTATTCAAGTGCAGAATGCAATTAATAAGAGCCCTTTCGGCAGCTCTTTCCCTGTGCTTTTTGACAAAGGAAGGTTTCCATGACCACAGGGACACTTCTGCTGTCTTGATACAGATAAAGGACTCAATGTTTGACCTGCCTGGACCTAGTGACCTGAGCATAGGCTTATTAATTTTATTCTGAGTTCTATTTTACTGACAGGCTGTGCTGTTTGGCTAAGTCACCAAGGCTTGGCCTTCCATATATATCTTCCATATATTTTGATGTGCAGTCTGTTAAATTTACTGTCTGATTTATGAGGTGCTGAGCACTTGCAGTGCTATTAAAATTTGAAACATTGTGACAATTTTGMATATTTTGGCATTAATTCCTTTATGTGTGTTTCTCATCAGTGTTTTACCTCCCATCATAAGACTTCAATACAGATTGATCAGGATTCATGTTGTGCAAAAGGTTGGAAATGTGAGCAGTGTGTAACTGTGAAGAATTATAAGAGTAACATTCAAAGAAATCCCAGTAATCTGGGAAAAGTAGTTTGGTGGTCCTGGTGTAGTAAATGAAGGCATGTATGTCCACAGCAGATTTGTAAATATAATTTGGACCACAATGTTTATGCTTAGAACCTAAATTAGCTCCCTACATTCATTTGAGGTTTTAGGCATTGGTTTGTTTGGAGAAAATGATTTGGTTAGAAATGTGGTGTTGATTATAAAGACACACAGGTGTGGCACGTGAGAACATAGAATCTCAAGCATAAATCTGTTATGAGAGGAAGCAAATGCAGACCAGTATTCGCTGTGCTGCTCTGAGTGTCTCTAATTTGCATAGTTACAGTCTATTTAGCTCTTTAAGGTCTGAAAGTTGGAAGCATCAGACTATTTCATGTCAATCCTGGAAAAATGAATGTTTTCTGGGCTTCTAATTTGGTCATCTGTATCACATATGACTAGAAAAATCTATGTGGCTGTTGTGGTTTAACCCCAGACAGCAGCTAAGTACCAAGCAGCCACTCACACACTCCCCACTGCCTCCCCCCACAGGGGTTGGGGAGGAGAACTGGACAAAGGTAAAACCCATTGGTTGAGCTATGATCAGTTTAATAATTGAGATAAAGTAAAGTATATTATTCATGCTACTACTACTACTACTACTACTACTAGTAATGGAAAGGAAGATTGCCAAAAAAAAAAAAAAAGAGAGAGAGAGAAATAAACCCCAAGAGAAACAGGTGATGCACAATACAATTGCTCACTGCCTGCTGTGAACCCAGCCCAGCCCTGAGCAGCAATCAGCCCCTCCTGGCCAGCTCCTCCAGTTTACATACTGGGCATGATGTTCTGTGGTGTGGAATATCTCTTTGGGCAGTTTGGTCAGCTCTCCCAGCTGTGTTCCTCCCTTCCCCCCTCCCAGCTTCTTGTGCAGCTCCTCACTTTCAGAGCATGAGACACTGAGAAGTCCTTGACTCAGAGTAAGCACAACTTAGCAACAACMAAAACATCAGTGTGTTATCAACATTATTCTCATGCAGAATCCAAAACACTGCACTGTACCAGATACTAGGAAAATTAACTCAATCCCAGCTGAAACCAGACAGTGGCACAATGAATCACTTCTCCTGTGTGCTTGTATATAGAGGTATTAAAACAGCCTTAAAAACAATTACAAATATAAAACAAATACTCAAACACAAATACTGCCTGATTAAAGGTGCCTTTGTTTTGTTTCATTTGTTTTCCCCTACAGAATATGGTTACAGCACTGTTGCTGTTTTACTTATTACTATTGGATCTATGTTTGGTACAACTCTCATTTTATTTAACTCCTGTCAAGAAATCTATACACTCATTTTACAGCTGTTTGTCGGTTTGGCTGTTGGAACCCTTTCTGGAGATGCATTGCTACATCTTATTCCTCAGGTAAGTAATAGRCACTTCAGTGCTTTTAAAATGTTGACACATATGCGCATGTGTACACATGCACAGACAGAGAAAAGTGTCATTTAAACCTGGATAACGSTCATCAATTTATAAATAAAGCTTTCCATGAAATCTACCCAGCACTCCAATTACATTTGCACTCTGTAGTTCAGAGAGAGATTACAGATAGTAAGAAGTAGAAATCCATGAATGATGAATTCAAAGAAAATAAAGTTCCTATTTTCAAAGAAAATCTTTCGAAACCACACAAGTCTGTGCAAGGCAAGTTTCTAGATGGGTATTAATTTCTTTCATGAGGCAGATTCTGTAGCATATTTTAAGAGAAATTGTTCAAAGGTTGTGTGAGGCATCCACAGTCCRCTCCACACATTGTTCCAGAGAACAAGGAGCTATCAGCCTAATTATTACTGCTGCCTAGAACTGTAATAAAATGGGTGCCATGATATTTTTCTAAATTCATAAAATAAATTTTAAGAACAGGTTAATATTCGAAACAGAACCAAATTTTCCGTTGTGTATTCCTTTATTTTTGACTGAGTCTCCTCTGATATGATACAGATGTTATGAGTAGACTTCTAGTGGTCATAGAAGGAGAGCTTCACAGCTTCGCTTAAGATTCTGGTCAAAATTTTCTTCACACTCAACGCATCATCTCTGAAAGCAAAACTGGGACAGTGTTTTAAGGAAGGCAGTTCTCAGTGAATGTCAGACAAATGCATTTCTTTCAGAAACACCTTATAAGTATGAAAATATTCTCCCTCACCAGTTTTAAGTGAGGTATCCAGTAGCCTTTAAGCCCTCATTTTCAGAGCAAAGGAAGGCTGCTGTGCTCTGCCACTGGGGAAAAAATGGAAGCACGCTCACCAATAGAAATGGATTTTTGCATTAATCATGCATTAATTAATTTATGTATTATTTTCACAGAATCACAGAATTGCAGAATTACAGGATAGTTGGGGTTGGAAGGGACCTCTGGAGATCATCTAGTCCAACCCACTGCAAAGGCAGGATTACCTAGAGCAGGTTACAGAGGAATACATCGAGGTGGTTTCGAATGTCTCCAGAGAGGAAGACTCCATGACCTCCCTGGGCAGCCTGTGCCAGTGCTTTGCCACTCTCCATGTAAAGGAGTTCTTCCTTACGTTGAGGTGGAACTTGTGTTTTGGTTTATGGCCATTGCTCCTCGTCCTGTCACTGGGCATCACTGAAAAGAGCCTGGCACCATCCTCTTGGCACCCACCTTTGAGATATTTATATGCATTAATGAGATCCCCACTCAGTCTTCTCCAGACTGAACAGGCCCAGTTCCTGCAGTCTCTTCTCATAAGACAGATGCTCCTGTCCCCTAAATGTCTTTGTGGCCTCTGCTGGACCCTCTCCAGTAACTCCTTGTCTATTTTCAATATGAAGTTTACATTTTAAGATGATGCAAGTAATTTTTTATATAATTCGAACATCAATATATTAAAAAATATATATATCTGATGTATATAAAGGGCAATTTCATAAAACTGTCCCTAAAAATACTGTTGCTTTTACCACTGAGAGAAGTGTAGCAGAGGCTCCTAATAACTCATTTCATCATCTACTATTCAGCTGATTAGCTCAAAACACAATTTAACTTTGAAAGAACTGGGAAAATAAATTTTTGAGAATAAATTGAATTAACACATTATGGCTTGCTCTAGCAAAAATTRAAACAGTGTCACTTTAATTTTTTTTTAACTTTATCTCTTTTATTTTAGACTCTTGGTTTACATAAACATGAAGCACAAGACATAGAACATTTCTATGAGGGAAAAGAATATATTTGGAAACTTTTGGGAATAATTGGAGGAATTCATGGATTTTTTCTGATAGAAAAGTGTTTTTTTCTTTTGGTAACACCACGTGACCAGGTAAAGCTATGTACAATTCACCCTTTAAACCATCCCTTGTATTTTGAGATCTTGCAGTGCACAGAATGTTAAAATGGTTGTGGAAATTAATTATAATTTATGTGAGTTAAATGAATCATTGATAATTCCTTTCCAAAGTGCTCCTACCAGATTGACCTTCAGCTTCTGTTTTGCTTTACTCCATGGATTGTGCATGCTTCATGAGTGTCTTCCATATATTTATAACTCAAGAAGGGAACAGTTAATCGAATGTGTTTCATAAGCCTGCATTCATGACTCACACTTGAGCAGGTGAAAAGTATGCATCCRTATGAAATAGCAATGAAAGTTGTTTGCTCTAGGCTCTGTTTGAAGAGGAGAAAGAGATAGATGCAAGCACAAGATATTTTCAAAAATGATATATTAAAATTTCAAAATTGATTTGAAAATCTTATATGYGTGTTGCAGTCTGTAGGACCCAGTCTTACATTAATAATATCTCCTTGCTCACTGCCACGCTTATAGTAATTCTATTACCTTATTTCAGTGTGGCTGGAGCCTGAAAATATGATTATGTACAAGCATATTATGTAACACAAAATGTGACAGCTCATTAAGTTTCTCAGCATGAGAGACAAACTTAATGTCGCTTAAGAAGGCTAAACTTTTGCTTGTTCTGTTCTACAGAGTGTGTAAAGACTGGCCTGATTTAGATATGCAGCAATGACCACCTATTCCCACTGTTTGAGTCAGCCATAARAATACAATGTGACATTAATAGAATATTTTGATGATGGTGTTATTTTATTTGCTTGGTAAAAAGGAGTCCTTTTTGTTACTTATTTGAGAGAAGGGTTTTATCATCATGCCACAAATTTTTAAACTTTTTCTACTGAGACCTAGATGAATTCTCAGAATTAATTTTTATATCTACCTCAGCGCCAAATTTTAATTTTATTTTTAAAATAAATTAAGTCTTATCAAACCATTGTGGTTGTCACTGATTTATCTGATTCACTTTTCAGGGTTTTTTAACAAAATAAGCACTAGGAAATGTTGATGCCAGCCAGTGATCTTTTTCAATAGATTTTGTTTGAAAATAAATAATTCTTAAAAACGCTAAATTTTCACAAAAGACTGAGAAATGCTGCACCTGTGTTCATTGGGTTTCAGAACTAATTGCAAAGCATCTTCATTTAGCAGGGCCTTTCTTTAGTTAATGGGCACTGGGGACATTCCCATGATCTTCCAGTGGAATCTGAATTAAATGAACATTCAGGCAGAGGCAAATCTACTTCAACCATACAGTTGGTAGGTTACCAATACGACATACTTCCCTGAATTTATATTCTTCTTTCTCTGTTCCTCAAAAAAATTGAACAAAATTAATGTAATAAATCAGTATTATTTTTCAGTTTTTATTGATTTGTTGTTTAACTTGACATGATTGTCAGGAATCTATAGATTTTGAAGATTATAATGAGCTTTMACAGAGATTTCAAGAATAGATATTTTACAATAACTTTTCTTAAGTTTGTGTCAGATTKATGATATACTGATTGATGATATACAATATACTTCCTGTACTATATTTTGTTGATAAAATTCTTGAAGATTTTCTTCCTCCTTTCTTTTTAAACATTGATCATATGTAAAGGCAGACTCTCCCATAGGAAAAACTTCAGGATTTTCTGCAGTGAGAGTTAAGTGCATAATCAGTGAACAGATTAAATCTTGGACTGTTTTTGGGCATTTTTCCACAGATTTGAAGAGTAACATAAACAYACTGGATATCTGGGAATGGTGCTTACCTATAAGAAGTTACACAATTTTATACTGCTCTGTGGATAGTATCCAGACAGATCAATCTTTGCAAAATGAGTCATTATTTTTAACCTCTTTTCTCTTTTTTCCAACAAATCTCTTTGGTTTATATTCCGGATCTAGATACATAGGTGAACTCTGTTTTACTGATGTGGTTGTGGTGGGCAAGAGCCTCATGAGTCACTGCTGATCTTTAAAACACAGTTGGGAAACTCTCTATTGAAAACAGAAGAAACAGACGACTGAAGCATGTTTACTAATTTGACAGCCACATTATAGCTTCCTGTTTATGATAATGAAGGATCATGTCATTCCAGTCAGCTGCAAGATCCCTCCAAAGTTCTATATAGATCACATGAATTAGCCTGGC
Source organism: Amblyornis subalaris (assembly GCA_018881555.1). Lineage (NCBI taxonomy): Eukaryota > Metazoa > Chordata > Aves > Passeriformes > Ptilonorhynchidae > Amblyornis > Amblyornis subalaris. The sequence goes on along the minus strand of JACAXG010000047.1, from coordinate 3,850,888 downwards.
TGAGCTGGTTTGTACAAGAGCAGCCAATTTTTCAGAATCATGTGAGTAATACTAAGACAAACACTGGTTGACTAAGAAAAACTTATAAATCCTTCAGGTCAGTAATTAGTCTTGCAGTTTTGACTCAGAGTTCAAAGAAGTGGCATGTGAATAAATATTATAGGAGAAGTGGAATAATTACTGGAATTCATATGACTGGCTGCAATCACGGGAATTAGAGACATTTATTTTTTCTTTAAAATGTAGACTATGAAAAACAATTATTTTTCCTTCTCTCCTCATGCTTCTGCAGCACATATCCCACATCACGACCAAGCTAATACCAGCCAATAAACATATCCTATTTTGTAGCCAGTGCACATCTCCGCTACGGTTTTTAGAGGGGTGGCTGCTGTCCCTAACACAGCACTCTTGTGCTGTTGTTGACTCCACTGGCTGCCATAATAGGTCTAACACACTTTTTTTGGGGAAAAAAAAAAAGCAGTTATAAATTCAGTTTTCCTAGTTTCAAGCAAACAAGTTTTTTGGCTTCTCTCTCCCTCACATGAATTTCTAATAATTCCTCTAGTCAGAAAGCAAAGCCCCAGGGAGGTAGGGGGAGTGMGAGATTACTCATGTTCTCACTTCTCTCCCAACCATTGCAATAGCTATTAATTAAACGTTAGGGCTGATATATCAAATTATCTCTCTAGGATAAAGATGTCTCTTTCTTCACTTGAAATGAGGGTAAATTTCASTCCTTGCAGTGGAGTGTGCTCATGTGCTGCTATGCCCAGCCAGTGCTGTCTGCTGCTTAGATGAAGCCCTCGCTCAAAGCCAAGACAAAAGACACTGGAGGCTGCACCACCCTGAAGCTAAACCCCTATATTTTGAAAGGGGGTGAAATCTACTGATGATCATCTTTTTTAGACTTGTGTTTTCACGGAGTAACTGGGAAGAACATGAGTGCCAAAGAGACTCTACCTACTTTTCCTTGGAAATCCTATGGATACATTCTCCATCAGGAAACTACAGTCATCCAGTCATGGCAGAATCAAAACATGCAATTTTAATTATAACGTCCTTTTTAGTCTTGCATTTGGCTCAGATTTTTGTGTATTCAAGCAGAAATATGGTTTTCTTGGGCTACAGCAGTGCTTATGAATATTTTTCTTCCTATCTGAATAGACTGTAACCTTTTCTGGGCAGGGACATTTCTTTTTCATGTGTTTCTGCCAGTACCAATCACACTGCCAGTGGTAAATTATTCTAATGGTGTCTGTGCATTGACTATCTTTAATTCAAATAGCTTGAATTTAGTTGATGCCTTGCTGTGTTTATAGTGGCAGCTGGAAGAGCCCCTTAACACTGATCCATTCTCTTTGTTTTTAACTAGAGAAGCCCAGAAGATTCTGAACCTGCTGAAGTTCCTCCAGAGAGCAAGGCGATCAACAAAAAAAGTTAGTATCAATAAAAAGACTAGACAAGACAGGAAAAYCCTTCAGACCTAAGATGGAATTGAAAGTGTGAAGCTGGCTTAGCTCTGTGTTTGTTGTGTGCTACATCACCACATCTGATGGCGCCTGGCTACATAATTTAATCTCTGCTTAAAGACCTTCTCAGCTGCCAACCCTGTAATTGTGAAGTTCATTAATCTTATGCTGTCCTTGCTTTAGTGTTTGTCATCTCACTGTTGCAATCCTTTTTTCTAAAGCCTTTGCTTAAAGGGAAAGAGTCAAAAATAATACAAAACATATTTTTATAATTGTAAACTTAGCTCAGGCTTTTATTTCTGAAGGTTGTGAAACGTTTGTTTTGTTGCCTCACTATGCTAGTATAATTCTGCTTACTTCTTCTCTTACACAGTAAAGCAATCGACTCTTTAAATGAGTAATGATTTATTACAGGTATGAAATTACAGGCTCATGATGGCTCTCAGTTTTAGTATAATCTGTTTTCCTCAGAGAAACTTCAGATAATTCCTGTCTTCTGTGTTTTGCTGCTGCTTAGTAAAAATAGGAAAATAGAGCATAAACTAAATTTTGCCTTTGATTGTATTTTGTGACCTTGGTGAATTCATTAGAATTGCAGTCATTCAATGGAGGGAATAATATTTTAATTGAAATCAGTTTGTTTACTGTAATCAACTCCCCTTTATTTTGTGATCTCAGATCTCAGGCCATCAGTTTGATTTATTTAACTATCTCATTATCTTCTTCTAGGTTTTTAATATTCTTTTCTATTCTTGGGGACTTCACTTCTATTTCTCAAGTATTAGAAATCTGAATTTTTATTTCTTCACTCTCAACTCTCCAGGAGTACACAATCCAGTGAAAGTTTGAGTATGACTATGTTGTTCATCTTTAGATATTTCTGTTCTGTTCAATCACCACTACCTGCTAAGCACAAACAAATTTCCAGTGATCTCAATGTTATTTGATCCAAGTAACTAAATTTGGCATAGTTTCTCAGTAATTTTCTTTGTTTGATTTAATTTTTCCCTTATACCTCAGTCTTACCTCCATAAGTGAAACTTTAGCAGGCAAGGTGAGGGGAGGTAATTTGGGGGGTTTTTAGGACTACGTAATTACCAAAGTTTGTTTTGTTACAATTCTTTTGAATAGATAAGCGTATGAAGATGCCTGAGTACCTTGATACACTTTTAARTGTTTCTTCCCCAAAACCGAAAGGAATCTGCAGGTCTAAGACAGAAGCCTGACAATGCCAGAACTGTGAGGCTTCACTGTAAATGCATGTTAAGCAGAACTGCAAAACGAGTCAGTCACCTTAGATAGTGAGGGAGTAACTTAGAAAGCAAGAAGCTTTCTGAAGAAAAAGATGTCTCACTGGCCCTCTCCTCATTTATCCACCCTTATTCTATCAATATCTGCAAAGACTAAACAGTAGCATTTTATATTTGGTATACTTAGTGACACATTACTAGGAATATTTTTTCTGTGTTAGTCATGGAAACATTGGGAAAAGATCTATTTATGGATAAATGTTTGCTCGAAACTCTTATTCAAAACTTGAAGAGTGTAATATACGGTTGGAGTCCTGCACCCATTAGTTTTATGAAAATTCTGGAATAGATTTTGCTGTGAGTTCTGATCCCCTATTTAAGCAGAAAACAAAATAAATGTAGGATTGTTGAGGAAGAAGCTTTGTAGAAATAGTTAAGGTAATAAGTTAATAGCTTGTGTTGGAATATAATACAGTGCGATAATCGCCAGTAACAAAGCTGCTTTAAAATAGGCTGAAAGTAAAGTAAGATAAACATTCAGATTTGTTTATACATGCATCTTCTTAACTTTCTGTCAAGTAAGTTCACAAAGCTTATATTTGCAATTGCTCCATAATGTTAACCTGATCCCTGTGTTATATTACAGACAACAGGCTGGACTGAGTTCCAGTAATCACGGTATATCTTCTCCAACAATCAGATACTCRAATAAAACAGACTAATAAGACCTCAGGGCAGGCCATGATTTCATCCTTGCCAGTGCTTATTACAAATCACAAACTTAATATAACACAGCAATCTATTATTTCTATGTAATTCATGCTCTGCCCTATTGATTATAAACTGCCCATAGTGTTTATAGAAAGAACTGTGTAAACGGGACATCCACGTCCGGCTCTGTAAGCTGGCAGCGAAATCCAGCAGGCCTGCCAATTTTTCTGAACCCACAGAGCTCCCAGGCAACTAGGGAGGATTTTCTGAATATGGTTGTTAGGCTTTTATGTGCTGTGTGGTTTTTTTATAATAGTCTGAAGACTTCAATTCTAGTCAGTTTCTGTAAGAAAAACATCACCCCCATCACTACAAAATGGTCATCTCTGAGAAACATTACTGGAGTGAAACCTTGTAATAACTATATTCAGACAGATCTGTGCAGCTTCATGTGTGCTCCTTAGTCTGTCATATTATGTCTATGTGGGGTCACCAAAAGTCAGAGAAATACATATTTAGGGCCCAAATCATGACCCTGCTCCTTCAGGCATGAAACCAGCCCTCTCAAAGTGTTCTGTCTTCTGTGTAGAGGGAAACTGGATGGGTTTCTTGAGACACATTAGGCAGTCCTGCTTGTAAGGTTGAGGGTAAAATGAATGAAGCAAAGTATGGGATAGGGGASCCAATTATGCATTGCTAAATTTAGACGTTGAACCTACAGGGAGCCTTGTTGCTTCTTGAAGAGATAAACTCCCTCCCTGTGAATCTGTTCAGCATTCCACCCAGCTGTCTCTGCTAGAGGCTGGGCGGAGAGACTGTCCCTGATTCCCTAGCCTGTTTTCAGTATTTGCATCACTAGTAGCACCTTTGCACTCATGTCAGATGACATGATGCCATGAACACCCAGTATACTATTCCACACTAAAACGAGGTCACAGAACAGGATGGGAAAGACAAACAGCCGTCTACAGCCATGAGTGGTGCTCCAGATAGGAGTACTATGAGTATAACAGCCATTAATTGATTGGAACAAATGTTGGAAATGAGCATGCTGTAACCCTGTACTAGAAGTGATACTCTGAGGCTTGTTGTCTTTCATTTCCGTCTTTCACTGTAATACCATCTCATAAAAAAMCAGACCCTGCAAGTATTACTCAGTAGTAGCAAGCTTTACAGGATTCAAACAATCAGCTGCATGAGACCAAATATTCATCTTCCCTAYAGCTGTGCAATTCCGTGAGCAATGGCGGAACAACTCCAAATAACATCTAGGAAAACTTGTGTGAATTTCATCAAATAAAGAAAGATTAATAGAAATGCTTAGGATCATGAGACTGGACTCAAAACTGGTTTTTTGTCTAATAGTTGGCCTAGTAACAATGAGGAAGTTACTCCCAGATACTTGCATCTCTGAATTGTTCTGAAACCTATTTTTTTGTTTCAAATGTATTGAAGGAAATGTAATAACAAAGAMAAAGTGGATAAACACTACTTCCCTCTGATTATTATGGCTTTTCGTAATGTTACACGCAAAGTCACCAAAAACCCCAAATCATTTGTAACATAGCCAAAATGGCAATATCTGTTTGTTTTAAAAGTTCCGGGCTTTTTATTTGTTTGTTTGTTTGTTTTTATTTTCCCAGGTAAGAAAATCAGCTTGTTAGCAATAATGGTTCTGGTGGGTGACAGTCTTCACAATTTTGCTGATGGCTTGGTAATAGGAGCAGCATTCTCATCCTCAACAGAAACAGGTGTGACAACGACTGTTGCTATTTTATGCCATGAAATTCCTCATGAAATGGGTAAGAAATATATTTGTGTATTTCTCCTGATTGGCTTTGCATTTCCAGGTTTCTCAAAGAGTTCTTTCCTGTATGTCATTTGTGGGAATTCTTGCTTATACCATCACGAACTATAACATTACTGTGTGAGACTGATACTTTCTTTCCCCTTCACAAAAAACAGAGGAGGCTTCTGCACTCATTACTGGATGCCTTCCCATCTCACCTTCTCCAAACACAAATAACATCAGGTCAGGAGTGACCTGTTATTCTTMCATGTACACTAAACATAGTAAACTAGACACTAAAAATAGTAAACTGTAAGCAAGACCCACGTGCGCATAATGGCCATGCCTGACACAATGGGCTGTCCAAGAGTTTCAATATGCAGCAGAGCTATTCTCTGCTATGCTTGCTACCCTCGCTACCCTCATTCCTGCTGCTAATCGAGAATAGTAAGATAACTATTTTACTCGTGGACAGGACAGGCAGATTGTTCCGTTGAATATTGTCCTTGATTGACTTTTTGTGGTAAAACTTATGGCATGGCTGAAGCTGTTCCTGACATTGTGTTGACAAATGTTTATAAACTGGGAAGTTCGAGATGAGAACTGCAGGTTCTCATTTCTATCATTAAATGACTGAAGATTTCCTGTGCTATGCAGAAAACTTCCCCAAACAAAAAGGTGGGATGGAAGACTGCTGTAAAACTGGTAACTCTTGTTTGCATAGCAAAGAAAATTGAAATACTTGACAGTTACCTCCAAAGACACACCTTAATTCTGGGGCAACAGTGCCTCAGTGTCAAAGTGGCATTTTTACACTTAATGGAGCAAAATTTTTAAAATCTTCTACTGTAAGCTTGTTATGAAATCTTTTATTTTAGAGGAAAAATCTGTGATGGGATTCTGATGTACAACTTACTCCAATTGATTAGGTCTGAAATCAGTGGAATTAAACTCAGACTAGAATCAGACTGGCATAGATTACTCTGACTCGCAGCACCTGTAAAACACTCAAAGACCATGCTGCAAATGTACCCACATGGTTTGAACTGGCAAGTTCCCAGTGGAGAAACATTTAGAAACTCTGGGAAAACATGTGACTTCACTTTTGCGTGTATCCAAGTTGGAAATGTCACGGAACATAGAGAACTAACAGAAAGCCACTCCTCGATACTGTAGTCTATCTTTAGGAACAGCTAAACAAATACAAGTCARTATGACTTTGTTGTTGTTTTGAGGTTTTTCTTTCACACAGGACAAGTTTATAACTAATTCTACAGAAATCTAAAGGTAGCCCTCTGTCATTCACTATCTTTGTGCATGTCTTAATTAGTTTCCTTCATATTTTATTACCAAGAGTCTTACAAATACATTTATCAACTAAATAATAAATGTTCTGTCTTTTTCTCTATGCAGGAGATTTTGCTGTGCTGCTAAGTACAGGGCTCCCCACGAAGATTGCAATTTTGATGAATTTTATAAGTGCACTAACAGCATTCCTAGGACTTTATATTGGCCTTTCTCTATCAACTGACCCATCCATTCAAAACTGGATTTTTACTATTACAGCTGGAATGTTCTTGTATTTATCTTTAGCAGAAATGGTGAGAACTTCGGTCTATTGTTATATTTTCTTTTTAGTATAGCCACATMATAGATGAGTGTCAGACAAATGCAGGTGGATGAACCTGGAGACAAAAAGAGTGCATAGGCTTGTTGGGAAGAGCATTTTGTCTGCCCTGTGTGTGCACAGTGCTTAAAACAGTAATCTGGTTTTGTTTCAAGTCACTGTCATGCTAGRTGTCATTATAATGAAAAGGCAAAATAAAGGCCTTTAAGGAGCTAATATATGAGAAAGGCAAGATGGGCTATTAAAGCCTTTTTTAAAAAATTCTTTTAAAGACTTTTATACAATGTATTTTTAGTTAGTAAAACTCAAATATTTGAACCTTCAGGAGTTTTTAAGATCTTGAAAAATTTGGTTACTTTTTTCTTTTTACTGCCCTTTTCTTTATATATTTTTCACCCATTGTTTCAACATGAATTTGCTGTTTCAGAACTAAAATGTAAAGTGCTTATCCTGAACACTTCCTTTCTGTCCTAGGGAGGTTTGAATGAGCTCTTAAGCAATTAAAAAGCCTTCAGACTACCTCAACTTTTCTATATTTGCCCAATATTTTTCATACTCCTAGTTCAATAGCAATGATCTGTCTATAAAATAAAAGTGTGAAGATATGAAGCAGGAGAAAGGTCTAAGGACTGAGCAAAAATGTGGAACAATCATAGCTCATGCAGATGCCTCAGGCCACATAATTTATTGAAGAGATGGATAACTGTTAACACTTGTAGCAATGCRGAACTTAATTGCCTCCAGCTTTATCGCGTGGCTCTTTAACCACTGATGTAAAGTTGCTTGCAAGCTCCTCGGCAAAAATGGAATGTTTTGAGTGAGTAGATCAAGAGGGAGAAAAAGAATGTCACTTCATAAATTATTACTTTGTTTATTCCCAGGCTGTGTTCATTGCCACCCCCCTCTTCGTGCCTGAGATACTATTTACCAGGTTCAGGCATCATACTTTAAACCTGATACGCCATTCCAGTATTACAACCTATTTAAAATTCTACTTGTAATAATTGATCTTAGACCTTGGTAGTATTTTAGTCTATTTTTGCTACTGTAAGTAAAGTAAAGTGAACATAAAGTGCACCTAAGAGCTTAAAAGGGAATTGCCTGAGGATTGTGGATATGTCAACAGTCCTGACTGAGGGGGTAAATAACAGACAAAGAACACTGTGTACCCAGTTGCAGCTTGTTCTGACACAGAGAAATTTGGAAGTGAGGCTGCCTACCTACTGTAGGCATGGTTTTACTAATGGGACTAAGAATGACGTAGACATATTCTTCCTTCAATGTAGGATTTGTATCCATCAGGGATCCACAAGCTCCTAGAACAATACCATGTTTTTCCCTGAGTCTTCAAAGCCATGTGCCAGCTGTAAATCCCAAGAGATAATACAGTTCCAGGCAGTGACAGGCACATGTTTTCCCTTGTTCTCAGCTTGTCATCATAATCTTGGTCTTGATGTGAAGGGGGGAAAGAAGGGAGAGAGAGGGGAGGATCTTATTTCTCTCAATCCCTTTTATTAATATGACTCTAATCAGCCTTTCTCTGCATTTTGTCAAAAGAACTGCCATTGGGTGGCTCACCTGCTTGTCAGTGTCAAATATCACAGGGATTATTTTCTTTTACAAATTATTAATGTAGCACTTTAGGAATCTATAGATCTGAAAAGTTTTGTATGTTTGTATAGTACATCTCAAGAGAAAACAAGCCATTCTTTATGCATTTTTCAACTTTCTGCACAGAAATAGGTTCAATTCTCTGATGCATTCTCATCTACACACAGCAATAATCAGTGTTTCTGCCAGTGGTGTACAAACACTTAATGCTATACAAAGCTTAACTGTAATTTTCAGTACTTGTTTTATGGACTTTCATACATTCATGTGCTTGTCAGAGCAGCAGTTAAATAAAACTGAACAGCCTCACTGGTTTCTGCATTCAGGAAATACATTGTGGGGTATGAGTGGAGATTTGTTKACAGAACAGCACTGTGAGACTGCCACCACAGTCAAGGTAGCACAGAACTACTTCTGTGGTTAATTAAGGGGTTTTTATTTCTACAAATGGCATTGTAGCTCCATTAGCAAGCTGGGCAGACTAATAATTTCAGAAATTGAATAAAGGAAAAAAGATAAAATCACCTATATCCGTCATTTTTCACCAAGAAATTATGCAAAACTGATGTYTGCTCTGGCTAATTTTAAAAATCTTTTTGATTTTGAAGATAAGGGAGTAGATTTTAAAGTGATTTACTGGGCTGTTGCAGTGCAGGAGCCATGCCACTTGTGCCGAGCTTGGTAGAACTTTTTTAGCCAGTACATGCTTGAGAGCCTCTCATGCCTTCTTTCAGCATGCTGCTTCCTATTTCTGCTTATCTTTCGTGCGCTCATGATAACAGGAGCTGGAGTGGAAATAGAGCAGTCCCTTCATGAGCAGGGACTCTTTTGCCTCCGGCAGACTTGAAGCATTAGCAAGTGTGATAGCATCCAACAGCTTGGATGTGGTGCTGTGTTCCCTTAATTGGGGAAGTGGTGTGCATCTGCCAGTTGAGTAGGCTTATGCTTCCTAAACAACAAGTTTCTCTCTGCTATACCGCACACTTTGTTGTTCAGAGAGATCTGGGGARCCATAGCTGATATTGTGACAGCAACCAGCTTTTATTTTTACAGATAGGCAGGGATGTCACACTAGGTATGGCTACAGAAATGGTTTGTGTGTTAATAACATGCACATAGGTTAGATGGAGGGAGCAGACATCAGCACTGGACATGGGAACGGCACTACTTGCTAAGAATTCCTTTTGAAAACTCTCTTAGGAACCTACTGTGCATGTGTGTAACTTGTAAATTGTCACTGACAGCAATAAATAAATTGTCACTGACAGCAATGAAAATACTAGACTTTGCAGTGGGAGGAAAAGTTTCCTCTTTGGAGAACTTGTTCACTGAGGCACTGGGGAAGAGGACAAAATAGATGGATTATAAGGATAAATAAGAAAGACTAAAAGTCTAGACTGGAACCCTGGATTGAGGCTGGACCTTAATTAACAGTTTTTACTTGTATACTCAACAAAAACTGTGTGTTCTGAGCACTTAAAACTGTAGTTCAGATTTTTATTTACACCAGAACTTTGAGGTGTTTACACTTGCTTTAGATTAAAAGTTTCTGGTTATCTTTAAATACAGATCAAATATAACTACATGAGTTTCTGTACCATAATTTAAACCACTGCCTAGTAGTAATGAAGATCCAAGGCATTTGGGTTTCCCTGTAATGTTCAGGCAAAACTTTAAAGTGGAGGAAGATTTTTCAGTACAGTTTTGTTTTGGGTCCATGCCAACTTCCAGAGGGAAAAAAGTGCAGGAGAAGCAGCCCCAGAGACCCCCTTCTGACAGAGGGAAGGACAAGCATAGCAAACACTCCTGTTAAGCTCCTTGGTCAGCACCACTCCACTGTCTCCCAGTGGCTGCTGGTGTTACAGCTACTGTGAAGAGGCTCCAAGGAGCAGAGGAACTCAGTAGCTTTATTCAAGCACAGAAAAAAACACCCAATCAAAACCAGAGGTCAGCACCAGACCATTGCTCTGTATTTATTTCCAGAGTTGATGTGAAAGTATTAGCAGTCATTAGTGTTTCCACTGGTGTCTATAATGCATAAAGCAAAAATATTAGGAGAATTTAAGCCTGAGGCATCATTTTCACAAGCTCTGTTTAGACATATATTTAGTTTAAAACTTTGATAAAAGACACCATGTAGAGTGAAAGGTCAATGCAAGTAGCTTTTATTATGATTATAAACAAGTGTTGCTCCTTTATTTGATTTAAACCTCACAAAGAAAAATACTAAACACAATTTTTTCAAGCATATTAAAAAAATCCTGTTTTCTACTTGTACATTTACTAAAGCCCAAGCAAATAGGAATGTTGCCAGTTATTTCAGAAAAAGCATGATTGACCCTATATATAGTACTGAAGCAAAAAATACCCCAACTAGTTTATTCCCACAAAAGGAAATCACTAATTTTACTAAATAAGCATTTCCTTGCAGACAGCTGTGTAAAATTACTATGAACTATTAAGAAGTTAACAAATTTCAGAATCTTGTTTATAATTCTTGTGAGTGCTAGCAAAAGAACCAAAGAGGGTAGAATTTGATTAATTTAAATATTTTACTGTCAAGATCAGCTTTGTCAAAATGTACAGAAAATGCTACACATTAATAACTATAGTCAGAAGCTCAGCATTTCGAAAGTTGCCTTTTTTTAATGAAGTTTGCCTTGTTTTCCCATAACTTTTTTTCCCAGAGATGAATGTATCTGGCTCTCATTCTGGTGTCTTATTCTTTTTTTAGCTTCCTGAAATGACTCATATTCAGACACGGCGACCCTGGTTGATGTTTCTGCTACAGAACCTTGGATTACTATTAGGCTGGCTTTGCCTCTTACTTTTGGCTATATTTGAACAGAAAATTAAAATATAAGTTTTCTGTCGGAAATCTCGAAGTACCACTTATGACAGTGGATAGCACTATTCACAATTTTGTCATGTCTGCCATAGTGATATGTAAATTAAGTTGCTGGGATTTTATATCTGAATAGTAGATAACTATTTTACTTTATTAACTTATTGTTCAGATTTTGTAATTATTTTTTTTGTAAACATGAATGTTTAGAATTATGTTTTATTTGTTACTGAGTTTACCAGATCCCATGCTCAAACTCACAGGAGCTTTTAATTAGTTTTTATTGAGACTGTTCTAGTTGAATGCTCTAAGTGATCTCTGCCAGTCCGATYGAAGAAAAGAATAAAACACTTTTATATGCAATAATTAAAGTGGACTAACCATAGTTGAATAATTTGAATAAGGAATGGTTTTTTTGCCTTTTAGTAAAAAGAATTAATGTATTTCTTTAAATCTAAAAAGCATAGCAAAGCTAAATTTCTAAATGGCATATAGCAATCTCATAAGGTCTGCACTATCTACTTTATCAACATAAAGATTCTCAGCAGTCACATCTTTCTGGTCCACCGTGGCAGTAAAAAAAAATGACAAGTGTAAATGTTGAYGTTTATGACAGAGAAATTTGAGAATACTCTTTTCTGACTATAATACAGCTTCTCACATGTATGATGGAATCTGTGACAGTCAAGCACTGGACTATCTACCTTTTGCATTATTTCATCTCTGGTGATTGCCTATAGCAAGTGTATATGAAGCATTATAAGAAATATCTTTAAATTGTTTTTCCCTGATATCCCTTCCAGGCTCCTCAAATGAAGGGATTCCTTGAGCCAAGTGTTGCTTCTGAGACATCACATTTGATAAACACCAGTAGTGCCTTCCTGTCAGCAATTAGCTTAATCATACATATGCAATGTGCATTGTGGAAAGAGCTTTTTCAATTGTCTAGAGTGCAAGTGGCCTCACTGCAACTCCTCCCACTCTGAGAGATTGTAATTAGTACTGTGGATTTCAAGGTAATTCTGCATAAATTTAGGTGAGTCAGTTAATTTAGTATTGCAGAAGCAGGTCTGAAACAAATATACAAATTCTGATGTGCTGAGTAACTTCTGGGAGGTACTGAGCAAAACTCAGCTGTGTGATTCCAGCTGTTTACATGCTCTCAGTTTCTGGTGTAAGGCCTTCTCCCCTAYCTTATTTATACTTTTGTGTGAGAACTGGATTACACTCTTTCTTCCTCCTCTGATGAGCTGTGGAAATAGAGAGAGCAAGTTTCAGAACAGATATATACTCTTTATGCAGCAATTGAAAATTTTCTTTTCCTTGTCTTAACTCAGCCTTGAAATATGGCTACATTATGACACAATATGACCATCTCACAGTGTGTCCTGTGTTTATTTGATAGTTTCTAGTGAAAGTACAATTATTCTCATATTACAGAGGGGAACAGAGTCTAGTCTCCTAGAGCAGACTCTCAGACCTGCTAGTTCTCAAAAGCTTCATGAGCACCATATGAACTTATCAAAATACAAAGTGAAAAAAATACTGAATTTCACTGTTTATGAAAGCYCAGATTCATGGGCTTTTGAACTCTTAGTCAATCACAGACTAACCCTAAGGGAAAAAAAACAGAGATAATTTTTAAAGTAGATATGCATTCATTGTTAGTGCCAGTTAGTTATGAGAATCTGTAGCAAATACCCCAATGTAAAACTAGACAAACATGTGTATACCTTCAGAAACSTTGTCCCAAACAATTTATCCAAGGTAACACAGGAAGTTTCTATCTGACTAGGGGAATGAACTGAGCTCTTTTTAAGGCCCAAGGTAAAATCCTAGTTTCTTTTATTTAGGTGTGCAAATATTAAGATTGCTTTTTCTGTTGATGTAACTTTGAAAACTGAGTTGAGAAGGCATGATTAATGCTTCTCTTTTCAAAGTCTACCTTTTTTTTTTCAGGAGTTTGTGCTTGCTTTTATTAAGGTAATATTTTTTAAAAGTGGTTTCTCAGTATTTCATCTGTTTTTATTGGCACTGAGTCACTTCATGACCTTCAGCTCTGACAGTCAATTCAAGCAATAGCAGGGCATCACTGGACGTAAGCAAAATCTATTCTTGTATCAGATGGTGCAAATGAATATTGGAAACATTCATTATTTCAAAGAGAAGAGTTACCGCAGTTTGAATGGTGATGTATGCCTAATGTTTGCTACCACAGAAGCGAGATTACCAATATGATCACGTTTTGGTAATGTTATTGTATTCTGAAATATTTGACTACTATTTATTAATATGTCTGAAAGAAGGCAAGTAATTTCTGGCAGTGTGTACTTTAAAGTTGCATATGAGCATAGGTTCACATCCTGACATGATCTGTGAACATATTGGATCCATATCTGTTAAGAAAATGCTGTCTTTTGGCTATATATATATGTATTTATCAGGCATCTTGATCACATTTAACAACCAAATGTATTTATACAGCTTCCACCACAGGCATAGATATGTTGATCAGAATGCCGCAGAGCTCTCAGACTTTTGTGGTGTTTGTCAGTAAGTGAGTAGTTCTATGACCATTTTGCCCTAGTGTCAAATTCAAACACCTGAAGTCTCATCAGCGTATGAAAGTTTGAATTCCTGTGGCACTTATGAGAGAACTTATCTTACTACTTAAGGTTCGTGCCTCTGCTGTAAATCTCTTTACATTAGTGTCTTTAAAAAGATACTGAAGGTGGAGCATTACCACATGTAAAACAAGACTTCTTATCTTACAGAGGGCTGGAAACTGTTCCTATAGATCACTGAAACAGAAAAGTAAATAGGTTTTAAACCGAAGAGGTTCACCTATAGAATTCATCTTTTCAGTCAATGTTCCCCAAAAATTCCAAGAAAAATAATAGGATATGGTTTTGTGTCTTTACAAAATAGAAGATTGTGCACAAGTATTTTTATGATGCATTCTCTTTTAGTTTGTTTTAAATTTGTTCATACAGATTTGAAACAGACCTGTTTTTAAAGCCAGGAATGTCTTTCTGTTTCCCTAAAAACCTAACAGATAGAGAACATAATACGCTAATGTTTTCCTTGAGTCAAATCCTGAGTAAGGACTGCAGAACTTCATCACTTGCAGCCCTTAAATCAGGACTAGGTTTCTCTGTAAGAGGTATGCAATTACTCAAACAGATTTTATGTGCTTGATGGAGAGATTACTTGGTGAGGTTTTACAGCCAGTCAGTTCTAACTAGATAATCATAATGTTCCTTTGAAACTTTAAATATATGAATCTATAGATACAGGAATTTTTCTGGAAGAAGCTGCTTAGTGTTTCTCCCTTTCATCTATTCTTAGTTTTCAGGCACTCTCAAGATGAAAATATAGAAAAGATCATGCTTTCCTTCACAGAAAATTAGAGAGAAAAGGAAAGGTGGAAAGAATTTGTCTGCTATACTAGTTTTTCTTGAAAGTTAAATGGCAGAAGGCCTCATAAAAAATACTTCCAATTCCAAACTACCAGAGCTCCTAAGCATGAGAGCTGACCTTGTACCTCTCTTTTCTGTATATGTTACACATTATCCAGTGACTCCTAAGATAAATAGTACCTTCTTTGCAGTCAGTTATACTAATGCCCTCAGAAGTTTCTGGAGCTCATCTGCATGTTTTAAATACTGCCATCTATTCCTTTACTGTATTTTATGCTTTAAACATGAACGTGGCATTTCTCTGGAGACAGAAAAATAGCTTTTTCATACAAGAAAACATAGTTAGTTTTGATATTTATGCTTGGATTGTTTTTCTATCACCTTGCCATTACACTTGAGAAAGCAAATTATCATTTTAACAGTTTTAAGCCTGCAGCTAGAAATGAAAACCGGGTTTATATCTCTCTGATGTATGGGTTAGGGCTGATACCTTATCAATGTTCTTAGCTTTTCTTTCTTTGCTGTAACCTTTTGTCAAGCCTTCCCCTCATTTTAAAAATAAGCTGCCTTCTATTGTGAGTGTAGCTGTAGGAATGTGACTACAGAAAATACAAGCAGTAGTTACACAATGGCTTTAATCAAAACAAAAAGTCCTGCAATTTATTTTACTAGACCCACCTACATTCCCTTCTCCCCAAAAGAACAAAAAATCCACACATGGAGCAGTTGCTCTGGGTCACGTAGGGGAATGTAAGAAGTGCCTCTTTCCTTTTATGTCCCTGATAACAGGGCCAAGCACAATGGGAGACCCTGCACAGACGCCTGGATGCATTGAAGTCGGTGCCAAGCTCCCGCCGGCGGAGCGCGGAACAGCATCCCGGGGCAGGGGTGCAGGAAGCCGGGGGACAGGAGGACAGGGACAGAGCAGGCGGGGGACTCCCGAGGGGGASCCGAAGGGTGGCACTTCAGCGCTTGCAGCGGGAGGATCCAAGGGTTCGCAGCTGTCTCYGTGTCACCCTGCAGCAGCTCACTGCGGGGCACGTTCTCAGATGGTTCGTGTTGCCTTGGCTTTGGAAGTCAAAGACACCGTGAAAGCGGTCTGGCCGATACCCGCTGAGTGCGGGCTCCCCCGGGGCAATAATCCATGGGATCCCAGCAGCCAGGGTGATCCCAAGCTCTCCCAGGGTGGTCCATCTCCACATTACATCTGCAGGGCACCCAAAAGGAGCTCGACGTGGCAGTCTCTCCTTGCCAGGGTCTCAGCTCTGACATTGCCAGAGAGCATTAAACACAGGATTACCTGGCAACCTGAATGTGCCTAGCAACCATTTACATATTGGCCCAAGGTAATGCCAACCAACAACTAATGCAGTGCTATAGATGCGTCTATATGTGACATCACTTTGTTCCACTGCAGCTGGCTGCAGAACCCTCCCTCATCCTTTTCCCAGAGGCCAGCAGGACCTAATTTGACCTATCCAAGTGAAGTGACAAGAGATATGCATAGAGAAATAGACTAGTCAATCATTATGACATATTCCAGTCTTAATTTAAGATCACACCAAATTGATTTCTATGGACTCTCATGCTGCGGGGAGGGCACCAGGACAACGCCTGCACTGCTCTGTTGGGTAGCTGCCCAAGCTGTTCTCGCCAGGGTACATGGTAGGCAAACAGCAGCCATAGCTCAGGCCTGGCAAATGTTTCAGAATATCCCAGGTGTTCCTGTATTGCTGCACCAGCACTCCACCTTGCAGAAAAACTCTTTTTAGCTTTTCTGGCAAGGACTTTCTAGTGTTTGTCCTTCCACCTGCTATGCAAATACTATAACCCATATGATATGGGCTCTTGCCTGTTCTTCTCCGCCACCCATGCTGATGGTTTTGGACCACTGTATTGCAACTGCTTATCTCTTCTGATGCCCAGAAATGGAAAGAGAATGTTGGAGATTTCACTGAGAATTACACAGAAGGAGATATTACTATATACACAGTGGTACCAGTAATGCAACTCTTTTTGGAGAGACACCGCTGTGAGTACTGAACACAAACACAAGTAAGTTATCTTTTGATTCCACACTGAAGTGTCTTGGTGCTGTCTTGGTTGTCTTGGGTGGTGTTATCACTAACAACTGGTAGTGTGTCCCAATCTCAGGACTTCAAAGGCCATCTACATGTTCCTGTGCAAAGGCATAGCGTGAGCTCTGGAGCAAGAGTGCACCTACTTTTTGACTGCCATCCCAGTCCAGAAAGSGTGGGTATTGAATTTAAGTATACAACCCAATGTCAGCTATATGCATGGTACAATGACTCAGGAGCAGGTAGTTATAATTATCAGCAAGTTTAGAAAGTTGTAAATGGACAATATACATCTGGTGGTTTAGTATGCCCAGGACAGCACAGCAGAATTACAACATCCACACTGAGCTATAGCCGTGAATGCAATTCTTTTCCCAGGTGCTATCCCCATGAGAAGTCCCATGCATGTTAGAATCATTCTGTTATACTCCAGAACTTCAATGACAATAATTTTTTGTGCACTTTGAATGAGGTTTCAGAGAAAAAGATGGAATGGACAATAAGGCCTCTTCTGTAATATGGTAAAAAAATTAACACAAGGGGCAATGCACTCTAAATTGCACAGTGATTCATCATCCTGCACAAATGCAAAGTATCTCCCTTTTCACTTCGAGACAAACAGGGCAAAACTGATATATAACAGGAAAACCGGAACAAAGACATGTCCAGGAGAAAGTTCTTGTAAATGACTGTGTAAATGGCAAAACAAACAACTACATGAAGAATATTACCCCCTCCTCATTGTGGTACATTGTCATTGGCAAACACAAACCCCACACAGTTCTCTCAAATGTTGCCGGAAAATATTGTGCCTAACAAGTCAAGTTTTAACACCGGAAATAGTTCACATATTACAAAACAGATGACTTTTAATAACTCTTGAACTTGAGACAGGCATTGAAAATATGATCCATATGTTCATAGCCATGTAGTTTGGAAAATACATATTCATAGTTGATGAAATCAGTATAATTTTGTGTGCAGGACTTCCATCTCAAGTAATGAGAAGCGAAAAACTTATGAGAGCACAGTCCATTTTCTMTCATTTCCTCCTATCATAAAACCTAGTTTTCAAATTGGCTTTTTGTACTTGCAATTAGCAAGAATATGCCATTTGTCTAGACAACAGAGTAGCTGAATATCTGGTGTTTCTGGCATTATTAAGGTGGACTAAGAAAGCACATGACTATTTGTTGTAAATTCCTTTCTAGCATGAAATATTTTAATACACCATCAAAATTCTTAGRTTGGAGTACACACAATTAACCCTTCATTCTTCTGTGATTCCTGCTCATGGAACTGTGTTTTCTAAAAGTAATTAAAAGGTACTTCACTTGAGTGAAATGGCTTTTTTTGTTTCCTTCCCTCTCTCTCATTTAATTTCTCCCAGCAATATAATGCCTGCTATGAGTTAAGTTTCAGTTTTAGTGGAGAAAACCTGATTTGTCAAGAGATTTTTTTACAGACATTTCATTATTATAGTGTGCGTTGGATCATGGGCAAGAGAGACTTCAGAAAAGATGGTCTGAATTGTAAGGAAGCGTAAATAGATCAAGAGGTTCCTACCTCTTTTTTTTGGTTGGTTGAAGGTTTTTTGCTTGTTTGTTTTATTTTCTTATTAGGAAGCATACTCTACTTTCTTTTAAAAGGAAAAAAAGAAATTATTAAAAACCCCACAAAATATTTAAATGTCAAGGTGCAAATACCAACACTGGTATTCACCAGTTTACACTAGATGCAAGTGATCAGGTCTTCTGCACATCTTCAATCACTCTTTTCTAAAGCTATTGCTTCRCAGCTGAGACATACTAGCTGACACTGGGTGTGTTCCTAATCTTTTGCAGATTCACAGTAAAACAACTGCTAACTACTTTCATTTTTACAGCCTATTAGTATTACAGAGGAAGACACAGAAAAACAGTTTCTAATAATGTATAAATATTTGATTTAGGCAGTATAAACTGAAAATTTGCTGATGACTTGAAGTAGATATGAACTTGCAATATGCTCTTGCAGTTTATAGTTCTGATATGAATGTAAACCATAGCAATAACAAGAGTTGCTTTTGAATATCTCRTATTGATTTCAAATAAGAAATATCCCATGCTTTTTCTTTTTCCTTCAGACTTCACAATGCAAACGGTATCTCAGACAGTAAGAGCAAACCTTCAGGTCCCTGGCTTTCTCAAGAATTACATTTTTGTATGTTCAAGATGGGCATTTGAATAGTAAAAAGGCCTTTCCTGTCTTCTGCACTTTTGTCCTACTTATTTCAGAAATAGGCACCTTTTACAAAGAATTACCAAGCTTGTTCCCCAGAGAGGTTGGTGGTTCATATAGTGAGACACAGGTAGTCTTGGCAGAAGAGACATTCACATTCATCTATTTGTGGTTACTAAATAGCATGAGATGTCAGACGCAGACTTTGCTCTCTCATGCTCTTAAAATCAGTGAAACTTTGTAGCATGTAAAGAATAAACTACTTCTGAATTCTCAGGTTAGTTTTATATTGGCAAAATTTTACTAAAAGTAGTAATTTCTGCTTCATGCTATTTTAAACAAAAGACAACATGGGCTTTTGCATTCTTTATAACAAAACTCCCAAGCCTGCACAGTGCCTCTCTTGCTGAGATCTACATGATAAGGAGATCATCTGAATTACAGCTGGCAACCAGCACTGTTTCTCAAGTACTGGAAGTTCCTAGGCAGTATGTTTGATGAAAAACACATTGCATGTTCATTTATCCCCTATGTCTATTTAAAATGTGAGATATAAACATCTCTACTACAGACCAAYTTAAAAAAGCTATATCTGGCTTACATCCTTCAGTCACCACAATGACATTTCATTAGCTAATCCATTGTAGAACTGATTTTTAACAAAATAAAAGCAAATTCAATTTGTTAAGTTTAACCAGATCATGTAACACCCTTCCAGTAAGTCTACCCCTTCAGTTCTAGCTGCCTTGTGTTATTGTTTTCTGGTGACAGATAGGCTGCTGCAAATACTTCTACCATAATTAATCTGCTCCAAGGGAAAAAAAAAAAAAAAAAACGAGTTGAAAGTAAACTTCTAAATTACTTGGTACTGCACCTGACAGTGTGAATGTGTCCTCAAAGTTTTTAGGTCTATGAAGCTAAGACGAATAAGACAAAATAATTCCCCATGCAGTGACACAGAAGAAGAAGTGTTTGATATCTCTGTGATGTCAGATAATAATCATCAATAATAATGCAACAGTTTTGGCACTAAGTTGCTTGTCTTTAACTCTGCCTGTTGGCTACATCTACTATTTTCATTCTAATTATACAATGTGCCATATAACCTACTCAAATGAGAAAATAATCAGGCTTTCTCAGAGAAAAGCTAACAAAGAAGAGAGTTCCTTCCCAAATGAGACTCTTTGATGCCTTGTCTATCACATTATCCCATCAGCTGAGTTCTGCAGAATGGCAAGAAAATTGAAAGACTTTTACTAGAGCTCAACAAAAAGCTCAAAAGACGGATTTCCAAACAGTTTGAAGCAGGACCATTGGGTGCTTCAAGTAACCCCTAGGGCTTGGTAAGCTTGTCAATTTGTCTATCAGTAGTTAGATACAACAAAAGAAACTTTCTTAGGTCTATGATCTTATCTCTGCACAAGGCTTTGAAAGGGAGCACTAGGGCAGTAGAACAGAAAAGAATTGTCAATGAAAAGCCCCAGATATCCTCTACAGAAACTATCTGTTTCTAGGTATGCCTAATGCAAAAGGTAGCAAAATATATTAATCTCACCTTTTTCTCTACAGTTGAGAGGCCTTTGAGATTGCAGGGATAATCCTTCAACCAGTCTGGATATAGAGAATTGGATGTAATCTTCTCGTAAGAGTGCACACCTTTTCTATCAAATATCTGAATCTGATCACTCTTTTCTTTTAGAGATTGGCTGAAGGAGGCTATTCTGCCAAATTGTATAAAACACAACTGAAGATCAGAATACTCAAAAACTAGCCCAGAACTAGTTAGTCCCATTTCCAGAGACTGCTTCTGCATTTTCTCCAGGGTCTAGTGTTACTTTGAGCAAGGACTACAATCCACAAATGACAAACTTGTTCACCAGGCTGAAGAGTAGCAGATTCAAAGAAAAGCTGTGAGGTGGGAAGACACCTCTGGAGATTCTCTAGTCCAACTACCCTTGCCCAGAGCAGGCTCAGCTAGAGAAGGCTGCCCGTGGTCATGTCCAGTTAAGTGTTGAGAAGCTCCAAGAATGGAGACTGCACAACCTCTCTGGCCTCTCTGCGCAGCCTGTGCCAGTGCTCAGTCACCCTGTTTCAATCTGTGCACATCACCCCTTGTCCCAGCACTACATACTGCTGAGAAMAGTCTGGCTCCATCTTCTGCACAACTGTTTAACTTCAAGTATTCATACCCATGGATATGGAGCCCCTAAGCCTTCTCTTCTTCAGGCTGAACAGTCCCAGCTCTCTCAGCTTCTCCTCATGCTGCAAATGCTACAAGCCCTTAAGTGCTTTGTAGAACTTTTCTGGCCTTGGATGTCCATGTGTCTCTTGTCCTGGCAGGTTCAGCACTGGGCCTAGCATTCCAGATAYGTCTCATCAGGGCTGAGTGGAGAGGAAGGGTCACCTCTCTCAGCCTGCTGGCAGTGCTGACGGACAAGCTGGACATGAGCCAGCAACATGTCCTTACAGCACATAAGGGCAAAAGCCTCCTTGGAAGGCTGCTTTCCAGCTTGCTCCCAGCCTGTACTGGTGCATGAGTTTATTGCTCCCCAGGGAGAGGCCTTGGCATTTCGGCTTTTTGAATTTGATGAGATTCCTGTTAGTCCGTTTCTCCCGCACATAAAGGTCTCTCTCAATGGCAGCACAACCCCAAGTTCTGTACCACCTGCAGGTCACATTCCTTCTTTTCTTTTTCTCTGACCTACTACCTTAAATTAATTCTCATGGAGTTCTAATGAGAATAGTGTGATGTAATCATAGTCCTTTGGGGAGTAGGAGACAGGGATTTCAAGCTCCTTCTGATAAAGGCAACAAGCCAATGACCCCAGCAACATTTCTCACACATTAGATATCTTGCCTAAGAATAGGGATCTGTGTTTTTCTCTCAACCATCTCTGGAAAGGCAGTGACCATACTTTTTGTCAGAGGATAGTTCACACATTAGGCAATTCTGAAGCATGTCTTGGCTGGGCCTTAGAAAATGCTTCATTTCTAGGTCCTGAATCCTTGAGAGATACATTCTGAATTGCTCAGACTGTGATAGAAGATGAATTTAGGGAGTTTAAAAATCAAATCAAGTTATTTAACAAGCTTATGTAACTCTAAAAATTATTCATATGTAGCAACTTTACCCTGACTTTGTCCTCTCCATCCAGCCTTATAGAGCTCCAAG
This sequence comes from Amblyornis subalaris, assembly GCA_018881555.1. NCBI lineage: Eukaryota > Metazoa > Chordata > Aves > Passeriformes > Ptilonorhynchidae > Amblyornis > Amblyornis subalaris. The sequence continues at coordinate 3,828,694 of JACAXG010000047.1, read as the reverse complement.
AGTGTACTATATTCTCTGTCAAAGTACTGTTACATATTCTAAAGAAGGGAAGAGAATAAGATGAAACAGATATTGCATAGTTATTTTATTCTGTCTAACATTCCCAGCCAGTCCATATCCCTGAAAATTAGTACAGTTTATGCTGTACAAAGAACTCTAGAGCTACAGATTTTTGTGCTTAAAAGTTTAAACAAGTAAGCACTTTTGAAAAATAAAAATAAAAATTGGAAACTCTACTTACTACTGTCTTCGCATTTGCCAAAACTATGTCATTGTATGGAGTACCCAAACATTRTCTCATCAATCAGCTTGTTTGAGAATCTGAAATTCAAAGAATGATGTTTTCTTTTCATAAGTTAACAGTTTACTAGCTATCAATAAACTCCTTCAGCTTCCTGCACTGTACGGATCTGACTGTACTTTTCACGCTTTTGTTAATCCCAAAATGTGCCCATCAGATAAAATTTTCTATTTGAATAGCACTTCTTGACTTTCCAAAGTTGTTCATAAGTCTGGAACACGAGCTTTAAATGCCAGGTTAGTAAGATGTCTCTTTATGTGAGTGAATGTGTCCTCAGTTAAAGCAATAGCTCCTTACACTTCAGAGAATGCCTTAAGAGAAACCAGGAGAAATTAAAGATAAACGTGAGTGAACTACAATAATGAACTGAATACATTTCAAAGGTGATCTCAATGCATTTAATTAAGTAAAAATTTTATAAATCACAGACCCTTTAATTACAACAGTTTTCAGAGCCTCTGGCTCATGCCTATAGCAGTTTCAGGCCTGACTCCTGCTTGAAGTCATTGAAGTTCATCTACACTGGCTGGTTGTTCTCTGTGACAGCAGTCATGGGAGTAGTGCTCCTCTCTTTAGTGTGCTCATAACGCATGTTGCAACTTACTTATCCCTAACTTTGCACGTTTAATTGAGAGAGGAAGCAGGAGACAGACTAATAGTTGGTTGACCACAGAACTTTTACATCCCTGAAAAGTAAATTAAAGAATCACTGTAGGATGCAGTTCGCCCTGACTCTGAAGGCTTTAACAGCAGTTTCAACAGTGAGCTCCAAGTTACTCTCTTCCTACTCAGGAAAGGGTTTAAATGCAAGTCAAGTGCTACAACACTACTCAAACACGACAATATACAAAACAATATTCCAATTCTCAAAATTTAAATTAAAAGTTCAAGTGAAAGTTAAAAAAAATCACAGAATCAATCAGAGGATCAACCAGTCTGGAAAAGACCTCCAAGATCATCGAGCCCAACCCTTGATCAAACACCACCTTTTCAACTAAATCATAGCACAAATTGCCACATCCAGTCTTTTCTTAAACAACTCCAGGGACGGTGACTCCACCACTTCCCTGGGCAGCCCATTCCAATGTTTAGTCACCCTTTCTATGAAGAAGTTCCTTCTATTTTCCAACCTAAACCTCCCCTGGTGTATCTTGAGACTGTCCTCTTGTCCTGTTGCTGGTTGCCCAAAAGAAGAGACTGACCCTCACCTGGCTACAACCTCCTTTCAGGGAATTTCAGAGAAGGTCTCCCCTGAGCCTCCTTTTCTCCAGGCTAAATATCCTCAGCTCTCTCAGTTGCTCCTCATAGGACTTACACCCTAGACCCTTCACCATCTTTATTGCCCTTCTCTGGATATGCTCCAGCACCTCAATGTCCTTCCTGAATTGAAGGGCCCATTTAGGCCGGCAAAAGCCTGGAGAGAAAATGCTATCGAAAATATGATAGCAAGATTAAGTTTTTTGATGAAGCTCTAATGAAGAATTGTCCTGTATTTGTATTTTGTAGACTGAGTAAATTTAGATTGCTTTTGCTTTATGAAGTCTCCCATCTTCTCAGATAAGCTGTATGTCTGTAGCTAACCTCACAATTATCCCGACAGAAGAGATGTTTTACTTTGTTGTAGAAAATTATGAGACTAATGGGATGGTAAGATTAATTTAAAATACGAAGAGAAAACGTTGCCTCTTTCTAAGTGTAGCACTCAGTTCATATATTTATCCATTCACCAGAAAAAAATGGAATTGCTTATTTCTTGCTATCAAAAATTTATCGGTATTTATAGTTGCAAATATTTTTTCTGTAGAAAACCAAAATAAAATCATTTCATTAACAGTGAAATGAATTCTTTGGAAGTTCACAAAAACACACTTCTGCGCTGTTTCACTTACTTTTGCTCCTTTGATCACATGCTTTCTCAAAGGTTTATCAGGCAATCACAACTAGTTGGCACTTCACAAAGCTGCTACAAGGTAAAGTGAAGGGCATTCAGTGTGCTTATTGCAGCAATATTTGCTCCTGTTGACTTTTTTCCAAAATGTTCAATATTTGGTTCCTCCAGGGAAAGCTCTTTTATTTGCCTTAAGACTCCTACTTTACTATGGTACAATGATAGACAATCTCTTATGCTGTAAACAGCTATGGAATTGCAAACAACTTCTATTCACTCAATGTTTCAATTGCTATGTTTCAATAATATTTAATCCCAAGTAAATATTTAATGTGAAATCTTTAAAATGCATTTCCTTAAGAAGTGTACTTCCTATCCTTCTCATGACGCAAGTTAGTGGGTTTAAAACAAAATCCATTATATGTTCATTGGTTTGCAAACCATGGGATTTTTTAGACATTTTTGCTTGACATCTTTTAGTTATCAACAATAAAACAGAAGTTGATGATATGGCTGCTCTAGAGAAACTAGTATCTGTTTTCTAAATGTTGTAATTTTTAATGGGTCAGATACATATTGCTTATAAGGCAAAAGAAAGTAACAGTTCCTATCATAAATCATGTCAAAATACCAACAGTTTTAGTGGTGACACTRCCTGTATATTGCATGTTTGCCCTGAGAATACATTTATGGTCTGAAGAAAATGTGGAGATAATAAAAGTGGTAGTTAATGCATTCTTATGAATATTGTATATACTTCATACTAATCCCTTATTTATGGTGTGGGCCAGATCCAAGATGGCAGAAAAGAAAATCGATAGGTATTTTTCTGGTAGGAAAATTTACTCCATTGTTATGCACTAGATATCACAACAAAGAATGGCTGTTTCTTTTTGGGCTCTCCCAGTGAATCGAGGAGACGTGGCTGTCATCCTTAAAATTTTTGGATATACAAAACCAGGCTTTGCAATAAATATTTACATTTGGTTGTGGGTTTTTTCTTCATATATATATCTATATAGATAGATATAGATATAGATATATATAGATATATATAAATATATATGTATATATACACACACATATATACATATATATATATATAGAAAGCACTGTGCCAAGACCAAATGAGAAAGAGGCTTTAGACCTTCAAAAAATCTTGAACTAATATTTATCTCTTCTCATTTTACAGCATTCCTCTCTTTTAAATGCATTTTTGCTTCTCATTTGGGAATTTCCAGCAAGATCAAATTGACTGAGGCTTTTAACATAATGGAAGAGAAAATTGGAAGTTGCTGTGGAAAACAGGTTACTAACCTGTAAACTTGTTTTCTACCCAAGATCTTGTAGAGGTCCAGAAACTTCAGATATTTCAGGTCTCTTAAGTGATTATATTTTGTAAGGAAATAATAATGGCTATCCAAATAGATCTAATTTTAAAAGGTTTGCGTATTTAAAACAATGGCTGATGCAAAATCTTGAAGTGAGACTTGCATTTATTTATTTATTACCAAAGTAAGCTAAGTTGCATTCATGCGGAGTTACTACGTGAAATGGAAAAGATGGCAGTAAATGTAGCTACAGCATTCTCTGCTTTTTTCATCAGCCTGTAGAGCAAGACAGTCTCAGGATGAGAACAGTGGCTTTGCCCAGTGGAGCGCCCAGCTCAGGGCCAGGTAGTGCACTGCTGCTTCACTTCCACAGGTTTCAAATTTCTACCAGCTACAACAGTACAGGGGAGTTGTATCAGGATGGGGATTAGATAAATGTGTGACTTGGGTTTGTTGATTAGGGCTCAAATTTGGATTCAGTGGTATTGCAGTATGAAATTATTGCATCCATAAAGGGAAGAGATGTACACTCAATATTCCAACCTGGTTTTCGGGCTACTATGCAAAAAGGGCTATGTAATAGCTGTCAGTGTTGTAAATCCTCTGAAGAACAATAGTCTTAGCAAATTTAGAGAACTGCAATAAACCAGCTTCATCTTATGGCAGTTTTARTACTTGATAGAAGCCCAGAGCGCTGCAACAATCAAACCAGAAAAATCTGATCTCCTCTCTGGAGTGACTTATCTGGCAATGCTCAGAGAACCTGACCTAATTCGAGCTACTCTTCTTGCGCCCATGCTAATACGAAAAGTGACAAGAGCACTTAAAAATCATTCCTGATAAAATCTCAGGGGGAAAGGGTGGCTTGTGTCTGTATCCTACCTCATTACCCCAGCAGGCAGCTCTACAAACTGAGCTGTCTTAACTGGAACTCAAATGGCTCATCATTTTCAAGATAATTACAATTTAAAGTATGCTTCTATAGTAGCTTGAAACATTCCCTATGGCCTGTAAATGAGATGACTGTTTATAAATAAGAGCGCATATTGATATTGTTAATATTTAACTTTTCTCTTACAGATTTATAATAATCCCAAAATAGTTCATCCTTATAAAATACATAAGAAGAGTTTTGTTGACAATAATTGATTGTTTTAAATTATTATTAAAATAACTAGAGCTTGCCTGGTCTCTGCCTCAATTCAGAACTCTCCTACAGGAGTTTATCAATCAAAATAACAACTAAGTTATCCCAATTGGCTGTTACTCAGATGTAGTCATTTTAGAACAACTGATGTCATGAAAGAGATTTTTTTTCTTAATTATAATTACTTTAATACTATCCTGCTTGCTAAGATATCCTTTACTAGACTGGATTTATATTCAGGAAGCTGAAATAAAATACTGACTTTTAAAAAAGTTTTGCCTAGACCTGATACAGTGTGATGTGACTGTACGTGACACAACTACTAAAGTGGGTATGATGTTTACAAGTCTCTCAGGAGAGTTTTGTTGCTCAGAAATACCACTGGTGAAACAGTATTTCTGGAAGTGTTATCGCATGTAACGTTTTTACCAGCAACATTCTTATGCATGAGACTAGTGCTGTTAGATGTGTGTTCACATCATCATGGTTAATCTGAGAAGCTTCAATGAGTGCTACAGCCAACATATGCTTAAAATAACCAGGACAAAAAGCTGCTGTAAGACTCTAGTAATAAAATCACCAGGTAGAAATGGACTGATAACACAAATTATAATCAGAGTTAATACCAAAGTACAAGGGCATAGAATAACATGGAATAATATGGAACAACATTGAGCAATAGAGCAGCCGCTGCTTTGATGAATAGGTGAGACACCAGAGAGCAGATTTAGCACTTTTAGCCTCAAGAAAGTGACAAGATTTATTACGCAACCAATTATTTCCATTCTATATGGTGGTTTCAGTAGCTATTGGATCAAACAGTATTTCAAAACCACAGATATTTGGCTGATTGGTACTCAATATGCCAACCTGGTAGGTATGTATAAGCAGTAATCAGATAAATTCCAAACTCTGAAATGTAGAATCATACTTCATCTGTGTCAACAAACCTTATTTTTTGATTCTGCTCTGCTTACAGCTAAAACTTTTTCTGTGGTACCTCTCAGCACAATGTAGGTTTTTGACATTTTGTCCTTTTTCTAAGTGGGATGTACAGCTCTATGTTTTTCTCTTAAACTTCATGAAAAGCAACTGAGGAGCTGTAGAAACAAATGTCTCTTGGCATATACATACTTATTGGAGTGAAGGGGAATTAGTTATATAAGCCAACATTTTACAGTCTTTCCAAACCAAGACTAATTACCAGATGTTCAAGAAGCTTTGTCATTAATTCAATCAGTCCTGATGCCCTTGCTTTGTGGTATATGTGGTTGTTGCCTTTTTAGCACTGTATATTATTTCCTGTGGGGCTTCATCTAAAGGGCTGCAGTTACATGGTTCTTTGTGTGAACTGATTTTGCTGCACACATTTTTAGGCTGGTTTCTCTTGATTACGGTGCAATCTGGAAAGTGCCACCACAGGAGTCTAACCTGTCTGTGCTCCAAATGCATGGGGATTAGTGCCGACGGAAGTTGTGCGTGAGACTCACTCACAGTATCCAGAGAGCAGCCAAGCATCACTTCCCATTCATGACATTCTGCTGTGTTTGTCTTAGGGCATTTTGGCCTCATAGTTTCCATATATTAAGTCATATCCAGATGGAGCAATCTTCAGTTAAATCACCTTCCCTCTAGAACAGTAAGGAAAATGAAGAGCAGAAGCGTTGGAGACTCTGAGAGCCCTGCATTTAGCTTGCCTGTGAGTTTCAGCATGTCCCACTATAGCCAAGGATCACAYAGGCTGAAGCCATAAATCAAAGGTAGTTTTACAGAGCTGGCCAGCACAGAAGAAGCATGCTTGCAGCAAGACACAGTGCAGTGCGTGCCAGCCACCTGAGAACTACCAGCTTGTTCRGCTGGAATGTGCAGCCCTGGCTGAACCATGACACTTCCCTGTTATCCATGCCAGCTCACTTCAGCCATGCTCAGTACAGACTTGTGACTGCCAGGGATGCGCTGGGAGACACCTTTACACACTTTGCTAAACCGTGTTGTCACAGAGCCGTTGTTGTTCCACACTGAGCTTTCATTTACCCTTGGCTTCATAAATCTTTGTGGATCAGCAGTAGCATTTCTAAAAAATTTTCATGCACAGGAGAAGTGATGAAATAATTTGGATTTCCAATCTGCAGTGATTTGCTCTCAGCAAAGCCACTGACTGACAAATATTTAAGAATACATATGTTTTATGCCAGCAATGCAAAGATGCAATCTATCTGCAGATGTGTTTGTTCACAGTATTAACATCTTGGGATATTTTTACAGAGAGCAAGGGAAGTTGAAATAGAGGTTATGAACATGCCTCTTGACAAGGTAGGTTGTTGTTAATCTAAGGTCCCACAGAGAACTGTAATTTCCTACTGACAATGATACTATTTAAAGATCATCTGGTGCTTGTCATCTAACAAACAATGAAGGGTGTTGATTTTACTTCTGCAGCAGGTATACTTCTGTACTGTACAGCCTGAGGGCTTCACACTTTCTGAGATCTTACAGTACTCCTCTGATACCAGTGAAATGAGACAATTCATAGTGGGGTCCATGGCCTGTCTATGTCAACAACATGATTTTCCTCCTGCTAGTCTGAATGGCTAAGTAAAGATCAAAACTGCTTTGAAAATGTTTCATAATCTACAGAAAACAATTGATTTTCATCAAATACCTTTCTATCTGTGCTGTCACTTTTCAAAAATTTCAGGCTTTTATTACTTTTATTTTACCAGCAATTTTCTTTTGTCTCTTTCTTTCTTTTGTATTTCTTTATTTTCCTTTTTTTTTACCAAAATTGGCCTTGGATCACAGACAGATGAACCTGGGCTAAGGGTTACAAGTGGGGTTTACTGTATGCTTTTGCCAATATAGTTGACCAGTTCAAATCTAGTCCTCCTTTTTTGTACAAATTCTAAACCCACTTATAAAGTAATTGCATCGAAATATTCTAAACAAGTTTGATTCCACTTGTCTGGGTGATAACAGTGGTAGCAGCAAACAATTTTAAGATACTAAACCTTGAAAGACTTAATTTTGGTTTGGAGTGGGAGGATGTTTGGTTTTGTAATAAACTGGTGCTATACACTTGTTGCAAATGGCTCCCATTCTGATCATTAACTTTGAATGTAATACAACACTACTTCTAACTCTCTCAGCTCTGAAAATATAATCAAACTACATTTTCATAATATTGTACCTAAGTTTATTCTTCAGTGCCTTCCCTACCGAAGCACATGTTTAGTAAAGAAGGTGTGAAAGTGGTAGTGAATGCTGAATGTTCCATTGCCCTGGTAGGTTGTAATACATCATTTTACCTCCTGCGCATTTTCGTTCAGATTTTTTTTCAGTTAAACGAATTATTTTTAAAACATTTTGCCTTTATAGTTTTTGTACTTGTATGTTACATTTACAACCAATCTACCTTTTTAATATTTATGTTGCTCACCATTAAAAAAAGTTTTGTGCGTAGACCAACTGAACAAACAGGAACTACACTGAAAGAGTTTTTGTTTCTGTTTTTAAGGATATTTTGGTTCGTAATCTGATATCTGTTTTATTACCCAAAAGCCAAAAAAGACATTTTTACGTGTGCCATATCAGCTTTACCATTTTACCACCTTGTGTTTTCTGTACTTTTTTCATGTTTTTCTGTTTGGAATTGAATTTTTTTGTTTGATTCCATAAGTCTGGATTTTCTCTAAAAGATGTTGTGTAGTATCTCTGAAATTTTAGCTACTTCTAAAATGTAAGGTCTGATCTAAAAATAGGATTACTCTTGTAAAATGGGATCTGAATTGAGGTTCAGCAGTAGTAAAGACCAAACCTGAAAAGCCCTGCTGGGGTGCCAAGTGACCTTAAAGGCACTCAACTCAATGGACTTTGTATTTCTCTTTCAAGTTGCACCTGAGACCAAAGACTAGGTAACTTTTTCTCCCTAAGAAACACCTATAAGGATACTTAGATCCACAGTATTTATCTGTCAGGAGGTTCTTGTAACCACCACAGGCAGTGGATGCCCCATCCCTGAAAACATTCAAAGTCAGATCAGACAGGGCTCTGAGCAACCTGATCTATTAGAGGATATCACTGCTCATTGCAGGGTAGTGGACCAGATGACCTTTAAATGTCCCTTCCAACCCAAACCACTTTGTAATTCTATGATTCTACGATCACGAATGGTCTCTATTCTGAAAACACATTTTGATGGGACAAGGAATGAGAGGTAGAGTAAATATTAATTTTTAGTCAGATGGTTAAATATTCCAAGAAGTTTGGAATATCCAGAGATTTGATTCCTGTTCTTAAAGGACATTTTAATTTATCCAATGCCTATTTTGGTTAAAAAGTCAGTACAGTCTTACCTTGGAAACACTGTTTTTCCTGATCCGTAAGTTATAATTTCACTGGCTAATTATACTATTATTTCTAATCAACATTATATATAAAAATGTAAAAAAAAAAAAAAAAAAGATAGCATTTAAATTATACAGTGCAAGCCATTTGGTAAAATTACTAATTCTATAAGACATTCAGAATAACAAAAGCATTAAATGTACTGGAACACATATTTGTGCATGAAAGACACCCATCTTCGAGTTGTTTTCTTCCATTCTAATTGAAGCATGGTAGCCAACGCAGAAGAGTGGTGAATTTTCTTACAACATGCAGAATGTAGCTATGCACATGGAGATTATATACAGACAGCACGGCAGACCTTGGTAAATGAACTTTTATTGCAGTGGCAAACAGCAACATGAATGCTAATTAAAAAGAGTTTATAGGCTTGTTGCACAACAGCATATGTGCAATCCAAGAAAAGCAGGGCAGGCCCTCAGCTACGTAGTGATCTAAGGCTGCAGTGTGGAGGAGCACTTACAAGCAGCACCTAATCTGTTCATGAACTCTCAGAGCAAGGAGGATATAAGAAGTTTCTTTCTTCTACGTGATCTTCATGTAGATACTTTGGTGTGCACTCTGTTTTCATTGCTAATTGATAAAAAAGACATGTAAAAGCCCATATTACAACTTTAACCTCGTTTATTTAGGAAAAACAACAAAAAGAAAGAAAATTATCTGGTACACTTACTCTGTCTGGCAAAAGTTCCTATTAAAAGTCCTTTTAGTTTACACTAGTGTCTGAACAAGCACTGCAGACAAACTAATGCTTCTTCCAGAAGGAACTACACAGCAAATGAAGTTGGAATTGCTGAGTGGGTGACCACACTCAACTGGCCACTTTGCTGCTTTAGGACATTGCTGCTTCAGCAATGGCTACTGTTTGGAGAACTATTACACTGAACATACAAGTGAGAACCAAGAATTAGTCTTGTTTTAAGTTAGTATACTAGATTTGAAACMGAGGAGTTCAGGAGTTGATTCATGAACAATAGTTTGGCTACAAACAGCTAAAATTTTGGTTCTATCTCACTGTGTTTACTGTCATTGTTTCCTTTAGGCTGGGTGACATACATAACAAAACTGAATAAAACAGTATTGTTTTTGAAAAAGCATGCAACAGACATTTCTGTCAAAGAAACCACCTCACAGTGAACCAAACTGCAAATCCCAGAGATTCACACTAAGTAATTCTTATGACATTGGACATACTACTTATGCAAGCAGCCATTCACCAATATGTTATTCTGTTGTTGAGAAAACACTTTAATACACAGTGTTGTCTTTTTTCATGTGTGTGATCTATTCTAAATGTTTTGTGTCAGCCTGTAAAAACAAAACCATGGGATTTTGCTACGTATTAAATAGTAGATGAGTATTCAGAAGATATAAACATATTTACTACAGTAAATATTGAATTAGTTTGTATAAAGTGCTAGAAAAAACTTGCATGAAGTAAGAATTGTGTTAGTGTTTATGAGCCATACTGAGATATGTCCAATACATGAGAAAACATGTTTGGGATTCTGGCATCCAGTCAAAAACTAGTGTAGAACACTTTGTAACTCATGAAAGATTCTATAAAACTAATTAAGCTACTTTCATGAATGATTTTCAGAGCTCCTTTTGGTACCCTGATATACAGCTCATTCACACATTGGAAAACTATGGCTTAAGTAATAGCTAAACATGAATGGTTCTCTTTTTTGATGCCTCTGCCTTCAGGTGGGCATGAAAAATTGCAGGACTTCCTGACCTTTGAGTGGATAAACAGATGCACACTGATTATATCAGAAAAAAAAAAAAGGAAACAAAATAACTTCATGAAATTTATTTGAATATTGTCCAAACAAAGGCTGTAAAATCTCATCCTGAATATATTTTGTCCTCAGGAAAAATCCTTTATGGCTAATTACCAAAGATCATGATCCACTTCTTTTCTTGAGGAGGAAATTTTTTAAGGCTTTGCTCATTATCACTCCTTGAAATGTATTTTTCTTCCTGTTGTGCTAGAATATGCTCTATGTATCTTTGCAGAATTAGGTCTCTGGCTAACAGGATGTTTCTTTAGTATTTGTTGCCATGGAGCTGCCTCTGCCTATTGAATTCACCTGGGCAGACTTCAGATGGCACACCAGAGCTGATGCAGCCTGTCACTGACACGTGTCTTCAGTGACCACAGAGTTTCACAAACACCATATGGAAAAGCAGGTTCCGATCAGATTTCCTATTAAGGGATTGTTTTAAGTAATACTAAAGATTTGTTTTTTTACGGATGCTTTGTGAGATCACTGATGGCCTGAAATGCCCTCCCTGAAAGAGGAATACTTCCTTATTTTTGTTCTTTGTTGCCTTTTTCAGAAATGTGCATTCAGGAAACCAACCCAACAGTGAACATGGACGTGTTTCCCCATGGCTTTCACTGGGAGCAGCAGCTCCTGCACTGCACACCAGAGTAGAACAGAGTGGTTTGATTTTTAATGTCCTGGGTGGCACAGGCTTGGACACCAATACATTGGCTGTTGCTTTTAATAGATATGTAATTTTAAAAGTTGATCCGTTCCTATTATTTTCATAAGTGTAATTCCATCATGAAGAAAAAGAAGGGAAAAAAAAATTATGGCTCTTTCAAGCTATTCCTCCTGAAAAATAGACCAGGGCAAATTGGAAGGGAAATTTGTTTTCTCAGCATCTAATGATATAAGGAAACCATACAGATTTGAGAAACATGTCATAGAAAGTATTTTAAAATACATGGTTTCAAAATAATATGAAAGTATATATTTAGTTTCAAAATTTGATTGATACTTGCCAATGTTTTCTTCTTTCCACATGACTAGGATCAAAATGCTGCTATTAGGCTTTTGGCAATTTTTTTCTAGAAAAGTCATATGGGATACCGTTGCAATGTTACAACAGAAAATTATTATGTTAGTACTAACTTGATTTTTAGGTTTTTGAAAGACACTGCAAGGACAGTTACCTCAATAAAATTCAGGCCAGAGCAGTCAGAGAAGATGGTGAAACCTTATGCACCATTTCAAGTTTCAGGGGCACAAAGGTTTCCCTCGAAAAATTTTCTCTGGAAAGAGATAAGATGGTTTTGATGGCAATTAATAGACTGTGGCTATTACAGCATTTACATCACAGTACTAATGTGACTGCTGATATTTTATTTTTCGGAATAGGTTTTTCTTATATAACTTGAAGGGTGCTTTATTGCAAATCATTTCCTTACAAAACGAGAACTTCAATTTTGGTAAAGAYTGGGTGAAAGTTGAGTTGAAGAGGCTTAGCAATATGTGAGAAAAAGGAGGAACAAACAAAAGCTTGAAGACTTGTCTTTCCTTGCTTTCTTTTTCTGCATAAACTCAAATTACTTACCAAAAATTACTTTTCTGAAATCAAATCAGCGTTACTCTGCAGTAATATTCTCAAAACCAACCCTGTTTGCAGTTTGATGTTTATAGCTAGGCTGCCTTAAGGGTTGGTGTGCTGCCAGGAAGGAATTTTTCAGCCCTGCTCTGAGCTGTGTATTCCTGCTGTCTCCCCTTCCCCTTTCACCCTGGCAGTTGAACTACTCAGTCTTCATGGCAGGATGGCTCATGGAGATAAAGCAGCAGATTTACCCTATGGAAAGGTAATTCATTTTCAGCTACATTTTGCCTTTAGTTCTRGAGTGGAGTCCCTTGTGCTCCAAGAAGCAAGCAGAGTGCCATAGAGGATCAGGTTAGCACAACCAAGGAAGGGAGGAAGGGAAATGACATCTGGCAAATGTTCACTGTTAAAATTGACTTGATGGCAACATGGAGCGATGCCATCAGCGATTTGTGCTTCAGATCTGTGCATGTATAAATTGGCAAAGAATTTCAAACCCTCAGAYGTATTAACTCTGCCAACAGCCTTGGTAATGATGAGTTAACTGTCAACCACATTGATGGTTTTGCAATCCTCACACAGACTAGAGGTTGTAATTGTCTTTTCTTACACCATTTATTCTGAATGAAGTTTTGCTGCAGTGCCACAAATAGGTGATTATCAGGTTGAAAAAAAAAAGTCTACTCAAAACCAGAGAAGCCCAAACTGAGCACAGGGCTTAATAAAGGGTGGAGGAAAGGCCAACCTCAAGGAGCTGAGGAGAGCTCAGATGCTGTCCTTGGACACAGGCCACATGATCTATTAAAATCTGTCTCTCATGTCAGTAACTCACGCGGGCTGAGAATATTTCTGGGTGAGAGTGCTATAAAGCCTTTTTGTGCTCTTGTGATTCAAGTATTTAATAAGAGAGAAATGATGCTATAAATAGGAACGCCATAGTTGGTAAGGACTGGGGATACAAAAGGAGATATGCACTCTCAGTTATGACAGGAGGGCAAAGAAAAAGCAAAGAAAATATCAACTGAAACCAGCAACTTCTGCAGAAGTGCTTAATCAAACATGAACTTTGTATACAACTCATCGACAGCAAATTTGCCTCTCGCAAAGTGAACAGCTTGCGAGCGGGAGCGTGCCTTTTTTGGTCACGTTTTGCAAAGGGCTGAAAATATGTGCTTAGTAGGTGTTGTGGCTTTTTCAAGTATTGCGAGCCTTTCTGTGCATTAAAAGCATTTTTGCCAGTGTTTATATCTTGCTCCTATCTTCCATCACGTAGAAACCTTCCTCCTTCCAATCCTGTCTTCCCCTGAATATATTGTAACAATATTAATCAAGGGGTTTTTGCTGCATGGCACTTACATCCGAGAATAAAACATAATAAACACAAGCTGGAAGAATGGATCAGTTCATTAAACCCAGCCAGGTGGTGTTGTGCTCTGATACAGACTGATAACGGATTCAAAAGTGAGCCTGTCTGGAGTGGTTTTGTTCAGACTTGTGTGAAAGATAAAGTACAAAAATAAGAGGAATCCCTTCAGTTTGCACTTGTGACAGCCAGCTTCCAGTTTACCGCTGAAGAAGAAGATGAACTACGTCTGTTTTGAGATACTAAAACCAGGTAATCCAGTGAAGTCCTCTTTTCACAGTATTAAAATTCTAGCTACAATTCATTTTAAGCGGGAGGTGGCACAGAGTAATAGACGGCCTTTTTAACTGATAGTCCTAAAGAAATTCGCTATATCAGGGCTTTAAACATATGCTCCATTAGAAGCAATTTAGTAGCTTCTCAAGAATAATTGTAAGCTCTCTGGTCTGTATTCATGAAAGTTTTTAATGAACTCTCTTGGGTCTAAGTTATTAGCTTTTAGCTGCATTTGCACAAAATCAGCCAACCCTCCTAGGCCTATTTTTGCACATTCAGGTGATAGTTATAGCCTAAACCAAACCTGTACTCGCCACACGTGTGTACAAAGGTTAGGACATGGTGCTGACACCATATTCTTATATTGGTGGTAAAGAACAATTAAACATGCAAAGCAATACAGTCCTCCTTGCTCTAACAGAACATCTAAACTCTCATGCAACAAACCCAGCTATTTTTGGCACCCAAATCAGGTTATCTTGTTTGTCAGCCTAAGCTTTTGGGGTTGTTTTTTTAAAGGAAAAAAACCCTATGAACAAAACAGCTTGTATTTTCTTCTGGTTTTCTAACATTTACATGTTTATAAAAATCCAAATAAGCATGCACAACACCTCTCCATTGCAGATAAAAGTGTAAATAAATGCAGCACTGTGGTTTTCTGCTGAGAAGGGGTTAGGCATACCAGGTTGCTTTTCCCCTTGAGAAAGAACAAGCAATTTAGAATCTCTGCACATTGTTTTTACACATTGACCCTTATCCTGGAGCAGATGTGGCCAAAAACAGCATGCAGAGGGATGACTGCATGCATATGTGTTCAGCTGAAGGATTTTCACTGCTCATTTCAAGGTTAGAGAACTCGGATCAACTGCTAAACAAAACGAGTGAAACAGAGTAAGATACTCACAATTATTTTTCTAGGCTAATCTAGCCACTCATTATATCAAGGCAATGAATGGTAATTGCTGCTAAAGAACAGTTATGTAGAATGTTTTTCCTCAGAAAGAAAAACAAAATAAACTTACTAAAAATTCAGATGTGATTAGTGGGGGGGGGGGGTTCTTGTGGGTTTATTTAGAGAAAACTGTACAACATAACTATTTATATTAACTTTTTTTTAAGTCAGTGATTTCCCTTTTGTTTATTTGTGCCTTAAAAACTTCTTTCCTGAGTCCTTGCTTTCTACAGACCCTATATGTGCATAAACAAGCAAAATCATTACCATTATTTTTTTATAAAGGAAAGAAAAAAAGACAAATTAATTATAAAAGATATAAGACTGAGCACACAAAAAAATGAACTTCAATTGATATATTTAAGCTCTAATTTATAAGGGAGTAGAAATACTCTTTCAATCCAGATACACAATTTATGGTTTTAGAAACTTATGTTTCTAAAATGATCACTGCTACTCTTAAAGAAGGATGGTATACTTAAAAAAAAAGCTGTTATTTATATACTCTTTATAAAGTGAAAATCCAGGAGGCAATATGAAGGGCCACTGCTACATGATTAAGTAACTTCCACTCCCTTCTCTGTGCGAGAGAGAACAGGTGATCTCTGACAGATGCCTGAAAATCTACCAAGTAAATGTACTGAATCATGGTGGATCGTCAAGTGCCTTTCCTAGAGCATGGTTCGAAAGAGAAGGATAAATTGTTCAAAAGCTATAAAGGTGTTAGAAAGTCAAACCCAACATCTTTCAATAATAACACACCATCAGCAATCATTAACAGGAATACTGTTTCAGTTTTTCAGTAAATTCCTTAATCATGATGATGGTCACGAAAAGTAATTCCATTAAAACAGTCTCATTTGGAAGTGACAAAGAAATAACTTCTTCAAGGCCTCTGTTAGAAGGTGAAGTATGCGTTTTTCACACCAAATGTCTGAAAAGAAAATATCTTTTTGGTTATAACCACTCGGAAAACATCTGGAAGCAGTCCAGGTTCTAGCATCTTTATAGTTTCAAGATTGCTGAGCATCTCTATTGAATTACCTGAATGAAAGTTAAGCAATAAAAAACATACTTTTCACTTTAAATTAAGGTTCTGTTTTGCTATGGACAACAACAAAATTTTAGAAATTATTTTGGAAGACAATATTTCAAAATGAAATATGAAACTTTCTGGACAAGTGAAAGCTCTTCTTCAAACCTCAGAGCACTTCCACTTGCAGAGAAAGTCAATTCCTTCACAAAAAAATGGGAAGTTCCTGTAGGATTTTCACTATTCATATGAGAAAATCCATAGGGGTAAACTAATTCAGAGAGGAAGCTTATTAGCTATTACAAAAAATGTAATAAATCAACCATGCAATCTGGACAAAGCTTGAAAGTACTTCTTGAAATTGATCTGGCTTTCGTGCTGGCTTTGTTTCGCTGGTTTCTTTTCCTGAAAGTGACTATTATATTGCTTTTAGTAATGGTTGTGATTGAGACTGTAGGCCAGTCAGTTTCTAGACTGAGTTTGTACTGTTCACAATCAGCTGATGCGAGATTTCACGAACAGTCACAAAGTGATTCTGAAAACATAAGTTTCCCTCTCATGCTGCACGGAGAATAGCTAGGTCCAATCCAGTGAAGATCATGAAAGGTAACAAGACCACAACTATCAGCCCACTGCGGGCTTTTTGGGGTCAGAGGGTTTAGTCTCTAACAGGACAGTCATTAAGTTGACTGTCATAAAAATGATGTCATTCATTAGAAATGACAGATCATCTCAGAGTTGGAGGGTGATTTTCCCGGGTCAGGTTTTGAACAGGTATTTCAAAAGCTTCCTGTGGGGTACCTGATAGCACGATTGAGATTTTCCTGCTATAGGTTCTATAAAATTGGACAGTGGGCTTCTTCTCACTTACTCATCCCTTGTTGATATGTGCACAGGAAGCTCCACTACAGGCAAAACCCGTATCAACACGACCTATGGAACTTTCTCTGTGGAAGTGCCGGTTTGCTCGCTAAAACCAGAGGCCGGGCTGAGGCAGGCGGTGCCGTGCGGCCAGGGTCGAGACGTCCGGCAGGGCTGAAGGGACAAGCAGGGCCTGACCGCAGCCCTCACACCACGGTCCTCAGCCCCAACTTCGTTGCTCGCCGCTCGGCCACGTTCCCGCAGCCCAAGGGGAGCGCGGCGCGGAGCCCATCGCGGAGCCCATCGCGGAGCCCATCGCGGAGCCCATCGCGGAGCCCGCGCCGCCCCGCCCGCGCTGCCGGCAGGGAGATGCTCGCTGTCACTTTCCCTCTTCCCCACGCGCCGCCCCCTGCCCTCCCCCGCGCCCGCCGCCGGCGCTGCCCCGTCCCCCGGCGCCGAGCGCGCCCCGCCGGCAGCAGGCAGGGCAGGGGAGAGCAGAGCAGAGCAGATCAGGCAGGGCAGAGCTGGGCTGGGCAGGGCAGGGCCGCCCTCCCGCTCCTCGGCATGGCCGGGCGCTGAGCGGCGCCCGCCGCCCCAGCACGGCTCGGCTCGGCTCCGCACGGCTCGGCTCGGCTCGGCTCTGTCCCGCCGAGGGGCTCGGCGCCCAGCCGCCCGCTCTGCTCGCCAATGGTCCAGAGCGACATGTCCAAATCGCCTCCCAGCCCGGCGCAGGAGGTGCAGATGGAGCTGCTGGACAACCCCTTGCCCGCGGCGGCGGCAGCGCAGGTACCGCGGGGCTCGGCCGGGGCTGCGGCGGGAGCGGGGCGGGGGGCGCGGGGCCGGGCCGGAGGGGCTGCCGGAGCTCCCCGTCCTTCAACTTTGGTCCCCGCCGTCAGAAAAGTTTGACAGCTCCCCTAAAACGCCCGAAACCCTTGTCTTCGCCCCCACCCCCAAATGCCGTCTAATTAACGTATACGGGATGCTCTGTGCCATAGAAACATCGTAAGTCAAAAGAACCTTGCGGTTATTTGGAATATGTAAGACTACGTTGCTATTAAGCTCCTCTTCCGTGCATGTATTACTCACAGGCTACGGCTATTTTTCCTGGCTTCAGTAACCTGTTGTATCTGTACCTGATGCTTACACGCGCTGCTGAAACCTTCCTCATCTGTTCCGCGGACTGGTGACAATCTGTAGGTGAGGGAAGGCGTTTCACGCCGACTGTTCAGCCGGAATTTGGGGAAGGCTGAAGGTGTGGACCACGCTGCAGATTTAAGATGCTTGACTTCTGTGCAGAAGGTGGTTGTAGTCATCTCAGAAATTTTAACAACTCGGTCCGTGTGCACAGTTTTAAGGTGGATGGGTGATGAGAAGGAGGCAGGGTACGGATATTTGCGCACTTAGTAAAGACTTTGTATTTTGAAAATTTGTTCCTGTTTAATATATGAATGTTGCATAATATCTTCGAGTTTGCAATAGTTGGCTACAAAGACTTAACAGTGCTGTTTTAAAACCCAGTAAAAGGGTGGTAAAATCTGATTGTGTGCATTTTAAATTATAAACATGCATCTTTTTAGGACAGAGTTTTTTTCCTTTTGGGGAGGCAGTTTTTACTGTTGCTGCCAAAGCTCTCTCTGATGCTTTATTTTCTTTGAGAAGGTGGACCAGCTTCATCCCAGAAGTGCTTGATTGACAGAGGAAGACGCTGTCAGTCTGTTAGCAGRCTTGGTAATTGATCTTTACTTACTGGGGACTGGTGACAACAGAACAAAATCCAGGCAATGAAGCAGAGACTAGGTTAAGCTAAAAAAGAAAAAGTATCTCCTTGGATGTGAATTCGTCTGTAGCCTCCAAGCACAGAACAGACATTTCAGTAGGGCCATATGCTTTGCCAGCTTCTCTAGAAGCAGTGGCAAGGGAGCTAATTTCTGACCTACAGATCACCCCTTTTTATATCTTTTCAGCCCTAAGCACAGAATCAGCAACTGTCAAATCATATGGTGCCTCTCTGCTGTGGACAAATGTCAAACCCTGATCATAAAATTGATTTCTCACCCCTCCTTTTAACTAGGCATAAAGAACCTCTGTTTAGAGAGGAAGAATAGTTTGCTAACACCCACATTGTTTATGTTTCAGGTAATGCATTTATATTCTGTTTTATAAAACAGGTTTCTGAACACTCACAGCCAAAAAGATTCACTTTTTAAGACAGTAATAATGCAGCTTTTTGGTTCTGGGATGTTTTTCAGTTTTTGGAATCAAAGTCATCAGGCAGAAGAAGAATCATATCTTCTCAATATGTACTTGTTTTAGTCMTACATAAACCTTTGGTATAGAGGAAATAAGATTCTGGAAACAAAAGAGCCCCTTGTTTGAATAATAATGTAAGTTAATTCCTTAGCATGCACTCCATTTAGAGACAATTATTTTGATTTGAATTTTCGTTCCATTAACATGATTTTAAAAAAAAATCAATATTGTAAAATCTTGCTGCTTTAGAACACACTCACAGTGAGAAGGAGAGGCTTAATGAGGACATGTGAATTATCAAGTAGATTGCCTACAGGTACTTCAGTTATGTGTACCACTATCTTTTTCACTAAGGTACTTGAACATCAATCCTAGAAACATTTTAAGCCAAGTAATGTGTCAGGAAAAAAAAGAACCAACATGTGAGCTTATGGAGTGATGTCACTCCTTAAAGTATTCACTCTGAAGTGCTTCTGGGAACTATGATTTAGTGAAATATAATTGAAGAGCCTTTGTAGAGTTGTAACAAGTCTCAACATTTCTCTTATCCAAGAATTTTAATTTTGTAAAGCTGAGATTTCTTTTAACCTAGCTTAAAATCATGGTCAATATCTTGGATTGTGCCTGTCCATGTGGCAGAGGAGTGGATGTAGTTAACACTCTAGAAGTAATTCACTTAAAAGGTAGTTAAGTATGTGAAATATTCCTAGAGAGCATCTGTGTAAAAGATATTTCTTATTTTCATAATGCGTTTTCCTAACAAGATCTGCAAACAAAATTAATTGGGTGTTGATCATGACAGTTATACTGTATTTTCCTAGGGAAGTTCTTTGCACTTGGGACAAGATATTGGTGTATTTTTCTGTATTACCTAAAATTCTCTGGCTTTTAGGTCCATTTTACTGTAAAAACATAGTTCTAGTTACTCAGTGTGGTCTTAGTCTTAGATGGATCTTGATCTTAGATGGAGTTGCAATACAGTTTTAGATGTCCAGTTTTATCCAGACAAATCTACATGCTAACAGTTACACTGTGGACTTATTCACAATGTTCGGGTGTATGTCAGTGTAAAGTGGTAGTTTTAGGTGTGGCCCTTTTGTAATAAAGTAAAATTCAATTTTCTGAAACCATAAAAGAAACAAACTGTTCAATGCGTCAGTGTTTGGAGATCAGTACATTTTTTTTTTTTTAAATCAACTCAAATCTTCTTTTTAGGTCTTTACTTCAAGAAACCCTTTATTTTAGGAATCTGAATTAGTAGAATATTCAGTTTAATCATTTTAATCAGGTGCTATGCTGGTTTGTTTATATTATAAAATAGTGTATTAATGCCTTTCATGGTAACTCTTGGCGTCTCTTTTTTTTTCCCCTCCCTCCCAAGTAATTTTCTTATGATTGTACTTCAAAGTCCCTCAGTCCTCAAAAATCATTAGATTCAATTTCTATTGCTGTTTTCTCATCGTAAAGCTTCCTGTGCTGTGCATTAGGGACAGTCATAGCAAATCAGATGAGTAAATTACACAGGATGTTTCAAAGAAAATATGATGAAACATATCAAGCAACTCCAGACTACCTTGTGGAGGGAAAAGGTATCTTACACTGGATGAATTCTTCCCTATTCCTCATTATTATTTTCCTCTCGTTCTTTTTCTTGCCTTTTTATGCATCATCYGTCAGTGCAGGTCCTAACAACCTGGCACATTTTAAATGAAAATGATTCTCTTCTTGATTGTTTTCTTCAGCTCTTTCACCTGCATTCAGATTTCTTCTRTTACCTGGTACTGCTAAGTGCATCTGCCTTCTAAGTCTAAAGGTTTCATCATCCCTGGAGTGCTTGGCTCGGAGTTCAGGTTGCATTGCTGAAGGTAAACTGAATGCATGAGGCTTGGGACAGGCTTGTTCAGTTTTCCTTCTGTATCAACTACGATTGATGTTAAGGTGAATTTGAGAGTGATGTACATGTGGTGACTCCAGAATATCAGCTTGATTATAGGCCCTTACACTGACTGTTGTCCTTCATGAATCTCCTTCTACCTTCTCAGTTGCATAGCACCATCCCTTCACTGCCTGTCTTGTGGTAATGAGGAATGGAAAGAATATCCAGAGATTTATTCTCAGCAGATTAATCAAACTGCCCTCTGTCGCTCATTCTCAGCTGAGTTGATTTATGACAATTCATACCGTGTTTACCTATTCTTCAAACAAACATTTTGCAACAGTGTGTTCCCAATACTGACTTGCAAGACTACTTTGTAAGCCATAAATAAACAAAATTTATATTGCTTTGCTTACTTAGCGATACCTATTTGTTATAGAGGCATGGAAGGTTTTACTCTCTTCTGGCAGCATCCCTAGAAGCCAGATCCAATGTGGCAGCAGCTCAGTGGTGCATATACAAATGAAGAAGACATAAAATCCAATTCCATTCATTGGACTTCCTCATGGTCCTCAGCAAGGGGTAGTGTTTTGTCTCCTGATGTGGTAATCTCCTTTCAGTGTTGTATTCCTTACTGACAAAAATAAATGTTAATCCTTCACTGAAGAAAGCTCTTTAGGTTTAAGCTATTACTTTTCTCATGATTCTCCTCTCCTCTGCTCTTTGCATTATCCTGAACTCAAGCAGTAAAAGGTGATTTTGCGTGCTCATCTCTTCCAGAGATATTTTCCACTTGAGTATTACACATTATCAGCATAAATGTCTATAATAGTTGTTCTTTACATTTTCCTAGAGTGTAAAATCCCTCTGAAACAATTCAGCAATCTCAGTTCTAACTTATTTGTGTATCTGGTAACCATCTTCTAGAGGCAATTTCTGGTTTTGTCCTGTTTTGTCTCTATGGAAGAAAAGTTCCTGTGCTCTTCCAAGGCTGGCTTCTCTGGAGCCTCAGTTACTTTCCTTCTGCTTCTTTTACTCAGTTCTTTCCTGTGCCAGGATAGAAAAGTTTAAAAATCAAGGAACCAAAATCACCTTTCCTGCCCTCCAAGGGCTTGCCTTTGTCTCTGTCCTCAGGGTAGCAGACCCTTAGCAGAGGGAGACTGCCTCGTATTTGGCAGTTGCTCCCTGCAGGCGTCTTTCTGTCACAGAATCAGATCTCTTTCTGTTTGCTTGGTTAAGTGAAATACAGAAATCCAAGGAGAGCAGGTGGGTACAGGCTGAGGTACAGGCACGTGGCCTACAACTGTAGTTGCCAAATTTAAAAGGCTGCAGGAGGCACAGCGGGTTTTGGGCATGAGCTTCAGCACCTTCTGCTGTTGTGTGCTCCTGTTTTGCTGAGCTGGGAGCTGACATCTTCATCACCGGCATTACACATAGATGTGCAGCAGGTTTGTGCCGAGGTGGGTTTCCAAGGCGCGGGGGAGGAGGAGAGCCGGCCAAGTTCCCAGCTTCTTGTCTGACGGGTGGGAACTGCCAGATGACCTGGTCTGAGGCCAGGATAAGAGCGCTGGGAGATGGCTTACAAGTGTAGGAACTGGTGAGAATAGGGCTGTTTCTAGATGCAGTGTTGGCAAGGCTGTATCACAGCCAGCAGAAAAGAGCATCCAAGATTTAACCCTGTTACAGATTGCTCAGCAGAAATTGGTTTTCTTTTAATGGGGAAAAAGAAACATCTGTCAAATATTCATGTATTATATTTGCAAGTTTTGAGAAATAAATTATTTGTGGAGGTTTGGGGGTTTTTGTTTGTTTGTTTGTATGGATTTTTGTTTTGGTGTAGATGTAGGATTTTATAAAATGATGGTGAAATGGACTTTGCAGACTCATCCCTGTCTGCATGAACTTGCATGAAGTTGATGCTTGCATGAACTTGATGACTGTATATGGAGATCCTCACTTTGATAGAATTCCTGAAGGGAAGTCCTGCGTTTTCTGAGTTTTATCCTGAGAGCAGATGTTGTTTGTTTGCAGAAATCCAGGTTTTGAGACCTAACCTGGGGATTCTTTTCTGCGTTGGGAACATGAGTCTGTGCTCCTCAGGCAACTTCTTTGCTGAAGGTGTGTCACAGGGCAGAGTGCCTATCACAGGGCTGCACTGATGGTGACCATGTAGGGTGACCCAAAACCCCGGCCCTGATGTGGAGGCAAGCCAGGAGATATTGCTATGTCCTACATGGCCCTCTTGCCCTCATTCCTGTCATGGAAGAGAGCTGTGGAGTACTGGGAGCACAATCACCGATGTCTGTGTACATCTTCCAGCCCTTGGCTGTGCGGTCAGGAGGCTGACCTCTGCTCCTTTATAAGATTAGTATGATTTGTGGTGCAAAGATCAGAAGTATTCATATCTTTTTCTGCTGAGTGAGGGTGTAGGGGTTTACAGCTATGCAGCTGATGCTGGAGGGTATCATTGCTGAGTGGTGACAAGCCTAGCCAGTGGCCAGAGAGGGTCCAGGGGGTTTGACCTAGAGGAAGATTTGTTGCCTTGTTGTAAGGAATTGCTTTAAGTGGCAATGGCTGTTCTTTTAAGGAGAGGATAGAGCTGGATGTGTATATTCTGCACCATCCTGACTTGCTAATCTTTGTCTGCAACATGGGGATCTTTAGATATTTTTGAATCTTTTCCATGGGAAGAAAAAATACTTAGTGCATTTTTGCTCTTCTGACCTTCTAGCAATTCCTAATCCTTCGGGGGTCACTTTTTACCTTTAGATGTTCTTTTGATTTTTGTAATTGGTCACTTGTTTGTCTGAGATCATGCAAGATTCGTTGTAGCTTTGAAATTTTGTTTTCTGATTTTGTTTTCTCCAATTTATTTCTTGCATTTCTTTGTTTAAAGACCTGACTTGGTGTCAGTTACTCTACTGCCTAAATCGTCTGTACCCTGCCTTCATTCTTTGAGACCAGTTTTTAAGGGTTTACCTTTGCCACCTGCCATCAGTCTCATTGACTGGTGCTATTTTACCTATGATAAATACTTAAGGTTCAGACTCACCCTTTGTATACAGTTCTCACCACTGCTTTGATATAAAATACCATCACAGTGGTTGCTGGTGAAGTGCATTTTAAGACTCTCACTGAAGATCAGTTCCCTGTTTGTAGATAGTTGGTAATTTTAAATGTTTTATATTTCCTCTTCCAGATGATAGTATTTTGCCTGCAGGGATAAACCATGCCTTCTGCTTGTCATGTGTGTTAGAGGATTAAATGTTACGGATGCATGCTTTTCATGTGTTGAGACAGAACCTCATTAAAATTAAAGGGTTTCAATGAGCGACATTGTTCTCTTCTGTTTGCAATAACAAGTAATTGTATATAAAACTGTTAACTATCAGAAAACTGCTATGTATGCCTTTACATGCTTCATAGGATTCCCATATTCCGTTTGATTATGTGGGTTGAATAAAGGTTGTACAATTTACTTTCTGCAATTGGAAAGCAGAGTCCTTCTTTGCTTTACTAAGGCTTTGCTGATGAAATGTTTTTTACAAAACTACTTTGGTTTGATTTTGGTTTGTTTTTTGTCTTTTTTTTTTTTTTGGTAAGGCTTCACGTTGTTTGCCAGGTATTTTATGAAGCTTTAGTACATAAATGTGTGTGTTTTATTTCTTGTCTCTGGCAACTCAACCAATTTTAAAAGAATTTCACACATCTGACTAATAAGCGAAACTACAGTTGTGATCTTGTAAACACTTACATGTATACCTAACTTTGTGTAAGATGTTCTGCTAAAATCCAGTGAGAATGTTATTGTCAGCAAACTTTTTATATAAACAGGCTTGTCCACAGGCTGGAATCAGTTGTGTTGAAATTAGCTGGGGCAAATGATGGTGTGCCATAGGCCCCTGCCCTGCTGGGTTTTGAGATTGCTACCAATTGGGCACTGTATACTGAGGCATTTGGTCTCCAGTGCTTGCTCTGTTCGGTACAGCTACCATATAGGTTAAGAACAGCTGCCCTGAGTAGCTGCTTTTACTGGCCAATGTCCTCATGTTGTGATTCAGCCCTTTATTTTTAGCTACCTAATTGCAGCCAACTGCTGCACGGAACACAGATAAGGGAACTAATTTTAATATGAAAATCACAGTAACATATTAGGAGAAAAATGTTCTGGGTTTTTTTTTTCCCCAGAATTGAAAGTAACTGGTAGGTTATTACTTTTTTTTTTTTTTTTTTTGGACAAAGGTCTTGTTCTCGCGTTAAGCTCTTGTGGAAAAAAATACACTTAAAGAAACAAAACATTATGACAAGATGAGTATTCAAGATTCTTCACATGACAGAGGTAGTTAATAATTTTTAAAAATATATAAGATTGTTTTGATTATGGAAGGCTAATCTCATTTGCAGAAGAAAGTTTCAGGCATTTCTGACTGGGGGAATAAGCTTGAAAGGCAGGGAAAACAAATGTAGTCCCCAATTAGCATCCTTAAAATAATAAGAGTCATCAAATCCCAGTTTTCCCACATGCTGAAGTTGTCCCCCTTTCCTCTGGCTGAGAATTGGTCTGTGCAAAGAAGGAGGTGTAAAACTGACTCTGCCTACACTCTTAAGCCATGGCCTGCCATCATGCCAACAGGTTTTTTATATTTAAAGTTAGTATTTAGCTTATGCCTCTGGATAGTTTTCACTTATAGAAGACTAGAAAAAAAAATGTGCACACAAAAAAACCTCCTTAAACTGAAAAATCAAGGTGAGTTTCAGCCTGAGCTGCATTTGCTGTGATGTTGCCAGAAATAAATGCTTTTAGTCGTTGCTACGCAGATAAAATGCACACTTCTCTATCTGTGCTTGTAACATGGTTTTTTTTCTGCTCTTATTTGTTTTATCCTCATCACTCTAGACTCAGTCCCTCTTTTGCCTTTCTTGTAATTTTTTTGTGTTATCAAACTGAACACTATGATACTGTAAATAAAATAAATATTGTAGAAACTGGAGACAAATACAAAAAACGTGACAGTGAAAGAGAGTATATGTACCTTTTTTAATTGTCTCCTTGGGAATTACACAATATTGTACTGTACACCATGGATGAAATTGCCTAGTGTGATCTTTATGTAGATTCTTTATATTCTTGAGCTCATTTGTGAATGTTAGAAATTCTTCATTTTTTTGTAAGTATATTTCTACATTCTTCCACAAAAATTGTAGAAGTGGGGTTCAGAATGTTTGTGGGTAATCATCAGTTGAGTCAATAAGAACCATTCATAACAGGTAAATTCTGATTTAAAGATGTTTTATTTGAAGACTACTGCTGTCAAAGATACTTTATATGTGCTTTAGGTACTTTAATGTTACATTAGGTGAAGTATTATATTATATTATATTATATTATATTATATTGGGTGGAAAAAGATGGTTCTGACAGAACAGTCTATTCTAACAATAACTGGAAAATATTTTTGATAATTTGCTCGCAATGGTGGYTCCAATCTACTTATTATTCTTATTGATCTATGGAGACCTTTCTATTATCAAAAAGTTCTTTTTGATAGATAATATTCAAAAATATTATAGAATATTCCTTTTAGAAATGCAAACGTAAAACTGTTCCTGATTGAAATTTAATGTTACGTTTTGAGACCTGCTGGGTTACAGTTCTAGACTCATCAGAAAGTCCTATTTTCACCCCCATAATGTGTAGCATGCTGATTTTCATATAGTTCTGCCCTAACCACCACGTGTAGAATCAGTTTGTGTGCCTTTCAGAAATTTCTTACATGGCTGTTTTACAGTTTTGAAAAAATCATATGAGCTTGGCAAAATATCTTTCCCATAAATCTGTTTTTTGGGGAATACAACATTGCTTTTGTTGTAGGTCATTGTTAGGTTAGGGACGTAACAGATACTATTTTTACTGAGAGTGAGTGTCAGGCTGACAGAACTATTGTTCCTTGAGTCATCCTTTCTAAAAGATTGGTATATTAGATTTCAGCCAGTGCTCCAAACCTGTGGAGAATCAACACTTACGATCCAGATACAGTTTGAGATTGTTCTCTTGCATCTTGTGGAGGCAAGTTACCTGGTTTTCTCAAATGATCTGAAGTTAGTAGTGGCTGTTGTCCTCCTGAGATACTCTTAGATTGCAAAATATTTCATCATACTTACCATATGTGTTACTACTAAGAACAGAAAGATTTCTTTGAAGGAATTTTTATTCTTGGGAGAAGGATTGCAATGTAGTATGGGAGAGGATATGAAATTACGCTCTGAAAATTTAGAATGTTGGTGATGGAGGTTGGTGTTTGGTTTTGTGGTGTTTGTTTTTTTTTTCCCCTGAGTTATTGTGGAATTCAAAAGATCTTGCTGAATGCAGGAGGAGAGCTAAGATTGGGAATAGGCCAACACAGACCTTGAAAGAGAAGACAAAGACCCTGTTTATTTCAGGGAACTGTGTGAGGTATTTAAAGACTGGAGACATGATCCAGAGAGATGGATTAGCAAAATGACCTTTCCAGCAGTATGATGAGTGAGGGAAAACATTGTATTTATCAGCCTCAAGGAAAAAAGTGTTTTAAGTAGTAAAGACATAGTTTTGATGTAAGTTTAGATGAACTTAAATAATTGGACTAGATAGGAAGGGCTGTGACCTAATGTCATTGTGTAGAACTAATCTGTGAGACTGCTGTACCCGGAGTGGATGCCCTAGGAAGGGTCAGAGGTGGTGTCATGGCACAGTTTACAGTCTACACTTATTTACACAAAAATAAGTGGTTGCAAATAACATAGTTTTGAACTCTTTTTGGTTTTTTTTTGTAATTTATTGTAAAGATATTTATTGATGATCGTCATTCACTGCACAGAACAAACAGCTTTTTGGGGACACACAGGCACACATTTTCTGTGTTTCTAAACCATGATTTTATGTATTTCTAAACCATGGGTTTAAATTTTTGTTTCAGCTAATCAGCTTTCTCCTGATGTCTTTTTAAAGTCGTAATAGATAAAAATGATGCCTTGCTTTTTAGTTGCATATTATCCCTTTCCCAGTTACACATACAGTCTTTTTTTGTTGTTATACTGCTTTCACTTTCTTCAACATTTTGTAAAAGATTATTATTGTAAAATCTCCCTCAGTTGTAAGATCGTATCTCAGTCAGAGAAGTTTGTTACTTCTTGCTGTTTAATGTTCCCTCAGCTGAATTGGCTCATAGCTGTGATGTACTGGAGTCTGATCCAGTACCTCCTTTCCTACCTTGTTTATTTAAACTAGCTGCACAACAAACTGTACTTTTTAATCACTATGACTTGGTTGAATAATTCTACATCTATGTGAGTCTGTAAATGCTTTTCCAAATGTGAAAAAACCCCAACAAGAGCAAAACATTTAGGGCTCAAATGACCAAGCCTGCTGAGCCCTTGAGCGCACGTCCCATCAGTTACTTCCTGAATAGATGCTTATTGATTGGCACAAAGCTGATAATCTGAATCCCTGCTAGCCTAGGAGATACTAGAAGCTTCCTGTGCAACACAAAGTAATGCTGTAATGCTGTTTCTCTAATCTGTGTTTTGGTTGGTTTTTTTTTAACAGTCTTACGGTAAAGGGGCAAGAAGAAAAAACCGATTTAAAGGATCAGATGGGAGTACGTCTTCTGACACTACCTCCAACAGTTTCGTACGTCAGGTATGGGTTTTTCAGCTTCTGAAAGACTGGATGACTTGCTGGTGTAAATGTTCAAGTAATTTTTACTTTTTTTTTTTGTAAGTTGTCAAATCAGAGTGATGCTGTAGTCTAAGAAATAGCAGAAGTCTCTTCTGGCACAATGAAAAATATTTGGTCGCTGTTGTTTTGATCTTGGCATAAAAATACTTTCTCATTTCTCATTCATTTCCATGTATAGTAGTTATACTTATTTTTGTTACTCTAATGCCATCAGGTGATTATAGCTGGAGGAGGAGGCAGAGTCTGATGGGAGTGCCTAAAGTGGCAACATTTGGAAGAAAGAATTAAAACCCTACCAGTCCTCAGGGTTTTCCTTCTTAAAATAGTGCTGCATGAGGCAGTGCTAACCTAGATGCTTTCCTCCCACATCCCAGTGTTATTTTAAGGCATGGGCTGGAGGGGAAATCCCTGGTAGCATTTGTCCCCAGTGCACTGATGCTGAAAAGAGCCAGTAGAAGTTGGGGCGGTGCTGTGGGCTCCCATGGCCTGGTATCTGTGTGTCTCCTTCAAAGCGAGAGATCCAAGTGGAACCTCATGGGCATCCTACATCAGTGTGGGTGTTTGGAGGACATCTCAATCTGGCCGAGAGAGGGTATCTGGAGGTGTATCTGGAGCCCAGTGTGGCTTTGGCTGCAGAATGGTGCTACTGAGACTGTGCTTTTGAGGAAGGAGTGTGTGTTTTGATGGGCATATGGTTGACAACAACTTAGAGAGCAGAAATGGTACCCAGAGCACCACAGTGACTGAGCCTGTGCAGAGTCTGAAACACAGTTCTTCATGCCCAGCTGATTTAAGCCATGGTATTGTCAAAGCAGACTTTGCCATATATTTCAGAGGGGTTCTGGAATCTGGCAGCTTTCATAGCAGAGTGGTTTTTTTTACCATAAGCAGGCATCACACCTCCTTCCCTACTGGCTTGTTTTGCATGTTCCTTCATCTCAAAATATTTAATGACTCCATTGCTGTTGTATTGATTGTATCAGTACGCATCTTCTGTTTGCAAAATTCTTCTGCTTTGTCTTGTCCTGTCATATTGGTAGATTTTTTTTGATAGGCTATGGATTAGGTAAAGTCAGGCCCTTATTACATTTCAGTGTTTGTTGGACATAGGCATGAGATATTAATTGATCATGGGAGTTTTTCAGTGGCAGTAAACTATATCAAGGTGGAGACCCTGGATTAAGTAAATTAGTTATTTGTGACATTTTGTTCTGTCTTAAAATACTCTGAAAAAAACAGTCCAAGTAGTGTTTGAGAGCAGCAACAGGATCTTGCTGTTCCAAGGAATCTTTGTAAGGAATTCTGTGTTGCTGTTTTCCTTAGCTCCTTGTGGATGTTGGATTCAGGCTGGAACATTTTTAGCAGAGTATGAGTGTTTATTTTACACCAGCTGCACATGCTTTTTTGCCTTTCTTGTTTACTTAAATGAAATCTGAAGTTGGTCTCAAGTATCTCCTCTTGCTGTCAAGGCGGGGAAACAGAGGGAAGAGCATCCACAAGGAAGAGGATCACCAAACAATGTAGGATGTTGAGGTGGGCTCCTGTTCTCAATGGAGATATGATTGTCTCTACAGACTGAGGCATGATTTATCAAATCTTCGAAACTAACACAGGAAGCGGGGTTGTTGAGCTATAGTCTGTGTGTGTCTATATCTTTCCCAGGGCTCTAAAAGGAGCATGGAGTGTTACTTCAAGTGTAGATTTTTACAGAAGAGAATTTCCCTGAAATAAATCCAAATTTAGTAGTTACTGAAGTGATGTAATACAAATGATTGAAAAATGAATAGGCTTCTGTGAAAAATCAGAGATTTCATAGATTGCTGAAGCAAAACTCAGTTTTGAAATGGTATTGTCACTGAAGATAATGAAGGGATGTTATGTGAAATTGAAGATAATGAACAAATGTTATGTGAAATTGTCCAAAATAAATTTAAAACAAAACCCCCACAAAATATTCCTAGCAAGTAATATACAGGCAGAGCTGTTCAGGCTTTCCTGCTCTGAGTCTTCTCCTGGGACAGCTTGGTTTCTCTTGCACTACGGAAGAATTGCCGCCAACATGACCAGGGTGCCTAGTGTTCCAGRTATTAAACAGAATGGGGGCAGTGGTTTTCTGCTGGCTCAGTTGCTGTGCCCTTCCCAGAAACTCTCTTGGTGCTATATATTGCTTGTCTCCGTTTTACATGGTATAAATGAACATAATTATTTTGCAATAGCCATTTATTTGGAGGAGAAAAAGTAAGTCCACGAATTTGGTGTTTCTCCAAGATGGATGAAAGTTGCAGAAAAGCAGAGCAGACAAATTAATCTAAACCCAATGAAATCAATGATGTGCCGTTCATTTTCTGTTATTTTATTTTAGTGCTGTCTTAAAACCAGGAAGTCAGTTCTTGCTTAAAAGGAGATTTGTGGAGTTATTTGACAGTGATTTTGATCTAGACATGGGATACACACAGCTTGTTTGTTTCAACAATGCTTATGATGCCTATAGCTGCCTTTTGTTTCTCCAGCCTCCTTTCCCTACCTTGGTTGCTGCTTCCTTTCCCATTTACTTCTTAACTTATCCTGCAACTTTTACATGCATCTCTACAAGTACTCCCTTCTGCACTGAAAAAGGAGTCCTGGGATTGCCCYGAACATTTATCACTAAGATCTGTCTGCTTTCCTCATAAAACAGAAAGAATGTTAAGAAGGTGCTTTTGTGCCATATTTAGTTGGCCTGTCCTTAAGTTGGGTGAGCTGTGAGAGGTGTGCAGATTCTTGTCATAAGCATCAATGGAAAGTGGAGATTTCCTAATAGAGAAATATATTTGGACTGGATAAAAGAAGACAGATATGTCTAGTCCTTAAGAAATGTTATGCGTGTTGAAGGTAATTAAGGTATTTGGCAAGATATAGGATTCAGTCTTTTTAATCCACAGAGCTGCTGGGCATTTAAATTAAAGCTTCTGC
This sequence comes from Amblyornis subalaris, assembly GCA_018881555.1. Taxonomy (NCBI): domain Eukaryota; kingdom Metazoa; phylum Chordata; class Aves; order Passeriformes; family Ptilonorhynchidae; genus Amblyornis; species Amblyornis subalaris. The sequence goes on along the minus strand of JACAXG010000047.1, from coordinate 3,796,983 downwards.
AAGAGGGAGGGACTTCGTGTCTATTGCTTACATTGATAAATTATTGTCTGCATTTTACTATTTCCTTAAGGACATATGCCCCTCTGGCTCCAATATATACCTGGCAACTTTCCTGCTCTGCATACCACATGGTACAGTAGTAAAAATAATGCCAACTTAGTTTCATTTGAATGAGAGAGAACAAAGTAACATTCAAATTGCTTGAAAACTCCTGCTGTTGTATAAGAAGAATGAAATGCATGCTGCACAGCCTTGTGCGCAATGATCTTTTCCATTTAAATCTGTTTTGTGGAGTGCTGAAGTAGAGCAGAGCAATCTCCAGTATTGTTTCTAATGTGTATAAAAGAAGCCTTAAACTGGAGCAAGAGCATCTGTATATAATATACAAATTAAAACCTCATTCTTTTCAATCCAGTTAAACCGCCTTTGTGCTGTGAATTTTATGTATTGATATTGATTTTTATTATAATTTTTACTTGTGACACTATGAAACCTGTGAGATTTTAGGGGGATGTTTCGGATCATGTTCTATTTGTTTGTTACAAAAAAAAAAAGTTTGTTTAGTTTTTTCTCCAGCATATTCTTGATGATATTGGAGCTTAAAAAAACAACAGCAATTTGGACTTCCTTTCACTTGCTAGCAGCTACTGCTTGTCTTTTCAGTAGCAAGAGAGGCAAATTTTTTTTCCTCTCTGTTTTCTTGTGAAGTTGTATTGGCAATTAAGCTGTCTGTGTATTTGGAAAGCAGAAGCATCATTGCACACCAATCAGCTCCTAACTGAATATAATCAGTTGTCTTTAGGGAGCTAAAGGACATTGTGTTATATAGTTTTCATCATCCTTTTTGAGCTTTGGAGTGATAAGCAGCTTGTTCTTAGGGTTAGTTACGAAAGACTGAATTGGATCTGATCTCCGGTTGTTGCCATTTTGACTGATGCTCGGTAATGATTTTGTTCCCAAGGGTTTCTTCAGAATACGGATTGGACCAAATATTTTGCACACAACACTGTGGCACTTCCCAGGAAAATTATTTTAAGCAAATTGCATGTTCTGATAGCATTACGTATTTTGTGGTTGTGCTTCTGGACCCATCTTTGTCAAGGTTTTATTTTAAATCGTAATGATTAATCACAGAGGCAGTCTAAATTGTTGGGATTTTTGTGTATTGCAAAGGCAGATTAGATTGTGAAATAGACTGCAGTCTATGGACTGGCTTAGAGAAATATTTAAGGTTTTACAAATCTGTTTCTTTTCCTTTAAATATTGGCTTGATGCCTGTTATACTGTGTTCACTCAAAAACACAGCTATAAATAATTATGTAGGGAATACATTATTCTTCTACTTTCCTCTAAGGATGTTTGCCTAGCTGTGTAATTACCTATTGAATTTTATGAATGGTAAAACTAAGATTTGCACTAAAAACCAATTTGAAAATATTGACTTAGTTTTGCTCATAAACATGCCTCTTAATCTTGATTTCACCAGAGAACTGGGCTGTGTCAGAAATGTATTCCTCTTCTTTTAATTGCCTTTTTTCTTCCAGATGTAGAGCTTAGCTTTGATTTTTAAATTTTTTTTCCTTTTCATGAGGGGAAGAGCTTATGTATTCAGCTCAAAGATGCAGCTTGCCAGTGAGGCAATGCATTTACAGGCTGAGGCACAAAGAGCTGGTGTAGAGTGGGCACAGATATTAGCTTTGGTCTTCTTGCCCAGTACTAACAATGTTAGGCTGAAAACCTGCCTCTGTTTTCTCTGCTAGGACTATTCCTGCTTCTTGAAGACTATACGTGAACAAGATTGTGGCTAGCCAGAAAATCTAATAAATAATTACAAAAAGGGCTCATTTGCCGATTATTATATTGTTACATCCTTTGTGTGCCTCAAATTATAAGACATGTTTTGCTTGAAGAGGAAAAAGGAGCTTTTCAGACTTGCCGTTAGCTTTTAACCGTAACAAAATGAGGTATGTGAGGCATTTTTAGAGGGTATTGTGCAATCAGTGATTGTAATACATGAAAATATATACCTACTGCTCAGACTAATTTTCTCATCTTCTATTTCTGATGCAAATGTGTGGGGTTGTTTTGTTAGTTTCAGATTTTTCCTGGTCTCTTTCTGCAGATTTCACTGAAAGCCACAGCAGTGATGTTTGTGGCCTATGCTTGCTTTGTGGTTGCATTGAAGCCTTACACAAGTGATACATACTAGAACATCCACTTATTTGAAACACATTAAAACTGTTATTTTGTGGGGCATTGATGGAATTGTGGTGCCCTGTGTTTTTCACTATAAATTACAAGTTATTGAAAGAAATGTGTTGCACTTGGATAAGGCCACCTTATAGTGAGACTGGCATATGAAGTATGATGTCTGTACTGCTCTCTTCTGGTGTTAGTGGGAGCAGCCAAACTTTGCTTTGATGGCCAGTGTGTGATCTCAAATCATGGATGGGCAACGTAGTTTCAGGGTGACCTGCTCTTTGTATCAAGCAATGTTAATCAGTTTTTAGTCAAATCCAGTGAGACTGCCTTTATTATGACTCTGCTCTAGGAGTAGTACTAGTATGGGAAAGCAACTGTTTTTTATGCATTTCTTGTTGTAAGAAGTATACCAAGTTCACAGCGGGGGTGAAACACTTAGAGAGCAGTGCAGGGTTTCATAAGAATATGTCACTTCAGCTGTTGATGTAGAGTTTCATTTATGGTTCATAAATGAATAAATAAATTGCTTTCAGTTCCCCAGTCATGTGGTAAAAAAACAGATGGGGAGTGGGAGGAGAACAGCTTTTAGAAGAGGCCTGGATTGGGTGTTTGTGGCTGGAGGAAGGAAGGGAGGAGAGAGGGACTTTCCTTTCTGATGGCAGTTGTGGAGCTGCAGACATGGGGAGAAAAAAACACGTTAGACTCATTGAGCTATAGATTTCTTTGGCTGTAGTAAGAGTTCGAAAAGTCTCCTTTTTTGGCCTGGAGAGAATAGAACAGACGCCCCTATAAAGCATGGGATTTTGGCAGGCATGACTGGAAGGGAGATGGCTGAGAAAAACCCAGCAGAAAGGAAGTTCATTTGTGGACTTCAATTCTTTCATGGGCCCTTTTTTGCCTCAAATGGTTTCTAAAAATAAAAATCAAAATGTTGCCATATGTTTAAAAAAACCCCACACATCTTCTAGCCAAAACAAACAGGCAAAACATCATAATGCTCATCTTACAYGTCCATTTAGTCTTCTTGTAGCAGGGTGAGAGAAAATTACAGGGGGGAACAGCTAAATACGATGCTTTATTAAAAATTGAAGGGTAGGAGCTCTCTTTATAGCCTTGAATGGGTGTACCTGTTTGATGTTACTCTGCATGCAGATGAAGTCAACACATCCTTTTCCAAGCAGCAGTAGAAATTTTGAAGATGAGGCTCATGTCTGATGGCTTCTGAGATGATTGCCAGCATTGCTTTTGAGCTTGCTAAGATGATGGGTGGGTGTTGCGAGGCATCTGGGAGGTGACACGTGGCCTTCTGCGAGAGAAGGCCTGATGGGGGATGGGTGGCATCCCCGCTGGTGGTGGCACCTTCTTTGGCATTCCCATTGCTGGTGCCTTGTGTGCTGGCGATGTGCTGCTCTGGGTCTGTGAGGGAGAGGAGGAATGGGGCTTTCCAATTGCTCGGTATCTGCCACAGCCTGCACATCAGATGCATCACTTTGTAGCAGGGTGTTCAAAGGGTGTGACGGGACTTGTGCATCGCTGAGCCAAGGGGCATTTCTGCAGGTGACAGAGCTGCCTCCGTGCAGAGGAGGAGCAGGCAAGGGCTTAGCTTTTTGGGCAGGCAGAGATGTGCGAGGGGTTTTTAAGCGTTTAGTCAAACTGATGAGGGATAAGGATGATCTTTGCAACTTTGCTAAATATACAGTGGAGACTCTTCCATCATAGTGGATGGCTTATGGAATGAGCAGGAAGGTTTAAGCCTAACTCGGTGTCTAGGGTTTCTGTCTGGCCAAATMTCTTTATGACTGGTGATTGCTCTCTGACAGTCTTCATCTTTCAGTTTTGTGGTAATCAGAGGGGGCTTGCAAGGGCTGAACCTCTCAAAGCCTTACAGCTATGCTGAGAACCTCCTTGCCTGTATTTGCTGGTCTGCTGGGTAGAGTATAGCAGGAACTCCAAGAAAAAAAAAAGCAGTTGTAAACAGTTAAGATCAAAATTAGGAATAGGATGGAATGAGAATCAAGYGGTTTGTTTTATTTTGTCCCCTGCTTCTCCCAGAAAATTTAGTGTGGTTGCTGGTTCTTGTGTGCAGCATTGTCTTGCTCAATAATTTTGAACATTGTGGTGAGATGCCAGGCTTATTATATGCTATCATAGATGTCTTCTAGTTATAGTAAACACACACATAAACAGTATCTGCAATGGGACAAGGGCTCTGATGCATATGTTTAATTATAGCTAATGCAGGGACTGTAAAAAATGTTGTATGAAGATAAATGCAGTATTTTTACAACCTACAGGCCTATCTAGTTGGAAATTTTTTTAACAAGGCCTTAAAATATGGGGGTTTTTTTTAGAAATAATATGTCTTAAGTCACGTGCAAAATTCAGTTTATAATTACATATAAGTGCACCAAAACCAGCTGCTTAGTTCCTGGAGTGATTTTTGTAATTTTCAATATYACATTGATTTTCAGGGTTTGCATTTATACTGTGTGGTTTTGATTGGGAACAAACGCCTAACACAAGGGAACAGTTTGATCCTCTGTAAAGCAAATGTCATCTTCTGCTCCAAAATGCAAGCAGATTCATGGGAAAATAACTGCAGGTTGGCCAATGTGCAGCAAGCTGCTTCAGTTTCTCTCCATCTTGAAGACGAGCTGCTCCTAGTTGCTGGCAGGGCTCAGGGAGTAAAGAAAGATCCTTTGCAATTAGCCAGGGGGATTTACTGAATCTCTTGTCTTTCACGATACTCCACCACTACATTCCTGCTCCAGCTCAGGAGGGCTGAGTTTCGTCCCTAAGTAGATACATTGCAAAATATACCTGCCATTTCTGTCCAATTAGTCACAAAATTGCCAGTTTTATGGGCAGTTGCAGCAGGGAGCTGTCTTCTCTTGGGCTATGTGTTTAGACAGTACTTCCAGCACYGATTATATGTTCCTGTAGATTTGAATGTTGCTTTTTTTGTGTGATCTCACTCAGACTTTGCTGGAATGCTAGGTTCATTGAAAAGATTAGTGCTCCAATGCTTTTAAAATTAATTGTGAATCTTCTGAGGAATTTACAATAAAGTTTTTTTTTTTGCTTATCGAATTGTAGAATGACATCCGTGTGAGCACAGTTAGTGAGTGCTGTTTCCACTGATGGTCACATAATATTTTAGTTCCCGAATATGAGTGGCCTGAAATATAGTGCAACCTGAAGCAGTCCTAGATATATAAAAACACTTSCTTAAAATCTGATGTTGTAGAATGTATGAATTCTTTTTCCTCGGCCAAAGGAGGTCATTAATAATACTGTTGAGATGTGCAATATTAATTCTAAGAACCACATAAACCTGTAGTCTCCTATGTGTTAAATGATTTTCACCAGATGGTTTACTCATAGGATAATCAGGTCTTGGTTAGGAAAGAAAACTGGTTCCTGCAAACAAATGGGGAGCTGAATGAGGGGAGAATGGATGAAGCGAAAGAGCTGTGAAAAAGATAAAGTGAAAAAGGAGTAATATATTTATATGTGCCTTTGATATGTTTCCTTCTGTTGTCTCCACTGGCGTTTTTGACTTTTCAGTTGTTTTGCAGATTGAACCTGAGGAGCCCATTACTGGATGAAAACTAGCCTTCCACTTTTATGCCAAATTAGCTTTAATTGCTGTGTCTTTTATGTTAGAAATACTGCTTTAAGCCATGGTTGATCAGTTGGCTCTCAAAAGTGTCCTTATCAGATTCTGCTTTTGCAGGGACTGAGCTGAAGGCAGACATCATTGTTCCTGTAGAAACAGTGAAGCATAGCTAGTTGGATTTATTTTTCCTACAAATGGTGAAAAGTATAGTATATATTCAGTTTTCTCCCTTTACTGCTTTTCTAAAAACATGTTATTGYGTGTGTAGCTCTCTGAAAAATAAATCATTCTTTGTCCAACTTCTTTGACCTTATTTTTAGGAATTCTTTTGAAAACAGTAATGTGTCAAGGAAATGTTTGTTGATAATAAGGAAGATTAAAGACTATTTCAGCCTTGTCCTTGAAATAATTGCTGAGAAAATTGCCAGAGTTAGTAATAGAGTTTAACCAGGAGTTGGTTGGTTTTACACATCTCTTTCCAACATCAGCTGCAATTTATCCATCATCTGCCATTTAAACTGAAAGGGAAATAAGATGCTTTCCTAAGCTGCTTGTATTCTTAAATAAAATGCTGAAATAATATGTTGAAGTAAAATTTGCCATGCTCAGGAGAAATAGGAGAAATAATATTTGCTCAAACTCCATAAGCAATTTGAAGATATTGAAGGTTAAAATTTGTAAAATCTTCGAGTTCCTGTTATTATCTGAGAAAAGTGAACAGTATTTAAAATGCTATTACAGACATGACAAATAAATGAAAGCACATCAATAGATTTGACCAATTATGATGTTACTATACTTTGAAATTTGAATGTAGAAAATTAGTCAACACTTTACTCAATAAATAAGTGTGATGATAAAGCATGGTGTTGAGATAAAGCCTTGGAATGAGATGACTCAGCCAAGTGGAAGAGAGACAGCATCATTTTGAGGCCCAAGATGCAGTGATTCATTGGAGATAGTCTGGAAGAATTGGYAGTGTGCCGTCTGCTTTTTTTATGGAAACAACTTAACTCTAGAAGGTTTAAGGTTTTTCTAATCTTACTGATTAATTGCTCCTAAGCGAGATCTACTTAGAACAATACTTGAATTTTTTGCACAGTGCTCCGCCTCCACGTCATATTTATTTATTTTAGAAAGACTCCTGGCAGTTTGAAGTACACAGCAGTATCACATTTTATCTTCCCTGCAAATTTTTACTACTCAGAGTTCAACTTACAACTTACTGAATTTGGTCCCATTATATGCCTAAAAGTCAACGTGGTAAAATCCTGTTTAAAACAGGATTTGACATTTAATCTGGTATTCTTTCTGTCAGAAATTTGCTTTCTGCTGTGGCAAAGTTCATCACATCAGCCCAGAGCTAAATCCTTATGCAGTACTCAGGAAATCCTTTGGTCTCCTGCGACATATGATGTCACACACTCTGTGTTATCCTACACACTGTATTTTCTTGCAAAGCAGGGTCAGCTAAATCTAGGGCTTGATTCCAGCGTGCATCAAATGTGTATAATTTGGACAATGTCCTATTAGTTCTTACTTTTTTTAAATGGTAAATTGAGCCCCAAACCCCTGGAAAATACGTACTTTTGGTACTACATCTCCTGCTTGTAACTGTAGCTATGGTAGTTTGATTGTTGATGTGGCAAAGCACTTATGGGTGGCTTTCATTTAGCTAAGTTACTAATAGCCAGGGGAAACCAAGAGATGAAATAATAATGACACCCACTGTTGCAGTGTTTGCTTCATTAAATAAAAGAGGGAAAGTTCATCCATGGGAACTAGCAGGTTTTGAGATATTATAATTTTGGTAGATGTGTGCATCATTTGTCGTTTTATCAACACTGCAAAACAAAAGCCTCAGCCCCAGTTCCAGAGGGAGTCTGTCTTCTCTGATGGTTCCCTTGGGGTTGCTCTGAAAAGGATCTGCTTGTACTGTGCTTCTGACTAAAGATTGAAGCATGTTGTTCAGAAGATGGCATTGATCTTTTCCATTTTTCTAATTTTTATGCTGTAAAATACTAACCTGTTTAGACTTGCCAGTTCTGTTGGTTCTGCAGGCTGTTTGCAAGAAAGACAGGCCTTGGTCAGATGAAATTATTATTTATGCTGTTTCCAAGACAGTTTTAATTCTCCCCCATTGGGAAATTAGTAGTCAGTTTAAAATTGTAGCTTAAAATTCTGGATTAATTTATRTATCCAAAAAGAAGAGTTCTTGATTTAGACATTGAATGACCTCCCCTTATTTCCTGAATATTTGGTAGATGTTGGACTTGAGGGAAAACCCATTCCTAGGTTGTGCAAAATTTAAACAGAAAGTTTCTAGGCAGACTTTCTTGGCAGCACACATAAGATTTTATTTTTCGTGTTAGGAAAGTTCACTGTATTTATAAGACTGGCATTATTAATGGTTTTTCAGAACACATACTTGAAGTCAAGCAACTGCAACTTACAGTTAATCTGGCAAACATGTACCTCTGCTTACTCTGAGTATCACTCAGGGATTTTTCTCTGCTAGCTCTTTATAAGGCTTTTTAAAAGATTTTACCGATGTGGTTCTGCCAGCTGTGGAACAGGACCTTAACTTGGTCTTATTTGTACTAATGGACTTTCCTTTCAAGTCTGTTTAACTGTGTAGGMATAACTAAATTTTTCTGTGGAAGTGGTATTTTAGTGGTCATTCAAGAGGAAGACAGGATCTGCCTGAAAATACATCCTCAGTTTTATTATGTAAGTTATCCCCAAACCAGAACCCTRTGAAAATCTGAAGTGTGTCTAAACCCATCTCTGCCAGTTTGGGAAAATGTTCTCATTGTTTTGCCCTTGGCTGGTAGGAGTGTTGTCAGCCACTGGGGCAGGGAGACACCCTCAGACAAGAGGGCGAGCTGCTGAAGAGTCATTTACCAGGGGTGCAGCTACCAAACCACACTTGTGCCAGTTTGCTGGGATGGTGAGGCTGCTCAGCTGCTCAGCTGATGGCAAGGGGAAGGGTTTGGATGCTGTGTCCAGCAGGTGTCCTCTCTGGCCCCAGGTGGCCTGGGCACTGCTGACGTGCCGTTCTGGGTCAGGGGCTGAGTGCTGCTTCTTGGCCACAGAGGACTGCAGGAATGGTCGTGTGGATGTATCCTATATACAGTACAGCCCGTGGCTGAACAGTGTGGTTGATCATGCCAAAAGCCATCGCTTGGATGCCTTAGTCCCTCTGGGTTTGTCCACACTGTGGGAAGCACCTGGGTTTGGAGCACACCCTGTCTGCACCATGGCAAGCAGACACGTGTGTAAACACCATTGCCTTTTTCCTCACCCCTACAGTGTAGTTTCCCTGGAAAGAAGCAGTTTGCAAGGAGACCCAACCTGCTGTGTGTTCCAGAAGTTTCTGAGTTTGGGCAATGGCTGAACCATTTTCTCCCTGCAACTGCTGGACATTTCTCCCACAGGTTCACACCTGACTTGTTCTCATGGATGTCCCCACCTGCTAACAGGAGAGTTCAAATCCTGTTTTTAAAGAATGTTTGGAYAAAAAATGTATTGGAAATTGTGATGTCAGCAGGTGTTCAGTATGAGATAGGTCAGGAAGCAGACAGAAATGGAAGTGAAGGCACAGAGAATAATTCCCAGCCTTTGTAAGCAGAAAACCCAGAATACCAGGATAAACAAAGGGAAATTTTCCCACCGTGGCTACAAACATTTTACATGGCCCATTTGCTGTATAGAGTATTCTAGGGATTTCGGAATAGAACTGATTTATCAGATTGCTAGCAGTCTGTTGTTTGTTAGGTCTCTAGGCACCATAAATGAGAGTGACTGAGGCATTTGGATAAATGTTGTTTGCTCCTTATATGGTATATCTTTGCCATCTAAGAGAGTATCTATTAATTACTATCCACTTTGCAAACTTGTCTGTTTTTTCATGAGAAGATAGGGTAGAATTTGAACTGTTCTATTTCGGAATTTTTTTTCCCTTGCTTTTATCCTGTTTTTCTAGGAGAAAAGGTGAAGCTGGTACAGAGTCTCTGTTGCTTAGCTCACTTTGGTTGCCTCCAGTGGATGCTGTTGGCATCAGGCAGGGCAGAARGGGCTGTTGGAGCTCTCAGCCGAGCTAGCAGCATTCTTGTGTATGCTCAATGATTATGGGGACAGTCTCTTCCAGAAGTTGATTTGCCTAAATTAGTCTTGTGCTCTGAAATACTCTCCAGAAGAAGGATTTGTAGTCCCAGTGAGTGCAGCGGGAACATCAGGGAACCAGCCTTCTCATTTAGCTGCCTGTGGTTGGTTGCTGTGAATAGTCTCTTTTGCTCATACCTGTGTATGATGGTCAGACTTTCTCCTTGGTTGATAYTTCTGGAGCTGTTTAGCATTAGTAGCACCTCTGTAGCTATTGAGCACAGATTCAGCACACATTGCTACAGTGTTTTCTGTGTCTGTGCATCTTACTTCAATGGAAGCTTTTTGCATCTGTTCTCCTCTATGGAAATCGTATGTTCTAATACCTRTGGAGTGTAGAATAGAGCAGCACATAAGCTGTTTTTAATTTTATTGCTGTTCTGCATTTTGGAGTGACTCATTGCTTTAGAGACTGAGTTGATAAAAAATTTGCACATCTCATTAATCTAATACTGTAATTCCCAAGAAACATGACACTGAAAAAGTCCATTGTTCAGATGGTGCGTGGTAACCTTTACTKTATTGAATAGTACTAAGGTCTGCATGAAACAGTCCTAGGTGTAATTTTCTAGCAAATGAAAATACAAGAGAAGGACTTCTTTACAGAATCAAAAAATGATGTCTTGGAACTCAGACCTCAGGGAAAATTGGATCAAAAGTTTTAAGAGGCTTCAGTTTCATTCTGTTAATCATACCATTCATTGTCATTAATATCAACCTTGATGCTTTTCTGAGCAGTGATATTTTTCTTTCTTTTTCAATATAAATCTAGGGAATTGGTGAAAACCAACCGGTTGACCAAGAGATTGGTTTTAAAACTATTTTAAAGCTCTTATTTTATATAGTGGTAGTCCATAAAGTGACACAGAATAATAATAATAAAAAAGGAAAACCTCATACAGCCTTGCTCCCCTGTAGTTTTATGATTCTCATTTAGACAAAAAATTTAATGCAGAAAATTAGCTAAGCGAGCTACTTTTTAAATTCTGGTAACTAAATTGATTATCTTCTCGTTTCACTATTTGTTTTCACTTTTTCTTGGAATATAGTGTCTCGTGTCTCCCCTGCCTCTGTCCCCCTCCGAAAAACCCCAACCCAAAAAGAGCTAATGAAGGGTCCCTACTGTCTGTTTTTGTGTATAAAAAATTCTGAAAGTGAGGAGAAACTGAAGGTAATGTTTGCTGTGGCAAACAATCATTCCCAATATTAATTGTAATGGAGTGTGCGTATTGTAGGAATGACAAACAAAAAGTAGGACGCAAAACCAGTGGAGAGAGTCCACTGGAAAACTTTGTGATAGTCAATCTTCCAGCCTCTCACTTCACAGACATTAATACTAGGTCAGCCTTAGGTCTGTTTTCTGGGATCTTGGCAGCTCACCTCCATGTGAACTTGAAGACCTCCTACCTGGAGCAAAAGCTCGGTGTTTGCTGTAACATCCTTCAGGATAAGTGCTAGAGTTTGCAGCGTTTTTGTATCTTCTGGGTGTAATACTTTTTGGTGTAGTAAAGTTGTTATGGTAACAYACTAAGGATGAAAATTCTCAATGTCTCAATGTGGTAAAATGTATGGACAGTTCTAAACTTCAGCTAAACTCCCTGATTGTAATATTCTATTTAATGCTGTAAGAAGACAGCATGATAAGTTGCACATGTGAGCTGAAACTGAGCTTTGCTCTTTTTAAGTTATACATAGGATGTGTGTGTGTGTACATGTTTTATTTCCTTTTTGTCTGGAGGACATAAAAATAGTTCTCTTGTCCTGCAGTTGTGGGCAGACTGGTGGGCACCTGATGTGTGAATTTAACCCACAGTTTCTGGAGGGCAATGGTCCACAAGTCACAGTGATTACTTTTCTTTTGGCTCATGTAAATGACATCTGTTCTGTTCAACGTTGTATGCATTCCAGGGACTTTCTGTTTATTGCAAGTACAAACTAGGCACAGAAACTCCAATTTAAGAAATATTTCTTAACTTCCTATAACTTGAGATATTGAGCTCCAGTTTATGTTGGAGAGTATATTTATATGCAAGTCAGTCTAATAGGTGGTGTTTTAATATGTCTTGGTTCAAGATATAGACATTTAAATGAGCAAGTAAGCAATGGGTAAATTGTATTAATATAATTACCTGTAATAAGTGAATTTTTAGATACCTGAAGTCCATCAATAACCTTGGATATTTCTTCTGTAGCCTATCTAGAGTTCTTAACCTAGCTGAGATAAATGCCAAGATAGTCACCTTTTTCCTTTTTGATTATTCTGTCCAAACCTTTATTCTTTTTCACAGCTGATGACATGGTGTTGGTTTGTGTATAAATTCTAGTACCAGTTCTGTGTAAAATAGGAAAATTTGATCAGAAAGTTATGTCCCAAATATTAGTATAGTAAAAGACAAAACMAAAATATACTGTCCTATACCTTACTTAACTGTAGGCATACTATTACTATAAACTGTAATGTTTTTATCCAAGCTTCATTGTTTTTTAATTTCYATAAACACGTCTTTTGTTAACTGTGATTAGTATCATCCTCTGTGTGCTACAGGCAGTAAAATAGAATACATAATTTTTCTAGAGTATGTTGGACATATACTTTCAGTGTTCTCTAAAATATAGATGTGAATTAGAATAGGTTGTTTTCAAAATTTTTTTTAAGGTACATCTTCTTGAACCTCTTCTCTTCTGGATTGATATAACACCTTTTGTTCAAAATGTCTTCTGTGTTCTTTAAAAAAAAAAGAAAAAGCAGTATATTATTACCCAGATTATTAAAATGTCTGTTAAATATCGCTTGATATTGAAGCACTTGCCATATGTTTGGAAGCAAGAAAAATAGGAGAGGAATAAGAGGGAGTCAGAACATGATTAAAATTTGGCAAGGTGCTGAGACAAATGCTTCAGCATTGGGATGGACTTCATGATATGCAGGGTGTGGGTGAGTTTCCATAGCCAGGAGAGCCACCCTAGAGCAGCCAGTGAGAGGAGGGTGGGAAGCAGCAGCCGTCAGTAGCCAGGGAGTGAGGACAGGGCATGCACCAGGAGCAGGACACACGAGTGACTCCTCGTGTCCCTTCCTGARGGGCTGGGGAGGGCCTTGTCCTTGAGTAGTGACATCAGTGGGTAAAGAGAAGGTTAATATGGGGTGGAAATAGCAAACATGGGGCAAGTGTGGCCTCTCATGCCATCTCTTTGGTGTCCTACAAGCGTGGGGGCAGCTCTGTGAAGAGCAAGTTGAGCAGGGGTGTCCAAGCAAAGGACACGTGTGCTGTTTTGTTTTTTTCAGCTTGAAAAGCAAGCAGGAGTGTTTTCTTCCCAGCCTCACTCAACAAGTGTGCAAGGCACTGCTGTGTCAGGTGGGGGCTCTCCTGCATGTGACCCTGTTCAGTGTGTTAAATGAGCAGGGAATGAGGAAAAAATACGAGCTTGAACAACTGACAGAAGCATTGGGTGTTTAATATCCTTATCTCCCCAGAAATTTGAGGATTAAGGAGGCACAATTTGTTACAGCCATTTTCCCCTCTTGGAGCTGTCATCTGGGCTGTAAGTAATGGATTATTTTGAGGAGGAAAAAAATGCCTCGAAGACACAACTCACTGCCCTGACAAATTACTTTGTATCATATTTCCACGTATGTTTGAATTACTTTTATCAGAGATTCTGAAATAGTGCCCTGGTACATAAGTCGTGGGAGAGTATTGCAAAGGCTGCAAGCTGTTGTATTTGTGAGTGTGAGTTTCCCAGATCTCAATGAAATGCAGACTTAATAGACACAAGTGAGAGTTGCTGTATCTTGGAGGAAAGGCTCTTGCCCCTTGAAGCAGAGGCAGCTGATGCCATGCAGTGACTGGTGTCGCAGTTCTGCACGGGCTGTGAGCAGCCCTCCCGTTACACAGAGGGGGTGTAGAGGCACTRCTGTGTCAACTAAAACATCCTACTCTTAATCTTTCTTTTTGAGCCCTGCTTCATTCAATAATACTTTATGTCATTGGCATTTGATTTTTTCTCCTGTGACTTGAAATCTAGCTACTATATTAAGAGCAGTAGTACAAGAAGTGTCCGTCACTTACCGAAGATCTAAAATTTTATGCATTTACATTATATATACTAATTTTTAAAATATATATTTATTCCAAACAGTGGAAAAATTTCTCCTTTATCTAGTAGCGCTCTCCAGCAGTTGTGCATTTAAGCTTTATACATTGCTCCACAGTTGCTGTGCTCCAGGTCTTTCCCTTGCTGCCTCCACACCACATTGTGTCCTCCATCTGTTTCTTTAGCTGACAACAGACAGCTATTCGCAAAACATTGATCAAATTAATGATACTGAGTGGTGTACTTAGTATAGCCTTAATTCTGGAGGCAYGCTTTTTTTCTATTTCTTATACAAAGCTTATGCTAGTTCTTTTGTTTTATTCTACCTGTGGAATAACCTGGACTTTCCACCCTTATCTAAAAACGTTGGCTGTCACAGTAGACTACTAAAGGCTTTTGAAAGTTAAACATATTTCATTTTTATTCTTACTTTTATGGGAGTTTTAGATACACAGACTGGCTCTAGTCATGATGCTTTTAAATTTATGGCTTTGTTTTTCTTGACAAGAAAGAAAACCAAACTCTATAAGAAAATAAAATATTCTCTTTGCTGAGATGAAGATGCATTGTATATAATATGTTATGCAGAAATCTGTGCATTGTTTTCTAAATTATATGTGTTTATTTCCAAAGGTAAGCAAAATTGAATATGAACTGGAATGGAATAAAATAGTAAAAAGATGAAGAGTTTTAGGTTTTCTCAGTAATGTCAAAAGTTAACATGATAGGTGTCTGTTTCTGGATACGTTAGGTGCCACCAAAAGTAGGTTTTGATGCCATTGTTACTATGAGACCAAGTGGAATTTTTTCTTTTCATTTTCCATGTCTTTTCCTCCGAGTCAGTAATCCAAAATAATTATCCTACTGTTTTTATTTTTTTTGATACAGATTCTGAGATGATCTGTCTGGACAATTTGTGAAAGGCAATGAGCCATGTGTATGTTGTTCTGAAAAAATAATCATGGACTGACTAAAGTTTAACCCATGCTAGCTTGTTGCTTAATTTGCATGCTAAGTAATTAAAAAAAATTAAAATATTTTGTTTTACTGTTAGTCGATATGCATTGTTTAATAAGCTACCAGATACTACCTCTTCTGATTAATCTTCCAGGAAAATAGTTGAGCATTATTAGCAATATTACTAATAATTCATAATACTAACTACCAAGTTGCCTTAAGACTTTAATAATGAAACCTCATTTGTGCAACAAGTTTTTTGTTCATATGGTTTTATCTTAAGAGATGTGGCAAAAAGGGAATTTTCTTTTTTCTAGAAAGGAAATAAATACATGTTTTTATTACAATTCTGGTAGTTCTGAAAAATGCTAATGAAATACATTCAATTTATTGAAGATGTAGCCAGGTTTTGCTCTTTGCCTTTTCCATTTGCCCTTTCCCTTCTTCTTTTCTAATACCACATATTTGGTTACATACATTCCATAGGTAATCTCCTTATCAGAAGCTTACATCACCTTCTGCTTAAACTGGATGAATCTAATTAGAAAATTCCTACCCTAGTATCATGTATTCAATGTGCCACTAAATTGAATACCCACTGTGTAACTCTCCTTCTTCATGTTACTTGATCTTTGAGCCTGAGAGCTCCAGCAGTGTTTTGAGTCCCACCACAGTGGACAGAGTTTGGTATGAAGTGTTTCACTGAATTGTATGATAATTTGGGTTGGAAGGGACCTTTGAAGGTCATCTAGTCCCACCCCCATGAGCAGGGACATCTTCAACTGGATCAGGTTTCTGAGAGTCATGTCCAGCCTGGCCTTGAATGTTTCCAGGGATGGGGCATTTACCACCTCTCTGGGCAACTTCTTCCAGTGTCCCACCGCCCTCATTGTAAAAAATTGCATCTAGTCTGAGATGTAGTTTCCTTCCCATCTGCTATGTGTTCCTGAGGATGCTTATGCATTGGAAGAAATTTCTTTCCATATCTGTTCCTGTGCCCATTTTGGAGTTACTTTGAACTCTAGGGATTATTACTGGAAGCCTCAAAAAGACTTGCTGGACCATGCCGGTATCAATGAACTAAAACTCAGTAATCCTGAATAATTTGTATCAGTTTTGGCTCTGTCTTACTCCTGCAATGCCTAGAGCTCTCTTCTCAGAGGACCCACTGTGCTATTTTTTGCCCATAAGTCACTTTTAAGATAATTCTTTCAAGTAAAATGAAATCTTTTCTTCAACAGATACATCTCATTAGCGGAGTAAAAGATTGCTCAGAGTGGTGATTTTAAAATAGGACTATTTTAAACCAGATGTGTTTCTTGTTTAATTTACTTGCTGGGAGCAGGGTTCAGGTGTCTGTAACCTTTCCCTGCGAGAGCCGATGCTATCGTTACCAGGTACCTTCTGCAAGGAGCACTCTGCCTTTCTCCTCACCAGGGTGGGCAATGGAATCAGCTCTTGGAGATGAGACAGGGGGCCCAACACTGGACAGGCTGCAGGAATCAAATATTTCAGACTTTGTAGAGGACACTCAAAATCTTAGACCCAAAGATGAGCTGGAAACAATTCCTGTGGAAGAAATTCAAGACCTTAAACCTGAGGATTTGGAGGAATCTTCTCCTGCTGAAGCAACACAGGACACTAAACCTGGAACTGGGCAGGTACAGCAAAGAGATACTGGTCTGGGGCATTTTTGTTATTGCAGTGATGTATTTGTTAGCAATTGTAAGCATACTGTTTTCTCAGTTAAACTTGAGAAGGCTTGCTTAAGTTTTACGGATTCAGCCTGTTCTTTCTAGAGGTTGGATCTGTGAAGCCCCAGAAAGGTCGTGCATATTGTGGAAACCTTTTTTACCTTAACTAGGCAAGAAGTTTATGTATGCCACTGTCATCTTCAGGTGGATCRAGTGGAATGAGAGTATCTGTTGCAAGCTGACCTACATAGCCAACTTCCAGGCGTAACGCTGAGCACTATCTGTAATGGATAAATTGAAGCTATCCTAATATGAGATGGACTTTTGTGTGCAATTTGAAATTACTGGCCTCAGTTGAAGGTGAGGCTAGAAATATGATTGCTTCTATCTATTGGTATTTGTGGTATTGTGTTCCTCTGCAGAAAATTGCATTCTACTTTGGTATCACACAGTTCAATGAGAAACATGAATATTGAAGGCTTCAAGTAGAACAGGCGTAAAATAAGTTTTCTTTATTGGAACAAACTTAGTATATTTTTCAGTGTTGTTCCAAACAAGTGAAAAAAAGATGTCAGGAATGAGAGACAGGCTTTGATAACTGGTCCCAGTAATGTGACCATTCACTGCAGCACAAGTCCGTGCTCTTTTGTGCTGCAAAAAGCAGACATGTCCTAAACTCTGGACTGGGTTCTTGCTCAGAAATTTTCTCCTCTTAATGTTTCTCTATAAAACTTCCCCATTTGTGGGAACTGCAGCTCTCACTGCAGCAGGCAGTTGAAACATCTCCTATGYGCCAGATGAGTGTCCTATCCAGCAAGTCTTTTCCTCCAAATCTACCAGAAACTGGCCAGCTGTCTACATCCTACATGGGTGTCTTTCTGTTCCTTAAATATTTGTTTTGTCATAAGTGCTTTGAGGTTTTTTTTTAATTGAAATTTTCACCAGGAGTCCTACCCTGAACTTCAGAAGTCTGTCCCAAAGAAACTTTTATTAAAAATAGCATATCGTTGCAGAAAGTCTAGCTAACAGATTGACTGCTTTTATCTGCAGTGTTGTTCTTTTGAAAAACTCTTAACAAATGTTAGAAAGAATTCCTTGTCAGAATGAAAAGATGACTCTTGTTTCTGGATGAAAGAATAGTTAATAATACAACAAGAAAATTAACAAGTGTCTGACATTATAACAACTCATGAATCTGAAAATATTTTTTACAGAGTACCTTGACTCTGTTGGAAAATACGAACTTCTGATGTTAAAGTTTTTTTTCTTTTTTCTTGTGGAAGGTCTGAGTTTTAGAGAGAAGGGTCAGGGTGGGATGGCTGTCCTCTTAATCAGTGTGATATGCTGTCACTGTTGCCAGCAATGAAGCCCCATGCAGCCGCTTGCTTTCTCTCCCACCGGTGGGATTGGGGAGATAATCAGAAGGGTAAAAGTTACAAAACATGTGAGTTGAGGTAAAAACAGTTTAATAGGAAAAGGAAAAGCAAAAGCCGCACACACAAGGAAAGCAAAACAAGGAATTAATTCACTGCTTCCCACGGGCAGGCAAGTGTTCAGCCATCCCCGGGAGAGCAGGGCCCCATCATGTGTAACAGTAGCTTGGGAAGACAAATGCCATCACTCCAAATGTCCCCACCTTCCTCCTTCCTCCCCAAACTTTTTATAATGAGCATCATGTCATATGGTCTGGAATATCCCTTTGGTCACTTTGGGTCACCTGTCCCTGCTGTGTCTCTTCCCAACCTCCCCAGCACCCCCAGCTCCCTTGCCATTGTGGCAGCACAAAAAGCAGAAAAGGCCTTGGCTCTGTGTAAGTCCTGCTCAGCAATAACAGAAACATCTCTCTGTTATCAACCCTGTGTTCAGCACAAATCCAAAACATAGCCCCATACCAGCCATTGTGAAGAAATTTAACTCTACCCTAGTTGAAACCAGCACACCTGCAAAAATTCAGGTACTAAAATTTTGAAGAACAAATCCTTCTGAAGCAGGGCTTTCTTTCTACTTATAAAAATGATTTCTTGGTATTAACAAACTCTAAATCTTAGACTTTAATAATTGATTTTCCTGTTTGTCAAATAACTTGCTTATTTACTAAATGAGAATATTATTCCATCTGTAACATTAAAGTGGGAGGGAATTCCTAAGTTGTACTTTAACGGTGCATGTTTTGTATCTGTTTATCCAGGTAAAATTCAGTGTTGCCGAATGTACGAGTGTGATTGATTAATGAGCAGTTGTGATAATGTGTCCTACATTCTTGAGACTGGTTTCTAAAGCCAAATTGAGAGGAAATCAGTCCCAATGTGCATCTTCAAGTATGGAGTCAGGAAAGGACAAGGGTTATTTTCAAAACCTTGAGATTTAATCTTGGCATAGTTTATTACTTTGCTCTGATGCTGCTGAATGTACATTTTCAGAACACAGAAATACAGCTCCATGAAACACACTCACTTTGGCATAGCCCTCCCCTTTTCTTTGTCTAATAGCTGGGAACAGTTCTTGCTGTTTAGTTCTGTAGTGTTTCCCAAGTTATTTTTGCTGTTGCTGACTGCATGTGCAGAACCTCATGTGTTACAGGGTTGTATGTGTACATGGTCTCTTTCAAAATGAAACTATTAATCATGTTGATAAAGTTTAAAAATTCTTGGCACATGTACAGGAGTTATTTGCTTATATTCAGAAGTGCTTTTTATTGTTTTTAAAACTCATCTGAAGTACCTCCCAACATTCTTTAAGCTCTCTAGTGAACATTTAATTTAGCTAAAAAGGAGATGGGATTCATTAGAAAATATGTTCTCTCTTAGGAAATTTCTTCATCTTAATGCTTTGAACTAGATATAAGTAAGATTAGAAAAGATTTTCTTTAGTGTTTTGGTGCGAGGTAAATAAAAGCAAAGAACCATTTATAAAAAACTAAAGAATGCTGTTGTTAGTAATGACACAAAATGCTCAATCAATGCTTTAAAAAATATTTCTGCCTTTTTAGGACTGTCAAGAGGCAAACTTTCAGTGTATTCTGGACACTATACACTTGCATTATATAATGATGTGTGTGTAGTTCTTGAACTTTTAAAATAATGTTTAGTTTATGAACTTTTCAACTTGAGATACAGCAGATTCTGCCTGGTGACAGAAAGTAAACAGAAGTTAGAACCTGCAGCTTCATTAGATGCCTAGACTAAATACAGTTTGTTTTCTAAYACGGCAGTATGGATGCCATTCATTCTCCAGCCTTTACATTCAGGGACTTCTAGGAGATTTATGTATTTTGAATGTCTTTTTCTTTCTGTTTCTTTGTCTCCCTCCCTCCTCTTCATTTCTGGCATCATTTTGTATGACTCAGATATTCCACTATTCTCTCTTTAAAGTGCCAGTAGTGCTTGCAAAAAATGCCAGTGTAATGGACTAGGAAATTCTGGTTCCTTTTCCCTAGAAACAATCCAGGCTAGGCAGTGGCCAGCCCAGCATCATCATTCAGATGAAAAAGCCACCATTTGTTACCAGTCTTAGCCTATGAATGGGGAATCCTTAGTGGCAAATGACTGCCCCTAATATTAGCAGAATTATCTTCTATTCCGGGAGCCCAGACTGAATGGGGCACAGGAGAAGATTGTTTCCAGTAAGGTTTCCTGTAGAGCGTGCATGTGCTTAATTAAGAACAAGTCAAATGCTCAGCCAAGTATTTGGGTTTTATTACTCTCAAGGTGTTATTCTGCACAGCCTCTTTTGGTTTCCCATTGTGCACTGTTTGTTCTGTGCCTTTCTCCATGAGAATAACTTCATTGATTGCTCCAAGTCAGTCTAACAGATCTCAGCTAAAGAAACTAAGTTTGATTCAGATGGGCTCCTTATTACAACCTATGCATTTATACCACAGTTCCTCCTTGGTGCTTTTTTTGGATGCAATCAGAAAGCAACCCTAAAAGGACCTGGAGTCTGCAACATTGGCTCATTCCCAACATTTGTTACATCATGCCTACTGCGGGGAGTCCAGCTGTGTGTCATCTTCACATATGTTCAGAATATATTATGAATGGATGTTGCTCTTGTTTCTCTTTGTGATCAGGAGCAGCTCTTGTTTGTCTTTGTGCTCAGGAGCAATTTAGTTTGATAATAACCTTGGAGGAACTKGTAATGGTGGATATCGTGCATCTGAAGCAGTCTGATTTCTGTTCGCTCTTCTCAGTAGCATCTCACTTGCAGAATTTGCAATGCCCATGATAATGGCTTACTTCTCCTAACGGAATTTGTGTACAAACTTTGAATCATGTACAAATTCATGTACAGGTCAGACTGCCTAATGCTTTGTGAGTTTTCCATGAATTGTTTTAATTGTAGTTGAGATAAGCCAAAAATCACAAGAACTTTATTCTAGTCTGGATTAATGATTATTACTTCATTTGGTTATAGCATGGTTCACTTGGACGTGGGGTAGTGCCCTATATGATTGGAAACAGTGTTATTTACTGTCCTCATCAATGATACAGATGAAGGGATTGTGTGCACCTTCAGCAAGTTTGCAGATGACACCAAGCTGAGTGGTGCGGTTGATGCACCAGAAGGATGGGATGCCATTCAGAGGGAACTGGACAAACTTGAGAAGTGGGACCATGGAAATCTCATGAGGTTTAAGAAGACCAAGTGCAAGGTGCTGCACCTGGGTCGGAGCAACCCCTGGCATCAGCACAGGCTGGGGATGAACAGATCCAAGAGCAGCCCTGCCGAGAAGGACTTGGAGGTGCTGGTGCGTGAGAGATGGGACATGACCCAGCAATGTGCACTCACAGCCCAGAAAGCCAAATGTGTCCTGGGCTGCATCCAAAGAAATGTGAGCAGCAGTTCGAGGGAGGGAGTTGTGCCCCTCCACTCTGTAATTTACCATGAGGATGGTGAGGCACTGGAACAGGTTGCCCAGAGAAGCTATGGATGGCGCATCCCTGGAAGTGTTCAAGGCCAGGTTGGATGGGGCTCTGAGCAACCCAGTCTAGAGCAAGGCATCCCTGCTTATGGCAGGRGGGTTGAAACTAGATGGTCCCTAAGGTGCCTTCCAACCCAGGCCATTCTGTGRTTCTGTTGTGATTGGCGCCTGGGTGAGTCTCAAACCAGTAACTGGAAATGAGGTTGGCTTTTCAGGCTGGTCTGCAGTTCGTTACTTCACGTGACTGAACCTGATGTAAGCCATTAGTTTTGAAGCTGAATGTTCCATCGGGAGACAGCTGCTTCTTACAAGCTGGGTTTTGCTGTCCCTGGCCATGGTCAGTAAAGGTGGTGTTAAAAGAGGTGAAGCAAGTGTGCTGCATGACTTCCCTTGCGGTGCTAAAGCTCTGTACAATCATTGTCTGCCAAGCCCTATGTGAAACCTGTGTGAGCAGCTGGAGAATTATGAATCATTCCTCATAATGAGGAGCCATAATTTAGGCAAATATAAGTGGTGACTCAGGGGACACTGAATTGTAAAACAGAGAACAGCAGATTAGTTTCAGAGGGGCCCAGCATCCTCCCCTCAGCAGAGCAAGGAGTGGAAAATGGCACAATAAATGCCAAATGATCCAAAACACAAACTCAAGTTGTAGGCATGATTTCAGATTCTAGATGAAAATTAGAAGGTTTCATAAATCAATACCAAGATTTTAGGAGGAGAAGAAACCATGAGGTTGAGATTAGTTTACCAATGGCTTTTTTTGTGATCAGAGCATTGTGAATCAGGTTTATTGTTCGTGTCTCCAATTACATTAATTTAGACCTTATATTGTCTGAATTACTTAAGCACATCAAAAGTGCTTTGTTACACTTCAGTATATATGTGGTTAATGGTGATCATCAAAAATTTCTTCTCCTAATTTTAATGCTAAAAAAACCCCTTCACACACTTTTGTCCCCTCTCCTCCCCTCTCCTCTCCTCCCCTCGCCTCCTCTCGTTTTTTAAAGCTGTGCCATCTACATTTATTCTTAATGACTGTCCAAAATGCATTTAGTCTCACCTAATTTGTCTAGCTTCAGTTTCTAATCCTTTGCTTTTGTTTTGACATTTTCTACTGGATTAAAGACCTGTTTACTGTTATAAGCCCTTTCTGCTCTAGATGATGTGTAATCCTTGTTCAAGTCACCTCTTAACTTTCTTGCTGCAATAAACAGACTCAACTGATTTAACATGCCTGAAGTAATTTTTCTGGCACTCCTCTAAAATTTTACAGTTTTCAGCAGCAGCCTAAAAGATGTGTGGACGCCTGTCCTGCACGTGTTATCACAATAATAATCTTGCTAATACCATAACACCACCAACTTGCTCTCTCTTTAAATTTCTTTGTAGGTTCAAAGATCATGTTACCTTCTAAGCTACAGACCTATGAAGTCTTTGTGTGAAACCAGTATCGTTCATGATCCTTTCTAGATTGCTCCTTTCCAAAGTATTCTAGTATTACCTAATTCCCCTTTTAAATAGACCTGTGTGTTTGGCCTACATTAATTCAGTCGGGCCAAGTTTCCACATAATTGAGCCATCTCCATCACTGCTAGGTTTTTCACATTAACCTACCAGTGAAGTGGCCACTTTGTCAATTACCCGTTTTCTGCAAAATCATTGCTTTATTCCATCAAATTTGGCAGAGCAGTGGAGATCCTAAAAATGTTAATTTTATGCAGAATTTGTGAAAAATTGAGGAGGGGCTGTGGAGTAGACAGGAGTGGATGGTTCTACAGTGCAGATGGATAAAATCTGACCATTGTCCTCTCTGTATGGCAATGGTTGGATGGTCAGTGGATGTGAAACTTATTGTAGGGCAGCAGGTACATGTGTAGGTGCAGGACACCTGCTGTCATCTGAAGCTTGCCCTCGCAGAGGTAGGAGACTATATTGGTTTAAGCAAGGAGCACTGTGGTGCTGCCAAGAATAGGAATTTGGTGCATGAGGAAGCTTAGGGAATGAGGGACACTGGGCTAATGCAATGGTTGGGATGTGGAAATGCATAAGGACTTAAGACAGACCAATGTAGGTTTTGCAGGGTTAGGCTGCCGTTCACCCCACTGAACTGTTCAGAACCCATTTACTGTCTTTATTTTTACATATTAGATGTGTCATGCATCTGGGCTACATATTTAAACTGAAATGTAATTGTTTGCACTTTGATTTTTTGGTCAAATTTTTTTGTCAGTGTACTAAACACCCAAATCTATCTGAAAAATTATTTTTATTTAGGTTAAAAAATGATTGTACAATCCTAGTTTTCCCCAATGAAAAATTCTAACAGGAGATAGTCTTAGCTAGAAGCACTAAGCAAATATTTTAGAACAGCAGAAGAAATCTGGTGCTGTGTTACTTGGGATACGGATGACAAAACTGGTTAGAGTGCTGTTTGAGAGCCAGCCTATATGTTCAAAGATAAATCCTACAYGGTTAGGCAGCTAATGCATTGTTCATGTGATGCTAGGGAGAGGTATAGATTTCTGCTGATAGTTCCATATGGCTGGCCAGAGCAGTAGTATGTAGTCTTTCTTGCTGTTGCTTGCCATGGGGAAACATAATCAGGATGGCCTCGTGCTGTTACTGGGCAGTTTAGACCCCATTTTCTGCTGGACAGAAAACCACCAGACTGTAAAATGCAAAAAAGGAATGGCAATGAGAAGATAATAATTGTTTTGGAATTTTTTAATGACAGTGATTCAATTTTGAGTAACACCGTTTAATGATTGCATGCGCCTGTATTTGATATTTTTGTCAAAAGAATATTTTATTGCTTAAAAACACTATAGCAGAAATGTTTCTAAACACATATATAAAGAAGAAACAGATAAAAATACTAGATGGCCTTCAACTGCATGTTTTAGAGGAAATTTTTAAAGAGTTACCAGGCTAGATTACTTGACTTTTTCTGTGTTACTTTCTGTTGATTTTTTTAATATCTTCTAAATAATAAAGCATTATGACATAAATATAGACATTAACTCATGTTGCATGCCCTCTCTAAATGATTTGCTCATTGAATTTTCTCTAACCAAAGCTATCTGTTATAAATATTTTGCTGGTGTCCAAGCACTGTTCAAATAAACTTTCTAATAATGTCTCTGAAGTCTGACACAACAGGAAATTTGTTATGGTTATATAAAGGTGGGACTTAACAAGGTTAAGACACTGGGACATGGAGCATTTGACTGCAAACCTCAAATGCTCAGTATGAGTGTATACAAAATCAGTGTTGTGGTAGGTTTGACTTGCCATGAAAATGAAGGAAATTGCTATAAAAGCAGATCATTGGAATATTTTATTGTTTGTGAAGACTGCTTTTTTTAATGGCATGGAAACTGGGTCAGTTGTATCCCCCCTGATATTCTGTTATCCACTAATGTCCAAATGATTTTAATTTCTACTCTGTTTTTGCTAACCTTTGATTTCATATCCTTCTCTGAAGAAATGCCGGGAATAATTTTAAATCCATTAAGGCCAGAATTGTATAATTTCTGTCTATATAGTGTCTAGAAGTCAAACTGTGATATTTGTTACAGTGTTACATCTTATGCTGTTTTTACTATGTCTACTATTAGCAATAATTGGAGATTCAGCTTATATTTTTATAGTTTATTAATACAGAAAATGTAATTTTTWTTTTTTTTTTTTTTTGGTACCAATCCTTCAAAATATAGCCACAAGAATCCTGTTTTGCCTGGAGAATTTAATGAAAGGCTTCTTTTTCTTGTGGTTCAGAGGGGTAACTCTTTACCATGCAAGAAAATTGAATTATAAGCTGTCAGACTTTAAAGAGGAGTTTTCATAGCTGGCATGTGATGGCGTTAGACTAGATTGCAAGAATTAATGAATATTATGTTATTAATAAATTGCCTCACTGATCAGCAAAGCATACCACTTCTGTTGCCTACAAAGTGTCTGCCAGCAGTTCAGATAATCAGATTGTAAACTTCAGTGTCCAGTGATCTACTCTTGGCCTGCTTCAGGAGATGATCTAGTCATATGTAAAGCAAACACTAAAAAAAGACACATTTCTAAATCGACAGTGAAATTTAATACACACTATTCCGTGCATGAAAATGAATTCACCAGAACTCACATTTAATTTCTTGTCAAATACTGTGCATTCAGTTGTAAACTCCATGAAGTTGAGCTGCATGCTGCAATTGGCATCTTCTGGAAATCCTGCTGAAAGTGATAAAATGTGCTCTAAAGTGTTATTGAAAGTTGGCGAGAAAACAGAAAGACGTTACAAGGAAGTATTATTCCAGATATGTGAACATGATGAATTAATCTGTGGAATGTAAAATTGGCTTTTTGTTTGGGTTCTTTTTTCTTTTTGACCAACACATTAAAAAATTATACGCAGGATAAATTATCATAGGGAAAAAAAGAGGAAGGCAGTCAGCATCACTATTATTTTTGGAGTTTTTTTAAGTGCTTTTTCTTCTCTTTGGTATATTTGAATTATTTTTATTCTTGCAACTGCAGAAGTGGTCGGCTAGGTTAACTACATTAATCGAAGACAGTGATCAATGAATCAGATGAGGGAGGATAAGAAATCATCAGTGCTTCGGTAACAATAGAGCAAAGCATACTGTAAATGCAAAACACAGTCCAAATGAGTGTGCATTGGGATGTATTTTAGAGAAGCTGCTATAGCTGGTTTCTGTAATTCTTTCTCTCTTCATGATCACTGCTGAAGCACAACTGTGTGTCCCTGTGTTTTTTTGCACAAGGGATGCTCTTCATGATKGTTATTGCCCAGGCTTTGTAAGATATTTACGGAGTAAAGTTGCGTTAACATTTCCTACAACGTAAGTTTAAAAAAAGTTCAGAATGTAATAATATTCAAAGAGGAAGTGCAATGGCTTTCTTTAAGAGTAAATGATAATGTTTTTCTGATGACAAAAGTGTGCCCTACTTGGGTAATTTCTTTTTGTGGTATTTCATCAACATGTATTCAGGGAAATGGACAATATGTCTAGCTGTAGTTTCTAAAATATCAGGYGTTGTGAGAGAAGCATAATACATGTATCTTCTAATGGCTAAGGTACGGTGCCACAGGGGAATTGGTTTTAATTAATTTAAATAAAGCCAAAGCATTTCAAAATTTTTAATTGTATAGATTCTTTGTGAAATAAGTTTATCTTTTTTTTTCACTCAGCAATCAAGCTTAGGTGCCTTTGAACATGGATATTTATCTCTTGTCATTTTTGCACCAGAGTAGCACAGAAATAAATGTGGTTGTACTGAAGTTACTGTGCCCTGCCAGTATGTGTGTATTTTTTTCCTAATATGTATTCTGCTGCATGGACTGGCCAACAGCACGTGTGTGTGTGTGTGTGTGTGTGTGTGTGTGCATAATGGATTCCTCTTTTTGTGTGTCCAAATATTCTCTGGGGATAAATATTTTGCTGCATGTAATTTTAATATCCAGAACATATTCTCTCAGCGACTCTAAATGTTATTATTTACAGATTTTTCATTCTTGGAGTGTTGTGTCAGCCAAGAGACATCTAAGCTTAAGGACATGAATACATGAAAATGTGCTTCCATAATTTTGATTTTGTCCTTCACTGTTTAATGTTTCATAAAATTTCTCAATAGGGTGAATGAACAAAAGCATGGGTATTACTTGGCTCTATCTGAATTAAGCTGCAGCAAGTACATAYAGGGTACTAAATCACTGTTTCAAGGATGACTATAGAGAATAATTTGTCAGTTGTGTTGGCTTTGGCTCTGATGAGAAGAAAACTGGCTTTGACTACAGTGCAAGTGTGTTCTGTGCCTTCTAAATTCTGCAGTTAAAAAAGACACAAAAGAAATTTTGTTAATATTGAATGTTATGTAAATGAATGTCATTGAATTAAAATGATTTAATAGGCCAAGGCCAGTGTTAAATGGTTACTAAGCATATTTAGGAAGAAAATGAAGCAAAATTACTAATTTTTTTGTATACTTGCTGAAATGGCTTTGGATTTCAAAGAGTTACAGAAAAAGAAAAGGCAACTCTAAAGAAATTCTACTATAGTTATAAAGGGTAGATCAGAAAGGATGTTAATGATACTTTCTCTCAGTTTCCATGCAATTGTGTGCAAGTTACACATAAATTGTAAGAACCATCAGATGACAGTGAACTGGTTAATATTTACAGAATTGTATTCTTGGATACAGAACTGTTGGTCTGGAAAATGAAATTCCATTTTAATTTCTAAACATGTGTTTGTTCCCTCTGCTCTCTGAATTTTATATTTAGTCTAATACACATAACATGGATGCTAAGTTTACCTAAAACAATTATAAATTTCACCAGCCTTGACAAGGTTGGAGGAATTTTTCTGACCTTTTGCCAGTGTCATTTAAAATTGCATATGTCTCATGCTGCTGTGTTACAGATGTCAGAGATGAAGACAGACTTTCTAATAAAATAATTCTGATTCCATCTTRAGCTTCACCATTATCTGCTGGAAGTAGATCTCTGTTCCAACAGGATTATTTTGTGTTTCAGATTCATGCATGATATTTTAAAAATTTTCATAAATTTAAATTTGTTTGGTGATGCACATACATTTATCATAGATACAGCCTCAAAGCAATTAAGACATAATGAATGAAGCAGCATAGAATTCCCAGATATCATAAATTATATGTTAGTTGTACAATTGCAGGGAAGAAGTTCTGTGGTAGTGTGAATATCTGAGRGTATAATTATTATTAATGCCCATTAACTTGGTAAGACATATATTTTGAAAATATAAAGCAAATTAAAAACTGTTTTTATTAAACATTTATGAAACATTTTCATATAATTTTAAGGAGCTTTTGGTTTTTTTTTTTCAAATTGTCGTTTTCTCCATAGATGGTCTATTTGCTCTCATGTTCTCACTTTCACTATGAGGTTTGAAAGATCAAAACTGAACAAAACTCGTAAGTTTTCTTGACTTCATGCTGCAAATTTTACATGGGATTGCTAAAGAGACACAAGTCAGCTCTGGTTAACTGCAAGGTTTCAGGAAGTAAATCTGATTATAGAATATTTTGGATAAGCATGATAGGAAACTGAAGTGGCAGCAGTGTAAAAGCAGAAGCTTGAGGTGTGCCCCAAATGTACCCCAATCCTTTATGGTTCTAGTAGGGTCTAAACCAATGGTTGAATCATATGTGTGCTGTAAACATTTTGTCCAAGACTAAATCCTGTCTGAAATAAAAAGCTTTCTGTGTATAGTGGAGGACTATAGGGGCATTGGCACCAATTTTTCTTGATCTGCTGGATGATTCCTGTGGTGCTGCATAATTGCTAATGGAGACATAGCCAAGAATGTAATCTCCTACGGGTGTTAGTGACTTCCTTAGATAACCCATTTAGAGGCTTCCGCCTTAGCATTCCACAACCTCCCCACTTCTTCCTTCTCTAGGTGCTAGTACATTTTGTAAAACTTGTTACTATCAGAGATAAATAGAGGTGGGGTTTTTCTTCAGTTATAGTCTTCAATTTTTTGCACATTGTGCAAACCTATTAGAAGATATCTTTTTTYCTTGACTTTTAGCTAAAAAAAAGAATAAGGATTGTTAGTAGTACAAGGTACTTATGCAGCCAGAGGATATGTTTTTGAAAACTGCTCCCCACATGTATGTATTATCAGGAGGGGCGTATAGCATCCTAACATTTGTTTCTATGTTCACTGATGTTAGGAATGTGATCAACTTACCAAATGGGTTTGTGAACAAAATTATGAAAACAATGCTTTAGATCTATTTAATTTTGCCTGAATCTGTGAAAGGGTCTACACTGACTACAGTTGGTGGTTATTTTTCAGGATAATTATAGATCTAAGCTAAGACTGCTTGAGTGCTGAGATTACTTTCACATCTAAACAAATATAGATATCTTTTCAAAATGGATTATGAAGGTCTATAACGTGAAAGACGCTCTAGCATTGGATTGAACTCTTCTTACAAGACTCATTCTGAATTCTCTTGTAGTACTGTACTCTGTTGAGTGACTTACAGCTTTGAGTGCCAATGCAAKCCTATGTTTCTTGTAGAAATAAAAGCATCCAGTGATTAAAACCTGATTGTTTGGTTGGTTGTTTCCTGTTGTCGTTTGCTGTCTGAGTTAGGCCGTGTTTCTTTTTCATATGGTGTGAGAAGACCAGACACTGGTCTTTTGTGTGGCAGCTTTTGTGTCACCAGAAGGAATAGCCTTAGATAGGCTGTTTTCTTCTGTGTCTTAAGAGTGGAAAGGGTGGTGGCAGGGGCTATGCAGCCATTGCCACAGCAATTCATCTGGCCTGTGTGCTTTTTCCAGCGCTGTTTGGATACAGGCTGGGAGTAGGTGAATATTTGGCGATAATTATTTGCTCTCAGCCACCACGTTGACCAGAGATTTCTGTTTCTTCTTATCTTGGTGCCTCAGGCAGAACAGAGCAGGGAAGGACAGTGTGTGCTGGAGCAGTCACCAGAGCTGCCATCTAGTCATCCTTCTGCCTTGTCCCAGGGAAGTGACAGGGGGACATACAGCATCCAGGTAATAGGTGACCATCTGTGGTTAAGTCCATCCTGATGTTGAGGAAGTGGGTTTAAGCAGCTGTCACAGAACTCCAGTGAAGAATAAATTTCTGATTGGGTCACCGTGGTGATCCCCTAGTGCCCCTTCCCCATACTGAAGAGGGGGCTGATTTTATTGTTCCAAGTTGCCCCTTTCTACTTTGCAGTGAGCCCAGGAGGCTGGAATGCCTGCCTTCAGCCTGTATCCACATGATTGATGTTTGCAAATTAGCATTTTCCCAAGCAAAAGAAATGGACCAGTGTTAATAGTAAGTTTTATTCACTGATTGGTAGTTCTATAATTTATTAAAAGCCTATGTATAGCCAGTTAATTTCCACCGAAAATGAAATTTAATATTAAAATAGTTCCCTGTCTGGAACTAAGAGTCCCTTTGATTTTCTCAGGATTTAAAATACTGAAAGGTAAAGAAGAGAATGCCTTGCATCACTAACATTGAATTTACCTTCCATTCACGTGTGGTGTGCCGTAATATAATATTGTTCTGTTCAGAACATGAACTGCATGACAAAAATGCCTCTCTGTTTGTAGAGGGCTTTAATTTTTTTTCTCTTTGTTGTTTTCTTGTGTCTGGATTTATTTGTTGGTTTTTTTCCCAAAAGTTGGATAAGTCTTTATATTTTATATTTTAGAAAAAATGTGGTTAAATGTTTCTGTCTCAAATGCTATCTTTCTAAAAGTGGTTCTGTATAGCAGATAGTCAGAAGTATTGTACAAGTAGCCCTCTTATAGTATTTGGGTTTTGGAATAAAATGGTAACCAAATACTTGATGAGCACATGGATTATGGATCTTGAGGGTCATATATGTCTGATGTCTGAAAAACATTGGCTTTTTTATAAGGGTGTCTTTTGTAGTGATGGCTATTGTGCTGGCGAGTTTTGGTTAGTATTTCATTAAGTAAAAGTTTTTTTCAGAAGCTTTTGTAGATTTCTTGCACTTAAATAATATTTTGGAACTAGAGTGGAACGAACATTAAGGAGTGATATATTTTAAATACATGAATAGTCTTCCAGTATGCAAAATCCCCCATTTTGTTTCCTTTGCTAGGTTTTCTTTTGATTACAGATGGTCTGTGTGATAGTTGCTATAGAAACCAGACCATTTTACTTCARTCTCTCTCTGTTGCTATGGTGTGCAGAGAGCTGCTATGTGTAAAGTGTCATTTAGATTTTTTTGTGGTACTCCATGTAATAGTTAACTTGCAGTCAATACTCTCTAACAGCAGATAGAGTAATGTGACATGCTAATTAATGCTTTCTGCCACCAACTGTTGGATTCAAGAGTTTGGCAGAAATTAGTTGCAAAGTTAGTTTAATGAATTCTGCAGATACAGCTTTCTTTAAATGCTCTAATTTTAGAAGAAATAGCTCTGTTAACTCACTGTTAGGCAGAATTGTTTTTCTTGCCATAGCAGAGTCCCTAACTGAGGACAAATGTATAGAAGGCACCCAGAGTCTTTGAAGGCAGAAACCTCGGGTCTGCAGGGAGGCTACACCAGCCAGAGAAGCTGGTTCTGCAACCTGCAGTTGCTAGTGACAGCTGTAGCCTTCCGGCGGTTCCCAAAGGCGGCAGCAATTGGGACTGCTGAGTGTGAATAAGCTGGAGCGCAGCTGTCCTGGCCTCCAACCTTCATCCTTCTGCCAGCCTGAAATAAAACCAGTGTGGGGTAGGGTGTAAGACTTGTAACATTTCCGTGTTGCAGTCTTCATATCTGGATTTGGCAACTAAAAATTAAAATTAAATCAGTTTCTATCAGACTCCAAAAATTAAATTTTCAGGAAATGCCCCAAGGATGGCATGAACAAGTCCTTGGTGAAGATGATGATCCTGTCATTGTACTGAGGTGAAGATGAGATTATTTTTCACACAAAATAGTTGTATCCAGAAAAAAAGCCTGATGTGAAGCAGGTTAGTGAGGATATCTGTGTACTGTGGCAGACATTCAGTGACCTGTTGCCAGACTTGGTTTAGTAATAGCTCCTACTTAATTTATTTTCTCACACCTCAATTGCCAATGCAACATAAAAGTAACAGAGCTTGCCCTGCACCTGAAGCGTCAGGAGGAGTCCCCACCTTAGGAGCGTGGTGGCTCTTTGCCTCCCCTCTGGGGTGACCAGCCCTCAGAGGGGCTGTCCTGGGGGGATCAGGAGTCAGCTTGCTGCCATTGGGGTGGGCTGGCACAGCACCTCGGCCTGCAGCGCCGGTGTGTTCCCCAGGAACATGCTCTGTGCAAATAAAGTGAGTTTCATGGGGATTTCACTTGTTCCCAAGTACTGTCACCCCAGAGAGGCTCCAAAATCCTCATTGCACTTTCCCTGCACAGTTTCAGTAATAAACAGCAAGCAGTATTTAAGTGATGCTAGCTGCCTCCTGAAGCTTCATCAACCCCCTGCTCTGTGATCTGTCTCTTCACATGGGAAAATGGTACCATCAGGGTGCATCTGTCTATGGCTTTGGTAGAGGTGTTTCAAGGGAGAGACTTTGAGTCATGAAACGGAACTCATTTTGGGACAGAAAAGGTTAATGAAAGTCCCTTTTCAGATGTGAAATGTTCTTTCATATTATCGAAACTCCAGTAAAGAAGAATAAAGAAAACTTTTTTGTTATGTTAAGAGGAGTTCTGGGGAAGTGATGTGTGCTCTCTGGAAGAGCAATGAGATAAACTTCTGTAAACATCATCATCCCTCTGCCTGGGTATGTATTACGCACTATATATCCATTAGCGTAACTAAGTTTTCAGAGTTAAGCTTGGTATAAGTCAAATGGCAATCTGTCTTCAGCCTAGCTAATTGCCTCACAGCTCACACTTCACAAAGTCACAGAGTCATTAAGGTTGAAAAAGACCTCCAAGATCATCGGGCCCAACCTTAGATCAAACATCACTATGTCAACTAAACCATATCATTAAGTGCCATGTCCAGTCGTTTCGTGAACCCTTCCAGGGATTGAAACTCCATCACCTCCCTGAATAGCCCATTCGAATGCCTGACCACCCCATCAGTGAATCAAATTGTTCCTGATGTCCAACCTGAACCTCCCATGGTGCAATTTGAGGCCATTTCCTCTTGTCCTGTTTTTCTTCTTAAATTATGTCCAGCCTTCCTGGACACCTTTGTTTTTAACTGAGGGGCTCTGAATTGGTGTCCTGAACAGACCAAAGTCTGCCCTTCAGAAGTCCAAGGCAGAAGTTTTCTTGACCCCCTTCTTTACTCCACCCAGAATGAAAACCTCTTTGTCATTTTGTGGCCGCTGTGCCCAAGATGAGCTCTGACCACYACATCTCCCACCAGCCCTTCTCTGCTCACAAACAGCAGGTCTAGGAGGGGCACCGTCCCTGGTAGGCTTGCATGCCAGCTGTGTCAGGAATTTATCTTCCACACGCTCCAGGAACCTCATGTACTCTCTCCTCTTCACTGTGTTGAGTTTCCAGCAGACATACAGCAAGTTAAAGTCTCCCACAAAAACTTCATCTTGTTTTGGTTTTTTTCAAGGCAATAAATATATGGAGTTAAATGTGGTGAATTTAATTTTTTCTTGATGTGCTTTACAGTGCTGAAGTTGAGTGGCACAGATGCCTATTACGTGCCATCAGAGCAGCTGAGTCAGGACATAGTCAYGGCACTTACACTTTCCCCTATTTTTTTGGGTTTTTTAATCACTTATTTTTCTGTTTGTTCTTGTAACTGAGCTTAAACTGAAATAATTGAAACTTCTGGTTTAGGTCTCGTGCCTTTGTTTAGAAAATAGTACAAATTTTTGCATCTTGGAGAAACATTAGATCACAGAGTTATGAGTGCAAAGCACAATTCTTGATTCTGTGAGTGAGATCTGTCTATCTTGTTGAACTGGCTTCTAAATTGCACCCTTTCCAACACACGTGTACAAATGGCACCCGCAGGGTTTGTATTTCACATAGCTGCTTTGCTGAAAGAACGGGAACTGTCTGTCACAGTCTGTAAGGACCCTGGCTGTGGGCCCTGTTATATTCTAATTATATAGACTTTCACAGTTGTAATACTTTATTAATATTTACAAAGGAGAGGATAAATCCCATTAAGAAGCCAATACTATATTGCAGGCCCTCTAACAGTAAAGTAGATGCACATTTCAGCATAATTTTTCATATTAAAAGTTAAAGTCTTGTTTAACTAGTCTGCTTAATCAAAAATTTAATCACCCAAGGCACTACAGCATTGAGAAAAGCTGTCTGAAGCTGTTTCTGTAAGAATCAAAATTGAAATGGAGGGTAACATATGTTTTTGTTCTATCTCATTCATTCTTTTTTTGTTATTGTTGTATGTGAGCTAATGAAAATGAAAGACCTTTAATCTAGGTAATTGAGCCTAGTCAGCCAAGATGTATTGAAAATCTGACATCTGGAAACATCAGGGTATATTAATTTTGTCATTTTAAGTGGTTATGGTTTAAAGGACGCTACTAAGACTGCTGTGCTGTGTTTATGGTTTGGACTGTTTCCAARATCAATCTTTGTCTTAAAATATATGTCCATGTGGATAGTATTGAAGGTAGGTATGCAGATGGATGGGGTATCATATAAAATGTACTCCAGAGATTGTTCTTAAAAATTTAAGGTTTTTTTTTTTTTTTTTAATAAGTCCAGATTGAGTTGCTTCTTTGTTGCTCTGTTATCTAAGGAAAACAGAAAAAATCATGGTAACCATAGAAGTCACAGTTCATTACTGAGTCACACATAATGTGTTCTTGAGCAGGAAATGTTACTTGCACCATGCTGGCAGAAATAATTTTCAGTTATTGATTGAAGTGCATTTAACTATATTATTTCAGGCAAGTCTTGATAATTTTGAGTATAGTTTTACTTTCTGTAGTTATGTAGCAACTAATGTAGCAATTAATGTAGTCTTAACAGATTAAATATTTTTCATTTATTTCTTATAGGTTGGGCCTGTTCGTACTATTTTAGTTCTTAAGTGACTTGTTAAAACACCTGAAAGCCAACAAAAAACATTAAGGGATTTTTTAAGACCAGTCTTTATAGTTTATGTACAAGACTACTTCCTACAGAGATTTCCTTTATACCTCAAGGAAGCCTCTTGCATTTCTGTCTGTCTGGTTCTCTTAATTCCTCTCCAGCAAAAGTGAGATATCTCTTGCTTCTTTGGTTGTGATGAACTGTACTTGCTTTTAAAAACCCAGAGAATATTGCTGTAAAATTGGAGTAGGACTGGAGGATGTCTCTAAAGGGTCAGAAGAGGAGCAAGAGCTTATTGGTGACACTTCAGGGAGAGACATCTAGTGTCTAGCTGCAAATTAGCATCTAAATAGGCTCTATATTTTTTTATTCTTACAGAAAGGTTAGACTCAAAATAGCACTTTAAGAGCAAAACCACAAAATGATGCCCATATGACTTGTGGGGTTTAGGTCAGTGTTTACTATAGACAAAATATTACCAGTAGTGCTGGGATTTTATTTTTCTTTTTAAGAGATACTTGATATAGTAGTGCTTTATAATTAACTGTGGAGGTAGGTTTCTTTTACATTTGTCTCAGTAGAATACAAGATGTGGCTGTGCTGGTTTGGCTGTAAACCAGCAGGGGAMGTTAACCCCACACCAAATACCTCGAGAGATTTTAGGTCAAAATTACAATTTTAATAAAAAAAGGATAAAATAAATGGAGTAATACAGAAACATGGGCTTAAACAAACCGACAGAGTCACGGTACAACCTGATACCCTGTTGACCAGGGTGGTAGCTGTGCAATCCGATTAGGCACTGGTCCTGCAGGAAGGCCTGGTAGTCCAGTCCCGGTAGTGGAGTGGAATAGCTAAGTCCAATTCCGAGGAGGGGAGTCGAGCCGAGTCGARTCGAGAGTCCTGAGAGCAGAGTCCCGTCGAATCGAGGGTATCTTCTCCTATCCAAAAACCCTTGTTTTATGCTGTGCTTCTTGGCTGGCACCTCCCCCAGGGGCGGGGACTTTCACAATGGAAGAGGATCTTCCGGGTGTTCTATTGATTGTTCCGGTAATGAGCTTGGAGGAGTCCTAGGGTCCTTCACAATGTTCCGGAAGGGTTCAGGCTAATTAGTCAGGCTGGGTGGTGCTAATGGGCCATTAGCTGAGCTCAGATAATCAGCTGGGTGGTGCTAATGAGCCATTGCCTGAGATCAGATAACCAGGGTAGGTGGTGCTTCCTGGCTGGAGTGTTTATCTCAGTTGAGATAAGGAGTCCCAGGTGTGTAATTATGAAATTTATCCAGCTTTTGTGGGTGGTAATAGAATATAACTAACCCAGGACAGTGGCACTGGGTAAACTTGTATTTCTAGAAGTGAAAGTCTCTCTGTTGAAGAGTTGAGTCAAAGGGGAGTGAAGCTGCTGCTGAAATTACATGTTTGTTGCATCTTTGCTGAAAATGGTTGTAGTTCTAAATCTGTCATTTGCTTCTGAGTGTGGAGTTGACTTTAATGGCTCAGCATGCTGTGAATATTAACTGAACAGGCTTTTTATCAGTTTGTCAACTAATATGTTTTATTTATTGTTAGTGATAGAGTTCTGGTTGATTTTACTAATGGCTTTCTTTTGTCCTCATGCTTTATTTTCCGTCTTTGTACTACTTCTAAAAATTAGTTTGCAATCTCTTTGGAACACATGGTTTGCTCTGTTTGTGTTCCTTGAAGTACTGTGCACAGTTGGGAGTAATAGAAATTATCAAGTATTACAAATAATATCTCAATTCATATTCTAGATGGGGAAAAGTAGACAAGAGACAGGATTAGACTAAGGTGGTAGTGTGGTGGGTTTTTTTTTGTTTGTTTGGGTTTTTTTTGGTTTGGTTTTCTGGAGTTTTTTTGTTTGGGGTTTTTGTGTGTAGTTTTTTTTGTTTGTTTGTTTGGGTTTTTTTTTTTTTGTTTAAGGAAAGGAAATGGAAAATATAACTTAAAAGAAAGGAGAGGAAAAATATCCTTACTTGTTTCCTTCCAGAATTCTGGAGCTGTTTTGGGTTAACTTTAGCATTCCCACCATTTCTCAGCTTTTAAAATTTTTGTGTAAGATATAGCACACAGAAGTAAATTCCAAATCAAACTTGCAGGAAACAAAACTTGCTTTGCTATACTTTAACAAAATTGTGAATGTACTGTTGAGATTCCTAGTGGCAATTAAATCTACACAATTTGCTGGAGCACAATGTAAATTCAAACAGCAAGTCCATAAATGCGCTTGACAACTAATTTCTTCATTCAGGAGAAAACTGCCTCCTCTTTTGTTTGATGCCAAAACCATTCTGTGCCTATTGTGCGTGTGGCAGCAGCTGTATAAAATGATTTCCTATACTGTGAATATAGTTAATTGCCACAGCTATCGTTTCCCTTGGTAGCAGAAAAGCCCCATGCCATCTGAAGGGGAAAGGAGAAAAGGAAAAAAAGTCCTCAGGATTGGAATTGTAATTGTGTGTTTGTTGTCCGCAGTCTTTGTCAAGGTAGTTTGGTTCTGAGAACAGAAGCCTGTCAGTGAGTGGAAGGTTGCTGTCCTTGT
The DNA here is from genome assembly GCA_018881555.1 of Amblyornis subalaris. Lineage (NCBI taxonomy): Eukaryota > Metazoa > Chordata > Aves > Passeriformes > Ptilonorhynchidae > Amblyornis > Amblyornis subalaris. The sequence goes on along the minus strand of JACAXG010000047.1, from coordinate 3,759,211 downwards.
GATGAATGCAGTGCCAGCACTGTGACATCTGTGAACGCTGTAACAGATACTCACCTCCATGAGTCATTGATGGCCAGTAATGTTTTTGGTTTTTCTAAGACATCAGRTGGTGTTGAGAAATGTTTTTCTCTTTCATGAAGTGCATCTTTCTTTGCAGTGTGAACCTGTTTGCCACTTTATTAACACTGTCACTTCTGTCCTTAATTCGCTGAGGGAAGCGACAGCTTGTGTATGAGGCACATCCTCTTTCACCTACCCTGCAAAAGTGTCAAGCTGCTCAAAGTGTGAAAGATGTGTTGGACTCCTTCTTCCTAGCTCCCGTTTACCCTACTTACTTTTCTGAAGATGGAGATCAGGGAATAGACTAATGTGTAGATTTTAGCCTCTGTCTTTGTTTTGCTTTAATCTTTTTGGCATTTTCTCCTTATAAAATAATTATGGGGACGGGTAGATATGTAAAACAACAATTGTCGTATTGGTTATTTGTACTGCCTTTAGGAACCACAGTTGTGTTTCAGAGGAGAAAGAGCTGTAAATTCAGAACTAGTTTCAACCCCTGGTATAAAAAAATAAAGCTCTAAAATATTTTATTAATTCTTCTGCTGAATATTGTGGATTTGTTAATGTCTGGTTTTTTTTCCAAAAATCAGCTTGCTAACTTATTATGTTGATTATCGGTGTCACATTGCAGACAATCTGGAGAGCATGATAAGCATAAGTTGTACAAACTCTCCTGTGTCTGTGGTCCTGGACAAAGAGAATTTGGGACAAATCTTTCAGACTCATTTCATCTGTGAATGAAGGCAAGTTGGTAACGGTCTAGGAGTAAGCATTTGGTGCGTGCCACATGATAATGGTGCTTAGCCTGTTACCAAGTGTCACGACTTACCTGATGCTATGCAGGAACACATCTACAATTGATCTGAATCCAGCTGTACCCTGCTAATATAATTTATGTGCTCTATTGTAACCAAAGCAATATGCAGACATAGTCTAAATCAACCATTTTGTAAGTGAAGTAAACTGCACTTTGAATACTCTGTGGAAAACCAGTGAGTATATAAGATTGGTTGTGGAAGGTTATTTGTGTCTTTTAGTCCTATTTCCAAAATGTATTAATTATTGCATGCAGTTAGGTGACACCTAACTTCCGCCCTCGGCAATATGTGAAGGAAATTCTGTCAAGCCTAACTATGACAATCATCTTTTTTGTAAGAGGAAAAGTTATAAAAAGAGTAAATGATGTCAAGGGATGATAGAAAGCAAGATTTATGTAACTGCTGGTAGTGACCTGGTAAAACTGTGATGAGAGAAACTGAAGTACTGTATTGCTTTTTAAAAGAGCATACGTTTATGGAAGAGATTGTCCTCAACTAAGGGTAGACACTCCTGAATTAGCAGAAGTTAAGATTTTTATGCATTGCGAAGAGTAGGTGAGAGACTGGAGGGGAGAGTGGAACATCTTTTTGCATAAAGATTTGTTCTCTTTTGACTTTCATGAAGCAGGGATTGAAATACCAGCASTGATGTATGGCACGGAAGTGTGAAAGGGTGTGCTGGCCTTTCTTTGCCATTCATGAATTTTTTAACCATTCATGACCAACCTCAGTGGTGTGCTGAATAGATTGAAATTAGATATTCTTGGGCTGCTCCAAGCCTTCTTCCAGGGATAATTTAAAGTGGGGTAAACTGGACCATCTGCTCCAGAAGCAGGTCCCAGTTCTGGAACTCCTGCAGACTTTAACAGGTGTGCAGCAGTGCCAGGGACTGTGCTGGGCAGAGCTTGCTCAGGAGGAGATATGTCCTGTCCCCAGTTCTCTGGTCCCCCAGCAGTCACTTCCCATCCAGGCTGGACTGCTGCTGGGTGTGGGAAGGGGCCTATGTTTGTTCATCTGGGAGTGATGATGATGCCAATTCCCAGTCTTTCCCTGGGGAGGAGGTGGTGGGCAGTGAGAAAGCGTTTGGCTGGCTGACAGCAGGGCCCTGCAAGATATTAAGCTACATTGTAAATTTGGAAAGTTTAGGTGCAAGCGAGTTTAAGTTCTGTTTTTGAAACAAAATTTTTGCTTTCAAGGCCAACCATATTTTCATATTAATTAAGTAGTTTAAGAATACAGAAACTAAACATTTCATTATAGATCGAACAAAAGGTTTCAGGGTTCTTAATACAATATTTTGTGAACTGTTCATGTCTGTGTAAACAATTTSATTTTTCTTTTTATTGGAACCAAATTTACTTTCTTAATCTGTAACAATTCAAAAATTATTTTATGCAGAGAATGTTTTGAATTCTGCCACTTTCTTAGTTATTTGCTCTTGTTCCTTTTCAGAATGGAGCTGCCATTTTTCGGTTATTTTAGTCATCATTCCATGTCTATCATTATACTTGTTTCGGGATTCAAAGTGGCATCTACAAGGAAATGTAAAGGTATTAGTAGCACAGAGGAGTACAGTTTGTTTTCTATATTATACTTTTGTTTGCAGCTGGTAACATTTTTTGATTTGATTATGCCTCTAGGAGAAAAAAAAAAATTATGGTGATGGGCTGCATTCCACAATAGTGGGCTGTATTCTTTATCACTTACACATTGCATGGCCATGAAACCTGCAGTCCCTGTTTTGCTACTCTTTCCTCATTCCAGTCTGTTTGAACTTTTGATCACTCTGTTATCAAAACAATATGCCATCCAAACAGACAAGCCAAGATTAGTCAGACTTAAATTATCATGTATGGATGGAGTCTGTCTCAGGAGACAGGGGCTTCCTGACACAGCATCAGGTTTCAAGCAAAGTAGGACTGTGAGGTTTAAAGTGTTTTCATTTCCAGCGAAATGCTTTGGTGCCATCTGAATTCTTCCAAGCAACAAGCAGCTGGAGGAAGTAGAGATTTCATTAGTTAATACCCTAGGGATGTCTTATTTGAGTTCACGAGATGTGCCATCTGGAAATTCTTGTTCATTCACATGTTGCATCCTTTTTTGGACACCGAAGAGCTCCAAGGTGCTTTATTTCAGTTGCTTTGGAAATGCCTAAAATAAAATGGGGAGAAATATTTGAAAGTCTCTATGAAAAATAAATAAATAATAAAAAAAATCTATTTCTATCTGAGTTGCCCAGGTTACCCTTCTTTGCTATGAAACCAGTCTAAGCTTTGCTGCTGCTTACTGCTGTGCTCCAAGCACTGCCTCTTCTACTTTTCCTCCAGTTATCCTTCAAAATTCCTAATAGGTCACTGTTAGAAGCATATCCTTCTCTCTCCCTCCCTTTTTTTCTGCCCCTCAACCTTTACCCGCCAGAGTCTTCAGTGTGGTCCATGGGAACTGTGGGAACACAGCCAACTCCCGTCAAGCATACTTAGCGCAACCATTGTAATGTTTTCATCCTTGTAGCTGTCTTGGTTGTCATTGAATGTGTTTGCTAGGATGAAACTTGAGGTCTACTGGTTCGGTTGGGTTTTGCTTGCACAATGCTGATTTGGGAAAAGTCTTTGATTTGGCAGAGCCCGAAGGGCGGCAGAGGTGTTCCTTGTGGTTCGCTGTCTCCCTTTGCCTCGTACTCCTGGACCCTGGTCTTGGAGCTCAAGGGCTTCTGGGCTTTCATTGTCTGGGGTATGGTAGCTGCCCATAGAGCCAGGGGTTGGGAAACCCACATCCCCACAGAGACTGGCAAAGCTCAGAGAGTGCCACAAAACTGCTAGTAATGTGTGGTTTTTTTCACTTATCAGTGCATAATGCAGACATTCTTTTTGGGTCTTGGGTCAGGTTGGAGAAGAAAGAATGTTTTGAATTACTTTAATGAAGTGTGCTGAAATTTTAATAATAAAGTAGGATTTATTTTGCTGTTTCAAAATCTATTCAAATATATTTAGCCTTAGTTTCTAAGACATTTTGTCCAAAATTGAGGTCCTTTGTGTAATGGTTGCCATGTTTATCCCTCAGTGTTTCCCATAGAATCTACAGTTTCTTTTTATTTGGCTACTCTTTTAAGCAAATCTGTAGGAAATTAATGGTTCGTGAGGTCAAATACTATCAAAAGTGGCAAATGAGCCCAGTACAAAGAGGGAGACATAAGTCTTATTTTATTAGGAAACCAGCCTAAAAGGCAATTGTTTGTTCATTCTTTTTGGTTGGAAGTAGTGAAATATTGCCTGTCATTTGCAGAAAATCCACTCATATTGCATTAGCTGCTTTTATTGTATTAGATTTATTTTCCTAGAAAAATTTTCTTTTAAATAAACTGTGATATATATTAAAAAAAAGTTGGTGGTTTTTTTATTTGCTTGTTTGTTTTGTAAGAAAGAACTATCAGTAGGTACTCTGAACTTCTTGRAAAACGTGGTTTGCAGTTGAACTTCTCCATTCCTTATTTTATGGTTTGCCCGTCAGTAAATCAGTAGAAATATATTAGACAGCTGTTTTCCGAGAGTCCATCAAGTTTGGCAATTATGGAGGGAATATTTGAAGAACGCTTTGGAAGTTAGTGAGACTAGTGTAAAACGAAGGTTTTGTTATGCCTTTTTTTTTGATGTTGTAGTTTATGTTTACTTTTTCATAGCAGCGCATTCTTGAAACTTTCCAGCGTCCAAATATCTATAAAAGCTTCACAAAACAATTGTAAAGCATCATGTAATTGTCTTTTGAATACATTTATTCTTTGGTTAGCAATAAGGACAGATTTAGAAAAACAGACTTCCTTTCAATAAAAATTAAACTGGTTATGTCCTTGCTCACAATACAGAAGTAGCAGAGCATTACTTTCGCATTGTTTTCTAAAAGCTGAACATGAAGTAGTATAAGAAATGGAGATTATAAATTCTTTCTTTAAGCAAAAAGACTGCTGCAAGTTAAGTTTAGGCAAACTTCTGTGGAATTTTGTGTATTTAGTGTTTGTAGCATCAGAGAATGATTGAAGTAGAGGGGCATAACTGGGGATCATTGAGTCCAAACCCCTGCTCAGAGCAGGCTCAGCTAGAGCTGTTTGCTCAGGGCTGTGTCTGGGAGGGTTTTGAGTATATCCAAGGATGAAGACTTGCAGGATCTCCCTGGGCAACCTGTTAAAAGTGCTTGACCACCCTCACTATAAAGTAGTTTTCTAATAATTAATTGGAATTGTCTGTATTTCAGTTTGTGCCCACTGCCTCCTGCCCTGTCATGGGCCATCACTGAGTTGCTGGTGCTCTTTGCGATGTTGCTTTGGGTACATAAACATATGGATAAAGTTTCCCTGAACCTTTTCTTCTCCAGGCTGAACATTGCCAACTTTCTCTCTTCTTTCATGTAAGGTGCTCCAAGCCTTTTGTCACCTTCATGGCCCTTGGCTGGACTCACTCTAGTATGTGCATGTATGTCTTGATGATGCTGTGTTTCTGTGGGGAAGAAAATTTTCTGTAGGAAAGAAGATTTGCAAGATTATGCCCTGTTGAAAGTGTGTGATGAGCTCTACACCTCATAAAGGTGCTGAGTGAGTGGTTTGGAGCCCTTCTGAGGCATATGGACTCATGCTGTGCTCTCACTGTGGACATCGTTGTAAGCTGTTTCCAAGTGACCTCTCAGCAGACTCCTGATTTTTGGGGGGCTGAAAAACAAAGGTAGCCAGCTTTGAGAGCACCTTGCTCTGTCTCTCGTGTGCTCCAGAAACTGGACTGCTCAAATGTTCTTAGCAGGTGCCTTGTCCTTTTGTTCCTCCTGTATCATCCCCTCCTCCTTCCTATCATTGTGCTCTGGATAGAGACATGCAGCAGTTTAGGTTAAAAAACTCAGTGTGCTTCTGGCTGCTTATTTTAGCCTCTCCTGTGACACAGAAGGTCATAGATTTTATGGCTGTGTCACTGTGATCAGTGGTTTACTGACATGTTAAATGACACACATCTAGGAATGGGAGTGGATGCTACTGAGCAAAAATACATTCCACATCTACTGCGTGTAGCTGGTAACTTTCCAAGGGGGCAGTGCTCATTGCTTTGGAATGACTTGTTCTCGGTCTGGTTTATTCTGTTTTCTTTCCTCCTCATTCTGAGTGGGATGTTTTCTAATGACTGTCACTTAAAAGAAGATGCAAACTGAGTGGTGCTGATACTCAGCATTAGATCTTCCCCCTTTACTGTAAAGAATACCATCAAAACTGCTGAGCATTTAGTATCTGCAGTGGTTGTCTCACACTCGTCCTTCTCTCCAGTCTCCCTCCCTTGTGATGCTGGAGCCCCAGTGGCTGGTAAAGAGCTTGATGACTAGAACTTACCATTAGCACACACACCCAGTACAGTAAGTTTATAATTTTCTGACTGGTTAAGTAGTTTAGTCATGTCAAAAGTCCTTTACTGTGGAATTCACCATACTTCTATCATGGAGCTAAGCAGATTTGTCCCATGAAACATGAAAAAACAAGCCAGGATCATCCTGCCTTTGTTCACTCTTTGGACACTTCATGCTCCTGGTTAATGACTTTTTTTTGGTAGAGGGACATACTAAAATTGTGAGTAGATTTTTATATAATGATAGCTCAGTAGTTCTTTGGGGACTGTGGGACTTCAAAGCTCTTCTTCCAAACTCTTGTCTTTAACATGAGTTTCAGATGAGTCAGATCGGGCTTGCTTTGCAGTATATTTGCAGAGAGTTTGTGGATCAGCTAATCTTCCTTTTATGTTACTTTAAGCTGTATTGGAGGTAACGCTGAATCCAGCACATAGGGATATGTGAGTGTAGACAGCATGGAATTTAACTTAAAGCATGAATCAACAAGCAGACGTGCTGAAATAAAGAGAAAACGTAAGAACTAGCTATAAAAGGTTAAGGAGAAGTACTACAAGAAAAGGTTAAAAGACTATCTCTCTTTGTGAAGTATTTGCTGAAATTCAACCAGATGGAGAGTGACTGTGCTGGTTTGAAAGGAAGAAAAGCAGGTTTTATGTCAAGAAACGTAAGGAACACTGTGTCTTCTGTAGTCAAAAGATAGCATTACTGTGCCTGCTGTCAAGTCAGAAGATATCATATATGTTAATAGGTATTCTCTTCTAAACTTAACATCTGTATTAGTATTTTTATTGTTGGCCAGTGCTGTAATTACTTCATGTGCTTCAAGAACATTTGCTAAAATTATTTTACCGTCTTTTATTTTAAGGATTTTAATAGGTGGATGAAGCAGTTTAATAATATTTACAGATAATGTAATAAAATAGGTTTATGATTACTGAATTTTTGTTCCTTTAAACTTTTTTTTATTTCCTGTGGCATTTTTTTTAATAAGCCTTTTGTGTTCAAATAGACAGATACAGTCAAGTTTCAGACAGCTACTGGTAATAGTTCTTTGGCCAACTTTGCCACCTAGCGGCTGTAATTAAACAGAACAGCTAATTTTCCGGATTTTTTACAAAAAGTATTGCAGCACGGTATTGTTGTGTTTTGTTGGGTTTTTTTTGCATTGAATATTCGAGGATTTTTGGATTGGCATAATTTTCAGATACAACTGAAGCCACTCATAATATGTTTGTGAAAATAACCACTTTATCTTTTAGTGTCTAAAACCTTAGTATGCGATTAGAGGAGAGTTCGATACTTTTTTTTTAAGAAAAGTAGTCTGCTCATAATAGAATCAAGAAAAAACGTCATCCCTGTTACAATCTCGTATGAAAAGATGTCATTTTAGGTCTCTGTTTGTATGTACTGCGGATTGTTTTTCCTTTAATATCCTTGTGGCATATGTAAAATAAATTATCCTTCTTTAGATATCATCCCTACAATGTAGAGAGGAGAAACCTGCACCTGCAGTACTTTTGCTTCTAGTATGCTTTAATGGCAGGCTCCTGAGTCCACAGTAGGAGTAATAAAGACTTGTGTAAGTATTGTTTTCTCCTCTTGCACTTGCTCCTAGTTCTGATACAGGACCAGATCCAAAACAAATAGAAATTAATATGGCTCTAAATTTGTATTTGTATGTTGTAGTGTCTGTTTTTCTGTGAAGTGCTGTTAAAATAGAAACTCTATAACAGCTGTTTCCTCAGTCTTCCTACCCTGCGATGCCACTGCTGTGAGCAAGTGCAGTAGGCAAGAAATGTGTGGTGCAGTAAGGAACCCTAAAACGTCTGGACAGTGGTCCACCTGCCATCTTCTCTCTGGGCTACACCAAGCCACAGGCAAGAGTATTTCCCAGGATTTATGTAATCCGCCTCAGCTTCTTTTTAAAATCTAGAAGTGTTGCCTTTTGTTTTTTTCTTCCGCATACACTTTGAGCTGCCCTTGTTTACGCTTAGTAGAAAATGGCTTAAAGAGAGGTGTTGAGAGAAAATTAATTTTTTCAACAGGAAAAAAAAGCATCTCTATCCATAAAATGGACATTTGAAATTAACAATGATATTTGATTTTGGAAAATGTCATGATTACCATTGCAGCAAGTTTTTTTTTAGACATGAATATTTGTCTTTCAGTCTCTTTTAAGGTCCAAAGGACAAAAGTAGCTGTTCTCTGAGCAGCAGAGCTACAGAATCATGATTTCTTTTTGTTGTAYGTGCTTTTGATGTCATATATCCCAATGACAATAATTCCTTCTAGGCAGGTGACAGCATGTGCTGTGGCTGATTCAAAGTTTTATATATGGTGATTTCCCACACATATAAGTATGATATAGTATTGTGACAGAGAATGAGATGCTTGTTTATAATTTAGTATGATTTTGTAATTATCAGGCGTTTGTGTGTCTYTTATTTTATCCATCTTCTAGTAGTTGCCAAGCCCATAGATACAAAATATCCTTGAAATTTCTAGTATTTGAATTAAATAGACTAATAGGTGGAGAATCTGATGAGGTGGTGAAAGGGAGGAGGATCTGCTGGATGAAAGGAAGAATCACAGAATTACAGAAAGCTTTGTTCCCTAAGAAACCTCATCTAAAAAGCTGTGGGAAAGGCTATCATGCATCTTGATCAAAATATGGCCAAGAGAGCATTCTGCATGCAATAAGAAACTACAATAAGAAACTGAAACTAACAAGAAACAGCACGAACATCTTAATATTTCCTAGCATTCATATTATCAGATTCAGTGCAGCAAATTATTTAACTTTTGGAACTTGTTCAATAAATCCCAAAAGTACAGGAATGAGTAGACGTAGGACCAGAAAAAAGGGAGGGGGTGGTGCACATTGTCTTTAAAGAGAAATAAGTCCTTGACTTTTGAGCTGGGGACTAGGGAGAGGTGCTGATAGTGTCTGAGATGGCATGAGAGATGACCTTCACGCACAGGAGAAAACAAAGATGACTGGATGTAGAAGCTGCCAAATGTGCATTGCTAATGAGGTTTCTGATAACATCTATATATGCCTGATACGACCTAAACTGGGGGCAGAACATATCTGAGCATTAGAGTTCTCAGGTGGAAACAGGATTGGAGACAAATTGGAGGAAAGAATCTCTTCCTCCAGTAGGATACCACATAGGAATGTGGTGTGTTCAAATACCTGTGTGACAGAAAAACCCAAAAAGCGGGCTGCCAATACAGAGGGTGATGGGTCCAAGTCCAGGATCACCAGAAAAGAAGTTGAAATACAGTTGATGTTTCTGGATAACAACAGACAGAATGAACTGCTGACAAAGGGAACAATGAGGCATAAAGAACCTCAGCTGACACGAAGACAATGTGTGTCTGTGAGCAGACATCCCTTTAAAGAAGACTGGATAGCATGGATAGCAGATGACATAAAATCTCTTCCTGCATTAGAGGAATGGTCCTTCTAGCACAGTAGTCTATCTCTAACTGTAGTTAAAAATTATGCTAGTTAGAGAGGGTCTGAGAGAGCCTGTTGGCTTTTCGAGGTCCCTTGTTTTCCTTGTTTTTTTAGAGGGTATATCCTTGACTACTTGCATTTGTGTTGGTTTACGTATTGGCTGTCCTTGAGTTTGTCCCCTGTTCTCCAGTAGTGTCTGTGGTACTGCAAGTGGCAGTAAATTCCAGAATTTCGTGCCTGATGTTATAAGAAGTATTTTGTTTTGTTTGACTTTCTAGGAAATCAAACAAGTAAAATAAAGTTAAAACTATGACTTGCTGGTTGCAATTCTCTGACGTAAATCTGTGTGAGAAAAATTACAACTACAGGTTGAATGATAACTTGAAAGATTAATATAAACCTAGGTTAGTGATCTTTTGAGGGAAATTTTTTATTGTCTTTGGAGAGCTTTTAATGTTGAAAAATGATCTTGAAAAATTGCTGTTTGTGTTACCTCTCCAGATTAACAGGGTTAGTAGGGTTTGCTTACATTGCTTCTTTTCAGGATCAACTATGATAACAATTAGGGACTGTTTTATTAAAGGGTAATTTTAAATGATTTAAGTTACTTTTGCCCAGAAATTATGTGTGCATAGATGTTGTAAACAAGATCTATATATTGCTAATTAATACATGTGAACCAGCAAAAATAGCATAATGATAGATAACTAAATCAAAATATTTTGGGTTAAAAGGGTTTTGCTCTTTTCTAGTATGTTTAGAAATAATTGTGTGCAACTTCAGAAGCTATATAAGAAAAAAGAAACTAAAAGTTGAGCAGTACAGCTCTGAGGTAGAAGCAGCCAGCATGAAGCCCTCTTAGTGAACATGAAGGCTCCTTAGCACTGATATTCTTTTCCAGAGAAAGGCTGGCAGAAAAGAAGACATTTATAGCATTAAAAGAAAATCAACAACATTTGTTTCTGGTAAAAGACAGAAAGGTGGGAGCCATGCTTTTCAAAAGCTCATTGTCAATGATTAAATCAGCAAACTGTTATTTAAAAATGTTATCTGAATGCAGAATTTTTGAGCTAGTATTGTGTATTTTTTTATATTAAATTTAGTTGCGTAGTTTTTTCCTGGATGATAGAGATCATATATGGATGGTACAGTAGAGTTTTCAATCTGGAATACCATTAAAAAAAAGCAGCTGACTGAAGAACATTGTTGTGGTCTTTCAAGTAGTGGAAGAGTTAGACATCAACAAAAGTAGGTTCTTGAAAAGCCTTTGGAGGATTTGAGTACAGCACATTATCAGTAAAATGTCATGTGGAGAAAGATGAGACTGCTGGAGAGAAGTCATATTCTTAAGGTTATTTCCAGCATTTTCTGAGAGCCAGATTTTTCATACTTTTTGTTTCTGTGTGTGTGTGTGTGTGTAATTTATTGCATAATACATAGGAAATGCTTTGTAAAAATTGGGCTGTTTTCCAGAATCTCATCTAGGTTTTTCACCTGTAGCTTCATAAGCAAAGTGGTTTGGTTTTGATTTTTGAGGGGGAAGGACTGCATCACTTTCTCTACAGTTCGGAAAACCTAGGGATTCAGAAATAGCTTATTCTGCTGAAGTCTGAGATGTTTTTGTTAGAATTTCTCTGGCACCTTAGACCCTTCCAGTTTAGCACCGATGCTTAAATAATTAAAATGTTGTATTTGTAGATAACTGAGTGGCTTAAAATATCTCAAATTGGTTTCTGTGAAGTGCTTCATGTTAAATGGTAATGACTGAATTAATCTATTTAACAACTGACCAATACGCCAAAACCCTTTAGCTAAAAATAATAAATTATTTCACAAACACTGACTCATATAAACTACTAAGAAGTCAGCCTAAAAAGCTTTAAAAGAATTACAATTAGAAGAAAATTAAACATTTTGATGTAAATTTAGGAATCCATCCACATACTTAGAATGAAGTTGATATGATGCAACTGGTAAAATCAGACCTAAATGTGTAAATTTTTAGGAGTAGAGGCCTTTCTGAGGGACAGTGATTTACACTGAGTATCCATACCACAAATCTGACATCCCAGAAAATTGGATCTTAATAATCTTTCAAGAGTCCTGGTGATTGGGGCGGGTTTGTAGGGACTGGAAGAAAGCAAGTATAGCTAGTCTTCATGAAAGGTGACAAGAAGAAGGAGGATCTGGGGAGCTACATGCTGGTCACCTTTGCCTCAATCCCTGTGAAAGTGCTGGAGCAAGTCCTCTTGGAAACCATGATTAAACATATGCAGGACAGGAAGGTGACTAGGAGTAGTCAGCATACACTTACAAAGGGCAAGTCAGGCTTGGCCACCTTGACAGCCTTTTACAATGAGATGGTTGGCTTAGAAGACAAGGGTAGAAGAATGGATGCTGTTTGTCCTGCCTCTGGTGAGGTTTTACAAGCTGTTTCCCAGCACATCCTCATAGACAAAATGATGGACTAAATAAGTGGGTGGTGGACTGAAACTTGTCAGAACTGCCAGACTTAAAGGGATGGGTTTAGCAGCATCAGGTCCAGCCCAGATGGGAGTTCAGACTGGTTTTATGCCCCTGGGGTGGTCCTGGAGCCAATACAGTTTAACCTCTTCATTAATAGTCTGAGTGATTGAGCAGAGCTACCCTCAGCAAGTTTGCTGAYGCTACAAAACTGGGAGAAGTGGGTGTTACATCACATGGTTGTGCTGCCGTCCAGATGGAGCTCAACAGGCTGGAGAAATGGTCTGACAGGAGCCTCATGAAGGTCAACAAAGGGAAATGCGAAGTTGTTCACCCAGAAAAAAATAGCCCCATGCACCAGTATAGACTGGGGCTGATCATCTACGAAGCAGCTTTGTAGAAAAGGCCCTGGGATCCTGGCAGACTCCAAGGAAACGTGAGCCAGCAACGTGTCCTTGCAGCAAAGGCCAACAGCCTTCTAGGCTGTGTTAGGAGGAGTTCTGCAGTAAGTCAAGGGAGATGATTGCTCTGCTCAGCAGTGGTGAGACACATCTGGAGTGCTTCATCCAGTTCTGGATTCCCTAGGACGAGAGGAACATGGACATTCTAGAGTGAGTCCATCCAAGAGCCACAAAATACAGGCAATTGCAGTTAAACATAAGATAAAGCTTTTTTTTTTCTGTGGGGATGGTCAAGCACTTTAACAGGTTGCCCAGAGAGTTTCTGGAGCCTCGATTCTTAGAAATAAATTGAGACTCTGATACRGCCTTGAGCAATGTTCCAGTTGTGCCTGCTCTGACCAGGGGGTTGGACTCAATGATCTCCAGCAGTGCCTTCCTACCTCAACCATTTTGTGGATAAATTGAAACGATAGTTTAATGTAACTTACCTGTAAAGGATCTTGAAGGTATCATAGGGTGGCCAGTCATTTTTTCTGTGACTTTTTATAAGGGATTTTGAGGGGGAGGTTGTGTCTCCTGTCTTGGGTTTTTTTCATCCAGAAGGATTCAGCATGGTTCTATTCTGTYGTTGCCCTCTTTTGGAGTGGATGCAATGCCATTTCAGGTAGCTAGGGAAGCAGTGCCTTGAGCTTGCTGGCATTGAACACTTCAGATCCATCTCATTAGCTCTGGACAGTCACTTGATCACATCAGGGAAAATCTGGCCATGAGCTTCAGGTGACTGTGAGCTGGCAGAGGCTTTACCCAGATAGTGCTGGTTAGCTGAAGAAACCAATCAAAGTAAATGATAACAATTCTCTGACAGCTTCTTTTCCTTTTCTCACCCTTCAGTTTATATAACCTGTGAAATGAAGCACGTGAGGAGAATACAAATAACTGTATCATCCATATACCTTCTAAAGGTTCATTCCTATTTCACTTTTCATGCCAGTGTGTTCATTTAATTTCAGATAAGAACTTTTGTCCTTTCTTCTATGCTCTTTCAGTATTGGAGAAGCTGCATCTAATTATTGGAAAATCGGCCGTACTGATTACTTCAAAACACTTCTAAACTTCCTCCTTATTTATTGTACCTGTTGGTGTATGTTTCACTGTTTCTTCCTGCTCCCCAAGTGCCTGTACCAGTCTTTTAAATGTTTTGTATGTGTCTGACAAGCTCCTTTTTTGAAGGTGCTATCATTTTGCCCTGTATGCAAAAATAAAATCAATCCCTGAGTACATTAACCTTGGTATTGTCTTAATGATAATGGCTAACTAAAAGGTCATTTCAAAAACACATCACAAGAAAAACAAGATTCATAGATTTTTTTTTTTTCAGTGTTAGAGCAGGGAAAAAATACATTTTACTGGCTTGGTAGCTTTCTGTCTTTCAGTGAGGTTTTCAGATTTTTTATTTATTCTCGTGTTAGATGCCTCGTTACTCTTTCCATTTAAGATAACATGGAAGATTTTTTATTTAACAGCAAATGTAAGTGGTCTGATTCTGTATTCACTGCATTGTCCTACAGGGACTGTGGTAAAGTCATATTTGCTGAACATAAAATTTTACTGAATTTCAATTACAGATGAGTTTTACTTGGACATATTTGTGTCTCTTCTATCCCCATAAGTCATCCTTTCCTTACCTCTCCATAAAAAGCAACAGAGGCTCACATTTAAAAAAAATGTCTTTGGTAATTGTTTGATGTAGAGTCATGACAAAGTATTTTAGTAATAGGGAGTAGGAAGGAAGAGAGACAATCAAACAATTTTCCTGCCTGTGTTGAAAGGAAATACGGTTAAGTTATGAAATCTTTGGTTGTGAGAATAGTTGCAGACTAATTTGAGTAGGAGTTCTGATACTGGTTCTGTAAGAGATGCTCATGGTTGATGGGGATCTTCTTGATGAGTTTCAGAAAGAGTTAAAAACACAGATGGATTTATCTTCCTTGGAAGCAAATGAAACTTTTAAAATTAATTGCTACCTTTCATGTTGTTTGCCTTACCAGTGTAAGAAACATKAAGCCAATATTATTGCTGATTTCCAAATAAATTTCACAAATTTTGAAAAAAAAGTTGAACGTGTAACATGTAGCTGATGCATGGCATTTRTATTTGTGTTAGTTTATGTATGGATCTTCCCCAAGTGTAAAAAGTAGTCATTGTGAGGAGAGAATTTAGAGAACTGATTGTGATGTACCTCCGTAAGCAACTGCTGTATTATTCTGTCTAGCTTTATTTCATTAGCTATTTTGAAAAGTGATACTTTTTTATCGTAATGTTCAGTATGTCCTACTTCAAAATGATTTTTTTTCCCTGCTAGTTGTTATTATTGGCATTATTAATGGTTTTATTAGAATAACTCTAAACAGTCCTGATCTGTAGAGATTAATGGTCTGCATTGCTTATTGATCTGGTATACTGCTTTTGAACTGTGAAATTGTCACAAGGACACTTCCTTATGTGTCACTGTGAAGTACCAACTTCTGTTCTTCTGCTAAGATAAATGAATATATATCTGACTGTGTGGTAGGAGGTAAAATAAAGATAACTTAGATTTAGGTGTATAGATTAGGTCCTTACATCCAACAATTTCCTGTTTTTAATTTTATTAGTCTTATTATATTTTTTTAAGATGCTGAGAGCATCTGCAGGTCCAGCTGAGATGAGTTATCAGCAATATATCTTCACTAACAATTGTGGCTTTACACCAAAAGTACATTTAACTTAAAAAGATCCGTCTTCTCATTGGTGTCCATAGGAACAGCTGGTTGTTGGTTGGACTGGAAAAAAAAACCTACCAAAAATCCACCACAACAAACCAAAACCCAAACCAGTCAAGCTGGTGATATTTGAGTACCTAAACAGGCATTTTCATCCTCAAAGACACATAGATGCTAAGCACCACTGATTTTTATKTTTTTAAGAGGGATGTTGCGCATGAAAAAAAGTGCACTTGACATTGGCAGGAGTTAGGTACCTGAAGTAAGTTTTAGTTGCCAGACTTTGGGCTTGTAAACGTTAACTCTCTGCATTATGGGATTTCATCACACAGTCAGAGGGCCTCCACTTCAATGGGCAGACCCTCATCATCTTCCACTGGAATATTTTGCCCACACACAGATAGCTTGCCTTCTTTGGAGTTCCCTCTTTAAGGCTTAGAATCAAAACCGATTTCTGAGGAGTACCATCTTCTTTTTCTTTACCTTTTTGAGAAGACTTAACCCTTTCTTACTCATCATCACAGAGCCTACATAAAGACCGGATAGAGATAACTTGTATAATCTCTAATTTTCTCATTGCAGATTTTAATAATATTATAGTATTATAATAGTTAACATTACAAGCATTATTATTAACAATGGTTTTACTAAAAATAACTATTGTTTTATTAATAACTGTTTTAATCATATAGCGTATCCTAGTTTTTAGCAAAATGCCGGTGCTGAAATAGTTAAGTATGCCTCAGTGTTAAAAGAAGTGCCTCATGTATTCATCTGACAGGAGGTAATACAGTACTGGAGATATCTGAGACTCTTAGACCACTGCCATAAAGTAGTGAAGGACTGAATTTTAAGATATAATGTAGCTATTAAGCCTTTTCAGTATTGGAATACTCTGTCTCTCCCATAAGAAAAGTGATGAACTGTGATCATAAACAGGTTAATTTAATCTGACCTGATTTCAGAAGTGTCTCCTTATTGCTTTAAGGATAATAATTTTTCATTATATTTCTTTTCAAAATCATTATCCGTAAGTCTCAATTATCCAAGTATTTAATTAGTTCTCTAAGTGCATATTCAGAGTTTTAATGTTCTCTCAAGTTCTTTTTGTAAACAGTGTCAGCAGAGGAGACTGTGCCTGTGATGCAAGTCAGGTAGCAAGGCCACTCAGCAGTCCTGCCTACAATTCATGTGAAACACGTCTCGCCAGACAAAGCATCTGCCTGTTTGGACGGTGGTTCTGTAGTCTTGCGAATCCAGAGTGAATTAAAGTCTAGACTCCGTCATTTTTTCAGGCTGTTGGGAAGAGTTAAATAACAAATCAGATATGCCTAGGATAGAGCAGAGGTAATGCTGAAGCAAGGATGCTCTTGCTGGTTTGTGCATTGGGAAGAAAGCTGTAATAGCAGCAGCAGCAGCAATAACAACAGCAGCAGCGGCAGCAGCAGCAGCAAGAGACCTTCGGAAAGCCGGGGTTGCAGTAGTCTGAGATACAAAGATCCTGTTACGTCTCCGTCTCTCCCAAGTTCAGAATGGTTGATACAAACCTTACGCCACGTGCAGTAGAGGATGTACATGAATACGGAATTTGCTTTGTAATAACTGGATGCTGAGGAAATAAAGACGTGCCTCTGGGTTTTTGTTGTTAGGGGTTTTTTTCTGCCTTTCTTTTTAAATCATCGGAAACAGAAGAGATTTACTCAGAGAAAGTAAGTTTCATCTGTCTTCAAGATAATTTAAAAGGATGGCTTAGGAGCTGAAGGGTGACTGTTTTGCTACCTGTTTCCTTGCACCTGGGGCTGAAAAGTGAAGAGATGGACAGTGTCTCAGAGGAGACAGGAATGACCGAATCTCGGTGAAAGCACACACTGACTGTCCTCTTCATGCAGTGCTGTGGGCTGGTGCACCGACGGCGAGTACGGGTTTCCTATGTAAGTTCTCATTTGTATTAGAATGATGCTGACCTGTATGTTCAACTTCTAATGTATTAGATTGTATGGTGTGACTGAGGCAGGTATTTTAATGCATAGCTGAATGACTGACCAGAGCGTTAAGTACCTGTGAAGTAAGTTTTTACAGCCCAAAGACACAAGGATCTTTTTAACAGGTATGAGTCTTGTCATCTATTTTCTTGTAACTTGTTCATATTCTCAAGGATATGTTTTATTTAAAAATAGCCTGTAATATTAAAATACTGGAAATCTGACCATTCTGACTTGTTTTTTAAATTGTGTATTTATTCTTGCTAGTAGCTCTATGTAAGTAGAGTCATTAGAAAAGGACATCTCTATTTATTCATATATGATAACTGAAAATCAGTAAAAGTTATAAGCAATTATGGACTGGGCAAAAAAATTATTTGAAAGACCCTGAGGAACATAAAAATAATCTTGTGAGATAGTTCTTTTGAAAAAGAGCAGTATTACAGTGGCAGAAGTATAGCCTGATGGTTTGCATTGTGTGTTTGCTTTCCAGAACAGGGTATTTCAATACTCAGGTATGATATGACTGCTCTGTCTTGCAAAATGGCTGTCTCCAATAAATTCCACAAGGAAGGCCAGCACCAAAGCTTAAGTGTTAGTAATGAAAAAGATTGAATACTAGCTGAAATATGTCTGAACTATACTCAGCTGACATGATAACCCTCAAGTAATTAATGTTTTAACATTTCTCTTCTATTCTTCTGTTCATTTGTTAGATAGACATGRTAAGAAACAGGAGGTTGCAATGATCAGGATAAGCTGCAAATCTAAATTGCTGAGTATTAGCAACAAGCAGCCTGTAGCTTGTTGCACGAGAAAAGAGCAAAGGTATCAGGAGAAATAGTTCTGTTGTCAGAATTGCTGTGGGTTTCTCTGTGTCGTAGAAAGGTCTTTCAGAAATGCTCAAAAATTGATCACAGAACAAGCAAGGTCATAAATAGGTGCAATCTAAGTCCAAGTTTGTGTAGGGGATTGAATGGAGAGAATTAAATTATTTAAAAAAACCCAAATCTCTCCTTCAGAACAAATTGCAGAGATGTAAACAACTGGAAATGTGAGTGTGGTCCTAGTTGTTTTGCACAAAGCTGATTTGACTTTGGGTGTATTTTGTTCTCACTGGTGCAACAGTTGATATTATAAGAAGCAGGCAGAAGTATGGAGCATCGGGTGAGATAAAAGGAAAGAACTTAAACAGTACTGTATTTTGTATAAATTATGCAAAACCCAATGTAAAGTTACTTTTAACCATTAATTCAATATAAAATCAAAACTTGGACATCTCTTATGCAGATACTTATTTGATAATAGTCCCACTGTTATACAGAAGTTGAAGTACAAATACATTCAAAACACTTCTTCATTTCTAGCTCTTCCACGCCAGTGGAGTTTAGGGCATATGAAAATGATGACTTCTTGAGATGCATCACCTGCCCTTTAGTTTCTCCTTGTTACTGTTACTCAGCAGTACCACGAGCCACTGTGTATAGTATTATCTAGACAGAATAAAATATTCTTATGTTTGCAAAGTACATTTCACAACCTGGAAGTGTCAGAATACTGATTTGTGAACCATTATGACATCTACTCAGGTTTAGTCTCAGATTAAATCCCATGAACTTTATCTTTTTTTGATGTTTGTGGGGTAATGGAGACAAAGATGCTTAGTAAATGTTTTATAAAATACTAAGGTTTGTACCTTTTTTTATGATACTTTTTATGTAAAGGGTATTGTGCAATGCTGATGGACCTCGTGATATTCTGAATATCTCACTCACTGTTTACAAAGAAGAAGGTTGCTCTGTCTTAGTTAGGACAAGTGAAATGAYGTTTGCCCTTGATCTTTTTGGTCTGAACACTATTACGTGAAAGATGACCGTGTTCTTAAATAACTTAATTACAATGAAAATTCTCTCTGTTGTTTGAATCCTTGATTATCCAAACGTGTTATTATTAAATTTTTTTGGCACTCCCAATGGCATTGGACTAATTGAGGCTGTACTGTGTGATTCTTTTGGGATGAAAGCACTGAAATTAAAGTGAGCCGAGATATGACCCTTTTTATTAACGTCTGACTCACTGGGGAAAAACATTAGACTTTTATTCTGGGTTATTAGTTTACAGTTCTGAAGTTGCTTATGAATTGTAGTGGTGAATGATCCATCTTGGAAGTTTGGGGTTTTCTTTGGTTTTTGGGGGAGTTTAAGATACTGTGCTTTATGTAACCGAAACGTGGCCAAACCTAACTGACTGTTGTTTGCCAGCAGTACAGCTCATTCTGGTCCRGGTCCTAAAAACTGCAAATCTTAGGCATAATCAATCCCTTTGATGTTCTTTTGGGTCCAGAGTAGATCACTGCCCATAGTTACACAGGCTCCCATTGTTTCTTTGGAGGAACAGCATTGTTGGTTGAGAAGATGTTTGTATTCATATATTGCTCCTTTCTGTGATCTCCTGCATGTTAGACTGTCATGCACAGAGATCAGCCCTGCATCTGTGTGCTGGGATAAGACTGAAGGCCTGGATGGGTTGTAACCATCTTTACCTTCTCTCCAGGTTTTGCAGCTAATGAGTAATGTGCAGACCACACAATGTTAACAAGATTAAATCTGGCTCAGGTGTTCTCCCTTGGCTTGCCTGATCATTGACTCTTCCTTCATCAAGGCACCATGTAATGCCTGAATCCACAAAGTTTCCATTCTTTTTCTTCCTCTTCTGTGGTTTCTCTGGGTGGATATTCAGGGTGATGGGAGGGTGAGGTGTCATTTAATGCAATTTGTTTAATCTGGTGTGGAATAATCTTCAGCTTCTAACAGTAGGAGGTGTCATATGTATGTTATGACTGCATGCTGATACTCAATTCCAGAAATAAAGACCCTCATATTGGACATCTTCATGGCAAAAGCTGGAGATAATTCCAAATAACATCTTCGCCTTATTTCTTTAGTCATGTCTGTGAGATGGGGTCATGCTGTTTGTCAGATAGAATCTACTGGATTAGTATGGAGGAGCAGCTGCGTGAASTCCTTCTAGTGAATAATCTCATCTCTTTCTGGAACTGGAGTCTAAAACATTGGTACTCATTGTGAGTTGCCCAAAAATATTTTCACAACTCTTCCTACCTGCATGATACAGAACATCTRAAAGCACCAGAGCCTGAAGACTGACCAGTTTATTTCACTTTCAAAGTTTAGTCCAGTATATCCACTGTTGGTCCAGCCTTCAAGAGAAGTTGCAATCTGATGGAAGTCACTCAGAAATCTTGCAGTCTCCAGCTGGAAGGTCTACCTGGAAGAGTCTGAAAGCAAAGGCGGTTTGAACACAGAGTTCAAGATAATTCCGGAGTCTGCACATTTCTGAGCAGAGCAGTTCTGTCAACCACTCTGCCTGATTAAGTGCTGCCTTCTCTTACTGCTGTGAGTGATCTTGTTTGCAGTGGTGCAACTTGCCAGCCAAACTGGAGAAATTGTTTTTATGGCAACATAATAGGGGTTGGCTGAACTTCTTAATCCATGGCAAGTGAAATCAAGGAAGAGGGTCTATGTAATTTCTTCAAAGATGGTTCAAGTCAGTGTGCATGGAAGTAACCAAATCTGTATTGGAAGACATCTGGAGCATACAGACAGGTAAATCCGAGCATCTTGAGCATGTTAGTGTAGTACAGAGCCTCCTGGCTTCTGAGGATCCAGGTGTGTTTGCAGAGTGCGTGTTTATTGCTATTTTTACAGCTGTATGAACAAGGAGTACATGAACGTGCCCAGGAAGGACGAACATACGACAATCTTGATAGGCAAGCCATAGTTTGGAATCCATTATGCTTTTAATAATAGCTTAAAATCTTTAGCAGTCTGGATTTCCAAACACTGGATTTAATACTAATTTGTTTGAAAACACATGTGGTTCATTTTTTGAATTTTTGTGGGTTTTTTTGGTTTGATTATTTTTTAGAATTATCAAATTACATTTTTGCTTAGCTGGAAGGACTATACAGAWTAAGTCTGAGCTGATGTTTTAAATATTTTTCCTAGATATATAACTGATTTGATAAAGCATGGAGATGATGTCTGGAAGGCAAATATTCATTACTCTGGCTCTAATGTTAACAAAGGACTATTATAATTTGATATTAAAAAAAGAAAAAAAAACCCTTTAAAAATGCATTCCAAAACAATATAAACTTTATTTAAGCATTAGTAGTGAAATTTATGGTATGACTTGTAATGTGTACTTTAGTTTAATGTAATTAAAGGACCTTGGTATGGTTTTGTTTCAAGATGCTTCTTTTCTAATGGTTGGGACTGTAACTGGAGAGCTTTCTGCCTGCAGCAGTGAGTGGGATCCAGACGTCAGGCTTTTTGTGCCTGTGTTTGGAGGATATTTCAGATCTCCTGAGGGAACATTCTCTTTTTGGTGTTGTTAGATTTGGACTAGGGCTTTTTTCCCTCTTCCTTTTGAGACTAATCTTTTCCATCTATCCCTTAATCATGTTTCTCACCAGAGTATTCTTTATCATAGCAGATGCTGTCCTTTTCCTTGTTCCTTTAGCTTGCCACCTCCCTTTCTCTTCTTCATCGCTGATTTATACTTCTTTTTTTCCTTGATATAGCTACTTTTTTTTCACTCTGCTCTACCATGCTTCTCATTTTGACCTGCAGAATTATTGCTTCACATTTGAAAACTTCTTTTCCTTTTGTTGACATTAGTCCTAGCCTGTCCCAGCCCAGGACAGCACCTGCCAGGACTATTTCTATGATTCCGTAATACTCCTGTGCCATCAACTCTAGTCTTGCATCTGTCCCTCTTTTCTCCATTGCTGCTTTTGTCAGTTTTAGTGGAAATTTGAGCTGTTCGCAAGGACACAAGGAGAAGTTGCAGGATAAGGCAGCTGTGGATGAACTGTTATCAGAATTTACATCCATGATTCTCTTCTTCATGTATTTTAGGCAGAAAAGCACATGCTGAGAAAGAGGAAAGAAAATATAAACAAGTTGTGGCTTACTGATGAAGACATTTAAAGGAATTCTTTTAGTGTAAACATGTTATATTTACAGCTTGAAGGAACTGGCTGGAAAAGGAAAAAAGTCCTTTAACTTAAGTGACTGGACTGCCCTCAGTACTGGGTGCCTCAGTTCTGTTAGGAAGGAACTCATAATCTATGGATTTGGGGGATATTTTCTATATTTAGGTTGTCTCCTGGAAGTCCTTCTGCATTTCTTCTATACCCTAACTTTCTGATTTTTTGTTTTGGTAGTATGGGAAGAACACAATCAGTGAATAAAGTGGAATAAATGGATGTGGCAATATTTAAAGGGAAAGTGATCCGAACCAAGACACTGTTAGTYGTTGTATACCCACCAAACCAGGACTGCCAAAATTAAAAGCAGTAAATTCTTTTTATCTGCCTTTACTCTGCTACAGTTGTCTAATAACCTGTATTCATTATGCTGGTGAGTAGTATTGAAGCTAAGTGCTTTTGATTGCAGCTGCAGTCCTTTCAAGTGAAACTTCACACATTTGTTCTGATTGTTTTTCCTTTCACATCATTAAGTGGCCATAATTTTTTTTGGGACCCGTGGCTCCATTTAAAAGATTTCTTTCCATTTTATAGCATAGAGTTTGGATTACAAAGCCTCTGTTTTCTTGTCTCCCTTCTTTAAATTCTTTCGTCTTGCTGCATTTCCTAGGTGCAACCTTAAAATTTAATTAACTAGCAAAAGGGGCTTCTTTTGAAAAAGAATCTTACATTTAGGGGAATTAAATGGAACATTTGCAGCTCATTGTGCATTCTGAAGTAAAATAATATAACAATATGGCTGGTGGATGAAATATTTTGACAATATCTGCAGTAAGGACCTGCTGCCTTTCCTTTTTCATTCTGTGTATAATGTAACTGCTTGAATAATAGATTTAAAATATGTAAAATTTCAAGGTAGCAGCAGTATCAAATTTTTAATTTTATACTGAAGTAAAGAATTAGAGAACCCCATTTTAATTATTTTCTGCTATCCTCATCTATTAAGGCTGAGTTCATATTTCCTTTAGTAATTCTCTCACTATTTCACTAATTGTTTAATTGGAGCATTATTTCGTTATTGCTAGTTTGGGTATATCAAAGTAGTGACATTATTTGCATGGTTTCCGCCAAGAAAACCTCAGATGTGTGAAACCAACTGCCTTGCCTTGTAAACTCCTCCTCCTCCGTCAGCAGCATGCTTGACTTGAATTTTATGCATATTATTGTAGAGTTTTCTGAAGCTGTGTTTAAATAAGGTGTTCCTAAAAAGGCTTTGCATTTTCTGAAACCTGTGATAAATCGCTGAGAATAAGTTTCAAATTTGCAACAAGCTGTACTCTTCAGGCACTGTATGCTCTAGGATGAGTCTATTGGAGTTAAGAAGCGGGAATTGGACTTGTAACCTCTGTCTCCAAACCCACCAGTGATTCATCCTGTGGCTATGAACAAATCATATGGAAAGAGGCCTGGAGCACTTCCTTTCCATAAAACTGACTATTTGATGGAAGGAGAATCCTGCTGCACAAGTATGTGTGCAGAAGTATATTTTTTATGAAACCTGAAAAAAAAGAGTATTTGTTAAAAATAAACACTTAAAACTAGCTTAAGTGAGTGTTACAAGTAAAATATAACCCATTTTTATGCTTCATTTCTTTTCAGCTTTTTATCCTCTGCCTTTTCTCCCACTTCATACACAGTGAACTTTGCCATCCTCACTTGGTAAAATGTTTTTCTCCTTTGTTCTTAGTGTGTTGTTGGTTTGGTTCTTTTGTTCTTTCCTGAATATATTCTTTTCCCTTCAGCAGTTACTTTTTCTTTCCGCTCTTCTTGGGTACAATGTCTTTGAGTACAATACTTTCTGACTTCAGTGGTGGAGCAAAAATTCAAGTATTCTTGGCAATTTTAATCCATTTTCTGATGAGTTGGCATTCCATAACAATTTTATGAGACTGTGAAGTCATGATGAATTAACTGGCTGTCTTGTACTAATTGAGTCCCCTGAATTCTCTATGGAAGAATGCCATGCTTAATGTCTTTCCTACTATCTTTATACTAAACCTAAGTGGCAAAATTAGTAACTTAGTAATAGGGGAAATGAGATGAAAATAAAAGAACACTTTTAGATTTGAATAGAAAAGATACATTCATGAAGTGCTGAACATGGCAAGAGTGCTTCACTGAGCAGAAACTTCTGGAAAAAGTCTTGCAGTTGTTCTGTTGCGATTAAATATCCCATTCCAGCAGGAATGTTGAAGGAATACAGAGAAATTGTCTGAGCAAAGCCCTGATAGAATTAAATCTGCTCAGAGATGTCAAGGGCAACAAGAAAAGCTTCTATAGATGTATTGCTGATAAAAGGAAAACGAGGGAAAATGTGGGACCTCTCTAGAAGAAACAGGAGACATGGGTACCTGGTACATGGAGAAGGATGAGGTTCTCAATGACTTTTTTGCCTCAGTCTTCATTGAAAAATGCTCTAGTCACACCACCTAGGTTGCAGAAGGCAAAGGCAGAGACTGGGAAAATATAGAACTGCCTGCTGTAGCAGATTAAGTTTGAGACCATCTAAGGAACCTGAAGGCACACAAATCCAGGGGACCAGAGGATATGCATCTGTGGATCCTGAGGGAACTTCCAGATGAAGTGGCCAAGCCACTGTCAATCATATGTGAGAAGTCATGGCAGTCCAGTGAAGTTTCCGCTGATTGGAAAAGGGGAAACATAGTTCCATATGGTAGAGAATATGGAAAATAASGATGTGATTGGTGACTGCCAACATGGCTTTACTAAGGACAAATCATGCCTGACAGATTTGCTGGCCTTCTACAACTTGATTACAGCATTGGTGGATGAGGGAAGTTGGTCAAAGCATGGTGCTAATAACACCAAGGGTGTGGATTCGAGCCCTTTACAGGCCATTCACTTAAGATTTGGACTCGTTGATCCTTCTGGGTCCCTTCTAACTCAGCTTATTCTGTGAATTTTCCTGGACTTGTGCAAAGCATTGTCATGCACAGCATCCTGTTCTCTAAACTGGGGAGACATGGATCTGACACGTGGACCACTCAGCACATAAGGAATTGGCTGGATGGCTGCACTCACAGAATTGTGGTCAACAGTTCAATGTCTGTGTGGAGACCAGTGACGAGTGGAATTCCTAAGGGGCTGGTTTTGGAAGTGGTGCTGTTTAACATTTTAGTCAGCAATGTGGACAGTGGAATAAAGAGCTCCCTCAGCATCAGCAAGCTGTGTGGTGCACTTGACACACTGGAGGGAAGGGATGACATCCATAGGCACATTGTTCCTCTTGAGAGGTGGGCCTGTGCCAACCTCATGAATTTCAGTAACACCAAGTACAAGGTCCTGCACCTGGATCGGGGCAATCCCAAGAACAGGTACAGCCTGGGCAGAGAGTATTTCTGAGTAGACTGAGAGCAGCCTTGAGGAGAAGGACTTGGTGTCCTTGGACTGGAGGAGAAGGTGTGGGTGATGAGAAGCTCCACATGACCCAGCAATGTGCACTTGCAGCCCAGAAATCCTGAGTTTGCATCATCAATAGAAGCAGATTGTCCAGATTGTAAATGTTAATAACTCTGATGCTTAAAACGTTACGATTTCTGTCCAGTTAACCAAGCATGCACTACACACTCCTGTAAGAAACAGATTATTCATGGAGCTGTAATACCAGGTAGCAGGGCCTTTATGCTGAGTGTGTTGTATTAATGGTTTGTGCTTATTCTTTATTTTAAAATAGCTAATCATCAGGGATAAGTAGTTTTTACACACTCTTCCTCTAGATGGAACCACTCTGCTGCTTCATTTGGGTGAAATATGATGTGTTTAACAGCTGAAGAAACTGCTGCAGYGTGTATTTTCTGTGTTCGCGTGTGCACATGCGGCTCGGAGCAAACTGTGTGGCATTAGAGCACGATGCAAGAGAAGGAATGCTCCTGGGGTTTGTGTTGCTTCTGGAAATAAATAATTTGAAGGTAGTATTTGCAAGCTTTGATCTGTTACAGAGTAATGAGTATTACTATCTTTATGGGAATAGTGACCTGTTTATTCTACATCTGGCAAAATGCTTCATCTTGTCCATCATCTCTGTAAAGTATATCCGGAGTTTATAACCAGACTGCTATCAATAACACTCACCATCTTCACATTTTACAATCTTTTCTGTTTATGGGTTTGTGCAGAGAACTTGGTCAACTATAGCAGACGTCRATACCTCTATTTTCAGTAGAAACATCTTGCTTCATTTATTGCTTCTCTATTTCCATCTGTTACTTCCAGAAACTATCCCAGTTAAAATTGCTTTCTTCTTCTGTACTAACACTTTCCCCATATTTTCTGATCATGTGTTTTTTTCAGTAGGTTGTGAATACAGCTTTTCCAAGGTTTCTYTGCTTTTACCTGACTTAGAAATAGTCTGTTTAAGTCTTCTTTTCCCAGCTGTTAATGTGAGCTACATGTATTACATAATATATTCTTCATATTTTTTTCATTGAATTAATTTGTGAGCCACGGATTTTACTTAAACTGGATATTTTACTATTTCTAAGAGSAGCATTTATGTGCAAGATTTGTGCCACTGCAGGCCATGCAAAAGATTCAGAAGATAAACTAGTTTGATTATTGGCCTAATCAGAATCAAACATAGTAAAAGGTTGTCCAAAGGAGAAGAAAGAAAAATGTTGTAATACAGTTAATTTAATGGGTTTTAGTCTTCATTTTCTCTCAGAATATTGAGAGTGTGCTGAAACAACATGACCCTACACAAAACTAGCATCAGTAAATAAATATAAGACACTAGTTCTTGATCCCCAGCAGCTGAGGAAAGAAAGGCTTAGTCATGCAACTACTTTAAGAACTTATAAGCAAGAATCTAATTGTGAGGTTGGAAGTCACATTAATTTAGATMGTGTTCGTATGGAATAATAATAAGCTACTTCAACTGAAAGAATTAGAGACATGACAAAGAGAAATTTAGAGAGGATGTCAAAGAGAAGAAGTCAGCAGACCTGGAGGAGGTTTGCCATGTGTATAGAAAAACGTGGTGGAGAGGAGTCACGCACATGGCACCTTTTTCTATGGAGGAAATGGTTAATATTATTATGAACTAGTGCACACATTTGATTAAAGATATATGTTTGCATGTATAAATATCTGCAGCCACAGKACCATAATTCACGTAACATGGATAGCTGAATTTTTGTAAATTTTAATTAAACTGTATTGTCTGATGATTGCTGGTTATCGTTAAAAGTACTGTCAYGTTTATCTTTTGAATTGTCACTGTGCCATTAACTATTAAAATTATTTGTATTTTAATAATAGTCAGTCTCTACAAGGACTAACATATTTGTGCAGGTTGCATATAAATTACAACACATACCTTAGGAGAAGACAACAGGTGCAATAAGTCACCAAAGGGTAGGAGAATGAAAGAAATGTTATCCTGACTGAGGTAAAGAAGTGTTCATTAAACCAGGCAAGCGCATGAAATGATACCTTGTCTAAGAAGGAAATATTTGCATCTCTGAGGAAACAAAACAGGATTTGTTTTGAGAGGAAGAATGACCACAGAGTTTTGTAAATTGGGAGGAAATAAATTATGTCTCAGTGACAAATGTTGAGGGGGAATTCAAGGATCGAGTTAATTATAAAATGSTAAGTGCTTCACCAAAAAGAGATACTCAGTGAGGGTTGCACCCTGGGGGTTAAGATATGTGGAAAGAAGGAAAATGGAATAGAAACAGAGAAAAGTCTGTGGAAAGGAAAGGATTTAGCTTCTTCACTTCTGTCTTCATAAAAAAATGTAACTGTTGACTGCTTTGGAAGTTTTAAGGAAATAATTCTCCTTTTTGTTTTAATCTTAAGATGGCTTGTGTCAAAGGCTGGAAAGATTATGGGTAATAACATAGCTCATCCAAGCCTATTGTGAGTCAAACAATTAATTCACTGTATATTTTAAGAAATATTTAGTTTGTCCAATGTGTGTTCAGGRTGACCAGTGGTAATAAGGAAAGGATGTTCTAGGGTTACATGAGTCTGCGTGTCCCAGTCACTGGTGGGAACTGAGAGAGCAATTTTTAAATGGGTCTCCAGTGAGCTTGCCAAAAATCATTTTGTTTCCCTTTTTATGATCTATGGTGATACACCTTCCCATCCACATGGAGTAGGATTTCTGAAGAATTAAAAAGATTAAGAAACAAACAACAACCAAAAAAACCCGACAAAAAAAACCCCATCACACACACAAAAAAAAACCCCAACCCAAAATTAATTAAGAAGGCTTTTTAGGAAAGCTGCAGGATTGCACAGCAAATCTCTGCTGGTCTGGAATTCAGTGACCTGGCTCGGCCTTGCCATTGCCAAGCTTCTGCCAGATGCAGACACAGGACTTGCTGCAAGGGACCATTCCTCCAGGTGTGCATTTGAAAACATACTGTTTAGGCCAAGTATTCTGCTACTATTTTATACGTATTTTTGAAATTGGTTTGTATTCAAAGAGATAAGACATGGTGTGATCATGTTTTTATGCTAGTACTGTTACTTACAGTTAAGGAGTTGACCCCAGTCTTACTTACATTTCTAAGCTGGATAAAGTGATACTTGTAAATTTTGAAGAAAAATGAAAAGTACTATAGACTGAAATAAACCTCAGACATGAATTGAAATAACTTTTTCTTCAAAGATAGAAATAAAAAGGAGACAGAATAGAGAAGATAAAATCTCTTTCCAGAAATAGTGATATTTACCTGTGGTACAGGCAGAGATCACAGAGATGGTTTTTGTTCGGTGAACTCTCTGCAGTCACTCATGCACAGCACTGGCTGGATTCAAAGGAAATCTCTCTGCCTTCTTGTGCAAAGCTTGCTCACAGTACCAGTTGTTATTGTGGGGATGTGTCTCAGGAACACTGAACAGAAAGGCTTTCTGTACTCGTAGAGAAATGGCATGATTATAGGCAGAAAAAATTCTTTGTTGTCTGAGATACTGTAAAAATACAAAAGGAATAGTGTAGCTGTTTTGTATTAGGGAAGTCATATATATTCTAGAAAAAATACATTTATTCAGAGTACATGGATGGTAGATGAGACAGAAAAGGGGTTTATGACTACTGCAGTACAATAAAAAAGTTGTTCAAGAACAGTTCAAGCAGCTGGAAATAAAAATTTTGTAAAACTGCCAGAGTCAGTGAGACCCAAAGCAATTTGCTGATTGAATGATGATCACATGTACATGTGCCTGTGGGTTCTGTTTAGTTTCTGTACTTTCAAGCTGTAAAATTTAAGGCATGCTAAGAAAGGACAAATTAGACCAAGGAATAAAACTTGCAGTAATTTCTTTACAGCTTGTATTGTTTTTTTGTGTATGTGACTAGTCTCTGGGGTGCTCTCCAGATACAAAGTTGCGTGAATCACAAATCAAAAGTAACTTCTCTGTCAACTTATTATCACATAAAATGTGGATTTCTTACCTAGAAGGTGGAAAAGTAATTGTAATTTTTTTTTTTTTTTAATAAATGATTGCAGTCTAGTTCCTTGATTCAGTGCAGCAAATTACATTGACAAATTTTGCCCAGAGGAATTGTGGATGCCCCATCCGTGGAAGTGTTCAAGGTCAGGCTGGATGGGGCTCTGAGCAAGCTGATCTAGTGAACAGCACCCCTGGAACTGGATAATCTTTGAAGTCCTTTCCAACCCTAGCAATTCTATGATTCTATGAATATAAGTGACTAAATTATTGAGGTAAATACAAAACTCTTGCCGTGATCTCAGTAGGTCAACTTTTTCAGTTTGAACTTGAGAACTCAGTGTACTTCCCAAACTGAGTAGGTACAATGTGGTATCATTATCATAACACTACAGACCAGTTTCTCCAAGTTGGAGGGCTGGCCAGCAACAGTGAACGTTGGCCCAGGAAAATTTAATTATAAGAAATTCCTTCTTTCTGGACTTGGCAATTGTTTACATTTCCCAGTAAGAACTGGATGAGACAATAAAATGTGTCRGTTACAGCTCAGAAAAGTAAAGTCTCTTGCCCAACACAAGCAAATTAGGTGAATTTAAGGCTTATTTGATGGAGCTAAAACTAGATGCAAACTCTGGGAAGCTGGAGAAGGTATGACCAGAACTGTTTTCAGCCACCAAGGCTGGTTCTCTTAGTTTGGTTTCAGCTTGTTGAGACAGGATGCCAGACCAGCACCAAGAAGAATATGCACTGCCTGCCTTCTCCTGCCTCTTACTGCCTCCTCTTGCCTCCTCTTGAGGAGGAGGAGGAGGCTGGAGCGATGCTGCCTCTTCACCAGCTTAAATTGAAGATATATTGCAGCCCCAGTGTTACAGATTGTGAATCATGTTGAGATAAAGATGTCTGTGGTAGGTTATGGGCTTTATAAGAATCTATCCCATTTTTTCTTCACATAAACTCTTTTGGTTTGCAGAGTGGTCTGTCCCACTGGCTCTTAGCTCAGGAGGCCACTCTCTGGCACTACTGACAAGACGACACTGCTGTGAACAGGCACCATAAATTGCTGCCCATCATTCTGTCACGTGCAAGTTGCTTTCATCCATCAACGCCTGAGATGTGCTCCTGAGCTTGCTCTGCTGCTGGAACATTTAATTTGGTGCATGAAAGATGATGTAATTTGTGGCCTTTTTCCAGTACACTACACTTGATTATATCGGATTGTGTTGGGCAGTCCAGGAGGATAATCTGTGTATATAATACATAAATATTACCTGGCCAAGCTGAACTTTATTTAATTACCTTTTCTTTGTCCTCTCTTCTGCCTTTTCTCCCCAGAACATCTCTTTGACTTTAACTGCAAGGGTACTATAAGCCAGAGACAAGTGTTTTYCCTTGATCTGTCCTGGACTGGCTGCTCTCACCACTCTTGCTGTCTTCCCTGCCTGTAGATGCTATAACATGAGAAGCAGAGATACAGATCCATCATATCATTTTGTCTATAGCAAATATAAATAGGCATGAGAAAAGAGAGATTAAAAAAAGGCTATATAAGCCAGTATATTTCTTGATGCATATTTGTCTTCAAGTCAAATATTGTAATCTTTTTTTTAATAGCATTTTTGAGAGCATTTTTTTTTGAAATCTGTGCTTTGCAGTGTGTTGCTTGTCCCTGAGGAATGATGTGACATGGTAGGACAGATTCTGATTTGTACTGGCTTTTCACTGATGATTTCATTGATTAAAAGGCAACATTGTGTGAGTTTAAAATGAAGCGGTCTTTCTGAAAGGCTTGCACATTTCTAGTAGTGATTTTGAATATTACTGTTCTAAACTTCATTGTTTTTGGCAATTTTGGCTTGAAATGCTTGATGATTTTGTCTAAAAACAACATCTAATAAACTCTGTTACTACTATAGTCTAGGGTATTTGGCTTTCCATTCCATGACATTTTTCAATTGATGGCCACAGGAAAACAGTATCATCTGATGGTGTATTTAATTAGGGTTAGAAGTAAAGAAAAAGTTAAAATAAATTTTTGTTCCCTCAAGCACTGTTTCATGGCTTTGCTTGTGTGTGTACAATGTTGTTGTTTTATTGTGTAAAATATTGCAAATGAGTCAGCTTTTTTTTTTGTCTCTTTGTGTGTATGCTGAAGAAACTCTGTGAGTGGTCATAAGACAAAGAACAGAAAAATAAAAAAGAAAATATTCAAGTCATGTCAGTAACTCATAGTAAAGGATATTACACAGCTATTTAAATCAGTGCATTATAAAGCATTTATTTAATGTAAATGTATTTGGATGAGAGATGAACACGTGCGGGTTGGGGTAGTAGGTTCCATTGTGTACTCAATGTACTTTTGATTTTCTTATATAAGAATTATACTCAGTGTTTCAGGTACAGAAAGGATTGATACATTTTAAAAAAGATACCAGAATTCCTATTGCTCACTAAGGCTTGAGGAATTTTGTTTCATAGAAGCATTCTTAGAATTAGTATATTACTTCAGGAGTTGGTACCTTTCTTAATGTGTAGTACATCTTCTTTTACAGAAAGGTTATATTTGGCTTGCCATTGAATCTTGATAGATGCTTTTGATTATTTTTCTTTGTGATTTTGAATACAATTTAGTATGTGACACTCACCAACTACTAAATTTCAGTTCTTTGAGTATTTTTAGTAATTCCGTTATTATTTATATACAATGAACTGAAATGCCACTGAAATACTACATTTACATACTCTTTAAGCTTTCCTTTGCTGTGAGCATGTAATTAATTTTCTACTTATAAATATCTAATATGAATTTTTCATTTACCTCTAAAGCAGGAAGCAGAAGCCAGTAAAAATCATACATATTTTTTGTTTTCCATTTCTTGTGGTGAAACAATTTTTTTACACTTTTCTGCATTATTATGAAACATCTATATTTTTCTTTGTACTGCACGATAGGACAGATATGGAAAGAAGTTTTTGTCCTACCAGCCTTAGAAACTAACTACAGGAAACAGATACTGTATGTGAATAATATCCATAGAATTTCTTCCTGTTCTGAGAAACATAGTCTCTGAGTCAGCTGCACTATCTCTGATAACACACTTTGAAAATATGAATGATGATCATAAACTACGACAAATGCAGGAGAATTATTTTTGAATCAAACTTTGAGTTATCTTAATTTTGGTTGGTTTCACAGCTTTGCAGTTGGGGGTATTCTGGCTCTTTGCAAATCCATCCCATTTTCTTCCATCTGCTGGGCTGTACCAGCATGGCAGCAGCTTTCTTGCCTTGCTACCCAACCCTCCATTCATCCCATGCACATTGACTCTTAAATTGTCCACCTTGGAGGTTTTCTAYGACCATGGCCTGTATTCCAGAAGATGGATTTTTTTGGAGTGTGATTAGAGGAAATAAGCTGATCCTTTGAGAAACACTAGCTACAAGTATGACTTGGAATAGGCTGTGGGGATCGGCCTCAGGCAAGGGGTTRGTCTGCTGCTGTCCTTGGTTTGGCTGGCCAGGCTGGCTGGTGATAGCTCTGCTGGCTGGGACTGATGGGAGGGATGGAAGGCTGGGAGTCAGAGGGCTTGGAGGCGAGCTCAGCAACTGGGCAGTGCAGTCACCAGTCATGGGAGGAGATGACCACGGAGACACAGAGCTTCAGGGACAGCAGCAGGAGGGCACAGTGTCTAAGCTGCATTATCTTTGCTCTATCAGTAAGCAGAAGACCACGTGTCTCATCCTTTCTGAGGGCATGGCCCTTTCTCTGTGTAAAGAACAGCAATTATGGTTTGGCAGCCCATGTCATGGTGTGTTATGTATGCAAAGGCTTTTCTTTAGTGATCTTCACTAAGCAGTGTAGTCCTGTAATGTTCGTCTAATTGCTTCACAAACTTTAATGAGCAAATTTGCAGCAGTTTTTTGCAAGGTTACAGTCTTATTTCTGTTTTCTATCTAGAGAGAAGACACATTAATTCCAGTGTCTGCTTATTTTGAGGATCCAAAATGAATGATTCTGGTAACATGCATCTGTTTCAGCCACAGCTCTGAGCTGAGGACAGTTGCAGGCAGTACTGTGAACCTTGTTGCAATCAAAATCAAGGCATATATTCATATGGTTTCTTTTCAGGTGGTGATAGTGCTGGAACTTTTATTCAAACCTATAAAAAAAGGAAAATCTCTGCATAAGAAAGCATTGAGATTAAGAAGTCAGTTATTTGAAAGCTAAACCACCCTAGAATTCTGTATATAAGGTACTTATGTGGTGTTTAAAGACCAAGAACCAAATTCTCTTTTTCCTAAGATCACAGCTATATTCATCATTGGATGGCTGATACGCAGGAAAAAAAAATCCATTTTCTTGATGTGAGATATCGCTCTGCTGAAGGCAGAGTTCACTAAGTGAATGTAGGGCAGGAAGAGAGAGGATAGTTTTATGAATAAAATGGAAATAGATTTGATGCTTATTTGGCTTTTGGCAAGGCTGAACGTTTTCCTTAATTTAGAGATCCTGTTAATAGTCTAAGTGTCTTGTGTACCACCATTTGGGAATACCCAGCTTAAAACAGTTCTTTGATCTCAAAATTGAAGTGATGATCTGTTTGCATAACTGCTGAGTATGCAATAAAGTCCACAAGTGTGCTCTAAATACAGAAAGCATTACAGAATGGTAAATTCTTGAAAGGATCAGACCAGAATGCTCTCAGACTAGATTCCTCATTAACTAATGGACTCATCTGGAATTTATATTCCAGCTATCAAATGAGAATAACAGTAGAAGCTTCCCTCACAAGCATCTTCTGAAAACATGGTCATTAAAGACAAAAAAACTATTAGATGTTGCATGACTGTACAAAAAATGCAACATCAGAAAGGAGAGGATGCATGGTGCAGAATATTTCTGTCATTTTATGTTTATTATCCAGCATTGTTCCTCTTATGAGGACCTTCTGTTTTCTACAATGAGAYTTGTGTCCTCTGGAATTAAAGATTACACCACAGGTCCTACATATAACAGGGCTAATTTCTGGGCTTTCTAGTCCTGTTAGCATCTAAATTTTCAACCTTTATTGTCTTTTATTGCATTATATTTTAGCAGTAGTAATTTTTTTATGTATGCTGTTGGCACTAATTTAGCTGCTTAAAATAAAATTCAGTATTTCAAAATCCTTCTGTGTGAGGGAATAAATTTAGTTCATTTTATTTGAGCACGTCTGGCAAGGCATTAGCAGCTGCTGTGCTTAAATTCTGTGAACTGAGTTAGTATTAAGAAGGAGAAAGCTCAAATGCCAGCTGTTTTTCAGCTTGTATATATGGGACCAAGTTTATGTTTATTATCCCAGTATATAGGGACAGATCTGATCTAGTCCATTCTACCCCAGTGACAGTACTGTAGGATACCTTTTTGTTAGATGCTTATGTAACAGACTCTATACTTATGTTTTTTAACTTTCAGAATGGAATAAAGTCATTAATTTCTCTGTGAAATATCTTCCTTGATATGTCTTGACATGGTGTATTTGAAACAGAACTGTTTCTAATAACTGCTTAACATCTCCTTGAGAATCTTTGTTGTACTTTTAAGTGTTTCACTACATAAAGTTGCCACACTGCTGGATGTATATTGAGTCATATACCTTTGTATTTCACCTGTCCAACTACTACAATTTGAATCTCAGTGCACTTATTGGAGGCAATCATCCRCTGTTTTATTTGTGTGCCAATAATTTACAGCTACAGATAGTGCTTCAGCTCCATGAGACTGAGTGGACTTACGAAAAAAATGGGGATCTAATTAAAAACTGTGTACATATAAACCTTCTTTTTAGTATACACAAAGCAGAGCTTACCAAACTTAGCTTCTGATTACCTTCAATGCGGACTACAAATATGCAGAAGACTGTAATTATTTTGAAATCAGATAGTTATTTCCACTGGGAAATACACACATTTTATCTCTGTCCCAGTCGGATAAGCAGTTTCTAGAATTTCTTTTGACAAAATAAGAAGTTTATGTTGCCACCTTGGAAAAGACCTTAATATTATTTTAATACCCACAAACAAATTACAGACAATCCACAAATTGAATTCGTGGAATCATGAACCCATTGCATTTATGCAAATACATTAAATAATCAGTGTAAAGTGACAGATGATGCTTGAAGCATAATCTAGGTCTGTATCATGAGTAGATAATAATATTAAGTTATTATTTAGGAAGTCCTAGAAAAATAGTATGTTGTAATGCAAACTGCATCTGTCTGTCACATTCACAGTATCTGTCAGCTGGACTTAATCTTGTGCATTTTTTAAAATTGCTTTTTATCAGATTGTCCCTTTGTTCTGTTTCACCATCCCCTCTTCTGTTTTATGTTTTGTTTTCTTCTTTTCAAGATAAAATATAGCCATTTTAGGATGGCACTGTACCTTTCAACCCAATAGCTTATATTTGTATAGATATTAATATATATATTTGAAAATGGTTCAGGCAGGTCACCTTCCTCATACATTTAATGATATGCTTTGGAAAAAGCATTTTTGAATTAGATTCTCTTGGTGAGTTGTGTGGATACTGTCAGTAGGATCTGCAGATGTTTTCCCAGGGAAGGATGATGCTTCTCACAAGTTCGGTGCTCAGATGCCATGTAGGTAGCTTGGACTGGGTCCATATCTGAGCAGCAGCAGCCAGGTACACAGAGCAGTTGAGGTACATAGTGCCACTCTTTGATATACTGTGCTTTCTGCTGAATCTGTGACACTCCAACAAACTCTTCCATCTGGAAATGGTTGGAAACACTCCCCTGTAAATTCATGCAGCTACTGAAAACAGGATCCCTTTTCTCTCTTTTTTAAAGACAGCACAGTCTGGCTTGTTTTCACTGCACTGTTTCTCTTATARTGGACTGCTCCAAATGCTCTCATACTGTGCAGTGAAGCAGAAGTATTTTGCAAATGGTATTGGCCCGTGTGCTGAGTGAGGAAGCAGAGGTCTTCCCGTATAAGCCGATTTCAATCAACTCACTCTAATCACTACTGATAGTTGCAAAATTTAGCCTGGATCTGCTCTGGTAATCTAGATTGACAGGAGGTAAAAGTAAAAGGACAGAAGGGCAGAGGAACAAAGAGAAACGAGCAGGGACAGTGATTTTCTGCCTTTGCTTCCTGTCCTGGGATGCGCGTCCGTGCCGGCGGTGAGCCCAGCGCTGCGGGAGGGTGCTGGGAGAACAGGTGCCCTCTGTGGGGCTGGAGCGACAGCCACCACGCCACGGGCACAGACGGTGCAACAGGTACCTGCCCGAGCTCTTGGAATGCATTATTTATTGACATCGAGATCCTAATTCTCTTCATTACTCCAAAGATCCTGAGGTCGTGAAATATTCAGGCATAGCAGCAGAGAAACAGTGCAGCCAGCAACTGTGTGTGTCTTTGACATCCTCTGGGGGTGAGTGGCTTCCAGTGCTGGGCTTCATTCTCCTACGAGCTCAGTGCTTGGGTGGAAGCTTGGAGATAACGGGACTCTGCATTTTCTGACTGGACAGGTGAAGTGTCTGTGAGACTAAGTCCTTTTGACTTTTGGTKTTGTCTTTTCCAAGAGAAGAGCGAACTTTGGATTTCATGGATATACAGAAATACAGCCAGCTGCTGCTGAAGACAGACATGTCTCGGTTTGACTGGATTGTACATTGGGAAGGAAAATGACTTTTTTTATAGTTACCTGACCACATGCTCAGTGTGCCTGTGTCAGCCAGGCTAAGGAACTCCACACTCTGG
The DNA here is from genome assembly GCA_018881555.1 of Amblyornis subalaris. NCBI lineage: Eukaryota > Metazoa > Chordata > Aves > Passeriformes > Ptilonorhynchidae > Amblyornis > Amblyornis subalaris. The sequence goes on along the minus strand of JACAXG010000047.1, from coordinate 3,721,632 downwards.
GGTAACCAAGGCACCTGGACTACCCCTCCATCTGACTTTCCATGCTGGTGGGGCTGTTGTTGGTCGTTTCAGCCTTGCATGTTGCCATGCTAAAAACACCCAAGGCTAAAAATGTGTCCTGGGTAAGTACAAAAGCATGAACAGAGTTTCTATAAGTATGCATTTTTCAGATATGTATGATTATGCTTCTCTCTATATACGTGGAAGTGTAAACTTATACAGACTGAGGTGTAAGGTAAATGAAAAGATTATAAGTCATTAAAGTTAATAATTACTTAAAATATTCTGAAGAATTAAGAAAAAAAMCACATTATTTTAAACACTGGTATTTTGAAGGAAGTATCTTAGAAAATTTTGCAATGACGGACTGTCARCTTAGTTGTTTATTATATGTACCTTCCATCTCTGCTAGTAAAGGATTTGTGCTACATACTTTTAAATCAATTGAAAAATTGCTCTGGCTTTCAGGATGCAGACTTTAAGACTTTAAGAGTAAGGTTTAAAGATTTTGAGGGGATTAATGTATAACTCTAGTTTAATTTCTGTCTTTTCATATTTCAGTGATTTGATATTGTGGGTGCTCTTCTATGTAGTATGATTCAGATCTTTAAACATTATTTWAAAAGTCCCAGGAGTTGTTTGGGTATGTCATAATAAGTTGTAATACACAGTGGGATGAGGGGAGTCCATGTTCAGTGTCTTTTCTGTTGACTTTCTTCTTTTTTACTAAGAAAATATATTGTTATTTTGTCCTTATGCATTATATCTGTGTCAGAAACTAGGATTCCTGTTGGGGAATAAAGTAAGCCATGAAATATAATTCCTGAGTAAGTAACAGTGCCCTTTGCTAACCCCCATCATGTATGATTATACAACACTACCAGCGCACAGCCTGCTCTACCGAATAAGCAGAATATCATCAAATCCCAGTTCCATGCAGAGTCCTGGAAATGCTGGCAACTGCTCAGTACATAGCTTTAGGGCTTCTTCAGTAACCTCACCGAGTCCCAAATATTGCCCCAACTGTGTTCTCCATAGCTGCATTACCTTGTCTACAGAGGATAAACTGCTCACATACGCAGTGTCTCTTCTTGGAAGTAGAAATCTGGTATGTCTGCAGCTATGATTAGCTCCAGGTTTGGGTATTTAAATATAAGGTATATTTAGGTATTCAAATACCTATTTCTGGTGATGATGTCGGAGAATGCTGAAATACTTACTCTTACCTATAGTTTTGCACTGTGAAATAGTCATCAAGAATAAAATAAATAAGTCCTTTCTTTTGCTCCCATCCTTTCATTACCAATTTGCATAAAAAAAGGAACTAGATACATGCTGTCAAAAAAATGGTAAATTTTGGTAATCGTTTCAATTGGGTGATTGATACAGAGTTTATCTATCATAGCATAGCCCTATGTTGCAGACACTAATGACCTTTAATTGTTTCACTAAACCCATAGTTGCACACGTGAAATGTATAAATTATAAACTGATTTGAAAATTCCAGTGCAAAAATGACAACTTACATGATTGCAACTGTGTGCTATATGAAGAAATAGATGCAGCATCTAAACCACTGTAGCATCTGGGATTACTTCTACTTCATGTACCATTTTTTCCCTTAAATAAAAACCACAAATAAACCTTCAAAAGTAAGGATTTCTGACTTCTTTTTTAACTAAATGTATTCTATTAGTAATTTATGATTATAACTGGATAGCTGTTTGAATAAAAGGAAGACATTCATAGTTATAAAAAGATGAAGATAGTTTTATCTAACTCTTGCATTCATCTCTTTCCATTTGGTTTTCTTGGGGGGGTGTGTGTTTAATCCCTTTATCCATCTTTGGCGATATAATATAAAAGTTGTTGACTACTAAATGATGGAAGGTATCACTTCCTTAGTAAGCATAAATTGTGACCAGTATTTTAATTGAGAAAAAGAATACCTATCGCTCCAAGGATGCTTAAAACAAGTAGTGAGAACAGTGATTTTATTTTTTAGTGCTTTAGTATTTTGAAAATCCGACATACCGTAGAGTGAAGTACAAGGGCACCCTACAGAATCAGATACCTGCTCAAAGTATCACTTGACTTAAATCCCAGCAAGTGGAGATTAACTTCAGCTCCTTGAAAATCTGGATTTTGACTCTGGAAGTTTCACCTGTCTGGGGATTTGATCTTGACCTTTGTGCATATGCAATGAATATACAAGGGTCCAAGGCTGAATCACGAGGATAAGTGTGTGAAAAAATTTTGGCTGTAATCTAGCAAGACACTTCAACACCTGCTGAAATTTCAGCTTCTTTTWCACCTGCCTAAAATTTAAGATTGTGGCCAATCATTGGTGAATCAGAGTGTTTGCTAAATTTTTGCTATTCTCTAATTGAACTTGGCATTTTATCCTTGTGTCTTTAGCATACAGTGTTCTTAAGGACAGAAACCATGCTATGCTGGTGTATCTTTTTACAAAAAACCTGCAACCTGCATAATTTGTAGTTTCTTTTCGAAGGCTTCAAAATGCCTACCTGAGTGCCTTCCCCTGTGAAAAAGAAAACCCAAATCTACTATAGTGTTTAAAAACGAGGCAGCTTCTGGGACCTTTGCCAGCATTTTGCTCCAATACGTCTGACAGACCCTGACTGCTGCAAGGACCCTCACCTCAGACATTGCAAGGCTGAGAAATTAATATCTAATGTCTTTCAAGAGCTGAGGAGTTGACAACTTTTTAGTGGGTTGTTTCTTCCCCAGAAGTGCTTCAGATGCCATTTGATAGATCTGCATGTCTTTAGATACAGGCTCTGTGAATTGCAGCCTTGGTTTTGTGTGTGTGATCTTGAGGAAGGCTTTGGCCACTGCTACATGTGGTGTCTGGCTTTTTAAAGGCAGTAAATGGTCTTCAGAGAGCTGTGKGGACTTTAGTTTTAAATTCTGTAGAGAATATTTTCTCTTCTCTCTCTAATGGCTGTTGGTGCTGCCACATGTGAATATTTTTGAAAATTACTGGGAAGAACTGAGGCTGACCTAGACAAGATGACTGTAAAATCTGTTTGTCATCTAGTGCCTTGGGGTTTTTTATATTTGATTTGCAAAATGCATTCATTTAATTATCCCTAATGGAATAATTTTGTTAGATTGACTCCTATTGACACAAATTTAATTTTCATTGTCTAATATAAGCAATTTGATTGTTTGTTACTTTATGTAACAAAGCTACCTTTGAGCTCTGTGACAACTGTAGGTAGGACCAACACCCGTGGAAAAGCCAGTAGGTCACAATAAATGCAGCTATGGGACATGGTATATTTCTTTAAACTATGTTTTTGACCTAAGTAGCAGATGGTGGTAAGAATTGAGATTAAAGGAACTTTGAAATTTAAAATACCATAGCATCTTCAAAATATTGTTCTGTGCATGTTAATGAAAGATTTCTCCCCTGTAGTTTCTGTAAACTACTTGGCTAGTCTGTTTTACCAGTATATTAGAGGAGTAAGCACCTTCCAGTGTTCTGTAAAAGACAATCAAATGTGTACCTGATGTAATTTTCAAGGGTAGCATGATTTTAGTTTTCTAACTACAGTCATTTCTACCTATCCAAGCGTCCTCTGGCCTTTGGAACCATACGAGCCCTGCTGGAGGGCCACAAACTTTGACTCTGTGCCAAGACAACCTACTGAGCAGAAAGGTCATTGAGCTACAAATACCCGAAAATAAATTCCAGCTCTTTAGCTGAAAGCTGTAGAGCCTCCTGCCATGCTCTGCTGTCAGCAGTTATAGATTGTGGAAAACTGCAAAAAAAGAGCAAAGTCTGTGTGCCACTTTGGTACAGTAACTTTTCTTCCCTGAAACACAGGTTGGGGTGGGTAGGAAATTTGCTGCATTGTTATTACTGTAAGTAGGATGCTTGTGAGTGCATACACAGTGTGTTTCTGCTTTTATTAATACTTAAATTGAATTTTCAGTATTGGTATTAAAGAGATAAATCTTCTTCATTGCACAGTATCTTTTATCTCTTCTTATTAACGCTCTGTTGCACGCCTTGTATCACTCAAGTTCAAAGGAGCAGAATTTACAAAGGAGGAACACTGACTTTATGTAATTAACAAAATTATAATTCCTGGTGAATTCCCTCAGCTAATAAAAGGGATTGATATTTCTATCTCCCTTTATTACTTAAGAAATAACATGGTGATACATGTAGTGTTACAATGGTAGAGAAAGTGAACGAGAAAAGAAGAAAAATAGAATGTAAATAGTAAAATAGGCTTGAAGTATCAAGTAACTTGAAAAAATGGAATGTTATGTAGTCAAATAAAAAGCAAGAAGAGGGGATAAAATTCTAAGGGAGAATAAAGAAAAAGACGAAGTAGAGCTTTGAATCTTAAGATATGCGATGTTATTAGAAAGGAAGGATTAAACAAATACTGAAACACAAAGAGGAGGATGTGGCTACATTAAGAGCTATATTTTCGTATGCTTGAGATCAACTTGAAAATAGGAAATGAAACAAGTAGCTTGAAGGACAAGACAGTGGACAAAGCGTGGAAATAATAGGAGAGTTACCTGAGGATGATTTTGTATTTACCCTGAAACGTGAAAGATGATGGTAATACCAACGAAATTTGATGTGCTTCTAACAGAGGACAAAAGGTTCCTTTGATGAGTTCTCTTCACTTGAGGTTCTCAAGGCACATGGGTGAGAGGAAAACTTGGAGAGAAGCACTTGCTTCACAAGCATCCCATTATTCTGCTTTGGATTAGTATTGGTCTAGTGAAGAGACTGCAAAAGTGGATGAACTCAGGAAGTATCGAAGGTGCACCTGCACTCGTCTGTGAAACAGTAATAAAACTATTGCTCATTTCATAGAGCTGTTCTAAAATATTATTGAAAGAGGGCAGACTAGGGTTTGATGGAAGGTCTAAGGAGAGAGCTCCTGACTGCAACAGTATCTCTCTGGGCTCAAAGGTGTATCCGTGCAAGAACTGGATCAGTCTGTGGCATAAGAGACAGTTGCTTACTCAAATCTGGCTTGCATGGAGAACTTTTATCCTTGGATAAATCATGGCTCTTGTCATTTAAAGACTGACATAGCTGAAACAGCTGTAGATATTTTTGGCTGAAATGCACCATTATTGGTGAAAACCAGAGAAATAATAAAAAATTTTGTGTTACATTTTGCTTGTGAAGTGGTGTTTCTTTTCAGTTAATTGATGGGTTGCTGTTTTGGTTTTGTCTTGCCCTTGTCTAGTGAGTGCTAATGTGATACAATAGTCATTCTGTCAAATAATCATTGACTGAAATGACACTGTAATTTGCTTTCTTTCTGGTTGTTTTCAAGTCCTTGGTTTCTACTGGAGACAGCTCTCAGCATTCCTGAGTAATAGAGCAAGCTGCCTCAGCAAACTTCTGATGACAACTTTGGCTCTCTCTACTGGCAGCACAGTTTTTTTTCTATTAATAGAGGCAGGTCTGGGTTGTCTCCATCCTTCAGAGGCAAACCTCTGGGAAAGCTCCTGTGGCTCCTGGATTGTCTTCCTTTGGTTACACGGGGCTCCTGCAGAAAGTTCAGGTGATTCAAAGTACTAGGAAAGAAAAGGCAAAAAGCTTAGATACATATTATCCCTTCCTCTGTTTTTCTTGTACTTACTTATCAGTGTAATTCCCGCTGATTTTGGTTGGAGCTACATTCATAATCCGATTAGCAGAAAGGTCATCAGGGCATACAGAACTTTAAGTAGTCTGCTGTAAACTAGAGGACTTGCTTCCCTTGACATTTCTGAAAGTTTTCCCTTGATTCAGAGGAACCAAGATTCTGCCACATCCTCAGAGCAGCCGGGCTGTGCCAGAGCTGCATGGATGGCAGCTTCTGCGAGAAGTCGTGACCYGTGTGCGCAGGGCTGGGATTGCACTCAGGCTGCTGGCCCTGGGACTCTGGGCTGGATGGGGGGGGATGCATCCCTATCGGTAACACTGCTTGACTCAGCCTGCATGATCTTTGACATTAAGCAGTCAAGTTTGAAAAATAGATTAATGATGCATTCCAAATTGGAATCTATCATTAATTTTAGCAGGTCTGTACAGTGTGCTGAATTCGTGACTACCAGGCAGCAATTTTAGAGTCTTGAGGGTGATTTGTGTTAAAGGTAGAAAGTTGTTGTTGACTGACTTCATACAGTAAGGAGAAGTTAACTTTCCCAGAGTACTTTTTGTTAATGCCACATAATAGCGTGCACAAGGATTTACCAAGATACCTAATTGCTGCTTCTAATTTCTGTGAACTTTTGTAACCACACAGATACAATGGGGAGGGCAAGAGGAATATGTTTTCCACTTTTTAAGATGTAAAAATTAGGTTTATTTTTTTTCACTATCAAGAGTTAATAAAAAAGCAGCAGTTACCAGTTGAGCCAGTCACAACTGATTTGAGCTGCCTTGAAGTGTCTTGAAATTTTTAGAGACTTTCAGTTTATTCTGGGACAAAGGAGACTGTTGCAAAAAACCCAAATCTTAATTTGAAGGTGATGTTGTCTGAAATGAAATGGAAGGTGAAACTACAGATGCATCTGTGGACAAAAGGAAATTGTGCCTGTTTTTCTCAACAGTACTTGTACTGGCCTTGGACATTAAAATCTGGATACAGGAATGTCAGCTGTATACTCCAGTGGTTTAGTTATTTCTATTGTCATTTCATTTTTTCTTTTCTAAGTTTTTTGCCCCTACTAAAATTGGAGATGCTTGCAATATAAATTTGTAATGTAATTTTCCTGTATTTGAATTGCAAAGATTAAAGCTGGCTGGGGTTGCAATTTATGCCAAATTGTCAAATATATCTCACATTTCTAGAGGCATAAATGGGCCCAGAGTGAATAAAGTGTAAACGGTTTATTTTTCCAGTGATGCGTGACAGACTTAAACATGTAACTGCATAAGCATTTACGAATTCTTCATGCAAAGCATTAGTGCATTAATGGGAGAATTATTCTTAAAATTATGGTAGCCAAGGGAAACAGAAAGACAATCAAAAGAATGGATAGTGAACATTTAGGACTGAGAACAAACATACTGCAACCTAGGAATACTCTATAAAAACTGAGGAAGGTGGAGAAGTTTTAACCCTTTTGTATTTGCTTAATGTTATAGATGATAGGGAATTTTTTTTTTACTGCTGTATGTTAAGGCTGTATAATTTTCTGTTTGAATTCATCTTGCTCCCTCTTAAAAATACTTTTCCTCGGCACAGTTGCTAAATCTCAACTGGGATTCTGCTTGTGTATAGTTTTTGTAATGTCCTGTAGTTATTTTACAGCATGAAGTTATACTGTTCTTCAAGTAATGTGTGATGCTGAATGAAAATTATGCATACAATGAAAAAGGCTCATGAGAAATGTTGAAGAAATGTGCCCATATTTTAGTCAAAAAGTTTTGGATATAGTTGATCAGAATTTTGTGGAAATTTAGTAATTATATGCTCAAACTGTTCTGTATCTCTTTATTTCTTGCTCTGTATACTCATTCATAAAAGGATATTTTTATCTAACCATTAACTATTTTATACTATTCATAAGGTTTACTGATTACATTGAAAGTCTTTTTAGGTTCTGTTTTTACTTGGCAGCCTGTTCTTGAAGGAAACTACAAACAGGATTTCCCAGGTGGAAATTGATTTTGAGTATTTAGAAGCAACCTGAATGCAATACTGTGCAGAAAACTAAACCAAATGAACCATGCATTTTTATTATTTATTATGGTAGAAAGAGCTGTGATAAAAATTACCACAATAAAAAAAATGCAGTACAGTTAACATAGTTTTTTAACATAAATGCTTTCAGTCACAAGTGAAAACATCATGGAAAGGAGAGAAGAGATTCAAAGGACGTTAGAGAGTGAAAAGAATTTGGTCTGAAAAATAGGAAAGAAGTAAATAGCGCTGTAAAAGCTCTAGATTGCAAGAATTCAAAAGTCCAGACCTGTACCTAGAGCCTATCAGTGAGGCCCGCCCTGCAGAGGCTTAAAGGATGGCCTTTATATCTGACTTCCACTCTGCTTCCTAATTTCCTTCAATTCATGTTGGCTTTGGTAAATAACTACCTGGGTACTATAATAGATACAGTATATTGAATTCTTGCCCTATTTCCAGGCCGAGTGCAGTTTCCTCATTTCAACGTATCTTTGGCTTCTCTTCCACAAAAATCCCACTCGGTGAGATTTTCCCATGTTACAGAACTTGGTTCTTGAGTGCAAAAAATATTTGTAGTCAATTTATTGAGTAAATTAAATTTGATAAACTTCAACAGACACTTTGATAGTTTCTGTAATAATATCTTGTTGTCTTCAGAATTTTTAGAAAATGAGAGGAGTTTCTTTGCAAACAACACCTCGGTTTTTTAGCATTCAGCATTCCAAACCAGTACCATAGTCTTCATGTGCGAATTATTTTATTGCAGGGCTCATCCATGTTTAATACTTGCAGGGTTTACTGTCTTGTGTTCTTTTTCTTCCTCTGCAATAATTGCTGTGGCAAAGAGTTTTTTTTACTTTTTGATATGACTTCTATTGAGTCTTCCAGTAATTTTTAGATTTTATTGCATGATTTCCCTCTATATCTACCCTGTGTTGAATAAAGAGTTTATATGCACAGTAGGAGACAAAAATGGAAAGAGAAGGCCATGAAATTCAACAAAGACAAGTGCAAGGTCCTGCACCTGGAGAGGAATAATCCCATGTACCAATACAGGCTGGGGGCTGACCTGCTGGGAAGCAGCTCTGCACAGAAGGACCTGGGGGTCCTGGTGGACAAGAAGCTGTCCATGAGCCAGCAGCGTGTCCTTGTGGCCAAGGAGGCCAGTGGTATCCTAGGATTCACTAGGAAGTGCATTGACAGCAGGTTGAGGGAGGGGATCCTGCCCCTCTACTCAGACCTGGTGGGGCCACATCTGGAGTGCTGTCCCCAGTTCTGGGCTCCTCAGAACAAGAGCTCCAGGAACGGGTCCAGTGAAGGGCTACRAAGATGACTGGGGGACGGGAGCATCTCTCTTAGGAGGAAAGGCTGAGGGAGCTGGGCCTGTTCAGCCTTGAGAAGAGACGACTGAGAGGAGACCTCGCCAATGTCTGTCAGTATCTGAAGGGAAGGTGTCAAGAGGATGGAGCAGGCTCTGCTCAGTGGTGCCAGGCAGTAGGACAAAGGCAAAGGGCAGAAACTGATGCACAGGAAGTTCCACCTGAACCTGAGGAAGAACTTCTTTACTGTGTGGGTGACCACACACTGGAACAGGTTGTCCAGAGGGCTTGTGGAGTCTCTCTCACTGGAGATATTCAAGAACTGTCTGGACACAATCCTGTGCCATGTGCTCTGGGATGGCCCTGCTTGAGCAGGGAGGTTGGCCCACATGACCCACTATGGTCCCTTCCAGCCTTAGCCATGTGATTCTGTGGAAGACATAAAGCACTGTCTAGTGTACTAGGTACTCCTATTGTGAATAAGAATAAAATTTTTGTTAAGTAACATTAAATGTTACTTCTTAAAATAAGACTAGTAAACAATTTGAGATAGATGCATTTAAAGAACATAATCTCCTTAAGACTGCGAGGAAGCTCTTATAAAAAATATGGTGTTGGATCATTTGAGTGCACTAATATCCAAGATATTATTTTATTCATAGCTGCACTTCTGAATGTGATTTCATGTTGTTAAACTCCAAGTGCCAAAAGTTTTGGCTTACTCTTTCTTTGGCTGAAAAGGGTCATTTAGATGTCCTTGAAGTTACAGTTCCTCCCTAAGATGCAAGAATGTCTAAAGACGTCAGGAAAATGAGAATGAAATCCCAAAAGCACAAAGGGAACAGGGAAAACAAAGTATTGTTATTCCAGCTGTTGATATCTGCGTCTTTATTTATTTCATATTGGAAGGCATGAATCAGATATGACATCTGAGAAACTCTTTATTCTTTATAAACCATTATCTCAATCTAGTCCTAGAGGTGTTCCTGCCTGTTGGTGAAATGGGATGTTGCTGGAATGCCTCAACATACTTATTGCCTTCATTAGTTGTCAGAAATTAGAACAGCAGTTGATATGGTCTGCTTTGATTCAGGTGAATATGAAGCAGATGCACCATGGTRCAACACCCAAATTCAAGATCTCATTTTTTCTTCTCACAAACCCCTTGATTTGCAGACTTGGAAGTTGCTCATATGCTKTACCTTGTTTCTCACAGAGCACACATTTAATTTTTTGGTTCTGTTTGATTGATCACTTAGAAAAGAGTGCATTTCCTTGTAATTTTTATCACACTTTCTATTGTACAGAAATTCAGATTTTATTTAACATCTTAGTCTCTTTCTAAACACTGACRAAACAGGAATTTGTAAGTACTTGGTGTGCATACATGCATGGAATACTGTACTTGGAAGACATTAATATGTGGTGATATTCTTTGGAGTTGTTAGCAACTGATAGAGAATAAAGCTAATGAAGCAAAATATAACTATAGAATAGACATTAATTTCCTCTTAAAATAACATACTTTTAGGAGCAGATTTTTTAGAGGAAGAAGAAACAATCTCCCATTCCCAGCTATAGCAGATTTTTAATTYAGCAACTGATAAATTGTATTCTTTCATGGAAAATGAACAAAATATCCAATTTTAAATCTATTTTGGACTGTTAAAAAGTTTTAATGTCATTTTAATATATTATTAATGTAGTACTATGATCTATAATACTTTCACTTAGGTAGCTTTAATTGTAAGAGTTTTGACAAATTTTTGTTGGTTTATTATAATTGTAAAATGCTTCCCAATATCACAGACACTTGTGTTAGGAGATTTTTCCCATTGTAAACAGAAATTAAACAAGCTGCGTGCCAGCTATTTCAGTGCTGACAGTTGGGCCCTTGCAAGGTCACTTACAAAAGCTCATAAACTTAATTGAGTTCTCCTATGAGCTTTGATATAAAGAGTAAGTAGAAAAGTGTTGGATTGCCAGATATTTTGAAGTATTCCCAGTGCTTTGGCCAACAAAGCAGCAGGAGAGGGGATAGGGCAAAACGGGGATGTGCTCTTCAGTTCCTGGCAAAATGACACAATGGTAGAGCAAAATCTATTAAATGACTTTCCAACTTTGTTCTGAACAAACTGTACTCAAGTATCGTTTCAAATGTCGTCAGCTCTGTCAAATGCTTAATATTGTCCTGTAAGTTTAAGTAATTATCTCTGAATGCTTGTTTGAAGTCAGTAAATCTGTTCTGATGTAACCTCTGTGTGCTGTGTAACTGCGAGGCACTGCTAGGTATGGTTATACTATATTTGTGATGAGTAAAATAGCATCAGTCACACAACATCTTTCTCCATTGTCACCAGATCAGACATTTCAGTCTTCTTACCTGCATTAGGGATGACAGGGAATGTGGGCTGCACGACAGGGAATGTGGGCTGCATTGCAATGCATGTTATTGGCCTGTTCTTCTCTATCAGATAATCTCATGTTATCAGTCAGTCACCTCTGTACACTGTTGGATTGAAAGTCTTTTAAATGAATAAAACTGATGTCTCACGTTTCCAAAACAAATGGGAAGTTTATTTTATATCAGCAAGTCCAGTGATCCAGGAGCAGCGCCCAAGGCTGCAGTCCCTGGGCCTGCGAACTGAGTGGTGTGACCAGGCGCTGCTGCTCTGCAGGGTTTTGAAGGAAATCCGTGTGGAGGGTTMAGCTGCTGTGCATGACTGGAGTGGGGTGGCTGTGAGGAGGGAAAATACTCCTCTGTCCGAAGCAAAGCCAGTGCCTGTTAAGTCTAACCCGGCACCCTGATTTCTAAGGTATTTGTGGAAGGACCCAGGTTTGGGGTCACTTGATAAGCACCCCCAAACACCATCAGTCCCTGCATCAGTCTGCCAATTCTTATTATCCTTTCTCCTCCTAAGTTCTTCACCTTTCCCACCCTCATTCTAATCCAAAAAAACAGCCCTCCCCTAATCACTTTTTTTTTTGCAATTTGTCCTGATTTTGGTATGTCTGACAGTGTTGCCCAGGTAACATGGCCTTACACCACCTCACTGATAGCGTTACCTGCACACTGTGTGCACACATGCGTGACCACTTTGGTGGGAGAGGGAGGAAAAGGGTGATATTTACCGCTGATGGGTAAATGCGGCACTGGTACCTCTCTGAATCTGAACTGCTGCTGGGAAGACAATGTGCTAAGGGATCAGATCCCAGTAAAGATGCAGGTTTTAATTTAAACTATTTTCGTGGGTGATTTAAGCACTCATGAAGAAATGGCTTTTGAATTGCAGCCTTTCCTGTAAATTTCCTGGGAAGAGATTATTTTAAAAGATGTTTAGTAAGTGACCTCTTCCAAGGGACAAAGTTTCTGGTTTATTTTTCAAAGTACCTCCTTTGAAATGTGTTTGTAACTAAAATAAMTCTTAAAAATGTGCACATTGCCTCCTTTAGGAAAAAAAATAAAATCACTGAAGTGGAAATCTAAACCCCAGTTGGTCTAAACTGCTGGGGTAATTTCTGCATATTTATGACTGGAAACTGTGCTAGACTAGCTCATGATTGTGAGTTAAGGACTTCTTTTCACTTACAGCCAATGCTTTTAACTATTTCCTTGTATCTTTTCTGTAAGTTTATTGTTAGTAAGGGAAATACTTTGAATCCTATGAGAAATGTGGTATGTTCCCACACTAGTGGAAACTACTGTATTCTTGTACTATACAGTTTTCAAGGAACTCCTCATGCTGCAGGTTACATCACAAGTAAGGTACACATTAGCTCTGGGAAATGATATTCTCCTAGTGATGGTGTAAATTCTCTACTGCAAATACAGCACTTTCAAGGAAAAGGAATGAAAAAGCTCTATAGCAGTAACTCAGGCATTTCAGATTAGTTAATTACAATGTTGTGTGATGGTCTTTGAACTTAGGGTTGGGGCAGTCACATCTTCTCTGGGAAACTTGTTCCAGTACCTCATCAATCTCACAGTGAAGAATTTCTTCCTAATGTCTGATGTAAATCTCCCCTTCTTTAGTTTAAAATCATTCCCCTTTGTCCTATCAGTGCATGTTCTTGTAAAAAATCCCTCTCCAGCTTTCTTATCTTTAGATACTGGAAGGCTGCCCTGAAATCTCTCTTGAGCTTTCTCTTTTCCAGGCAGAACAGCCCCAACTCTCTCAGTTTGTCTTCACAGGGTTGGTGCTCCAGCCCTCTGATCATCTTCGTGGCCTCCTCTGCACTCAGTCTAACTGGTCCATATCCTTATGCTGGGGACCCCAGAGCTGGATGCCGGACTCGAGGTGGGGTCCCACCAGAGCAGAGCAGAGGGGCAGAATCCCCTCCCTTGCCCTGCTGCCCACTCTGCTTTTGATGCAGCCCAGGACACGTTTGGCTTTCTGTGCTGTGAGGGCACAGCGTCAGCTCATGTTGGGCTTCTCATCCACCAACACTCCCAAGTCCTTCTCCTCAGGGTTGCTCTCAGTCCGTTTTCTGCCCAGCCTGTACCTTTGCTTGCAATTGCCCTGACCCAGGTGCATTCATCATTAACAAGAGACTTAATGGCACTGTTAAAACTCTAGTTTAGTTCGAAATTTTCAAGACTTGCCAGACTGTAATTTGTAAAAATATGTAGATAATTCCTCAAGTCCATAATTAACTACTTAGTGCATGCATTCTGATAGGATTTTTCTTGTAGTAATGTGCCTGACTAAAAAGGAGGATGTTGAAGAAAGCTATTCAAAACCATTGTGCTTCCAAAGTGAATGTTTCCTGTTATTTCTGATATCAGCCATGGCTTGCATCAAGCTACACAAAACATAGCCTAGTTAGATGTTCACTTCTTGTGTGGCTGTAATGTGCAAAGTGACAGAGAATATAAAATCTAAACAGAAAAATTTCCTCTCTAAAGATGCCGAGTAGTCAGTGTGTTAAAGAATGAGAGGAGGGAGAGTTTTATACCCCACGGATGCAGAGGACTGTTTGCTAACTGGTAAGTGCAGGATTCCAAATGTAATGTTTATGAACATAAGAGAGACATTTACCTACTTGTTGAATGGGGACAAATTTGATTCTCAATTAAGAGGGTGGCCAGGCTGTTCTCTACTTACAGGAGGAAAGGATTTTAACAAAAAAAATAAACTTTTTGAAAATCTGAAAGGGGGAACTAGCTGTGAAAGTTAATCCAGAGGGCAGACGACATTCAAGAATGTTGAAATCTTTGCATTTTTATCTTTCATTGGTTTGAACTCACTGTAAGCATTCTTGGTGGGCCATTTCTCAGGCAAGGATTTGATCCATTTACAAGCTGGGGCCTTGCAAAGCCATCAGAGGTGTTTCAGCTCTCCTCTCCGTAATCCAGCATGTCCAGGAAAGAAAACAAGAACAGCCAATGCTTAGAGTCAGAGCTTAACTTTTAGGATTTATTAAGACAACAGGACTGATCCCATGTTCTTTGAGGCAGTGACTGATTCCCGTTATAAGTTAGTTTAAGGTGAAAAAAAAACCCCATACTTCTGAATCCTTCCTCCTTAACCCTGCCTGTTAAAGAGCAGCTTCTTGGGTTAGAATAGTGAAGTAAATTAAGTAATTTCACAGTCAAAACCAAACTATCTTCCTTTCTAGAAGAAAACCACCTAGAAAGGAGAAAGGATTGCAGGGTAAAAACATAAAAAATAAAGTTGAATTTCAATATAATTCAGCAATAGCAGTAATTATTGACAGGAAACATATCTAGTAATTAAAAAAAAAATTAGACATTATTTACTGTTTATTTTAAGGCCCTCATCAGTTTCTACTTGTATATTCATTTTCAGGGACACTATGTAGCTACTGAGAAACACACGTTTGTGTCACAACTTACTCAAAGAATGCATTCACTAAACACTGTAGAATAGACAGACCAGTGTAATATTTTTTGATCAAAGTCTTCAAGTTGCTTACAGTAATTCATGATACCTTTGCAATTCTATGCTTAGGGTTATATATCTTATTCTTTCATTGATACATTTTTATCCTCTGAAGTGTGACTGTCTGATGCACAAAATGTAACAACTGCGGCTTCATCCAGACCTTCCTATAAGGACTGGGGTTACATTTTTTTAAGTTATTCATGGCACTTTCATCCCTTGCAAGTCATGTTTTGGCATGTTTTGTTCCTTAACACTGCTGAACTTACTGGTCCAGTGTCACTGTAGAACTGGTCAGTTCTCTGAAAGCTAAATGGGTGCAAGTCCTCAAGCACTGTTCCTGCCAAATCCTGCTTTCTGTTTCTGAGGTTGTTAATTTTTAATTTACATGACTAACAATTACTTCACCTGTTTACAGCTGTAAATTGGGACAGTCGAATGCTTTTATTTTCACAGAACAGGGCAAATGGTGCTTATTTATGGGAATTTATGGTGGCTTACAAGGAGAGGTTTGGCACCCTTTACTGCATCCCTCAGTTTCCCCTGGGGGATCTCCCCAGGCAGTCAACCTCTCCCTGGGTTCTCTGGTTCCTGGGGGGAAATTCTTCCTTCATGGTGGCAAGTTCATGCTCAGAGTGGGGGATCAAAACTTTAAATATTATAATTTTGAAGAGTTTGTACTTATTACCATGGGTCCCCTGATGTGGGCAGTCTTGACAAGATGTTAGTAAAGAGCACCCATCTGTTGAGCTTGTCATTTCCTTGGTCAAACGTAACCACCATGCTCAGGAGCACTTCAGGTTCATACATTTGTGAATGTGAGTTGGAGACTCTATGGAATGAGAGGAGGGGCGTGAGAAATACCTTCAGTGAGACCCGTTTCCGGCATTCTTTAGACATAAAATCAGCATACTAAAAAGAGCTGTATTTTTAGCCAGGATTGCTTCCTAGCAACAGACCATTTACTGTACTATGGGCTTAAAAAGTATTAAATAATTTTAGCTTTCCTACTTTACCCTCGATGGATTACACTAATGCCTCTCGGCGCTTTTCCTGTGCTATGCTATCTGCCTTCCGGTGCAGCAAACTACTGTCAAGGCCAGGCTGCTCTAACTCCAAATGCTGGGAAACTTTTTTTAGCGTAAGGATGGTAATATAACTTCTGCTACCTTCCTGCTAAGCAACTAACTAAGTAAATAATTAGAAGCTCAAGAGATCGCTATCCAAAAGCTGCCCTGATTTCTACTTTTACAAGTTAAAAAAAAAAAAAAAGAAAAAAGAAAATTTAAAAAAAGGAAGAAAAAAGAAAAAAGCTAAGTCATTTTGTAAAAGCTGTAAATAAAAAGGAAGGGGAAAATGGAATGGCAGAGGTTAACCTTTGAAACTGAAAAATTTACAGTATTGTTATTATTTCCGTTGGATAGGAAGGAATATAGTCTACTGATTACATTTCTGTTAGGATTATTATTTGGATTTTAAAAAATTAATATTAACTGATTTCCTTCTAGTTCTAAATATTTAAGACTTACTACTCAATTATTTTCACTTCGTGGTTCAATTTTGACTTTTATATTCATGTTACAGTATTACTACAAAAGTAGTTTTGATTTTCAGCTGTGGCCAATGTGCGTATCCTGCTGAAGGCAAATAATTAACCTGTCTGCTTGATCAGCTTATTGTCTAAATAAAGCCTGTATTGTTTAAAGAGGATACCTTGACTAAAGTATTTAAACGGTCTAGACCTGAGAGTGCAAGAAGGCAAAGGTCATGCAAGTCATTTTCTTCCATACCTTCYCATCTTTTACATGTTGGTTAAATATGAAGAAAATCATCTCCTCTGACAGCAAACCCGCCCTTCCATTGGCACAGTGTAGTCACCTAGACTAAAGCAAAATTTACTTTTATGCACATTTTAAATAGGTAGAAATAGTTATAGAAAGAAGCAAATAATAAACCTTCAGTAAATTCCAGCCATTGACTACTCCTTGTAGACTTCAAAAAGATCTTAAATTTAAGCACAGAATAGATTCACAGAAGTATTTTAAGGTACTTTAAATTACTGTAAAGTCCTAAAAGACTTTTGAAAATATTTTAATTTTATTTAAAAATTTTGAAATATTTGTGTCTTCTCCAAGTATAGAAATGGTGACTATTTGAAATATGAAGTTCTCAAAACATTTAAAATATTCTTTACCATTTAAAAGAAACATCTATTGATTTATCCCTTGTGACTATATTTATGCCCCGCTCAGCACTGAGGTCAACAGAGTACAAATCTCCTGTGATTTGGGAATTTTATATTCTTTTCTTATAATTTTTTTTTGTTGTGTTTTCTTTTCTAGTGTGTTCTTGCTAGGCCTAGGCTAAGTGGTTTTCCAGTGTTTCTGGAAGTGATAACCTTTTTCCTTACCCTGTTAGGCCTCACATTTAAAATGTGAAGTAAAAGTCTTTGGGCCAATATTGTTGTTATTTATGCATGGGTAAAGCAAATCACAGCTGTCAAGTTCTGTGCACACCATGGAAGATGTTTATGCAAATCACTGAATAAGTCATTATACATGCTTAATGCCATTTTGCATATAATAAAAGCCTTCCATTTGAAAAACAAAAGTGCTGATGAAAAAATGTCTATTCACTCTGGTTGGAGAAGTCTTTTATTATGTACAGGGTAAACATAAATGGTAAACATACTGCCCTGTTGCCATGTCTCAGTTCTTGCCTGGTGGGAATAAAACAGTTTTTTCTGTCTTGTTTCTTTGCTTTAGGTGTTTTTCTGTTTGATTACCAATTAATATTAACTGTGATAATGTGTATGTAGTGTGGAAACTGGAACTGAAAACTCAGGAGTCTGACAGATGGGAGATATGTTTAACTGTTACTGAGATACAAAGGGAAATCATTAATGAATTAATGACACTGTTCATTACCCAGACCCAAATTTCTGTAAGGTTCTGAAGGGGAGTTTGTACTTGTTGTACAGACATACACTCTGAATTCAGACATTTCTTAAAATTGRGTCTGAATCAGACATCAATTTTTAAAATATTAATTTTTTAAATCCAAGGTTATTAATTTTGTATTTATATTTCAGTAAAAGTAAAGAGAAAAAGAAAAGGTGTATTCCTTGTGTTGCACAAGACATTACATAATGTTCCAAGAGACTAATTCAGCCCCTGCCCCAAAAAAGAATGATTCAAGAAGCTCTAACGAGGAGCGATGAAACAGGACCTTCAGTACTTCTTTCCTGCATCAGATAAGGTGCTTGACATTGGCTAATTTTCCCTACTTTTCATACGGCTACATTTTCATTATTTTTATTTTATTAATTTTTTGATTAATTTGGGTCTCAGTATTTCTCATGTTTTGTTGCAGTAGGCTGCTCCTGTTTGTGCATTCTGTGAAGCTGCCAGATGAAGYCTGGTGAGGGAACAGTGCAGAGATGCTCTGTGATCTCAGCGTTAGGAGCTGACCTCTTGTTTGTTTCGGGAGTAAATGCTTCTTTACCATAAGAAGTTCTGGAGCGTAGTAGGAAAGAGCTTCCAGGGTTGAAATGGTAGGTTTGGCCTCTACCCTTGCCAGAGCCTTTCCTGGATCTGGTGCTTCCTCTCCTTCCTCAGTGTGTGATATCTTGGCATGGGCCTTACCTGTTTGGCAAGCTGGATGTGGATCCGGTCAGAATGGCCTGAGGTGCCAGTAACTCCCAAATGTAGTCGRGGGGGCAGCTGGAAATGTGGGCAGGTGCAACGCTGTGGTGTTCCCTTGCAGTGCTCAGTGTTCATGACTCTGAGTGCCAGCTCTGTGTGAGTGCCCAAACACGACCGGTGCCGCCTGTCACGAGGGGACATTGTGCAGGTCTGTTCTCTGGCCTTGGCCATGAATTATCCTTTCTTCAGGGCTGGGATAATTCAATCTAAAAATGCTGCATAGTAGATATTAGGGTTATGCTAACCTTAAAACATTCCACAGTGTCGTTTTATATTGTGTCAGGAAGATTTCAGCCCTTCTAAAAACTATAATTTGGGATGTCATTTAATGCCTATTTTCTATTGAGCTTTCTATTTTCTCTTGTACATATAGTTTGACATGAGAAAAGATGAAATCATTGAATATATTTCAGAGGCAAAAGGCATGCTGAAATTGAGTGTCCATGTTGATATGGCAATGGGCTGCAGAGCACTGAACTGAAAACTGTTTTGGAAAATCTAAGGTCGTATTTTTCAGGCCCTAAATTTTCAGAAAGACGTATGTTTTAATTGCATTTTTCTGTATGCTCGGAAACCTAAACAATGCTTTCTACCTGCACGGAGGCTGTCCAGGATGGCTGTGGCTGTGGCAGGGAGTCTCTCTGGGGCCTCTCAGTGGTCTGTGCTGGGAGGTGCAGAATCAGCTCCCTAAGTGGCTGTTCTTTTCTACCTTCTACAAAATCCTGCCATACACTGAGTTTATGCTGCTGTCAGCACTTCATGTTTTTATCCGTCCAAATTTTGTATTGTCCCAGTTTCAAGATGAATCTAGAGAGATTATAGTAGAGAATAAGTCTTTTAAATTTTCCCTAGTAAATCTGAATAGATTAGTCTCAATCGTACACATAAGAAAAAGATATTAAAGTAGTAGTATTAAAATCCAAAGATTTTAATCCTGAGTTCCTCTGAAAAGTAGCCTTGCTGGTGCCAGCAAAATGACCTTCTTGAAGCCCACTTCCTTCTCTGCTCTGAGGAGTTTTCATATTCTTTTGCCCACAACTTTTGYTTACTTTCCCCTTTCTATGGATTTTAGTGAGCTTCAGAGATATTTACAGATGGTTGCAGTATTTTATGGTATAACATTATCAGTTG
Organism: Amblyornis subalaris; assembly: GCA_018881555.1. Lineage (NCBI taxonomy): Eukaryota > Metazoa > Chordata > Aves > Passeriformes > Ptilonorhynchidae > Amblyornis > Amblyornis subalaris. The sequence goes on along the minus strand of JACAXG010000047.1, from coordinate 3,701,896 downwards.
CCAGTTGATGGTACAGGAAAAAACCCCAAGTCCCCAAGTCTTTTACAAGTAATTGGTCTTATATATGATGTGGTGAGGGGCATGTCAAAAGTCTTTCAATGTTTCTATGTTATATTTGAGGTTTAGTGTTCTTTTGTGGTTCTTGGTTTATAAAACTGTATTGGTGTTATTATAGCAGAACTTAGAAAATTSTGTTGCTATTGAATGCAATTTATTTATTGAGATAACTTTTAAAAAATGGTGTTCGCTGAATATGGAATAAATACTCCTCAGAATCTGGTTTTTTGCAGGTATGCCTAAGTATTTGTTCAGATTTTTGTYCGAACTGAAGAAAACTGTATTTTTAAATAGTCTTAGTTTAGATAGTCTTAGTTTTTTTACTAAAATTGTCTTCAAGGAAGCGTGGTGGAGTATAGAGTGCTATGGAGCAGATACGAATTTCCTTATGCTGGTACACTGTGGGGTTTTTTCAAGGTTTTTATCTTTCTGCTTTATGAAGAAAAAGAAAAAAAGGAGAAGAAAAAAATCAGCAACCTCATGACTTGCAGAGTTAAAAATTAGTTTTACCAATGTCATGATTTAACCTCAGCCAGCAGCCAGGCCCCACTCATTTCCCCACTGGAGAGATCGGAGAAAGAATCGGAAGGGTAAAAGGTAGAGAACTCACGGGTTGAGATAAAGGCAGTTTGATAGGAAAATCAAAAACCATGCACACAAGCAAAGCAAAACAAGGAATTAATTCACTGCTTCCCATGGGCAGGCAGGTGTTCAGCCGTCCTAGGCAAGCAGGGCCCCATCACGTGTAACAATTACTTGGGAGGACAAACACCATCACTCCAAATGTCTTTCCTCCCACTTTATATACTGAGCATGATGCCATATGGTCTGGAATATCCCTTTGGTCACTTTGGGTCACCTGTTCTAGCTGTGCCTCATCCCAGTCTCCCAGGTACCCCCTGCTCCCTTGCCTTTGYGGCAGTAGGAAAAGCAGAAAAGGCCTTGGCTCTGTGTAAGCTTTGCTCTGCAATAACAAAAACATCTCTCTATTATCAACCCTGTGTTCAGCACAAATCCAAAACATAGCCCTGTACTAGTCACTATGAAGAAAATTAACTCTACCCACCCAGCTGAAACCAGCACAGCCAAGGATATTAAATTTGAGTGTTTTAAACAAGGCAATAGACAACAGGTGAAGAAATTGAGTGAAATTTAAGCTGTAGAATGTTTGTGGTCTTTAAATGGTACCCTGATGCTCTGAGGAGGGGGCGTCAGTGAAAGTGAAAAGCTGTGTCGCCCATGTATCTTATGTCATGAAGACATAAATATACTGAAAAGTAAAGGTGTATTTATCTGCATAATAGGGAGTTCCTGGCTTCAACATCAGGCAGAGCAGCGTGTTCTCCCAGCCCTGCCGTGAGCTGCCCGTTTTGCAGAGCCGCGCAGGAACAGCAAGTGCTGCTGGGTGAGCTCTTCCTCACCCGCGTAGGCAGCTGGATGTGACGCTGATGAAGTCAGGCTGCCAAAGAGCACAAAACTCTGGACTTGGTGCAGAAGCTGGCTCTGTTTCATCCCTACATGGCATAAATGGGAAAACAGAGTACTTCTCCCCAGAAACAGCACCTATGCAGATTGCCCTTTATTCCACATAGATTTTAGTGTCAGCACAGCAAGGAGCTGAATCTGGAAATATTTAGAAAAATTATTTCCATTTAGTAGAGAAGACCATTTTGTTTGTGGGATCTAGTTTTATTTACATCATAGTTTCCTATGCTAAACCCTCATTCTTAAATCCAGGGTTATATGTAGCAAGCTGTAAGTGAAGCCCGGGCAAGGAGGTGCAAAAYGGCCTTGTGAGCCCTGGGACAATGACGTGACCGAATCTAAACTCTCCCCAGGTCTGCTTCGGCAGCCTCTGGGATGCACAGCCCATCACTTTTCCCTATGTTCCCCTGCCCTCACAGGCCCTTTTTCTGRGAGCCAGAAGATAAATATTGTAAAAACAGCTGCTCTGATCTTGCCACTCTGCTCGTGCTGCTCCAGTGTCTCATTTTAAACACAGTCCTAAGACATGAAGCAAATGGGTTTGTTATTTTTATCTCACTTGTTAGATGATTCTCTGGCTCTCTGTTACTCTCTTTCTAACTGTTCTGCTTGTATTTTGTAGTTTGTGATGTACCTTGTATACATACAGTAAATGAGGGGTGATGCTACCCTTGCAAAGATTCGATAATTTCCAAATGAGTGTCCCAATCTACAGGCAAAAATAGTCATAGTTGGTTCTGATTTCTTTCTAAAAAAGATTTAATAGTCACCATTTCTATGTTGTATTACAAGTACAGTCAAGTGGAAAGGGCTTAGAAATTAAATCGTAGCACTGGGCAAACTGATTCAGTGGCATTGAAATGTCATTTCTAGAATTATCCGGCTTACTGGGGAGTGTTTCAAGGAATAACCTTCTGGCGTGGCAGACTACAGTGGGGGGATTAGATGGGGCTTGTACAGCGGGCCAAATTCTGCCGGTGTTAATTAGGATTGTGTGAGCATAAGTGAGGACAAGAACTATCCCAGCGATTGCCATTTTATTTTTTAGATCTCTGAGGCATATTCATTTTCATTTCCATGTTACAATATTTATTTCCAGGTAGAAGCGGGCTCATAACCTTTTGACTTAAAAAAAGAAAAGAAAAATAATCAGATGGTATGTTGACAAAATTGTTCTACAAATCACAGCATTTGCTTTGTTTTCTGAAATTTAGGATATGTTTGAGACCCTGTTTTCAAGAGAAATACATCTGATTTTAATTTTGTCTAAGAAACCGGGCAATATTACCCCTTGAGTAGGACCTAGAGTTTTGAAAGTTTATGAAAACATCCTTAGAACATAACTGAATGCTGTTTACATGGGATTTTCCAGAAAGGCATGAAGGCTCCTAAGGAAGCCACAGAGTGAAGAATAGGTGCTGAGCCTGCGAAGCAGTTCGCCAGGTCCTACAACCCTCCCTCCTTCTGCAGGGGCATAGAAAGAGAGAAAGAAGTTGAGGGTGGAAACTTCTGGATTTGACTCCCAAAACCTGTCAGCAGAAGAACATGGGAAGTTAGGATGGACAAGCTTTACCTGAAAATGTTAGCATGATGCTTTGCATGCTTCCTGAATTGCTGTTTTAACAGTGTCAGAATGAAATTATTCACAGACACAGCCTTGAACTTCGAGTCAAACTGAGTGGAGAATAGAATATGCAGCCCACKGCCTTCTGCTTCAAGAGACTAGAAGAAAATTGAGCTGATTAAATAGCATTAATACTGTTATTTTCAATAATGTTCTTTTGAACTGGGACACTTTGCTATTTTTAAGAAAATCAGATCAACAGTTCAAGTGCTAAGAGGTGCTATAAATGTAATAAGCTTCTACCATTGTGAAGGGAACTTTTGGAACTGTGGCTAAAAGGATGACTGTGATTTAATGGTGTTCATTAGGAGCTACCAAACAACTTATTGAAAAGAGAATCTAGGGCAAAGAAGAGGTACTTGTATTTAAATTATTTTATGAGGAAATAAAACAATATGTGAGCTATATTTGGGCCCCTTCATTTTAACCTGGGAGAAAAATGCCAATGTGCTGGTGGTGAGGAGTGAGGAGAAGAACTGTACCTGGCCAGTGRATGACAGATTATTTGTGGGGATGTTTCCTTGTCTGCCTTCTAGTGGGCATCTGGCAAACTGCTAATTTCATGATAATTTCCTGATGTTCATTGTGCAGTGATTGGGCCAGTTTTTAAAGACTTCATAATTCTCTCATATAATTGTTTGGTTTGCTAGTATGTGTTGAACATGGCCAGGTTTAAAAAGCAGAAACTATTGTTTCTAAAATAAAGCAGATTTTGTGTTGATTTCTGCAATTTGAAACAACTAAATTAAAGATTTTTAAAATTAAATATTTTTATATATTCTATCTATTTTATATTATTTCTAATTAATAATTATATAATATACAATCACAAGAATATTAATTGAATACTAATTGAATAATGTTTAATATTATTCAATTTGCTGGGAAAAAATCTGACAAGGCTTGAAGCCTTTTCATCTGTGAATGCTAATTTAATCTGCAGTTTTGATACAGATATACTCTACTTCATGGACCAAGGATTAAGCCTTATACTCATTGTTTGAGTTCTTTTTTTTCCCTTATTTGGACAATTGGCATTGGAAAAATGTTTAACAATTGCCTATGTTTACTCTGTTAATGGATTTCATATTCTGTCAGTAATTCAGGGATTTTAATATTGTTTTTTATGAGGAATCCTCTTTTATTTATACCTGCCTTCATAGTTTTTAAGTACTTTTTTTGCTGCTGTAGAGAAATGAGAACCTTTCAAGTCAGCCCTATGATTAAATGATTAGATAGTAAGAGAGTAGAACACACTAGAAATGACTAACTTTTTTGCCAGCCGCCCATGCATCCTTGGCTCATCAAGAAAGGTGCTGGCAGCTGTTTGTTTGTGTTAAGAGGGGATGGCATTTATGTCTTGTGTTAAATCCTTGATTGACGCAAACTGCCTAAATCTCCTTAGGAAGAAGCAATCAGTGCGAGGCAGGCCGGGGCGGGTGGGCAGCAGGCTGCTCTCGCAGGAGAGCGGTGCCAGGACCAACGCCTGCCGGGCGCCTGCTGTGCCGGGGGAGCAGGCCGAGGAGCCGCGGCCCGGCCCGCCCTGTGCGCTCCCCGAGCGCGGCCTGGGCCGGGCGGCCGCGTGCGGGGGTGCGAGGCACGGAGCTCGGGGTCAAAACGGGCGCTTCAAATGTGACTGCGCTTGAGTTTCCTCCCACGGCAGGATAAGGAGTAAATTCTAAAAATAACAAATGTAAGGAAAAGCTAATTTTTCTGCTCTCTATGGGAATTTCCCTCCGTGGCCCGTGTTGTTGGTTTGGGTTTTTTTATGAACAGAATCGCAGCATTCTGCTTCCTTGAAGTAATCCCACCCTGCAAAGAAGGGGGGAAATTGAAATGATTCTGCTTACTAGCAAGAATACCTTTCTGTCTCAGTTTAGAAAAAAATAAAACCGGTAGTTTTGCATACTCTTACATGATCTGTTTCATGACTTTACTGGGCTTGGCGGTGGGAAACTGATACCAGAGTCTTTCCGTTGTCTCGTGCACTATTTCTCACACAGACTGATGAGGAAGTGTATCAGGAGATGAGAAATACATGACCAAGGAGACGGGGGGCTCTGAACCCTCCATCAAAAGGTATCTCTCACAAAATGTCCTATAAAGCAGCTTTAAGCCAAAAATACTACAGATGTAGCACCTTCCAAATGACCTAACTTTTCCACGTACCTGAATTATTTATATTCTTCATTACAAATTCTTTCTTGTCAGGGCTGATCTAATAGATTTATAACAGAAATAATTTTGCAAGTAATGGATCTTTATTTAGCTCTACTGGATTTCATAAGGAAAAAAGGATTAAGAATTTTTRTTTTTTGTGGGGGGGAACTGTATTTCCTGACAGTTCTCAGGTAAGGTTTCAGGTCTGTAAAACAAAATTCGTTACTGTTTGATGAAATAATTATTTTCAGGGTGTTTTAAGAAAATAGGATTTAGAGCAGGGGTTTACTTGCAGATTTTTTGTTTGTTTTTCTAGGAACACCAATATAGGAAAACAATAGAGTAAGTTGAGCTAGAACGGCTTAAGGAAGGAAAATCATATGGGTTAGGAAAAAAAAAGTCAAAATATGGTGAGAGCAGCAAACAATATAGAGGTGGAAGGGAATGATAATGCAGAAAAGAATTAATCCAGAATTGAAGGTGAGCTTTTAAGTCAGCTTGAGTAACAGCTGGCTGAATAAGAAGATGGATTAAAAAAGATTGATGCAGAAGTTGTAGTTTGAAACAGAAGTAATCAGAACAATCAAATTCTTAAAAATTCATCTAAGTTATAGATATTCCATTAACGTGCTATAGTTGGCATTTTAATATTTTGAGATGTACCGAAGTGGTAATTGAGAATACTGTTTTCATATCTTTAACTCAGGGTTCATTGTTGTCAGACACCACAAAACTCTTCTGTTTTTCTGTATTGCCAACAGCATTTGCACAGAACATGGAAGACAACACAGTCTGATAAAGAGTGCTTCATCTCTGACTTCTGTGTGCTATTAATGAAACAAATATGTAACAATTAGAAATTCCGTCTACAAAAATATTTTAGTTTCTAGTATTTTAAGGAAGAGGTGTAAAAGATTAATTCCACATTTCTTTACCAACCAGAAGCTGGAAAAGGGGTGTTCCTCCTCCCTCTCTGAGCCTCAGCTGTGGGGTGGGCAGAGGGTGTTGGGTGGGCAGAGCAGCACTGAGAAAGCTGCAGCCATGTACCAGATTCAAAATCACTCGTGTAGTAAAATATGCTCTTTTAGAAAATACTTGTGTTTGATTCATTCTCTTTTCTTCCTTAATCCCCCTCCCTTCTTTTATTTCTGTTACATAAGAAGCCTAATTGTTTTTATAATTCACATTATTTCTTTTCTACAATGTGTTTGCCTCTCTGCATCAAAAGCTAATCCCAAAATATCTGTTATGTACCAGAAATAGCAAATGGGAGTTTTGTGTTCTGTTTTGTTTCGGTGTTATATTTTTTTCTCTTTCTAGAAGCTTCTTTCCAGCAGCCTCTTGTCTAAATGCTGCCCAGCAATCCTGTGGCATTCCCCCGATCTGGGACACAAAATCATTCCCTTAATTCCTGTCTCTGATTACTTTCTGATTCTGACCAGTCTCTGGAGCTGAGGCACACAGATTTCATATGTTTGATTTGCTGTGCAACTGAAATCTTTTATCAGCCAAGAATAAAAAACAAAAACAAAAAAACCCCACACCCAAACCTCTTCTCTGCAGCTGTACAGGAGAGGGCACAATCTTGGGGAGCCATAAAGTTCTAAATTCTCTGCAGCTGTTCCAAAGTGAATATATGCTTTAATCTGTATTATGTTATACTGATCTCAATATTTCCTGGGTCTAGAAGGCAATGAAATTTTGTGTGGAAAGGCAATGAGAAGGGAAGTGGTGGTAGGGGTGGGTCTGTATCAGGGAAAATTTGTCTTAAAGAGGTTTATAGAAATAAACACAGTTGCAGAAAGTTAAATATGTATTTTTCTTAATGGGTGTTATCAGCAGACCTAAACCTCTGAGTAAAATGCCTGGAAGTGTGGTAAAATCTGTGTGTAAAATGCCAAGATGTGTATATAACTCAGGTCTTAAACAAACATCAACTGCATTAAACAAACCAGGCATAGTTGTTTTTTTAAATGACAGTGCTGCATCCAACACAATTTTGTTTTGTTTTGTAAATTTCCTTTCACATCTTTTACCAAATCTTTACAGAAATAATAAACCGAGAAGTGAAAAAGAAAGACAATTCAGAATAGAGGTAAGCTGATATTAGGTGTGCTCAAATTTGGCGGAAATTCTCAAAGCCTTTAAGAGACATGAGATGCTCCATGGGCAGCTGAGGGCCTGGCCTCGCCTGCTGGGGGAATGAGAGTCTGTATTTTGAAAGAAAACTCTAGATGAGCAGGTGAGGATATAAAATTGAAATCCTTGAGTTGGCTTAGAAGCTATGGTGAAACAATCACCTGAAGGCATGTTAAAATACATTTGTGGCTTTGCCTATAGGAATTATGGAAGCTGTCTAGCACTAAGGCTGTTTCTGTAAGTGGGTGCTGAGGAGCATCAGAGGTTTCCTGGCAAAGGAGTAGAACTGTGTGGAGCTGTCAGAACAGTCCCTGGTGTGCATTTGGCCAGGACTAACTCTCGGTGTTCCAGGCAGCTCTTCAGCATGGCTTGTGAGACAGCACAGGCCAGGTAGTGTTTCTGTGGGACAGTCTGGATTTAACTAGCCTCTTCTGAAGGGGAAGAGGGTTAGCTTAACACTATGGCCTTGGCAACTCCAAGGCGGTTGGCTTTGGTTCAGGAGAATGGTCCAGGCATGTAAGTGCATTAGACTCCACTAGAGGAGCCAGGAGTACTGTCCTGTGATAGTAGCCACCAGTTTGTCTCCTGAGGCCCTGCAGTGATTGCTCTGCCAACTAGTACGAGTGCACCAGGAGCCCAGTGAGCTAGGAGGAAAAGTCCTGATCTTTCTCCAGCCCTTGGAGGTACCTCCATGTTTATTRAGAAGCATTTCTGTTTCTGCCCTTCTATGAAAGGTGGCATTTGCATTGCCAAGACTACATTTTAGCAATCGTTTGTAAGTAATTTTGTGCCTGATAACTCACACAGCAGCAGATGCTTTGCAAAATAATTTTCTTTTTAGCTGAACAGCTGATTTGAAATGCAATCAGGGGTATTGCACTGTCAAAAAATATTAAGACTCTTTGATCTCCATATTCTACTTCTGAAAAATAGTACTTTCACAAATATGTTCTGTGTTGAAAATAAAACTTTTCAAAACAAAATACTGACATCAGCTATACAGCGAATTTAAACAGGAAGTGCAGTGTCTACTGCAGCTTCTGGTTTTGGGCAAAATCAGATTTAAAAGCAGAGTATATCATGTCCTTGACTCATCGGGAATATTAAGGAAATAATAATGGAAAAAAATGGACTGAATTATATTAGGGAGGAAAATAAAATAACACTATCAGCTGAAGTCTCTATTTGCAGAGATAATGTAACTTTCCGGGCAGTTCTGCTGCCTTGGGCTGTCCCTCTGCTATGCATGGTTGAAAGCACTGTTTAATGCTGTGGGGGAAACTCCTTCCCATAACCTGGTACTTGACAGTACTAATGTCTGTACTGACCTATGTAGTTTAGTGAAATTGCACAGCAGTTCCTTGTGCATTTTTTTTCTGCTGTGTACAGTAATATAAAGGGACTGGTTGCGCTTAGTACCCCACATTTGGATTTGATGTTTTTGGGAAATTTGTGCTCTAACACAACAAGAGTTTGCTTTTTATTTCACTGGAGGGAGGGCTAAGTCCTTGATCACAAGAATGGAACCAGAGTTAAAAGAGAAAAACATAAAAGGTGCGAAAAAGAAACTTTTAAGTAAATTTAATACCAACCTCCTTCCCTGGAAGATTTTGCAGAGGGATCTCTAAGCCCTGAAGGGGGCTTAGGGGCAGCTTAGCACCACAATGCTTCCTGGGAGTTGTGTTTTATATCAGCCTTTAAGCTAACTTTGAAAGTTGAAGAACTTGGTATGTATCTCCTTTTCTTCTCTTTCTTCCCCTCATCCATTAATTTAGCACTTGACATAAAACGTGCTGTACCAAATTAGATCAAAGATTTATTTAGCTGTTTGCAATATTATCCAGAAGCAGAAGAAGAGAGAAATATAAGCATAAAGCAAGTGTGCAGTGATATCCTTCCACATAACAGTTCATTGTCCATGAGAACTGGCGCAAAAACTGCAGCTGTGGTATTACTCCTAAGCTTTATTTAATATGTGTTCCCTGGCTCTCAATGTGTTTGTATTCCAAGAATGTGTTGTGTCCACTCACTTTTGGGGTCCATTTTTGCTGTGTGTGTTACTTGCTGAACAGCAATATAATTCCTGAATTTACACTGCAGATGGTTGTGATGGATTTTTTCTTGACCACTTTGAGATCAAAATGCGAAAGGAGGGATGCTCCTGCCTTAAGGGGTTTGTCTGTGGATGCTGAAAAGCTTTCAGCAGAGAAATTCTCCAGCATTTTGCATTTTGTGAGAAGCTGTTCTTTCCCACAGAAGCTATGAAAAACAGCGAAGATGTTTCTCTAAAGGAACTCTTCTTATCGTGCACCTGTGGACTTGTTACTATACTGAATGTACAAATATTTGGAATAAGGCGTTGTAGCACCCTAGCCAATCACCCTGAGAGGTGGATGGCCAAAGGACCAATGACCTTATGACATTCAAGTACACTAAGGTATAAAATAGGTCTTTATGTTAATAAATAAATCCACTTTTCACTGACTCTTGGATCGTGCTTATGTCGTGATTTGGCTCTGACCCTGATACAACAGCGATATTTGCCTGCATTTGAATTCTGTTCTACCCATTAATAAGCACTTTTACTTTAAAAAAACTTTCTTCTTTTTGGTTGTCATGTGAGTGAACAACAAATTTTCTTCATATCTTCCTAAGATTCCTTACAAGAGGTTCTCTTCTTGTGAGCTGCTTGGAGGTGAGGCACTGGTACTCGGAGCAGGGGGCTTTCTCTTACACACCAAACTTTGGTGCTACGGGCAGCAAGAAGATTGCATGCTCCAATTTCAAGTACTGAGGCAATACTATGTCCTCTTTTGCCCGTATTCTGCCTACCTAAAGTCTCATTAGAAAAGCAGGAAAAAAGTTCCCTTCATCTTACTGTGCTTCTTATTGCAAAGATAAATTTTTGAAGCTATAGATAATGCTAGTGATGACCTTCTCAGAAAATAAAAAAAGCAAGTTAATAACACAGGCTTCAGAACAATACAGGAGGCCTGGCGCCCAAATACTTAGTGGAACAAAGAGAAGAAAAAATATATATAAGGTAGTAGATCACTAAACATTCATCTGTCTGAGTGCTGAAAAATGTAGGAACTCCATGGAAATGAGAATATGATTATGTAGGTGAGGACAAGGGAATTCAATTAACATGACTGAATGCTTAATTGCTTTATTTTGCAGTCTATTCTTCTGTTAATGTAGGTTATGTGTGTACTATATTGTAGTTTAAACTTGGTATGACTGTGGTTTTTATCATTCTTTCCCTGCTTAAAACAAAAAAATTCAAACTGCAGTGTTTGTTATTATTAAAGAGTAAGTTAGCATTCTTTTTGCTGGTTACATTGTTTTCTTGAGCCTATTTACATGTCTTAATTGGCAAGTAATTGCTTTCCTAATCCAGATAAGTAGTGTTGAACTGTGAATTGCAAAGTCTAGTTCCTTTTAGATTCGTGGGTGGAGATTGCTGTTGTTTGCTAAGGATCACTGAAAATTCTGCATTATCAGCCTAATAAACTATAATTTCTATCAGTACAGAAGGATAATCTCAGATATATGTAGGCTGTAGTATTCTGTGATAAATGGTTCTCCAATGGAGAACATGAAATAGATGGATGAGAGTGTGAATAATCCATTCCTATTGCATTGATAGGAGTTGGGAAAATAATTTTAAAACAGCCTTTTTTAGTCCTTATAATGAACTGTTGTACTGACCTATTTTTGATATAATCTTAGAGGCTATAATCTGAAGACCATTCTCTGATTCCCTGTAAATCAGTGCACCTTACTGGGTAGTAGTTCTGAGTTATCCATTTATTTCAGCAAGGGTTTTTTCCTAGAGTAGTAATAATGAATTCTTCGCAAGGACTTAGTGATAATCCTGTTAACATTTTACTGTTTGTGCAATTACAAGGATGGACAGATATCCTTGTGTGATTTTTTTTATTGTCAGTACGAAAAAAAGCAACTTCACAAGAATTTTTAATTGTTCTTCACTGGAGGAACATTGTGCTTCGGGAGAAAGTAGATTGTAACAGTTCATCATACTTCTGCATTACATAGAGCTTAATGGGCTATTGTGTGGGGATTTTTTACTACGTGGTAGAAATCCCTTCCAAACTTCACTGAGGAGTTGCACATAGACAAATATGCATTTACTAACATATTAACAATTGCTTCATTAGTGCAATGGTGCAGTGTGTCTTCATATCAGATTGCTTTCCTGGCTCCTGAGTAAGATCACAGATCAATCTAGAATTTACAAAGTATATGCAATACTTTTATATTTTGCATAAAAATAATGTAGGAGAAGAGTACTGACCGTGGGTCTTCTACCTTCCAGTAGTTCCAGCTGTGGCAATACTGGTCTGCTGTGCTTTTTATCGTCTGTGCAGATATGGATATTACTTTGCAAAGCACCAAAGTTAAAAGAACCCCTCACACTGGAATACATTGGGGGTGTGTGTCATACAAAATTGCAGTATTTATTTCATTGTTTTCTTGGAGAATATGTATTAGCTGTTCCAAATTACGGGTGTCTGTTAAACAAAAATTAATTTATACTCACAGAAATTGTGTCTGCTGGAATTTGCATAGTTGAAATGGGCCCCAGATGTTGCAGTTATGTAAGGGCCTAATCTAAAGCCAACCAAAGAAAGCCTTGTGGGCTTCAGATCACGCCAATAAGAACATTTTCAGAAGAATTAACATCGAAGGAGATTGCAGTAAGCTAACATTGTCTGTAGCTATTATAAGTATAAAATCAAAATATATGGATGGAGGGGTGTGCCTTATTCACTGCGGATGGAGTTAAATTTGTTCTTTAATGGGGAAAAATGTGACATGAATTATCTTGAACAAAAAAAACCACCCCTTCATTTAAATGTTAAGCCCAACTCTGTGTCTCTTAAAAGCCATCATTTTTTCTGTTTGCTTAAGTATTTGTGTGGGAGTGGTTAATTATTAATATTTTTAATGTGAGATACTTCTAAAGTAGGTGTCTTTTCTGCTTTTAAACTGATACACATTACATTGTATAGCTATTGCTATGCATTGCAAAATAGGAGTTAAACTCACAAAAGGGAAGTAGGCCCAAGGCTGAGCAGTGATGGAGTTGCCCCACCACTACCAGCATCCTTTCTCCTGCTTTTGTTTCCTTTACCTGTTTCATCTTACTGACCTGAAAAAAAACCCACAAAACAAACAGGTAGCTTCCAGCTAAGCTGGGTATGGCACTGTCCTCCTAGAAGGGTCTGACAAGTGCTGGGACAGCAGAGGGGAAGGAAGTGCCTGCTGGGGGTACCAGGGATGGGGGCAGGAGTGGGGAGGACCAAGAGCTCTGCTCCCAGCAGTAGTGTTAATTTATTTAAACCTTTAGTTTAGCTGGTTTATGTGTTGTTTGTGTTTCATGTACTGTACTCAGATTCCTGTACATTTCCTAACACATCTTTCAGTRCCATCAGGGAACTTAAAATTTTATCTGGTGCTCAAGTTCCTTCTCTGCAGAAATTAAAATCAAACTGCAGGTGTTCTGTGAATCCTGCTTGCCTAACCAACACCATAAAGTGCTGTTGCTCACTGATATTACTTGGTGGATCTTGCAGTAAGGTAAGTATCATGAAAAAATGGGAGTGTCTATAGACTGGTGGAGTCCCACATTTTCCACTGAACTGATTTTTGGCAAAGCAGTGTATACTTGAAGTCAGGAAGATCAGCATCCACGAAGATGCAACAATTCACTCTCAGGTGCAGCTGATGGTCTCAGGAGCAACAATTTGCAAGACAGTTTCTTCAAGTTAGCTGGTCAAACATGGGGAGAATCAAGGTGCAGTTCTTGACAAGCCAGGCACTCTTATTGTGCATTTCAGCTGTAAAACACAGCTGTGAACTTTCTTGTCCCAGCAGGTATCTAACCAAGTCAGATTGTCCTTATTAAAAAACATCCACCAAACCCTTCCCTGTCTGTTATAACCAGTAACACTGCTGGTTTGAGTACGCACCAGTTTCAAACCTTCAAACCTATTTTGCAATAATTAGGGGTTACAGAATTTTGTCGTTTATTCTGTGACAAATTTTTCATCTGGAGCCCTCTCACACTTACAGAAAATAGTTGACTTTTCATTGGCCACAGAGAGAAAAACGAGAGATTGACTTTAAATCTGGTACTGAAGAAACTTTTCCTTAGAGGCCGGAGACACTGTTTGTGTCCTTTACTCAAACTGGGCAGAGTGTACTGGGAAGTGATCAGTGAGTGATCCTACAGCTCAGCCCCCACTGTCTGGGTGAGCAACTGGGCTGTAGTCTTTGACTGGAAGTATCACCCAGCTGCTCTCTCAGCATCTCACCTGGGACCTGCTGCATCAGTCAGTGCACCCAACAGCGAGTGGACTGGCCCTTTGGTACAGGTCTGAGAGGGAAGCATGAATCTGAGAAGCCTCCATGAACTTTGACGTGAGCTGGGGAACTGAGCCCTCTCCTGCTGACAGGAGTTGGGTGGGTGTGCATGTTTTCTGTGGAAAGGCTGTTGCAGCAATTTAAAAAATCTGAGTCTGGTCTGTTTGCTTCTGAATTGTTGACTCTGTGTGATCCTTGAGTAATTTATCATCTCTCTTCTCAACAAAAATTTTTTAGATGTCAAAATTTGTATATATGAAGTCTGCGTAGGCATATACAGTGTTCTACTACCTTGTCTTGATAAATAAAGGAGGGATTTTAATGCCTTGATATCTTTTGGAAAGACTTTTGGTCTTCTAAAAGGGGAAAGCAAACTCTTCTAAAGCTGACTCTTGCTAGGTGAGAAGAGGTGATAACATATGTAACTTATAGGAATGGCAAAGGGATAAATATTCAGCTTCAAACAGGAAAAGGGAACAGCTTGGATCACAGGTAACTCAACCTGAATTCTTTGTATGGGATACTTGACTACCTAAAGGGCTGACTGAGGTATCTCAGAAACATGAAGTTACATTTTGAGAAATTGTGTAAGACTGATGAGATACTTGATGACTGAATAAAAGCAAATGTGATATCTGAGGTAACTGAAGAAAAACAAATGCACTATCTGCTTTTAAAATAGGAAGGAAGAGAAAAACTGAAAGATTTTCCTATAGGTATACATATAAGTATTAGATTAGAGACACATAGATTTACAAGTTGTCGTGCATTACCTGTTCATACATATAACCATCAGCAAATGTCAGACATAATTCATAATGAGGCAGAATTACAATAAATTGCCTTAATTTGTTTGCCATATGCTAAGCATGCCCACATATGGATCAGCTGATGCACAATAACTTGGTGATGAGAAAAATTACTCATATGTCTTAAGGTTTTATCACTTCTGAGTTACTGACTGTGTGATCTCTAACAAGTAATTTTTTATCTGGTTTGTCAACAAGAACTTTTATAGACTGACATCCATCTTGCTTTGTTAGACAAAAAGACAAAACCAAAAAAGCTTAAACAAGCACAAGCAAGCTTCTATTATATGTTACTGAGTATTTAGTTAATCAGTACTTCTGTTTTCTCGTGTGCTTAATGTCATTTATAGTCCAATCATAGTAAAATTTCATAAAGTTGAGTTTAAAATTAATTGATACTTCTGGTGAAATCACTGTGTAAATATAGAATGTTAAGATTTAAAGTTAAGGCTACTTCTCCATTAGAGCTATACAGGATTAAAGAATTAATTAAAATAGTAATTATTGGATTAATTGTGTTCCTGTTCTCTTAGTTAAGGTGTTATATTTTTCAGTAAGGTGTTGGGGGCACTCACTTTTGTTCTAAGGCACCTTAATTTGTCAGATTGCACAGCAGGCACCTTTTAACAGACCTGGTACTTCTTAGGTGATAATTCACCCTCTTGGGCAAAAAGGGGCAGAAGTCATCTAGCACTTACTGTACACTGCTTCTATGACTGTTGGCTGCTCAGAAGTTAAAAATAAAAAAAAAAAAAGGAAAGAAAAAAAAAGGAAGAAAATTAGGTGTTTCTATTCTATGGCTAGAAGATTTAGGGAGCTTTTGAAACTGTGATTGGTACTGGCAAATTTTTCTATTGCTGTTTCTACATTTTGAATTATCTCACACAGATATCTCACACAGTCGTGTTTTCTACTACCAAGTTATTTTGTTTCAATATTGTGATACCAAAATTTGCAATGATGACAGTGTGGTTTTGCAAGCTTAGTTTCAGTATTCTGTAAAATCTGCTGAAGGGCAGAAAATAAGCCTCTGGAATGAGAGCTGCTCTGTCCTAATTGCGATATTCCAGCTGGGGCCGTGCTTGTGTATTCTTCAGAGTACTTCTGATTCGCCCCAAGGTGTTTGTGTCCCACAGCATGTGTTAAACTTTTTAAGGATAATAACTTTGCCAAAAAGCTAGCTCAGTAAATTTACTGTTAACCCCCCAACATTATTAATACAGTATTGCATCAGAAATTGCTATACTTCTCACAGCCTTCTAAAATTGTATTAGCTGAAGTTTACTGTTTGCTTCCTTGGAAACCAGTGGTTGTTTCAACATTTTGAGTTTAATAATCCATCCTAGGAGTGCCTTATGGAAAGTCAAAATAAATTATGCAAGAGGTTGTCAATGTTCTGTGTATTTTTTTTTTTCCCCTCAATCTATTTCAGGTAAATAGAAATGTCTATTTCATGAGAAATAAGGGCAAAGTTTCTACTTATTTAGTTCTCTTTTGGTATCCAAACTAGACCTAACATGAATACTGAATTCTGAAACAGTGGTAAAATTTCAACAATCCTGCATTCCCATACTCTCATTAAAAAAAAAACAAACAACATAAAAGCCACTGCAAACAAACAACCACCTGATCAAGTATTAACCAAAAGTCACTTCCTGTTTTAGTGAGTTATGATTGTTAACAATATGCAGATAATATAAATAAGAAATTATATTGTAAGAGGATTACTTTATATTGACCAATCTTGGTACACCTTAAAAGTGGCTGTGTGAAAATATGTGTAGGAACCAGTTAATATAAATGGAAGCCAATATAAAGTCTTTGTTTAAAAGGAAAAAAAAATCTGGTTTGATACTTCTTGTGAGACAGGTAGGTAGGGTCTGCCCTTCCCTCTCCAAGTACCCTTGACTTTACAGAATCTACTGACAAAGTCAGTGTTAAGAGTTTGGCCTTTCAAAACAGGCAATGTTTTCAGCTCTCATGGACCAGAGCTGGACTTTATGGGGCTTTGCTTGTCTCATGTGCCTAATAAAGACCAGTCTCAAGGCATAGGCAGAGGAGAAGATTGTCCATCTCACTGAACAGCTGGAGCCAAAAAAATATTTGTGCTTGTTGCTACTCTGAGGAGTCACTGCCTCAGCGTTCATTATCTCAGTAGTAAGGAGAAAGTGGCTTCTCTGCTCTTTCTCTGCTCTGAAGCTCTTTGTCTGTTCATACCATTCCTTGCCTGTTGCTGCCTGCTCCTTTATCTTCTTTGCTACACCTCCAGAAGCCTCAGACCAACACAAACATGTCTCTTTCCTCCTTAATTACATCTAACCTAGGCTCTTATTTTAAGCCAGTTGACCTTAATCTTGCAAATTCTTAACTCGTTAGGGCCAATAATAATATTCATGTAAGTTTTCCTGATTATTTCAGTGGACTGGCTAATTTATAGAAGTATAGCCATGATGATATGTCTAATGAGAGTTTTTTAGGATGGTAGTTTATATAAAAATCATGATCAAGGTTCATTTATATGTATCTTCTACCATAATAGATCTTCCACCTTAAATATTATCAAGCAGAATTTTCCTTTTACAGGGAAAATTTTGAACTTAAATTGATATTTACAGCTTGAAATTCCAGTGCATAATATCTCTGTGGGTATGGGGGAAGAAAAAAAGGTCTTTATCCACTAGCATCAATAAATCGATTATGCAGTGTTTAATCTCAGATGCTTCTCCTGTTTCTGGCTGCACAGCCACTTGTATGTTAGCGGGGGGCCATGCATGCTGCAAGCCATGCTTCTGAGATGGATAAAATGTTGTGTTACTCCAGCAAGGGTGCAGGCTTCGTTCTTACAGCAGCTGATGTCACCGTGAGCGTGGAGCCCTCCCACTCCTCCTTGGTAATTGATGGTGACGGGCTCTCTGCTGAGCTGTCCCTAACGTAGGGAGTGAATCAGATCAACAGCTGAGAGAAATCGCCAGCAAACAGTCTTGCTCCATATAGAAAAAAGCTGGGCCCTGTAACACCAGGCCTTAGAAGTGCAGGTATTTCCAATAATGGTCAATGCGGGCTGATGCGCTGAAGTTTTCGCTGGTGCGCTGCTTTGCGTCGGAGGTTTTGCTCCTGTAAGAAGCATTGCTGCTGCTGGAAGGGCTGGCCTGCTTGGAGTGAGGCTGACATGCTTGACAGACGCCTGATGTCTCCTCAAACTAAGCACATTGCTCCTGGGGTAAGCATATGTGGAAGGAGTGCAGGCCAGATGCTCGGGAGCCCTTTAATTTTACAATGCGATGTAGAGGCTGGCTGGCGAGTTAACTTAATTACAGTTAAACTGTTTCACTTTGCTCTCATCCAGCCAAGCTGAAATGTTGTTGAGAAATGTGCCAGCCTTTTCGTGAAAGTCCAAACTATTCTTTTGAGCTTCCTTTTTAAAAACATACTAATGATTTATAACTTTGAAAAAAAGTGAGTTGAGGGGGAGGGAAAGCACTTGCAGGTGGCTGCTTCTGAGAGCTTCTTTGTATAACCCTATTAAAGTAGTTAAAACAAAGTGGCTTGCTGTTTGTTCCGTGATTTTGGGGATTGTGCTAAATTGTTTTCTTCTCAATATGAAAGCAATGGGACTCTCTGCTGGCAGTAGCTTGAAGTACATTCTCTTTACAGACACAAACATTATAGTCTCTATTATTTTTGTTTGGGTTAGGTTGTAAGACGTTCATGAGTTTTGGTTTGGCAGCATTTGACCAGGTATGTGTATCCTGGGGCCAGGGACTTAGAATAGCAGATATCCCACTACAGCTGTGCTGTGAAATAAAATATAAATAGATGGCAGGTATTATTTTAAAAGTTCTAATGGATGTTCTTTGTTTTTACACTGCATAAAAGAGGGTGGAGATTAAAATAAAATTAATAATATTAATTAATTAATAATTAATAAAATTAACCATAAATTTAAGCCAAATATTTGGCTTAAGATTGCTGCTTTTGATAACATTTTTGAGAGATTTGAAGAAAGTTGCAGTAGAAGAACAGTGCTCTAAGCATGACAGTAGCTTTTCAGAGCTATTCTGGGAAAACTCACGGACATTGTCTTGTGTGACAGCTGCTCCATGTTTTTTTTCTAGAAGGAAATCAGATTTGGATCATTCCTATTCCTGGGTTATTTAGGGATCTCCACATAGGAAGCTGAATAGTTATTGCTAATATCCATTCTGTTCTCCTCTTATGGACAATTTTTTTTTATGGACAACTTCTTTTTACTCCAATTAGAATATGCTCTTATGTTTGTGGGGGAAATAATGCAACAGTGGGTCTTATAAGAAGTGTGCCATGAAGTAGGGAAGTGTATAACTGCTATATACAATTCTGCTGGAGTTATTTTCAGCATAGTAGAAATCAGCTACTAATAGAATCATAGAAACATTTAGCTTGGAAAAGACCCTTAAGATCATGATGTTCAACCATAGCTATAGTTGCCTTTAGTGTTTTCTTATCTAATTAATATAGTAAAAAGCTTTAGTCTTTATGTTTTAATTTATATACAAGCAATTATTAAGAGTTCTGATGAATTAATGTGTTTTGGGGTTCTCTGACAATCCAAATATAATTATAAATGGGGAAAAATTGAAACATAGCTTTTTTTGGTGGGAAAAGGTTGTTGTAAATTAAAAAAGAGAATCAAATTGGAAACTATTGTTTTCCTAAAGAGAAGCAATCTAATGTTGGAACTTAGCACAAGTAATATAGACATTTCCATGCAACATTTTTCTATCTACTGGTTGTCAAATAATGTCATCAAGGAGAAGGTGGGTTTATCTGGGCTATAGAGTAAAATGAAACTCTTCCCTCCAACTTCTATTTAGCATGATCGTAGAGGTCCTGTTAGATGGAGGAGGAGTTGTTGTTTGACAGGGTAAGGAGATCACAGGGAGTGGTGCTGTGGATGTACAGCCCTTGTGAACTGAGAAGCAGAAAAAAAGCAGGATAGGTGAAGTGAAACACAAGTGGGAATAAAAGGGACCCAGCCTTGTGTATTACATGGATTTCTCAACATTTGGTCAACCCTCCTTTCAAAGTGATAGTTGAGGACTATTCTTTTCATGTTTCCTCAGTTTTTATCCCAGTGTCTAGATATGTTGTGAGGGGAAGACCATTTAGCTTTGCTAGTGTGAATTTTGGCTGTAGTCAGGTCTTGTTCAGAAGCATTTTACAGGAAGCTGTGCTTGCAAATTAACTTTTTTTAGCACTATTAGTCTTCAGACATTATCTAATTGAAAAAATGAATTGTTTGAATATGTGGGAGAAAAGTAGTTGGAAATATTAGAAAAGGATATAGCTTGAGAACTTTCATATTCTTGGCATGAATAATTAAGTTGATTATTGGTGATAGTCTTTTAAAGACAGTTGTTGCATGCATCAAAAGTGGATTCAAATTGCATAATTGACCAGAAATTCAGACAACTGTTTTGTGGGTACTTTTTTATAAATTGACAAATTTTAGGATGTCCCTTGGAACAAGTTGACCTGATGTATTCAAGTTAATTAAAATGTTATAGTAGGATGAAATAAAATACTACTTACTGCATAACCACTTATATGTTTTCACCACCAACACAATCATTGTAACATAGGAATTCTTCAGTATGGAAACTTCAGTAAGTGCCATAAAGTGTAAGCACATCAGGCACAGAAATTCTGTACAGTCTCCGAGGCTGTAGTTTTGTCCTTACCTCACCCTCTGTGCAGAGAAGTGGCATCCTCCCTTTTTCCAATTTACCCAAATTTACCTAAGTTTATGTTTTTAGCATCACTGAAATATATATTTGCTGCTGATATTTTTTATTTTGTTTTCAAATAGCAGTGAACAAGCCTAGGAATTCATAAACTTGAGAGGGAAGCAAACTTCTGCTGTTTGCTTCCCAGGAACTCTGGTGTGGAGCTGCAGCAAAGAAGATGATCTAAAAGGAGGGGAGATAAAGTGCCTTGAAACTTCGATTGCATTCAGATATCCATTTTATAGGCTTTTAAACTACTGGGATGCTTTATTTCAATATTTTTAATATTTTTTTTTGTTGTTATAGGCCAAAATACAGAAGATGTCACAATTTTGAAAGTATGTTGTCTAATTACATATGAATATATAAATTTTTGCAATATTGTAATTACTGATCTCTTAAGTCCTTTGTTATAAGTGCAGTATTTCTTTATGTTAAATTTTTATGCATCACTGGTGCTGCATGTACATGGTACAAAAGCTTGTGGTTTATACTGTGCTTGTAGCTGCTTAATAACAGCAACCAATGTTTTGTGACAATGATCATTTGAAAATTTTCTGACTGTCAGATTAAATGATTGCATTGCTGCTCATGCCATCAGCTTATATTTAAACAAGCTGCTGAGTATTAAAGTGTATGGACAGTCTTTGTATAACAGCTCTGATTTTTTAGGTTTATTTCCTAAGACAAGATTTATGCAATCCCACTTTCCATCTGTTAGTTGTGCTTCTCAGGAACTTCAATCCAATGGCCAATTTAAACCAGCCTTGCAGAGGTCTCAGAAGTGCTGAGTGGTTCTAACAGACCTTCTGTTAAAGCCATTTCCTCTGCGTGCCGATGTGGGAGATGTAGAGCACTCTGGGCTCCACTGGCATCCAGGAGATAGCATCCAGCCAGCCGAGGAGCACAGCTTTAACTCTGGAATAGATGAAATGAATGTTATCTCTTGTTCAAGTCATGGAAAGGGAAGAGAAGTTTAGGGAAGGGAGTTGAGGCTACAGAACATGTGGTGTGTAGGGAAAATGAGAGAGAGCTGAAGGTACTGTGGAGGTGTGTGTGGGAACCCAAGCTTCATTACTTCTGCTGCCACAAAACAACTTTTTTTCTGCAGCTCATTAATGCTACATTGCATTTTGCAGTACTTAAGTGGATATAAATGTCTATTTTATTTTCTGAATGTTTTGAGGCTGCTGAAAGGATGCTCTCTGATCATTTATAGTATTCATCACTTAAAAATTATTAGCTTATTAGTTAAGGATATTTTTAGAATATTAGTATCAGAAAAAATATAATTTTAAAGCTCTGCTAGCAATTCTAGATATAAAAGCTGAATTTCCCTTTGAGTAGACTCATGCTGATCAAAGGATGCCTGTAGAAAGACTGGCTTTCATTTGCAGCAATTTTAACTTGGTGTCTTCTCAGTTTGAAAAAGTCCTCAGTCAAGTATGTATTATCATTTGTCTGTAATTCTCACAGTCTAATAAGTACACAGTTCAGCAGCTCACTTCATCAGGACACAGTTTCCATGAAAATCTCTGTGACCAAGACATGCTTGGGCTTTAAAATTTTCCCCCTTACTAAAAGCCTTACAATTGGGGTTAGACTAAAAGACCTTTAAAGGTCACTTTCAACACAAAATCTTCTCTGATTCTATGATTTTTCTTATTTGTTTAAGGAATATTAAGTCACTGATATTTGTTTGAAAGGTTCTGGTTGGTTTTGGTTTCTTTTTACATCACATTTGCATCTACTTTACATTTTTTTTAAAATGATAAAGTCCTTTTTATAAGCTAACAATGAAACAATTATTTTCGAACCATAGTATTATTTGAAAGAGTAATCTCTTCAATATTTGCTCTCTTGAAACTTTTAACTGAGTATCTATATGAGGCATTGGAAAAAGTAATGTTTGAAGCTTTAAAATACTGCTTTTCAGCAATATTTCCAGTTTGTCTTGGAAACAGGGTCACTGTGGTGTGTAAGAAACAGGTTAATGCTTGATTACATAATCGCTTCAATAGCTGATGCTGTGCTGGAATGGTAGGGAAGTTGCTTTCAAACTAAGCACTTTGATAACTTTCTGCAAAATTCCAAGTAAATCAATGAGTCCCCAGAACATCATGGCATCTTCTGGCTGAATGTTTTCTGTCAAGAAAATGTGATCAGGTTCTATTGCTGTGATTTCACATGGCTCTTGCAGCTTCACTAGAACTTGTGTAGACATTAGCAAAGCAACTGGCATCATAATGGCAAAAGTATTTTATTTTAGGAAAAGTTAAAGGTGGCAGAACTAAACTGCTTGAGAGAATAATTTCTTTCTTAAATTTTAAAGACAACTTTCTGCAATCATGATGATTTAGTGTCAATCATTATTCCATTCATTCCATCACGGATAACAAAATACACAGTTTAGGTTCAGTTTTATGAATTTAGGAGAGCAGAAACTCTTGCATCTTGGAATTCAAAATATTGTCTTTTTATAGATCACTACCATATTAAGATCAACAATTACGGATTTGAATAGAATCCTTATATTATTGAGGTTTTTTCATCATGTTACATCAATTGTCTAGCAAATTTTTTGTACTTAGGAGGAGTTTCTCAGTGACTTCAGAAATCCTCATCCACCTCACCTTAATATCATAGATTTGAACCTATAAAACGTAGGGGGGGATGACTTCTGAATCACAGGAAAACTCTAACCAAGGTGTAGAAAATGGCTGAATGCCTTTCTTGGAATATGAGTCCTGCAGTCTTGAGCAGAGAAGGAAAGCCCCACACAGAAATCCAGTTTGAGGTATGCCCTTTGCTTTGATGCATGAGACTTCAATGCTGTCAGCACAGGGGAACCAGGCTATTCAGAGCATTTTTATGAGCACTGATTTTGAATTGTGGCAAGACAGAGGCGGAAAAAACATGCCAAACACAAAAATGCAATTGAAAAATCGCATTTTCACCAACTTAGATTATAACTTGGAAAAAAATATGTAATTTCAATGTAGAAGAGGAAAGATCTTTGCACGTTACTCTAAATACTCACCTTCTTACTCCCTGCTAACAAGATTCTGTTAATTTTAGTGGATTAGGAAGATTGACTAAAAGTACCTTACCTTCATGATGCATCTCATCAGGGCACTTCTGAAAATGTTGTTGTAATATGTTGCATTAATTCTCTATAAGGAGCAACCTCCTGTGCGTATTTAATCCCTTGCATTGCAAACTGCTGTCTGCTGAGCTGACCTGCTGGTGCCTCTGGCCGTGTTTTCACGGCAGCGCACCGACAGTTCTTAGCCAGGGTTACACATCTGCCTTCCTGCTCATTAAACTGAAGTACATTTCTGCTGTGCCAGGGTGACACCCAGCCTCATAGGTGAGAGAGCCATTACAGCAGCACATATACTGCCTAAATTCCACTTAATTCCTATTTTGAGCCTTGAAGTGGGTCCCAAGAGATACATAGTCCTTTTTACAGGGACAAGTTTTCCAGCTTTCACATTTCACCAGAACTTGTTTTACTGGAGCTTGTTAAATTGTACAGGCCAGTCCACCAAAAATTAAACATAATTAATCTAGATTTTAGGATTGCAAAACTGTGACCATCAGAAATACTAGAGGTTTCAAAAATTGTAAAAATGAGAAATGGGAACTGAGATTTGAAGAAGCGGAGGCCAAATAAACCACAACATTTGCTGATAATCAGTAATGTAAATTGATGGCATTGTGGAGTGGTTGCTGGTGCCAAAAATGCATAAACAAATGCAAAGTAAGCCAAAATGGCTCCTGTGGCCTGCTGTTGTGGCTCTCCTGGTTAGATGCATTTCAGTTTTTGAAATGAGAACAGAATTTGGAGGTATCAATAACTCAAGTTTTACAAACACTTCTATATATGTGATTTTGAGATATGGGTGGACATTTTAAAAACCAAAACCATTTTAAAGGCACAGGGGCTCAGGTATCTCCTCTGTGAACTGTCAGTTACTAAGTTAATGTCCTGAGTATGGGAATTGCACAGCAATTGTCCCAAAGGACAACCTGTAACTGGATCACGGTTCTCAGGATGTGGATGTGGCCAGAGGGTAATATCCCTAGTAGTTTGGGGTAGCTCCTGTACACAGCTACAAGCCACAGTTACTCCTCAGTCTCCAGCTCTGGGCAATCAGCATCTGGCGATGATGGAGCTGCCCCCATGGCACTTGAAACATTTCAGTACCCCCAGAAGCAGACATGTGCTGAGTGTGAGAGGTGAAATCCTTTCACTGAGATTTAAACTCCCTGTTTATTTAATGTTACATTCCATGTAGCAGCATTTAGGGTAACACTATAGAGTTAAATTATTAATTTTTCAGTGCAAAGGTGTATTTTTTAAGGAAAAATAGCCAGCACAAGCTGCTTTTACAGGGTTGTGTAAGTTTCATATATTCTCCTTCAAGATATTAGTGTTCTCTGTGAAGGTTGTTTCTGTTACAGATGTTCTTGTGCTCAAAAGAGTATTCATTTCTCTTTTTGCAATTAATAAATATAACAAAGTGAACATTATCTCCTTTTTAATACTCAGGGTATTATTTCTTTTAAATACGGTTGTTGAATTCATTTTTTCTTCCAACCACTTAAAGCTCTGACAGAATTTACAGCTGTTTTAGAAGTGTTTGGCAGCACATTCAGCTGCAGGTGACTTCTGTGACCATCCTAGACCAGCAACAATATGTTGAGCACTTGAATTGTTCTTTCTGTCTGTATCCCTGTTCTCTGTGTTTCACTGCAGCAAGGCTATAAGAAGACAATATTCCACATGACTCTACATCACATGTGAAAAATAAAAATAAAATATCTTGCCCACACATGGGAACAATCACCTATGGGCAGAGCTTCCAACTTTATAGCATTTACAGCACCTCTTTGTGATGCAGAAGATTCTTAATACAACAGATATTTGTACTATGTMTCTGTAATAGAAATGGTTTCAAACTTTTGCTACGTTTCCTGACACTCATTGTGAGTTGGGTTGAATGTTTTAACATCTGACTGCAAGGAGAACAGCAGCTTGTTATTTCTGTGACACTGTGAGAACATACTCACGTTATCTTTCAGTGCAGCAGGAGATAGCATGTGCCCCTAATGTATGTATGTTTGCAGGTTGAGAAGTTAAGTCTGCTGTTAATGTTATCACTGCTGTATCCTGAAATAGAAAACTGCAGGGAGATTGGATTGTGTTAGAGAATGGTAACCATAATAACCAATAACAATCTGCAAATGATAAGCAGCTTTAATGTTTAAAAATAAAATTTACATAGCATTCCAGTAGTTCCATGGGCATACTTTCAGACTTTATTTTATTGTTCATTCATTTTAAGCTTGGTTTTGAGATTTAAGATGTGACATTAATCTTAAGGAAGTGTTTCATTATTGCGTCTTGAATTAGTCGACAGTGGTTTATTATATACCTAAATTAAATCTCACAGAATAAAATTTTACTTAACAACCCTCTTTCAGATGTACACCATCTGTAAGGGAGAATTACAAGCATCCTACGTGATGTATGGAATTTTATGGAAGGAGATGGACTTTGATTTTATGCTTAGATGTAAAATGGATACATTCAGAAAAGAAATACAAAGTCTTCTGGAAATGAATGCAGAGCATCTTGATAGTTTAGAATCTGCACCATGTTCAGGGATGCTGCCGAACATTGATAAGAAAATTAAACAAACAAAAAAAAAACTTTTTCACTTGACCCAAACCATGCTATTTTTTTGAGGGATGCTTTAAAAAGAAAGGAAGGTATCATTCAAGAGAAGGAAGAGGTCCAAAATGTGTCCTGGCCCTGCCATCTCCCTCCTTGCCTACCCCCAGCACATAAATAGGGATGTTTAGCAGGAGTCTGGGAAACTCTAGCTGAATTACTCAACCTGTCATGAAAGTATCTGAGCAACATGGTGCTATGAGCAAACTGTTAACTCTTCYGGGTTAGCATTTTTTCAGCTTTCCTTGCTGAGACAGTCCTATCATTTTCATAAAACCCTTGGATGTTTCTCAGAACATGGAATCTTATTTCCCAGTTGTTCTTAACTGCTGAGAACGCTGTGGTTACCACCATCCTGCACTCACAGAGTTGCAATGGCAATGAGAAGGACTGGAAAAAACCCATTCTTCTAAATGTGCTGATGTCCAGAGGAGCAAGGCAGCCTGGGCTTCAGATCCATCCTGTAGATCTCTCAGGGTGGTAACACCCCTCGAAATGTAAGCAAGCCACAGTTTATGCTGTTGGAAGTGTGTTGCCCACAGTTAGAACGACCACCATGGGAGAAAATCAGTGGGAGAGCTAAAATTCATAGGAAAAACTGAAAAATTAGTTGCTAATCATCATTTTCACAGATAAGTGACCTTGTTGAGAAATTATTCAGTGCTGGTGTGGGATGGGATGGGATGGGATGGGATGGGATGGGATGGGATGGGATGGGATGGGATGGGATGGGATGGGATGGGATAGTTTGGATGAAGGGTAATTTAAGTGAAATAGCTCTTGCTCTTTGATCCCATATGTGAGAAGGGACAAGTTATTCAGAGTTTTTTTGCCAGAAGTTCCTTCAAAATGAAACATTCACGTTTACAAGAGACAATTCTTCTTACTAGCTGTGTAAAGGAGTTACAAGCTGTTGACATTCTTCACTGGGATTCAAATTTGAATCTGAATTAGGTAAGAGAGAGTCAATTGCTTTCCATTAGAGTTCGTGAAGAAAAAAGTGTTGTTACTATTGGATACAAGTTGAAAGATTCTTGTTTATCAAGAAAGGTCTGTTTAGTCTATTAACCTTGACAACCATGTCAGCAGTTTTTTCTGTTTGTTTTCCCAAAGGCACTATGTTGAAGTACTATGATATACAAAGCTATTTATAGTGTAGACAGTTCATAGCTATGCTTAAAAGACATGGGTCAGAGTTTAAATACCAGAGTTAAATGCTATTCTCTTCGACAATTTGAAAAGTCATTGTGCTTAATCCTTGAAAATTAAAATGGAGGATGCAATCCCTAAAATATCAACGTGAATCAGATGGTTTTTTTATTAATTTTGTAAGGTTTCACAGAGTGGTTGAAGTAAAAAAGAACCTTTGGAGAGGTTCCAGTCACCTGGTCAGAGCAAGGCCACCTAGAGCTGGTTACCCAGAACCATGTTCAGATGGCTTTTGAATATCTCCAAGCACTGAGACTCCAGAACCTCCCTGGGCAATGTGTGCCAGTGCTGTCTCACCCTCACAGTAAAATAAAAAAATACAACAAAACAAATCTTATCTCCACAAAAAAAAATCTCCACATTCAAATGGATTTTCCTATCTTTCAATCAACACTCATTGCATTTTCCCTTTTCATTAGGAGTCACCGAAAAGAGTCTGGCTCTATCTTCTTTGCTCCCCTTCCACCAGATATTATACACTTTAATAGATTTTTATGAAAGGAACAAATTTTAAGAAAGCAATCAGGGAAAACAAAGTCCAGACATCTTGACACACCTGCATTTGTACCTGTTTGCATCTGTTAACAGATGATTAATATTGCTGTTGCTGTCTTGGCTTCTACAGATGAGCAAGAGCTACTCTAAAAGTACATGCATACAGTAGAAAGATGAATAAGTGATTTCTTTTATCCTTGTGATTTACTTCAGCGTTTCAGACTGTAGTCTTGACTCTCACAGTGACATAACTGCATTTTTTTTTAGTCTGAACGCTGGTTCTTCAGGTCCAGTCTTTGTCAAGTTGGATTTGTGTACCTGTGTAGTTCTCTGTCACACATGTGCAAGAATGTATCCTGGTGGAAAGTACCAGTGGGGGAGAGGAGCAATTCCATCCTTAGCTTTGTTTCCACCTTCCATTTCTTAGACCTATTTCTGTGGTTTTGACACTTTCTGTCTTTATCCAAGTTCCATTGCTATCCGAAAAATAGGATAGCAGCTTTGTCTCTTGCTGAAGTCTCCAACTTACAGGTTTTCCAATAGCCCATATTTGCTTCATCAGCCAGTTCTGCCCAGGCATCTCATCTCAGCATTTCTGCCCTGGTCCTCACAATTCTGCTCTTCTCTGGTTACCTCATTCACTTCAGGCTAGTCAGGTAGCCAGCTGTCCCTGTGAAGGTCTTTTCAAATCCTGTTGTGCTCCCTGCCTACCATGAACGTTTTTCTTGCATAATCATGATTCCTGTCTTCTGGCCTGTCTTCTAGACTCTGCTCCCTGTGGGTCACCCTGCTTCCATCCATCCTTGTTCTGCACTCTGGTTTTCTGCCTTTCCCATCCAACCGCCTCTCTAGCCCCAGTGTTCCCAGATTCCTTTTTCCAACCTCTCTCTCACTTTCCACCCCCCATCTCCCGACCTGTCTGCTCACTCTTTCTATGTGGATCATGGTCTGCAAGGGTCAGCACTGGTGAGACACTGCCCACCCTGTGCTGGCCAGTCCCTTGCCACACTAAGCTACTGGGGGAAGGACGAGCAGCGAAAACCCAATGCTGTCACTTAGCTAGGAGTGGAGCATAGATCATCCAGCGGTGCTTTGCTAAGTTTAAACACCCTCAACAGAAGTGGCATTTTTGCAGACTTTTAACTCTTGAACCATAAAAGCTATATGCAAATTTGCTTTGTGGAGCCCTGAGACAGACTTTGGTACCTGTCATGATGTTTCAATTCAAGAGAGCAATGAGCAATTCAGCTTATTTACTGTCCAAGCTGCCAGACTCTGGCTGCTTGTACTGTCTGTAGTGAGAATTACTTGTGACGTGAAAGTCACTTATGGTGACAGTCTGAATAATGCCCTAAGTCTCCGCTGATTATACGTGAACTGCAATCCTCCTTGATTTCATATTCATGCCCAAAGTACAGGAGCTGATGAAATTATTTAAAAAAAAAATTAAAATCATCCAATTTTTAATACACAGAAAGCAATATGCTTTCCTTATTTTTGACCTTAGGAGCACTTACAACATTCCTGCTGATTTTTTTTTCTCCAAATGTAGTTGTGAGAGCCATATCCCAAAGGGAGCAATCAAGCTACGGCACCCAAATTTTAGTTGCTTATAAGAGCTGTATCAGACAAGCAAAGTAATGGGTGATGACACTGGCTTTGCCTAGTATTGACAGGTGTGGTTTCACACTAAAAACACTGTGCAAGAAATTTTAGGCAATTACATTAAATCTAATAAGTGTATGTGACCACACTCATTCAGCATCGATAGGGGCAACCAACTTGGACAAGTGATTATTACATTCCACTAGAGGTGTCTGATGCCTGTTAACCTCCATGCAGGAATCTTGCGTGTTTTATTTACTCTCTGGGAATGCAACATTATGATATTATTTGTTTGAAGTGTAATTTACAATTGATATAATGCGAAGTGACCAGTTCAGCTGACAGATGAAACTAATGCTATTTTGTAAACATATGGTTGGAAATAAAATTGATGTCTTCTGATTTCTAATTTGCCCTTTCCAATCATTTTCTTGGGTTTAACTCTGCTTGTGAATACATACAAGAACTTAAAAAATCCAGATTCATGAGTCACATCACATATAGTCAACAGAGGACTAAAGGTCTGTTTTGACAGAGAAAGCAGATTGAGAGAAGAATATTCTACTAACTCACGCAAAGAAACTGAGGTAGTCAAGACAAGATCTATTTAAAATAAGCAGGGGGTGATGCAATGGAAGGAACAGGGAGGATGTTTACAATGTATTTGAACTGCTTCATTTGCTGCTTTTGTTAGGAAAGGGATCTTGTTCTCTTCTCTGGAAGAGAAGGGAATTGATTAGCCCAAACTGATTTTAAATGCTGTATGTGTTCATGGTATCTTGTCGTGAGATGTTGTGTATATTAACTTGATTATAGATATAAATGGGCAAGCATACACCCACACATTTCCTCCTTAAGATATTACATATTCCATATTTTTTTCTTAGAGCTTATGTATAGTTCTGGTTACAGGATATAGTGCTAGCAGCAGTAGGAACTCTAAGGAATTGAGAGGACTAAGCTGAGAAGGGATGGGTTGTGTTGTGCTGTTTGAAAGCAGTTTTGATTGGAGTTGTGTTACTGGATGCCAACCGGTGGCCTCTTCCTCAGCTGTAAAGAACAGCCTTTCCCAGAGGGCAATATTTCTGCATGCCTGGTTTACTTTATGCTGTATTCCTAAAACATCTTTAATAGGATTTATTTTTAAGCACCATTTTAATGTTAGTTTGGGAATGTAGTTGGTGAATTAGTCTCTGAAGTCTTTTAGTCTTAAGTGTTTTATCCTGCCGTTTGGCTGCTTTTACTCTTTCTTGCCTGCTCTGCCTGTACTAGAAGTTGGCCAGGAGCGAGGCAGGTCCTTGGATTCTTGTGTCCCGGTGTGGTATTGTGTGCTGGCTCCGCTTCCCGTGCACTGGAGGTAGCGGGTCTAACTTTTCAGTAACTTGAGTGCCATTGTGCTACAGAGATAAAGTTACACCGTGTTGCGTTTACACAGCAGTCTGGGACTAATCAGTGGGAGGAAGCAAAGAGGTGAGTGACACATAGAAATGGGCAACCATCCTGGGCTGTTCGTTCGTTTGTTTTTCAGAAGGGATTTTTCTTTTTTACGAGATAGACAGTGAGAGAGTTCCATGGGTTAGTGCACCACTGCCAGAGGAGCGAGGGGTACGTGKGAGCCGAGCTCCCCAAGGTTCACCCAGTGCTCCGGCTCACCCCAGCGCTCCGGCCGGCCGCAGCACCCGCCCCTCCGCCGCCGCTCCCGCCGCGCTCCCGGGCTCTCCCATCCCCGGCTCCGCGGGCCCCACTCGCGCTTTCCCGGCCGCGCGTTTCCCCGCACACAATCTGGGCGGTGCCGCGACAGGCGGGGCAGGGCCGGAGCGCGGCGCTGCCGCCCCGGCTGGGGCTGGGACTGCCCGCACCGCCCCGTCCCTCTGCCCGCACCGCCCCGGCTGGGACTGCCCATCGCCCCGCACCGCCCCGTCCCTCTGCCGGTATCCCCCCGGCTGGAACTGCCCGCACCGCCCCGTCCCGCTGCCCGCACGGCTCCGGACGGGCGCGGGGCTGCCGCTGCCGCCCGGGGCGTTCCGCAGTTTTCCAGCCCGCCGGTCCCGCGGCCCTCGCAGCAGAGTCCGAGTTCATGCCCGAGAGCCCCAGTGCCTGAGGAGTGGCCCAAGCGTGGGAGAGGAGCCTGGGAAGCCTGCCCAGCTGGGAGACGGAGCTGAGGATGCAGTAGATCTGACTTTAGGCGACTGGGCGCTCTGGGCAACTGGTGTCAGGCTGTGAAGGTGCAACTATGTACCTGTTTGGCAGTGAGGATTACGAAGTGGTAAGATGTAAACTAAGGATTTTTTTTTTTTTTCTCAGTTGTTATTTACTTTTAATGTTCCTGTCTCAGAGTTTATCGGGCAGCTTTGAATTTCTGTCAGTACCATTTTTTCTGTGGTTGAACTTTACTATTCACCAAATCGATTGCTTTTTAAATATGACATTTTGCTTCAAGGTCTTCAAGTAGTGAGATACTATTTGCTAGATAAAATTGAATTTACTTTCCTTGTCTTGTTTGTCGCATTGTGGTGATATTGAAAATATTTAACTACCAAATATGAGGCTATTTGGACTGTGAGTTAAGCGAAACCATGCCTCCAAATAATTCAGAATTTGTCTCATACTTTGTAGTGTAGATAGACTACAAGGAGCTTACAGAACTGCCCTTAATAATATGTTTGCGGGGACGTTGCCAAACCATTTGTTTTGTACAGTTCAAAGCATGTCATTATAATGTACTGCAATGTCCATCAAGAGAGCTAGCTTCAAAAAAACCCCAAACACACTCACATAAAGATCTGACACTCTTTACTTAAGTATGTGTGTAAAACGGTGTTTGAAATAAGTTGATGATGTCAGAGAAGACCAGAAGAAAACCATTAATAGCTCCACACTGTAGCCTGACATTGTTAGCTGACATAAAAGCTAGCAGTGTTGCAGCCTGTGGTTCAAGTGCTACGTTGTAAGCAAAATGGATGGATACTTCCACCCACACACCACTTTTGACCCTGTCCAAATCTGAGGAGCTTTGGGGAAAAATGATGAGACTGAAAAATATGTATGAACTCTACTATAGGACATCCAAATGAATTTCACATGTTAAAAAGTGGCACATTCTTTGCATATAACTGGCAATTGCAGATGTTTTGTTTTGATTATTGAAGTTGCTCTTTGAAGTATGAAAGGGCCTTTTATGGCAATCTGGATTCTACAACACATTTCAAGAAATTAATTTAGTTATTTTGGATTTCTTCCTCCTTTTTTTTTTCTCTTTTTAATTCCAACCAGCTATGTTTTTGAGTTGCAAGAAATGTAGAAGACATTCAGGAAAATAATTTAAGTCCTGCTGTCTACGCATTGAACTCATTTGTGCGTGTGACTTGCACAAACTTTAACAAACCAAGCTAGGGCGCCAAAAAGAACTTAGCTTTTCCAAAGCAGTAAGTCACATGACATTACAGTGATTACGCTATAGAGTGTTTACTTGTGTATAAAAATTATAAAGCCAAAGGGAGTGTCCAACTTTGAAACTTTTACTTTTTTAATTGATTACATTTGGTAGATATTTGTAAAGGGTTGCAAATCTCTCTTAACAGATTTTTTGCAGTCTCTTCATTCCATTGTACCTGAGTTACTTCCTGGTTTATAAAGCAAGCGAGTCTGAAATTTTAAAGTGTCTTGAAAATAACCTACATGACTGAAGAATGGTGTTAGAGCTTTGGATTCAAATCTCAATCTCTACTTCTGATGCTGTCTCAACTTCTAAAAACTGTCTAAGTATTCTGTGTCATAGAAAGTAGTTTAATGTTTGAGACACCTTTCCCAGTCAGGTAGGCCATCCTGTTCCAGTCCCTTTTCTACTACATAGTTGTGCAAAGTGAAATAGCAGCAATAGAAAAAGTGAGAAGTCCGCCATGAATTGTGTGGGGTTGGGGTTTTATCATTTCCTTTTTTTTTTTTCTTTTGTTCTCTTTGATATCTCTAGAGGTCCCTGAAACTGAAGTGTAATGATCTGCTTCAGTAAATGCAAACCAAAATATCGTTTGAGTTTCTTCTTCTTAGTTTTTCTTTAGAGCAAGATAGTTCAGGGGAAAATAGGAATGCACTTTTTTGGTGTTATTTTGGCAGCCAGACTTAGCAAGATGTTTGCTTTACTCAGTGAAAAGTAAAATAGAATAGATTGTGTACATAAAGCTTGAAGAACACTTTTATTGTTCAGAAAAGCTAAATCAATGTGAAACTTCTATCTGTACAGATCTGTTGTTCATGAAGCCATATGCTCTGCACTGTGGAAAAGGCATTTGTTTTATCTTCCCACACAATTACTTGAGTCACTGAAGGACAAAGCGAGTGAAAAGAGTGACAGTGAAGAATTTCAGGGTTTAATTTTAAGTTTACTATTAATTTAAAGCAATTTTAAATTAGTTTGAGGCATTCCAGCAATGCATATAAAATTTGATTTTTATCCTAGGGAGGAGACTACTGATGAAATGAAACATAGCATCATTAAAGCATCTCTTAGAGGAATTCAGTAAATCCATCTCTTAAAACTCAATCTTTAAATAGAGTAATAGAGAAATGGAATGTATGTGATCATTGTCTGCATTTCGTATGCACACACATATGTCCAGTGTGCACACACACATATTTGCAGAATCATGAGTATCTGAAGTGATATTCTAACTCAGTTAAATTTAATAGTGAAACACCACAGACTGGTACTACCAGCTTTTGCATCTGGTGCCCACTTTGCTTTCTTTTTCTTCCTGTCTGTAAACAAGCTTGGATTATTAGTTTATTCTGGGCACGCAATAAATCTAGATATCTAACAGCACTGATAATCAACTGTGATACCATCTCCCACCAGCCCCAGCTAAAAAAGATAATACTGCTTAAGAATCAGTTATCAAAAGAAAAAGCTGGGGTTTACGACCACTTCATATTAAAAATAAAAACAAAGTGTCATGACACAGTGACAAAGTTCTATTTTTTAAATCAATAATACAACCAGGTAGCAGTGGTCCTTTCCTTTTTGCATTAGTATTTTCATAAATGTTCTAACTTGGCGTGCAGAGTGTCTTTCACATTACATTTTAATACTTTAGGCAGATGCTTATTAAGCTCTTTATGACCAATGGGATACATACAGTATCTTTTGAGGCATTTTTTTGTGCCACATACCTGGCAAAGTGCATTTGTTTGGCTAGAGTAAGCGATTTAATTTCATAAATACAGGAAACTGTAAAAAGCTGCAGGCCAAGCAGTCTCATTTGTGGCTTTAAATTGTTTGTTTAGGCATTTTCCTGTTTGTTTGCAAAATGAACCTCTGGTTAAAGTGAATAAATAAATAAATCAAACGGAATTGGAGTAGTTCATCAAAAATGAAGCAGAAGGAGGGAGCTCCTTTTCACAGATACCTGGTAGATCGTGGTTTGCATTACCCTCCCAAAGCAAAAGCATCTAAAACTTACTCCCAACAGTCTTTTGAGTTCCACATAAGGGATCATGGGACTCTAGCTAGTGCTTGCATGTTCGGGAGGCCTGGCTGGCTCTCSTGTGCCCCCAGGCTGCCCCTTGCCCAGCAGAGCCTTTCCCATGACTGCAGAGCGTCTGCTCTTCCTCCCTCAGGTGGGCCTTGCCAGGGCTGTGGGTGCTGGGCATCTCCAGCCACGTCCCCCCATGCCTTCCCGGGGCCCTGGTGGAAGTGGGCTGGGACCGATGGCACTGACTTGTCCCCAGCCAGGCATGGGACACCTTCAGAGTTTTGTCTCTGCTTCCCACCGGCAGTCTCGCCTGGCAGAGACTTTGGGCTCTATTGCAGTAGCATGATCAAACACTGTGATGGTAAGTGTAGGGTTAATTAGCATTTCTTCTGAGAAAAACCTGATGATTGGAAAGCTATTTTTTTTAGCAGAGTAATTCAAAGGCAGTGAGGAGTTTTCTTGGTGATTCGTCATTTAAGAAAAATCGTTGAATTTCATTCGCTCTCTTGCATGCAACTTTCAAACTTTTGCGATCAGGTCACTGTTTTTAACTTTCTTAAGAAACTCAAAACTGAGTTTTTTGGTTTTCCATAGATATTTTTCCTGGAAAATATCCTTACAAAGAGTGGGGAACCTCTTTATAAGTCCAGTGAATTTGTTGTGATGTCCAGAGCATATGTTTTGGTTGCCTTGGAAATCCAGCATTTGTCACTTGTGTTCTCCAGGCAAAAGTTTKGAACTTGTCTATTTAAATTAAATCTTCACTTCCGTTGAGTTTGCGTATGCCCTCTTGCAGGATGGAGCACTTCTTACGGAATATTAAGTATGATGTTGATAAATGCCAGTTATACTCATGACTCCTGCAGGGCAGAACTATCTTCTAAAAAGTATGAAAATCTGTCTGCTAAATTTCTAAAGGAGGGGAATGTCTTGAAGCAGTCAAATGTCATTCAGGTTCGAGAAGAGTTACTTTTTGACTGCTCGTCATGAATCTGACAAATCCCAATTCTGTGTGTACAGGCATTCTGCTGATAGAGCTAATTTTGCTGTGTCAAGGGAAAACCCCACCTGTTTTAGAAATATCCTATTGTAAGGCCTAGAAATCAGTAGGGAGAACACAATTATATGTTTATTCTGAGTCATTGCTACTTATTTCAGAAACTGAGTGAAGGGAGAAAAGGCAATGAGGGTGTTGTTTAAGATTGGAGAGAGTCACTTGTAACTGTTTAGCAACAGTAGTTTTTGTCATACTATGGATTGACATGGGAATGTGTCTAAAAATCATAAATCAGAATTGCTTCTTTGGGAACCTCCCCCTTGAATTTGGGAACCTCTCCCTTGAATATTTATTATTACAAAGATAGTTCTGCAAATTACCTGTGGCAGAACACTGTAAAAATTTAACCATAAGATTTTGAAATGACTTTTCCATGTTCACCTTAGTTCAACCTAAGGGAACAATATCTAATGCTGTATTCAGATAGATAAATTGTACAACACCTGAGTGTAACTTGAAGTACAGACTTGAAAGGCAGTCAAATTAAATTCAGTCCCTGAGGTTTACCTCAGAGCCATGAGTTCATCCTTTGGCAAATCCCTTGACATTTTGATTCTTTATCTTTAAATTTTAGGAGACACTTGGTTTGTTTCTGGTGACAATAGATGTTTAATTTTTTAAACCCCTGGAATTGCTTTAAAAATATCAGCTTTACACATAACAAATGCTTGCATTTGGTAAATTTTCAACTGTCAATATTGTACAGATGCATTAGGAATGGAGTTATTCATGACTAAAACTGTGTGTTTAGCAACAAGTACTCTTATGTGGAAGAAA
Organism: Amblyornis subalaris; assembly: GCA_018881555.1. Classification (NCBI taxonomy): domain Eukaryota; kingdom Metazoa; phylum Chordata; class Aves; order Passeriformes; family Ptilonorhynchidae; genus Amblyornis; species Amblyornis subalaris. The sequence continues at coordinate 3,665,116 of JACAXG010000047.1, read as the reverse complement.
GAAGTGCTTGTACATGAAGATAGATGTGCTCACATCCAGAGCTGGACGTAGATTTGTGAAACGGTCAGCCTTAGCAAGTCTTTCTCCTGTGGATTCTCTGCAGCAGCCAAAGTGTAGAAGCAATACAGTTTCTTTCCTAAATTGGATAAAGGAGGGTCATTCTGTATGGCATCATTCCCCATGACTAGCTCAGAGACATCGCAGCTGTGTTTTAAACACTGCATATGAGTTTTGGGATTTCCCCAGGGGAAGCCTGGGAGAGCTGCTGGTTTCGATCATGTAGCAGAATGGCTCCTGAAGCAGTTTCAGTTTAGAATAGGAAAACACTAGAGAGGAAAACCTTAATAAACCCATGCAGAGAGAAGTATTGGTCATTTCTGTGTTACTTCCAAGACACCCAGTGTACTTTCCAGTTAGTGATTTGCACAACTGTAGTGACCATACCTTTTTCCCCAGAGAAAAACCAATGTTTAATCTAACCTCCTGTAGTTTATGCGAAGTAGATTCTTCAATAATGGTGTTACTGTTCGACCTTCAGATAGCTTCTATTTCCTTGTCGCCTGTCTTTAATTTGAATTTCACTGACTGAGGATGGAGCCTTTTTTATTATTGACAGTGTATTGAAGGTGTTTATAGTATATCTGACCTTCCCCTACCTCTGCCCCCACAATCCAATGCATGAACAGTCAATAAAAAGATGGGGAGCTCTGTGGAGGCCATGGTGGAGGCACGAGCTATAGGCTCTGTTACATCCAAAGGTCTGTGAGCAATAGCTCAGCCATCCCTCATGCAGAGCTCAGCATACCTGTTCTATAACCCAGGGTCCTGGGGCCCTCAGAGATGAAAGACAGGGTTTCCTCCTTCAGGAATTAACTTTTACAAACAGATATTTCCAACAAAAAGTATGAGGCAAATCAATGACTGCAATTTATCTGGATCCTTTCATACTGATTTAGTGCTGAGTGGTGTCTGAAGACAATGGAGGAAGGGAATGAGCATATCTCTTACTGTGGAAGAGGATTGTGGTTAGAGCATGATGTTTGAGAGGCAGGTTTGTGCCTGAGGCACATATGGGAGGGAGCCCTGTGAAGTCACCAAATGGTTTCTGATGTTTAGAAACCAACTCCACTGACCAGCTCCAGGTGATGAAATAGCAAAGGAGAAGTTTACTATTGTTTAATGAGTAGAGGGTAAGAGATGTGGAGTGTGAAAACTGGCCTGGGTTGGCAAGACCAGTGCAGTTCACCTTACAAATGTGAAGAAAAGAGAAGGAAATCAAAGTACTTAAAAATTGCATATACAGATGGCGTGGGTGAACAGCCTTGCGAACACTTTTCAGAAAATCATAGGGTGGTTGACAGTGGAAGACATCTCTGAAGGTCATCTGATCTAACCCTCCTGCTCAGGCAGAGCCACTTAGAGCCAGTGGCACAGGACCATGTCCAGGTGGCTTTTGAGTATCTCCCAAGGATAGAGAGATTCCACAACCTCCCTGGACAACCTGTGGCACTGCTCAGACACCTTCATAGTAAAAAGTTCAGGATGTTCTGAGGGAATCTCCTGTGTTTCAGTTTGTGCCCACTGCCTCTGGTCTCGTCACTGGGTGCCACTAAGAAGAGCCTGGCACTGTCCTTTTTGTACCCTCCCTTCAGGTATTTATATGCATAAAGATCCCCCTGAGCCTTTGCTTCTCCTGGGTGAACAGTCTCAGCTCTCTCAGGCTTTCCTTGTGTAAGACATGCTCCAGTCCCTTCATCACCTTTGTGACCTTTTATTAGACTCTCTCCAGAATGTCCATGTCTCCCTTTGACTGGCGAGCGAGGAACTGGACACATCACTTCAGGCATGGCCTCACCAGTGCTGAGTGTTTTGTTTGTGTGTTTTTATCGTAGCTCTCCTTTTTGTTTTTTTTTTTTTTCCACCATTGCRTAGTACAAGCTGGAAGATGAAGGTGGAAGCAAAGGGTGGAGATGAGTGGAGCATGCCCTCCACCAAACTGCTTGAGGGAGCTCTGAACTTCTCAGCTACTTTTCCATTTGTGAGACAGCAGTGGGAAGGAGGCAAGGAAGTCTCTCACAGGACCTGGCTTCTGAGTGTGTTGAAAGCACCAAGTCCTGATGAAATCTGTAAATTCATCTGTTGGTCTTGGTTTCAGGGGGCTTTTTCATCTGAAGGAAATGACCATGATAATGACCTCCTGGCAATGCAGTGCTCAACCTCTTGTGCTGCACGAGGCAGTTTACCCTTGCTGACATGAACCAGTATGGACTTGGAAAAAAAAGTATAACCTAATAACCTCATGGTCAGGAATACTTGAGTTTTTCTATTCCATATTCATCATTTACTCTAGAGTAAATTTTGACATAAAAAAATATGGCTATTTTTCAGTGAGGAATTTGAATGGAGCCTAATGTAGCCATAACAAGTGTTAATGGTAGGAGCAGTAATCTAGGCAGGGCAGTACAGAGTTAACAACAAGCTAGTTGATTTGGCTTCTCTGATTTACGTAGCTACAACACAATTCTTGGATTCCTCTGCACACATGTTGTGTGTGTGTGTGTTTCCAGGCTTTTGGGAATTATTTACAACTTCCTCCCTGTTATGCCACATATATTCATAGTTCTTATTTAATTAGCTGTTAGTAGATCTATGTAGCTAGAGAAGCCTTCTGGGTAAGAGAAACTAATGGCGTCTCTGGTTTAAGTAATCAATTTATAATGCTTGGGGTGGAGCCCTGCTTGCAAAAGTTAAGATATTTAGAAGAAGGTGGCTTGAATGTCTTTAGTTAAAGAAATGGGACATGCATATGCTGTGCATGAATATGGTACAGAAAAAATCCAGATCTTGCAGGGACCTCAATGTGCTGCCTCTAACAACAGTGTTATTTTAAAGTGTGTTTCCCAGTTAAGTATTTGTGACGTGCATTTTGATGTCTACGTTGTTTAGCCTGTGGATGGATGTAAGGTAGCAGAAGGGGTAGCAGAAGGGTTAGCATAAGATGTTTTATGTGCAAAAGTGAAATCGTGACTTCCCTTCAGCACATATGGAAAGCTAAAGTCAAGAAGGCATGTTCACACTGTCTGCCATACGTGCCTGCCTGCCTGGTGCAGCAGACTGCCTGTTTTAGATGCTCTATCCTGGGGAGCACAGCTATTCTCCCATCAATGGTGTGCGAGGTGGTGTCTGGCAGTCTAGATAGCTTGTTGCTCTCTTGACCTTTCAAAACTATAGCAGTTACAACAGCTCCGTTAAGCACTCCTAGCAGGCAGGCTGGATATAGTCCAATGACATTTTGATAGAAACTTTCCACACAGGGAAACCAAGGGCCGAAAATCCTGTTTCAGATTATCTGATCTGAAGTTTCTTTGATAGTCTTTTCTGGGCATAAGTCCTTCTTTTTTCCCTTTTCTTTTTTCCTTTGCTTTCCTCTTCTTTTACAGTTAAGGTCATGTGTTTATGTCTGTTTGGGAATATGATTTGTTTTCCAGTTGATGATAATATGTAGGTCTGGTGAGCAAATTCAGAAACAGCTGACCAGAGCAAATCTATCATTTTTATTTAATATTGGCTCTCAGGAAGGCTATCACAGGGAAAGAATCCATCTACTTCTTTACGGAAGCCATGGGTATCTGTCTTCATGAAGACATGTCTTCTCTAAGTTATGAACAAGCTCTGGCAACTGGACTGGCAAAATGAAGTGCTGTTTGTTTACTTATACTGCATGTTACTTTCCAGATAATGACTTCAGCTGATGAGCAAGAATTACAAAATGCTGAGGATAGGTAATACATCTTTGATAGGAATCATCAATTCTTTTTTCAGCAAGTCTTTTATTTACACAGAAGCGGGTGATGATAGCCACGCTCGTTAATTATTGTTTGTTATTTTATACATCTCTGACCAGATTAATGTCTAAGATTCTGCTGAGAGAAAATTTAGCAAAACTTGGGTGTTTTCATTGCTGTAACTACAGAGCCATAAGAACCAGCCATTTATGAAGTTTTTTTCTGGGAAATGAAAGACTAAAATCGCTGGGAAATTCTCCTGTGCACATTTCATTGTACATTGTCATTTACAATGCAGTGTGATTCTATGTGTTTTAATTTAGCAATGCCTAGGACTTTTTGGCATTTAAAATTGTAGAATTCCATACTATATTTTATGGTTTACAGTAGAGTTTTATAGTTGTGTTAGAGTTCACAAACCAGTCAAATGGAGTTAATAAGAATTGGTTTTAATACTTTTTTTTTTTACTTTGTTAAGGCAGTTTCTGTGTTTTTTACAAATATCTATACAAATGTTCTTATTAAAAATAAATTATTTAAATCAAAGTATTTTTTATTGGTACAAGCAAAGCAATGTTGATTCAAAAATCCAAAATGAGAATGCTTCCTACTCAGTTGAGTGCTTAAGTCTAAGGGCAGGTAGACCACTACAGGAATTTTTAAGCAGAGGGAACAGTAACAGGCCAGTTTATGGGAGCAAGGCTGATACATTCATACTGCTATTAGAGTATCATAAGAACATAACTGTATTTCAAAGCTAGTCCTTTAAGTAACAACTAAGTATGATAGGAAAAAGATCTCTAAATGTCTTTTTATAAAGTTTATAAGGCCTGAAAGGAAATTACAAACTTAGTTTTTCTTCACTGGAGGTAATTGAGGTTTATTATATGTGCAGAAATGGGCTTTACTAAAATTGACTTTGTGCTTAACTTCATAGACTTGTATTTATCTGCTTGTGGAGGCAGCTCAGCAGGCTAATTCTTGAGGCTAAATGTCGTATCACTTCAAGGTTTATTATCCTAAGATGTTAATTACTCCTAGAATTTTTTTTGCTCTTTTATCTGGTGTAGGAGATTAAAAACTAAAACTCTTTGTAAAGTTCCAAAATTTTAATCCATGGAGATTTTCAAAATTCAACTAGACAGGGGCCTGAGCAATCTACTCTGGCTTTGAATATGGTACTATTGAGCAGGAGGTTGGACTAGATGTCCTTTCCTCCACATGTCCTCTCACCAGTCTACTTTTTTTTTCTGTGATTCAGTTGAGAGAATGCAGAAATCTTAAGGGCACCAAAGTAGAAATCTCCATGTTTTTTTGTCATCAGTCAAAACTCACTCTTAGAATTTTTCCTCTTGTCCAGAAGTTGCCCGTGATTTAGTTCCCATTACTGAAGGATGCCCAGTATAATTCTGAAATTTTAGGCCCTTAATCTCTAATTCACTGTGATTCTTTTGCCTTCATCTGCATTCCATGTAAATACAAGGATAATATTTATAAAGTGAGATCCGAAGGACAGAGGCATTAGATTGTTGCTCAAATATACCAAATTTATCATATGTATCATATTGTGGTTTACCCTCTATATTTAAGAAAGTTGTTTTCTGTTTCCCTTAATTCCTTCTAAGATGGAATGATTTGTATTGTGTGCTGTAATTCTGTTATTCATTACAGACATCCTGGCAAGAACCATGGGTGGCCCTCAGACATGCTTAAGTAAAATCATAAGGCTCCAAGACCCTAGTACCATATGTGAAATTTTGATTTTGCTGATTGAAATTTCACTTGAACTTAACAGTGAGAAAATGCTTTTATTCTTTAAATAATCACCACATACATCTATTTCCTAATAAACTCAGCTGCTTTGCCTTCTAAGACTTTTCCTATGCATACATGAATGTTATCCCCCTCCACTCCCCACCAGGAACATAGATTTGTAAGGAAAAATGAATAATTCAGTTCAGTCATGTCTTTTCAGTACAAAATAATATTCCGATCAATTTGGATCCAGAGGTTTGGYGGAATTGGCAAGCAGGAACATCTGGGAAATTATCTGAATGGGACTGTCCTGGTGTGCTGAGGGAGAAAACAATTCAACTGCTACCATTTCCTATAGCTATTGTTGTGTTATCACCACAGGAATAAAATTTGAGATATTTCTGTAATCAAATGCTTCCCAGTGAAATGCATACTTTTAAAAAAAAAATCCAGTGAAAATTCAGCTGTTTTGCTTAGGGTTATTTTAAATAAACCTGGACATCTGTGTCTGTAAGCATGGTGGGAGAGATTAGTCGTGCCAGTTACACAACGTGTTTTGTGGATCAGCTTGACTTGTGACAATTGAAAGTGTTCTCCCTGCACTTCTCTGGTAGATTTTTGGATGTGAATGAAATGCTGTTCAATTTAAAGAAGGTCTATTTCAGCATAATTAAAGAGGAAACAAGAAAGACCTGCTATGGAGATCATAGGCTATTATAATTTTGAAAATTAACAGGAATCAAAAATACTGATGCCTTTTCAAATCATGAAAAGATCCAGGTTTGCAGACAACTGACAAAACACGAGGGATTGTAAAAGAGCACGTTTGGGTTACTGTGCCAACTTCAGCAACAAACGTTTCCTTTTCTTCTGCATGATGAAATAAACAATAAACGGTGATTTTTGTTTTAAGCATTGTATGAATTAGTGCTGATCATAGGTGGAATAGCTATTACAGAAAGAGTGATGGAAGGAGAGCAGTGCAAATCTAGAGTGAAACTCTGGTTTACTTAAATGAAAGTTTACAATGTTTTGTAGTAAGTGTTTCAGTCTAATTGGAATCAGTTAAGGATAAATGTAAAATTTTTTTAAAAAGTAATAAATAAGATATCGAATTCCTTTTTTCTTTTCCAAAATGAAGTTTAACTGGAATGATATTGAGAGTCAGGAGGACTTCTTAAAATATGAAAAGCCTGTCTTGAATTTAGTGGTGACTTCTGACTTCTACCTGGCCAGGGGATCCAGCATTGTGTCTCGAGAATCTTTGAAGGGTTTTGAGTACAAACGTATTTGAATTGTGGTGTAGCAGCACATATACAATCTACCGAGTTGGCCTCAGGTGTGACCTAGGAAAGATGATGCATCTTGGGTTTCTTTAACAGTTTTTAATTTTTGTCTGCCCATGCATACTTTGGAGACTTAGTTCATGTAAAGCAGGGTGAACACAGAGAGCCTGTTGAATGCTTGTAAGCAGGAAAAAACAGTTGTGGAATTAGCTTTCTTCCTATGTGCTTCAATTCAGAAACCTAGAACTGCTGGGTATTTATTGGCTGGCTTTAATGGAAAGGTGCATAGAGTAAAGAGGTGGTTAAATGTTATAAAAAGGAAGATAGTAGCTTACTAACTCTCCTTGTCATGGAGGCATATAAGCACAAATGACATTGAAGTAATTTTTTTCTTTTGACGGTATTTTTATACAGTGTTTTGCAACTTAGAAAAGATATCTTTCTGCTTTTGTGATCTTCTCTGCTGCTAAACTTGGAGAGTGGCAAGAACTAGTAAAAGTTCGGAAATGCTCATTGGCCTGCCATCCATCTGTTACGTTCTTGAAATATTCTCTCATATTTCTCTTATATTACTCTGATATTTCTCCTCTTGAAACTTTGTTCTTCTTCACTACTTTGTCATGGTGCTTCTCTTCTGGGTAATATGGATGATGCCCATCATTGGCCTACATACTTTCGGCTGCTACTTGTTCACTGTCTTTGTCTTTAGGACTTTCATCCAAGTAAGAGTTGCCTTACTAATTCGCACAGCAGAGCGGCAATCTCAGAGACATCTTTGTCATATTCCTGTCCCTCAGCAGGAATCCAGCAGTGATAGCAGCAGTGGTACAGCTGATAAGTTTTGGGTGGTAATTCCTCAAGCAGAAACTGATTCCCTTGTAAACTGGAGGAAATATGGCTTTTAACTCAGCATAACTGTATGAGTTTAAGCAGAAAACTAATTTTGTTTCCAAACAGTGGAGCAGAGAGGAAAAAGCAGGCTTTAGCCAGTGAAATTCCAGAGGAAAACAAATTGTCAGGGATGGCATGGGCTTTTTTGTGTTTCTTTGATGAGAGTTAGCACATGTTTTAAGACCTTGAGACTTGCAGAACTCGAGTTTCCATTCTTGTGTCTTTCATCATTGCAGGTGCTGGAGACTCACTTGTAACCAGAAACTTGCTAGAGTTGTGTTGGAAGAAGTCTCCTTATCTGAGGGATTTTACAAAATTGATTGATCCTGGTAGCATCTTACTAATGTTGCTTTACAACAATGTGAGGTATTGCTTGTCTTAAAATTTTTGAAAATTTGACTGTTGCATAGCACATCTATAAATGGAGGTTTGCCCAAGGTGTACGTTATCTCTTTTTTGAGAAGGACTCTACTATACTTCCAAAGTCACAGACTCTTTCGAAATCCTGAACTCCTGATTACTGTATGAAAAGGAGTCCAGGCACTAAATCCAGGGAGATGATCACAGCACTCATTAGAACATAGCTGCTTTACTGTGACCAGTTTTGGTGCCCCAAGAGAAGAAAGATGTGGATAAATCAGAGAGGATTCAGCGAAGGGCTCCCAGGTTGGGGCTGAATCACTTGGCTTGCAGATACAGGCTGAGGGACTGGGGCTTGCACAGCCTGGAGTCAAGATCCCTCAGCATCTATAAGGAGGTTATCAAATGCAAAGAGCGAGGCTCCTCAGAGGTGTGTGTGGCAGGGCAATCAAACGTGTTTTCTATCAGTATTCAGTATTGCAACAATAGATGAAAGAACAACCAGTGGTCCAAAATTTGGTGTATCCTCTAGAGGAGGAAATGGCTCAGTGAGGGACATGATGTAATGTGCTGCTCTAACCCAGGCAAAATCTGTTCTGAATCAGAAAGAATCTTCCTGATGTTTGTCTTATGTCTGAAAAAAAGAAAATGCTTGGTCTTCTAGGTCGCAATAATTTTAGAAACCTGAGTTCAGTTGTTATCCTGGAAAGTGGCTGTTGTACTGTTCTAACCTTTGAATGTTCCAGAACACAAAAGATATTCCAACACTGAGTTAGAAAAGTTCACCACACCATTTGCTGCTTTCATGATTTCTTTGAATTTTTCTATTGCAATTAATTTATGTTTTATTTCCTTTCAGGTTAGTATCTAATTGTTATCACCATCCTTAGCAGCAGGCACATTCCTGTTTCCATGTTGCCTAAAACTTACACTTCTCTTTTAACTCTCCCATCTTTATTTAAGCAATCTTATTACTAGTGTTGGTATAAATCCATAGTAAAAGATCTGTTTTAGCTATGAGAAAATACATTTAGGTTTATTCAGTATTGTGTATTATATACTATCAGATGGTTTACTAGAACCTTTTACTATTTTTTTCGTAAGCGAGTATTGTATATACTTTTCAAATTCTTGTGTTGCCTTGCAGATGGAAAACAGAGACAGTAACATACAGAGGCTTCAGTCTTATTTCTTAGTGAAGAGATGGGGATAGTGCTCTAAAAACGATCAGAGTCAGAATCGTAAACTGTCTCACTCTCCTTCTTTGAGGAGACAGTTGGTGGAGCTGTACAAGCAGGGACAGCCACGTAGACTGGGATGGGAGAATCAGGGATGCTGATGCCTAAAATTGGGTACCTGAAACAGAGACTGAGCAAAATTAAGTGAATAAAAGGTAGGAATTTATTGAAGGCCTTCGAGTGGTACACTTCTGGTGCAGAGCCTGGCCAAGGCTAGGCTGGACCTAAGATGGACCCCGATCACGAGTTTTCCCCCCCAGATATAGGTTTGGCACATTTGCATATCAGAAGTCAATTGTGCAATTACAGTTCCAGGTAATGAAGTAATATTCCCTCATTCACCCCCTCCCAATTCACTTTTGTTTATACTTAGGCCTAGGATGGTGACCTTGGTTTCCCAGCCTAGAAGGAATTGTTGTGTCTAACCAGAATGTGAAGAGAGCTTACTTAGCACATAATACAGAGTTCAGAATTACACACTAGTACAGTGCAGGATTAGAAAAATCCAAAAGCTAATACTTCAGGCATCAATGCAGTGCTTCCTTTAGCTTCTCACCCCTGGATGCACATGCACTGCACACTTGATACCCTCACCCACCCCGTGTGGATGCAGTAGGCCAGCTTTTAGAGTCAAATCTAACAGAGCCAATGGATGTGAACAGTTGGCATCACACAGTCTATACATTAACTGGTATGTTTTCATTTTAGAACAAAAAATATGAAAATATATGCTGGAGAAGGGGAATTTTCCAAGATTATTTTGCTGTGTGATAGACAAGAGGGACAAAATGCCTTTCCAGAGATCTTTGCATTGATGCAAAGTATTGCAAATTGTATTCTTGAAATCAGATGAGAATAATTGTAATATGTAAATAGGGAAAGGAGCCTTATCCTCTTCGTAAAATCACAAGTAGTTTGCTTTGGTTTATGCTAGACCTGGTGGATAGGTAAYGGATATAAAGAAACAGTCCTGGTATTCGTCAAGCAGTGTATGAGGATGAAGGCTGGAGCAAAGGACTAACACCTGAAACCACAAGGACCCATGTGGCTTTTGACTCTCTGGGAAACTGGGTTTGCATTTAGCCCATTGATGAGGATGTGTGTATTATTTGTAGTGTTTACATCGTGAAGTAAATTATGCCATGCAGTGCAAAACTGCTCAATTGGTGTTTCTGGCAGTATCAAAGAGAGGAAGGCTGTAGATGCTTATAGTCATTGTGTCTGGGAGAGATACCTGGGCTGGGTCACAAAAGAATCTCTGTTTTACAGGCTTGAGCTTTCAGTGAGCCTGGGTTAGGGAAATTTAATTAATTCCTTAGTCTTCATGTGCACATTTTAACAAAGGTGTTGGTAAGAAAACCTCTCCTAATGTAAGCAGTGAGCAAATGGCAGTGTTTTATGTCATGACAGTCACTGATTGCTCTTAACAAGAGATCATGACTAGAAAATCAAAATTTCAGTAGCAGATGATGAACTGGAAAATAAACTTATCAGTAGACATCTAGTGTATGACAGCGGTTTCTTTAGAGTGTGTGATTATCAGAGTAACTCATCAAGAGATGGAAAAAAGGTACTTATTTAAACAGATGAACACTGTATTTATGGTATAGAAATGAAGGGTAGCAAGCAAAAATTTGTATAAAAACAGTTGTTACCTGACAACATTTGAGCTGGGAAAAAAGCTGAAAACATTTGAGCTGGAACTTGAAGTTAGCATTGGCACAGCTGAGAACCTCTGGATAAGGATTAAGGGCCAAACAAAGCTGATATAGTTGTGGGAGTCTTCTATAGGCCACTCAGCTAGGATGACAACACTGATTAATTATTCTTTAAGGAATTAAGGGATAGTTCTAAATCATCCTTCCTTGCCCTTATGGGGGACTTCAGCTTGCCAAATGTTAACTGGGATCACCACAAAGCTGGCAAAAACAGGTCCAGAAGATTCCTAAAACATCTGGATGGTAACTTCATGGTACAGGTACTAAGGGGGCTTGCTGGGAAAGATGCCCTCCTTGATTTAGTGCTTGTTAACAGAGATGGTGTTGTGAAGTGGTGATTGGTGGCCATTTTGGTGACAGAGACCATGAAGCAGTCGAGTTTAAAATCTCTGATGACAGAAGGAAAACTGCCAGAAAAGCTGGATATGAGGAGAGCAGACTTCAGGCTGCTCAGGGAACTGGTGAGTGAGGTCCCCTGGGAAAATGCTTTTGAAGGTGTTGGCGTCCATCATTGTTGGTTGCTTCTTAGGCACCCCCTTCTAAGGGCACAGGAGCAGGCAATTTCAAAATGTCAGAGGTCCAGCAGGCAAGACAGAAGGCCAGCTTGGCTGGGCAGGATGTTCTTGAAGTAAGGCAAAAAAAAGCCAGTGGAACAAAGGTCAGGTGACATGGGGTCACTGCAGAGACTGTGCTCACCACTGTAGGGAGAAAACTCATGCAGCCAAAGCTCAATTAGAGTTGGAACTAGCCAGTACTGTGGGGGACAATAAAAAGTGTTTTTAAAATACTTTTATAGCAAAAGACAATCCAGAAATAACATTGACCCGTTACTTGATGAGAGTGGTCACCTCATGAACGGGGACATATAAAAAGCAGAGATGTTTAATGTTTTCTTTGCTTCAACATTGATGATGGGCTTTGGGGGACCTAGAGCCCTGAGCATGGGTGGACCATGACTGTGAGAAGGATAAACTACCAGTCAACCCCAAACTTGTGCTGGATTTGCTGCCTATCAGTCTATGGGGCTTGATGAGATTGATCCAAGAGTACTCAGAGAGCTGGCTGATGTCATTGCGAGACCTCTCTCAATGATTTTTGAACAGTCTTGGTGATCCAGAGAGGTCTCAGTTGACTGGAAGCTGGAAAATGTCCCAGTTTTCAAGAAGGGTGAGAGGGATGACCCTGAAAATTACAGGCCTGTCAGTCTCAGTTCAGTGACTGGTAAAATTATGGTGAAGATTGTTCTGGGAGTTACTGCAAAACACCTGAAAGACAATGCAGTCATAGGTCACAGCCAGCACTCCTTCATGAGGGGAAAGTCCTGCTTGACAGACTTAATTTCCTTTTATGACAATATAATCCACCTGGTTGATCAAGGGTAGCCAGTTGATGTGATCTTTCTGGATTTCAGTAAAGCTTTCAATGCTGTCTCTCACAGGATCCTTCTGCACTAAATGTCCTGCTCACAGCTGGATAAACACACCATGTGAGCAACTGGCTCACGGGTCGGGCACAAAGGGTTACAGTGAATGGGGTGACATCAGACTGGTGACCTGTCACTAGCGGTTCCACAGGGCTCCATCCTCGGCCTTGTGCTCTTCAACTTCTTCATACATTACTTGGACACAGGACATGAAGATAATACTGAAGAAATTTGGTGATGACACTAAATTGGGATGAGCTGTTGACTCCCTTGAAGGCAGAGATGCCCTGCAGAGCAACGTTAATAAATTAGAGGGCTGAGCAATCACCAATCATATGAAGTTTAAGAAAGGCCAGTGCCGGATTCTGCACCTGGGATGGGGCAACCCTCGATGTACAGACAGACTGGGGAATGAGGTGCTGGAGGGCAGTGCTGTGGAAAGGGACCTGGGGTCCCTGGTCGATGGCAAGTTGAGCATGAGTCAGCCATGCCCTGGCAGCCAGGAGGGCCAACCGTGTCCTGGGGGGCATCAGGCACAGCATTGCCAGCCGGGCCAGGGAGGAGATTGTCCTGCTCTGCTCTGCGCTGGGGCGGCCTCACCTCGGGTGGTGGGGACAGTTTTGGGTGCCACAGTGTAAGATAGACATTAAGCTTTTAGAGAGTGTCCGAAGGAGGCCATGAGGATGGTGAAGGGCCTTGAGGGGAAGCTTCATGAGGAACAGCTGAGGTCACTTGGTCTGTTCAGCCTGGAGGAGACTGAGGGGGAGATCTCATTGCACTCACAACTTCCTTGTGAGGGGAAGAAGCGGGGCAGACACTGATCTCTGCTCTATGATAACAGTGACAGGACCTGAGAGAATGGCCTGGAGCTGTGTCAGGAGAGGTTTAGGTTGGATATTAGGAAAAGGTTCTTCCTCTAGAGGGCACTGGAACAGGCTCGCCAGGGAAGTGGGCACAGCACCAAGGCTGTCAGAGTTCAAGAAGCATTTGGAAAATGCTCACAAACACATGGTGTGATTCTTGGGAATGATCCTTTGCAGGACTTGGAGTTGGACTCGATAATCCTTGTGGGTCCCCCTTCAACCCTGGATATTTTATGATTCTGTGAAATAGCAAAAAGGAAGAGTTCCTTGTATATGCTTAACATGAAGGTTTTTAACAAGGTAAAAAACAAACAAGGAAGCAAGCCTGCAAACCTTCCATTTTTTATCTGGAATAGATTAAAAATGTTACATTTGAAAACAAGGTGGGGCTTGTATGTATGAAGATAAAACATATAATTCAAGGAAAATACTTTTTTTCCTTCAGAATTCTCCATTGCTAACAGAATTTCATGTTGAATTTTCAAGGAAGCTATTTTTAAGTATGCAGAAAATCTTAATGACTTGAACCAAAATCCAAGATAAAAATATACTGACGATCTGGAACACAGAATCTAAATTGGCACTTTTAACTGAGCTGAGACAAATTGGGATGATGGTTGCCATGCTTTCCTGCAAATTCTTTCCTTTTCTAGCTGTTTTCTTGTTGACATCCCAGATGTGTTTTCCTTTTTTCCTCTTTTTAACTGTCCCCTTTTAATTTTGTGGCTGACCTAATCTTTGTCTTTCTGTCTGTGTTCTTATGTGAACACATAGCATTTTATATTCTAAATTCTTTTTTTCTGAGTTGTCTCTCTGTAATTTAAACTCCTTCCTTTGTGATATTTTTTGCTTATTAATAAATACAGTCAAAAATTATATTTCCATTTTTCCTGAAAACCTTTAATTTTTAACCCCCTTCTGCCCCAGTAAACAGCACCACGGGTCAGCTTGTTGTTACTAATAAGTTTGATTTACCTTTACCTACGGTCTTAAGCATATAATCAAGTTACCAGAGTTTTCAAAAGTTAGCATGACTCAACCAAGCTGTGTTAATATCCATGTGTGTGCTGACAGTCTGAGACAAAGTGAGATGATTTAGTTCCTGCCGCTTGCAATCATTTCCTTGGTGTATTTTTCTTCCTTTGACACCTGTCTCCAAGTTATTCCATTGGCAGCATCTTGGTTCTGTCATTGCTCTGACTTTCCTCTCTAGCTCAAAATGATTAATAGGTTAATGCCATCCTCTAGATCCAATTACCTCAAAACATCAAATCCCATTTCTGTTCCTTTAGTTTGGGGGATTTTTTTGTTTTGTTTTTTAAAGTTCTCAATTACGTGATTATATTGTTGATAAAGCTTTTTTTTAATAGATTTGGAGACGACCTTCTATTTCTGTCATTGCCCTCTTCCTCAAAAGCCCTTTCATAAATGTGAGAATATCTCTGTCAGAATATACAGAGCTACCAGATTATCCTCCTTCAGAGGCTTCTACAGAACTAATCTCTGCCATAATGCATATAGGAAACTTACTTCAAGAACAACCCACTGTGGTTATGCAATGGATGAGTCATAATGCTGGTATCGAATATTTAAAAATGCTTTATTTTCTATTGCATTGCTACCTTGATCCCCTTCTTACTCCTTTGTTGTTTTTTTACTGCTCATATTCTCTCAGCCTTTAGATTGCAAGCTTGTTCAAGCAGTGTTTGTCATTCACTTTGTGACTGCACAGTGCCTAGCACAAAATAGTCTTGAGGCGTTTTCCATCTTACCTTTTTTTTCTTTCAAAAAACATCTAAACTAACACACCAGAGCATCCCACAGATTTGGGGAAAGTTTAGCTCTGACTATGAGGGCTCTATTTGTTTACTAACTAGGCTGAACTCTATGGCTGCGTTTTTGCATATTTTCAAAGATTTTCTGAAAAGTCACCGTGAAAAGACCATCATTCCTCTAAAAATTCCTACCTATTCCACTTTTTTCGTAATGAAACAACATAGAAGCAAACATTTAGGCTAATACCATGAAATGTGAGTGCAAATGTGTGGGTTTTCTTGGTGTGGGGAGTTGTTTCGGTTTTTGTTGTTTTGGTTTTTCCTGATGAAGTACCTGGTATAGCTGTTTACCTGGTTTCTGAATGCCAAAATCTAGTCTTCTGCAAACCTAAGGGCTCTTTTAAAAAACTCTACTTTCATCCAGCTGGCAATTGGATTAGCGCCTTGCAAACCTGTTAATAGTGAGCTGGGTGCTGCTATCAAGCTTGCCAAAGTCATGTTAAGGGTAAAGAGAAGACTGATTTCCTATATAATCTCCTTTTTAATCACACAGCCACCCTAAAGCTCCAAGCTGTTCTAAAATTTCAGTCCTGCTCCTTGAACATCCTCCATGGCTGTAGATGCCATAGCACTGTGACATTAGCTCTAAAGAACACCAAAACCATTCTGATCAACATTCAGTTTGTTTTTTAAATGCAAACATAACAGAGTATTTCAATGCCTACTGTAGGAGCTGGTAGCCCTCCTTGTATAGTCGTTGTCTATTTACATGGTAAATGTTGTGGCACTGCACTGCAGGGTCCATGCCAAGGACCAGGGAGGGAGGACATCAGGGCTAGACTTTGCCAGGTTGTGAAGCATCCGTGGCCCTTACGCAAGGAATTAACAATTCATGAATGATATTCCCTAAACGAAAACATGGACTCTCCTTTTTCCTTCGCTAAAAGGTATTTCTTCAGTTTGTCATACACTTCAAATATACATTGTAAACAATTAATTGGATTAAATTTTGTCTTTCTATAAATTCTACCCTCATATAATTAACATCCACATAGCATTACATAGCATCCTCAGAGCAGCATTTTGTGTTTTCTTCAATATAATTAAAAATAATGACATCATTTAGACATCTGGAGAAAACTTCATAGATGAGAAATTTTCATGTTCGCCACCTGTGGTCCCTCTGCCAAACTGAGGTCCCCTCTACTCATGTGCATTTGTAGGAGTGCTTCTAACTGGCTCATACTTTTCAGGTTGATCAGTTTAGAATGAAATGGCAATCTGTATTTCTTGTTGGCGTATTATGATATCACAGTGTCAGCAGTTTCATTTCATGCTAAGCTTTGACGTTTCACATTTTGCCTTAGTTCTGAATCAATTTAAAAAGATTTTAAGTGAAATAAACATTTTATGGAAATAACTGTTTTTCTTTACTGTAGTTCATAGTAATCAAGAGAGAGTTGCACATCACAAGGACATAATATACCGTCTCAAATCGTGTCCTAGCAGGACATGTGATGCCATTCTTACTACTGCATGATAATAAGATAAGCAGTTAAAAATATCTCTGTATAAATTCTGAATGCTGAAATGAATTGTTCCTCTTTTTGGCACAATGAGGCCTGAGCTTTCCATATTCTAAGTATAAATCAAATGAAGACATAAAGATATTCTCCTTTTGGATTTAAAATTCCCATCAGCATCAAATGAATGAAAAGATGAAAAATTTATCTCAGAGAATACACCACTATTATAGATTAAAGGTTTTATATATGTGTGCAGTCACATGTATTTCCTTATTCCTAGTGAAATATTATTGCATGTTTGCTTACTCCTTCATGCCTTCACTTAATAATGTTAAAAGTCTTTACTTGAAGGAACTTGTTTGATCTTCCTAAGAAGAGAATTATTTGAGAGTTTTGTGTAATTTGGAAAATGATCTGTTCTAATGATATCTAATTGCTAAGTGGATTACCCTGTAAAAGTTACTCATGATACACAGAGGATTGCTTTTATTTTTTAAGGGAAAAACACAATATAAAGGTCATGACTGAATTGGCAAGAGTAATGATGGCTGTATTAACCCAGTGAGAATTTATTACTGTACCAGAACAAACACATCAACAGATTTTATGCTACTAATGTAACACTGCAGTCAAAATCTGTACTTAAGCTCCAACTGTACTGATGATAGTTAAGCATGGGTACAGAAAACTAACAAGAAAATAAGAGATCTAGAGGCATCATCCAGTTTACCTAAAGAGTTTCTACCTGTAAGTAAATGGAAATAATAAAAAAAAATCCCTTTTACTTGATGGATCCAGTCTCTTGAAGATGACACACTTCTACAATACTAAAAATGTAAGACATTTATGGTCTTGAAGGAAAAGGAGCTCAAATATGATCACATATGACCACCAGCTGTGTGAAAAGTATGAGTTTGCATTATGAGAATAGCTCATAGACGCTAATATAATATAATAAGTGGAAAGATAGTTGGTAAATATTTGTCAAGCATGTTATTAAAAGAGGAAATTATTTTTCAAACAAACTGGGCTTGTAAACTTGACAAGTAAGGAAGAAAAGAAATATAAGAATAAATAGATGGAGTAATTATTAACATGAATTATCTCACTTTTATTAGACAGTTTCCCATGAAAGATGAGGAATTGGGGGCTACAGTAACATATATTACGTACATATATTACACACATATATTACTGCAGCTTTTCCATATTGCAGTGGAAGGAGATGGAGACCTGAAGAATTTCACAAAGGCTGACTTTCAGAAGCTCTTGGGAAAAGATTTTTACTGCTTCAGAGCAGCCCCAAAAACTTCAGCAGCCCAGGCAGGAAATGTAGTTTCCTTGGCTGTCATGAATGGACAATGCACATCCACTTGTCATTATTTTTCTTGAATAGTCAAGGTATTTCTATTATAGTTTAGTGATAGTTTTGGTCTAGTTTTGATTTTTTTTAGTCTTAATGTGATTGAATGCATTCTTAGCTCATATAAAAATACTCAGAAGTTTACACAATTAATTAAATGTAATTGTATGCTCCCCCTTTTCCTGGATTACTCTGCTTTGAGTTTTTTCCCTATTCAAGAACCAAAGAAGCTTCCAGTTTTCCCTTTCCACAGAAAATTTACACTACCACATCTGTACCATGGAGAAAATAAATGTAATGTTGAGTTTGAATCCTGTGATTTGTGAATATAATTAAAATAAATGGAATCATTATGATTTTTTGGATGTGTGTTGGGACTGTGGCCAACACAAGACATGACAAGCACTGTAAATGATCTCTGTGGCCTGGAAGATGAAATTCCAATTTTAGCAATTCTAGCCTGACCCAAAAGGCATTTTGCCCCCCTAGGGGAGATAAGAATTATATTATTGTGTTTCATTAATTTTTTTATAGGGTGAGGACTAGTTAGGCAGCATCCCTTGTGGACAGCAGAACAAAGGATAGTAAAAGTGATGCTGTGCCACTTGGTCAGTGTCAAATATGATGTGCTCACCAAAGAAGTGCTGTAGAAGGCAACATCCACACTTCTGTTGTGCAATTGCCTGTCAGGCTTAATGGCTGCTTTGTTTGTTTTCCTCGTACTTAAAGGTAGTGTTGCTTCGGCGTTGGTTTGTGACACCATTCCTCATGGCAGCAGAGTGGCACCAAGGAACTGCAGTGCTGGTGGGGAGGGGTTTGGATGCGCCCTTTCCAAGGAGGATTGAGTTTTGAGGGACCACAGAGTGTCCTGGGGGGCTGGGACTCTGTGGGGGAGCTCATCAAAGTCTCAGCTTTCATTAGTGCTGGGATAACATCATTAGTTTTGTCCATAGGCCGCTGGTGTGTCAACCATAACAGGATTTAAACTGCAGTAAACTTCTGCCCACTTGTTGATGCTCATCTCTTCCCACTCTTTCCATTGGCAGCTGTGTCAGAAGTTGTGGCAAAGGGAAATTTTAAAAAATAGCACAATTTGACAGGCTTTGGGGAGGTTATAGGGCCTCTGTGTATTTTAATGGACACGACATTTTAAAAAATTCAATAAAGTTGAGGTGTATTTTATTTTGTTTTCTGCTCCTTTTGCTTTAACTCAGGAGGCATTTTAATCTTGAACAACCACTGTAACATAGCAGATGTATCTGAACTCCTGAAAAGCAAAATATCCCTTGGAGAATAATTTTCTTTATGTCAGTTCAAAGATAGCTTATAAAATTCTATGCTATAACTATTAAAGGCTTCAGGAAAGAAAAAAGTAAAACGTTTTTAAAGTTAAAAATTAGCTTTATTTTAAACTGTGAGGCTAGTGACAACTGTTGTTTTCTCCAACAGTGGTGAAATATAGGCTGCTGCATCACTTGTGATGGGCAATTTCTTTGTTATACAGACACAAACCATGGCAGGATGCGATCATTCCTGGGATATGCTGACATAGTGCAACGTGTATGCCTGCTGTTCTCAGCTGTAATCTCTATTCGCTGTTTTTCTTGTAACTCTGAATTTATATGGAAGGCGGGCGCTGCGGTCAGATACAGTGATCTTTCTCACCTAGAATGTTGCATGTCGTCCGTCAGTAAGTCGTAAGTGCCCTAGGAAAACCTGCCTTAGCATATTACTCCCATGTCAGTTTATTACAGGGTAGAGGGTGGTTCTGAAAAGCAGAACAGGGAAATTTAATGTTTTGTTTGGCTTTTGTCATATTAGGATCTAAGATTTATGTGTTACGTGGTATGTTGCAATTAGTCTTCGCTTCTTTCCTCTGCTAATGTCAGAAAAAAATATAAGCAGTAACCAGGGGGTTAAGTTCCCACTCAACAGGCGTATTTTTGGTTTCTGTGAGCGGAGCTCAGCGCTTTGCGGCGGAGGGCAGCACTCCGTGACAGAACCAAGCATCCAAGGGAAACGTGGCTGGCAGCAGACACACATGACGGGAACGAGACGCTGTACCAGCTCTTCCAGTTTCACAGGGACCTCGCGTTTTCCAGCTGTTTACCCTTGAGATGTAAAATGGCAATTTGGCATAGGCTAACAGCCCGGTGTGATGTGAGCATCTGCGTAAAAGGCTGCACATATGGAGCATGCCCAGTGGTATGAACAGCCTGTTACCCCACCCCCAGCCAATCTAGGAAGAGATGAAATGAACTTTGCACTTGCAAATGTCACTGAATACATTTTGCACAGGATTTTAAAAGGTTCTTTTACAAGCACTATTTTTAACAGCCAAATCCACCCCCCAAAACAGAAAGGAAAAAGCCCTAGGTATTTTTCTGTGATCGATCTCAGTTTATGATCAACTGAAGCATCTCTTACAATATTTACCTGAAGCTGGGTTTATTTTATGTTTTTATCATTGAAGTTGAGATTTTTGGAGGTGCTGTGGATTTTTGGGAGGTTTTTTTGAATTTTTTTTTTCTTTTTTTTTTTTACTGGCATGAGAAATTTTGAGAATTTAATTGCAGTAGAATACTTGGAAACAGTGAGGCTGGAAGCTTGAAAGGCAGAGGGAAGAGAAGGAAGGCTCTCACAGCAGAGCATGGATAGGAAAGGAGCTGTGATTCTGCAGTGCTCAGTGTGCACATGTTTTATGAGATCAGTGCCGGGCGCTGCAGCTGCGGACAGTAACTGAGCTGTCTGGCTAATGAAGGCCACCTGGATCAGGCTTCTGAAAAGAGCCAAAGGAGGACGTCTGAAGAATTCTGATATCTGTGTAAGCCCTGCGTTTTCCTTATCACCTTATATCGTATGTATTGCAAAGAGGGAGAGAAAAAAAGGCGGTGAGGAGAGGACAGTTGTTTTCATTCTGATTGAATTACCAGAACTCTACTTTGTATGCAGGGAGATGCAGAGGGAAAGCAGAGCTGTCATTATTTATAGAGCTGTTCTGGCATTGTGGCTGCTTCCATTGTGGTGATACAGGGACATGTGTTGAGTCCAGACGGATTTTATTAGTTGGAAGTTGATTTGTGGTCATTTGCATGTTTTGCTGAGGGGCAGAGATGGATATGAGCCATTTGCAGTTCTGATGGGGAAAGTGTGTCAGGTAAAGAGGCTGCCCTAAAATAAAAATGCATAGCAGAGGTTAAATCTCGTAGCAGTGATATTGTGTACTGGTAATTATTGATACTAAATTTGCATTTTGATTATAGAAAGTCTGTCTGCTTGCTATTTCTGTCACTGTTTAGAGTTCTAATTTTTATGAAGCCATCCTTGAAGCTGCTGTGTGTCCTTCAGCCCTGCACTGCACCAGTGCTGTAAGTCTACAGAGCAACTGGCTCTGCTTGCTTAAAAGCACACAAATAAGAGTGCAGGGATAGTGCAGGAAATAAAACACTGGAGAAGACATCTGCACTTTTTGAAAGTTTCCAGAAGAAAATATTTACCTAGACATAGTTTCTTCTAATTGAATTTCCCTTTTGGGCACTTGGTCCCTTTTCAGGGATACAGAAGTAAGAGAAAAAGCAAGGTGTATAACCACTTCTACTTTTTTGTTGTTTTTTTTAAACATCAAAGGAACTTGTGACATTATTTCTGCTTTTCTTGTGCAGGGTTCGGCGGACTCCTACACCAGCCGTCCATCTGATTCAGATGTATCTCTGGAAGAAGATAGGGAAGCAGTGCGGAGAGAGGCAGAGCGACAGGCCCAGGCACAGCTGGAAAAAGCAAAGGTAAGGTGTTGTTTCATGTTACGAACTCATAAAATGCGGCTTTAAAGCAGGGATTGAAACTAGATGATCTTTAAGGTCCATTCCAACCCAAACCATTCCATGATTCTTTCACTGTCATCTTATCCATTACTGACAAAATGTTTTTAATGTGCTAATATATAGATTAGATATAAACATTCCAGACAGCAGTTGAAAATAAATGCTCCATGAAAAATCACTTAGAATCAGTTTTCCATATCACTTAGAATCAGTTTTACATAAGGGGCACTTGATTGACTTGTGTATTTCAGAACATTTGTTGCAGTGTATAGGGTCAAAGCTATGAGTTCTTACTGAAGATGTTTGTGAAAGTTTGCCCATGGACTGCTAAAGCACTTAAAGCTTCTACAGTGCCAAAAATCAGCCCTCAGACGTCCTATTCATCTCCCTTTAATGAAGGAGCAGTCCCTACAAGTCATATGTAAATGGAGAGAATCTGTTACAAGGGTGTTTTTTTTCCTAAAGACTTCATTGACTTTCTTTACGGTTTGTGTGTTAAATGACCCCATGAGTCATTTGCTGTAGGTCTTCTTAAGATTTCTCCTCTCTGCATACTCCCGGCAGATAGTGACAATTTGGTAAGAAAACACTAAATGAGCTTTAGGTTCTTGCTGTGTGTTTATGTATTTTCCATTAGATGGATTTAGGACTGTGAAGGTTTTAGCAGTGAAAGTGATGGGCTTGTTTTTCTTTCATCCATGCTGTATCTTTAAATACTATTGCACCTGTAAAAACTGTGCTCATCTTATTTATTGTCATTCATTTATCACTTCATTGCAGTTTTTCTTTTTTTTGTATGCTACCTGCCAGATTTCAATGTAGTACTGTTTTCCAAAATCTGGTTTTCATTTTAATATTATATTTAAATACACTATTAAGATCCCCCCTCAGATCTACCTGATCTGCATTTTTCCCTCACTTTCTCTCTGACTCCCCTCCTCCATTTTGCCTTGTTTTTAAATTCTCTATCTCCCTTCCATCTCCCATTCCATTTAATTTTCCACTGCCAGCTTTACCTCTGCCCATTTATGCCACCTGTTTTACAAGGGTTCTTCAGAAATCTGTAAGTCTAGATCATTGAGCTCTGTAGCTGATCGTGTGGCAAGGACCAGCTCTGTAAATAATACAGTACTATAATGCACAAGCAGACATCTTCATCGAGCCAGAAAACCTAAGTAGGGAAGCCAAAAACGTTTTTTTTTTAAAATGTAATTGCTGACTGATATTTTATAAGAGCTCCTACAGCTGCTTTTTAATGAGCTGCTGGAATGTGCCAAATGTAGGAGATGCTGAACATCTCTTTGAAGTTGGATCTTACTGTCCTGGGACCAATGTAGCAGAAACTCAACAGAAGCAGTTCACTTCTTCCCTTCAGCCTTGTGTCTCAGATATTGCTGATTATAATCAGGAGTTTGTTTTATCAAGGGTGGTTTTTGCTAGTTTGAAATTTCTTTGCTCCTAGAAAAGATGATAAAGGCTGCCCTGAAATTCGGGTGAAGTTTTGAATTTTATCAGTAAAGACACAATATTTAAAAGAAGAGTTGAAGTAGTAGTTATCTTACAGACTAATCAGGGTAGCAGTGCAGTGCTGACTGCTGAACTGATGCATCTCTTAGCAATGAGTAAATCTATGCGAGTGTTGCTATGGGAATTTGGCTTACTGATGCTGGCTTGAATGCATGGACAGCCCTTATGTAATATTCATGACCTCTAGCACAGCTGCCATTGTAGTTTGTAGGGAAACTGCTAGCAGACCCTGACTTTTAAAAACTATTTCTGTACATAAAACCAATGTTCCCACTCCAGCTGGCATAAGATATAGTCTCTAGGTCTGACACCGTCTGAAACTGTAAGACAACTTGTGAACAGTCGAAGTAGTAAAGGCACTGCCAAAATCAACCTGCTGTAACAATGGGTTATTCCAGTCATAGAAAACACAAAATTAATTATTTAAATAATTTATTCTTTAGAATGGATTAAAGCTGGAATTACATTAGCATTTTTGTTTCTCTAGTCAAATGTTAAAAGTCATTTCAGGCTGTATTGTATGAAAATAATTTCTTGTAGAGGTTATATCAGTGTAATATTTAGTCTAGTGTAATATTTAAATTAATACTCTTAAATAAAATATTATGTACAGTTGGTGCTTTTGTTTGAAATAAATGTTTTTGCCTGTTTAAATTGAGCCTAACTCGGTAGATCTAAAATATGACAGGGTGTGTTTTTCTGCCTTTATTGATGATTCAGTCCTTCACCTCCCTGAAACACAGTAAAACTAATGAAGCAGTAGCTGCTGGTGGTGCTGCCTGGCTGCTGTCAGCCCCCAGACCTGTTTCCCACAGGCAGAAGATTTTGCTGCCGGCTCCCCACGGCTGCCTCGCCTTTGCCCTGACCGACTTCCAGGCAGAGCCAAGTGACAGAGCTGCTTTAACTTTTTGCCTTTTTATATTGTGAGTGGAAGTGTTGATCCTAAATAAAATCATTACAATTATATTTGTCACAGGAATTAAAAGAGGGTGACACACATGAATAATGCAGTGGGGGAGAAAAGATGATAGTGAATTAAGGGTAGATAAAAAACTGTTGAACTGTGTCACGCAGTTAATGAAAACAGTTTAATGACATACATTTTCCTTTGTTACAGCTAGGGAAAACACCTTAAACTCAAGATAAAAATACAGTGATAGAGCACACAATGCCAGATTTTTAGGACAATTTTAAGATTTTTAAATTTGCATTTTTATAGAGTATAAGTGTTTGTGTGGCATGAAGCCAGAACGTAATATGTATCTTTGATACCTATCCAAACAGGGAAAATAAAAGTAAAAAAGCTGGTAAGGAAATACATATTCTGGCCACATTTATTTATTTAATACAAGCATTGCTTCTCTGGAAAATGGTTAAGCATATTTTGCTGACTCACTCTGGCATGTGACTTACTGTAAGGAAGGTGGGGCCACGGGCGCGTGTTCGGAGTCGTCCAGGGACAGAAAATTAAGCAGCAGCTGATGAGGCTACCTGCAGGCCAGCATCTGCCCCTGAGGGAAACAGATCTGAAATGAAGCTGTTAAGCTCGAAAATAAGATGAAATGTTCTTGATTAGAAAACTTTAGCCATAAAAATGCAAAAATTCTGGGATTTTTATGTTGTTGTTGTTGGTTTTGTTTGGTTAATTTTATATAGGAAAAAACCCAACCTTTCAAGACATTGAGGATTTCCTCAGTATCCTCCTCACAGACCATAGCATATGACTAAATCTAGGATAAAGAGAGAGAACCTGTGCTGTGGCCAAGTAGGGCATGCTAATAGTATCCAAATCTAAGGGCTTATACTGATATTTTACTATATTTCCTATTTCCACAAAAACATGAAGCTTAATCATTCACAAGCCAGAAAAAATAATGACATTAATTGTGTTAAGTGCTAATAGTTTAAAAAATTGTCATTTCTACAGACAGAAAAGCTTTTTAGTTTTGAAGGATGAAGATTCAAAATAAATTACAGTAAGTAAAGATTTTTTTTGTCCATTCCTTGCAAGTATTCAATTAAATATTCCTTAAAATATTGCACTGAGTGAGAGGGATGAGATCAAAGGAAAACTGAAGTTCAAGTATTAATGAGAACTCTTAAATCCAGTAGTAATTGAGCTAAAGTTTGTACATAAGAAAGGGGACTTCAGGAATTTTTGGCCTCCTCCAATGCTGGTAAAATCAATTCAAATATTCCATTGATTTGTTTTGCCTCGAGCACATCATATGTTTCCAACCTAGTTTTTGACTGAAATATAATTAATCAGGTGATCTGTAAACCTTTTTCCTCTTCTGGCTTTAGAGCTCCTTATTCAGAAACAGTTTTCAACAGAGATCTATAGAATATTTTCAGCATTTTAGGAAACGATTTTTTTTTCAGTTATTTCTAGTACATTGGGTACTGAAAGTGCCAGTTAATAATTCAGGTTCTGTTTCTCACCTGGGACTAAGGGACAGTTCTTTGTTCTCTGTTCAGGATTGTTCTCAACATCCTTTGGTCCTAAAACTCCTTAAATGACTGTCAAAATCAGATAATTGCCTTTGAGAAGTCAGTAATGGCATTCATAATACAAAATCTCGGTTCCTCTTATCTCTGCTTTGTTTGCAGTCTACCTAATGCTCCACTGCTAGCATCCTTTTAGGAGTTTGTAAAAATTTGAAATATACGTAGTTCTAGTTTAAAATTCCATTAAAATAATTTTTATGTTAAGATGGTGAACCACTGAAATTTTGATACTAGATGGCTCTTTGCTGCATCTTAGGCAATGATATAAGCTGTCACATTTTGCTTTTTTTGATGTGTGCTATAGTAGTGGTGATGGCTTGTGACTGTGAGTAATAATGCAATGTCTTAAGTGTTATGCATTGCCTCCATGCATGGTTTGGGGACCACAGCTTTGAAATGTGTAGCAGGCTGGGATAATGCCTACATAGCTCTGCGAGGCTGAAGGCATGAAAAAGATTGTCAGATGTAATTATCCAGTGCAGCGTGCCAAGACTAGTTATTTGAGTATTTATTCACTCTCAGACAGGTTTCACAGCCTCGGAATGACCCCATGCTGCTAGCAGGCAGCTGCAGAGGTAGTTGAGGTATGTCTAGTGAAGCTGCAGTAGCATTTTTGACAGGCCAGAAGTGCCCATCTCCTTGATGTGCATCCTTATATTATGTCAGCTTGTTCCATCATGGAGACTCTTTCTGTTTTCTCTCAATTATGAGAACATCATGGTGCTGAACATCACCCAAAGCTATAGCAACACAGGATAGTACTCTGTGTCAGCTGTTGTGTGTGGTAATATTTTTTTCATTGATTTCATCTCATTTTCCCTTTTGTTTTAGAATACTTTCATTGCATGTTATCATTTAGATCACTAATGCTGTGTGTCAGAGTTGCTGGGATCACGTGGGAGCTGGCACAGTGGTCTAGCTGGAAAAAAAATGAGTTGTTGATCCCAAAGTACAGATGCAAATTTGGTTGTTGCTTAGCTGCAGGTGAGTTCTGCCTTACTGGATCTGCTCAAATCAGGTTACAGATACTCTTTTTCTTCATTAATTGCTGCTGCTTTTTCTTAGRATTATAACATTGGGATGTAAAGCAACTTCCTTTATACTGTCTGTGACTTATAGGTTTTTCTTGTTTATATTCATAATCTATTTTGTATTCAATTTAAGTGTATATACTCGTTATATATACACTAGTGCCTGTTGTTATATTGGTTATTTCCCTGAACAGTTTATCCTTTCTCGTCATTGGGCTGCATAGTCTGGGGGCTGGAATTCTTTGTTCCAGTGGGGTCTCATGTAACCTGGAATCAAATGCCCCAGAGACAGTACCCTCTGTAATTAGAAGACATCTGTCATATCCCATTCATACTGTGATTAGAGTGATGAAATATGTTTACTAAGTAGCATTTCCTCTTCTGCTTCTGGGGTTTGAGTAGAAAAAAAAGAGTGGATGGATATTAACACATTTAGATACCTAACTGCAGATAGATACTTTAGTATCCTRACATTCTTCGAACAACAGGGAAAAGAGATAAATTTTCTCCAAGGAGCAGAGGCAATATTGAGAAGGCATTCTGGGGTTCTGATGGCAAGCACAGCTCTTCTGCCTGCTCTCACCTGCTGCTTTCACACAAGCCTGCTCACTCCCTTGATGAGATGTCTTTGCTCTGACTTGTTCTCTGTGGTTAAATTGCCATATAAAGGGCAGACATACCAGAGATACTTTGTGTAAAACTAAGCAACTTCTTTAGTAAAAGAATCATCAAAGAAGTATTTTAACTGAAGTAGGTGTTGTAAGATAGGTGCAAACACCCTCACCTGGATGTTTTTCTGCTCCTCCTCTTGTGGGTCTCTGGCACACCCAGCCAGTGAGCCCCTCTGCCCCTGTCAGCCCCTCTGCTGCAGGCTGGCACTGCACAGGTTACAGCAGAGATTCCCAAACCCTCATGTGCCTGCATCCTACCCGTGGCTGCTGAACCAAGATGCAGATAAAGCATCAGCCCAGCCCTCCCTGTGGCTCAGGGGATGGTGACTGATGGGCCTGGGTGTTGGGCCAGATACTGCTGTGGGGGTCAACAGAAGCTGCTGAGTGTCATGGGAATTGTAGAGAGGATGAGAAGTGGCCTTGGGTACATTCTCTGTGATTGGTGGGGAGTGAGAGTGGCATGGGAAAGGAGGAACTAAGGTTCGTCTTGCAGGCTGCTCAGGCTGGTACAAAGGTGAGCGCTTCCGCTGATGTTAGAGGTAGATGCTGCTGGGTGCTCTAAGCAAAGTAATTTCCACTTAAGACACATATGACCTGGTTCATTAACTTTTTTGAGGTTTATAAGGTCTTATTTACTTTTTCCAACATCCAAGRCAGTAATACACTGTAATCCAGAACTTCACTTTTATCAGCAGCTGTTCCAGCTACCTGGATACTGTGTGTTTCTTAGTGGTTAACATGTTTGTTTTGCTTGAAAGAGAATAATGATTCAAATGTAGACGGGAAGATAGCATTTCAGGGCACGAGCCATTGTTAAAGGTAGCTACAATGTTTGTGATATTTGAATATAAATGTCTGTGGTTCTGGACCTGTGACTCTGAGATCAGTTCAGTTCATCAGAGCATGGTGCTAATAATGGGCCATTTACTTAAAATCCTTGTGGGTCCCTTCCAACTCAGAATGTTCTGTGAATCTGTAAACAGAAGCATAAAGAAGTTGTTAAAAGAACACATGCACATGTAATTATATCTATGTGGGCTTATACATGTATATGTGTGCATTATGTATATATCTATCTCCATATACACATACCTGTGTATATATGAATATAGCTTTATATATATGTCTGCATGTGTTGGATAACTATCACTGGTGACTTGAACTGACCATTTATATTCTACAGCTGTACAACTTGCTGTTGTAAAATGGTTGGTTTGTATGCAAGGAGAACTGTTGCACCAAGTATTAACTTGTGCGAAAATGTAAAGGTTTTGTCAGAGAACAAAGTTATCCTATGATCTGAGCTGGTAGTGGACTGTCATGGGCTTTTTGGAAGCAGGAATGAGTGGGAGTGAGGACCTCAGTGCAGGCAACAAGTGTCTGGCCCTGCAGAGGTGCCCTAGCTCACACTGACACACATGATGTGGCACAGTGCCTTGGAAAAAGGCTAGTTTGGACAACAAAGCACTGTGCTTTCTGCTTCTTGTGCTGAGGAGACTGTTTTCCAACCAGTTCAGGAGCTAACCTGATTTCTGTTAGAGCAGACACCTTGCTGATGTGTGTTATTTTGCAGGGAGGTACTTGTCGTCTGCAATGAAAACAAACCTCCAGACACAGTTCTTGAGTCCTTGGCAAAGATCTGAATCCCTTTCTTTCTCACTAACCCGCCCTCCACAAAAAACAGGAAGAAAGAAGAAAAAAAGCCACAAGTATCTATAGTTTTGGTTTTATATATAATCAGGAAAAAAAATGGAAGCTTCAAAAATAATCTCTCTTTTTCATCATAATTGCAACTTGTTTTATAACATTACATGCAAGATTCCAAGGAGTTCTAACAATAGGTAGCATTAGAGTGCTTTGGTACAAAATTAGACTGACATTAGATGCCAATTCAAAAGTGTTTCCTTTGGAAAATTTAATATTAGTTACATAAACTAGTCACTGGTTGTATAAAACTTAAGAAAAGTCAGTAGGAACCCAAAGTAATCCTGTAATACTTGGGAGGAAGATACGCTGTGTTCCCAGGTTAGGAATATTTTAAGTGTGAAACTCAGCTTGAACTATGAAGAGTGCTGGATTCTGCATAATTCAGAGTATGAGAGAAATTAATTAAAAATTAACATTCAGAGAGGCCCCACTGATGCTTTTCTGCTTGTGCTCTGGATATGTTCTGGATATTTTCTGGGTGTGTTCCTGCCATCTTTTCATCTATATTCTGTGTAAAGCAAGTTCATATCCTAGAGCAAAAAACATAGCATGAACTTCCCCTAACATTCACCTGTGGAGTCTATAGAAAGCTCTGAACACTTCCTCTGTACATTAACCTCCAATCCTGCATTGACATTTTCCTCCAGCATTTCATAACCACCTGGCTTGTATTCCCAAATTAAATATGATAAGCACTCTATTTTATACTTTTAAAATAAATGATCCTGAGGTAAAATGTATATACAGAGATGCATTTTAGGCTGCCACAAAATATCGAAGATTAAACAGACATTTATCCTTTGTGAAAGTATAGATAACCATTTACCCTTCTCCTTTCRTTTTTGTGATGGAAATGTCGCCAGTAGGCTGAAGTCCTACAACTTTCACAACCACCTAGTTTTATTTTTACTTACTTGATTGAACAAATTCAGCTCTAATAACGAGTAAGAAAGCAATCAAATACTTTTATTGAATCTGATATGAAATCTTAACATACAAGTTTCAGATGGTATTCTCTAGCTTTAGATGACATAGTAACCACTGAAATATTACTTCTTGGAGTTATTTTTTTTTAAATCCCTTCTTCTCCTTGCTAAATAGCTAGAGGGTGATATTTAAATCCAGTTTTATTGTTAGCAAGACCTGCAAACGGTACCTGTTTTAAAAAGTGATTCGATGTCAAGCAGTACAACAATGCAGAAAATTTGGATTAATATTGTTGCAGAGAATTCAAGGGTTTCTCCCATTTTATTTTTCTTTGCTGTCTCCAGCTTTACTTTCCTTAGTATTCACCCTGGCCAGATTTGGGTGATTTTAGCACACTGTTTTATATTAGCATACTGTTACATTACTTTTTTGTTTATTCTTTTGGTTGCCTCTCATAACTGACATTACAATAAGAACTTGTCATTAGATTATTCTTGGAAGTGAGACTCCCTCTTGCTTGTTGGTATGTAAATATATGAGTTAAATACATGTCAGCAAGATTGCCCTTTATTGTCATTTTGGGAATCTTACCAGATAAGATACATATTTTGAAGGTGATTTGTTGTTTATTACATCTAGAATACAAAATCCAATTTGAAAACTGATGATTTATTTTCAGTATTTTGAACAAATTTGCATTTGACAGGTATGGAAAGCAGGTATGCACCCCATGGTTTGAGTTTTGTTGTGCAAATATACTTGTGTTACTGAACTGCAAGTCATCCTTTTTCAGTGACTGAAGGAAAAGCCAAGGGAAAAAACAACTTGAAAGGGAAGATGAAGGATCAAACTGCAGCTGCTTTGATTATTTTGACTGGAGATGTCAGATTGTTGAAGTCAGAGAAGAGATGCGCCTGCTGCTTTTTGGCTCCATCCATTCTGCCACTTATTTGAAAATTGAATTTTAAAAAGTTGTTGGATTCTAATATTTCAGTTGGGGTAAAACAGATGAACGCAAAGCACCTGGGGTTATCCTGTGTCCCAATCACCTCTGTCTGTTATAAGAGAAACACTTCCTCACTGAAGTGAAAATGAGAAGAAGCGCTGGGTACCTGCCATCTTGTAAATCAGCTGTGCACGTTGCTTTTAATAATCAGCAGTCATAAATGGCACGAATTGGGAAGGAAAATCTATTTCTGACTTCCAGTAGCAGTCAGATTATAGATGGAAGTATCCTTCCCAGAGGAGCTATAAGGGAACGTACAACATTTATCCCAGCCTCTCATTGCTTTGACCCTTTATTCCCTTTTTGCAGCGAGGCACGTGATTCACCCACAAAACACACATTTCCTTGCCTTCTGCTCTGGTGTTTCCTTGTAATTTAATCCCATTGAGATATAACACAGACCCACCATGGAAGTGCTCAACTGTGCTGCCTTTATAGTAGCCTGGTGTGTTCAGTGGACCTGGTCTGCTGGGGTGAGCGTGAGCCTGCCTCATCCAGCTGCCTTCCAAGTGCTCCAGCTGTCTTCTGCGGGCACAGGGATGAGAGGTTTCCTGGCAGGAAGATGGGCAAGAGGAAAGTTTTCAGTGCCTGTCCCCACTCAGCTGGCAGTGACCTGGGGACCCCGATAACTGCAGCAGCTTGTGCCAAAGGAGATGGATGCTTCCATATTGTGAGGTGACAACACAGCTGTGCTGGTCTACATTAAACCCTTACTTGTTCCTCAGAAAGGGAAGGGTTCCTTACTCCTAGATTTGAACTCTAAGCAGCATAAAATCACGAGGTTGAATCACGCAGTGTAATCCATATCTGCACTGTTAGCCTTCCAGAGCAAGAGCTTGTCTTGGCATTATGCTCAATGTTGGGTAAAATCTCCAAGGGAAGCTCTCAATGCAGGAGCTTTTCTTGGAAGCCCATGGTTATGGTAGAGGTCTGAGCACTAGGGGAGGTTAGGGAAGGGGAAAGGGGGCGAAAGTGTTTTGGAAAGGAATAGACACTATGTGGATTGACTCACACAGCCTTGTTCTGTGATTCAGCTTGAAGAAAATCCAATGGGAAGGAAAAGAAGGGAGCTGAACATTGGCATTCTTGAGCAGGTTTGAAGGATTCAGCTTCTACCTTGTGTTTCTCAGACTTGCCGGTGTTTCTCTCGCACCCTTTGACTGTGCTGTGTCTCTCTGGCAGCACAGTTTCGTGGCAGTGGCTTTGGCTCCAAAGCACTATTTTGAGCAGTTTCCATGTGCAGCTGCTCAGTTCATTTGTTTCGGCAGGGTTACTTTGAAGCCAGCTCAGTTAGGCCCAGCGCACACGGTGCAGCCTCGTAGGCAGCGGTGTGCTCTGGAATGGGGGTGCGGGTGGAGGCAGTGCTCCAAACCACGAGGCTGGAAAAGTGAGTGGTCTCTTTTCAGCTGAGAAATCCATCTTCTCCTGTGTGGGTTGGGATCTTGCTGTTAGCCTCCTGCTGATGCTAGTTTCTGATACAGCAGCACATGCCATTGGGTGTTTGTTTACCAGTTGCCAGTGAATTGATTGCTCTTAAGGACTTTCCTTGGGAAGCTGTCTGATGTGTACAGGGATGTGGCTACACACTTGCTACTTAATTCCAGGAATATGAGCAAGACATAAAAGGGGATAAAGCAATGTATCTGCTTTATCTGCTTCATTCTGTCRTGAATGGAGATCTTATTTTGGTCTCAAAAATTATGTTTCAGTGTTTCCTCCTGAATGCCCTGGCAAATCCAGTAGAAAATTTGCCTAATGCAGTCTGGTGGAGAGTTGTGTTCTAAGTCAGAAGTAAAACTGCATTTTCTCCTTAAACTTCAGTGTATGTTGCAGCAATTTCACTGTATTTGTGAGCTGTATGTTCTCTGCCATTACTGCAGGCCTGTTGCACAGTAGGACAGGAATAAAGACAAGCATAATTCAACAGCTGGAACATATAGTATAGATACCATCCTATATGCATGATTCATGTCATCATAAAGACAGTTTTTGATAGCTTTTTCTGAATTTTATTCACACTGGGTTCTTGAAGCTATGTTCATTAATTCTAGACACCATAAATGTCTGCTCTCGTACATGACTTCCTACGGAGTCTCCCTGTGTGTTTTAATCCTGACTTGAAGTTCTCCCCACAAGGATCGTTGACATGAAAACCCCCCCACACTACGTGTAATAAACCATACCCACTAAAGGAAACTCCTTTATGAGAGCCTGGAATTGCAGAGATGAAAGGCCACTAAATACGCTGTAACTGTATCTCGTTCTTAAATGTTTATATGAAACTAAAATTCATCATATGTGTAAGAATAGTATAAATTTTATTAACTGTCAACACAGAAACACTTCTGCTTTTGAAAAACTATTAAAAATGATGTATAACTGATACTGTCAAGTTTCTTRTGTATCTATACACAACAAAATAACTTCAAGTCCTTAATTCATTTATTTGAAGTCATACATAAAGCATGTGTTTTGTGAGATGGTTCATTTAGGTGCTCATGTAGAATATTCAGTGTCAGTACTGCTATGATGTCTGTTCAAATTCTGTTTATCCATATAATCATAGCATCAAGCTCTAGACATTATAAAAGAATACTACGCTAGTTCTTTTAAAAATATCTGAAAAAGAAGTGGTGATTTTAATCAGTAAACTCATTTCTTTTCAGGAATTTCTATAAACCACAGCTAACACAGGAAGGTCCATGTGAAAACCCACAAACAATTTTCTTCCTTGTTAAAACAATTTGGTTTGTTTTGAATATTTTAAGTAGAAGTAAAAGATATCAAGTGACAAAGTACACATAAGGATTTATGAGACATTAATACAGCTGGAAAAAAATTGATGTACTGATCCGTCTTCCAATTCAGGGCTACGAAATATCTAAGCATTTAAGAGAAATGTGGGAGACCCAGGTTGGATACCTTCTTCTTGATTTATGTCAAGGAATTAAGTTAGTTTCTTTAGCTCCAGGGTTTTCTTTCAGTCTTCTTACAGAGCCAACCTGAAAGTTTAGATGGAGATAAAAGTGGAAGAAGGTCTTATCAAATCACTTAAATCTGTTAATGCTCTTTTTGTAGTGGAAGAACTCTGAATGGAAGTAGAAGATAATGTCTTATAATATTTTGTACCAGTTCGGAACATACTGTGTGAATTTAAGTTGTAAGTTAAGCAGTTAATCAAGGTCTAAGAACACAAATTAATATTGTTCAAGGAACAATTGATCAGTCTGGTCAAACGCATTGATTTTCGAAGAGTCAAAATACAGGTTTTGTAGAGTTTTTTCAAATTTTTGCAGAATTCTAAATATTAAAAGGTGTTTTTTACTTCTCACTAGTGCAGATTTTTGCTTAAATAAAAAGTCCTTATTTTCTAATAGCTTTTTCAGTACATTCAGTATTTCTTGTGACTTTAATTCGTCACATTTTAAATATAAAGTTTGAGATCTTTCATAAAGTATGAGGTCTTTGATACAGTAAAAGGAAGATAAATTGTTGAAGACTCAGCAAATTAAGTGTATGATTTCTTTTAGCAAACCTTGAGTAGCCTGTGTGTTGCTCTAACTACTCTAACGACAGGAACAGCTTTAGCAAATTCTGAGCCCTGTGTGAAATCAGTATCTAGTATGCATGGGAGAGAAACCTTTTGCAGAGGTGGGGGACGCACATGTTCTTGCATAACACTGTCAAATTTAGCACCGAGTTGAATAACACCCGAAGAAATTTCATGCGTGGAGAGTAAAGCTTCTCTAATTAGCTGTAAAAGGCCAAATGATGGGTGCTAAACACTGTATTATAGCAGTAAAAATCTCTGCTGTAATGCATCCATCACTATCATATTTAAAAGACTGCTGGGTGTGGTGGTCAGTGGTGTTTCAGAAAACAGTTAAAATAATCATAGAAAACCATTGCTTGAGGTTCACTGCACATTGTCTGAGGCACTCTGTATTTGCAGAAAGTTATTTCATTTTGGAAGGGGACAGAGAGGATAAAATCTCTCAAATTTTCTTTAAACGTTCTGCAGATGCTTCTGATCCTTTTCTCATCTTTTGTTCACTTCTGAGTCCCAACACACACTTCCTCAGTGTCTTCCCTCTGGGATGGCCAAGAGAAGCTTTAACAGCAGATTCTCCTCCAGTCTGCTTTTAGAGGTAGAAAACATTTAAATTGCTTCCACTCCCTGACCAGTAGCTCAAAGATTTAACATCCTTGCTAAAAGCCAACTCAGGCAGGCATGTGTAAAGCCAGCCATGGTGAGTGGATGGTTCTGATACCCATAATGACACTCTCTTGCTCCCAGTATCTGCTTTGAGACCTGGTTTCAGCCCCATGAAAGGGTGAATTTCTTGGATCAGCTTCATTACAAAAAAAAATCCAATAGATCTGTTGAGTAACGTATACAGCATGTTTAAATTATTAATTCCTCTCAGGGTCAAATTAGATTAAGTATATTTTAATGTCATTCTAGAACTTAAAAGAAAAAAAATCTGTTATATGTTAAAGGGACCCTAAATCACTCCTACTTTCCCTTAAGCTGAGAAGAGGTAGGCTGCATATGCAGAAATCCAGTTTTGAGTAACATTTTGTTTAGTGTTGAATCTTTAAATTGAAATACGAATTCTGTATTCAAACCTTGGCTTAGTCGTTATATTTAGCCTAGTTAAAGCAGAAGTTAGCAGATAGGCTTTTKAAATTTTTTTGCAATTACTCTGATCAGTTTAGAATGTCTATCAAGGCAGGCGCTTATTACATATGTAATGTATGTATGCAAACAGTAGATACAGGTGAAGAAATGAGCCTGCACTGATGGTGAAAGAAGTCTCTTTGTTTGTAAGTAGGCTGCAGCAAATTTCTACACGTTAAATAGAGAAAGAAATTCTTTCAACTTTAAATCAAGATGTAGTCCATGAAGCTAAGTGCTTTTATCCCACAGTTACTTAAAGAAAGACATGAGTCATCAACTAAATAAAGTTTACATTTTAAAAAGGAACATATTCCAATATTCCACATATACTGTATTTAGACATGTTCCTAAGCAGAATTCATTCACAGTTACTTGTGTTTTCTTTTGGACTATACTAATCTGTTAATGATGTAAAAATTAAGAAAGTATTTACTATAGATGAATGCTGTGATTCAGCTCTCTTCCTGGAACAGCTGTTATGTGACTGCATGGTGAAGTAGAACCAAGAAATATTAGAGTTAAATGTAACCTAATGAGTAAAAATAGCTACAAGCAGTATCAGTTTTGTGATCCCATTCATCCTGCTGCTATCGAAATTGTGGTCTGGGACTGGGAGAGAGGCTGCGCAGGAGTAGGAGAGCATAACATAAGTTGGGGGTCATAGGAAGACAGCATTTAATTTTTGTGAGAATGTTGGCTGAAAAGAATTGAAAATATGCATAGAGCCATGTCTGAAGGCCATTCTGAATTAAGGTTCAATTTCATTATTAAAATACTCTTGAGAGTACACTTTAAAAGACTTCTGCTTCATTTCATTAATAACGAGTGCATGACATCTGATCCAGAGCTATTCATCTCACCTCTGTATTTCTCAAAAAGGTACTTTATAGAGTG
The DNA here is from genome assembly GCA_018881555.1 of Amblyornis subalaris. Taxonomy (NCBI): domain Eukaryota; kingdom Metazoa; phylum Chordata; class Aves; order Passeriformes; family Ptilonorhynchidae; genus Amblyornis; species Amblyornis subalaris. The sequence continues at coordinate 3,628,360 of JACAXG010000047.1, read as the reverse complement.
GATACCTACTTTATATTTAGGTATAAATTGACTAGTCCTAATTTCCTGAAATGCAAGGTTTGTCTAGATTTCATTAGAACAGAGGATTGCATTCAGATCAACCTCTTCTAGGACAACTACAACAGCTCTGTTTGGTTGTGGCTTTTACCCTAATTTTCTCCATCTCTCTCTATATTTTACCTGGTGTCTTACTCTCTTCAGATTTCTAATTCTTTCCTTTCCCTTTTTCCTCAATTTCTCCCTGTTAATGATGAGGTGATGAGGTGTCCAGTCCCTGGGCAGCCTGCTCCCTTCCTTCCTGCCTGGCTGGAGCATGTCCACAGGCAGGTAGTGACGCAGGGGATGAGGAGGGGCTGGGAGCTGCTGCCTGTCATGTGGGAAGGTGAGGCACCAGCCATCACAGTAAGAAAACGTCATTTTTGCAAATCTTGAAAGCTGCCTCTTGTTTATAGAGGAGAGAGGAAATTATGAGGGGAAGGCTATGACCTCCTTTGTAGAAATTCCTTCATCACCAGTAGTTGGCTCCTCAGCTGTGGAAATAAAACCAATTGTGTAGACAGCACACATCATCTATCCTTGATTGTATAGTCTAGTTGCTGGTGTCTTTCTCAACTGCCTTCATTCACATCTTTGCCAAGCAATTAGCAAGTTGGGTAAAATTCTCAATGCCAGAGTTAAACTGCCTTGAGAGAGAGCAGGAACTTTCTTCTTTTTACCAGCAGTGAGAAAAAGGATCATTGAATGTGTGAATTCTTTCCAAATGCACACTTGTATRATTTCTTTTTAGTTCTTTGGTGGTTTGTTTCTTTGTATTCTCATCAGGAATAGAGCATTTAATCGCTTCCATTTCCCATTATGTAAGAGTCATCCACATTTTATCTAAACTCAGAATGTCTTTTGTCCAAAGGCTGTTTTTAACCTATGAAAAGTAATTGTGCTTTATGTAGGCTTATATTTCAAAAAGATGGGCACATATCTCCAGAGTTAAAATCGTGTGTCTCTATATACATAAACTTAGATTATTTTCAAGTATCAAGTCTTAAATCTTGTAAAAGTGGCCACTCATATTTCAAATAGAAGATGTGTGAAGATGCGTCCTATGTGAAAAAGTACCTGAATTAATGTGGAATAAATTACAAGTTCCATTTTATAATGTTAAAGAAAAATAGTAAATATAGTCAGTCAATATCTCAGATATAATACAACTTTTTTCACTTGTCTGGATTCCTTCTCAAGGCATGGACCCTTTTTTCCCTTCCCTCTAAGATGTCTCTAGCTTGATACAGTGCTGAATTCTCTGGTTTCTAGTAGGGATTTTCCCTGGTGCTTCATAATGTTTTATAAATCACAATTAGGATCTATTTCCATATCATTATAAAACACCTCACATTTCTTTYAGGACACTTTTGCTTGATGAATAATCTGTAGAAATAAAAGGAAAAAAAGTACCTAATTTGATTTAGTCAAGACTTGTGTGAGGCTGTGGGTTCTGCATGCTGCATGTTAACCAAACATAAAGTAAGGGAAGCAGCCTTTTGAGCTCAGACTTTGTAGTGATTGCTGCTTCTTTCTTCCTCTTGTTCTTCACCCTGTTCACATTTTCTAAAAATTGGTTCTTTTTTACATTTTCTTTTGCTACCTAGATCTCTCTGGCTATATGCTCAGCGTGCATTGCTTGCTACTGCTGAACAGTTAGCACAAATATATATTATAATCTCTGATTTCATATTCTATTTTTTTGTGTATAGCTGAAGTTTTTCTGTTTTGGTTGGGGATTTTTGGTGTTTTATCTTTTGTGGTTTGTTTCTGTTTTTTCAGACAAGGTCTCTTAGCTAGTTTGCATGAATGATCTAGTGCAATATATGTGATGGATTCAGTGGAGAATTTTAAGTGATCTTGTCCTAACTTTGGTAGTCATAGTGACTAGTGCTCTTAATTCTTTCCTATCTGCTGCAGAAGAGCCCTGCCTCCTACTCCTTAAAGACTTGTTTCTCTTGGATTTCATTTGCAAACTTTTCGTAATTCATTTCTAATTTAAAAAATGGTGTAGTGGGGCTCTTTGTGATGTCCAGTACTCTTTCATCTTTCAGAAATACAATCTGAAAACCATTAACTTCTGTGGTACCTCAGATACCATTTTCTGGTCATCCTGCATATCTTACCTCAATCTGTTATGTAAATATTGTGAGTTGTGGCAGGTTTCTTTTATACTAAGCCTGATTTTAAAGATTAGGAAACCTCTTGCATGATAACATGCAAGTTACCATACTCGCACACAGTATCATGTGTTCTGTGTATCTTTAAGACCGTGAGTTGGGGATGACTTTATTAATATTGCTTTCAGTGTTCGTTATTCTCTCATTTTAAGGCACTGAAGCCCCAAAACCGTGGAAGGAAGCCCTGTGGCCTTGATTTTTGGCATCTCTTTCTTGTCATGTGTCATCCACTTAAGACATTGTTGATAGTGTATTCAAAATTAGCTGTGGATGTTTCTCAAGAGGTTGGTAGCTTCTTCAAGGTTTAGAGGCTGTTAACAGATTTCTACTGGTATTATTTAATTTTTGTGGCAGTTAGTTGGCTTTTTTAATAATCTTATAATGTGTGAGACATTTTACCTTTCCTTGAAAATGACCACCGGTCCACAGAATGAGAGTAGTACTGCTATTGCTGCTTGGTTCTTTGTTTCTTTGTTTGCTTGCTTCCTTAATGTTGAAACATTTATTCCTGTCCAGTTTGTGTGTTGTGATAACAAACACTGTGAAGTATGTGCAATATTGGTAAATGCAGTAGTCTATTCTATCAAATGTCTGTCAAATAGAATAAGACATCTCTATAGCTAGTACATTTTTAATTACTGTGTTCTATTTGTCTCGTGAAAAAACACAGGCAAGTTGACACTTCTGATATTTAAAGTGTAGCTTACCATTGCAAATAATGCTACTGCATTCATCTCTGTTGCATTTGCTTTCCTCACAGTGAGTTTCCCTTGCCAAGCTTCCTTTGCTTATGTTTTTTTTGGTTTCTTTTATGACAGAGGAACAGTCCTTCCATAGAAAAGAAGGTGCAATGATTGCAAATCTGGCGGAATGTGAGGTATTAAACTGTTCATGCATCGAGCATATTTTTATAGATATCCTTTCAAGATTACTAAGTAACAGTGAGAAACATGTTTCATGTTTTCATGCCTTATTTATTGGTTGGATCTCTTGAGTTTGCAAAGTTACTGCTTTCCTTCACTCTAACCAGCAAACAGGTTCTGCAAACTCACATAGTGGTTGACACGAAATTCCAGATCAGGAGCCTTGAACAAACTACCCACTGTGCTGAGGCAGAGAATTTGCAAACATTAATTTTGGAGGGACTCTGATTTTATAGCATTATACATCTAAAGGATAAAGACAGTGACGATATTTGCCTCTTGAATTCTGGATATGGCTCTAACTTTATTCTTCTGTTTAGGAACATCTGGTACTTTCAAAGGCTAAAACCAGCTCTTGGCCACAGAAAACTGAACAACATTTCACCCAAAAGATTCCTGTTATTCTTTTCCTTACCAGATGTGTGAGCATACACATGAGGAAAAAATCGATGTGTAAATTTGATTTATGATCCTGCATTGTCAGAATTTTTTACAAGTTTTACCTTATGATGTTGCTTAGTTTGAAATTTCAGGAGACCAAGGAGAAGGTTAGCTGCAACCTCATTACATGCTTGGAAAAAATCAGCATTTCAGACTTAGCTTTTTATTAAAGAAAACAGGGTACAGTACAGCTTAAGTGACATGGGAGTGGTTGTGTCTGTCTCTGGTGCATTAGGATTATCTTCGCATTTATAGTATGCTTTAAAAAGCATAATAATTTTAATAATTAGCCCACATTTCTACAAATAAAAGTTTTCTCTATACAACAGAAGAACATAAGTATAACCCCAGTGAACTTTGGTTTTGGTTTATTTATTAATTTTAGTAATAAAAAATGAATGTATTTGTGAGTCTTGAAGAGAGTAGAATGAAGATATGAGAAATATGATACTGAAAAGATTTGGCTGGATGCTCTTTCAATAGTTTTGAAACAAAAATTTGAGTGATGTGAAAAAGAACCATGATTAAATGCTATCCATTCATCCAGCTAAGTTTAGCTAACATGCATTTTTTTTGAGGAGGCAAAAATCTTTGCTTTTTCTGTTGTAATCTCTAGGGAAAATGAGCCAAATTTTTCTTTTGACTGATAAACACAAACATATTTGATTTGGGGAGATTGAAGTTTTGGTAAAAGTTTGGTTAAATCATTACCGGGTTTTGACTCATAAAAGGAATGGACAAAAGCAAGCACTTTATATGGAAAGCCAGGAATTTATTGTTAGTTTAATCAAAGCACCACTGTTATTCCAATTTCAATAGAAATTGAAATTTACATGCAGTTAAAAGGATATATGCACAAACTTTCTGATATTTTCAGTTTTTTCCCTCTGCACCACTGGGTCCCAGGGTCAGTGTCAGCTGTTGTGATCAGGGTGGGGATGCAGTGAGTCATCACAGCGTCCTTTACTGGGAGGAGCCCAGTGCTGAGACTGGTGGTTTCTTCCTCTTTCGTATAAGATCCATCTTGGATTGTTCTTAGATGTTTCTCAGCATGCTTTGGGGCTTGCACTGGGTTTAATTTCTGCATTGCAACCATAGCCGCTGAGTGTGGTTTGCTTTACATGTGCTGATAAGGGTTCTTTGTTCTCGTTTTACCCCTAAGACTGATTATACGCAGTGCCGGAATTGCACTTGTTTAATGGCTGGTCTTAGATCACTGTGCAGGTTTCTTCTAGCCCTTGGGCCCTTTGTTGTAGGGACACAGACAGTCCACTCCACATAGTTTCATTATTTGTTATTACTGATTAGGTGCAGAAATATATCGACTAGGTGTTACACAACAGAGTTGTACAGAGCTAAGCAAAAGGTAAAGCGAAGCTCATGGCAGCTACCTGGACTTCGATAATTTCTGATAGGAGCAAGTCTCCAGGCAGGGAAGGACAAGACTTTCAGACCTGTGGTGTTATTTTAACAATAAGCTCATGGCCTGTCACAACAGGCAGCAGCACTTTATTTCTTTGTCTGCAAGGTCTGCAGAATGTTGGTGTTTTATGCTCCTTCGTTTGCATTGGCATTTCTCACACCTTCTCCAGTGACCCTTTGAAAGGAGAAGATTTGCACAGATACCAGAGAGGCACCATGGCAGCACCGAGGGCTGAGGGGCTGGGCAGCATTTTACTCAGTTAATATGGACACAGTTAGTGGGAGAAGGGAGAGAGGATGTGGTGAGAGCCCTTTGAGATACAGGAAGGAGAAAACCCCAAAGTACTTTAAAAAACAAAAATCTAGGGGATCTGAGAAGCACAGCTTGTGATGAAGTGACAACGAAGGGATGGAAATAAATGGTGTGAAAAGATCAGAAAAGTAAATGCAATTTCCCCAGATGCAGAACTCAAGAAGTCGCAAGATTAACAATAAAAACAATGTTATTTTTTAAGTGTGCTCCCCAGTTTCTGAGCCTTTGGGCAAGGTTTGGGAAATATTTTCAAGACTTCTTTCACAATTTTAAGGACTACAATATAAGCCTTTTTTTTTTTAATGACAGTTTGGATTGTAACTAAATCATAAAATTTTAAGACCATGGACTTTAAGAACCAAATAATCCAAGACTTAAAAATTATGCATATTGGTGACACTACTTGCCTGCTTTCACAAAGCCTCTAACTGACAGGGAGGTGAGAAAAGCGAATGTGCCTTGTTTCACCTTTGAAAACTGTCTCCTAGCGCATGTGGCCATCTGTACACCTCTGCTTCTACATTTCAAATCTTCTTTTCTGAGTAACTTCAGCAAGTAACTTAGATACTCCAGCACATTACTGCCTTCATGATTTCAAGGTTTCTGGGAATTGCTGGAAACAGTGACAACAGGTGATATGTGAAGTGATTAGTGACATTTAGAAAGATGATAGTACCTGTTTCAAATTTTTTTGTGACAAAGGCTATACATAGCCTCATTTTTATTTTTTTTTACTTTCTGAAGTGAGTTTGTATCTCTGAAAACATTCTAGAATACATCTTTAAAAGAGGCAAATGCCTGGAAAGGAGACTTCCATTTACCAAGAAGAAAACCAGTTCTGAGTGTGCTCTCCAGTCGTGAGCAGCCTTAGTGCTGTCTGTCCAGTGACTGCACATCCAGATTTGTGCGGAAAAGCTTTACAGAAAAGCCATATAGCATCTAGATTTAGTCACTGCTGTCAAATTTCTATATTTAATCAAGAGTTATTATAGAAATACTCCTTTTAAAGTAATAACAGTGTCACATGCGGATTATCTCAGAGGACTGTTTGTATCTCTTATGGTTATGACCTAAATTATCTATATTTAGAGTACATCACAGATCTGAATACCTGTGACTTCACAGTTTGTACTGTGAACTTCAAGGTTTAGTCAATCATGGATGCATGCAAGTAGCAATATAAGAGTCTTTATTGTGGCCTTTTAGACCTATGCAACATTTTTCCATGGTAAAATGCTCCCTGTTTTAAGCTGGTTACACATCAGAGTAAGAACAAAGAAAAAGCTGTTTGCTATGGTCTTAGTCCCTGCGTGTTCACTAGTATTATTCTTGTAAGAATTTACTGTGCTAGTAATTTTGTATTTTTAAAGAAAAGACTTACCATTTCCTCCTTGAAAGATGTGTTATTCAGGATTTCTGTCTTGCCAAGTTCTTGTTTGAGACTGGTTCTTCAATGTGATAGTCTTTGCACTTAAAGTTATATATGTGATTTCTTAATTACCCTTTGTGATGCTTGGTCATTTTTTTGTCCAGGACTAATGTTGAATGAAAGGCAATTTATGATTATTGCATTAAAATAATGGCCTTCAAAATTGATAGGTTTATCATACTATTTGCAAAGGTTACTAATGGAAATAATACCGTTGAATTGAGGACAGTAACCCTGCTAAATGGGAATTGATCATATAGTCATATACTTGGATAGCTAATTGAATTCAAGAATCTTGTAATAAATGCAAAATTGTTACTGGTAAATTAATGCAATGGAAAAAAAGAGGCTTTTTCTGTTTTGAGCGCTCTCATTTGATTATCACATCTTTATAAAACATGTTTTTATTTTAAATTAGCAATAAATATTATTTCAAAGCAGCTGGTTTATCACACTTTGAAAACAGCCAATTGGTTATTTATGTTCTCCTGTCATGAGAGTACCTTAGAGGATACTTCAGTATTGATTTTTACCTTATAGATTGTTATATCTTAATGAGTTGTGCTTCCAGTTGTCCTGGAACTTTCTGATGGATATAGAAGTTTTCTACCTGGATATCTCGGGGCAAAATTGAGCGTCTGACTCCTTACAGGTTTGGATAAAACTACTCAGAGCATTTTTTTTTCTATCTCTACAAAAAACAAAGAATATTAACTTTCTCTGAAATAGAATAATTTCTGGAAAGTGACTGTTATTATTTATTCTTATGTAACTTAAGTAAAACTATTCTTACACTTTCCTAAAAGTAATTTGGTAATAGTATGGTTCAAACATATGACTCTCTAATCCAAATCAATTTTTAAGCATCACTGGGGGAAAGAAGTCTGTAACTTGATCAGTACAGCTTAGTTGCTATTTGAAACGAGTGAAATAAAAATTTAGAGCCTGTACCATGATTTCACTTTTTATGTTAGAAAATTTTGACTAGAAAATTAGTCAAAAGGCAGGGCAGAAAGGCTGGAGATCTGTCATTCATGGACTGCTTACACAGTCGGTAGAAATTGCTTTCCCTTAGTTTGTTTTCAGCAGCAGCCTTTCCCACGCCATAACAAAGGCTGGGAAGCAGCATCTCTCCTAACTGTTTTAGTGGAAGTATCTGCTTAGTCTTAGCCCTAAACTGTCTTGTTGATTAAGATCCTGCATAGTATTTTCTTAAATAATTCAGTAATGCACATGCTATCTGTTGAATTTTGTATTTTAGCTGAATTATGCAGGAGGGTGAGCAGAGAAGTTCTGTGCCCGTGCGGAGGCTCCCAGGAGGCCGAGCAGGCGCAGCCTCCGGGAGCCGCCGCCGTGGGGATGCATCTGCAGAGCAGCACCAGCCCACAGCCACCCTGTGCCTTCGGGCTGCTGCTGCCTGTGCCCAGGGCAGCTGGGCTTCCTCCTTCCTCACCATGACATTTCACTGTTAATGCCCTCCATTAAGTTCAGTAAGGATTTAATAACCTGAGTTTTGCTCAAGACAAATACGAATACAAAAATTCCTCAGGTGTTTTTGCAGCTCTTACTTGCATTTTTCACTTAAGTAGTTTGTTGTCATGGTGTGCTGTGCTGTTCTGTCTTCCTGGGACATGCATGTGGAAGATGGCCATGCTTCAATACACTTTAAGAGGAAGGTTTTGTCAGGTATTACTTTGCTGAAAGGGCAGTGTAAAACCAAGACTGATCCTGCTCATTTTAATTTCCCAGGGAATCACATTAACATCTGTTTCCCTGCAAAGGTAGCAAACCGAGTTCTGTTAAGTTGTGTAGTGTTAGCAGGATGTCCTAACACTGCAACCACAAAATAAGCTCAAAAAATGCTATTAATTTCCATCCTCTCTGAAACTAGAGAGTCAGAAGGAGCAGGGATATGATACTGAATGGAGAGCAACAATCAGTGAGAGCACTGTAGTGGTCAGTGAGATTTCTGAGGAAYAGGACTGCCAGAGAGAGCRGCCAGGTTGGAAAGGCTGAAGCTGGACTGGACAATGGAGAGGGGTTGTGTCCTTTCCCTGTACAGCCTGTCAGTGAGGGGGGCAACAGAGGTTTCAGCTGCAGCTTTACCCTGGGCTGTCAGGACAGTGAAATGTAGGAGCCTGTTGGGAACTTACTCTAAGCTGCAGAAAGGTCTGTGAAGGCCAAGAGAATGCCTATAGTTAAAGCTGGAGAGATCCTGGATGTCCTGGTGGGAAGAGGGAAGATATTCTGGGTGAAGGGTTACAGTGTTCTTTTCAAGCACAAGAACGAGTGAAGTTTGTAGGAGTGGCAGATCTGAAYTGGCACACCTTCATTGCTGTCTTTGTTTCTGTCTTCTGGCTGGGAGCRCAGTTACCCTGTATGTAAGTTTTCTGTAAAGATGACAGAAGAATCACACATCTTCTGTAGCACATGTTAAAAACAAAATTTGATACTATAATGTTARGATATTGTAATATTGTGTGTTCTGAGGATACGCTTTATCCTGTACCTCAAACACTTAAGTTACTTGTGAATGTTCTCCCTTTCCTCTGTATGTGAAGGAAAGGGCAGCAATTCCTAAACCRTAGAAGATTTTCTTCCTTTCCTTCATATGCATTGCGCCTTTACAAAAATGCTAGGTCTGGCTTTACATGGGAGTTTACTTTCATGGCCTTTTGGCCTTTTTCTATTCTTGGCACTGAGTACAAGTCTTTTTTAATAATGAGATGAATTTTTTTTTCTTTGAAGTCAGACATTGATATCTTGGATTTCATATAACCAGTTATGTATGTGTAAGACGAAGAAGGATAGAAAAGGCAACAGATCTATGCAACTGTGATCTAATAAACAAGTTCATTTATAATTTAAAAAAAAAAATCAAAAAGAGAAAGGTAAAATCATCACAATGTTTGAAACAGTTCATGAAATGCTGATSAGAGAGAAATGACAAGGCCAGGGAGTCTAGTGGTTTGTGAGGTTATAGGAAGTGATAGCTAGTCAGCTACCATTACCCTTTGGTTGACCACTTTGATATGGTGAACAAAAAGGTTAAAGGTTTCATGTTGTTTGCTTCTTCCATTTTCGTTCTGGGAACAGTTATATCCCTTTTCTTGGCTGGATCAGCAGTAATGTCCTGACCTCATGAGGCATTTTCCCAGGAATTAAAAGTCCCCTCCCTCTGTTCCCTGCCCTTCTGCATCCCATGGGATGGTGCTTCTCACAGCAGTCTGACTAAATATCCCCCTCAGGGAAGAAGGATGTGTCTTCCAAGGTCTTTTCACTGGGGTGACAGGATTTTCTCTTTCCAGAGAAGACACAGTATTTATGACAAAGGATCTTCTGGGTGCTTGTCTCTGCTATGCTTTTAAAAGCTCTGAGCTTTTCCTAAGCCTCTCAAGGGTTACTGGGTCAGCCATGGCTTCTGCTTCCCGAGGAATTCATTGGTTGGTTTTGATGTGAGTGGTTCCAATCTGGTGTAATGTACTAAGCCAGTGAAAGGCAGTGTGTTCTTCACTGCTTGGAACAGGGTAGAAAAACACTCTCATAGGTGGCTTGAAAAAACACAGCCTTTTCACAGAATGTTTTTATGTTACCTTTTGTAGAGTTTAATGTTTACATGTATTTAGTATTTAGGATAATAAATGCAGTTTGTAGACCCCGGATYCTTTTTCACACTAAATTCCTCTTTGTTGAAGCGGTTATGTTACTGGACTACCACCAAGTTCTCTGGTGATACCATTAAATGCTCTTTTTGTGTGACTTTGTCTTTTGGTTGACTGCAAAAAAGTGTGGTTGCTGTTTGTGTTTTGGTTGCACTCTTCACACATTTTTTGCTTTTACCTGCTCACCTGTCATCACAAAATTTAAGACTACTTGCTATGTATTAGACTTCTACTCCCTCTAACAAATTTGTGTGAAACACTGAAAACTTCAGAGGTTATGGTGTGTGGGATGGCTGCTTGAATGAGCACCGGAGCACAGTCTTGGGCACCCAGTGTAAAAGTCTCACACTTTTCCTTTGGTTTACTGCTTTCCCATAATTCCAGTGGTTCTGAAGGTCAAAGCAAAGTACAGTCTCAATTTAAAATACCATTGTAAACCAAACACGCTCTTATTCTTTCTGAAAACAGAAATGACCAACTTGATCCTGTGCAGGAAGAGAAAAAAAAAAAAAGAAGAAAAACTGTGAGCGAATAACACTGGTGCCGCTAAATCAGATGGGTTTGGGCTTTGGGGGATTTATGAGAACATTGAGTTGAATGGCCAGAACACATTATACTGAGCTGGACTGTAAAAACAGGGGAATACTTCCAGCTTAAACTCTGTTTATAACTTTTGCCTTTGACTTGTTGCATAAAATGAGGATAAATAAAAGGAATGAACTTACAATTGTAACTGGTGAGAAAAGTTAGTCAGTTAGTCAGTGTTTGTTTTGTACCTCCAATCACAAAAATGCAAACAGCTGGAAAAGATAGAATTTATACTGGAATTTTTTTTGTTTTGTTTTGTTTTGTTTTGTTTTGTTTTGTTTTATGCAACAAAAAACCCCAAATCAATACGTAGGGCGACAGACTTGCTGCCTGAGCAGCAGCTTGCTGCTTCTGTCCTGGCAGTGTAGCCAGGGCCAGCCCTGCCAACCAGGGCTGTGTTTTCCAGGGTTCCTTTGTTTGATGCCATCTGGCTGCAGTGCTGTGGCCAAGGAGGATGGAGGCATGACAGAAATGTCTAACTGAAGCCAGGTGATTCTCCATCAAAATGACTCAGCTACTTTGGCAGCTGCATTTCATTGTGACACTGAATTTTTTAAGATATTGGTCGCTTCCTCTCTGTGGCCCCTGGGTCTATCACATACACCTTTTAGCAAGAAGGTCTGCCAAGACAYGTAGAGCATGAACACTTTTGCACTTTTGACGTGCTTGTGGCCTTCCTTTAACGCTTGACACAACAGCTGAAGGTGATGGGGAGAAGTACAGATGGAAAAGGAGGGGAAATGAATTTTAAAATACATTTTGAAAAATAGACTGTCCTTGCTTTGCTGGCTGCTGTGCTTTTGCCAGCTAGGGAGAGCTGTGTGGTAATCATGTCAGAGGTAAAGCTAAAGGTCAAATCTACTGCTGTCTCCTTGTGCTGATTTTCTCCCTGAGCAGTGCTGAGATTCAGGGTAATACCAGCTCGTGTTGGGGCTGCTTCTGGTGGCCCAGCAAACTCAGTCAGCTACTGTTCAAAGACAAGTGGCAGGACAGCATCCCACCAGTTTCTCTCCTAACACACTCTTTCACAGCTCAAACTGTCTCGCTCCTTCTCTCTTCTTTGCCTTTTTATTTATTYGTKTTTCCTCTGTGGCAGTTTTTTCAGTCTTCAGGGTGATTTAAATGTCACATTTCTGGCAGGTGTAAAAAGCTTTTCATGAGTGAATTCTTACACTTCCCTGTCTGGCCTATGGAGGCCAAATCATCATTACCTGACCCTCTCTTAGCTTTCCTGTAGCAGACAATCCTGAAAAAAATGCCCTCTGGAGTGCCACCTCTTTCACATCTCTTGGCCTTTCCCCTGCCTGTTTCTTGAGAGTGTGAGTGTTGAAGCCACTGTGCTGCCTAGTGGCTTTAGGATTGGGACCAGCCTAGAAGTAGCTGATACCTGATGCTTTTCTTTCTGTGCCTTAGGTTTTGAGGGTTGACTCTGGTGGCAAGTCTGAATACCCATGTTAACTTCTTTGTAATGTCCTTTGGGCTCAGCAGTCCAGGATATTTCGCTATTTTTCTGGCTCCTCTGAGCTTCCATTTCTTGACATAGTTCCCAGTTTGTTTTTRTCTTTTTGTGATCTTTCTGCTCACAGGTACACCTGGCACCATTGTAGTTGGCTTGATCTGTTTCTTTTCCCTACAAATAYAGGCAGCTGCCTTATTGTGAGGGATCTAGTAGGGCTTTATGGGCCACTTTTCTGCACTTTCTGTGTCTCAGTAAGTTGCTGCCTGATCTGACCTACTACAGGTAGATTCTACTCTGAGCAGACTTAAAGGCTTGTCTTCTGCCCAACAATTTAGTAACTTTTTCAGCTGAAATGASCCCCACCTTGTCTCTTTTAGGATCTATGAAAAATAAATCTTCTGTCACTCTGGGTGTAGACTTTTTGTTTTTTAATACTTCTTTCCATTCCTATATATTGCSACTGTGAGCTGACCATGAATGTTTGCATGAATTTTGATACATAGCACTTAGATGCCACATTAATGAACACACGAGAAGTTCATAGAGTACCAGAAAAGGGTAATTAACTAACCTGTTTTATATATGGGTATGGAGCTTGCTTGCTTTGGGGGCAAAAGGCAGGTAAGAACCAGTTCACTAGAAATACTTCTGTTCATAGAAAACAATATTGAGATATGCAAGAGAGGAAATTTGCTGTGCTCTTGACTCCATGTAGTACAGCATGGGTTTGACCAAGTGGAAGTAGTGAAACCGAGAGTTCGAATGTTTTGTGAATTTTAAGTTCTATAGTCCATTGCCCTGTGGTTGATACTCCCTCCCTCCCTCCCTTCCTTCTCTCCCTCCCTTCCTTCCTTCCTTCCTTCCTTCCTTCCTTCCTTCCTTCCTTCCTTCCTTCCTTCCTTCCTTCCTTCCTTCCTTCCTTCCTTCCTCCTTCCTTCCTTCCAAGTAGTATTAAATAATCACTCTTTTGACATAATAGCTGGCAAAGGCTGGAGAGAAAGTCTAAAATTAAGAGTTTTGTAGTTTTGTAAGATTTGACATATTTGGGGTTTTAAAATAAACTTACATAAATGTGAAAAAGTTCAAACAGTAAAATAAAATTAAGATTTAAAGGCATTTCAACACATTCCAAAGAAGTCTTTTCTTCTACATACCTTAGAGGTATTTGCATAACTTTTTCTTGAAACCTCTGAAAGTTAGAAAATAAGTAGTTTTCTTTGTGCTCCCTGCTTTCATCTACACCTCCCATCATCATTGCTGCTCCTGTCCAAAYTGTTACTCTTCTTCCTACACCCTCTTCTTGAAGTGCTGTGCCCAAGACAGCGCAGCACATGCTGTGTGAGGCCCCAGAYCCTCTCAAATGAATTGTCTGGGGCCTTGTGGTCTGTGTTCTTGCCTGGTCATCTTGCACACGGTACTGTCTTTCACACATGTTTGACAGTCATTTCTAATTGTGATCCAGTTCATAAATCCTGGCGTTAGGACAGCCATTGGCCAGTTAAATGTTTCTTTCATACAAAGTTGATGAGTGTCTGGCCATCTGCAGCTTTCCTGAAAAATTGTGCTCTAGTTTTCATTTAGTTTGTTCTTCCAGTTTAGAAAGATAGTGTTGCAGTCTTGCTACTTTCTTCCACAGCTGAATCATAGAATATTCTGAGTTGGAAGGGACTCACAAGGATCRAGGCCAACTCTTAAGCGAATGTCCCAYATGGGGATTGAATCCATGACCTTGGCGTTACTAGCTCCATGCTCCAGCCGAGATAATCTCAGGGTCTTTTAGTTTCTCCCAGTTGAGTATCGTTTGTAAACTTAAGGACGTTCTGTATTCATATCCAAATAGGTAAYGGAAATACTGAATAGTAATGGACCAGGAATACAAAGCTGCAGAAAATCTATTAATGTCTTTTTCATATTTCGTAGTAACCTACCGTTAACTCTTCCAATCCATTGTGCAGCCCACTTCCTTCAGCAACTACAACCTTTAAAGGTTGCTTGTGAGACAGAGAAGCAAAGTTCAGAGCATCAGTCAGTCCAGCACGGAGGATTCTCTSCTCTTTTTATATTCTTCTGTAGAAAGAAGTTGGGGCTGTGTGACATATTTTGGTACAGAGATTCTCCTTCTTATCATGGCTTTCTCTGCCTAAGATTTTTTTTAAATGTTTTTTTCTACAAACTGAAGTTAGCTCCACTGTTTTTCCATTTCTTCTAGTCCTTTTTTCTTACAATGCAAGAGCAAAATACACTGTAGCTGGAGTTTTATTAAACCTTTGTCTCACCTCTGTTTTTCTTTCTCTGCCCTTAATTTTTATTCCTTCATAATCAGGGTGAGGTTTTAGACTTCTCCTTTAGGCCAGAGARCTCTTCTTGATATGTTTTTACTATTAATATAAATTAAAAGGAGGAAAATATTTTTATTATTACTAACTAATTGTATATAATTTTATGCTGGCTTTCCCCCTATTTGTTGGCTCTGTTGTATTCATATTAATTTCMCCTTATACTTTATGAAGTTTCAGGTTATGAACTTTCCATCTTTTTTCATATAGGTTAGTTTGTGCTTGTGCCTTTAATATTATTTCAGTGAGGACCTGTCACTGTTCTGAACTAATTTTTGCCTTGAGAATTGCTTCCCATGGGAAGCACTTATACTTGAGAATGCATTGCAGGTATATTAAAATCTGCTTTCATGGAGACCATTGTATTCATTCCCCTTATCAGTCATTCCTGACTGTTGGTGATTTTTTTTCCAAATCCTGATCTCTTGTTTCTTTCCATTTTCATGTTTTAAACAATTTCTAYGAATTGTTTAGAAACAAACCTAGAAGAGCCCCTTTCATTTTGTTTTCCCTGCTTGTGGTTTCCAGCACACTCAAAGATGTTACTCTTGCCCTGCTTGATTCCATTCTTTATAAATGTCTACATAGTTTAAATATGCCATTAGAACAATGAACTCTCTTTATATAATAGGTAATTACTCAAATGAAACACTTATCATCTTCTTCAGGCTTGATTGCTTATAATGTGTCTCTTTCATGTCCCTTCTCTAGCTTGTTTGTTTTGGCTTTTTTTTTCCTAATTTTATCCTTAAGACAGAGAGTKTCAGTGGTCTATCTCACAGTGCATTCTAAACTTCAGAGAAGGCCTATATATTTGTTGTGCTAAGCAACATGTCTTTTCTCCTATCTGGAGATAGGAAATGTTATCTTCCTCATGTACATTCTGATTATGCAGTTATCACACAACTCTGTTTTGTTAAGACATGATTTTTGTTACGCAGTAGACTTCCAGTTCCTTTAGTTACCATATTGTTGAGAATGCAAAGTGACAACAAAAAGTTTGCGTAAATTGTTTAGTGATACCTAAACAGATAAGTTGTCTTCAGTTTTTAACTGGATGCTGATTAATTAGGTACMCCATCTGTATTGTTTCGTGTGAAACCAATCTTTATAAACCTGTGATGATATCAAACATTATTAAATAATAYTTATTTTACAGTGAATATCTGAAAATTTAAGATAATGTTGTATTAAAGTAATATAAAAATTACAAAGCTGTGTGAAGTTAATATTGTGTTTATATTTATTCATTTTAAGTAATTTTTATTCTCATTGTGCRGAAAAGGATTCATTTTAGATGAAAACAAGTAGAACATGCCTTTGTCTTTGACATCTGACTCGAAAAATGACACAACAATGAAAAGACATACTAGAAATTTTGGCTTTGATACCAGTCAACCAATTTTAAAAGTTATTCATGCTAGCAAAAAAGAGCATTTCTTTGGGATGAGATACAAATGTAAAGCAAGTTTAAAATGTATAATTTAAGTAATAACTAACTGATTTTCTTTTGTCTTTGCATTCTCCACATCTTGCAAAAAGTTTTTATTCRCAAAAAATAGAATGTTTTAAGAGCATTGCAGCTTAATATTCTACTCCTACACTTCACTCCAGTTTCTTAATTTCTTTAAGTACATATGGAAATAAAATATGGCTATTAAAGAAACGCATTTAAATTAAAAAAAAAAAAAAAGAGCGAAGTCCACCATTTGTTCTCCTGCATCCCTGGTGTCACTTTGTGCACATGAGTTATGCCATAAAGCCATTTATAAGCTTCTGGTGGACTACCAGCAATTCAGAAAGGATTACAGATCTCCTTGGAGTATAGCTGTGGATTTTATATAATTTTGATACTAGAGGAGAGATACAGAATTTTTAAGTTGTTCTTCTAGAAGCTTTAGAAGTATGCAGAGTTTTAGTTGCTTATTAGGAAACCATATTTGGTGTCCACTSATGTTTTGTATTGTCTGTAAATGGTGTTGATGCACAGAGGGCGCTGAGGCTCACTGGCATGCACACAACTGTATCACCAGATCCGGAGTTCATGACATACATCAACTCTTTGTAGGGATAGGGACTTCAGGGGAAAAATCAGAAAAAAACAGGGGAGAAAACGAGAGGACAAAACACAAGGACAGACTCTGATTGGCCAGCTGGAGAAAGAAGTGATGGGATCCCTGCTGAGCGTCTTTGTCCTCCTCTGGGTTTTCTGCCTTCTACAGCCTGTGGTGATGAGAAAGAAACTAAATTTTTGATTTCTCTAACATAAACTAGACCCTATAAAATAAAGGGCAAGACAGTTCGGGAGTTGGAGGGGAGAAGGGCTGATTCTCATGCCAGTGACAATCATTTCCCGGGAGAACCTGCTGCAACAACAGGTGAAGGCATGTAAAACCCTGCRTGATCTTGAGCGTGTAAATGGCAGCTGCTCGTGAATAAAACGGTCATATGTGCACTACCTGTTGTCTGTGGAGAAAACAGCTGTGTGTACATAGGCGGCTG
Organism: Amblyornis subalaris; assembly: GCA_018881555.1. Taxonomy (NCBI): domain Eukaryota; kingdom Metazoa; phylum Chordata; class Aves; order Passeriformes; family Ptilonorhynchidae; genus Amblyornis; species Amblyornis subalaris. The sequence continues at coordinate 3,611,069 of JACAXG010000047.1, read as the reverse complement.
TATCATACAGGGTTGATTCCCTGGTCAGACTCAGCACAGGACGCTCCACTTGCTTTGGTTCAGCCTCAGGAATTATGTCCTTGCATACCCACAGAAAATTCAGTCCACTCAGCCAAAGAAAGCAGAGTAAATTAAAAATGTCTAGAAACCCAAATTAGAATTCTTACTGCCACTTTGCATTTTGATGCCATGTCTCTTTTTCTTACAAAGAGAAAATTGTTACAATTCTGTGTCATTTTATTTCATGTTTTTATAACTCTTGCTACATCCAGCTTGGATTTAAACCTTAGCAGTTCTACGGCTATAATAAGACTAAGGTTTATTGCCAGCTAATGTTTCATCTGCTGGCTAGATGACTAGCTGTGCACCAGCTGTATAATATATTCTGTAAGGATATCATCATCACAGCACTTCACTCTTGCATCTCATACACCCACCAGGAAACGTTTTATCTTGTGCTCCAAGCAAGGAATACAAATGAGATGTCTGAAGGAAAAGTAAATAAGAATATTAGGAAATATTAAAGAGAAGTAATTCCATTTTTAGCTTGTTACCATGAGAGACTATTTTTGGACAGGAATGAGATGAGAGCTCCCACAAATCTTTAGGTGCTGATGATGGACTGCTTTTGGCACGGCTCAGACGAAGGATGGCCCAAAGCCTGGCTTTAAGCTGTTCTTTTGTAGGCTTCTTCCCTGCATGGTTCTTCCTGGTTCCTGGCTTACGTCAGAGAAGCCCTAGTACTTAAGCTCTAGCTTAATTCGAAATCTTTGGAGGATTTTTTTCTGGCAAAAAGGGACCTCCAGAAAATATGAGCAAGGTCATGACTCTTCCTGTACCAGGGTGGGAGAACCGCAGTGCAGCAGCAGCTCTACTGGTGCTAAACCTCCTGGGAGCTCTTCCCTTCAAAGAGAACGGGAAGGGGTCAGTGCTCACTGGGTCTCCCAGATGTGCACAGGCATGGTGATGGCCAGGCTGAGGACTCAAGAATTGCCCTTTTGCCCAAAGCACAAAAGGAGGATTACAACAGATACAGGAGAATTATAATAAATGAAGTTGTTGATGTAGAATTAATTCTTCTTATGTGTGGTGTTCTGTAAAAATTATGATATTTGGCCTAATAGTTTATATGTTTTGTATCAGCTTCATGTAAACTTTGTTCTTTATATAAAATGAAAAATTTTAGATAAAACTACATTTCTCCATAGGTCTTCTTTAAAAAGCTCTAGTTCCCAAGTGTCACAGTTGTTCTACTTTCAGCAAATATTTGAACAGCAGAGCCAAAGTGTTCCTCGGCTCTAGTGCTCTGCATCTTACAGAATATTAAACCATTTGCAGTCTGTTAGTTCTGTGCTTAAAGTTGCAAGGAGTTTTTGGCAATGGATATAAAGATTTCAGTCATACTGGTGGTGTTTGAAAATCTCAGTGTGACACTAGAAAGATATTGCCAGGGTGATCTTTTTGTTGTTTATTTTAATTAAATATAGAAAATTGCACGTACACACATAATTAAATAGAAAAACCTACAAATTGTGTATACAATGTCAGGTGCTCCAAAGGTAGAAGATGACAAATGTAGTGTTTTGTACTACCTTAGCTTTCCTGTGCAGATATATAATGCTATAGACTTTACTGTATAGTCTTATTATATTTAACAAGTAGTTGCTGATTATTTTGTTTCTCCTTTCTTGTCTAAGGATTGGTGCATTAGCTCCCTGCTTGGGGGATAAAGAGAGGCAAAAAGTTATTCTGGCCATTTTAAAAAGAGATAAATCATCCCTTAGAGACCACTTGATGTTCTCTTTTGAACTGGGATGGCAAAAATTAATCCATTGGAGAGTTCCTGGATGCTATGGAGAGCTTCTTGTGTTTCACACATTCTTGGTTTGTTGCAAGGAGAGATCCCTCCTGCATGGAAGTAAGGTATAATATGTATTGCTCTATACAACTACCTGATAGGAAGTTGATCTCTTATCCCAGGCAACCAGTGACAGGACAAGAGGAAAAGGCCTCAAGCTGCGCCAGGGGAGGTTCAGGGGAGGTTGGACATCAGGAAGAATTTTTTAGCTGAAAGAGTGGTCAAGCATTGGAACGGGCTGCTCAGGGAGGTGGTGGAGTCACCATCCCTGAAAGTGTTCAGGAAATGACTGGACACAGCACTTAGTGCTGTGGTTTAGTTGACAATATGCTGTTTGGTCAAATCTTGGACTCAGTGATCTTGGAGGTCTTTTCCAACCTTAATGTTTTTATGATGCTATGATTCTATAGTGCTGAGGTGAGAGAAAACATGTTATTGTGAACTTAATGGTTGAACCACGATACTATACACAGTGAGGGCTAAGTTAAAGATACCACCTGGTATGGTGGAATCTCATGGGGGATGGTAAAGGTACCATTCCCCTGAGTTAAAGGTAGCCCCATTTTCACTTTTCTTAAGTCGGAGATTTTTATCTTTCAAGTTTAAAAAAATACTCATTTACCACAGCTTTGAATATATGTGCTCTGTGTTTATGTAATCGGTATCTAGGCTGTCAGGGAGATTTGCAGTATAGATTCCATTTTAATTTAAAAATTAGAAGTAGCTCAGATAGTGCAAGACCTACATAAACAGTAGATACCCAGGTGAGGCATAAGATAACATAAACTCTGTCCATAAAATGTAATCATGTGAAAGGGGCAGAAGCATTGAGGCAGCTGTAGTGTTTATCATATCCTCACATAACTTCTCAGTTTTAGTTCAGCATATGAGTTAAGAGCTAATAGAACATTTGGCTTTTCAGACTCTAAAATATCATCCTTGGAATATACAGCCATATAATTCCTGGAAATAGAGCAGTCTAGCTACAAAATGTATGTTTTGAATAGAGGAAGACTTKTTCAGCATAGTTTCTTAAAAAAACATGCTTAACATGTTATGTAAAAGTGAGACATTTTGACAAACATTAACCTTTGGCTCTAGCAGTCATAGAGACTTTCTGATCCAATTGAAAAAATGAAGTGCAGAATTGCTTAAATATTGGAACCAGCAATAAAGCTTGCATGTATAACACTGAATTAAGAAACAATTTCAGTGATGCAGCATTTTTTCAAGAGCTTTTGATAATAGAATCTACATTTTTAACCAACCATTGCATTGCTGATTTATTTAGTGTTTACTTTAGCTTGCTGTGTCACAGAGTTTTGCTTTTCCTGGAAAATTTTTTTTTGTGAAGAGCCTGAACACATTACTGCAGATCTTTTCTCTATGTGAACCTCAGTTTAGCCAAAAAGCTAAGATCTACTTAAATGCTGCCTCGTAAGCTTATGATGTCTCTTAAGCATAAAACGTCCTCATTGTGACATTGAAAAACGAACTTGAAATCCCAGCACAGTATTTTTATTGCAAATGACAGTTTTCATCTGTTGGCTTTTGCTGCCAGAATAAGCATGTTTTCAGTAAGCACAAACAGACTTTTTCAGCTGTGCCTATTTCCAGCGGTTCCCGTTAACTCCCCGAGTAGGTGGTGCCGAAGAGCCACCTTTCTGGCACACTTGCCACCAGACAGCACATGGCCACCGTCGAGTTTTGGCATTATGCTCTAATAAAAAAAGACCCTGCTCGTATGAGAAAGCTTGGTGTGCGTCAGTACAGCTATTTCAGTCTTTGCTGCCTCCTGAGCTGAATGTAAACCAACGTCGGTGACTCTATTAAAATACGGTTTCGCAAAAGGAAGTAAGAAACATGACTTTCAAGCTGTGTGTGAAGATGAGCTAAAATAGTAACAAAAGTATCTGTAGAGAGTACTAGAGGACAAAAAAAAAATCTCTGAAATCTACCTATTGTTAAGAAAAAATGGATCTGGCAGACTCTCAYTTGTACCAGCTGAATGTGTTAAATTTTCCTTCCCTTCAACATTGAGAGCAGGCATTGCTGTAGGAGGAATTCCAAGGAACTGGAAGGATTCAGAGATTTCCTCAGAAAATTTCGCCAATGAGCCTCAATCCTAAGGAAAATCACACTTGAGCCTTAATAGCTGAGTTTCAGTGCAGCAACCCTTGCAGCCTGTGTCGAGTCCAAGCAGGAGGCTGATGGTGGCAGGGCTGGTGCAGTGGGCTCGAGTCCTGGCTGCCCGCTCTTGCTGGAGGTGGCATGGTAGTGTCAGGCACCAGAGAGCAGTGGTTGTGACATGTCCCAGGCAGGAATTTGGTGAGCCAACCCTTTGTGAGGTAGCAGAGCAAGCAGTGGTAATGGCTGGACATAGTTCATGTTTCCCTAATTTTGGAAACAGATGGGAAAATGTACTCAGATCAAATAATTTTTTATTTAACTACTTCTCTCCCAAATCCTTCTGAAGGGACCCGTGCTATCCAAAGCCTTAATAATTCAGAAGAGTTTGGATGTCATTATACCATTGTACTTAGGCTGCTACTTATTAATTACAATTGTGCTGTTTTTTATTCTCCCAGTGTACTTTTCAGCTGCTTCACTTTGTTGGAACTGCTGAATACAGCACAAGCCCTCTTTTTAGACCATTTACAATTAAAAGTGGAAATTGATAATTTCTGCTTGTAAGAACACTTCATTTTTCTTGTACTGGACTATAAATCCAAGTATTTGTTGTCAATTATAGATTTTTATGTTCCTTRTTCATTCATACATGAGAGAACCATAGTTCCTGTATATTTTTTCCCCACCACAGTGGTCAAATACTGGAGCAAGATGCACGGAGAGGTTATGTTGGTCTGTCCTTGGAGGTGTTCAAGACTCACTGGGACACAGCCCTGACTAGCCCAGAGGCTCTTTCCTACCTCAATTATTCTGTGGTTGTGACTTGCTACCAAGATTGCTTGGTACACACACACACCTATGGCTATGAAAGAAAGGTCTTTGCTGCAAAGTCATATTATTTATCTGTGCTCTTAGTGACAGCAGCTGCATTATGCTCTGATTTTCAGTTGGGACATTCATGAATTGTCATTGCTTCCTTAGCAAGGGATTGCTGAGCAGTTGCTATTGTTACAGATTGGACAATTACTTATCTGTAATGAGGCTCCAGCAATAATCAGCATTTATGACAAAAATTTCCTGTGAATTGTTTGTGTTCTCAGGTGGGTTTGATTTTTGTTTCTTGTGTAACAGATGTATCAATTTGTGTACATAGTAAAAAAGATAAAATAAGAAAAGTTCTTTTATTATTTTTGCTTTTGCATTCTTGAGCTACTGTTGTGACAGTAAATTTCATAACATTGTAAATTTCTTTAAAATAGTAATGAAAATCATGTAATTCTGAAAAACATGTAGGTTTTGAACTGCTTCTGCCTTATATATTTGACTCTGAGTCATTAGCAGGGCAAAATAAAGTGTGATGTTTTTAACACCRCAGTCATTAGGCCACCACAGTGCTATTGATCTTTGTCCTACATGGAGTATTAATATCGTTAATGGCACAAATGCTATGTACAGGGCTAGTCTGTGACAATAGTGCCAAACGTCATCTGTCACATTTGCTCGCTACCAAGAGAGTAGGGATGTAATGTAAAGTTCAGTAGTAGTAATCACCTTTCCTCAGATGAGAGAAATGGTGTGACTTTTTAAATTTTCATGAGTGCAAACTTGTTAGTGATCTGAGAGACACCCATTATATTCATTACCCAAGAGAAGAATAATTCCTTGCTTTCAGCATAAGGATGCATGTGAAAAGTGGATAGGATGAAGGATGAGTAACTTTATTTAGGAATAGGGAGGGAGTCTCTTACTTTGAGACACATTTTCTGAACTTTCACACGGACAGCAACTTTGACAACCATTTTGTCAAAATGGCAACTGTAGTAGTTTTCCAAGTCAGTTCTTGTCTTAGCTGTCATTGTCTTCATAAAGATGCATTCTGATTTCATTTAAACTGGTGTAAATACAGAGGTGCCTCTACTGTGGGAATGATGTAATAGAGTAAGAAATGAGATGGATCAGAGATCCTAGATCAAACCCAAGTGTAGATGAAAATAATTTGGAGAATGTGCTCATCAGTTTTTCTACATCCTGGCAGTGGATGAGGAACAGAGATACCTTGATTATCAAGCAACATGCCCAAAATCAGTGGCCATGAGGGAGATGACCTGTTCTGTGAGCAAATTCTGTGTCAGAAAATTTGCCTCCTTGGCTGGGATCCCCAGGGGCTGCCTCCACTGGGTTTATGGCATAGCAGAAAAAATCTGAACTTAGTTATAGGAAAAAAGGGTTCCTGTCATGTTTGAAGTACATTGCTAGAAAACAGATTGTATTATTTTGCTCTGTTATTGAGTGAAATATTTCTCAAATACAAATTTAACCAAGCAGGTGCAAACTTGTTTAAACTGACATGTTAACCAAGACAGATACAATGTGCAAATGCTCGTGTTTACATTCAATACTAGTTAGTCATAACGCAGGGGAATGTAAGTAGAGTAGAATAATCCTGTAAATAGTATAGACTTAGTAATGAGGGTTGGTATGAAGATGTGTAAAGTAAATATAACTTGTAAAGGAATACATGAGATCCAGATAGAAAAAGAGAACATTGAGTAAGGTCGGTCTAGACACACTTTAATTTATRCCTGCTACCAAAAGTGTTCAGCCAAAGTTGGTTTAAGTTGGTGAATAAGATTTTGTTGGCGTATATTCTGAGTTTAGATCAGAAGCTGAAATTGGTTCATGAAGAATCTCACTCCAGAGTGTGTTCCCTGCTACCCTAGTGGTACAGGTGATGGTAATGTTCATGGTCTGATTGTTCTCCTTGTAGGTTTATTCAGTCTGTTGAATGTTGCACCTTTACAGCAGAAAAAAAAACAAAAACAAGGTGGAAGTGGTAATTTTGAAGATAAATGAACTTTTCCAGGCTACTTTGTTTCTCTGAAGAGACATGAAATGTTAAACTGTTTAATATCTGGAAGCATCTGTCCTTGTAGTCCAGCCTGTGGATTAACTGAGTGCTAAACTGCCATCCCATTTTCATGGAGATTAGAGAATGAACAGCGAGTGCTTAACTGTTTTGACCCAGTCTAATTTTAGAACTGCAGGATATGTAAGCAAATACTAGATGTATTTTTAAATATACATCTGCATGTGTTAAAAGAAAAACTTTTTTTTTTTTACGTAAGACCCTAATTCCATAACAACTGGACTTYTTTAGTTCAAGACAATGTAGTTCAGGAAAAGTAGTTAATTTTACAGTTCTGTGAAACCTTCAGAATGATTTATTTATGTAAAAAGGCTAGCATTTAACTTCTGTAAATTAATTAGTTTAAAATATTCAATTAGATAAATTATTGCAGTCTAACCCCATGATAATTTAGTCTCCCTTTCTGCCAGCGTGACAAGTATCTAAAACGGGACATACCGTTTCTGTGAATATCTGTAGCTCAATGTTCTGCTTTGTTTTTCTACTCAGAGTTTTAGATTCATTTTTCTTTCATGTTAAGATAGTTCTGAAGTAGTTTCCATTTTATTCTTTTTCTTGGGTAGTCAGGTGTTGTCTTCTAAAAGGAAATTTTAGATCACTTCTAAGAAGTATGTCAAGGACATTAACTTGCTGAAGATGTCTGTTGCAATGCTGCTGAGATTTTGAAGTCTTTAGTCAGCCTAAAGTCTTTCATCCACTGTTACTATTAGGAGTAAGTCACAATGGTTGAGCAATATTTTTATATTTGCTAGAGGATATAGCAACTGTGAGAATGGATAAGCAAGCATACTATCCCTCCTGTCMGTGTTTGGCACAGATTGTTCCTTTTATTTCAATTCCTGTTCTGAGATTGTATTGTTCCTTGTATTTCCATTCCTGTTCTACAATGACAGGTTACTATGCCTTACAAAATGATAATTCTTAATAACGATGAGTGATTTATTTGATGATTTACTATTTGATGGTAAGTATTGCTTAGGAGATTTTAGTGCTTATTCATATCTGTATTTTCAGTGTTGAAATGAGTAACAGAGTAGAAAGCGTCAACTCTGTTAGTCTGTAATTTTTACATTCGGGAGAGTTTTGAAGTTTTGTATGAATATTTATATCCAGTAATTTATGCTATCTTTTCTTTTTAAGGAAGATGTATTGTATCACTGAATCCAGTGCCTGTGTGACTACTTTCTTTTTTTATGGCATGACTAGGTTCTGTGATACTTTGGTATCTTTTGTGTAGGGTAACAGTGGTATTAACACTGGGAAAATTACAGAGGAGATGAATAAGATACGAATTTGAGCTGTTAGGAAGTAGACATTGTATAAACACTGCAAGATTTTTTAATTGATGTGCAGAAATCACCAAATTTTAGGTTTGGCTGATTGTTCTCATAAATTCCCATTTTCAGAAATGTAATCATGAATGCATGATCATATCATGGTGCCCTTCTCACAGTTTGTCAGGTTATGTCAAGGTGGGCTAAAAGTTCAGCCTGGGGTAGGACAGTGGTGGGTCCTAGGGATACTGCATGATCATCTCTGTGGGGAGAGCAAGTTCAAGCTGTTTTCTAGCACAGAATAAAGCAGAATAGATGTTCTGAAGTGGTTGGATCTTTGAGAAGAGGAAGCCTTTGGTAGCTATAGTCTGGGCTGAGCTGGATGGCAGCTTCTGTTACCGTATCTGTGCAGAGAGGTGCTCAGCACTGGTGGTGCTGGGAAAGAGAAGCTGTGCAGGTGTGGAACTTCTGTGTGACTCTTCTGGCAACTGCTTCTTGAAAACAAAACTTGGGAAAATCCTTTAACTCACTGATGTCAGCTAGTAAGTGACAGAAGCAGTGTAAGTTGCAGAAATAATTGGGGGAATGAACAAGTCTATCTGGTATTTAGTAATTACRTGACGGTCTTGAGGCACACTGCTGTGCTCTCAGAGTGCAGTGAGATGACTTGCTTAGGTGTCACTGGCAACTGCTGGCATCTCTTCTCCAAATTTGTAATTTGCTTGAACAGTACTTGAGGGCTGAGGCTGTGAGAGCTACACTAATGGCAGGCTTAGAATTATGCTGAGGTGACCAGCACATGGGAAGGAGCAATGTTGGTGCAGTGCCATGCTCTCCTTGCAATACCTTTTGCAGCCCCATTGTCCATGGAGCTGTAGGTTTGGTAGCTCTTGTAAACCTTCCTCTTACAGCAGCCCCAAGCACAGAACTTGCAGCAGAACTGCAAGCTGACAATATTATATGGGTTGCCAAGTGGATTGTGATTACTAATTACTGATTTGACTTACCTCAAATCAATTCAGAGGTCTATCATGTACTAAAAATCTGTATTCTGTGAAATGTGTTGATATTAATAACTGATGTTAGTAAACGTGATTCTTCATTATGTTTTGCATTGATGCTTTGAGAGTTCTTTGTCATTTTTATGATTTTAAAAGGATAACTTACAGAAATCATCTCCTGTGTATATGTTTGTACATACGTATGTGTTTGCAAGGGAAATCTTCATTATGTTTATCTTTTATTTTGCAGTCAAAACCTGTTGCATTTGCAGTTCGGACAAATGTTGGGTACAGTGCAGCTCACGATGACGATGTTCCAGTCCCAGGCATGGCCATCTCATTTGAGGCTAAAGATTTTCTTCACGTTAAAGAAGTAAGTAAAACCAGAGGAGTAAGTGAATCACTCTTTAAGGGAATATTTGAGTAATGGTGCTACTATTTTGCAATGTTGATAACACTTCACATTGCCAAAGCACTTTACAAATGTTATTTAAAGAAGGTAACAGTGTATAAGGAATTGAATGTTCTTTTAAATGCTATTCTTGTAGAAGCAATGGCACAAACTCCTTACAATCAAATTAATGAAGTTTGGAAAGCAAGTGCTTTTCTCCAAGTAAAAATCACTTATTTATAGGTTTAAAAGTCTATGTTTGACTATTCAAAGATAAAATATTTGTGGTTTTTTTCTAATCTAGTACTATGAGGGTTCATTGTGATTGATTCAGCAGCCAAGGGCTGCTTTTCTTTTATTTGTGTGACTACATCTCAATTAACCCCAAAATCCTCAGGTCTCCTTTTTTTTACTGAAGCTACTTCCCTGGCACAGACAATATTTTGTTAGCAGTTACATGATGAAGAACTGGAATGATGCTTCAAGATCATAGCAACTGTAAAAAACGTGCTTTGCATTTGCTTCATTGGTTTTCTTTTCCTGTAGTTTGGTTTTGAAAATTTTCAATTTTACAGTTTCAAACACCTAAAGTCATTTTCTTTCTCTGCTCCTTGCAAGGCAATCCCAAGCAAATAAGTTGGTAACTTTCCCATGCAGGCCCTCCTCTGCAGCCTGCTGTTCCCTTCTGAATGATTCATTTATTTTATAAGATTTCCCAGCTTCTGGTCATATTCCATTGTGGTTTGTCTCAAAATGGTCCATCTGGAAATGGAAATTTATAGCAAAAGAAATAGAAAGTTAGCTTAAGGTTGAGAGCAACCTAGCCATGCATTCTTTGCCTCATTTTGGACTATCAAAAAATCCCTCAGTAGTTATGATTGATGATGCACAATGATTCTGCCTAGTGCAGGTGCTTTGGGGAAGCAAGAAACATTCCTAATACAGAGATAGAAATGCAGGTGGACAGAGACTGAGGAAACACAAGAAATGGACTTGACTAATGATCGTAATTTTTCATATATATTAAACACATGAAAAGGGGATAATTTTGATTCAGACTGTATGTAGGGAAGGAAATATGCTTTCTGTCTGATGATAGTGCAAAACAATTGCTCTGCTCTGTCTTGTGACAAAAGCAGAGGTGAGCAGGTGAAGAGTCCTGGCCAAAGGAAACCATCAGCATTCTCCGGTGAGTCTTGAAGCACTGGAAAATATGGCTCAGTTTGGTTAGATCAAATGATTTTGTGTAGTCATCTATTCCATCTGCACTTCAAATGAGGTGGTAATCTCAGACCTTACATCGAGTGTTTCCCCTGTTTCCATATAAACCAGAAACACAGTGTTAGCAGTTTTCTGTTAACGTTTATGCTTTTTTCCTCACAGCACAACTTAGTCTCAGATGTGCGTATAAATGGGAGAATGTCAGGAAGAAAAAGTCTCCYGAACTTTTCCAGATTTCCAGAAATGCCTTGAAAGGAAGCTTAGCTCAGTTGAGTTGTTACATTGTCTGTGGCTGCATGTAGCACTGAGGGATGGAAAAATAGACTAAAATGTTTTTGCAGCCTCAGGTGTAATAAAGAGGCATTTTGTGCTGATTGCCCTTAAAAACACCTGGCTTTCTCTGTAAGCTGTCAAGGACAGTTGGTTGTCTAGTGGTGCTAGTCCAGAGATGGGTTGGGAAGGGACCCTGTGGCCAGGCCAGCTGCACCACTGGAATGGCGAGATGGGAAGGGATCCGCGAGGACTCGGACTTGGGCTTGGACTCTTGTCCTGCGTTTGGCAGCTGCTGTTGTGTCTGGGTGGGTTGAACCTCCAGAGGGTGCCCCGGGCCCAGCCCTTCCCTGCACAGCTGTGTCCTCCCCTTGCATCTTCTGTGCCATGCCTTGCTCGCTCTCCAGGGCTCTGTATCCCACCAGGCATTGCTCCTTCAGTACTTTTGGTCCTCCCTACAGTTAGTGCTGGGAGAACTGAATGGTCCAAACTTTAATTATTTATGCAGATTAAAAGAAAAAAACCCACATTTGACTACAAAATGCAGTGTTGCTATTATGTTTTATGCCTAATTTGTCATTAAAAATAAAGAAACCTAAGTTAATCTCCAATAACTTTTGCCTGCATAATGATGCCATACTGGATCAATGCTGTCCTCTTCTTGTCTGCAAGAACTGTTCACCAATTTGTGCTGCTGAGAGGGCTCAAACAAGAAAAACCTCTGTTCAAAATGTACATGGACAATGGTGAAAAGTACTGCAGTGATTCAGTATGAAGGAAATTTATGTTCATTATTAGGTTACGTTAATTAAAACTCAGTACACATAAAGATGAAGGATTCCTTCCTGCATGAAGAAACTGGTGCATCATAGTAACTTCTAAACCTTTTGAGGCTTTAGTGCATAGTCATAATTTTACTTTGGGTTTAATTCATATTTGTGTTTCCCTGGCACTCCAAACACAGATGAATTACAGAGAATCACTCACCCCAGCCAGCTTGAGAGCTGGACACCTCACTACCAAGATTTCCAAAAAAATTTAAAATCAGAAAGTATTATGGTGTGGTATTATTCACTTATAGAAGCATCTTATGCTCTTCATATGCTGACACAGCGTTTATCTTTGAGACTGCAGAAGTAAATTCCACATGCTTTTATTTCTTTATGAAGAAAAAATTCCTATGGATTTAGCATTTCTATCACTTCTGATAAAATTAATATTTTTGCGTAGTAATCTGTTATACTGTAGGACAGCATAAAAAATAGTGGCTGTTCAGATTTTAATTTAATGGTGGTTTTTAATTATCTATCTCTTCCTTTTACCAAGTTAATGATTTAGTTAGCCTTTTGCAATGAAAGGTTATAATTTTAATAATACATTTCCATCTAATACAGCTTTGAGAAACTGCTATTCCAGATTAGCTCCCTATTAAATGCTGGTATTCTTACTCATAARGGATGAATATTATAGATCTCCTTATGTTTTATGAGCTTAAAAGTGCTTTTATTTGAATCTCTATTCTTTGTTAGCTAAATATCTTATGGTTGATTTCAAGCATCATGAGATTTCTATAGTTGCCAAAGTGAAAGATAATACTGCAATTTAGGTTGTGTATCAATGATCCACCAACGATGGCAGAATTACTTTCTTTTTATGGGAGCCCACACATTTTACATGTTTTATTCCTAACTGTACACTTGTTAAAGCTACTTATTAAATAATTAAATATGCTCTATAATATCTACATTAATAGCTTCAGATTCAAGAAGGCAACTTCACATTCAGGTGTTCTCTTACAGTTTCAGAAGTATTCCAAATTATCCAAAGTTCATATTTGATGGTAGTTATTCCCATGGAACACTGAGAGTATTGCATGTGGGGACATACATGAGTGACCTATTCTCATTCAAAAATGGTGAATAAATAAGAATCGAAAGAGCAAATAGTTCTGCTCTGTAGACCTCTGCAAAACAACCAACCTCCCCCACACACGGATGGGTGTGTGTGTATGAAAAAACGTATTGAATTAGAGTAGTCAATATCTCATATTTAATATAGCTGAAATTGAGTTAATTGGACTATCTGGTGGACTTGTGTAAATGTTAGGTTGTTTTAGTTATCCAAAGATATCTGCTCCTTGTGGATCTGTCATAGTAAGTTTAAGATGCAGATCACATGATCTATCTGCAGTAGAACATATATAAGCAGCAGAATTCAGTCGTATTTGAAAAAATTCTATTGGGAAGTGAAGGAATTTGAGAAGTAGTTTATTTTAATTTAAATCGAGAACGGAATAAAATGGAATAAGAAAAATAGATTATTACAGAGCCATAAAAATTTTAGCACTAGGTGAGAGTAGATCAGAAGTCTCTGCTGTCCACCAAGGACAAGTGTGAAGGGAGAACAAAAGCACCTCTTATGTATGAGGAGACAAGATTGTGAAGCAAGAAAAAATAAAGATGTTGAAATGGGTAGAAATGAAAACCAAGGAGAAACATGAAGTCTATGAAGGAAGRTTTCTGCTTAACCACTGTAGATTTTAATAATTTGAAAGGAATAATTATTTTAATGTATTTCTGATATTACCACAATTCTTTATAGACATAATAACGGAGCACAGTGACTAACTGCAGGGAAGAATAACAAAAAATGGCATAGCTGCAAATTAAAACTAATAACAAAATGATCCCAGATTCATTATTTTCTTAGTATCTTTCTTAGTATCTTACTTTTTTTCCTTTTTTTTTTTTTAATCTGTAGAAATTTAATAATGACTGGTGGATAGGACGATTGGTAAAAGAAGGCTGTGAAATAGGATTCATACCAAGCCCAGTCAAACTAGAAAACATGAGGCTGCAGCATGAACAAAAGGCAAAACAAGGAAAATTCTACTCCAGGTAATAATAAGAAAGTATTTAAAATAGTAGCATTGTCTGTGGCACAACCTGGAAATTAATGCTGTGTATCGCTCATATATATGCTTAATTGTTGTTAATGGCAGCTACAAACATTTTTAATCAATGAATGAATTAATATATAATTAATTATGTATTATAGAATATATAACATTTTTTATATATTATATTGTTAATTGATAAGCTAATTAGTGTCATTGCTATTTGAGAGAAAAACTAGGTATTTAGATTGGTGATTTGTGGTGGCCTACAATGGATATTTTCTGCTTTTTTTTGTAAAATATTTGCTAATATACATTGCAATAAGTACATTCACTATATGCAAATTTTAGACTTGAAATTGATTTATCTAGATTCTGTAGCATTTGTTACTTGTTTTGGTGGTCTTGCTATTTCTAAACACGTTTAAAGCTCATTTTAGAAATGACAGAAAATGTTAAGATGAATTTATTCGTAAGGCAAAGCTGGTGCCTGTTAGTTAGCTCGTAGGGAAAAAATAGTCTTGTCAAATTCATTGCCTACAAATACAGCTTTTAAGAACACTACATTTTATGATGGGAGTTTCATGTCAAATTGTTTGTTATCTCTGACTGCAGCCATCATTGCATAAGAAAAAAGATTTAGTATCTAGGATTCTGAACAATACTGCCAGATAGTAGTAATGTCATCTTTACTGTAGAATTCTTAATAAAGTAGTTTTCTAGTAACATATGTGGAAGCAAATGTCACTTGTTTCCCTTTGGGTATAAAGAAAACAAATATTCCCAGTGTATCTGAGTGGGATGGACATAGGAACCATTTGAGGAGTTAGAAATGCTTTCCTATCTCAATAGGAAGGGCAGCAGTCTACAGAGGGACATGTCTACAGTAGGACGCCATGATTCTGCAGTGCTCAGCTGCATTCACCAGCTGTGAAATGCCTTCCCCATGAGTGTGCCGTCCTCAGCAGAAGGATGCTGGATTCCTTATTCCTCTTGTGACACTTCTGATACAGCCAGATCTGTCCCAGTGATTTGGTTTCTTTCCAAATCATAGAGGCTTCCATTCTCCAGAACTTCTCACTGAAGATAACATTGTCGTACACCACAAATGCGTTAACTTAGTGCTTATTAATATTTTAAGATAGAGAAAGTGGAAACTAGTACTATCACATGAATTATTTGAACACTGAAATAACCTCTCTTACATTCTTTTCAGAGCTTTTCTCATTATGGTAACTGAAATAAAATGACTAGAAGTATTGTTTCATTTTCACAACTTGGATAGCTTTTCACAAAGCAGAACCTGACAAAACCTTAGACTGCTTTAACTTTCTTTGAGAGACTTTTTTTCCTAAATGCTGTATTGTAATGAGAAAGCAAAAGAATTTGTACTTCAATTAAACTGAAAAGATGATAGACAACCACTATCTCATCTTCATTAGGACTTTATCAATAACTCCTCAGTTAAAGGAAACAGATATGCTCACTGGCTTAAGAATTAGTCTTAGTAATGGGTAGTAATATTAATAATTATATACCAGCAGCCATATTAATAACTGAATTGCATTAAGATCATGAGGTAGTGAGAGCAGCAGAATGAATTGCACAGCAGCACAATGAGAATGTGAATCTCATTTTGTGTGAGATGTATATTTTATACTGCTGCCAGAAATACTGTTTATCTCACAGCTAGCACCTCATTTAGAAGGCAGGTAATAAATAAACAAACTAGAATAAATACTGAGAAAGCTACAGAACTTTAAACTAATTTATTACTTTACTCCAGTAAATCAGGAGGAAATTCTTCATCCAGTTTGGGTGACATCGTTCCTAGTTCCAGAAAATCGACGCCTCCATCATCTGGTGAGTAGGTTGTGAATCCTTTGGTAAAGAGACTCATGAACCTAATCTGTTAAAATTCATATACATTTAGTCCTATTTTTCCTATTCCCCATTCTTCATAGGTAAAACCTTGGTGTTGTGTTACCATGTAAGGCTGGTTTGAGTAGGTTTGAAGTAATGGAGTCAATGCCAGCAAATTCAGGCAATGACAGGGCTGTTAATGCACAAAATTCCCTCATTGCTTTTACCATGGAGTTTTGTAGCAAAGACATAATAGATTCATGGGACTACATTACAGTAGGATAGTTGAAGACTTGGTCTGGTCTGAACACTTCTACTGAACAATAAATACTTTCTGGTACAGGAGAAAAAGCAGCAATAAAAATAGAGGTTCTTGAGAGGTTCCTGCAGTAGCATCAAGAAAGGCATTATTTTGAAACATCAGTAACGTTTAGTTTCACAACTCTGATAATGAGGATGTGCTTCGCATAATTCTAGGATATTGGATATTTTTTGCCTTTGACAAATTTTTTTGTTACTACTGTTTTGTATTTAGAGCATCAACAAATATATTTAACTTTAGTTAGGTTGGATTCAAGAGCCATGAAGCAAATACACTGCGAGCAGGTGGAGGATGCTGGCATTGGCTCCTTGAAAAAAGCATAGCAGAAGATGACAAAAAAAAATTCTACTGAATTCAGCTGCTGTGTTGCTGGATGTTTTATCTTCTCATGTACATTTTGAATACCTGAAAGCAGAAAATATTAATGAATGTTGCTAGTACCTTGTCTACTGGGCCAAAGACATATTTTTTCCAATCATATTAATTTATATGAAGTCTGGTCTACAGAGCAGGCCTCTTAAAATGAGCCTGAAGATTTTAAAGTATTTACGTGGTCATTTAAGAGAGAGACAGAGAAATTCAATCATGTTATGGTAGTAGCTTGATTTGGTTAAATTAATTGAAAAATACATCTGTCTTGTGAAACTATGAATTTGTTAGTAACCACCAACTTTATTACAATTGCAGTTTGTTTATCAAAATTCCATTTCAGTTTCACTTGAGTTCTCTTTTTTTCTGAAAATATTTTCTTAGTTTACTAATATAGTCTGTCACAAATGTGTAGAACACAGCTTAATCTTTTATTTTATGACAGCTTTAAACTGGCATGTTTACTGTTAAGGCCAACTTTTTCAACAAATGCATTTTTGTAGTAAAATTGTCTGTGAACCCATGTTGTAATTTTATAGTTAGGGCATCTGAAATGCTGCAATATTATTTTCTATCAAAAAAGCACTTGAAGATCAGTACATATATTTCCAGAATGTTGCACAGAGTTTAGAGCACAGATAGCACCTACGTTCCYGGATGACTGATTGCCAGCTCTCCTCTAATTTTCATTGTATTGAATCATTTCTTCAGACAGTGGTTTTCAGAAACGTGCTTTTCTAGAGAAAGAAGGAAATCTGGTACAGTTTATTCAGTTAAGTGAAGATTTGSAAAATACATATCAATAGTGCACGTTAGCTTATTCTGTAATTGCAGGATTTCAAGCCTTTTTTTGGCTTTTCCTAAGACATCATAAGAAAGGTGAAAGAGGCATAGTTTGTGACTAACACAAGAAATCAAGTGATTTTGAAGTACAATTCAATTATTATTCCCAGACCTCCTCTTTTTGAAAATATAATCAATTACAAATACATAAATTATTTAATGAGTTGAAGAATATTAACAAGTTAATTTTATTTTTTGATTCTGAGTCAGGGATGTTTTTTTTCAATATAAAATAGTGCCACAGAAAAACCAAACCGAAACAAACCTGCAAACAAGATGAAGACCCAGTGAAAAACAAATGAAAGGGAGGCTCATATCCATTTAAATAATCAATATTATATTGATATAGTAAACAATCCATACAGTCCTTACAGGCCACCAAACTGGGTGAGGATAATGCTGAAAGTGACTGAAAAAACCCCAATGAACTAAAGATAATTAACAGTAAAAGAACTGTCACAGGAGATGTTACATAGTGTGAGGACTGAGAATGCTAAAAGGAGATGTTGGTGTCTTAGCTGATCAAATTCTGTATTTCTTTCTTACAGGAAAAGCTTAAGAAACCTGATTTTTCTTTACTGATAATTTTAGTTGAACATAGAACCGAAGGAGTTTTAATATGCCTTATTATGAGTGATTTACAGCATCTGTGCTGGCCTGTATTCAAGACAAGATAATATGTTCTTTTTATACTTATGAAGAGGATGAAGGAACAGTGTTGCTAGAAGAAAATGTTACATGATTTCTGTGGCTGTTTTTAGGAGCAGGTTTATAGAAACAGGATGCGGATCTACTCACTGGGTTTTTCCTGGGAAGGGCAGGCTCAAAGGCACAGTAACTCAGGGAATGTCAGGCATCAAGGCATTAGATCTGTGGATAATTCAAATGGGAAAATGAACTTCATGCAAACAAAAGAGATCGCTGCCCCAAGTGTCTCTTAAATCAGTAGCTGCACGTAGGCTTGACAGAAATATTTATTTGTTACATAATTTAATAGCACATGCCACTGTATTAGTTGATGTCCCACTCATGAAGCAGATGAAATCAGGTCACTAAGATGGTTTCATAATAGTTTGCAATGATTAATTAAGGGTTTTGATAAAGTCAATGCAAACGATTCTGCTTACAGATCTATTTAGGGTTAGACTCAGTTTGACATAATGGCACGGAGAGAGAAACGTGTGTTACCAGAGGGAGTGAAGAGCTGGGTAAGATCTTCGCACACGAGGGTGATGTTGTACATGTTTGTGGTTCATTTGGTGCATCTACATGCTTTCTGAAGACAAATTTAAACCACTACTTAAGATCAGGCTTGATCATTGTAAACAGGAAAGGTTTTGTTTTGTTTGGTTTTGTTTTAGATGTAGTTGGGAGGTATCTGTTGTACTCAGTATTCAGGATAATATGGTTTTGCATTTTGAAAATGTATTTCTTACTGAGTCTGTGAGGATTCTGGTTGAAACTGTTATTACTTACTTGCTAAAAAGGGTAAATACTTTATGGTTATGGTATAAACATTGTTTGTTACATATTCTTTTGGGGTAGAGATTGAACAGCAATCGTTTATTGTACTCACTTCCATTTTGCCCTGCCTACATCCTCACTCTTTACAACAGRATCCATGTCTCTGAGCCAAGCTGGGATAAATTTCCTCTCTTCTGCTATCCATTCTTTTTAGTTTTCACTATTAATAGATCTGGGTTTATTATTCCTAATAAACTTATCCTATAAGTACGATGCATTTTTAGTTAAAGAGATTAAAAATGCCAATTGTAGTCCATCCTGAGATAAATGTAGATATCATTGTTCCAATATCAGGGTGATTTTGTCTTCAAAAGTGATTTTTCTTCTATTTATTTCCTGTAGACACCATAGCGACATTTCAAATTTCAGTTGATGATACCCATTTTCAATTAGTGTTCATTGCTATAAAACAATCCAAATGTTGTTGACCAAGTTCTGTTGTTTACATTGGTGAAAGTCTTATCTATTCCAGTGAATACTTTGGATTTACACTGGTGTAACAAGAACAAACTTGGCCATTGGTCTGTTTTGTAAATGTTACAGCAGCTGTTACAGATTGCCTTCTGTCTTCTAATCCTAATGTACTGCTCCTTTAAATTTTTCCCTGTGTTTTATTGTGTTTTGTTCTCATGGTTGATTTTTAATTTTTTATTTATTTATTTATTACTCTGGACAGTTTTATTTCTCTTTACCTGTAATTTCCTTTTTAACCTGTCTTTACTTTCCCTGTCATCTGATAATTCTGAATTGTTTGTCTGTATATAGCTATAGACATAGATGCCACTGGCTTAGATGCAGAAGAAAATGATATTCCAGCAAACCATCGGTCCCCCAAACCCAGTGCAAACAGTGTAACATCACCCCACTCCAAAGAGAAAAGAATGCCCTTCTTTAAGAAGGTAACACCGACTTCCAAGCTCCCATCTGTCCACCTGCTCACCTGCACTGCGTCACATTTCTAGTCCTGTTAAGTGTCTGCGTCCTTTGAC
Organism: Amblyornis subalaris; assembly: GCA_018881555.1. NCBI lineage: Eukaryota > Metazoa > Chordata > Aves > Passeriformes > Ptilonorhynchidae > Amblyornis > Amblyornis subalaris. Next base: position 3,591,192 of record JACAXG010000047.1, on the reverse strand, counting down.
AAGCCAATAACATGCATGCTTTGTTGTTCTTTGTTTCTTTTCCATGCTGCTGTAGCTAAGCAGAAGCAGAAATCGGTAAGTTTATATCGACATTGCCCGTGTTTATCCTGCCACTGGCATCATTAGCATTATTACTCCAGATTAACAATGCAGCTATTCTAGAATTAAGGATGAAGAGATGTATTGAGCTGATAGTGGATTCATTACAGGAAAACAGGCAAAAGTTCAATGCATCTGTGAAATGCTGCTACAGTACTTATCCTTTTTGATGGAATAATAGGACACACTTAAAAGGCCTTCTAAACATTTGAGAAAATAATTTCTAGCAAATATAATGCACCTCTCTAGTGCATGTTTATTCTTTCTATATCTTTCTCAAGTTTTCTGGTTTTTTCTTTATTACTCAGTCTATTGAAATCATTATTGAAATCTATCAAATACTCAGTTTGGACTTAGAAAACAAATTGTCAAAATCGTTGTATTTTTAGTTTAGTCTGTACTTAAGCTTCTAATTCACTAGGTGCAAAATCTGCAAGTGTGCAAGACCAATGGAGATCCTCAGACTTGTTTTGACAGTTTACTTCAAGTTTTTCCTGTTATCGTGTATGAATTATCAGCCAAATGTTCTTACCATCCATCAGTGAGACTTTTTTAGTATCTCAGCTATTGGAAATGGTACTGGTGGTTCCCAGGAGAGCCAATGTCTCTCCATAGATAACCCAGATAACTACAGAATTATGCAATTGGCATCCTGTTGCAAAAAGCTGCAATATGTTTCTAGGACCTTTTCTGGAATAAGTTAGCAAGACATTAGGTAGCAGCCAAACTGTGCAGTGCAATACATTTTAACTTTTTTTGTTTTAAAATCTTTAGTCTTCATAGTTCTTATTCATTTGGTTTTAACTACTCACTTAAATCTACAGGTAATAACAGACTTACAGTGCTTAGACAGTGCCAAGTGACATTGTTGTCTCTGCTGTGGATGCTCTCATTTTTAATAAATAGATCTTTGTTTCTGTCTCTCTTTTCTTGAACTCTTTTAAATAGTACTGAATCCTTTTCATTTCCAAAGTCACCACTATTGGCTTCAGTATGGTCTGTTAAATTTGTTGTGGAAATCAACAAGAGGTTCTTGCTTCTGAGTAATTTCTTACTTAATCATATTTATAATTGGATAAAAATTATAAGGAAGAATAATACATGTTGACATGTATTGGATGCTGTCTGCATAAGCACCTTCAAAGGTGCAGCTTCTAGATGAACCATCTTAGACCTGGATGGTGGTTAGTCCCACCTCTTTCTTCCACTCTGTGGTTCCTCTTCTTTTCCACAGCAGAATCATTACTGGTGTTAGTGGGGTTTGTAATACTGACATTTACAGTAAGTACTGGATGGCCATCCCAAAGTAATCTACATAGTCAAACCACTGAGTAAAAGCCACATGGTCAAAACTGCTAGTTTTTATTCTGAGTTCATATTTGAACTTGAATCTGCAATGAAAGCTGTACTGAAAGCTGATGTATAGTTCAGTGGCAGTCTCTTAGAAAATATTAGATTCTCTAATGCTAAATTAAAGAACTTTAGTGCTTCCATTAGATAACTTTTACTCAATTTTCTGCTGACAGCTTCATTATTTCAAGCTGTAAAGATTAGAGAAAAAAAACGCTCGTTCCAACAGAGCAGATTTTAAAAATATCCCATATTCCATCAAATAAGGTAATTTCTGTGCTTGCCCTGATTGTCAAATAGCTGGTTAACTTCTAGCATGAATGCCTTTGGTTAAGTCAGCCACATTAAGACAAAGATCTGTTGCATCAAGACACTCATGCTAAAAGCACTTGCACAACTGTAATGAATTTTTCTTCGAATCTGTTTCTAATATGCTTATCAATTATTAAAAATGTTACCAAGAACAGTGGAGGACTGCATTTTGGTACGTGCACAGCAGGGTTTTGCTATGAAATGTGTTGAGTCAGATGCTGTACTGTAAAATAAATTCGTTTCACATGCTTATGATGCCTTGGGCACTGGTATTCATTCTTATGTTATTAATTATCCGGTGAAACTATAGGTAACAAAAACTAAATTACATTGAAGAACACTCACAAAAATGTTTTCTGTGTTTTAGACTGCTTTAGAGAATTTTAGACTGCTTTAGACTGCTGCTTGTGTAGCATTGTGTGCTGTCACTGTATTAATGTGTGTCTTTGTGGGTTTGTGTTTTGGAATGTGTATACTTAATGTTATTTTGAAACACCTTGGGATACATTGGGTACTGGAACAATGAAGAACGTCTGTATTCTGTGATCTTGACTGATGTATTTGTACTATGTAAGCATTTGAAAAATAGATCTGGCATTTCTTTTTCCATATCACCCACACAGTTCTGGATTTGGATTTCAATCATTTCTTCCCAAGACAAAGACAAATCAAAACCTCCCTTATGAACAAAAAACCTCTTTCTGATAAGACCCCGTTCTTGGTGATATAYATTGAGTAGCCATTTATTAAAGAAGAAAAAATACCAAACCAAACCGTTTAGTTTTCTTTATATTGTATTGTGATAACAATATAAAATTTTGGCAGTCTTTGGAAGGAGGCAATCTTTTCATCTTTGTATGTTAAAATACTTTTTAGAAATTGTGCATGATACATCAGTTGGTAATTTGGTAAATATGGTACTAACRGGATACGTTCTGGGGTGGTGACAGGAACTTCCCAAAGTGGAAGGAATGCTATCCCAAGCTCTGTTTATGATAATTTTATAGAAATACTAACTTGATCAGTCATTATTTTGATTTAATTTGCAACTGAATTGTGGGTGCGAATGTGGAAGTCAGACTATGAGTGCTGCCATGGGAATTTGCAATGATGTCACAATGTTTTGTCAAGCAGTGGGCAGATCTGAACATTAAAAAAAAGATGTGTTATGCTTTTCCCATCCCTTTTTGTTTTATTTTTCTCTTTCATAATTTTCCTACATAAAATTTCTGTCGGAAACAGATGTCACGGCTCTAGAATTAATCATTTCAATTCATTAGTTGTTGGAAATAACCTTTTCAATCTACCAGTTAGGAATTATGCAGTGGGACATGTGCATAACCCAGAATAAGGCTTTTGTAACTATCCAGAGTAAATGTGAAAACAGTAGAAAAACCTAAAGTCAAAGAAAAGCTTTTTCAAAAGAAGTCTCTGAACCTCTTACCTTGTGCTACCAGTTTTTGGGAAAAGTTGATTAATCCGAGATTCCTGTGTTGGTGACATCACTGGAAATTCAGTGTTCCTGATACTGTGAACAGCATATAACRCTTTCTCTAGGTGCTGTGGTGCTCAAAACTTTTTCTGTTTTGCAGACAGAGCACATCCCTCCCTATGATGTAGTGCCTTCTATGCGACCAGTAGTTTTAGTGGGGCCTTCTCTGAAGGGATATGAGGTAATTGATTGTTGTTAATGGTTTCATTTTTGCCAAAATACTGTGCTTCATTTGTATTTGAAAATTTTTTMTCATAGACAAACATCAGACAGTTTTTACTCCTACTGAATAGCTGCTTATTTGTATTTTACTTCATGTCAGAATTGAGATTAAGAATAAATTGCATTGCAATCCATTGTTCAGATATAAGATTTTCTGTCAGCTTTATTATATAATATTATTGGCATCAAGTATTATGAATTTCCTGTGTGATCTTAATTTGTTGTTTGTTTGCTTCTAGGTAACAGATATGATGCAAAAAGCATTATTTGATTTTTTAAAACATAGATTCGAAGGGCGGTAAGTACTTTGCAATGCAAATATACTTCAGTTCAGGTTCCATTTAGGTACTACCAGGTTTTTAAGAAATAATAACCTTGTAGAAAATTAGAAATGAGAGCTAATTCCTTGATTAGTGGACTATAGCGTGGATTGGAAGTTTCCTTGACAGAGCACACAGAGGCCGTGTTGCAGTGGGAAATGTTCCGGGGCATATATTTGTCGAGAGTGGAAAAAAGGATGTCTTCTTCTTGATGACTGTGACATTCACACTCCAAATTGCTAGATATTTACCTACAGATTAAAAAGTTATTTTAAGTATTTTTCAAGTGATATCAATGCTTCTGAGGTTTTGAGCAAACTGACAAGAGCCACGGTTCCTCCTCAACTCTAATTCCTTACTTGGCATCCAACTTGGAAAGAGTGATATGAGATTCAGACTATCTGGTGTATGGGATTGTCAAAACTTTTGATCCCTCAAGGCAGGAGCTCGGTTTGACAGTAGTTCTGGGCTCTGTAGTGGGAAGTTTCAAAAGGGTTGGGATGAGGGATCGGGGCAGTCCCCCACCTTGCTGAAATATGGTCACCCTTGGTAGCAGACAGGCTGCATTCGCTGGGTTCTGATCTGAGCAGTTACGGCACACTGGGCCAGTGGGATCTGTATTTGAGCCTTCAGGCATTATTGTAGTACAGATGTCCAATGATAGTCTGTCTCTAAAAGCAGCGGCGTGATCTGTAACTCCAACATCATGGACCCATGGAGCACAGATACCAGGTGCATTCGCCAGACATAATTATATYGGTTTTGGATCAAGTTTCAGATTAATATGTACTAATGGGTTGATATTGGGAGGGAAAATTGAGAAAACAGGAAGATCTTATTATAAAATCTGTAACTTGAAGGAATGTTCTATGTAGTTTGGAAGTGGATAGATCCACACTATTCTGTGTGTCATGTTGCTGCCAAAACTTTGAAGAGGGAGATTGAGGTTTTTTGTCAATAGCATCAGCTCTTTAAAATACCAGGCATTGTGGTTTTAAGCTGGTGGATTTTCTCAGTCAGAATAATGATGTCAAGACCTAACCACTTTAGTAGCCCTTCTTTATATTAGTCAGGATTGTCAGACCCTAGATACATACCTTCAGAATTGGAAGTTAACGAAACAGTTGTTGCAAGCAGAAAAAAATTATTGCATCTTTAAGTATTTTAGAGCATGTCTGATTTTCAGTTGTAGATCCAATTGTGGCAGGGTGAATCCACAAATATTCCAAATACAATTGATGTCTATAGTAGCAGATTTTAAGCATCCCAAACTTGAGTAGCAATCTGAATTGGTACTCAAGGTCCTGAACAAATTTGTACCCGAGGTTCTCAGATTCATGCTACTGCTTTCAGTTGCCACACTGCTGTCYCTGCTTTCACTGCAATTGTTTTGCAATATGAACCTACATTCCTTTGTTTTGAGAACAGACTTGGCCTTCCTGATGTGACGTATCTCAAAAGACATTAAAAAGTCCTTAGAAAGACATTAAAAGGTCTTAAAATTAAAAATAGCGTTTTTGATAGATATACAGACTGATAAATCTAGCATTGTTCAATATACCATAATTGCATTTAAAAAGGCAAAAATTTTCTGTTGCATGTAGGAGGGAAGACTGGCAAGAAAAAAATCCAAATCAAAACAAAAAACCAAAAAGCTGTAAAAGTTTGTAGTGTCCATCCATTAGCAAATAAAGATAGCAAAAGAGTATCCCAATAAACATGTTTGATGGAAGACCAATGGCATTATCTGTGAGGAGCTGTACCAGAAATCACAGTCTTTGGTTATGTTTTTAGTTTAAGTTAAATCACGTCTAGATTTCCAAAATTATATTACTAATCAGTATTGCACAAATAATTCTGTTTTTTCATATTAACTTCTGGCTCTGTTACTTTTTTTAGGGTTTTAGATAAGTGAATACACGTTGAGTTCATTGGGAAATGGCCTTTTGGGTTACATTTCAGATGAACAAACAGCATCTGACAGTGCTTGCTAGAAAGGAGCCTTCCCTCTTCTTAGCAAATCCATTTCCTCCTTTTAAATCGCAAGGAAAATCCTACAAGGAAGAACAAGGGAATATCATCAGTCTGATTTAACTCTCAGCACTGGAAAAATGTGACCTCTAAACCTCATTAGACCAGAGAGTTTGAAAGGGAACTTAAGGGTGCATTTTGACCCTGTAAAGGAAAACAAACCAAAGTAACTATTTTCCTAGGAAGAAGAATATGCAGAAGGTTATGTAGCAGGTCAGTGCAAACAACTGAAAGTAACCACTTCTTTCTTGGCTTATCTTTTCTCATGAACACAAAACTGAGCCTGCCAGATAGTCAGCCCAGAGTTTTCAAGTATGTGCTTCTCCAAGTTACAGTTCCCATTTTTAGGTGGCTAGCATATTGCTAGCATGGATCTTTCTGGAAAATTATAGGTAGGTCTTGCACTCTGTTAAAAAAACACATGCGAGTAAACTGAACAGTAAAGACCAAAAAAACCACCAAACCAAACAAAAACCCCTATACTGCTGTACTAGTTTCCGTGCTAAGCCTTACCTTTACCATTTAATTCTGCATATCCCTATATGTCTTATATGTATGGCTAAAGTAAGCCARGTTGTCACTCAGTACTGGTCAAGAACTCAGGGAAAAGAGAAACCATCCTGTTCATACTGGGGATACTGGTGCAAAGTCAGACCCTCATCAGACCTGGAGACCTCAGGGAAGTCCCACCTTCTGCAGCACATCTCAGACCTCTTCCTGCCTCCCTGCTCCCTAGGCACGTGGAGGAGGATGTCTTATCAACAGTTATTGTAGGAGTATTGTTTAGATAAAGTTTCTTCTCTGTTCACATTGTGCAAAGCATACTGTGCTGCTGAGAACTTATTTTCCTGTAGTCTTAGCCATCTTCTAGTGTCAAACAAGAATTCTTCCCTGAAAGATAAATAACGTTCAGTACTATTTTACTGTATTTATTTTGCAGTATATCAATTACACGAGTCACAGCAGACATCTCGCTTGCCAAACGCTCAGTATTAAACAACCCCAGTAAGCATGCGATAATAGAGCGATCTAACACGAGATCAAGCTTAGGTAAGTACCTGCAATGATGCTCTCTACAGATTGCCTGTAAAGTGTGCTGCTCTCAATTCATATGTGTAAGCTAAAAATAGCCTTCTCTCTGCTGTGAGAAAATCACAATTCCCATAATTCAGAAATCCTGGCACTAGAAATCATTTTAAAATCACTATCAGGTAAACTTCCTATAGTGCTGATTTTGGTTTATTCTGCTTATGCTGTTTTCATGTTTTGCTGTTTGCCCCAGTGGGGAGAAGCAGCCATCCATATAAAATCTGAAGATATGTTCTTCTAGTTAAATAGAAGTGACACTTTTCAAATACTTGGAGTTATATGGATATTATTGATAATATGCATTATTTTTGATGAGATTACTTGTAGTGATAGCTACTGATACGAGGCCTGAAAAAGTTATTGAAGTACACGTTTTACGAATTGTGTATCAATTTGAACTAATCTAAGCTTAGTATGAAAAAAGAAGGATGCAAAAGGGGAGATGTTTTTAAAAAATTGTGTAGCTACATTCATAGCATATATCTCTGTCATCTTACATGAGTCTTTTTGTACTGAAGCTTGTCCAGTTGTATAAATAATTAAACATTTATTACTCAGAAAGAAAAATCAGCTTGGCTGGGAAGTTGTAAGTAAATGTAACCATCTACAGTACAGATGGCTACACTGGAGCTTGTAATCCCAAGGTGTCCTTAGGGAGGAGAAGGTGGTCATTTCAGAGTCTTAATTCCTGACTGCCTTTGCCTTTCCTCTAGTGCAAGGTGTATTATATCCAAGACTCTGCTGCTACCACTGGTGCATTCGCTGTGTAGAGACACCTGGAGATAGCCAAGAGGTCTAGTGGAAGGTGCCCTGCCATGGCAGGGGGTTGGAGCTAGATGATCTTTAAGGTCCCTTCCAACCCAAACCATTATATGATTCTAAGATGAATCCTGCCAGGATTCTACGTGCTYATGTAAGGGCATTCAGCTGAATGCGGGACACGAGTCCCATAACAAATCCTGTGCAAGTCTCCAATCAAATACAAAAAAAAGAGGAACTTGCTACATCACAGATGAATGCTCCAGTCATGATTCTACCTTTACAGTGCTTCCTCTTAGTAGCCTTTGAGAGAGCTTGGTTTCCCCTGAACACAGCATTGTATCTTGAAAAATTGTAAATTTTGTGGGAAAAGAAAGTAGTTTCATTCGYCCTATTAAATAAGTTCTTTATCAGTTTTGTTACAAAAAATTTCTAACAGCATCTGAACTGTGACTGGGTATTTAACATTTGCCTAATATGGCTGTCCTTCTTAGAATAAGCTTCTCTACCTTAAAAAGTTTGGCTTCCCTTTCTTGAAAATTTGTTTCTTAAAACCTTGCTTTCACCTATATGGAGGCTGTGAATTTTTGCTTACAAATACTCTGTAGCTTCTAAGTGTGCCTTATTTTAAGTGTTTTCAAATATCGAAATGAATTGTACTGTAACAACATAATTAATATCTTTACACATAAGAATATTCTTCTATGTGAATTTCAGTCTTGTCACCAAAGTCTACGTAATAATCTAATGAAAAGATAAAGTGTCACTTATTTTGAATAGGACTGAAAATTGATAATAAGTATGGAGGTCAACCAGTCATGGAACAAACAGAATCATGATGATTAAGTTCCAAGCCTGATCAGCAAAGCTTGTGCAATTTTGCAAGTACTGCACAACTATATGCAGCAGTAAAAGCATATCATCTATTCCACATGCTRAGATATTCTCATATATATGAAACAGCTATCACAAAAATGCATACAGGGAAAAAAATAAAAAAATAATTAAATGCTGCCAAATCTTGTACACCTTTATCTCATGTAGAACTTTACCCTTGAGAGYATCAACCTCTTTTCTTTGTGGGAAGGTACTTTTTTTAAGATGGAAGTTCTGACAGAACCTCAGTTTGAGACACCCAAAAGATGACAGTGATTATGTATATATGCAAATATGTAGATAGATAGGTAGATATGTCTCTCTAGTTTTTGTAATAGGTAATTGTAATATTAACTAAGATTTCCTGCTACATATCAGGTTTTCAGTTGCTTATAATTGTTCTAAAAATTAACTGATATATAAAATAACTTTGAAGTATCTTGTGAAATATTAGAACAACTGGGACATTTTAACAATGAAGTTAGGGCAAAAATTAATTTTACCTATGCTAAAATATTCTCAAACTCTTTTCTTTCAGCAGCTGTAAAAATTCCATAGTATTAGTAATTTAGCAAATTTTGAAATTTGGTAGTGAATTGAACAAAATTCCAGTTACATGTTYCTGGGCATTTTTTATGAAAATAATGAGGAAACTTGACCAAAATGTTAGAATCTGCCGTTAACACATGCCAAGCTTTGCATCTGAATTGCTTAAAGACTCAGCTTTCCTTGGGCAAGGTCCAGCAATGATGCTGAGCAGAACCTGCTCCCAGCAGACTGAATCAGGGCAGCCAAGCAGAACTGAAGTGGAAAGATGCTCATCTTTCAACTTGCAATCCCTACTTTGCTGTGCAGCGTGGAGTAAGGAATGAAGTAAGGAATAAAAAGTTGTTTACTTTAAAGATGTTCACCTGGAAAAACAGTGGCTGGCCAGGCTAAACAGGAAGGCAAGTAGTGAAAATCCRTTATGGAAAAGGTTGGACTTATGGAGAAGGAGTTTGGGATAATCGAACCCACTGATACAGCACCTCCAGGTCTGTGCTCTAGGCAGAGAGTAAACCACTGGAGGACAAAAACCAGACAGGGAGTAAGGGAGGGAAGTGATGTGGCAGCAGTGTTGGGAGGAAAACAGATAAATTAAGCTGGAGTCAGAAAAGGTAGCTGTTTTTGTAAGACACTGGGAAAACCCTTGTGCAATGCTAAAGAAAAAGTACAAGATGTATTACAGCCTGTTCCCTTGCTTACCTGCAGTGTACATCAAGGCAGAAATAAGAGTCAGAATCAGAAAATATTGTAGTCTGCTGGTAGGTAGCCTCTCCTAGCTGTGGTTCACAAAGAAGGTGACAACGTACCACTGCTGTGAGTTTTTAGTTGGCTGAAGTAGAAGAGATGAGTGGCAATATCACACTATATAGTGGAATCTTTATTTTTCAGTTTGTGTGATGAATTTGCCATAAGTCAACAAAAAATCCCATTAAAAGAATTATATTAGGTTTACAAATTCAAGTAGTGCAAAATAAAGGTTAGGAAGTGATAATAAGAAGGCTAACTGTGCAGCTTCTTAGCATCTTTAGGTTATGTATGCTGTGATTCAGTCTTTGGTTAAATGTTTACAGACTAGTTTTCTACCGATCCTCTACCTTAATTTTCTTGAAAAATATGTAAAATAATGTGGGGAATTGGAATTTTTGAGTGAATCGCTATTTCCCTAATTTCCCTAAATTAACTTACAAAGTGTATGCGGCAAGAAACTTCAGGAAGGCAAATGAAACTCTCTAAAAGCACATCTGAATGTGAATTTCAGACTTAAGTATACTGAGCACTGGTTTATCTCTGTGGTTCAGCAGATGTTCATTCTCTGTGGAAAAATGGGATGAGCCAGTGGGAGAAGGGGCTCTGCTGTACCCAATAGCCTGCAAGCTGCTGCAGTCTGGCGTGCCATGGGCCTCTCTTCCAAGTCACAGCAGCTGCACACCTCAGCCAGAGCCAGCAAGCAGCCCCTTGGCACCACTGAGGCCTTGGTGATGGCACCCTGCAAACCTGGCCAAGGTAGTGCAGAGTGCGCCATGAGCCTGCGCCTGGAGCCAGTGGAGGATGGAGGCACAGAGGGAAGGAGCATCTTGCTTCTCTCCCTGCTGGGCCCCTCTAGCCTGCCTCCCATCCTGCCGCCGGCGGTCCTGGCTCACCAAGGCAGAGGTGAGGTGCAGTACTGAAGGGTGGAAAGGGAGACTCTCTTTTTACTGAATTACCTGAAGAGCCCAATGCAACAGTGGCTTTTGCTGCTTCTGCTACAGACCTGCTGCATAGCATTGGACTAGTTATTTACAGACTTTATAAAGATGGCTATTTTTTCCCGGTGTTTTTTGCATGCTTCAAGCATGTTTTGTAGAAATACTAAGTATTGTAGCTGAAACAGAAATTCAAGCTTTGGACCTGTCAAATAATGGTGTATACCATTGCATGGTAATGCACTGACTTGGAAAAGGTGGATGGAAAGCAGGCAGTCTGTTAGGGACTACTGGCGCTCCTGTTGGGTACCTTGTAAGTACCAGCCTTGGGGATCCTCATTCCCCAGAAGTCCTCTTATTTTAGGCTCTCCTCTTTGCAGAGATTTAACTGGAGGGGTATTCGTTTCATTGTCAGACTAGCTCAAAGAATTTTTCCCTTCTCTCAGATCAGTACTGGTATTCTATACTGACAGTAAAGAGCAGCATCAGGAATGTCCTGAGTCTTAGTATTGACTTCTAAAAGAAGCTTCAAGGTTGTGTTCCATTTTGGAAGAAAGAACCCCCAGAAATCAGGATTTCCTGTAGGATGGCTTCCATATTTCTAGTCTGAATGTAATTTCTACTGTGGTAATTACTCTAAAGAATCAGACACTACATTTCTGAAAATTAATCCCCCCAAATTATTCATAGCTTGTGATTATGCATTGTAATTCAATTTTCTCTCTGGAAAATACCAATAATTCCATCTTCTCACCCAACTGGGATGTTTCAAAGTGAAAAATCATTTTATTGCATCAGTGAAATACCACCACAGTAAGTCCCACAAAACAGCCCATAAATATTTTATTCATTCTGTTTTCAGAGAAGGATTAGAGCCATGTGTTCTAAATGAGATGAGAAACACGTATTTGACGATGAAGAGAAAGTGATTCAATGGCTTCTTATCAGTTGACAGTGTATGGAGTTGCATACTGAATGAGACAGCAGCCCCGCAGRAGCAGCTTTATTATATGTTCCTGAATGTGCTGTCTTATAATACAGATCGGAAAAGATTTGATTTAGGAGAGCTATTTTGGCATTTCCCACTTTTTTAGTATTAGTTTTGCAGCCAGTAGTATTCTCTACTAATACAAGTTTCATGGATAAATCATTAAATCAGGACTCATATCACATTGATTCTTTTCTAGTATCTGCTGCAGGTCTGCTAGGGGTACTGGGAAATGAATTTTTTCTCTACCTACATTTTACTTCTATAAAATGAAAATAGTAAGGTCTTTTCCCCAAATCACTGGGGGGGGGGGGGAAGACAGAATTTCAGCCAACACAAAATTTGTGCTGGTTTTCTATTTTTTTTGTCCAGATTATCTACAATGACTTAGTTCTGGCCTAGGTTTTTAAAACCGGTGTTTACCACAATAAAAATTCGATCTTGTAAAGGAAAAACAGGGTTTGTTTTATTTTGTTTTGCTCTGAATGGGTCTCCTGACTGCACAGCTCTGGGATGTGGGGAGATGAGTTGCTCTCTTCTCTCTCCTTGAACAGTCATTGGCACATGGAAGAGACCTATGCGTTTATTCCTACATCCGGTATAATTTAAAAATGCCATTTTATCTTAGTAAATATAGCTCCCCAGAACTGCTTTATGTTAATCCAAATCCCTCCCTCCTTCCAGATTCAATGGAAAGCTATGTCTTTACTCACCAACCTTTGTGTAGTGGTACCTCATGCAGCCGGGCATCCAGGCCACTGACTTACCCCTCACTTATGATCACATTTGTGAGCAACAGTTGTAACTGCAGCAGAGAAGGCTATTTCTTAGACTTCTGAAGATATATTGTTGGGTTTTAACTATTATTTTAATAAGTGTTCTATCAATTACTTAAAATAGTACAAAGGGACTGTGCTTGTCATATTAATACCAAATGCTTTTTTCTGTGAAATAAATGTACCTCTTTTTGAAAACTCCTACCTTATCACCCAATACAGGTCTGCAATGTTGTGCATAGCACAGAAAACAGTGAAGTGAGCACCATTCTTTGGAACTGATTTAATAGATAACCCAGAATTAATTTCAAAGAGATATAGACAGACAATGTGATAATCAGGAACAGGAACAGCCACGAGGAGCTGGATTTACAGGATTATAGGGGAGTCTCAATCAGCTTAATGCTACACACACCTATCGACTGACAGTTTGCTTTTGTAATGGAATCAGTTAAAAATAGACTTGGGATTTGACTCATTGGAAACCAATGCTGCCACTGAATATCTAGTATAAAATTAATGTTCTCAACAGCATTTTAAAATAGTGTCTGGCTCATAAAGATTTAAGTGGATAGTACAGTCTTATTCCTCTCTTATTAAGCTTGTTTTGATGTAAAGAGAAATGTTTGCTTGTCAATATTGTTACGCGTTTTAACATGTGAGATGTTAGAACTAAATTTAAGGAAAGGGCAAGTGATTAATTTCTTTAAAATCCTTGAAGAAGTCTGTAATTTTGAGCAGATTTTTTTCTCCAAGAAGGTACAGTACATGGTTAATCTTATTCACCTGAAAATCAGCCCAAATTGGCTTAGTTAAATTTTTATATGGACACATGCCATTTGCAGAAACTGCTGAACCAGCTTTGTGCTTTTGCTGCATTTCTTTGTCAAAAGAACCCAAACCTTTTTCTGTGTATGTTACACTTGTTATAACCTTACCTCATGCTGTATGCTTTGTACAAAACCTGATTGTGTTGGCTTTTTCCATTCTTTGCTTCATTAATGCTCTCCCTTTCCAGATGTTTTAGGTATGTATACAAGCTCGCAAATTACTTTTCCTGCTGTTTTGTGTTCAGTGCTTTATTGTACCTCACAGAACCACCGTGTGTTTCTCGCATCTGGCTCACTGACAAACAAAAGCTGATCCTGTACCCTGTTGCTAAGTCTTTCTTTTAGAAAACCTTGCTGGTTTTCCCTATTTATTTTCAAGTAATTCTAAAAATAACGTTGACATTGACAAGTAAACGCTAAAGATTAGGTATTCCATTGTGTGTTTCTGAGTGTGTGCACCTAATCTGCGTATTCTGACACAGACGTGTGAATGTGGGTGTAAGATGTGTCACTGTGTGTTTGGCACATCGATTGCGGTCACATGCCTGGGAATCTGTTTTATTTGCTTTCCATGTGCATATGCAGTAACCTGTCAGGCATTACATGCACCCAGTTTGCATGTGCAATTGAACACCTACTTCTGGAAAGTTGTCTCTAGAAAGTGTATAGAGCTTCCATTCACATCATTGGGTTGATATTCCAAAGTTTTGTCTTCTGAAAATGAAACATAAATAGTTGAAGAAATGGTAGTGGATTACTTGTGTAAATTTCAGCCTTGTGTTTTTATTTTCTTGATATTTGTGTGAAAAGCCAGTTGAATGCTTGAAACTATGGTAACAATTTATTGGTGGGGTTTTTTTATATATATATATATGTGTGTGTGTATGTGTGTGTGTATATACATATATACATATTATATATTATATACATATATGATACTATGTATTCTCCATGTTTGGTAATTTAATGAAAGTTGTGGTATATAATAAGTTTCAAGTAAAGGCTTCCCCAACTATAAATCAAAGATAAACTTAAAAGAGTGCTAGCTAGGCCTCATAAAAATCCTTCATTACATACAGAGGCCATGGAACAGGAATGCAAAATTTGGACTTAACCAAGAGTGAATTTCCTTTCCAAAGTTTCAAGGATCTAATAAAGTCCAAGGAAAATAAAAGAGGTGTTCAGTGTGTTATGGAAAATCCTGATTGTCCCTTCATAATTTTATCTTCAAGATAGCTGTGACAAATGTCCATAACTCTCACTTTCAGGCATTAAATATGCCTGTTAATGTTAAATGTTAAACCTGAACCTGCCTTGAACCAGAATGCTGTAACATAGCAGCTAAGAGCTTTTGGGTTTTCATGAGGATGTAGCTATACTTCTTTTTGCCCACAAATGGGGAAAGAGTAGTATGAAGTTCATGAACCTGTTATAATTTTTCAGTCTCACATGTCCCAAAATGCTTTTGTCCTGCTGGGCCAGCCTTGATTTTCTTAACATCTAAGGTCAGAGTTTCCCTAATGATTTCTTCCGGTAGTTCTGCATTAGAAGTTTGGTACTAACTTTCCAGTATTCTATAAGTTTTTGATACATTATAGGGAAAGCATTTTAATGAAATTTCCTGAGTGTTTTCAAAGGGTATACAGGTGAAAAAAAGTTCTTGATTTCTGTAAATTAGAGACAACTCTCATCAATCTTTCCTTATCTTTTCTKATGATACTGCACAGAAATATGTGTGATTGATAATTATATTGAAACAAAATGTGCTAGAAATGAAGTAATGTAGCAATGTGTTAGAATAATTTTTAAGGTTATGGATATCTGTATAATAGACAGGATATTGGATAGGTGAATAAAATATTTTTAGCTAGTTAGCTGTTGGTTTAAGAGTACAGTTGGCTTCCCTTAAAACTGTTCACACTGTAGGTTTAATTGATCCAGGGATTTTTCTTTCTCCTGAGCTTGAGGAACTGATTAAAATTTGGTGTCTGTGTCCCCATTTTATCCAAGACTTAGGGTTTGCGTTGTTTAACCAGAATGCAATGAAGTCTGGGTTCACCTCTGTTCTCTGCTCAGAGAAGCATGAACTCACTGTTTCCATCGCCAGGACAGGGCTCTGATCACCTTTAGTATGGTTGTTAGTTGGTCCTGCTGAGTCTTACACACTTTGCATAATAATTAAACTTTCCCTGGAGAAGGAACTGGAATCCATGTGTTTTGCCTCCCACTCTAAGCATCAGGCTGCAGAGTCAGTATCTCTCCCACTCAGTGAATACGCAAATGTTTTTTGAGTGGCACACCATCAGCAGGAGGGGTTGAATAGCCAGGGATGGAGTAGTTCCACATCCTATCTGTGAGAAAAGCTGAACATTTTTATTTATGTTTGTTCTGAAAAAAGCAACAGACCTAGGGAACACTTACTTAGTGCCTATGTATGGACCAGATCTGTAAAAGCACTGCACTGAGTAATGAGGCATGGTGCAGAAATACCCACGTTAGTGCCAGCCTGACATGATGATATCCATTCTGAACTATGCAGAGACACTTGCTTGGTCCCCTGGGCAAGATAAATGTTGGACTGCTGCTTTGCCCGATTTTACTATCCCAATTACTCCTTAACAGAGTATATGGGAGCTTAATGATAGGAGCAGAGCTATGCTGCTTCATGGCACCTTCTGGAGCTGCTGTGGTTCTGCCTGGCACAGTMATTTCAGTGCACCCTTGTGCAGTGCCCCTCCACTTGTGTTTCTGCTGCAATTTGCTGATTTCAATCTTTTCCGGTCATAGGCCATTAAAATTTACTTCCAGTTTAAACTTGGCATAAGAAGCATCATTCCATGAATGCTATTGTTTTGCTAGCCCAGATAAGGCAGGAAGTAAACATTTTTATGTGCTATTTAATATTTTTAAATCACACTATCTGTTTTATATTTTCACATAATTACAGTACTGCGTTTCAGAAGATGTTAGTCCATTATAAATAGATCTTGGTAATGTTGAGGTTTCCAAACATGAGATTGTATCTGTCAATACCACTTGGACGTGTGTGTGCATTAAAAGCCATCTGAATTCTGCCTAAACTGAGCCTCAGCAGGCAGGAAGAGGAAAACCCTGTTTTCCTGCAGCACCTTGCCCCACAGCTCCCCTTCAGCAGAGCCCAGACGGGAGCTCCAGGCAGAGCAGCAGACATGCTTCTCTCATTTCTGCCTTATCCCTCACAGGAGCCCCATCTGTTAGGCATGAGTAACACATGCAGCCACTTTTCCTGGAAAATATTGTCATCCTCCCACTCCCACCCTCCCCTTTTTACGTAACAAGCTAGTGGCTAAGGTATTTGGTGGAGCCCAGGGAAATGTAAGTATATTCATAAAACTACATTTGTGTTAGAAATTTGATTGAAACACTTGTAATCCAGGTATCTTTTGACCAATTGCCTAAGGACTAGGCTAAAGCAGTTATTCCATCTTGCTTACGCTCTTCAAGATTTTTTCTTTCTTAGCTGGGTACGCTGAAGCAGAGGCACAAAGCATTTGGCTCCCCAGCGCTGGGACACCCCCACAGACTGAGGTGGGACATGTAGTCCTGCCTGGAGACTGTGGGACTGAGCCTCCCTGGCTAGGGACAGAATGGAGCCCACTGTCCCCTGCCCAGCACGACTCCACTGTTAGGTCCCTGCCTGCCCAGAGCAGCATTGCTGCTTGGGGAGGGCAAAGAGGAAGATGAGAAGAAAGGCCAAACACTTATACACATGTGGGGTGTCTTGTTASCTTGCTCTGCTCTGCTCAAACACCACATAGCTTATTGGCTCACCCTTGGTAGCATCTCGGCCTGTTTGCTTTGTTTGCAGTGAGCACAGATTTCTGGTGCAGTCTGGGATAGCCTGCTGTGGCCAGGTACCTGCATTCTGCTTATAGCGGTACCCACTGGAGACATTCTGGTGATTTTTCACTCAATATAAATATGTGTATACACACACGTGCTCACAAACTGAAATTTAAAATTTGAATTCTGTCAGTCAAATTCATGATTTTCTTCTTAATAGAGATATGTGTGGGCACAGCTCAATAATTATTGCTTCCTCTTTTTTTTCTGTCTTCATTTTCTTGGATTTCAGATGTGACCTTTACTCATTTCTAGTGGGTTTTTTAATGCAAGACATTCTACATGGTTTTAAGGCACTGGGGATAAAAACCACATTTGTTTCTTTCACCTTTGTTATGAAAATCCGGAAGTTGCCTTAAACTTCTCATTACTTTAATTATATTCATGGCATTTAGTGATTAATAATTTTTAAGTAACAACGTTTGTATAAAAGAATTAGCCTAAGAAAAATCATGGCTACTGATGGCTGTTCTCCTTAATTTATAAAATTATTTCAAAGCCAGTTGTGCAGGGTGTTGCTAATAATTTTGTATTGTATGCATTGACATAGGTGTGTTCTTTTCATTCTATATGTCTGTAATATCAGGAGCCCTGTTTAAAAAACCTAGAATGGTTTGTCTCTGTGCCTATTCCAGTCCAAATCATAATTTACATATCTGTTTCTATGAACAAACAGAGCCACCAATACCATAGACAGGAGGCAGGGTCAAATTTAATAGGATATAAAAGTTGTACTGTGTTCAGTTGAGAGTATGTGAACTTCACTGCTCCTCATGAAGATCAAAATCTCTGCTGCATCTAAGCAGTACTTTGTGCTTCACTTGGGCCTTTGCAGGCCAGATGCATGTCCTTTTTGCATCTCATCCCTGTCATGAAACTGCCATCTCATCACGGTCTCCCTAAGACAAATTGCTTGTGTAGCCACTGCTCTGTCAAGCTGAGTGTCCCAGTGACTCCTGGCTGCTATGGATGCTTTCAGCCCGGGTTTGCAGGATGGTTGTGTTTCTCCAGCTGTGTAGCGTAGAGAATCTTCTTTTACCATGGCATTATATAAGTGACCCTAAGTTCCACCATAGTTCATCATGTTATTAGTGAATCGACACGGGTAACATTAAGTGTTGTYGTGTCTTTACCTTTATTTTGAGTGAGATTATTGTAGTGAATGGAGRAAGATTTTTGCTTGAAATTCACTTGTAAGGTCCAACTGGTGTAAAGAATATTTGTCTGCCCCCATAACGGGATAAGCCATTTACTTGTGCTCTCATTGCACTGAATTTCTGTTCAAGATGCCTCAGCAATATTGGAAATTAATACTTGGAAGTAAGTTTAAATGTGCTGTATTTAAAGTTGTCTGGGAGATGTGTACTTAACTGTTTCTTAGARTTGACTCCTTATTGTATGAAATATAGATAGTTGAGTGCTCCTATAATTTAAAATATGTTCACTTTCTGGTTGCCAAGGAAGTCATATGAAATACATTGTAAGGGTCACTTTAAAATTTGGTAGCTAATTTCTGGGTTTGAGTGTTGTAGCTGGGCTGTCAGCATTTCATGATGATTGTCACAGTAGATCTAATTATTTTTATGCCTCTCATTATGATTGGCAAATATAATTTATTGGAATTTAATGTTATAACTTCACTGTTATGCCTCTTCAATACATAAGAAGGGAGTTATTATAAATAGATGGTGTTCATGGAGGTGGGACGATTGCTAAGCTATTACTGTGCTGCTTTGAAGATACCCTACTGTCACTGTTCTCAGCTCCCTATTTTAACTACCTGTGACATTTGTGTTACTATCCCCACATGACATTTCGAGTTCTTTGCTTACTTTGGGCAAAAGTCTGAGAGAAAATTTGTTTTGAGTGTCTTGTTGTGAAGGAATTTTTACAGGTATAGAATTTGATTTTTGAGAGATATTGCTAAAGAAAAATGAAAACCAAGGCTGTAGCAGTGGATAAAGCTTTTGTCATCCAAAAAGAGAAGCTACTATTATATAAGTAATTGCACCAATCTTAGATGTAAAGTTAGAATCCAAAGAAGATTTCAAGCAAAATGAAAGTTTTTCCAGAAGCTGAAGAAGTACTCTAAAGAACAGAAGATCAGGACCTCTTCAGCTATCTCTGTGGCATTTTTCCCATCTATTCTTGACTGAAGAGGTAGAGGCACAKATATTAGTTCACCAATCATGCAGTGTAGTTCCTTGGACTTCTCTTCTATACCCAAGTTAAGAAAAATAAGTACTGAAATACATTTTAATTGATGAAAAAGGTATCTCACTGTCTTCAGACTCAAGTGGAAACTATTGGTTCATAGGACCATAGCTACCTGCAGTTACTGCCCTGGGTATGTTTCACAATAGAACATACCCTGAGGCATACACTGCCCTGGCAGAGGGTGTTTCAAAATGAATAGCAGGAAATCTAGTCCACAGAGATGTGTTCTCTGCTGGCAGAAAAGTGCTTCCAGCAGTGAAGCAGTCTGCTTCCCCAGACAAAATTATGATACAATGGCATAGAGACAGATTTTGCTGGTTATAAATTGTCTTGAACAAGGGTTTTTTAGCAGTCTGGAATGGTCTAAAAATGATGCATTAACTAATATTAAATAACACTGACTAAAGTGTTGAGCCTGGTTTGAAATTGCAGGAAAGAAATCCAAACTCATCATCAGAACAACATGACAAATTATCTCTGATATGTTTATTCTAGTTGTCATTTGAACTTCAATTAGGGATAGATTATTGACTATCTTCTACTAAAACTCTGAGACAGTGGTATTCAGTGATTTCAGCAGTATCTCTATGCAACAAAGTTGCAGAAAATGTAATCGTGAATGTGCCAAGAACCATCAGAAGTTCTGTCTTTAAAAATGTGGTCCTAATTCAGACAGCAGCTAGGCCACAGTGCTTTTCTTGACCAGCAGGAAAGCATCCGTCAATGCTTTCCATACCACGCCATGTACATCTCACAGCGCTCACTGCTGTAAAAGACTGATTGCCATGTGCTCRCCCAAAACTGGAGGTAATCACCAACAGCTGGAAGTGATCTCTAATAGATCCAAAGCAATGTCAACCTCCTCCAATAAATGGTATCATGTATAGATTTTCTGATGACCATTTAGGTGTTACTTGATTTATAAAATGACCATAACAATCACCTATTGATTTGGAACCAAAATACTAGCTGGRATGCCTTGCTCTCTCTTGGAAATTTTGCAACCTTATTATAGTACCTGATTTATTTAGTTGCTRTTCTAAGATAGCAAAAATCAATCTCTTCAGATCTCTTGAAAGAGACCATTTGATATAGAAAATTTTCTCTAGCCGGATCAGATAGGTTGTGTTTTCAAGCAAAGTAAAGCTTTTGCCAGCTCAATACATAAAACACCAATAATGCAATTTCAAGAAAATCTCTATTAAATTTTTGTACCTCTTGTTGACCTTTAAGTCTCTGTTGGTTGTCTGGTAATATTTTCTTTGAATGGGCCAGATATCTAATCCGGTTTTGGTTCATGAAGTGTACACAACCTTTAAAGGGAAACCTATATGAATTAGTCTTGTCTAAGACAGATGACGTTCTTTATAGACTTGCACAAATTACCCAGCTTCTGTAATTTCTCTGTGAAATCAGCCAATAGCAAGATTTGAGCAGGAAAATGTGATTCCATTTCGAAGATGATTTTGCTATTATAAGATTTAGTTTTGTTTCATTGAGGAATGAAGACAGTTTCTACACCACTTGTGAAAGCGGATGCAGCCCATCTGTCTTGGAGAGGTTTGCCCTGGAAAGTGCTTCCAATCAGGCAGGGTGCTGAGGAGCTGGGAGCATGACTACCAGAAAAAGAGATTATTTTTGTCTGGGAAAATCACCTTTCCAGGGCTCCTGAGGTTGTGAGGAGGATACCATAGCATTATTTGGATTATTGAGTTATTTTCTCTTAAAAATGTGTTTTACACATAATAATCAATTTTTTAACATGGTACTATACTGAGGCCAGTAAAAGAAAAGTGTTTTCCAGAGCTTTACTAAGTTGAAGTGAATGGGAGAACAGTAGTTTCTGCTAGTATAGAGACCTCAGTACTTCCTAAAGCCTATCTCAGGCTCTCCAGTTTGAGCAAACTGGTTATTGGGTAAGATTCAAGTCTGAGCTGAAATTATTTACATGTAGCAGATTTGTGGCACAGTAAGGTTACCATTTGATGCAGCAGGTATTCATGTCCTTTTTTCTTACATACATGGTCTGGGGTCTTGTAAGATGTTAACAGTATGTCTCCAGCACGGAATGGCAGGAATTGGTAAGGAGAGAGAGGCAGGCAGTGCCTGCAAGGGCACCAAAGCAGGGGTGAAACGCTCTCATTAACGCTGTATTCATTACCCTACTGCGCCAGGTACGCACACGGATAACAACAACTCCTGCAGCCAGAGGAGGAGCAACTCACCAGCCTACCACATTCTTACATTTCTTAAAACTGATCACCTCTTAATATTTTCATAACTCTAATTTTCTATTTCTCTGCAGCTGAAGTTCAAAGTGAAATTGAACGGATTTTTGAATTAGCCAGGACACTGCAGTTGGTAGTGCTTGATGCTGATACCATTAACCACCCAGCTCAACTGAGCAAAACCTCTCTGGCTCCCATTATAGTATATGTAAAGATTTCTTCTCCTAAGGTAAATGCAGACAATCACATATCCTCATTTAAGTTCAGAGCTATATATTGTTATTGCTTCCCTTTGGATGGTGAAGTGTTATTAATCAAAAGAGTATCTGAGCTCTAGTGTTACCAACATGCATTTTGGAAAAGATGCTGTAGGTCCAATGGGTTTTTTAATTGGGATTGCACTCTTAGTATCAATCACGTAAGTAATGCTAATGGTTTGTTAAACCAAAATAATGCARAAATGAAAAAATTATTTTCACTGAATGAATATCAGACTGATTGCTAAACTTTAACAGCTGATAATATACTCTTTCGTTCTGTGTGAAAAAAACCATGCACAGACCTTGTGAAGAGACATTCAAAAGAGATGAATGAATTTGTGGGAAGAGAACTCAGGAGATCAATTATGAAAATCCAGCTTAGAAAGAAACAAAACCAGAAGCAGCAGAAGAAAGTASGAGGGGAACTTTTTAGTACTTGTAACAGGAAAAGAGATATTTGGATGTAAATGAAAATTAGCTCATTCTGGGTATGGGAACGTGGGAAATGTTCCTGAAGCCAGCAAATAAAGAATTTGCTCTGCTCATGTGAGCCGCTTAAAATGTAAACATTTTAAGTGGTTATATATGTACATTGTCTGAGCCTGCTCACTTTTATTAATGTCTTATTTTTCACAGGTTTTACAGAGGTTGATAAAATCTCGAGGGAAATCTCAGGCCAAACACCTTAATGTTCAGATGGTGGCAGCTGATAAACTGGCACAGTGTCCTCCTGTGAGTTACTGTTAATTTATGTSTTGTCTTTGAAAGTGCCTTTCTTTTCAAGCACGAGGTAAATTACATAATTTTCAGGAATGTTTGCCCTCTTCTGGCCATATTTCACTATTGCTTTTTTTGCAGAACACCTCCTGATGTTTCGGGGCTCTGCACAAGGATGCAGGGGAAAAAGAGTCCTAGTCACAATCAGTTATTAGGATGTGTGCTGATACAGTCAGTGCTTCAGTAAACTGAACATTTGTTTTACTTGATAATTTTTAGGGGGTTATTGGTCTAAAAATGAACCCTCTTAGTGACTGTGCTTTATCTTTGGTAGTTTAGGGTAAGGCCAGTGGTTTGAGTAGCTCCCCTCGGGCATCTGTTACCACAGCCCACCACTGCTGATGTTCTTGGTCAGGCTTTTGGCAAGGAGCTGAGGGATACTGCATAGCTGAGAGCTCTGCAGTTCTTCCTCAGATGTGCACTGAAGCAATCTGTCAAAAATCTGTCCATTTCCATCTATAAAGTGGAGGTGAAGAGACCCCAGCTGTGTTTTAAAGCTGGCATGCATTACTACCTGCATACTCAGCTGTCAAGAGTATGGGTAAGAGACCAGGAGGTGAGAGTGCAGTTCAGTTGCAGATAGAATTTTTCATAGTTGTGGAGCTGAGTGAAGGGAATGTCTTCATCATTTAAGTTCAAGCATCTCAGTTGAGAGACTAGTTTCCTCAGGTCCCCAGGAAGTCAATGAAAAATACTGGAGACCTGCATATGCCCTCAAAGCTGCCTTCTGGCTCCTGACGAGGGTGGAAATGGAGGAAACTCACCTCCTAACTTTAGAAGACTAAAATTAGACTGTGTGACTAATCTCTTACCTAATATTTGTATGACACTTGGAAACTGAATAATCTGCATAGTTATTGGTCTTAGTTTGTCTTAGTTTTCTCTTAGTTATTCTAGATATGGGGATTGAATCCCTTTCTTGCCATTCCATTTTTTAATAGTTARTACTTCAATATTTATCCCTTCTTTCTGTATATTTGAGTTCTAAGATTTGTTCAAGCTGCTTCTTCCTGTCTTCACTGACTGCGTTACTAAGTGGAAGTCACGAGGCCTTGCTTTAGCAAGTGTAACATTAGTGCTGGTTATGATTACTGTCTCTTGTGTCAATTGCATTCAGAAAAACAAAAAACAAACAAAAAGGGTGAAATATCTTAATGCAAGTACTAGAAATGTGGTTCATTTCTGGAAAGCATGGTCAATGTCTCTAGCTGATCTCCCTTTACCTGGTGATTATTCTCACTAAAACCTTTCCTTTATCAGGAAATGTTCGATGTAATTCTTGATGAGAACCAGCTTGAAGATGCTTGTGAGCACCTTGCTGACTATCTGGAAGCCTACTGGAAGGCCACACATCCACCTAGCAGCAATCCTCCTAACCAGCTTCTCACTCGCACACTTGCAACAGCCACTCTTCCTATTAGCCCAGGTCCAAATRTTAATTTACAGGTACAGTTTTTATGCCATCTCTTCTTTTCCTTCTGTCAAGTTCTTCCTCTTCCTAAACACAGTGTGAGGCTGATAGTAGAATATGCTGAATATGTTTTACTGTTGTTGATAGAGTAAGAGCTTTTTCAGTAGACAATCACCCATTTTTAGTGTAAAAGGCAAATGCAATCACATTATTGTTATTGCTTTTGTATTCATAGTAACATGTGTTTGTGTATTGACTAGGGGGCTGGTTTTGATTCCAAGGACTTAGCTGGCCTGACTGAAAACATATGTTGATGTGAAGTGGAATACTTCAGGTTTTATTGTGCCCAGGACACTGCTGTGCCAGTAATATGTGTACCAGCCACAAGCATTTTATAGCTGGCCATATGTAATCCAATCAGAGAAATAAAACTAGGCTAAGACCATGCACATTACAGCCTCTGGTAACTTTCTGACTGACGGGCACACTATTGTTAATAGGCAAATCCTGGCCCCAGAGGCCCTGCATGACAAATTGGGTTATGTACAGGGCAGATCCAAAAATGTTGGAGGGAAATCTCTTCCAATCTTCCCACAGGCTGTAGAGTTGTAGAGGTTGAGAATGACTGACTGTATTAGTAAAGTCTCAAGGTCAAAGTGGCCCTTCCAGTGTTTCCTTGGTTCTTTTATTCATTGGCCATTGCTATGAAAAGTACAGACTTCCTTCAAGCCAAACTCTTACATAAAACCCAAGTCCTGCTGCAGTGAACTTTGTGCAGAAAGACCTTGAGAGGCTGTATGTTCTGAACAGTGTGAACACTGTCTAGTGATCTGGGAAAAACAGGCTTTATTCCCCCCTCCRCACTGATGTGCCTGTTCATATGGGCATATTATATCCCCTCTATTCTCCTTCAGGTTTTGATTTGCATAATTTTATTGAGGTGTTAAGCCAAAGGAGATGCTGTCCTTTGGATATGTGTTGYGTGACATGATACGAGATGTTTAAAGATGATGCTTCATTATAAGTAGTGAGTGATTCCTTGAGGCTGAGAAGATCGCAGTGGGGGTTAAAATACATCCATCCCAGATCAAATAATGCCTCAATACATCTAAATTTCTACCACAGTTCCATATATGGCCATAAGTTACATACATATGCAAGTTACAATTCGTAACTTTGGCTAAGAAAAACACCTCCTTTGAGACAATCAAAGGAAAAAAAATGTACCTGTGATGCCTAAAATTGGGAGTACCTGAAACAGAGACTGAGCAAAGTTAGTGAATAAAAGTATGAATTTATTGAGGGCCTTCGAGTGGTACACCTCTGGTRCAGAGCCTGGCCAAGGCTAGGCTAGACCAAGATGGACTCCGATCACGAGTTTCCCCCCCCAGATATAGGTTTGGTACATTTGCATATCAGAAGTTAATTGTCCAATTACAGTTCCAGGTAATGAAGTAATATTCCCCCATTCACCCCCTCCCAATTCACTTTTGTTTATACTTAGGCCTAGGATGGTGACCTTGTTTTCCAGGCTTAGAGAGAATGTTTTGTCTAACAAGAAGGTGAAGCACATAATATGGATTTCAGAATTACACACTAGWRCAGTGCAGGGTTAGAAAAATCCAAAAGCTAATCCTTAAGGCATCACCTGCACCCAAATTAAAATGCAAAAAAATTATGCTCTTTTTTATAGTTTTGCAAAACAATTTTTTGTCTAAGAATTTATTTCTCATTAGAAAACCACGGATTTGACAGGTTTGTTCTTTAACAAGAAAAATTTCTTTAGCCATCTTGAAGGGTATCTCCTTCTTTTGCTTTCAGAAGCARTTGCAGGAAAAGAGACTGTAGGCTATAGCTCATTTCTGCCTTTTTTTCTGTCCTCAGAGCTGAAACACCCTGAAAAAATTGTGAGCTGGAAGAATTTCTGAGTATGAAATTCAGTATTGTTGTGTGCAGCCTTGCTAGATAAACTTTCTTTGCTTTGTAAACTTTTAAATTATCTCGCTCAAGGTTTTTTATGCTTTTTGGGCGTGGATTTCTAGCTCACATACTCATTGTATTAATCACATTCTCTGGAGAAACTATGCAGAGTTTTAATAACACTTTTCTGAATGCTGTGGTGTCTCCTTACAAACTAACAGATTTTTGTTTTATGGACTAAAAATGGGTGTGTATTTGCAGTTTCACAGTTTGTTTGTAGGTCTACTAATACAGAGGTGTGAATCAACAGGGGTCCCTTATGGAACATAAAACTTTCACGTTCCTTTGGTTTCGTTTTCCTAGGATACATCTTCAGCTGACATCTCAAACCTGAGCCTGTCACTGCCTTGGCACAGTGTGGGTTTATTTTGTAATCATGGTGGCTGAACCCATTCYTTCAACCATGTTAAGACCCTGTATCTAGAGAATTCAAAGTCTATGCCTGTGCCGTTTTTCAGGACTGCTCTGCAGGGAAAAGCCAAGCCACCAGCTGTTTGGCCTGGGGGAGCCACGTCTGCACTCCAGAGCATTGGAGTCATCCTCCCCCGGGGCCAATGCAGTGCCCTTTTGCCATGAAATATGCTTGGGGTTTGTGGTTTTTCAGTCCCCTGTGTACATTGTAAGGAGGGATTTGTGTTGCCAGCTGCCAGAGCGGCATTTTTACAGCATGATGTGTGCACTGCATGGCACAAGGTGCTTAAAGGCGTGAGGCCTSCTGGGATGGTTTGAAATGAAATTGGCAAAGACCTTGCACCTCCTGTCTGCATGATGGAGAGTTTTGGAACAAACTCCTATGGATAYAGTTGGCTAATTCCAAAAATACTGGAGTCCACCTCACACACATATGGTGCTGATGATCAGGGACCACTGAAAATAGGGAGCAAGGCAGATTCACTCAGTGGACACAGGCTTTTCTCTCCTCTTTCAACAGTGTTTAAACTTCTTTCCAGGAACCCCTACTTCTTTGAAGGTACAGCCTGAATAATGAAATAGGATTATCTCAAACTTTCTCTATTTTAGACCAAAAACCTTATGAGATTGGGCCATAAAATTCCTGCACTGCAGAATCTAACGCAAATAAGAGCCCTAATTTCGTTATGAACCACAAAGACAGACTCTAATCCAGATTCAAACATTACCTGTTCAGTATCCCTGTAATATTTAAGGACAGTTACTGTCAATGAATTTGCCCATAAATCCTAGCAGCCGTAACACTATTCTGAAATTGCAGGTATTGGTTCTMAATTTATTCATTGTGCTGCTTCACATGTACTCATCATAGCAGAGAAGAAGCATCTGAGCTTGTAAAAGTAGCATTGTGTTCAAAGCAGGTTCAAATTTTGCATTTGTTCTCAAACTACAGCAATGACGGATTTTATTAGTCATGATTATATATARGTACATGCATATGTGGCATTTGACCACATGAGAATTAAAGGGTTTCACATGTATRCCACGTTTATGTGCCTTAAAACCAGTTATGGTGATGAACTGATAAAAATTGTGTTTACACATCCAAAGCAGGTGCTGCTTTGTACTCTTTCACTTTTCACTTGGTTTCATTTACAATTCATCTCTGTTGAGTCATTTCATTTCACCTTGAACAGATCTATTCATGTTTACAATTACTATGTTCCTTTCTGGCAAATCAGAATCATCTTGAGACTCACAAAAATAAGAACAAACAAGAAATTTGCTGTTCCTGTTACCTTGTTCTCATCTATATAATTTGTTTCAAATTAGGAACACATGGAGCAACCCAGTTAGTTTCTGAGAGTTTTACAGAACAAAATGTTGTCTTAGAAAATTAAGATTTGTCAAATTTACTAAATTGCTGATTTGAAATATGTTGCTTTTTATAAGTTTCTGGTGAAATACAGATTTTTTTCCCTTCCAGTTTTCTGTCATTTTGCTTTTTGGGTTGCTAGGAAACCCACCTGCCAGGATCTGTGGCTGAAGGACAAAATTTCCTCCTTCCCCTRGCTCTTTTCCACAAAATAGAAAGACAGAAAGAAGATACCTCTATGAGCTGCCCTGGAGGCAATCCTTATTTTTAGACAACTCTGAACATAGAAGGGCAAACTTAAGATTGACTTTGGTAAATTCAGAGCAGTCTCACAAGCAAATGCCTCTATAAGTCTGGTAAAATCTGTATTGATTTTGTGCCAGCAGAGATGATTTTATCTTGACATCCTCCACCTCATGTGAGAAGTGTAATTCAATTTCACTATAAACTATTTCTTAAAATTTTTGCAATTAAGCTTGAAAAGTCCTTGGCTGCGGTTTGGCAATAAAAGCAGGTTGATGTAATGAAACCCCCAAATGAGTTAAATAATGCCACTTGTTCATTTTGCAGTGATTTCAAAGCATTTATGCGGGTGAAGAGTAGGTTTATTACCTGGTAATTTTTATTTCAGTCTTTTAATAGCAGTGGTGTGCTAGGAAATTCTGTATGTGATAATATCACTCTCCTCCTGCTTTTCTTGGCAATGGGCTGTACTCTTGAGCTCTTAAAATTACGAGGTCAATGTTTAATTTTTCACTACCAAGAAGAAATGAAATTATTGCTGAGAAAACAGAAAGTCAGTGATACTATTAGTATCATAATACAAACTTGATTCGTACCAGATTCAAATGCATTTTTTTTCCTTAAAAAAAAAGGTTACTCTGAAAGACCCAAGGTTTCGTACTTTGGTTCTTTGCTGGAATCCACCTCCTCAGCCCTCTAAAATCACTTTCCCATAGCRGCTGTTTCCAAGCAAGCATCTGTAAACTCCCAACTGATATCTGCCCTCTCCTGGCATGATATCTCCTTTTCAATTTTTGTGCAGTTCGTCCTCTTTCTGCATGCTCTCTTTTTCTTTGGAGGGTGGTGGCAATAATTGCTAACTGGAGTAGTCAGAAACAAGAGATGAGAAACTGCCACAGAATAATTCAAGTGCACCCTCTATTCTGATGAGAGTAAAAAGAATTGTTTGTATTATAATACTGAATTTTCAGTAAAAGTTGAATACTAATTTTTTTTTCCTAGTTTAGATTCAAAGTGGATTGTTTTGTACTTAAATTTTATTGGTTTCATGATACCTTCTAGTTGAATTTGATATTGGGGGAAGTTTTTCAATGTGCACCTCATGTCCGTGAACTTACTGCTGGTTCTGGTAGCAGGGATCTCAAGGAGACCAGAGGAATGACCATTCGGTCCCTGAGCGCAGCGGTTCACACATTGAAGAGGAAGCACGGGTCGAACCCATCAAGAAATCCCAGCACCGCTCTTCCTCCAGCCAACACCACAACCATCGCAGTGGTGGCAGAGGCCTTCACAGGCAAGAAACTTTTGACTCAGAAACACAAGACAGCAGAGATTCAGCTTACGTAGAGCCAAAGGAGGACTACTCACACGAGCACGGTGACCACTATGATTCTCACAGGGATCATAATCACAGAGACGAGTCCCATGGGAGCAGTGATCACAGACACAGAGAATCCCGGCATCG
The DNA here is from genome assembly GCA_018881555.1 of Amblyornis subalaris. Taxonomy (NCBI): domain Eukaryota; kingdom Metazoa; phylum Chordata; class Aves; order Passeriformes; family Ptilonorhynchidae; genus Amblyornis; species Amblyornis subalaris. Next base: position 3,561,571 of record JACAXG010000047.1, on the reverse strand, counting down.
CTCAAAGGAGAGGGACCGCGAGCAGGACCACAATGAATGCAACAAACAGCGCAGTCGGCATAAATCACGGGACCAATATTGTGACAAGGATGGGGAAGTGATATCGAAGAAACGTAACGATGCAGGAGAGTGGAACAGGGATGTTTACATCCGTCAGTAACTTTTGCCTCTGGCAGTCTTGTGTTTCTTTGAAGTCTTGTAACAATGCCCCTTGAAAATATCTTTGGGTTCTTCATTGCAGAACATATGGTATCCTTCTGTATGCTGATTTGTATTGCTGTTGCTTGCATAGCAATAGCATGAAATAGAATATTCATATACTTATTTTTTTGRTTAGTGCTATATGAATTAGTGTAGTACAACTGAAGAGTTCCTGATGTTGTACTATGACATTTTTCAAGCTGTTTTTGGTAGCTGCCACTTGAACAATATCTGTTGCCATCAAGGTGTTGTTAGTGTTTTTTAAAAAAAAGGTACATTTGATGTTTAATAACTTCCCGTGTATTCAGCAAGCCAGGATCAGCACATAAAAAAATCTAAAACTTTTTGTCTGCTCTGATTTTTAATTTGTATGCACTTGATTTGCATATTGATTTAAGCATCACTCTGTTGCTTGTACCTCTGGTGGTCTCCGTATGAAGACAGAATTCAGTCTTGCCTTACACACAGGGGATCATGGAGTCAAAATCTATTTTCTATGTACTGGTACTGTGTACTGTATATAAAGTTTATAAATGTTATTTCTGCAGACACCTTCTTACTATATAAGTTTGATCACACTGTTTTAGAGTCCTAATGCCAAGTCAGCAGATTTGCTTTTGAATTACTGGCAACTGGAACTAGCCTCACTTAGGAAATCTGTAACAGTGTTCAATCTAAATACTTTTTCTTCTGTAGCAGAAAGCTTATACTTATTGTAAATACGGATGAGTGCTTGAGATAAAGGGTGTAACTCTTATACCTTACGCTGTCCTTGCAGACCCAATTTTGCATTTTAAAGTTATGGTAAAGGTAATGAACTTACCACTATAAATTATTCTTCTCTGTTCAGGTCACAAAATTGCAATGGGCACAGCTTAATTTTTCTTCTACTGTCAGTACGTGGAGCACACATGTCGGAGGTGTGTATGTGAGTGGGTGGGTGGGGGGTCAGCGTTCGTGTGCGTGTGCACGTTAGGCAGCAAACTGTGAGAATCTGCTGAAGAAAACAAAGGTTATTCAAAAGCCCAACAAGTCTGTTTCTACATTCTGTCTATTGATTTAACAATCCAAACTGCAGTCAGGGAACATGAGGGAATTTACTGACCCAGGTAATTGGGAAAGCATAAATCTGCTGGCTCTTTGTTGAGACTTCAGGAGAGTAAAAACAGGCAAATGTTACTGTGAGTTTCACTGGAAATGTAAAATCTTTGTGTTTTAGAGTATTTGTTTTAGTAAGAAAAGTTTACACAGCTTGTGGAGAGTTATTTTGTTGGAAAATAAATTTTTGTAGCTTCTCCACTTTTTCTACACTTGCCAATTTTCTGCATTCCCACTCTGCAGCCAGCTCACTGCTTTACCTTCACCTAAGCTGTTGTGCTGCTGGTGAGAGCATAGAAAAATGACTGTGACTCTGTTAGGAGCTTTCTAGAGAAAATGCATTGAAATCAAAGGGAGTGAACACAGTTTGTTTTGCACTGAATACCTGTTGCACTGGTAAGTGGGGGAAAATTCACTATTATTTTTGACTCCAGGTTCCATACCCTTGCCTAGTGTAAAAGCTGTTCTGCATCACATATAGTCTTTGTAGTACTTGTATGAATGAAATACTTTTTGTATTTCCCTGTAAATAGCACRTTATATAAAGACTGTAATGCGATAATAATTAGTTTAGCTGGAAGTTCTTTTTATTTATTAATTCTGGGAATATCAGCATTGCCTGATTCTGAATATCATTTTAGTGAAATGGATAAGATATATGGCAGGTGCATGCTTTCTCCAATCTCCTATCCCAGCATCCAAGAAATTCAGTTTAAATTCCTTAAACATTCWCTGTCCTTCCTCTCCCTCTCCTACCCTCTCCCTAATGCTTTATAAGCATTTTTTACAACAACCTAAGAGTGGGAAATTCTGCTGTCAGATATCTGGCCATTCCTCCCAATGCTGCTGCTGAYTGTTGTGGTTATTCAAGGGTAGGTTTTGGCTCAAAGCATGAACTGTGGGGAACACAAGAAAAAGGTTATTTTTCTAGAAATAAAATTCTCATCCTTTTTCTAAACATCACTAAATGACTTTGTAGACAAAGGAAGAATAGGTAAGTAGATCTGTTGTATTACTAAATGGATATATAAGAGTATATAAACAGTGGCTTTTGATACAAGAGAATTTGCAGGGTATCTGTGAAAAATGACATTGAAAGACTGTTGTTTGAATCATATCAGATCACATRTATGTGGGAAGAAAATTGTATTGTCTTGCTCTATGTAGCCTGGCTTTAGCTTATTTATCAGCTGCAGTAAATGCTGTTGCTCCCTGCAGCTCATGACAGCTATGTCCTCTTAAAAAGTGACTCCAATACCTTGAATATTTTGGTTCTTTCTGTTGGGTTTTTGGTTCGGTTTTGGGTTTTTTTTGCTTTGTTTTGTTTTTTTTTTTACTTTTGCTCCAGAGAGTGTTTATTTTTCAACTTTCTTAAATTATTTTTTAAGGAATATTTGGCAGAATTTCAAAGCACTGAATAGTATATGAAAACTATGGCATAGGTAGTTGTGTATAGACAAATAAATGAGAAAATAAAGAGCATAGTCCAAGCCCTAGTATTTAAGTATGGCCTATATATTGATCTATGGAGTATAAACATCTTATCACAAAAAAAAAAAAAAAGACAAATCCAAATCCAACTAGTCGTAGAATTATGTTTTGTATAGTGCTGCTATTTATGTATAGACAACACACTAACAAACACGTGTATTTCTTAGGCAGATCCAYGGAATAGGTTTTTCTTACCCTTGCTAAGATACTTTCTTTCAGTTACTGTTTTAAGAGTGACAAATCATTTGTAATGTGAGCTTGTACTACACATATTGCACAATACCACCTGCCTGCTGAGCACTACTTTGAAAAGCACTTTAACAGAGTTATGTCAATAAGAAGCTTTAAAAATACTCCAACTGGAGGACATATCAAAGATTATTGTGATGAAATGTGTTTGCAAAGTTTGCCAATAGAAAGTTTAATATTATTGGTTGCATTAGGATACTAATGAGTTCATATTTCTGTATCTGGTTTCAGGCATTTTGAATCTGAGAAATGGTAGAGGTCCCAGTGAGCTCTAGAGTCTTCTTATTATGTATGTGTGGTACAAAACAACCTGTAAAATTTCCATTCAAATGAGCTAAAAAGATAATAAAACCAGTGAAACAGAAGGAGAGGGAGGAAGATAAAACAGTTAAGTGATACATAAGTCTTGGCAGCTCTATTTTTTTGAAAGACTTTCAGTATATGGAAGGAATGGGATGCATTTCAAAATCTGCATGTATATGTTAGATGTTAACCTCATTTTTATGTGTTTTTTTTCAAATGAATATACATCAGTGCTGAGTAGCCTTAGTCTGTCCTTCACCAGTTGTTTAGTGTCACACAGACATCATGGGAAGAAAGAATTCTCGAGGAGGGACTGGAAGGAGGTGACAGTAACAGTCTCCAGACCTGCTAAGGGACAGGACAGTGGGGATGAATAAGCAAACAGGTTTGTGCACAAAGGCAGCTTCAGTAGGAGTTATGAGCTGAAAGAATCTATTTTTATTAAAATGATCCATAAATTACTGCCTAGAATTTAAAGAATTCTTCTAGAATGCTCACGAATTCATATTCTGTGTCTGGGATGAGGAGTTCAGAATTTGAAGAGTTCCATAATTTTTGCTTCTCAAGATATAAAATTAAATAACATCGTTTCTCCAAAGACTCTGGACCTATTTAATGAAGATCAGTTTTAAAGTCACAAAGAATTTCAGTGGAGCACCTCTTTTCACAGAAATCTGTAAATTCTTAACCTATAGCCCTTATTGTAAATTGAGGATAAGGAAATGAAATTCCACTCACCAAACCCTGAATAAAGGGAGAGACCCATTTTTATTTCTCCCTGCATACCTGGTTACTCATTCTATACACACGGTTCCTGTCCAGGTCTAATACCCTGCCCCTTAATACCTTCTGTCTGTTAYGAATCTGTTAGCAGTTATCATTTCTGAGCCCTGTTGGTTTGTAAAGTCACGCTCACATTCTGTGACACCTGCAGGGTTTTAATGGGGTCCATTATCATTCCCTCAGCTGGAATGCAATGAGTGGTCTGACTGCTTTTAATCAATGTCTGTTCAAAGTAAAAGAGTTGGCATAAACCACCTCCTGTGTTTGTTAGTTACTAAAGCCTCTTCAAGATTTATTTTGATTTGTGGTTACATTTGACCTCTGATTGCTTTAACACATCAGGCTGAAAGCTATTTCCCAAATGTTTTTGACTTTAATTCTATTCCATCCGTAAAAATTGAGCACATTGCAAAAAACTTGATTACATAGTCTAAAGGAAAAGCAGAGAAATTATTTTTTAGAGTGTAATATAACATTTCTGGTGTACATTTAGTTATATTTATTATTTTATTGCAGCTCTTTCACCAAAATCTTAGTYCTTCTATCATCTGTAAAATATGTGGATGCCATTTTTACTGTGAATGTTTTTAATCAAATGTTATTCAATCAAATTTATTGCTCGGCAATTTTTCTGTAATTTATTTCCCCACTTTTATATAACAAACTGTTACATATGAGCCTACAGTAGTTTTATAGACAGTTTCTTTTTATAACTTACCACTCTAGAAATGTGTTCCTACGCAGCCCCAAAAAAGATTTATCTCAGATATAATAGAGATTAAGCAGGTTCTTCTAACTCATCCATGGTCTCATTTCTTACTCTATTCTTGCCACTTTTATCTATCATGCATACCTACTCCGCAATGAATTCTAGCAGTACAAAATTGGATTTGCTCATAAACRTTTTAGTCAGGAACAATCAAACATAAAAACAAGGTTCTTTAAACTACCCACTCCAAAGTAATTTCTTGTTGATCACCATCACCAGCCTATTCCTTAAAAAGCATATGAAATCCTGTGTTCTAAAAATTGGTGCATTCCACTACATTGAAACAAGAAAAAACTGTTTAATAATCTCATAATATATGAGGCTGCCTATTTTAGTATCTTTATACTGACCGAGATAAATATTTAGATTTGGCACTATTACTAATCACTATTTCTGCAAATAGAGAAAACTACTTTTCAGAATTTCTTAGAGACAGGATCTGATTGCACGCCTAATCTATCTCTTTTGTAGGGTTAATATTTCATTATAATGACTTTTTAAATTTAATATATAAATATCTCGTATATATAAAAATAAATATATATATATTTTCAATTCTGCTTCAGCATCAACTGGTGAAGCACAATGATTCAGTGTGTAAAGATTCTTACCCAGAAAGTAACCCTATGATATATTTAAAACATATATACACCACACATCAGAATTGTGTCAATGAGAAAGTATTCCTACACTTCTAGTTAAAGTCACAGTAASATTGGAAAAGAAGGGGAAAAAAAAAAGGGGCATCCATCTAACTGTAGTCATCTAACTTAGCCACACCTGTAGTCAGAGAAAGGATGCTGGCTCCTTCAAGGGATGGAGCATTTTATTTGAGTTTCTGTTCCGAACTGCCTGATGGAGAAGTCACTCCCCAGTTACCAACAGAGGRGCCTCGGGGAAACAGCTGAAGCATATCCCTTTCATATGCTGAGTGCTCTTTTAAGGCTAGCAGTTGACTTTTGCAGAAACAACCCTAGTAGCTAAAGTTCATGTATCAGTAATTTTTTTCAGGTGAAGTCTGCTCTGCAATTACACTGGAATTAGCTACAAGTTAGTTACTTTCTCTTCACACCCCTAAGAAACTTCTCATCTAAAATCAAGTGAGGTCACCTTCTTGAAAAGCCTATCATCCAAAACTAAAGAAATTGGGGAAAGTCTCAACAAATTTTCCACTAAAAATTCAGCAATCTTAATTCTTTCAAATTCAGCATTGCACAAATCCTGCTACTGAAACTGGAGGTAAAGTTCCTTACTTTATATGAACACACAAACTTCAGTATATAGTCTATGTGCGCTGATTAACGTTTACAAAATTTATATATTCTGCAAAAAAGAAAATGCTTTTTTACTAGCACTGAGCTAAAGATTTGAACACGTACTTAAAAGATTAATCCCTTTTGTTAACAGGTAATTATTTTAGCCATATTTGGACTAGAAAGACTATAGTATGAGCTTTCATGATTCTAAATAGGATCTCTCACTTACTACTGATGAAACAAAATTACTTTAAATCTTCTTCAGACGTTGTGTTTAATGGCAGGGAGTGACCAACAAAAGCAGAGAAGTAATAGACAGGAATTCCATCTTCCTATCCTGCTAGGACAGACATTTCAGAGTATGTACTAGTCAGCCTTTGCAGGATGGAAGAGACATTTGTTTTTTACTTAAGAGAGGTAGAAAACATAAGGTATCAAAACATTTATAGAAAATATAAGGAAACAACCAGACTACTGAGAAAGAGAATTGTATAATTCTTTTGATTGCGMGCAAATACAAAAGTACGTCTGACAGTAGAGCGACAAATGATAAAAGAYGTATTGCTCTTTTTCATCCAACCCAACCACATAGTTATGTGTGAAAAGACATTTTTCAGATAATGCTTTTTAAAACTGGAAATTGATGAGAGGAAAACACCAAACACACACAGATGTCAGTTTCTGTTTTTCCATTGTATTTAGCCTTCCTTCTAATTTTAGTGCTATTGTCAGTTCCAGCAGGACTGAGAAAAGAGAATACTGTTCAAACTGGAACTGAAGCAGAATTTTCAAATACATCTAACATCTTTAAGAAATTTAGATAATTAAAACTTYGAGCAATGTACTAAGGCAGTTCTCATTAGCATGCTTCCCCAGTTGAAATTTTCATATGATTTTAGCTGGTGATGCTTTCTAACCAATAAAGAGTTAATATTCTTAGTTGTTTGAAAGGTGATTTGCAACATTTCAGATGGTATTATGCATTGTTTTCTGTCTTTTGATATATTAATCACAACTGTAGCCCCTTATGTTACAAATGTTTTATTTTAAAATTGTCACTTGTCAGCCAGTCCAATAGGCTATTTCAGAACCAATACAGTTTATGCATGGGAAGTTTGATGTTGAAACAATATTTATTTACATTCCCAGAGTGAGATGGTTTAATATATTCATGCTGCTATAAAAGACATGCTACAAAGCCTAATCGTATTTTGTGTATATACTATGTGTACAGAGAATCTTGCTTGTATTAAAATAAAAGAAAAATGAGGTTCTAAGTATCAATTTATAAAACAGTTCTTTGTAAAATCTTACAGTGTTTTGTGAAGCACTATTTAAGGAAACTAACTATTGGTAAACCTCCACAGAAACTACCCTTTCCAAAATTCCTTATAATAGTTCCCATCTATTTTATTTATGTTTGCATTTCATAAAGTAGCTTACATCCCCTTCCTACGCTTGCTGCACCAGATAAAGGAAAACCAGAACAGATAGCAGTGTGAGTGAATGTAGTTGTCATTCAGGCACTGACGTGCTGTAAATAAAAGCAAAGGGAGACTTAAAAATGCTRCTGCCCTTCCCCCAACCATGACTTTCTTGCTGCAACCTGTGGCTCTTTCCCATCAGAACAGCTGGCAGATTTTAGTGCTGCCATAGCAACCCTGCCGTCAGCCCGTTGGCTTGGTAACATTGCAGCAGGAAGAAAGGCACTTCACGTCTGAACTGTTCTTAGACTCACTGAGGTATTTTTTCAGGTTGCATTCCTAAATCTTTATTTACTGTTTGATTTAATAAATTTTGCAATGAAAAATCCTATACAGTCCTTATTTGCCAATGAAATCAGGTCATCTTCTTTGGAATCTTGCAAAGAATTAATATCCACTCCTTGCARTGTCACAGCAGATGGATCAAATCTCTGCAGCAGCTTCAACTGATCAAGTGACAGTCCAGCTCCCTTCATGCCTTCACCTCCAATGTGAGGCTCCTGTTCAAGTAACAAAGAAAAGCAAATTATTGCATCTCTAAAGTTTTTAAATGCCCTAAATGTATTCTGCTGGGTATATGCAGAGCTACCTAACAAGTTAACATGGACAAGCTACGTTTCTATCATTCACACCAGGGGATTCAGAAGTAATGTGGCTTCTTTTCTTGCCTTCATCTGGCCAATATTATGCAAACATATATACAAGATTCAAAGTATTTTGAGGAGGTGGTGATGCCCCTCATCCACTTCATCTGAATAGTTTAGAGCACTTGTTGAGTATGGGTGCACAGGTCTAAATCAATTCATTACTCAAAGGGCTGAAACATCACAAGAAAGCTGTTATCACCAGACAGTTGGTCTAAAGGGTTTAGGTTGCCACTTTAAAAGATGAAGCACTTCTGTGTACTGATTTAAAAGCTTTGAGTTAAGTTAAAAATAGTGATTCCTTAGCCTGTTACTAATATCCCCAGTAACAGTAGTAGAAACACAGAATCAGCTAGGTTGGAAAAGACCTTGCAGATCATCAAGTCCAACCTATGACCTAACATCACCTTGTCAACTACACCATGGCACTGAGTGCCACATCCAGTCTTCTCTTAAACACCCCCAGAGATGGCAACTCCACCGTCTCCCTGGGCAGCCATTCCAATGCCCAATCACCCTTTCTGTGAAGAACTTCTTCCTAATGTCCAACATAAAATACCTGGATTCTTCACTTTAAAAACTTTGACTGGAGAGACTTAAAGCCCCAGTCCAGAATACTTTACTGCCTAAAAAGGCATCATTTTGGCAGATGATGCAGCAGAAGAATATAACTTTGAAATTTTTATGTCATGTAATGAGACTAACAGGTAAATGGAACTACTGTTACATGTGCATGCCTATGAGGCAGAGAAGAAAAGAAAGGAACAAATTCAGGAGATGACATTTAGCTTCAAAATCCTGGAGAGGAGAAGAAATCACAACCCTTTTCTCATTATTTCTTGCAAGTAGACTTGACTGGTTCTTATTTAATATCCTGATTCCTGGAAAAATATTAATTCTTGGCTGGATTGTTCTTCCAATGCATTCAGTAGGGAGATAGAACAAAATGTGCAAAAGCTGGCACTGCAATATCAAAAATAGATCTCCTTTGTCAATCTAGTCTAATGTAGTCCATAATGCAGCCTACAGCAGAGGTTTTTTTCAGCCATCACACTTTGCTAACACATGAGCTCACCCAGTCAGCACATGATGTGAGTTAGTTGGTTAACAACATACTGCATGCTGGAAACCTGGGCAGCCAAGGCGTTGCAGACTGATTCTTCCTTTCCCTCAGCAGGATTTCAATGCTTTCCAGATAAAAGACAAAAAGAGGTGTCTATTGCAAATGGAGAGAAAAATAACGTACAAAGGGAGACAAGGGTAGCAACTTGATGTAATAGAAGGATGGAAAGGTAAAAGTCTAGGGAAAACAGTATTCCACAGGTTCTAGTAACTTGCTCAAAGGCCGACCGTGTTTTCCTCTACCTTTTCATTTTTCCTTCCATTTAAGTTACTGCATTTGAGCTGATCTGCAGTATCTCCTGTGTAAATTCCTAAGAGGAAGTCTGCCCAAAGGAGCAGCTGCCATGTGGTAACCTCCACCTACGAGAACAACCCATGGCTCCACCTCCTGTTTCTTCCTTACCCACATTACCCAATGTGATTSCAGGATCTGCTGCCAACTGAGAAAGTGGGAAACAGTCAGCTGGGTAAAAAAGGAGGTGTCCACTGAGACTACAGAATATGTGAAATAAATACATAAAAGAATAGGAGGTAAGTAGACCCCAGACTCGTGTTTCCTGTTCATTGGAAAAGATCRCCTTAGTTTACACTACTGGGGAACTGGTTATAAGGTATTATAAATTATCTGTGGGTAAACAATTCRGTGTCATCTCACTTAAAATATACTATACACAAAAGATTAATTTTTACAGATATGGAATTGTGTAAGAAAAAGAGTGCTTTATTTAAGACTGATATTACTGGTGAGAGAAAGTCTATTAACCAAGAATTAATCTTGCATTTGAGTTAATATGGCTTGTGTTTTGCTTTGTCATTCTATCAAGGAGAGCTTTTTATGCTGTTAGGTTAAATGTTARATCTCGGTTGAAATGACTGGAACTGAAAAATTCCTAGTGAATGGACGATGAGAAAATAGAAGAACAGAATATATAAACCTTTGAAGAAGAGCTTCAGTTCTGTTAAATCTTAACCAGTCTTCATATAATTTCTCATTGTACAGCTATTGTATATATWTTTTTAATTTCAGTTAAAATATTCATCTAAACTTCTTAAGATAGCTACAAGTCATCACAGAATGTGTAAGTAAGCTAAACAGGTATCAGAATTAGACTTTTTCTCAAAACCATGATGATAAACAACTACCCCACCCAGCTCATCACATCATCAAAGAGGAAGTGGGACAGATGCAGTCTGAGGATAAACTCCCTTGAAATACTAATAAAGGTAACAGATATTTTTGAATTGTATGAACTGTACATAGTATAGATAAAAAAACTGTAGTATCTGCCTATATATTACCTCCTCCCAGACACCTTAATGGTAGACACCAACTCCAAAAAAGACAAGGTACATTCTTGGGACACTGAGCCTGAAATAGTTTTTTCCCCTCATTCCTTTAAATAAAGCAAAAGCAGCTCCCATACATACAAAATCCTCCTTCCTCAAAACACAAATTTGTTTTCATTTATGTCCCATCCTTTACGCAAGCCTTCACGACTTCAGTAGCATTAATTAAAAAAAAATCACCTCTCCTGTGAATGTGCAAAAGAAGAGAATATAATATATGAATTCAAGAGATTGCAAGAGGAATGACCAATCTTTTGTCCCTGTTGTGTTTTAAAAGACTGTTGTGCAAATTAAAAAAAAAACCACAATACAGAGCAGGAAACTACTTAATGATTCCTAAATAAAGCTCAATTAAGCACAAAAACAGACTTTAAGAAAGCCTCAGAAATCCTTCTATTATTTCTATCCACAGCAGTAAAAATTGTCCACTGAAAATGGAAGTGAAAAAGAGATTTATTGATAGTAAATATACTGTGTAACTTTACAGTTCCAAAATAAGCTCCCTAGATTGTGTGAAGTACCCTGAAAATAGTATTACCTGTGGATGAAGCTGGAGGCATGGAAAAGTTTTCAGAGCCCAAGCAACTTGCTCCTCATTTTCAGAAAGTGTAATTGTACATGTACTATACACTAAAACACCTCCTGGCTTCAGCAACTTCACTGCCTACAGGGAGAAATAAACAATAGTTCAGCTTATTTTTAAATTTAAAACTCATATTAAGCAACATTAACTAATACACCATGTACTGAGAATATTAAAACTTAACACTTCATTAAACTCAAACATTTCTAGGATAGACATTAAGATACTAATTCTTCTCAGGGAATACAGTAAAGGATCACATGGATTAGAAAGATTCTTCTTTCCAAATAGGCATTATAGCTCATCCATTTATTAATGCCATTGAGATGATTCACCTTGTAAGATTTGTTATTTGTACAGCTTTGCATATCCCAGACAGATTAGGTCTGTTTCACCACCTGCTGCCAACCATGGATACACAATACTTTTGTCAGTTATATTAGATGTCAACTGTTTCCATATATTTGGCATGGAAGCTGTATCTATGCTGCTTTTCAAGCTGTCATTCACTTTGAATATGTATCACTCAGATTTTGACAAGTTTCATCTTTCAGCATCAGCCCAAGCACACTCTTTAGCATGTTCCTAAGTCACCTGCTCTGTGACTTAGACCCTTGCAATTATTATAAAGTCAAATTGATGAAACTGTGGGAATTAAAAACACATACAAAGGGTTTTATTTACTATGGATTACCTTTCCCATGCTCCACTGAATTGACTTCACCTAGCAACAGATCTTGTGGAGCTGAGAGGTTAAGGGGACCCTCATACTTCTTAGCTGCTGAAAAAGTACGGGAAATGACGCACCATTTTTTTTGTAAGTTTTATGCTGCAAAAGCATTTGTGTTCAATTTAGCTTATCTACTCAATGTTTAACACATACCACAGTGAAAAGCTTGCGCTGTAGTGGCTGATAAGAGGTCACTTCCTTTAAAGTTGAGGAATAAGCCATGTTTGGTCTCTGTCCCATCCCACTACATGGAGCATCAAGAAGAATTCGATCAAATGACTCTGGTAAGAATGGAGGTCCTTCTGTAAAAAGCAGTTAGTAATGCAAAATGTGGCTGTTTCTTTCCTTGAGGCTTCAATGTAGATAAGGACAAGCTGTTACTGCTTCCTTGACATAAAACATTTATGTGCTATAGAGAACTGTCTGCAAAACTAGTGTCAGTTACAGACAAGTCTCAGCACTGCTGGTGGTAGTTTTCATCTCCCAAGAAACTAAACAGTTTAAGTTCTGTGAGCTCAAAAATGATCCCTTTAGGCAATAATTTTTTTAAAACTTAATTTAGTAATTTGAAAGTAAAATGTAAAAGTAATCAAAAAAGTTGAAATATGATTGGTCAGAGGTGCTGGGTACAGAGTTGTACATATAGGCTCTGATGAGCCATAGTCAGCCTGTAACCGAAACAAGTGTGCAAACCTTTACTGAGAGAATCCTGTAGTTAATCAATGAGACTGCCTTAAATAATAATAATTGGAGTGTCTATATAATAACTATTTCTTGTGATGCATACATATCTACAGAAAATAAAGCACTTCATAATAACATGARCTGCTGCAGGTTCTAATGCGCAAGACATGCTGCCTCCATGGAAAAACAATTCAGTAAACAAGGATTGTGAAGAGAAGAACAATTTCTGACTACTACCTGGATGACAAGAGAATATTTATCTTCTATATGCAGAGCCTATCCTTTAATCTGGCTCAACAGCCCAAAAGTTTATATCTCCTCAGTGCTAGGGAGATTGTCCAGCTCAGCATCACCAGGTACTACTGCTGCCAAACTTGTATTACCATACTACTGCTACCTAGCTTGTTCCTGCACCACAAAATTAGTCTATCTGGTTTATCTACCTCTGATCCATTACTAAAATGTTCAAAATATGTCATGTGTTACTTTCAGGCATGTACAGAAAAGCATTCATGATGTCTCAGTATTACAGCTTGCTCTTGTTCATCTCTGTAATTGCTACTTGCCACCTACAATATTTAATGTTCATAAAAGACTATTAAGAAAGTACTTTTGTTCCTCCAAAGCAGGAATAACTGCAATGCATAGGGACAAAGAAGGTGAATTATGTAATCTGATTCCTACTTAGGCTAACCAGTGACTGAGATAAAATAGAGTGAGAAAGAACAGCGTACTTTGCACAACAAACTAAAAATAATCAAGGCAGCAGATACGTTTAAATCTTTCCATCATGGGAACAGAACCAATATCGTAACTGCACCACTTCAGAAAAGCAAATGAAATGAACTTAAAATAATACACAGTGCTTGTATATAACTTTCCCCTGAACAGCTGAACAAACATCAATGAACTAAACCTGGCAGCACTCCTGGGAGTTAGGTATTAATAACCCGATTTTACTGATGAGGATTATGAGGCAGAAAAGCCAAGTCTGCAAAAATATTTTTTTTCTCTGACTAAGTCAGACACTTCAGAGTATGAGGTTAAATGTGATCATGAAAGAAGCTTTAAGACTTCTTCAGTCTTTGATATTATCTGGGAAAGGAATGCATTTCCTTTGAGAATATTAGGTTGTGATAAAGACAGATAATTTGACTTCTGTATTTGCTTCATAGAGAAGCTGACGATCACAAAAGAGTAGAAAATAAAAGTGCATTCACAGTGCTGAAGCAACTTAGGTATCTGCCAGGATTTCAAGGACTTGTAGACCTGTGACAGGTTTAATACTGTTAGTGCAAAACATTACTATTTTCTTCTAAAAGCTACAACTACCCAAATTGTTTATTTTACCTTGTTTATCCTCTCTCTTCTCAACTGAAAGGGCCTTTGTTCCATCATAGCAAAAGGCCTTAATGCAATTCAACTGGAGCAATTCAGCATTCTGCTTTATTTTCTTGACCTTGTTAGCAATCTTGTCCATGGCTATTACTTCACCCTGAAAAAAACCCCAGAGTTTTCATCAAAAGCATGGGGATTAAATGGATGTGCACTTTCTGATTTCCTTTCCCCGACCCTGAGGAGTGTAATTTTTCCCTACAGTATCATTTTAGTTTTAAATCCACACTCCTGCAGTCCTTGTTCGCATTTGTTTTCTGTGATAGCCATGTTAGTCCGAAGCTGTGCGCATTCCAACTGCTCAGCACTGTCACTCTAAGGGACACTGTAATGGCTGACCTCCTGCAAGTGGTTCTGTTGTTTGTTTCTTTTTGTTTGTTTTGAATTTGTTTACTGGGCACTAAGGCAAAAATGTAATCMTTTGAAAGAGGGTAGAAGCCTCAAATACATGGTAAAATAGGTCAACAGGTTTTAAATTTGTATGGAGAGGGTAGGAAACGTGATCACATGTGCTGAGGAACGAGGCCCACAGCAATGCCTCTGACTTGCTCAGACTCCTAACATATTGTAATACTTGCASTAGTTGTCACTCAAGCTACTTCGGGAAATAGTGTAAATACTAGAATAAATTTAGAGGTGGGAAGAGGGAAATCACAATAACRCATTATTCCCTTTATGTAAGAATAAGATTTCTCTTTTCCTCCCCCAAAATAAATCAAAACAGACACACACCACTAACTGCTACATTAAATCTGTGAACACAAAGCAAAGTAAACAGTAGCATCAGTAAAATCCAGAACAGAAAAACTCAATGACCAAAAACCTCTGCTAGACTTGCCACAGCAGATACAACCTGCTGTGAAAACAACAACTCTTTTCTACTTRGTGATGGCTCTCTAGAGGCTTATAGAACGGTAACATGACTAAGATAGTTAAAGGAATAAAAAAAATCAGTAAAGATAAAATGTTACGTGTGTGTCATGTTAGCTAATACACRGATCTAGGACTGAGAGGTAAAAAAGGATTTTGGTTGTGCCAATGGTGTCCAGTCTTCAGCTACTGTAAGCCAAATCACCGCTTAGAGGAGCATTCAAGAACCGTGTGCCACTGCTTGTCCCCTAACATCACTCAACCTATTRCACATGTACACTAAGAAGTGACTGTGCTTCAAGGTTATGTCTGTTCCTAGAACAGTGGTTTTGCTGCACATGTGCTGTACTGCAGAGATAAAGAGATCATAGAATCACAGAATGGTTTGGATTGGAAAGGACCTTAAAGATCATCTAGTCCCATCCCCCTGTCATCGGCAGGGACGCCTTCCACTAGACCAGTTTGCTCAGAGCCCCATCCAAGCAGGCCTTGAACACTGCCAGGTTTGGGGCATCCACAGCTTCTCTGGGCAACCTGTTCCAGTGTCTCACCATCCTCTGAGTAAAGAATTCCTTCCTAACATCTAATCTAAATCTCTTCTCTTTTMGTTTAAAACCATTTSCCCTGTTCCTATTACTATCTGCTCGCGTAAAAAGTCACTCTCCCTCTTTTGTATAAGCCTCCTTTAAGTACTGGCCACAATGAGGTCTCCCTGAAACCTTCTCTTCTCCAAGCTGAACAGCTCCAACTCTCTCAGCCTGTCTTCATAGCAGAGCTACTGATCAAGAGCCTTCTTGATCATCTTCATGGCCTCCTCTGGACCTGATCCAGCAGGTTCACTTCTTTCCTGTGCTGAGGACCCCAGAGCTGGATGCAGCATTCCAGGTCAGGTCTCGCCAGAGCAGAGCAGAGCAGAGGGGCAGAATCCCCTCCCTCACCCCGCTGCCCACACTGCTTTTGACACAGTCCAGGGCACAATTGGCTTTCTGGGCTGCAAGTGCACATTGCCAGGTCATGTCCAGCCTCTCATCCACCAGCACTCCCAAGTCCTTCTCGGCAGGGCTGCTCTCAATAAGTAGTTATTTAGTTATTTCAGTCTGTACTCCTGTTTGAGATATCCTGGGCCCAGGAGCAGGACCTTGAACTCGGACTGGTTAAACTCATGAGGTTCCCRTGGGCCCACACCTCAAGCTTCTCCAGGTCCCTCTGGGTGGCATCCGGTCCCTCAGGTGTGTCAACCGCAACATCCAGCTTGCTGTCACTGGCAAACTTGCACTCRATCTCACTGTCTGTCATTGATAAAATATTAAAGAACACTGGTTCCAAGAAGGACCCCTGAGGGACACCACTCATGACCGGCCTTCACCTGGACATAAGAGCCATTGGCCACAACTCTCTGTTGTGGGACAGACTCCAAAAAACAAGAACAAGCTGGAAGACAACACTTCTTCCCCATCTGGCCCATGGCAGCCACTGCCAAAACAACTATTTGAAAGATATCTGGAAAAAACAGTGGTCTGGACTGGGATACAAATAATAACAAATTCTCAAGATTTAACCATTCCCAATTCTTATTTAAAAGCTCTTAACATTACAGAGTAATTTTACATCTTGGTTATCTTATTTAAAAACAATATACTAATGTTTATAATTATATCACAAAAAAGTAAGATTGATTCAAATATTCTGAAATGTTAATGATTTAATATAGTGTCTACGAAAATTTAGTAGGGAAAATCTGTGAATGTAACTTAAAATCCAAAAAGAAGTGATTTTTTCCATATCTTTATCTTTCCATGTCTTAATTTAAAATTATATACTCAAAAAAGGAAAATCAATTGAGATAAATATTCAACATCTGTATTCTTAATCTTTACCAGCTCAGCTGCAGGTAAGCACAATCAGAATTGTGAAGTGACTAAGGAAAAAAACAGTTCTGCAAAGTTATACAAAATGTAGRTACACAGATGGAAAAAGGATAGATGCAAATGAATCCGTGACAGAAATACATGATTTACAGACTTCCTTTATTTACCACACTGAAATTCTTTACTGGAAGCTTTATAAATGTATATAATAAATGTCTAATGACTCTCAAATGCATGCTTAATGTCTTCTGCCAACGATCCATACTGAGGGAAGAAAACACTTCCATAGGCAAACCATCACAAAACTGAACATGCCCTTTCTCAATACRTTCGTACCCTTACATACTGTGACTTCCCATTTATGCACAGGCAACTGTCAAAGAACTGCATAATGTAACTGCAAGACTTCTAAATAAGGTGATTCTAAATAAGGTTATTCTAATAACCCTATTTCAACAAAAATAATAAAGCCTTACAAAATTTTTAGACTAAATATTACATGCTTTTCCCTTCTCTGCTAGAAAAGAGTAACGTGCATTTCTGTATTTCACTGTGCATATATTAATACATGCAAATTTGTATTCCTGTATCTACAGTCTTATTTACTTATGTGCTCTTTTCTTTGTCTTTCTCTACATTTTTTTTTTGCTTCTTCTTGTTTTTCTTTGCTTTCTCATGTGATAGTTTTGGATTTGTGATATTCTACCATAGAATGACAAATTAAGACTAAAAATTCAGCCTAAGATCATACCTGTATGCAGAATTGATATTTTTTACTGAGAAAAAGTTAATTGGATTAGGAGCTTTTTAGTATGTTTTTGTACTGACTTGTGTATTTCTCTGGCACACAGTAGTAACCCCTGATTTTCATGTATCTCAGTTTCATGAATCCAGCACATTCTTGCATAACTTTGCCTTGCATGTTAAAAATTCTTTGATTAAAAATAATTCAATAGCATCTTTAAAAGTGAAATGAAACATATTTCAACAGTCAATTTGCAGCAAATAAGGTTTTAAAGGTGATGGTGAATATTTGATAAAGACTGCCTGTGCCCATTTCAGTAACTCTGATGCGTAGGAAAATATACTGGTAAGCAAAATGTCTAAATATTGGTTGCTGTTGTACATTATTTGTGCATTCTAACAGCTAAGTGAAGAGACCTGTACAAATGAGCAGTGCTGTCAGACTTTCTTCCTTAGACAGAAAATGCCAAATGACTTCTCTTACCTGGTCAYGCATTAATGTTGCAAGATGGGTTGTTTTTCCTCCAGGTGCAGCACACATATCCAAAATTTTCTCTCCTGGTTGAGGGTTTAAAATATGGCTCACAACCACAGAAGGTAGATTCTATCATAAAAACAAATATGGGAGAATTCAAACCTTATACCCTGCATAAATTCCTTTATTAAGGAATGGCAAACTCATTAAAAAAATAATTCATTCACCAGTGAAGATATTTATGATATTGCTCTCAGTTCTTCAACAGAAAATCAACTATTTCTACTATATAAAAGGCAGTTTACGTCAGAAGTCTCCAGGGCTCGTTTTTTATTTAAAGCTATATCTGAGTATCTAGGACTGAAGTTTAAGAGCTCATGACTGCAGAGACTATAGTGCTAAGTCCAAATAAAATAYGCTGATACCAGCTCAGACACAGAGCAGCTCTATTACAAATATTTTATATTAACCTGTTTATTGGAACATTTACTATATTAACATATTGGCGCAGCACACGAAAGAACAGTAAGATCAACAGGCAGAAGTCTAGACTTGCTTAAATAAAGTACCAAGAAGCTGAACTGTGCTATTAATTGTACAAACAGAACAGCTGCACTGAAGAGAAATAATGTGCAATAACTGTGCACAGTACTGCACCTTAGACAATATGCAAATATTCTCTTCTTAGTTCAACACAAAGGTATAAAAACCTTTTAAAGCTGTCTTTAGTACTTAAGTAACAGCTTAAAGTCAACCTAATATTTGGAGATTTTCCTGATTATCTACAGAATGATGTACCCTGAAAGAGGCTCATGTTCCACAGCTCAYAGGCAGATTCCAAAAACTAGTAGTTCTATGCAGAATATCTGTGCAAAAGAAATTTCTACATTTTTAAGTGAATATCTCTTATGTCACTTGGAAACCCCTTATCGTATCTCAGACACAGTATGACTAAACCACCTACATGTAGATACTGACTTCATTTTAAATGCTTTGTTTTCCTTAAATCCAAAGACTGAATTAGGTGCTACAATGCACAAGGAATGTATAAAGCATGAATGTGTGCTAAGACAATATTCATTATTCTGTAAATAGTACAGACTTTTGGTTTTAGAACAAACATACAACATACCTGTAAAAACAAATGACTTGGGAGCACATTGTCAAATGAAGGACTAAGGTAGACTGGCTCTATCATTCTTATGCCCAGTCCCCTGAAAAACATGAAAAAAAGTTTCAAATACTCAGTTTTATAAATTTTAACAGTAGTCAAACTTGAAACAACACCTTACAAAAACAAAAGAACAACCAAGAAAAATACTTTTACGATTTTGTAATATGATATTCTTTAAAATGACATCATTATGTTGAGTAAATCATGACAAAAAATGCATTACATTATAAATTGAAACCCTCTGTAAAATTGCATAAAGCAAATTTCTGGTTTTGTACACAGGATAAACCAAGATCTAATCCAAGCCTTGAAACTGTAAAGAAATGCATAAAACCAGACCTAAATATATTAACTTCAACACATAACTGCTTTTGGCTAGCCATGTATGCACTAGGGCACTGGCATATGATTTCCTACTTAGATTTTCCTCCATTTCCTAAATGTGTCTGAGATTTCAGTCAAATAACTAAAGAAATCCTATCTGAAAAGCCTTGCAGGAACATTGATTTGCTGCAAAGCTAAGGTTTGAACTAGAAGTAACCTAAAAGTTTTAAATATGGATGAAATTCTGATGTAGATTTAATCGTTACACCAAATGTACCAGGAAATGGATAACAATAAAGAGAGAACCATGAAAAAAGCAATACTGAGCCTGAAAACAAAAGATGACTGAAGAGAACAAGAATGAGTATTATTTTGCATGTGTACTGGACAGTCCAACATGAAGGGAGGATACAAGAAAACAAACTGGCAGACACCTGATTTGGTTCCATAATGCTATTCCATGTCACCAACTCAACAGGTACATTCTACCACTACTTTTTCTATACTTAAGCTCTCATAAATTAGAAATTTTCTGACAATGTAATTTTTTTTCACTTGAACTTTTGTAGTTTGTTCTAAGGATGTAAAATCTTGGTCATTAATTTGATGTCCATGCTCTTCTGCACTGCTTCCTGTATGTGTTTTAAGTGACACAAGACGAATAAACCATATGCTTCAGCAACAAAATAGAATAGCAAGTAATCTTGAAATAGATAAGTAACTTTGGCAAATGCTAGTAATTTTTTTAAGATATCTCACCTTATGTCCTGTCCTTGTCCCACCAAAAAAAAGCCCCTACAGATATTTTTAAGAGATGGAGAAATTGACAAGGCTGCACTTCTATTCCATCCAAATGGGGAAGAGATACAAGACGATTTACCAAAATGGAATTTTGCCACAGTGAGAACATTTGTCAGTTCTGTTCGTTTGAGATTATTGAACTGAATAAACATAAGTTATGAAAAGACTCCCACTTATTTCCTCCTACCTCTGAAGCAAATTTGTGTCTGGATACCACTATGAACCTAACRGCCTCCCAAAAAATATTGGAAATCTCAACATGCAAAGCCATCTTGTGACTTCACATAGGGTACAAAATAATTCAGTGTTTTCCCATCTTCTTGCTTCCCTTTGCAAATTTTTATGTCTAGATTGCAATTAGTATGGACTTACTTCAATGGACCACTTGAACTGAAGATTTCACTGCGACTGAGTTCTGAAATCCCATTTCCAAGGAAAACTTTGACTCCTTCGAATTCTTTGGCTCCTCTTTTGCATTTCCCTTCAATATCTGAATACACTGAGACCAGATCTCCAGCTTTCACAACTGCACAAAGAACGGAAAGTTGAGATCATTATGACACTTAACAAAACAGTAGCAACCAAGTAATTTAGGACTCTCAGCATATATCATAGCAAACTTTACACTTTCTAAATGTAATCAAAGACAACTACCTGATATAAAGCTTGAAAGTTTTACACAGTGAATGATGGCTACCAAATGACTGGAGCTACTGAGGAGACACCAAGTTGCAGGTCAGACAGTGTGTTTCATTTTCTAAGAGGATACACAAACCTGCACTTCATTTACTTTATCAGGGCAGTGTCACCCAAAAGTTTTAAGCACACTCTTCAGGATCCAGTCCTCCGTGTGTGCTCCAAGCACACAAGTATATCAAACAACACTGGTTCACCCTTACTGAACAGAGACAGTAGTGCTAAATTTGTCTAATGACCTCTCAACAGCTACATAGAACATAGCTACAGCTGCTTTTTCTCTAACTATTGCTTTGACACAAGTGATTATACATTCTTGTTCTGGTCTGGCTCTCTTCCCTTTCAGGCAACTGCTGTTCTCAATAATCCTCTTAGAGAGTTTTATATCTCCAATTAAAACCCACCAGATCACTAAAGTATGTAAATATACACCAAACTCCAAAAGTGTAATCTGGAGTAATTTCTGTAATTTCTGAGTTAGAACAAAAATAGATAGAAAAGGGGGATGGTTTAGGTGATTTTATAGAATAGTGAGCAAGCTCTATGCACTGACTGGCTGAAAAATATGCTTAAAAATAAAGGCCTCTTCTCATAGCAATAAAAAGTTTTCCAAAATTGCATTTCTGAGGTGACTTGACCGGCTGGAGGAACCAGAAGATATAATAAGACTAACGACAGTTCAGTTTACCAAGAATTCTTTGAATTGTACTTGAGATTCATTTTTTTTCATTCTCAAGTGGTCTTCTGATTATGTCCAAATGCCCTGAAATTCTTAAAATGGTARTATTTGTTGGGTAGCCACTGAAAATTTTTTTTCTCTACT
The DNA here is from genome assembly GCA_018881555.1 of Amblyornis subalaris. Taxonomy (NCBI): domain Eukaryota; kingdom Metazoa; phylum Chordata; class Aves; order Passeriformes; family Ptilonorhynchidae; genus Amblyornis; species Amblyornis subalaris. Next base: position 3,539,657 of record JACAXG010000047.1, on the reverse strand, counting down.
TTTTACACAATGTGACATGTTTTGTGTGATACCTCACTACATTACTGTCTACTTAAACTTCATTGAAGAAAAAGCTGCAGCAATTTAACTCTTCCATCAAGCATATCTGCCAACGATTTTTGCAGTATTCAAACATAAATGATTTTATTTCACGCTCTGCTGACAATCATCCTTTCAAAATGCATTAGTCCTGCAAACAGTTCTTCAGCTTTTCTAGCTTATACAGGCATTCCATAAACATAAAGCTCAGGGTTTGATTAGTTAAATTAAGCTCAAAGTCCTGTGATCATTAGTTTACCCTCATTTGGGTTGCAAGTTCAGTGATTAAATATGTGTTCTTGCTGTACTATTTTTCTTCCTAGTTAGACCATCTGTGCTTAATACAGCCTTATTATATTTGGCATCAAGTGGGTAGAGTGCCCTTTTATTTTATTTTCTTATTTGCAATTCCCCTGAAGTGTTCCTAAAGTTTTATAGTATCTTTATTTTCCTTGAATTGATGTTACATGCATAATTACATGCAGCAATTATGATAAATCACTAACTGACTCAATGAACGATTTGAATATTTATGAGGTTGTCTAAATAAGCAGTTTCAACAACTGCTACGGCAATATACTTATTTCATTATCAAGCCCTAGACTGARAAACAGTCCTGTTCAGTGAACCGGACTTAAGCACATGCTTAAAACTTCTTGAAGGCTTTTTCCTGAAAGGAAATTAAGTGACTAGATAAATGCATTTCAGACTCACTTTGTTTAATAATAAGAACCAAGATGATTACTAGATCTCATCACAATAGAATAATAAGGTGAGTCATCCAAGATTATACTGGTTTTACATAAAGTTAATTTGACATTTAAATAAAAAAAAATAGACCGCTGAACACAAAGCATGTATATGTACATTTTTTATCTTGTCTCACAGGCACTGAAGCATAATTTCCATTTCTTAAGAATCTGACACAAAAATTGAAGATTTTTCTCAGCAATGGAAAAGATTTTTACTACATCTCTCAAACAATATCAAATGAATCGTCAATGCATTAGAAAAAAGAAACAATGGGGTTTTTTAGATCTGTAACTTAAAATCTAACAGAATCAGGAAGGTAAGTGGCTTTGTGACTGAATGAAAAGATAACAAATCTGGAAATAGCAGCTATTAAATAATCAAGATACATCCAGTCACCATCCAGATGTGGCATCCCGTTTATTTATAATTTTTTTTTTTACAAGACTGCAAAGCAGCTAACTTCTGTAAGTTTATACAACTGAATATCCATATTAGAAGTTACAGTACTCCGTAGTAAAAACCTCCTAGAAAAAAGGTTTTAATTTGAAAATTCTCTTTAAAAAGATTTTGGAATGAAAAAGAAATTGAAGTCCTTGAGAACTAATACTTCAACTAGGAATTACACATGGAAAAAGGACTTTAAAACAGGCCAGGTGAGAAATAATTACATATAATTTATTACAAGTAAAATGAAAATTAGTGAAAAYCTTAAAAAAAAAAAGCCAGAAAAACTTTAAAAATGTCATAACCATGAATAACAACTCTAAGATTAATTTCAGCTGAGAATAGGAAAAAATCTCATGTCACTATTCATTTGTTTATTAGCAAACAGKGACAATTTTTCTGTCATCTTTACAACTTAATTGGGTGTATTGAGAGAACTCTTACACCTTGAGGTAGATACAATCCCAGGGACATAAACGTGTGCTCCTCGAAGTACTGCATATCCACACTGGGCTCCAACTATGACTTCAGATGCATGCTTTTTTAAATCTCGCCTAGAAATACAAAATGTAGTTCAGTTTAAAAAAAAAAAAGTATAGTAAGAAAAAGGCAAATACCCCCCAAGTAAACTCTAGTTCAGAATTACTGATTTTGTTAGAATATAATAGAAAAAGCAGTTAATTATCATGTTTTATATTTGAAAGATTTCCTTTAGTCCCAGAGAAATCAAAGAGAAGACCCAAGAAGAAAACCAATCCTCAAAATAATGCAGATTCTGGCACATTCTGCCACTACTGTGAACCTGACACAGGAATACAAATAAATTATACTGGGATGGAGAAATAATCCTCTATCCCTTCCTATGCCAGATGACTGTGAAGTGATTTTTTGTGTTTAACAAGTGCTGAGTAATTCTTGATTCTACTTGATTTCTTCCAGTGGAAGAAAACTCTCCCTGTCCTTAGCTAGGGTTCTATATTCCACTGCAAAAGTTTAGTTCTTCTTTCCAGGGAGGATGCACCCATGTCACTTCTTCTCTATAAAACATCAATGTTATAAAAAGGGAGAAAACTCTCTGTGTTTTCTTGCATCTTTAAGGATTAAAAGTCTGACCTGGTTAGGATATGGACCGTCCACCAGGTCATAATATTAATGAAGTTGTGCTTCAGTTAGAGTGAGTTAGTTATCATAACTGTTTAACAAGAGGTCTGTAAGAAAAAAGTGTTACAACATTTTAAGGCTAAAGACTGAAAATTTCAAACCTGGGTCCAATAACAGGAATTAATAAAATGTCCTGAAGTTTCGGGTGCTCGAGAACTGGAACACATAGTCCTTTAAATTGCTGCTTCATTAAAAAAACATAATTAGTAAGCACTACTAATAAATCTAATATTTAAATACTTAATTAGACTGAAAACCATTTTTCCATTCATAACTTATAGCTGTAGACCACAAAACACAAAGGCAGTGAAAACAGTTAAAAGCGGCTGGGAAATAGTGTGCAAGGGGACAGTCTATATTAAAGATACTGTAAAAGCCTAAACATTTAATAAATTGAGAAACGGCAAGGCCACGAAGAGACTGAGTGAGAACTAACTTCAGGGAGTGGGAGAGTGTTCTGATACTCATAACCCTACCACTGCTTTTTGCTTTCTTCTGGAAGAGTATTGTGTCGAGTTGTTGTCAGAACACAGTAACACCACCACAGAAGCTTGGGTCTAATCTGTGTTATCTTTTTGAAGTTATTAGTTATAAACCACTGTTTAACTCTACTCATGTATTGCTTGTCTTACTTACTAGGCCATGTTGGCAATAATTTTTATTTTTCTTGTCAGCTTAAATTTGGGTACTGATAGCCGAGTTATGCATTTAGCTGGAAAAAAAATGACAGCTTGCCATTTTATAAAAGTTCCTGGATTTTAAAAAGATGATGTCTTCTCTCCTGAGCCTTCTAAATTATAACCTTACAGCATGTAAAACCGTAAATCAGTTTGCATCATATAAATAAGTATTTTCTCTTAAGAAAGAGAACAATCCATGACCATACTTTTGCTCAAAAGTGTTATGTGGTTTCTTTTTCTAACATATAATCACACTTCAAAATACAAAAAGTTTGTGAAAAGCCAGTCTCAAGTCAGTTTTCATCAAAGACTTTTCCCTTGAAGCAAAATATAACACTGCAATACTCATTTCCAGATTTCTACAATCAAGCTAAAATTAGCATAACTCATTACCATCCCAGCCAGCAGATCACTGTCAACTGCTTCTGCATCACGGAAATGTCTTGGCTCCTGTCATGCAAAAGCTCCCTGTACACCCACTAGCATTAATAATTTACTTAAAGAAGAACCAGATCTTTTTAGACATAGTGAAGACCTAGGACATAGTTTCAAAATAATACATTTCTTAAACATAATGGTTTACATATTACCAGATAAATAAATGTTTAATTAAGTAAAAATCCAGAAAATTATATAAACATTAAAAACAGGTTTAAAAAAACAAACTATTGCGGGTGCAGGGCATCACTCTGGCTCCAGTTTCCAAAACATACTCACTTTCCTAAACAGTTTTTACGAGATATACAGGCATTCTCCTTTAATCTTAAATAAAAGTGTTCTAAGCATGCTGAAGACAGCATACTGAACTACAGTTTTTATCATCTTCTCGACAGACTTATGACACCTTTACAGTACTTACCACAACAGTACCTCAATCCTATCTAAGGTTTGGATCTGCCATTGAAAAAAGAGTTGGATGTCTTTTCCCTCTGTTATTGCCTTTCTTGGAGGGATTAGATGAGGAATACTGCTACACAACGGATTTTGATTTAACATTTAATGCTGACAATCACTAGTGTGATTGTATAATGTTAATACTAGTGGATGCATTAACATAAATTATAGTTTAATGAAAAGTTCTCATAATCACGCAAAAGATGAAATACCCTATTATTTTTGCTGTAACAACAAAATTGCACAAACCTTCTGGATCTCTTCAAACAGCAGTTTTTTCACATGTTTCACTGAGGCCAAGTGGGTATTTACTCTTACAGTTGTAAAACCTGGTGGATGAGATAGATGACTTAACAGAGATTGGTATTTATTCTCTGCCTCCCGTGTACCTAAAGCAGTGATAAGCTGAAAGTGAAAAAAGAGATTTTATATTAAGAGAGTCACGCAGAAGCCTCTTGCTCAATGCAAAAGAACTCCACTGAATAAACATTCCGTAGAAATCAAGGAATATGGTTGTGTGGCATGCAATAGTAGGAATGTCTATGTCTGGAAGCCTAATTCCACTGGAAGCCTCATAAATTTCTTGAAAAATATTTGTTGGAAAAACAGCTGTATTAGCAAAATCATTGGAAACAGTCTGCAGCAAGTATCAAAGCAACTGCTACAGAGCACTGTGATACTGTACAAAGACCAGTCCTAAGGAAATGGAAGAGCAGATTCAAAACYATGAATTAGTAACTTTTATACTGATAAAAATGTACATAAAAATGCTTTTTTTTTATCCTTGGCATTAGAAATTAATAGATTGTCTACAGTATTTTTGGTTCAACAATGGGCTAAGGGAGTATTTCTTGTCAGTAAGACATGGGTAATGAGTGTATAATTATCTATGATCACTCTTCAGTGAGTTCCAAAACTAAATTTAAATTTAATTTAAATATTTTTATGTTACTTTGAGCCAATGGGCATAAATACTAATTTTATATTTTAAATTTATTTTATATACTAAACTCTGTGTCTCATGTGAAGACAATATTTTATTTTAAGGTATTAAAGTTACACAAAAAATTTGATTATTTGTTGATGAGTAGTAGTAACTATGTCACATACCTCATTATTTCTGAACACTTTGGTGAGATACTCTTCAACTTCATATTGGAAAGAGATTTTAGGGAAAAAGGACATCTTCCTTTAGTTTTTTAAATCTGCTGGTAAGTAACTGAAATAAGCAAAGTGTTTTCTTAGTGGTTCTTATTATATTCTGTAAGTTTATAAATGTAACATAAGACCCACAAACTGTGGGTCTCTGATTCTTCTATTTTAATAATGCAATTTTATTCCACCCCAATTTCCAAATATTGGTCAGGATATGACTGTAACACTACTCTCAGTTACATTTCAGAATATGTTCATTAACATGTTTAGCATTTGCAATCACCTTACAACGATCTTACTGCTTTCCTTGTTGGCACATCCTTCCAAGCCACACCTTCTGGGGCTACTGCATCAGTGTTTGAAATGTGAACAAAGTGTTACCACCTCTAAATCCTGTCCCATTGAACTTCCCATAGCTATCGCTGGGGAGAACAAATTTCAGAGTCCTAGAATTCACTCACAAAGGCTCCTGATGGAATTTAGCTTTGACTCTTCTAAGTCTCAACTTTTATATTTGTATTCTATTCCATCATCAGATCTCTTCATTTTCAGAGATAAGCTTCTTAATTTTCCCTGTCAGATTTCTTTTCCTCAAGCTTAACTTCTCAGATTTCCTCCATAGTTCAAGTTATCCAGACTTCAAAACAGGTGGGCGTGTATGACTGTGACCAATGATTTTTTTACATATATACTTGACAACTTAAGTAAGTTTTCACTTGAGTTTGTGTTTCATTCACAGTAGTAATAGTGAAGGATTAATGCAACAGAAATTCTACTGATCMCTACAATAAATCTTCAAGCTATCTGGTGAAAAAAATACATGGATAAAAGGTACAGGAAATTTCAAGATGTTGCTTTAATTCTTGTTGAAAAGCCCAGCTACAAAGTCTTCTTGTAGCTCAGTCCTGAYAGAGATTTTATTCTTCACCATTTTTCTCTGTAGGTAATAAAACAGAGTTATCTTCCCAAATTGTATCTGCCCACCCCTCTTATAACCTGCATTTTGAAAAATTATATATACTTCAGTCTGAAATGAGACTTCCTAAAAATTTTGATTTGTTTACATCAACTTAAACGGAAGGAAAGAGAGACCATCACTCTAGGTTTACTCCATTCATAATAAGGAATTTTGGCTACTAAAAGACTACATTTTCATTGTACTAAATATACTTAGAGAAGACAGATCAGAATGTTTGGTATTCATTTTATTCGAATAAGAGGCTATTTGTCACTTTTATCATACAAAATCCCTCAAATATATTTTTTTATTTTTAATATTTCTGATTCAATTCAAGTCTTAATGTTAGAAGAATGTGATCTTATTCAGACTTACTTTTTGAGTCCAGACAAAGRCAATCTTCAGTTTTATGGGTAGGAGTTTCAAAATTTTATTTGCAACATTAGCAGCAACTGAAAGAAAGAAACTGTAATTGAATTAATGAACTTCTTTTTACAAACTAACAAAACACCCCAAAGAATTTACCTTGCTATTTCCACAAAATATAATAGTACTACAATAGTTGATATTACAACTGAAATCACCAAAGTTTTAACATTTCAGAAAATCTGACATATCACATGCCTGTTATCCTAGAATGCCTACATTACAGAAAAAAAAAACCAAAATACAAAAAAAATCCCCATATGGCTCACATTTGGAAAGTTTTTTATTCAGAAGCATAATAAACTAGCCTTTAAAAAAATCCCACACATGTGATTTTTTTAAAGAATTGGWATCCTGAAAATAATTAAGCAGACATTTGAAAATTGGTAGAAATGTGGTGTTTATAAGCCCTACATTGTAACTTCAGTATTGACATTATGAAGGTATCTTTTTTAGGAATTAAATGGGTTATTTAATGATGACCACACGATATCACAGAATGATTGAGGTGATAATTACAGTTACTTCTTGATGGAAAACCAACCACTGGTCTGACAGCATGTTGACAACAGGACTTGGATCTATCTCATTTTTAAAATGTGACAGTGCCACCATGAAACAGGAGCCAGTAGGTGGTCAAAACCTAAAACTCTTGCTGAAAAACACCACACACAAAAGACAAAACTGCAGTGAAGTTCCCTAAACTGTGTGTCATGGTTCAAGCCCAGCTGGCAACTAAGCGCCACACAGCCACAGCCTGGTGGAATGGGGAGAAGAATCCAAAGTAAAACTTGTAGGTTGAGATAAGAGCAGTCTAATAATTGAAACAAAGTAAAATACAATCATCATAAAAATAAAGACAAGTGATGCACAATACAACTACTCACCACCTGCTGACTGATGCCAGACCCCGTCTGGTTACCTTCCTGGTAACTCCCCCACTTTATAYACTGGGCATGGCATGGAATATGCCTTTGGCCAGTCCGGGTCACCTGTCCCAGCTGTGCTCCCTCCCAGCTTTCTGGGTACCTTCTCACTGGCAGAGGATGAGACACAAAGAAGTCCTTGACTCGGGATAAACACAACTCAGCAACAACCAAAACATCAGTGTGTTACCAGCATTATTCTCACACTGAATYCAAAACACAGCACTGTACCAGCTACTGGGAAGAAATTTACTCTATCCCAGTCTAAATCAGGACAATGTGTTATAAAAAGGAATCTAGTCACATGATACAAATTAATGGCAACTATGTCAACAAATAATGCAGAATCCCTATAATTTGAAATTTCATACCATAACCACATAGAAACTACTATGCTTCTAAACAGGATGTTGAGTATATTACAATGATTGCAATATAATGAGGGCCAATGGAAAAACAATAAAACCCAGGGGATTTCAATTCTCCTGACATAAACAGGTAGACTCATACAGAAGCATGATGCCACATCTGTGCTTTTAACCACAGTTAATGAACATTTTATGAAGTCATCAAATGCTTAACAGGAGAAGTTAAGACCTGACAGTGTCTTAGATACGAGAGGTTCATAGGACCTGGCATGAAAGGCRACTGCAGAACAGCTCCTCTCTCACAAGAACCGTAAGGTTTGTGTATTCGACACGTGCACTCGAATGACAAATACCAGACGTGCTTAACTCAGGGAAAGGTACAATACACAAATGAAAAGCAATTCCTCCATTAAGAAAAGCCGACCTAAGAACAAAACCACTGTAAGCTGCCTGTCAAAACCACAGGACCGGAGGTTCAGAGGACACCCACATAACCTGCTTCAGCAGTGTATATGTGCCCTTTCCGTGGGCATTATCTCATGAAAGATGCAATGTAACTTAGAAAAAACGTAAAGACGATTATGATACATAAGGAATTGCTTTCAAACACGGAAAGACTAAACAGTTTGCAATCTTCCAGGCTGGGGAACATAGCTGAGGGGGCACAGGATAGAAGCTTGTGAGTTCAGACACGGCAGGAAGCCGGGCTGATGAGGGAGACTGCCTAGTCCTGTCAAGTACGAGAGTCAGACTTCAAACGTTCCACAGGAGGCAGACTCGATAACTGAGAGAGGTAATTTTTTTTCCCCAGACCTGCTGTGCCATACACCTCGCCCCAGGAAAGGCTTGACGGACTTCAGTAGAAAGCCACTGAGGGAAGCATCTCCTCGCTATTCCCCACCTCCTCACGGATTTTCATGTGCCTCTGCGCGGAACTGCTGTGGGGAAGGCGATACCGGACCAGGGCTTTGGTCTAACTCCACACATGAACACCGCGAGCTGTCAAACGCGGCCAGCACCAGAGCAAGACTTTCAAACCTCCCTTCGTTTTTCACACTTCCAAGCCCTTTCCCACACSAAGAAAACGGCAGTCAGCTCACTGCTGTGGAGAGCGGAATTTCGGGCTTCCCCTTTTATTCGCCCGTCCACCCGCTACTGAAAACACCACGGAGCGGGGAAGACCGGGGAGGGGATATGAACGAAGGGACACGCAATTCTTCGCCGCCTCCCCGAGGCCCTGCACCTCAACCCCGAGGGCACCCGGGAGGCGGACGCACCTCCGCAGGACGCGCCGCCGCCACCGACCTCTCAGCCCCAGCCCCGACGGACACCAGGGGACACACGGGCCCGGGCCAGTCCCGGACGCCACAAGAAGGGCGGAGCACGCCGGTGCTGGGCCGGACCACGCTGTACCCTCCCGCGGCACCGCACAGCCTCCGACCCGCCGCCAGGCCCGCACCTACCGCCAGGCTCGCCGGCCCCGCCTCCTCCGGGGCGGCCGCAGGAAGTGCCGCCGGAGCGCTGTCACCATGGGAGCCGGGCACGCCGGGGTGCCTTCGCCCCACCGGGGCACGGGAGGGCGGCAGCACAGCCCGGGGGGCGCCCCAGCTTATCAGACAAGGCGTTGCTGACATCGTTTCTTTTATGCTTTTTTTCTTTTCTGAAATTCTGCCCAGTGGATTAAAATAACAGGTCTTACAGTTCCATATTCCTGCACTTAAGTGCCCGCGAGCTCCCTCGCTAGGGCGGAGCCGGGCTCGTGCTGACTTACTGACCCTCCCCAAGGTGCTACCGAGGAAACTCGGGTACCCACGCAAGAGCTCAGTATGCAGGAGCCTGTAGCACAGCCCTGAAAGCGAATGCACTGCTTCCACAAGCTTTACTACACACGAGAGAACTGCCTGCCGGGAGAACCACAACCCTTCCCAACGGCAGAGGCCGTGGACCGGCCGTAGTACCGCCCGGCTGACGGAGACAGGAAAGGCACACTGCCAGCGCCACACTCAACACCGACCACCGCGGCGGGGGACAAGCGCACCCCGCGGCACTCCTCCCTTGCGGGGCAGCTCCCTCCTCCCGACCGTGCCTGCCCCAGGCGCCTCGGCTTTCCACCAGCCCTGAGCTCTCTTCGCATCTCTCCCCACACAGGAGGTTCCCCGGGCCCGCCGCCGCCTCGCGTGACGCCGCAGTGACGCGTGCGGGGCGGGGGCGGCGCCGTGCGGCCGTTGGCGGGGCGGGGCGGCGGCGCGTGCCCGCCCTCCTGCGCCCTCCCGCTCGGCGCTGCCGCGGCGCCGCTGCGGGAACCTCGGCGAAGGGAGCCGGGGGAGCCGCCACAGCCGCCTGGCTGAGCTCGGGGAGCCCCGGGCGCTCGGCGGGAAGCCGGTGCCAGGCATGGGCCTGATCTTCGCCAAGCTCTGGAGCCTCTTCGGTAGTCAAGGTGGGCGCRCGGGCCCGAGCCGGCGGCGGGGCGGGCGGCGAGTGAAGCCCRGGGGGCTGCGGGGGCCGCGGGCAGCCGTGGGGGCTCGGGGCCGGCTCCGCTCGCCGGGGCTTCTCCTGAGGGCCTGCCCAGCCAAAAGTTGRGCTTTGCTTTGTGCAGCGCCGTGAGCGGTGGTCCCGCGGCGCCTCATGCTCGGGGTCGCTTTGTTTCAGGTCCCGAGGTGGTCCCTCCTCTCCCCCTCCTCCTTGGCCGCGTTAAACGCGGCGCGTGCCCCGGGCAGCCCTTCGGGCGGTGCGCGCCCAGGATCGCACGGCGAGCAGGACTGCTGGAGCTTTGATGGACGATGACGGTCTTTTTGTCTTCTCCGATCGTCCTTTTTACACCGGAGTCTGTTACTAAAATCGTGGTATTTTGGTCTTTAGTTAAAAGGAAAAAAAGAACGCCAAACGTGTTGAGGCCTTCGAGGTACAGATCTGTTYGTGTTTTGGCAAAGATGCTAGTTAAATACAGTTAGTGACCCAAGAAAATCAGTTCTCCAGCCAAAAATAAAAAGGTCATAAGAGGCTAGTATCGCTTTCCACGCTCTCCTGCCCAGTTCATCCAGCCCCGCAGTCATGGCTCATGTTCTAATCCAGACTTCAGAATTTGTGGCTGCTACCACCTTTACCTTAGATGGTTATCATAAAAATAGAAAATTATGGTTTATCTGTTAATTTATTTGTTTTAATGATTTTTTTTTTACTTAGCCATCGGAGTTTATTGTTTGTATTATTTTTCCTTGAGGCCCAGAGCTTGAAGCAGGCAAACTTATGTTACTGTTAATTGTTCTTTCATTAAGTTTCCAAATGTATGCCTCATTTCCACTTTAAAGTTATTAAAAATGTAGATAAGCTTTTTTTGTGCAATACTCTGTTGCAAGTTTTTGGAGGCAGATACACCTGGTGTACCTTTAATAGTCTTGTCACTGTGGTTGCACATAACCTGTTCTAATTATGTAGATAAGAGAGCAAAGCCTCAATGTGTGTGCACATTGACATCTGTGTATCAAACTGTCTTTCATGGGATGGGATTTGGATCCAATCCCGGATCATTTATCTTTCTCCTGCAAACACTATCCTACCACATCGCTCCTGAAGTCTTCTAATAGAGTCTTCTGATTTTGTTGCTGTTGTGAATTTCTTACTTTTCTGAACTGTCAAACCTGTTTGGTAAGATTCAACATTTCCCCTATTCTCCAGAAAAATATTAAGTACATTTTTTGTGTTTTCATCAAATAATGCAATCTGTAAGTCCCTTCCTTCCATGAAGAACTCCAAAGACTGCAGAGGGATCTATAAGCAGAGAACTGATCAGGAGATAACTGGCGGCTTTTAGTATTTGTCTATATAGTAACTTATGATGTCAATATTTATCATCAGGAAAACACATTGTTCTTGTTATTATATATTATTTCCTGGAGGAAAATGGTGGTGGTTTGACCCTRTCTGGATGCCAGGTGCACACCAAAGCAGCTCTATGACTCCCCTCCTCAGCTGCACAGGGGCAGAGAAGCTATAGCAAAAGGCTTCTGCAGGAAGATGAGGATAAGGAGAGATCACTCACCAGTTGGCATCATGGGCAAGACAGACTCAACTTGTGAAATTCCAATAATTCATTACCAGTCAAATCAGAACAGGGTAATGAGAAATTAACCCAAATCTTGTAAACACCTCCTCTCCACTTTTCCCTCTTTTTTCCCAGATTTAACTTTATTTCCAGTTTTCTACCACCTCCCTGCAGAAGGGGAACAAGGAATGGGGGCTGTGGTCAGTTCATCACATGTTGTCTCTGCCATTCTTCTCCTCGTGGTGGGGACTCCTTCCCCTGTTCCACTGTGGGGTCCCTCCCATAGGAGACAGTCTTCCGTGGGCTTCTCCAATGTGTGTTCTTCCCATGGTCCACAATTCTTCACTAACTGTTCCAGCATGGGTCCTTTTCATGAGGTGCAGTCCTTCAGGCAGGGCCTGCTCCAGCATGGATCCACCATGAGGTCACAAACCTGCCAGAAAACCTGTTCCAGAGTGGACTCCTCTCCACAGGTCTACAGGTCTTGCCAGGAGCCTGCTTCAACATGAGTGTCCAGTGGGGTCACAGCTGCCTTTGGGTATCCATCTGCTCTGACATGGGGTCCTCCATGGTGTGCAAGTGGATCTCTGCTCCCCCATGGACCTCCAGGGGCTGCAGGGGCACAGCTGTCTCACTGYGGCCCTCACCACCGTCCTCACCATGGGCTGCAGATTGGGTCTCTTGGCACCTGCAGCACCTTCTCCCCCTCCTTCTGCACTGACCTTGGTGYTGGCAGAATTGTTTTTCTCACATATTCTCACTCCTCTCTTCTCTGGCCGCAATTGCATCTGCATAATAACTTTTACCCCATCTTAAATAAGTTATCCCAGAAGTGTTACACCTGTTGCTGATGGCCTTGGCCTCAAAGCTGGCATGGCATTGGCTCCGTGAACATAGGAGAAGCTTCTAGGAATTTCTCACAGAAAACACTGTAGCCCTCGCCACTATCAAAACCTCGCCATGCAAACTTAAGGCATTTGTATATTTAAATGGTTAATGAAAAATTAGTCCCACAGTTAAGATAGATGAGATAATACCATGAAATATTTGCTCTTTGGCTTTTATCCCAATGTGTGTTGTAATCTTAGTTGGGTGCTGGAATAATCTTTTTTGTTTGTTTTTGCTTTGGGTTTGTTGTTTTTTTTTTTCACCTCCTTGTGGTAACCATAGAAAAGAAAGTGAGCTTCTTTTCATGGCCAAAACTGAAATTCCACTTTAGAAAATTTGTTTCAAACATAAATTTTTGACATATCTAATGGGAAATTATTCTCTAGCTACACAACTATTTTTCTCTAAATAATATCATTACTTATAATAAAGGATCGTAATTTCTGAGTTGATTTTGGTTGCTCTTCTAGTTACATCAAATCTCGATAATTCCTTTGAGAATTCATAGGCTGTCCCATGAAGCTGTTTGTTGAGCAGATGAACACAGTAGCTTACACATTGATTTTGATTGTATAGAGGAAGTATTCTAAAGATGCAAATAGGTTCCGCTGTGTGAGAAGCATGGGATCAGTTCATCATGGCTAGTGCGAGTTGTGTGATAGTCTGCAGCACTTGATACTGGCAAAAGGAAAGGTTAAACAAAGCAAAGATTTGAAAAGTTTCATCTGTGCTCCATCAAGTAGAGCATGGGAGATGAGGCGTGCCTAAGTCTTTCAGCTCTCAATATATGTTGTCTCATAATCAAGTAGTAATTGAATTATGTGAACTGAAATAGAGATACTTCTACTTGTAAGAGAAACAATTGGCTTTAAAATAGACTTTTGTCTCTTTTCTGGGTGATTTTCTAGTGGTTTTCTGATTATTTTTCCTTATTTTTGAAATTGACAAAAGACATTGCTGTCAGTATTGTTTCAGAAATACTTCAGAAAAAGTATTGTTTTCATTTAAAATATCATTTAAAATCTAGTTACTAAGTCACTTAAGTTCAGATTCAATTCATGTTTATTATAAAAATCACTTACTTTTAGAAGTTTAAAAAAAGTCAGACCTCAAAAATGACCCGCTGAAGATATGATTCAGTACTTAAGTGGCGCATTCTTCTGAGCAGCAAATCGTATGAATAGATGGTGGAGCAATTAAGTTACTGCCTGAGTAAAACTTGCATGACTTATCATTCCATCAATACTATCAAGATTGCTTTTAATGAAACTATAGATTAAAAAATGGAAGTGAATGTCAGCAACGCTGATAAAGGTTGTCAGTTGTCAATACCTTATTTTTTTGTATGTGTTTGATAGAGTTCTCTAAGAACTCACAAATCTGGGCTTTAATGATTTTTGGAATGGTTATTGTTCAGTCTTACAGATTACTCTGAATAATTACCACAGTCGTTAAAAAATTGATTTAAGAAAAATAATGGTAAACTTAATTCATAGTGGTTGAACTTCTGTAACTCCACAGTTTACTTCACTTAGGCTTATTGGCAGTTCCCAGTCAGGTTAGGAGAGACCATTATCTGAAAAACCAAATGGATTTTGGTTCCACTGACGACTAAATGCTGCTGACAGTTTCTCTACTTTCTTCCTAATCAAGTCTGGAGATACAAGATGTATTTTAGCAGTTCTTCTGTGCTTCAGAGAAGACTCTAAGGTAGATTTTAGTGTGCAGAATAAGTCTTTGTATTGAAACCTCTTTGACCTTTAGAACTACGCTATTCCTCCTGCCTCCTCTTTAGCAAACTTCTGTACGCATTCTGTCTTCAACTTGGAGGCCTCCAAGGTTGTTTCTCTTTGGTACCCTTTCCAGTAGTCATTTCTTCTTCCAAATATGTTGGAAGAGTCTCATCATTAAAGTATTTAGAATTTTTTTGCATTTTTATTTTTAATTTTTGCAAAATGGAGGAAAAGGCAAAGTTGGGAGAATTGAATCTTCAGTTTTGGGCCCTTTTATGACAGAGAAATATAGATGAATAAGGGAAGAAAAGAGCATGTTACGTCTTTCTTCTAACATCTGCAAGAAGATAATCTTCGCTGTCCTGTGTTTTTGTAATACTAAACTGCCAGCAATTTTTTTTTAATAATACTGCATCTTATTTTTTCACAGTGTGCTAGAACTGGTTGATAAAACCAAAGAAGTCCTTTGATTCTTCCAAAGAGTAGTCTAATACTGTCTTTTGTTTTTCACCTGCATATGCCTACTTCTACTACTACCCACCTCCCCTTCCTACCTGATTAATAAAGACTCTTCTCTTCTGCTCTCTCAACTTTGTTACTGATTTTCTTCTTTTGCCAAGAACATGGTGGACTGGGAAGATATTCATGAATACAACCTTAACTGAGTTTGAATACCAGCCAGTGAAAGGGAGAAACTTGGGTTAGTCTGTAAGTACAGTACACAAATAAATCACTGCCTATGGTTTACCCCGTAACTGTCCTTTCTCCTAAATGTGCAATCTATCTTCTACTAGTTGCTCTTGTAAASAAATAGTTGTCTTGCTAAAATTCTGTTCTATCTTAGTTTGGTAGTTTTTAAGCTTACATGTTTTTCCTCTAATGCACATCTACGTGTAAGTTTTCTGTATTTTAATCAAACTAGACAGAAATTCAACTTTTGAATATGTTTGTAAGTGAAGAGTTTTCCATTACTATAGTTCTGGAATCTGCTACTTGTATGAGATACTGATGATTTCATCTTACTMTTTTCATCCCCAGATCACCATTAATTAATGCTTGTGTGACTGTGTCCTGTTTGTGCTTATTCAATCACTGTTTGAAACACCATTTGACTATGAAGTAACACATATAAGCTGTGCCTTTTTTTCTAGTTAGTGTTGAACCATTCATGCTTCAGTGGCTTTCAAAAGCAGTCATCTCAATGGAGATCTTTGCTTCATTACTTTAAGTAGTGTGATATTGTGTCATCCAACACTCCAGTCATTCCTGCGTAAGATGATGTATTCTGATAAGAAGATGAGAGAGCAGTGTAATGCCTGACTGAAATTCCTTTTCTTTCTTGAAAATAACTCAAACAAAATGCTGCAAAAGTAGAATCATCTTCTTCCTGGCACTAGTTGACATGTCTGATTTGAGAACAACAGAAGGGTGTTTCTGTGATTGAACTTGGAAAGCTCTATGAATTAACTGGATTTGAAGAAGAGATGGTCAGTCAAGCTACAAGGCATGATGTATTAGCATTGAAAGTAGAGAGGATTTCATACTATTTATGTGTTGGGAAAGGTCATTAATTCCTGATGCTGCTGTTTATGGGGCTAGAGTACTACTGCATTTATACCCAAGAAATGTTTTTTCCAGAGAATGTGTTGAGAAGATGCAGTACGAGGGGAACTGGCACAAGGAAATGCATTTCACCATTTGTTACAACCCTATTACATAGCAAAACATCTAAAAGTCCCAAACAAAAGAATGTTTTATTACAGTAATTTCCAGTGCGAAAAGACCTAGGTTACTATATATAAACAGATTTCAAACCATAACCCAAACCACTTTAATTCTTCCTTAAACCACCCACTTGTGGGCAAAACCCCACCAATTTGATATTTGTGATAGATCTTCTGATCTAGAAACTTAACTTGATCTTGTAGTTCAAACGCAGTATTTTGTAGGAAATTTTGAAGCTGTCAACCATGTTTTGCTTCGGAATAAGTGCCCTAGAATTTTAAGTATTATCTCTTTAAAAGTGAGGTTGTTCACAGAATTTTCATGTATCCACTTGGAAATTCTTGGCTCTCAAGCAATTTGCTTTTTTTTTCAGTAATTGGATCAGTATGTTCTAAGTTCGCACATGTAGCAAAAGAACCACCATTCTAATTGGTTGTGCTGCTGAATTTGAAATTCTTAGAAGGATTATTTACAGGGAAGCATACATTCTAGAGGATTTTTTTGCTGTTTTTGTTTGTTTCCTGTCTTGCTTCCCCTGTGCCTAGAAAAAAATAGCATTTCGACAATTGCAAGAGTACTGCTCTATATGCTGGACTTTCCAGCAGGTTGAGGGGGGTGATCTTTGCTTTCTGCTCAGCACCGAGGAGGCCTCACCTGGAGTACRGTGTCTGGACTCCTCGGTGCAAGAGAGACGTGGACATACTGGAGAGAGTCAAGTGATGGGCTGCAAGGATGATTAAGGGACTGGAGCATCTCGCATATGAGAAAAAGGGGTGCACAGAGGGCAGAGCCCTTGTCAGGACCAGGCAGTGGGCACAAACTGAAGCACAGAGGTTCCTTCTGAGCATCAGGAAAGACTTTTTCACTGTGAGGGTGACTGAGCACTGACATAGGCTCCTCAGGAAGGCTGTGGAGTTTCCATTCTTGGATACACTCAAAACGTATCTGGACATGGTCCTAGGCCACTGGCTCTAGGTGGCTCTGGTTGAACAAGGGGGTTTGACCAGATGACCTCCAGAAATGTCTTCCAGCCTTGACCATTCTGTCATTCTGTGGCTTTTCCATTCAGAAGTTGGAAAGTTAGAATTTGTGGCCTATTCAAAATACAACTTCCTGATGATGGTACCTTAACAAATGGTTGTTACTGAGCCTTGAATGCTGGCGTAATCTCTTTTGTGGTCTTTGGAGGTTTGTTGGTGTTCTTAACATGATACACTGCTATAAATTCTATTTTTCCATTGTTGTTTTCTTTTTAAAACTAGATGTTGTTGATGAAGTAATCATTAGTAACCTTTTTTTWATTAAGATTGCCAGTGCTGACTTTTCCTGAGACTGTAGTCTCAAGAGAAGATGAGGCTTTGTGGTGTTGTTTGGCTTTTTTTCTGTCCTGAAGCCACCACTAATCTGTGTAAGCTACTGAACTAAGACAAACAAACAGTTGCTTTCTTTGGTAAGGAAGAGTGATTAACCAGAATTATAACTATTGCTGTTTCCACTAATTTATTTTTGTCTTTTTTTTTTTTTTTAATATGCAGAGCACAAAGTAATCATAGTGGGACTTGATAATGCTGGAAAGACTACTATTCTATACCAGTTGTAAGTATATGAGCTACTTGTTTTTCTCTTTGCATTTTAGTATTTGTCACTGTTTAATCGTTGAAAATTTGGCTTTGTAACCTGGTGGAATCTCTAGGGTTCTAGATCACAGTTTGTACGTTAATGGTATTAGTTGGTCTGAACACAGTAAATATTTAAAGGATAAGTGAAGAAACTGCTATGCTTTAAAACTGAACTTTAAATTGAATAAATTTTTTTAAATTGTACCTTCAAGCACAAACTGAACTGCAAATTTTTTGCCATGAAAGCCTGTCTGAATTTGTAAGCATAGAAATAATACTGTTGCCAGTTACTGCAGAAGAGAAGGGGATTTTTAAATTAATGGAAATTCTAGCCACTCTGCAAAAATCCAGAAATTTTTCCAAATGTTTCTCAATTCCAGTGTCTAAAACTTGTGGTGGAGAATTCCTAAAAATAATATTTCATCTTGCCCAGCTCCCATCTTACTCATGTTCAATGGCATCATTCCACCCAAATCTTGCCAGCAATACAAGAATATCCATGATAAATTCAAGAGTGTTGTCAGGACCGTAATTAATATTGTAATTGTGGAAAAGAAGGAGGGTATAGCTAAGTTATTATCCAAATATTTGGGTATCAAAGCAGCATAGTATGTTTTCCAAAAAGGCCTTTTTTTTCATAAACATTTTTGAGCAAGCTTAAAGGTGGAACTGAGAAATTTTCAGATATGTAACCAAACAGTCCTTTGGGATTTGTTTTAATATTGAGTTACTAAGCAGAGTGCTCTGATAAAATTATATTCTGATTTATATTTTGCACAGTTTAGTGGTTTTGTATTTAGAATGGGAGCTTCTATTTTAAAACAAATGCATTTTAAGTATCTGTTAATGTSCTTTAAAAAGACAATCCTCCTAAAACAGATGCTTATCCATTTGTTATGCCTTTTATGTGCTTATTTTTCATTGCTGATTTCTTTAAGCATGTCTACAGTCACTGCTTTCTATAGAAGTTCAAATGTATAGCTGTTTTAAAATATGCCTGTTTTTTAATATTTTTTATCAGTTACACATATTTACTTTTTCTGAACAAAATTGTTATAACTGAGCCTTGTGGGTTTTGCTGACTGGTGCTCATGGTGTGGTATTGTTTCCTTTAGCTTAATGAATGAAGTGGTTCATACTTCTCCAACCATAGGAAGCAATGTAGAAGAAATAGTGGTGAAAAACACTCATTTCTTAATGTGGGATATTGGAGGACAAGAATCATTACGGTCATCGTGGAATACCTATTACTCAAACACAGAGGTAAAGAAGCTGTTTTGAAGTCTGCAGATTGAATAAGTTTGTTTGAAATTGTATTTATTTATTTATTAGGAATATTGGCAGACTTTTGTAAAGATTGCAGCTGTATTGTTTTTAAATCTTGGTAATACTGGAAGTATTTTTTCTGTATATTTTACAGTAATGTTGTTTGATCTGTGTTATAAACTATGAAGTTAGACTTTTTTCCTATGCAATCAAATGATATCAAATTACGTTTTGGATCAGATTTTTTTCATGKTTTTTTTAAGTAGATTAAAAAGAAAATTTTGCAATGTAATTTGCAAATTTCATGAGGATTTGTAGTGGTCAGCTGGACTTCTCTACATCCACTCTGAAATGGTTTTGAGATAATGATGATTAGGGACAAGGAATGAAACTTTCTTTAGGCAGCAGTAGTTAGAAAAGCTCATCAGCTCGTAGCTTTTATGCAAAGGAGAAAGGAAAGTCTTGCTGTGCAGCACTCATGAGGTACTGTCAGAGCTGCCATTGCTGGAAAGGTTGGAGTAGAATTCAGCAATAGTTGTCTTTTGGGGGTTTGTTTTTTTGACAGTCTTTTTGATGCCAAAAGGTTATAAATACAAAACACACATATAATCTCTGAGGACTCATTTTGGGACATGTACATTGATGTAAAACACTTTAGACTTCATTTCTTACCATTTCTACTAAAAGCAGAGATCTCTTGTAGATCCTGCTTATTATATAAGTATTCCATTCTTCTGTTAAATGAGATGTTCTGTCCTATACTTCTCTTGAAGAGAGGTGAGATCAGCGATCTGTCCTAGATCAACTGAAAGCCTGGTAATGACATCTCAACTTTCATCTCTAGTATTTTAGACTCATTTTTAATTTTATCTGAAAAGGTATAGGTACATCTAAGACACACATGAGGGTAAAGAGATTTCTGCCAGGGTTACCTGGTRCAGAGTAGTAAGTTCTTGGCATTTGTCCCTTGAGTATCTTTGATTTTGGAATTTCAAAAGATGCATATATTCTTTTTCTGATACTTTCGGGATGTTCTTCATATTCTGTCTGGTAAGTGTTTGAAATCCAGTGCCTTATAGTACTTGGAAAGAAGAACTTTCCCTTTACTTGGAAACTTTGTCTGCTGGAAACSGTTGAGGAAGAAAAGAGATCTGTTTAGTATGCTAATCCTTGCCTCCCTGATATGAATAATTCCATTACTGTTCCTTCTCATCTGCCAGGCATGTCAAAGTCACAGCAGCATTAAATTGACTTAGTTTTTCATACTTTGTGGTCATTTTCAATGGCTAATGAATCCCTCTAATTTTATAAGGCAAAGTGATTTGGAGCATATGTTGGAGAATTATAGCAGTGATTGCTAATTCTTTTTTTGCTGCTGTCGCTCTTTTCTCTCTTTTGCTACTTTGTGTTTTCTAGTGTCCTCTGAAAGTGTATATCTYTTCTGTAGGAAGACTTGTGGTAGTGGCCTCTTGAAAATGTGCTGTCTGCAATTTGTACTTTGTACTTACATACTATGGGTGTTTTTCCCTAGTTCATCATTCTGGTTGTTGACAGCATTGATAGAGAGCGACTTTCTATTACAAAAGAAGAACTTTATAGAATGCTGGCTCATGAGGTATGCTCGGGAGTTGGGATAATAGTTTTGTTGAGAACAGTCAAATAGCATGTCGTGCTTCCTATGTTAACAAAAAGTTATGCCATCAGAAAAAAAAATCTGAGAATAAGTGTGCATGCATGTTGATCACATTTTAAAACCATATGAGTAATAAATAAGCAGAAAAATTATTATGAAGCACACTTCTAATAGGACTTCCTTGATTGTAATCAAATCAGTTTTGCAGATGTTGAACGTGCGAAATGATTTGTGCTTCATCTTAAGGTAACTGGTATTGTCCTTTACCACTGACTGTTTCAGTTAAATGGCCAAAATCTCAAGAAACTTTTTTATTTTTTATTTTAGAGAAATGGAATTGCCCACTTTTTCTTGTTTCTTTTAATCATGTTCCTTAAAATAAAGGAGCAAATATCATACTATGGGTAAATTGATTTCGGTTCATTTTTCTTCAGAATTTTTCGGTTGTATTTTTATTGTATGTTGTACTGGGGACTGTTCAGCATTGGGTCAATTCCCTTAAACTTCCTAAATTAACTTGTACATTGGSTTAGGGAAAGTACATCAAAACCTTCTGTGATCACTCTGAAGCTAAATTAAGGTTGTTTTAAATCTAAGTATTTTCCCTCATTTTTGAAAGAAAAGGATTTAGTGCAATGCAAGTCATCCTGTTGGGTTCATTTCTCAGAGACTTGTTGTATTTCAGATAAGTAAGTTTTTGCTTTGGGTCTAATAGTAAGGAGCAAATTCACTACCAAAAAAGGTGGAAAAGTGACTTCTTGTGGTGAAGGTTTCCCATGTAGTTTTTTGGTTTCCAATCTCAAACTCTGAGGAAATTGTGATCTACTATCTCTTGAAAACAGTAGGCCTAGACTGGACTACTTGTAGGGGTGAATTTTCAGCTGTAGATCATAAAGCATTGTTGTTCTGTTGGGTTTTTTTTCTTGGTGGAAAAACAGTCTCAAAATTTAATATGTGTTGAAATGTATCGAAGACTTTTAGTTGGAACTGTCAGCTTCCTGAGCATTACATTTGTTTACCCTTTTGCACTTCTAAAGCCATACATTCCAATTCCTGTCTCATKGCTGTTTGGAATGCTAAATTCCATACTGAAACAAAACAATTTTAATTAGTTACTAAAGCTGATGCAGCATTATTAGAGTTCCCTTTTTGGAACACTAGGATTAAACTTACGAGAATTCAGAAAGCTTTCGTAAATTATTACTGCTTTACTCAATAAAGAACTTGTTTAATGAAGTTGAAAGCAATTTCAAGGGAGTGATATCTAGCAGGCTTTTCCATTTGAATAGTATTTATTGTAGAACTTGGAATGTTTAACCAGAAGTAATTCTGCTGGCTGAATGGTTTGGAGCATTATAAAATGTATTTTGACCAGACTTTTGTTCGTTATGCATGAACATGTGGCCAACACCAAAAGGATACTCATATAATACATTACAATTTGATTCTCTGTGGTGGAGAACACTTCTTGGTTTTTTCAGTCTTACTGTAATGAATTTTTAGTGCAGTAAGTCATTAAAACCCCACGCTCCTGTGTAATTGTAGATTAGCTTGAATACAGTTCTTTTAAGAAATTAAGTTAGCACAATAGCCKTTTAGTTCTCTATAATAACTATTACGAGTTCTCTAAATCATTTCTAGGATTTACGGAAGGCTGCAGTTCTCATCTTTGCAAACAAGCAGGACATGAAGGGCTGCATGACAGCTGCCGAGATATCTGCGTACCTCACCCTCAGCTCCATAAAGGATCACCCGTGGCACATTCAGTCCTGTTGTGCTTTGACAGGAGAAGGGTAAATGCCTACTGCTTAGTATAGCAATTTGTGGTAAATGAAAATACTCGTTTCGAAGCCTGCTGACACCAATGTGGATTTTCTGAAAGTTCATATTTTCTGAACTTTGCAGTCAGAGGGACGTTTTGAATTTTTCATTTTCTTCATTGAACCTCATGCATTTTTTCATAGCTGAAACTCCAAATTCATATGAAAGTCTTCCATTTGTTTTTAAAAACCCCAAACCAAAACCCAAACAATATCCCTCCACTCAAGTATGTAGCTGTTGACATAGCTGTCTACTCTCGGTGTGCTACTCTTTTACTCTTGTGTGTCTTTCTGTATTTAAAGAAATAGGCTACTGCTTTCTTCCTTTGTAKTCTAATCTACAGGAAGCTTCTAAGGTGGGGGATTGAGGTGTTTTGGGGGGTTTTTGGTTGGCTGGGTTTTTTGATTAGCATTGAAACAGTTTTCATAAAAAGGTACATACATCTGTCATAAAACAAAATTGTTACCAATATTAAACTTTTTGTTTATATCTGGTTAAGRTAGCTAATTTTGAAATTTGTATACCTTATGCCAGCAATTACTAAATGGAAAGCTGAGCTAGTCTTAGATCCTTAGTCTGTAAAGATCAAAAAACATTCTTGTATGCCTTTATCAAGTTGGATAATGTCTTGCTTGTGTGGTGTGAAGTGTATTAATTTTTCATCTTGATTTTTAAAACAGTGTTACAGCGTGTGATATCTAGAGGGTTTTTTTGGCTGTGTTGTACAACCTTTACAATATTGTGGTCTTGTGATATCAAAAGTAGTGAATCCAACTGAGTATTTGGGGAGGGAGAGCATCTACCTCACTTTATAGCATGAACTATTGTCTAAGTTCTTGGAGATGTCTTGTAGAGTGAATGGTGGCATTAACTTCCTTAGGATGTATGTGTTAGTGAGAACAAAGTGGGTTTGTTTTCATGGGGTCTTTGGATTTTATTGTCATTTTCTAAGAGTTAACTCTGCTTTCCTTCTACCGGTTTTGCTAGAGTCACTTTTGAATACTCAGTTTATGTACTGAGATCTTCAACCAAGTTGACATTTAAAGGAAAGTAATAATTAATAAATAAGAACTTTAGTTTAGAAACAGTGGCCATCCTAGGCTGCTTCTTTCCTATTGTGAAAAAAAAGGGTGAATATTTAGAATACTTTAAACTATAAAAGCAGTGAGATCAACTTAGAAAAAACATTCCCAGAGTTAGATTGCTGAGCTGACTCTTCCTTGGGAAGATCTGACAGGAATCTGGGGAGATCAGCTGCATGTGGGTGAAGCTAGCATTCATGGATAGCTAAGCCATGATTTACTGTACTAAGGTAAAGCTCAAAGACATATAAACTAGGTAACTAGATCCTTAATAAATCAAAGGAAAGTCTGTCTTCTGAGATGGAAGACTTTTAAATGGAGATGCAAATTGAGTTAGGAAGCGGATTAGATCCCATGCAGTCTTAGTATTTAATATAAACATACTTTTAGTTTTGTAATATGATTTTAGAATTCTTGATATACTGTCTTTTCCTGAAACAATTCAGTCTGGACAACCTGCCTTTTGTCTTTTAGTATTAGTATGTAAATGTCTAGCTTTCTGTAGAAAAACTTGTTTGTTTTCATGTACTTATGAGTAAGCATTTAAGAATAGTGTATTTTAAGTTTACAAGGAAAAAAAACCTGAAGTACTGCCAAGCTTCAATAAAATAGAATGCTTGACCATTTTCTTGTAGTTAAAGCTTAAGTAGATGTAGTTTAAAACACTGTTTACTCTGTTCAAATTTCAATCTCATTTCCAGTTGATTTAGTTTAAGTAGATGATTTTATATGTAAAAGCAAGCAGAAAATACTTTCAAGATGCTGGAATAGAACTGGTACCAATATAACATCTCTTATCTTTCAGATTATGCCAAGGCTTGGAGTGGATGACCTCCCGTATTGGAGTGAGATAGCTTTTTTTTTTTTTTTTTTTTTTTTTTTCCCCTTATTTTTTTTAAATTCCTCCAAAAGAAGAGACTTCTATTTATCCTGTGAACATTTTTCTGTACTTTTGGCTGCTGAGGCAGTGACCATGTTTAATTTATATCAGCCAACCTCTAAGCTGTGCTTGAATCAAGCGCAGTTGAACTGAAACACAAGAGTATTTTCTTAACTTTTTTTAATACACTAATCTTCAACTGGATGAACATATGTGAATCTGTTTTTAAGCATTGAAATTCCTCTGAATATGTATTCTAACTTTTTCAATGATAGCTTTTTAAGATCTGTTTTGTCATTGTCAATATTTCATATTTCCTCTTTCTAAATAGTTTGTATAACTTACTAACATAAATGAGCACATTTTATTTAATAATTAAAAGTAGTGTTTAGGTTAACTTTACTCTGCCATAGCTTCAACCTCTAAGGATAACCATATCTCCAGCTGGACTTCCTGGAACATTAGTAGAGTTCTATCCAGCGTGAAAGTTAATAGTTATGATTGCAAATTTTTACATGCTTAATGAGCTAGTTATAGTTAATATTGTGGTGGCTTTTAAGCTGATATACAATGGAATTTTAGCCTTAAAAAAAATCTGTTTCAATCTCAGTTTATCTGGTATGTAGTTCTAGGATATTCTTCTACTTGAAAATGCATCTCTACAGTGCATAAAAAAATGGTTGTTAAGTGCTGGTATACTCATTTAGAAATTGTATGCCTTTTCAAAGATAAATCTCTTGGTAATTAAATTTGGAATCACAGCAGCCAGTGTTATGTGTAGACTTGCTGTATTCTGTTAAAATTTTAAATACTGTATTCATGAGCCTTCCTCACCTTTTAGGGAGAGTGCTGTTTTCTAAATGAATGCAAAATCAAAAGGGAAGCCAGATTTATAAACAAAACAAAACCATGGTGCTGTATCTGTAGACTTCAGAGTGAAGCTAATCTTAACATTTATTTACCTACTATCACATACGTTTTCAGATTCTATTGCAGAGAAATTATTTTGCCTTAATTTTTGGTTTTGGTCTTATTTGCACGAGCAGAGAACTTTTGACAATGTTTGAGTTTGATTCCTTCACCAGAAATTTGAAAAACAGATGGTGAATGATTGGACCCAGTAACTCTTAATTCAATTTGAAGGGAATTAAGTTAGAACAGTAAAGATTACTAAAGAGATGGAGTTAATTGAGGACATTAGGCATCCAAAAAACCTAACCATCAATCACCCCAAAAAACCGCATATGAGGATTAAAAAAAAAAAMCAAACCAAAAACAATAGTGAACACCCAATTCCTAGCAAATTCCCAGCAGCAGTCAGGTATCCAACCTACCTAAATGCTTGGCAGGTTTTCCAGAAGCACCGTTCTGCACTTTTGCATGCCTAAAAACCACATGGAGTTTGGTTACCAGAACCATTTTGCAAACTGACTGTAGGCCTTCGATGACAAAATGTTTTTGTTAAATCTTGTTTTCAAAACTCAAGCACATTGAGTTTTCTTTAATAAAATTTTAAGCTTTGTAAATTTCAATTTGCTTCCATTTTATTTGAACAAAACTTAATGAGATTTTAAAAGTGTCAGCAAGTTTGTTGTCATAAGTGTTGGAAAGACTTTGAATACATGTGGAAACAGTGATTGGTTGAATGAAGTTGTGTATTAATGCCAGTTAGCGAAAGTCACATTTAGGACTACGTTGCGTGTCAAGTCAAAATGCTCAGAAAATAATTAAAATCAGTGAAAAGTAGTGCATAAAGAAAAAAGATGAATGTAAGGCAAGGTTAAAATATTATATTAAAGCTACTTGCTCTGATGTTCAGCTGTTTTAATGTGTGAAAATAAGATTTGTTTCGCTCTTAAGGAAGCAAATTATAAATGAAAAAAATAAAATGATAGTATGAATGATGTTTCTTGTTTGGTGACTTAATTTCACTTTGCAATTTAGATTTATTTTCAGGTTTATTTTTATGTCATTCAGAATGTAGTCCTGAATACTTACAAAGAACACTAGCTGGGTGTATAGCCCTTTGATTGTTAAAAAAAAAAAAAGTATGATTTTGTATTTAATGCTTTCTAGCTAAAACCATTTGTAAATCTATAGTTGTATTACTAAATCCAGTCTTACTTGAGGTAATACATATAACTTTGATTAGGAGGAAGTGGTCTGATTGTAAACGTTAGAATATCTGAATAGTGGAAGTTTTCTTTTAATTTCTTTGCACTTAAAACCTTTGAGTATCTTTACAAAGTGAAACATTCCTGATGATTGCTATGATTTTTATCACCTAACAACTTCATTTTCTGCAACAGTTTTCCATTAATAATGCCAGTTTGTTCACAGCACTGTTGCTGTTATTTTTTTTAAGTTATTATTTGCTGGGGGGGAAAAAGGCTTGGTGTGGAATTTTGGGGGGTCTGTCTTTAATAACCTCAGAGCCTGTTAAACTAGAAGTGATTCAGTTAAAATAATTTTTAAGGAGTGCCTTAGAATATAGTATATGTCTTTTGTGTTACCAAATACTGCATTATGTGTGCTGATTTGAATGCAGTAAATATCATGCAGGCAATTTTGCACTTTGAATATATTCTGTGTTTAATATGCTGTTCACCAAGAACAATATTAATCACCTTAAATTCAAGAAATTACGGTGTCTTGTGTACATTTATATTGTACTGCTGTAAATAGGTTGGCACATGGCTTTTTATTGGTTTATGGTTTTTTGCTTGCGTGTCTAGGTGGTAAAGAGCTTCAGTATCCCCAAAGCAGGGATTCTTTCCAGCTCTTTAAACACGCTGCACACAGTAAGGTGAAGAGGACTTGTGCACAGCTGCTCAAAATATTTCTCGTCAAAATAAAATTGAGTTGTTCTGTTAAATTTGATGGGGTTTTTCTTTGTGAGTGCTCTGTGATGAAGAGGTATCGCAGTAGTGTAGCATTGTCACTTTAATTTTGTCTCCAGTCTGTTCGCTGGGGCAGAGTGGGGGTCTGCATCGTGTGCAGCTGTAGCCGGTTCACAGAACATCTTGGCTGGACACCTGCTTCGTTTCATCTCGGAGAAGCTCCAGCTTTGATCCTAAAGAGACTGTCACATCATTTCAGCCATGGGAAGCGTGGGTCTTTGTTTGTTTTAGTGAAGGGTGTTTGTTTTAGTGGACTGTTCCTTTTCAAAGTAAGAACAAAACAAATCCAAACAAAAGACTGGGAAAAAACTTGTACGGATTTTTGTCTGTGCATTTGACTATGCTTAGCATTTAGCTGAGTTTGCTCGCTCTTTGGTAGAGTCTGCCTTGTGAAAGAGCCTGGAAAGCAATAGTTAGGAGAAAAGGATGAGAAACCTGGCCACGATGCCAACACTAGCAATAGAAACTTGCATATTGGAACAACCTTCAACTTTTTCTAAAATTACCTTGATGATCTTTCAACACTGAGTTTTCTGWATTTTGCTTCTTCGGGGATAGTGCACTAGAAAGCTGCACCTGTCTACACAGTGTGTGTGCCCACCATGCAGGCAGGAGAATGAAACTTCATGTTAGGTTTGTTTCTTGTTATATGTTCTTCTCTTCAATTAAGTTGATTTTCATTTTGCTGGGTAGAGAGAAGCATTTCATGTAGAAAGTTTTCCTGTATGTAACTGAACAGCCCTCCATTTGCACACCAGTTTGTGTCCCCTAGATGGCAGGAAAGGTTCAATTTAACAGTGCCAAGCCTGCTTTAGCTTGTGTACTTCAGCATATGAGAGACTTTAAAAATACCTTGATGAAATGAAGAGGCTGTGTATCCCTAGCTGAATCATGGAGATCATGCTTAGATATAGTGGAGAAAGCATACAGGAGAGGAAGGTTGAATCACATCTTCTGTGGGAAGGAAGCTTACAGTGAGGTTTGAATAAATTTAAACCTCTGTTCTATAGCTTAAAAGCATTTTGTCTTAATCCTTTATGGTTAGAATTATATTCCACACCTTTTATTGTTGCTGCATCTGAGAATGTAGACAACAAAAAGAATGAATACAATTCCTGGCATGTATCATTTTAATAATAACTTCTGTCTGTTGTCCATGACATGCTTTATTTTTTTTTTTTTTTGAACTTTGGTTGATTGACAGTTGCTCTTCTAATGCTCTGTTGCACTACTACTCAGAAATTGCAAGCATCTGTAACATTTGAAGTGTTACCTTCCAGTGTGTTTAGCTATGATGATGATTTGTAGTCTTTATATATACTACTGCATATGAAGGCTAAATTCATGTAAAATAGCAGTTTTGTTGCAAGGTTTGGATCATTCTTAATGTAAGCAGTACTCAAAATAGCAATGGTTGCAGTGTGCAGTACCACCTACAGGCTTTCATTGCCCATGTTGTTTCTTCTGSAGTTGATATATGTCATATTTTGTGTATTTCTCCTTATGCAGTGTTTTTAAAAGCTATTTACATTATTACTATTGACAAGAGTATTGCATAATAATTAGCACTTCATTTTTATGTCCAGGTTGAAAGTTATTGCTGGCCAATCTTCATTACAGGTGGAATTGACTTGTAGGGTCTCAAAGGGCTCATTCTCCATACTGAACAAGAAAAGAAGTGGTGAAAAATGTTGGGGCCCCTCAGGCAGGAGTGAAGTCTTTAAGACCATAATTTTATGTCTTTTCTAAGCACGTTCCTTAATGAAGCTATGAGCAAGAACTTCTTGAAACTCACTGTCTGTTTTGGCAGCACATCTTTTACAGGTTGTAGCAAAAGTTAACCTTTATGTACAAGTTGTACTAAAGAGTTTAGTTGACATAACTTCATACTTCTGGGGYGGGTGGGAGCGGTCATGACCTGACTTAGCTGTGCTCTGAGTCTGTAGGGTGAGATCCCATTCTGTTCCCAAAGCTGCTCAGATGTACTAGCACAGCATTCAGGATTTGAACATGCTGTCCGAGAAAGCTGACCCGGAGATCCACACCCCCACGCTCTGTGTGGATGGGTTGTCCAGCCCACAGAGGCTGTCTCCAAAGCCCCGTGCAGAGGCTTCTGTGCTGTACAGTGCACATGGTGCACTTGCTGCGTCCACAAAGCATGAGGTGGATCTGCCTTCAGAGATGACCTTGGTCTCACTGCACTGGTTCCCTGAAATGACCACGATGACCAGTGAAGACACTGGAAGCTGAAATGAAGTGTACCAGGATAAGCCTTAGTGAAAGTATTGATTAAATTTTTCAGATGTAACCAGTGACATTTTGAAATTAATTTAATGAAAAGGCACTACTGGTTGGGAAAATGTCTGCTGAGTTCTTTCAAAGTATTTCAGAAAACATGTTTCAAAAATAGTGCTGCTAAAACTGATAGTGACTTAAAATCTTGGTAACGGGCTAACACTGGTCAAAATCTTTGACAGTTTTAAGTAAAATATTACTGTTTTCTCTACAAAACAAAACTGGTTTCTGGTCCCTCATTTTTCAAGACTGCACTTTTAAAGCAGTGTTTTGACTGAATCATTTGAGTGCTTTTCATTTTTCCATTAGTTTCTCCCATATCCCCTTTGAGGTTTTATTCCATTCTGTAGACTAGTTCGTTAGTTTAGGCTTGGAGCTTTTCTATTCTAATCTCATCTTGAAAGAAGGACTTTTTGGTCAACCTTGGAAGTTTGACAACAAGGTATCTTCAACCACCACCAATACTCCAGTGTTGGGAAAAACTTCAAAYGCATTTTTTAAAAATAGCATTGCTAGATACTTGGTGTAGATTTCAGCTGAGTACATTACAATTAGATAAAAGCTAAAGGAGCCAATTGAAAGATTAATGTTCACACTTGTAGGAAAATATGAATGATTTTTTTTCAAAATAYATAAATTTATATGTATTATAAATTTCTCTTATATATAGTGGAAATCGTGCAGATAGATACTGTAGTCTGTCCRGTGAGTATTGAACAAGGTTAGTACTGATCCTACAAAGGCCTAAGCTCTCAGTTCTTAGCACTGCTTTTCCCATCCAACAGTTGCTTTGGACTCAGCACCTTTCAAAGATAAATATAACCTCTTAAAATATTTTCCCTTTGCTCTTTTATCAGTAAGTTGCAAGGCAGCAGCTACTTTATAGAATCCATTTTAAGTTTAGTAGGAAATGTAATATACTTCTGTTCTGGAGGAAAATTGGTAAGTAATTACTGTAGAATTAAATCCTATTGCTTCTGTGAAAATAAACAATACAGGAGGTGTCTGGGGACTTGCAGTAGGATGCATAATCCAGCAGTACTCATTCTTCTTTATAGAACTATCTAATTAGGAGTTAATGAAAAAATATTGGACTGCTTGCAATTCCATACACTGATTCCCTGCAAGTGTAGAAAGTTTCTTTTGCTTCCTCTGAATCTTTCCATCTTTTTGCTTTTGTTTTTTTAGCTGCAATGAAAATGGGATCTTATATTAACAAGAATTATGTCTTGGTAATAACCGATTAAATTCGGTACCTTCTTAATTCAGTTTCTGGTTTGATTGTCCCTTCTGTGCAGTCAARACCGCTTCTTCTAGATTAAGTATAGATTTACAATTTTTGCCAAATAAGAAAAAAAAAGGAAAAAGAAAATTTAAAAAAAAGGTTAAAGAAGGAAAAAGAAAGTAAAAAGTTTTAACTATGTATGAGTTGAAATAAAGGACGGGCAAAAGTATTCTCATCTAAGGTCAAACCATGTGAATCTTTCTGCTTTGTGCTGTGCTTCTTTTGGAGAAAAAAGAATTTGATTTTTTTAATTGTGCTGAACAATTACTAGACACRGTCCCCATGTGTGAGCCATGGGCTTTACATTCCAAACATTCTCTTTTCATTTCTATTGATGACTTGTCAGCTGGGATTTCTCAGCACTGAACACAAACTCTCTAAGATTCCTGGGCAGATACTGTATTGGTGACAGAGTCATAAACCATGGCACATTTCCCTGCCGTTTTTATTCTGCTGGGATTTCTGGTTTAAGTCAAAGACCCTCAGAGTCTCCCAACCAATTAGGAAGTATAAAGACAATTTGTTCAATACACTTAAAATGCAACAAGTGAAAATTAGCTGTGGATCCTATAAATCTAATATACATACTGATGATCTCGGGTTATGGACAAAAATACTTGCAAGATTCATAAATATTTGCTTTGAAACACAGATGTCGGTGGCTTTGTTCTTAAAGCCTGATACTAGAATTGGATAGAATTTTAATATTGCTAAGATTATGCTAAAATGCTGTTGGAACTTTAGGAAAAATAGATCTAACTTAGGTAGTAAATCTAGTTCATTTTAAAGGGACAGAGCAATAAAAGCCCTTAAGCAGGCATTACCTGAGGGTAGTTGACTGCATCTATGAGTTAAATGTTCCAAGGAAGACTGCTTTTAGCTGACAAGGTCAATTGTCCCCTCACTGTGTCCTCTTTGGGTGGTGCTGGCATTCCAAACACATCCAAAATGAAGTAAAACTTTTGAGAGCAAAATAATGTCCCTTTAAATAAAAATTCTGTTAATTATTTATAAAAAACCAGATATTAAAGAAATTTCCATGGAATAATTCTCAGCAATAGTACTTATCCTATGGATTTATGYAGTTCACTTTCAAGTAGCAGTTACATATCCATTGTCACTTCTGGTTGGGTGGAATCTTACAATGGAATTTTTGTGTTTTGTTTGTTTAAAAAATACTGACTGTAAAATGGCATTGTGTGATAAATGGAGAAGTTAAGGGTTGTTGTACCATTTCTGTGTTTGGGCATCCCTGTAATCCCCATTTCTATCATGGATGGAATCCTGATGAAGTAGAAACAAATTACGTGTACCAAAGCAGGCAGTGGTGAACCACGTAGGGGATTGGGAAAAGGTCAGTGCACTGATTCAGAAGCCAATAGCAGGGTTTTGTTTCAGATGTCCCAAGTTCAGCAAGTCCACACATGAGGAAAATCTCACCTGCTTTCTGTGCCCGAGGAACAAAACGTAGATGGGCTCGCTCAGGCCTTCTCTCTGGATCTTCCCTGAGGAACAGCCTCAAACTCTTCACACAGCTGTTTTGGACTTGATGCCCCTCTTATAGGCTTCCCAGTGAAGAAACACGGACCATGACACATCTTTTATTCTATTTGGGACTTTTTTTCCTCCTTTGGTAATACAGTATATAGATTGTACCTTTTCCCTTGGTTTAGTTTCCTTTTCATTTATTTCATGAACTTCTTTGATGGGAAACAAAATCTTTTTTACAGCATTTGAATTTCATCTGTTTTCCTGCAGCTTTTCTCTCAAAAGTAGCAATTACCGGGTCTTGATAACACCAGATTGTTCATCTGTGTCCAATTTGAAGTTAATATTCTGCTTTCTTTAAAATTGATAGCCCATTCGCTTTCTCRTGCTGTGTTGTTCATTCCTTCCAATATGTTAACAATGCTGTTTCGAGCCCTGCTCATTCTGTTTGTACTCTGCTAATGTTTGCATTTGCTTGGGAAATCACGGAGGTTTTTTTATTATTTTATTTTTAAGTTATGTGCATATTCTTGTTTTGTGAATCTACCATATAATTTAATGTTCTGTGCAGCTTTTTGCCTTGTTTTAACTCCAGTGCTAGCCTCTGCGAATCCTTCTGCTTGTCTTTCTTGCGCTGGGATTTTGTCGTGTTTGTAGTACTATAGGTTGCTCTATACATCATAGACTTCATCTCTAGTTGAGTGATATTTGAATGGGAAATGTATTATTTCCATGAAGATTAATTTTGTCCCATACTCCTTTTTTTTTTACCAGATTCCTTCTAGATTAAGTTTAAACCCCGTGTTCATCTTTTCAGTCTGGTTAGAGACTCCTTCTGCCTTCACTTACTCTTCATAGTGTCTATGTGAAAGTATGCTGAAGCTATTTCAGAACCAGTTGCTTGCAACAACAGTGTCCTGTCGCTGTCTTCCTTTCTCGAACCYATTTCTAGTAGCCAGAAATGGAGTGATGCTTTAAACCTTCTTTGTTGTCTTTCATGTTTCTGGAACACTTCAGCTGTTAATAGATACTTGGAGTAGTTTTTTTAGCTTCATGATAAACTGATTACTTATTCAGTGATTGTTCAAAAGGAGATGCCTGCTTTGCTGTTTTTCTTACAGGGTGCCTGAGTAGGAGGGTTGAACGATGCTCCGTGTGTGGTGAAATGAGTAGGGAAAAAGGAGAAATGAGTGGCGAAAGGAGAAGGCACCAGAGGTGGAAATGCCTTGAGCCTGCCCAGGCAAGGAAACATTAAAGTCTGCATAAGTCAAAGGGCACTGCTCTATGGCAACTGGAATAGAACTGGGRCTGGAAGATGTATTTGGAGCTCACCTATTTCAGCACTTGGCTGCAAGCAGGGCCAACTTTAAAAGTAGGCTTGGAGCCTTGTCCGGTTGTTTTGGTTTGCCCTTATTGGGGCACTGAGTGCCAGTGCTTGCCCACGTGGGCCTCTCCAGCTGCAGTCCCATCTCTGTGTCCAGGGCATCAGTTTGAGCATTCATGTGACCACACTGAGAATCAGGAAGCTTATTCAACTAAAAATCAACCACTAAGTGACTTCAAGAGCAAATAATAACATTGGTGTTAACAGCATCCTCTCTTGGTTTTTTCTGAAGGAAGCGAGGTGGAGAGATGCAGGAAAGAAACAACCCCATTGCAAATGCAAAAATTGTCCCTTCTTGCTTTCCCCCACAATGCACACACAGGTGAGTGAGGTGGGAAACCTCTTGCATTTAAGTATGTGAGAAATTTCACCAATGTAAGTTGTACTTTGTTAGAACGGGCAACACAATCAGAAGCTATTAAATTCTTTTTACTTTCCAGAACAACCCCCAAAATAAAATCTAAAAATGCCCAAGTATCGTTCTTGACAATGTCTTGAATTTAGGCTTCAAGCAAAAATGTGGTAGAAAAACAAGCATTTGCTGTAATTTCTCAAAGCTCAGTGAAAGCTACAGTTCAAATTCTGGATTTGATGTGAAAAATATATGTAAAATCTAAACCCTGATGTTTAGTCAACAAACAAAAGCCTCACAAAACCTTTCTGTCACAGATCTTGCTCAGCTTTTCCATAGCCTAATATTAAGCTCAATGACAGCCGACGTATTTTCTGAGGTTTATCTTTTGGTATAGAAAAACCTTTAATTTACCCTCTAGGATATTTGAACTTGCAATGGAGAGCTGTCACATTCACTCTGATTCTGTGTGTCAATCTGCTAACTCTCATGCTGTTCAGTGCTTTATACCGTTTATAAATAAAATTATTTCTGCTGCTCTGCATCAGGTTTSTGAAGCACATACCGTGATAATAGGACAATCAAACATCATGGGGATGAAATTTTAGCAATAGTAGTTTGAATTCAACAACCAGCTGTAGTTGAGAGATCCTGCATTTCTATTATTTCAATCCTTGGTGTTTTGTCATCCCAACAAGAACAGTGTAATCAAAGGAAATCAGGGTGGGATTGGAGCTGGGGGAGTGTGTGGTGAAAGAGGAAGCTTTAAGTGCAGTAAAGCTATACAAGATGGTATTTTATAGATAGTATGCAAACAAAAGAAATGGACACAACTCTAATTTTTGCTCTGTCATTCTCTGAATGTTGGGATTTTTTTCCTGTAGTTGCTTTGTTTCTGTCCTTTCCTTCCCAAGCTTCTAAGTGAAGCATCAGCTTGGAAGATTCTGAGCTTCTCTTTCAAGATTTGTATATTACAGTGGTGCTGTAGATAAGCTTAATAAATTGGGCTATCTCAATAGCATCAAGTATTATAACTATAAATTGCATTCTCAAGTAACCAATATTCTCTTTGTACTGCCTGCATTTTTCATTTGAACAGTTTCCTCAATATAAAATGGTGCTTAGTAGCCTGATACCTGTGCAAATATAGAAAACACGTCTTAAATTCTTCCCTCCTGCACGAGTCTTGCCTTCTGTTCCTCCCCCACCATATACTGGATGAAGTCTAAAGGAGACGGACTTGTGATGAAAAATATATTTTTCTGAAGATTAAAACTACTTTATTCACAAGTATAATTCATAATTTTATTTKATCTTGTTTTTTTCCTCTAGAGAGTTCCTTTTTAGCAATTTATTTCATCCAGTATTCCATACTGTGTAATGACACCCCGTTTCACTGGGGTTTTAAAMTTTAAAGTCTTAAAGATGTTCGATAAATTTAACTATATTTTAGTTCAGCTTATTTTTCCAACTCAACTTTCTTTTTGTTTGCCATCAAAATATAGTGTCAACGTCTATTATAAACTGCTTCCCTGGCACAAGAGACCTCTCTGTACCCTCGTAGAACAATTGGCCTCTTACGTTGATTAGTTCAAACCATATTCTGTACATAAATGTCTGGTTTCAAATTACTGCAGTAAAATAGATATTTTCATTCCAGACTTGTGAAATATTATATTAATGAAAATAATCATATGGTAAAAACCCCTCATGTTTCTATTCTCATTCATACTTTAAGATAAAAAATATCAATGCCATTGAAGTTAAAATTAGATACAAGTATTTATGACAGCAAAAAGTGCTTTGAAAACAAGACACAACTTAGGTTCTACAAAGATATTAAAGAAAGACACTTCTAATAGAGAGCAATTTAGATGCAATACGTGACTTCAACTGCAAATTGGAAGCTGGCAAACTGGGATTGAGTATCTTGGAGGCAATAAAAGTTGAAAGGGAGAAGAACATATTAACTGGTACAAACCGTGAAAATTACAGGTGTCAAGCATCACAGGTGTCAACCATCTCTAAAACATTCACACCATTGTAGAGCAAGGATTGCAGGAGTGGTTGATGTGCTGAGTCAGCTGCTCTTTCAGTTGAGAATAAATTCGTTATTCAGCAGATACCCTGACACACCTGCACTTGTGTAATTGAGATTTCTGACAGAATTTGCACAGTTTATTCTCTGTGCATGTGATGTTTTAAATTACAATCTAATATTCTTCAATTCTGACAACCCTTCCACTGAAGCTGTAGATTCTTACCTGTCTTACTGATCAGTGATCTTACATGATAATCAGTGAATTGCTTTGGCAGCTGATCATATTTTGTACTCTATACTGGATTATTCAACCTGCAGAGGTCTCACATAAAATGGTCTGCTGATCACCATCAGTTTATARCAACAAGAATGAACAGGAAACAATAAAATGCAATCAAATTCATGAAGGAAGTGCAATGAAGTTTTCTATGACTTGCTGAAAAAGTTAGGTCGTGTTGGTGATAGAAATAATTTGTGAAAATTTAATGTGCTGCAATACTTCCAGTATCTTAAATATGCTTTACTGAGCTAGGGAGTAAATTTATGAAACAGCTACCAACCCTATTAAAGCTCTCAAGGTTCTTCTACACGCAAACAACTGCCAAACATTTATTTTGTGTTTTGACTTTGAGAGTCACCAAAAGTACTGCATATGACTTAGTGCATGGAACCTGAGTGCCATTTAAACTGTCCAAACGTGGAGCATGCATTTTTAAACACTAAGTAGATGTTAAATAATAAAATCTGTTTTATTTTCCTTGTATACACCACCTAATGTATAATGAATAGCTTTAAGGGCTGTTCTCTAGTGAGTTTGCTTGATGGGGCTGCATTCTGTATAAAGAGCTTCATCTGAAATGTGTACTGGCTTGAGCTATGTGCAGCTGTGCTGAGCTTCTTGGGATTGCAGAATTTGCTATCTGTAGGGAAAATGTCTCCTTAAAAATACATAATGCATGCCATTTAAATTGTGTTTAAATATGAGCAAAATTATGAACAGACACAGCTGTGTTTGCGTATGCATTCTTTGTCACTATCGCACTCTGTGGGTTTATGTCTCTTCACTCCCATAAGAAAAGAGTAGGGTATAGTTGCAAAGAAATTATTTTAGTTGCTTGTTTAAAACACATTAACTGTTCTGCTAGTTTCTGTGAGCAAATTAAGAGTTTCTGTCTATGTCAACCACAGCAAAAATCAGGTGACCTGGCCCAAAAAGTTTGAAATAAGCAAAAGGAAGCTGGTAGATCTAGTGATGGTGAAAGTATTGCACTGAAATGCATTGCTTGGATAGTTCCTATATGTTTACTTTGGAGCCAGCATATTAGTATATTTATTGTTAATTGTGTTTTGATTCTGCACAGGGATGTTTAAGGTGTATTTCCTTAAGACATTAACAGATAATCGCTACTCTGAGGAGAGAACCATCTTAATGTAGCTGATACCTGGTAAGTGACAGCACAGGAGTAGTGGTGTTGTAATTCTCCCTAAGTTATGTGTGAATGTGGATGGCTCAGTTCATTTTTCATTTCCCACTTTGGCTGCTTACTCTCCCACTCATGTTTATTCAACCATTTCCTTATACCAGGGAATCTTGCATGAAAGGATGTGAAGAAAATGTCATGTGAAAGGGCTGCAGATATCTTATGCAGCAGAAAGCTTTAGAGCAGTTAGGAGTTATTTGCAGGCACAACTGAGGCTTAAAAGGCAAGACCTCAGTGCTATGGCTGAAATTAGCTGTTCTGAGGAGAGTGGGGCAGAATTGCATATGAGGAGCTCTCCCAGCTCAGTATATTGGGGTACCATCTTGAATTCAWATGTGGTGAGGGTCACAAGTTAAGATGAGCTTGCACCCTTCTTCCCAGAGGACATTTTTCTATACACTGATGCCATCTTGCAGTTTGGCACAACAATAGTGTTAAAAAAGCTTTCTTAGGGACTGCCTGCCCTGTGTGTCCTTCTCTTGTTATGAAATCCGTTTTGAGTAAATCAGTCTCATTCATCAGGATGAAGAATTATAAACAAACAAATACTCAAGGTAAAACCAACCAGCCAAACAAACAAAACTAACAAAAAAACAAGAAAGGAAATAAATAAAAGATAAGTGTTGCCAAACAAGAGTTGTAGTTTTTTGGTACACGTTCAATGATWTCAATACATAGGTAATGTTATTTTCCTTTTTCTCTTTATTAAGCACATCAGTCAAGAAGGAACATAAAAATAGGAACGTTTTATCCATTCGTTGTATCTTATTTTTGTACATTAAATCTCCTTCAAGATGTCCTGTAAAATTGGGAAGTAGCAATCAGATTCCTCCTGAGAGTAGACTTTTATTTCAGATATAATCCAAAGCCAACTGGTTTCGTAGATTTCTTTGCATACCTACTACAAGTATAATTTAAAATGTCCCTTTAACTATCTCTACAGTTTTTAGACTTTGTTCAAATATTATTTAGGTCGTTATGTTTGCCAACTAGATGACTTTCAGGAGCAAAATACCATGACAGGAAATAACATCAGCTGGTGCAATATTACATAGAAGTAGCTACTGTGGCTGGGCTGTGTCCCATGTCCAGTGCTCAGCCAAGGGACAGATCCTTACACTTTCTCCGAGTGAGGTGTCTGCATCCTGTCACAATGCAGTTCTTCCCTTCACTCAACCACGTGGGTATGGATATCAGGGATATCTATCCCTGAGAGTCTTGGGCGTGCTGACATGTCCACAACATGCTCATAAATACTGCATAATTCCCCAGTCTTTCATCATTATTCTGCTACTGGCTCCAGACTCCCTCTCAAAGGTGCCCAGTTCTTCCTTGCCCATGAAGCAGCCATCGCCTCCTTGGTTAGGAGGGCCAGAAAGCAGCAAATGCAGCCAGGAATGAAGATAGAAAGTCAAGGACATCACCTGAGCGTTGGGCAGCCGAGGAAGGGATGAGGCAATTACAAGTGCAGTAGAGCAGAACACCTGTAGTGAAGTTCCAGCAAAAAAATTTTCATCATCCTGAATCCTCCCACAGCTGAAATGTGTGCATTTGTCTCCTAGATTGCAGGTGTAGCAGACTTTTCTTCCAGATTGTCCAGTTTTTCTTGATTACCTACCACTTCAAACTGTTTTTCTTCAGTGTTCCCACGCTGTTGCATTCCAAAAATTGTAACATATCTTCTAGCCCAGAGAGCCCAGAATCCAGCTGTTCTAGTTTTCCTGAGGGTGTGTGATTTGGGGGGGGTTCTGGTTTTTTTTTTTTTTAACATTTATCTTGAGTGAATAAAAATGATAGAATGAAGGCCAGGGATGTGAGACAGGCCAGATTTCAAAAGATGGATTTCACCAACACTTTTTAGTTTGCCCTTATTACGACTGTGGATTCATTGCCTGGGAACACATTCTAAAACTACTTTTATTTCTTTCCTCAGTGTTACTTGCTATACAGGTAATCCTTATATATCAAAATACATTCCACTATTTTTTTTAACTGTTATTTGATTTAAGGTACAGAGGTGCTGTAAAAGGAACATGTTTAAAACCAGGCTTTCAGCTGACTAACTTTTCTCTCACAAGCAGGTGACTGAAGCTTCTGAAAATAAAACATAAGGGGTTGGTACAAAAAAATGTAACTACATGTGGAACTGAGAGAAGAAAAAAAAGAAAAATTAATTATTTAAATATTTTTTAAAAGAAAAGAAGCAGCAAGGTACAATACTTCAAAGGGGGAAAAGACCCATTAATTGGATTTGACAAAATTTAAAATAGAAACATTTCATGGTACAGCTATAGTTCCTTGAAACTGTGTAGTCAAAGCTCCATTCAAAATCAGGTTTTTTTCACTGGATTCTTTGATGCCTGAGTTGGGAGTGGTGCACTGTTTCCTAAGTGTTAAATTTAGCAGTGTGGGATAATTTCCTAAGAGTGTTTCATTGCTTCCATTATTTAATGTAACAGTAGTTAAGCATAGCAGAGGTACTTCATGCTGTGAGAGACATACAGACTTTGAAACAAAATGCTGGAAATGGGCCCTGGAGTTCTGGGCTGTGGCAAAAGGACTTCATGAAATTGGAGGTATAGGAGAAGCAGCTGATGATCCTTGGAACTGTCTGGGGGGAGTTTTAGCRGGTGTCTGAGTCACGGAGGGAGCTGTGTCAATCAGGACAGATTTGACGTTTTGGAAGCAGGATGAAGAGGCTGCTGAGCACTTTGTAGGAGGCTTAGTCTGTGGACCCCATAAAGGAGCTTGGCTTTGCTGTCTCTGCCTTTCCTACTTGGAATGAAAGATTGGAAAACAGACAGGTATGGACTGTTAATATTGAAAGAATTGGRCAGCCTGGCCTCACAACTTAAAATATACTAAAAATAAAGCTCTCCCGCCCAGAGCCCTTACCTGCTCC
The DNA here is from genome assembly GCA_018881555.1 of Amblyornis subalaris. NCBI lineage: Eukaryota > Metazoa > Chordata > Aves > Passeriformes > Ptilonorhynchidae > Amblyornis > Amblyornis subalaris. The sequence continues at coordinate 3,499,036 of JACAXG010000047.1, read as the reverse complement.
CCCTTTCCAGCACACCGAGCTCAAAGGGACTTCAAACGGTGAGAGAGCGCCCACCCCAGCAGGGCACTGTGGTGACAGGCCAGTTGGGCTGCTCTTCTCAACTCTTCTGTCTCTCATACACCACTTCTTTGGACAAATTGCCACAGGTCATTAGCAATTTTCCATAAATTAAGGGCAGCACACAGACCAGTGCTTGTCAGTAATTGCATGTTTATATTAAAATTGTAAATTACAGTGATGCTCAGAAAACTCATCAATGTTTTATCATATAGCTACATCACAGTGAGGGAAATCTTTGGAATTTTGTTTTTAGTTTGAAGCTTGCACTCAAATTGCTAAAGGCTAACTGATGCRTGTAAGAGCCAAGTAATTTTTTTAATCAAAATGCAAGGTGGGATTGCTGAAATGCTCTTTCCTAACATGTCACATCGTGTCACATTGAAGACTTTGTGTTTTGCACTGTTCTAAGAAATTGCTGTTGCTAATAATGAAGAACAGCTATTGAGGTGGTAGAAATAAATATTAAAAAAAAAATCCTTCTGGTTTTGTTCCTCTTGGGCTAGGAAGTAGCTTTTCCACATGAAAATAGGTAAGATAAATACCTTAATGAAGATGTAAATATTTTCTTGTTCAGTTGTAAAAAACCAAATAATTAGAAAAAAGTGTTGCAGTAATGACTGATTTAAAATCCTTGTATTAGTAATAGTACCTATTGCCACTAGTGTTACTGACGTGGTCTRTGAATGTTGCCTGTATGTTCCTTCCTAAAACATCACTATGCAAGAGATGTTGCTCCCTCTGCCTTTCTCTGTGTCTGTTCTCCTGTTATGCGCATCTTGTGATTGTAAATTCAGTTTTTCTGAAAAAAAAAAAAGAAAAGTCCGTATTCGAAGCAGGAACCTACTTGAATCTGTTGCACAGTTGTTCTGTTTGAGAAAGGCTGTTGAGATGTCCCAGAAACTCTGGCTGAATGTAAGCTATCAGAGGTCATGACAAAACTGCAAGTGACTGGTGGCACATGTTTAGTGTAAGTGTTACATTTGGAAGCTGTGCCAAACTGTAACATCTCATCATCTAAGRAGGATGTTTGTGGTATAGAACTTTTGTGCTGATGTATTTCCCATGCTATTTTTGTTTATCTTTTCCATTTTCTTTTGATCAGTATTTTCTTCAACCCCGATCTTTCCCAACAGACTCTTCCTCAACATCACACTTGCAGTAGTGTGTCAGTCCATGATGCACCATGGTTTTAGAATTGACATTTGTTGTGCTTTGACCTGTGTATAGGTAGGAAGTGGTTAAAAGTTCCCCTGTGTACCTACTGACCTGTTCCAGCATTAGTGATCTGCCTGGATAAAACTGGTAAATTGTTAACATTAAAATAGTGATGCCATGTTCTCTACTGGAGAGAAAACTGATGCCTCGTATTGCTCAAGTGTGTGATGAAAACATTTGGGAAAAAAAAAACTTATTGCATTTATACATTCTGTCTTCCCCAAGCTACAGTTTCTTCTTTTTTTCTCAGAATCCATTGCAGAAACCCCTACATCACTGCTGCTGTTAATAAAACTTACTCATCATTTTAGTGGGCAGTGAAGAGGCTTTTTTGATTTTCACTCTGTTTATTTATAAAGAAATAAATTCTCAGTTCAGCTGYGTGCAGTTGAAGATGTAAGATCGGTCAAATCTCAAATAGTTTACATACATCCTTGTCTCCCAGAGAAGTTCCCCAAAGTTTAATGTGGGAGTTTCTACAGTCTTGAGAGGAGGCTTCTCCCAAGCCTTTCCTGGACATTTCAGAGTTGAAAGGAAAAATCCTGGGAAGCACTTTATTTCTTTCCTCCTCTGCCTTGATGTGAACAGTACAGGTTTGTTTTATTGCAAARTGAGCCACTGGATAAGAAATAAAATTATAATCCCCATTCTCTGCCTTCACTATCATGCTAGCTGTCATGCCAGCCTAGCCGTCCTCCTTCCTGCTTGAATCTGCCTGGGAGGCAGTGAAAGGTCTGACCTGTTCCCTTTGGTATCCGAATCCTGCCTGTGGTTGGGCAGCAGCAGCCCGAGTGAGCCAGAGAGAAGCACTGAGAGTGCATCCTTCTCCTCTCAGAGCCAGAGGTGACACAGTAGAAATATCCTTCATCTTTGCACGTTAGATGCTATCCTGGTCCTTGGGTGTTCAGAACATCCAGGAACATAATTCAGTAGCACAACATTTCTCTCTCTTCAATCTTCAGATCATGGCACAAAGTCAATGTGTGGATTGATCGCAAGGCTGCTGCTGTTAAAAGTTGCTTCTGTTTATTTATTTTCCTYGTGAAGAGAGAGAGGTGCCCATGAGTGTTATTGGCTCAGTGAACTGCAGAAAAGTTTCAACCATCATGACACTAAAATTACTTTTCCTTCATGATAGAAAGTAATAATTCTTAATACCATGCCCTGTTATAATTGCTTGTATCTTGAGCTCACACTACAGGTACTTTTCCAAAAACCGGATTAGCTATGTAGGAGAAAAAGAGAAACCCAAGGTGGCTTAATGAAACAAGTTTCCTGTATGTATCAAGTTTCAGCTTTCTTGTCTATTTTTAAWAGTCACTGTTGCATTAGATTAGTCACAGGCACCACAGGAAGGCACAAAGAACTGTAACACCTCACCAACTAAAGAAGATGTTTGTGCCTTAGTTTTCAGGTATTTATATTAGACTATCATACAAGTTTTATACTCTCATCTCTGTAACAAGCAAAGAGAAAGATCACATCTTTATACCTTTCTGAAAACAGAGGAGAAAGAAATAGATAAAGGTTATTTCTTAAATATATTACCACCAAATATTAACGTATGTTGCCTAAATGACAGGAAATGTCAACAAAAATTAAGTAGATCTGATATTTCCTTCTATTGTATGGATCCCATTCAATTGATATCCTTCTTTCTTTAGTTAGTAAAAAAATTACTGTGAGCAAAATAACTTAAAAAAAATTAATGAAGAAATGCATGTTGACCACTCCTCTTTGATCAACATCTACCCTGTTATTTCTTAAAGTAATAAATTACAGAAAAAGAAATGTGTGCTTGATATGTTACAGACCAACTTACCTCTCCTGTTTGAATAATGTCTCCTTTAGAAACAATGGAATTGGGACATACACTATGTAAAGAAATAAAATTATATGTGTTTCTCCTGGTGTCTGCTTAGATCCCACCTGCCTTAAAACAGAGATAATTTTAGCCTTACTCTATTTGTATTACACAGTAGGGAATGTCAGGCGGTAATACATGCTGTGAGAAACAACACCCAGGTCTTATCTTGATGAACCTTAATTTATCAGAACCTTCTGAAAAAATCTTTTTGCCTGTTCAAATAGAAAATAATTTATCTTTAGAATTAATATGTTTCTTATGCATGTGACTGTACTTGCCTCACTGGGCTGGAACAATCCTTTGAGTGAGTGCAGCCCCATGCAGAAGAGAAGGTGAACCCCAGCTTGGAGTGGGCTCAGAGGCATTTGATCCCCCTTTTGAGAAAATGAGTGAACTTTAGTTTTTGTAGTCATGAACTACATTCATAACTCCAAGCTTATTTTTTTGTAAGAGAACCATCCCAAACCACTTCCAATGTGCTATTAATGGCAGCACTCTGCAGCGTGCTGCGGAGGGATCACTGGTGCTTACACAACTGGGCATTAGTTGTCCCCAAGAGTGTTTAAAAAACAGAAACCCCACACAATTAAATTTGTTACTTCACACAGAAGCTTGAAAAATTAGAAAGGATAGAGTGTTTTGCGTAAGTATTTGCTATTGCTTGTTTCAGCCTGGTTTTAGTAAGTTTAGGAACATGTTTAAGGCAACTGTTTCATCAGACCAATAATTACCTCACACACAAAAATAAAAGTATCATCATTACTGAAAATTTGACAGCTAAAAAACCAGTTGGACAGTTTCAGTTGATACAACTGTGTCCCTTCTGCTAGTTGATTTTTTTTCCACAGTATTTTCTCCAATTTGCAGATTTTCTTTCTTATTTAATACTAATGTAAACTGAAGTTTCATTGAAAGCAATTAAACTGATCTCATAGAAAGGACTATTACTTACAGAAGTACATAATATTGTTTTTGTCCTTTTGATTTTTTTTTATTCACTGGTTTCTAAAAGCTATGCCTTGAAGCAAATTCCAGTTTTAAAGATATCTCCARAGTGCTGTGATTCAAAAAATAGTTTAAACATCTATTTCAGCAAAACATAAAGTTCTTGTTGCAGRTAATAGTTATGTGCTCTCTGAAATCCAGAGGGCAATATCTCTGCAGTTTTATCTATCTTTCAGCCCACATTTTTAACTTACAGACCTAGGCATGAGGAGTTAACAAACTTCCACATAAATTGGAACTGCCAAGCACTGATGATCTGAGACCAGTGTCAGGTTTACAACAACTGGAATTTTCAAACTTATTTCCTCAGTCTTTACTTGCAGCCATGCTCTTTGGGCATTAGAAACTCTACAGCAAATAGTGGTAAAATGAATGCAGACAAACAGGAAAAAAATGCGTGGTACACACTGTGGTTGAGAGACATCAATCTATTGTTGTTGTAAATATTTAAGATATTTACGCTATGCTCCTTCTGCAGCAGTGGTTGCCTTGTTCTGTGTTAGATGTCAGCATTAGGATGACAGGACTCTTGCTCTGCTGTCCTCAAACTACATCCAAGAGCCATCTCTTGAAGGTAATTGTGTGTGATTAGCTTAAGTGTAGATTTTGTACTAAAGCAGATTAATCCCATCCTATACCATCATTAGTTTTAAAAAATCAATATCCCATTGAAAGGAATGCATTTTTTATGCTGTTGTTTTAGTTTGTCAATAAGTAGGTTTAAAAAGATGCTGAGTTTACTGCATTTGTGTACAATCCATAAGCGTTTGGAAAAAAAATTAAATGAGAAAATAATTATGTTTTTGTAAGGAATAATATTTCCCTAACATAGTTGAGGGTTTCTTGGGAATTTTGAAATGCTTATGCCACATTGATATGTGGTACAAAAAATTGGRCAGAGTAAATGAATGTACGAAAAGGTCATTATTTGAAATGGAAAGCCCACAATTCTGATGTCTTGCTTGTATATAAGAYCAAAAGGCTTGTAAATCCAGTTTAGCAAATCTTCAATGATAAGTATAAAACATGAAGAGTAAAAGGTTTGAACCTGGGGTAGTATAAATCATCATTGTGGTATAAGTATCATGGTGTTTGGTGCAGTGAACTGGTTCTGTTTTCTTCAGTGTACAAATGGGAATGGACGAAATTATAAACACTCATGGATGCATCTCTGAAGCTGAATTAAGCCCWTAATATTGCCTCCACCTACCAGTGTGTGGCTCACTATCTCAAAAGCCATAGTGCTGTGGAATTCYCTTGGTGCACAGTGTCAGTGCAGAAGGGACTGTGTCATTTGTCCTCTGAGGGCTCACRTGATGCTCTGAAGAGAGAGGACTTGCTGCTCACTACATCATCCAAAATAAAGACAAATCAAAGGCCCATGAAGACACTAGAATAAAATAATATCTGTTGCAGCTTCTGATAAGATGATCAGCAGTAAATGACCAACTCCTTAAAATAATATCCAAAAAAATCAATACCTGGTATATCTGTGTCTAACGGAATCTTCCTCAGGTTCTACATCACTAATGGCAATGCTGAGGTTTATGTTTGCTGGGCAATTATCTTCTACTTTTGTAATTTTCTTCTGCAGCAATTTGCAGCTAACTATTCTTTTTCACTCTTTCTTTCACWATTTCTTGCTTATAAATAATTTCTTTGCATTTTGCTGTAAAAAAGATAAGTTAGTAATTCTTTTTTCTTACATTAAGAGATGGTGTAATGTCTCCAATTCTTCTTACTCGTGGAGGCTTCTTTTGCAGCAAATTTTAATAATCYTTTTGAAGCCTCTGAACTCCTATGTTCTCTAAAGTCTAGTCAATTTTTTATTTCACATCATTATGCTTAATCTTTTTACTGCTAAAAATTGTTCCACTTTGGTAATGGGCATGTCAGTTTTCATCACACCAATAAGTATTAGCTCTCATGTCCTGTGCTCATGATTGACTTATCATAGCTTCTTCTTTTCATCTTATAAGCAATCTGCCTTTTCCACTTTTTATCATATATAAAGCCATTTGGCTATTTTTATCTTGAATTAAATCAGTGGATAGGATAGCTGGCAGGTAATGATAGCTCGATTTTTCATTTGATAATATTGCATTTTAGAGCACTGAAGAACGAAAAATAATGGTTGTTGTCCTCCATAGAGGTGTACTCATCTATAAAAGAGAAAGTGGGCTGAAACCTAGATAGAGCACTGTTTGGTACCTAGAAATGCATCCAGAAATGTAAAATAATTTTGTAATAAGATAAAGAAAAATTACGGATTGTCCTGTTATTTTTCCAATATTCATTCAAAAAAAAGGTAAAAATCTGATGGGCCCTACAAGAAAAAAGCCATCTTTTTCAATACCTGAAGTATTGGTATTGAAAATTCCCATTTGGCTTCCAGCTACAACTGCAAAAGGAAATGGAGTCATGGTCACATCTGAGTCATCTGGTGTGGACACTGTGGGCGCTCAAGGAGTAAATATGGCACCAGACACCAGTATTTAAGCAGCTGAATCCCTTACCTTTTCTTCACCTGTCATTCTTGCCTAACAACTTCAGAGTCTATCTTTTTCCAACAACTTGGCAGAGTGATGAAAACCCAATAGGTACCATCTTTTGTATAACTTCAGCGAAAATTGTCATCCACATAGAGGAGAGACCTCCAGGCCAAGGCCCAAACCTTGAGGGGCAGCTTTGGTCAGCATGGAGGCATGGGATGACCTTCCAGCACCCAGTGCTCATCGGCTCGAGTCCATGGATGGTGGGGGCGTGGGCAGGAGCTGGTGGGGGCTTGCAAGATTTCAAATCAAATCCTTCTACTGAAGCCAGTGGCAGATCAGCTCAGCTCAGGAAATCCTTCCAAATTTGAGGAATATGTTTTGTCTGAAGATGAATAAGGTTGCTCTTAAAGAACTCTTCCCCGAGATAMGTGGTTAGAATTGATTTCCCACATTTAAATTTATTTCACTTCAAATATTGCATGGGAGGGTAACTGCAGCACACAAAACACATCCAAATGTGGATTTAAATTGCAGTCTGATCACAGTACATGCATCCACATTTTCCTTCTTCATGAATTTTCTTTGTAGGCATGTACTTCTCATTTACTTTTATTTCATTTTCTTTTAATGATTTTTCTCTAGTACAAACATGAACTTTCTAGTGCTCTGTCTAAATGAAATGCCTAAATCTGCTCGCTGTAATTTACACAATACACCAAGGTACCAAACAATTATTTGGTCAGCTCTGCTTTGTGTTTTTGCTGCCCTCTGCTCTGGGGCTGATATCAGTTTCTGTTGAGAGTCTCATTGTGAAATACTCTACCGCCTAGGGCTCCTAAGTTCCAGGTAGCACTCAAGAATACTTTTTTACTCCTTGTCAACAGTTTCAGTGTTTTTAGGCTTAGACTCTGTGTCATACTGATGATGATATATTGTGTTGTGGAAAGTTGCAATTACTCTCTATGTGACAAACATTTCTTATGCAAGAATTTGCAATAATTTCTTGTTACTCTGTTACTCTTTATTAAAGAGAGACATGTATTCCACAGCTTGTGGTTTTGAAGGACTTTAATATTCATCCTTAAAAATATTTTCAACACATAAATTTACGTCTTTGATCCCATTGCACATTGTGCCATAAATATCGAACTGAAGACCTTGTTGTTTGTACAGAACGCTGGAAAATCCAGCAGGGAGACCATCTGTTTGCTCCTTCTTCCACTTTACCTTGTCCGTGTATTGTGTTTCATTGTCCGCTAGCAAACCAGAAGCTCAGTCTTAGGTGTTTGACTGCAAGATTTTATAGATTTTAAATTCTTGAATATAGGCTTTTTAAATTCTGTGACAGAATCTAGAAATATTTTCATTGAATTTAAGGAGATCTGGGCAATTTTTCAACTTCATCCATTTAGTAATTTCTTAAGTAGTTTCACTCTAAAAATTAATATACACTATGTCTTAAATAATACAGGAAATAATAAACAAATGAAATATACCTTTCTGTATGATAGTTTCTCTACTGATACTGGAAATGTAAAAGGGCAATATAGAGGAACCAGTTTGATCAGCCAGCTAAGACTTCTTGCAAGCTTTGCTAGAAATTAAAGGGTTATGACACAATGAGTAGGTGGATTTATTTGGCCTGTGGTTCTTGGATTACTTGCAAAGTTACTGCAGACTTTTGTACATGTGGCAAAAAGACACATAGATTTAAATCTTTAGCTTTTGGCATAGATGTTTTATGTTTCAGAGCTGAAGTTATTAGACAAAAAGCTTTTTTTTCTAACTAGATAATTAGGCAATAAATTATTTGTTTGTACTTTTTTCAGAGAATAATGGTAGCATTCTGCCACTACTCCTGTTTGCCTATTGCCCTGCCTGTCTGCGATTTGGAACAAGGTCTTTGCATTATCAGAGTCTCAGGGTACTATGTTCAGCACTAGAGATAAAGTAGGAAGTTCAAAGGGATCTAATGGCATTTTGTGGGTTTCTATGCCAGTATTTATATTTTGAAATGAAAATAGGGTTTTGTTTTAATAAAAATCCTTACGTTTTCTTGCTAGAAAATACTTTTTTGCTTGAAAAGAAAGTTTATCATAGTGAAAAAGTTAATAGCTGTCTGTTGTCTGACAGCTGGCTTGCGGCCAATGGGGCCTTAGGGAAATACTTGGGTGCAGAATGTCACTTAGGTGGCTTTGTTCCTGTCATTAAAAAAATTTTGCAAAAATAAAATATTTTTTACCAGTTTTTATGTCTCTAGTAGCTTCACTTATTGTGGACTGGACTCTCACAGCACTACAGGGTCTTGCCTGTAATTGCTTAGTTAAGTTTTTGCACAGTCCTCATATATGCTTTGTCTCTGTATTTGATGGCAAAAATACATCTAATTTTTCAAAGAAAGGAAAGGAGGGTAGCCTGCAAGCGCTTTAGTTAAAGAGGACATTTCTTTTGCTGTGCAGGTGTATCTCCTGATGTGCTGAATGGAGTTCCTGCTAATAACTTATACCAATGCTTTTGATTTAAAAATGTCCTATCCATATGAAAAGTAGGTTAGMATGCAGTTTCTGGCTTTGAAGCCACTTATTACAGCAAGGTCTGAATTCAGTGTTGACGCTGCTCGAAACAGTAGGCTGCATTAGATGAGAATCCTGTTGTCTCACCCTATGAGAGGATCTACTGCTCATTTATGCTCTCCTTTCCCTCTGATTTTGGTTGTAATGGGGTAATTTTCTTGTATGAAGCTGTCAGCCCTGCTAACTTCACTTATCATTTTATAAGTCAATCTTTAGGATATTATTTCTTTGTCTTCATTCAGTGAAGTTTAATCTAAGCTTTTTTTTAACCTTTTGTTATTATAGGAGGGGTTCCTTGCTTTATAAATGGGCGAGTTGAGTAAGGACTTTCCTTCTGGCACTGCCACTACGTGCATGCTTTGCAAATAACTAAATTCTGCTCACAGGCTTTACATCAAATTAGTGGGAACATTTTCTAGCCCTTTCTTGCTAGAATACTGTTGGTTGTAACATTGTCCACCTGCTAATTAAAAGGATGTGTGATAATGACGAGACAAACCTCAAAGGTAATTCTTGAATTGGGATAGGTCAAGACCCCAAATTGTGTTCTTTTTAATTAAAGCCAAAATCTGTATGAATATTTAATAAGACATTTCATGGAGAAGTTGTTAGGACCGTATCTCTTCTTAAAGAGAGGAGAGGAGCAGTCTACCTCAAAAGACCAGAACAAAAGCTGCACTTGAAGTTTTTTGAATGCTTTTAGGACATTTTAAAAACACCATCTACAACACAGAAGTGGTAAAGATCAGTAAAGTAAAAAATGAAGGTGGAAATGGAAAAATCAAATCCTGTTATTGTGATCAACAATTTAGTCTAAGTTCATTAGTGAAAGAATTCAAATAGTTGGGTTTTGTTTATTTTCCCCAAATCAGCTCAATCATCCTCAGACATGTGGATTTTATTTTCCTCACTCTCACTTAGTGGATATTCCATTTATACCTTTACCTTATGCCCTGAATTTTAAACCATATTGCCAACCTGAAGCATGAGTGCCTACAAACCGGSCTAAACAAACTGAGTGGCATGAGGTTTAAAAGAGAAAGTTGTACTTAATAAAGTCATATCACTGGGCTTGCCTCCAAAGTTTTGATCCTTTTCAACTGATTCACTTTTGTGCTTTTTGATAAAGCAATAGATTTTTTTTTCTTTTTAAATTAAATTCACCGTAATTCATGCTTGATTCCCTAACACTAAATGTTGCTAGAGTTATGACAAAATTTGGAAGTGGATAGAGGTAGAAATCTTTTTTTTATTTGTATATTTGTTTGTTTGTTTGTTTTTCATTTCAAGAAGCCATAAGGAAAAAAAATCTTTCAAGATTTTGAGCCATTGATATCCTCTTACATTGGACAAGGATCTAGGATAATGGTTTCTGAAACCACTGTGCCTTTTGAAAACAGGTATTAGAAAATAAATGACCAAAACCTCTTTAAGGACAGAACAGTTTCTATAATAAGTTGTATAAGCTTGTGATTAATGGTTTCATTGCTTATATGTGAACTTATTTATGAAATAGCATTGCAGCATCACAATAATCCTAAATGTTGAGTTAGGAATTGTGTTGTGAAGGAGCAATTTTGTATAGTGGTGAGCACAGCACCAGCTAGAATGTTACTTCCGAGAACCAACTTTTCTACCATGACTTTTACATATTCCACTCATTTAAGTATGAAGTTTGGAACCGCATAAAGGCATGCTTTTCTAATTAGGAACGGACAAGGAACTGATTAGGAACAACTCCTGTTTTCGCCTTGGTATAGTTACATAACTACAGGAGCACGAAAGTACTCCTTTGCCTCGTGACAAACAGTGCTGCTGATTCTCAAGCATGTGCTGTCATTTTGCATGAAATTGTCTTGATCATTAATGAGAACCGAAAGGSAAAAGAATGTATCCAACAAAAAGAAAATATGGCAAATATTGTGGAGTGCAGGTACTGAATGTCTGTTCCCTCTCTTTTCAAGTGAAAATAATGGATGTGGCATGGTGTGGGCATGGCACAGCCGCTGTAGCTTGGCCTGCATCTGTTCCCTCTGAAGACAGCAATAGCTGGGTCTCTCCAGCCATGGGCCACACAGTTCTCTGAAGTGCTCATGAAAGCATTCAGAAATCAAAAAGGGAGTAGATTAGCTGTTAAGGAACTCATTTTGCGTTAAGGATGCAAGAGAAAAGGTAGTCAAAGAAACTGATGAGAAAKGTGTAAGTCAGGCTGTTGCAGAAATATCTGTGTGTTTTATTTTAATCTCTCTCCCCTTCTTTATTTTGTATTTTCCTTGATCCTACCTAAAATTGGCTGAATGGAATTATACCAAAAATTGCTCCCAAGCATCCTCTTTATCATGACAAAATGTAGCAGATACCTGGGAAGGAGATGGAGACCTGAGCAAATATTAAGTGGCTTTTCCCTTCTATGCTCCTCCAGTTTCCACAACCTTCAGGTCTTTTAAAGTTATCCTGCTTTCCAGAATGTTTCCACCTAGTTTAGTAAAATTTCCATGAAGCAGCATATGAAAAGCAGTTGACCAGCCATGTTTGACTCTCTGGACTTCACTCTTAAAACTCTTAAAGACAGTGCCTACTACCCTCCTTTTCTATAGTCCCAAGTGTCTTTGATGCTCCTTAGTTACAGCTCTCCCTAGCAACAGAGCTGGAAAGGGCTTCAGGCTCCATATAGGGCTGACAAAACCCAGAAGATGTATAAAGTACAGACAATTTTTGAATAAGGAGAAGAAAGAAAATCTTACTGGAAAAAGAAGGTACAGAAAGGTCACAGAGAAGATGGGGTAAAAATTCCCATGTCCTGTGTTATATGGTGTATCCTGTACAACCATTTTAAAAGAAAGTAGGTCAGATTAGTGATTTAACTGAAGTTTAAGAAGGGATGAAGACTTATGAGTACTGGAGATAAAAAATTTTATCCTCTCTTGGTTCAAATACTACAATTATTATAATAAGAGAAGCAGAAGTTTAGTATCAAATTAATAGTTATTAACCATTCTATATTAGCATATTAGAACCAATAATCCATCTCCCCTCTATCCCCTTCTACTCAAACTCGTACTTCATTCTTTTCCCTAACTCTTTCCTCTTTTCAACAATCTTTGTTCACAAAAATGACTGAGGAAATGCTGATATGCTTGTCTTCTCACTTGATTTTTTTGAGGGGCAGGCATTTGACTAGCACTGGAAGCCTTCCTCTATCAAACATCATCTAATTAGATAGCTTACTCTTGATTTTAACGTTCCTTAAATCACATTAAATAGACCCTTTAAAAAGGTCTCAATCTAAAATTGTTTTCCCAAATCCAGACTAGTTTTTGCAACTCTCTTCTGATTGTTCTCCAATTTGTCAATGGCCATGCTAAAGCATCAGCAGAAACAGAATGTGGTATTACCAGGGGAAAGTTCATTAGTGCTTCAGATACTAAGCTAAGCTTCCTCCTCTTTCTATTCTTTCAATAATAAATACTATATAAAATCTGAACTTAAATTTTTTTGATTGAAATGGTTTGGACAACTAGACTGGAAAATATATGTAGTCAATTAGTACTGGAACTCATTTTTTGGATAATGGACAGCTGACAGCTGTCAGTGAGGCACTGCCTAGAAACCTCTTTTCTCTCTGGATTTTTGAGAAATCCCAGAATATTTTAAGGAGGAATGTCCAGTAGAAATGTAGCTTGTATTACCTTTACAAAGGTGATACATCACTTGTGTAGGCAGATTAGCATTTCTCGTTAATATATCCACCAGCCAAATGTCCTGAGCGTCCATGCTAGCTGATCTTTCATATGGAAGGATCATGAAAACAACTTGGTTTTTTATTTCCTTTTAGGAGTTACTTGATTCCACGATGTAGAAGKAAAATTAGTTCCCTCTGACACCTCTACATATTCATATTTTATACTATTTTTAATGGTGCTTCGTTACATGTATTGTCTCCATTGGGAAGTGTCCAGATGGTGCCACAGAAGGGTTTTTGTCCGGTCACACGATGAGCAGAGTGATGTCTCYGGGATGCAGGTGTTGATGGGGAGGGTTAAGCATATATAGAGAACTTCATGAAGTCCAGAGACACTTCTCCAAATGAAAAATATGCATCCATAGTAATTTGATGGTTATGGCACATTTTTCACCCCAATGTCGTTGCAGATTATGAATATAGAAATTGCTGCACCTACACTGACACGTGACATGCTTCAGGGCTGTAAACATCAGCTGTTGAGTAAGGGAGAATGAAGTGAATAACATTATACCTAATTAGCAGAGGAAGGGGGATTCAGTTAGTCAGAATATAATTTGAAGCTGTTTTAATTTTGTTTCAGTTAAGTTAAAAAATGTGCTGTCTGTAAAGGCAAGATCATAGCAGATAAAACAGTGATGATAGATTGCTTACATTACTGAAAATGTTTCTATGGTTATCTTTAACCAGATTTTAAAAGAAAAAGTCATATTTAGTTCTCTGTTTAATAATATTTGCCTGTACAGACTGATCCTGATGATTTTAAAACCCAGTAAGGTAAACATTCTTCCTTGAGATCTATAAATGCTCTTTTTTTTCTAATTCTAAATTATGTTCTCCCACCCCACTCTRCTTCAGGAATCTTTTACATAAGCAGAGCACCAATTTTCTTGGAGACCACTGATTTTAAGGTTCTGTTGGTTATTTGTCTTCTTGTTTTGGTTTTTTTTCTATAGGCTTTGATAAGTCTTTCAGCTGAGGTTAGGGCATTTACTAAGAGGTAACAGAGACTGAGATAAATGATTGCATATTAACCATTTAATTCTTTTTATACTCATTGCCTCCTAGAATAACATGTAATGGCAAAAACATATTGTTTGCCAAAARTCACTAATATTGCTTACCACAGGGAAAGAATGTGTTAAGCTGATCATGCTGACTGCAAAATGTTGACTGAATGCAGATTCATATATTACTTTATAGTTTTGTCCAAGTATTTGATATCTGAGAGGCTTTAATCACAARCAGGTCATACAGCATTCTCCCTGTCTCTGTTATAAATGTCCTTGTCAAACTTTTCATATGAGTTTCCTGGGATAAATATAGTGTTAAGAATAAAACTGGCTCTTGATGGACATTCTAACAATTTTTAATCAATGTTTCAATTCCCATTCTGGGGATCAAGCAAGTTCTAATACCACAGAAGGCTGTGCATATCAGAAAAGGGCTCCTGAGTCTCACTATTCTTTAGAGACTCAGTGTGGACAGAAAAGTGGTAGCCTAGTGTATTCATGGTGACCTCTGACAGCAAACAGCTACAGTAGTAAGGACTGGCTGCTATTTTTGGACCTTCTTAGTCATGGTGATTGTAGCTGAAGATCAYGGATGTCTGAAACACAACTGTATATTTCTAAAAAAGACAGCTTTCTACCCAGGGGCAGATGGCCATAGCTRTATTAGGAATGCAAAGTAGTAAAGTCTTACAATGAATCCTAAATTTGAAGTTCTCTCTTGTGTGATGTTGGAGACAAAAAAGAAAAAAGAAAAAAAAGAAATTTCTTTTTCTTTCTGCCTGTCTGTCTTGATACTTCTTCTATCAAAAGTTAAACAGSAAGGCTTGGGGTGGGGATGGGCTGGGATATGCTGTCCCTCGAATTTGATATAACTAGTCATCTGGATGACTTTCGTGTGTGTTTCTGTTGGCTTAGTACTTTCCTTAAAGAAGATCTTGAAAATGAAAGACTAAATAGTCAAGCTTTGGTTCAGTTTGCAATGATTATTCACCATTACTTTTTACCTCTAAAGCATTTAACCAGGTGTCTGCTACTATCAGTAGTGGTGAATTCTGGTTGTGTGTTCCACCATGGGTAAGGGACAGGGGATCTGTGAGTGCAGGGCCACATCCTGTGCCTYTCATGTGGTCTGAGTTGGACAGCGGTTGTTCAGTAACAGGGATGTCCAGATAATGTAGCAGACTTTCTATTAATTTCACAATTTTATGTTATTCTGAAAATGAATCTAGGTCATGAGAAGCTAACTAGTGGCATCAATGGTGTGATGGCCTCTTTAATATTGTGTTTCAGTGTGTGGGTATTTAATAATAGATTTCTCCGTTTGAAGCATGGATGTTTTATCTGATAAAAGTCCTGGCCGTGCTCAGAAGCAAAGACAGAAGCCTTGCAAACGTTCAGGCTGCCTACAAACTCACTTTTCCTGATTTGCTGAAGCTTGAGCAGGGAGGTTGGACCAGATTACCCACTGTGGTCCCCTCCAACCTGATCAATTCTCTGATTCCATCTAATCTGCAAAATTATAGTTCCTTTCCATGGAAAGAAACGTTTGGAGGAGGCACTTGTGTTTGTTGATTTTACCCTTATATGGAGTCAGTATATGGCTGGAGCAAACTGAAGAGAACCTGAAAATATTCTTGAGACTGATGAAGCAATGAGGCTCCCATAATATAGATGTATCCTAAAGTGTTCCCACAATGGATGTTATGGAGTATGAGATAAATTGGTTTTGGTGTTTACTACCTGTGATATACCTAAAACTTTTTGGGGAGATGAAGCAGAGGTTCTTGAAGGAAAATTATGGTTTCTTAGAGAACTAACAGATTATAGCAATCTGGACCTTCAAAGAACAAGATCTCTGTGAGTTCTTAAGGATACAACCYCCATATATGAGATAGTTTCAGGATAGTACTTTTCTATTGTTGATTTTTTTCAGGACTTTTCAAAACTGTCATTATCTGCTCACATGGTTGTCAGGAAAAGAATAATTTGGTGTTATGTTCCCAAGATTCAAAGAACTGCTGTTTTCTGGGTTCTTTGACTTTCTGATTACTTGCCTTGATTCAGTAGTATAAGTTGATATTGATATGATCCAACTAATTTCAAGGGCTTCTAGCTGCTTGACAGTGCTGGTTTTGCAAATGTACCAGAGAGTGGTTTGATGATTGATTTTATTTATGTGTGGATCAGGGGACAGATAGATAAGTGTATCCCTGGAGAATTAAGGTGGCAAAACATGTTCTTTTCTTGGAGCATAGATTTTGTTTTGGAAGGCTACAATATTTTCCGTATGTATTAGGATATTCGATCAATACTTAGAGATCGAYAACACGCAAGAAGTCAAATTAACTCATCCTGTTATTCTATTTTGCTGTATTTTCCAAGAAATCTGTGAAGAAATTATATCAGAAAACAATGTGCTGAGTTTTTATATTCCAGGAATTCTATTTTATTGTGAATTTGCTTATTATTTTTCTGTTTGTTGTGGGATTTGGTTTTTTTCTTTGTTGKTGKTGGTGGTGGTGGTGGTTTGGGTTTTTTTGGTTTGTTTTTTTTTGGTGTCGAGAAGTTTTACTGCAAATTGGGGATTTCAAACTGTAATTCCTTTCTACCACCGCATATATATACACATATATATGCAGATAATTTCTACTCTAATTCTGGGGAAAGGTGTCTATTTTTACATTTTCAATTGTAACAGAATTATACGATAGTCTTAACAAAATTATACAGTCTTGGTTTTGTAAGTGTATTTTTGTCTGCAGGGAACATAAGGATCTGCCACGAGATGGAGTATTAACTCTGGATTTCACATTTTCTCATATACCCTTCAGTAMCAGGAGACACAGCTTTTGTCTTTGAAGTGCAAGAGTGAAAGTGGAAATCACAATTTAAATTACTTACTTATATGCTTAACTAGTTAGTGCTTAACTAGTGTTTAACTAGTTAGACAACATGGGAGACTAGAAGGTGAAGCTAACCAGAGGTGATATTGCTTTTTATTGGAATTGTTTTTTTTTATTTGTTCTATTCATTTTGTGGTTAGTTTTAAGCAAAAATGGATACCTGAAAATGTCTTTATTCATTCCTTATAGACTACAATGCAGAGCTAAACACTTATTAACAGCAATTATAGAGCTGAGGCTCTAGCACAGTTCACATTTTTAGCTTTGTTGACTCCATAGACTCCATAGGAAAAGTTAGCAGGAGCACTGGCTCCTCAAACTGGTTGTTCTCAGCAAAAACTTGCTAGACTCCTCACTCTCCTAGATCTGCATGTTGTACTGTCACTGTCATGGCTTTTGGTCTGTTCCCCATTTGCAAAATAAATGTGCTGGCAAAGCAGCTTCCTGGAGTCTGACATCTCCCGGCTGTCTCACTGTGGCTCACGTTGAGCTGCATCCCACAGTGCTGCTCTGGCTGCCCACCTCTGCCAGCAGCAAAGAAAAACTGTAGTGTTCAGGGTCCACTAAGGCAGACTTCAGCTATCACGAGATATAATTCAACTAGGAATTGAAACAGACATGGAGAAGAGACCATGGGCACATACAGAGCTGTCTGGGCCTCCATAGGTTGCGGCTGAAGCTCCCTTCATCCGTAGATCCTTGGCTCTTTGAAGCTTTCTCTTCTGCTTTGCTGGTCCCAGCCTCTGATCACAAAAGAGTGGGTCAGAAGTGACACAAGAGAAACTAACACAAATTTGCAATTTTCTCTTCAGCCAGTCATTTCTAAATGAGAAGTAAGGACACAGGCCACAAACTGCACATGGTACAATTGACATTCAATGACAATCCTTCAGCTGGTAGCTCAGTCCATTTCAATGTGTGCCTGACATAAATTCACTGAGTATTTCTAAAGGGACTATGCGGTATATAAAGCTAAAAATTCATCACCTCTGTTTCTTACTATCTCACCAGCAGTGATGCGCTATAATTTTGAGTGCAATGGTTGGAGGCTCTGCCGTTTATTGGTCTTGATGGCAACAGGGCTCTTACAGAGATCTGTTGCTTGTCGCCATTCACCTCCACTGCCATTGACTGAATACTAGTCTTGCTAGAAATCACTCATGTTCACAAGGCCTTGTCTGCCACAAACAGTAGTAATTCTCCCTATGCGAAGTTCAGCCCTGTAGGTTTGTTCCGGTGAGGTTTGTATAATCCTTCTCCAAGGGCAAACACTTAAGCCACATTTTAAAACTGTAATTTTCTAAGAGAGCATTGACTGAAGTGGATTAAGTAGCGGTAAAGGGAATAACAGAGAAAAAAATTTCCCTGGTGTGATGTTCTAGTAGCCCCGTTTCGACCAGCTTCAATATGCAAGTGGAGTTTTCATTCACTTGTGTTATTTTACATGAACTTACAACTTTTTTCCATAACACATAGAGGGTTTTTGTTTGTTTGTTTGTTTTAGTGCATATTTACCTCTGCTACCACTCCTATTCTTGTTGCTGGCAAACAACTGTATTCAAGACTGCAGTACTTTGGTCTCTTTGATGATTTATATATTACAGAATCTTTCATGATTTTTGATATGGAAAACATAGAAATTCCTTACATTAATCATCCAGCTTTGTTCAAGATGTTCTCCTTAGCAATTCATCAACATACCTGAGATGTCTCGCAGGTATGTGAGGTATACCTGCCATTTAATAAAACTCAGGTGTGATTTCTATGTAGCCTGTCCATAAGAAATAAGCAGTTCAACATTATAGTGTAAAGATGGAAGCGCCTGATGTGGTTATTTTGTTTTCTTATTTATTTCAGTAGCASAGATGCAAATCTTTTAAAGTATCAGAAGAATTGCTAGAGTAACACTATATTACTCAGAGCTTTCCACTCCATGTAATTTCAATTTTAAAAGTGCTGAGTGAGACCTAGTGAAATAATTAAAAAGATAYAATTTGTAATTATGGAGAAGCTGATAAAACTAGCACAATAACATTAGCATCATAAAACTTGTCTGTTCCTTTCATATTTTTTTTTTTCTGTGACATCACATCTTGCTGCTTTCCACTCKCCAGTGTTTTCTGGAACCTAAAGAGGAACAGGTCAGAAAATTCTCCCTCTGAAGCATAGACATCACTGTTTTTTCCTCTTTGGATGAAAGCTTGCTGCAGAAGTTAGCAGTTTCCTTCRGCTGGGGTTGTGCTCCGCATAATTTTTACCTGTACTTTTCATCTCAATAGTCATAACTTGAGACTTGAGTCCTTTTTTTTTTAACTATTGTATAGAAAAAAACCCATGGAAGCTGATAGAAAATGGTTTCAACTTTGTGCTACAGTACAAAATGGTGTTAGGGTTTGATGCCTTAAGTTAGACAATAACTTTTTCAAGGAACTGGACAAAGTTTGGATGGCTTTCAAAGCTTTAGGGCATTCAGGACTCATGTTAGTTCRGATTAAAACTCTAGATACTCATCACTTTGTAATAGTTGTTTGAATATTGTGCTTTTGAAAGCTGTATTCAGGCTGTCATAAATCTCACAGACTCTGGTTTTGTCTTCTTTTGTTGTCTGAGGGGAAAGGTTTCCTACAAATGGCCTGTGGAAATTACAAAGCCGTAGGAAGCAAAATTTCACATCTGTTTTTTTTGTTCTGCAAATTGCTGGTTTAATTTGAGCTATAGCACAAGTAGGAAAAATGAACATGCAACAGAGCACTCTATCTGGTGCAGAAGAACATCTGCATCTTTTAGTTCCGCAAGTGGCATATATGATTTCTTTCTGCTGTGCGTGTGATTGCTTCTGATACCAGGAGGAATGATAATATTGAGAAGAAATACATAAAACCATTTATTTTTAAATTTTTTCATCTATAATATATAAAATGTTTATATAGAATAGTCCCAGATTATAAATAAGATACTGTATTATTGTGTTTTATGAAAAAAGTGAGATAAGTGTGTATTGAAGTGAGGAATGTATTTTCTTCCTTCATAAAACTTGTCTGTCTGCTAGTAGGACTAAAAKGTATAGTTTTAGGTAAGAGCTGGATATGGAATTTCTGTTTCCCTCTAAGATATTGAGGGATAAGATATAAGTCTTGAGAACTGGAAACTCTGATTGCATTCAGTGTATTTTATAAAAACAAAATGGATTTCAGTGAATAGAGTAATGGTGTGTAAAAACTAGAAACTGTCTCTTTTCTTAAAAAACCAAAAAGATTCAATATTAAGCCATAGCAATAATATTATATTTTAACTACCATATTATTTTTATTATCTATCTAATGGACTTCTATTAAATATGTAAATGAACACTCAGTAATGTGCAGTACAGATTGGTGAATTCCAAAAGCTTTAGGGTTTTGATGAAGAGCCACAGAGTTTGATTCTGTTCTGAAGCTTCTGCAGCATCCCTACCTGTGTCAATTAGCAAAAGCAAATTTAATGAAGAGAAGCTTGATGTATGACTCGGAAGAGGAACAAAAGTATCCCCATCTAGAACTAATTAGAATTATGGCTCCTGCAATACTTGCTCTGCCCACAGTCCTCAGGGAAAACAATGATCATAAAATGCACATACAATGAGGTAGTGTGCCTGTGCACGGGATGTGCCAGCAATCTTCTATAACTTCTGTTGAAAAATCCATGTAGTAACTCTGAGGCTCTAAAACAAAGCAATTGAACCGATCGTGTGAACTAACGCAGCATGTAGTTAGACAGTTTGCTTCTGTCTGTAAATACAGCTTCAAAAATTGGGCAAAAGATTCAGCTACAGTAAATTTGTTCATTGAAATTTTTGGGACAACACCATTTAGTGCCAGATGGGTAGTTTGAACCCACCAAGTCTAGACACGATCTCCCTTTCTCCAGTGGAAAGGGATTTTTAGCAAAGAATTAGAAACAGTGCACTAAGTSGAGTGGAAATTTTTATTATAACTCTGCATGCTTCCAAATGCTGATGTCTCCTTATTCAAAGGTTTACTATTCCCAAATATTTTCTTCTGTTGGCGTGATAGAGGGTTACTTGATTGATTGCTTACAGGCTAATCTTGGGAACTGTAAATAAAGGCTTTTTAAAAACAGAACAAATCTATCTTAGAGCCCGTGGAAAGCAGTTTAGGAAAATGCTCATTCTAATTTCAGTATCTCTCTCAGTTTTATACATTGGGTTTTTTTCTTCATTAACATGTCTCGAACAACGCTTTTATTTAGATAAGCAAYATATACCTGTCCAAAATAGATCAAGAATATTTTCCTTTTCAGTCAGTCAGTTCTTCCATGCATATGGGGGAAAAAAAAAAATCTATACTCCACAATCTATGTTGTTCTGCTGATAAATTTACTGGAAGTTCAGTAACTTTAATTCTTTTTCTGCCTGTAGAGCCAAGACATCCCTCTTTCACACTCTGACAGTCTTGACAGTTGTTGYAAACTTCAGAATTTTTCAGCCTTTACAGATGTGTACCGAACTTTGGGGGAAAACTGTGGTTTCCAGTGTCTGTGTGGCATTTACATTATATGCTGATGAGTACTTAGTGCTATTTGCTATAAACACTTTTAACATATGGCTTGTAAAAAACAACTCACCATACGAAATAAAAACCCAGACAAGRGTTTCTTCAAACAAACATCTTGAAAGCAAATTGATAATTTGTATGCTGGAAAGAAGATGGTTGGTGTATTCATGGAACTGAAAGTCCTACTGGAAGTGATATTCTGGAGAAACACCAGCCTGAAGATAAACAGACTTCCATGCTCATTTAACTTAGCATGGCTGCATGCTATGAAAAATAGAAGTGTCATCATTTCCCTACAACAGCTTTTCTTTAATTTTTGTTCACTTTTCGTGCAAACAGAAAGCTGCTCATGGGAGTGCTACTATGAGTAAAGGTGAGCAGGCATAGCGTACAGTCTTTACTAGAGAGACTGATGTGGAGAAACCAGCACAGAATTATTTTCTTTCTGTTAAAAAATCCTCAACATAAGATGAATACTAGAGATTGAGTAGTTTAAATTCATGTGAATTCTGCCTTCCTGCCCCCTCTACCCCCCACACCGGCAAGATACAAATTATACAAATTTCTTTTTCATGGCAATTTTGCTTGACACAGCATATTTTACTGTGTCAGGGACATCCACGCTAAGGAAATGCTACAGTAGAAGTGTACTGAGTTTGAGCATTTTAGCTTTCAAGAGACATTTGATGATCATTTCATTCCAATATCAACACAAGTGAGCTTGAACCTCTGTTAGTCCAAGAGAAATTAAGGAAAAATTTCAGACTTCTGGTCTTTGGTTGAAGACATAAACCAGCTGAAATTTGCTCTAAGATAAGCTCAGCATAATTTACTGGGAATTAGTGAAGTTATATCTGCAAAAAAATATTCATCTGACAGCTGCAGAGTGGAAAATCTGTACACTGTCTGCAAAAAGCTATTAAGATGTTTCTAAAATCAGATATTTAGGTCACTGTTGTGAAATGAAAGGTGCATTGAATAACAAGATAACTTGACAAAGGACATCAAAATTGTCTAGGTGTACAGCTTGATGTGATAGAAGGATAATTGGACTCACCAGTACTTGAATAAAGAGCTCAAATAGACTTAATTCAGAAAGATCATAATTAGTACTATACAAATCTCAGTGTATTCATTAATTGTTGCAATAAACTGATCAAAGTACAGATGCCTACTACYGAAATCACCTCCATGAACCTCTGCTTACAGGAGAAAAGGAAAACTTTCAAAGAATTAATGAAGGAAGATTTGATGCAATTTTAACCTGGTGTGACAATCATGCACATTGCAAAAACACTCCTGTCTGAACTCTTCCTGTGGAAGAAACTTTAATTTGTGTCTTCCATAGTATTAATATAAAATGTTCTGAGACCTTCACGGTAAACTATGCAGAGAAGGTGTCAAAGGTGGCCTGAACATCTTCTTTGAGTTTTCCCTGCTTCATTTTCAATTTGTTAGCTATCAGTTTGAGGTGGCTGCCTGACTCCTGGAGAGAATATGCATTAATAACACTCCCCAATTATTCCTGCTAAATATTTTTGCTTTTGGGGAAAATCATACCCTTAGCAATATGACACCTCAAAATTGACTAGGTGACCTAGTATTCCAACCTTCCCTGGCTTTTTATCAGCCATTTTTTGCCTTGTTCTGCCTTTTCTATAACTTTTTTTTTTTTAGTCTCAGTCTATATTGCTTGCCTTTTCTTTTTTTTTTTTTTAGTTGCTATTTTTTGCTTTTCCTTTCTCTTCTGTTGTCTTTGTCCYGGCTGTTCTTTCCAGACGCATTCAGAATTTCTTTATCTGTCTTTTAAGGACTTCTTTGRGTCCACTGATTCTCCGGTTAAGTGGCACCAGACCCACAGCTAAGGGCCAATTCTGATGTCTATTGGAAACTGCCACTTTGTCATTTCACAATGCTCCATCCTTCAAATGAGGATGATAATTCTCATCATGAATTGTGTGGTTCAATCAACTATGTTTAAAAGACACKCAGATTTCTCTTCTGGACTGTGAAGTAATATTACTGAGCTTGCAATTTCAATTTTACTATATCATTTTCTTCAGCATTGCTAGGTAGTTTATTTTCCCACTTTTAGCAGATAGTCTCCCCTGTTCAATTTTGAATACTTTTTTTGATGTGGAAAGTTGAGTCATTGAACTGCAGATATCTGCATTCAGTGGCCCTTTGGCAGCTCTATTCCTTGTCTTGTGTATAAGATTAGTGCTAATAAAGGGAAAAAAAAATCCACCTGCTGTCTCCAAAGTAGGATTTGGTCTCAGCTAACTTCCATGGTATCATTGCTAGATGTCAACCAAAGAAAGAGGTCCACTAGGACTGCAAAAATTACTATTGAGATGAGATGAGCCCAAGAACTGAGCGCAAACTAGGCAACAGTAAGGTTCATTTTATACAGGTTGCTATAGATCACACAGATCATATAGCCCTACATGGCAGAAGGATGAAAGAATGCTGAGTGATTATATTTTACAAGGAAAAATAATCTGGTTCTTCTCATTAACACTCCGTGCAATTGCATCATGAAGTCTGACTGCCCTCCTTAACATTACTTTGTGTGCAATTGCCTGTATGCAAATAAAAGCAGCGTGAATGTACATTTGATGTCTCTGTGGTTATAAATCTATTTGTATGAGATTCTACTATTTTAGTCACATCCTCAAGGAGGTAAAAGCAGGTGACTCAACTTCTGACTTCTTTGACGTATCCTTTTTGATCAGCTTTCCCATCTGTACAAGAGGAATGATTTCTATGGTTGTAAAACAGAACAGGGTATTATAGTAATATGTAGTATTTCTATTTATTATATATAACTCTGTCTGTCTTACCAATAGCCTTTCTCATAGAGTTTTTTTTTGCAGCATATTGTAACTGATGGTAGCATACACTATTACACAGCCCTGCCCTTTTTCTAATTCAGGTCGTGTTTTCCTTAACTGCATTTTCTCTCATTAATACTCCAGACTTTTAAGACCTGTAGCAGCAGGAATAAGTCACTGCACTAATACCAGTATGTCAGAATTTATAAGAGCTTTGTTCAAACTATTCATAAATGCCAATAATGACATAGAATCTCCTTGAATGTAGAAGAGCTTAGCTGGAGCTAATGTCTTTTCTGAAATCCCCCATTCACCTGTGAAACCTCCTTTGCAATCATATTTAATCCATTATTAAACAAAGGAGCCTATGATGTYCTCACCATCCCAGTGACCTCAAAAAGGCAAAGTCACACATGCATGCATGCATGAAACACCAGATTATCTGAAACTCATTAAAGTGAACAGCTCAAACATAACGCGAACCTCCCACTACCCCGTTGTTCCACCAGCTGTCACTTTTAGTAAATGTACTTTAAAGTTTTGGGGGTTCTTATTTTTTTTTATTCTTTTTAGMAATATATTAATTTCATGGAATAAATGTACTAATGTACCTGCTGATAAAGTACCTCCATTGACATAGACCCAAAGGGAAGATTTACTGTATCAGAATCTGCCTGACTGTCAAGGTTTTGAATTAAGGGGTATGCATTCAAATGTGTCTTTGATGCAAAGTAACAAAAATTTCTGTTAATATTTGGCTAAAGATATTTCTTTCTCTCAGTGTGGTTTATGTATCTCTAATAATCGTTATAAGGTAGATACAAATATTTAATCCCAAAGCTCCCCTATGTGTATTATAAAGCTACATATAGACAAGAGCTTTTTCATACATGCATTTGAAGAGCGGCGAAGTCACCTTATGAATATAATTGGAATGAAGGTGTATTTTGGTTTAGTCATTCTTTCAAGTTGTTAAGAACCCCTAACTCCTCTAAAAGCAGGCCTGAAAATACTCAGCCTGGTACAAACTGCTGACCTGGAGACAAGTCACTTGGCACATGATATTCTGGCTTTCATAGTTTCTGATGTTATAATTTCACAACAGTAGTTTGAGATCTTTCTAATAAGCCCACTGCATATAAAATTTTTAATGGGCTGCAGTGGTATAAACTAGTTTGCTTCCTGGGTTAGTGCAGAAACTCTGTAGTGGAGTTGCTCAAGACAGAATTTGGGCATAACTGCTGAGATGCAACAAAGAAACTAGAAYATTGAGAGAAATTAGGTTAATGCACCTAGAGATATTAATCCACTCACAATTTTTTATTGCATTTTAAAGTTTTATATTGGTCTTCACTGCTGTTTTGACTTCTTTTTTGTGTGTGTGTGTTTTCAGTGTTACTTTGTTTGATATTAATTAAATGTATMAAAATCTTTTATCTCTAGAAGGAATTATTTTTCAGTTAGAAAAATAATTATTTCTGAGAACTAGGAAGTAAAAGAAAATTAGCTCATAGGAAGTGGCATGAACATAAAAATCTCCATAAAAGTGATGAAGAGAAGTTTCTTGGCTCTTTATCAGTTGTAAGTAGTACATTTCTCAAAGTCCACAGAGCCATGCCAACTATGGAACCACAAATTTAGCAGATCAGCACACCAAAATTAAATAGCTATTTAATGAAAACATAAATTATTTGGTAGCATTTTGTTCCAAAGACAGATTTTATTGCTGAAAGAAGAGGAGCTTGTTTATTTGAAACTGTTGCATCGCAAAGAAAAGCAATATTTTTCTCTGTGTGAGAGACCACATTCTCTTTTCTTAATTCATTTTTTCTTTTTTTTTTTCAAATCAGTGTATGTTTCCCTCCCTGAAAAAACACCAGTTAGCACATTACTATGAAAACACCAAGGATGTATTTGTCTTAACTAAYAGATTAACTTAAAAATCAATTTAATTAAAGCAATCCAAAAGGATGATTGCATATTAATTTAAGGAATAGACAGACAAGTTAGCCCAACACGCATCCATTCGACCATGATAATTACTCATTCATGCACTCTACAGGCATGACAAGTCACAAGTTAAGTCTGCTTAAGTCTCGGCTAAACAAGATTGAAGTGGCATTGCTTCGTTTTGCTACAGGTTTGGCATGGACAGAGTGCCCCAGCCTAGTTTTCGACTGGCGACTTGTTAAACAATGTCAACTCGACCAGGTGTCTGAGCCAYGCTGTAAATTAAATACCCTTTGTATACACTTGTAACTAAAATAGATTCCTTAATAGCATTTGTACTGCTTTAAGCTAATGGGGGCTTAAACMAAATTAAAATGAAAGCTTTTTGGGAAGACCTGGACTGGCTATGCAGAACAAGGGTAAACTCAGTCCTCTGGTATGTGGAATGTTCCCAGTTCTAGTGGTACATAATTTCAAAGGGAAATGCTGCACATACTTCAGGCTTCAGAAGAGAGGAGTAGACTTCCATGAGCTTAATGGAGCCTAAAATTGATTTAGTAAGCCAGTTCTTTAACTGGAGATTCGATAGTTCAATTGAAAAACACCATTTAGTTATAAAAGCAGAATTTGAAAACCACTGAGAAAGACACTAGATCTTACATTAACAATTATTTTCTTTGTTTACATGCAAATGTATTCCAAGTGTTCTGACTATGTAATGACTCTTCTTTAATATAGATTTGTAATATGTAGTGATATATTAGAAAAAAAAAATACTTGCAGCTTTTGCTTTTTTAGCAGCTACATGTTAGTGTTGTAGGAAATGAGCATCACCTGATTCCATGAAATGAAGGGGGGTTTCCTGCCAAAAGACCTGGAGTGATAAATAGTTTTTGCTAGTTGAGATTACAATAAATGTCGAGTCATGAAAGTGGGAATAACTAAAACAGGAAGTTAACCATCATCCATTTAATCAGAGGAAGGCATTTCACAGGTAAAGCCAAACAGAATTCAACTTGTAAAGATCTTCCAATTCTTTATGAATGAGCTATCATAGCTGACCATACCTTGAAAATGTTGCACTGGGTTTCTGTGGCAAGGTTTTGGTATCAGGAGGGTTGCAGAGGCAGCTTCTGTGAGAATTCACCAGAAGCCTGCCCAGGTCAGACAGCCAATGCCAGCTGGCTGCTAGAGGGATCTACAACTGGCCAAAGCTGAGCCCATTGGTGTCATTGATGTGATAACATATTTGAGAAAGCATAAGAAGTGCTGKGCAAGAGCAGTTGCGGATGAGGAGTGACAAACGAGAAACACAACTCTGCAGACGCCAAGGTCAGTGAAGCAGGAGGGGCAGGAGGTGCTSCACGTGTCGGACCTGAGATGCCCCTGCCATCTGTGGTGAATACATGGTGAGACAGGCTGAGCCCCTGCAGCCCATGGAGGCCCACCGTGGAGCAGAGGTCCACCTGCAGCCAGTGGAGGATCCCATGCTGGATAAGCTGGATGCCTGAAGAAGGCTGTGCCTCTGTGGACACCCCACATCAGAGCAGGCTCCTGGTGGGWTCTGTGGCCTTGTGGAGACAGGAGTYCATGCTGGAGCAGGTTTGCTGGCAGGACTTGTGATCCTGCGGGGGATTCATGCTGGAGCAGCCTGTTCCCAAGGGACTGGACCCTGTGAAAGGGGCCCACATCGGAGCAGTCTGGGAAGAACTGCAGCCTGTGGGAATGACCTGTCTTGGAGAAGTTCATGAAGGACTCTATTCTATTGAAGGTACCCCATTCTGGAGCAGGAGGAAGTGCAGAGACCACAGTATATTGACCCATTAGATTTTAGTCATATTTTGCTCCTTCTGTCAGGTTGAGAAGCAGGAGTGATAGAGCAGATTGGTGTCCACCTGGCATCCAGGCAAGCTCAACCCACTGCAAAAGTAATTATCAATTTGCTATCCGCAAAGGAATTCAAATCCAGTTGTAACAGATAAAGGTTCACACCAACCTTTATTAAAAAGGTAGTGGTCTTTAAGAGGTTTAAGTGGATTTGTTGTGCCACCTCGGAATTCACCAAGGTCTCAACATTCGATTAATTCTAATCTGCAAGAACTATAACCAGAAGGAGTCTGCACAGGCGGTAAGAGAGGTATTCAGAATGGCCGTGCCCAGGGTGATGGTTCAGATGTGCCTATTTGCCTCAGTGAACACTGTGAAGACACAAACATGCCTAAGAAGGTTTGTCTGAAACTAGTTAATTTGCCTCATTCTCATTTTCTCATTGACCGAGTCAATTTTTCATTATGTTTAATCAAATCAACAAGAACTAGGTAATTTATTTCTTAATTAATATAGCCTTATTTTTAATACTGATGAACTTTCTATTTAGAAAATTCAATCATTGATGCCTAAAAGAAACCTGAAATGACTGCAGAAAATAACAGTTTTTCCCCCACCCGATAAATGCCTTGTAACATTTATAACTTCTGCTATGCAAAATTTTAGACCAAGTAATCCTTATGGTCCATTTTGTACATAAAACTTATGGAATAATAAATATTCTTGTCTGAACCTGGCCAAGTAACCTTGTAGTATAACTTCATACATTCTTTTAAGCAACCTTAACAGTCTTTTTATCTTTTGAAATATGTTCTTGTATGTGTCATCCAACTATTGCTTCATACATAGTCACTATAATCTTTATTTATGTGCTTCCATACTTCTATGGAGGGAGGTGTATGTCTGTTTATTGGTCAAAAAAAGTAATRTATTATGAAAAAGGACAAGTGGAAAAGGAAATATCTGAACATGAAGAAAACTCACTTGTGAATCAAAGCCGGTGGCCGTGCAGAGGGCTGGATTAAACAGGCTCTTCGTAAATGGCTCCAGGTGCCATTTCACAGTCCCTCCCGCTCCGCTTCCCTCTTCCACTCAGCAAAGGTTTTCCTTAGACAGTAAACTTGAGTCTATGGCCTCAAGCATTTTTTGAGGGACTTTCAGACATCCATCTCTGGTCACATGGAAACAGCGAAATGTGTGTGTTTGGCCCTGCAGCTCCAGACTTTGAAATATCAGTTAGAATGCAGAGGGCTGTATTTTGGAGAAAAGCAAGCAAATTTACTTCTGACAGGTTTCATAATATACCAGTAGCATTACTGTAGTTGAACAGATATTAATAATGAGTAGTTTCCAGGTTTTTCTTCAAAAAGAGGAGTTTGAAATTGCAGTAATTCATTCTGAATTTAGCCTTTGTTCTTACAGTTGATCAAAACAATAAATTACCCTCCCTTTCCCGTGCTGTGTTCCACCTGCTTTTGTATGGAAATTGATGTCCCTGCATGATTATGCAAACTAGTGTAAGAAATTCCTTAAGCTTAAACTTTCTTGTGGATGCTGGCTGCATTTGCACTGCCTGGGGTCCCCAGACATGAAGATCAGTATCACCTGGTGCCTCCAGGGCACCCACTGCTTCATGTAGCTGCCTTTTTTTTCCATGGCAATATAACAGCCATTAATAATTCATCACAAAAGAAATACCTCAGAAAAGTACTTCCCAGTGGTAAGAGACAGATCCCTCAAGTACTAATTCAGTGCTGTATTTAGTATTCCACACTCAAAATTTCTGAGTATATAACAGCTTGGTCTATCACCATTGTGACTGAGGATGGAGGAGTTCCCACTCTGATTCAGCCTGCAGGTCTGTAACAGGTCTCATTTATGCATTAGCAATCTGAAACCTTCAGTTGTTCCCAGCCACAGCTCGTTACTGTCCGCTGTACTGATGCAGTTACTGAGCACGAACTATATTTAGTTTGCTAGCCTTCGTACAAAATGGGGCAGAAGCATTAATCAAAGCTCCAGAGTAATCAGCAGGTAAGTTTCCAGTCAAAGAAAAAAAATCTATCCTTTTACATCATTGCAAGTGGCTCATAATTTATGTCAAGGGAGAAGTAATAGGAGCACCAGGCAGCAATTTCCTTCCAGTGGCCCATGCAAAGGGAAGACACATTATTTGTTTAGTGGTCTAGCGACAGGCGCTGGTGCCCCACTTCCCATCCCTACAAAAAGCAACAAACCAAATAGGGATTGTGGAGAGCTATAAAACATGAGAGAGTGTTTTCAGGTCTTCAGGATTATTTTATGCTTTGTAATTTCTGGAATCAACTCTATTAGATTATTCATTTGTATTCTGGTTCACTATGCGAAGAAAAGAGTTTCAATCCTTCTTTTTTGTTTCCTTTTTCCTTCATTTTTTAGCTTTACTGCTGAAGCTGTCTGCCGTGGCAACTTTTAACATTTTTTAATTTAACTGTAAAGGGCAGGTTTGTAAGCACAAAGGTAAAATATTTTTCACACATCAGCTCTCCACATCATTCTTGCAGATAGGTGTATTGTTTTAGACTGTTCTTTCAAATCTGATTCTCTAGACATTTTGGTTTAATTCTATAGTCCTACAACTTGCTGGTAATTATCAGTAGTAGTATTTGTTGCAGCATCACTGTTACTTAAAGAAGGAGTCCAGGAAGTGCTTTGCAAACTATTGCTTTCTTTTAAACTCTTGGTTGTCAAAGAAATGGAACTAAAGAAACAAAATACATTTTCAAATGGATGGAGATYTGTGTTGGGTAAACAAAGCAGATGATTTTAAAACAGTATTCGCTTTGCTTCCAACAGTCAGAACAGACTTGTTAAAATTTTTGTGAAAGTTAAAAGTTTGTATTTTCTGAAACAAATCAGATCCCCAGATATCTGGAGATCTGAATCTCAATATATCCTTTCTCCTCTTGCAAAAAAAAATAGCATCTTTAAATCCCTGCTCGGAGAGTCATGGGAAGGAATGTACATTTTTTTCCTTGCTCATTTTGACCAGACATTTCTTCCTATTGACTAAAGTGCCATTTCCAATGAAAAGCTGTGTGCCTGAGCAATCAAATTTTTACAATGGAAAAATGTTCTCATTGTAAATTGCTCCTTAGTCATTATTCTTGCTTGTCACTTGGATTGAGGGACAGAGTCTCTGCTGTTTTCTACTTTCACCCTTGGTGACAGGAAGACAAAAGTCTTCAGCTGCAATACACTTGCTTGTACCACCTCTGAGCAGCAGAGTTTCTCTGACAACTGGCACTTACTCGGCCTTGGTGAAGAGGAGAAGAGGAGCAGAGGTGAAATGGTTGGCTGGGAGGCAGACCTTAGTGTTCTTACACATGTACCTGCTCCAATGAATGAGTAATTAGTTAGAGAGGTAGAGCAATTTTCCTGACTTCTTCCCTAGTTCTCTCTTTGTTCTTCTTCATGCCACGGTTATGTTGAAACAGGAAATTTAGCCCTCAGGGTGTAATAGCTTTGATTCAGCTTTTCGGGCTTGAGACAGAGGGTCACTTCTCTACTTCATGCACAGCAAAACTTTCTGAAGGAGGGGTCTGCACGTGTTTGTTTTAGCATGGTATCAGCAGTGCAGGAATGACAGTATTGGAGTTCTGCATTACTTTTGCATTCCATAGCCTTTGTCAATTGATCAGCATTTCGTTGTCTGACCTTTTTGTTTGTGTCTTGTTTAGCCTCATTAACCTTTGAGGAGTGAGGTGCATAGGCAGTAGGCAATCAAAACATAGAAATCCTGAGAAGGTCACTGTAATGTGGTGTGCAGTTGGACTTCACATAACAAAAAGGCACATATTTCCTTTCCCTGC
The DNA here is from genome assembly GCA_018881555.1 of Amblyornis subalaris. Classification (NCBI taxonomy): domain Eukaryota; kingdom Metazoa; phylum Chordata; class Aves; order Passeriformes; family Ptilonorhynchidae; genus Amblyornis; species Amblyornis subalaris. The sequence goes on along the minus strand of JACAXG010000047.1, from coordinate 3,467,148 downwards.
TGTCACAGTCTTCTACTCTATATTTCTTAAAGGAGGAATCACAACAGGTGAGTTAAGACTGTGCTGGTCCCCCAGAAGCACTGCTCATCTCCTGAGCATGTAGGGGTCTTCCCTGTGATATTTATTATAACACATCTGCTTTTCTAGAATGATTTTTAAAATGTAGCATTTTTGAAAAACATCAATTTGACAGCAAGGAAATGTGGTAGAAAGGGACAGGCGGACGGAAGATCACGCGATGTGACGGAAAGCAGGAGCAGCATGGAATCTTTCCTCCCTTCATTCCTTTGTGATAAGAGCATGCAAACCCCTCTAACCCCAGTAGTTTTCCACTCCTTACTAACTCCAGCTATCCCACAGTCCCCCTTTCCTGACGTAGTAAAGCCCCTCACTATTTAACCTCATGAGATAAGATAATAAATGCCATTTGACCATCCACCACGTTGGTGTCTGTGCGTCCATGGCCCGAGTGGCCACGGGGTAGGCCGGGCTGCCRTGCTAGGCTTCTTGAAACCAGGTCGCCTTGTCTTCTTATCAGAAGGCAACAAGGAAAGGAGCTTGTCCAAAGGAAAGTTGTACCACTTTAAATAAGTTGAACTGGAGCAATCAGTTCTGTCTCATGGGAGCTTAATTTTAAAAGTAAAACAACACCCATATTGAAATTTTGTGCCAATTTAACTGGTTTATTATGAAATAAGACCTTTAATTATGTTGGCACAACTTGCTTACTAGGGCAGGGACAGACACTTTGCAATCGTCTTTGCTGGTGGAAGACACCGTTGCCCTCAATTCCCTGCACTTTGCTGGGGTTACCACTCCTCAGCTCACCTAACAGAAGGGACAGTGTGGAGAGTTACCCCTGTAGATCAGGYAGGACAGGTGTAAGCAGGTTGGAGTTACTGGGGAGAGATTGCGCTTGCACTCCCCTCCGCACACAAGAGAAATGAAGGCAGCAACACTCATCCAGCTGTCAGTGACATGCAGCTGAGAATAGTAATGTCTTCATTGCATATGTAGGTCTGAGAAGGTTACCTGTTCTGGGTTTAGGCAACAAATAAATGAGTGTAAAAAAGCTCTGATAATGGCTGTGTTAGACATCTGTAGCAGCTTTGTCTACTGGATAGTGAATAAGTTATCACATTTAAGTTGCACAATTGAACCATCTAATATTGACCATTAAGGCTTGTTCCTAGGCATGTTTTGCGAGCATCTACATGATATCTAATTTTAATTATATGTAGGGCAGATGTAGTCCATTGACAATGATTAGGACTGCATTTTGTAGAACTGCTTTAATAACAAAAAGCAGGAAAATTCCACTTCATTACTGATGAACTTTTTGTTTCAGAAAGAAAAAGAAAAAGAAAAGAGTTATGCTAATTTTGAAACAGACATCTAGAAATCCTAAGGATTTCTTATTGATGTGTGACCAGGTAGTCACAACCTTGTGTGAGAGCCAGCATCTTCCTGCAGTTTTAAAACATAACAAACAATAAAGGAGGCATACTTTCACATGCAGGGAATAATGATTTCTTAAAATGACTTTTAAATATCTTTCTTGGTAATAAAGATGAAAAAATCTCAGCAAAAACAAGGCTTGATTTTTATTGTGATTTTTATATTATGTAAAGAGGAAACAGATTGATATTAATGTTACTTACATAGTGTTTGTATAAAGCTTGCAGTTTTAAAATGTAACTGTGTGGATACAGAAAGCTGTACTATTTATCCAGAAAAAGTATGTATGCCAGTTTGGAAAGATAATCTGTGATAGGGCTGATCAGCTATCTCGCTTGACCATTTTCACTGACATCAGTGACACTGCTTCCAAGTACAGCATAAGCAGGATTTGGTTCTCTGAAGTTGTGCTCTGACTATTCTACTGTAGATTTGCTGCTTAGAGAGAAGAGCATAGCAGGGTAAAATGTACTATAGTGATGTCAGTCAGAGCCTGAGAACTCAGTGGCATTACTTTTGTGCTTCGATTTAAGCAAATGCTTTATGAGATCCAGACTGGAAATTGTGATTCTCAGGATGAGATAACATCAACTGAAAATCTTACTTTCTTTCTTTAAAAAAAAAWATCTCTACAACTCCAATCAAGAAATGAAAAAAACTCAGAAATACCAAGGGCTGTTCATTGCAAAGCCAAACATGGCTGAGCTTTATAGAGTCAGAATTTGGATTTTTATAGAGTRTGTGATTTAGTACCACTAAGACTGAAACAGGCTGTCAGGCAGAAGATGAAGCAAGCATAAGCTCCTGAGTCCTGCCCTTGCAGCAGTCATAACCGATGGCAGCATCTGTTCTAGCAGCATCAAAATAAGTATGTGAATAAGGAAATGACCTAAGCAAATTTAGCATTTCTGCTCCAGGAAAGAAATGGTAACAGAGCAAAGAAAATAGTGGTTTTTTTCATTGCTTCCTTTTCTAGCTTCTCTCCCTCTCTCTCTCTCTCTCTCTCTCTCTCTCTCTCTCTCTCTCTCTCTCTATGTAAATATAGCATGTCAGAGAGACCTGTAAACCCCAGAAAGGATCAAGAGAGATTCCTCCAAATTAAAGGACAAGAAGTGAGAGAGGAACCAGAAAATCTTGTCCTATCTACATTTAGACTTTAGTAAATGGATAAGATTAGAGTAGTAAGGAGAATACTTGTGTATGACTTGCTTTGTGTTGTGACTCCGTGGTGGTATTCTGTTGCTTTGATGGAGAGGCTTTTGTGCTGCCTGTGTGACCATTCTGGACTCGAATAATTTGCCAATTTGAATCTCTCACAATCTAAATCATGTCTGATCAGGAACTGCTGTGCCTGTGGCAGACCCCACCAGAAGTGGCAGGACTATGACCATCTCTGTGACTGGCTCAGGCTGAGAAGATGGGATCCAGTCCCTTTACCTCTCCTAGTAAGTGTATGCCTTGAACATTTAACAACCCKCTGGTTTTCATACTTGCACAGAGACCACACTATCCTGAAATATAAGCATTCTTGTAAGCATTACAATGACACTTTTAGATTTGAAAGCTAGCACTGGGGGAAGGAGAAAGTCAGTGGCTGATCCTTTCAGCCTCAGACAGGAATACAGATTCTTTGTTTTCATGGTGAAAAAGGCAGCAATAATRAAAACAGCATATTGAGAAGCTGTTTTCCTTTTTAGAAGCTCAGGGCAAGATGCATATTCAACCAGCTGAACTGATGCCTGTCATTACAAAGGTCTGTTCATCTCACATAGCTTGAGGCCTCTAATTAAAGAAAGAAACTTTTCTTTGATTCCTAAAAATCACTGGGTATAATATAAGGGGATATAAGGCTCCCTTGGAAGGAGTCTACCTCTACTGTACCTTTCTGTTAGGTAAAGAGAATGTCCCTGATGTGATTTAAATCAGATTTGGTGTGAATAAGGTAGTAGATGATGCAAAATGAGATGATAACAGGATGCTATATTGTGAACTATGGAGATATTTAAAGTTAAAAAATATTGTGTATTTTTCTAGGCTACTCTAATGAAAAAAATATGGCAACTGGCTTATTTTGTGCTATTTTCTACAAAACATAAACTCTTTACCATAAAAACTTACAGAAACTTGTTTCAGACCTACTGATAGTATATCACTCAGTGAGAAACATTATTCAAACACGTGGAACATTTATGTACAGGTCTCTGCTTCCTGAGAGTACTGTAACTTTTGAGAAGTGGCTGATGATAGTGTTTCCTGAATAGACAGGGCAAATATGATTTTTTACAGCTTTCTGAAAGTTTAGGCTACAGAAAAAAATAGTGGTAGGTCTTCAGAAATGCTTTTTGCTTTCATCTTTAGATATTGTTAATGCATATTTAATTTCCTTTAATTCTCAGGTAAGATGAGTTTGAGATTTTTCTTTCATTTATAACCACGACTTTCCATTCCATGCTTTTCGGGTGTGACCTCTTTCAGCAGAGGACCATTTTCACTGAGGCACAATGGCTCACAGCACACAGCCAAGAAGCAAGATAAGAACATGGTTAGGAACAAGGCAAGGTCGAGGAAGTAGCTACTGAGTGCAATGTCCCAGCTTCCAACAACCTACAGCTCAGAGATTAGTCTAGATGTCATTACTTTGTGTTTAGTAGTTCTTCATGTATTTCTGCTCAATTAAGGTGTCTAGTCACTTCTGAAACCAAGAAAACTTCTAGCATTCTCAGCATCTTGAGACAATGAATTGCACAGTTTACCTCTGATTTCTGTGGAAAAAGTATTCTGGTTTTTTTACTTGCCACTTGCACTCRACATCTTCTGATTTTTGTATAATGAGAATTGAATTAGTGTTCCTTATTTCCCTTTACTCATGTTTTTAGAAAATATTATATTTCCTCACAGGCAATTATTTTCCAGGCTTCAGAGTCTAAATCTATTGAGTTACATTTTCAGTGTGCACTATTTTACACTTCTGTTTTCTTTCTTTGCAGCTATTCTAGTTTTACTCAAGCCCTTTAGTGACAGAAGTGGAACACCCATTTAAAATGTAATGTGGATGTATTCTGTAGTATAGAGATATTTTTTGCTATAGTCAATATTTCTTTCCTAAAAAATACTAACATCATAGTTGCTTTTCTGGAAGTATCTTATTTAACATATTAAAAAACTCTAATATCTTTTCTATGAGGAATATTATCTAGTTCAGAATGCATCAGTGCATGTGCACCTAGTCAGTGTTGGTTTTCCTRTGTGCATTACCTTATCAGTAATTTACCTCCCAGTACATTGTTCAATGACTTACCTCCAGCACGTCCTTTCTGAGTCATTTTCTTCAGGCTTCTGTATTTACTAGCCTAAATTTATAATCATGATAAGATATTGTTATCTTACTTTTTTTACTTTCCACAAATTTGTGTACACTTGCCATAGTTAACCATTTATACGTATTTTGAAAAGTATCAGATTTAGCTAAGCTTCCTCTGGCATGCAAATGAGTCTCTCGCCTTTTGAGCTTATTCTGCTTCCTATTCTGCAGCTAAGAGTCCACAAGACAACATTCTTTCTTATCTCATGACACTAAATTCTATGGTCGTATATTGACAGGGACTTCATTAAAAAAAAMCCCACAGAAAACCCCAAGTAAATGATGCATTAACTGAATAACTCTGGCCTACAAACTTATTTTGATTAATTCTGGAAGCTTCAATGAAATGTGGTCATGACCTCCCTCTACTGAATCTACATTGTTATTCCTCAAACTTCCTGTTTTCTTTCTGTGCCTACTGGTCCATTTTCTTCTTTGGTCATAATTAGCAGGCAGACCAATATAGGATATTGTGATGGACATCTGGTGCAGACTGCCTGAACAGAAAGAAGGAATAGATGTGGCCTTTTCAGACAACCAGAAGGAACATTGTATTTGCTGAATTTGATCCTCGTGGCAGGCTTTACCATCTGCCATTCAGGATCACTACAGACAYGAAGATCAGAGACAGCCTTGGCTGTAGTGATGGTGGACTTCAGGATCCTGAGAGCAGAGTACAAGGCAAAAACCAGGATCACAGCCCTTGACCTCTGGAGAGCAGCGTTTTGCCTGTTCAGGGATTTGCTTGGAAGTATCCTGTGGGATATGGCCCTGGAGAGGAGTGAAGGAGAGCTGCCTGATTTTCAAGAATCTCATCTTCCAGCCTCAAGATTGACTCAAAGCAATGTGCAGGAAGTCAGACAAAGGTGGCARAATGCCTATAAGAATGAACAAAGGCCCAAATTCTGACTAAAATCAGAGGCGAAAAGGAAGCCTACAAGACTTGGAAGCAGGGACAAGTGTCCTGGGAAGAGTATAAAGATACTGTCTGGGCATGAAGGAATGGGGTTAGGGAGGGYATGAAGGACAACAAGAAAGGCTTCTGCAGGTATTTCATCTGCAAAAGAAAGACTAGGGAAAATGTCGGCTTGCTGTTGAGTGGGTCAGGGGACCTGGTGACAAAGGACACAGAAAAGGCTCACTTTCTTCACCTCTGTCTGTACTAGTAAGGCTTTCAGCAATTCCAGGCTCCTGCAATCAGTGTGAAAGTATAGAGAAAGGAAGTTTTATCCTTGCTAGAGGAGGATCAGGTTAGAAGCTTTTTAAACCAACTGGACTTGCCATAGCCCATGGGAACTTGGTGGAATGTATTCCCAAGTCATGAGGTTATTGGTTAGTGTCATTTTGAGACCACTACTGGTCATTTTTGAAAGGTCATAGTGACAGGGGAAGTTTTCTGGGAACTGGAATAAAGCACTCTCAGAAAGTTTGTTGATGATTCAAAATTGGAAGGGGTGGTTGATAGACCAGAATATTGCACCACTATTTAAAGGGACCTTTACAGGCTGGAGAAAGGGACAAAGAGAAAACTCACAAAACTCATCAAATGGAAATGCCTTCTCCCTGCACCTGGGGAGGAATGCACCAGTACAGGCTGGGGCCAACCAGCTAGAAAACAACTTTACAGGGAAGTCCCTAGGAATGGTGGTGGACAAGGAGTAAAGCATGAGCCGACAAGGCACCCTCACAGCAAAGAAGGCCACCAGTTTCCAGGGCTGTGCCAAGCTGTGTTAGAGCATTGCCAGCAGGTCAAGGGAGGTGATCCTTCTCTGCTGCTGGTGAGTCACATCTGGAGTGCTCTGTCCACTGCTGGGCTCCCCCGGACAAGTAAGATGTGGACATTTTGGAATTCGCATATAAAAAAGTAAAGCTTGTTTACTGTGAGGGTGTTTGAACAAGGAACAGGTTGCTCAGAGGCATGTGGACTCTCCATCCTTGGCGACATTCAAAGCTTGACGGTATTGCTGTAAGCAACTGACTGCTCTCGYCTGGCTTTGAGCAGGGGTTCGTTACGATCCGGTTTAAGCACAGAAGAGCAGAGGAAACTAAGTCTCTGCGAATAAAGTGAACTGAACATAAAAATGTTCAAAATGTACCCAAAAACAAGATTAAAACCAAACAAGGTTAGACGTTGGTGCCAAAAAATTGATATATTTTTATTTAATAGTAAAGGAGGCAAAGAGAAAGAAAAAGGAAAGAAAGAAAGAAAGAGATAGAAAAAGAAGTGTGCGTGGGGTGCTGGGGGGACAGGAGAGAGAGTGACAGGGGTTAGATGGAGACATATCAGCCTTCCGGGGGTCCCAATGATGCCTTGTGGCTCCCCTCCATCTGGTCTTCTGGGTGGTGAGGGTCCCCTGCCACCACCGCCATGCCGAAGAGTACAGAATCCAGTGGATTAATGTACGCTTGGGCCAGGTGGGAATGCCCAGGTGCCTCCCCTGAGGGGGCTAGGTTTGACACTGTCCCTTGCAACACTGTGGATCTGTTGCATCATCTCTGGTGCAGGGTCTGGGGACCCCTTTGGGGGGGCCCCTTTGATGGGCCGTGACACCCCCTCTGCTGTGGATAAGCTTCTCGAGGGGTGCAGGGCCCCTCAGCTGAACTGCTTTGCACAGTGGAGGTTGGGCTTTCACTGCCTCTGACCAGAGGCTTTTCCAATACACACCCAAAGCCTCTCTTCTCCCCCCACCCTTTGGTGTGAGGGTCTATGCTGGCCTGGCAGCCGATAGCTCTGGGGCTGTAGTCTCCACCCCGAAGGTGCTAAGCGTGATCCCTCTGGGAATATATTCTTCTCCCCACTCTTGAGTTGTTACTTATCTTCATCAGCGGGCAGTCAGGGCCTCAGTCACGGCCCCATTCAGAGATTTTGGTCATCTTCTCTGCAGCTTTCATAGAGTTTTGCTATAATATCAAAAGTCCTTCATGAAAATGTTTAAGCCATAAATTATAACATTTCAGTCTCTGACAGGGTTTGACTACCACAACACAATCTCCAGAGATTTCCTCCAACCTCACTGATTCTGTGTTTCCATGTTTTTGTGATTGTTACCGTTTCTACCAGTTTTCCCAGTGCAGATGTCAGAAACAGTTGTCAATATTTTACCATCAGAGCCTTTCAAAGGTGGATTATTTTTTTTGCTATGTTCCATTCACCTGCTATTAATACAATTTTAAGGAATGTAGTTTAGCAGCACAGGTTATAATATYGAGATTTTATTTTCTTTTTTTTTCAGAATGTTTTCTGATATTAGCACTCTGTCTTTTCATTGTATGTATTTTCCTAAAGCCTCTCCTTTTAACACTKTTATCAGAGTCAGATTCTTCAGCCTGTTCCAAGTAAAGAAAGTTTCAGTCATCACAACTTTTCTATTATCTCTACAGTGGTTACAGGTATAAGTGATTTGGAGACCTCTCTTCTTTAAAAATTTCTTTTACACTTTCACTTTATGGCCCCACTGTCTATTCATCTCTGATTTTGGAATATTTATTAAACATTTATTATTAGTCCTTATATTAGCTCTTATGTGTTCAATTAGGTACTGCAGTCCACAGACTCCCTTGTGTTTAAAAGGGTACATCATCTGTCCATCGTGTTTATTGATACTTGGAACAAAATACTCTTTATCCAAGACTGTGTTTTAGAGATATAAAAAAAAGTTGTACGATTTTTTTCCTTTTCTCTGGTGTTCAGAATTTACAGATAATGACTTTGACCCCATCAGGACCTTTTCAGGTAATAGATAACCAGAAGGATATGTATGACTGGAGAAGACTGTGTGGGGTCGAGAAGTTCAATTTCCAAAAGATCTTTAGGGGATAAAGCTAAAGATTTTAAAGGACATTGCTAGACACAAGTGCAGTGATATTGAATTTTAATGAATACAGCTGCATCTGTAGGATGGTCCCTGTCCTAGCTTATAGCTATGAATTATGGTCTAAGTAATGCTTGCTTTAACTTCTTTATGTCATTAGGACTTCTTTGTGCACACTAGTACTTTTAGTAGCTGTTCAATGTCACTTCATCAGAGTTCTCCTTCTCTAAAAAATAATCTTTCTTTTTGTCTTTATTTATATGGGTTTGTGGATATATTTGTTTGCCTTGTTGGATGCATTTATATTTCTACACTTTTAGGCATTATTTATTGGAACCATTATGATATGTACACCTCAAAATTGTACACCTTTATTCAATATTTCATCAAATATGAAATTCTTTTGAATGGAATTTTGAGATTTAAAAAAATGTATTTTCCCTTCAATATAGGGACCAATAAAGGAGTAGGAAAACACGAGGTAATGAAAGATATCACTGTTTCAGTCAGTATTGAACCAAACTATAAAAGCAACTGTGCCTAGAAATGGAGTTCAAAATATCCTGAAAGGAGACATTGTTAGCACTTAAAGTTAATTTCTGTGAGAATGAAATAAAGATACAGTCTATAAGAAATAAATATACAGTCTATAAGAAGCATAGTTACAGATCAGATATATTAACAATATCAGTATTTCTTTGGATAGCGTTTGCCAGAAGTTCACTTGTTCATAAACATTGGTGTATTTTTTTCATCATTTCAAAGATGGGATGTTAATTCCAGTGGGATATTATCTGATTTAAAGGAACATACTTTATCTTGCTTAGTTTCATGTGGAATATAGATAATATACTATGTGAATTCAGACTGATTGTTTGTATTACTCTCCATAAGATAAATCTGACACTGTGAAAGTGTTTTGGTGTCCAAGACAGAGAAGATTGTTTTCTCCGAACTGCTGCCAGTTTTGCCACAGAAGAGTTTATGGATCAATATCCAGATGTCGCTCCACCTTTTCACCTGACAGCAAGAAATTTGAAGCAGGGTAAAGGGGGCATATTGTCTGAGGGAAATTGGCCAATTTCACATTATGCTACATTGTTGATAGAGAATTTTGACAAAAATAATGTTTTATGTTAAAACCTCAAATCCAAATATTTTATTCCTAGGAAATAAGAAACTGTTCAGAGCATGGCTAATTTGTCCCCCTCCCTTAGTATACAGGAAATGACTTCCATGAAACATGGTTCTTAAATGGACAGACCTTTACAGGTTGCAGTCAGTACACTGAATCCTAAAGGAAAGAGACCAGAGATAATTGCAGAGGTGAAGAAAAACCGAAATATATTCATGGCAATGTATCACATTATGAAATGTGTTTTATGAAGGTTTTCTTTCACATTACTTTGGGTATGGACTCGTGCGTATAACATGTTTGAGAACACTGTTCTCATTCAACACACACTACAAGTCAGATCTGGGTTAATTTGAATACGTATGTAGACAACAGTCTTGTCTCTAAACCAACTGACGGTGTTAGAATTACATAATCCAATAAAAAGAGAAGTGCTCCAACTGAGCAGAAGTGAAAAATGTTATACAAATTTCCTGATACACCTGAAATGCTGGAGATAAGTTAGCAGAGATAATTTGTAGCTTTATTATTGACTGGAAATTACTGATAATTTTATATTTTTTGAGGATGTAGAGTGTATTTTCTGCTTTTCAAGCAGGCTGTTCTCAGAATGGAATCTAATCTGTAATAAACCAGTTTTTACTTCCGCCTCTTCAGTCAAGGCTGTGTTTGTCTTTACATAGAAACTGCTCTTTAAATTAATTATGACTCCTTAAAAAAAGTCCAGACTGAATCTGGCCAATGGTTAGTCCTTTGTATAAAAAATTCGTCTTTCTAATGAGGTCAGATTTGGTTGCAGTGATTTGTTACAAGCAACCGACCATATTACAGTTCATAAAAACTTCATTATATTCCAGTTCCTAAAAATGCCAAGCAAAAATAACATTGTAATCTAAGATGTCAAGGAAATAACGTATCCAAACAGTTTATGTGCTTAAAGCCTTACTGAGGTGGTGCTGTGCTGCATCTTCTTTTTTATTACATCTGGCAATGCATTAGATCAAACTTTTCCAGCAAGACTAATCCACAGTTAAGAGCATAGTCCTTTATCTTTATCAGAGGTATTGAAATTTATAATTGAGAGCTTCTTTAGGTTCTTGGAGCTGTGTGGCCTCTGCCTCCTTCATGGCTGTTCAGAGCTGAGGAAGGATAAAGTCTTGAAAAGAGATTGCAATGTCATCTGTTGCGAGGTCTATACAATATAAGGGAGCAGTGTGCACTCCACAGCACGTATCCCCCTGAATGTTTTCAGGACCCTTCAGGGTTTTGGCTGTGCTTTCTGCTGAGATTAGTCATGAGGCTTTCAGTCTTGCAGTTTTAGCTTTGTTTCATGACTAAACACTGCTTACATCCCTCTTGGCATGTCAGTCCTCTTTTAGGTCTGTCACCCAGGTACTATAATGATGATTACGAGGAAGGGAAAAATGCCTCAAAAGGGACACACTGTATTTCAGTGTGTAAAGCAGGAGATGCAGGAAAACTGAAATGTCTCCGTGCCCTACACCCTGAATTCTTTGAGTGTGTTATTRTACCTGAGTCCTGCTGTTCTACTTCAAAGGAGGTGATCGTTAATGTTCCCTTGGTATAACCTTATCATTCTGATGAAATTCCATCTCAGATAATTGCGTTCTGCCTTCCCAAATTCCCTGTGCCATTTCAGCTGGATATGAGATTCTTTTCTCACTATCTGCTCCTAGCTGTTGTGAGCAATTGCTGTCTAGAGGCAATGCTGCAGTGGGTGAGCGATCTGCTTACATTGTCTCTCCTTCATTTATTTCCTGAGGTAATGTTGATTCTTAATTTAATGTTTTTAAAATACTGTAGGAACAGTTGTAGTAAGTATTGGGCAAAACATTGCTGTCTTTGCTGTTTCAATGGGTTTGATACTTGGATAAAAGGTGTATAAAATAGTATAACATTTCAAATAAGATGTCTACTAAGTATGGTAATTTTATGAGGGTTGTAACTCAGATGTAAATCAGTCCTATTTCTTCTATTTCCCAGTGGTAGAAGACTTGCCTTGCTCTATGAGGCAGAAATAGGAGATGATGAAGTGAATGGTCATGGTAGCAGGAAGGAAGAGGAGATGAGGGTTGTACATAAAGCAAGAAAACTAAACTAAATACAATTTCATTTCCCTTTCTCAGATGTGGCATGAAACATATGGTTGCATGACAGAATGACAATTTTGCTGCTATTATGCCCTCTTGATCATATTGATTAACTTTTTCAAGCAAAATAAAGATGTTTTCTTTGGATGCAATATAGAATTTGCTTTAGTGAAATGCTAATCAAATATAGCATCAAGGGAAGTAATTATTTCTTGCTGAGTTATGAACCATCCTGGGCTTTGACAAAGAATAGTAAAAGTCTTTGGACATATCCCACATGATAACATAACTTCTTTATTGAGAGCAACTCCATTAATAATATTTTTAAATATAAGAAGGGGGATTTGGCTCTGTGTGTTGAACTAGTATACACAGTTATTAGCTAAAGTTCTCCTATGGAGAATGATTTTTGCTATGATTATCCCTTTGAGGACAAAAGTAGAAATCTGTTGAATTCAAATTTTAACATATAATGCTCTCTATTCATACTATGCCGATTTCTGCAGCTATTGAAAAAAACCTTGGCAGTTACAGGGCAATGGGGAGCTTAATTAATGCTTTGTATACTGTCACCTACAACTGGAAAGCACTGCCAGTGTCAGGAAGGGCAATCCCTATGCCTGAAATGGATTACTGGATCATAGTAGACCATCGAGTCAGACTTCCTTTATACTACATGGTATTGTATTTTATCCTGAAATTAGACTAGAAGGAATCAAAAACTGACCTGCAGAGTCTGTTACTGTTTTGGAGAAATCCCATCCAGTGGTTAATCACCCTGATTATAAAGTAAAATCCTTATTCCTTGTTTCACTTGTTTTAGCTGCAGTTGTCACCTTTCTACAACCTAAGTGGTCCCTTCATATCTGGTGCTTTCTTTCAACTAAGGTGCTATGTGCTTGAATATTTTGACGGAGCTTTATTTTTATTATTTGAAAAATTCTGCAGTTTAAAAAGAGTTATTCTAAACCACCTGATATAGTTGAAACATTTTGATGGAAAAATATTCCTTTTTGTAAAACTAAAACTTTCAAAAAAAAATTTCTAGATCTAACATATCAAACCATACAGAAAAATCAATATGATAGCTGATAGACTTCTGACATTAGCTTCAGATACTGCCTGTCATGTGCATACCAGCTGAGAAGTTGTTTTGTCACGTTTTTATTTTGTTTTTTCTTTTGTGAGGTAGATTTGTGACGAAATTTCATTTTATGAATTTGTTTGCCATTTTTTATTTTCATCTTAATTCAATTTTTAAAATACTAATATTTTAGCTGAGAAGGATTTTTACTTCCTGGGTAGATTCCTTTCAGAATATTCCAGTCTTGCTCTTATGAAATAGAAGTAAAACCATCTTGGTTCCCTTTCTGCGAGTCCTTGTTTTTGCAAGTAGCATTTGTATTAAACCCCTTTTTGCTTCATGGTGGCTCCTTGAGACCTGACTATTTATAGCTCCCACACAATATCTGTAGTTTTTTGTTCCCAAGTGAGGTTTCCATTCCCTGTCTCTTGCTATAAATGTTTACATTTAGCTGTATTGAATCAAAGATTTTGAAAAGACATCTCCAACCAAATATATGTTTTATTTTGCATGTTATTTTTTAAGCAAGGCCTTTATATTTTAATCTGAACACTGGCAGTTGAATTTTATTAAATCTAGATGTTATTAGAAAAATTATGAGTCTCAAAGACACTCCTTTCAAGCTTAGCTAATAAGCCAATTTGTAATCTTCTCATTAGGCACTAGAAGTGCTAATTCAAATGCCTTTATTAGTCCTTTAGTCTTATCCTTCTACAGTAAGAACACTTCAACAAATTTGCCATTTCATTCACTGATTGAGTCAGTTTTGCTTGACAAGATCAATTTCCTCTAAGACAATTAAAAATTAAATTATTTGATTCCTGTAACAGCTTTTCCAAGAGTTTGTCTCATTTAATATCAGTGTTTATTCCTGTCATCCTCTTTGCCTTTTGTGGCTTTGGCACAACTCTCTAGAAATATTTTAGCATTTCCTTGGAGTTCTGGATTTATTTGAAGGAATGTATAAAGACCAGTGATTGTCCACTGAAGTTTGACCATTACTACCAATGGTAGTAATGTTCATTAACAGCTTATTTAGCTATTATTGTGCAGTCTTCCACATTTGTCAACTTGTACATTATCCCGAATCTTCCCAAATGTAAAATAGAAATATTTATTGAACATTTCAGTCTGCACGTTAGTTGTAGCTGTTGTTGTAATCATTCCCATTTCCATCCGACAATGAACAAAAGATTTATCTTTTCAATATGCTTAAAACACTTGGTTTTTTGTCGTTTGCTCTGCAAAAACAGTTGGTTTTCCCCAATGTACTTATTATCCTTTCTCACTTCTATATACTTCATAACTTCTAATTTACTTTGATTTCCATTTTCTCTTTTCCTCAGTATTTTATTATTGGTATATCTTGTAACCTGAAGAAGTCTAGGATAAGTTTCCAAGACTTATTCTATTCTACACTATTTCCTGAAGAAATGTCATCAGAAACAGCTGGTGAACAGTTACAGGGAGAGAATTTGGGAAACATTGCTATTAGCATTGTATTATATTCCAAAAATTATGAACATATTTTTGTCTTGAGCTCAGTTTATGATAAATTTTTTCAAACTCTGTCTCATGATGGAAATGGTGCATTTTTCAATCTGCATAGAGCTGGGAGGGATGCAATTAGATTTTCTTCTGCCATCTTACGTCAGAGTCCCAGGGGGGAGGTCTGTAAACACTGTCTTTCCTCCACAAAAAGTAGTCTGTGCTCTTGAAAGAAAGAAGGAAGATCTGGTGAAAATGGCCAGCATGGTTGACAGTTTCTGTAGCCAGTGATGCAAAGTGCCTCGTGTGATTAACCTTGTCGTGGTCACATTCACATGCTCAGGTCCTCTGTTTGTGGTGAGATATAGATAAAGCTTAATTTCTGAATCTGCAGTGGAGTGCTTTTTGATCACTGTATCCTGCCTGATAAGAAAGACAGCATGTGAATATGCAAGGAATGACTTTAAAGGCAATTTCCATAATAAGGTATTTGAATAAAATTTTGCTTGGAGAATATCTGCACCAATCTAATCAAAACTGTTTATTCTCTAATGTGACTGCTGTGATTATTATTTTCCCTAACCTACTGGTTTCAATTAGTTATTTGGTTTGTTCTATTTTGTGTTAGACAAATAACAGAAATGAGTTATTCTTATTTTTGTATTTGTGTTGTACAGATTAAAACAATGAAATTTAGTAATGTTGCTACCATGTACATTATTGAGCTAGTTCCCACCAGACCTGTTCAAACCAAGATGAGGATCTGAAGCTCACAGCATTGGGGGGCATAAATGCCTATCATTCCACTTCTTTGGCATCCACCTTGAGTGAAGTAACCATCACTACTGAAGTTACACCTCTGTCTCGAGCATGGGACATCAGTCAAACTTCACACAGATAAAAAAACACAAGCCTGTTCTTCACTGGCAAAATTTTTTCTTTGGTTTGTATAAAAAACATTTTTTTCTCCAGAAATAGGAGGCATTATAACATGTGTGCTGCAAACATTTTTTGGTTTAGTCTATAGGCTTTGATAAAGACTTCCATAACCTTTTCCGATATTACTTTTTTTTTTTTTTTAAAGGCTTAACCACCCAAGCATTTGCTAAGTATTTTACATCAAAACCTGCCAGTGGAATATATAGCTCAGGATTTCCGTTTGTTTCTTATTCTTTGCATCTGCAACATTTTGTAACACTTTGAATTGATTTCCAGTTCCAGAGTGCAGCATATTTCAAACTAGATCTTTCCCGAATTGTTTCAAAAAATATTATTTGCTAATCATGATAACATAAATAATGCCATCATAATAGTGCACCTTGGTATTAAAAACTGACGACAAAGAAAGTTAATTCACACAGCATGTGTATTATTGCTCTCACTGTCATGTAATTTGATTTACTGAAAACAGTGATATGCTGTTCTAACATGTAATCAAGAACAGTGCAATACAGCCAGGCAATACTCTCCTCAAGCTGATTTCATCTATAATGTCCTACTACTTATAAAAAAAGAGAATCTTTCCAAAGTGGTACTAATTGCTGTACACTTTGAGCTCTTTTGGAAGTTATATCAGAGAACGTCGGGGTAAAAAGACTTAGTCTTCATTTGTCATGATAATGAAATTGTAGAACATTGCTTTAAATTTGCCTCATTTTAGCTGCACATTGTATAATGATAATATATCCTGATAGCCACTATTCTTCATGCAATCAAGTTGCTATTAAGGTGATCATTTGATTTGAAAATATGAAGATATATCTTCATAATCATATTATGTGATGAAAGAAAATGACATTGGTTTTTAGGTGAAGCAGGTGAAGGAATGAAAATCGGGTAATAATTTCCTTTTGTAAAAACAATGGGTTTTGTTTCTGTGTCTTTGTGTCGTAATAAACATGGGCTTACAAGTGAGCTGAGGATATTTAAGTTTTAGAATTTAAGTTTTAGAATCATTCCATGTACTGAAAATAAATATACACTTCTGTATCAGTAT
The DNA here is from genome assembly GCA_018881555.1 of Amblyornis subalaris. Classification (NCBI taxonomy): domain Eukaryota; kingdom Metazoa; phylum Chordata; class Aves; order Passeriformes; family Ptilonorhynchidae; genus Amblyornis; species Amblyornis subalaris. The sequence goes on along the minus strand of JACAXG010000047.1, from coordinate 3,450,703 downwards.
TTCTTTGTGACTAGTGAGGGTAAAAATGTTTTGATTCAATGCTGCAATTGATTGTGGCAGCAGCTCTTGCTAGGCAAAAATTTACTGCTGTTAATCTACTATTTTTATGTACAGACAAGTCTTTTCAGTATTGTCTGATCATAACTTATGATAACTAGTGTTTGGATTTGTTTTAATTTTGTTTAAAACTTGAATTTTTTATAAGGAACCATTTTAATGGATCCATTAACAGTTAATTACAAGCATTCAAAAAACTTCAAGCCCCCTCCACCTTCTAGCTACTTGAAATGCATGTATATCTTATTCCAGAAAAGTCTCTGATAGGACTTTTCAGATTTACTTGGTCTAAGTGATATAAAGAACAGGAAAAAGGGTATGGATTTCAGCTTCTTAATTTCCCAGATATCACATAGTTTTGTTCTTAACATCTAATAAATTCAAAGTCGAGGTTATGATTGGATAGTCATTTTTTGCATGCTTCCTGTGTATGGTGTTGCATGTATTACAAGCATAACATGCAAATATATAATTATATTCTGTATAGTCACCAAGAATAGTATATATGTATGTTCATACGTGGGAACAGTCAAGCATAGATACATATACAAGTATGTCAAGACCAAATATATATATGTACATAGGTACAGACATATACCTTTGCCCTGTAGGTCATGGCTGATCACTTTGACTTTCATTAGGAGGTCAGGCAAACATCTGGGCATTTTCACTGTATAGGAAACAACAAATTCTAGCAAATTAAAAGCAGGCAATTCAAAACCAATTCCTGCTTTAGCCCTACATTCAATTATGCCATTTCATTTTATCTCTTCTACTGAAATAATCATCCCTCTATAAATAAGTCTTTATACCACAGAATAGAAGACTACGTATAAAGACATGTACCATCCTAAATAGTAACAAGTTCATACTACCACCAACCTAAAGGAAGCAATTCTTTCTGATTAAAAAGCTGTTCTGTCATTCCTTGGCTGACCATACACAATTTGGAACACACCTTGGAAATAATATATCACTAGAGGGAAGGAGAACCATTAAATAATTAAAATATATAATAACAAATCATCTCTGTGTTTTACGTTCATATAAAGTGTGAAGGGTCAGACTGAAGAGTGCTTAGATTTTGAGAAAGTGCCAGCAATGCTGACACTTGGAAGCTCACGGGTTTTCACTGATACTGTAATAAATCACCTTCCCAATTAAAAAGAAGCCTTTAGAACTGCCACACCTGTAAATTCACTGTAGGCAGTAAAATCAAATCATTTATCTTCCCAATAGATAAAAGATCCAATTAGGACCAATCAGACATTAAAAATGCTTCAGTTTTACCTTGGATCATCAAAAATGTGTATGTATTTAAGATGCCAGAAAGAAAAAAGAGGGACTAAAAGGCAACCATTGGAAGTATACCTACACTGAAATTACAAGGTATATTTTGAATTTATGTTTACTTTATCTTCTCATTATCACTGTGGTCTGCCCTTATTTAATATGATTCTTTTTCCTGTTTCTCTTCTCTTGGGTAGATAAGTAAGTCTATTATAAGGTATGCACTGAGGAATCTTAGGGTAGTCTATGCTTGTTCTCTGAGATACTACCTTGTTTTACCCCTAAGAAAGAAATATCTCTGAAAGGATTACGAAATGGCTTTTATCTAGATCTTTTGCCTTTTCCACATGCATAACTGGATTAATTTCTAACCTTAGATCTTTCAAAATTAACCATTAAATACACAATATTTTCTGAAATTGGAAGTACCTTATGAAATATAAGTATTTAAGTATCAGCAGTGGAAAATCAGTGTGTACTTACTAGTTTTCATATATTTATAGACTTCAGGAAAGTTGACTGATTTCCTTGGACAGCATTCTGTATACTGAGTGTTTTGATTTACATTACATAGGTTAGCATCACAATATGCAATATTCTATTTTTCAGTTTTATCTTTCACTAATGTGATTTTTAACCAAGTAGCTTTCCCTTATCACACACCTAGAAATCTTGGAAAAGTCTTCACTTCACTTTGAAAATTCTCCACTTGTACCATGGAAAATGGAATGAAAAATTACTGTCCTGCTGACATCCAGTCCCCTGTGATTTCAGACAATCAAGCACGACAAAATCTTTCTTTAGTGGATTAATAGCGAAATTTTGGCCCCAGTTTGTATTCCAAAACTACACTCTTCTGTAGTTTGGAGATTTAGGCACAGATACTTTATGCCTGTTTATTTTTCTCCCAGCACCCTTTTATTTCAAATATGTCCTTTTGAAGTGTTTACCCTCCATCTTCTTGCTTTGGTTTGCTTCTTCAGATTATTTTAGCCAATTTTTGTAAGGTGATCTCTTTGTGTCTTTACCGAGTCTAGGTAGTTTATGTTTATTTCTGCAATTTCTGTAATGAAGAACTAATGCTCTGCAAAGTATTTATTGTGCACGGTCCCTAAAGCTTTGGACAACGGGGTTATACTTCGTTAGCTCCATTCATTATGTAGCTGCTTTGGTGGCTGCATGACTTTGTCAGCTGTTATGGGATGAGACTCTCCTCTTCTGTCATCTCCACTAAACTTACATTTTAGACAGCAGTGAGACTTATATGACCCTCTGCTTTGCATGGTCATTTTACCCTATCCTAATACACCCCTTCCAGAGGCTCTAGTGCTTGTTATTTTCTGCAATGGGAAGCTAAAAATGCATTTTGCTAGGACATTATCCTAGGTGTTAACACAGCAACTCCTAGGTCGGTCCTTTTTCCAGAGTGTTTATGTATTTTAGCTGTATCTTCCACAGTCCTTTTGGAAGCATGTGGTTTCTGGTGTTAAATTCTGCAGAGAGCCATATAACATGACATTCCCATTGCCACTTCCAGTGAACAAGAAGAAGACAGGTCAGAGATCATGACTGGGATTATGGACTAATATTATGGACTATAATTAACTAATCAGGTTGTTTTGTACTGTCAGCTCTAGGGTACTTCTGAGAGAGTACCATATCTTTGGAACAAGAACCATTAATATTGGTGAATAAAGTACTTAGTTCTTTAGGGGTCTCCAGAAATAGGTAGTGAATGACCACGGTTTAAAGGATTTCAGATTTGAATCTATGTGCCTATATTCTGCTTAATTTTCACTGTAGATATTGTGATATAGTCTATTTTGGATTTCTGCCCTACATTCTATGCCTCAGTTCTCCATTGTTAAGAGACTGAAGACCCTCCTGTACATAAAAGGGTCGTTACAGAGAGAAATTAATTCCTGTCTATGTAGTACTTTAAAAATTATAGAAGATGTATAAAACCCTTTGTAGCCAGAAGAAAACAGGAAAAATTTTCCTGTTCCTGTCCCTATTGTTTCTGAATGCTCAGCTTGTCAGGCATCTTTCCAGCAGTGTGTTTGGATCTCCATTTCACATCTACTTCAGGCAAAGTCAGAATAATTTTGATTTGTGTTTAGTGGCTCATTGCTTACTAATCTAAATTCTTACCTGTCATTTTATTTTTAACAATACCTTGACACAGCTACAAAGAAGTTAGAGAGGAGAAAAGGGTCTATTCAGGCCCCACTCGTAGTACAAGAATGAGGCAGGTGCCTCACATGTTTTCAATATGCCTGAAAACACATCAGGTTGATTCTCAGCAACTGGTGAGATTCTTTTCTCATGAGAATTTAAGAAATTGCCTTGTAAAGCACTAAGAATGTTGCCTCTATACTCAATCTCAAATATCAACACAGTCCCCTCTTCAGTGAAAATTTATGTAAGCATAAAATAAAGTCAGTATTTTAATGCTGTGCTGATACACAGCACTTTGCAGAATTTGCACAATACTGAGACCTGTTGCTATCTGCAAGGCTTTACAAACTTCAAGAGCCAATCACAACCATGTTGGTGTTGTTTGGTATATCTCTAAGAATATCAATTAACCTGGCTATCATTTAGAATGTGATATTAGTATTATTAAATATGCAGATATATTAATATTTCACTGCATCATTTAGTTGGATGTTTAAAAAAAGATTTTATGAATCTATTATTTAAATGAGATAAAAGATTATGTGGTTCTTTATGCAGAAAATATATCTCATCTCTCTTACTTTATTATCTCATTTGGTTTTAGATGAAGGATGTCAGCTTGCATAATGAGGGAAGATCTCATTTTCACCAAGGCTGCTCAAACTTAATGCAAGAGTTTCAAGCTCCACTGTTCTTCTAAGTAATAAGACTCTATATGTCATACATTTTTGCTTGTGAAATGTGGAGTAGCGCATTGTGAAGCTTCTATTTCCAAGGTGCTCAACTGCCTGTGACATTATTAATTGAAAAGACTACAGTTTATTATGGCTTTCTGGGTTACAGTTTCTTCTTCTCTTTAATATGCATGGGATTGTTCCTGTAGGGCCTTTGGAAGAGAGAAAACAAGTGTGTGGTCAAAGAATATCTAGCAATGATGCATCAGTGATATTCTCCTATGTACACGATGTGCTTTTAGATTGCTTTCTAAAAACCTAACTGCAGGTTAGGATGGATTTCAGAGGTAAAACAGAGTCAGCAAACAAACAATTTTTAACATATTACTTGATTTAAATCTCTTGCACAGCACCAGTCTCTGGTGATCATCTTCCATTAGAATTGTCATCCTTGGGTTCTTCAGGCTTTTTCTTGGAACACCTAACTATTATTGTCAGCAAGCATGCGTGGCTTCCTTTGAAATGCTCATACTGTGTCTGATGATTCATAAACCAATGGTGTCTAGATTCATTTGAGTGTTTAAGTCTAACGAAATGGTATTAAATTATCTAAGTCTAATGAAACATAAGCCATCAGCCAAAATCTGGAATAATGCCAAGACAGAGGTTCTGATTTTTTTGCTTTACTGCTGGGTCAGGGCTGACAAGGTCAAACCTCACATACACAGCTAAGCGAAAATTAAAATAGTGCTGCTTACAATAATTTCTGGTGACATGTTTAGGAATTTTAAATTGCCCTAGGAACATGAAGCCAGATATTTAAAGACTACTCAGCCACAATTCATGGAATTTTAATTGTTGTAATAGTCACTGTGGGTCAAAGACAGAAAAATAATTTCTGAAATGCAAGATGAGTAGAAAAGCACATATTTAATACTTATGGGAAAGTCAGTCTTTCATATTTGTTTCTTCCCCCAACCTGAGGGTGAAGAAAAGCCGGTTAGGGTTTCTGCAGGCACTATGGAATTTTTTGGGACTCTCGGGAAGGAGATAATGCGCAGGACTCTGGTGCTGTTCAGGACTAATGTGAGAGCAGAATTGCTGGGAGGCTGAGTTCACAGGATAAATAGAGGTATATCAAGAAAGTATAATTTATTGCTTAAGAGAGAAATTGGCTGGGTTTGGTCCAAGAAATCATCAGAAATTATTCCTTAATTTTTCACTGTGATGTAGGGTGTTATGAATATTCAGGTGACTGACCATACACAATTAAGCATGAAATTCCTGGTTTAATTTACTTTGTTGGTTGCAGAGAACATTTCATTTCTTATATGTGAGAAGGTTTTAGAGCTCTTTGCACTTATTCTCTCAATTTAGCATTTTGACTATTGCACTGCCATTTTTACATGTTTTAAGGTGAAGATACCAAGCAACAACAACTTGTCCTGACTAGGGTGCTGCTCACTTTGTAAACAAACTTGAGTCACTGGTCTCCAACTCAGCAAAGTGAGCCCAAGATCTAGAGTCAGATCTCTAGAGATAATTGTAGTAAAATACATTTAGTACTAGGCTTAAAATCTGAATTTTCTAAAATTAGGAAACAAATTATTAGTTCAGATGGCAATAAACAGAAGATATAAATAATCTAAAGGCATGTCATCATTGCACATCACATTTATTGGACTATTCTGCCTACAATAGATCTGTAGATGGTTCCCATACTTATATTCAACAGCTAACTTAAATGTCAGACAGAAACGTCAAAATGAGCTGATGAAATCACTCAGGGCAAAGTCTAGCTAGGTGATGCATACAGCATTTGTCATTCCTTTATGTGCCTCTATTGCTACTGTTGTATTAATTTCAAATATTGGATTTTAATGGCATGTAAAGAAACTTCAGTAAACATTACTCAATAATTGAAGACTATTTTATAAGTGGTTTTTATGAAAGAGGGATTATTTTCTTAGTGGGTCTGGGATTGAAATATGATTTAACTCTCATGAAACTAATGTGATGCATACTCCAGAATTATCTGATCCAGACTTTCTGTAGGTATCTGTTAAATGCCTTTGTGCACATTCCTGAGATAGAACAAAACTAATCCTGAAGATATTATCCCAAAATTTCGGCATACATACATAAATAAAATGATCCTTCTAAAACAGAAATACCAAAAGGAATAATTGGAGAATAGGATTTTGATTTGCACCTAACACTTTAATTGTCATTAATACCGCTAATGAAATTCCAGAATTCCTTATTGATGCCTTAACTAAAAAATGTCTTTGAACCCATAGATTTCTAATGTTCTATACAGTCTATCATCTAATCAACAAAGGATGGCCCCAGGTACCCTTTGCATTCCTGGCCACAAGGGCGCTGCTGGCTCATGCACAGCTTGTTGTCCACCAGGATCCCCAGGTCCTTCTCCTCAGAGCTGTTTTCTAGCCTCCAGCCTGTGCTGGTCCATGGGGTTATTCTTCCCCAGGTGCAGGACCCTGCATTTGCCTTCCTTGAATTTCAGACTGTTCTTCCCTGAGCACCTCACCAGACTGTGAAGGTCCTTCTGAAGGGCTGCACAGCACCCCGGGACATCAGCAACTCCTCCCAGCTTTGTGTTGTCAGGGAACTTGCTGAGGAGGCATCCAAGTAACTGATGAACAAGTTAAACAATACTGGGCTGTGCTAGTTTGAAGGTGAATCAGCAGGGGAAATTAACCTGACACAAATACCTCGAGAGAGATTTTAGCTCAGAATTACAATTTTAACAGAAAGGTTATAATAAATGCAGGAATACAGAAAACACGGGCTTCAACTGACAGAGTCACAGTACAACCTGGCAGTGGTTGCAGTCCTGTTGAAGGTCTGGAACTCTGGTTATCCAATGGTTGCAGTGCTGTTGAAAGCAGTAGTCTCATAGAAAGGCCTGGTCCTCTGGGTATCCGCTGGTGGTGAAGGGTCTAGTCCTCTGGGTATCCCATGGTCTGGTTGTCYGGAGTCCTGTGTGTAACCAGTGGTGGTGTTTCCGTCCCCTGGTTGTCCAGTGGTGGTTGTGTTCTCTCAAACCCCAAGCCTGTTTTTAAGTGGTGCTTCCTTAGCCAGTGTGTCCAGAAGGGGTGGGGATTTCCACAACGGAAGGGGATGTTTCCAACGTTCTATTGTTGGTGCTTATCCAGTTCGGTACTGGGCCATTAACCGAGATAATCTACTCAGGATGGGTGGTGCTTGCTGTCGGCCAGAATGCTTATCTCAGTTGAGATAAGAGCTACCACCCCACCTCACATGACCATAGCCTCAGGGACCAGGTGTGTAACTGTGAAGTACCCAGTTTATCAAGGAAATATGTGGGTGCTGATAGAATACATCCTTTTTTTTTTGGTTAACCCAGGACATGGGCCCACTACGGGACTTTGAGGAACACCTCTAGTGACAGGCTTCCAACTATCTCTTCATGCAAAAGACCCTGAGGCAGACTTTTTTGTTTGCACATCTAAAGCTCTTCATGTGGGGAGGATTATGGACATTCTTAGTTTTACTTCCTGGTTATCTGTATAAAACTCATACAAACAGGATTTGTTCAGAGGACCGAGTTCAAAGTTGATTAGTATTAGGTGAATTCTTTATTTATACTGTTGATTTAAACAAGTTTATTCTTTATGTAAGCAGCATATGCATAACAGAAGGTTCCAACAGCGTTAAGATTTCCAAGATACAAAACTGTGCCCCTGCAGCATGATAATATCCAGATTGTTATTGTTAAGCTTGCCTAAAGTATACTTGTGCATTCATTGAAAGAGGACATAGTGGATACAAGACAGCTGTGAAAATGACTGAACTGAAATGGCTTTGACCATTACCAAAAACAAAGAAAATAGAAAATTGGAATAGAACACATGCAGTGTAAACAATCATAAGTTTGTAGCACATCTGCTTAAGTAATACGGTGCAAGAATCTTTTGTTAGACCTTCTTTATTCCCTTACAATTGTCTGTTTATATTATATTTTCTCAATCCTTTTTGCAATTGGTCTACCTGACATTATCAACACTGCTTAGAAGTTCACATTGTTTCTTTAAGCAGGAACTTGACATCTATTATCACAGGCTAAAGGTGGGCATTCAAATGTCTTCTAAAATTCAAGCTGGTCAGCTGGGCTGAATAAAACTAAACACAGATAGGTTCAGATTATTTCCCACTGCCATTTATTGAGAAGATTTGACCAGAACACATGAAAACTTCGGTCACAGAAAGAGAATAGACCCATCTTTTGAGTGTTTACATATTAGATTTGTGTTCAAATTTCAGCCATAAAGCAAAAATATATTTTGTAGAAATAGTATTATTCCTTCTTTGTTTCAAGCCTTTATGTCCACACAATTTTAAAATTTTATGTGTGAACGTCCTATCTTCTTTTACAGCATCAAGTTGACCAAGTTACTTCTCTATCTACTTAACACCTCATCAAATAGAACAGTTCTTTCTACAAATTTTAGGCCATTTCCTTTCTCTCTCTGTCTTTTCTACCTTTCTCTAGTAAATGAATAATGTAATACCATCATATTAGTATTCATGCACATCCTCATCATTTAGTGATGACAGTAAATCAAAGCTGAAAACACATCTGTTTACAGAGAAATTTCCATATTTCATATACTGTATGCAAATTCTATGCAACTTTTGTTATTTCCTTGAAGGCAGAATGTTCATTCTTCTGACACAGCTAATTACTTCTGCATCCAAGTTTGACTTGCTGATGAGATATATTTATGGTTTTCAATACTGCATTTGGAGTCTTCTCCAAACCATGCAGTTCATGAACTTCACATACTGAATTCAAGGTACTGGTGATGGCTCATCTTTAAAGACCTCATCATTTTAAGTGTAGTAAATTAACACAAAAGGAGAAAAGCATTACTGTAAGCAGAATGACCATAGTCAAAATTTAAACAAAAATATCTGATCTATTTTTCATTGTATCTTAGTTAAATTATTGCAAGTGCCTTGGTGTGTGCTTTTTAATTAATTATATTTACATGCATGCAAGAAGAAAATGTTCTTTCATCAGACATTTAAATGCAAACCTACTTTTTAGGGTCGAACAATAAAATGTAATGCCAGTAATAATTTTGTTGCTAATAAAAGAAATTTTCATTTCTTCATAGTTTATTGAATAGACTTGCACTGCATAAAACAAAAATTATACATACACAACGCATGATGATTATTTGGAATTGGTTCTGTGCCTTTTAGCTTATGTACCTTTCATGAAGGATGTATGCACACACCAATTTACAACCTAAGAAATAAAATGCTTTATCTGGACATTTCTACGGCAAGAAGTTTTCTCTTCCACAGATTTTATTGATATTCTGATATCACATAAAGAAATCATGACTAAGYACCCAACAAAGATACAGTGACTAAAAGATCTGCATTTCTAACAATATTTGCTGTCTACCAAATTACAACAATAAGAGCAGCAATCAGTTCCCCAGAAGAATTTTAATGGTTTTAATATCGTATAATATTTGTATGCTGTGGACTATTGGGAAATGCTTCCATAACTGACCGTTTTAGAGACAAAGGCAGCAAATACAGTCTTAATTGGCAAAGTGCACAGTTCAAAAGAGAGTTCCAATAAAACTCCTAATAATTTCAGGCTGCTTGTTGAGTTAAATCTTGCCATCAAGGCCATCTGCAGTGTTGCTCTGATGATTATAATTATGCTAATAGTTCAGCTAGTGCATGACTTGATATTAGGGGCTCCTTCCTTCAGTGCTGCGAATTCTGCAAATCTATTTACTCAGTGGGATGGAAGTAGAACAGAAATTTTGCTTCCTATAGAGAAGTGGAAAAATGCATTCTTTGACATATTTCTTAAATAAATAACCATAATTTTTCTCAAGGTCAGTGTCAAGTTTGTCACATTAGGTAAAAAAATAGTAAATCTAATTTATTAATTAATTAATGTTCAGGAAAGTGATGAGCAGCAGAAGAATGGTTGTCATTCCTTCAAAAATGTGATGGCATCAGATTTGTCTTGCTCTACTGTTTGCCTTTGTTTAGCTTCACTGTAAATCAGGCTATGATTTGATCTCCTCTCTTTTATACATATTGCAATTCCTGAAGGAAAATTCATAGCTGGAGCATGTACATCTATTAGAGAAGCTTCTCTTTAGAAGCTGATGTGTTTGAGGACATGGTATTGTTTTGACTGTAGGTTTAATGCTTATGGTTTAATGTTTACAGTCTAATGTTTATGCTTATGGAAGGTCTATGGAAGGTCTAAATTATGATTTGTCAGCATAATTATATATCCATCCATTAAACGAATTTCCTCATTCCATTGTTGCCTTTTTTTTTTTTTTTAAACCAGCTTCTTTGTCCATAAATTGCTCATTGCTATTATAAAGCATAAAACTGAAGAGTACATCAGAATAAAATTCCCTTTGGGCCGCCGTGCTCCTGGACTTCTGAGAAGGAAGGCATCAAGTGAATGTGAGGTGATTGGACATACCCTTGTCCCGGGTTAACCAAAACCGAAAGGATGTATTCTATCACCACCCACATATTTCCTTGATAAGCTGGGTCGTTTGCTCCCTGAGAGTAGGCTCATGTGAGGTGGGGTGATACTTCTTATCTCAACTGTGATAACTATTCTGGCTGACAGCAAGCACCACCCATCTCGAGTGGATTATCTCGGTTAATGGCCCATAACCAAATCAGATAAGCACCAACCAATAGAATATTTGGAACATCCCTTTCCATTGTGGAAATCCCCACCCCTTCAGGAGACACCGGCTAAGGAGACATGACATAAAAGCAGGCTTTGGGATGGGAGAAATCACGGGACTGGAGAACCAGACGACTGGAAAACCAGACAACCACTRGATACCCAGAGGACGGGACCACCACCACTGGATACTCAGCGGACCAGGCCTTTCTATGGGGCTACTGCTTTCAACAGCACTGCAACCACTGCACAACCAGAGTTCCAGACCTTCAACAGGACTGCAACCACTGCCAGGTTGTATCATGACTCTGCCAGTTTAAGCCCATGTTTTCTGTATTCCTGCATTTATTATAACCTTTCTGTTAAAATTGTAATTCTGAGCTAAAATCTCTCTCGAGGTATTTGTGTGAGGTTAATTTCCCCTGCTGGTTCACATTCAAACTAGCACAACCCTTGATCACAGTAAAATCACTAACCAGAAAGTATGAACATTTTGAATAGCTGAGTGAACTATTCCACTTCATGTCTTCAAGAAAATGTAACGATTTTCAGAAACAAAATCCAGATCCATTCTTGTATCTTAGCTTTTTCTCAGTAATCTTATTGCATGAGACAAATTCATTCATTGAAATAAAGCACCAAGAAGCTAACAGCCACTTTTTCTTGCTGTGTTCTTCCTGAATCAAGCACATGTTTATTCTAGGTAAAAAAATCATATGGCAGTGCTATAAAAATATCCATACAACTGACAGCCTATTACATCTCATACCCCCCTCCCACAACTGTTTCCACCATTGTTATAATTCATCACAGAAAACAATATATGAAGTAAAAAGCTCTCGAAAAAAATCAAGAAAATATTATCATGCATAGAACATATTTGACAAAAGGGAGTTATAAAAAATTGAGATATAATAAAGCATCTTTCTTTGACAGAAGCAGATGTCTAGATAAAATGTCAGTTTGAATAACTAAAAGAGAAGAAATAATTTCTGCAATTCAAACTTTAGCACTGCATTAATAAAAGTTTAAGGAAGTTAATTAAGACTTTATTTTATTTTAAAAATCATTATATACCTGCCAAAATCCTAATAATAATAAATGTACTCAGGAAAGCCTTAAAAGTCTGAAATCACCAGCATTATATCTACAATCACCTGGTTATGTATATTATGCCTGAAATGGAGACAATTACATAAGCCATACTGAAGGCATTTAAGCTCTACCACCACCACTGGTAGTCAAAGCAAGTGGCAGAGGAGTCTAAAACCAGCTGGCTCTCCTACTTGCATGAATATTATGAGTTTTAAGTGTTGAGTTAAAATTTGTTCACACTGTGAATGAAACAACTCTTCATTACAGTAAACGAAACAAAACTTCAGCTACTTCATGTTACCAGCTAAACCAAAACCCATCATCTAAAGTGCTGGTACTTGGCACTACCCAGAACTCAGACAAACTAAATTACATATGCACCAACGAGGCAGCTAGCTGTCCCTTGCTTGATGGGTGACCCCACTCAGAGCACTGCATCCAGCCCTGGGGCCCCCAAAATAAGAAGGATGTGGACCTGTTACAGCAAGTCCAGAGGAGGGGCACAAAGATGACCAGAGAGATGGAGCATCTCTCCTGTGGAGAGAGGCTGAGAGAGCTGGGATTCAGCTGAAGAGGAGACCTTAGAGCAGCCTTGCTATACCTAAAGGGGGCCTAGAAAAAAGCTGAAGCAGAAGTTTTTATGAAAGCATGGATAGGACAAGAGGAAATGGCTTTAAATGGATGAAAGCAGGTTTAGATTAGGTATTAGGAAGAAATATTTGGTGTTATGGATGTTCCATTTCTGTAAGAGTTCAAAGCCAAAGGGGCTTTGAGCAATCTGGTCCAATGGAATATTTCCCTGTCCATAGGAGGGGGGTTGGAACTACATGATTTTTAAGGTCCTTTCTGAGCCAAACCATTCTATGRTTCTATGAATGTGTCTGTATCTGAGTGATAGAGGAAAAAACTGGGGATGTGGCAGTGCAAATCAAAACAACAGTGAAAACATATACATTGGGAATAAATTTGGAACACAGACCTGAGAGAAACTTGTAGAGAGGTTTTAAATGAAGTCCTGGATGAAGGAGTATTACATTGGGGGTTAACAAACCTTCCCTCTTATCATGGTTTGACCCAGTGTGAGACAAATTTGATTGGTTAAAAACAGCTAAAGGACAGTTACATAGACCACTTAGTGTTCCTGTGACGTCTCTGTGAAAGGAATGTTGTAAAAACCACCCAGGAAGTAAGCATCACTTCCTCTTCCTCTCTTGTTCCCTGCTGACCACTAGCAAGGGAGAGGCTTCCCCTAGCGGGGGCAGCCAGCCTCACCCCCACTGGCCCCGTGCCGTTCCGGATCCGAGAGGAGCTGGTCTATCACCATCTGGACCAAGGCCAAACAGAGAAGCAGCTAAACTAAACCGAGCCAAGCTACGCAGAGAGAGAGAGCGGAGATTTTGCTGGAGAAAAAGCACCCTTTTTCRGAGGTGTATGGGTGAGATCRAAGAGTGACTTTGCTATTCTAGATAAGAGATTTAATTAGCAGCCAAAAGATTTATTAAAATTTGGATGGCTGCCAGTGCAGAGAAGCAATACAGGGGGGGAAAAGTAAAGAAGGAGCCTTAGGCCCAGGAACCGAGCCTCATACAGCCGCATTATCTTATGGGAGCATGTAAACTGCTATAAATACTTTTGTAGGCATTTTCTGCAAATATTAACCTCTTCTCTAAGCTRGAGAAAGGAAAGCAGTCACGTGAAAGACCAAATATGGAGGYCAGCAGCCAAACGGAAGAGAAGGCAAGGAGTGGCAGGAAGTGCCAGAGAAGCCATCTTTRCCAGCATCGAGATCCATCTTTTTCTGTGAGCTGTGCTGTGTGATCTGGAATAAAGCCAAACTAAGTTTCTCTTTAAATCACAATATGAGCCATGGGGAGTTTGAAATTCAACAGCCTAAAATAAGAACATTTTTATGTTGTGTGCAGATGAAATTTGCAGCCTTTGGAGATTATGAATAAAGCAGGAGCCTGTGCCTTTGGTGCCTTTAGGCTGGAATGACTTAGTCCTAAAATGTTTAACCCCATTAGACTTTTCTTGTGACCCACAAACTGCGGAGTGTATTGTGGGAGAGAGGACACACTACTGCAAAAACCAAGGTGAGCTGTGGTGTTTCTGGAAGGTTTGGAACCATGCTGAAGATACTTCTTAGGGAACTGTCTTCTGTGGGATGGATCCCACTACACTACAGAAAGAACTCTCTTTATCCCATAAAGTGGCAATAAGAACTCTTAATTATACGATCAGAATCTCATGTTTATGTCCTTTGCGTGATCAGTGAGAAAGATTGGAATGTATTGGGAGGAGAATGATATTTGTACATTATGCCTTAATATTTTTATTATTTTTTATTCTTTCTATTCTTACTAGAGTTAGTGAAATAAATTAATCATTTTTCAAGTTTGCAGCCTGTTTTTGCTGTCTCCTCTCCTCTGAAGAACTAATCATGGGGATCTGGAGTTTGCCTCTGGGTTAACCCTTGACACGTCTGTACTTGTGTGTTCAGAGAAAAAAGGTTTCTTATTTTYTTTAGAAATATGAAGAAATAGATCAAAAATTATGCTTATCGATACCGTTTTAGTGTCATTATTTGGGCCCCATGAAGCAACCCATCAGACTTTATTTGATTTACTTTAAAAATTTTATTTGAAAGGTGTTGTAGTAAGAAGTAGAACCAAGATAAATTTTAAAAAAGACAAGCAAAACCAAAAAAAAGTGACGTGTGAACTTGGGCTACCTAATCCATAATGATTTTTTAATATTTCATGAAACACTGTTCTCTGACAACTTTTTAATTTTCGCATTTCAATTTTTATCCATGTTCTAGGTTCATCTGRTATTTGCTTGGGTAGAAAATCTGAGGATGGTGGTAATGGAATAATAATCATGAGTATGATAAAAGAGGGTTTTGCATAATCTTAAGGAGTCTTAACCACCTTCATTAATCTAATAAAAATCTCATTTATCTTAAGCATGTCAATCTGAAAACATTATCAGCTGTTGCATTGAAAACCTTTAGAGAGACTGGTGGGAGAACTTTCAGACTCACATTCCTGCCCTAGTTACACAGTTATATTTGCATATGGGAGGAAAACAGTTGTGACAGATAGTCAAAGAAAAAGAAGTGGTATAATTTACATTAACTTAGATGAAAATACTGGGATTGGATGCCTGAAAGAGAAAGATGAACAGAGGCAGAAAAATAGGAAAGATAAAGCATTTGTTATCCCATTTAAATACTGTACTAAGGAACTAGGGGTTGATGATACCTATGGCAAAAGCAGGTTTGGGTTTTACAACCAGTATCAGAATTGTGCTCTGGCTTAGCAAGGCAGTTAAGCATAGGAATACAATGTAATATTGGGAATAGTCCTGGTGACTTCTGAAGGTCTTGATTCAAAGTTTTTTTAAAAAATCGATTGCATTTCCTTGGGTTGCATGGGCTTTAAAGCCTAAGTATTGACTGAGGAGGTAGAGGATGCTACCTGCATTCTGTCATGTGTATTTGTTTTGCCTTTCCTCTTACTCTTAAAAATACTTTAATTTTATAGGAAGTTAAAATTGAGTATGTTCAGATCAACCAGGGTTTAATTTCTTTTTCCTGTTTATACTTTCACTTCATTTCACAGTAAAATAAAGCAAGTTATTTGATATTTAAAACAGATAAATCTTCTATATCTGGAGATTAATGATCCTGGGGAAAATTTTTACTATAATGTTGGATATATGATTTTGACAAGGAAATATGTAACATTTTCCTACTTCTGGCAAGGAAATGGATTTAATATTCTAAAATTCTTAGAAAGGTTAAGAAATGAAATGCAAATGTGTTTCTCTATTAAGCCAGTACATTTCCATCTAAACTGAAGTTAAAAAGCTGGTATAGTGGGATCTCTTCAGATTCACACAATACATAATGTGAAAAACAGSATTCCCAGCACATTTGTTCTTTCTTTTCCAGCTCATTTACTTTTCATCTATAAGCCTATTTGGAGCTTCTATTACACAGTGAATGATTTTCCAATTTATGCCACATTCACTCATATTTTACTTACTGTCAGTAATTAAAAGAACACTTCTTTTGTCTTCAAAGTTAATTTTTATTGTCATAATTAAAGTTATGTCTTAATCCTGCTTAATTCTRTAGGAATTTTAGTTCTGTGGATAGGATAGGAGTTTGTTCAGCCTTCTTGGCATTACACTGGGACAGAAATGGAAGACCTTYGTTTACTAAGGGATTGCAAGAAAGATTCTTCAGCTCTCTGTATTTCATCGTCTTCTGTTTTGATCTGAAAGCCTGTCCTTGTGGCAGGACTTGTTACACTAACAGCCTTAACTTTGAAAAAAGTTTGCATTCAGGAGCAAATCTGGGAATCCAAGAGATGCCAGTGTTCCTCCATGTGAGTATGCATGGACACGTGATTGCTAGTGAACACCTGCTCCAGCCTCCACGAGCCTCGTGTTTTCCAAATCTTGCTTCCTGAGCTTAATTTCTGTGTACTTGTGTATATTGTGGATTCCTGTTGATAGCCCTGTTTATGTTCAAAGTAGCACAGGAGCTATTGCTATGAGTTACGTAGTTTTCTTTTATTGTTTTCCCTTCCATTCTCCTTTTTTTGCTTTTCTGGTACCAGACCTGGACAAAAACTTGGAGAAAATATAGTCTTTAAGGTGTCTGCTAGCGTGCACAAAGCTGAACATTCTAGAGGCTTACTTCATTTGCAATGTATGAAAAAGGAATATTGCACTTACTCTGCCACCGTCTTTCATACAGATTTAAGAAAACGAGAAGAAAGGATTGTTTTTTTCTAGCAGATGCAGCTGTGCCACAGTCTGCTGGCCCTGTTTTTCTACCTTCCATCCCCAATGGGATTTAAGTTTAGGAAAGTCCAGCTCAACAAAAATCCCAATTATTTTTTTAAAAGTGAACCAAATCAAAGACAATCTTAGTGTTGTGGTGCTAGCAAACTGTTTGGATAAAGGCTCATTTCTCTCGTTTTGGAGATGTGTATATTCTGTAGGGGTTACAGATTTGTTTTCATTTTGCTGCACAATGCTTTCGTTTTGTAAGTGCTTTTAGCTGTGAGTGGCTGTGGGAGGCATGTAACAGTATTATTTAAAATTTCAGAAAGTCATTCTGCTAACAAATTAAATTAACTGCAGACTGTTGCACTGAGAATTCTGACATTGTGCCCTTTAGTGGTGGAACTGCTGGCAGAGATGTGTTTTCTTCTGTTGCCTAAGTAACTAGTTTTAATTTACTTCTTTGGACATTTGTATGGAACTCAGATGTAGCAACCCTTACCCAATCTGTCTTGTACATTCTGGCACATTTCTGATCCGTTTTATTTTTTGTTTCAAGAGATTTTGGTCTAAGGCTGACTTTCTAGTCTTAGCATTATTGTCTGTGACTTTCCAGTTTTAGATTTATTTTATGTTGCTCTTTGATTTTTAAAATCCCCTTTCTCTTTATTTGTTAAATCATTTTCACTCTTGTATCATTGAGTCTGCAGAAATATGGTCACTTGTAATCAGAAATACACTGCCATTTGTGCTTGATTAAATAACAAAGCGCCATTACTCAAATGGGCATTAATAATGTMTTTCCAAGAGTCTTAGAGATACATCCAAACATTAATAAATCCCATCTTTATGATAGCAGTGGGAGGACAGAATTTAAGACAAAAGCAGGTTGATGTGATCATCTGGTCTGACTGTACACAACAATTTGAACCAGCAGCTGTCATCAGTAGTACATATCATTATGTTCCTTTTGCATACAGGAGTATTAAASATTTTGATTTCTTAAAAGTCACAAGTTAGGAGTCATAAACAGTTTCCAGTCTCCTCCTAACCAACAAGGTGTATTTTCTCTCAAAAAAAGTCTGTGTCTATTAAGGCCTGGGAAACCAGTTCCRTCAAATTAAACTAGATACAAAATTGAACTCTAAACTGGGTCCTGGTAGATGTTGCCAGCAGGTTTTGACTTTGTTTTATTCTTAAGAATTCCAGAGAAAATTTATTTCTGCAGGTGTTGATTACACTGTCAGAAGGGAATTTATCACCAGAAAGAAAGAAGAAAGTTTTCACTTAAATTCCCATCTTCAAAACCTCCTCAGAATTTGTATGTTGGAATAGAAGGTATCCTACTCTATTTGATGAAAAGCATTACAGGTTTTATCTTACTTCAGGATGAATAGTTTTTTGATAATTGTATTCTATATTTCTAGAACTTATAATTTCAAAATAAAGTCTGTTTCAGCTATTAATTGAAAATCTAATGTGTTTCTCGCTTAGACTTGTGCTCCGTGGTGGTGCTTTGTTCCTGTTACTTCCCTGGACACCTCTGAACAAACACTAACCATTGCCATGATCTCTCTGAGTTTTCATTGCAAAGACTTACTTTGCCACTATGATGTCACAGGCAAACAGACATATGAGAAAAAATTCATTTACTGTTTGCCATAACTGCTCTTTTCCGGTCTAATAATGTTTAGAGCACACATGCCACACATTGTGTTGGATGGAAGGGGATGTCAGAGCTCAGGACCTGCAGATACAGTGTCAGAAGACAGAGGGTAACTGTGTTTTCTTTGTCTGCCTCCAGACTATCTCTCTAGGCTTTGGCGGGTTTTATTCCCCCAGCATGGCTTGGTTTTCCTCCAGGGGAGGGTTATATCACAGACAATGTAGTTACCTTGCCTGTGATTTATTTCCTAGAGAGTTGAGTGCAAGGGACAATGTAAGATGTCAAATCTCTGTCAATACTTCCTGCACCCGCATCCAGCCAGCTGCAGGACCTGCCTGTAGCCAGACATTTGTTCTCATTTCCTGCTGATCATTCTATATTACGTTTTTAGCTGAACTCTCTGATTTGGAGCAATTTGTTCAAAACTTCTTTGGGTTTCAAGTAGAAGGAAAGTGTCTCATTTTTCCCGAGTCATTGGTTGATGTGATTACATGTTTTTCATCCAGGCATGCTGCAGATCTGCACTGGTAGATTTGTACCCCAAACTTTTATTCTGTCTGCTTTCTTGGTACACATCTTCAGCCATTGTGGTGAACATTTCACTTGTGCCACCAAGGGCTAAAATTCATTAGTGTCTGTCAGGTGCTGTTTGCTTGTCTYCCATGGAAAGAGTCAGCTATGTCAAAGCTGTCCATGGTTTATGTCACAGAAATTACTATAGCAAGAACTGGCACCTTTCTGGCAGCAGCCTCAGCAGAAGARCAAAGGAACTGAAGAGTGATAAAGTCTGAAGTAAATTGACGAAAATCTAAAGGAGCTCTGACATTTAAAATCTCCTGAGAATCTGTTTCAGGGACATTGCTAACTTCTGGTTCAGACATGTGAAGTGGCAATAGGTAAGATGAATGTTCACCATGGTTCTTGGGTATATTCTGTTTAACTGGACAGGTGATGATACTTTTTCTAACTTAGTTAACTGAAAACTTCTGTTATTAAAACTTAATTTTAAGGTAAGCTTATCTAGGTACATATATACAGAGAAATCTGAATTTACTAGTTTTTTCATCTAAAATTTTGCGTTTCTTTTTCTGTGATCTTATCATTATAATTTCTTTTAAAATGAATTTCCATTAATAATTGCTTCTCCTTATCTTACTGGAATATTGAAGGTGTACTCTAGTGTATGGTCTTTGTTTACCAGATATCCAGAAAATAATTAACTGCTTGTTATAAAGTAATTTCTATCTGCTTGTGAAATATTACACTGGGCTTCTACCTTCTCCACAACTGTAAATTTACCTGATATTAAGTTAAGCGAGTATTCTTTGATAAGTTACCTCATTTCTACATAATTCATGCTAAAAATGTAATTTTCTCACTGTAATGGATGTCCAGTCATTTATTTATTGTGTCTTGAGAATTTTCTTTCCAAAATAGAATAGTAATAGGCAGTAAGTCAATTAATATCCATTTACCAATCTTTGAAGATTAACTGTTTAGGGTAGAGCTCTGATTACTTTTGATTACTATCTGATTTCTGACTTCGTGTCTTATAAGTGTTTTGCTCAAATTGCCTCAGTATTATTTGAAGTCCTCAGATACCCTTGGTTGCAGTCAGTGAGGCTTTTGACCTTATAAAGACAAGCAGCAGGCTCATTAATCAGTAGGTTTTTACTGGGAATAGGAACATGCTGAGTTTCAGTGAGAGGTACTGCATCTTGAACATTTTGAAAGTGTAGATTTGAGATTATGTGCCACTGCTGGAAAGCACCACTCACTTTTTACTGAAAGGGCTCACAGAATAGGTCTAGATGACATATATGAAAGTGGTCAAGGATAAAAAAGTCAAAATATTACATTGTTTTCCATCCTCTYTTATAACCCAGTATATAAGATATTTGATACATTGTCACAGGCTGTAGGCTTCATGTAAATTTGACAGCACAAATCTCAGGACTCATCTGGGCTTGTCTTGTCCTGTTTGAGTTTGTTTAAACAATTTTATACTGGCCAATTCACTGTAGCCCCATTTTAGCACAAGCTCTGCAGTAACTGTCTGCAGCAAATGTCTGAAAAATGTACACATTCCCTGAACAAACAACAGCCGTTTACTTCAGCTGAGGATGAGGGAGGCATTGGATAACTTTCATACTTCACCGGGGAACCAGGAGAAGGAAGAAAGTTCTT
The DNA here is from genome assembly GCA_018881555.1 of Amblyornis subalaris. Classification (NCBI taxonomy): domain Eukaryota; kingdom Metazoa; phylum Chordata; class Aves; order Passeriformes; family Ptilonorhynchidae; genus Amblyornis; species Amblyornis subalaris. Next base: position 3,430,023 of record JACAXG010000047.1, on the reverse strand, counting down.
GCAAKAACACGTGCTAAATTGGACCCAAATGCATCCTAGACCGAAGAAGACGACTCTCTGAATTATGYCCCTAAAAGGGCATAGTTGCCCTTCTGGTGAAGACTTCAGGTTGTTGGTGACTTGACTCAGTACTCCCCCATTCTTCTTGAGGGAGATTGAAGTTGCTGATGTTAAGACCCAGAGAACCATTGTAGAGATGAACACAACAGGAAGAAAAGAGTTAGACACTTGGAATGTCATGTGCTTCAGCTGGATTAATGAGGATTTTCTCAGATATCTTGGACTATTAAAACAGAAATTGTGCTGTTTAAAATTCCTATTTTATAGGAAACACAGATTTATGTGTTTCCCTATTACTCACACAAAATTTTGAGTTTAACAGCTTTACATATTTCAGATTTAAGTTATTTGATGCTGAAATACAGCCACTAGAGTTGGTGAAACAATTCTGCCTCTTTTTAGTGTGTTGGACATCTAAGCATTTATCCTTTGGGGCAAATTTTTGGCCTAACTTAGAAATTCTCAAGACTCAAATTTTTCTTGAATGTTTTGATAAGATTCAGCTAAAATCTTCATTAGAATTGTTTAWTTGAGCTGCTGCTTATATATTTGAAAAAAATACAGATAGGAATTTGTTCGCTCAGGTGAGTTGTCTTTTTGATGTGGTAAATACCTAACTCACAGCAGCTGTCTAGAATTTTAAATTGGTAAGGAAAAGCAATAAAAGTTTATTGCCATACTTGAAATAACCTGTCATTATCTATAAACASTACATTCATTTTAAACTTTGTAATTCAACAAAAACATTCAATAAGTCTGATAAGGTCTGAAAACTGCTGATGGTAGGCGATACCTAACTGTGAAAAACAGCAACCATGTAAACTTTGAAAACAAACACTGGGTGATTCAAAATCTCAATCACACATTTGTCAGCTGCAGTCTGAAAATGTGTGGTGCAGCTCATGGAGGAGGGGATGATATGAAAAACCATTTCTTTTTATCTCAATTTTTGATCCACTCAACTGCATTYTAAGCAACTCTGGAAGTAGTTTTGCTTGCTGCAGGAAGACAACCGCCATGGTGGTGGACCCATGCCATGGCAGCTTCTCTGGCATTGGTACTCCAATACTTCAAGCTTTTTCGAGACAACAAAATCTATCAAGTTTCTAGGAAGCTTGTAGATAAAACCATACTGAGTTTTTTCTAAGAGAGCAGCTGAAAGCTCATTGCTTTAATGCAGGTGTAGGGGATCACTACCTGGTGAATCATATAGGGAGGAGCAGCAGTCTGGATAAGAACTGTAGAGGAAGAATAGGAAATTAGGAAGATTTGCAGTCTGTATGGTACACTAAGGTATTTACAAGTTTGGGGCTGTGAATAGGATTTAGTTGTTGTTTTTTTTTGTTTGTAGGGGTTTTTTTTCACTCTGACAGGGGAGAATAATGTGCTTACTTCAACCATTTGGGACATGCCTCGTCTGCCAGCTACACCCCCTTTCCTGGAAGTGGTCAGGAGATTTAGGGTTATTTTGTGTGTTTGGGAGATGGAAATAGTAGTATGGGGTGTTTCTGATTCATTTCCTMTCTGGGGTGATTCTAGAAATATGATTTGTAGCAGATTCAATGTCCCTCTGACCTATATTTACAGCTGCTGCTTTATGAGAGTTTTTACAGTATTGGAAAATTGTCCATGTCTTAGTGGCAGCCGGCTTAGGAAGGAYGTAAGAAGGTTGGTTTGTTTGTATGTTCTGCTTGTTCATTTCTTTGCTTATCCCATTGATCTCTCACTGTAAACAAAGTCACTTGAAGTGTAAAGCAACATTAACAAGTTGTTAAAACCTGCAAGGAAAGTTCTTACCTTTTGATGATCTATAATAATGTATTGGATTTGACATTAACTCAACAGTGCATCTAGACTGAGATTCATATTCATTTAGCTTAGATTTTAGGATTAAATGAATCTCTAAATCTAAATAATTTTTTTTGTAATGGTAGAATGAAAAATAGTTAAGAAATTTATAACAGTGATAGAATATTTCCTACAGTTCCTTAAAGTATGAAACTTCTCTAAGTAATACATAGCTCCAGTTGAAAAGTGATTACCCTAAACACAATTTTTAATATGTCTGGGTTAATTTAAGAAGGAAAAACTAGGCATTTTAGGCTTAGGATAGAGCTGTTTTATTGAGGCAGCACACAGTTACCCTGTAATTCTTTTTTTTTTTCCAAATGAAGCATGTACTCTGAAGTTTTACACAATTTCATTGTATAAGTGCTAAGCTTCTACCATTAATCTCCTGAGTGCTTTAATTCCTAAGAGTTTTCCCAAACCATGCATGTGCCTTCACTGCATGAAATTCAGCTTCTTATTAATTGCACTGAAAGTATGTTTTAAAGGAGCTCTTCTCTGTTCAGAATGTCACCCTTTCATTTAATAGCTCTGAAAATCAGAGCTGGAAAGTATCACTCTCCTATTTTAGTGGAATATGATTTATTTGGATGTCAAGGTATTGCCATTATATTGAAGGTTGACCTACAATTGGTGGAGAACAGTTACTCAGGATTGTTAGTTTCTATTTAGTCTTATTTGTCAGGATGTATCAGAGAAATTCAGAAATTTTCAGACCACTCATCGGTTTACAGATGAGGAAACTGAGATAAATGGGAGTTTTGTCCAAAGAAAGATTTGTATTAACATACCTCCCGTCTCTTTTTTCAGGAATAATTTCTAGAAATATGTAGAGCAGGCATGACTGCTTGAAAATCCTTAGGAACAGTGTCATGCCAAAGACRTCTTGAAATCAATAATATAGGAAAACTTGGTGGATACATTTATTTATTTTTAGCCTGGTTGCTAATATATATACTCTGCTGAGACTCCCTCTAGAATTTAGCAGCCTAATTTTCAGCTCTTGAGCATGTGGACATGTTTCAGGACTAAAGAYGAATATCACAAACCTGGTCTGTGCTGATTTAACTCCAGTTACAGGAGATGAGCCTATGGATGTTGTTTTCTTACATATTTCTCCCTGATCTTGCTKTTTTTTCTAACTAATGTTATGTGTTGACAGAAGCAGACAGACCATTGGAAGGATTTATTTACCCTCCCTTGCATAATTATAAGTGATACCAAACAGTAAGTTTATTTTACTGTTAAAAAACACCAGGCATCTCTAAAGGAGTTATTTCATTCAGAGACAGATATCTTTGGGTGGTTTGCCCTGGGAAGGTGTTTGTTTGCCTCTGCTGCCTGTAAAGCCTTTGGTCACTGTCCCAGTCTCTGGCAACCAAGGTTAGGATAGATGAGTTGAGATGGATAGCAGAACTGTTTAATTTGGCTCAGGTTTAATTTTTACAATATACTTTTTCTCCAAATTTTGAAAGAAAGCTATATCTATTTATGGTCCTTAGGGATGAAGGGAAGGCCAGCTCTTGCTCCAAGAGCTGCTAAGTGTGCTTGGCACACTAACATTTTGGTTCCAATGAGGGCTGCATTATTGAAAGAAATGTTCCAACAATTCCTGCACACTGTGTGACCTGAAGCAGAGCAGTCACAGAGAGTGCGAAATGGATACCTTTGCATGAGACTAGAGCAGAGGATGAACTCTGGGAGCACAGCTAGTGCTCCTTGGCTGCTGATGGGTGTTTCTTCCATGGGACCAGTTTGAAGCTAGTTTGAGTTAAACACCCTGTGAAACATATTTAGTCATGTGATGTAATGGTTCATGTCACATAATGCATCAGATCCTCTGMCTCATGGGTTTCTCTCTCCTGTGAGACAGTGCTACTTGAAAAATTAGTTGCAGGGACCAGGGAGCTGCTTATGGGAGAGAACAAGACCAAACTGCTGAGTAGAATGATGTGATAGAAAAAAGACTATGTGGGAACAATATGTGCAGAAATCCRTTGGAAGTTTTTGTTCTGCAAAGCAAATGCTGAGAAAATCTTTATTCCATTCTTGTTTCTCTAAAGAATATCATAATAGGCAGGAGGTGGAAATGTTTCTGCCTGATCAGAGTTTCTGTCAATTAATAGTTTTGCCTTCTAATAGGATATGGCTTYATGGACTAGAAGCACTTTTGGTAATTTTTTCCCCCTTCTTACTTTTGGGTTTAAAGAAAGAAGGGCAGTTGTACTGAGTTCTTGACAGTTCAGAATTGAAGTTGTTTTTTCCCCAAACTCTTTAAGTGCAGAGACAATTTGTAGCACCCGGTACACATAGGGATTGAATGAATCTTTTGTATCTCCCACTGAATATTTTCTCTGTTTTCTCTTTATCAGCACCTGTGATCTCCTCTTGAATTTTATATGGTCTGTCATCACAAAGATGTAAATTATCCTACCAAATTGTTTCCTGAAGTATAATCTTTTTTCAGTCTGTAATGATCTAGGACTTTGACCTGATTATATCTRGTGCATCACAGCTTTTCCTAATATTAGGGACTTTTTTCCTTTACTAGTTTTAACTGTGGTGTTCCTGCTGTACATCGATCAATGCATTAAGTTTGGTTTTAACCTCATGATTGATTTTACTAACTTTTAGCAAATGGGGAGGAGTGGTAAGAACACTTACTCAGAATYCTTTCTAATCAAATGTATTAATATCTTAGTCCTCTTTCAAGATAACTATTGAATTAGTGTCACTTAACTGGGAGYAGATGCTGTGCAATTATTGCCTTTCACATCAAAGAATTCTGTCAGTTCTTGTTAAAAATGGATCAGTTTGGGGTAACTGTGAATGCTTGGCTTTCTGCAACCATACAGAAGTCTTCAGTTACAATTTGACAATTTGAAGTTAGAGTGGTCATACGATAATATGAATACTATATTTTYGGGAAGGGACTCTCAAAATGAAGTCTTGCCTGAATATTTGGGAATTATTTCAAAAATAGGGTTTTGGTGGGTTTATTAATAGTTGGCTAAAATTGTTGCATAAARAAATTTCAGAGGATTGTGTTAAAATTAATGATGTTTACTAAAACTCTATACTAGAGAAAAGGAGATATACGTTAAAGATATATACACAGGCACAGTACTGGTCCCCAGTCTCATCACATAAAAAAAGAAAAGATTATAAGCTTACAATTGAAAGGTTATATTAAACTTAATGAAATTTTGATTACTCTGAAAGGATGACTCTTCTACTCTATAAGACTTTTCCCTGAAAGAAAGTTAGTATTTGCAGCAAAATATGAATACATTTTCAGATGGTGAAGCTCATATCCCAGTTTTTTAGTTCTTTCCTCTGCAGCATTGTTGATAATAACTGGCTCTACAAAAACCTAAAGGAGAATTGCTAACTGCAATCCATTTTTTGCTTAAGCAAATAACTTTCTGTTGAGATGAAAAATGGACTTTAAAAAGGGAAAACTTTTCTGGCCCTGTTTCAGAGACTGTTTGGACTTCTTTCTTTCTAAGACTTTTTAAAAGTCTTAGATTAAATATCTACAACTTTAGCAACAGATTTACTTCAGTTGAAGGCTGAGTGGGCAATCTTTTTTCACTTACATGAAGCGTGTTTTGTCTTGCCTTAAATGAAATTAATTAGGGTAAGTCAGACAAATCCGGCTTTGATGTAAATTCAAGCAGTTTTTTGTTTTGACTTTTTTTCCTTTTAAAAAACTGCTTGTTTGCTAAAGTAACTTTGAAAATAGACATAGTGCCTGGCTCTGCTCGCTTTCCTTCTAGTCTTCATTTTCTCTGCAATATTTCTCTAGTGCTTTAAAAAGTACTCTTTGACCACTGCCCATCTTCTGCTTTTCTTGACATCCTGCACGGTTTTGCCAGTTAATACCCTTCATTCTCTCTCTCTGCATCCTTTTTGGTTTTCAGAGTGCTTGCACTTCAATACTGGAAGTATTTGTCCTTTTGACATTCCCTGATAGTCCTTTGCTTCTGAGTCATCTTCTTGTTCCTTTGTATATGATTTTCAGAGATAAAAAAACCTGTGTTGTTCTTATTGTTAGTTGACAGGARGGCTGAATTGTTTTACTCAAGAAACCCTTCCTATATGTACGTAGCCAAACACTTGCCAAAAAAAGAGACATTTTTTCTTCGGTTTTGCACTTTCTGTTAGATCTTCACTGAAATACTTTTCCCCTTATTCACTAAAAATCCATGGATTACACTCTAAATACTGCCTGAATATTTGATGCATTTTAAATTTTTTTCCACTCATAAGAGATTTTATTGTGGTTTTGACTAGTTTGGGCTATGCAAATTTGCTTCTTATTAATGTTTTAGAGAATATTAAACTGGAAATGGATGCCAGTTCCTGCAAAATTACCCTTTGATTCAGAATACTTCTACACAGTTTTATACTACAGGAAGAGCAGTACAACAGTTGGAAACAAAATGCAGTGGGAGTTTTAATAAAATGAGAGAAAGCTGAAAGACAAGGAAATCCTGTTGTTGTGAAGTTTATCAGTGTGAGGGGGAGTTTTAGAAGATATAGAGGAAAAGAAGAAATAGGACGAAATATTGTAGGTTGGAGAAAATTAATTGAAAGCAGCTCAGTATTAGCTGAATATAGCAGAAATATTTAAACTTTTACAAATGTAATAAYGTGAAATTTCAAGACTTAGGGATTTTTTGTTGGTTTTTGGTTTTTTGGTTTGTTTTTTTAATATAAGCTTCTAATCTAAGCTGTACTTACGGAATGGAAGAAAACAATCCAACAATATGCATTCTTGAGGAATATATATATATATATACCATTGAACTCTTAATTAATTTATTCATAGCTCTGCTTTTCATCAGGAAGTTTTCCAAACAGCTCTATGGCCTGAGGACAAAGCATTAAAATAAAGCAGATGAAATGATGTCCACAGAAATAGTGATGAAAAGGGTGGAGTTGAACCAAATGAGCTGGAAAATGCTTTCTAGGCAGAACGGGAACCTTTGTCACAATAAACATGTGCCAGCCTCTGGTATTAGAAATAATAGGAAGTTGCATCAGACCTTGCACTGCTCGCCTTCAGGTGATGTTGGTGTAGTAGTCTTTGTTCCCTGACAAGAGATTTCTTACATTACGAAATTATGGATCCGTAATGATTCATGTGCTTCCAGGCAGAGGCTGCCTGTTTCTCTTTATAGATAATGTGGCACTYGTGCTTTCCCATCAGCATACTTTAGTTACAGAGATATATCTTATTTCTGCTCACCAGGGCTAACGGGCAAATCAGATTTGTGCACAGTGGAATGTGCATTCCCTTTACTTGATTTTGTGAATTTGCAGGTGATGAAATCCGAGACCTACTRGCATCAGTTACTTGTTCCAAGCTGCCACTTGGCAAATCGTATGATTCTTCTAGTAAAGTAATACAACTATGTCATAAAGTAGTTAGATTTTTTCTGTCCCACTACTCCCATTAAAGGAGTGCCGTGCTTACATGATTGCCAGATTAATTTTGTCTGGTTCTCACTGTCATTTGCCTTAAGCTAATWCTGTCCTTTAACTTTTGCAATCATCTTCTCTTTTCCCTAGTATCTCTCCATGCCCTGGTTTTGGGGCATCTTAAGTGTTTAGGTGCTCATTAAAATAATTTTCTTTATTTCATATGATGCTAGGATGAATGAAACAAGTTGATTCAGTTTTCTTTCACAAGGTTGGCTTTTTCAATTGTCTGGATCTCSCTCCCAACTCCCCTCCTCATTTTGAAGATCCTTGAGTTATCTGTCTAAAAGTGTGGCCAGAACCAGTGTGTTGCAGTGAAACATTGAAACATGGTGACAAGCATTACTAAAACAACCCTGTGCAAAAGGACTGTGATGGAACAAGAGACAGAAGTCAGTGTGCTGATTTACAATCCCCTTGATGCAAAATCAACTTTGAATTTCTCAGTTGTTTTTTACATCCGATGTACAAACTCTTTATACATTTTGTAAGCATTTGTCAACTCCTTCTGAGCAAAGAGAGATCTTTATGAATGTTGGTCATTTAGTAATTCTACTCTGTTTTCCTGTTATTTTCTTATCTAATGTATTTTCAAACCACTGGGCAATAAATCCAATCAGTAAGTTAATGATATACAGTTGACTTGCGTCGTATGTGCCAACAKTTTTAGTCATAAAAAGTTATAATTCAGTTAAATATTATCCCAAGAYACACCGGGTTGAAAGTCACTGCTCTGCAGAAGCCATATTTCCGTTAAACTGCAGATTCAGAAAGTGAGCTTCTAAAAACATCTCTCAAAGCGTGTAAACACAGCTTGGTCAAAGGCACTTCATGACCACTACTAGACAGTTATTGTTTTTCACGTGAAAGCCTGGATAGTAGTATAGCCCATGAACAGACTCGTATACTTCTGTGTGTTATATTGCTTTGCTCCRGTAGACACTCGGTCATCCACGGCAAGTGGATGCCAACGTGGTAATGGCTCCTCTGCTCCACCTGGAGAAGTGTGCATTTCCAACAACCAGTGTGGAGGCAGCAGTGATGGGGAACAAGGTAAGTCTCGGCCGGCTTAAGCAGAAGTGTGATATGGTTTGATAACTGAATGTGGCAGCAGAGAGAATTAGGGGGGATTTTTTTATGTTAAAAAATGTTTGGGAATTCTTTTTCATTTTTTTACCCTCTTCATTTGATTTTTTWAAGAAAGTTTCTTCCAGCTTCAGTTTGATTTTCCCTGCTTTTTTTTCTCCATATCTGTGAAGTGCAAGCCTCTCATAAATCTTCATATGGATGCTATATAGCAAAGCGTTTCCTTATCCAAATTCAATGAAGATTCAGCAGGCAATACCTTTTTCCTTAATTTGTAGTAAAATTGTTTGATGGAATTCAGGTTTAATCCAAAATACCTAGACCAAGGTATAAGCAACAACAGCTTTTTTTTTTTTTTTTTTGGTCTAGACAAGGGTGGAAATTTTCTTGAATTCATGAACTCATTATCCCAGCTTAATCTTTKTCACATTCATCAGTTACAATTGGTGCTTTTTCCCATAAAGAATTGATCTAAGTGATGAGAGTGAATTTTAACTGCTAGTGTCTGAGTTAATTTGCATCAGAATTCTAGTATTTCCAGAATCCTGTACTACTAAATGGTGCTGCAAATAATTTCATGTTGTGGTTTTAAGCCCAGCTGGAGATGAAACACCACACAGCCCCTTGCTTGCAGGGGAATGGGGAGGAGAATCGAAGTAAAACTTTGTGTTGAGATAAGAACAGTTTAATAATTGACAATAAAGTAAAATACAATTATAATGGTAAATAATAATGATAACATAAAGGAAAAAACCCCACCATTCGCTGACTAATGCCAGACCTTCCCTTCCTGAACCCAGATTKGCTGTGCTTCTAGGTAACTCCCACCAGTTTATACACTGGGCATGACCTTTCCAGCTATGCTCCTACCCCCAGTGTTTTGGGKTTTTTTTTAGTTTTTTTGGTTTTTTTTTCACAGGTTTACAGAATATTCTGATTTGGAAGGGACCCACTMTTAAGTCCAACTCTTAAGTGTGTGACCCATACACAGATCAAACCCACAACTTTGACATTATTAACACCAGGCTCTGGCCAACTGAGCTAACCCTGCAAACCTCCTCACCGGCAGAGCATGAGACAAGGGGGAAAAAACAAGTCCTTGACATAGGATAGGTATGACTTAGCAAAAAACCAAAACATCAGTGTGTTATCAACACCACTTTCATTCAGAATCCAAAACACAGCACTGTAACAGCTACTGAGAAGAAATTAACTGTACTCTAGCTGAAATCAGGACAGATGCATAAGAYAGTCCTTCTCCTTGAGGATTTTTGTTCTGAGTCCAAGGAAGAGCTTGGATTTATCAAAAATTTTAATTCTAACTAAAAAGCTTATCTAAGTTCTTCTACTCACAGTGCAACAAAGGAAGATACCATCTTTGTTGGGATTTTAAAATTTCACTTTAAATATAAAACAGATGGTCTTTAGATGAGCCTGTATCTTTCTCCCCAAACTGAAAACTGCTAATTAGATTGCTAACTAGTTAGCAATCACTGAATTCGGCTGAATTCTGCTGTGAGAAAGAGCAGTACCTTAAATCCAGGTTCTTCAAATTACAATTGTGTGCCCAGCTACATGAAGTTTTTCTTCGATAGGACACTGTTTTACCCAGATCTGTTTGGAACAGGAGTCTAGAATCAACACTAGGATACTTGATTTTTGTTTCTCTTCAAATAAGACCATTTTTAAGACTTGGATATCAATAAATTTCTGTAAGTTTATTGTGCTGTACAAAAATGAATTAAATGCCAATGGCTTCCAATAATGCCTGTTGAATTTCCTGACATATGGCTAACATGTCAGCTTAGCATATATTTTTGTCACTTGTACAAGAAGCGGTTATGCCAAATTTCACTGCATAGCCTTGATATCCTCATTGTGCTTGGTCTTGATTTCACCAGAAAGGGCATATCCTCCAGGCAGCACTTTCTATTGTGATTGCAGAATACGGAACAAGAGGTACATTCTTCCATTATTTTTTTATGGAGGCTTTTTACACTTGTTCGTTGAGGGAATGCAGCTATAGACAAACACATATATGAAAGTAGAGAACGAAAGGCTGCTCSAAAGGCTAGTCTAGAAAAATGAGTCTATGGGCTCTGTAAAAGACCTACATATGAAATGATATTTTATTTCATATGAATGAGCCAGAGGAGTAGAACTAGACTTTGAAGGACAGGCTGCATGCTGGGACTGCTTGGATGATGCTCTGGATTACTTCAGGACATAAGTCAGCTGTCAGACATAAAGATACAGATCAGGCTGTCAAATCAAAGATTTGTCCTGCTGCCAATCTTTCTTGTGATTTGGGATTATTGAAAAATTATTTTCCCACCTAGGTTTCAGCTCCTGATCTCATGCTGGTGACATGTTCCTGCTCTTTTCCCTGGGCTTTACTCAGGTTTAAGGGAGTTTCTGCAGTGAAAATATATAAAAGTTTGAATTTCAGTTTTTATTGTTCATTTGGTCTTCATACTGCAAAATGTTTGCCAGAAAGTGAATGATAACAAACTACTCTTAAAAGTATTTTGCTGACAGAATATCCCAAACTGAGATTTTATACACGTGCACTTGAAATAGAACCTTAAACTGTAGTCTGTTCCAGTGGGACTTGGAATTTTTCCTTAGAGGTTATTTTAATTTTTTTTTCCCACAGGAAATTCAGCAAAAAATGGTCAAAAAAATCCCACACATTTCTTCCTTCTGAATTTTTCCTCTCTAAGCAGTGACTTTACCTATATAAATCTATCTTCCAGCAAATTTACATTGGTTTGCTTTCAAGTTATATTTTCTGTGAAAATGGATATTGCCTTGGAAAATAATAATGAATGATGAATAATTTTTTTTTAATCTAAAAAGGTACAATTTTTGCTATTTCATGCATATTAATTTGCAATTGTTTTTTCAGGCATGAGAAAATTTCTGAAGAAATATTGAACATGATTTTGTGTATTTCATTCGATGTGAAGCAGATATGCGTCAGCAGTGTTTGTGCTTTTGCTGAACCACTGACATGCTTTTTAGCCACTTAAAGATCTAAGGAATAAAAGTAGCAATAAAAAGTTGGTTGATGACTCAGACAATCTTCACACTAACTTGAGTCTGGAATGCTTGCGTGAATAATTTCTGTTTTCCCCTCTCTCACCTTCTAATTAATTGTTCAGTAAACTGGTATGAATATGAAAGTCATGAAATTGAACATCCTAGTGTGACTACAAACGCTGCAGTTGCAACTTTATTTAGAATGATTAGCGCACTATGATAATACAGACTAGACCAAAAGCATTAGCAGGGGCCTGGAGCAAGCACCAATTTGAGAGGGAATTCGAAGACATTGTAGTTCTTCTGTGTAACCAGAATCCCAATTAGAAAACAGGGTCTTAACCTGTTGCACTTGGACACGAAAAAACCACACGGACTCTGCTCTGTCAAGAGAGGAGATGAAGAAGGGCAAGAAGGGGCGAGATGGCCCCAAGCCCTTTTATTTATATGTTCTTAGAAAACACCGTGGATTGGAGGATGAGGTTGCCACCTCTCAATCACACTGGTCAAAGGAAAAATCCATCAAACGTCTCCGCCTAGCACAATGGAATGTAAACAATGAAAGAACATTATCAAAACGTGGCTATGTTTATAGAAAGAGCATGAGAACTTTGTTACAGAAGTGAAAAACAGTGAGAAACTGCAAAAAGCAGGGCGACATTAACCCATCCTCCTCTGCTGTGTAAGATAAAAGGCAGGGGAACTGAAAGTTTCCATACAGGACATGAAATCTGGATACAATACCACTTACTGGCCATTTTGCTTGGGATGAAGTTGCAATGACAATGAGTTTGCTATTTACAGCTGTATCTGCTTAGACTTCTTTTTTTTTTTTTWAAAAATTAAATCCTTTTACCACTACAGTAAGTGCTTAAAGGCATGGGGCTGTCCAGCCTGTCAAACACATCCAGGCTCTTTCATTCTGCTTGGATATGAAGCATAAAGGGCTGTCTRAGACCCGTGCAGAAACCAACATCTGTCCCTCCATCCCAGTAAGCAATTATTTATCTGGTCACATATCCCCCTCAAATTCCCTGAATGGCCTCATATATCAAACTGGGTTCTGTGCCAGAAGTGTGTTCTGCCACCCTTTTCTAACCTATGCTGACCTACCAGGGAATGTGGAATAAGGAAAAACGATCCTTCCTCAGCACTTTGATATGTGCACTGGAAGAAATAAGGCAGAGGAAAGGCAAGTGGGGAGACTATGACATTCTGAGGACTTGTTTAATCTCKTGTTTGAGTGATGTAAAATAAAAAAAAATTGCTATCTGTTTACTTTCTGGTGTTAAGTCTTTGTTTTTCTATGTAGGAACTTTGGACAAATTCTTCACCTTATAGCTAGAGTGTATTTTGAGAACACCCTCTGCATATAAACTATGTTAGCTTGGAGAGTGTCCTACAAATAGGTAGCTGCACACATATTTGTGTGCACATATGAAAAGAGCATATATTATAGCAATATAATAAAAACAGACTAGTTTGGATTTGGTTTGGTGAAGGAAGGGTATGGTGGTTTGCTTTGGGTTTTTTTTCCAACGTTCATTCTTACTTGTCTGTCTTCCACTGCATTGTTTCTCTTTGTTCATGATTTAAAAATTCTGGTGTTTGTCCCTTTTTTCRGGACCCTGTTCGGAGTGTTTCTGTGTGCTAATTAAACAGCAAGTGACAGTGAAAACATATCCTTTTGCTTCTGTTTTTGAGCTTTCAGTTTTCTGTTTGTTTGCTTCAATTCAGGTTCCTCCTGGGACAAGTGTGATTTTGAAACCAATCTGTGCAAAGCTCTTCCTGAATTCAATTTACAGCCTGGATGGATAAGAAGAAATGGTCAATCTGGCATGGGACCCCCATACTCTGACCACAATGGCAATGAGAGTGGTAAGACTCCTCACGTTCTTTGAGGAAACCATGGACTCTTACAAATTATGTAGTGTTCTATTTTATTTGCTAAATGTTGCTACRTTCTTGCTAGTTTAATTACATTCTGCAACATGTTTTCTGAGCACTTGTGTCTATGTTTTTAGGTGATTGCAATTTCAATAACCCAGAATTCCAGGGAAAAAAAAAAGACAGTATTCCAGTAAGAAGTTCTTGTTATCATAGAGGAGCAAATAATCAGCTACAAGAGATATGTTTATGTACTTGAGTGATCTTTACCTCTTTTGGAGATATTAGGTGATAAATTCAGTCTTGATTGCAGAGCTTAGAAATTTTGAAACATATTTTCATCTTTTCTTGGAAGGGTAAATGCCTGGAGTATGTGTATCTATTATCAGTGGCTGATATTACTGCTCAAAATATTTTGAGAGAAGAAAACTTTCTATCTGGGGACAGTTGATGGTCTGTTTGAGCCCRGTTGTTTCTAGGTGTGCTTAAACTTCTGCTTTGCCTTGAAGACTGTCTCTCATCTAAGTAATTCCTTTTCTCTGTCTTCAGACAAAATGTACCCCCTATACTTGTCCTATGGCCAAGTTAACTCTGCTTTTCCTTTTGGAAACATTGCAATACAATAACTGTTTAGTTCTCTTCTCCATATTTTCTGTTATTCTCTTTCCCTTCATCTCCACTCACTCCCTCTCACCTCTCCTGGGCACAAGCAGTGCTTTGGCAGCCCTCATGGTGAGCACCTGAAGGCAGGCATGCAGTGTTGGAGAGTGAACGAGAGCATARTCCTGTGTGGGATGCAAGGGTTGTGATTAGCCTAGGTGTTTCACACCTCGTTCCCAAACCATGATTATCTGGGAATGTGGAAATCTGAACGGTTCAAAAATAACTAGCATCTCCTACACATTGTGTAAGCTATCAAACAGGTAAAAGTTCCCTATAATTATGAGTATGAATGGGTGGTTTCAAGGTGAATATATGGAAAACTTGCTTAGAAATCAGCAGATGAAAATGGAACCCAACTTTAAATTTTTTTCATTGAAAAAAACAACAAATGAAAACCCCACTCTGTTTTCTTGCAAGTTCTTATTCCACAATGGAATCATAATAATAATAATCCTCATGATGCTCTGTAATTAGGAAACTTTACCCGTGTGATGYGCTTTTAGCAACTTCAGGTTTTGCTTGTGAGTATCACAGAAGCACATCCTGCTGTGTGTATTATGCTTCCAAAGATAAGGTTGCTCTTAAATAAATGTTGATTTAAACTGAAGTTGGTACAAAAATGTGAGCAGCTACCAAACCTTTTTTAAGTTTTATTTCAAGCTTTATTTCAAGTATCTAGGTTGTGAAATAGTTTAAAATAATAAAGCCCTTGTCATCAAGAAACACATTTAAAAAAAAGTATCATGGAACACAAATATAACAAACTCTTGGCTAAAATCAAAATTGGTTAACCAGGCAACAGTCTTGCTCTAGTTGAAGTTTCCAGGATTTGTGCACAGTTGGTAGTACATACCACATCAGGATGTAGCAAAGACCGGAAAGATACTCTTTCTTACAATCATAAAAAAGGCTGCTCTCSTCTTGCAAAAAACTGGTGGGGAAGGGAAAATTTAACTCATATAGACAGCCAAGCCAGCAAAAAATTTAGAATCATCAACCCAAAGTGTTTGTTACAGACAAAGCAAACTGTTCAGTCACCTGTATGTTCCCATTTACTTGTTCTGGGCATTCAGTCACTGTGGAATCTGCCAGATCTGAATTGTGTGGYGGCCATGTTAACCTAAGTTATTTTAATTGGGAAACAAAGATTGAATACTTGTAGCTATTCAGCTTTCTGAGAGGCTGTGTACTCAGATCTGTGAACTGAATGGCTAAGGAGATTTAAATGCATTTTATTAATTTGGTTTTCTACCTGGAGAATGTCTAAACTGTACTCTCATTTTCTAAATGCTGATTCTAATTGCTTAGGAAATATTTATCTTCTTATGGCAGTGAGTAGAGTTTTCCCACTGCTGGTGACTCAACAGACTATGTAATCAGTGTTATGTTGGTTCCCACTTAAAACCCAGAAATGATCCTGTATTATGACAACAGAGCAGAGAATGCTCTATGGCAGAATGTTAAAGGGAAGAGTTCCTGCCATCAGGATAATAACACACACATTAGCAGAAAAGCAAAGATCACTTGGTAGATTTAACTCCTTTGACGATTTATGTAATCATTTCCTAGAAACCAAAATATTTCTTTTGGTCTGTCTCTCGTGGCTCTTTTTTTTTTCACTGAAAAAGTAGTTATACAGAGCAGTGACAACCACCTTAATAAAAAAAGGACAAACCAAAACACAACCTGTTTTTACTAGACGAAGCTTTTCTCTATGCAGGGTCTAATGAGAAATCACTGTTCAAAGAATTTCTTAGAATTATTATGTCTGGCCCATCTGTGTAAAACTTAAAATTCCTCTGGCAGGCGAAAAATAACTTTTTGACTCCTAGACACATTTATCTTTAGGGAACTAAAAGAAAAAAAATTCAAAATTTCGTGGAAGCTAACATCCAATGGAACAGATTGGAGTCAGGGACAGGGCTCTGGAGAGGCACCAAGCCATCTGTTGTGGGTAGGAAAAATATCCTTGCAGCTGGCAGGCTCTGAAAGTGCTGCCTGAGCAGTCATGGAAGGTCTAAAACCTGGGGGCAGCATGGCCATTGCCCTGGTAGCAGGCTTAGCAGGCTGCAAAATGCTCCTCTGTGGGGGATGGCTCAGCTGGCTCCAGCACTGAGGTGGGCTGATGGTGCTTCATCAGTGGCCTTCCAGTTCTACACAGGGATGAGAGGTCAAGGTGGATAGTTTAATGAATTAAGTATTTAGATGTTTTGATCTATCCTCTGATAGAGGATATGATCTATCTGGTTTCTGTATTACGTTTATTTTTAGGAATTATTTTTATTCCTTGAGTCTCACTTGACTTTTTTTCTCCTTCACCTTCCTTCTTTCATTAGGGTGTTAATGTCAGAGGACAACAGTTTACTTGACGTTCCTTGGAGTTCGGGAAGGAGAAGAGAAGGGAAAAGAAGAAAAAAAGATTAAAAATAGATTGAGTCTCCTTCTAGTTTTTATTTTTCCCCTTGCATCCTTTAACATCTAACATCTCTGAAATCTTTGTGCTCAGGAAGAGCCAAATTTTGACTTGCAGTATTTGATATCCTAAAATAGGATGGTTGCCTTCCATCTCTCATAAGATCTGAAACAAGATTGTCAGGAACAGACACAGTCAGCCAAAGGGCATGGCAACAACCATACTTCACTGACTCCTCTTGAGCTGTTACACCTTCAAGTGAAGAAAGGACTTGTTTTGTAAATGAAAGCTAATGGTATCTTTAATGCTAACTTTGAAATTCTGAAGACAACTTTTTATATTTATATCCCTGGTAACAGGGATACCACAACCTTCTCTCTGCAGTGATGCAATTTTCTGAGCAGCCAAAAAACAGACACCTATTTGAACACCAGCAGAACCTATAAAAACACCACAGTCTTCTCTCCCATTTTCCACCACTTCCTCAAAGACCTGAACTATCATGATAAATGTGTATTGTTGTTTATGGCAGTTTGRTGTTTCGGCATGAAATATGTGATCTATTCAATAATTGGAGTTTAAAGTCTTTGATCAGATTTCTGAGTTAGTCTCATTTTGTCAAAAAATTTTGCACTTCTAAGTTGAGTATTCAAGCCATTGCCACATGAAACATTTTGGAATCCTACTTAAAATTTTAGCTGGAACATGGAACAATACCATGACAATAGTTAATATGAAAAAAAGCTTGGAAAACAATGGCTACAAGTGCTATCTTTTCTGGGGAAAAAAATCTAGTTATTAATTTATACCTGTATGTATTACTCTTGTTTTATTATCTGTTTGGGGTTTTTTTCCAAGCTTCTAAGCTTTTTCTTTTTATTCCTTTTAATAGCTTATTTCCTCTCATTGTCCTCTGAAATGCAATCCTCTTCTGCCACTTTAAGGACAAATGTTTTCCTCCCAACTGATGAAGAGCACGTTTGCCAGGTATTTTGATGCACAGTTGTATTACATTGTTTGCCATAGTATTTCCCTGAAATAATCAGACCTTCTGTTTTTCCTAGATTAGATTTCATTATTGGGTCAGTCAAATGAGTGGAACATTGATGGTGGGGCTTCAAAAGCACTCTGAAGATACTGTTACAAACATCTGGCAAGTTTCAGGAGAACTACGAAATCAGTGGAAAGTAAATACCATCACAATCAATAGCACTGAAAAGTATGAGGTTAGTAAATTGAGGTTACTGTAGAGGACACTCGTTAAATAGGTTATAAATTGTGGGCCTTTTTAATAAGTCAGCACTAAATATTTCGTAAATGGAAAGAAAGCATTATCATGAAGTAAACAAGAGAAAAGCCATTTGGAAGACCATAGTTTGCACTAACAAATGCTGCTTGTTTTTATCTCTTAGTGGTGTTAAAACTAACACCAAACTTTGCTTAAACTGTGCATGTGTCCTAAATAAAACAATTAGTCTCATTGAGTCATAAATTATCTACCAGGCCATAGAGGTGATATACTTGTGATGTTAACTGTCAATACAATATTCCCTTAGCCTCAATCTAACTGGACTGATAAACTCAAGGTTTTATTTATATAGGAAGCAGCATTTTATACTATGAGCTACTGTTTTATAGAGGTGCTGCAGGTGACAAACTCTTTACTTAACCATTAATTGTAGCTTTGAGCCTTTGTCACAGAACACATGCATACGGTTTTATTTTGCTCAAAGCTACTGAAAAGCAATGCAAATGTCGACATTTAAATGTTTTCACATGTGCATTTACAAAAAACATTAGCACAGTAAGTGTAACTTAGGGCTATAATATTGTGAGTGATGTATACTCACTGTTATGCACAATACTGGAGAGAAAGTGGGGAGCAGAGAAGAAAATGAGAGGCCTTTCTGGCTACAGAAGTTACAGTGAAGCTGGTTAGCATACAGACCTGAAGGCATGGCAGCCTCATTTCAATAAACCAAATTAGGAACAAAATTACTGGGCTTGCATATTGCGCTAAAGCATGCAACACGATCTTGATTTTTGAAGTAATACTGGCCTGCTCGACCCTTCTAAAAATGTGTATCTCAAAATACCTGCATTCAACTCAACACCAGAATGAATGTTGTTATTGGTCAATAACTTGCAATAACCTGATATGAGTATATGTATAGCAATCCGAGATTGTACTGGCAAGGTTTACTTCTAGATTTTTTTTTTTGTCCTTCATATTGCTTGGAGAATTGACTGAGTCTGGGAATGGCTAATATAATATGGCATCTACTTCCTCTGAATTGCTAGGTCAAATCCTAATTAGATTATTGCTTGCAAACCTAGTTGTCCTTTGGCCTTTCTAAAGTGAACTGATGAGCACAGTCCAGCTTTAAAGAGGCAGGTGTCAAACTTACTGCAGTAATCATTACAATTGGCCTAAGAAATATATTTCGGCACCTCACAAAACACACAGTCGGAAGCTGAGCAAATTTTCTTCTTTGTTTGCACATTTTTGCTCCAGTGACAACTTGCAAGATGTCACTGTCATACAAGTGAATGCAATTCACTTGCCCTTTTGCACTTGTTCTTTTATATGACAAGATACTTATCCTCAAGGATACCTGTGGCATTTTTCAAGATAAAATTTTGATTATTAATATTTCTATGGAAAAAAAATGAGGAGAGACAAATAATGTTTATTTGGGTGTACAAATCTCTTTGAAATAGGTTGCTTTAACASTTTTGTCCATTTTACAAAAACATTTGAAGTGAGATTTTTATTAAAATCAGCCTCTGAACCTCCACTGCTTATTTTCTTAGCTCATTTTGATGTTGAYTGTTTAATACTTAAATACTTAGTCTCTTCCTACTAAAAAAAAAGAATTAAAAAAGAGTCTTGATTATATTTACGGGATATGGAATTTTGTTTTGGCACTTAAAAATTTCTGTTTTACAGAATTCTGAAATACAAAGATTGCCAGTGCTTTGACTACTGAACAAGCACCATGCTCAGTAGTCTGTTTTGGCTGGGTTTTGGAGAGCTGTATCATGCTCTTCCAAGCTACTTTTCCTCTATTCTACTGCGAAAAAAATTCTGTCTCCCAGACTTCATTAAGGGAAATTATTCTAGGCTTGAGGTTCATCTGTGTCTTTGCTCTTGATTCCTGTGTTTTACCTTGGGCTTCACTGCTGTGCTGGCATCTGTCCCTGTGGCTGCTCTTGTGGAGTCAGCCCAGCCTCTGTCAGATCCCACCTACATTCCTGCTACAGCTTTTCATGCCACAAGTGGAGGTGCAATGTTAATTTGCTCTGGTGCTCATAGATGGATATAGGTCATTGCAGTTATGAGCAAATAATGCCATTAAGCAGACATTTTTTGTTACTGAGTTTTGGGCTGAAGGAGCTCTAGACTTTGTGTGAGAGGGAAAACTGAACAAATCCTTGCTCAAGTAAATGTGGCTGTGAGTCAGTTTGGTTATTATTGGACTAACTCAGGGGAGGTCAGCTGGGTATCAGCACCAGATAAAGCCTGGATGATCTGTTTTAGACACAAGAGCAGCTGGAGGCATCTAGCAGTATTTTCTTCTGAAGTGGGGAAGTGGAGAGATGACTCACTGTTCATGAGTTTTGAGGAAACACAAATTGATTACAGACTTTGTGTGCTCTAATGGGATATGAACTTGAAGCAGCCTATGATTTTGCACCAGCAAAGTGAGCTAGTCCCTCTTCAGCATTGTCTAAATCAATTTATCTCACTATATAATAAAATCTGACTTTGAAACCCCAACTGCAAGCTATAGGTAGATGTATATTATAAATGAAGTTATTAATAACTGTATTTTGACTTCACAAACATCACTGTGAAAAGGTAAAATATTTGTCAAATCATTGATACTAAATAATATTTATTGTGTTTATAATTATAAAATAGTACACTATATTGTTTTAGAAACTTCTCTGAAACCATGTAATGATAGAAACAGAAAATATGAATACACTATTTGTCCTTCTAGTGGTGATATCATGAAAATACTCATATCATTGTGGCAGAATTCAAGAATTCAAAATATTCTTTTCTGAAAAAAATCAAATGAAGAAATTTCTGAGATGCTGCATTTCAGTCATAAACACATTTTTGAACATGTTATGGCTGCCCATACTTCTTGTGTAAGCCAACTGCAGCTTCAGAAAGACAAACAAAAGACAAAAGATTTCACCCCTCAAAAAAGTTCCAACTCATAAGATAATGGTTATATCATTGGATAGGTTGTGTCATCTTGTACAGTGAAATACTGTGTTCTTGATAATTTATAGGTTTTCTGCTGCAATCTGTTGCACTATGCATAATGTTGTTGCTGAACTCTCAAGGTAATATTTGAAAAATTACTGCCACTCTGTGAATTCACTACTAAGAGTTAGAACGTACCTCTGGGTAGATTGTGCCTCCAAGACTCTGGAAAATCCTGGAGCTGTGATATCCCAAGATGTGGCTAGGGAATAATTTGAGGAACGTTATTCATAAGATTGATTTGTTGGGTTATTTTGATTGGTATGTTTTTTGTTGTATTTTCCCAMGGACTGTGATCGATCAGTCAGTTCCTTTGTACGCCACTGCAGAAAACCTGTGGTAGTCTGTACTTTTATGAATGTAGATTGAAATCTGCCCTTAAGATGGAAATGTAAAATATTGGTAACTTCCTGTGTRCACAAGACTTTGGTAGGAGGAAAAAAAAATTACTGTTGTAACATTAGAGCAGAATAACTGTCAACCAAATACTCCTCAAGGTTTGTTTGGCTAAAAACTTGATGAAAGACTTCTGAATAATGGCATTAGTTGCTCCGACTTTTCTCCAGGTTTCTGAAAAATTCTGAAATCAACCAGAAAATGTTCATATTTGCAGCCTCTGGTGGAATAACAKCTTGATAAAACACAAAATATTTTTAACTTTAACTGTCTTTTAACTTTTCATTCTTTAACTGTCATGATCCTTGCTTAGATTTTAAGGCATTTTATTGTGATTTTCAGAGCCTTCCTGTTAAATGCTACTTCAATGTTTAGTGAGATGATTGGACTACATATCTGTGCTTCTGTGAAAAAGCCAGAGATGTATTAAAAAGCCAGGATGACAATCCTCCAAAATTGTTAAATGCATGGTTAGAGTTCTCATATCTCCAATAGAAACTCCATGGAATAAACTGGCATACACTGTAAGATTTTTTGTCTTGTCTGTGACACTGGTAAAATCCATTTCTTTTTGATTTGCTGTTAATCTCTTTAGGTTGTCTTTTGGGGGATGGTGGAGACCCAGAGACAAGGTGAAACTGTTGCCATTGATGATATTACCTTCAGTAAAGGATGTTCTATGGAGTGTGGTAAGAATACCTATTTTTCAGGAGACAGGTCATTTGGATTAGAAAAGAAAACACAATGGAAAGCCTTTTGCTGTTCAAAGGCTTTCTTAACTCCATGAGTGTTTTCATTTGGCTCATTTTCATTTCCCTAAACAATCATCTGTCTTTTCACATCTAAACACAGTTGCAGAGAAAGACAATAAATGCTTTAAGAAATCTGATACATTATAGATGTAGGGCTCAGTGGGCAGAAAAGATCTACTGTTTTTGGCTGAAGAATTTATGTGTTCAGCTAGCTCAGGCAAAGCTTTGGAGCTGACTAGGAAGATTCCCAAGGCACTCGTGTCTATTTCTAAGTGCCTGAAGGTCCTGATCCTCAGCTGTGCAGTGGGGTTATGCTGTTCTGCTCTGCTACATCCAAGAGTTGTAATGTCCGGCTAGTCACCTCTGCAGTCAGACCATCCCTGCGTGTCGGCATTCTCTAGCAAAACATTTCGTATTTCTCTTTTCAACCCAATGTATTTTCATGGGAAAGGAATGCTACCCATCCTAGCATAAATTAAATTGCTTGCTGCTCTGTATCACACAAGAGTTTTGCCCTGTGGCACCTATGTCAGATCCTCAGGTGAGTGCAGTCCTGATTCAAAACATCTGCTTTGTTTTCCTTTCTCCTGTTCTTAGCATGGACATCAAGGGTTTAGACTTTAAGCTTAACTTGAGGTATGGAAAGCAGAGTTTGACACAGACCAAGCTAGGTTACGTTTGGTTTTGTGTGTTCCATAGTCCTAAATAATGCTCTCTAGATTTCCCAATAGTACAAAACAATTGAAAAGAGATGCATGTGGATATTAAGATGTTAGAGTGCTGAGCAATTGCAGGCAGATCACATTAGGAGCAAGCTACAAACCCTAATTTAATGATGCCACCAGACAGACATGCTTATTTCAAAGGGTATCTATATCGGGAAAATGAAATTTCAGGTAACTGAACTTCATCATGTCAGCTTCTCCATGTTACAATTTCTTATGGTGGAGAATTATAGAAGTAAATGTTATATAAATATTTTTATGCCAGGACATATCTTGCTTTTCTGTTTTGTAGAGGTTTTTTAGCTGTATTAATTGAATAGGCAAGGATGCTAATTTAAAACTTTGGGCATGCTTGTCTATGAACTCAGGAAAGTATACAATCTGCTTTCTTTGAAAAAGGGAATTTGAAATGGAACTTGAAATCTATCATCAATGTGAAGACGACAGATGTTTAATTTTAACCCATCTTCTTTCTTCTCCTTGGAGGATTTCTGCAGACAAAAGGGTGGTATAAAATGGAAAAAAAAATGCATTCCTAAATTCTAGCAGCGTATGTACTTATTTAACCAGTTCCTGCAGGAGGATGTAGATCTGTCTGTAAAAATATATCGAGTTTTCCAACAAAGTTCTTCAATGAAGTTCTTCTAAAGCAAACAAAAGTTTAATGAAAAAAAATCAGCTATAGAGATGAAATACTGTCTCAAAGGGATAGAAAAAAAAATACAAGGAAACAGATGTACTCACCAGATCTTATAAATCCAGGTGTTGAACTTACTTTGCATGGCAGCTGTTGAACTACATATTGTGGCTTACAGATTGAGCTGCTGCACTCTTAAGAGCCCCAGGTATATTCTAATAAGAGCCAGTTCTTATCCTGTGTTTCCTCATTAGCAAAATTCAGCCTCATTGTATGACATCTAAATGGCTCACAGCAGCCAAAAACAGGGTCAAAGAATCTTGATTTTCTCCCTGAAAGAGGAATGTTGCTACTGAACATTTTCCAATAATTAAAATAAAAGGTCAGACTAATGGTTGGTTGAATTTGAAATAATTTTTTCTCTAGTCCTTGTGGAATGTCTGGATAAGTAGACTTTTAATAAAAACCTCTTTAGTTGCCTGAGATTCCTAGTTAAAACATGAATTTTTAATGTACCCTTCATGATTTTTAGTCCCAGTATAAATGCACATAAGAGATGACCTGTGCATTTGTATTCATTMGTATGACTGCTTTTAGGGTTGTAAGCCAAATATCTGAAATTTTTGTGCTTTCAAGAGTTTCTTGATACAAATTGTGATGGTTAAATACAAAAGTAATTTTATTATGCTTTAAGTTCTTTCTTCACTTCTATCCCTCTCCTGTCTCCCGAACTGTCCTCCTTCAGTCTGTTGTTCAGTTCTGCTAAAGACTAAACTTCATGCATTTACAAAATACAACTAAACCCCTACCTTCAGTATAGCAATTTAAGATACTCTTCAGTTTGCAGATTTCCCAACAGCTGCTGAATAGTTGGTTATCACTCAAAAACCCCACAGCTCTTTATTAGACATTTGAATATGGGCTGCAGAAAAAAAAAATACTTTAGCTGTCAAATAGAAAATAAGAAATTTATTTTGTGAAACATGCATAACACAAAATCTCCTTTAATTATACCTTTAGTAGACCTGCTGTTCAAAGGCTTCATATTCTTATCCAAGTGGATGCTCTGCAGAATTCCCACTCAGCTCCTGATTAATTATATATATGAAGAACCCCACTAAGACTGTCCTGATCTCTCCACAGGGATGAAAGCAAAGAGCTGTAAGGAGGAAAGTGGAATGCTATAAGGGAGAATGAGGCTTTTGTCTTCCTTAAGTCACTTGTAACGCAGAGGTGACAAAGCTTTACTGCAAAGTTGTGGGTTTTTTTCAGGAACACTGAAGTAATTATATATGTATTACTTATAATGTATAACTTTTGACAAAAATCCGGTAAGAATACTTCAACTGACAAAATCTCAGACTTAATTCCTTAGTTAATTCTAATCCTGCAAAGATGTAGCCTTTAATATTAAAGATGCAGGTCTTTGAGATGAACTGCTACAGGGATGGAAGTCAGAAAATCCAAAATATTAATGCTACTGTTGTCTGACATGCTGTGGAATTAAGATCTGGAAAATGGGTATTTTGTAAAAACAAACAAAAGCCCAAAAATGTTTAAAACTAATTTTAAAAAAACCACAGAATGACTCAAAATGTTTTGTATCAATACTTCAAAAGTGTTTAAAGAAGATCTTGATTCCTTTTGAAAGTATTTGTAACTTTTTTAGCATGTTGAAATTTGACAAAATCCATCCTTTTCTAGAGCCTTGCGAAATTTTGCATTTTCCATGGGAAATAGGTTTTTGACAAGCTCTTTCTCACATAATACACATGATTTGAAAAAAGTGCACATTTATGCAGCACTGGAACAAGGAAGAAATGAAAGGTTTGCAGCACTGGCTAGACAGGCCATTTCACTGCGGTGTCAGTAACGTGAATAATACGTCTCTGAGACGAAGGAGGCAGTAACGTCTATGTTTCTGACCTGAAATTGTTTTCTCCATACAGTTCAGAATCTCTATGTTTTCTCTGAGATATCCTGACTGCTATTTAAAAGTGTGTCTTAACCAGGAGATTACCTTTCCCCCGCAATAACACTAAGAAATGGAATTTCCATTACCATAGTGCAATCCTGCCTAAAATCCTGACCATTGCCGAAGGCAACTACATTAGTCAGGCATGATGTGCCCTTAAAAATGTTCTTGAAAATATGTGGTGATGCATTCAGAAACTTTCTCTCCCTAAAAAGAAGTATTCTGTTACAAGTA
The DNA here is from genome assembly GCA_018881555.1 of Amblyornis subalaris. Taxonomy (NCBI): domain Eukaryota; kingdom Metazoa; phylum Chordata; class Aves; order Passeriformes; family Ptilonorhynchidae; genus Amblyornis; species Amblyornis subalaris. Next base: position 3,404,536 of record JACAXG010000047.1, on the reverse strand, counting down.
TTATGGAGATGCTGATGAGTTTAACCTCTCAGTTAAAAGTGATTCTTCTGTAGCTATCATCTAGAAAAGTAAATAGATATTTCTTATTATGACATGTCAGTTTTTATGCTACCTGGCAACTCTCTCCGTGGAATTGAATTCATGAAGGTTGTGATGACTGGCTAACATAAATAGCACTCTATTGCTTTGAAAGGAGCATCTGTCTAGAGGGAATGATTTCTTAGAATGGTTAAAGATGGCAGGGTGAAACACTGGACAGCCATCAGGGATACACAGTGCTTTCGAAGAAGCAGAAATGTTGTCCAGGAGTTTAATAAGCATATTTTTCTAATGGAAAATAGCCTCATAAATAATGTCTTCTTAAAAAGTGATTGTTTGTCTTTGTCTTTTAGCACCACAGATTTCCAGTTTTGAGCTTGGCATATGCGAGTGGCACTCAGACCAGCCAGCCGAGCCTGTTCAGTGGGCACGGCTGCAGGCTGGGCACAAGATTGCCTCCTGTTCCTTCCTGAAGGATCAGAGCAACAATAATGAAGGTGAGGATTTAAGTTAACTCTAAATTACTAGCTATTTTGAAGAGTATGGCGCTTTTTAGGGCGAGGTGATGACCCAATGCCAAAACAGAACAAAACTACGAAAAGTAATTGTATGTATTTTTTACTTAAATTAGCTTTTATTTGGCCATTATTAGGGGCACCCTGAACACATGTGCTGGTAAAAATTGAAATATCTTAATATAAGGATTAATGAAATATGTTCAAGTATTCACGAAATATTTTAACATAAGAATTCCAATATAAATTAATAACTGATATATTGCACAGTTTATTCTTAGTATGAGATCTCTGCAAGAATTTGGTGAAATTAAATTAAATCCATCTACGCCCACAGCCCTTGTGTGTGGGTTTTTTCTGTTTTGTTTTGATTCTTGGCAGTTTTACTTGTGTATTGCTACTCTGCTTGAGCATACAGTCAGAAATTTCACTTTAAACGTTTAATTAAGGAAACTGTAAAGAAACAATTATTATACAAAATAGTTTCTTACTCTTAAAACCAATAAAATTACTCCAGCTGCAATTTTAAGAAGTAAAGAGCATAACTTGTTTTTGAAGTCACTGTGTAGTGTGAGTCTATGGTTTTATGGGAAAGGTTTTTGAATGCATAATGGAAATGTAAACCTTTAAGTGTTCTAATGTGAAATGGAATTGTCTTCACTGCTAAATGTTTGGCTCATCTGCTGAGCCTTCCTCAAAGAGGTTAAGTAGTGCTAGTTGTAATAGTACAGTTTGTGATGCAGCTTTGAAGAACTGATATTGTGGAGATTACTGCTCGAACTTTGAACCCACAGAAAAGCAGTACATCTCATTGATAGAAGCAGAATGAATGTTAGATATTGTTTTCATTTTGGAAATAATTTAAAAATAAATTTTAGCATGCTTTTCAACACAGTCTAATAACCATAAGTGAAGTTATCATGGAATAGCGAGCAAAAGTGCCTGAGTGTATATGCTATATTAAAATGAATTTTTGTAAGTATGTACAATGGAGAGCACATAGACTAGTAAACCAGACTTTATTTTTTCCCCTTAAATGTGAGGAAAAAAGTCACATCATCTTCCAATTTCCACTAGGGTATCTAACAAAAATGAGACTCTTCGTTTGATTTTATTTGAAAAACCTCCCTGAAAGTTTTATCTGTGCCATACATGACACCTTAAGGACTAGTAATGGGTATGGATTTCCCTTGTAAGGCAATATTGTGCTAACAGAAAATATACTGGAATTCTGTAAGTGGCTTTTACAGGACTATGTCACAAGCAATGTCTATGGAAACAGAATATATTTGGAAATGTTTGCTGTATAGGTGCTTGGGCATTATTATACGAATCTGCACAGGCAGCTGAGCAGGCTGAATTTCCCCAACTGCTTGGGAATATTCCTTGTGCTTCCATGTCATGAAGGAAAAAAGAAAATGTGAGAAGCAAAACAAGCATCCAACAACACTCAGAATTTAATTCTTCATTAGCATTAAAAAGTATTGAAATATTTGAACTGTGATTGCTAACATCTCAATACATTCAGTATTTCTATTCATGCAGATGTGTCGAGACATAAGTGAAGAGGTTGATTATTAAAAAAAATTCTAAAAACTAAAGAAATGGTATGCAAACTGCAAAAATGCCATGCTTGAGGGCTCAAACTTGCAATGCAAATAGAGCTTGACTAAGCTTTATTTTCTGATTTTGATCAAAGCTTTCACTTCTATAAATAGAAAAGAGGTAAGAAACGAAATTATAAAGCAGAGGTCTAGACAATTATATTTACAAAGAAGAGATTTCTTATAGTCTTTGAATAATCCTCCTTTGCTGGTATTCTTAAATTTAATAAAATGCTTTCTGTCCTTGGAGGACTCTTTCCTTTGTTCCTTTATTACTTTGTTTCTCCAGTGTTGTATTGTAGGCAATTTCTCTACAACTTTTTTTCTTAATTTCTCTAGTGTCAAAAGTTCTTACAGAGATTTTATATTCTCCTGTTCAGAAAATACTTTCTTCTTGTTGTTTTCTTTATTGATATTTCATGCATGCTATGTAGTTTCCATAGTTTATGCTTCTTACGTTGAATCAAGCTAGTTTCCTACATCTGGGGTAATACTTCTCTAATCAGAAAACAATGAAACAAATTTTCTGCATTAAAAAAATGAAGATGCAAAAAGAAGCCAAAGGACTAATATTTCAGATAACCAGTGATAAAGGTCCCTCAAGTTTAAATATGTAAAAACTGTGAAATCATTAGATTATCTGATTTTATTTCATTACTTTTTTTCTCTCTTTTTCTTTTTTTTTAATTCAAGATTTCACCCAGGATTTGTGCATTCATGAAAATTCACCTTTAAATAGTAGAAACAATGGCAGTTCAGATTTGACCTCTTTTTCTTCAAAATGGTTGAATGGGAGGGTTGGAGGGCATTGGTTCAGAGACTGAACAGTTCTCTACGGGCAAAGAATACTTGCCAGAAAAGAAAAGCTTCCACTCTGTGGCTCAGTTTAAACTGAAGTCTGAGTTGTTATTCTAAAACCAGTAGCATAGATTCAAAGTCATGCCATTTGTAAAATAAAAATCCAATGCATTGAAGTGGGACTGACAAGATTTGAGTCAGAATGTGGTTAAAATGGAACCAATCAGCTAGATATTTATAGGGTTTTAGTCTTCAGAATAGCAGGAAGCAGGCAGGTTCACCAGCCCACACCTGCTCTAAGAGCTCTAAGACACCGACCCCCTCAGCAGTAAGTTAAAAGCTTCACTTCTTAGTTGGGCTCCAGTGTAGTCAGTGGCTGATCTTGCTGCAGGACTCCCAAGATTTTACTTATGACATAGAATTTTCCTTCAAGACTGAAAGAAAAAACTATTTAGCTAAAACCTGATTAAGCAGTCATGTGGAGAAAATAAAAGACTTTATGGGAAGATATTAAAGTCTACATTCTTTATCCTGGCAACCAGACCAGCTCCTCTTATCAGATACACACATATCTCTGACTCAATAGCCTTACTGCCACATTGTCAGGAATGAAGTGGCTCTTCTGGAATCCCTGTTCTGGCTTTAAAAACAAGGGGAAGTTTGGCACTTCAGAAAGAGAAAGTCATGAAAATTCAAGAGAACAAGACATAAGGAAGGTCAGAGCATAAACACAGCAATATGCTATGCAGTGTACAGTACTGAGGGAAATTCATCCTTAAAGAAGAGCTGCAAAGTTTGCAACAAATCAAAGACAAATGTTCCCAATACCATTAATCATTAGAAAGCTTCTTGATAAATGTTGTCTAAAAAGTAGTAATAATTTATAAAATATCCCTTGAAAGGGGGAAACAAATAAGATAGTTTATAGCCTGTCCAGCTAAACTTTGTTCTATTTTTACAGACTATAGAGAAGAGGGAAAATATAATAAAAAAGTCAGTTTTCAGTTTCTGTAGTCTTCATTTCTGAAACAACCTCAATTTGTATCAGAAGAAATCTCAATACTTGCATAAAATGTATTCTCTGAAGAAGGGTAAGCATGCCTCTTGGACACAAGATCATTCTGGATGCTTCATAGGACTTTGGTTTATCTAGTGCTGTGCCCTTGCTTTCTTGTCTAAAAATCATGTCAACTCCACTTTGCCCTGCTTTTAAAGATTCAGGAACTTGAAAGAAGAGAGGGAAAAGAATGTTAATTCACATTAGGCTCAGAAAATAAAATTGGTTTGTTTTATAATGGCATCAGAGAGCTCTGAAGTTAAAGAACCTGTAGCATAGCTTCTACTGTTGCATATTTCCCTAATGCACAAGATACTAGTCATAGAAGTGTAGATGCTTTATTGATGTCTGTCAAAGAGAAATCTGGGTTAAATCTATAATATTACATTATATCCAGGTTGGTTGCTGTGGCATGAAATTACAAGCTTAATTCCAGTGAAATTGCAACCATGTATTTCAGTGTAAATCATTGCACAACACAAAGAGTAAACTGCAAACAAAAGGAAAAGAACATGGTCCTTTATAAAAGTGAACAGTTTTGTTGTGAAATGACACTTTCTCCCTTGAGACTGTTTAACATTTGCATTTGAGATGTTGTATTTAGACGAATGAACACAGAAACTGCAGACTTAAGACCTTTAATCAGTCCTTGTTTATTATTTTAATAGTTGCTGCAGAAGGCAGCAAAATATTCAGTGACTCAGGAGGGGAGGGAAGACCTGATATATATGGCAAAAACTATTTAGCCTTTTTATTTCTGAAAACTAATAGACACTGTTGAGGGTAGGGCGTGCTCCTTTAGATCTCTGTAGGAATGCTTTTATAAGGGGCAGTAGGTCAAGAAGAGCACAAATTGCTTTTCTGCTTCAGATGGAAAGACAATATGCTTCCAACATTTTGTTGCAGAAATTCTGGCTAAGAAGTAAAGACCTTGATTACACGGTGGAGATGTGACTGCTTCCTGTAGCAGTAATGCAGATTTTTTGTTTTTAAAGTATTGCTGTAAAAAGCATATTTCCTGGAAGCCACAGTGGAAAGAAAGCCCAGTTTCCACATATATTTGTCTTTAGATGTTGAATGGTTGTAAATGTCAGGAAGCTGAGCTGGAATTTCTTACAGATTTTAACATGCAAATTAAAAACTTTGAGATACTATCGACTGATGTAATTCTTGGTTGCTGGGGCTATCTGTGAGCAAAATGAAAATATATATATATTTATATTTAATAGGAAACAGATTACATCCAGGCCACATCATCAGCATTACAATCAGATTTCATTCTTGGTGGGATCGGTCTTTGGTGTAATTATGTGAGAGCAGTCTTAATTTTCATAGACTGAGAAAAAAAAATGTTTTGTGAAAAAGTGACCTTTGTTTCCTTTCATTTTTTTTCAGGCCATTTTGAATGGTTAGAAGCTAATGACAATGCATTATATGAAAGTGCTTATCTAAACAGCTCCATGTGTCATTGTTCCAGCAAGAATTGCCGTTTTCAGTTTCACTACTCCATGGCAGATAGCACTATTCTCAAGGCAGTACTGCTTTTGAATCAGGTAAGAAGAAACGTGTTCATTTCCAAAAGGCAAAGGTATGGCAGCCCAGGTGTCACCAGACAAAATGCAAGAAGATACACCTGCTGCTGCATGCCTGTCCCCTGAGTTAGTTTGTGCAAAACAGTAACTTGGTACCGTTCCACTGATCTGTGCAATTGCAAAACCTGGGTATTTGCCATCTCAGCTATAAACTAATTTGATGGGTAAATGTTCTGCAACAAGACTTCAAGGACAAACCCAGCTATTACAGAATTAAATCAATTGCAGATTTCAGGGGGGGAAATCTACAGTAACATCTTTTCTAGCCTTCTTCCTCTTCTGGAAATAAGAAAATAGGTGTTTTTGTCTATGCAGACATATTAAAATGACAGTTGTTGACTCAGGATGACTGGAAAGTTCTTGTTTAGACACATACTTTGCCCAAGTTTTAGAGCAGTAATTTTTCTATTCTTCTACCTATTAGTGGATAAAACAGCCCTGTCAAAATGAAACAAAAATGCCAGTTAAACAATGCTACCTATTTCCATCTTTCTTAGCTCCCTTATCTTGTGAGGCTTTCTAATATTAGTATGTTCTCTTTTGAAATTCTGGTTTAATAGCTTAGTATTGATGCTTTGTAGAGCTACTTAATGAAAGCAAGAGCAGTAGAGCTGCTCTCATTAAGTTAATGGCTCTCATATCCTGATGTTGGAACTGAATTCTTATCACCCAGCAATACACATATTTAAAAAATTAGATTCACTTCATTCACAAAGATAAGAAGCTAAAAACCCCAAACTGTAACACTATCAAGTGGTCTAAAAATAAGGACAGGTAAGGGAAATAATTTATTTCTTTCCTATTATGTCTTTGAGTATGCATGAAAACAACTCCACGCTTTTGCTCATGTTTCATTTATAAAAGGGAATAGCTGTATTTTTCTATGACCCATTACTGTGTCAGGGAATTGTAACATAATCAGTGTTCTGGTCAGAATGCATGGAGTTTTGTGCCATAGTACTTGCCAATAAATTCCCAGGTGTGACACTCGCGGCAGCCTTGCGACAGAATAGGAATACTGATTTCAGCAGTTCTAAGTAGCATCAATGGACCCAATTTAAGAGTTTTCTTTCCCTGAAAACAGAGCAAATTATGTAAGCCAAACCCATAAGAAAACTGACGTTTGAGTTCCCATACAACTGGGAACCGAGATGGAATTAATTGATCAACAGGTCCTTACATGCTCATTAGAAGAACATCTTCTGGCATTTATTACATCCGTCCACTCTGTTTCCACAGCTTCTCTTAGCCCTTTTATATTTTAGTTATTGAATTTCTCCTTCAATCAGAAGTGTATTTATTGCACATAGGCTTATTTAAAGCTGATATGAGTTACTCCTACCGAAAAATTTGCCAGAAAAACCTTCAGAAACATAAGCTTCTGCTGGTAGTTTCAAAACCAAAACCCTACAGACTCATATTTAAGACTTTTTMAACTGAAAGGGAGAGTTGGCTTTTATACATGTTGCTACTAAATCATGAGGTTGTTTATTAAAAACAAATGTATCTTCAAAACTAGTCAATATCAAGAAACAGAAGTGAGAGTCAAGTACTTGTTTTGACCCTGGAAGACAACAGAGCTGCTGTCCTGGAGGTTGTCATTCAAAATAACCTCCCAATTGCATTTACCTTGTAGTTTCCTTGCACATCCTGTCACTACAGTTATTGATCAAAACCTCTTGTCTTTGAATAACTCTTGTTAAATCCCAGCACTGACAGGCCTGACACAAATGGAGACGGGATTACACTTAATGTAAGTTTCAGTACTGTTCTTAGAGGACAAGCATCACAGATGTTGTAAATTTATCTCTGGCCTTCCTCACCCTTTCAACAGAGAGAGCTAAAATGAGTGAACATATTTTCTAATATAGACATTATGGTATCAGTTGGAAGACAGGGAATTTAAATTGCTCTTGAGTATGAAGAAGGATAGGGAAAATGGACTCCTTGTGTCAACAGTAACCTGTTGTTTACTTACATTTAACTTGCAGTCCATGATAGTCTGCAGATTTTCCCCTTTTATCGCTGGCTTGCCAAATTGCCCTTCCTTAAACACTACCGCATGTGACCATTTGATTTTTCTTTCCTAATTGTGGTTCGTATGTCTTTGACCTTTGTCTTATTGGTTTGGAACTGATTTCTGTATACTGAGATGATATTAAATTCTAATGATGTCCTTCAGAGTGCTTGTAATTCCTCCCAATTTAGTGTSATCCACATTTTTTTAAAATTTTTCATCCCACTCTCTACACTGTCCAGTCAGTTATTCAGCACTATAATTATATCAGGCTCTGGAACAGACCTATGCAGAACTCTATTATAATTTTCTTTTAGTTTAATAGAAAACTACCAATATCTCTTCAAAACAAGCTCACACCTCTATTTGTACACCCATTTTACAGTAATTCCATCTACAACAAATCACCACAATTTTTTAAAGCATGTCTTAAATGAGATTGTTAAAAACCTTAATAAAGAGAAGTAACTCTAATTATTCTAGTCTGTTCATGACGAAAAAAAGAAAAGATTACACTGCTGAACACAACTTGCTCCTCATCAGAAGCAGCTAATGTAGGTTTCTTGCTTTCTAATTCTCTAGCTGCTTACTAGGTTGTTGTTAGCAGTTTGTTCCAGTGTCTTAAGAGTTGTTCAGCATCTTGGCTATAATTGCATGGTGTGTATTTTTCCCTTAATCGTAATATATGTCCTCTGTTCTCCCAATTATCTGGTTTCCTACACATTCTCCTCAGGTTTTCAGAGCTCACTGTTGATAGTGAGATCAGTACAAAACCTTTATTTAAAACTTCCTGATTTCATCCTGGTTTTGGTACTTCTGACTTATACACATTTGTAACATTATTCTTCTATTCTGGTCCACATTTGCATTCCCATTTGGCAATATTAACTGTTCAACAACATAAAATATTCATAGAATCACAGAATGTCCTGAGTTGGAAGGTACACGGTAAGATCATTGAAGTCCAACTCCTGGCCCTGCGCAGGACACCCCGAGAATTACACCATGTGCCTGAGAGAGTTGTCCAAATGATTCTTGAACTCTGTCAGGTTTGGTGCAGTGACCACTTCCCCGGGGAGCCTGTTCCAGTGCCCAACAACCCTCTGGGGGAAGAAGCTCTCCTGACACAACTTCAGACCATTCCCTTGTGTCCTGTCAACATCACCACAGAGAAGAGATCAGTGCCTGCCCCTTCTCTTCCCCTCATGAGGAAGCCGTAGTCTGCAATGAGGTCTCCCTTCAGTCTTCTCCAGGCTGAACAGTCCAAATGACCTCAACAGCTTCTCATACAGCTTCCCCTCAAGGCTCTTCACCACTTTCAGAGCCCTCCTTTGGACACTCTCTAATAGCTTTGTATCTTATTTATACTGTGGCACCCAAAACTGTCCCCACCACCCGAGGTGAGGCCGCCCCAGCGCAGAGCAGAGCAGGACAATCTCCTGCCTGGCCTGGCTGGCGATGCTGTGCCTGATGCCCCCCAGGACACGGTTGGCCCTCCTGGCTGCCAGGGCATGGCTGACTCATGTTCAACTTGCCATCGACCAGGACCCCCAGGCCACTTTCCGTGGTACTGCTCTTCAGCATCTCATTCCCCGGTTTGTACATTCAATTAACAAAATTAACTGTCTGTTAACTGACAGATAAATTTTAACATTTTCTGTGAAAACTGAAACCAAATACGATAATGTTGAGTCTATCATTTGCTGTTCATTATTTATTTGTTACTCCCCTTAAGTAATGGGTTTATTCTTCCTTTTATAGTCTTAATCTTTACATCTTGTATGGTTTAAAACAATATGGAAATTAAGCTACAAAAGATAATTTCAGCTAATGGTTATGTGTGCAAACATATTTGTACCCTAATGCACTACAATTTTTCTATGTGTTCAACACCACTTGCAAAAGTTACGTAAATACACTCCTCTGCAGAAGGTAAAGTTGATCCGTTAATTGTTGTGGGGGAACAAATAACCCTTTCTTTCAAATTACTCTCTGACAACAGAGAAGTAGGGACAAAATAATGGGTGCAGGTGCACAGCAGTGCATGTATCTGTAAAGAAATGTCAAAAAAAAGAGAGAAAGTGTTTTATAAATGGAGTATTTTATAAAAAGTCGTGATTGTCTCTTCCATCCTTCAAATCTGAGTAGCATTATCTCAGAAAAAAACATTGTGAGGAAAAGGAACAATTCTTGCCCATTTTAGCTTTACAAAAAGTTGTTTATTGATAGTAATATATCACAGTAAGGGGAATAGAGTGAAGGTATCTTGACCAACTGCTCCCTTGCATCACCAAAATAAATCTTGAAGGAAAGTACTGGAAAAGCAACACCTTCCATATTTTAAAAGAAGGCTAGTGACACAAGGAATGTGCTAGAAGGGTTAACCCATTTGTAGCAAAGAGGTGGAAGAATATGACAAGCAGGGTGAATACCACTAGTATTGTAAGGAAGGGAAATAATATTGGCTTATTAGAGCTGTATAGAGTCAGAGAGTAAAATCTGCTGCACAGAACACTAATTTTAAAATTTTGGTGCATCTGAGGTGACTTAAAGCTTTCAGTGTAAATAACAGTCCTAGGAGGTCTGGATTCTAGATAGAAAAATCAAGTTTACTGATACAAGCTGTTTTTATCAAAATGAATTTGGGAGAGAGGCGGTCATGGTGCTGTGTGTCTAAGCTATAATCTGAATGTGAACAAAATTACAGCATCCAGGTATATCCAGTCAAATACAGAGTGTATCCTAGCAAATATAGAGTGTTCCCAAAAGATATACAAATGTGTTTGAAGGGTTTGTATATGGAGGTGTGGGGGAATACATTAACTAAAAGCAGACATTTGACCAGAGGCTATGGTTTTAACCTGCTATGCAGTACAGTTCCTAGTACATTGTCCTTTTCTGTGTCTTATATGTGCATATTGTAGGCTAATAGATTTCCTTTGGAAGCTGAATTATTTAGTAAAATGAAGCAAGTTTTACACAGAATGAAGTGTCCTCAATATTGAAACTCTTTTGTTGAATATGTCACATGAACAAGTGGACAAATACATCCTATACTGATGTGGAAACTCATGGCTGACTTTTATTTCTGAAATCAAGTGTGTCATGTGGTTTATCCAATTTGATCTCTTCTGTCATTTAGTATTTGGAATTAGGGTATTGCCTTGGCCGTTTCTTACAGTTTTCGAAAACTGATCTTTGAACACATGTTCAATAGAGATTTAATCTTGCAGCTTTGCTAATATGTCAGAACAGCCTCGGTAGGAAAGGAGCACTAGTTGGCTACACATCACAAATCATATCAGTGTTGTTCTGCTGGCTCAGGCCTCGCAGCCTATCAAACAGTAGACAGCATCTTTCTACTTTTTTTTTTGTTACAAAACAGGAAGAAAGATAACTGTCCTTGTCTCTAGTACTGATAACATTTCCCTTACCTATCATAACTCCTTTTATTAATCTTCTGTAAGATAAATTGTTTTTATACTTTCTCTTCATACAAGAGGCTTTCCATTTCTCTTATCCTGATTTGCATCTTTTTCTGAACTGCCACTAATTCTGTAATATCCTTTGTGGAAAAGGTATGACCAATACTTTGCAGTTTCCTAAAAAGTGTCTCAGTATTCRTAACGGTAACTCTGTATGTATACCCTATATTAACCTTTCCCACAGTTTTTTCTGTCTTTCTGGTTTTGCTCTGTTTTGCAACTACTTCTTGAAAAGATTTTGTGTATGTATATAGAGTTCAAATTTCCACCTTCTTTTCTTTATACTGGCCTCAGTATGTTCTGGGCAGGATCATGACCAGGAGCAGAATGTCTGTGAGCTGCTTTTGCCAGATTATTGAATCAAAAGGGCTTGGAGTGCTTGCATAAAGGGAGCCTTACCACGTTTAGCACTCCTGCTGTTATCCTTAGGAGGAGGAGTGAAAATGGGTGGATTAAGGTAACTCAGAACATGACTAAAAGTTGTTAGGTTGTACTCTGCTTGCTTGCTTTACAGATTTAAAAAAAACCCCCGTTTTTAACACAATTGATTGAGTAGTTCTGGCAGACCCAAAGTTCGCTTCTAAGAGAACTAAATCCAATTAATAACATGACATAATATAAGCAGTTATTTATGAAAAGGAAACTTATGCAGAGAACACCATGGAAACATATTGTTAAATTCAGCAATAACATGGCTTAATTTACATATTAATTAACTTTAATTCTACCAAGTCAGCTCCTGATAATTATATTATTAGTCTGTTTAGTCACAGTAAACATGTGTTGTTTCCCCTTTCTTCCATAGACCTCAGTGCAAAGATTGCAAATGAATATGAGAAGCTTTATTTTCTCACATAGAGCAACTTTGTATATAGTGGTTGTTTGGCTTGGAGATGAAAAGATTGAGGACAAGAAACGGCCTTGATAATTTCTAGAGGAACAAAAATTATCTTTATAACATTGTTTTCTACATTTTACAGGAGGAGCATATCTTATGGGAAATGAACATCATGACTAAGAAGGAATGGGTCAAAGTGAATATACAGCTACCAACAGGGCTAGAAAAATTAAAGGTATCAATGAAAAAGGCATATGCTCAATTTTTGAAGATGCTTTACTTCATTTTTCATAAATCTTCTAGGAAACTTAAAAATTTGTTAAAATTATGTGTATGCTGAATGTCTTGCTATTTTTTCATTGCCTCAATATGAGCAAATCTCTGGTTGTAGCTCAACAAAACATCTACACAAACATGACATGCAGAAGCTGCTGAACTTTAGTAATATGCAAGAAAATGAATACAAATCTCATCTGATTTTAATTAGTCATCTGAGTCCATCTCAAATGTTACCATCTCATTTAAATGTATATATGCTATTAAGTGAGATGATGTAAATGATCATTGTGGAATTTCAGTGAAATGATGTAAACCACTGATTGAGAAGATACCTTCTGCTTGAAATTTCAGGCATAGACATAAATGTTAATTTGCAACAACTTAATTCTTACATTAATTTACAACTTTCCATTTTAAGTAAGTTTCATTTACATTTTTTTTGTAGTTCTATAAATAACCATCATATTTTACTGTTTCAGCAATCAGCTGAAAATATAATCTCTATGAAAGGACAAAGACTAAGCCCACTGCAGGAATTGCTGTTTTGACAGATGTTAGAATGAATGCTTTTCAGCAAGCTAGTAGGTTCTGAGTGCGTGTTGTTGCCTGTTTCTCCTTTTCCCACAAGGACAAGTGTGAATAAACAAGCAGATGTGTAATTAGGCTATCTATAGTACCTAAAAATAAATAAACAAAAGCCGGCTCAGGTTGTATGTATATAAGTAGGAAGCCAAAACTATGTGTTCTTGTACAAAGACTGCAAGGATCCCTCGTACTTAGGGAAGGAAAGATACTATCTTTAATTATGTGGTTATGGCATATTTTCAGCACAGCATTCTGCTGTTTGAACTGGTAGAGAATGGAGAGCATTAGAAGGCTTTTGTCATTTTGAATAAATTGTCTCTAGTGGAAGACAATGACAAATATAACTCTTATTTTTTAGAAAAGAAAGCGCCTCTTGACATTTCACTCCAACCTAATTCCCAGGCTTTGGGGAGCATGCTAGACTCTTCTGCTTATGCCCTAAATCACATCTTTTCTAGTTTCTTTCTATTTTGTCAGTAGTCTTACACTGTGCTTTCTGAGTCCTGCACGTAACTGCTTTCTGAGACTCACACTCTGGTCATGCCCCAGCCTGTCAAAACCCACAAATCCACTTTTTATTTATTCCTCCAACTCCTATTCCTGTTTCTCAGTGCTTTCCTTCATTGCCATCCTAGTCTTTTTGAGGAAGCCAAGCTTTCTTCCTCCTGCTTGCTGCTTCAACTCAGGTAAAAGAAACCTGGAGAGCACAAGTGGGGTAATTTCACTGCTTTGAGAGCCAGCAGAGCTGGGCTCAACCGTGGCCAGGAGCAACAGATGTTCTTCTGGAATTTCATTGCTATAAATCAGCTTGTGCTAAGTCTGCTCAGAGCAAGGGAACTCTGTCAGAGAGAAAAATGCTCCTTGAGTCTCTATGTCTATGTCAACAGCATTAAAATAACTAGGGTAAGGGCAAAAGCCCAAGATAGGTGTGTGGTAGTCCATATAATTAAAGCCTTAGCACAGTCCCTATAAAGGTTTTGACCCAAGGAAATTGGCCACCTCCAGACAGTGCCCAGAACAATTGCAGGCATACAACAGGTAGGGACCAACCCCGCTGCAGAGTGGGTGCATCAATTTTATTTTATGTGTTGAAACAGTTATCAGTTGTTAAGCTCTGCTATGCCAGTTGTTGTCTGAGAACAGTCCCCAGCCCATTTTATGCACCTGTGAGTGTAACTGGAAATTTTTCTCTTGGGCATCTGCAAAATGAGGTTTTTAAGACACTTTAGAAAGGAAGATGGAGTCTTTAGGATATTATGTTTCAGAATACCTTTCTAAAGCACAGGGACATTACAACATTTTAGCTAAATGTTTACGAGATTAAGAGTTTTTCTTTAAAATAGGCTTCTTTTGTTTTTTACTTCATTCTTGGTATTCATTGAACCACTTTAGCTGAAAATTGCACGTAATTTCAACCTGAGATAGTAATACAAAATTTCAGATTCTGATTGGAAATACACCATGGTTTTGCAATGAAAACTACGCAGCACTTTTTACACCTAGAACTGTTTTATTTAAATAAAAATCAGTTTCACTGTGTTGTCAGTTAATGCAAATATTTTAACTGTAACAATCCACAGCTTATGTTTAAAGGAACATTCCAGCACAGGGCAGGTTTCGTCTGTCTGAATAGCATCCAGCTCTTGGATGCTGCAACATCAGAGCCACCAGATTTCTGCTGCTTAGAAGAATCCACCTGCAGTGATGGGCAGTCCATGGAGCCTGGATCAGCCTGTGACTCTCACCCAGACTGCTCTGGCGGCAGTGACGAGGACCCAGCAGCCTGCTGTGAGTGCACCCCATTGCTTTAGAGGAACACTGTGCTGAAGAGTATGGTTGAACCTAAACATTTCCATTCAACAAATTACTAGAAAAAATATTTTAAATTTACATGGCTTCTTCTCCCCAGAATATTTAGAGAGTGTACGGGCTAGCGAAAATGTTCCTAGTATTTTTTTCTTTCCATTGCTTTCTGTTTCTCTCTCTGGCCTCAGCATCTTGTTTTAGGTATGGATAGTAATTTTTTTAGGAATCCGCTGAAATGCAACATTTAGCGTATTTTTGCTTATATGTATTCCCTACATACCACTTTTATAACCTCTACTTCCCTAATTTGCAAGGGAATGAAATCTGCCTTGGGATTTGTTGTTTGAACAGTTTTCTAATTTAGACTGTCTGTGAATTACTGTCAAAAAATGCATTACGTGACATGATATTTGCACTGATATAAATCACCATAGAAATGGGCCACAGTTCAGAAGCTACATCTTCTTCATTATAATTTCGGTTGAAGGTAACTTTGTTTAGAAGCCAGAGTTTCTACTGTACAATCAAGAGTAAAAGAAAATAATTACAATTACTGAAAAATGTCTGTAAGAATTCTGACTAATTTTAGGTCTCCATGCAAAAACTTCTTTAGAGACCCTATCACTTCTAAAATTAATATTATAAGGTGTGCATCAGTATGTATGTTTGCCTGTGATAGTAACACTTAAATACGTGTTGCAGATAAAAAATGCACACATATTTAAGATACTGGTGATGATATATATGGCTGCTGGGAGGTGTATTAAAATTTTGTGTATTGCTCAAGGTAGCAGGATGAAAAACACTGATAATGTTTTATTTTCTAATTGCTTGATGAGACTTTAGGGACTATTTGTGACCACAAGCCTTTTTTTAACTCACAGTCCAAATCTTTAATTTTTTTCAATTACTTAAATAACCATGGGGGAACTGTCTCTGAAGCAAGAAATATGTGCAAATGCTGAAATAACATTTTAAATAGGAAGGTATATACTGTTTCACCTCTGTGTAGAATCTAAGCAAACATTAAACTCTGTAGGGGCTCCCTCTCTGAGATCTGTTTTTGTTTTCTACAAGATTTGACCCTATGCTGCCAGCTCTGTGTGTTTGCTGGTAGGAGTGTGGAGAGTCCTCACAAATTCTTTGGGAGGAATGGAATGAAAGTGAATTGTACTTTAGAAACTAGACTTTATTTCTCAGCAATTTAGCGATCCCACTTCGTAGCAATGAGAGAGAATTGTGGTAAAGAGGAACTGGAAATATAAAAAAATAATTTTAAGGAATAAATAATTGTCGCAGTTGAAGGGAGCTGCTACCATACTACACAAAGCAAAAATAAAAATAACTCCAAACATTTACAGGCCTGTGCCTCGGACACTGGATATTGACACTGGGTAACCAAAAGATTAACAAATTACCTATATCTACTCAGTATTTTAGAGTTAAAGAAAGATCATAGTGTGACTCTAGGGAATATTTCTTCCATTATGCTGATGTGGATGGGTCAGAAAAAACAGGAAGTGGGCAGAAAAAAGAAAAGTCAGAATGGCCTGGTGGTCTCAGCACTGTTCTTTGTGGAATCTCCAGTTAGGGTGTTGGGACACGGAATGATGAGAGACAGTCAGTGCAAAACCCTCTTCAGTAATTTTGCCTAGTGCTCCATTCTCTGCTGCTGCTTCTGCAATAAATTTTGGTTTTTCTATTAGCACTGATTCTCTACCAGCTCCCTTCAAATTAAAGAAACAATGACACTCAGTTGAACCTAGGATATAGGGATTGTTTGCTTAACTATGTGTTGAGATAGTCACAGTTTGAAGAGGTATCATTTTGTTGCAGTAGTGCACAAAAGTATATTCATCCTCTCAAAAAAGGGTGGAAAAAGGTTCCTTTCTAAAGTATAAGTAACCAGTAGTAGTTGCTTGTTGCTCTGACTATTGGCTGAGAAGAAAGAGAAGAAAAAAATAGCTGTCTTTAAAATAACAATAACTGTTGCCAAAGTTGGCCCATTTTAATGGATAATATTGTCTGGGATACTTCACACACTCCTTTTCAGGAAAGATGAGCCTAACGGAATTTAGCTACTTAACAGTTTGGTCAGCTTAGAAGATTAATCTTTCAGACACTTTCCACAGTTTTGAGCAAAAGAGGTGTAAAGAAAAAAATCCTCCTTTATTTTTGTCCTTTGTTCTTTTATTCCCATTACATCCATTTTCCACAAGATCTTGATATTGTCCTCCCTGATGTTTAGAATTCACTRTATTTATTCACATTAATTTTCAATAAATTTCCTATCTGGTACAGTGATACATATTCTAGTCTTTATTAGGTCTTTTAGCATCTATCCTTGGACACATCCTCAGTAATTTCCTTTGATTAAGTGCTCTCCAGTACTGAAAGAGCTGACAGAGCTCCTACTGAGTGAAAACAAAGGCAGGCAGCTGCTATTTAGCACTGTGAAGGATTCCCCTCTTTTAAGAATTTCTTTGTTTCATTATAATAAGTAATTTTAAAGTAATGGTTCTCTTTAATCATGTTGATTTGACACGAATAGTAATATAATAACAAAATTTATTACAAGAACAGGTATATATATTTTTTGTAAAGCTTCTTAATCTTTCTGTTTAATCTCTGCTCATTTATATAAATACATATTTAAGACTATGATACTTGAAAGTCTCAAAAATTAGGAAATGGTCTAGGAAACACTTATGCACGAGTAACCATCTTTATTTGCGTAGTTTTGTTAAAATCAATGAATTTAATGAAATGACAAGTTATGAAAGCACTGGTTTTACTATTAAATTATACATTTTCATTACGTCTTTTTTGACACCACTTGTTTGTGATCACTTCTACATTCCTTATTTCAGTGAATGATAACAAACTATGAAAACCTAGTTAGTATATTCARACAGAAAGTGAGATGCAATACTTAGATCATTCAAAGGACTATAAAGATCCCTTTCATGCTGATGCCTTTTCTTTTTTTCCTACCTAATATAAAGGAAGTTTTGCACTGAATACCATGTTAAATAACTAATATTTCAAACACTATAATTACATTATTTATACATAACCTCCACAACACTTACAAACCCATAAATACAGATGAATCAGTAGCTAGCAGTCCTAGCAACTTGGAAAGAAGTCTAGGAAGGGCTTGTTATTTTCAAGTAAAATCACACTTTGATACAGTAGTGTTTCTCGAAATCACCTGCTCATGAGCATTCATGTAAATTCAAAATTATTGTGGGGTGGAGTCATCCTACAGCTGTTTCTGAAAGAAGATCAGTTGCATTTAGCTTAGTTAAAAGTTTTATTAAAACATCCATCTTTTCCTCTTCTACTTTTGATTTAACACCTCTAGTATTACCTTAGATATTCTCCGCTTTTTATAGGATTTGTAAAATTTATGAATATAGAACATGTAGAATGAAGGAAACTTGTATAATTTTAAAGCCATGTACCTATTACTGCATTTCATTTGCAGAATAGCAATTTAGAATTGCAAATCCTTGAAATCTTCCACAGCAGATGAACACAGATGACAATATTTTTATTACCATTCAATTTAAAGTGGAAAAAGCATTTTTTAGTCTGAAACACTGGTTTTACTAAACATTTGTGTGCTTTCTCTGAGACATAAATTGCCTGAAATTATCAGCATTTATTTGTCGATCTTGGATGAGCACGTGGAGAACAAGAAGCTACACCCATGTTGTTTTCACAGACTTCATTGCTGACGAGCCTGTGTAGCACTGCCTTTGTGTTTCACAGAACAGCTCGAAGTAAATGTGACCTCTGCAGACCAAAGGTTGACACGAGATTCTCTTAAGCTGTCTCTTAACCCTAAGCAAGGTAACTGAGTAGTTTCAGAGGGAGGTGAGGCCAACCGTGGGAGTTATAAGTCATCTGTCTAATGACTTATGGCACAAGGAAGTTCAGGCTGGATGACCTGTGGCCATCTGTGATATTTCTGTGTGAATCCTCCAACAAGTTCTAGATAAATAAGACTAATCACAAACTGGTAGGGAAAGTGCACAGACACTCAGAAAGAAGGTATGTGCATAGCCCTTCACTTTCACAAAATGACATTAAATGTTAGCGAGAAAGGAAAAAATATTAATGACAAAGTAATCACCAGAGGTTCTTTGGTTTCTGGACATACAGATAGTTTATATCTCCTAATTCCAAAGAAGCTTAGGTTCTGCCACACTGAATGGGGGGAGAAGCCCTCCTCATTCAATACTATTCTTCAGGGAAACACCAACCTGATGTAGAGCCCAGCTGAGTGTCCCAAGTTGTGTCCATTTTATTGAGATTCCAGAGTAGGATTGAAAACCTTTGTGCAGTTGCAGGCTAGCAAAGCTGAAGCAATATTAATTGTCTCGCAACCCAGCCTAGTTAACAGAACTGCTTTGTTTTTCCCCCGGGAGGATCGTGAGGAGCTGGGATAGATAGAGTAAGCTAGTCAAAGAAAAAAACATTCCCATTTAAGCTCCCAAGGCTCTTGAAATACGTGCTTTGTTTCCTGTTTCCTTTTTTTTTTTAAATATATTGAAAACAGTTCATATTAATTGAAAAATCTTTCCAGTGATTTTTATGGCTTTAGTAACCACACTTATTTCTTGAAACTCAAGAAGTGTTTGGGGAACAATTTTTTTCCTGGTTGCTTTATTGGGTTTTGTAGAACTGGTGTAATAATTTACTCCTTGACTAGTTAAGAGATACTAATATATCCATATGAAAAAAAAATTAAAATTTGACATACTATTAAAATGAAAGCAAGCTGTTTTTTCCTTTCAATTTTCCTTTCTGTTTTGCTAAATTATAAATAGATTAATGCCCAAAAGAGAGAATTGACTCATTCATTTTCAGCTCAAAATGTCAAAACCTTTCTGCAGTTTGAATCCACTGAAATCTTCCCAGTAAAATGTAAAACATAAGCTCTGGTGATGAGAATTGCAGTAAGAAGGGACATAATATATCAAAAACGAGCTTTATGTTGAACTTAACTGTAGTATGACTACTCAAAAACTGTAGGCTGTGCAGTCACGTATTTTGCAACTATGAATAGTCAAACATTACCTATAATCACTTGAAGGTTCAGATAAAAATGTTGAAAACAGGCTGTGAATAATGAAAATTATGCACTGGTTTGATAGGAAAGGCACAATTCTTAAGGTTTGTTAATGTTTGAGCGATGAAAAAACACACTGAGGAACTGTCTTATTTGGATTTGGGTTTTAGTCAAAGCACAGAACTTTTATTTCAAGCTTGATTAAACACTTACAAGTACCTCTTAAGTTTTTAGAATAAAGTAGGGATAAAGTTTAAGTCAGACTGTTAATTTGGAGAAGTGCATTTCACTTGCAGCTGGGGCCTAGCTGTTCTACAACATATTTACACTTTTAAAAATGAAGTATCACTTCCAGATACTACATAGGGGGAACACTTGGGTTTGGTAATTGACTCTGGCCCAGTGTTCCTGCATGGCTAGGTGTTTGTATAGAGCTTTAAATTTCAAGTGAAAGGTGTAACGAAAAAAAATGTAGCACCTAAAGTGTGGTCAGCGTTATCATATTCTATTTCCTCCCCACCACCCAAAAGAAAAAAAAACAAACCAACCATCATTGACAACAAAAAGCCAAAACCAGCCATGAACAACAACAAAAAACCCCCAATGTGCACTACCATGAAAGTTCTTCCTACCTTTATAATTGCGTTCAGACTTGAATAAAGTTTAAAAAAATGACTGGACTAAACCAGTTTGATTTGCGATTGTGTTTTGCTGTGTGTGCATGTCTTTTTTTTTCCCCACTGCTTATATATTCAGCTTAAAACATGATKATTATACATTTCTTTCTACACCTATAGTGTTAGAAGAAATTGTACTAGTGGCTACCAATGTAAGAAATGCTGATTTCACCACATCTCTCCCGTTAACACCAAGGGCAGTGATGGGCTCTGATCACATGAAAGCTGTTGCTTCTATCATGATAACAAGTCTTCTTGAGGTCCTAAATACCTCTAGTTAAAAGCAAATAATAATTTTAAAAAAAGTTAAATAAACTGCTAAATACCTCGTTGAGCTCTAAAACGTTAATCTTTAGTACCATCTTGATTTTAGTTTCATATTTAAACCATTATTTTAACTTTTTTTCTATTTTGGGTGCCTCTGGGGTAATTTATTGATATCTTTTTGGACATTACTACGCAGCCACTGCAGTCAGCTGCTTATGCAGAAGATCATTTGCAGGGTTTAGGGAGGCCAGGAGAAAGAGTTGTTTAAGCAAAGAATGTTTGCCTTTTTGTGTCACATTGGTTCTCTCAAAACTGCTTAGCTAAGGAAAGCACAATGCCTGGACATAGTATTAATTACCAAAACAGCTTAGTCTTGGATATCAATTTGCATATTCAGCCTTAATGTACTAGCAATTGACGTCTAATTAAAAAGATACCTTGTCACAAGCATGACAATGTAATTAAATAAATTAACCAAGTTTCACGTTTAACTAAATATGCTGCACTAAACAGAAAACCATACACCATCAAATTTTAATGTATATGGTGAAGGCAGATAAGAAATACTGATATTTGTGATTTATTTTGTACTTTAAGATTTAGCTGCTCAAATAACCTCTTTATTCTGGGAGACTTTTACTATGTAGCTTTGCTACAATGGTGCTTAAAGAAAGATGCATTTCATTTCGGTTTTGTACAATCTGAAAATTGGAGTAATATCTATGATTGTGTCTGAGGCTGATATGATCAGATAAATGTGCCGTGGGAGCGGAGAGTGACAAATAAAGTAATGGTTACAATTGCAATAAGTGACCCCAAGAGTTAAGTGTAATGCTTTGGGAAGCTGTTCTGGACCAGGAAAGAAATCTCTGAGTATACAATTTTCTTATCAAAGTAATTATTTGTACTCAATAAATGAAAGAGTGTGTGAAATTTTTATACAATTTAAATTGGTCTCATCCCTACCAACTTGAGAAAATGGTCTTTTACTTTGCAATAAAAACTTCTTGGGGATCTGAATAATTCATATATTTAAATCTCATTTTCAAAAAAAAAATTAAGTGAAAGCTTAATCCATCTTTGCTTTTCATGTATTTTAAGCTCTAAATACATTTGATTTTTCTCACACATTCAGAGCTGAATTACCAGTACAATTCTTCTTTAAAAAAAATATAACATTACTTTCATAATCTCTCAGCAGCCTATGTACRGATCTTTGCTATGACAGAGTTTGTTCTCTTACAGGTAGTTTGCTTCATGATTCTGAGTTTGATTAAGAAGGGAGGGGCCTGCCTGACCTGTTACCTGTATTCTAGAACTTTTTGTCCATCTGAGTAACCTGGCAGTGAAATTTACTTGTGCTTCTTTAACACTCTTAGTACATCTAAATACAAGACTGTCATAGTTGTGGCATCAAACTGTTGCATCAAGTTCAGCTTATTGATCTGTTGTTGTTGTTGATCTTCCAACAGCTAATTACACCTTGCGTGATTTTGAGACTGACCTCTGCGGATGGAAGCCACTGAGCAAAGGTGATGCTGACTGGAACATAATGAAAGAACAGGCTCCCCTTGATGGAAAACTCTCTGGCAGAGGTCATACAACTAATACGAGGCGTGGTGAGATTTCTKTTCTTATTATTTTCCTCCTTCTGACATGAAAACTCCTACTTGTAAATGGTCACAGACTGATAATAAAAACTGGTATGAAATGGGTGCTACACAGTATGTAAATAACTAAGTAATGTGTTACAGAAAGCTAGTCTGTTGGAGATGCTCTTTTTCAGCTGTGATGTAGTGACTATGTCTTTGTAACCTTCATTTTTGGCTGGCACAAGCAGCGAGGTATGAGACTTAATGCAGTTTTTTGAGATACTGGCCTTTGAACTGACAGCTGACTTTGTTTGTGCATACCATAAGCATTGTTTACCCAATATCCAAGTAGGGACCATTCTTGGAAGCATTATTTGGATGAATAGCTTCCTGTAGAGTGCAGTTAAATTAATCCATATTGTCTGGGAAAAATAGAGTGAATATAATATTATTTAAAGGGTTGTTCTTCCTTCAGCCTATATTTGCCATACAATGCATTCAGCTGGAAAACCATTTTATTCCGTCGGAGGGCTGTTTAAAGTACTTTTCCAAAGTGAAAATTATTATAGCACACTGCATAAAAATAAAAACTGCTGAGCATGTTTGTCATTGGCAAATAATATCGGCAAGTATTCTGCAACTTTATTGAAATGTATCTATTACTCTTCTTCCGGGGGAGATAAGATAACTTTAAAATCTGGGTTAAAATCCAGTGCTCCTTAAATTTAAATTTATTTAATTATGTATAGTATCTCCAGCCAGACCGCCACACTTCTCTTCCATGTTCATGTTAAAGAAATGTGAAATATTAAATATTCCACCTCAAGTGTTCAAAGGTATAGAAACTCTGGGATTAAAATTTACATGAGCTAACAGTAGTGGTTGCAAGTAGATGTGTGTGTGTGCTATAGAATGATCCTACCTTCACAGTCAYTTTTTCCATTGGTCCCCATGGGATGAAGCGCACCAAAGTTGGTGACACTGGATCTGCAGTACTGCACTGTATGTAAACACTATTGTGTTGCAGTTTCCAAACTCTCAAAGCTTCAGAGCAGTGCGCTCATCTGCCTGTGTCTTTCTCTGCTCTAGGTGCTGGTTAGATCTGAGAGGTAATGCGGTCGTAAGGCTGCTGGCAGAAACATCTGGTCTGCAGCTTAAGTAGCATGTTAAAATCACCCAGATGGAACTATGTGCTGCTGCTTTGATACCTGAATTATTATGAGTTTGGTTCAGTTTTGCAGCAGGTTGAAGCCTCAAGCGGATTTGGAGGTTACCCTGCCCCACCTCTCGAGCTCACTTACGTTGCATTCCTCATACAAGTACTGAAAAAGTATTTCTGAAGTGATTTTGTACCCATCTATCATTGTGCCTGCTACAGCCACGACTTTAGAATTAGAATTCCAGAGCAAGTTTTTGCCAACGCTAAATCAAGATCCTTCAGGTTGCAACAGTTCCTTGTGTTACCACAGAGTGCTCATCTCTCTTCTGTCCTGGGGAGGGCAGCAGCAAATTTTGATTAGTGAACATCTTAACAAGGCTACTGTAGAGCCTCAGCTGCAAGTTAAAAGAGGGTCCTTTGAAGTACCCTTGCATTCCAATGAGGGGAGCTTCCCTTGCTGCAGAGTGCAGCATTCCTGTTTGTACAGGGAGCCAGAACGGTCCCGTCTTTGTGCCAGCCTTGCTAAAGTGATGCCATTATTCACGTGGGGCTGGACCTAACCCTCGGCTTCATTACATATCCATGGGAAATAAATGGCTGAGGAGTATGACTGCAGCAGCACAATAGCTGATTTTCCAAGATGTAAGGCAATATGTGTGATATCAATGCGCAAAAAAGACTGAGCCTTTAGTGTTGTTTTGCATAGACTTTCATGAAAAAGTCTCAGTATTCAGCAAAGGCAGCACTGACGGCATTCCAAATATGCTGCTTCAGGGCCCCTTGAAAATGTTTATCCTTCCCTACCTTTGTCTGAAGCACATCTGCTCTAGTTCAAATCCAAATGCAGTTCATTTGCCAGAGTTCAGATTAGATCTTTAATTAAGCTTTCATCCCCACTAGCACAGACAACAATGTCAAGTCTGTGGACCCCATGAGAAAATATAGCTTATTCCACTGGCTCCTGTGGTCGGCAACATTGTTAGCATGCTTAAAAGTGGCTGGGCTGTGCTGAGAGTGAATACTGTACCCTAAAGGAAATAATTTCTGGTTTAAATTCTGTTTGAAACATTATTTAAGCCAATTAAAATGTGTCCTTTAGGGATCTTGGCTGAGCTGTCTGCTGTTTGATCTCCAGGGTGCTCTGTGTTGCAGCTCCTTTGCTCTCCCCAGTCTATGCAGAGAGTGGATGGGCATCATGTGAAGGTGATGGGTAATAGTTGCAGTGTTTCAAGGCTGGAGATCTTAAGGTTTTTGCTTGGAGAGAGCAGATAAAAAATATTTCCAGTGGCTCTACACACTAACACCCTCAGAGAAGCAACCTCTGAACTCCCTTTGAGGGACTCCATAGTCACTTCCTTGGGTTTAAGTGCTTGCAGGCACCACAACAGGGTAGTCTTAGCAATGGCTGCCCAAATAGCCTTATTTCCTTCTCCCTCTCTCCTTGTGTTTGGAATCAGTCACGATAATTCTACAACAGCGAAGAGGCAGCAGCATTTAGCAATTCTGTTTTGTCTTTTCCCACATAGATACTGGTTGTCACAGCCTGTTACAGCACCCTGCTCACCATCCACAGAGACTGAACTGATGGCAAAGCAATTTAGATTGTTTTCATCTATGAATAAGCTTTACGTGTTTCATGAAGCATAGAGTTACCTCTCTGAGGTAGCTATTTTCCATTGGAGAACGACATATTTCTCATAATTTTTTAAAAAATTTTGTTTATAGGAGCATTCATTTACTTCAGTGSATCACATCAGATGAACACAAAGACGGCCGTGTCTCATCTGGGGAGCTCTTTCCTTGTCAAGCTGTCCCCTGGGCTCTCCTGCTGCCAGGTAACACTGTCCCCCTCTTTGTAAGCTATCCCTCACCTGATGCAGATCAGGTATTCTTCATGCTCCAAGTATTGCTACTGAGGGCTCTATTTCAATACCAGTGGAAGGACTTACAGACTAATTCTTCAGAAGGACAGAGATGCAGACAACTTTTTACTGCCTTGCTGCCAAATTTTTATACCTGATTATTATTATTATTCTTTCCTAAAGCATCCAGCATATTTAAGGATGCTTAAATGTTTTTGCATACTGTGACAAAGGTATCTGGACAGCAGTAGCAGGGCTGTAACAAATAGACACTCTGTTGTCTGTAGACAGGAAAGTTACATAACCAGTGTTCCATAATAGGAGACCTATGGTTTGAAGTCACTATACACATCAGCTATATTGATGTGACTAGAGAGAATTAGCTGCCATACTCCACACATGTACTAAATTTTAATTCATGATTGAGAAGGATGCTTTTTAAGCTGATCAGTGCAGTACTTCAGAGGTGCCTTGAAATGTTTGGGGTTTTTTTTGTCAAATGTCTTATGGCTCTGCAGAGGAATTCAAAAACAACCAGCCAGGATAGTGGTTGATATGAAAAACTAGGAAGGTACCTGGGAAATATTAATCATGAGGGACAAAAAAAAGAAAAGTATTAGATGAAAAGTGAAAATACAGTTTTATAACTAGAGCGTAGCAATTTTCAATAAACTCTGTATTTTTAAAGCAGAACTTGGAGAAATATATTAAATATGTACAACAACTATTGACTACAACATTCACAGCTGTATTTTTATTTGTTCTTTTGACCACTGAATAAAATGAATAGATACTATACAGTTTTATAAGTTTTTTTCTTCTTTCCTTAGGCTTTTTTTGTTTTATATTCTATAACTTTTCAAAGCTTATGCCATATTGGGGAGAAGTTGTGTAGTTATGATGGGTTTTTTTTTTCTGATACTGTATAATGCCTTCTGATTTAAAAAGTCAGAGAGAAGAAAAGGAAAAAACAGAGAAAGCTTGCCAAAATAATTTTATTGTGTTCAGTGGAAAAAAGAGGCTTTAGAGAAACAAAATAAAATTTCGACTGGTTGCTTAATTTTTCAGACTTAGTGTAGAACAGAAACTGCTAATTCCACTTAAGAAAACTTTTTTCAAAAATAAAAATGTCAGGAAAGATGTAACTGCACTTAGAAGGCCCAACGAGTAGCAGAATTTTATTCCAGCAGGATCTAGGCTTCTTAGATTATATCTCATCTAAGGGACCAGAAACAAGTGCTAGCTTAGCTAAATCTGTTTTACTCGAAACTGTAGCTCACTTGGACTACACACACCCATGAGTTACCAGATCTCAGCTGAATGGTCGCAACTTGCACCTGTGGAGTAGAAGCCTAGTAAACCATTTGAAACTGAGCCTTGCTGTCATGTAATGCACTTTTGCGGTTCTTAATCTCCACATGATTTCTTAGTGTTGTAAAGCATCAGAAATAAAATAGATGCAGGATAAAATCAAACAGAATGCTGCTGCAGGGAACTCGGAAGGCCTGGACCATCCCATCGAAGCCCTGCATGTTGCATTACTCCTGGGACACCCAACAGCCTTTTGGGTATCCACAGTGCATTTGTTCAGACAGTTTCATCTCTCTTTTGTTGACTTTGATGCTGAGTAGATAAGCACCTTTCAGATTCAGATTAATTTGTCTTAGAAACCCTTAAGGCAAACTGGGCACAACTGATACGTGAATCAATGAATTATTCTGGTAAGATCTATTGCAGAGTTTGGTCTGCATTCAAAATAAACACAAATGCAGTGGGGATGCACATATTTTTCTCTAGTTCAAAGTCAAGAAAGAAACAATTTTTATTATAAATATGCATGTATTGAATGTATTTAAAATTCTCAGATTCAACAGAGAGCAAGAGCTAGAGCAAGTTCTTACCTAGCTATATATGTCTGTCAAGAGAGTGTTTTCAAAGACTGGAAACCTGGCTTTCTGCCATATTTTCCCTGCAGACTTTTATTTCTGGGAAAGAGCAAGGAGTAGAGATTGCTCATTAGGATGTGTTATGTTGTCTGCGTATAAATGTGAGATGATGCCCTCTGTTGGATGTCCCACTGAGAGGATAAAAGGATCCACATAAAGAGATCTGTGTTTATTAATAGCTTGACAAGTTCTTTAGGTCCAGTTTTTAAAAAAAAAAGAAATTGAAGTTGAAAGAGAACAGATTTATATTGYGCCCTTCTGATTAATTGAAGCTTAGAAGTAACTTCTTTCTGCAGCTTCTTGTAG
Organism: Amblyornis subalaris; assembly: GCA_018881555.1. NCBI lineage: Eukaryota > Metazoa > Chordata > Aves > Passeriformes > Ptilonorhynchidae > Amblyornis > Amblyornis subalaris. The sequence continues at coordinate 3,377,032 of JACAXG010000047.1, read as the reverse complement.
CTGAGTCTTTTTGTAGATATAACCTAAGAAACATCTTCATTTAGCTCAAGGTTTTGGAGTTGTAGAAGCAAATTTCTAGTCCCAGTTCTCTGTTTATAGGTCTTTAATGGACACAGTAGTCAGTGTATAATAGAACATGCAGACATAGAGAAGGAAGGTAACCTTATTTCCCACATAATGAAAACATAAATTTGTTTAAAAAGCTGTTTCATAAACAAAATTCACCTAAATTGTTTAGAGTGTAGTTCTTCAAACAGCTCATTTTGAAAAGCGTTTGTATACCTGCTGCTTTCTATTTCTTAAGCTTTTTGCTGGGCAGAAAAAAGTTATATGAAAATATTTCAATTTATTAATAAGTATCAAGATTATTTTATATAAGACATGATTTTCATGAGGGGTGGTAAAAAGTAACATTGAGAGACTGAGTCTACCAGCCATGAAGCCAGAGGATATTAAAAAGTAGCAGTGTGTTTTAAGAGGAATATTTCTGAACGACCAATCCAGCTCTTGTTTTACCTTCATGAAGATTCAAGTACTATCAAGGTTTCTGCAGGGAAGTAAGTATACTGCAGTTGAAGAAATTTCAGTCTTTCACTGTGTGAAAAAGCAGGAAAGACTCAGGGGGAAAGAAAAAAATTAGTCTTCGAAAATCTTATTTCTTCCCCTCAGTTCTCAGCTGAATTTTTGCCTGGGTAGTATTAAAAAAAAAAAAAAGAAGAAATTAAATTAATCAGACTTAATCTGTATTGCAGGGGAGTGAACTATGATTCTCACTGTTTTCTGATCTTTTCTGCTTCACAAGAAGCCTCATTCACCTAAAGTCATTGTTTTTTCTTCCCATATATTGGTCAATCCACTTGTTTCAGGAGATGAATAGGTTATTTTAAATATCTGTCTTCAGATTGTATTAATTTATGTTGATTGTGGAAATAAAAGATCACAAGGTTTCTTTCATATGACTGCCCCAATGATTGCACTTCTGAGATTAACATGCCTATGAAACTGTCATATATTCAGCATTTGTGAAGAAAAATAATCTTCAAGAGGTTTCTAAGTGCTTACTAAGATGAAAAGAGTTAAGGGAAGTCATTCAGTCTGCCTCAGTTGATAGATACAGGTTAAAAGTAAATTGTAAAAATAAGTTTTACTTATAAATATGGTTTTGTCTTCGGACATGATACTACTCTTCAACACGCTGTAATTTCAAACATCCCCATCTTTTATGCCAAGTCTGTRTTTACATCTGCCATGTCATTCTTTGTTATAATGTACATATATTACTTGGTACACAATTTGTTGCAGATTGAATGTATAATTTTTTAAAGCTTTTCATTACAAACACTTTTGACAGGTAAGATTTTGGTACCAGTTATCTCAGGATTCCCAGCTTTCTGTCTTTAAGAGGACCGCATTGGATGGAAGTTTGGAAAAACTACGTGACATTTCAGGATCACCTGAGATGAATTGGACTAAAGTGAATATACCTATAGAAAATGCAGCTGAGGAATTACCTTTTCAGGTAATTAGAAATCACATTTATATTGTTTTCAAAAAGTTATTTTATTTTGGCCTGTAAAATTAATTTGCTTTTATGATAAAATATAAAAAGAGAATGTCTATTCTTTAATGCTTGTGTGAAAAAGAATTTAATTTAGCTTTTTCCATAGGTGCATCTATTAAAGAGCATGGCCATTGTTTCAGTACTTTATGCATTAGAATAACTTTTTGTAATAAATACCACGGACCTTAAAAGTTATTTAGTTCCAACCCCCTTTGGCAAGGACACTTTTCACTAGGCCAAATTGCTCAGAGCTCCCTCTAGCCTGACCTTGAACACCTTCAGGGATGGGGCATCCACAATTTCTCTGGCGGGGCAACCTGTTCCAGTGACTCTCCACCCTCACAGTAAAAAATTTCTTCCTAATATCCAATATGAACCCGCTCTTTTTCAGTTTGAACCCACTCCCCTTATCCTGTCACTACATGACCTTTTAAATAGTCCCTCTCCATCTTTCCGGTAGGCTCCCTTCAGGTATTGTAAGGCTGCAATTAGGTCATTCTGAAGCCTTCTCTTTTCCAGGCTGAACAATCCCAATTCTCTCAACCTTTCCTCAAAGGAGAGGTGTTCCTGCCCTCTAATCAAGTTGGTGACCTCCTCTGGACTCATTGCAACAGGTCCTTCCTGTGCTGGGACCCCAGAGGTGGACACAATACACTCTGTGGAGTCTCACAGGGCAGAGCAGAGGGGCAGCATCACTTCCCTTGCCCTGCTGGCCATGCTGCTTTGGATGTGGCCAAGGACATGTTTGGCTTTCTTGGCAGTGAGTGCGCATTGCTGGGTCATGTCCAGCCTCTCATCCACCGGCACCCTCAGGTCCTTCTGGGCAGAGCTTCTCTTGATCTTTTCCTCCTCTAGCCTGTGTTGATACCAGGGGTTGCCCTGACCCAGGAGCAGTGCGGCGCTGCCTCAGACTAGGTGAGTTCTGGTTGTCTTGCCTCGCTTGAGAGTACTCAGCGCCGCCTTCTCCAAGCGCCCTTGCTGGGGAGCTGATAGCTCCTCCTCAGAGGCGAGYGGGGCTTTTAGATGCTGGCCTCCCTGCAACTCTGCCTGCCTGTAAACTCACGGGTGCGCCACCGAAGGTAAAGAATGAGGGAGAGGCTCTTTCCTTGAAGTCCAGAGAGTTTATTCTCCAGGGGGTTCAGAGGGAAAGAAGCCCCGAGCACGACTGTGCACGGGATTTTATACGAGGTACAGGTGGGGCGGGGAAATGGAGTACAACCAATAGGATAGGGACAAAGGGGTGGTAACAGAGGGTATACATCCAATAGGGATACAGGGTAGGCGGGAGTACATACTGGGGACCAACCATGAACCGAGTAACTTGGAAGATTCTGGAACAGGGGGATGTGGCTTCAAACCTCGTCGCCGCCCTCGGATCCGCCTTCTTCTACCCATTGGAGGGCGAGCACTTGATGGGCACCATCCTGCCACAGCCCACGAGGGGGCTGTGCCACCACTACAGAGCAGCACCTTGCACATTGTCTTGTGAGATCTCATGAGATTCCCATGGACCCACTTCTCAAGCTGGTCCAAGTCCCTCTGAATGGCATCCCATCCTTCAGGTGTGTCAATTGGACCACTCAGCTTGGTGTCATCTGCAAACTTGCTGAGGGTGCCCTTGATTTCTTTGTCTATGTCATTAATGAAGATATTGAATAACACTGGTCCAAATACAGATTCCTGAGGGACACCCTGTCACTGATTTTCATCAGGACTTGAGCTGTTGACCACTGCCCTCTGGATGTGACCATGCAACCAATTCTTTATCCACCTAAAAGTCTGCCCATCAAATCCACCTCTCTCCAGTTTGGAGAGAAGGATGTTGTGGGGGCCATGTCAAAGGCTTTACAGAAGTCCAGATAAGTCACAGCCGTAGCCCTTCACTGATGCAGTCACTCCATCACAGAAGGCCACTGGGTTGGTCAGGCAGGACTTGCCCTTAGTGAAGCCATGCTGGCTGTCTCACGTCACCTTCCTGTACTCCAAGTGCCTCAGAATAACTTATAGGAAGAACTGTTCCATGATCTTCCCAAGCACAGAGGTGAGGCTGACAGTGCAGGTACTTCAATTTGCAGCACTGATCACAGAAACAATTAGCAGTTTTCAAGTTTCATTTTATTGTTATATACTCTCAGGCTACACTTTGCTTGAACTTAGAATGGACCTGTTAGGGAAGTCAGCAACTCAAATATAAGGATTCAGCAAAGAATATTTCAGTTTTGTTCTTTTCATTTCACATCTCACCTATAAAATGATCAAAAAGAAAGGACATTATTGGTACTTTATTAATTACTTTACTCCCTTTTAAGATCTCCTGGACATTTCCTTGTATTTACAATTGCATCCTTACAATCCCTACATTTACTGTACCACGTCGTTAACTTCAGCAGGCATAGTATAGATTAACATAATTAAATGGTGGTGTAAATCATCATATTTGGTAACCCTGAATAGCTAATTTAAGAAGATATATAATTTTTAGCTGTTCTAGCAGGAAGACCATTCATGCAATAGTGATGACTTTTACGAGTTTTGATGGAAGCAAGATCATCTGGGTTGCATAACTTTCCCTAGGTAAAGGTAGGTATCACTTTGACAGTTGAGGAGCAAATTTCTGACTTGATCAAATCTCAGTTGTAGTTTTCTGGCCTGGTGTTCAGAGTTGGTTGTAGGCAGTATTTAGTTCCTGTGCAGTGTCATAAACTATAAAGGAATATATATGCATGTGTGTGTGTGTGCATTTTTATCATGTCACCTGTAATGAACTAACTTATTTTTTTGTCTTTACAGATTATTTTACGAGGTACTATTCTGACAACAAATGCTACTGTTGCTATTGACGATATCAGTGTTACAGAGCAATGTGTAGTTGTGAACAGATCGCTTCCAGGCGTCAGCCAGGAAAGTGAAGGCAAGTTTTGAGGTTTTCACTACATTTTCCCCAGTGTCTCATGTATAACTGCTTTGACTGACAACTCGAGGCTACCTTTAATAAAGTAGAGGATAATCTGAGAAAAAAAGTCCATATGCTGTTATCAATCTTCTCCCTGAAAGCGTTCTAGGCTGTGTTGGAGGGGTCTTTGAGCTTGCCCATGGCAGAGGAGTTGAAACTAGATGATCTTTGAGGTCCTTCCCAATACAAACCATTCAATGATTCTATGATTCTATAATGAAGGCTTTCATCCTTGTGTTGCACACTAGCTGCTATAAGTAGTTTGCACTAATTCTGCAAAGAAAGCTCTGGTGGGAATTCCCAAATACCACTTTCTATGTAGCTGCTCACATTCGCGTTTGGATGCAGAGGCAGAAGCAAAGCATCTTATACCTTCCACAGAAGAGCAAATTCCACTGCTTTACCTTTAGGGCAAGAAGCTTCTCCCATCATTACTGCTGAATATCCGACATAAAATAAGTGCCCACCAAACTCGTCTGTGTACTCACACTCTTTAGCGTTGAAGTGCCAATGGATGGAAATTTAAAATAACATAACCTTCCATCAGACTGCTGCTTCTGGTCCTCTTGATGCTAATAGATACGTTTCAAAAATGGTGGGCATGTATGCAGTCAGGGTAAGGTTGATAAGTTATAGTCATCAGGTATCTGAATTTAATACCAAAAATTTTAAAGGCATAATAGAAACACAGTGTTGTGTTTTTAAGGCTTCTCTGATCCCTATATACAGCTGGGTTGATGGTAGCTAGGTATTTAAATAAACAATTAATTTGCTTTAATTGTTTTCCCTACAACTCCCCCATTTACTCATTAATCACAAAGATATTGTTTTTAAAAAGGAGTGCTTTTTTATTAAAAAAAGCCCCGTCTGGATAGAAATATGAGTATTTTAAAAAGTTAAAAAAGATGAAAAGCTGTGCATCATTCCTCTCACTCAATATGTGTGTTTTTACTTACCTGTCGTTTTCTGATTTTTAAGGGGAAACAGAATTTGCAGATGCTAGTGATTCATCTTTTTACTGTCCAGCGGGATTTTTTTCATGTGGGGATGGACAATGTATTTCATCTGACAAATTTTGTGATTTTAAGCCTGACTGCCCAAATAGCCATGATGAAGCCAAGTGCYGTAAGTGAAAATTTAAAAATCTGTGTTGTTAAGCTCCTGTGACTGTTTCTTTGTCCTATTTGCAATGCTTTCATGACTTCATAGATCTTGCAATTTAATTAAAAGCTCTTGAGAAATAGTTACTTCACTTTGATTTTGTTCTGTGATTTTTTTCCCTTTTATTTTCTGTAGCAACTACTTCCCTCTCAGCATTAAAACCAGAAAAAAAGGTTTTGATTAATTATTTAGTAGAAGCTGATGCTGAGAATATAGTATTTTATTTTATAATTCTAATGCATTGGTCACAGACTCGCAAACTGTATGTTTTATATACTTACTTTTGATGTGAATTTGCCACAGCTGTCCCAGATACCACAAGCATGACGCCAGATATAACTTGAGTCAGCATTTTCTGTCTATGTGTGCTGCGATTCCTGTCAAGGCCACATGCTTGGGCTTTCCCCATGTGAAAACAAACACATGGGAAAGCAGAGGGAGGTGATGCATCTCGGAGTCCCTCTCCACTGTACAGTCAGCCGGGAGCTTGGAAATGTTTCAGGGTCTCTAATATGTAGCTTCAAAAGTCTTTTTGATTCATTCAGTTGCCTGCTTTGCATAAGAAATCACAGTTGTACTTTGGACTTTTGAAAATGAGTCTCTTGCTTTGAACTATCAACTTTGCTATAGAACTCGTGATGCATTTTCAAAAGGAGTTGCCATGAGCAGTACTTACTACAAGTTTTCTTTTAAAAAATAGAGCATGATGCTTTCTAGAACTCATACAAATGACAGGCATATTGTAGACAATATCCTCAAATTATTTTCTGTGCCATGTTTGAATCAAAAAGTATAAACTTCTTCAGAGATGCTAATATAATCCAAATTCACTGCTTATTATTTTATGGGATTTATTTGGAGATTTGAGAGTTGTTGCTCAGATAAAGAAAAATCTATTTGACCAATACCAGGTAAAAGGAATAATTATGGCTTCTTTTTGTATTAATGCCATTGCTCTACAATTTTAGTATTGAATCTTTCTCAACTAGAGCACTAGTATTGAGGGGTTTAGGTCTTTAGAAGGATTTTTATCCAAAATATAAAGAGCTTTGAGGTATAAAACTGCATTTTTAAAAATTAGATAACAGTTTGCTTAGCTAAAATCAGAAGTAACTATTAAATGTTCACTAAACAGAATATGTTTCCTCTTGTGGGCTAAAGAAAATTCTGATGTTACTGTAGCACATTGAGGTTGGAAGGGATATCTGAAGATGACTGTTGAGGTCCGGTTAGTAAAATAATTTAGAAATTTCTCTGCCCAAATTAAGGTGCAAACGAGACCGTATGCCAGTGTCAATAATATGGATTTTATTTGATAGTAGATAAGAGAGAGAGAGAGGTAAAAAGGAAGAGAAAGAAGTAGAAAAAAGAGGTGAGGGGACAGAAAGAGACAGAGTAAAGAAAATATCACCATTCCATGGATCCCAATCGATGTTCCGTTGATCTTCTCCATCTTCATGGTGGTGAAGGTCCCCTCAAAAATGTAGAATTCCATGGGTTAATATATGTTTAGGGTGGGTAGGGAAGTCCAGGCCCTGAGGTGGGGCAAGTTTGCCATTGTCTTTTGCAGCAGACTTTGGATCTGTTGCATCGCTTTGCATCACATGCAGTCCTGTTGTGCAAGGCCTCAGGAATGACTCTGGGGGGCACTTTGGGAGGTCTGTAGTGGATTAAGACACCCCCTCAGCTACCTCTCACGTGAATGTCCCAGGGTTGTGGTATTCCTGGGGTTTGGGGTTCCATAGCCAGTTTGCGTAAGTGAGGATGGGTTCACTGCCTCTGAGCAGAGGTTACGATGCATCCAAACCTGCTCCCCCCACCTCGGCTGCGGGTGAAATCTGTGGAAACCTGCTCCCAGCACATGGGTCTGTGGGCTGGGGGTGAAATCTGTGGAAACCTGCTCCCAGCACATGGGTCTGTGGGCTATGGCCTTCCCCACTCCCAGCCAGGGATGATTCTCAGCAGCGTTGCTGGGTTGTTTCCCATTCTTTTCTTCCAGCCTTGTTTTACTTCTCCACAGGCCTGAGATGATTGAATCATGGGTTTCCCTTTATCTGATCTCAGCACCTTAACTCAGTCCAAAGTTCCAATCAGGCGTCTTCGGGGGGAGTTTCTTTGGTTGCAGCTTCTTTATACAGTTTTTGTTATAATGAGCAAAACTTTATACCAATGTTTGAAGCATGAAGTATTTCAGTCTCTGACAATCACTAAGCAGTTAAACCCCACACTGTTCAGAGCAGGGCCATCAGAGCAGAATGCCCAGAGCCTGACACAGTTGGGTTTTAATATCTATGAAGATGGAGACTCCCAGCTAGTTGGGACAACCTGTTCCAGTGTGATCACCCTTACAGTAAAACAAGTACCTCTTTCACTGGGCACTACTGAGAAGAGTTTTTATTGCGTTTTCCCCTCCTTGCCCATGTTACTCATATTAAAACTCTTATAACACTCCATCAATTTTTGTATTTACTTTGTGTTTTTCCTACTTTACTTGTGCTTACACACCTTATGCAGCATTGGGTTATGACAGTCTGGATTGTTCTCCCATTATCCTTTTTAAACTCAGGTACTGAGTATTTGTTCTCTGACAAAATAATAACATTTCCAAATCAATAGTTTAATTAAAAACATTCTAAGTAGTTTTAGCTGCATGCTAAATCTGGACGGGGATAGCAGCAAACTGGTAGCTTTTAATCAAGAAAATTAAGATCTACTGGGTTTTGTGGCCATTTATATTTCCTTTTAACTATTTAACCTGTTTCCATTTCAACATTATGCCTTTAGGTGAAGACAAATGCCCAGCTAGGTGTTTAACCAGTCCTAGACTAGCCTTAATTACAAGTTGTCTATATGGCATCTGATTTTCTCTTTCTTTTTCCTCTAAATATACGACTGAAGAAACTTCTATTATAGCCAAGTCTCGTTTGTCCAGACAATACATTAACAATGCCATGCTAAAGGTTAAACTTTGGAACCATTATATTTATAGTGATCTTTGCTCTAAGTGTATTGCTGACTTATAAATCATTGTTACAGCTGAGCTGGCTCAGTGTGTGCTAGCACTTCAGCTTGTAATGTGGGAAGTAGAATGTAGGTACACAAAGGGTCCTCAAAGCAGTTTGGCAAGTTGACTCTTTCCAAGCAATAAACTTACCTTTCAGGACATTACTCTGGTAGTCTACAGCACTAGAATAGCTCTTATAATTCTTCTCAAATAGTATTTCATCATCTTCATGCTTATGTAGCACACCATTACTTTCTGTATTTTGTTTGCATATTCTTGCACTCGGATGCAAGCATTTCATATTTCTCAGACACTTTTACTGATTTCTGTACTTGGCTAAGCACAGATTTTTGTTCACTTCACCTTTTCCAACTACATTGTTCCTTTCATCAATATTAACATTTTTTTTCATGCTGTTCCATCTAATAATGATTGTATGCATCTTAACCTTGTTAATGGTTTTCCTCTTTGTATGAGAACCAGGCAAGGATGTTACATGGGCTTAAATGTCTTTCAAAATACGTTTCATTTAAATCTTATTATCTTAAATTCCAGCAAGATGATTTCCTTATATGCTTGGGTCCACGAAGTCCACTGAATAAGCAGGGTGTCCGTACAATTTTCTTATCTCACTACATCAATCCTTGAGACCTCTCTTGATTTTCACTGCCACTGAAATGAGTACCTCTTTTTCTGTCAGGCGTGGAAGAATTGATTTGAAGATTTTGATTTTCTGGACTGCCTTTTTTACCTAAAAGTAGATTTCCAAGCACCCAGTTTTTGCAAGAAACTGTCTGTTAACTTATTTTCATATACAAGACTGTCAGTGAATTTGTATTCTCTACATTGGTCCTTTGGTCTTAGAGCCACATTCATGTTCTTGATGAGATTATTCCTTCTTCCAGGTTTCTTAGTTGCATTTTACAAAAATACATGTCTTGGACTGAATAAATGATTCAAATTTATTCAAATTAGTTCTGGGACAAAAAATAAATATGTGCCATCAAATAATTTTTTTCTTGCGTGCTGCTGCCCCTGACTATTAGATCACAGCTTTTCTTCTACAGATGAAGAATTTACTATGGCCATAAAGCTTTTATACTTGACTTCCAAGCATTAAAGCAGGAGAAAAGCGACAGCCTTTTTCAAACTGCAGATTTACAGCAGTGACTTAACATACCTATCACATTGTGTGGTTGTGCTCTGGAAGATGAATGTGCAGCATGAGTTCTGGGGTCCACATCCCATGCATTTGGTGGAGTCTAAGTGCTCACTTTTCCACTCCGAGAGTGATGATGATGGAATAGGAATAAGAACAGGTTGGAAAGCAATTAGGTAACATGAATGTATTCTTGATAATCTGACCTTTGCTGATTTCTCCCTTATGCTCTGTCTTTTGTGTCTGCTTTTTTTTGTCCGTCTACTTATGGTCTTGATTGTCAGGAATAACTATATATGTTTAAAAATAAAATAAATAAGAAATAATTTACATTTGGATAAAAATATAGCATATTTTCACAGGTTTATTCATACTCACTGCTTTGATGTGCTCTAACATGACCTCATGCATGCTCACTGATGCTTCAAGGTGTACCTGTTGCAGCACTGACATCCACAGCCATAGATACTTTGAGGTGTCCTTTCTCCAGYGTGGATTTACCCTCCAGAGTTGCACCTGCTGCAGCACAGACATAACCCTGGCCGCAGGAGTTTCGAGATGCACCTGCTCTGGCATGGGCTTATTCTCAGCCATAGACACTCCAGCGTGTCCCGATCTCATGTGGCCTCATCCGCAGGTCACAGTTCCTTTGACTTGAGTTCAGACTAGAGCTCCAGCCTGTTCCTTCCAGTACAATAGCAGCAATGACCTGGCCATCTGCCAGCAGGCATATCACCTGTGTTCTTATCAAAATGCTCCCAGGCACAGTAGAGTAAGGTGATAAGCAGTGCAGCAATTAGTGAAAGCAAAAAGCAGCCACTAACGAGCACTAGGCTCTAATAAACAGTCAGGAAAGCAGGCCCCATGGCAAGCACAGGAGTGTGCCAATTAATATCTAAAAATCAATAACAGCTATAAATTTGATCGAAAACATTCCAATCAAACTTGTCATTATTTCAAACCCTTCAAGCACCATGTGCCAGAAAGGACTGCCATGGTTGAACCCCAGCTGGCAGCTCAGCCCCACATAGCTGCTCACGCACTCCCCTGGTGGGATGGGGGGAGAATCAGATGGTAAAAGTGAGAAAACTCGTGGGTTGAGATAAGGACAGGGAAAGCAAAAGCCATTCACAGAAGCAAAGCAAAACAAGGAATTCACTCACCACTTCCTATGGGCAGGCACGTCTTCAGCCACCCCCAGGAGAACAGGGCCCCACTACACATTACGGTGATTTGGGAAGATCAACACCATCACTTGGAACATACCTCACTAGTTTATTGCTGAGCATGACACCACGTGATAGAGGCTATCCCTTTGGTAAATTGGGGTCAGCTGTCCTGGCTGTGTCTCTTCTCAGCTTTTTGTGGGGCAAGAACTCCTCCTCGCTGGTGGGGCAGTGTGAGGAGCAGGAAAAGCCTCGACTGTATATAAGCGCTGCTCAGCAATAATTAAAACACCCCTGAATAATCAACACTGTTTCCAGCACAAATCCCAAATACAGCCTCATATTACCTATTGTGAAAAAAATTAACTACACCCCAGCCCAAAACAGCACATATTAATAAAACATGGTATTGTTTTGTATTTATGTCTAAATGAAAGATGCATTTAATAGTTGTTATTTCTATGGTGTACAATTTAGAGCAGGACAAGCATGGTAAGGCTAGCCTTAAATTAAGTAATTCCTAAACTGGACATAATCTATATGTTTGTACAGAGTTTTATGCATCTTAATTTGAGTTAGAAGACAAGTAAAGAGAAGGATACACATGTTGTTTCTTAAAACCTACTTTGGTGGTGTAACTGTTTAATGATAAATATTATTTGGTTTCTAATGGCTACCTTTGTATAAGCAATAAAAATCTCCATAGTATTATAAGAAACAATCCCTATATTTCCCATTACTAATCTCTGCAAAGCATAAATATTCTGCTGTAATTATACAGTAACTCTTCCTAAATCTCATTTTTAGAGTCAAATCTTGCATACCAAAATGTCTGTCTCATATGCTTGCTACTCCATTTCAGCCAGTAATTTTTCAGTCAGTAATTTTTAAAGGTGAGACCAGAAACAACAGCCAGATCAGAAAGACGGTGTTAAGTTCAAGGAGTGAAAAGATTGTCAGATAAGGGATCAGAGAAGAGCAGTTGTGTAATAGGTAAAACAGGAAATAGGCTGTGGAAAAGAAGAGCATTGAAAAAAGAGCAAGGGCATTTTTCTGACAGAGACCACACACACTTTCAGAATTTCTATAGAACCCAGAAGTCATGAGTCTAACTTGTCTACTTCTTTCAGCAGTTTTCTACATAGTATTTTTTGAGCAAAATGTGTGTCTCATTGCATAGTTATTCCTATTTCGTTCCTAGCAAATTATGCACCGTGACAACAAATGTTTCATGAGCTTCAGTGTCAGAGAAAACAGGGTGAATAACAAGATGATCTGAATAGTGACCATTAGATCTTGGTTTTGTACAGTTCAGTAAAAACAGGAACTTTCCTTTCAGTTTTATATAATTTTTTTTAGAATTTTATTCCCCCCTGTAAAAATCTCAGTCTTTGCAAGTCCTACAGCTAAGTTAGGAGACATGTTGATGTTAGTTGTTAGACAGTTAGTCATTTAAAAAGTAGGTGCACAGTGAAATCACTGGATTTATTTATAGCAAAATCTTTTTACTCTGCATATTTTGCCTTCCTTACAGGCAGAGCTACTTCTCATTTCACAAGTGATATACACTCTGTGTTATGTACAAGTCATGTTTGTCCATTACTAAAAAGCCCACATGACTGAAATCACAAATAGGTCTGTTGCAATTCATGGCTATTGAAGTGGATTTTCCAACAGAATTTAGGAAAAGAAGATATTCTGGAGTTTTTTGTTTCCTGTAGCCATCTGTGGAGGAGACTACCATATCTATTTGTCCTAAACCTTATGTTTAAGTGTGTATTTTTTTTTATTTGGCTGGGGTTTTTTGTTTGTTTGGGGTTTGAGTTTTTTTCTGGTTGGTTTTTTTGGTCGTTGTTTTGTTTTCTTTTGTTTTTCAGAATTGTAGCAGGCAATATTTGGAGATGGAAAGTGAGGGAAGGGGGAACTCTGCCTTGTATTTTGTAAAGATAAAACTTCTTTGATCTTCAAATAGTGACTTGCTTTTTATCTTTTTTTTTGTTTGTTTGTTCCACTTAGCATTGCTTCTTGCTGATGAACTTTTGCAGTAACCTTTTCATTGGTCTCTACTAGGTTTGTCACTGTAGAAATTAAGCCAATGCACCTACAAAGTACGGTGTTATTTGACTGAATGTACATAATGAAATGAGTAAATAGTAGCTGGTACAGAAAACATAAAGATGAGAAGGCACATGTAACACTTTTCAGTGTGTTTATATTAAAAAGGGAGTTAAAATAGTCTACTAGGATGACTGTGTCCAGAGTTAAACTGGTTCCTAGATTTGATGATAGTTTTATTTATGCCATCTGGAAATAAGTTTCTAAATTTATCTAAAAATTACTGATTAAGAAAATTGTTTAATGTTTATTGGCATACTGAAGCCTTTAAAAACAGCTTTTAAGTAAAAGAAAATATTGTAAGCCAGTAATGATGAGGATATCTCTTCACCTGGATTTTTTTATTTATGGTTCATTCTGTATAAACTTACATGGGCTGAAAGATAAGGAGAGATTTTGGGGGTTGTAGAGACTTACGAACTTCCATTCTTGAAGACATTCTTTTAAAACCATTTGGTTTTAAAATACTGTTTTGAGTAGGACTCTATTAAATTCCTGGTAGGCATCACTCAGCTAACAGAGAAGCTACACATCTGATTTGTGAAGGCCTTTGAATAAAGTTCCTCAAAACAGAAAAGGACAAAGCACTTCGAATAAGAACCCAAAATCAGAAAGAAATCTAGAGTTTTGTGGTAACCAGTCAGCTCAGAGAAAACTAAACCTGCTGAAGACATAAAGGCAGCTTTCTCAAAGCATCAACAAAGCCAACCACTCTCATATGCTATGCTCACAGTATCACTGATTCCTTCTTATTTACTGAGGGAGCTTGTTAAAAAAGATGCTAAAAGGCGCAGCAAAGAAAAAGTGTATCCATACAGGTGGCATGGATATGACTAGAAGTTAAAAAGCATCAAACAAATAGTTGAAGTCTTTTCTAAATAAAAAAAAGTAGAAAAGGTGACAAATTTTGGTAGGTTAAATGTAAAAACACAGTAAGGATGACAAAACAAGTTTAAGAAACACTAGCAATAAATTCATCAAACACATGAGGAGAAGGCAGCCTGGCAGAGTCCATAGGCTCGCGTGATGATCAGAGTATAAAGAGAGCATGTGAAAAAAGAAATAGGAGAAAAGCAAAAACTAAAGTCTTAGGAGAGAAGGCAGATTGGTTTGTGTGAATTCACTGTGAGAGAAAGTACAAAAGTACCCAAGCAACAGCCTTTTTTTCTGAACAATCTGTCTGAAATGGAAGTGCCAGTCAAAGAAGTTATGGGACAAGACAATTAGGTAATTGAAGCGTTATCAAGCATCAAGATCCAAGTGCATTTCACCCAGGCTCTACCAGTTTGCTCTATTCTTTTATTTTCCCTAGGTGTTAAATAGTTGGTTTGAGATTTAGTTGAAGGTTTCAGGGTTATTTTATTTCAGTGTACTCATCCATGCTTAAGCTAAATGGTCTGGTGAATCCTTTCTTTCGTGTTTTGTCTGTGTTACAAGTTACAGATGCAAGAAGTCTGGGCTCAGACTTAACAGTTTTATCTTGTTTATTCGGCTCATTTGGTGTAACCATCTGTGTCCAAGGTCTGTCATATTCTTTGTTGCAGTTCTCCTGGGAATATGGGATGGTTTCTTCTATCGAGTAAAAAGCAGATCAAAAATAGCTGTACATATTCCTTTTTCATTATGTTCTCTCAGGGGATTTTCAGTCATTTCTCTCATGCCTATGTCTTTGAATATTTGCAGATATATTTTGTCTCCATTTTATTCTATCAAAACATTCTGTCAAAAAATTTCTTCCTTCTGTTTTTCAGTCACATCTGATTTATGTCATTTTATTGTTGACATTTCTGACCCACATATACCATATGTGTAGCAAACTTAGATTTTCTTTGATCTCTTAAACATTATTTGTTCTCCCACATTTGTGGAATTTTTTTTTTTGAAGCTAACTGCGAATTTCTAAGTGCTTCACTTAATAATTCACAAAACCTTGTCTTTTTAGAAGCCATAGCCAAAAATACCGCTRATTTGCCTTATTAGTAATTTTTCATGCTCTCTAAAAAACTGTATAACAAAGTTTTTAAAGAGGAAAACAAAACAAAATAAAACCCAAAAAATAAGAAATCATCCCATATTTTCCATAAATAAACACGATGTAGTCTTATTCTCCAGGAAAATTCATATGATTCTGATATATGCATATTCATCATAGTATGACCATACCATAATATGAACACTGAAAGTTGTGATAAGAGCTATAAAATAGTGGTAGAATTCTGACAGTCATATCTGAATATTTGCTTTATTTATTCTATGGATATAATTAATAAATTATTGCTTAAAATCTTTAAATAATTTTCTTAATGTTTTCCATTAAAAGCCTGTTATATTTGCTGGACTAAAAGTTATGATTGTGTGATTTAATGAAGACTTTTTATAAGATGCAGAAGAGGAAAACCTGATAAACAGAAGACATTCTTTACTGTGGGAGTGGTGAGTCACTGGAACAGGTTCCCCAGAATAGCTGTGGATGCCCCATCCCTGGAAGTGTTCAAGGCCAGGATGGATAGGGCTCTGAGCAACCTGGTCTAGTGGGAGGTGTCCCTGCCTATGGCAGGGGCGTTGGAACTAGATCTTTAAGGTCCCTTCCAACCCAGACCATTCCATGTTTCTATGTTTCTTCATTATAACATAATCAATATTAGTCAATTTACATTCATTAATACATGACATGCTTCCACGCCTTTTTTCCCCTTTATTTGTAATATACACATTAACTAAAATACCACTGCTCTTTTAATTGAAGAAGTGAAGAATGCAGCTGAATGTGTTTTTCAGATCTTTCTCACTTCAGTAGTTTGTGTTTCAGGGATTACCAATATCATAGTGTCTCAGTACTGCCTGATATTTAACTTAATGCCTATTAAGAACAGAGGAAGGATTTGTTATCGTTAGCATACTTGCAGACATTCAGGAAAAAAGGATTTAATTTCTGGCTCCAACAACACAGATCTTGCAGGTTTGTTACATCTTTGTGTGCCCAATGTTCTTGCTCTGTACCAGGAGGACTGTGAGGTCTGTTTTCTCTTAGGCTGAAGCACCCTAAGAGAGAAGGAGCTGTTTCACTGACTACATTGCACACAGCGATGGCTTGGTTGTTCCCGTGAGACTGCTCTTTTACCGCACTGTTACTAAACAAATAAATTCATACCAATTTGGTATGAAGCCACACTTTTCCTCTCCGTGTCCCTTTCCTGSATTTATTTCTAGAATATTTGTGACGTATTAGAAACGTTTTATTTACTTTTCATACTGAAAAGCTTGTTCAGTAATGTCATATATAGAAATGACATGTCTCGTTCTTTATTCCAGCTGCGGTATGTGACTTTGAAAGAGGGAGCTGTGGATGGATTGAAGCTGTAAATGGAGATGAATTCGACTGGGTAAGAAGTTCCAGCAGTGCTCTTCCACCCGCATTTCAGCAGCAAGCTCCTCCACAGGATCACACCTACAACAAACCTGAAGGTAAGACAAGCCAGGCCTAGAAACAGAGAAGTGGAATAGATAAACCTGGTCTTTAACCAGATTTTAAGTGGAGACCGTGAATGGTTTAAAAGCCTTTAGAAACCCTTTATTTCTTCAGCCTGAAAAGTTGTTTTCTGTTTTATTTTAACAGGTCATTTTATGTTCATTCTGAAGAACAGCAGCAGCATTTCACAAAGAGCTCGTCTACGAAGCCCAAAGTTCAGGCAAACTGGATCAAATTGCACCCTGTCCTTTTGGTATGAAATAATTCAATTTAAAATTCCTGGATCATCTCACATTGCTTCTCTTGGACTGAAATTAAAGTTATAGTTTGAAGCAGATAAAACTTTCTCTGCAGTATTTATATAATTTTATTCTGTTAGCATATAGTCTTCATTGTGAATAATTTGCAAAAAAACGATGGGGCACTTGGAGAATAGAACTGAAACATGGCATAACTTTGCTGTCAGGCTCTGAGCAAAATTATGGTAAAGGATTGTGCCTGCATATACATGGGCAAATACCACAGTCTTTTTGCTAACAATTCTTTGGTTAAGTAAATTTGAAAATGTGGAATTTTTTTCAAGAAAACGAAACCATTGAAAAACCTGAGTCACCTATAGTACCCCAAATTAGATTTTATCATTTTTAAGCGAAAGCTCCAGCATGAGAATTTGTTCTTTGCTTCCGCTTCTTTTTTTATATACACAGCAAAAAAMCCCCACAGCAAATAATCAACAATCAAACCCAAACAAACACTTTCAGTAATTTTCTTGTCTCAGTCTTTGTGCCAGCGTGTCAAAGATGGACAGAAAAAATTTAACTGTAATAGTTTGTTTACTAAGGCCAAATTGGTGCTACTGTTTAAATAATGGTTTGGCCTGACCTTGATGTTATTAAGAGCTGTTTGTCTCAGTAATGTCAAATACATCTGCCATAGGAAGAGGAAATGTCTTTTTATCCAAGGCTCATGACTTGGAGTACAGGTCTGGAAATTACAAGTTGTTCCTTGTATTGCTGCTTCTGTTCCCAGTTTTGTTGTACAATTGCCAACATAGGTATTTATTATTTTTAACTGCTGTAGAAGGCAGTATATTAACAAAAACTGACATGGATAGAAGGTGTACTTTTGCATTCAGTAAGTGTTCTGTTTCTCCTTCTTGAAACTTTACAATCATGTACTGAATCAAATTTATAAAAAGACTTATTATACATCTGAGTGAGCAGTGTTTATTGCTTAATACGAAAACAAATGTGTCTCTTCAGTTATGTGCTTTAATTTAATGAAGTATGCTTCTTCTCTCAAAATCTTCAATTCTTGAAATGAGGCCTAGAATGACAGAGCAGCCTATCCTACTATCATTCAGGAAATGGATTGAGTTACAGGTAAACCGGAAATAGGCCCTGTAGACTTCCTATATATCACAGAGATATAACAGAAAACATACTGGTCATTGTAACTGATGTGGTCCAACTTTATCATTTCCCCAATTCACGTTCTTTTTTTATCATTTTAGGTATTACAATTATGGACAGTCTGTTGGGGCAGCAGAGCTGCAATTGCTTGTGGATGGGCTGAAACAGCCTACTGTCCTTTGGAGGACGTATTACAATGAAGGAAATCGATGGTTGAAGGCAGTCATTCAGCTGGGACGCCTCCCACATCCTTTCCAATTTTCACTTGATAAAATCAGTCTGGGTTTTTATGAGGGCGTCTCAGCAATTGATGATATTAGATTTGAAAACTGTGCTCTCCCGCCTCCAGCATTAAGTTGTGAAGGTCCAAATCGCTTCTGGTGCAGAGACACAAAAGCATGTATTGACAGTTTATTGGTCTGTGATCTTGTGGATAACTGTGGGGATGGATCGGATGAAGAGAACTGCAGTAAGTACCTTCCACTATTGCTTACTTACATCACACAAAAATTGACTAGCCAATTCATCCCTGAAATGAAAGAGCACAGAATTGTTACAACCAGTAATGAGTCCACTGAATATATTTAGTGATGAAACAGAATGATAATTTTAAATTTAAATGCATATGATGAGTTACAACTGAGYGTAAATGGAATTCAATTTCCTTTATCCAAAGCAGTTGTATTTCTTTAACTTGTGTAAACCACAAACATTCACCACAAGTTTATTTTAAAAGAGAGAATTTACAGTCTGCCAATTGTTTTGGGTCAACGTGTTTGATTTTACTGATGGAAGTACAGTGTAAGACGTACTGATGGACTGAAAGGAGTGTATGTCGTAGCTCTTCTTAGCACCCATACTCTTCCTATTAAAAAAAATGTTAAAATATCTGTACCAAAGATAGGAGTCATGCTGGACATATTTGTCCCTTTCAAAGAAAGAACTTGTAAGTACTGAAGAAAGCTATGAGTCATTCACAATTTTGACATTCACCTTGCAGTGCTGAAGGGTGCTGTTGATGGTTTTTCCCCTGGAGCATGCATTCATCAATTTTAAGAACTCAAGAGCATTAATATAAAATAAAATTAACTAGCAGTTGCTTTATCACATCCTGAGGTAACTAAATTATGCAAATCACAATCAGTTTGAGAAACAGGGGGCACCTTACGTGCTTGCGGGGGTGTCAGTCTGCAGTAATATTTGCTGAATATCAACTTAAAACTCCTCTGAATTTAAAAGGAAGTGAAAGCTTTCCTGCCTTAGTTTTTCTACTTATGGAATGTCTATCTTCTTTATAACCCATTTTCAGGTCTACAATAAGATATGAGTTGCAGTTTTAAACATCGTTAAAAGTAACAGCTTAATTAAAAAAAGTTAAAAATTGGCTATAATGTCAGTTACTTCTTACGAAAAGCAGATGCAAAGTTGGAATGCAAGTTCACCACTGACACATCTCATTGTTTCACATTAGAAGTAGTCAATTTATTTTGCCTTGGTGTCAAATAAAAAAGCACAGTTGTATTATAAACTCCTCTCTTCAATTTAGCCTTGATAAAGCTATCATGCTAATATTATTGAGGATAATAAAGACCTAAACCACAACGTGTTTTTGGGACTATATCTGTCATGCAAAAGTACATTAGATCACTTATTACACATACCTACAAGACTGTATGGTGTGCTTTATTTCATCCAATTAACCTCAATTTTAACTCCTTTGACCTGCTCACTTTCAGTTAAAGAACTTTACATTCTTTAGTTGTAACAATACATAAAATTAATAACGTGGATAATTTTTTTCAGAGTTCTGTTTATTCAATAAATTAAGTATAGTTTGACAGATATATATTGAAAGAGAATGTTGAAAATAATTTTTTTTACATACAGACAGGTGTATATCTATCCTTTAGAGGGAAATGTTTTCAAGGAGAAGAAGATATGCATTTTTTTCTGTATATTAGAAAGATATTTTTCACAAGGATAAAAAAATTGTATTAAAACACTCTTCCCTTTTGATGCTGCTTTTTTTTTTTGACAGTCTGTTCTGTTTACCTTTCAGACCCTAACCTACAGTGTAACTTTGAAAATGGGCTGTGCAATTGGGAGCAGGATGTAGAGGATGACTTTGACTGGATCAGAATACAGGGTCCAACCCCCACAGTTAATACAGGCCCATTAAAGGATCACACGACAGGCACAGCCAGAGGACACTACCTTTACCTGGAATCCTCTGAGCCACGCAAATTCCGAGAAAAAGCAGTTTTGCTTAGTCCTCTCTTCAACCCTTCTGGCAATGGAACCTGTGTTTTCCGCTTTCATTATCATATGTTTGGAAAAGAGGTTTACAAGCTGTCAGTCCTCCAAAGAACTGTGAGTAATACTAACGGATGGCTGTTGTGGTACAAGTTCGGAAATCAAGGAAACAGATGGATCAGACAGACACTCCACATCAGCGGTTCTAGGCCATTTCAGGTATGATCCTTCTAAGCTGTAAAGTGCTTATTTGCTGTATCGTAAAACACTGAGAGTACATAAATGACTGCACAATCTCAAAGCAATTTGTAACTGATCAATTTTGCTTCAGAATACGTTTGTAGAGTTTTTTGAGGAAATACGTCAAATATTTTTGTTCTTGTTGTTACATTCACTTTTTTGCCTAAACCACTTAATTTTAATGGTTTTGAACATTATTGAAAATAGATACTACTTTTGTTTTTCAAGGATTTGGTGAAAAAATCTTATCCAAATCTACTACAAAATAACTTGATTCATTAACGTAAAGACTGTTAAAAAGAATATCYGCTGCTCTGCCTTACTTTTCAAGAGTTACAAATTAATCTTTAATTATGTAATGCCAGAAAAATATCAATTCAAAATATTTGGCTGCCGGGCTAGACAAAGAGTCAAAAATCATTTGGAGAAAGACATGATTGTAATAAGTTAAAACTATAAATCTTGACTTATTTTCTCACCTTTTAAACATTGTATATATTATTTATCATTCACTACATGTGATCTGTTTATTCCAGTTAGGATATTCTGCAGGGTTATTAGAGGAGACATTAGTTCACTTGATTGTCAACTGGTCATAAAATTAGCTTAACACTGTAAGTTAAGTGCTATAAATAACCATATTATAAAAAGAAAGATCTTCCACCTTCCTTTTAAATCTGATATAATGCAATATTTTCTTTAGGTTGTTCATATTTATTTCCAAAACCACTATTTTTAAGTAGAGAGAAGTTCTATCCTCTTTGGAAGAAAAGACATTAATATTACCGTGGATGCAAAGAGGCTCCTGCAAAGAGAGTGTTTGTTTTCTGTCAAGACATGTTGTAGAAATATAAAGGTGTATAAACATAATCCTATCGAAACCCCTTTTCCTTCCTTCCTTCCTTCCTTCCTTCCTTCCTTCCTTCCTTCCTTCCTTCCTTCCTTCCTTCCTTCCTTCCTTCCTTCCTTTTTTCCTCCCTCTCTCCCTCCCTCCCTCCCTCTCTCCCTCCCTCCCTCCTTCCCTCCCTTCTATCCTATGTCTAGTAGTATATCTAAAACACTATAAACCTGTGTGTCCTATATTTGACCTACTGAGAGTCAGGAAGGTCTATTCAGTAACCGAAATGTTTTTCATGTGCTGGTGTTGTAGGGTTTTCTGTTGCACTTGCGCAGTTCTGTGAAGGGAATTTCAAAGATACTGTATTATTTTTATGTAGTTTTGTTTTCCATAGTAGTTTTTGAGGGGCATGAGGTGTAAGGCGCAGTTTCATTGTTCTGAAGAAAGAGATCAAGATCTGATGTTCATTATTGTGTATCGTGCATCTTAAAATGGAGCTTGCTATGTCACAACCTACAACGCTTCAAAACTCAGAAGTTTTGAAGAGAGCAAATTATGTTATCTTTCTATTAAGTTGCTAAGTGCTGATCTCTTTCCAATCTTTCTTTTAAGTGTGAAATGTTTGAATACACTATATTTGAAGTATTTCTACTGAGATGTGTGCTAGAACAGCTTCTCAGTTAGTTTTGGGCTGTCTACTGGCTGTGTAACAGTATTAAAGCTTTGGCTTCTATATTTACTATATTGTGCTCCCCACACCTCATAAAGTTAATGTTTCACTGCTTTCACACTGCATCGTTAAGGTTTCGTAGGTCACCTCAATGCTTCAAAGGAAGTGTTTAGATTCACTTGAGAATGGATTTTTTTCATGAAAGTCTAAAAATAAGATAGAACTTTCTAATAATTTTCTGGTCAAAATACATGTCTTGGCTTCATAATCTTCTCTGTCTCTACCCAGAGCATCTCATCAGATCTTTCAGGATTTTCAGAGATTCCTAGTGAATAGAAAATGTTGGACTCTAGGACCAAAGATGCTCTAAGTCTTTTGTCAGTCAGATCTTCATTCTGCTTTTTCTCCTCTAAATGTATGAGATAATCATGTATCTGAGATATCTCCTCTTCCTCTTTCCTCCCTATGCAAGCAAGTCATTTGTTTACCACATTCCAAGAAATAATCACTATGAATAGTAAATCCCTCAAATTCACATTTTCAGTTTACTTGCTAGCATGGGAAGCCAGCTTTGGGAGTATATAAACAATTGTGCCTGTACACTAACTCCTAAGAAAAGGAGGAGTTTTCAGCCAAAAACTCAAAGCAGAAAAAACAGGCACTCGAGAAACTCTTGAAAGCCAGTTTTGAACTCTATAGGTATGAAACTGTAGGCCCTTTAATTGAATACTCTGGCAGAAACCCAAAGGAAACAGCATATGAACCTTTGGTTCACATCAGCTCCCAATAAGCCCCAGAATCTTAATTTTGTCAGGAAAGCTTTGTTTTAGCTGCCATTAAACCATGGTGACATTTGTTGCTGTTCCATCAGATATTTTACATCAGAGTGTTAAATGTGGCATCAATGAGAAGAACAGGAGTAGCTGGATGAGGAAAAGGTAAATTTAGAGATAAAGTATTTAAATTAAAGGAATGCCATTTTCTGAGCCAAAATTAAGCATCTCTGTCAAATACTACTACTGACAAGTAATAAAAATGGTCCCAAATACACATGCTTATAAAAATTTTGCAGCTTTGTTGATCTAGAATTTCCCTTCCTCTGCAAAGGATATAATCTGCAAGAAATTATACAATTTTTTAATTTGAAATATTCAAGTTAAAAATAAATTTCTTATCAACTATTCCTTTTAATTATATGGGATACTTGTTTCAACTTGAAAAAATCCCACTGTTGCGTGTCCTTGTCTCTTTATGTGATCTGCATTTATTTTCATCCTGAGAAATTTACTTACATGTCTTTTCCTTAGATAAACATTTGAAAAGGTAGTAAAATAAGATTCTGTCCATGGTAACCTATTTATATTGACGATGAATAGTGTTTGCTTTTATTTTCCTTGGAATAATCATAATACCTGAAATAGTTTCTGCTCAGAAGAAAGTACAAAGATTCTATTTTAACATTTTAGATAAACGTTGCTTTCTTAGCTTGCACTATTCATTCAGATTTCTGTGGATACAAAAAAAGGAAATGATGATATTTGAACAATGGCAAAAATCTGTATCTCAGTCCTTTTGGGCACTGTAGTCTCCTTTTTGTCATGATATAAATCACATACCTACCATGTCTGTCTGAAGAGACCTAGGACAACTTTATTGCAAAACATATTATTAAGAAAAGAATCATTATCTTTACCCCAATACAATTATTCACTTTTTGCTCATCTGCAATCTATATGTTTATCTCTGTAAACAAAGATGGTTATAGGTCTTTGATACTGCAAGACATAAGTAATACATAAGAGGGTCTATCATTTTGTGGAGATTTTATAAAGATCAGTTTTGCTTTTTCTACGTTGGATCTTATGAAATTTAAAAATGCAAATACACTGTTTAAGTACATGGTTAACTATTAATGCTATATTTGCTATCATTACTAAAAATTTTAGTATTCTGAGTATCATATATAAAACCTTA
This sequence comes from Amblyornis subalaris, assembly GCA_018881555.1. Classification (NCBI taxonomy): domain Eukaryota; kingdom Metazoa; phylum Chordata; class Aves; order Passeriformes; family Ptilonorhynchidae; genus Amblyornis; species Amblyornis subalaris. The sequence continues at coordinate 3,353,057 of JACAXG010000047.1, read as the reverse complement.
CTTGTCCCTTCAAATATAAAAGTTTCTCCATTTAAGTGTGAACAATAAGGACCAAAGTCAGRAGAAAATAAATAATGCAAGATAAAATTGCAATTAAGTAGATATAAAATACATTTGATATTTTCCTATTTTACAAGTGGTTAAGAAAGGTAAACAAAAAATCCACTGTAATAATTTAAATCTTTTTATCAATTAGGTATTAGCATAGAAAGTAATGGAATATTGATTGAAAATTAGAATGATACATGTGCTATGAATATAGAGTAGCACTTTGTTCTATGAACAAAAATACAAAACAACTTTCTTTCTCCAACTACTATTTTTAATTTCTGTTGTGCTATTTTTTTTGTAATATCCAGGTACTTCTTGTATTATGGTTTTTGGCATGACTTTGACATATCAGTTTGGTGTCAAATACTTGTGTAGTGTACATACATCATTTACATCCAGGTTCTTGCCATTCACCTCACAAGAGAGACAGGAAGGGCTAAAAATCATACATAAGATACTAAGCTGGTTAGGTTAAAATCACATAGGCTGTTCTACTTTTTCACCCTCTACTCTTAATTTTCATTCCTCACTGAGATGAGATAGCAATTGTTCTTTGGGGATTCTGATGATATGTTATGTAATAAGTGAAACAGCATCACAAAAATCACTCTTCAGTTATTTCTACAATTCTTTCTGTTTCTTGCAATTGCTTTTCTGAGAAGAGAGTGGATTGATCAACACCCTCACCCACTAGCCATTTCTGTAAAGAAAGACTCAGAATTCTAGTGGTAAATGGAATTTTTGGTGTAATTCCTTTTTACAAACCATTTTTATAGTGGTTTTGAGTTCTGTTTCAAACAAAAAGAGTCTGCTGTGGCGATTTGTGAGGTTTCAGAATGTAATGTTTTTCTTTCATGCATTTCTAGTGGTGATAATTATATTTCATACATAATAATACAGGAGGATTTGTAGAATAAATACCTTTTTTACTAATTAAAGACAGGATAATGACTTGCTAGTCATTGTTAGTTAAAATATCCTCTAAGTAAGAAAATTTAAAATTTCATTTCCTGCATAAAAAGCATCAGAACTATGGAAATTACAAGTTTTAGATCTTATATCACATTTCACAGCCCCTCAGAGAGAAATTTGCAGTGAGGCTTGTAACATCTGTATATTTACTGAAGTGTGTGAATCTTTCAGTCTTCTCTAATCATTAATTGATAAACATCAGGTTGGAATTCTGGACTTGTGTACTCCAGAACACAGAGCTGACCAAACTTAGCTAAACTTCTTTGCATGCAACTTCTCTGGAAGAGTGTGCATAACTCTTTATTGTCCTTAGGAGAAGTATTATTTCCTAGTGTGGAAAGCACTGCAAGAAAACAAATCAAAGTAATTGTGTATTTGCCCTTATTTTTGTAACATTAAACTGGGGAAAAAAAAAAGAAGTGGAAATGTTTGACCCTTTCTAGAACACTTGGGTAAACAATGTTCCTTTTAGAGAGATGCTTGAGATTTAGCAGAGAAACATCTAATCAACAGTGTCGCAGAGAAGCTTCATAGAGAAAGACCATTAGTGATTTTTCTGAATACAAAGAATGAGAGGTATTCTGTGAAATCATTAAGTAACACAATCCAAGCAAAAGGAAATAGCATTTTAGGATGTTCTGTTGTGCAATTCATTGATGAGGGATATTTTGGATACAAGAAACCATGAATGAAATCAATAAGTAACTTTGCAAATTATTGGAAGAGATGTCTGTTAAGGGCTGGTAGCACAATAAGGAGGCTATGACCTCCAACCTGTGATATACTGCTGAGTCTGGGTGAAGCCACTACATGCCAGATTTGTTCTCCCTGTGGATGTGGCAGCAGTCCGTGGGGAGACACACGCTGCAGTTGGCTGGACAGCAACCTTGCCACTGTGCATCTCATGCTGTGAGACATTGTGCTGCACAGAGCTTTTGGTGCATTGGGAGGCTCACTCTTTTTGATATCCTGTGATTTCAGATTTTCTGCAGTCACTTTCGCCCTTATTGAACCAGGTTTATTATTGTTGTGTTGTTAGCCTCCTGCCTTGATTTGATTGTCTACTTGCTTCCTTCTTCAGGGCCTCATTTCAGTGTGTTTTGACATACCAGTAGGAGTTTGTAAATGTTTAGTTGGTCAGATACACATTTTTCATTAAAATCTGGTGTTGAACCAGCTCTGAATTTATCAAGGACTTCTCTAAGATGTTTATTACACCTCTAATACCCACTTGTGATTATTTTTCTGTTATTGCTTTTGATCCATTCCCTGGTAGCAATTTCCACACAAAGATTTAGTCAGCATGGATTTCCACTCAAACAACTTCAGTTGCTCCACTCAACAGCTTCAATTTCAATTTTCAATTTATCGTTCCTCATCTTCCTTCTCCTACTCTTCTACTTTTTACTTCCCCTGATAATCTGCTTAGATTAGTATTCAGGAATATTTTTTTTTCTTCTTTATTTTTTCCTGTCCTTTAAATGTTACCACTGCTTTTGTTGCTTCTTACTCCTCCGATACTACTTCAAATACATGGATATCCAGATGTATTTGCTGCATCTCAGTAGCTCTTTTTCTGACTATTTTTCTCGGTCTGTGATCCTTGTGTTGGCTTCTTTCATCCCTGATGCCTGTTCGCAAGTTGCATGGTACTCTGGTTTTCACACTTACATTGTGCTGTTGGTTTCTGATCTGTTTGTAGTCATCATTCTCATTTTTGTTTTCAGTGTGGCATTTTTCCAGCCTGTGGTTTCAGGCAGACCTATACAGTTTTGTATGTAGTTGACTCTGGAGCAAATTGTTATTAATTGGCTAATATGGACCTTTAAATATTATCCAAATGTACTGAAATAGGAAGGGACATCTTGCACTAGATACAAGGTTGCTCAAAGCCTCATCCAACCTGATCAGCACACTTCTCACCATCATTGCAAAAAATTTCTTTCTTTATGTCCAATCTAAATCTCTTTCAGTTTAAAATCCTTGCCCGTTTTCCTGTCAGCATAAGCCTTAATAAAAAGACTCTCTCCATCTTTCTTATAAGCCAGCCTTAAGTATTGAAATGCTGCCATGAGGCCTCCACAGGTCCTTCTTTTCTCTAAACTCAAATCTTTCAGGCTCTCAAATCTTCATAGGAGAGGTGTTCCAATGCTCTGACCACTTTTTGCAGCTCTCCTCTAGACCTACTCTGACAGGTCCATGTGGTTCTTATTCTGGGCAATCCAGAGCTGGTTGCAGCAGGATCACCTCCCTTTGCTGGCTGCACACGCTTTTTTTAGGAAGTCCAGGACATAGCCTATGCAACTCTGCAGGCTATTTAAACAAACAAGAAAAAAACAACCAACTAATCAACCAAACAAAAACAATAACCACATACCCAAACCCAAAAGAGTTGCTGTGTTATGTAACACTCATGTCTTGTTAGAATGTGTCCTGGCAGGTGTGATGGGACGAGATGGTTTCAGGGTGTCTGTGAACTGTGCCAGAGGTTGCTGATGTCAGCCCAAGTCGAGGATTAGTCCGTGTCTGTCCTGTTGAAGTGTTAACGCCTTTTGGTGTGGCAGCTCTAGAACTTGCTCTTGTAGGACCTAAGCTACTCCACCATGTCCCATCCTCATGACCAGCATCAAGGGGCTGTAGTGGGCCAGGAACAAAAGATGACATATCTCATGTCAATCCCATGTTCATATTTCATGCAGAACTTGTGTAGGCTCTAGTTTGGATAATCATGCTCAAGTTTCCTAACCAGTCCACAATCTAGGGCAGAAAAAATATACACATAGAGTGGACAATGAGGGAACAAGGGCACTTGTGGGAAGGAGTGAAAAAAAGCTTTAAGACTTTGTTGTTGGTGTTGAACATTGTGTTGATAGAGACAACTATCCAATACCTACAGTTTGAAGTGAAATAGAGAGAATTTGCATCTTGAAAATATCTGTGGTGCAATGCAGTATATTTGAAAGACAAAAAGTAGTGTGTTTTTTAAAAGTCATTCCTAAACATCAGTATTGACATTTTTTATAAGTGGATTTCAGGGCATAGAAAACTGTGGAAACAAGGAAATTACATGAGAAGTCAGGAAAATATACTGTACGAACCTTCAGAGAAAATTTCATGGGGTTAGTTCAGTTCTTTGGGAAAGATAGTGCTTTCATTCAGTGCAATCACAATACTGAATATTAGGAAGATATAGCCCACTCTAACAATAGAAATAATTTATTCTTTGTACTATTGTTTTATTGATGTGCCATGGAAGACTTATCGTGGTGTCATCAAATCACAAAATGTGCACGAAGGGGAGCAAAATAAGAATTTCTAATCTATCCTTAATAATTATTAAAGAAATTATATTTTTAATTTCACATCTGTCATTTCCTTGCATTTTTTTTTTCTTGAGAGGGAAGAAGAAAAAGAGGACAGGGATGAGTGTTTACCTTTTTTCCCTATTTACATGCAGGCTGCTCAAAAGAAATCACACAAGGTAAAAATATCCTTTCTACACACCACTGAACTGTCAAGTACTGTCCACATTTTAAATGTGGAAAACCTGAGGTAATGAAAGGTTTTCACCATCTTTCAAAACCCACAATCCACTGAAAAACTGTGTTGAGTCATTTGAACTTGAGGGGAATCATGTAAGGTAGGAGTTTTGCTTTCCTGAAAATCAAGAGTACTGTTTCATATTTTCTGTTGATATAACTATACTACTGATCAGCAACTGCTGAACAGGAAAATGAGACTTGGATGACTTTGCAAGGAGAAAAGAACTTTTTAGTAACTTTTATCTCATGCCTTAAGTGGATCTAGAAGCCATCTTCGAAAAGGTAACAGGAAGATCACAGGAAAGCTGTACTTCATTGAAGATTTAATGAAATATCCTTCCATAGTTCTATGCTTTATGTCAAACAGAGAATTTTTGCAATATTTTTATAATCTTTCTGTATATTGAGTATGGTTATAGCAGAATTAAGGAACAATGTAGAAATTCTACTCCCACTGAAGTATATCTTGAAACTCTCATTAACTTTAATGAAGACAGGACTTCATGTCAACCCACATGTTCTATTCATATCCCTATGTTATTGTTTTCTTACTTTGGGAGGTTAAGGCCATATGCATGGATGTAGGAGCAGCAATGCTGTATAATTAAGTCAGGAAAAATCCTTTGGGTCAGGAAATGTCCACATCCTTAGGCAAAAGATCAAGTAGTGATCTCTTTGCTCACTAGCATTTGCTGTTGAACAGATAATTCACTGTTTGCTACCACAAATATTTTCACAAGCATGGAAAAGAAAGCAAAGAGTGCCTCTTAGGATGCTGCGTAGTTCAGCATGGAAGAATTGCCTTAGAAGAAAGCACTGCATAGGTCAGACACAAGTCTGTGCATTCAGTCCTGTAAAGACTTCTCTAGAGAGAGATGTGGAAATGTCTTTATGCAGCCCTTTATATCTTGACATGCTCTACTGTACAAAAGGGAGGGACAAAAGTACTCAGGTCATAACAAGTCATTCTGGTCAATGTGGGACACTTCTTTCAGGACCATAAKTCCCAGGTATTTGATATAGTAACTTAGCCAGAATCCTGTTTTTTGGTGGGTTTTTTTTGTGCATGCTTACTTACGTATAAAACCTGAGGGAAACTGTGGTTGGGAGAAGAGAAAGAAGACTTTGTATATCTTTGTACATTAAGTCAAAACTAAACATGAACTTAAACTGGTTTAAATACAACTTCATAATTATAAATGCTATAGAGATGTTTCCCAAGTGGGCAGGCTAATCATGTTGTTTCATAAACCTAAAATCTCAGAAACTTTTAGGCAATGACAATATAGTACTTCTGCAATAATTCTTCCAGTGCTAATATTACGGAGTGGAAACAGGATCTTGAAACAGCAGAGTAAAGACTCCCAGAATACATAGTTGTTAATCCCACCAACATCATTGAATAGTCTAAAACAGGATAGAAATGTGATTCATCCCTGCACTTTAGAGAAATGTTTGGAAAAACATCATAAATCAGCAGGAGGGTTCACAAGCTTATAGTGAAGTGTGATAAAGTGCTTTACTGAATGAGAACTAGTGTTTTTCAGTATCTTATAAAACCAAGCACTGTAAAACATCAAATATTTGACACAAGATTTTTCATATTTGATGTGTGTAACCTTAAGAATGTTGGTAACAATTCATTTGGACACCTGTGTGAAAGGACTTTTTATTTCAACTTTTGAAATCTTGAGACATTAATTTCTAAAGTGTTTTCAATGGTCACAAAAGAAAGGGGCCGATGAGCTTTGAAGAAGGGCAGTGGGATCTTGAGCTTTTTGATGGGTATAATTAAAATGATGTGGTGACCCAGTGTTGATAATCTTTCCAGAAGCTGATGGCCTGTCTCCACTTGTGCTTGCTTTTGGGGGCAGAAGGGTTCCATGCAGCACGTAATAGCTCTGATTGCCTAAATTATTCTCCTCAAGAGAGGGAAAGGTGGAACATGCTGTGACAACCCATACACCCTTTTTTTTTTTTKCTGGAGGGAAACGGTGTTGCAGAAGGAACAGAGGAACAGTTCAGTGCCACGTAGCCAGGATGTAACTACTGAACATCTAGATGAGAGATTGGGGGAATAGTCTCAAGTCCACAGTGCCTACTACTTTGATGGCAGACAAGGCAGCAGAGAAAAAAAAACAAGGAGGAATAAATTACCATGTTTGGACCCACTTATCAAAGCAGTCAGTATCTTATTTGACATGAATTACTAACGACTCAAAAAGTCAAAATTAAATCTAATTTTTTCAGATTTTTTTTAATCAAAATTTTTCTGAAAGAATTGTGTTTACTTGGAAAATAGTTTCCCTTTTTTATGTTCTTCTTGAGATATTATTATAGGAATATGTTCATGTGTTCTTGAAAATGTCATTCTACAATGAAGATTTATGATATGACTTGGGACATGATCATTGGATGAAAATATCCTAATAAAAAGGAGTTTTGAAGCTTCATTCTATGGCTTGTCCTTTGTAATTAAAAAAGTTCCATCATCAAATAAGGAATTTGTTAGTTTTGTGATGAAAAGTTATTATACATTATTATACATTTTTCTTTATTTATCGCTAGCATTAAAACATAGGGGTATTTTACTTCAGAGACTGCAGTGAATTAATTTCAACCCTGCATTTGCTTTCAGTAAGTGACAACAAAAGTTTCTGATGACAAGGTGTTTTGTCACTTTGTGTGGTTGTTTCCTGCTCAAACCAAATCACATGATTTCTTGACAGAAATCACTGTACCAAACCTAATCAAAAATAACATGCTCTAGCTTTTAATAAAATCACTAAATGACACTGTTGACACTTCCCGTGAAAAACCTGAGATGTTGTTTGTCTTAATTACTAGTTAAATACCTTAGAACTTATATCACTATTTCCTAGCCATTCAGAAACCCTCAGAATTTTGAATACCCCATAGTTTTTTGAAATCAGTTTCATTCTATCCTAAACTATGCTTCTATAGAAATTAAGATTTTGTTTTGCTAACCTTGGGAATTGGCTAGTGACAGAAATGAATACTACTGTAAAAACTGAGCATTTGTACAGAACAATATTACCCATTGTAATTCTCTATTAACACTTGTCATAATGCCACTTCACTCTTCAAAGGCCTATTTTGTTCAAAATCTTAGGGGATCATTCCTTCTATGTATACAGAGTGTCATTCTAATACAGTTTGCTTTCATGGAGTTGGTTTTTTCCCCCTCTTTTCTTTGTGTAGAATACCTTTTGCTATCTTTGCAAATGTCATTGAGACTGGATCTTAGACTTCTGAAAATGTGAAATTGGGAACTATTTATTCTCATTCAAATAATAAATGTGATGTGTGAAATGAGTTTCATGGCAGATGAATTCCCTGGAGGTTGTTTAATAATAGCTTATGAAGTTTGCAGAATTACAGCTGGCAAATTAATTTAAGTGGTCAAAGCTTAACCACAGCTGCAGAGAGACTATGCTCTGTATCGAGGCAATGACTCATAAATCGGTCTTATTTTCAGTTTTAAGTGTATACCTACATCTCTGTTACATTTTCTGTGCTGCTAATGAGTTCATGCTATATGCCAGAGTATTGGACTCCCCAGGTGCATAAGTAAATTTAAAAAAAATAATTTTGGTGGGGAAATTTTAAACAACACAATCATAATCATAACAATATTCTGAATTCAATTTCCCCTAGACAACTGTGTCCTGCCACTTGTAACTTTGGATATTTTTAATCCCTTTATAAACATATTCCTGCTTAATGTGCAAGAGTGCAACTTTCTTAAGGGAAACATTGGTGGAAGATGTTACATAAGGATGACCTCAGACCCCATGACTGTCCTGGATGGGGACAAGGGCACAAGCAGATATATGGGGAGAGAAGCTCCTTCAACATCCCCCAGTGACATCCACCAATGCACAATACAATCCCATGGAATATTAATGTAGTTGTGAGGGTATTCGGGTTTGTCTTAGTAATAACTGTGTAATTAAACAAACCCACTGCCTCTTTGTCTGAATTTGAGCTAATTAATAAATAATTAATTACGAGTAGATAATCATTCCTACTTTGACAACAAATTCAAAATTATATTTAAACTGTTGTGTGTTTGTCAGTCAAAATTACACTAAAAGGAGATTTGTCATTTTGGAACAATAAATTTTCTTGCATGGCATTTCCAAATAATAGATGTCTTGATTTGTCCTGTTTCCTAACTATTTTATTGCCTTTGGTACCAGTACTGTAGCATTGTCCTCATTTTAATCTAAAAAACCCAAGAGTCTGGGGTACTATTGTGAAGAATATTTGTGAGTATTCTTAGGGAAAAATAAGAATCCCATACTGATGTGAGAGCAATAAAAAGCAATGCTGTCATTTGCTGTTGTCRTTCACATTAAATATATTTTATGCTAAAAATGACCCATCTGGAGCATATCCATAGCAGAGGATATATACCTGTGTTCTTTTAACATACCCATTTATTTTGTCTAATGGACATAATATATAAATGAAGTGTAAAAATTTTTATTTGCTCTGGTGATGTCAGCATTAGTAATAAGTCCACCATTCACATGCAACTTCAGAACAGCAGAAACTTGTCAGTGTTAACATATTCAGACTGATATTATTCTTTTGCTCTTACAAGGTTAAGGCCATTCCTTGCATCTTTTAAATATTTTTCCCTCCTGTTACAGGGTAATAAATTTCAAGTGTGTTCAAAAGTTCTGTGTACATATCAGATGAAAAATGATTCTTAGCGTGTAGATGAATTCTATTATTTCCCTCAAGTTACTGAGGAGCTTGTTTAAAATTCAGTGTTGATTTCTGAAAATGGAAGTCCTTTACAGCACTTCATTTGCTATAAGACAAAATAAATACTGAAATAAAAAATGTAAGCATGTATTTTTGAAATTGCATTTGGTATGAGGATATATAAACAAAACATCAATGATATTTGATCAAAAGAATTTAGACACCTATCTATGCAGAAGTGCCTTGCATCTGTGAGTTCAGAGCAGTGTTTCATTACATGTTAAATATAACCTTTTTTTAAAAATAAAATTGCACATAAATAAATTGCAACAAAAATATTAGAACTAACTCTGTAGCAGTATTGTCATATTTTTGCCGCTATTTATACTTCATTCCTTTGTGGAAATTTTCTACTAAAGTGAGGAACAAACTGAAAAAATATATTAGAAATTTTATGCAGAATTTCAGAAGTTTAATGTGCGTGTAAGTATTTTAAAAAATGGCAAAGCAATAATCTTAATGTTTGAACTCTGTTGGATCAGCAAAAACATACTTTTATGTTTTTTCAAAGTCTATGGTTTGAGAACACTTTATTAGTTTTATGAATAGGGATTTATTAATTAGTTGAACTAAGAAAATTCTTACCAAATCTTTCACTAATCACTTGCTTAGATATTTACCACTCAGCAACAGTCAGAAGAAAAGAGATTTATTCAGTGTTCCAGAGAGTATTTCATAAACATTAACTTCTCCTGTTCCTTGGCAGTGGACAATAATGAGAAAGTGAGCAAATACAGCATTGACAATTCTAATGAAATAGTAGAATATTTTTCTTTGAAAGGTTCCATAGCTCATCTCTAACCTGCTTAACTGTTTTCATCACACTAGGATTTGTATAAGAGCCTATAATTTATTCAAATGAACATTACTATATTTAAGCATGATTAATGTTATTGCAATAAGTACCAAAGAAGGTAATCATAATATGCCACTTATGATAATGTCTTGCCATCATTTTATATCACAATGATGTTTCAGTGAATTTACACCATTGTGAATCCAACCATTCTGTTATGGTTCACTATGATTAATGTGACCACCACCGAAAGCTGATAATTAGTCTCTTTCGTAAATTTTCATGAAATAGAATATATCCCCTAGAATAAATTTAATCTTATTTTAAGTGTGACATATGGCAAATTACTCTTCTATCAATTCATATGAAATATTTAATGAGAAGTGGAAGTCTACTATACACTGAAAAATGCTTTTGTAATTCCTGTTTTCCTAGATTTTGGTGAAAGGTACCGTAGGAGATGGTTTCACTGGAGACATTGGACTTGATGACATGTCTTTTCTGGGCTGTACTCTTTACAATGGTAAGAGTTGTTACATTTTCTGTGCTGCTAATGAGTTCTCCAAGCTGTGAGCTGATCCATTGCTGTCATTTGTAAATATTGCTAATGGAAAAGTAAAAACCATGTTAAACTGGCTTATGCCTGATGAGGAAATCCAGACTCGTTTCCCTGCTTCTCAGGCCTTCATATCCAGGCATCAGCGCAAAACTGTTTCTGCTGTGCTTGTAAGGTCAAAAAGACATCCTCAGTGAGAAGTGTGCATTTTCCAGACTCTTTGAGAACTTGATTCCTAGAAGGAAAAAGAAACTTATCTGTTTGTAAATGAACTGAGCTTTCATTCAGCCAATCCAGTTTGATACAGCCTTCCACCTCTCTCCAGTAATTCTTAACGTACTTACTGTGCCAGTTGCTCTCATGTGACTGTACACAAACAGCACACAAATAGTTCAGGTGATGGAGCAACCTGTCCTCAGAAGTCATTGTTACCAAGGGTAGTACAATGTCTGTAGAATTGTAAAATATTATATCCCATAATACATGTATTTCATGACACGAAACCAAGACCTCGAAGTTCATCACAGAAGGGATTTTAAGAGGGCTACTGTCAGCTGCAGCAGGCATTGCGGGGTTATATATGGTGTGACACTTGCTGTAAAGTCATGACAGGGCTGTAGAACGGCAAACACTTTAAAACAGTGTCTGAATATTAGTATCCTAGCACTTACTCTAAAACACCCTCATGCAGATGCATTTTGTTCTGCTACCCCAAAAATTTCTTGTAGATATAATTAGTTCTACTAGGAATATCAAGTGTGTATGATATTTCTTTTGCAGATAATTATCTAAATTTTTACCATATTTATACAGTGTACAGCAGTTATAATATTTTGGATTTAAAGGCTTTTTGTAAATACTTAGTTAATGTACAGTGCCTTATATTCAAGGAAGAAAATCTTAAAAGAACTAATCAGAAAATCCCTAAATATTTTCAAAGTTGTTATGACAGAAAATCTTAGAAATAAACAAGAAATTTGGAAAGTATAGAGGGTCAGAGTTTCAAAGTTCATAACTAAGAAAAAAAGCTCATTGTGTGAGGAAAGATAAAATGAAAATACTCAAGCATAATGGTGGACAGAAATCAGGTTTTGTGTTCTTATATTTTTTAAAATGTTTTAAGTGCTGAGAGCAATTTTTGAGACAGTCCAGGGTCCTGCCTTTTTTTTTTTATCTCCTCCATGCTATAAAAATATCCCAMCAACCAAAAAAACAATCAAAGAGACAATAGCCTGCAAAATAGAAAATAGCTATGGCGTATTCCACCATATTTAACACAAGTTGGATGAGGTTGAAAAGGCAGGGTCTCCATGTCCCTGCGCACTGGAATCAAGCACTGCCCAATTGCTTTTGTTCCACTTTAAGTGACCAAATGCTGACCAGGGAGAGATGGAATTGACAGCTCGGTGGTAAAGCCTCTCATAAGTAATGATGTTGAACCTCATTGCTTAGAGTCTCTCATCAGGTAAAGATGTTGAACCTTTTGAATCTTGAGCGTATTGCTTCAATACATCATTTGAATGCCCTAACCAAAGGCTATTCAGTGTTGCTTGCTTTCGACCAAATGGTGTTTAATAAAGCATAGGAAATTAATTGTTTCAAAATAGAGGAAGTATCAGTTCCTCCTTTTCTTTCAGGTGTTGTGAAGACTATGGTACTTCAAAATTTCTTCTTCTGTTCCATTGGATTAGGAACAGAGTCTTGAATGTGGCGTTTACATTTAAAAATTTCTGACCAATAAGGTCCTTGCTCTTATGAGTTGTAGATAAATTTATCAATTCATACAATTCTTCCTTCAAAACTTTCCTTCCCCTAAGTCTTTTGTTTGAGTCTTAGGACATTATAGGAGTATCATTCATTTGATTGGAGTATAATTTATTTAATGTCATAGATTTGCTTTCTGCCTTACAAAATAGAGATGACTCCTGTTCATGGGTAATTTGTCACAATATTAGTGCTCCAGGCTTCAAGGGGGAAAAAAATGTCTTGCTATCCCAGACACATTTAATATAAAAAGTCTTCACATGTACTTTTTAATTAACTTGGGTGTATTGCTCAGGTGCATTGTGCACTACAGCTAATAATTTCATAAATGATTAAATTTTAAAACGGAGTTTTATAATAAAAACTCCTTTTATGGACAATAATAGCAAAGGTTTTCAAGAAAAGAGAGTAAGCTTGAAGAAAGCTGCATAGTAAAGAATAGGAGGAAAAGAAAAGACAATTGATTTGAAAGAAGTGGTAATGAGTTTGAATGAAACATAAAGGAGGTGGTGGAACAAGGTGGTGACCTCAGAATAATTTCTCTAATGAGAAAATAAATTTTTTTCAGTGATAAATTTACAAGGTAAGAAGGTTACATAGTAATTTCCACAGTCACTTGTAGTAATCGACATGTTAAAAAACCCCATTATCATCAGAATAATCTGTTATCCTTGTTCAGAGGGAAAATAAGTTTCTCTGATTGCTTTGTGAAACTAAGCATTAGTTTTTTGAAATAACTCACTAGCTTAATCCAAATTCGAAAGACAGGCAATAAATTCCTGCAAGTGTGTAAATAAATTCCTGCAAGTGTCAAAGGTTGTATGGATGGCGCGACAAAACTAGCACTTTCCACTGAGGAAAGCTCCAATTCAGTTCTTGCCGAGCAGCATTTAAGTCACTCAACTCAACTGTCCTACTAGGCATGTTTCCAGTAAAGCTGTACCCTGGAAAAGGGTGGGAGTGTCAAGGGGAGAAATCATTATGAAGCTGGAATACCTTGGTCCAGGCACTCAACATTCTTTTGGCTCTTTTTCAAAGGAAACTTGCCCACTATTTCTACAACTACTTCAGGGACTTCAGTTCCTGCCACACTCCCCATGAACAATTGCACAGAGAAGGAGTTTGTCTGTAGAGCCTCTGGTCGCTGCATCCAGATGATCCAGAAGTGTGATTTTAGACCTGACTGCTCTGATAAGTCTGATGAATCGGCTTGCGGTGAGTGTACCAAATCATGTACTTTGCTACCTTACTAGTTTGTGGGTCTTTATCTTTGCAATTTGGTATTAGCATCTAGATGTTATTTTTAATGTGGTTTTCCCCAGAAAAAGGATATTTTGCTCTTAACATGTGTGATGTGATACACTTTCTGCCTTCTGATTCAGATTCAATATTTCAATTCAATTTACTACTGAAATGTGGCAGGGGAAGGAATCTTCAGTTCCTTAGTGATTGGTAGCTATGCATGACAATTTTAAGTGAGCATAGTTTCTTAAAATGTTCACTAGTCCAGACTGGAAGAGAGAATAACTTTAGAGTTTCGTGTTTGGGGTGGACATCTGGGAGAATTGGATCCACTTCTTACTTACTTCAGTGAGTTTGGGTTTTGTTTGCTTGTTTGGTTGTTCGGGTTTTTTTCATACAGAATTGTTTCAGCAGCAGCAATTATTGTGAAATTCAGCCTACTCCACACAGAAGTGAGTTCCAATCTGTAAAGGTCTGATACTCTTATGGGAACACTGGAAGGGGGACAGTGGACCAGGTCTCCATATGATGTCCATAAAGATCTAAGACAATTGTTGATTGCTTCTGAGTTGCAGCAGTTCACACTGTAGGTTTTTAGAAGAAGCTGTTAATGACTTTCTTTTGCCTCAAAGCACAGTACTTGAAAGTACTACTTTACCGAAGCCAGTTAATGAGGGGGAGAGACATCCAGAGACAGTGACCTCATCAGCCTTTGCAAGCAAAASTATTGTCACTGAAGATGAAAACTCTGAATTCATTACACATTGTGTAGGAAATTCAATCACTTCTCTCAGGGCTGAGGGCTCAGTGAGGAAAAGCATCATTCACAGCCTATGTCTATTTCTTGTGTGGGAATAACTGGAAGAAATTGATCTGATATATAAATATCACCGGGTAGTTTCCTACAGTGTAAAACAACACCAACCATTGAAATCTTACCCTGAAACATAAATGCAGATCCCTCTGAATTTTTGTCCCCTCAGAAATGTACATTATCTTACAGAAGATTCTTTTCTTCTAAGGAAGATAAATATTGTGGAGAATACACCTTTACATATTTGCTCTGTCTGAGGTCTCCCATCACTAAGATGGGAATTTATCACTTAAATGACAATACTGGAATAGGACTTCAGTATGTTTTGACCGAAACAGAAATATGGTCTCAGGAAGGTGTTATCTTTCTCAGAGGCACTCTAAATATTATGTTTACAAAGCATGTTAAAAAGAGGAATAAGCACTTAATGCAACTCATCATTCTAAGGAAACATCACAAATCTTTATATGGGCAACTTGAGATCACACTGGTTGCAGTTTGCTTCCTTAGTGGGGATATACAAGCTGTAAATCAAAACTCTCTCTTTAGTCTACCATTTTTAGCCATTTAGGAAGGAAGCATCAGGCACATTCTTCCAACAAACTATGATTTCTTGATGCAGCATTTCAGTTTTATGGGTTAAAATAAATTCTCATTTCCCTTGCACAATTCTCACAGCAGTCACTTAAACTTGAGTGTAGTAAACTGTTCCAAAGTTCTGGAGAGTGACTAGACTCAACTTGGATCATGTGCTGGAGAATAAATATTCATAGCAGAAATGGAAAATAATGGCTTTCTTTACCCTAAGGAGGATCAGTAGTTAGCTCACTTTTCTTGTCCAGTTGCCCAGGAAGCAAAAACTCATTGAAAGGCAGCTGCATATTTATTTAGTAAGATAACAATTCAGTATTTTATACCAATACCAAATAGATGTATTTTTATGTAGCTCTCAAGTTTTGTGAGGACTGCTTCAAATACTGGTTTGGGGTTTTTTTTTAGAGTTTTGGTCATGGTCTTTGTACACAATGTACAATGATTTACTAATGTCATCAGTATACAGGTCTGGAGAAGGAACCACACAGCAGCCCACAGATTCTCAGCTGATGAATTTTACATGTATTTCCAGGTATATTACATGACAGATTATTAGAATGACCTGAAAGCTGGTCAGAACATATACAAAGGTAGATACTGAGATGCAAATGAATTGGTATATTCCCAAAATTAGTATCTCTGTAATAGGTGAGAACATATGAAATTGATGTTTTATCTATAGGGAAAAAACTATGCATGTTAGTACTGTGTAAGTATTAACGGATACTATAAATGGAATCCTTTTTATTTCCATGTTGCTTATTGTATCATAACATGAGTTAATGATTTTCAATTTTTATATAAACCTGAAGTATTCACTGTTCATCTCTAAAGTTATGGAAGTCTGTGACTTTGAAGATAAAGACCTATGTGGATGGCATCAACCAGCCTTGGAACAGATGTCAGGAAATTATTCCATACATATCATAAACACATTCAAGTGGCAGCTTGGAAGAGGGGCAAATCTCTACCCTGAGCAAGAACAACACTGCCCATTAACTGATCATACTATGTGAGTACATTTTTTCAGGTACTTGACTCTCTCCTAGAATATATGATCTTAGCCACATATAGATTGTCAGGGGAAAAAACTGCTCTGTTTATAATATTGAAGCAGTTTACTGATTTATTAATGACATGTAATTAACTGACAGCCAGTGAAGTAGATATGCAGAATCAGCAACATCAATACTTAAGATGAATAAAAATAAAAAAAAACCATTAATAAGTAAGTACAAATTTCTAAACACCTTTCTATAAGTAATTCCCAAAAGTTTCAGTACCTCCCYATCCAGAGAAACACATGTGCACTCCTTCTCCCACAGAATATGGGGAGTACAAGCATGTTCCACTTACGGGAAAGCAAGTTKGGAAGACATGGCTGCTTCAGCTTTATGTATACACATGCCATGAGAAATCAACCCTGCTTGTAGCACCCCAAAATGCCAACCCAGTACCTGGCTGCAGGCTGTTGGCAGCTTCCAGTGGGAGAAATGCTCTGTCTGGTCTTTGCAGTGGTTTCGGCACCAGCAAGACAAACTCTGGCCTGTCAAAACCAGGTGTTGTCTGCTGCTCTTTGCACTTCATTATCAACCCCTGCTATAACAAGTTTTCACCCTACTTTTACACTTCTTTTCAAGCTGACTTCGCCTTTGAAAGCTGGCTTTAAAATTAATTTGGTACTGTATAATTTAGTTCATGGTAGTCATCATCTTGATCAGTTTTGGGTGAATACCTGCTCAAATAGTTTTTATTCACACAGACAATTTACTCCCACTTTTCTACCTTACTAGCTATTGTTAGTCATTGTTAGGTATTGCTACCAATTTTGTTATTGTTACTGTTATCTATTATTATCTATTGCTCTTATCCCAGCACTTTTGCCCAAGGGTGGGCAGTACAAGTTACCACAATAGGTCTCGTGAATTCTGCAGTCGTTTAATATTTAACTAATGCAGTTCAAAACTACTGGAGTTAAAGCTAACTTCAGTTTAGTTGATGTTTTATTTACCATTTATTTTTATTTTATCTTTTTTTTCTGGTAAATGATATAACTTCATATTAAAATGGAAAATATTCTAAGTTAATATTGCATTCTAGGTAGATTGTTTAAGATAATTACTAGCTCTCCCAAAAATATTCCTTTGATTTATCTCAAGGAGCAAAAATTAGCTTTTCTGCATGGACATGGGTTTAAATGTGTGGGGGTTTTACTCAAAAAAAAAAAAATTTTTTTTGAGTAAAAAATGTGTTTTAAAAAAATGTATTAATGCAATGTATTCCAGTTAAAAGTAACAGTAAGATTTATTGAAGCAAAATCGTTACAGGTAACTAGCAAATGTATTGAGAACAAACAATATTCAATGTTATACAACTTCATTAATAAGAAAGTTTCTGTAGAGTGTAATTATACTGAACAGAAAAAATACTTGTCTGGTTGTAGTGACAGGTATGTTTACCTTCTGCAACAATAGCCCATAGAGTGCAAAGATGGGCTTTAAATTAAGACCACTCCAAAAAAAGTCTCTGCTATATTGCTGCTGGTTTAAAATGACATTATATTGCATTTACTTAGCCTGAATTTCTATCACTATTAAAGACTGAGGTCAATATGTTAGTTTCACTATGTACTTCATTAAAATTACTGTATATTTTTACAAAAAAACCCAAAACAACCAAAAAACAAAACAACATTACCAACGCACAAAAAAAATCTTTCAACAATAGCAAAGAAGAATTGCAATGCTACCTAATTGTTTCTAGGTCTCTACAGTATACGTGAAAAGGAAATGTTTTCCATGAAAAAGAGCAAGTATTGACAATAAATCAGCTGTCAAATCTTTCATTGACTGCTATGTAATTGTTATATATTAGCCAATACCAGCCCTATATGTGTAGTTAGTAAATCCTCTCACAACCTTTCCACTACAGATTTGCACTGGCACAGTGATATGTGGAACTGTGTGACTGGTTTTCAACATATTTTCAGGGTTTAATGCAACTAACAGTATATTGAAAAAGGACTGATGAAAAGAGAAAGTAAATGATCCACAGAGATTGCAGTTTTCAGGCATCTCTGAAATGTATTGCTCTAGTGATGTTTCACATGAGATGCAGTTTGCTTGTGTGGCTTCCCCCTTCCCTTTGTTTATTGGCCTAGAGAGGAGTACAGGAAAGTGATGCTTCCAAATTGCCACAGGAGATGCAGAGCAGCAGTTTTGTTGAATTAAAACCCTGCAATGTCTAGTTTTATTTTCTCATCCATTTTCCTCAAATTTCCATGGAGTTAGATGAGAGAAGCTGTGTTACTGTAATCCTGTGTGTTTGCAAATTAAAAGATGCAGAACTATTTATAAAAACATTTGGATTCATCCCGATGCAAGAGTAGTTGGCAGTGCAGCTTACAATGAGTTCTTTCAGCAAAAATACCTGTGAATATATGGAATCAAACCATCTGCTTCCCCAGGATAAGTATTTGGGCTAGCCACATGCAGGCTGGTGAATTGTGAGGTGGAGGTGTGAGCCTTTGAAGCTATAATTACATTAATTAAGTGAAAGTAATTACTTCGGAAATAGAGAGAACAGCTTGTATTTGTATATAGAAACCCAAGGCTGGAGGAATAGAAGCCATTATGGGAATCTGCTATGGGAGTCTGACAGTTCTTGGCTTGGGCTGGAAAAAAGCTGTCGTGTGTTCTGTAAAGAACTAGACGACATTGGCATTGTGCACTGAAAAGGCCATTATATATATATATGAATGTAGAGCTCCTGTGACATGTTTCTACTTAGAAAATGGAATTCTCAGTTGCAGTCAGGTTTCTAAAAGCTATAACAATAAAAGTATCAGTTTGTGTAGGCTTAAACAAGTGGTAGACACCAGCAAATGGCTAAGTCTATTAATTTATTTCCTTTTCAGAGAATCTGGTTAGTGATGTAGCAAATTCTTTGACATTATTAATGATATTTGGGTACAACCGTTAATTGAAAACTTTGTAGTCACTTAATTGATATGATCATTCATGCATCAAATCTAATGAATCAAAACAAAAATGGATGCAGAGACAAAATTCTAAGATGACATGAAAATTATTGCTGTGTAAATAGCTCCCCTGGTAACCACATTTTTAACACATTTGTCTTTATTTTTTGTCTGCTTTTCAAACAATCATTACCAGAATTCAGGACAGGAAAAATTAGGCAAAATTAAAGTTTTTAAGTAATATACTTAAGCCCAGCAGTTTTTTCAACAGTCAAGAAATGTTTTAAATTTGAGACTAGAAGAACTTCTAGATAGGAGAAAAAAATTATAATTGCAGAATATTACTCATGAAATTTTGGAAGGCAGAAAGCTTAATTTAAGTACTTGAAGGCACTGTTTTTCATACTACATTTCACTTAGCTGATTTAACCAATAGCCCCAATTTTTTTATTATATTGCATGTACAAAATTGCCCTTGTTTTGTGCCATTGAGCCTGACAAAGAAGAGGTAATTAAACAAGCATTGAAATCAATATTGAAATGCATTTTTGAGTACATGGTAAATACTAGGTAGTCTCCAAAACAGTTAAATGCAGTTAAGGAATAGGTTGTGTGAAGAGGTCAGAGACCTTATCGACTAGGACCTGGAAAGTGTGCAAGGAATGTTGAGAGAGTCTTATATGCACAGAGGTCTATCTGGAGCATTCAGAGCTGGTTACATTGCCTCTAAAGGTTAGATTTTTCTCTTTGTGAAAAAACACAATGAGGGAAAATTCTCCATTGGTTAGGCAGGAAGAGGAGCAACAGGGTGTTTCATGAATGAGGTTCCTCTCCAGGGTGTTTCATGGACGAGAATCCTCTCCAGTATAGAATATTTCCCCCTAAATCCTTTTTTTCATAGCAGCCCTATAGTTTTCATCAGGGCTGAACTGTCTCAGGAATTGTGAGGTGCAAGAGCATGAAACAACCCACAAGAAAGGGAGATTCACTGCTGCAGCAGCCTCATAGTGCCTAGGTGGAAGAGCACAAAGTTGGAAATCAAAGACAAACTGTACGTTTGCTGAAGTGTGGATGAGAGGAACCAAGACCACCCCTCCTCCAGTCACTGCAGCAGCTGGAGCTCTCTGTCCTCCCGACGCTCTCAGCACAGGGAGCAGCTTTCTCGACCACTGAAGGAGAGGATTTTTGAAGTTGCCTTGTCTTCCCACTAGCTTCATGCCAGTACTTCATTCCTCTTTACAGATACCTTCCTGATTTCAGGAGTGTTTTATATCCAAAATCAAACCCTTTATAGTACTTTTCCAGTACTGGGATAGCTTTGTCCATGTAATATTTAGATATAGCCCTTGAGACACTTGTGTGCTACATGCAAATAGCTGATTGAAAGGCTACAAGATGACTCCACTCGAATGAAGGGACACACTGTATGTATCTCTAAAGTGTACATGCTCTCATATGAAAACAATATCGTCTCTAGAGTGACGTGCTGCAGGAGTTACAGGAAGATGCTCACAGTTAGCCCAGTAGATATTTAAAACACATATTCTCTTATAAAAGTGATTCAGCCAAATATTTTTTTTAAAACCAGTCTTTCTACCTACCAAGGAAGACTAATGTAAGGGATTGCTATTTTTTATTTAATACTATATATATTTTTATTACTACAAGTAATTAAAAGCCTGATGAAAGTCTTGACTAGGTCATTCACAAAGAAAAGTCTGTGACTATTCTATAATCCTTTTTTGTTTTCAGGTAATAAGAAGTTATATAATCAAAGTTCAGGTTTTCCTCTGTCATCTGTTTTGAACAAGGTGCGGGTTAGTATAGGCTTGTTCTCTAAGTGGTTGTGAAATATGTACTAATTTGTGTTAATTCTTCATTATAGTACTAAAAAAACCTCACAGGTAATTAAATGCTTTACTATTCACACTAGTAAACATCCAGGGTGACAATAAGACAAGAAACAAGGCCATAGAACTTTTATGCTAAGTAAAAATGTAGTTACTGAGGAGTTTTCTACAGTAAAAAGCCATTTTATGCTAAAGTCCAATGCAGAAAATAGCTAATTAAAAATAATGTCCATTGTAATTAGAAATTTTGGTGGCTTTTTCACCTCAGGCTAGGTTATTTGAGAAGGAAACTCATTCCTCTTGTTTCCTTTTGCCTTCGATCGCACAGAATTTATGGAGATATGACAGAATATTAATGAGATGTGGCAGGTTCCGATGAGCCATGGAAACACCATGAATTAATCTCAGCCCTTTGTCAGTCAGAAGCCTTAGAATAAAATCTCCAGTGGAGAAAGTCTAACAGCCACTGACTGTTGTGTTATGATCAAAACATGGAATCTTTCCCCTCCAATGCTGTTTACTTTGTGTGGTGGTTGGTGTGCTGCAACGCATTTAAGTGCATTGGGTAAATCTTGAGAGAGTTTGAAATTTTCTGAGAACAATGGTTCTGGCAGAACAAAGGGAAAAAAGAGATTCAGTAATAACATACTAATGTGTGCTCTAGTGTTCAACTACAAAGGTTTGTTTGTTTGCAGTTTAAGGGGTTTAGGCTTTCCTTTTTGGTATCAGCTGTTCTGTTATTTTAGTGTTCTGCTATTTTAAGGTAGCCTCACACCAATGATATGCCTTCTGCTCTTAAACGACCCAGTGCTTTCTGCAGCTCTAAAGACACATCTGTGCGTTTTTTACAGTCATACACCTCAGAGGTTTAGAGATTTGCAAAATTTGTGGATGTGGATGTGAGATCCATACAAAAAGGCTCAACAGTATTTAGAGAAGTGTGCAGCGATCATGCTTTGTCTAAACAACAAATAAGTTTTTTAAATCAGTTGTTGTTACTTCCAAAACATTGATCTGCTCAGTTAGTGAGAAGGAAAATGCGATTTGAAGTGCTTCATCAGACTTGTGATTCAACAGCATTGTGCACTTTCCTCTGATTATAAAGTGCGTGTCAGCGCCGCRGTTCAGGTGTGATTAAAGCTGCTGAGGATGTCCCTGCTTCAGTCCACTGTTAGCTGCCCCTGCTTCTGATTGCTGTGGTATGGAAGCATGGGACTCAGCATTGCACACAAAATTGTCCTGGAGTGCTAAGTAAAGATTTGGGTGGTTACACCTCACTCATCTCTCTTCTGTTGTAATTATGCTATATCTCTAAAGCACCAGATTTATGTGATATGCACCAATTTTCCTCTCCACTCTCCAAGTCTGCATACCTATTTGTATGCCTTTCCTGATAGCTGAATAATACTGCCAGATGAATCTGCAGACGGATTTAACTTTGGATATCAGGTGACTCCACCATAGCTTATAAAAGATGAGCCACCCTCAGTCTGAAGTCTTATCAGACTTCATTTTATCATCTTTTGACCTTATCATCACGCATTTATTAGTGTTTGTTCATGTTGTTAGTGGCAAAGTTCAGATGAATGTGTGTGGAAATATAATCTAGAATTGCATGCAGCTGTCACAACAATACAGATAATACACATCAGTATCACCTAAAAAAATATGTTGCTTAAAAACTAAAGACTGCACACTCAATATTTTTCTAAGAGATGTTATATTGGTGTTGATATTTAATGAAACTGAAGAAAATATAATAGTTTGTTTTAAGGTAAAAAGAAGTTTGAAAATTGCTGAAAATGTAAATTTTCATTTTGCACCATCCACTTGGGAGCAAATATGTTGTGTATGTGGGTTTTCTTGTTTAGTTGGTTTTTGTTTGCTTGTTTATTGTTTTTTTCTCCTTGGGTATCCAACTTAAATAATACTAATTACTTTTAAGAATAAGCTAATGGCCAGAAATTATTTGCAGGATGATGTAAAATTATTTCATTGCAAGTAATCATAATTTAATCAAACCTAATTTTATACCAAGAAAGAGAATGTACCCAAAGTATTTTTTACTTCATGTTAGGATGCCAGAGCATGAGATTAATCTCATAATGAAAATAGATTAAATTATGAAGACTTTAATCATTGTGTGTGGGTAAAACTTTGCCGACTCATTTTCTTTCTGGAATTCATATTTATTACATAAAACAAGGCATCAAAGTTTTATGTGATGCATTTGTAGTGTGGTCACAGATAGAAATTTTCTTTTGGAATTTTGACTCTTAGCATCTAATAATAAATATACCACAGTTTGATTGAGTACAATAATTCCTTCTCACATTGCTGGTGATTTTCTTTTGAGCCATTTTTTAATGTCAGTGTCCAATTACAGGTCTCAGTATGTGACTCGTGTTTGGTGTGTTAAGCACTTTTGGTTCCATTCAGTTTGAATTTGAATGTCCTGTGTCAAAGTTTAGCTGCTCAAAATAGAATTTTTTTCTCTAGCTTTGTGCAAAGAGATGGGTCTGTTGGCATCCAGCAGTTTACAGACAGCTGTAAACACAGGTAGAGTTTGGTTTCTGCAGTAGGAAATAGCTCTCTGACATCCTTTCAGAAAGCAGTCTTCCAAAAAATGTATATCTACTTTATTATCACATGACAATCATATTACTTTTTTTAATTTCTGAATTTATTATGCCTTAATATTAAATGTTAATAGATGTGGGAGGTTACTAAAAAAGCCATATGTTTCAAGTCATAAGAAGAGAACTTACTCTTTTTTTGGAATAACCAGTTTGAAATTAATTTATCAATTATTGCCGTAAGTGAAAATCTGCACTTCAAACAACAGTTTGCTCTCAATTCTCTTTTAATTTTTTAAAAGTCTATACAGAAATGCTTAAATTTAATTCAAGGAAAGCCTTTCTTTCCCTTTTTTTCCCCCTAGTGGTTACATACAGATTTTAGTTACTGACTACTTAAGACCTATTAATAATTAAGTGGTTGGAAGTGTTCAGCATACAAAATCTTTCTCTGATGCATAGAATTAATTAAATTATTGGAGTTCTTATTGTCCTTTATACCATTTTAATTTTTAATATACATTCTTTTTCTGAAATATTATCCTCACATCTGCAATAATTTTTATTCAGGGAAGAAACTTTTTGAAGCTTATGAATATGTCATGTGTCAAACACTGCAAGAAAGGGTCTGTGAAGGTTTTGTTCATATGTTATGATCTATAATAGATATATTGATCTATGTGATCTCTATTATCTACAGAAGGATAAGTAGTCAAAGTATTTCTGCTGCAGACAGTGAATATCTAGCAAGTACAGATATGAAAGAAACAAGGTATTTTTTTCTCATTCTCCTTCTTTCTCATCATAAATCTTCTCATGCTTCCTAAAGGTATGTGCTCTGCCACATTTCTTTCAGATTCACACTCACTATACATCCTAAATATAGCCTTGCACTGCCCTCCCCCTCCTGTATCGCATGTGGCCTTCTGACCCAACTAATGAGCATAATGGGCAGTGCATCAAGTGGCTGTCACCCAGAACATAAAGGAGATGATACATTTCTTCTTGAATCAGTGCTTGAATATTAAGGTCTCTTTCACTTCTGAATTTTTTTAGCATTTTTTGTGATTTCCCCAGGCAGATGCAGTGTTGAGGGAAATGTTAGGGTTTGCTTTTTTTTTACAGACCACTCATTCTTTTTATATATATATATATATTTCTGTAGCGCTTTCAGTAATATTTCTAAATTTCTTCTACCCACCTTTCAGCAGTTTCCCACCTTAAAGGCAAATTTCAAGTACAAGGCACAATGTGTACACGGCTTCCCCATTTTTACACTTAATATTGAAGTTACATTGGACTCTACACGGACACATAAAGATTAAACTACCTTTGTATCTTTGCCTGTTTTCTTTGGAATATTGTAATAATGAATTTTGAATGCTATATATTTGTATTGCAACCTTTGTTGTCAGTGTTGGAAAGTACAAGTTTTCATACCTACTTAAATTTTCACCAGAACTTTCATATCGTCTGGTTTTGACACTATAAACAGGAATTAATGGGAATCAACATAAAATGAAGTTAGCGTGATGGAAAGGTCAAAGTATCAGAGTTTACAACCATCTTGTGTMAAATATATAAGACATTAAAATTCCAATGCTATAGTATGATGACAGTACAAGAAAAAAAAGACAAAAACATAAATGTTTTCTCATAAATAGGTTTTTTTTAGGAATAAAAGGGTAGAATTTAACTCCCTCTTAGCTAAAAATTTTCTCAGAAATACCTAAATGAAATGTTTTTTAGCTAGGAAATCCTAGCTAATATTAAACAAGAAATCTCCTGCAAATGCATTAAGTTTGGCAAAACTTCTGTCAGCTGGTTGCCTATGCTCTTGGAGGAAAGTAGCTAGAGAAGAGAGTGATCTCCCCCAGCCCCGCTAGCCGGATAAAGGACCACTATTTTGGTGTTTTTCTCTGTACAGAAACTCATCTCATCTAATAGCAGGTCACTCACCTGGCAGATCCTGGACAGATGGTGTTGGAGAGATGAAGAATAATTCTTTCAATACATAATAGGTGCAACATGTCTATGGGGCTCTAATTTGATATATAGATACTGCACAATGTTTATGGACATATGTATTCAGGAAAAATGGAAATGCATGTGGAGATTGCTTCTTTCTGAATTCCAAAGTTTAGTATGGTGTGCTAATCACTGGGATACTCTTAACACCAAGGCAACTAAAATTTCCCTCTCCAGTTTTTTTCTGTTTGTTTGCTTTTCTCATTATTGCTGAGATTTGGAAGGAAATCAGAACTTTTTAATAAAATGGAGTTGTTAGTTTTCTAATGAGGGTTAGTTTTCACTTCTCAAGAAAAATGCTGAGTAAAGGGTATTTTATAAGTCCATTTAAGTGCTTAATCAGGCAATCTCAAACAATTTGTAGAAGACACATAGACTAATTAACACTTTTAAAACTGAGAGATGTCCAACAATTAATTTAATAAGAGCTTGAACTTGCTGAAAGTTCAGCTGAATAATTTTTAGTTCAAACATTGCAACAATAGACAATTAGTACTGTGAAATGTGTAGTTTAGAGCATGAGACATGACTTGATACCACTACCAAATTTAAGATGGGCCTAATTTTTTGAAAGGTCTCCAACTTTTCTTAAGCCATCTAATCTTTCATTAATTAGTATACTTAGTTCACTGTGTTCTTTTGAATGCTTTGAAGGGGGAAATACAGTGAAGATTCTTCTACCAATGCCCATTCTTTGCCAACTACAGTTTAAAAGATATTTGAAATATTAAGCTATTAGCAAAGACAAGTATGCAAGTATGGGTCAGTTACTTATGTTGAAAATTTTATATCCATTAAAATGTTGTGAATTTCCCTCTGAAATTAATTAGGATTATTGGACTGGCACAGAAATGTCTCTACATAGGGAATGCTTGTAGTACAGAGGTAAAATTAATTATTTTCAAAGGGTAAATATCAAGATTTTAATGACACTTACTGTAGCTGCCAACTAAGAGGTTTTTCCATGGGATAATTTTCTAAATTGGCCTGAGCTCTTGCAGCTACTGGCAGGGGAGCCTGCCTGTGTTCTGCTGAAGTTCAGCACATATAGAAGATCTACGTTGAAAGCCAGATTTATTCACTCTTGTACATGTTGAAAAATACCTTTGTTTACACTTGTTACCATCGGCTTCTAGAGGTCTCATTAAAAGAAAATAACCAAGGGAGTGTTTGTATGGAATAAGAAAGAAAGGAATTTAAGGAGGGGTCACACAACGAAGAAACTGTTACCTTCCCTGAAGATCACTTAAAAAACAAAGACTGGGGATGAAGACAAGAACATCTTCTGAGCAGAGTAAAAGAGGCTGATAATTTATGTTTATGGAGAGATTTGGAATACCTTACTTCTTACCAGTTTAAAAGACAAGTAGGCCAGCTAAGACACCTTTTACCTTAAAAGTCAAAGCTTGACAAACTGAATGATGATTGGATGTACGTTAATCGGCTCTGCTACAAAAGATGTATCCACAGAAGGTATGGACCCTCTAACAATTGAACTCTATGCAAACGGAATTATTACTCATTGCTTTCTTAACTCTGCCCCCTACAGAATGTGCATCTCCCTGGAAATTCCATGCAGGCTTCTATACCAGGCAGCCTAAAGAATCCAAGACAGAGAAATTGCTCTGTTCTGTGAGCAAACATGATGCAGGTTAATTTTCACTAGAAGAAAGCTTTCCTTTTAAACATGGATAGGTAACAAGTATATTAGTCTTGTAGTCCTGTGTAAAAATTTCCATAATAGGAATGAAAATCAACAAGGATGCTCTACACATACTTATCCATCCCCTTCTGATCCTTACACTTCCCATTACTTGCCTGCCATAAACTTAATATTCTTGTATTCACATACTGCCACTGTGTTTAAGGGCTAGCACTGTGAAGTGTTTCATACAGAGAGCTTTCATCTGGTTTACTAGTTTTAAATGTGATAGTACAGCAAACATTGAAGCAAGGTCAAAAAAATTGCAACAACACTTGCCTTCTTAGGACATGCTATGGCACAGTAGTATTTAGGCAGAGATGTGATCTTTGGTCTGCCTTCAGGTCAAAGACAGGTCTGACAGAACACACCAATAAGAGATGGATGATTGAATTTCATCATAGTACTGATTGTACCCTGCCACAGTTTCAAACTAATCTCACTGAGAGGCATGGACAAAATACTGAATACTCTGGGAAGTATGAGGGCTGTAAGTGCCATGACTCTTCAGAACTTTTTACCATTCTGCTTCTTACAGTCCTCTTGAAAGGTGTTGTAAATACAGTGCTGACACCCTTGGGGCATTGAAGGCATGAGTTCCCAGCAGCAGAGTAAATTCCGAATTTTTCAATATTTTTGCAAACCTTAAGAGAACTGGGTATTCTTTTACCTCCAAGCCAGACTCTGGTAGAATACTCAGCATCAAGGGAAAAAAGAAACTTAAAATTGCTACATTGAAATAACAGCTTTCTTCAGCAGAAAGGAGGAAAATAAATGGGTATTCCAAATACATACTTGCTTGGAAGATCTGTAACTGTGAGTTTTCAAAGTTTTCAACTATTACTTACAGTACATGCAATTTATTCAGAAAAACTTCTAATATTTAGGCTAAAGGATGAAGTAAATGCATGGAATAATTATAAAGATGTCTGAATTGCCAGGATCCAGTGATAAAAGAAAAGCTTCAGCAGCAATTCTCTCATCTGCATTTGAATGAAAAGAAAAATRAGACTGCAGAGAAGATCCTGATTTCCACAGATCATTAATCTTCCCCCTAGAATTCCCCTCCAGACGAACTTTGGTCCCTGTTAGGTTTATGAGCAGTCTTCAGTGATTTCACCTGTAACATGTCTGATCTACACCAAATTAAGGTCTGTTCCACATTTTAAAATGTTGGTTTTTTATTTGGTTGGAGTTTTTGGTATTTTTTTCTTTTCTGGTGTGACACCACGAGAGGTAGAAGCAGTACTCCACCTGACAAGCAGTGAACAAGCCTCTGATTTGTGAGGATTTTTGAAGTGCTGTTTCTGAATCTATACCATCAAATTCCTCACTTTTCCCATTAGGCAGGATTTTCAGTCTGTGAAGAGCTTGATGCCATGACATTTCTGAGCATATTGTGTTTCTCTTGGCAGTGCTTGCTGGGTATGGTCATTGTCTTCTTACAGCTGTAGTGATGCAGATTTACAGAGTGGTTGCTCAGAACTTGGCCAATCGAGAAAAATGAAAAGAAAGGAAAACCTAATACCAGCACCTATTTAAAAACATAGGCTCCATAGTCAGGTTTATAAGCACTTGTTGAAAAGGTTCTTTCAGGAAGCACTGAGTGTGAAGCATCTCTGCTGAAGAGAACAGAATCTTATCTTTGATTAACAGCTGCATTTTATTTTGGAAAATAGGGTTTTTAGTTGCCAAATCTTAAATACCCAAAACACTAAAACTGCACTTCTGGTCTCTCTGTACACTCAGAGTCTGATGCCTTCTTCAAAGCCAGCCTCATCTTTCCCAGTAGCTCAGGAGACAAAATTTCACCCAATATCTTGGATTTTCTTGACTTTAAGCCAGGATCAAACCCTCTGGTATTTCTCTGAGGAAAGAGGGTTGTAGGGAAAGCCAGAGTCCCTCTAACCCACATCTATGTGATCCTCTGGGTTGACTTCAGCTCTTGATTTTTTTTTTGCCAGTCTCTGACATGAAAATACTCCTGCCTTTGCAAGGATTTTTTTGGATTCTGGCTACACAGTAAGAGGCATCCAGATAGCCAGAGAGCAGATGCTTATCTGAGGAAATTAATTAATTATGACAAAATTAGTTTTGTTCTAATAAATTATAACCCTTTTTCTCTGAGCAGGTGTACTGAAGAAGGCTGGTATCTCTTTGCAGACAGCTCAAATGGAGAATTTGGTCACACAGCTGACATTGCTACCCCAGTCATCTCCCTTACAGGGCCCAGGTGCAAAATTGTTTTCTGGAACCACATGAACGGTTCAACGATAGGTTCTCTGGAGGTATGGAGATGCTCTTTGGTTTGGTTTGGGTTTTTTGCACAAAATTACCGTGAGAAAATTTATGCCTTTTCTTTTAGTTTTGGTAAAACCTAGGCTGCTAATAAATGAAAATGAACAATTACTATCACTCTACTGCTCTCAACATGTTATGATCTGAAGGAAGCATTAGCTCAAGTAGATTGGGGAAAATATAACTTTCTACAACAACCAAAAATTCTGGCCTTTATAGACATACCACGGTTGGAGCTTCCATACAAGAAAAAGCCTTGTATCACACAGTACCATTTTACACTGAAAAGCAACAATAGATATTTGTATATCAGGGTTTTTGCCTAAGTGTGGGAGCATGAAAAAAAGAAGTAACTATATCAAAATTTGACATAAAATTTTGTAGAAAGAGCTTATTCCTTGCAAAGTTGAACATATAACTTTAGGACATTAATTATATTAATGTAAGCAGTATTGAACTATCTTTATGGCACATAAGCAACAAATTGGCTTTCCCATACCCTTTTTCTCACTCCAGTTAAAATAAAAGCACTTCTGTAAAGGAAATTTAACTCATTAGCAGCTTGTAGATCAAATGAGTCACTACAGAGAGAAGTGAATAAAATAGCAACATTGTTCTAAACAATTTTTTTTTCACACAACTCTGTGCTTATAATGGGATTTCCCATGAATGTTATGATATACCCACAGCATCAGGAATGGATTGAAAAAAATACTCAGGATAAGATATCCAGTCACCTGTGCACTCAGTATCATTTTGGATGTGGGCAGTGCATGTGGATTTAAATATACAAATAAATTCTTGCTAGCTCAGTTACTCAGAATAACAAATTATAATAAAAAGCTGACAGAATTCAACCATTTTGAAAACAAAATTAATATGTGTATTGACATTAGAAATGAAATCTGAGATGTGGTGACCTATATCCCATGCATGTGACTTGCTAGATATTCAGTGGAGGCATGTTCTGTGTTTTCTTGGATTTTTTCCTAACATTTTTAAAAATATTGATGGATTTCTCCCACGTAGGTAAAGATCTTGCTAGGCTGCTTGGCAAGCACTCAAATCTTAATTCATCAGAGTGAGTGGGAAATCAGACGATAAAGATGTTTAGTCCTCAGTTTTAAAGTTTGGGACAGATTAATTTGCTTTGGGACTTCTTTGCACACTCCAGAGCCCAGGGCTTCTTTACAATGTAGGAACCCGTGTTAGTTGGAATCAGGCTCAAAGAGTGTTTTGTAGAAATTAACAGCAAATTCTGTGGAGCCATGCCCAGTGTTACCACCACAAAAGGCAAATGTGTATAGTATAAATATTTTTATTTTCTCAGTTTCAACACAGGAGACTACTATTTCCCTCTATTCTTTAACTGACTCCCCCTCACCCCCAACTTAACCGATTTTAAGATGCACCAAAGGAAAATCATGAAACCTTTGCATACTGTTAATAATTGCCTGAATTCAATTGTTTGATTAATCAATTAATAATGGGTGTAAGAATAACTTAGAATATAAAATTATTCAGGTGATTTCTCATTATTTATATTAAGAACATTCTAAGTAATGTATGAATGTGAATCTTTTCTGTGCCTAAGAGACCTTTTATCCATATCTTCCCCCAAGACTACCACATTTTTTTGACTTTTGCATGTTAGTCTGTACCCATGCCATCAAATATCATGTAGGGTTGCTGAAGACTTTCCTTCTGTTCAAATGAATGGCTACCTTCCTATGTTTCGATGACTTTCTTAAACATTGATTTGCTGTCACATTCCAGAGCAATCTCAGTTTGATTATTCATTGGAACCTTTTTTATCTGGTTTCTTTACTCTGACTTGGCAAGGGTAACTCTACCAAAGTATTGAATGTGCTTTTTTGCAATTTAATTGAAGTGCATAAAGCTTCAAAGTGCATTAAGGTACAGAGAAGCCRTGGGTTTTAATAACACACAAATTTACGGCCATGTTTTACTCTAAAATTTTAACCTTTATCATGATATGATAGAAAATATGAATTTCTGATGAAGGAATTGCATATATAATAGATAATTTACAGCCCATGTAAAAGCATGTGCGTATGTCTATAGTCACATACATATCTACCTTCATAGAAATATATAGTTTGTATTTGAGAGTAAAAAATATATTTTCTTATTCAACACCCTTTATTCTTTCAAATAATATCTGTAATCCCTTTCTCTCTAATTTATTTATTTTCACTTAACATTCATGTCTTCTATGGGCAGTTCTTCCTGTCTATAAAGTTAGAAGTCACTTATTTTTCTATTCAATTTAATTTACTATCTGTTCATTTTGTTCCCCTGAAATGAAAGCTCTTTAGTGTGATGATCTGCTGTTTGCTTGGCAGAACTTACCTGTTATGCAACATCATATACACTCATGGGACTGCATAAATTTAAAACAACAAAAAAGTGTTTTTTTCATTATGAGGAAAAATGCCTGGGCTGCCCTAAGAAGATTACACAGAATAGCAGTAGATCCTTGAAAGCAGAAGTAGTTCAGGCAACTGGTGAATGGCTGTTTAGCTCTGCTACTACTATCTGGAGACACAGCTTGACACACTTCATCAAACACCCATCTAGTTATTGTCAGCTCAGTTGAATTTGGATGCCCAAGAGGTTGGAGCAAAGCATATTTAGGGCTTTCTGCTCATGTTGAAGAGTGCCATCAGTCCACAATTTGCTGTTTACAAGGGTATGGGTTTTTAAAACTCTTTCATTGCTCAGACAGATGTAATTTGGTCTTTATAAGAAAAGAAAAAGTTTTTATTTGTAGAAGAAACAAAAGGTTCCAGAAGAATCAGGACAAGCAAATCTATCCTGGAAGAGCAGTTTAATGTACGCATGAATGAACATATTTTTCAGTAAGCCTTGTTAGTGCTGTTTCCATGTTGTACAACTGAATCACAGCCCACTAATGAACAATTTTTATTCACTGCTGCCACTCCGGATAGATTAATGAGTTATGTTAGTCCAGTTAGGGCTCTGGGCTGATTATGTTTATGAGAAGATCAGAAAATCTTAAAACATTATTTTCTTAGTATAGTCATTTACACTGACATATCCATTTGCATCAGATTGGACATTAGGAAAAGATTCTTCACTGAGAGGGTGCTTGGGCAACAGGCTCCCCAGGACAGTGGGCACAGCACCAAGCCTGACAGAGTGCAAGGAGCACCTGAACACTCTTACTCATATGATTTAGCCTTAGGTAGTTCTGCAAGGAGTAGGTATTTGGAGGTGATGGTCCCTTCCAATTCCAGATATTCTATGATTCTGTGATTTTTAATGGTGGAATATCTATTAGATGTACAAGATAATTTTGTACTCTTGTACACAATTATAGGACTCTGAAGTGAGTTGGTAATGGCAACATATTTTTTTGTGACCTAAAATTATTTTCTTTTTTAGGTACTTTGTAAAACCAGTAATAGGACTTCTAAACTGTGGACTCAAAGCGGCAGCCAAGGTCCCCAGTGGAACAGAGCAGAAGTGTTCTTAGGAATTCGTTCAAATTTTCAGGTGTGTGTTCCTATGTGATGTGCTTCCTAGACAGCTGACTTTTAGTACTTCTATATTAAGCATTCTTCAAATTCTCATTTCCATTTTTACCCTATGGACTTACTTCTCCTCCTGAATAGAAGAAATCATCTTTTTGCCTGTGTGATATGTTATGTGAGCAGGACTCAAATTTTTTGAGATTTCTCACTCCTCTTTAATCTCAGACTGATATCCATTTTTAAGACTGAGAATCCCTTCTATCCTTGAATCCAGCTCAGCTTAAAATATTCTACTTCTTTCTCCTCAGTGTGCAGTAAGTAAAACATCTGGGTGTTGAAATTAGAATCTTAAACACGATGTTTGCTTTGAAATAGGAGCAGATTCCCAAGCCTGTTAGAGATACTTGCTTAGCTGTAGACTTGTGAAAAAAAAAAAAAACAACAAAAAACCAGAGACAGTCAGTAACATATTTTTAAAAGAGTTACTTTTCCTGGTACTTCTGTCTTGGACTTAATGAAATTTTAAAATTCTTTTCACATTCAT
The DNA here is from genome assembly GCA_018881555.1 of Amblyornis subalaris. NCBI lineage: Eukaryota > Metazoa > Chordata > Aves > Passeriformes > Ptilonorhynchidae > Amblyornis > Amblyornis subalaris. The sequence continues at coordinate 3,319,434 of JACAXG010000047.1, read as the reverse complement.
GGAAATAAATCATGAATGACGGACTAGTCTTTTTCAGACTTACTTTGCAGAAGTAGGTGGAACCCTTGTTATTATCAGGATGAGTGAGGACTAGTATCTCCTTGAGTGGAAGGATTTTTTTTTTTTTTTTTTTTTTGTGCTTGGTAGTGTTAGAAGATGGTCCTTCAATAACTATAATGACAGATCTGTACCAACTGTAGTACAGGTTTTCGTAGAATTATGCTTTGACAGTAAGAACTGACCACTTCTTATTCAAAGATTTGTGAGGACCATCAGTCTCTGTTCTTTTCATGTTGTATGTATAAGCTTTTCTATATCTTATCAGTGGCTGACTGTAATAGCTCTGTAATTTTTATTAGGTTATTTTCAGGGCAAAACGTGGTGTCAGTTACATGGGAGACGTGGCAGTGGATGATATTACCTTTGAAGATTGTTCCCCTCTGCTTATCTCAGGCAAACCTTGCACATCAGAGGAATTCACGTGTGCCAACAAGTACTGCATCCCAAAGAATAATCTGTGTGATTTTGTAAATGACTGTGCAGATAACTCAGATGAAAGCCCTAGTATTTGCAGTAAGTATGGTAGTTTTTTAATATAATTATCATAAATAACTATGCCTGCTGTGAATTTTTATTACTTGAATACTTTTGACAGCTCATCAGCTAAGAAAGCAAACAAAAGGGTAATAATTTAATTCTATTCCTTTGCTTTTAAGGATTTTTAAATTACTATTATTTAATTTAAAATCACACGATAGAAAATACAAAGAGCTGTTAATGAATTTCTTAAAATAACTCAGAAGCAGCTGTCTTTAAAAGCAGAATAAAATTATCCTGCTTTCCATATGAAAAGAATGTATTAAAGCTGAAAAAAATAATTCAAGCGTAATACCTTTGGGAGATGAGGGACCTACCTCCTTAGATATTTCAAGGATTGTCAGGTCTCAGCAAATCATTTTAATCTGAATACTGTAAAATTTTGGTTTTACAAGACATCAAGAAGCAGCATTTGTAGTATCTGATTCAAAGAACAATGTTTCATATCAAATGCCTCCTCCTGGATCACAATATATATAGCATTAACACTTTTTTTTTTCTGCTACCATTGTGGGAAATGCTCACACAATCAAATCTGCATTGTTTGGTACCATACAAACAGTTGCCTCATTTTTATTGAGARTGTGAATTCGGTTTATCAAATTCTCAGTGAATACAATTCTATGAAGCAAAGGTATGCTGATATCCTATGAAGCTAAGATACACAGCAAACATGTTTTGTAAATTATTTTCATACTATTAAACTACTCACTGATTTCAAATCTAGGAAAAGCACATCACTAACCTATATCACGACCAGTTCAGATCTTCTGCAACAAAAATTGAGGAGTATTTCAAGTTGCAATTACTCTGTTGAAAAAGATTCTCAAACTTTGGCTTTTATTTTCTGAAATTTTTAAAAACTCTTTATTAATGATTTTTTGTTTCTTTGTTTTTTGAGTTTTCTGGATTGTCTGTGTTTCTCATGAAACATTATCAGACAAATAAAAACTGAATCTTCAAGGGCAAAATGGTTCAAATAAACGGAGGGGATTCAGTTTTGCAAACACTACAATAAGGATTTTATTCTGATTTTCCATTGGAAGAGATGAATTGAAGCGATCCCAAAAAGGAAATGCTTTCCTCTAACATGTTTTTTATTATTATTTTTAAGTAAAGAAAAAAAAAGTAAAATTCTTAAAAAAAACCCTGTCCCTAACTGCATTTTAATTGTAAGGTTTACAGTGAAGCATCATGGAGCTCTAAAAGCACAGGAGTTATGACTGGGCTGAAACTTGGAAACCAATATGTATTTTGCCTCAGATAAAAATTAGACACCATTTCATAGTGTCTAATTGTGCTGTAAAGCACTTGTTGACTAATTATGACTTTTTCCTTAGGTCAGGTGGTACTTTATTCAATATCTTAGATCAGCTAGTTGACGAAATCTTTGGGCATCATGTTGAAGGAAAATAGTCCCCAATCTCTTTTTTATTCCTGAAACTCCAGGATGTTAATGGCACCATGTCACAAGACAATACTCACCAAGTCCAATTAGCACTGCGTAGACAAAGCCAGTTCTACTGAAATAGAAACTGTTCCTCAGAAAGCAGATATATTGCTATTGAGATATCTGTACCTTGGTTTTATTTGCTTTGAGGAGAACTCTTTTAAGCTGGTTGCAGTACGACAGTGATACAACAAAAGTTAACCACACATTTTAACAGATAAAACGTATTTTCAAATGTTTAGAAATTAATCTATTAGATAAGGAATGAATGATCCATGATCAGAACTTTCTCTAAAGTAGAATTTCACTGCTACCATTTTCTTACTGCAAGTATAAGAGACAAAATGAAACCACAACAGTGCAGAAGAGGTAATGAGTGGTAGCACTCCTTCAGCTTTGTTCAGGAGCTGTTGGCATTTGTCTTATGCTGCTTGATATTATAAGTGTATCAAAGGAAGATGTCTGAGACAGATGTGGTTAGACTGATTTGGGCATGCCTCCTTGAGGTAGAAATGGTGTTGTACGAGGTCCATTAAATTAAACTTTGTGTAAAAGGCTGTGGAGACAGTCTGAAATATGAACTAGTGCCAGTGCAGGTTGCTGTACTCACTAGATATTTGGTTTTGTCTGAGCTTGGTTAATGTTTGGTTTAGTCTATCAGTGTATTTCTGAAGCAAGGCTCTCAGATACTCCTGTTTATTGCAATCTGGTTTGTATTGCAAAGTGTGCTCAAGCATAGGAACTAAGCTCCTTTCGCTAGAAAAGAAATTAAAAGTTGACCATCAGGAGGGCATCAAATGTATTCTAACCACTTGTGGACATTCAGCCCAAAGGATTGGTCTTATGCCACCTCAGTTCTCTTTCTTTCACTGCCACCTTAAATAACATCAGGTGCTCAGTATCAGRTGTTTTGCTCTACAGATCTGCTCTATAGCTCCGTACTTGTTCATCTAGGCATAGTTTGAAATAATATGACTTAAAATACTTCAAATTTTGCTCCATATAATTCCTTAGTTTATTAAAAAGATACATTAGATAATTTGTGATCAATATGATTCAGATATCTACTCTTAAGTATTTTTCTTAAATTTTTAAGTTGTCGTTCAGTAAACTAATTCACCAGCCCTGTGTCACTGCTCTACAGACAAAAGGACTTGCTTTGTTTTTGTACTTACTAAGAGTTCATAGCTCTGTAGAAATGTCTACTACCAAAGATTTAATGCGCAAGTGCACAATCATCTACTGTAACTTGAGCTTCTAAGTAGGCTGCTAAATTTTCTTTTTCATCAGTTGAGTAACTTTCAGGTTTGAAATCCATGCAATTTAAAATCAGTTGTTTGAGTTAGATTAAATAAAATGCCCTCTAGATATGAATATTTGTCTTTGTTGACTATAAAGATCCTACAAGGACATCTAAACTTATATTAAGTAATATGCAATATATACAGCATTAGCAGGGATATTAAGTGCTCATGCCTTAAGGTCTTGATTCTTGAAAAAATGTCTTTAAAATAAAATCATCTGTTACACACATGAATTTTATTGACTCAAGATGAAATTTGTAAATAATGGAAGGAATTTCTTTAAGAATATTAAGTAAATAAATCAGTTGAAATACTTGAAATATTAAGTAAATAAATCAATTGGAAAAATATGATTATGACAGATTTTATTGGCAGTTGCATTCAGTTGAGGTAAGGTACAATCTGTGTTTTTCATAAAAAATAATCATATAATTTAGCACATCAGGTTTAGGTGGGTTTTAAATGTTATGTCAGATGGCATTATACTTGCAGACAAAGGTAAAAGATGGTGAAGCTATTTTTGCTAAATAGCTCACATTTTAAAGAAAAAGTTTCTAGCTTTTTCACTTTATGACATTCACGGATTAAAATTCAAAGAGAAAATGTTTTATCTGATTTCAGTCTGAAATTTTTGAGGTAGCTGTCTGTACTGTTTTGGTCCATGTCTAGATTTCATGGATTCTAGCTCTTTGACCTCATTGCTGATGCTTCTGACTACCTGTCAGTTAAATAAAACTACTTTCAAGTAGTTTCAACTTTATCAGTCCCCAGAAGAGGCTCAGGTTTTGTTTACATTTTGGAACAGACATTTTGTAATTTCTGATATTGTCCTATACAATTAACCACACAGTTTCCAAATTTATCTTCAAACACTTTCCTTCCCAGCATTAATAATAAGAATATTCAGAGCACAGTCAAATGTCTCTTGAAGTCTCTGCTGAAATTCCACCTTATTTCAGCAATTTTAGTCTTACTTGGTAATCATTATCATGAACTTACAGATGCATAAAGGGAAAAATATACGGAACTTAAACTTCTGGAATGATGCAATTGGCTTGATCTTAATTTATGTGGACAGTTTACTCACCATCCTGGCTGTTTTGACATTCAAGATTCCAAAACTGATAAAGAGCATGCATGTTATTTCATATAAAATCAACCAAAATTATGACAGCTTTCTCCTTTTCTAGGCATTAAATACAATTTAAGGAGAAATGTAGATAATCATAGCATCATTTAGGTTGGAAAAGATAATCATAGCATTATTTAGGTTGGAAAAGATCATTGAATCCCACTGTTAACCTAACATTGCCAATTTCACTGCTGAATCATGTCCCTCAGTGCCACATCTACATGTCTTCTAAAGACCTCCAGGGATAGTGACTCAACCACTTCCCTGAGCAGCCTGTTCCAATGCTTAACAACCTTTCAGTGAAAAGATTTTTCCTACTGTCCRTTCTTAACCTCACCTGGTGCAACTTGAGGTCCTCTCTTCTTCTTCTATCACTTGTTACTTGGGAGAAGACACCAACCCCCACTTCGCCACAACCTCCCTTCGAGTAGTTGTCAAGAGCAATAAGGTCACCCCTGGGCCTCCTTTTCTCCAGGCTAAACACCCCCAGCTCCCTCAGCCTCTCCTTGTCAGGCTTGTGCGCCAGACCAATCGGCAAGTTCGTAGCCCTTCTTTGGACATAGTCCAAAGAAAACATAACTATCTATGTTTCTGTATTGGCTCAGAAAATACATGCGGATTGTACATATACGGAATACATGTAAATACATGTGGAACTGTGCAAAGCAGACTAACTTTGAGTGTGATTCAGCTCAAGGTTACCTACATTTATGTTTTGCCTGTGTCTGTATAGAGGCTGTGTTTTCATGATGCTCAAAACGTTCGTTTGGATGTGTCTGTTACCCAGACATAGGCATTTGTTCCTGTTCTCACCTGATCTTATGTTCCTTCAGAAAGAGGCTGGTTTTCTGTACATGTCTTAAACACTCTATGGAGGGCCAGTTAAGACCCTAAGGAGCTATTCAGCTTCATGTAAAATAGTTTGCTAAATTTGGTTATATTTATACCAAAGACTCTGTTGACTATAATAACAAAAGCACTGAGGTCCACCTCGTATATATGCAGGTAGGTCTATCCTATTATTATCATCTAGAACATGAAAAATGCCCTTTTTAATAAGATACATGTATATTATTTTTTATAGTGAAGCATTTTTTTCCATGGATCTGAGTACTATGTGTGTGTATGTGTATGTGTAGTATATATGTATGTGTAGTATATGTATGTATATAGTATATGTGTAGTATATGTGATGTGTAGTATATGTGTATGTGTAGTATATGTATGCTGTATGTGTAGTTTATGTGTAGTCTATGTAGTATATGTACCTAATTAACTTCTTGAAAATAAATCTCTTTTCATTTGTGTGCAAATATATTTCAGGTACATCTATTGGTCATTGCAATTTTGAGTTTGATCTTTGTGGATGGAAGCAAGATGAAAATGATGATTTTAACTGGAACCTCAGAACTAGCAGTACTGCAAAACTGGGCACTGGACCAGCTACTGATCATACACTGCAAGAGCCATCTGGTTATTATATTTTTATAAAGAGTTCATTTTTTCAGCTACCAGGACAGAAAGCTAGGATTTCTAGTCCTGTCCTGAGCAGAAGGAACAAAAACTGCAAGGTATGTGAGGGTGTGGTAATAGCAGGAAGGAAGGATTTGATTTCTATATTGTACCGAGAGTACTCCTAAACTGAATAAAGATGATTACTGAACCAATTTTTGAGAAAAAAACCATCTTCTTGTAGCGAAGTCACGACTTCATCTTATTTCATTGAAATCATTAGAAAAAAATGTTGATGCAGGAGAAGAATGATTTCTATAAGTTAATAAGCACTCCTGGAGCTTCAGAGGAAGTTGATGGAGTGTCTGATTTACAATGTCTGATGAAACACTCGTCTGAAGTAGCGAACAACTATTTAATGGTTTGTGATTTTATGGAGAAAWTGTGTATAAGTACAGTAACAATTGATTTTCGAAGAATGCAACTGCAAATGGAAGCATGTGTGACAGAAGCTTTGTTACCAGCTCTTCTCTAGAGAACGGAGAAATGTAAGCCTGGATCTTCCAAAACACTGCAGCACATTGTAGTGACTTCAGCTTGAACACTTCTTTGCAAACATGGAATAAAAAGTTTCCTGGTTTTGATACATCTTTTATAGCCTTTGTTAAAAATATAATTTTTTTTTAAAAAAAAACCTAAACTTTGTATATATAAACTTTATATAACTAAACTAAAAGAAACTTTAACTGTCTTCTTTTGAAATGGCATTTTTCCAAATTTTCATAGTCTTTAAGTATCAAGGCAAAAATGAGTGGCATCTCAATTTCTAACATGAAACACAAAATGGAAGTTTAAATATTAATATTTGCTAATAATTCTAGTTGTTATTAAGTTAGTAACAATTTTAAAATAGTAATTAAAATAGAGCTAACAGAATGTCTGTATATATTATTTACATGCAGGGGAATATTGTGCATAAAGGGAGCTCTTATGGGAGGGAAAGCAATACTTTTAGCCTTTCGAAAACTAGCAAAGGAAAATTTATAAAAACATTGGAAAATTTACAAGGCAGGAATGGCTTAACATTTTCAAGGTAAATTTGGGAATGGATTTTCAGAATTGAAAAAAATCATCTGGAAAAAAAATTTGATTTGAGATGAAAGAATTAATCTCTTGGATAGTTATTAAGACCCAGACCTTCATCCTAAACTATCAGATGGTCCTAAAATTATTTTACTCCATTCTGTGAGTTACTAGAGTTGAAAAGAAGTGTAAACAGATGCAGAGTGGCCTAAATCATATGGCAGCCTAGAATTTAGGATAAAGAATTTTGGAACTATTGTGAGTAAAAACAACATTCAGAGTATTATTTTGCTAATTATTTAATTATTGCCCTATGAAGATCTGTGTAACTTGACAACAGCAATGTTTGTTGGCTGCCTACTTAGTTAAATAAGCTCAAGAGCTCTCTAATGATCTGACCATAAAATAGCCACTTTATTCTCCAGCATCTGGATCATATCCACTACTGTTGCCATGCTTGGAATTCTTACTTCATCTGTTTGTTGGAGCTATTGGTTTAGAAATTTGCCTGCGATTATATCAGCATCTTTATATTTATGGAATATGTAAAATGTTATTAAGTTTCTGCCTGTGAAATTGGATATATTATTATTATTTTACCTTAGGCTTTTATTTTACCTAAGACTTTTTGTCCTTAGTGGTCTAATTTTGAAAGTTCATCTTTATACATCTAATAAGTAGGTTTCTCAAGAGGATAATTTTGATGGGGCAGTTTTTTAAAAAGTTTTTGAACTGAACAGTTTGTGTGATCACAGCACTAAGCTCATCAAATGAAGGTTGTCTTAGACTGAAATAGTCCTAAACCATTTACTGTCTATCCAGATGACATCTGTTCAAAATGTCCAGTCACCTGCCTCTAGTTTCATTTATCTCATACTATTCATGAGGAAAATCAAAAACAGCAGTTTGTCTGAAACTTGGAAAGAGTTCTGCTTATGCTTGAGATTTCTAAGTAGCTCATTTTACCAGAATTCTTCTGTCTGTTTGAAAACTCTCCAAACTCCTTATAGATAAGAAAGTCAGGAAGTATTAAACATAAAGGGAGTGATTTTATTATTCAAAAGAAAACTTGACTAATTATAATATTCAGTAGCAAAACTTAATCTAGCCATTATAAAATTATCTTCAAAATTGGAACCATAATTTTCTATGTTAATTTTCCATATTTTCTAAAATACATATATTGAAAAAATTTCTGCTCACACAAGCTTGGAGATCTTGGCCTTCTTTTGCTACCATCATATCTGAGAGTATCTCTTTCTCAACATTATCTGGTTTTACGCTTTAAAAGTAACTTTTCCAATTTTTAACTTCTATGAAGCATAAAACATTTGCAAGGAAATGCAGAATAACTGAGAATGACATATTTACATCTGAACAGTTATGATGTATCACACATTAAATGCAATTAAATGCTTGAAACATGCCTATTGGACTCCAATGCTTTTGTCACATGCAAAATTATTTACAAAAAGGAGCAGTTTTGTACAGACAAAACTCTTCACATCATGATGTGGCCTGAAAGAGTCAGTCATATTTAGGATATTTTACAGTGCTTTTTGAAGGTTCTTAGCAGTTCTGAAACTTATATTTAGGCAAATGACCAAAGGAAGTGAAATTTCTAGTAAAGGAAATTGTATGAATGAAAAAAAATATTTCAAGACCCAGAGCTTCATCTTATCCAATCAAAGAGTCCCTTGAAGTATTTTACTCCTTCCTGGGGTTATTAGAGAAGAAAATGCTACACGATATGCTCCAGCAGACTTAGTTTGGGACCTTAGGCCCTTTCAGATCTATGGAAAATGAACATTTATATCAATGGGACAAGTTTTGTGCAGAGAAAAAAAATATACAGCAGTAACTGTTATAAAGGGACATACATGAACAAAAATAATTTATTTACAAGACTTTCAGAAACAAAGCTGCATCTTCAAAAAGAATAGAAATCCAGTATTAAATTGTAAATACTGAGAATACAGTTAATGGTGATGAATTTCCAGGGTGTTTGTGTTCTGTATATATTTCGTCCTTTGTACTTCATAATTTGTTTTCCCCATTTTACTAAAAATACATAAATCACTGTTTTCTACTCCAAGGACTTATGTCTTTTAGCTGTGTTTTTGCATATGCTCATGTAGAAGTTTTGCTCCCATTATAGAATAGATTATTTTCTAATTACACACTCTATAATCTAGTACACACATATTTTTAACCAGAAAATTGTTCAGTAAACTGAAGTTGCTTCCCATATTGTAAATGGCAGTACTCCATTCCTCTGTTTCCGTATCAAGTATTTTAGTCCTTTTACATTTATATGCAAGTGTCATTCAAAGGTATGCAAGATCAGCTGCTGAGTATTTTAATGCTGGTTTTAAAGTCTAGTCTATGCAATAGTTCGAAAATTGCCACTAGTAAATTGTTTTGTTGCATTTTGATTAAATTATTTTTCAATCAGTAAAACTAATGGCTACTCTGAATGCTACTAGTATTGTTCAGTTTAAGAATTAGGGTAAATACAATAGCAGAATGTGTCTGAAGTCACCTATTGCATACTTTATGCTCTTGTTTTTGCTTACAGATAATTTTTTATTATCACATGTATGGAGCTCACATTGGATCATTGATTATCTACCAGARAACTACGTTGAAACATGAGAAAATTCTCCTTAATCTTACTGGAAACCAGGGAAATTTCTGGCAGCGCAAGGCACTGACCCTGTCTGGAGATGGAGATGAAGATTTTCAAGTCGTCTTTGAAGGGATAGCTGGAAAAGGTCCCAAAGATGGCATAGCACTTGACGACCTCACATTTTCCAGGGAGTGCTTACCATCCCAGGAGTTTTTACCAGCAGAACCCACAAAGCTACCTCCAACAGGTATGTTTCTGTTATGGACAGTCTACATAAGTTTGCAAAGAAGGAATAGCAGCATTGCTTTCATTTCTTTGTTTCTCCTTTGAAAGAGAAATAGTATATATAGCTTGCTAAAGACATGTAGAAACTAAAATACTTTTAGGCAGTCCATGAAATTCTAATAAAATTACTTTATGAAGTAATTGTTTGGGTACTGAGTCAAGCCTCGTGAATCTACAAAGCTTCTTGTCCAGCCATATACACTTAGGCAGTATCCTGCTTAATTCAGTAGAATTTATTTATCAAAAGTTGTTGTTGTAGAATAAGGGACTGACTGGGACACAGCTAGTATGGATAGTTTGCCATAAGGCCAGCAGGCTTAAATGCTTTTTGGCTGGAGGGAATTGCTACTAATACTGCTTAGGCACCATATCCATCTTCTGCCCGTGTGGTGTGGTGCCAGCATCAGTGCAATTATTTGCACCATCCTCACTTGCTGCACAAGGGAAATAAGACTCAGCAAACATTTACCAGAAATAATAAAGTTCTGGTGGGGATGGATCCCAATAACCCCAAGGTAAGAGCAACTCATGAAAGCACTGATGTTGTACATTACCAGTATTTCATTGGACACAAATGATGAAGGAGAGACTCTTTTTGACAGAACAGGACAAATCTTTTCCTCCTTCCACATTTATCACAGAACCACTGAAATGTAACCCCCTGAAGTGGAATTTAGGAGATGCATTTTGTTCCTCGGCCTACTACAAATTTCCTGCATGGCTGCAGAAAGTAATTTTATCTCACTTCTCTGTCTTTCTGATCAATAAAACAAAGTTAATATTTCCCAGTGTCAAGGACTACCACGAGAATGGATCATTAATTTATGTGAGCTACTTTGCTTTGTTACTGCTGCTAATGAGTAGCCTTCCCCTTTAGGATGTCATTAAGCACTGCTCAGGCATTGGGAAATAACACGATGAGACTACATCAAACCCAAAAAATTACACTGAACTTCGAGCACAAGATAAGCAGGAAAGATATGAGCAGAATTTTCCAGACATCTCTCTGATAAGGTGCCAGTTACAGTACTATCGGCTTCTTACTTCTGCCAAGCCAGTCATGGAAATTTATTGCAAATGAGATTGGTATTTTAAAGTTCAGCTTTATATGAACGTTACCCCAAGAGGAGCACTAGCTGAGCTTTCTGATTCTTTATTGTTGTTGTATTCAGACTCTATCCTCTTAATGGGAGATGCAAGTCCCTATGGCAATGCTAGAGCTTTAAAAGCTTTGGTTTTGATAGTAAAGGATGTTCCAAAACACTTTCATGTTTTATAATAAAAAAGCTAATAAAATCCCAGGAAAGAGCCACCAGAGACTGATTTCTTGGTGTAGCTCATCTAAGATGTACTTTGTGAACTTTGTAGGTTCACACCTCTTTATGGCAATGGTTTAAATTCATCCTTATAGTGAACCATATTTTTACATTAACAAATTTTATTTGTACAGGATAAGAGTTTACATGACCCACTGGGGGGTTCAACTTACGGCTACTATTTATCAGTGATATCTGTTTGGATCATTGCTTGAAAGCAGATCTGCTTCTGCCTACAGAAACGCTCTGAACTGTGGCAAAATGCATGGTGGAGGTTGTGAAAAGTGCTCTGTAATGCAACATTTTTAAAGAGAACCAGCTAGAATCACCGTGATGATCAGCTGTCAAAATCTGCTCTCCTAGACTTATCTGCTTACATGTAGAAACAAAGGAAAGTTTAACCAAAAGTAACACAGTTATATCCATTGATCAATATTTTAAAAATTTCTGAGGATGGAGAAGATCATGCAGCAGAGATCTGTTTCTTTTTCATCTCCAGCTTGGGAGAATATTTGCTAAGATAGTCGAAATATTTCCTCTTTAAGAGAGAGATCTGTAGTTTTTTGAGGTCTACTCTAATACAATTCCTTTTCAATTTTTTTTTTTTAGATAATATTTTTAATGCACACATCAAGGGAGATTCTTCTGAGTCTTGTTGAGCTACATCACTGTGTAAAAAAAGTATAATAAGGGGGTTTTTGCWTGTTATTTCTGCACATAGAGTGGAATGAATGTAAAGACTAAACAGAACAGAATCATTAAATGTTTCCATCTGTGACACAGACTCACTGTTCAGAAGAATTTTTCCCTGACTCTATATAAACTCCTTGAAGTTCTGCACATTAACAAAAATATATTTTAAGGTGGTTGTTTCTTTCGGACAAACATGCAGAAATGTTTAAAGGCTGGAAGTGAGCACTGAACATCTAGAAAAAATAATTTTGAAAGTTTGCATTGTAATTGTCTGTAAACCAACAGGATACTGTAGATTGTTCTCAACATGCTGCTTAGCAACAACAATGCTGAAGTGGAAACCCAGTGAGAGCCTCTTAAATTGCTCAGCCTGAGAAACAATAAACATCATTTTAGGCTGGCCCTTATCAACTTTTCATTGTATGAAAATCAGTTTTTCCTCATGTCCCACAATGGTACTGTGTAGGAAAACGCAAAGACAATTTTGCTCTAACAATCCTATTTATGCCTGTTGCTGTGTCTCTGCGGTGTGGTAAGATTCTTGAGTTAGATTCTGCCCTGTGTAAAGGGCTGCCTGTATCCACATCAGCCAAGGAAGAGACCCTGGCCACACTGAACCTTGTAAAAGTTGCAATTGTTTCTGTATTGGATTTGTGTGGCAAGGTTTTGCTAGAGGGGGGCTACAGGGGTGGCTTCTGTGAGAAGGTGCGAAAAGCCTCCCTTGTGTCTGACAGAGACAATTCCAGCTGGCTCCAGGACAGACCCACTGCTGGCCGGGGCTGAGCCCGTCAGTGATGGTGGCAGCACCTCTGTGGTAACAGATTCAAGAGGGGGAAAAGTTGTTGCACGACAGCAATTGCAGCCAGAGGGAGGAGTGAGAACATGTTAGAGAAAGAGCTTTTCTGGCACCTGGGTCAGGGAAGAAGGAGAGGGAGGAGGTGCTCCAGGTGCCAAACATATATGATACTTCCTCTTAATTTTCCTAATATTTCCTTTTTAGGAGACCTTATGACCCAAATGTGGGTTTGCATATGTAGTAAACCTTAATATATTTGCCTTCTGTATAGAGTCTAGGAACAAATTCAGAAGTATAGCCCCCTTCTCATTTTTTGCAGCAAATTGTACTGTTCTGCCACTTGCTGAGAAAGCAACTCTGTTTTCACCCTGTCTTCTTTTACTGAAAATGGTGAACAGCCAAATGCACCTACTCTGTATTGTTTTCCATGCAATCATCCTTAAGCAACATTATACACTGAAGGAGTTCCAACTTATTTCTCACATGGAAACTATTCCATATGTTTTCCTTTCCCTGACTTCTAAAAAAATCTACTATACTCTTTTGGGAGTCAGGTCTGTGCAGAGCATTTAGGAAACGAGTGACGAGTGGAATGATGCTGTAAAAAAATGATTCTTTTTCTCTTTTCTCTCTTTCCTGACAAAACCTAAAGCCTTGATTGTTTTGCCTTTTTTGAACATTGGGCTTTTGTGTTCCTGTTTTGTGTTTCAGTACTCTACCATGTCAGTCTTTAGGAGTGGTAGTGATAGGATTCCACAACCCCTATATGAAGTTGAACTGTGTTATTCTGTGTAACTCAATTAACATTGCATTTCATTGCCAGTTATTCAGGATGCAACTAATTTGCTTAACTGTGGCTGATTATCTCCATTGTGGTTGTATAAAATAACTGACACCTTTTGGGGCTGGATGTTACAGGGATTATAGGAAAGTCCAATGCCCTGCAACGGCAGCTGATGTCAGGAAGATTTTTCAGTTCATAAGTAGCACTAGGAAGAGTGCCATTAAGCAACCTCATATTCACAAAACACTTTTCCTGTTATTCATAGTTGTTCCTAGCTTGTATCACCCTGAATATCTTCATGTCACTTGCAAAGTTTCTTGATTCATGCACTTCACTTGTCTTTTATAAGTAAACATTAAAGAATACAGTCTTGGTATGTTTTTCTGTTCTTTCCTTGGTTTTTGTTTGTTTTAGCTGGTGGGATTTTTTTGTTCCATTCTGATTTCCGAATCAATACAGCATTTTAGTACAAATGTCTACTTCATAAAAAAAATTAAGATTTATAGAATTCAATCACCAACATAATTAAAATAAATATAGACAAATAATAGAATAATCAGGAAATCAGATTTGCCAAAAATATTTTCATTTGAAATATAGTTCAAAATTTTAGAGTGTACTCTAAAGGCCAAAGGATATTGCTTATATCACTCTTTTGCAGTCATAATTAGATCTATAAAAGTTTACAGACACATAAATAGACATAACTTTGGCAGTTTTTGTAACTGATATATAATTACAAGAATAATAAAATTTTATGCTTCAATGCATAATGTGTTCTTCTACTGAAAAGAGGAAAAGATATCTCTTTATGCAGAGCTAATCGAATAACAAAGCATTTATAGCTTCCTTTGAAACAGCCAGCATTGACCGTTGACTGAGAGAACAGGATGTGAAACAAATAAAGTAGAATGTCTAAAGCATTTTAAAACCAGTTCTGGGAAGAGAAACAAATAAAAACAAAACTGAAAACAAACAGAAAAATAAACAACAAAACCCAACACAGCAACAACACAAGCCTAACAAAAAACAACCAAAAAAAAGACCCCCCACAAAAACCCCCAAACAAAACCAAGCCTATAGAGAGGATTCATCATTTCTTTTGGAAGATTGACTATGTCTATATAGTTGCCTTAATTGCATACAGCAGATTGTGAAACATTTTTTCTCAATTGGTACCTGAACAGCAACATACTCTCAGATGTAGCTAGAATGAAGTTCTAGTGGCAATTGGCAATTTGCACTGTCACCTATATAATAATACAAAAAGTTTATCGTTGTGGTCTAGACTTTTAAAACTAAGAAATTGACATCTTTAACTTTTTCTCTCTCCTTTCCAGTACAGGATACAATTACTTCCATATTTTTCAGAAAAATGGTGGAAATACTGTAGAATATGTAGATTGGTTTAGGAGCTTGATATAAAGATACTACTTTCAAATACAAAGTATTCATGCATACAGGTGACTTAAATTCAACTTCTACATATATTGTCCACCAGTTTTGATGAAAATTATCTTTTTATGGACTGTGAAGGAGAAAAATATGCAGGCTGGATTTTTGTGTTGTGTTTTCTGATTCTGTTAAACTTTCTCCAGTTAAATTCCAAGGCTGTGTAATTGTAATCACTGTACTTTATCAATTTAACCAGGAATATTACCCTTGCACCAACTTTTTTAATTCCATAGTTTCTTCTGATTCTTTTTGCTTGTTGATAGCTAGGACTCTGATCTATCTCCTTTTATTTTGAGCTCTAACCTTACCAGATTGTATAATGGTTTGAAAGCCATGTGCCCATATGCTAAACTAAAAAAGAAAATCCTATATATTTGCATTTATTTAATTTGCAAAATAATGACGAAGATTTAGAATGGGTCATAATTTTAAAGCTACACTGGAGTTAAAAATATTTTTCCACCATTCTGTAGAGTTTTAGGATACATTTCAACTACAATATTTGGACATACAATAAGGTACAGATAATTTGCAGACATTTCCCATAGTTTATTATAATTTTATGTCAAAGAAACATTTTTCCCCTAGGTATTCCCAGACCTAAAACCTTGAATGTGAAATTAAAGCTCACAAGTGCTTTGGATCAGAGCAGAGCCTGGACTGGGCCCATACCTGATCACAACCATAGAAACTGGACAACAGAATGTGATTAATGTCATCTCAGAGCATTATTAATGTCATCTAAGGTCCTTGGAGGTARGGCATTGTCAGCACTTGGTTTTCTATTTCACAAAACAGTTTAACATCTTCAAAACTTTCTTTACCTCTTGGGTCTCCACAGACTTGTTTCTGAGAAAGGTGTCCCAGAGCAGACATCCAAATAAGTATAAGGTCAGGTGAAATGAATTTTCAGTGCTGGCAGTTTGATGTGAGTCTCCGAGCGGGAGGTGACGGCAGGTATTTATATCTACATTCATAGTATGAGCTGGTAATTCCTTTTGGCAATGAGTAGCTGGGGTTTGGGAACAGCTTTTGTGAGCAAACTGCTCCAAAAACCGTGAGAGGAATTTCTGATACTGTATTTATAGAGGAGAACCTTCTTAAAGAGCCCTGGTCTTCCATTTTCTCCCTACTGGGAGAACTAATAAGACTTTTACCAAATCTGAGCTTTCCCAGGACCACCAGTGACACTGACATTGTCAGCTCAGACCTTCCCCTACGTGTTACACATTCCACATTCAGACCTGGCCTCTGCTTGGGTCAACTGAGAACATGAAAGCTCTAACCCTGGTCTGCATTCCAAGAACCTGACCACAAATTACTCTTACTTGAGGGTAATTACTTTTCTTTTTCTCACACATCTAAAAGTAGAGAAATAATGTTACAGTACAGAGCATTCTTAGAAATATCAGGTGTTTTTACTATTAAGTCTTGCAGCAGCAAAAGTGAAAAAAAGTTGTATTTCACAGTATTTAGTCCTATTTTACCTTTAGTGCAGGAAACCTTTGCTGGCCATTTGAATTTTCTAGATGTCATGGAACAAAATTTCCATGTGTGGTTAAGACTGAAGATGTATGTGCTTCCTTATTCTCCTTCTCTAAGTGTAGGAAAGAAGATCTAACTCAAATGGTTTTTGAGTACGTATATATCGATAGTCACTTTGGAGTTATTTCACTTTTCTAGTTATGTCATTTGCATTTTCAATATGGTATATAGTAGACAAAGGAAAACATTTTTTGCATAAGATATTTGTAAACTTTAAAACAAATTTCAGTTTATACTTTGTGCTTCACATCAAGAAAGATTTCAGGCAACTCACTGCACAGCTTCGTTTTTATTCTCTGATTATTTTTTTTTTTGCTCTCAAATTTTTCAACAGAATATGACTTCCAAGTAGAACGATATTTTGGCTTTTACAGGTTATCTATCACAAGATGTGCCTGGATGCTGCTTAGTGTTAGGATAAACAAAGTTAATACACAAATAAGTGGTAAAAGGACTGTTAACAGTTAAAATTTATTAAGTATTCTTGTGTGTGGAAGGATCACAATCATTGTACACTTAAAAGTCAGATCAGCCCCTTGGTCTGTCATCGTTGTTGAAGACAGAGGTAAAGACTGTGTTAAACACCTCTGCCTTGTCTCTGTCCCTGTTTGTGAGGAGACCATCCTCATCCTGTAATGGGCTGATGTTGTTTTTACACTACCCGTTGAATACCCACTACTATTTGAAAAAACTCTTGTTATTGTCCCCTACAGCTCTGGCTGGCTTCAGCTCCAGCTGAGCTTTGGCCACATGAATTTTCTCCCTACAATGGCCAGCAGCATCTCTGTATTCTTCCCGTGTCACCTGACCTTGCTTCCACTGGGCATACACCTTCCCTTTTTTGCCTTATTTCCAAGACAAGATTCCTGTTCAGCCAAGCTGGCCTTCTGCCTTGCCTGCTTGACTTCTGACTTGGGAATTGCCTGCTCTTGAGCTCTTAGGAGGTGCTGTTTAAAAGGTGACCAGCACTGATGGACCCCAGCACCCACAAAAACATTTTCCCAGAGGACCTTACACACTAATTCCCCTGAAGCCCAGGAGAGCCTGAAGTCTGCTCTCCTCGGGCATAGAGTTGAGGTTTCCTGACTTTTACCTCCTAGTAACAGAGATTTTAAACTAGAGCACTTCATGGTGCCAATCTCCACTTTGCTCACGAGATCCTCTCTGCTGACAAGCAAGAGGTCAAGGAAATTGTCAAAGCTTCAAAAGAAGATTGTGTAAGAAAATACTCAGCTTGTATTGGACTTTGAGATGAAGGTTTGGGCTAGGTAAATATGAGGGTTTTAGGTAGTACCGTTTTTTGGGTTTCATGACTATTGGTACTTTCCTCTGCATTTCCCTTACCTTCCTTTCCAAGCAGAGGAAAGCTGAATGTCAGAGCTTATATAGGAATCAGTGTACCTGAAGTGGTCATGAATAAATTTAGGTTAGATTTAGGTTAGGTTATCTGAAAAACCAAAACCAGCATTTTGGTAGCAGCAATGGAGAGAGGTACTGATTCTATTGAAGGCAGAAAAATTACTCGAGGTTGTTGCCTTTATTAAAAGTAAAATAGACCTAGTGATCTGTGCAATTTCTTTTACAACTCAGGTTCCTCTGAAGTGGCATAAAATAATTTTATCAGGCCTGTCTTTCTAACCATGAACTATTCTCTGGTTCCATGTTCAGTCAGTTGCTAAGCAGATGTGCTATTTGCTTGCCTCAAAGTGTGCTGATAAATGTGAACACATGCTGAATGGCGGTGCAGTTAATAAAGTTATTATTGCTTTGGGGAATAAATGCTTCTACTGGATTGGATTAACATTAAATGAGAATAATAAAAAAATGCTCTTGTCTTAATCATTCACGCTGCCTGGAAAAAAGATAAGGAATAGAACTACTTAATCACACTAGGAGACAACAGCGTAGCAATATTACAACAAAACAGTGCCAAGAGTAATTCTTGTTGCTTTCAAAACCTCACCTCAAAGCACTTATGCTGACTTTACAGGTATAATCTTAGTATTTTTCTTTCATTGTCTGAGAACAAACATGACTGTAGCTCAGAGCAAAGGGAAAAGCTGACCATATTTGAAGCTATATTTCTTCAAGATACCGCGTGATTAAGGAGTTTGTTGGTATCTCTCTCCTCCGTCAAGCATAAGCCATTTTTCATTTTCCTGTTGACCTCTCCAGTGGAGGCTCAAATGTGTGTGGAAGGCTGTTCAAGACATCAATGAAATCTTTTAATCATCATGTCCTCTTCAGTTCAATGTGGTAAATACAGTAATCTTCAAATCTTTTCCTTCTGAGCAATGACAGATGAGGATTCATAGGGGTCACGAGCTTCAATTTAATCAGTTTTGGGTGGTTTTAGCTTCTCTTACACCTGACTCTTASTCAAGTATTTCTGAAGAGTTTAAATATAGCTGTGTTTAAATGTTGTAATTTCTTATAGAAATTCTGCACAAATTATGTTTCTTGCAGCACTTTCACACTTTAATCCCATCTGTACACAACTGAGAATTCTCCGGAACAATTTCGTTTGTAGTTTACATTTGTATTTTTGAATATTAATAGTGAGTTAAGGGAACAGGTTGACATTCGTACATAGTAGAGATCCTCAACTGATAATAGATGTATCTTTTGTTATCTTCCTCTTTGAATATTGAACAATCTTATGCCAAGATAAAGCCTTTACTGGGCTACCTCATAGTATCTAACTTGGTGAAGAAAACACCAGTTCCTGTAAGACATCTGAGGTCTTGTGGACATATAATACAAAGACTATTTACTGCTTATACTATGTCTTTTTACATGCCTTTATTTGAGAAAGGTTTCTAAGTGTACTTCTGTTCTCACTTTCAGTTCTGGAACCAGTGTTTCTCAGGCTCTGGGACTCCATGTCCGCTGTCTTCTCTCACCTAGGTTAAATCTGGCCAGGACAGTGTCCTGCCCTGTGGTCTCAGAGTCAGGTCTGTGACTGTAAATGAGGGCCGGTTGGTCAGGCTTTGAGTAGGATTTGAGGGAAGCGCTTTCCACCTGTCAGATTTACTGAGCACAGTCCAGCAGCTCTGGCAAGTTGTACAAAGGTGATTTATCATCGCACTGAAGCTTCACCTTCCTCTCTATGCTTTGGGCAACATCTTGGAGGGTAGTGGAGAATATGAAAGGAGTACATATTCCAGTGTAGCCAGTGAAGATCTGCCCTCCTTCAGACTGAGTTATAACATCATCAAATGCTTTTAGTTCACTGTTTACCCAACTTTTCTTTGATCTCCTTCTAGAAATGCCCTTCCAACGTACCTCAGCTATTCAGAGTTTGTGCAGCCCATTTCTCATGCTTAAGCTGTTCTGATTTATGCTTTACTTCAAACCATATTTTAGAATCAATCTCCAGACTTTTCTCCCATCAGAAATTCAGGCAGGGAAACCACTGACCAGAGCCTGCTCTAGGCACCAGGAAATGCAGATGCCATACCTTCGTCCACTGTCCAAACAATTAGATAGAAGTTGGACTATTCAACCAGAGGTCACAGCTAAACCATTTTGGGCTTTAAGGTAGAGCTGTCACCAGTTATGCACCAGTCCAGGTTCTCATAAAAGCACTGTTACATCGATCTGGTTCAGGCCAGATGTTGGTGTATAGTTATAAAATGCATTTCACATGAGCTTCAAGTTGTACTTCTGAGGGGCATGCTACAACTTTTTGACATATTTTTAGGATTGTGGATTTGATACATAAGGAATGTTTCTTCTTTCTGTGTTTTTGCTAAGGAGTTCAGGCAGCAAATACTTAGGTTGCACTTATTTAAGCCAGAACATGGCAAATCAAAATTTTGTTTAATTTAATGTAATTTTGGTTTTTTGCTAAGAGTAAACTCAGGTGTGTGAGTTCAGCTTTTCAGTTTAGTTAGTTCTTAATCTTTCTCATTGTAGTAGATGCATATGATGAATACTATTTTTTCTGAAAAAGCTTTGCTTAAAAACTAGATGTGGATTCCTTTTCTCTTAGTATTTTTTTGTACGCCCTTAAGAAGGTAGGTTATAAATTTCAACTTGGCTTTGGAAAGGAAAGATGGTATATAAGAACTGATGTATCACTGTTCCCATTAAGCATATGTCCTGTTACAGCAGTCTTCCTTTCTTGTCCTTTTCTTTATGTTGTAGACATAAACCACCTGATTAGCACTGGAATAATAATGTTAACATATATTGTGTCTTGTTTCAGTTTTCTGTCAAGGAACAAACCAGTCTTGATACTTTTGCAATAGAAGGAGTATTGTTCAATGAATCCAGGTGTAGGTCTCATTCAGTATGGGGATTTCCCACCTGAAGAGGTTAACTGAAAATTTCCTTTTAAGTTGACCTACTAACATGTTTTAGAGACTAAATCGATGTAGAATTGCTTGAACAACATGGAAGGTATGCATTATTTCTATTACTGAAATTATTAGTATACCAGTACTGTTAAAGTGGAGGAGTCAAAAAGACCTAGTACCTCCTTCTCTAGTCAAAGCCTGCTTTTATATTTCTTTTGAGTGAATGCACATTCGTATGTATCTAACCTCTTTATAATACTGCTTTTAGCATCGCCCTGCTTATAGTATATGCAGTAAACTCAGTGTGGAGAGGCATTGAGTTGCCCATCATGCCTTCAGCTCAGAATTTCTGTTAACTGTAAATAATGTAAAGCATCATTAGCATCCATTGAATGTGTCACAGATTGGGTATGTCTTGAAGTGTATTGAGTGACTGGTAAAAACCAATATTTTTCTCATAACAAAGTACAAACAAACGGAACAAAGATTCTTCAGTACTCTGTCATTGATGGAGGTAATAATATTGAACAGTGATAAGCTATATTGCTGTTTATGTTTTGGCTATTTTTGGTTCTGAGGTTGAATATTACTGGATCTGAATACTGGAAAAGAATTCTCTTGTTTTTGTATGTGGGAATGGGCAAGATAAGAAATCAATGGAGGAAGTTTTGGTTGTTGGAGAAGCCTTCCTCTGCTCTTTGTCAAGGTAGTAATTTAGAAGCTTAACAGTTTCTTGTAAGAGTCCCTTTTGCAAACGAACTCAAGGTGTTGGGTTTTTTAAACTTTCAGTTGTTCAGAATACAAATCAATATATCAAGGAACTTGCAACACTTACAAAAGCAAATGTTTGCACTCAATCCTAGGAAAAAAAAGGCTATTTCCTTCCAAAAAACTCCAACAAACTCATTGAGTAAAATACTTTTTAAATCTTCTTTTTTTCCCAACACTCCAACCTCTGAAAGTCTTTAAAAATTCTTGTAATTTCTAAAGCTTTGCTTTTGAAATGAGATACATTTTTCACATTCCTGCACTGACAAGTCAGTATTACTATGCATCATCAACAGTGATGAAAGCACTTTTCTCCGTGTCCTTGGGCTGAGATACTAGAGGAAAGATGTTCTTGTTAACAAATTATTTTTTTAAGGGCACATAGATTTCAGTCATACAATAATGTCAACTCACAACAAGAAGGATAATAGAGTAATTGTTGCAGGGAAAAACTCAGAGATCTAAATTATCCAGAGAGCCCCTATCCCTGGGATGTCATTCTCTTAGTCTGCTGATTAATTACTATGGCCTCTATACCAAATTATGGTTCTACAGGAGCTCTAGCTTTGATTTAGGAGCAGGTGTGCTTCTAGCCATGTGAATATAAATAAAATCTTTTGAAAATTTTTCGAAGCAGATCTAGCTTTTCACATCTATTGATGGGTTATTCCGATAATTGCAAACTATCCCATTCATTTGATTTGATTTAGGTTTAGAAAACATAGATGTTGATACTATTAAATATAATGTTTAATAAGCTTAACAATTTATTCAATTTAACAATTTAACAATAAGCTCAATTAGAACTTACTCTAGCCACTTCTATAAAGGATAATAAAAAATGTTTTTATAAATACATTCGTAGCAAAAGGAGGGGCAAGGAAAACCTCCATTCTTCACTTGATGTTGACAGGAATATTGTTACCAAACATGAGGAAAGTTTGAAGTACTAAAGACCTTCTTTGTCTCGGTTTTCAACAATAAGAGAGGTCATCCTCAGGAAAAGTTTATTTTCTCTCTTGATGTTTGCAGATACATTTTTTTTTTAAATACATTTGAGAGAAACATCCTTCTAAAACAAGGAGATTAATCCTTGTCCTAACTACATATTCTAAAATATAAATGTTCCATGTGTTGATTTTGCTCAGGGTGTATAAAACAAGGGGATTACTGACTGGTGCGGCTGTTTTCCTCTGTTGTGTAAATCCTTCTCAATTCAAAGAGAATCTTAATCTGAAATATTAAGATAAGATAAAAAGCATTTATGTGAAAGGGGCTCTAAGAGCCCTTTAGGGTCTACTGCAGCCTAGTGTGTTGATGCAGTTACCACACAGGACAAACAGTCTACCTGCTAATAATCTTCAAGAAACACTGACTGGAGGAAAAATTTACCGCACCTTGTTAAGAAGAAGTTCCTCTCCATTAAATATCTTTCTCATACCCACAAGAATCTGTAAAACAGAGTGTTTGAACAGTTAGGATTGAGAAAAAGTAGGGAGGAAAGGAAGAGAGCTCTAAAAAAAATCCCTTTTCATGTAGGTTCAGGGTTTTTTTTTCAGGGGACGAGATGTTATTTGTTTGTTTGGTGGGGTTTTTTTGGTTTCTTTTGCCTACAGTTTTAAAGCCTTAGAAATGTCATTTAAAGAGAAGCCATACTATAGAAGTACATCCAGAAGCAAGTCACGTTACAGTCTTAGTTAGGCAGTGTAATATCATTCATTACACATGCTTGAAAAGATTCATTCATGCCAGGATTCAAGATGGATTTTTTTGTTTTTCCTCAGGAAACAAAGACTTCCACTTTTCAACTCTGCTTTTTTTTCAACCTGAAATTGGAAGCAATGCAACAAAGGGACTTCAAAATTCAATAGTTATTGCAATTATTGATCATCGAACTGCAAGGGAAAGTATTTCAAGGCATGAACTGCACCCTGAAATTTAAATTCCCAGTTTGCTGACAAAATAAATGTCTTTTAAGTTAAGTTTTGCTAAGTTCTTACTGCAATCACATAAAAGAAATGTAGGATTATAATAACTAGCTCCTAAAAATACATGTCATTTAAATCAAGTGGCAATTTTATAATAAATCTCTGCCACCCTTTGGGAAACAACACAGATGACTGAAATTCTGAAGGAGATTGATAGACATTTCTGGTGGACACTGACTGATTTATTGATTACACCATTCTTACGACCACGCCATTTTCAGAGATCATGTACTAATAAGAATCATACTGATGCTTTCATAAACTTGTAACTGTGAACTTCAAATAAGTCTTTTTCTTCATGTCAGAGCTTATTCGTTTTTCTTGTCTACAAATTTGAAGATCTTTGCCTGGTGTTCTTGGCTTTCTAAGCCAGTTTCAAACTTTTATTCTGACTTGAGTCTTTCTGATCAGGAATTTTTCCTCTTTTCTCTGAGCACTTGTTAAATTCAAATCATACACAGTCTTTTGGAGCAAACATGATACATATTTTTATGCTACTAAGAAATCAGGAACGAAAAATTAATAATTTTCCTTGTAATCTTGCTAGATATTTCTATGGTATTCCAATATCTATTTGTATTTTTAATTAATTCTAATAAGTACTATGTTAGGAGGATTTTTACTTACAGAGGAGAGGTTAATGCTTGTTTTCTTCAGCTGACGTCTAGAAATAAAGTGACCTGTTTTCACTTTACCCAAAACCTACAGCAAAGGGTTCTGACAATGTTTTTTCCCTTTTGGGATATTTATAATTTAGAGTCTGGCTTAAAGAAATGCCTTGGCATGGAGGTTGCCAACATGACAACTGAATACCCCCCTCTTATATTGTTTTTACTAATAAATCAGTTTTTCTGACCTCTTAATAAAATCCAAAATCCAGCCTTATGTGAATTTCACTTAGGTCCTTTAAATTAATACAGTAGTAATGGAAACAAGTTTTTAGCACTATGTGATTTTCAGTATCAATTAACTCAGATTCTCGCTGTACTTGTGCAACTTTCATGCATCTATGTATTCTAATTTTKTCCATTGAGCTAATATATTGATACTCCTATTTGTAAATAAAATTATGCTTGTTCATTTGTTTCTGGCAGAGCAAAATGTATAAAGTAAATGGGAAGGGGTCCATTTCAGAATTTTGTGTCTCGTTTCTTGATTACAGAATGTGCTGGACTGGCTGCGTTTTATTGAGAGTCCTGCAGAAACTGATCTGAAATGAAAACATGAAAGTTGGTAATAGTTTCTGTGATTTGAGTCCTACAATCTTTAGGCTGTACAATAGCAGAATTATCCCTCAATAATGGCAGGAATACTGCACAAAAAGGACACCATCAACCTACTGAACTCATCAGAAAAAAAATCCATTAAAAGGCAAACCTCTGTAGTTAAAATAGAAACCTTTTTTTCTTCCAAATTAGGGCTCCTAAAGTAGGCTCAACTTTGCAGCTAAAATAAAATGATTTAATCCAACACCACATGAAAGGAGAATGTCAGCAATTAAGTCAGACTAGAAAGCTTTGTTAGTGAAGGAATGCCTGGCTGGAGCTTGCCCTCTGAGGCTTTACAAGGGAAACAGTCATTTATTTAGGCAATCGCTTGACAAAATACAAAAGAAATAAACTGATAATGGATTGGCACTTCAGGGGAACCAAAGGCTTTTAATAAAACTGCTCTGGACCACCCTCCTCCTCCTAAATATTAAGCTCTCTGAAATGTAACCTTCCAGTAACCTTGCTGGGATGCATGGCAGTGTGATTCACCAGGACACCCTCATTCTTCTCTTTTCAGGCTCCTGCTCACATGGCCATTGGCAGTGCCAGAATGGCAAGTGTTACAGACCAGAACAAAGCTGTGATTTTGAAGACAACTGTGGGGATAATACAGACGAGGGTGAATGCGGAACTTCCTGCACCTTTGAGAATGGCAGATGTGGCTGGCAAAATTCCCTGGCTGACAATTTTAACTGGGTGATAGGGGTCAGCTCGCCTCAAAGTCTTAGACCTCCCGGGGACCACACGCTTGGAAACAGAACTGGTATGTTGTCAGTTCGCAAACAAGATATAATTGTCTTCATGAAATGTCTGGTACCTTCACGGGCAGCAGGGGAGTTCTACCATGTCTAATCACGGTGTCATTTTTAATGAATTAGATGTGTTACAATATAAAAATATTAATTACCATTGTAAAATGACATTAATTTAGGAGAATTGAATCTCAGTTGTTTCTCATATGAGTCATCCAAGTTAATTTGATGTTTTTCTGCAGAGAGGCATTTGGTCTGGCTGCAACTTGCAAGGCTGAGTTAGGTCAGCTCTGGGATCCACTGGATCCCACTCCCCCAGCATTTGAGGTCATTTCCAGGAAGTTTACAGTTTGCCATAGTGACTATGCATACTTTAATTTTAGATAATGTTCAATAAATAAGTCTAAATAAACAAAGCTCCTTTGTTAGTGGTAGTTTATCTCCTGGTTTGTCTTGGCCAAAGCACTCAGTTATCTGCTCTCTTCCTTGCTACAAGTTCTGTGCCTTCATCCTTTGCTTTAGAAGGTAACATCTACAGCTCAGGCAAAGATGTCACCAAAGCTGAGCTCAGAACTTACCTTAAATTGAAACATTTCACAGTAGAGTTGCATAAAGGTGTGATAGTATTTTTTGAATGTTTACATGAACTGCTGAAAGACAAAACCCAATAAACTTGAAAATACATAGAAAAAAATTCATTTGCATTTTCTAATAATATATATTTTTAATGTATTATCAAATATGTCACTACACTTGTTAAATATATGCTTGACCTCACGTAAAAGCAAATTTCTTATCCCATGATACTATGGCAAACTTCTATGGTTGTAACTTGGCCAGAGAAGTGTCAAAGTTAAAATGAGCCCATTTTATTTCATCTCTAGTGAAGTAAATTTTTTTTGCCTAATTCTTATACAAACATTAGTAGATGGGCAATTATAATTTAAGTGTGTTATTTATACTACATTTATGCTAATGTGAAGTACATATTTCTTATTTGTACAAAGGAAAAGAATGAATTTGAAAACTTGCAGAATTTATTATGCTTCTGATTAAAAATAAAAATGGAAAACTCAAAGACCATGTCAGTGTTGGAAAATATTAACTCTAGGCATCTATTTTTGCAATTTCCTCTCATTAAATAATTTATATGTGCATTAATATTCACAGAGAGTAAAAATGACCAAAGGTGATATGAACCATTAGGGATATCTAATGATTTATAAATGCATAAAGGTTTTCTCCTGTTTCACAAGTTTTTATATGGTGTGACTTGCTATGTTGAAAATTAACTTTCAGAAAACTTCATTCTGAAATTTACCATGATGTATTGCATGATGTATTGTCAGAATAGTAACTAGTGCTGTCTGGAAGGGACATGTAACCAGAGTAGCTGGGAAACATGGAAGTATTCCCAGTCTTCTACACAGGCCCATCCAAGTCTTAAGCTGCTACCACCAGTTTCTTCCTGATATAAGTGCACAATGAATGAGATCTGGTCACTTTTTCCCCTAAGCCGAGGTTGACTAGTATGAGACCTGTATGGGAAGCATACTTCATATGTCTCTGCATTTACTTTGTTGAGTTTTGGAATCTAATTTGAAAATCTAAAACATTTTTTCAGTAATACATTATTTAATTTCAGGACAATTCCTGTATCTTGAGGCCACTGCAATAGGCCTAATAAATGAAAAAGCCCACCTGAAGAGTTCCGTATGGAAAGAATCGAGTGGGACTTGTGTGATGAGCTTCTGGTACTTCAAATCATCAAAAGCTGTGGGACATATTCAGGTTCTGATTAAGGTAATAAAAAACCCCTTTCTTTTGAATATATTATATCTGTAAGGGTGTATGTGCTCCCACAGAGTGCTTCAGCACCGTGACATTCTGTTGTTTAGCTGATAGACTGGAAGAGCTCCCAYGCGTCTCCTGGTTCCATGCTGGGTTTTATTACTCCAGTCTCTTAAAAATGCTTTTAGCATTTCTCTTCCAAGAGAAGATGCTCTGAAAAGCCACAGAAAATCTTTTAAAATCCTCTTTTAATTTTCCCTCTTCAGATATAGTACCTTTCTTTTTGATGTTCTCCATGTGAGGCTATTTTCATATTTTGCTGCCATCCCTATTGGGAGCTATCAGTATACAACCCTGTTGTTCTGATGGGATGACACAGAAAAAATGAATTAGCAACATGCACAAAGTGAGAATAAAATGTAAAAATATGTCTGCATTAAATATTGTAAATTTTTATATAAACAGGAATAGAGTACATAATCAATTTTATTTAGAAATATATTTTTCTTCTTCACTAAGTGTAAGAAGACCAAAAAATCTAGTTACTAATTTGCAAGCGAAAACTGAGACATTCATAAAAAATTGCCTGTTCCTTTGTCTTTCATTAAAAAGGATTAACTGCTTGTAAAAGCAACTTTTAAATCATAATGTGATTCTGACTAGAAATTAATTCTTATGTGGAAATTAATAATCAATACTGTTCAGACACAGTGATCAAATATACCACTTCTAGACATGCTAGAAACCTTTGCAAAAAACAGTGGGTGTATTTGTTCTTGCTTGTATCTGTGCAGGGAGTTCTGGTTATTCAAGTATAAATTGTGGTGCAATTCATTTGCCATATGTCTGTTAACTTCCCTCTCTACAATGTCTCTAATAATGTCTTGGTGAACTACATTAAAATTTCAGTTTTATTGCCAATGCATATGTTTACTGCCTTAACTTTAAATGATAAATTATAGTTTTTCCTTAAAATAAGTTACTAAAAATGATTTCTCAAATGTTCTGGATATTATAAAAATAATTTAAAAGGCTGAAAGATAAAACACTTCAGTAGACTTTAATATTTAGAGACACAACCTAGCATATATCTGTCAGAAATATAAAAAATCTGAACCCTTTGACAGGCATTAAGAGATTTTTTCATCAATTAGTCCAAACACCTACAAATAACAGACCACTCACCAACTGTATAGTTAATGAGATGTATTTATACAGCTCTTTTTCCTAGAAAGTCTCAAATTTGTAAAGGAGGCAAGTAGATTAAAGAAAAATAATAATTGTTATTTGAAAATAACTTTCAATTGTTAATGTATAAAAAAATTTTAAAAAAAGGGATCCCATTACATAAAATGAATAATTTTATAATGTATAATTTAATAATGTAATTATAAGCATAATTACATTTTATAATGTAATTATAAGCATTATAATGTAATTTTAAATTATAAATCTATAATTTTATAATTATAAGCATTCTAGGATTGCTTAAATTTAGTTATAAGCTACCTTGCAAACTAACCTTGGTGGAAAATAAATACTAGTTGCATTGGGCATGTGTGAGTGGTTTGCATGTAGTGTTTGTGTCACTGTTGATTGTGCCCAGTAATTATTTTTTCCACCTTCACAATGGACAAAGTGATATAATTTTTTTTCCTATATTAACCTGAGCAGAGGTTTACTAGATAGTACATAAGAGACTGTAGAGATTATTTTCTATTATAATAATATTTAAACACACAACTTTTATGGAATTTTCTATATGACAATCAATAATATTTCCTTTTTCTAGGTTTTGTGAATATTCTTTGTGTTTTCTCTTTGTTTTATTCTTATTGCACTAAGACACTGCCCTCTTCTTATTTTCACCTTATTTTTTTTACCTAATAAACTTTCAAGACATTATTTTTATGCTATTTTAAACTCTTGTCTCCAGGGAGCTCAAAGATATTTTTAAAGGCAGTGTGACTAGAAGACATTTGAGTAATGACTTATCCAATCTTTTTTTTTTTTTTAAGAAAGTGAGAATTCTACCTGGGGTTAGGAAAAATTATTCTCATTATTGTACCTGGGATTTTTTGCAGATCAGCTTAAGTTTACTTGTTATGCGGCTTATAAGGACCCATAAGTCAATGTTTTAATTAGAGTTTCTATTTAGCAGTGTCTGAAAGAATGAAATCTAATTAAACAACACGTAGTCATGGGCAATCATACTGAAGCTTCTCCTGCTAGTTCAAACTGCAATACCTAGATACTTCCATCCACATTGAGTACCTCTTGATTTAATGTCAGTGAAATCAGACCTGTAGGTAGTGATTAGTTGAAAGTGCAAGGAGGAGATGATCTGGGAAGGTAATTACCATCCCAAGTTTGAAAACTCAGCAAACTGTCTCTAGCTAAAGTCATTCCATCCATTAAAAGTTGAACTGAGAGTGAAGACTGTATCTACAATGGCACAGCAATGAACAGTAAGATGAGGAAATATTGTATAGAGGCAGAACGAGGAAGACATTTCTCCTCTTCCTGAATTATCACAGTGGGAGAAAAACGGTAATCAAGAGTAAAAAGCCATTTTTAAAAAAATCGTAATTCATGGCATGCATCAGTGCCTTTTCTGAATATTTGCATTGCTTGTCCACATCCCGGAAGTCTAAGAATATTATCTGTCATACTACTGAGGTGGTTTCTCAGATTATGAGGTAAATAAAAACTAAAAATAAAACTAAAGGATCATAAAAGGGGTGCTGTAGCCCTAAAACATGAATTTCTTTTGTTAAGGTTTGCAGCTCGAGAAAGCCAATTCATTTTCCTAATGGAGTTCCTCTGAAGTTACTGTTTTGATTTTTTTCTCCTGAAATTGTACTACATATTCTTTGAAGAAAACCCACTGTATATGGAATAACAATAATCCAAAATAATCAAATTGATGGGCTGTTGAACTAGCTGCAAACATACAGTATTCTTCAAATCAACCCCCTCAACATTTATGCAAATGAAAGAAGTTGACAGTACAGATATTTATGAAGACTGCACTAGCCAACTCACCACCCATCTAAATTCCAATTACAAAGTTTTTAATAGCAGTACAAAAGTAAACACAATATTCCCCGAAGAGATCTGGATATAATTAATCAAAATTTTTCGGGTGAGGTTTTGAGATATTCTACTCTGCTCTGTGGCAGTCGTAAGAGAGTACAATCCATTGTAGGAGATATGTTGAAGATGAAGCGCAGATGTTCACAGTGCCTGTTTTAGTGGTGGTGGTGGTGGGGTAACTCATCAGCACTCAGTACTAGTTTATTTTATGAGTCAGAAGAAATAGAGTACTTTTAAACATGCTTATAGAGAGGAAAGCAAGAATTATTAGGTGAAAAGAATAATACATTTTATTATTCTGCTGATCTAAACATAAGATTACTACTGCTGCTTAAGTTGTTTCTRTCATTTAAAAAAAAAGAAGCAAGTCCTAGGTATCACAGTAGCAAAGCAGCAACAAAGGATAAACCCATTTGTTGAAGATAATTCTTGCGGTATCAATGTTAATTGATTTGCATATATACTTTGTAACTAAAAAAGATAATTTAGGATTTAGAATAGTTCAGGGGAGATTCTTTCAAGGATTTGAAACAAGCCTCTAAAAACAAATATGCAGATGTATAAGGAAGGTGAAACCCGTCATTATTAACTCCCTCTGCTGACTGTGACAAGGCCAATACACACGAGATCTCATTAGGAAGTTCCAGTGGACCTTACCCAGGCATTTAATTAATTCCATCGCATTACAAATGAGCAAAGACATAATGATATTCAGGAAGACAAGAAGTCCTGGCCAGCTCATGGCAAGTGAAGCAGGGCCCCGTTGATCCAGCCTAACCTGGCCAGTGTAGTGGGCAGCTGGAGCCAGCATCCAGCCTGCTCCAGCTGCTCAGGGCTGATGCAGGACAGACTGTGTCACCCGGCTGCTGCTGCTGCTGCTGCTTCTGCTCAGCAAAACCTGGAAACCATCACAGTTGTTCCCTTGATATTGTCATTGTTTTTAACCAGCCTAATGTAGAGAGGAGATCTTTAGTAATGTAGAAATGTATGGCTTAGCAGGTGCCACAGCTCAGGTACAGATACCTCACAGTGGGTTTTCTAATGGCCTGGTTATTTTTAGTGGATCAGCCTACTATTCCGAGCTGTTGACACAAAAATCTGCAGCAGAGGTGCTGCAGATGCCAGCTGACATATTCTGGACCTTTGTATTTGTAGGATCGAGTAGTTTAAAGTGACATTATCACAAATCAATATAATTGATCCTATTTCTATGGGAAGTCACTCAAGAATATGGCTTAAGGAAACAGCTTCTTGTCCTTCACAGCATAAAATAGAATGTGTATTATTTCCACGTTGATTCTTCTCACAGACTGCATGAAAAACAATCAACTCCTCACATTAATGTAGAAGCTAGAGATTGCATCGGGTTCAGGTAGCCTCAAAGGAGATTACCTGACCTCCATGAAACTAGAGGAAAAAATTAAATTTTCATATTTTCTTGAATTCTTAAGAATTTTCTGAACTTCAAGTCATGCTCCAAACAATGTAGAATATCTGTAGATTTAATAAACACAGACATAATATTTATTTTGTAGACAGAATTAATCTTTTAGAGAAATTCTTTAAAACTAATAGCAAAGTATAAATTTTCCACATAGCAGTATAGCAGTAATGGCCTTTATTTAATGAGGATGTACAGCTCTCAAAAGGACACAGTTTTAAACTATTTACCCCCATTACTGATCTGTGAACTGTTATTAAAAGCCATATTTGAGTCAATGAAAAGTCTCATCTGACTAATGAGTGAGAGTAAGGGAATATTAGTCCCAGGAGTCTTGAAGGAAATCAGTGGAGATGTTGTGAGATACAGTATTACTTGTTAAGAGTAAGTTTCATGGCATCTTTTCTTCCCAGATAATTTTGTATTTCTTTTCCTGAATCTCAAAAAGGACTTTTCATCTTTTTAGACATTGTTTCAAATGGGATTAAGGCCTGATTTTGACACAATAACGTAAGCATATCTCCAAGCAAATTGAGAATGAGACCGTGAATAAATAGAAATAAGCCAATTTTCAGTGAAAGCATCATTTTTCAAAAACAGTTTACATGGAAGGTACACACAAATTTGCTTAACTGTAGGTAAGCGCAGACACCATTTGGTGTGTTTTATTTTCTCAGAGGAGTACATTAGGAATTTATTTCAATCTTCTTATTGTCAGTTACTAGAAACATATAATTCATTGTATTCCTATACTGCAACTAGATGTAAGCATTCATTCCGAAGAGTTGGTGAGGGAGAATAATATATTTCAACATCCTTTGAAGGAAAACATTATTTTGAAGAAGAGTTAAAGAATCACGCTTGTATTTTGGAATCTTTCTAGTGAAGACAAGAGGTTCATCAGAGGATTTGTAACCTAAAATCATCATTTTTCTAGAAACACATACAAGTGAAATTTTTCATATGTGAATTATTAAGCACTCTTTTTTAAAAATTCTTTGAGAACTTGGCCTTTTCCCCTCTTAGGAGGTGAGGGCAAAGAGTAGTTTTGGATTAGTGTGAGTAGGGCATGTCTCTGTCATGCAGGGCAGGGCCTGGTTATAAAACTGAGCAGTCTGACAGATTTAGACAGTGATGCACACTGAGTCATTGAAGCGGCACAGCAACATCCTGTAACATTCCACCTGGAGTCACAAGCGGTGTGTCTCAGAGCTAATACCACTCTCCTAATTTCTACCCTAGCCTGGCACCATATTGCATAAGGTGACACAGATAATAAACGCACTTTCAGTCTCCTCCACACTGCACAGTTTTACAATGCTGTTTCACTGAACTCATTCCAAAAATCAGCGATCTTTGGGAGTGATTTACTTTATTGATTTTTCAGCTCATAATCTCACAGAGTGCTATTACATTGCTGCCTTTTAGCATGTGAGGCTTTGAAGTGACTCTGGGATCTTTGCGGGTCAGATATCTTTTGCTCTGTTCTCACACATTTCAGGGCACATTCAACAGTGAAAGTTGTGATTCAAGTGGGTCTCAGGGCAGAGTTCTTTGAAGGATCATAGAGCTGCTGTTTAATGATTTTTACTGAAGCAATAGACATAAAAATCAGATCTTTTTATAACAACTGTGAAACAGACATAGGACTTTATCTGAATGATAGCCGTATAACCTTGAGATTTGAGCATTTTCCACACTTCTTCTAAAGAAGTAAATCCAGAAATTTAATTAACCTATTTTTTTTTAAGATAATAAATATTGCAAGATGTAACCTTGTGCCTGCTGATACCTTTTACAAAGCATAAAGTATTGATCAGATCTACAATCCCAAGATAGTATCTAATTTTCCTGATCAACAACCCCAGTTGGAAAAAAAAACCCGACAAATTTCTATGAAATGTTCTAAGAAAAAAGCCGAACATTTCTAAGAGTTCCATTTGACCTCAGAAAAGGTAGAAGATCTTTCTTTTTTTCTTTTTTCCTTCTCATCTCTTTTTACATTCCAAAGCCCCTTGGTCTTCCACCAAGAAGAGTATGTTCCTTTTTTTCAAGTAAATACTGAACTGAGCAGATGTCATATTGTGAAACTTCAGCAAGGTCAGAAGTAGCATTAATTCCTTACCAGTTTTCTACTCCTTTAATGCAACTTTTTAAATTCACGGATCAGTTTTAGTGTTCTGGAGATATGCTAGTTTCTGGTAGTCCTTGATCTTTGCCAGGCTTTCAGTATCAAGTTGTAGTGTACTTAAAATTACTTTGATTAATCAATAAGGGTTCTCAAAATAAGAGTCTAATTTGTATCCTTACAGAATTTTTTTCCAGTTTCTGACCTTCAGCTCTGAATCCTCATTAGCTTCAGGAAAAAAAAACCAAAACCAAAAAACTCAAAAAACCTCCAACCAGTTGTGTTTCTGTATTTGCCATAATTTATTTCACAAAGATGGAAAGATCTGATTCCAGTTAATTTCATGTGAGAGTCAGACTAGGTATTCTTTAGTACTGATATTTATGACTGTAATAACCTCCATGTGCATTTGTTTGTAGGTTGACCTCATTGCATTAGGCAGAATTGTTTTATCATTGCATGCACTGACATCCAACACAGTGGCAGAGAGCAGGTACTATTTGCAGCAGAGAATAATAGTGTCAATGTAGTGGGAGCTTTGAGAGACACCAGCTTCTTCTCACCATCATATTATGGAAACAAACCCTTCCGTAACTGGGTAACTTCATGTTGCTTGCTGGTGAGAGGCTCATCACAGCTCAGAGATTAATTTCCTGCCCACTCATGGAAACCCCATAGTCCATTCACAGCAGTTTCTTACCTTTGTAGACTCAAATTCTTCCAATAAGTCTTTCTGTTCAGTCACACCCCTCAGGTTTCCAGCTTCCCTCAGCACTTCACAGTGTTCCTCATTCTGTTCTAACTTGTTTCTGCAAGGTTTGCCAGGCCATATCTGCAAAATTAAAAAAAAACTAGGTGGCTCATATTTTAAACTACTCTTAAAACTAAAGAAACCATGCTAACATGATTTTCTGTTTAAATTAACGAAGTCATGAGAGATGACACTGTAATACTACTAAAATCAGGAGTTACATTTGCATTAAGTCTGGAATATGTGGGTGTAACTGTGTGGTCTGCAGGGCATATTTGATCTTGCCTTCAGCGGGAGGACTAAAAGAAGAAAATGAACACTAAGAATTGCATTTCTTATCTCCCACATACGAGATTAGTTGAGGCTCTTTATCTGTGATACTAATTTTTCTTTAGCCCCAGCTGTTTCGATAACACGGAAACTTTGTAGAGTTTTTTGTTTTGTTTTGGCTTTTTTAAAAAAAATCTTTATTATAAGAATTAACAAATAAGAAGAATTATTTAATCTTTAGCTGTAATGCTGGGCTGTAATGTGAACCAGGAAGAACTGGGTGTGCTCAAATGATGAGCATTTTCTTAGAAGAATTGGAGTCTTGTTTTCTAAAGAGAGCGAGCACACCACAAAACCCCACAACCTACCAAACAAACAAAAAACTCCAAGCCTTTGAGACAAGATCTATCAAAACATCATGTGGGCGCTTTTCAGATGTTGATAATGAATGAAAACTACCAGACCAACCCTTTTTGCTTAACTTCCAAATTCATAAAAGGGAAAAAAAAGTAAAATTCTTATAATGGAAAACATTCTTGTTTGTTGGATAACAGTCATTGAATAAAAATAAAGTGATACATTTAAAACTAGTTTTAATTCTAGCACTGATAATAAGGAAACAGTTAAAAGCATGGTGAACGAAGTGCAAGTAACCTTATTTTTATTTCCTTGCAAAATCATCTCTTTTCTCTAAACCATTAGATTTCACCACACCTTTCTTATTACAATGGTATGATAAGGTTTCATACCACAGATGCCATTTTATTATTAATAATTTTAATTATCATTTGACATCCAATTTTATGGATGTCAATTTCTCTTTCATTGAAATGTAAGAAGAGACAGCTGTTGTGGAAAGGTCACACGAAACCACAGTGGAAAATTAGGTTAATGCAATTCTATAACACCATTTATTTTATGTACTGAAGTTCTCAGTTTATTGCAAACTGAGTTTTGTTGTTTGAAATTGCAGTGCAATGGACCAGGCACTCAGTCTATATTTGGCTGATTCAATAAATCAAGGTACAAATGTGAAGCATCTTTCGGCTTTTGAATACTTCACTTAGGCTTGTTTTCTGTACATTTATACCATCTAATTTAGGCATCTGAATAAAGTACTTCTTCTTTTAAGTGTCAGAATGATAAAACCATTCATCCAGTTAAAATCTTCAGCCTACATTTAGATGTTATTTGGCCTTCCCCTCAGCACCTCACTGTTGCCTTGTACGCCTTCCGCTGAATAGCACGACTCAATATATTACTGTTTGCCAGTGTAATTTAGTTTGATCTGCATGGAAGAAAAACTTCTTTAAATAAGACTTTCCAATGTGATCCAGAAGAGGCAGTATTTAAATTTTGATACATGAGGCATCTAATTCATTTCATTGATCAGCGAACACTAGAAGACTCTTGTTATTTATGACACAGAAACATCACTAGACGTGAAGGATTCTTCAGTGAACAACGTTATTTTGAGCATTTTGACAGCATGATTCAGTTCAGAATTGTGTTCAATGGGAGTTTAGAGGGAGTATGTTATCAAAAAGTTTATTAGCAGACAAAAATTATTTAAGTAGATTTCCATCTCTTTAACACTTTATACACCAGCTGTATTCTTCAAGTGTTACTAAAAGAACGAGAATTCTGCTTTTTTTCTTTTCCCAGTCCAGCTGTTTTAGGAGTATGTGGGATCTGGAAAGGAATTAAGAACTAATTAAAATCTTCCCCTGACTCACTAGCTGCGCATTTTCAATCTTACACTTTCCCTTAGTCAAAACTATAGTCTGTTAAACTCAGTATCTCTGGAATTTAATCTCTATAAAAATCGCAGTTCCCTCCTTCCGAGTTGTACCAAGATTAGTTGCACAGAGTAATGAGGTTTCTCTTCAGGCTAGATCTGAGACCTTTTGACAATAATGGTGCAGTAAGATTCTCTTAAAGAGACTACTTGTCTTGAAAAGATCAATGTTAAAGAGTTTGACAAGAGAATTTTCACTGTTTGTAGTTGAAAAACCTGAATGGTTTTACAAATAATATCCACAGAAGTTGGTCATATGAGAAAGAAAGGTAGAGAAGACCATGTGACAAGACCAAAGTAGGCACATTGTGGCAAATGATAATAAAATACCCTAAAACATACCATTTAGTTTTCTGAGTATGCCAACCTAATGGCTACAGAGAGGTTGCCATTGCTATAGAAACTTCTTAAACATCATCTTGAAATATCCCTTTCCATACTGACATGATGAGATTGAATTTCTGCTGTAGAAGTGGTGGGGAAGGTACATTCTTCCACAAATCCCTTGGGGTWTTCTTATTTTTGGTTATTTTGTCACTGTGGCTATATTTTTGTTTGATTTGCCTTTTTAAATGCTGCAATATTTCCTCAGTTCACACTAAAAAGTTTATACTCTTCTGATAATTAGTTCTGTGCTTATTTGCTGTAGGGAATAAATCCATTTAGAAAATGCAGACGAAACTTCTGCACTGTCTGCAAGATCTAGGGAAAAACTGAAGAAGTGGAACCAGAGAATTGAGGTTATCACAGCTACTGAAACTATAAACCAGAAGCGGATAAAGTAATTGTTGCTGCACTTGGAAAAAAAAAAATGGAAGGACTTCTGAGGGATTTTAATTTACAACAAAAAAAACCTAATGGAAGAGAAAAAATGCTACTGAATTTCCTGTTCTACCTTACTTTTATTTGTATTTGTCTGACATGTTGAAAGTTATTACCAATTCACTTGTACATATTTGAAGTGTGGCTGACGTGTTCCCATGTTTGTTTTCAGATGAGTCATTTTGCCTTTATCTGGAAAATTAGGTCTATGTTACCACAGGAAAGACACCTTAGAAAGAGATCTCTGCACTTTCTCCAGCAGTGAGATTTTTTTTCAAAGAAATATGTTAAGGTCACTGCCATTAAAAGGCAGTTTGTCCCAGTTCGGATGGAATTCTTCTTGCTTAAAGTCATAGATGCCCCCAGAGCAGCCACTGCTGCACTCACTTTAGCCTCTCTTTGTTCATGGTGGGTTTTTATTCACCATGTCAAAGAGGATTTCAGGTATGATTTGTCTCATTGTAAAGCAAGCATCTGTAAGAGGAAACGTGGCTATTGCTTTCCATAGAGCTTCCTGTGGACTCATACTTATATATATAACATTTCAGAAAGTAATACTGGGTACAGTCAGGAGTGTCACTGGATAAATATTTGAATTTTTGATATTTCAGTAAATGGTGTTGTATACTTACGTAAATTTTTAGTATCTATGCTGGCAATGCAAACACCAAGGTCTCATGAATATGTCTGCAACTTTTTGTCTTGTCCATACCTACCATGCTATGTACACTTACATATTTATAACTTTATATGTCCTTCAACATAGTAGGTGGTGGCCATTGGATAGAGAAGTGTTTTATTATAAGAATATCTGTTAGTTATAAGAGCCCTCAATTTGTAGAGTATATATTTCATAACTGCAGATTAAAAAATTAAATCAGATATCTGGTTCCTTGGCACTGTCTGAGAAATAAATAGTTGTATCCATTAGATGTTCTAGAGACAGGACTTGAGCATTTCTCTTAAAGATGTCTCATTTGCTCAAGATCAATTCAGTGAAGTTTAAAATACTTAATTGAGCTTTGACCATATAGAGAACTTACTATTTTTTTTCAGCCTCAGTGTTTTGAGCCCCCTGAGGCTGTCCAGTTCATCTAACATCCCAGAGGATCTGTTCTATATTTCTACAAGCCCAAAACCTACAATCTGACAGAAAAGAATATTCCAATAGAATAAAAATAGGCTGTATAGTAGATGTCACAAAGAAAAAAACACAGTTATATCCCAGTGAACAACCCACTGCATCAAATTAGGAATGACGCCTGACTGACATTAATCACTCTCTCGTATATCTGAAAAAGCATGTTATGCATTTTGGTAATTAATTGGGAATATTCATGCCAATACTTGTCCTGCAGATTTGTCACTTTGAAAGTCACAGATTAAATATTTAGGAAAAGCTTAAAAATTTTAATCATGGTGTAGAAGAATTAAGAATTACTATTAATCTTTTAATTTCATTGTCCTGCCTAAAGGAACCTTACTTTTTAAGCATATTTCGTTTGTACCGGATATATATACTTCTTTCCCTTTTATTTTATCAAATTTTATTTTATTTTTCTCTCATGAGAATTCCTGTAAAGATATGTTTTCCCACTTCTTCCGTTTAATATTATGTAGAGAATCAAAATGTCATTAGAGGTGAATTGCTAAATTGAAATATTGCCTAAAAAACCCAAAATCTCTGGAAGATTCCAGATGCTTTGTTCAGGTGAATTGGGTTTGCCTTAATGCTTTTACTTTTCAAGGCATCTATAATTATAATTCTTTAATTCTTCATGAACAAATCTTCACATTTTGAAGAGCTGAGAGGACTTTCACACAGACTGATTCCATAATTCCCACTTTGTGGAACTGACTTTGTAAACAGTGTGGCACTGTGAATAGAATGCTTCTGAGCTTAGCAAGTATCTGTCAAATTGTCAGAGGAGAAAAGTTAGTCCCACCAGCACAGCTTCTGCCTGCCCACTGTGTCACTCAAACAGCCCTTTGATCCATGACAGGTGAAAAGAAAGGTGCTTCACCATCCTGGACAAACATACCCTGGCAGTACCTGGTCTGATCTGCAGACCTGAGCTGTGAGTTTTACCCACGTCCCAGTTTCGCTGTGGCTGGTTGTATGTGCAGACTTTCCCAGGACACTGTGCCTTGACATCTCCCTTCCCAGTGGGTGCTCCGAGGTCAAGATGCACCATGGATGTCACTACTGGTTCTAGAGTTAGTAGGGGTATACACCTCCTACTTGGAAAACACGTTTGTACTCCTCTCAGCCCATATCCAAGGATAACTTCAATGGGGAAAAAAAAGAAAGAAAAAAGAAGATGAGTTAGAGTTAAAGCTGCATTAAATAAAACTGAAATTTGATAAGTGATTTTTGCCTCACATCTTTCAGTATGGTGTTGAGAGTATTCTCTATAGAAGGCAAAACATGACAGATTTGAGGTTGCCTCATTTCCGCAAACAACATTTTATGATCTTGATCCATAAACTGTTCTGCTACATCTATTGCTCTATTTATTTGCATCTATTGCTCTATTGCATTTGTTTAGATAGCCTGTAGAAGTAAGGGGTTTATTTTTATCTTATAACCCAAGGAATCCAGCATTGCACAGCATTTAGCACATGTCCTTGTTTGTCACTATGGAGGGTTGTAACAGTTACCTGGACTCTTCCTAGAATTTTTGTAACTCTGATTATTTCTCTTTCAAGCTCTGGTTTTCCAAAAAATTGTAGTTGCCTCAACTCTGAGATGGCAACAATCTAATGAGACCTGCAAAACGTGATTAAAACAAAGGTGTAACAGGGTTTGAGACAAAACAGAACTAAGTTGCTTGAAACGATAATGGTCTTATAAAATGGCTTTGATGCTTATTGTTACTTAGCCTTAGCAAGAGAACTGAAGGAAAAAAAATGTAATCCAAGCAATCAAAATTGTATCCCTTAAGCTACCTAAAACCCAAAATCAAACAAAGGTGGATTATGATAGGAAATGAAGAAGAAATGTATATATTAGAAGAGAAAGAAGTGCTGGGAGGGCTAGGAAATGAAGAGACGAAGTAGCACAAAGTACTTAATGAATCCTCTTTTACAATAAGGAGTTGTTTTATTTCTCTCTTCTAGTTGGTAAGGATAACATGAAATGAAGATACATTTTTTATGAGCCTAAGCACATAAAAGTATATTTAATGGAAATACTATGGGAATGTAAAGGCATGCAAATGTCAGAAAAGTTTGCTTGGTTATAAATGAAAGCTGGCTATAATGAAATCTATTAGATTTAATAGTTGTGACAGGATAAATCAAAGTAATAAGAAAGTGAAATACACAGAATAATTCAAAGAAAAACAATAAATTATTCTTGCCTTCCCATTATAGATTTCCAAAATAAGTGGGTTTAAAGTATAACTTCATCTTTTCTAATGAGCAATTTAATTGTCATTCCTTGTAATGTGTACCTGCTTGAAACAAAATCCTGTCTCCAGGTGAATTATCAGTCACTTTTTATCAAAGCATCTTTTGAATTGGCTTTTCTCAACTCAACACTTACAGCAATTAAGAAAGAAGAGTCTTGCTGTTTAACTTCTAGGAATATTGCAAGTGCTGGCACCCATAGCAGGGTGAGTAGTTAATGTCTTTTTATGCTCTGGAGGAATTCACTGCGATTCCAGAGTTCCAAACCGGTGCATTTTAAAAAAGGAATTTTATCAGTGGTACACTTTTATGTATCTATTTTTTTCATTAGAATACATGGGGTCTTTCGCTGAAATGCATAATCCTTTATTATAGTGATGTTAATTTTGGAAATGAGAATTGGAGAAAAGATATTTGAGAGAGGGAAAATCGTCTTAAAACTTTACACAAAGGAGAAAATGAAAGGGGTGGATAGATGGGTTTTGTCATTAACTCTTATTATGAAAACCTACTGAGACTAATACACACAGACTGTAATAAAAGGCTCCAAGGCTGAAATATCAGTGATTCATCTTGCTGTTTTCTGTCTTTCTATAATGCGCTGTGAAAATGCAATTGTGTGATTTTTTAAAGTTGTCCTTAAAAGTGAAGTCAAATTTTGATGCATGCTGATGTACATAGGCAGTATACATTTTGTCTGGATCAAATAATTTCTCAAAAATGTCATTTGATCAGCTTCATGTTTCTTTCTCAAGTGTTTTCTCTTGAAGACAGAAACATACTGTTATACAAAACATAACTCTGAAAATTTAGAGATTTTTAATGTATTCTTTTCATTGCTGAGAGTCATGAATTTTCATTGAAGTCACTGGAATTTGAGCAAGCTCATCAGTATCATATTCCTAAAGTAAAACTCATCCTGTTGCATACTCATTAATAACTTGTTCCTGCCTTCTGGAACCATTACTCTGCAGATTCTTGCAGTTCTACTGTCTCTTTTTGATGTTGTTTCTTCATTTTTGCTACCTCAATTTGCTGAAAAATTCAGAATCCCTCAGTGTGCATCCCACAGCATCCTTCAGTTTAGTCATGAAAGGTAAAATTTTGAGTTTAAAATCTCTTCCTACCTTGAAAATGTTTCTATTTGTCTCAGACCTATTCTTGGAAGACTTAGTAATTTTGGAATTTTATGTTTAATGCAGAGCTTCAACATTCAGATAATTAGCAGCAATTTTCTAAATGTAATGGCAATACTAACCACAATAATTATTTAATAGGAGGGACAAACTTTCAAAACAGTAGCTAAGGGCAGAGTAATAAATAACTACTGTTGTGCCCAGACTTTCCTACATTATTAACCTGCATAAATGTTTTGTTTGGTTTGTTTGCATACACTTATTAACCTTACATTTAAAATGCAGAGTATGTGCCTTTCTCTAAAATAAGATAGCTGAGATCAGTTATTTTAACTAGTGCTGTTATAAAGCACCACTGAACTGTTTGTATGGAATTGTTCTCAGACTGGTGATTGACAAGTGTGCCAGAGGACACACATGCTCACTCATAACTCAAATTTTCATGGCCTTATTGGCTGSTCTCATTTTTCTTYGTATTGCTGTGAAGGAAAGACAGAAGAGAGGAAAGAAGAAACAAGGAAAAAAAGAAAATAGGGGAGGAGACTKGAAAGAAAATCTTAACTTGAATTTTAAGTCTTGGATGAACAAACCTTGACTTCAGTCTTTGACTCATTTAAATACTTTTGATAATTTGATACTCTCTGTGTATTAAGCTGATGAGCTTTTTTGGCTTGACTGAAATATATGGTCAAACTCTGTAGGGTTAAGTTCCTGTTTTCAAGTTATCTTTTCAAGTTGTCTTGAAACCTGTGCAGTGCAGAGGTAACAACAGCTCAAATGTATAAGGAAGGTACCCAGAACCTTCTCCAAATAGGACTCACTCTCAAGCAACAAAACCAAAATAAGTAGATAGGTGATATTAGAAGTGTCAGCAAAGATATTAATTGTTCTGTGACTTGGAGAAATACAAATTCATGGAAAAGGTCTTTAAATTATGGACATATAAGGAAAAACTGTAACTTCTTCCTACTGCCTCCTGTTTCTTTGATGTGCATGTAAAGCTCAGGACTGCACTCCACTCCTTGTTGAGAAAAGGAGGAAGCACAGAAGGAACACACCTTGTCAAGGAATACTTCATCTTTAAACCGCTTGGTCAGCCATGAAAAGGCTTTAATGATGTTACTACACCAAGGAAAACAAAACTTCATTGAAACCAGGTTTAGTAATTAACTTCATTTGCACATCATGAAAATACATTTCATTCTAAACCAAGAAGAAATGCCTGGAAAGTAAACTGCCCTCCTGAAAWACTCTTGTAAAACTGAGGGATAA
This sequence comes from Amblyornis subalaris, assembly GCA_018881555.1. NCBI lineage: Eukaryota > Metazoa > Chordata > Aves > Passeriformes > Ptilonorhynchidae > Amblyornis > Amblyornis subalaris. The sequence continues at coordinate 3,275,917 of JACAXG010000047.1, read as the reverse complement.
GAATGCATCAAAAACTAGAGAAAAAACAGTGACAGTCAAAGTCACATTATGCTCATTCTGTAATATTTTTCTGTGCTCTGCATAACATATGTCATGTTTAAAAAATTCTAGTTCACTATAGCTTTTCAGAAATATACAGTTTTCAAAGTAACCTGAAAGCAGASATGTTTTTCCTAATTGTTTAAAAGAGTATGTAAAAAGAGTTTTACTTCTCTCAAAAGTCTGAAAGTGCTGCAGAAAGAGGAGTCTTTTGATATGGTGAATGTTGAAAGTATTTTTAAGGTATTAATAATAAACACTTAATTTTTTTTTGATGAATCATTTGAAAATATTCTGTCTCTGATTAAAAAGCCCTCAAGTATATTTAGTTTGAAGAGTCCAGGAATATTTAACAAATGTTTTCATTGCCTCCATCCGTTTGGTAAGCTCTGCTTCATTTCCTGTGGCTTTGTTGAAATAAACATCTGATGGGAGTGAACCAGGGAAATATTTTGAACCCAGCTCAGAATATGAATAGATTGAGAGGTGCAGATCAAGAACAAAATCTGTGTTTCGTTGCTTTTTCACTGCAGACAAGGAAGATTGTCTCATAGAAAAATCTTTGTAATTGCATCTAGAATACTTACTTTATTGCTCTGAAAGAAAGCGTATTCACAAGAAGTTTCTTTGCAACATTTTTTAATGAAAAATCACATACTCCTTGTGCATGCTTTGGAGTCAGTTCCTGATATTGGTCTGACTCTGTTAGAAACGTAGCCTTGAGAACAATCATGGTCTCTGCTGCATAGGAAAAATACTGAACTCAGCCACAAAAYAAAAAGAATTCTAAAACAGAAAGAAATCATTCGTCTCCTTTATTCTTACTATGCCCAGGTGAATTAATGAGGATATTGAGCCTAGTAACTTATACCTTCCCCCTGAAATGCTCCAAAGAGAGGCTATAAACACCTTAGTTGTCCTTCAGATGAAGACAAGCATGAGAAAGATTCTGAATTGCAATGGCATGAAATCATTAAGCAATAATTCCCCTCAGACTATCAGAAAGCAGATAAAAGTTCTCTGAATATGAATACAAATTTTCCAATAGGGCTGGGCACATAGACYTACAGATCTAAACAGGTTATGGCCTTCTAAGAAGTAATTCTGCCATTTTCTCGGAGTGTTTATTACTCAGCATGATATGCCAGTGGAAGACCAGAACCCACTGCTACAAATCAATGCAAAAATATGCCCTTTAGTGTTAAGTGTCCCTTAATGATGGCTCCTCACCTCAGCATGACCTTTCGTTATGTTCAACCCACAGAGGGCAGTGATGTGCAATTAATAATAAMTTTTCAGAGCCTTAAATGAAAACACCATCTGTCTTCAGCCGTCTTGGTGTGTATTTTTGGGAAGAACTGACAATTGTTTTAGATGATCTGTCAATAACACTGGACTTTCAGAATTTCTCAGGTTGAGTTTAGGGAATTAAAAAAGTACTGAATTACAAAATAGGTTGTAAAAATCATGTTCTGGGGAACTTTCCAGAGTTTTTTTCTAGCAGGATTGCCTGGTAGTAGTCTGCACTAATAAATAGTAAACCACATGCTGGGAAGAAATAAGTCTAAAGTAGAAATACACATGTTGAACTGGGACATGTTCTATTGTAGCCCATGGTCCAGTCATCCTGTAAAACTTATGGTATGACCAACAAACAATCCTCTTTAACTGTTTCCGTCTGCATAAATCCTGTAGGCAGCTAAACTACTGAGGGGTAAGTGGAAAATGAGATTTCCTCCGTGACCAACAGCCAGCATAATCAACCCACACACATACAGACAGGACTATCCACCAAACCCACAGATCTGAGCCACCTTTTAGCAGCCTGTTGGAGCACAGACTTTGACTGGGCCTTTTGCTGCCAACCAGCCCAGGCTGAAGAGCAATCTACACTCAGTATGAGTGGATATCAGCAGAAGAATAACCTCTTAAAAACAGAAAGGTGACACTGTGACCTCCAGCCTTCTCTACGCTGAGCATATTTCTACTTGTCATATACCTCTTTTACATATCTCTCCTTTACATTAATATACGTATATGAGAGTGAAAAAAATCAAAGGATTTCTGGATGCAATGGGCAGGTAAAGACTAGTTTTTCCATTCCCCTCAGGCCATATTTGTGTTTGTTTTAGAAGCAAACACATTCCAAAGATATGAAAGAAAAGCTGAAGCCCAAGACAGATTAAATGGCTGGAGAATGCAGAAAACAAAACAATAATTCATGAAATGAAATCTGCAAAGCTTGCAAGCAATGATCCTCTCATGCCAAGCATATATCCAGAAGTGTATAGCTTACAGCCCTGAGCCAAGCCAGCTTCGCTCTCTGGGCCTGGGGAAAGGAGGAGAGCCAAGCTTCCTGCTTGCCTCTCTCTTTCCCATCTCTCCTTGGATGTTTCATGCAGACAATGTCTAGGGCTTATGAATTTGAAGGGACTTTGCACTCTGAATTGGAATAGCCTTCATGCAGTTATGTAGTGGAAGAGGATGTTTTTTCATTTTGGTATGTAGAGCTGTAGTTGATCAAGTGAAAAATCAGCGTTTCATGCTTTATGAAGTGCCACTGTGGTATAGGAACTGTGCAACCCAGACAGGAAGAGAAATGCCTCTTCTGCATTTTATTTGTGTACTCATATTCAATAATTTGTRAAGTGCAAGGAGACTTCCATAAAGTTTCTATCTGGAAAAAATTCTTCCAAATAAAAAAAATATTTACGTATCTCACTGTATAAAAATTGCCACAGTGCCTGTAATTGCATAAAGATTTGATACTTTATGACTGTGATACCATATACAAATTGATTGCTACAACATTTTATTGTGGCTATTTCTAAAGAAATATGTGCTCCCTATCACTTGTGACTTGTAGCATCCTTTACTCAAAAATCAATGTTATAAACATAAGTCTGAACAGAATGTCATGTAATGAAATATAAAGTGAAATCAATCAAAATCCAGCTAACAGCAGACATGAGGCTCATACTTTGGTTAACTGTGCAACATTTAACACTTCCAGACTTTTTATAAATATTTATCTCTGTGTATTTTTAAAAGCTCCACTAATCTCCATACATCCAAACTTAAATACATCTAATTTTTTTATAGATTTGGTCCTTAATGTTTGGATGGATACAAGTTTTCAATTTTTCTATCATGCTCAAATGCATGAAAGTAAGGCAAGTACCTTATCATTTATTATTATTATTATTATTATTATTATCCACTTCATTTGAAGTTTCCTAAATTCACCACTAATACACAGCACTGAGCTACTTCTGGAAAATTAATCAGTGATTTATTATAAATAATATTTACGAAAATTATTTGCATTCCAAACAGTTCTCAAGTGCAGACAGAAGAGGGTCCATATAAAACAAATGGGTAAAATGTTTAAAAGTGCATCTTTTCTAAGTTTTGGGTTTGTATTCTGTGTTGGAGACCTTAAGGCTAAATGCAACTCATCAGAACMATCCATTTTATTCATGTCATGAATAGGTGGAAGATGTTTGCAGACTAAACAAATCACCCCAATAAAAAATAATACTCTGTTGGAGGTTATTCAAAAATATCAGAATCGATGGAATAGATATAGCTGGAATAGATATTGAAATAAGTTAAACTGTTGACTAGGTATTTGATGAACAGGAATAATAGGAGTAACTTTAAAATAGCTTTGCCACTGTTTTATCACTTTTAAAATCAGCTTCAATTACTGTATCTACTGTTTCTGAGCACAATGTTAAGATAGAGTCCTCTAAGTTGTGTTTCTATATTGAAATGTACATAGAAGTTTTACAAAAGGTCTTACACTTGTTCTGATTCCAGTCCCCCTTAATTGCACTGATTATACGCTCACAAGTGGCTTCTTCAGTGGGAGAGTGGTCAGTTCCTGGAATAGACTCCCCAGGGAAGTGCTCACAGCACAAACCATGTCTGAGTTCAAGGAGTATCTGGATGTTGCTCTTGGTCATGGTTTAAAGTACTTCTGCCAGGGTCAAGGAGTTGGATTTGATGATCATCATGGGTCCCTTGCCACTTGAGGTAATCTATGATACCATGATTCCATTAAAAGAATGGACCTCTGACAAAGAGTCAGGAGACTCACTGGGAGAAATGCATTGAGAAACTCTGGAATTAGTGCTGCAAAGCATCAGTGAGGTCCTGTTACATTACTTTCACTTTAATGGACTGTGTSATTGACTTTAAACCTATGAGACATAACTGAGGAAGCAAGGCCTAAACTTGCCTCTGTAGGTGCTTGTGTTCTCAGACATCATGACTTATAAAGGGCTGCTATCTCCACTGGTCCAACAATATTAGTTAGGTGCAGAAATAGAGTTATTCAGCTGGATATCTATGACTTTACAGGAAGTTATGGAAACTCTTCCCTGTGTTTTCTTTCCTATTTAGCATTTTAAAGTAAACTTCTCATTGTTTTCAAAAATTCCCTTACAGTTCATTATGATTTTCCAGAACACCCTTGCCAAGCCACACTTCAAGTGTCTCTATGCTTTGGTAGGTCTGAGGACCTCCTTCTAAAAGATATCAACAATTATGTGAGTTCCCTGATTCAGAGACAACTAATGTAGTATTTTTGTGCATGCTTGTCTGCACTTTCTTATTCAGAATACAATATCTAAAGCACCAAGATTCATTTTCTCATCATAAATATGCATAAGACAATCTTATTAACATAAATCTGATCTAACAGGTTCACCATGGATAAAGAAATGTAATTAATTTTCTTCCCTGCCTATTTTACTGCTGTCTCTATTTTCCTTAGATTTTGCTTGTTCATGTATTACAGTCTTAGAACCTTTGTTATGCATTATATTTAGCTGCTTGATGGATCTCACAGTATTTTTCTTAAACCCACCTGGAGTACTAATGGCTTTTGATAGGAAAAGAGTAGAAAAAATATTCTTATTTACAGTTTGGATTATTAGGCAGACAGTCATAAAGAAAAACAGATTTAGACATATACAAAACTTCTGCAAATATTTGCTTTTGATGGCAACATATGTATGTGTCATCGCTTCACAGCAAGGAAAATTGGTGCATCTGCATTCTAACACTACTATAAAAAAATGAAGCATGTTGTTTCCTGCTGACTTGCCAGATAGGTAGTATGATAGAAGGTTTAAAGAAAAGCTTTAAAATATATTAGTGTGCTTGAAAGTCAGAATATTCTTACCTTCAAGTAAGCTATACTAAATCTATGATTATCTTATATTTGTAAGTTTTTCCTCCCTTTTATCACCATTGTCACAATTTTTTAAAGATACATAGATACAATTTAAAATCGTAGAGTAGCCTTGCATCCAGTAATATATTCTAAAAACAAGAACAGTTTTATATAAAGTTAAATACAACTCTACCAAAATGGATTGTTTTGCAGTTCAATCACAAACATAGTAACTTCTCTACTGAGACTCTGTCTACTATTGATGGTTGTTATTTGCACAGTAATCATCTAATTTCACTACATTTCCTATTATCCTAGCAAAGCATCTGTTTGCCAGTTCTTGACAAAACTGCATGGGTGTCTTCCAGTCTTCTCTCTGTTCTGTTTGGTTTGGTTTTTTTCCCCCAAAGTTGTGTTTGATAACTCATACTTACATGTATTTCACTACGTATAATTTATTCAAATTTCAGACTGATGATGGGATTATGAAAATATGGAGTGAATCAGGAACTCATGGTGATGAGTGGAACAAAGTAGAGTTACACTTGGGGAAGCTGAGGAATTTTGAAGTTATCTTTGAAGGCATTCGTACCAGAGACCTGGGAGGAGGAGCAGCGATAGATGACATAGAGTTCAACAACTGCAGCACAGGTAAGTTCAAGAGGGAAGTTTTTAGAGAGATGCTACATGAGATATAGGAAGTTTTTGTTTGTTTTTAAATACATCATAATTTTATTGTTTTCATCATAATGTCACTGCAAATAAAACCAATTATGAATAAATTGTTTTTGCTCTTATAACTTTAATATCCTTTTCTGCACACACATTAGTGCAGTGTTCTCACACTAAATTATGGCAGCTAAACCCCAGAAATTACTATAGTTTTGTTTCCTTTATTTATTTAGTTTTGAGTAAGAACTTTCCTTCTTTAATTCATTGGTAAGTTATTGAGTCTCTGATGTTGTATATAACCATTTCATATAAATTATGTGAGATTTTATCATATGTGGTCTCTGTGTTTTATTGTAAAGTCTATTGCCATAAAAATAAGTGTAGAATACAAATGAACCACTGTCAATATTCTTTTTCCCAATTCAGTTGAAGTGTTAAGGCCAGCAAAATAAAGAAAACCTTTGACCCCTTCACAGAATACTCTATTTAATTTGTATTTCTGTGGACATGGACTAAGACAGGAACAAAGTTTCCCTTTATTAAAAATAACAAAAGCAACAACAACCAAACCAAAACAAACCACCAAACAAACAATAACAAAAAAACCCAAAACCCAAGAAGATAAATACTGACTAGACCATGACTTCTGTCAAGAAAGTATGTGGTCTTTCTACCTTGTAGGAAACAGTGTGACACAATAAAAGTGAATTTGTTGAGTGAGGTGATCTTTCCTGATGCCACATATCAATACTGTATGAGTTTCGTGGAAGTTGTTTGACCAAGCTTTAATCTTCTGCCATAGACTGGATGCCCATTGTCAACCTAAGTATGAAAAATGAACTTCTGGAGAGCATCTTTTGATCTATTTTCCTCTAAAAAATTAAGGTTTTGCATTCAGAAATTGTTGTGTAAATCAAAGAATGGAAACTGGATACAACCTGGGACGTTCTTCAGAACTGCACTTTAATAAAACTCTAAGGCAGACATACTCTTAAAAGCTCTTCCAAGAACATGAGCATTAGTGATCCCCTTGTGTTTTTTCAAAGTCCCCATTGTTATGCATGTGATTGTTCTCCAAAAAGCAAGGGGAGATAAATAAGGACACCCTGATAGAGATGGTAGGTCAATATCCCCCTATCATCTTGAATAACAAAGTGGATGCTGGTCTCTCTTGCAATTTGTTGTTAGTTGTGTTCACATGTATTAATTCATACCAATGGGTTCTAGTTAAACCACATTTCTGGGATTCTGTCCTGTTTTGGGGCTACAACAAATTAGACACTTCAGTTCACAGTCAGATTCATGAAGATATTCAGCAAATAAAAATAGCAGAGTTTATTATTTTAAGGAAGTAATATCTTTGTTAAGTTCATAAAGACAATATCAACATATCTTCATATAAAGTCAAAATATTTCTTCTTACTCTTAAGTCCACATATTATATAATAACCTGGAAAATGGCATCATATAACTGGAAATATTCCACAGAGTTGTCGATGCAAGGAAGGAAATTGTTTCAATAGGGAGTTGGAAAGCTGTCATATGGAGGATCTTCAATCTCTTACAATGTTATGTTTGCTGAAATTTACTTTGATTTTAGTCTATGACCCTACAAATCTGAATGTTAACAGTGTCTTGTGTTAAAATACCTTTGCAGTGATACAGTTCAGAAAGGAACTTTTTCATTACCTTATAGCAACTATTTGTTTTACATCACTGCTTCAGCAAGAAGCTCTGTTGGGAAAGCAGTTGCACCATGTGCTCTGACTATTTTCACATATTTAAATCTTCAGCATAGTAATATTCCTGTGCCTTTTGCAGAAAATTATTGTTTGTGAATATTCAGAGGAGGTTTTTTTTCATAGAAGTTTGAAATGTACGATTGAAGTTCAATATGCAATACAAATTTTTTAAAGATTGATTTAGGAGATTTGGAGACCCAAGATACTAATCCTTTATGGAGCTGTCACTTGCATGGTCACTGATTTTGCACTCTAATAGGGTACAATCTTTATACACCCAGGAATCATTCCCTTACAGCTTCTCTGGTTGTGTATGCTAGGTACAGCAGGGTTATCATTAAAATTTAGGTGTATGTATCCTTTGGGATTGTGTTTATGCTTATGCCTTTGCTTTTTAGCAGGATCAGAGGCCTATCATATGCTTTTTAACTGTATCTCTGTGCATCTATGAAAATGCACGTCTGTAAGAAAAACAAAGCAAACAGCCCAAACCTCAAAAAACAACCCACACCCCACCTCACCCCTCCCCACCATTACCCCCTGATTTTCCTGTCTGTGCAATGATACTTAGGCTCAAACCAAAGTCAAAAGGGAATCATTGCATTGCCATTAGCACCTCTCACATCAGCTCTGTWTATGATTTTTTTCCTTCTGCCCCAGAAGGTGAGATGTGCTTGCTTAATTTTCTCAAGACTTTTGGTGTGCTGACCTTCCTGTTGTCACAATGACATGAAGCAGTCTGGTCTGACCTTTCTCCTTCCTGTTGTTATTGATTCTTTACCTTTGTAGAACAAACAAGCAAAATACATTTTGTCAGTTTCTCAAAAATAACATTTCCCACCTGGCCCAAGCCTGGGGCATTGAGGATAGAGAAAGCATGTCATGTATAGGTTGTATTTTTTGCAGCACAGAGTTCACAGTTTTATTGTGTCCGTTGTAACAAAGCTAAAAGTCAGCAAACACAATCTTACTGTGGCCAAACTCAAGAAGAAGAGTAGCATACAAAGCAGAAGGGGGTCAAGGCCTTCTTATCTACAAAATGACTTGATTTACAGCACTTACCCACATACTATGTTTGTAGCTGTAGAATTGCTGAGCTAGACACATGGCCAGGGTCCTCTAGTGGAACTGAGGGCACGTTCTTATTTTCCACTTGATCTTATAACGCTAAACCAAAATCTTATACATTATGGGTACTCTGAACATGTTAATTACATAAACAATGGAATAGACCATGCACAGAAAAATCCAGGAGAAAATTGAAAATCATTAAAACTTGCATAACAGGTTTAAAATAAACAGAATGGAATTGAAATGAGAATGCTTTAAATTGCATGGGAAAAAATTTAATATTTAGCTGCTTCCCAGCAGACGGCATTTAGTGGTGAAAACCAATGTTAGAGCAATTCTGGAGCTTCCAAATACTTTGGGATAGCCTTCTCCTCACAGACTGTCCTTTTGGAAGCTGATGAATGGTATTCCTGGAACATGGTTTACAGTCAGCACAATAAAATAATTGCCCCTTTACAGAAATTATGTACTCAAGTTGAGACAGTGAAAAGGGAAGAAAGAGAGAGCCCATGTGAGATTTTTGAAATGTGAATGTTAGATCTGTTCTTTGCAGTCTGTTTTCACAAAGTTATAACAGTGTTTAATAAACCTAAATACTTATTTTATTTTACATGTATTTTCCTTCATCTTGCTTCCATACAGTGTGTTACAGAAATAAACTGTATGCATCATAAGAGTATCTGCACCGAGGTGGATTCTTTGCTCTTCACTTACATAGCTGTGATTTACATAGCTCATTTTATATGAGGATTTTCAACCCATCAAAGAGAATCTTTTCACTACTTCCTTTTAAAAATTAATTAGTCAACAGCTTCTCTATCAGTAGAATACTACAAATAACTCTGTTTATTATTATCTGAGCTTCTGGGGCCCTATCCTTCAAGGCTCATTTCCCTCAGGTCTCACTAATTTCTATGGAAGCGAAGGACAAGAAGCAACTGTGGGTTTGTTGAAAATATGAGCTCTAGGATATGTTGTCAAAGATAGAAAAAAACCAAAGATATAAAAGAGAGTCTTATCAGTTGGTTTTGAGAGGGTAAGCTATGTTCTGATAACAAAAATAATTTAAATTCCAAATCTGATATATTTTATTTTACAGGTTTAATTAAAAATTCTGAAAAATAGTGGACTCACATCACAGCTGGAAAAAAATTGTCCTTAATATTAATTAATTGATGTATTGATTGTTTTTTCACCTTCTTGTTCAATAATTCTTTATACAACTTTAGTGACAGACTATGTGACCTGAATGGAGTTTAGTGTGATAATTTCTCGTGCTTTTTAATAATTAATTTTGACCATGCATGAGGTTATTTGCAGGCTAGAAAACATGTCTTCATTTTTGCCTTAATGAAAAGGTAAAATGCCTATGAGGGTCATACAGAATAATCCCTAATGATAAATTTATTTTTGACACTTATGACATTTAAATTCATGATAAAATCTGCTAAAAATTCTGTCATAAATAAGCTGTGGTCTGCTATCATTAAGGATCACTTCAAGCATTATTGATTTGGTTTTCCAGCTGATGGCTCACTGTCATATAATAGTGAATCAAAAGCACAACTTGTCAGACATGCTGTTGCCAGTAGTCTGAATTTTGTGCATCTGTAATTTTAAAGAAAAAGAATCCTGTACTCCAGATACACAACTGCGAGCATAAGCGTGGACATGTACATTACTCAGCCACATCATACATACTGATTTTGGCATCCCAGGGCACCACCTGAAAAACTAACAGTGAAAGATAAATGAAAATAAGAGAATCTAAATTAAAATTAGACAGAAAATTCTAGAACATTTTGTTGTTTACATAATTTATATAATTATAACATAATTTTTCATAGTCTGGGAATTAAGTGCCATAGTAGTCCTGGAATAAGAAAGAGCCATTACAGCTCCAGTGATCTTTTTGGGCTGACTTTTTGGGATCGGACTTCACAAGCTTTTATTATAATGTTTAAGGTAAATAGGATGGTGGCATTACAATTTTATTTAATTTTTTAAAGAAAGGAAAGTAAAAATTCCATGATCCATTAATAGGAAATTGCTTTACCAGGTCAACAGAAATTTTCCTTAAAATATAATAAAGCTTGCTTTGCCTGGCAGTAAACTTTTTTTTTCCCTTTCTCCTTGTATATTTGTATTCCTCCTCACCTACTGTTTATGGCAAAAATCATAGGTGAAGGTACTGAAATCCTTTGAACAATTTTACTTCCATGCTCTCATAAACAACAAGCTTTGAAAGTTTCAGCAGAGAAATCCTTTCTCATTAGAATTCCATCCTAGCTTTGCAGATCAGAGAGACAATAACTAAAACATCCTAGTGTTTGTGTGTATAGGCCAGGTTTTTTACTTTTAAAACAAGCCAGTGTTTCCTTTGAATCCTCAGCTATGTATCATGCAAAGCTTTACGTTTAGTGGGGAATTTAGTTCCTTCTTCTCAAACACTTGAGAGGAGTTCAAACTCTTATAACAGAAGTATTCAGGACAAATCTGGCCCTGAAGTGAGAGGGAAGGGAATTCAGACAGAGAAAGCTGCCAGACCTAAATTAGTCACTAAAGATATTCATTTGTCTTCAGAGAGTTAACTAATTTTTTTATATTTTCTTTTTTCCCCCCTTCAAAATATTTTGATGATTCATTATCTCTTTCTCTTGTTTTTATAAATAGGTCAGTGTCAAGGTATTCTGACATGAGGCACTGGAATTGCATGACCTGGATTTTGCCTTTAGAAGGAAATTATTCTTTGATTTGTGAGCTGTCTTTGTGATTGTTTGCTGTCAATTTAAAATTTTCTGCGAAGTATTGAATCCCCTTCACTACAGAGAAAGAAAGCTCGTTTTGAGAAGTCTAGAAATTCTGGTAGCTTTAAATTATTTTGTCTTAGTGTAACATACATTAACATGAATGTATTTTATCATTTGAGGGAAAATTTTGTTTAACTCAGATCTCATTACACTCAGCAGAGGGTACAGATATGCACAGTTTGGTTCTAGACGGGAAATAATCTCCCTTTTGGCAATGTGAAAATCAGACACAGCTGCCTTTCAGAGGGCATCCCATATGCCCTTGTAGGAAGGACTCAGTGGGGAAAGCAGCATACTCAGAGATATGGAGGAGACACAGGCTTCCCCACCCCAGCTTGCCAGGGCTGCCAGTTGCACTGAGGGAAGACCTGAAGTCCTGCCCAAGTCATCTTATGCAGGAATGCTTAAACAGCGTTGAATATTAAGACTTTCTAGAAATGTATGAAAAATATAAATTAATTTTTAATAAAGGGCCAAATATATAGTCTGGATCCAGGGAATGAATTGCATTTGACAATCTTCTTCGAAAAAATTTAAAAAGGGAAAAAAAGAAATATGACACCAGCTTGAAAACCACAGAATTCTCTAGGTTTTACTGCACTGTTCAGAAGTCATTGACATACCTGCAAACTCTAGGATTTCTATTTCTGTTTATGTAAAAAATGTATGAGTTTAACCAAAAGGATTTTTCACTATCTTTTTGCAATTCTCAGGGATGTATTAGAGATGCACATGAATTCATTTGCCACAGAGTTTGAATATGAGAAAGAAGTAATAACTTTTACCTCATTTTTCATTGAGAGATCTCAGTGGCATTTTAAATTTCTGTTATCTCATGGGAAAATTTAGAAGAAGAGTTGCTGACTCTAAAGATAGTTCAGTTTGCTAGCACATGGCTGTAAATTTGGATTTTCAGTATAATATTAAAATCTCATCATTTTGACATCTACTTCACATACTGCTTACTCTTCATAACCAATGGTAGATTTCTTAACTCCACATATTTCAAATGGGCCACAAGGGAATGCCTTATTTCAAATGGGCCACAAGGGAAGGCCTTTTATAGCTAGTAGAATATACAGGGTAGAGGTGAATGGACTTCATATCTTTTTTTTTTTAAGCTTACAATCATTGTCTGTAAAGGCGATACTAGAAGAATGACCACTGTCCCAGCCTGAGTTCATTTTCACAGGAAATGACTCTAGAAGGTAGGCACTCTTCCAGTACAGCCAAACTGCATATAACCCATCATACACCTCCATGCAAGGTGATACCCAAGACAATTTCACATCTAACAACAATTCTGTGGAGACAGGCAAGCACTCATCTGAGGAAGTGTCTCCTTGTTGCAGATAATTGCAGCTTGCACTGTGTGCTGCACTCCGTTGGTCTGTCACAACAACCCCTGTGGAACACATTAGACAAGTCAATTTACTAAAAAAATAAAATATTCATTGTGTGATGCTTCTAAGAAATCTGTGATAACTGGAGAGTGCTGTGATTGAGTGGTTGGGATTGATTCTACATCACAGCAGAAGCAACAGTTTGGCACTCATTTTGTGGTGTAAATATCATTGAAAAGCTCTAAAAACAATCTATTCATCTGAAATTTCTGAGGTGCAATGTAACTGTACACTGGAATTAGGATAGAGGAGAGACAGGGAGGGGAAAAAGGATCAAGAAGTCAAGATCATGTGTCAAATTGCTTCAGGAGATTATTTTTAGCTGGTTGAACATGTCCATAATTACTGGGAAATGGAATTTTCTGCAAAAGCATCTCATGGTTTCTTTACCTTATTTCCTCTTCTCCCTTTCTTTTACCACTTGCAGCCTCCAAAGAGATAAAGCCAAGAACAACCAGACCCTCATTGATTGCTCAGTCCTCAGTGCTTCTTCCTCGTGTCTTCTTTGGTATTAAGCAAAATATGGTAGATCCCTGCATGAGAGTACTATGAGTATGAGCTCCTTATCCTGCTGATACACATACCAAAGGCTGGTCTTTCAGTTTTTATCAAATATAAAAGCTTCGGTCCTTGTCTCCTGTGGATTTATATACTCCGTGATATCAGCACTAGAAGTTCAAGAATTTTCTTATCTTTTGTATTGCTTGAGCCAGAGCCAGTTCTACATTTCCAGAACTACGAATAAATTTTTTATTCTTCCCATTTATCTGGAGGCCTTAGACACCATACTACTTGCTTTGAACAGCTTTTGGAAGTCCATTGGCAGAAATTTGTACTTACAGGTCAAAGTCTCTCCTAAGAGTCAATAGAATTTGTTAGATCTGCTGTTTATGTATGTCAGAGTCAAAGAAAATGTTTGAATTAAATCTGGCCTTTTGAGTGATATGTTCCATGAGGACAATTCTCCACGGTTTTAGAATTAAAAAAGAACCCTATTTGAAATTATATCTAGCTTGCTCAAGGAGAAACTTTTCATCTAGTTTTCCTTGCAGTGTATTTCCAAGGTCATCCATGGAGAGAAGCATTATTGATGAGTTGCTAATACAATTCTAATGTTCTATAAAAAGTCATTCAGAAAAGAGTACTGAACAATTGAAGTAAGCAAATTAAAATTTGATGCAAGTTGTGTTTCATAATTTCTGAATCTCAGAGTACACAGTAGAGTTGAGTAATGAAACCTTCCAGGAGTGTGTATTTCATAAATTCCAATTTAAACAAAGGGTGAAATTTGCAAATTAAGTTTCTTTCAATTGAATAATATTTTCAACAAGATATTTTAATTTTTATTTTAATCTTTGATTATTTCTGTATCTCAAGTATTGTGAAAGAGAGAAGTGATATAAGTACTCCCACTAAACAACACAATTTAAACAACAAAAAACAGAAAGAGGTGAATTTTCAGCTTTAATTTGAAAACACTTCTACTCAGGAAGGACTGTAATTTCTAAAAAGACAAATAGTGGGAAAAAAAGTCTCATTTCCATTGAAGATATGTTGTATGTTTCATTTCACACAGCTGACACGACGGTGGTGTACTGCTGAGCGGGTGCATTTGTTTCTCTCGGAGAGCAGAGATGAGAATCTTGCTAAACAGCAGCTCAGTGTACTTGACCTTCAGGTACACCCTACTGTCCAAAACAGCTCACGGTCTTATTCACTGCAGCCTATAACAACCATAATAATTTGGGATTCATACTATGCCTTTCAAAAGCACAAAGCATTGGCCAAACACAACCTCCGACAACCTATGTCTTTAGTGYTGTAATACTAGAGCATCTCTTCCTTTTGGCTGTGTGATCAATCACTTCTTTTATGATAAATATTTTAAACATTCACTCTGTGTCACCAAATATATGAAATTTGGTGCTATCTATGAAACATACTTTTTTTGCTGTTATCCATTTTGATTCAGACAATTAAGCTCTATAGCTTATAGGACTGATATTCGACCTGCCTTGTTCTTTCTGTAATTTTAGATGTAATGGCTACCACAGGAATATTTACCTCTTACAAAGCATTGGTACAAGCAAGCTCTTGTACTCAGAGAGTCAGAGAAACTGTCACTGACCTGTTACTGTCCTCTAGTAGCAAACTTAAAGGAAAGAAGGCTGTTTTTGTGAGTTCTTTCATAGTCAGTCCTTTCCTGGTAATTGAAAAAAAATAAATATCTGGGTTAATAGTGTTTTATTTATCAGCTATCTCCAAATAAATCTCATCATGTCTATAAATTCTAGGTCTATTATATGGGTTAGTCTTCCATAGATAACATATATTGGAAATGAGTATAAAATATATACGGCTATAGCTTGTGAGGTATCCACATTAGAGTCACAATTTATTTGTGGTAGGCATGATGTGCATCTGTGTCTTGCGTGCTTTCTATGCACATACAAACACACACAGGTGTTCTTGCTAGGGAAGATCTTATCTTTGCTGCTATTCTGAGAATTACACTGCCCAGAACAAACTATGTAGAAAGGAAAGCAAGTGTATGTAAATGCAAGTTCTATGGCAACCACCTTAACATGCTTATTTTGTAGGGCTTAGTGATCCAGAAGCCAAGCCAGTTCTAGTGGTTTTAAAAACTACTTAGAAGATTATATGGCTCTTTGCTGCATCAATACGAAATTGTACTTAATTGAAAAGTGATATCCTGTATATGCTTTTTCCTTTTCAAGTACTGCCATTTCATTTGGCGAAGGGATTTGCATAACATGCAGTCATTAGTTACTACTTCATCTAAAATATGTCTCGTGGTTGTTCTTTGTGGTGTCCTGGTGTTTTGGAAAAGCTGCAGTTCTGAGGGCAATCCAAATAAATGGGTACTATAAACCATTATAATTTTTCTATACCATAACAATAATTTGTTTGGGTTTTTTTTTTCCTAATTTATCAGAATCTAATCATCAAGTACTTTCTGTAAGGGAAAAAATTGGTTTATAAGGATACATACTGCTGCCAGACGACTTTGACCTAGAAGAAAATAAATGGTTTAATTGCTCTACTGATTCTTATGAATCTAGTTATTTCTATGCTGATCTAAACTTTGGTTGTTATCATAAGCTCTTCAATTCTTATCTGTGTTTACATTTTATATTTCATATTATTTTATTTTGGTTTGGGGTGACGTATTTCACTGTCTATATTGTTTTTTTTACTGGGAAAGAAATGGATTGTGGTCTTTTAACCTGCAGCGTATCTATATAGTCTTCAGATCCCACAAATTTTTGGACTGAGTAATCGGAGGAGAAGAAAGAGCAAAACATAATGAAAAAAAAAAGTAACTTGCTCAAGAAATGTGCAAGAGTGCTGGAAAATAATAAATTTTGTTGGAGCTTCTGTTCTCATTAAAAAAAACCAAAACCAAAACCAAACAGTCCCCATTCCCTCCCACTTGTTTTTGTAGCTCTGAGCCATTCCTCTGTCACTCATGCTATGCCTGTAGCGCAGCACTCCATATCTGTAAAGACATTTTTCATCATGCAAAATTGTGTTTAGAGCTCAATAAACTTCTGATTGTTCAGTTTAGTGGTTAAACCAAAGATTTGGAAGAAGGTCGGCTTGAAAAAGAACATTTATGGTTTTTTCATTAAGTCCAAGATACTTTCTGGTCAACAGTTTTCTCAAATTAAAATGAAATGTTTTCTTTTTATTTTGGATATCTTAGCTATCTGCAAATTTTTCATACCATATTCCGAAATAAGCTTAGTACTTATCAAAAAGATTTCAACTCCCTGTAATTCCTCTCATCCCCATTTTGTGACAAATCCAAATTTGTGGATATTTCACTGTTTTACACCTCTGACATTTTCATATGTGGTATCACCTCATTATTTTGCTTGCTGTAGCTCACTCATCCATTTTAATATTGTAGCTGCTCAAAGATAATTTCACAGCAACACAGTAAGTAAAGTACAACTGATAATTTTTTTCATTATAATCTTCGTCTTAATTTGCTTGAAGTGTATTCAAAATTAAGGTTTTTTTTTCATTACAGGTTTCTTGAGCTCTTAAGAGAACAAAGAGGCAAGAAAAAAAATTTACCATATCTTTTCATGATTTTTTCTGCTTAGAATATTTTTTCTGTATGTTTGGATTTTCATGAAATGTTGTGAGCTACACTATTGGGAAAAATATAATGTTACATGCTATATATAATCAACCATCATCCAATGTGTCGATAGAGTGATGCACAGTTCCCAGGCAGGTGCAAAGGAGAGCTCTTTATTACAAAAACCAAGCCTTTTTTAAGCAGTTAGCCATTATCAGAGTACATACCATTGAAGCACAACAAACAATAATTCAACCAGTCACCATAAGCCACAAGGTGATCATGTGAAAGTTATGTAACTTGTTTTCTCTACTTCTAAGTTAGCTGAGCTCGTTCCCAGAGGCCTTTTTACTTAGCCAAAGTAACAGAACTGAACCATGATTTTACAAGGGTAACAAGGCCTTCATTTTGCAAGGTTTTACCTATCCGCAACAATCCAATACATGATATCATTCTACTCACTGGTCATCAAAGTACAGCTGAGGAATACGAATATGAGACAAAATGACAAAATGAGACTTAATGAAAATTTCTCATTTTATCTGAAATGTCAGCTCTAAACATAAAGCTATTCATTAGCAGACATCATTTTGCTTAGTAATAAAACTCCCTAGAAGGAGGTTTGAATACTATTCTCCAAATACAGTACTGATAGACGCAAACTCAGATTTTGGAAACCCTGTAATTTTGAGGATGAAATTACAAATGGGCAGGATAATATTTTAAATGTCCTCTCTTTTTCTTTGTTCAAAGTAGTTTCTAACATATTTTCCCTTATGTTCTTCAGTATATCTTTTGCTAACTGAGTTGATTTTTTTATATTGTATTTGAAGAATTTCTGGTAAAAATGAAACTTTTAAGTTGCAACATCTGTGTGAACTTGTCTTTGGTTATCGGGTTTACTGACATTGAAGTTTCATTTTATGGTTAAATCACACCGTATTTCTTCTTTTGATTTAGTTTCTATCTGGTGTAGAGTTCTGGCCAGAATGAGTGTACTCTGGAAAGTTGATTTTTTATGCCATATTTCTGAACAGAGTTTAGAATATTTGGTTACTCTGTGCTATGCTAATGATGGTACATCAATTTGAAGAGAGATTTTATTTCTCTCTGCCAAAGACTGAACTCCATCAGAAACTCCATAATTATCATAAATGTAACCTGATATCCTTAAAAATTACATATAAACAAGGTCTTACTCCAAAAGGATAAAATTCATAGAGATGTGAATTTGTGTTCGGACTTTATGGCATTCACACCGATTGAGATAAAATGTTCATGATGTCCGTGTATGAATCACATGTTTTATTTTAGGATTAAAAAAGAGATGAATAATATTCTTAAATGTTGATTAATGGTATGTTGGAAGTACTATAAAGTAGCTTGTTTAAAAAAAAAAMCCCTGTAATTAAGTGCTAAATATAAATGATAGAGTAACATAACATAACATAACATACTGTTGCTCTATCTAGGTAAAGGTGTGGAATATGACCGGTCACAAAGCCATGGATTTTCAAAAGTCACTCCCCTGTATGGTGATAATGTACCCCTTTCATACGCAGTGAAATAAGATGTGAAAATTATTGTATGCTAATGGCTCTGCAATTACATAATTTCTGTCATCATTTAAGCCATTGAATGACTTAAGGAAGTAGTTTAATTTTCCAGTGCATCACATCCAGTGCAGTGGAGGGAATGGAGATGAGGGAGTCAGACTCTTCTCAGAAGTGCCTACTGACAGAAGGCCATGGGTGCAAATGCAAAAAGCAGGAAATTTCATCTTAACACAATAAACCACTTTATTGTGAGGGTGTCCCAGCACAGAAGTGGTTGTCCAGAGAGGTCGTTGAATCTCCATCTATTGATATATCTAAAGCCTGACTGGACGTGGTCCTGCACAACGGGCTGTAGTAGAGGTGGCTGAAGCAGTGGGTTTGAATAGAGAGGTCTTGAGAGATCTTTGCCAATCTCAGCTATTATGTGATTTTCCAGAATTTAGGATAAGCCATATTAATGAATTTTTGGTGGTCTCTTCAATCAGGTTTTATCACTTCATTTTGGAGAGGTGTGAAAACTGCCTTAACCATCACTAATGTTCAAGTCGATTTTTTTCTCAAGTCTGCTCCTCTGCTAAGGGCTCTCTGCCACATGGATTCTCTGTAAAAAGCAGCCATAGTTTTTCCTGTATTTAAGGCATTCACAGCAAGCTGTTTGTGGTGTGGATCCCCTGACACTAATCAGATCAAATTGACAGTGTAAAATTAAAAAACAAAAAAAAGACGGATATCAATTTGGGAACAGATTTTTTTTTTTGTATCAGTGCACGGGGATGTTTGTATCTCAAAGTCGAAAATTTAAGTCTTAGCACTGATTTTTTCTTCTTTTTTGTACTATCCATTTTAAATATTTGGATTACATTTTAATGCAGTATTGTCACTCTATTTATTATTACTTTGAGTACATGTTGAAACTAAACTAGAAGTTTAGTTCTGCATTCCTATTCTGCATTCTGAGAATGCAGTTCCGCAGTCTGTAAAATTCATTAAGTACCCCTATTTGAGGAGATTGATACCCTGACAACAATAACAACTCCTCTGGAAATACAGGCCTGCACAAAGGTAAACATCATGATGTTCTGGTCAGACTGTGTTTGACAATATGTCACATTTTAGTCGTGTTTGAAAGAAAAAATGAAATCCATTATAATGAATACAGTCAAAATAAATTCTCCTAAATATCTTCTTGCAGAACTTGAAGCTCTAGGCTGAAAAGCGATCTGAGGTTAACAGAGTGCTTTTGAGGCGTTGCATTTGGAGTTATCAGAACTGTTTCCCTTAGTGTTAGTTGAAATTATGCACGCAGTGCACTGAACTAAAAAATAACTTACACAAGTTTCTTTATAGTCTAACAGTCCAGATTCAGCCATCTCAGCACTCTTTGGATTTCACCCTAACGTTTCATGTGCAAGTTACTAAGCTACTCTCATTTTACGAGATGATTTTCACTCACCTTCAGAGATGAACAAAAATTGTTGTAAAACAGATCTGTGTATAAAATACCATAAGAGAAATTTCTGGGCAGTTCATGCAATCAGAGCAGCAGTTTACCTAAACTCTTCCGAAAAAAAGTCAAATGGATTATAAAGGCTTTAAAAGTTTATGTATTATGCAAATGTGTATAATAGTGATTTTTCTCAGTTTAAAATGTTCTTATTTTCAAAAAAATATATTATAAATATTAGCATATTATAAATATTTGCTTGCCTGCTTTTCAACAACTCACAGAACCCTTTTTTGCCGAATGTCCACAACAAATATACTGGGGAAACAGTTATGTTGACACTGAACTGAATTTTCTTCCAGGCAAAACACCCTATCTTTGAAGGTTTGGGCAAGGCCAATATAGTAGTCTAGAAACGTGTAATGCAACATTAAAAGAGTGAGACCAAATAACATCTGTTGGAAGCAGTAAAACCTTAAAGTCATGATGGATAGGGGTTAAAAAAATTAAAAACAGCATCCTTTGATTCAATTACAATATTGATTCAAATGTCCTGTTGGTTTCAGTTGGAGAGAATCCCAGGGAGTGCCCTGCCCTCACTGATTTTGTATGTGGGAATGGGAATTGCATAGAGTCTCAGTTCGTCTGCGACTATAAACCAGACTGTGAAGACCTATCAGATGAAGCTGACTGCAGTAAGTATCTCTTTGTGTATTAATGTAATCTTCAGTTAAATTTATAACTTTAAATTCTGTAGCATGGTTTATGTGAGTTCACACAGGTGATTCACTCAGAAGATGATCAAAAGCAGGTTGCCTTCTTCCCAGCTCAGAAGGTCTGACATTTTCAGATCCTCAGACATATTTGCTGAAAAAGCTATTTAAGTGTGATTTAGTTGCAAAAGTGTAACTTACTAAAACCAAAGGTTAAATACTGAAAAAAAAACCACCACACCAAAGCAAAAAACCAGCTTAAGGATTAAAAAACATACCTGATGAATTAAATACATGAGTTACAATACTAATTAACTCTGACAACAAATGTAAACTCACTTATTAATGTGAGTTTGAAACTCACTTGAAAATGTGTTGAATGGAAATATCAAAGTTGAATGGAAAAGCTAAGTAAGCCATTTACAGACAATAACGTTTAGGCGTGATTCTGCTATCAGAAGGTGAATATTTAAAAATGAACTTGTCTCTCCTTTCAAATGAATTCTGCTTTTGTGACCTGAGTAGTGTGAGTACAGTTTCATTGTTTGTTCTTGCTTCTACCGCAGAGCTATGAAAATATTCTATTGTCATTTCTCTATTAGAGAACAGTTGGAAAAAGCCTAGTCTGTTTGTGTTTTCCTAAGTCCTAGTGAATACCGAGGCAAAATTTTTCTGGAGGCATTCTTCGCTGAGGCTGGTTGAGATGGAAGGACACAGCTACATTTTAAAATCTGGATCAAGTTAATGGGCTTTCCAATTCAGGCCTGAAACTCAGAAGCAGTAAAACATCATGTCCTTGTTCCTGCTCCATGTCTTTGTTTATTTACAGTTACTGTCTGGACCAGGTATTTGGAGTAGGAAGCTTAAGTAGTCCATATATACAGTTCAGTAATCAGTTTAATTGTTAGCTGGAGGGTCAAATTATGCCATAATGAAGATATGCTCAAAAGTAAGCTTGATAGATAAAGTGAATGTATCACACACATCAATTTGATGTTCACCCTGTGTGTAAGTAAAAGCACTTTACTGAAATAAGCCAATATTTTGTGATCTCTTGAAAATCAAAAGCCTTTTTCCTTGTACGGGGTTGCTGTATGCTTGACTGAAGAGGATTACAAAGGTAATGACCCTTTATTGGATGATGTATATTATAATGTCTTAGCCAGGCAGCAGACTTACATACTGACGGAGATACATGCTAAGATGTCACTATAGGAGATTTAACTTGCAGTTTCTCCCTTTCGTAAAAGTAAATAACAATTCTGAAGTACAAAAGCTGAAGCTGGTGTCACTATTTCTGGTTTCTACTTCTTATAGTACTTTGTGTTGCAGTGAACTTTGTGAATCATACTCATGGAAATGGATTTACAATGAATGATAACTTTTAAATACTAGCTTTTTAAAAGTAGATTTCTGGATAGATTTTAAACAGCTAATCTGTAGTTCTTGTATACAATATTAATACTTTTTCAGGAGTTAGGCAAAGTAAGTTCAGCAAAATATCCTGTAAACTCACTCTTGTAAGATTTTCCAGACCTAACAGACACACAGTAAATCTGAATTGCCATCCAAAGTGAACTGTTCAGTAAAGATATTCAGAAAATTATGGAGGCAGTTGATTTATTTTCTAAATATTGTTATAGGATATAGTAGCTTCATTGGGTGAGGGTGTTCTGTGTTTTCTGGAAGGACTCTTAATCAAAAAATAGATGGGAATGTTCCAGGCCGTAAATGATCTCAAATCACAGTAAAGCAACTCAGTCTTTGCTATACCGAAGAAAAGCTTTTCCAAGGGAGGAAAAAAAAACAACCACTGATATTCACTTTAAAAAAATAGACTGAAATATCTTTTTATTGTAGATGGAAAGGCTGTAGATGCATCAAAATATTTTCATCAGTCTTTAGTCTTGCTAAAGTCTTTAGTCTTGCTCTGTATTACCGAAGGGTAATACAGAGATACAGTAATCTGGCATTCAGAATACTCAGATAAGCCTCAGGTATAATATGTCCCTGTCTGCTCTATTTTAGTTCCAACAAATGATGCCTTACATTTAGATAAACACACTTTTTCCCTGAGCATATATCTTATAGATGGGAATAAACAACATTAATGGGCAGATAATGCCTTCTAGATATGGAAACCTGAATTTTAATGAAAAGGCAACAGTAGCCACTTGATCAGAAAAGAAAGCAGAATGGGCACAGAGAAGCCCTTCACAGTCTAACCTGTCCCATCACAAGTGGTTATGGCCACATTTGTCTGAAGTTTTCTCCTTTGCACTGAGCTCAAGGTCTGAGCTTATTTCAAATTCTACTATAGTTTTATACAAGTGTAACTCCAAAGAAGTAAATTGACCATAATCTACTCAGCAGCAATTCCCCTGTGCAGGATTTACAGCAGAACCTGGATGAAATGAACTGCATCCACATAGGCTGGTGGACTTTTTTTTTTTTTTAATAAACTCGTGGTAATTACTTACTCTATGTTTCATTCAGTCCAGTCAGGCAATCTTGCAAAATTTTCATTCTCTTTCAGTAAGCTGCTGGAAGTACTGAGGTGAAAAAAACACACATGAAAGCAGTTTCAATTTTCATGAATTGCAGCCAACTATACACACAGATTTGATTAATAGCAACACCCAGTGTTGATGAACCAACTAGAGGAGTGCTTGAATTGTTGAATTATTGAATTTTTCCAATAAATGGAGCGATCTTCTTCTGTTGGCTTCTAAATAGGGTATGCCTACCCATAAAAAAAAGCATCCAGCAGGTGCAGATATGTCATGTGACTCTGTCAACCCAGTAAGTACTGTTCATAAATATTTATTAATAATTACCTTCTGAATGCACTGTTAATATATTAAGGCAAAAATCCTGAAGTCAGGTATTCTATTATGACTAGTGTAAATTCCATGTTGATTTGGACTTCGAACTTGTTAGAGATGTACAAGAAAATTGTACTTGTTTTTTTTAATTAACGGGTTCCCTTTGCCCTCCCTGCATGTGAGAGTGTTAGTTTTTGGAGTCAGGCTTTATTAGGCTTACATGATGCTTGTAATACAGTGCCAATGCAGGTGCTCACTGCATTTGACTACCACTAACAAAATCACAGAAGGCTTGAGGTGGAAAGGTACCTCTTCTGGAGATCATCTAGTTCAACCTTCTGCTTCAAACAGAGGTTTGCAATAGGTTGAAACCTCTGCAATAGGTTGCACAGCACTGTGCCAGTCAGGGTTTGAATACCTTCAAAAATTGAGACTCCAAAACCTATCTGGKCTACTTATATCAGTGTTTTACAAGCCTGACAGTTAAAAAAGGTTTTTTCCTTAGCCTTAAAAAGTGCTTCCTCTACTTGTGTCCATTGCCTCTTGTCCTTATACTGGGCACCACTGAGAAGAGTCTGTCTTCTTTAAACCATCCCAGCAAGTATCTCTATACACTGACAAAATCCCACTGAGCATTCTCATCTTGAGCCTGAACAGTCCCAGCTCTCTCAGTCTGTGCTCATAAGAGACACTTCAGTCCCTGCAGTACAGTAAGAGTAAGTACATTACAGAACACTGCAAATTCTTCCCCTAGCATACAGGATTTTGACCCAGTGAATAACCTATATTGGATCAAAATTACACTTATTTTAACATGTTTGTCTTATACTATTTAACCAAGAGAGTTAGTAAAAAATCTCTCTTTTTTTTACAGAGAACAAAAGTCTGCAGGTTTACAGTGTGTGTGCAGATCTTGGTCATAAGCAGGTTTATGATAATGTTAAGTTATTTTCGTAAAGAACGGCCTCAGTTTTATATTAGCATCAAAGTAGAAAATAGGAAAAAGCCAAAACCAGATTGCTAAAAGGTAATTAAATCTATTATTTTTATCTGTATCCTTTATACCTACACAATGATACGTGAATTGTTGTATTTTCATATTGCAGAATGCTTCTAGATTGAGGAATATAGTCTAAATCCTCAAATCCCTTCTGAAGAGTCACAGTCAGACCTGTTTCTAAAATGCATGTCTGATCGTGATGTTTAATAGTTTGGAACCTTTTTCCAGAGTCTTCTCACAGAGTAGTCCTCACTCTCACTCAGCAATTGTGTAGCTGCCTCTGCTTTATAACTAAAGGAAAGACATTTTGGAGCCAATAGAAGAGGTTGTGGTGCTATTGTACCACATCTCTACCACACCATTTATATGATTTTTTTGATTAATTACTTTTCCAAAGTCACCTGAAGCATCAGAGGCAGAGCTAGAACTGGGAAATTTAACTCAGGTCTCCTGAATTCAGTCAGTGTCCTAATCACTGGAACATACCTCTCATAATAAAGCTGCAGTCAGACATAGCATTCACAAGGACGATCCAACATGTGCTTATGAAAAATGCCACTGTGGAAGTGCAGTCCGGTTTTGCTAGCTAATTGTTTGGAAATCATTCTGTCTATTCACCTTGGATAAGAACTAAATTTGATGAAGTCTTTGGTTTGTCCTAAAAACTTACATGGGTAGTTATCTGTAATAAAGTTTATACCTGTTCTTAAAGTGAAGAATTGKTTTTTTCTGTCCTCATTAACTATCACATATTATTCATGTCCGCACATGGAATTCAGGGAATCACAGTATTAGCCATACAGAATCCCTTCCATTAGTGTGCCCATTATAGCACCTTTACATAGAGCTGGGATGACAATTTACTTCTTGCTGTATTTTCAGGTTACTACACAAGTATTCCTGGAAGCTGTAACTTTGAAACACAAGATCAAGAGTGGACAACTGCATGTGGATTAACACAAGACACTAGTGATGATTTTGACTGGAATATTAGCAACAGTGCTGTCACAGGACAAATGGGTCCTCATACTGACCACACACCAGGTATTGCCATGTGTACTACATCACTTTTGGGAAAATAAAATATTCACTGAACTAAAAAAAAACACCCAAACAAACAATGTAAATTGGTGCCAAGATAACAGCACATCTCAGTGTCATCATCTGATGCATGGGAATGGTTCAAAGCTGCTTCAGAAAAGGTTTAGACTGGACATTAGGAAACATTTCTTTACCAATAGGGAGGTCAAACACTGGAAAAGGCTTCCTAGAGGTGGTCGGTGCCCCAAGCTTGACGGTGTTTAAGAGGCATTTGGACAATGCCCTTAACAACATGCTTTGTTTTGGTCAGTCCTGAATTGATAAGGGAGTTAGACTAGATGATCATTTTAGGTCTCTCCCAGCTGAAATAATACTCTTCCATTCTATGCTAATAACAAATTTCAGCTACATAATGTCAGCTTCTGATATTAAAAGATGAATTATCTGAAATTGTAACTGGCTACAGTAATACTCTTCTCTTTGTCAATATTTTAAATTATCTACTTTTCCTAGAGTGTGGTACCATCCTAATGAATTTTAGAAAAACGTGCAATCGTATGCAGGCTGAGGAGCAATGTGTGTGGCTGTGCCTAAAGTTCCTACCTTGATTTAACTTACCTCCCTGGCATTGGCTTGCCAGAAATCTTAATATATAAGTTTTTCCCAAGATGTTGCTGATGAACTGCACCAGAATGCCTATTGATTGTCAGGAAAATGAAATGTATTGATAGGAAATTACGGTAATCTGTGTTATGTAGACAGTAAGCATAATTATATTTCATATTATAAAAATATTAAATAATATATTCTTTACATTATACAATATATCTGGGTGGGATATTAATTTCCATCACAAATGTTCCAACCTCTGAGAAGTAGTTAACTTTCTCTCAAGAAGCCTTAATGGTTAGAATCCCCATCTTAATTTCCATCTAATCAGCAAAGTATAGTTAGCATTCAAACTAGAAGTATCACAATCTCTACTGTTTTTCTCTTGGATTTGTGAGCAGCATCATCTCCAGGATTTGATTCTTTTTTTTGTGTTTTATGTTCTCAAAATCGACAGAGACATCTTATTGCAGGTGGTTGTACCCTTTTCTGTCCAACTCGTTTATCCTCCCTTTTCCTTTAGAGTGTTCTGCACCTGCTGCAGGAACTGCTCAGCTGATCATGAGGGAACTGCTTATCTACCACAAATCACAGTTTTTGCAGACATTCCCACTACTTTGTGTTGCAGGCTGTAAATCTGGAAGTTCATTTCTCTTGGAAAGGGACAGAACAGACAAGGTAGAGATAGAAACTATTACAGCTGTTCCAGGCAAGCTGTTTCTTGCAAATAAGTGTTTCGACTTGCTTTCTTGCTGTTTCTTTGATGCAATGCAATAATAAAACAACCACTAGCCCCTGGCTTTTTAAGGAGATTTTGTGTGCTTTTCTGTTTCAGTTTCTGTCATTTAATTAGTTCTTTGTTTCTGTGAAATTACCCAGCAATTGTAAGAAAAACAAAGTTAATAAAAAGTGAAGCAAAAGGAAAATAAAATTAGAGCTAATGTGTTTACAAAATTACCCAGATTTGTAATTTACTTTTAAATTACTCGGGCAAGAAATATTCACATTACCTATAGAGAAAACACTTGTCACAATTGCCAAAAGCCTGTAATACTTAGAAATATCTATCAGTCCACCAGGTTTAGGCTGGATATTAGGAAAAGCACCCAGAGGGTGATTGGGCCCTGGGACAGCTCCCCTGGGAAGTGGTCACAGCACCAGCCCGACAGAGTTCAAGAAGCCTTTGGACAATGCTCTCAGGCACGTGCTGTGACTGTTGGGATGGCATGTGAAGGGCCAGGAGATGGACTTTGATGATCCTTGTGGGTCCCTTCCAAGTCAGGTTATTCTATGATTCTAGCACAAGGGATATCTAGAACAAGGGACATTTTGTTATACCA
The DNA here is from genome assembly GCA_018881555.1 of Amblyornis subalaris. Classification (NCBI taxonomy): domain Eukaryota; kingdom Metazoa; phylum Chordata; class Aves; order Passeriformes; family Ptilonorhynchidae; genus Amblyornis; species Amblyornis subalaris. The sequence goes on along the minus strand of JACAXG010000047.1, from coordinate 3,248,359 downwards.
AGAGAGGAAAGATTTAGATTAGAAATTAGGAAATTATGAAGGAATTCTTTACTAGAAGGCAGTGAGGCACAGGAAAAAGCTGTCCAGAAACTGTGGATGCCACATCCCTGGAAATGTTCAAGGCCAGGCTGGATGTGCTTTGAGCAACCTGATCTAGTGGGTGGCCTCCCTACCCATGGCACGGGGTTGGAACTAGATGATTTTTAAGGCCCCTTCCAACCCAAACAATTCGATAATTCTATGAAATACACAAAGCTTTAACATGGAAGATCTCCATACAACCAAGGTATGGTATACATGTATGTTGTAAAAAAAAAGATAAAAAAAGTACTAGTATCTGTGTGTATAAAAATGCTTATAAACTGAAGCATAAAATAGTATTGAAAACCTCTAAATGTTTTTAATCTTTTTTTTTTAAGGTAAAGGACAGAAGTTTTTGTATGTAAACTCATCCACTCAGAAGGAAGGAAACACAGCAAGGATAACTACCACCAAATTCTTCCCAGCTAGTCTTGGGGTTTGTAAGGTTCGGTTCTGGTTCTGGATGTTTGCTTCTAGGCAAACAGGAGTCTTAAAGGTAAGAGAAAATGCACTTCTACTACATCATGACATAATAATATTTGCTTTAGTACTATTTGCATTTTTGTGTCTAGGATTACCAAAATCTGAGGAATTTATGTTAACAATACTTCATCACAACTCCACTGCAGTTACACCTATATACAAATTTTTTTTCACCTATATTCTTTACCTATTTTTTTACCTACCTTTTTTACCTATATTTTTTCATCTATATTTTTATATTTACACCTATATTTTTTCCTGATAAGATCAAATGACAATTCTGCTTTAGTTTGTTTCACTTGAAATCCTTTCACTATGTATGTAAGAATTAACATTTTCACATTTGACTCGCATACTAAAACCTACCCAATACCACCACAGTTCTCTGCACAATTCACTCTTTAACATAAAAGAGACACAGTTTCCAATGCTTAGTGGCATAAAATAAAAGATTTTAAAATATTAATGTAATCATGTGTGAAGGGTGTTTTATTAAAACAACTGGAAATAAGGTATTTAACTGTATTAACAATTATGGCTCAAGCTTCCATGAAAATGTCATCTTGCTGTTCCCCAAGCATCCTTAACGGGTACACTTTAGGTTGTTAAGTACTCTAGTAACACTCCAAACAGGGATGTGAAACCCTGGCAAACAACTCACTTCATGTGACCCACTGAATAAACATGTTGCACAATTCCTGTTTAAGTGACCCAAGAAAGATCCCTATCTGTAGGGGTTTGTTAAATTTTGAAAATACAGGTTATGTTAATTTTTTAGTTAGAGACAGAATATAAATTTTGCACATGCTACCAAACTGCTGAACTAAGTTAATCTATGTTAAAAGTGAACAAGAATGTTTTTGTAGTCTTGGACATTGAATTAAGTCAGGAAGTTTGTACCACTGTTTTCTCTACTGGAAAAGATAATCATAGCACAATTCCATGGGATTATAGTGCAATTAGGCTGGAAGGGCCTCAGGTGGTCTCTAGCCCAACCTCTTGCTCCAAGCAGAGTCAGCTACAAGATCATGTTGGGTGGCTCAGGAATTTACCCAGTCTTGAAAATGTCCATAAATGGAGACTACTCAGCCTCTAAGGGCAAGCTCTGCCTGGGCTGGTCAACTGTCCACCATGAAAAGACTTCTCCTTACACCTAGCCAAAGAATAACGTTACCCTTCATTACACCCTTTGTCTTTTTTTTTTCTTTTTCTTTTAAATGATTTTTTTCAGGATGGGGTTTGCATCTCAATTTTATCTCTAGCACCTAGTTTATAGATACTCTGAGTATTGCTGTAAATTTACCTGCTAATAATGAAAAAAAAAGCTGTATTGCATGAAGTTAGCATAAACAGCAATAAAAAGCAAACATAAATTCCTTTTTTTCATCTGTTGATAGCTGAAATACTGTGAGATTATCTATGATTAGGTATTTGTTTAAATTCAAGTATCCTGGACATTACAGCATGTAAGATTGATGATGAGACTCTTTGAAGGAGCTTTTGAATATTTTCAAGCATCACAGAACACTTAGCGTTTGTGAATAATTAGATGTGTGTGGCCTATGTGTGTTAGTAGGCAGACAGCCAAACAGAATACGCTTTTTAATTGTTTCTTTATTTTTAAACAGGCTAGTTTAATTAACTCTCATTGCCTTCAATTTCATAAAGAATTGTCTTAGTCCCACATACAAATAAAGTGCCCTGTTTATGGTTTTGCTACATGTACAGTTTATGTAGAAATATGTAACAATATTCACAACAGACTGAAACACTCAGAAAGGAATATCATCCCATCACAGACTCAATTTACCTCTATGGGTATTTTCTATCCAATTAATAACTTATTTCAGCATCAACTGTTGCTGTTATTAAATCAAGAATATAAATTAACTGTACCCATTCAAGTGAAAAAGAAAAAAAGACTAAAAAGAACAAAAAAGAAAAGCAATAAAACCAACAGCCCAAAACTTCTAAAGCAACAGCTCTGTGAAGAATTTTTTTTTTTTACAGTTTGCACTGGAGGTGAAAGAAGTCAAACTGTAATAGGAAGTTTGAATAATGTGCTAGAATATAATAACATGAGTACAAAAGCTGATATAGTTCTTATCTGAAAGACAGCTATCTGTTCAAATCTGAATTAAAAAAAATAAAAAAGGACTGCAGATATAGGACATACTGAGATATGTGATTAAAATGACATACAGGGAATCTATAAAAGAAAGATAAAAATGAAGGCTATAATAGTATAGGAAGTAGATGTGGTAGAACTACACAAAATAATGTAAAGTTATTGGAACAATCATATTTTTACTCAGAAAAGGAACTAGCCACTGAGGAAAGGAAAAAAGGAATTAGAAGTGCTTCTATTCACAATGCACATTTCAGTTGCACAATTCCATTGTAATAAACTCTGTAATTTGTTAACAGGGAAACCAAAAGCATAGGGTATTATTATTTTTTAAAAGGACACAATGTTTACAACAACTCTTGCATTAAGATAGAATGGATGCTATTTAAAAAAGATCTGAATACTCTTGCTTCAGGACTTCAATCAACTGTTAAGCAACAGGAGAAAAAATTGCTTTGTAATGATTAAGTACAAACCCACTAGCTTGCCTTAGAAGTATGTGGTAACAGCCTTTGAAAAGGGAGTTATTCAGCACTAAACACATGGCTGGCTTAATGCATCAATTAATATGCTCTGAACAAGAATACCTCTTAATACAAACAAATTTTGCTGCATTATGCTGCAAATGTAAATTTAAAAACCCCTCACCTTTTTCTTTATATTTTTATGACTACTTAGTTGAATTTAATGGTGCAGAGGAACAGTTTCAGCAAGAAATTAATGTGGTTTTCACATCTGTTTCATTCCAATGGAAATCCTATTGATCAGCTGGGTAGACCGAAAACACTCAGTGTTTATTATGCTTTAGTATTCTGTCTCTGCCCGTTTATTTCAGGAGTTTGTCATACTCATACAGTCGAGAATTAAAACCGAAATTAATTCCTGATGTGATAGTATAGTTAATACATCAGTTTTCTGCCTTGGTATTTGTTGATACTAACAGAACTGATTTATAATAAATTTTGGTATAAGACAGGTTAATTTTACTAAAAAACCCTAAATATTTTATTATTTCAAACAAAAGTTTAGAGGAATCAAGAGAAAAGAAGTAGGCAATTTTTTTAAGTGCTTCTCTATTGGGACAAGGAAATGTGATACAAGTTTTTGCAATCTGATTTGTGGATTTTAGAGAATCAATTTCAGTCTGTCTCTGGTGGGACTTCAGTCCCAGAAAGATGTGCAGTGCTGACTGCCAAGGAACGTGAAGGGTTCAAAGGCATGATCTTAAAGATGTGAAGCAGAAAACATAGCACCATTATTCATGGAGTCAGCAGAAAGTTTCCTCAGCTGACACAAGTCTCTGGTGCCTAATGAAGTGAAAATACAGGTTGTCTTTCTCAAGATTTTCCTATTTCCTTGGCTGGCAAGTAAAGACTCTAAGTTGTCAAAGATGGGAGAATACATCTCTTATTATGCACCCTTTAGATCTGTTTGGTTTTTTATTTATTAGGCAGTTCAGGTGGAATGTAGTAGCTTCCAGCATTCCAACTGCTAGATTCATGCAAGATCAGGAAGATAATACATCTTGAAAAGTCAGGATGAGGGTACAGGATGGCCCTGAGTTGTAACTGCTGATTAATAAGTAGAAAATAGCAGTTTATATTTTATGACCTTCAAGAGTACTTTGCCTATCCCCAAAATGAAATAGAAGCTGAAAAAAGAATTCAGAAGTTTCTAACACACAGGACATTCTGCAGAGAATTAGAACTAAGTCGTGACTTAAAGGTGGTAAACAGGATTTCCTAAAGAATGTTGTTCTCTGTAGATCAGCTAGATCAGTATTAGGCTGGAGAACAATCTTATCAGACTGGTAAACACAGAGTCATTCAATGGGATTTCGCTACAACTTCTTGTTTGGTTGTTTTGGGGTTTTGTGGTGTTTTTTTTCGTTATTTTTTTGGTTGTTGTTGTTTCGTGGTTATTTTTCTTCCATTACACACCATATAGTGGGATTCATCTTGCTAGCTTTTTTCTCTTGCACGTGTTAAATTGATTTTGCTACCAGGCTAGCTTGTACACTTTAGATAGGATGCTCTATAGGAAGGCAGTTTAGTCCCTGGAGGTATTAAGCGCTACACAGCTGTGCCTTTCTGGGGCTCTAGGGAGATCTTATCCATGAGAATTTGCTCCACCTTTCATGTGCTGTATATGTTTACACAGGCCACCAAAAATCTTGTATACATTTAAAGTACTTCCTGACTCAGAAGATGCTGAAACTCTCAGTGACATAGGTAGCCCCAGGAAAGAAGACAGTGTTATACGTTCTTCACTTTCAATGGGAACAACCTCAGAGAGAATAAGATCTTTATCCTCTGCTAAAGGAACAAAGTTCTTGGGCTTCCCATTTTTCTGAACTCTCCTTTTGACTTAGCATGCATTTTCAGTTATGTATCATTCTTTTAGGATTTTCATCTAAATTTTTTAGAAGACATTTAAGAACACAAACCCTTTCCTGGCATAGTTGTGGATAGATAAAGGCTTGGAGAACTCGAGTATTCAGGAGTACTTTGGCAAGTAGTGGGATTGAAGCATTACTCCAGGAGTGTACTTGACAAATGAAGCAGAACTGGGAGTTCAACTGAGTTTTCCAATGTACCAGTTTAGAGATTTATGCTAAATGCTATGAGTTTCCTCAATCACCTGTGTGATTGTTATATATCAGATTTAAACTTTAGTCAAACCTAACTGAGGACAGAGTCACATAAATTACCATGACATATTAACTAATCCATAGTAATTATATAGCTGCATACCCTTACTCTATGGTGAATATAAGTTAAATCTCAGAGCAAAGAAAGACAAGGCATATAAAATTACTTTTTATCTATGTGGACAGGAGCTGACATCATCAAAATGTCATACTTATGACTCAGTTTGACTTGCTGCCCTTCCAGACCCATTGGCCAGTAAACACACAGCAGGTTTCCTGATTGGTTTACTGTTTGCATTGAGCTTGAGCTGCAGAGTTGATCTGTATGTGCACAGAATGAGTCCATGCTCCATCGAGACCTGGCTCTGTATGGACACAATGAAATTTCTCTGTACATAGACAGAACTGTTCAAGCAAGTATTGTGTCTTGAAACTCTTAGTATGAGAAACTTCTACTAACCTGATCGAAAGAACTGAAAAAAAATTTTAAAAAATCTGGCTTTAAACAATGGGACAATTTTTAAAAGTCCTGTAAGAGAGATTCTAGTATTGCCTTCAAATATTTTTGAATCTTCCCACTTCCCCAACATTTATTTGTGCAGCTGGAAGACTTAAAAATGAGATATATTGAAAGTGATATTATCTCAATTATTTACCTTCAAAAAGGAGAAAATATCACTGCATGATACAGTAATACCTAAACCCATGCTAACACTGTTATGTGCTGTAAAATTCTAGATCATCAAGATTGTCATATTTCATGGCTGGTAAAATAGTGAATGGTTCCAGAGACAGACAGAGGTGCTGTAACTTTGTCCTAACCTCACATGTACAACTGCTCCAATCAAGGGTTTCAACTTATCAAGGCCTTAGAACCTCGTAATGTGAAAACTGTTACACAGAGTTTTTCACTTTATTTTATGGGTTGAATCAGCTATTTCTTCTCAACACTTCTCCTTTTAGCCCTGTAAGATGCATGCTTTTAGGAAGACAGTGAAGAGATATTGCTGTTACACAGTCCTGTAACCAAAGATCAGGCTTCACAAAATTAGGTCCTGATTTGAATTACTGTATGTCAGTATTCTTCATGCCCTGCTCCAAAAATAAAATAACTTGCAAGAGTTTTCAGGCATCAAAGATMTTTTAATCAATACACCAAGTTCTACAAAGTATGTGGTTCATGGTGCCATTTGGGTTTTTATCTCATTTGTCCCACCAGGTTGACTGGGAGAGAAAAAGGTATTTAATCATACAGATCATTAGCATGGGTTCAAGTTCATAACTTTCTTGGGCCTCAGGTTTTCTGTTCCATTATTAAACTGGGGCATTCAATTGGCAACATGAACCTACAGGTCAGTGGAAAATTAGTTCAAAGGCTTGAGAGAATTATGTTGCTGAAAGTGATGAGAAGAGGATAATGATTATAATATTCGGTCCCTTAAAGAAATAGTTATCATCTGGAATGGTTAGAATATGCTTACTTTCTTTATTCCAGTTCTTTTTCATTTTTTTGATCTGGTCTAGATTGTATAAGGATTTTTAACACCTGAGTGGGAAAAGAAACTACATTTGTATTGTCCAGTTTCATGTTCTTAGCATAAATTCATCAGTTGTTGTTAATTGTGATTTTATTCATTGCTATACTTATTGCTTTCACTATTCAATTATTTTATTTGTTTTTATTCACAGCTTTGCTAAATAAGTTTGCCATAATTGTCTGTGACTGTCTGAAACACTGTATTATGAATTGCTTGTACCAGATGACAGACTTAAATCCCTAGTTGCCAAGTCTTTTATTTATATGTCTAAAATCAGTCTATCGACTATAGGCAGGTCACCTTTTAGAGATGAAAGAATAACTCAAGATCCTTCTTAGTCTTTCTTCAATTTTTAGATTAATTTGGGGTTAAAGCTTTACTCATTAACTTCTATATATCAGGCTGAGACAGTTTGTAGATTTCCCAATTAGTGATTGTATTAGCAGCTCTTTTATTTTTTTTTTTTTCATAGTAGCTTTTTATTCGAAGCTGAACTAGTATTAGCAAAAGTATTCAGTATCATTTGGTCATCACCAATATGAAGTGGCTTTGAACCATATCAAGGAGGGTCAGTACTGCCCAGGCAAGCAGCTGCACTGCTGCTCTTGGGCTGTGTTACTCTCCCTAGCTGCACTCCTGTTGCTTAATGCTGACTCAGTTGCATCTCTTGGGTTCTGTCATCAACAGGTATACACAGTTGAAGAACATGGAATGGATATCCTTATGTGGTCTTCTAGCAGACATGAAGAAAACAAATGGATGTATGGAAGTGTAGTTCTTTCCAGTAACAGCCCTTTCAGAGTTGCCTTTGAAGCTGAAGTGGGGTGGAGTGAACCCACAGAATTTGCTCTTGATGATATTTCTTTCACCCCAGAATGCATTGATGGAGGTATGCTGTTACACAAATACATGAAATACATGTTTTCTCTTCAGAGGGCAACGGAAATTGTGGCATTTCATATTTCAATGTATATCACAGTTTCAAAATCTGAAATTTTTTTTTCCTCATGGTTTGTAGAAGACAGTTTTGTGTTTTAGCTAGCAGTTGAACATATGAATACTTATAGCAACTCAGAATATTACTGTCATTGAGGGCCTGAACCATAGTTGAGAGGAATCTACCACAATTCAACTGTATCAGTTTTCTCCAGTATGAAAAAAAGTCAGAGAAGGCTTTAGTTTGGGATGGAAAAGTGTTATGAGTATCAAATTTGTTCACAATTATTTTCAAAGAAAGTGTTTAGTTTTTTATCTTCCCTCTCTTCTTAAAATATAAATGCGTACATTTTACTTGCTGACAGGTTCTTTGAGAATTTACTATCTCATTTCTGCTACAAAAGTTAAGTGACTTGATCTATATAGAAAAAAATTCTTATGTCTTATAATGCCCTGTTTATTCTGTGAGAAAGGCAGTGATTTCCTCTGCAAACAAAATATAGCATATGATACAGTATAAGAAAAAGAGCAGCATATGTGCAAATACAGATTCTGATAGAAATATCAGCAGAACTTAATTTGTAAGAGACAACTAGGAACCATTATTGTTAAATAAATGCCAATACAAAGGTTATAAAAATCTTCTTTCATAACTTTTCTTTCTATTAATACCACTCTTATTGTTCAGATAACATAGCCTGTGTATGAACTAGTTGTCACGCTGTTCAAGAAACTTTTTCTTTTATTATTTTTATTGTGATAAGCACCTCCTGGAGGAATTAACCACATGCTGATTAAAGCTTTAAGTGAAATAATGTGTTCACGCAGGAGACATTTGTTCAGTCTCAAGCTGAACAAGAGTTTTGTTTATTTTCTCTAAATAAGCTCAGACAAATAATATTTTGGAATGTAATTCAGTGAGCTGCAGACTATGTACATAAACAGCCATTTGTTCTACCTGTATTATGTTAATCACCTTTGTTAGTCATATCTTAAGAATTACTTAGGCAGTATAATGCATAATATAGCATAACAGGGAAGTTTTCAAATTATATATTTTAAGTACCTGTAATTAACTCGAAGACCTAGTTCTATATTCCAACAATTTATATAAATCAATTTCCTAGTTTTAGTGGAACTTATACATTGATAATTTGTTATAAACACACATTAATTCAGAGAAAGGAAAAAAATGTTCCAGGAAAGTGTATGTTAAGGAATTCTGAAATAATCATAACTATAGTGATGCCTAAAACAGGAGTACCTGAAACAGAGACTAAGCAAAGTAAGTGGATAAAGGCTGGAATTTATTTAAGAACTTCAATTGGTACACCTTGGGCAGTACAGAGCCTGGCCGAGGCCAAAGCTTCAGCTAGGCTGGACGCAAGATGGACCCAAAAAGGGCAACTGGTCATGAGTTCTCCGTACTTTTATAAATTTGGTACATTTGCATATCAGGGCTAATTGTCCAATTACAGTTCCAGGTAATGAAGTAATATTCCCCCATTCACCCCCCTCCCAATTCACTTTTGTTTATACTTAGGCCTAGGATGGTGACCTTGGTTTCCAGGCCTAGAAGAGATTGTTTTTTCTGACCAGAATGTGAAGAGAGCTTGCTTAGCACATAATTCTTAGTTCAGAATTACACACTAGTACAATGCAGGATTAGAAAAATCTAAAAGCTAATACTGAAGGCATCAATAGAAATAAAGTAATTTTAATGGAGCAACATTTTCTAATCATGTTATTTTTCTTCAGAGATTTTCCAGTTACAGAATACTTCAAAGTATCTAACTTGTATCACACTCTATCTCTCTTACAAATATGGTATGTTTTAAGTTTGGCCTAAGAAAATTTATTAGAGTTATATTGGGTATTTACAGTCTGTTGAGTAAGTCAAAAACTCATGCCTTATCTACATGCAGTTTGTGAGTTAATACATAATATCCTCTCCAGACAAAATATTCTATAGTTAGATGCTGTTACTTAGGATTGGTTTTGTACAGTTCTTGGAAGAGTCCTATCCTAGTAATCCTTGCTGGCACAAATCTTTGCTTGTGAAGAGGAAAGAGAACTACACGAAATCCATATAATAAAATAAACCACAGCAGTTTAGGAAGAAGTACCTACCTTTTAATACTGTTCCTGACAAAGAGCAGCTAATTAGGAGGAGGTGTTATTTTTTACTAATAGTTGTTGCTGGATAATCGCTTAAAAATTCAGATGGTAAAATTTGAAGATATTGCCTTCAAATAGTATAAAAACACTGTCCTGCAGATATTTGTGCAAGAATATTTTTCTGTAACAGAAGCGGTGGGAAAGTTTACCTATTCCACTGTCAGTCCTGCTTTGATTTTTGCTCATTATGTTTATTCAAAGACCTTGCTCAAAGAAAAGTGTATTACCTGCAGTTCAGGTTTTGGGTAACATTCTTCCTTTTAGAAGATAGCTTTGCTACTGCAGATCTTTTTCCTCTGTATTATTATTTTTCAGCTTGTCTTTAATTACTTTCAGTTTCCTGAGGCAACATGTTCTAAATAGAAGCAATCACAATTTAGCTGGTTGGGAGCTCTAAGTAATAAAGCATTGCCAGCAACTCTAATTCAGCTGTGGTTTTTATGTTTTTAAGTAGTCAGACCATATTAGCCATGAGAGTTCCTAGATATCCAAGAATATTTCTCAACATTTAAGCAAGGTGTGATCAAGGTAGTGCTAGGTCAAGCTAGGCCTACTGCAGAAGCAGTTTTAAGCTGATGCTAATGCAAAGGAAGCTGTCAGTGGCACAAGATCTAGCTTAGTTCAGAATTAGCTGCTAAATGAGATATATTCTTACCGCTTTTTAAGGTCCATGACTTTCTGTTGATAAAGTTGTGTGAAGATCTTATTTTACATCCTAGAGACCAAAGAATTTAGTTGTTACTCAGTTAATCACCTCCTTTAAATTTGTAAATAACAGCTTGATTAAAAAAAAACCCCACAAAACTTTATTTCCATGTAATATCTTAATTTTTCAAAATAAAAGTTAAAAATCATTTCCATTTCTAATTTCAGATGGACCAAAAATTCCAAAGTATTAAATAAGATTTTGCATTCATTCATGCCTTTCTCATAGTATTTTCTAGTTCAGCTGAAACAGGAGGCATCACAGAAATTGTAAAAGTTACTCCTATATCTAATTTAAATCCTAGCATTAACCCGAAGATGGCTAATAACCCAACTTTATTCTTCTTATGAAAATCAGAATACTATATTTTGTCATTCACTCATTACTAGAGAAATAAACTACATGGACAAATTTGTGTAATTTAAAGAGTGAGGTAGTAGTTAAATTGCACTTCTATGTATTGGAACAGTATTCTCAAAAAACAAATAAACAGTAAATATATTTTCTGATGTCTTTCAGACATCACACAAGTCAAATATTTGTGGTTGTGGAGATCTTCTACTAGAAGAAGGTAAATCACAGTACAAAGTCAGCATTGAATGCTGCTCCAGCTCTTTTATGCAGTCTAGTTACCTGTTAGGCCCTATTTAGTAGCAACTCTTTGGGAACTTATACCTCTAAATTGTACTGCTTTAAGTAATTGCTTTATGTTTTGGTTTATGCAAAAAGAATAGTGTTGACACTTTTAAATGAATATTTGGGATGAGTCTTGAGTATAAACAGGAGTGCAAATATCATGTGGTGCCCGAGGCTCCAGAGTATTTGAGAAACCAGTATTTGCTTTTCCACCATCAATCATGCTTATCACCAGTTCAGTATTAGTATTGCTTACTGAAATAATTAATTTGAATAAAATTAATCTGGATGTGCGTCTGTGTCTATTCTTCTACTTCACCTTTCCTTATCATTCTTTCTTTTTTGATTTTTGGTTTTCAGTCTATTTTTGCCTGCATAGTTTACTTCCTGCAGCTGCTCAACATTTCTGAAGTATTTTCCTTATTTTCTTCTGTTTTGTTAACTACTTTTTATCAACTTTCATAATTTTATTTTAAAACCTTTTTTACTTCTGAGCTTCTTTTCTTTTCGTCCACTCCCTTCTTTATAAAACATTTTTAGAGTGTCTTTTTAGCCTACAAACTCAGCACATGAGAAAGGACTGTCGCTGTTACAAATTGGCCACCACACCCTACTGCAGCTTTCCTCTCACCTGAAAGATTTGTCTCCTTTAGAAAATATTATTATGTAGGATACATGGGAGATAAAAGGGCAATTCAAATAATGCAAAACATTCAGCGCAGATACAATGTCATCTCTAACACTGTGTCATCTGATCATGGTGTAATAGTGAATACAAAAAATGCTATCTCCCAGATGCTATGGTTTGGGGCTTTTGTCTAATGTTGTCATAGTTCTTGACTTCACCACACAGGTTACCAACAAAAGGGTCAGATTTTCCTCTTAGGACCTGAAGTACAGTAAAATTTTCAGTGATTGTAGGCATCTTTCACTTAGGTGAAACATTAGCTTTGGCATGCCATAACTCTTCCAAGGCTCCCTATTGCTCTGCAGCAAAGCACAAACTAGACCTTCTGTAAGTATTTTAAATAATCCTTATACTGAGCAAGCTTTCACTTGTTGTGAAAAAAACAAATTGAGGAAACAAATCAGAATCTGTGAATTACAAGACTGGTTTTGGCTTTACATTCAAGCCCAAGGGTATTTTTAAAGATGTGTACAAAGGCTTCCCAGTACCCTAAAACCTAATATCCTCCAAAACCTGAATTTTCAATTTATTTGAACCATCATAAGACAGTCATAGATATAGCCACATCCATCCCTTTAGATCACCTTTCCTAGCTTTCTAGAAGAGATGAAATTGCAAAACCCGTGTGACAAAGAAAATGATATTTCAATCAAAATTTAAGAGAGATATACTCAGAATTTCTGGTCAGCCACAGTAAGTGAGGAAAAAGTGTATCTAGCAATATAACCTGTCTCCAACAGTTATGGATGTCAGGGAAAGAGAATGAGAAAAGGGGAACTATACATACTGGTTTACCCCAATACATTTCCCATTTCCAGCCATTTGTAATTCAGTCTTCCTGAGCCATATGTACTCTCATAATGGTTCTCAGGGTTTTTTCTTTCCCTTTGAACTTGTCTGTTCCCCTTTTAATACCAGGGAAATTTTTAATATTCAGAAATTAAATTATATGCTACCACTTGTATGAATCTAGGCTTACATTCATGAATAGAACAGCTGTTCAGTGCTTTCTCATTTAGGTCTTGAAACTTTTATTTAAACCTTGGTGATTCACTCTTTTGTGTGGTGGGTAGGATTTTTTAAAGACATCTCCATAATGAAGTTTCAAATCTCACAATAGATGCATGCCAYAGACCCAATCCTGAAGTTCCTTTAGAGTAAAACAATTTGCATTGACCTCCAAACAACAGCAGAATATATGCAATAGCATACCAAAACATCGTGATAGGTGCAGGTTCAGGCATCCAGATGAGAAGGAAGGTGTCCCGAAGGGCCAGAGCTATAGGTCATTCTCTTTGTTCAAGGTGGAAGGAAATGAACTTTTTAACTGGTGTCTAATTTAAACTCTGTTTATGGGTGATTATAAACATAGCAGAATGAAGACAGATTCTAACACTTTTTTATTGAACAACTTAGTAAAAGAATAGTGACTATGAAGATTATTTCCACATAGCTAGATAGCAGAAAGAAAGAAAAAGTGGAAAAATAAAAGTCTATGTGGATAATGAGCAGATAATGAGCTAGAGTTTTCAAAATCAATATTAGTCTGAACTACTATAATTTTAGATGGTATGTGGTGTCTTAAAGGTATCTGATTTTCAGGAAAAAATGGGAGTAGCAATTCTTTGGAAGTGAATCCCCTTGTGATTTCAGATAAGAAACCACAGAGCAAAGGTACATCTGCCTGGAAATACTAATGTCATAACATCTTGCCCAGTTATTATTTATCAGTTTCTCATAACATATAGGGTTCTCATAACATATAGAATCACAGAATAACCTGAGTTGGAAGGGACCCACAAGGATCAGTGAGTCCAGTTCCATGCCCTGCACTGTAACATCGCCAAAAATATCACCATGTACCTGGGAGTATTGTCCAAACACTTTGTGAACTTAGACTGTCTTGGTGCTATGACCATTTCCCTGGGGAACCTGTTTAAGTGCTCAACCACATATTGAGACTTTTCCTTCCTATTTTATCTCTTTTTCATGAAACACACTCTTTGAATCCTGATTGTTTATAAACCTTCCCTACTCTTCCTGCCACAGACCTCCATTTGCTTCAAAGCAGGATCTGTGTGTTTATATAGAATGACATAATCTTTAACCGCATTATTGAATGCTATTTTATTTGGTGTTCTCTTTGCTTTTTCCAATACAGAGATGAGAGATAATCGAATATTTTGTTTTCTCTGTGCACATTATTCACATATATCTCTGAATGCAGAATTTCTTATCTTTATGAAGTTTTTCTAAACAGCATATAGCTACAGCTATAGTGTCCAAATATTTGAAAAGTATTTGATAACTACCTTCATAACTAATTCTTATTGCATAATGCTATCTACCTGTCAACCAAAAAGAGGATGAGATAAAATAACCTCTGTAATTTTGAGTATTAGTTTGGAAATGTCCAAATCATTTTTGTTTTTGAAGTCATAAAAATAAAGAATCCTGAATTGACCAAAAAAAGCAAAATAGGAATTGGCCAAAATGTTTCTCCTGTGCAGACCCTAAACTGGCAGACCAGCAATAAGCTGTCTTGGTTTAAGACAATTTAAAGAGGCGGAGACTCTAAAATGAGTTACCTCCTTTTAGTTTGAACCAACCCCTTTCCACCAATAAGGACAGAATAGGAGTAGATATAAGTGAAAAAATAACCATTTACTAACAAGCGGAACAGCAAAAGGCAAAAAGAACCCTAGTAAATGACCACTAGATACAAAATTGCTAAATCTCACGAACCGCACAGGAACAAAGAGAGACCCAAAATGCCAGAAATACCCTTCCCAAGGGTAGCTTAGCTTGAAAGACAAAGGGAAAATGGCAGCAGCTCTCTCCCCAACATGATGCTCCTGGTCGACCACGTGGTCCGGGAGGCAAAGGGAAAGAAGATGGCGGACAAGAAGCTCCCTCCCGGGAAGGCAGGAGCTTATGGAGCAGGTCTAGTGGCAGATGAAGATTTGCTGGCTCACGTGGGGTCAGCGCCACCACCTGCAGCTTACTCCTGCAGCCCACCAGACTCCACCGGTGTTGGTGCTGATGTCCCCTCAGCCGCTGGTGTGTTGGGGGTGGAAAACAGTCTCTCAGTGTGACACGGGGTGACCTGGGCCCCCCAGGACCCACCCAAATTTGCATAGTTCACGCCAAAAACAATTTCTAATTGAGAAATGCAATTTTTCCAAGTTGCTACAGTGGCAAGCCCAGATACCCATGCAGAGCGAACCCCTCCAAAAGGCAGCATACACCTTCAGAAAATGCTGCCTGGCAAAAGAGGGAGTCAGTGTGGGTGCCTCAGCCTTCTAAAGGGACCAGCACCTCCTGATTGCCACACAATTCCGGTTCTGGATGCATCAGGTTTTAAAGAGTCAGTAAGAGATAGATATGGAATACAATAACATTTTGGGTTACCCATGGCAGAAGCATTACAGGCAAGCTAGTCAAACAGTTAAACAGCCTAGAAGCCATCCATTTGCAGATAATTTTATATGCTCTCCAGCACTTCTAGTGGATCCCATTTCACTACAAGAAAAGCATAAATGACACTTTTATCTAACTGAGAGACAAGAACCCAAAAAGTAGAGAGGGTGTTTGTGTGAGGTTTGTGCAAAAAAATTGTTGGGCGGTGCCAAGAGACTCTTGCTGAAGGGCGAGCACATGTGTGTGTCCATGTGTCCATGTGTGCGTTCGTGCCTCTGTGTGTATGTCTGTGTGCATATCTGGGTGTCTGTGTGTGTGCGAGTGTGTCCATGTGTGCACGTGCATGAAGCAACACAGAAAATTCTCCAGCAGAAGAGGACTCATCTGACAAAACCTTAGACGAAGTCAATGAGCCATCTCTGAAACTCCCAGAGCCTGACTGCTGGAAATACTGGAGGGGTTAAGTGCCTGAGCTGCTGATACTGCAGTGTTAGATCATGGAGAAAAACCCTACAGGGGAGACTTAACTTCTAATTTCTTTAAGTTGCAGAGCCAGGGGAATCACTGTTAGCTTGTCTGCTCATGCTTGGAGTGAAGCAGAAATCTCTCTAATGTTGCGTTTCTTTCTCAGGGAGAGAGAAAGAAACTCAGGGAGTTTCTTTTCTCAAGGGCAAGAGATGAATCAGGGGGCAGAGGTAGGGGAAGGCTACTCGTAAAAACAAGGAAGGGGAACAGGAAAGCAGGATGAGTAGTAATAGAGGACTCGGGATACTAGGGAAGTTTGTGAATAGTTTCTTTAGTTAATTAGTTTTTCCGTGAAACTAATCACTATATGCTTTAGATACTTGTTGCATGACAGAGATAGGAATTTCTGCATTTTTAAAAAGTAAAAGTTCTGATCCAGGGCACAGTACCTTAGAGAGCTTCTTCAGCCTGTTCTCATATCTTCCAGCGCACAGACCTAGCTGGCATCAAAAGCCAAAACTTTTTGTGGATTTGACAAAAAAGGAACTGGGGATAAATTTAGGGTAAGATAATTACACCATATAAACTAGGATAATTACTGGCAAGTCCTGAATGCAATTATTTTGTGTATGTTATACTATCTTTGTCCAAATCCTTTGGTTTCTCTCTGCCTTCTTATAACTTGTCTAGAATACTGAAATCTTCCGAATTGAGCTACATGCCTTTTGGGAAATTAAAATTCTTTGGATTGATTAATAGTGTATTAAAATAGTTTCATTAATATTGAACCTCCAAACCCCGTCTGTTTACACCAAAAAACCCCTCAAATCACAGAGATGATATCTTGCCTTGCTAAATTCATTCATAAATATCAACATATTTCCTTGGAGGGATAGAGAGAAAGAATATTTGGAATGAAATGGTTTCATGATACCATCTTAGAGAGAAAAATATTCTCAGATTCTTCCTTATGTAAAATTTACTCATCTCCTCAATAAGAGTAAGTCACAAGCTTAGATTTATCTCAGAAATTATATCCACTTCATTTTGTCAAAGATTGAATCTTCACAGCTTCTCCAGTTCATCATTGCTCCTAATAAATAAGCAAACCAACAAATCCATCATATCAGTGGGCATAGCTAGCAACTCCTGGACTGCTCTTAGCAGAAATATGGCAAATATTGCCAAACTGCTGGCACAGGTAGTCAGTGTGTTCCAGCCACAAGCAGTAGTTCTCTGAGTGAAAACTAAATCATAGTTTGATTTTACTGGCAGTAAACCTGTCTGTTTTCCATTATGTTTGTATGTCAGCAAACCGTGATCATTTAAAATAAATTCTGCACAGACATATAAAACTCTGAAGTCATTGGGTCAAGTTCTGCTTTTCTTAATTCTGGTTTTGTAACAAGGTCTCTGGGATCCTTTTGAGCATTATGCCCCACAACTCTGTCTAGTCATGAAAGGAAGAGACTTAAAGATTCAATTGGCCAGACTCAATTTCCCTCCCTTTTATTTTTTTAAAAGCTTGGAAATAAACATTTTATTTTCCAGCAGAAGTTTTATTGAAACTGATAAAAATTTATGGACAGATTGTTAAAGTATTTGAACAACTTTAGTCCAATTAATTTTTGCAACAATATTGTTTCCTTGCAGCCACCTTGAAAGGGTTGATTTCATGCCTTCATCCAATGTCTACTGAAGTGAAAGTGAGGACTGACACCTATTTCAATTTAATTAATGTACTGGATTGGGCCTGTAATTCATTTATATTCATGTCTAATGAAATCTATTGGAGGGAGTTATTTTTGGCCTCTTAGCTACAGTTAATAGGCCCACCATTTTTATTAAATGTACTCGGCAAATTACTTATGCAAATATATCAGACAGGTTGTTAGTTTTCAAGGGTCTGATGCAAGGCCCATTAAAGTCAGTATGAGTTGTCCCATTTACTTAAATGGGCTTTAGAGTGAGCTCTGATACAACTGAGTTAATGCTGCCTAATAGCATATGTGGTAACTTTTATTTCATGCTTCCTCATGTTGACTCTAATGCCCATGTCCACTACTCTTAACTAAAATTCACTGCTACAGGAGATATATAAATATAAAAGGAGACCTTCTCTGCACTAGAGATCTTGGTAATTGAAAAGGAAAGGCAGGAAAAAGGAGGATAGCCTGGAGGTGTTGCTTCACTCAAATTAAGCATGTTTGTGCATTACTTGCTGTGATAATGACTGTGTAATACAAACATTTATTTTATATTAGCATCTGGGTAATAGCAGTTCTGTGGTTCTCTGTGACTGAACCCCTGTGATTTGTGAGCAAAATATTTGCAGTGCTGACCTGTAACGTTTGCTTTACAGTCAGGAAACAGGCTCATATGCTCCATGGATGACAAAGACAATAATACAGCAAAGCATATTTGCACAGAAAATGTACAGAAAAATCAAGTAACAATAAGCGTTTAACAAATCTCTATCCCACAAATACGTAATTATGTCTTTGACAAGCAGCACTTATTGGCTTAACACATTTCATATTGTAAAGGCTCCTTTCTCCCAAATCATAAGCTCATGAGCTCTATTTACTGTAAACCTGTTTTGACGGTTAGTACATTGTAATAAAAATGTATTTAAAAGCACCTATTTGACGTGACAACAATGAAATACAGATATATCCAGATGTAGTTATTGCAGTTCATGAAGCAGTACATACCAAATTTTATTTGCTTTAAACACTGGTCTGGTTTTTAGGCTTTTTATATCTACCTCAGCTACTTAACTTCTTCTAAAAGTGTGAAGGTGCTTGTGAAGTTGCACTTCTGGTCCTTAGATCATAACTCAGGCAGCACAGTTGTGTGAGTAAGTTTCAAAAGGCGTAGGACCAAATTAAAATGTCAGGTTTTAGGACCTAATTAAAAAGTCTTTTTTATGATATACAAGTAGATGTTATATGTACATTTTTAAACCCTTTCTTTAATTTTGGTTACTTGCCATATGCAAGGTAAAAATGAATGCAAAATAAAACACTGAGTGCAAAGTAAAGTAAATAAGGACATGTACTCAGCTTTCTACTTAAAAAGTCATGATTCCTTTAGCTATAATGGAATATCAAATATTTACTGCTGCTTTTCACACAGATCTAAATTCAGACTCAGTGTTTTGCAGTGCAGAGGTTATTTTTGCTGAAATTGTTTTTGTTTAGATTCCTTTTCATCTGTGTGCAAATACCGAATGCATTCTCGAGGATCTTTAGTCCTGCTTTTCAGTGACCGTGCAGCCTGGATACAAAAAACTAAGCTTTTATCCTGTCTTCCTTAGAACTCATCACTTTCAGCAGATTTATCTCCAAATCCTAAAACAGTTTCAAACAGATACTGCTTTTTAAAAAGGTAACCTGTACAATATCTCCTTCACTCCCGAATGTGGTCTGAAAACGGGACTCACGTGGCACTCAGGAGATGAGTGCTGCCTTGGGAGCATCTTTTCTGCATTTGGGAAAAGGTGAGGGAAACATTACCTTGGCATGCCAGTACTAGGCAATCGTTGCATCTAACAATATTAAGTGACAAACGATGTGTGGGCCACAGTCAATCCAATTTGCATTGAAAAAGCTTCACTTCAGATTCTGCTGTTTGAATGACTTTCATGTATATCTACAAGAGGGGAATATAAGATTCATGGATAAGCATAAGTTTAAAGTTAGTTTTTATGGCTAAATTGGGTGAGTGTACCACTGTGTGACTCAGCACATGGAGGGTGTTTATGATGAGTCTCCCATTAGTGCCAGCTCATTTTTCACTGCACACCACATTGCAGTGTTAACATGTTAGTTTAATTCTTCCCACTGGCAAGAAAACAGAATGAATATTGCCACTTTTTAGAAGGAAACTGTAGCAGATACTGCAATGATGAGTTTAAAATAAATAATTACATAGATGGTAGCTCTGAATGCAAGTGATTAGTTTTGCATTAATGTTGCTTGAGATTTCTTTTCAGTTGGAATTAGTTAATGATTTTCTACATTTGCATATTCCCAATTAGTTTCTTTTAAATGTTAGCTATATACAAATTAATGTTTTTATAAATTTTCAAAATTTTTACCAGGCACATTTAATTTATAATTAAGGAAAGCATTTATAAGCTACTTTATGCAAAGAAAATAGATCGAGCTTGGCAGTAGAATTTTGGGAGACCACGGCAATAATGACATTTTATGGAATGTCATCCAGAGCACAATTTTCCTATTGTATATGAAACCAAGCACATGTGAACTAATATATAACGTGATATATATCCCCTTTATAAGCAAGGGGATATTCTTATGGTCTTTGAGGCATATTCTCATCTCATGCATTGTTCTGATCTAAAATGATTTTACTGATTTCACGGTATGAGTTTGGATTTTTTCAATGTACTGCAAACATAAAACAGACCTCAACAAGACCCCTGGTTAACCTTACCCCTAACTTGACCTCTAATATAAACTGGACACTCTTCGCTGCCCTCTGTGAATACTGCACACTCCAAAATAATTGCTACACAAGTCAGGAAGAACTTCATCCTACAAATTGTTTTCTAAGACTCAGAATCTAAGACAGAAAGAATCACGATAGAAAATAATAACACCACCACCAATAATAATAATGAAAATAATAATAGTGTGCTGGTTTGGCTGTAAACCAGCAGGGGAAATTAACCCCACACTGAATACCTCGAGAGATGTTAGGGCAAAATTACAATTTTAATAAAAAAGGTTAAAATAAATGCAGTAATASAGAAACAKGGGCTTAAACAAACCGACAGAGTCACGGTACAACCTGACACCCTGTTGAGCAGGGTGGTAGCTGTGCAGTCCAGTTAGGCACTGGTCCTGCAGGAAGGCCCGGGAGTCCAGTCTCGGTAGTGGAGTAGCTGAGTCCAATTCCAAGGAGTGGAGTCCAGTCGAGTCGGGAGTCCCGTCGAGTCAAGGSTATCTTCTCCCCTCCGAAACCCTTGTTTTATGCTGTGCCTCTTGGCTGGCACCTCCCCCAGGGGCGAGGACTTTCACAATGGAAGAGGATCTTCCCGATGTTCTATTGGTTGCTTCGGTAATGAGCTTGGATGAGCCCTAGGGTCCTCCGAGATGTTCCCGAGGGGTTCAGGCTAATTAGTCAGGCTGGGTGGTGCTAATGGGCCATTAGCTGAGATCAGATAATCAGCTGGGTGGTGCTAATGGGCCATTAGCTGAGATCAGATAACCAGGGTAGGTGGTGCTTCCTGGCTGGAGTGTTTATCTCAGTTGAGATAAGGAGTCCCAGGTGTGTAATTATGAAATTTATCCAGCTTTTGTGGGTGGTAATAGAATATATAACTAACCCAGGACAAATAGTAATGATAGTAATAATAATAATAATAATAATGGAAAAATAATCCCCCATTCAAGCATTTTCCTAAATACTGAATTTAGCACAGGATTATTTACATGCATAAGCTCTTTATATGATTGGGACCATAAGGCTAAACTGATCAGCGTTACAAAACTCCAAATATAGTTTCACACTCAAGACCAGATTCATAACAAGCAACACATTCAAGAATTATTGAGTTTAAGAGGGGATTTCAGTTTACAGAACAAATTTGGGTAGAAACATGTGAGCAAACATATCATGAACAGGAAATTAAACTGGGTCAGAAATGCTCACAAATGTATTATAAATGCAATCTTTCCTGCAACATAAACTGGCAATCACAGGAAAGTCAAATGTATTGTAACTGGGTGGGGTTAATTTCCATAGTATCAGAACAAACACAGAAAAACTAACACAGGACAAAAGCGTGTGCATAAGCAGAACTGACTGCAGCTGAAGCCATTTTTGCTGCCTAAATGCTCCCTAGGACTGTGAGGAAAGGGTCAGAAATAACAGAAAGAAAAAAAAATACTATCAAATATAATCACTTTTTTTTTTTCCCCAGAGCAAGTGCAAACTACAAATAAAAAATGACTTTTTTTTACTCCACTGTGCAAGATTTAACAGTACTGATTTTGTATCAACAGAGAGAGAAATATGTTCTCCCAATGACATTTCATCAGTATCTTGGCAGAATCATGACCTTATATACAATTTCTATATGACAAACCAAATTCAAACATCTTTACGGGCTACTATTATTATCTGCTAAACTACAGGACATAAGTAGAAAAAAATGCCAAATCTAGAATATTTTTAATTTGTTCAAAATCAATCCACTATGTGATTTAAATGTGTATAATCAACTACATAAAGCCAACTTCTATAAACCTTTTGAAGCAGCATAAATGAAAATTTTTGTTAGACCAATGCATTTATAAAACACACGAAACCACAAACTTTTAAGTCCCATGTAAAAGTAAACGTCTTTGAGGGATTCATGACACAATTCCGAATACAAACAGGACAAAAGATCACTAAGATATTATTTTCACTGAGTCAATACCCAGTATTTTTGTTTTATGTTTACATTATATCCAATATGTCAAATACATTTTTCTAGTAGAATGATAGAATTTAATAACATTAGGGGCATGAAATAATGTCAGGAGTGTTCTATTTTATGAAGCTTTTGAATTATGATTTTTTGATATAAAGTCAACACAAAAACCAAAAATTTCTAATCTAGAGAAGGTCTATATTAGACAGAAGTTTGAGCTCTTTTTCCTTGTAGCTGCTTCACAAGCAACCAGATGGTAAAATAATGCTAGCATTCTGTTTACCTTAATGCATTAGCAGTTCATTTTTCTGTACAAAATGCTATTGTTATTTATGATGTAGGTATCTTTGAAACTGAGCATGTTTCAACAAAGTTCTCATGCTGTCAAACCCCAGCCTGGTATTGCAGAATACACAAACATCTTGATATGACCAGTGGATTAAAAGTCATAAAATCATGCCAAAATCCATGTACTCCGTCACAGGGTGTCATGCCTTAATGCAGCAGTAACATTTGATGTCTGAGGTCAGAGAACAATGCTTGCGCCGTTTCAAAAGACAAGCTACAACCCCAGCCATAGCTTTTGTTCTTGTCTCCTTTGCTTCAGCCCAACTCAACAGCAAAACACCTTCTGTCTTTTACAGAGGTAGTGGCATTAATTTGTCTTTCCTTGTCTCTAACAATCATATTCTATTTTTTACTCAACTGCTGCAAATTGACCTAGAAAACATTAAATGTTAGGAGCTAGATTCTGAAGATTTTTCTCTTTTCCCTGCACATAAAAAGTACTGGAATCCGTCATATTGCTTCCATGGGAGACATTGATGCTATAAAGAACACAGCATTAGCGTAGCCAGCTCCTTAGAATTTGGTTTCCACAAATAGATCTTATGCTTCTGCAGATAAAATTCAGTTGCAATGATCTTCATAGGAAAAAAGGACTGAAGTATCTGAGAGAATTTATTTTTATACATGATCACAGAAAGCTTTTCCTGGTATTTTCTTCCAGCAGTGCTAGTAATCACGGACTATTTAATCTATTTAGTTATTGTCAGCTGTCTCAATTAGTTAAAGTTCGAAATTCTAAAASCATACTTTTCTTTACTTGTACCCTGGAAACTTATCTGGTATTTTCTTTGATTTAATTCTCTATCACATCAAGCTTAGCTAAAGAATCGGTGTGATAATAAAGTAGATCAGTAAAAAATTTGTATTGCTACTTTATGCCTACTTCTAACTTAAAATTTTAAATTGAGGCCTATTGTTAAACTTGTAACTTGAGGGCTATTTTAAGGCTTTCCAGATACAGGGTGAAAGACAAGATTTATTAACACTTTGGTATTAACCCTTCTGTGTGCACATGGCAAAAGAAGTAATAGGATCAAAATAAATGCTGAACTTGAGCTTTAGAAGCAAAATGCTGCAACAACAACGAAGGAGTTAATATGAGACAAAGTGTTTTTAATACTGTGTTTTGCACTTAGGAGCTGTGTTTTTATACAATTTGGCTTGTTCTATTTGTTTTTTTCAAAGAGTTTAGTAACCAAAATCAGCTGCATTCCCAGCAGTTCCTATGTCTATCTCAAAGGCAGTACGAATGACTACTGACAGAATATTCCTTTACTTTTTGTAGGATCAGCTTATCCACAGCCTCCAACCTGCAGTAGTGACAAGTTCACATGTGCATACGTGCAGCAATGTTTGTCCCTTGCTGCAAGGTGCAATGGGGTTGAGGATTGTATGGATGGAAGTGATGAAATGAACTGTCCCATGGAGATGCCTACCACCATGTCTCCGGACTCCTGCAAGGAAACAGAGTTCCTATGTCCTTCCAAAGGCTGTATTCCATCGCTCCTGAAATGTGATGGAGTGCCTGACTGCCACCTTAACGAAGATGAAGTTGGCTGCCGTAAGTTACTTTCTTTGTTGCAGTTATGGCAATGGTAATTTACCTGCCTAAACCAGTGGTGTTTTAGGAAAGAAAAAGAGCAACATAGTGAAGTATACTGTAAAATTCACCATTCCCTTTTAAAAAAAAAACAACCCTATTTGTGTCACATATAATGTATTAATTGCAGAGACACTTTACATTTCCAAATAATTTTGCTTGTGCATTTTTATTTCCTGGCTATCAACTTTGGTAAATGCTCTAAAAAATTGCAGTTGTATTTCTGTTAATATTTTCAAGCATTTCCACATTTTTCCATAAATCAGTCAGCTGCATTTGCATTGCCTCTGTAACCTCTGATTATGATATGACAGATAGATAGACCTGCAGTTCTGTAATTCAGTAACATTCAAGGCAGTCCTGACCTTTCAAGGTTTTTGAAATCAAGTCTGTTCATGAAGTAGCAGAAATCTCTGCCCCAAGCAAGGAAAAGGGTTCACAAACAAACCACAAGGACAACAAGCTTTGAAATGTAACTGCAGTGAGATACCATGGGGAAACTTCTGAAACAGACAGACACAAAGGTGAGTGTCTGCCCATTTAAAAATATTTCATTATTAGTAGATGAACTGAGGCCAAATGTTTTATTCCAGGAATTTCAAAATAATTAGCTACATAGGAAAAAAAAATAACCAAACAAGAGGTTTTTTACATATAAAAACTTTTATTCCTAAACTTCTGATGCTATAAAAAAGTATTTTAACACTTTTTTCATCCTTATCAGAACAAAAAAAAATTGGTAACATATCAGTTTCAAGTGGATTAGAAATTTAAGTTCTTTAATATTTTGTATCAAAACTACTAAATATAAATGCAGACTGTTGCATAAAGCATTTATTTTAGCAGATTAATCTACCAAACTGGCATGGATTTTGCAGACTATCTGTGTATGTCTTTTGTTAAGAAGTGAGCTCTGTGGTTTTGCTGGCAGAAGACATGATTTTGGAGATATCTTTTATCTTAAATTCTACATACCCTGAAGACATGTAGAAATTTTGCATGTTCCTTTCTTCAAATTAACCTCTCGTCATTAATCTTCATTTGACCTCCTCCTGAATCTGTCCTCTGAGACTTCCATGTTGTGTTCTATTACATGCACATCCCAACTCCACACCACAGCAGCTGATGTAAAACCTTAAAATATGAAAGTCAAAAGATTTCTATGATTTTTTGTATTTCCCAAAAAACTGAGATATTGGGGTTTTTGTTTATTTTATTGCTTTGACTTCTGAACAATACCCAGGGATTAAGGAGAAATTAAATCCTGGTCTATTCAAAGAACAAATATTCTCCATAGATGTTTCACACCTTTGGGGTTCTTAGTCTCATGGAAACTTAGTCAAGCCTGTACTCCATTGCTACTCCTAAATTCAATTTATAGTATATAAACATGTAACAATTGACAGTCCAAGATAGAAATACAGAAGCAGCAATTCATGTTTCTTCTCTGAGGAAGATACTTGTTTTAGGCAAGGCAAAAAGAAAGTGATTCCTGCTAGTTTGGAGTGAAATCGGTGGAAAGCTGATTACTGTCGCAGCTGGTGCTCAGATCCAACTTTGTATGCCATGAGAGCACAGCATTTAATCTTTGGCTTTCTTCTTTTAACAGGTAAAAAGCCATAGAAGTTTGTCAACAGTGGAAGGTCAGAGAGAAAAAATAAATATCTCAGAAATTTTATTTATGTTATTGAAATTTATGCCTAATCTATAAAATTGATTGTTGTGCTAGTAACTCCACCATATGTGTACTCTAATAATAGCACAGATTCGGAGCTGGTTTTATTTTTTTCAGATTTTAGATTGATTTTTTTTCCCCTTGGTGCAGATCAAATCTACCTGCTCATTTTAGAAAACTTCAGTTTAGTAATTACTGACACTTTCCATTTTGTATCCCATAGCAATGCCATTCATTTGAGTGTAACAGTAAATGGACAAAAATGTTCTCTGTTCTGAATTCAGGAATTCATCAGGGAAAGATTTCTTCTGGGATAAAGACTAGTTGTCAAAATGAATCTTGCAGAGATTAAGCATAAAACCCAAAAGAAGGCCAGGACAAAGAAAAACAAACAAACAAAAAAAGCATTAGTCAAGTCTTCACTAAAACCACAGTTTCTACCACAAAAATGCATTTCTTCATGACTTAGAGATTTATGCAGACAGAATTTCCTGTAGATTTCACCCAGCCTTTAGATTGTACAATATCATGTTAATTCTGGTTTATGTCTAAAATGCAATGGATTTCATTACTTTTGCATTTAACAAGAAAATTCTGAAACTGTTTTCCAGTTATAGATGTTCTACTCCTTGCTGAGAGAACTAAGATGTTCTCTCTTCTTGCTGTCAATTAAACAATTTATATTGTTTAATATAAATTTTTATTTGCCTGATTACAATAGTAAGAGTGTAAAACAAACATATTAGCACCGGTGGGGTGTATACATTACTTTTCCACAGACCAACATACTTTTCCACCTCCATCATCTGATTGAAATGCTAAGAGCAATGAATAAAAAGTAATTTCTCAGTTTTCTGTAGTGCACAAAAATGTATCTGTTGTAGTCCTGGTAAGTTTTAAATATCTAGGAAACATTAAAAATTTTATACTTTCAAACAGGCTATAATATTTTTATCCCTTCTACTGGTTTAATTTGCACCTGGAAAATTAAATATAGATGAAAATCAGACATTTTCACTTTCATATCTTCACTGGTTTAAGTGTCTCCACGTTCTCTTAAGATTCCTTACCACAGCAACAATAACTTGGTGTCATTGTCCTTAACTGCAAAACATTCAGCAGTTAGATCCATTGCTATGATTGTGCCCTCTGTAATGTGTTAAAATAATGTGTTAAAAATTTATTCCATCATTTTAAAGCTAGTTTTTGAATGACAGTTGATTATGTTTTGTGATCTCTTTTTGTGGGTTTTCTTTGGGATTTTGCAGCATACACTCTCAAGACACTAAGTTAATATGCACTCCTTCACAAATATTACATGGGAAAATCCAGTTTCTGTACCATCTGTGCTCTGTATTTGTTTACTTATTTAGCAACTCAGTAGTAAAGTTATATGCCTTTGAAGATGAAAGCTTGCAGGGGTCACACAGATGCAAGTTTATATCCTACAGTATGAATCAAGTTTTCTTCTAGTTTTTTAACAGTGAGAAAACAAAATACAGCTGATAATAACCACCATGTTGCTTTTCATTTCAGCCATTAAAGACTGTTCCAATGGTTCTTTGTTATGTGCATCAACTAATCAATGTATAGCACTCTCCCAGCGTTGTGATGGAATTGCAGACTGCATTGATTTCAGCCTTGATGAGTCCAGCTGTACAGGTACTTAGTTTTGCATAAAAATCTCATTTGAAACAAATTGTAGTTATTTTCTACTGAATCTTTAGGCAGTCCACAAACTTGACTGAGTTTCCTCTGCTAAAACTTTATCAAATTATATCAGGCATGAATTTTCCTTATGAATGTATGACACAGGTGAAAGAGTGAGAAAAAGATGAAAAATAACACGCTTAGTTAACATCTTCACAAGTGGTGTTTATTAAGGTGTCAACACATTGTTTAAAAAAAACCTAACTCTTTGTAGCATAATTTTAGGACCTCTCTTGATTTTAACCAGTTGAGTAATCCACTGCAGTTAACCCACATAGCTGACGTAATAGGATTTCTTATTTGCTTTTCTCTTTTTTCAAGTGTATTGTAAATCCAGGTTGGAAAATAAACCAAATAGCATTTGTTTTAGCACAGTGCATTTGACACAATATTGGGGTTGGGTTTGCAAGAGTTAAATGGTGGAGAAAGATAAGTACAGGACAATAATACACATTCAATCTGAATTAGACAAAATCTAACAAATACATAGATGATAATGATACAAATAATTAAATCCAGGTTCAAAGCATCCCATTCGATGACAAAAAATGACTGCAGCTCTCTCTTCCCCAAGAAAGTTACAAACTCTGGACCGGTTCTGTGTTGACAGGACTCCCCCAGCTTTGCTGAAATTGCATCAGCTGAGAATTTAACCCTCTGTTTTTATAATTTTTATGAGTTATGTGATAAAATTCACAACACATCATATGTATTGCAATAATATAATTCACTATAATATGTTAAATGTTTATTCACAAACTAAAAGTTTTACAAACATTTATTGGTAGGAGGCATCCACAAGTTTCTTTGGGAGTGAAACTTGTCCACAAGTATTGTGTTCATTATCCATCATAGCATCATAAAATGGTCTGGGTTGGAAGAGACCTTAAAGATCATGTGGTTCCAACCCCCCCCCCCCCGATTTGGGCAGGGACACCTTCCACTAGACCAGGTTGCTTGTGTGAGAGAAGAAATCATACTTTAATATTAAAAAATTATTGATTCTACAATGAAGAGAGAATTCATACTTGTTAAATTTGATTTATAAAAAGTATTTTAAATTAAAAGGAACATATTCAGAAATTAGTTCAATGTAGAAGAATATAGAACATAAACTAGTAGACTTGCATGACAGTAAGTTACAAGTCCTCCGCTATTTTATAAGAAAGCAGAACTTTTAAGTAAGTAATTTACTTTCCAAAATTTATTCCTGAAACTGGAGGTGTCCACACTGAATAGGACTGTTATATGGGTCAATAAACAATATCATTTCACATATATCCAAAACATTCAGGTTTAATTTGTATTTTGCCAGTTATTTTCTTACTAAAGAAGATTGAGGAGATTCTATCTTGATTTCACGTTTTTTCTTGATAAAGCAATGTAAAACTAAGCTTCAGTAAAACCAAATGTGATTATGTGGAAATCCAAGTTAATGGATGTCAAGAATTTTTAACAGGATATCATTGACTACTTAAACACCATTTGCCTTTTAAAGCCTGATTTCTCTAGTTCCTATGAGAATATGATTCTAAGTGTTAAAATTCTAAATATCTTTAATAAAAGGGTTGGTCACACACGAGTGTCTGTTCATCAGCCCTATATAAAAGCTACTACTAATAAAGTAGACTTAGGTTGTAATTAAATATTAGTTTAGTTGTTTGGGGTCTTATTTTATATATTCTCATTGTTTGAAAATTGAGCAAGTGGCAAAAAGTCCTTTTCTGGAGTCAGATGAAAATCTGACTTGAGAAAAATTTGAAACCTGCTCAAGTGAAGCATCAGGATTTCTATAAACTCAAGAGCAGCCCATTGCTTACAATATACTTACAACTTCACATTTGTATCGACAAGTCCAGGTCTAAAAAAAGAAGTTTTTGAGGTACTAAACATCAAAAGGACAGGTGTGAATATTTCGCCACTTTGAAAATCAGATAATGACAAACATAATAACAAAGGCGGGGAAATTATAATTTTTACTTTTATGTTCGCAGTTTGTCCTGAAGAATACTGCAAAAATGGAGGAAAATGCATCATCAAAGATAACATTCCATTATGCCAGTAAGTTTCATTGGCAATTGACTTGTGCTTGAGGTTGGATAAAGGTGCTGTTGAAAGAGCTGGTTTGCTCCCCAGGGACTGAAATGACATTCAATGGAAGTGTATTTTTAAGTCTCTGTATGTCTACACTATTTTTATTTGCACTTAGTGAGTTAAACCACATTTTGAGAAGAATGTTATTTATCAGATAGAATTTTCTGTAACTTGCATCTGTAATTACATGAGACAACCTGTTGGCCTGACCTTAAGTTTTCTGTGTCTCATGTTTCACATCAACATTTAACAACACATGTTTCTATGCCTGATATGCAGCAGGTGTTTTATATCCCAGATGAGATTTTACAGCAGGCCACATACTCATCTTTATCTTTTTGGCAGGTATTTGGAAAAAGAAAGTAATGTTTTTCCATTTATTAAAAAAAAAGTGTGAAAAATATGCTTGCCTTTTTTTCTGGAAATACTCTATGCTGAAAAAAAAAGTATACGATTCTAATGTAGAATGTATGAGCCATTAGAAGGTGTCTCAGGCTATCCGAAGTGATTCATTTACACAAGATATCACTCCGTTTCCCATTGGGAAATTAGAGGAGACTTTTTAAAGTGCCAAGAACGCGATGGTGTTACCA
This sequence comes from Amblyornis subalaris, assembly GCA_018881555.1. Taxonomy (NCBI): domain Eukaryota; kingdom Metazoa; phylum Chordata; class Aves; order Passeriformes; family Ptilonorhynchidae; genus Amblyornis; species Amblyornis subalaris. Next base: position 3,217,982 of record JACAXG010000047.1, on the reverse strand, counting down.
TGTTTTTGTCCTTCATGTGCTTCAGTGGAGCTTGCCAAAGAGTTTGCCAAATTACTAAAGCAGTAACTGTTTTATCAGATTATCTATCTTAGTCAAGACTAGACATTAAGGTTTGTCTCCTAGTTGCTAGGGAACACATATTAATAAGCCTACTTTGTCTTTCAGGACAGGTTTATCCTTTACCAGTTGAAGAAATGTAATATATAACATACTCAGAAAACATAGGGACTTTCATATTGGGTACTTCAGTTTGGCTCTCAGAAAACACTATTTGCAGTACTCTTCAGAGAACCTGCAGATTTCCCCAAAAATGTCCACTATCATAGAACAGAGAATGGTCTCTGCAAAAATCTTGGAATTTCACTAAAGTGGCTGTTTAGCAAAATTTCTTGGAACATATAAAGAGAGAAAGGGGACAAAAACCACAGGGAAAGATTGCAGATGAAACAGAATGAAGTCAGCAGAAAATAAAGGTATTTGGAATAGGGGGTTTGCAATTTGTAGATTAATCTTTGATCAGAAAGAAAATTGCTTGTAGGGACAAAACACTGGGGGAGTAATTGAGATTTTAAGTATAGAAGACAATTTTAAGAATTGAACTGCTCAGACTCGTAAGAGAAAGTAACCCAAACTAGCAAATCTTCTTTATCAACAGAAATAAAAGACAGTTGGAATAAAAATAGTAAATTAAACTAGTAAATAGGGTACCTTCCCTCAGCATTCAGTAGGAAACATTTAATTATGATGCAATGCACAGACAATCAGGGCAAAGGCACAGAAACAAAAATGACTTAACTGATGGGCTAACATAACTCCAAGAGCTACACGTGCTTGTATTGGGGAAATAGGTCATCTCTACACAAGAATACAGAAACACAGTGCATGTTGCAATAACAAAAGGCTTTCTGAAAACTGCACATAGGGGAAGGGGCTGGAGAATAGCAAATGGAGAAGAAAAGGGATAGCCAGCCTGATATCAATACCATTCAAGGCTTTATAATATTATTAAGAAATTACTTATACATATAGTAACAGGAAAGTTAACTATTATTAGGATAAACTTCTGCACTTTTTGAAATCCCACATGTCAACACCATGAAAAGAACAACAACAACAAAAGAATAAAAATGTACCTAAAATAATAAAAAATGTAGAAGTATAACAGTTTTCAATTCCCAGGAGAAAAAATAAAAACAAAAAAATACCCCAAAAATCAAAAACACAAAACCAAAAACAAAATTAGAAATTATAATGAAAAATACACTAATTTTTTACCTTTTTGTTCTCAGTTCTTACCTTACATTTCCTGAAAAATAAATGATAGGTTTAGGTAGAGACATCTTCCTCCCTGGAGAGCGACTGTTCTTCTAGACTGCACGATAGGTCAGGAGGAAAAGCAGAGTGCATAAGCGTGCAGTAAGACTGTTGCACAGCAGGGAGATTCCTGAAAAGAACAGAGTATGGATACTGCCCTGCCACAGAAGTGACAGAGAAGGAAAGTCTTCCTAGATACCCAGAGGTAATTGTGTGGGGGTGATTACAGTGATCCTCAAAGTCACTGGGTTTGACTAATACTATTCAGTGACACAGTGGACAAGGGTAAAATTTGTTAACATATCCGTTTCTTGCTATTTTATCTTGTGCAATGGATTCTGAGCTTCTCTGTTTGAGATGATTGTGCTCTAGTTGTTTCTATAAAACAAAACCCAAGTCTGGAGTTTAAAAGTCTCTTTGACCTCCCTGAGAAGGTTGGTTTAACAAAAAATAGACTGGACAGGTCTCAAAGTTCATTTGATTCAAGGTTCCTATATGAAAAGAAATTGCTGTTCATCTTAGGTTAGTTCGAGGTACATTGATAGAAAAACATAGCGTTTCTGGAAAACATTTTTACTGGTGATAAGGGCTGAGTTTTTCTGTTTTTAATGCAATGTGGTTGAAGTAGTTAACTGCCTAGACTTCTTCCAGTAGTTTAATATGCAAGCATGGGAGCAGTGAATTCGCAGTAGCTGCTTAGGCAAAAGAAACAACTATTTGAAGAGACTGAAACAGGATAGTAGATTTGGTACATTTAGTACTTCTCAAGTTCCTTTGATGCTGTGTGTTTTTACATGTGTGAACTAGGGTAGCTTAGATACATATCAAGTGAATACTTGATGCAGGACATCAACCTGACTTTCTTTCAACAGTATGTAGCTAAGAGGGATCAATAGCAGGTGGAAGGTGAGCTCTGACATCCTTCTAGGAAGAGATATCTGTAGACCCGGTGCAAAAGAGAACAGTGGATACTAATCTAGATAAAGTTTCAATATATATTGGAGTGGGTAACAGAGTTGGTGTATCAGGTTGCTGTAATTTTTGTTCACACAAATGTGACTACTGATACACTGGTTGATGTTCTGGTGGATGTTCTCAGTGAGAATTTGTGAGTAAATGCAGAGCAATGGTGCTTTGTGGGTGGTGTCTGGCTTCCTACTTGAATGAGACACAGCTTGATGACTGTCCTGGTCCTCCTGATTTGAAACTTTGGTTAGGTTTGAAAGTCATTTGCATTTGTTTTTCCTATTCGGTCAGAAGAGTACTTGGGGTGCATATCAAACACATTTATCTTATACTTACTATTTCATGGGTATTTTCTTTGTCTGCCAAACTAGATGGAGCTTTAATCTGAAATTCTACGGCCACTGCCATTTCACAAAATGTGACTCCTATTTGTCCTGACTGAGGTCTCTTTTGTAGTCAATATGTAGCCAAGTGGCTGGTGCTGGCAATCAGCTACTGTGGTTGCACATGCAAATCATGATAATTTGAGCAATAATGACTAGAATTTTTGTAATTTCAATCATCTGATTTCAAAATCATTCCTTTGATTATATGTATGCTTTCCCCAACTGTTTGTCCAGTGTTTCTCTGTGTGTGTTTGTTTTATTTTTGTTTTAATATGAGACCACAGACTTCTGGAAACAGAAGAGGAATATAGATGAGAACAAGCAAGCTAGAAAAAGTGTGTTTGTAACAGACTGAAGTGGAAGGGTGAGGCTTCAAAGACTGTACCAGTATTGAAAGAAAAAAAAACCACTGAGAACAGGAAAAAAAAATTACCAGACTTTTCATACATGCTTTTCATTCTCATCCAACTGATCAAGAATAATAGTAAACATGCACGTTTAAAATGTACTAAACGTCACATATGATACATATTATATCATCATCAAATCATCAAATGGTTTGGGTTGGAAGGGACCTGCAAAGTTCATGTAGTCCAAACCCCCTGCAATGAGCAGTTTCATCTTCTATTAGATCAGGTTGCTCAGAACCCCATCCAACCGGACCTTGAATCTACCACATCTCTGGGAAACCTTTTACAGCATTTCACAAAGGTAATTGTAAAAAATTTCTTCCTTATATCTACTCTGAATCTCCCCTCCTTTACTTTAAAACTATTATTCCTGGCCCTATTGCTGCAGGCCCTACTGAAAATAGAATAGAATAGTTTAGGTTGGAAAAGACATAATACAATGCTTGACTTTCCTTTTCTTTTGTACAAATATTTTCAACATAATATACCAAATTTCAGAGCAATTACACTGGCTACTACTAAAGAGTATAATGAGAGTACTTTTATTAATGTCTGAACTGTAAGAAGGTTCTATCCTTTATCAAAAAAAAAAAGTAATTGCATTCACTGGCCTGTAATTAAACAATCATATTACAGATTAGAAATACATCTTCATTAAACAGTTTTTGAATTCATTGAATATGTAACATCTAGCTAACTGAGCTGTGGAGATTAGAATTGCAAGGAGTCATTGTAAATAGATAATTAATTATGGTTATCTTTTTAGTTGTGCATCTAAATGCTGATTTGGCCCAAAATACAGAAACAGAATTATTTTGCTTGTTTCCTTTATGTGATAAAAGTAGAGATTACTTTCCTTTTTATTTTTTTAGAAAAATAATTGATTTTCAAGGGTAATAATTCATTCAGAGGAGGAGAATTCTAGCTTATTCTTCTCAGAAAAACTACAGGTTAATTGGTCCTCTATTTTTTGCTTCTTTCCTTCTCATTTTTACAATGAGCTCATTATTATAACACAAATGATCTGTTTCAAATTGCAAACAAAGTATTTTATCCTCAGTAGTACAATAGCAAACAGTATTCCACAAAATCTTTTAAAAAGGGGTTTTTTTGGTAGTTGAGACATTTTTTCAGAATCTGATTTTTTCTTCAAAATACTAACTTCTTGTAAGCACAATAAATTTTTGAGAAACCCTGCAAAGTGGCATTCAGCTTTAAATAATGTCTTGGTAGACTGTTTGGTACCTTTTCCAGTTAAGTATCATACACGCAAAGAAGAGAAATTCTACATCCTCTGGACAATATCTTTCAGTGGGAAATGTAGGTTTGTTTTGGTTTTTTTCCTAAACATGTTTGACTTTGAATCTACTCTTACCTGTACTGTTTTACTGGATGTTTGAGGATTGAAGGTGGTAGTTATCTTTAAAAACTAAAAGTGGGAGGATTGTTTTGATATCACACAGGGTGTCAGGAAAATGGAGTGATAATAGTATTCCAACCTAAGAATATAAAATGCATGAAAGCATCTGGACTACAATTTGATGGAAATACAAAGTCTAAACACTGCTGATATAGAAACACCCAATTCATAAGTAAAGAGAGTTTACAAAGGGAGAAGATGGCAGTTTTCATTTCAGCTGCATTTTCTCCTGCTGCTTTCAGAAATTCCCACCTCAGTTACAGGGAGAATTGCTGACATAGCAGCTGCTGATTCACTGCAGATTATTATCTGTTCAAACAGAGCAATTCGGTACTGATTTCACTTTGCTCCTAAGAATTTTCTTTTAGATTTACTGAACAAGTGGGACATGGGTAAATTGATAAAGCTATATTGAGCATATACACCTACTCAAGAAAGTTGTAGTCGTGAAAATCAATTGTACATAGAGGAGCAATGAAATAAGGATGTAGCCATGAATAAAAACAAAAGCCATGATGAGTAGTCAAAAAGAAAAGACATTGAAAACAAATGTCAAGCAAAGATTTGGCTTTTGGGAAGAAAAGACATATGTACAAACATACATAGCTAGCATAGAGAAGTTTTTTATCATATCTTTCCTTTACCCAAGTGTCATTTTAAAAGCGATGCTAAGGCAAATTAAACAAAAAATTCAGGTTACCTGAGCTCGATAAAATTAAGAATGGGAAGACAAGTTAATACGTCTGTTCTCCAGAATAAATTAGACAGAATTTGTCATGAAAGCAAATATACAGTATATTGATGGAAATAAATTTTAAGGATTTGCTTGCAGGAAACTCTTTCCTAAAGTTTCTATTTCTTACACTGGTTTTTGTTTACTCTTGATCCTTTTATATTTGGAAAGGTTTCATGAAATCAAGATGCTTGATACAACAGTACTGTTGCCTTTTGCTTTCTCATGTTTCTATCTTCATAGCCTTTTCCAAAGGGAAATCTCATAGGGATTATGGTGCAATGCGACAGAAACGTAGATTCATAAATCTTAGTATTTGGTCCATTTTGCAATAGTTGGGATGAAACAGCTTTTGCTTTTGATGCTGATTGCCTGCTCACAGTATTTTCAGGGATCATTTCACAAAAAAAAAAAAAAGGAAAATCTGTGGAATCCTTCATATATCAGAATTCAGGAAATACTGTTCCTCCACATAGAAAGCTATATGTCAAATTTGTCTAGTAAGTTGGGGGTTTTAATTTAGATTTGCCCTCCTTGTACCAAGTGACTTCAAAGGAAATACATTTGGCCAAATCAGTTTTACCCAATGAGAAACTTGCCATCAAGCAAATTATCGATGGCATACATCGCCTATCTTTTGTATTTAGGAGAGTTTACTTTGAGTTTTGCTCTTTTTCTTCCTCTTTGCAGATAATAGTATGATCCTGAGGTCAGCTCTTTATCACACGGAAGCCAGCCGCTTCATGCAGTTTGCAACTCCTAGAAATGATGAAAAAAACCCAAGTGACATTTATCTTGGTCAAACGTAATTGAATACCTAGGGCAGTTTGCCACCTTCTCCAGTGCAGCAGGGATATCCTGAGTTCTCTTTTGAGTCGTCTGAATCTGTTGATTGCTGAATCCAATGATTTCAGAAGGAATCTGTCTTTTTCAGCTTTTTAATTATAAAACTAAAACAAAATGGTCTCTATGTAACTGTTAAAGTTTGACTACATTTAATTGAAAGCCAGATGTTATAGTCAATTAAACAAATTCGACAAAGCATGAACAAAGCATGGTTTCACAACAAATGTTTCTGATCATGTTCTTTAGAAATCTCTAGCACTTGATTCAAATGTAAATCAGACTTTCTCATTTAACTTTTAGGGTCTGGTCTTTCTTTGTACAGAAAAACAAAGGTCAAGATATCTCTAAAACTGGAAACAAAGTAGCTTATGGTCTTTTTCTGTTTTCCTGAGGTGAAATATTACTGTGACAAATGAAAAAGTCTCTCTTAAATGACTCATTGCTAGAATCTGAAGAGCACTCATAGCAGAAGGGCTTGTTTTAAATATAGTTCGCAGGTCATCCTGGAAAGCAAACTGTGAACTAATTATTTTCAAATTGCCTCTTGATGATATGTTTTCTGAGTGAGGAGATTTTTATCAGTAAAGAAAATCAGCAAGGAATTTCTGCAACAATTTCTAAATTGAAAAACTTGAACATTTTGTACAACCTTTTCTTGCAAAATTTTGGAGTTGAAAGGTGCTAACACTTAGCTTTCGGAATAAAAGTAACTGTGTGTTTCATTATAAGAGGTGGTTTTCATACATTATCGATGTCACTGCAACTCTCAATATCAGAGAGAATTATACTTAGTGTCTGAACAAAATAATTGATGTTTTAATTTGAAGATACTATCATCTTATTGAGAAGAGTATAACCTAGTAGCTACAGTGAAAATTGCTTGGACATATAAGGATGATTAAGCGAAAAAGTTTCTCATCAGCTGGATCATCAATGCTTAGGCTGCTGAAAGCATTCAACCTCTCTGATAAATATCTTACATTTCTCTTTTGATTTTCAATTCATTCTTTAAAAAGATTCAAAGCAAAATGAGGAAATGACAAGGTGTAGGAAACCACAGCTGGATTTTTATTATTACTAAGTACAATGCACCTTTACCTCAGAATTAGTTATACATCAAAACCAGAGACTTTATCACATTTAAAATTCTGGATATAGGTTTGTCTATAATAAGGAAAAGTTTAGGATCTGGGAAGTGTATGTGTAGGAGAGGATGCTTTTTGAGTGATAATATGAGAGATTTTTATATGGGAGAATGTTAATTAATGTTGGATATTGGATGTTTGCCAAAGTATGGAGGGTCCCCTGAAGGGTTACTCCTACTAATACCAGATGCTCAATAATAGGAAACGTGGATAGAAAGCTTTAAATCAAAGGAGTTTTTGTTCTATTTTGTTAAAAGCACGAAAGAATAGCAGTAAAATAATAAATACATTCCAAAGGAGAGAAGAAAGGGAACAATTGAGGAAGTCTAAACAAGGATTGCAAAGATTCTTGTGCTACAGCCACTGCTTCTTCACATTCATGTGGCTGCCTTTTGTCCACAGAAATTTAAAAACATCTGGGTGTATCTATTCATAGGCACATAAATTACTCTATATTTTTTGGATTATATTAAGTCAAAAAATAATTTAACAATCTGGGTTCAGATTGTCTTACTTAGCTTGAGTAACAATCTTTTTTCAGATTCAGTCTTCCCGGATTTAAATGAAAGTAAGAAACAGTACTTGGAATGAAAACCAGTATTTTCACTCTAAAAGATTACACCTGCATGTCTGCATATCAGACTTCATTGTGTAGAATGACTATTAGAGCCCTCTCTGTGGGAGGCACCTGAAGTCTGCTAGTTGGATACAACTAATACAATACAGAATGTATCACAAAAGTTGTAAGGGAGACTTTTGGAAAACATATATGTCATGAGGCATGTTGATAAAAATTTTGAAGTGTGACTAAAATGAGGAGTACTGTGATGCAGATACGTCTGGGCTGAGGATGTCAGGAAAGATGGGAATGGTGGAGGTCTGTGTTTGGGAATCTGTGTTATCGTGTAAATTGTGTAGAAAAGACATGCATCTTGCATTCTGTACTAACCACATCCTGATATGTGGCCTGATATCTGACCCACTAGACACACTGGTGTCACAATGTCATCAAGCTATCTTGCACATTTGCTATTTTCCCTCTTGTTCAGTCAGTGTGAATTTAAGTCTCCAAGAATTATACCCTTTGTGCGGTTGCTAGGTGGCTAAGGGATTTCCTAAAACCAGCAAATTCTACTAAATTAAGAACTTTTGAACTTTTCTTGCCAGCTTTTGCAGTGTTGACTGATCTGGAAAGCTCCATGCATTTTAATTTTAAACACACGTACAAACATAGAGGATTTTTCTCAGTGCTTGGAAGGAGCTTTTCATGTTTGCTATTGCTCTAATCAGCTACTAGGCTACATCTCTAAGCGGGAAGCAGTAACTATGTGCTGTTCCCACACAGACACTTTTATGTCCTTTGGGGGAAAAGTACACATGCCTTTAAGCTAAAATAATTTTGTCTGCATCTGGTCTGAAAGTCATCTTTTCAATGTAGGGAAATATTTTTCATTAAAAATATGTATTGGATTGTAAGACATAAATGAACTTTGAAATGTCCTTTAGAGTATGTCAAGATAATGTGGCTCATGCAAGAATTACAGTATGGATCCCAACACCAGAGGTACTGCAGGAATAACCTTTTGTGGTGAGTTCACCCTGGCTGAGTGCCAGATGCTCACCAAAGCCACTGTATCACTCCCCACCTCAGCTGGACAGGGGAGGAAAAATATAATGAAAAGTTTGTGCATTGAGAAAAGGACTGGGAGAGGTCACTGAGCAATTACCATCACAGGCAAACCAGATTTGACTTTGGGAAATTATTTTAATTTATTACCAATCAAATCAGAGTAGGGTAATGAGAAATACAAACTAGATCTTAAAATGACTTCTTCCTTGCCCCTCCCTTCTTCCCAGACTCGACATTACTCCATGATAACTAGGTTAACTCTGCAATGGGACAAGAGGACATAGTCTTGAGCTGTTCCAGGGGAGGTTTAGGTTGGACATCAGGAAGAAATTCTTCACTGAAGGAGTGATTAGATATTGAAATGGCCTGCCCAGGGAGGTGGTGGAGTCATTGCCCCTGCAGCTGTTTAAGGAAAGACTGGATGTGGCACTCAGTGCCATGGTCTAGTTGACATGGTGGTGTTGGGTCATAGGTTGGACTCGGTGATCTCAGAGGTCTTTTCCAACCTAGCATGCAGTGGGATGAGGAATGAGGGTTGCAGTAAGTTCATCACAAGGGCTGCCTCCATCGCTTATGTGCTCAACCTCAGCCAGTGCCAGGTCAAACTCGCAGCCAGCTGGCAGTGGCTCTGTTGAACATGGGGAAAGCTTCTGGCAGCTTTTCACAGAAGCCAGGCCTGTTGCCCCACTCAGCAGATACCAAAACCTTGCTCTGCAAACCCAATACAACATCAGTCATCAAGCTAGGCTTCAGAATTCAGTAAACTGCAGGAGGTTGAGATTTTGTTTGATTTTACATGATGGATGTGAGAAAGGTTTGGATTTAAATGAATTGTGCATTAGTTTTGTGCAATCAGATTTTGGTAGCTGGGAGAGGGGCTATGGGGGGGGGAGGGGCTTCTGTAAAAAGCTGCTGGAAGATTCCCCTATGTCTGACAGAGCCAATGCCAGCCGGCTCCAAGATGGACCCAACCAGAGAAGGTAGTAGCACCTCTGTGATAACATATTTAAGAGGAATAAAAAAGTTATTGCATGGATGTAATTGCACTCAGAGAACAGAGGAATGAGAATATGTGAGAGAAACAACTCTGCAGACACCCAGGTCAATGGAGAAGGAAGGGCAAGAGGTGCTCCAGGCACCAGAGCTGACATTCCCCTGCAGCCCATGGTGTAGACTGTGGTGAGCAGCTGTGTCCCCCTGCAGCCCATGGAGGTCAACGGGGATACAGAGATCCACCTGCAGCCCATGGAGGAGATCCACACCGGAGCAGGCAGAAGCCCAAAAGAAGGCTGTGACCCCATGGGAAACCCACACTGGAACAGGCTCCTGGCAGGGACCTGCAGACCCATGGAGAGAGGAGGCCATGCTGGAGCAGGTTTCCTGGCAGGACTGGTGATCCCGTGGGGGACCCACTCTGGAGCAGCCTGTTCTTGAAGGAGTGCACCCCATAGAAAGGGACCCATCTTGGAGCAGTTAATGAAGAACTGTAGCACAGGGGAACCCATCCTGGAGAAGGTTGTGGAGAATTGTCTCCTGTGGGAGGGACCCCATGGTGGAGCAGAGGAAGGACTCCTCTCCCTGACCAATGTCAGAAACAACCTGTGATGAACTGACTGTATCCCCCATTCCCCATTCCCCTGCTCCTCTAGAGCAGAAGCAGAAAGAGCCCAGGAAGGAGGGTGGAGTGGGGAAAGGTGTTTTTAAGATTTGTTTTACGTCCCATTATCCTGCTCTGATTTTGATTGGTAATAAATTCAATTAATTTCCCTCAGTCAAATCTGGTTTGCCCTTGATGGTAACTGATGAGTGATCTCTCCCTGCCCTTACCTCAACTCATGGACCTTTTTGTTATATTTTCTCTCCCCTGTCCAGTTGTGGAGGGGAGTGATAGAGTGGCTTTGGTGTGCACCTGGAATCCTGCCAGAGTCAACCCACCACACGTTGTTTCACTGAGGATAAGAAAACTAACTGACCGGGATACTTGATATTTTATTTGCAGTATGTGTGCCTTTGTATCAGCAGACTAGATAACGAATTATCATATGGCTTCCTAACTATGCTGAACTAAACCGTGCCTTACCTCACCCCCTGGGCAGCCAAAGCCAAAACCATGGTGATTCTCTCTGTGGACAGAGAGAAAGAATTGTCATCAGGTCCAAACTGTCTTCTCCATTTTTATCTCTAGTTCTCTACATGGTTAGGGCACCTTGGGCAGCTGTATAAATTCCTTGGATAGAGGAATATATCAGCTATATATAAACACATCATTCCACTTAGGCTAACCCAAACAAGTTCCTTTGTTGGAAAAGAAAACGGTATTTGAGCCAACAATATGTGACAAAGGCTTCTTTAATGTAAATTCTAGGTTGGATTATACAGTAAGGATTGTCTAAATTCTAATATTAAAAGTGTTTAAGCTCTGGGCCATTAACTTAGTGTATTAGAAAATTATTTTTATTGCTTCATGAGTTTCCTGTTTCCACTTAGAACTTTCCAATTTCTCACTTAAATCTTTTTGCCATTCATCCTTATTAACTATTGCATTTTCCACTGATGAAATGTCTGCTCAACTGAGTTTGGTGGCAAAAGTCGTGCAAATAAAAAAATTTCCTTACGATTGTAAAATGGAGCTAACAAGTGGACTACCTCCAGTAAAATGGAGTCTGTATTATGCAGTCCTTGCATGCTTGAGTTTTCTGTGCAAGCTACTGATAGTGCAGCTTTGCATGAGTAGGAGCTGAACAAAACACTTTTTAAGCAGTGCTACACAAAGCCAAATATCCCAGTGCTTGCTTTTCACAGAGTAGAATTCTAGTTTAAAAACAGTTATTGCTCCTCCTATAGCTCTGTCTTCAGATTTTAAGTACTCTTTTGCAATCCACAGATTTTTATCAGGTAAATTAAAGTGCATGGTTTATTTCTACTATAGTCTATCAAAAAAATTTAAAAATTTAAAAGTCAGGAGTTATTAAGAGACTTCAATAGATGGAAAAAAACCTTTGATTTGCTTTTCTTTATCATTTATTCTTTATCTTTTGTAAATCAATATTCTATTAATATGAACTTTTTTGAGGAGTTAGGAAAATGGAAGAAAGATCTCCTAAAACTTGTTAATACTTCAGTGTGTGAAAAATATTGTGTTTACATAGTCATAGAAATTCACAAAGATTATATTCCTGTCTCTTTTGCTTTTAGAATTGAAGGTGAGATGATATGGCAAACATATTTTAAGAGGCTACTTTAAGAGGCACAGCAGCTACTCGTTATTATAGTTCTAGTGTTTTAATAGGTGTCTTATCAAATTTTTCTTCATTTATAAACTTCCCTTATACTATCAGTAAATTTTATCACTTTGTTGGTTTTTTCCTAATAAGGTCAGCAAACAAACCCCACATACAGAGACTGTTTTACTTAATGGAAGTAGCAGAGAACTTTTTTTCTGACAGATCATAACATAGTAAAGGAAAGCTAAAAATGAACATACAGCTGTGTAACCAATACCATAAACTAGATTATACTAATATAGCAAGTATTCTTCATTTAGCTTTTATATCTATACATATATATGTATAAAATGCTTCTACAGCTTTCTAATATTTTGTGCCCTTAAAATTCTTTTCACTATGCTGTTACTACAGACAGCAAGATACAACTCACTGTCAGCACAGAAGTTGTTGATATACCTGATGTTTTTTTCTGATCTACAAAAGTCATACTGCTACAGAACTATGAGCACCTCATCTCAAGATGGGACTATACAACACAATTGTGCATTTACATGTAATATGGAAGTTGGTATATTATCAAATTACTCTTTCTTAGTTTTTTAAAATTATATATTTATTTATCTTTTCATTGAAACATACCAGACAGTAAGGCCAAAGTACGATTTTAATAGATGTCACAATGAGACCACGACAATGAAGTATTTTATTTCTCTCTGTTAAATGTTTTATATGGTAGAACCATTGTGCGCATGAAAAAGCTGGTGAAACAATAATCAACTTTCTCTATGCAGTCTTATACCTACCCAGAAGGTCAATGTCACTTTAATTTTATTCTTCTGAAAAAGTCTTCCAGAAACCCTTTTCTTTGATCATCCTGAACTACTCTGCAGTTCTACACTCTGAACTTCCCCTAATGGTACAAGTTGCATTTGTACCTTGCACATTCTTTCCTGATTTTTCATTTTAAGATTCATTCTTACTCACCACATCTCACTAATTTTTTTGCCCAAGCTGTCATCATCCTGCATCTCAGCTAATGCAGCATTGACCCTCCTTGCTTGGATGACTACAAAGTTTTTAGGCCAGTGTTCTTTGAAAGCAGCTGCAGAGAGGATTCTTCTTTTTTTGTCTCTACTCACTCTTCCTTATTGCATCAAATGTTAATTACTGACCCTCCCTTCCCAGCCTTCATAATTTATTCCCACTCCATCTCTAATTTCTTATTTAGCAAGAATAATTTGAATATGTTTCAAATACTGGCTGCTCAAACACAGAGTATAACCTGTCCCCTACCCAGTGCACAACAATGACAATTGATTGTCTATATTTTAACAGGTCTCTGCACCCTTGTCAAAGCTTCGAGCAAAATGAGACAAAACTCTTTATATTTACTGAACAGAAAGTAGGTTTCTCTTTCAAAATAACTTTATTCCAAATGTTCATGAAACAAGGACTGAGCGAGGGAAGGAATTAGGCATATACTTTCCTCATAAATCCAGAGAATCAAAGCATAGTACAAGAATCTTGCGTTTGACATTTGAGCTTCTTTTACAACTTTTTTTCCTTCAGTTTCTATCCTTGTTTTTTAATTACTTGCTTTGTTCCAGTAGCATGAAGTCCTCACAGGTGGTATTGGCATGCAAAAGATGGAACAAATTATTTGGTAAATTTTCAAGGTTATCTTTATTTGGATATATCTTCTTACATCTATGAAGAATGTACAAGTAGTCACAAAAAAATGCACAGCAGTGAACTGCACAATTTGTTTGTTAAGGCAGGCTAGACTGCAAAATTCAAAGCTATGCTGATATTTCAGAAGCACACGTGTGCTGCAACATTAATTAAAATTAAAATTTCCCCATTTCAGGCTGGCTCAAGAAAGTATTCTATAGTTCAGAGGTCTTTGGGAAAAAAAAGAAAACAAACAAACAAAACCTCACTCATTTATACCGCTTCTTTTTCGTTGGAACAGAGAGAACAATTTGCATTCAATTTATATGATACTAAGGATATAATAATATTTCTTTAAAAGACAGGCAGATTTTACCCTAATTCCATAAATTCTAATTTGTTTAGACTTTTTTAAACGTTACATGATGGCATGAAAGTTTAGTTAGAAGACCGATCACTTTTTCTTCTTTCATCTTTCTTCCTCAAGGACATTATCTCAGTTAATGAAAATGAGAGTAGAATCACAGAATCATAGAAGACCTCCAAGATCATTGAGTCCAACCACTAACCCAGTGCCGCTATGATTTCCCAAGACCATATCCCTAGCTGCCACATCCACATGACTTCTGAACACTTCTAGAAGCAGTGACTTCACCGCTTTCCTGGGCAACCTGTTCCATTGCCTGACCACCCTTTCAGGTGAAAATATTTTCCTAATATCCAATCTAAACCTTGCCTGGTGCAACTTGAGGCCATTTCCACTTGTCCTATCATTATTTACTTGGGAAAAGAGGCCGACCCTCACCTGGCTGCAACCACCTTTCAGGAGTTGTAGAGAGTGATAAGGTACCCTTTTAGTCTCCTTTTCTCCAGGATGAACACCCCCAGTTCCCTCATCCTCTCCTCACCAGATCTGTGCTCCAGACCCTTCACCAGCTTCATGGCCCTTCTCTGGACTTGCTCCAGCACCTCAATGTCTTTATTAGTGTTATTACAGTGTTACTCTTGTTTAAATTGTCAAGATAAGGAATCATTTCTTAACTAGAATAAAAATACTTTAAAGTTTTCTGGTGTAAAGCCGAATTTTAAAAATATTCTGGAAAATGCTATCTAGTCAGAAAAGTGTCTACATAGTTATTTTTGATAGAAAATATCCCATCTGACCAAGCTGAAACCTCTGGAATATTTAGAAAAGAAGAATGCTTTTCATTATTCTTAGACTGTTTCTTTCCGTACAAGCCTGGGCTATCACTGTACAAACACATCAGGGACGTGTATATGTTACAGGATGGAGGGGAGAGGTTCTGAGGAGATGGAGTAATTTTTCAAAATATGAATAAACAATTTTTCTTCTTGTGAATGTAATCTGTCCTCAATACAAAGTATTTCCATCTAATATCCCATAACAGTCTCCTTTCTAATGTTACCAAAATACAAAAGGCGTCAGAAGACTCTTATCTGTGGCACATATTCGGGTGTAGTGTAGTGGGTTGACCCTGGCTGGACACCAGATACCCACCAAAGCCACTCTTATCACTCTCTCTCTCAGCTGGACAGGGGAGACAAAATACAATGAAAGGCTCATGGGTTGAGATAAGGACAGGGAAAGATCACTCACCAGTTACCATCATGGGCAAAACAGACTTGACTTTGGGAAAATGACTGATGGGCTCAGCCTTTGCTGGCAGCAGGTCCGTCTTGGAGCCAGCTGGCATTTTCTCCGTCGGACACAGGGGAAGCTTCTGGCAGCTTCTCACAGAAGCCATCCCTGTAGCCCCCCCACTTCCAAAACATTGCCACACAAAACCAAAACATGTAGCTTTAGTGAAACAGGAAGCACAGAGAAACTGTAAACCACGTTTTTTAGCAGTTTAAAAAATTATTGAAGCTAAGTATTCAAAGCAGAGCCAAGTGTGTGCATTCCTTATGACAAATTTCACTCTTCTGCAACAAAGAACCCACATGGAAATATTTTTTTGCTGTTGTTATTTTTAGGGCAGTTCCAGCAGCAGTTTCAGACACAGATTTATGAAGCCTGGCAGTCCTGAGAGTAATTGTACAAGTCCAGAATTGAGGATTTCTGAGCTTAGGGTGTGCAGCTCCCCTAACATAAAGTCTTCCAAAGCATACAAGCTATTTTAAAACCCCTATCCTACCTACTTTCAAGAGGCTTTTTGATGAAATATCGTTTAAATATTACTATAGTTCACCCTTTTTGTCTGTGACTTCAACAGTAACAAGCTTATAATAGTGCTCCCTCTCCTCCAGCACTTTTGGTGTGCTTGTTTCAAGCTCTTCATGAGAGGGATTCTTTGGAGTTTTGTTTGCCTTGATGGAATGGGACCCAGATATAATAACAAACACAGGCACTGCAATAGTAAATTTTAAGTACATAAACAGATGTTAAGTTTCTACATACTCTTAGAGACTTCTGATTCCAAGACAGTTTTTGGAAAAAAAATCTTTCGTATAACTGTGGAAATATAATATGTTCTTTGCAGAACACTTGGATTTTCTTGTGTAACATCAAAAAGTTGAAAACTGAATTAATTATCAGCACACTTTTTTGCTATTTATTTTTTAATGTTACTGAAGCTTCTGGAAGACTAGCGTCAGAAAAATGTAATGATAGATGTACATCACAGTTTGATGAATAGATTCTGCTGGACCTTGTTTGTGAAGTACCAGACTTTAGTTAAAAATATTCAGTAAGTATTATTTTCAGTCATGGACTAAAGCAAAACTGGAATGATTTATTCTGCCTGCAATGAGTGCTCAACTTTTAAKGAGGCTTTTACTTTTTTGTTCATAATGTCACATATATGCAGGAATAAATCAGATATCCTAAACAGCAACCAATATCTTTCCATCTTTAATTTCTACTCACTGCTTTTATGTAAATGCTGGTTTATGTGTTCATTTCCGCTTCCTTAGAGATGACTGTGAACTAAATTCCTTGTAGGAAAATATCAGTGATATTAATAGAAATTCCACATCTGCATCTAGGATAGAGTTTACGTATCTGTTATCAATGAATATATCAAGATTCATCTGTATTTTCCAAAGAATGCAAGGGCGAGATAGGAATTGATGCAGATACAATAGCCCCCTAAACAGTTCCAATCTTTCCAAATAATTATGCCAAGCTTTCAGCCAGTTCAGGCAAACCACGATTATATGCAGATCATAAGGGATGGAAGGATTATTTGCCTTTCCATCCACATTCACTTTGAAACCCTGTGTTTATAAAATGTCATGAGAAAAACACTGCATTTACTGACCTTCCTTATGATTAGCTAAGTTGTAGTTTAGGGGCCAGAGAATTACTTTCTTCCACTGCATGGTTACCACAAAATAAGTACATCTGCTGTAACTTTAAAAGTGTGGATCCAGTAATGCCTTCCTAACCACCACAGATATGGCACACAGGACATTTCTCCAATTCTTGGCTCTCGATTCACAGTGAAGTCACCACCCACAAAGTATTGTCTGTGCAAGTCAGACTTTGGCAGCAGGCTCAAGAGCAAAGGCTCAGACCCAAACCATAAGAGATATGTCAGCAAACAGTTTAACTTCCTTTTTGCTGTGTGGGTGACCAGAGCAACAGGAAGGCTGCTTTTATTGAATCCTCATGGAAAGTAAGTTCTCAAAGTCTCTTTCTTGGGGAAGAAATAAAAGAGTTGGAACGGAACTGCTTAGGGACAAGCTCAGGAAAAAATAATTAACCTTGAAGATAAATAAAGTCACATAAAGGTTTATTCAGAAGACCGCCAACTGCATGAACACCAAGTGTTGATCTCAAGTTAACCCTTAAACCTTCAAGAAAAGACTGATAATCTGACGTACTAGCAAAATTCTGATGGTGAAATAAAAAAACAACATTCAGTTTTCAGTTTAGAAAACTGAAAAGATCCTTTAGTTTGCACTGATGTTCATACAGGTTCTACAGTATGTATATGCCTGCAACAAATCCTGTTTCCACTCTTGCCAATACTTTGGCCCCACAGGCTCTGTATTATTAGATTAATTCTTGAGCACTAAAAGTTCGTAGTAGTAACACTTCAACAATAACTGAATCAATTCTTCAGCTGATGTAAATGTTCTCTCCATCTGAAAAAATAAAGTGAAAAAGCCAGTCAACATTACATCCATGTTTATTCCATAAATTAGGCAGCATTTTGTTCATGTCTTACCAAAAGGAAATACCTTGAAATACAATTTTGTTTTAATTGGTTTGTTTTAGACTTGAAGAGTTTTTAATGAAACTCTTGATCTAATTTTTCCTTTTACTTTTGAATTTGTTGCTAAACAGTCCTTCACAGAGTTAAATATTTATTGACCTGTATAAACTATGACATTTGACCTTAAATATTTTTATGCTCTGATTTGGAATTTGTGACAAAGTCCAGTCCTTCACACACAGGTTCTGTGTTTGATTGCCAGTTGCCATTTTTGAAAGTTCAAAGAATAAGTTTTATAATATTTATGAAAGAATTTCACATATTGAAAATTTTGTATTTTTCTTGTGATCCTTAACATAGCTGATTCAGTCTTATTCTTTGTTATAGTCTTATTTTGCTGTAGTTTTAATGTTTTGATATTTAGGTTACTTCAGATTCTTATTTTGCTGTAGTTTTAATGTTTTGATATTTAGGTTACTTCAGATTCACCATGAAATGGGGTTTTTTTCAAAAATAATACCAATCTAGTCTCTATTATGTGAAACCAGCGACATGGATGTTCTTTTTCATGTGTATTTAGAACAACTCATTATTTTGCTTTTTGGTTGCTAAGTGTGCTTTGCTTCCTCACCTTTTTTTGTCCTAAGATCCTCTGTGGAAATATCCTACAAAGTACTCATGTAGTTATTTACCATCTGTCCTAAATGTAAAGTATTAAGGAAGATACTTTTTCGTTGGAATTCCAATTGAAATCAAGTGAAGAGGCTCAGAAAATATTATAATCTGTAAACTCTTATGGATGGACAGCACTATTACTGTTCCATCTTCAGAAATCCTAACTGCTCCAATGTTTGTGATTATATCCCCGTATAGCTGTTGGCCTTCAAAGTAAGTCTTTGAACATAAAAGAGGATTATAAACT
This sequence comes from Amblyornis subalaris, assembly GCA_018881555.1. Lineage (NCBI taxonomy): Eukaryota > Metazoa > Chordata > Aves > Passeriformes > Ptilonorhynchidae > Amblyornis > Amblyornis subalaris. Next base: position 3,199,131 of record JACAXG010000047.1, on the reverse strand, counting down.
TTTCTTTCGCTCCTGGATATTTCAGAAAAAGATCCTGAATCAAACCCCTTGTAATAGAAATCTGTCAGAACTTTAACTGCTTAAAGCAGAAAATCAATATGTCCATAAAGTGTTACAAATATATATATGTGAATCAAACTTTGAGAATTGCTCTACAGCAAGCATACCTAAAGGTTATTCTTTAGGTACTGCCACTTAAGAGTCTTATTAGAAGAAGGTGAGAAACAAATTATTATATTTAATTTATTTACGTGTTTATTTTATTAAGGTATGTAAGATTAGAGTTCAGTTTTTGGCTTTCTATTCTGTCAAGTCATTTTGGAGTTCATTAAAATGCTGGGGGGAGGAGGGGGGGGGTGGCGGGGGCATGTGTATGCTTGAGGCCTGAGCCAAAATTTGTTCTCTGAACCATTTCAAATAGCTTTTACTCTCAAATGGAAATTATTCATTGTCCTTCAAGTCAATTAATTTAACCTTTCATCAGGTCAGCCTGAGCAAAGAGCTGAGTTTTCTGTACTCATTTAGCTCAGTTAAGCTCAGGAGAAGGACATGCAGGGATCAGGCAGTGTAGGAGAGAAATCTCTGGTGGAGATATGCAGATGTGTTTCTAAACTGGTGGAACTCTGAGTGATTTGAAAATATTTCTAGGACCTTGTGCCAGAACAGTAGAGAGAAGACTCTCAGTCAGGCACAAGAAGTATGATCCTGATTATGTGAATGATTATGGTTAGATTTATCGCTAATACAGTCTCTAAACACTGCCAATGCAGTATATAATATAAGCAAGTCTAAAGGGTTCTACTATAAGCAGATTCACCTAGAAACAGACAGGTTGCAGTCTTTGGTCTTGCAGAATGCACAATTAAAAGGTAACAAAGGACCTATGTAGCCACTTTAGAATTTTATCTCTGCTAAGATCTCTGGATTTTAGCACTTTTACTCACTTGTTCAAAAGTGAGTCTCTGCCAGGGCGGGGATCCATCTGGAAGGTGCCTACAACCTCATGAGACCAGTTTGCCCCATTGGCCCAGTCTCCAGCAGCATTTTATACCCTTTTGCAGGCTGATGTCCACCAAAGCCAATCTCAATCATCACAGCTTTCCCGTCTCTGGAATGCATTTATTATGTGAGCATCCAGACTGTTCCTCCTGCAATACCCACCTGGCGCTCTTATCTTATGGCAAATCACATTGTCCATTGGAGATGTAAGGGGGAAGAGGGGCAGGATGCCCAAAAAGACCCCACTACAGACCCGACTATCCCTCATCGCTGTCACAGACCTTCTAACGAACCTTGCAAGGGATGTGTTTAGTTAATAATGGACACAGGGCAACATCAATTATAGACATGGAGATGAATTACCCAAAGAGATAAAAATTAAGCTGAAGGTAGCACATTAATGACAATAAGATGGCAGAGGTGTAAATACTGATAAAATATTGTTTTGTCCCAGTATTGTTTCTTACTGTGTAAGAGCTGATACAAGAAAATAGATACTGTTTTTCCTTTCAGTTTCCTCTGGGGTGAGCCTGACTACAAGATTTTTCACAACTAATTTGCAGGGAAGGGAGAAAGGGCAAGAGGGAAGGGAGGAAGGGAGGAAGGAAGGAAACCACAGTGGATGCTGGCAGCTGGCTACACTAAAAGCATGTTCGTTCATCAAGATTTCCTCTTGTGCCATTCATCAATATACAGTTCTGGCACAGAGCTGCTCTCTGGAATTTATAGTAAATAACTGCTGAGCCTTCCCTTAGTCTATTCAGATGTAATGACTTATGAGAAAATGTTTGTCTGTTTGTAACATACAAGTCTTAGCAGACATCGGTCGCAATTACAAACAGAACAGAAAAATTCTGTATATTTAAACTTCTTTTTATCCTGATACACAAAGGAAAAAAATTTGGTGCAACTACTGCTATTCTATTTGTCAGATCATGATTCTTCCCTCTTGAATCTATATTTAGCTGGTCTGTCAGATTCGACCGATCTTGATGGGAGAGAGATGTCCAAGATGTGATAACCCTAGAACCTTTTTGAAAAAAATATTTACTGAAGAAAGATCTGAAAACCTAATTTGTAGTCCTCTGATGTCTTTAAGGCGAAATGGCAGCACAAGCTCAATAGTTATCTATCCCCTTTGCCCTGCATGTATTTGCCAACACGTCTCATGACACAATGCTGTCTTGTCCAGCAGCATGTGCTCCTGTGAGAGAGTTGAGAGTAGTGTAGAGATCTGGAAGAGATAGGCTAAAGGTGGAAGAAACCATAAGAACATGAGAAAAGTAATTTCACTGAGAGTATGAATGGATGGGAGCACATAAAAAACTGGGCATTATTAAATCCAGTGTTAGAAAAGAATATTTTCATTAAATTTGTTAATAATCACAATATACAGTCTAATATTTAAAGATATGAAAATCTTAAATAAAGACATAATTTAGAGAATAAAGAAAACACAGATTTTTATCACTTGTACTGTAATTTGTAGCTGAAGACTGTCTATATATTAAAAAAAAAAAATATTTAAAAGTAARTCCCACCACTGGCTCACAGACAAAGCCCATCATGCAGGATGTTTTCCTCTGGTCTCCACCTTTTCAGACAAGCAGAGACAAGCTGAGACTCCTGCTGCTTCATGGCAGCTGCATGTACTTATATGTGGGAAAACACCTGCAGACACAGCTGCTACGTGAGCCAATCACTTTTACTGGAAGTTTTACCATATTGTCACACCCAAAAGATGGACACCCCTAAAGGAAACTCTTGTTCTGTGGCTGGCAAGGTCACAATATATTATGACCTACCCTGAGGTCAAATTCTGGCCAAGAAAAAAATATTGGCTTTTTCTTCCTAGTAATATTGTTGTGTTATTTTTTGATCCCATACGATGTACTTGCAAAATGCTCTATCCTAAACGTGGATGCACCCAGATCAAACATAAAAAGGCTTTTAAACTCAAGGCCAGCTTTTACTGGAATTTGAATTACAATACTGTTTAAATTGAAGAAGCTCAATGTGACTGGGGACAATAGAGCAGAAGTAAAAGCATTTACTCACAGCTTTCCCCTTGCCTCCTTGTCCTCACAGATGTGTTCTCACTTCCCTGTTTGTTGCAGTTAGCTCAGACATCTTCTGAGTAACTGCAAGCTCTGCTCCTTCTCCTCCTGTTCCAAAGAAACATCCACTTGTTCCTGAGGAACTGCCTCTCTCCTCTCCTTACAGTTGTTTCTCAGTCTTTTCAGACGAGCCACAGGCCAGCAAGTTTCTAGTGTCTCCCTATCCTGCCCAGCCTGATTTCATCTGCTATCCCCACTCTTCTCCCCAGCTCTCCTCTGGCTCCTCAGGAGTTTCCGAGGAAAAAAACAGCCTCCTTGCTCCATCAAGAGGTTCAACGAAAGCTAATCACACTAATTAAATGAATTTAATGTAAAGCTGAAAATTAATATACATATTTACATTTGTAAACAAACAGGCTGAGATTTGCAAAATTTCAGTATGAAAATCAGTCACTGAATGTCCTATGATAAAATGGCAAGAATGGACAACAAATTAGCCTTGCATTATCCTATCACTATTTGCATAGCTCTCTGCATGTACTTGGTGCCCACAACATATCTTCTGGGATTTAGTAGGCTAGGTCCAGATGTAGTTCTGATGGTGATTTTTGGTTACTATCACAATGTAACCAAAACAGTTGTACCATACAGGATTTGGACATAGAAAAAGGTACCATATACTACAGAACTCTAAAATTTAGAGTATTTCCCAAGACAAGAAAAAGGACAGAAAAATATGAGAGGGAAAATTTGGATTGCACTACTGGAAACTGTAAAGTAGCAGGTCATCAAGTACCTCACAAAAAGAAGGATAAAATTTGGGTTATTCTTGTTTTTACATTAACAGAGTCAAAAAAACTGCTGTGAGAAAATCCTTCTAGTAAAAAAAAAAACACGGCAAAAGAAATTGAAAATATCAATGTCTAATCTCACTCTAAAGATAGTAAACTATCATATGCAAATAAGTTCAGTCTCCTTTTACACATTACAGAGTTGACTAACTCAGATAATATTTCAAAATATATGTTATAATATAATATATTATGAATTTATTTACTCTTTAAGAAGAAAACGAACTGATATGCAGCAATATATTTCTGATTTTAATTCTTTGAAGACATTTGTGAAATTAAGTTATCTTGTCTTGATTTTCAGCTATTTGATGTTGAAGAATAAAGGCARGGCATTGTACCAGCTTTGTAACAGGCTGTTTCAAGAGTAGTAAAAAGGAAAAATCAACTGCTAGGAACCCTGCAGAAAAAAAATATACACTTTTTATTCCAAAAAGATGAAAAATTGCAATGTCCTTAGATTATGAGAAGGGGGTTAAGTCAGCTATATAAAAGCCGACTTCAGCTTATATAAAAGTCTTAGTCCTGTGGCTTTACAAAATGTAAATCTGCCCCTTACTCATACAGAATGTTTGTCATGGCTCCCTGCCACCCTGTCCCAACTGCTGACATAAAATCATCAGTAGAAAAACAGAACATAGCAAGGATTCTTTGATCTCACAGATTTTTGGATACTACCTCTGTCTGGTAGGGCTGTTGACCAGCAGTGCAGGCTAACTAGGCTTTTGTTCTGCCTGGCAGTACATGGTAAGGGATCATAAAGGCTGCTCTGAATTGTTCTATGTAGAGTGATTCACTGTGCAGTAGTGTTAATATCAGGGGAATAGCTCTCAGTTCTTCATCTGTACCTCATATTCCTTGGCTGTAACAAAGAAAAGACTTTCTTAAGTGAATGCTGGAATGCTGTTAGAAAATTTTCTATCATTAACTACAGCTCACCATATGTTATTAAAAATATGTGGCGCGTGAAAGATCATGGGAAAGATTTTGCTTTATCAAAGTGCCAAGTATAACAGTTGAAATTAGTTCCTCTATCAAATTAAGTCAAATGAGCCACATTTAGACCTATCTATTCTCCTCAATAAAAGTTTCAATAACGTACTTGGAGTTCAAATTTCTCTTCATGTCAACCAACAGAGTAGTATTAAGTGCTGAAGTTTGAAGGTTTAAACACTGAGAACAGAAGTGATGACTTCCCTATTCATGATAACAAGGGGGGGGTGGGTTTCTGTTGGCTATTTTTTTTCTTTTTTTTATTAGGTATTGTGAATTACCTCTGCTGTATTCCATGACTATAATCTTGTTGCAATGCTAAGCACTGAATACCAGAATTAAAGCTTTAGATTCGGGAGGGAGGTGCCTGGTGAGTTTGTGATCTTCCAATTAAATAAATGCCTGAACAGGCATACATGAGGGTTTGAATTGAAATTGCATGGGAATCCTTAGTTCCAGCTTCACTTAAATTCTCAAGTCTTGACTCTGTAACCATAACAACGCTAACAGAATGTGGAGCTGGAAGAAAGGTTGTGATGAAATTATTTTTATTGCATCTAACGTGTCTTAGGTTCTCATAAATTGTTTAAAGGTCATTCCTCTGAAGATTTCACAAATTTAACTTGATAACAAGAAACTGGAGAGAGAATTCCCCAAGCATCTGTGAAATTCATCTCTAATACCTGCAAATTATGCAGAGACAACATCCCTGCATTATTTTCCATGGGCCACACTGGCATGTGTAGAACTCATTGCAGAACTTAAGTCTTTTCTCGGTAATGTGCAATTCAGAGTGCAAGCCACTGTCTCTCTGGTACAGGGATAGTAAGCAAAAGAGAACTTTTGTGTCTTTTTTGTTTGGTTTGTTGTGGTTTTTTTTCATATAGGCATACATTTAAAATAAAAGCAAAACATTTTAAAGAATGTATTTGTGTTGATGCAATCTTAGCCTGTGCTTGTGCACCTCGCTTGCACAATGGTGAGAAGCAGCATTAGGTGTTACTGTACAGTGTTGTCTCCTGTGCAAGCAGATAAATTTATGACTGTCTGAGAATGACAAAATGATTTATAATCTCCAATATATACAACAATCCACCTGCCAGGAGCAATGCCTGGTGTTGGCAGGCTCTAGTTAAAGCAGACCATTTCAGCTGATAAAATGACTAAACCAGTGCTGAAAAGGGGCAGCAGAAAAAGAAAGAAAATAATTTTATGACTTTTTTTTTATTATTTGTGCCGAGTGTATAGTTTAATATAGAAAAAACACTTCTGTGGCTTAAGCTTTTAAAATAACTATTTAATTTCACATGGACATTGTAAATTCATTCATATGAAAGCTATTCAGRGGGTAAACTGCAGTGAAAAGCAGATATGTGAATTGACTTTGCAATAAATACCTATTATTTCTTACCTAACTAGTTATAGTGCAGATAATAAAGTAGTGAGTATGTAGTATTCTTAGGTAGTATTATTGATTAAAAGCAATAAGACCAAACATTAAAAAACAAGACAAACAGAACTCTCTACCAGAAAACAAACAACACCCCCCAAAAAACCCCCAAAACAAACAACAACAACAACAACAATAAACCAACTAAAAACCAAACCCACAATCTAGCAAAAAAAAAGTAGTAAAAGGATGGTCTCTGTGGGAAAATACAGCCACTGTAAATATATTCAGATCTGTTATCAGATTTTATACTAATAAAGAATCCTATCTGTTCTAATAACAGCATTGTAATTTAAGCAAAGGCTTTTTTTCCTGTGAAATGAACAAGTCTCTTCTATAATTTATTGCATTATTTCCCAATTTTGCTTTAATGTGAAATCAGTGCTGGTTTTGAAAGCAAAATAATTTTACTACCTGCTGTCAATACAGCTGCACAGTCAGCCTTTCTGCCAAGTCATTCCTTAATCTTTATTCAGCCCCCCAAAAGTTGCAACTAGGGTTCATATTTGGGACACAAACATGTAAAACATGGTTTTTTTCTCTGTCTCTTTCTCTCCTTGCTCTCTTTCTCTCTATATTCTTCCCTTACTTGGAGCGTTCTTCAAGAGCAAATAAAACATCAGCTCCAAGTGAATGTTCCACAAAGAGCAAAAGAAAGGAAGGGAAGGAATAGAAGAAAGAGAAACACAAGAGGGTCAAAGAAAGAAAGGCATGTAAGATTGGACAAAAAGAAAAAAAGGAGGAAAAAAGAACTGGGAAACAAGATGAAAAGGCAGGCTGGCATGAAGGACTGCTTCTTTTCTGTAAGCTGATTTAGGCTGATTTAGGCTAAGGTGTATCTTTTCAGTGAACTTTAGGTGCTGCTGTACTGATACAGATTTCTTGAGTAGGTTCACTTCATAAAGCAAATGGTAATGTGTAATACTTCAATCTCCAAGGTTCCTTAGAGCGAGAGAAGGTGGAGATTAGCCACTTTTCTCACTAGTGAAATGCTCTACAGGCTAAGCACATTGCTTGGAGTACGTGCACCAAACTTCCCTCAGCTGGCAAGGTGCTAGCCCAGTGCTCCCCATATCCCATATTTTTACTCTAATTCACAAAATGACTAATGTTCACTGGTTTATCCAAGCTTAAAATGGTAAGAATGTTTTATGGGTCACTTTTTGCAAAGCACAGCCTCAGACTCAAAAGCAGTGGGCTGAAATTCAGGACTCAGTTGTATTTTGGACTCTAATCTCCAGTCATCAGTGATCAGTGTACCCACTACATTGTTTCAAGTGGTTCCTTTCTCTGTTGTGTGGATGTCTCATGTCAGCATCAGTTAGAATTTAACAACATGCTTGCTGGTGGTTTGAACTTTAAGTAAAGTAGGGTTGAAATACTGGTTTTGTCCTAGAGAAAATTCCATTTTAAAAATCACTCTTTTTTCCTCTTAAAGAAATCTTAAGACTTTTATTTTGTTTATTAGCTAGCTAAGTGAACAGTCATTTCCCTGTTGAATTTAGCACCAAATCTTAATTCAGCACAAAATTTGGCACCTTTCTTCAGTGCCAGGAGTAGCTTCACAATTTGTCCCACTGGAGCTTTTAACTCAGTGATATAGTAGTGAAAAATCTGTTATCAGAAAATTATTATTTAAGAAGGTGGGAAAAGGTAGCTTTAAAGAGAGTGTAATTGTTTAAATGGTGGATTTCAGGTCTGACCATCTGCTGTGAACACATACTTCTGCTTCATTGCTGTAGCTGAATAAATCTGTGCCATAAAACATAGTGCATGTCACACACCAACCTTTAATGAATTCTGCTGGGACCTATTTCATCAAAGAATAAAGGCTCAAAAGCAAATGACACAGCAAATAATTTCCATATAGGTCTGCATTTCCTTATGATAGGATTAAATATCCTGAAAAAAACTCTGTCGTGCAAGACTATCACACTAATACGAAACAGAAAGAATTTTAGTGAAGTCATAAATTAATTTGTTTTTTCAAATCAGTGTAATTCTCATCAGAATTACTTCAAAATTTTACTTTGTTTTGAGGTGTTTAGGTTACAAGCCAGACAAGAAATCAGGCAAATCAGGCAAGTTTCAGGTACTGACAGAATTTTTTTACAATTTAAATTTAAATTCCCCATGAAATACGAGTTTTTTCATGTGTCAACTAATTTTAGTGAAGAAATATTTGCTCTGAAATTTTCCAATCTCTCTATTTAAAATGACAGACATTAGAGAAAGCATTTACCCACTCCTGTTTAAAAAACGGTTTGCCTGCGCCTAACAGGAAGTAATTCACAAGGTGTGAATGATTTAATGCTCAAATTCATGCTCTTATTCTAACACCAGAAGGTGCTTGTTTTCTGTTTCAACATTTAACAGCAAACATTAAGGTGGTGTTCTTCTTGCCTAACTGTGAAACAGCTAAATGTGCCTATCTAAKCTGAACTAGTCATTGTGACATTGTACAGAGAATGGTAAAGGACCCAGATGAGGATTGCTGTCTTTATTTCTCACAGTCTAAATTTGTCTGAACTGTCTCTAGATACCTCCCTTTTCAGGTGGTTAATGTTAGAAGAATTAAGTCCCTCTCTAAACCTTGAAACTGGTTACCATAGTTTCTTTGTGGATCTACATAAAAAGCAATTAGATACACTGACCAAGTCCTTCCTTATAACAGTTATCTTCTTCTATTCAACTCAGGCTGCAATTAGAACCTCTCATTGTGGCTATAAGAGCAATGAGTAAACAGTGTGTCACCCTAGGGACCTGGGAATAGCTCCCAGCACACCCTGGGAGAAAAGATACATGTAAAAGATGATTATGCCAATATGTGAATTTTCTTCCAAATTGTCATCGGTTATCACATTAAGCTCTGCAGTCTCTAAAGAGATTCATTCTCTGTTTTAAGGAGCTCTCTCTAGTACATATCATTAAGTTCTTGGCTTTTAAGACTTGCTATGGCAAGGACTCCCTCAGGTCAGTTAAGAACTATGTGACAAATAGGTTCCTTATTATTAGTTTAAGATGTATTTCCTTTCAGTTTGATTGAATGTTCTAGAAGATAGACAGCAACACACAATTTTTCTTCCATTTACCATATATCATTTTGTTTACCTTCAGCATATCTGCTCCCACTCATCTTCTGTATAAATTAAATCTGATCTTTTCAGTCTCTGCCATATGACTTTAATCACTATAATCTCTAAAGTTTTCTATCTTACTCGTTATGCATACTGCATGCTTTTATGATACAAAGTGAGCCGTTACTTTCCTGGAATAATCTATGAGGATGCATAGATCTTTTCTCAGAGTACTTATAGTTCATTTAGAATCTGTTTATACCTCTTATTGCTCTCCCTCATGTTGTTTCGTTTGTATTTGCCAGTTATGAATTTTAACAGTTTTCAGAATAGAAGCTGTTCTAGGTCCTCAAATCCAGGCTCTTATTATTACACAGAGTCACATCATATAATTCTATTCAGAAGTTTAGTTGACTTTCTTTTATGACCACTTATAGCGAATTCTTGTTCCTCTCTACCTTACTGTGCTACTGGAAGTTTACAGCATCTGAGGATCTTTGGAGTATGTGTGCAAAAGGATAACTACATTGCTGAAGGAGAGGCTACTTCTTCCTCCACAAGGGAATGAAAAGTTGTTGTTTTCATCAAGAGTCTAGTGAAGCTTAGTTTGCATAATGATTGCAAAGACTAGTGAGCAGAGAAACTTATTCTACACTGGTACAGCAGAGACGTAAAGTCTCTGTTTTCTGCAAGGAACTAAGTTGTGGTTTTGTGGGGTTTTTTCCCCCCTGTCCTCTGACACCACTCCTGAAGCAGCCTGCACTGCAATATGTATGGCACAGCTCCCGAATTACTCGTGTGTAATGTTCCCCATGTAATGTGTTATAAACATAGAAAATGCGTTAGAAACATAGCAAATGCGTTAGAAACATAGCAATGGCAAATCTGAGTTCACACAGAAGGTACCAGATTGTACCAGATTCTCCATTGTAGCAGATTCATAAGAACAGCCTCTAAAGGACATTGCAAAGTGTACACTCATGTTCACAGAAATATATAACTGCACTCATCCACATATTACTGCCTTAATCTACATGATATTAATACTATGTACACTAAATATTTGGCTGACTAACTTTTGGTCATTCCGAACATATACTAGACATAACAGACCTGTCCTGTCTGAACATAAACCTGCCCTGACTGAACAACAAAAAACAACAGACACTTTGTCTGGTCTTTATTTTTTGTCCCAAGAGAGATGAGCCATAACCGCAGGCACAGGATGCAGCAACACAGGCAAGACTAAGCTCTTTCCTCTGCATTACCAATATGTATACTAGGGAATAATGAGCTGGAAATCCTAGAAGCAAATCTGAAGGGTTAACATTCTCCCTTCCAGGGTGACTTTCCCATAAGAACTTGCTAATAGCAGAAGACATTTTGTCAGGCAGGATAGATTAGGATGTGCACTGGGATGGAAGTATTCAAGTGCTATTTCATCTGTCTTTCTCTGTTGCTCCTCCTGTTTCAACTATGAGCAGTTTCCTGTCTAAATGGATTGCAATGGCTATATCTGTATTTCAGATAAGCTTAAGACTCATGTAAAATGTGGTGCTGCTAATTAGTCAAGATGTCATTAGTCCAAGGAAATTAATTGTACATAAATAATGTGGAATTTCAGCTTCATGGCTCAAGAGATAAATTCAGAGCCTTTTCAGAATTGTCTGTCTTAAAAATAAAATAGCAGACGAGGATTATTAAGGAAGCTCTTCAAAATTCCCATTATCCTGCTAATGAAGATTTAACACATAGCCCAGAAGACATGGTTGATCTGTACTCCATAAGGTCCTTACACCATAACAGCATCTGCGTATCCTTGGCTGCTCTCATCAGAGAGAAAAGTAATTGTGACTTTGAAGAAGCAAGTTATCAGCCTCCCAGAAGCACAGTCCATGCTCAGCAGTGGATGGCTAGTAAAGAGTGTTCTCCTTCATTATCTGGACTTCAAGTGAGTCATCTCTTGGGTGCCTGCACAGGCTGCTCTGACCTACCTGGAGCTGTTAGAGTAATTAAAGTTCACTTCAGGATTGTATGTACGAAGGACTGCACAGTAGAAAGATGAAGTTTTGCTTCATTTCCTATAAAGCTGCCTGGTATTATTGCCGTTAGCCACTGATGCAGTTTGGCAGTAACAGGCAAAGGACTAAATTGGAGGGTTGAGATTATTCTGATCACAAAAGCATAGGAGTATATATTCTGTGCCCTCAGTACAAACACCAGGGAAACCTCACCCATCTCATTAAAATCTCTATAAACTAATACCATGCTTGCCCTTACCACCTTTTTTCCCAATATTTTTATTTTATTCTTTAATGAAAAGAGGGACACTTCCAATTTTTTAGCAACTGCCCAGTCCTACATGCATTGGACAGAGTGTAAAGTCTACAGGAAATGTCAGTAGATGAGAAGAACATCATTTCAACACTCACCTTACTCAGCTGCAAAGGACTGCACAGGCAGAAGGCCAAGAATCAGACTCAGAGAAGGGGGTATATATGTCTCATTTCTTAAGGACAATAGGTTCTGTGTTTTGTTTTATAAGTTTTGCATAGCCTCTTAAGTAGTTTGATTGGTTGGTTACGGCCTGCAATGGTTTCTGGATTTTGCTAAATATAAAATAATATATAGTGGTACAGCATTTTCAAACCTGTAAAATATTCTCAGTCTTCTGGATTTCTCAGCAAAATGTCCAACTATCCTACAGAAGATCATGCCTAAAATATTTGTTTGTTTCGAAAGCACCCCTTAGCTTTCTAATAGAGTGAAATAACTGGAGTAGTTTGATTAAAATTATTTATATTTTATTTATCTTCATGGTGTAGAACTTTTATCTTTTCTTCTCTAATCTAAGTTACTGGCAGAAATTGGTGTCATTATAAATCTTATTCTATTCTCTCCTGTCAAGTTAGAGAGTGATTTCTCCACCCCAGCTGTCACTGTAGTCAGCTAGAATTTCTACAGAGATGATAGATATAAAAGGAACAAAATCTTGCAAGACATCTATGAAACAAGACTGTTTTGAATTTTTAAGACCAGTCTCCTTCTATTCTGGGCACAGAAATGCTTGGCTTCATTAAAAGCCAGAGTCGGTGTTTGTATCAGCTGAGAGCCAAATATATTAATGAACAATTTTCCCATGTTTTTCTTGGAGCCTCACTGAAGTTGCAGGCTTCTCAACTAGCTGCAATTCTTACTTTCTCTTGTCTTTTTTTTTATTTGAGAAGATGGAATTTTGTTAGTAATGAACTACCAAATCTTATAAAGAGTTGAATAAATCTCCAAATTATAACCCAGATTTTTCAGAGTCTTATATTTTACCTCAGTGGCAGGGATAATTACTAAGATTCTCTGTCAAAGTTAAAAAACAACAAATAAATGAATGTGTGAAGATACAAGTGGGAGCTCTTAACCAACTGATATACTCACTCTTCAAGTCTTTTGTTGTTTAGCACTCCTTTTCCATCCTGGTCTTTGAGGATTAACTGTGTTGTCTTTATTATCTTCATCTTTTTTTGCCTTGCCTTCTCCCTCTCCCTGTAAAATAGTACTCATGCTTCATGCTTTACAATATTTTTCTCATCTATTTGGTTTTGAATTTGTCCTTATAACTTGCCAAGTTCCAGAGATATTATCTTTGCTCCACCTTAATCCATTTTTTATCCTTTTTTTTTCAAGCAATGGCAGTGACACTTATGCTAACAACCCAGATGGACACAGTGGAAAATCATTTCACTGGCCAAAATTACGCATGTTGATAGTCTGACATCAGATTCCTAAGTGGTGTGTGGCATGTAACATTCAGAGATATGACGAGAAGTCTCTGTTTTCTGCAAGGAACTAAGTTGTGGTTTTGTGGGGTTTTTTCCCCCTATCCTCTGACACCACTCCTGGGTGGCCAACCCAAAGGAGTTAGTAGTTGATTATAAAACCTGTAGGCATGATTATAAAACCTGTATGTTGATTATAAAACCTGTTCCTATGCATACCTGCATGTATGCATAGGAAAATAAACTAAAACCTAACTTTTTTATCCACAGTTCAAACATAGCATGAATATGTGGAAATACTCATCAATAAATGGAAACATAGCATATGAAGATATTGTTACTCATTTCTGTATAGTAGAACTTTCCTGTACTCCTACCAGTACACACACCTGCTTTACGAGAACTACMTCTTTGCAGCTCTGAGGTGAGCTATGCCCTGGTGGCTCCACACCAGCAAATGGCCCCTCTCATTGCCACTCTGCGCAGTGCTTGTGCACAGCTGCAAAGCTGTTTTCTTATTCTTTCTTTTACAGTCAAGTAAGCTCTGCAGCGACAAGAAAGAGGGCAATTTTGGTTAAAAGCACATCTAGCTCCACAGAAAATCTGGCAAACAGGGAGAAAGGAAATTATACAATCAAGAGCAGTCAGAAAATTATTTTGATGGGTGACTACCATCAGATTGCAATGTTTCTACATGGATCCACAGAGCTTGGTATGAGCCCAGCTGCAATTTGACATTTTTATAAAATCATCAGTCTGCATAAAAGAGCAGCTTACGAATGACATGATTTTTTGTGGTATGCTGAGGAAGAAGGAGGAATGAAGAGACCAGGTATTTTCAGTCACTGAATACAATGTGTCTCCAGCTCAGCCAGAGCTCTCAGCTGAAATTATGCCATTTTTTCTTTAAAGCCAGCATGTCAGAATATACTACTGACTCTGATTTCCAAATCTCAGATTCATTAGTATATAAATCACTAACCTTGAACAAGGTAACTCTTTAAGCATAGAAAACTCATCCATGAGGTAAAATGGGTTAAATAAAATCTCTCTCTGCCCACTGTGTTCAAGTAGGGCTGGTACTTCCCTTCTGGCATGGTATCTGCCCACAAGTTTTCAATTAGACGCTGAGCTGCAACAAATCCTGCATCAGTCTCTTTTGATCTTAAGTGAAGTCACCTTCTTCCTGTCATGTCTGCAACAGGGATACAGATCTGCTTTCTGACATGCCTTGATCCTTTAAGGATTCTAAATGTCATTGCAGCTACAGATTCTTGCTGCTCCTATCACCCCATCCTTCCTGCTCCTACATCCACCACTCTAAGTAATTTTCTGGGAAAATGAAATTCTCCTCTCCCTCTGGAGTGCCTAGTTAACTCAGGGTGCAACTGCTAGGGTAAGACACATAGGCAATACCATGTGCTAAACTATGGCAAACAACATGAAGTCCTCTCTCACATGTTCAAATAATTAGCCTTAATATAAATATTAATTGTGCATATGTGAGATTTCATATTACGCATTTAAGGAGAGGATACCACAACTTCAAAATTACTTTATAAAATTGTTGACTATGGAAAAAAATGGTTGTATTACAGTTAGAAAGCATCTCAGTATACAATCCAGCCCACATTAATAGTTTGTGAAACTGTAAAGAGAGAAATCATAAGTGAAATGAATTTTGCATACATTTGACATTAGTAGGACTGAAACTGGATTACTACCATCACTTCTTTCTGATACTCCCTTTTAAAAAAAGTTTAAAGTTTATGAAGCTCATAAATCACCAGCCATGTGTATAATTGAGAAGCTGGTGGATGTCATTCCACCATGACACTCAGGGTGGGTTCAATCATCATGAGGGGTGCCTGAAATTCAGATGTCAATATGCAGCTATCCCCCTAACAACCCTTTCCACCAGTTGCCATTTAGGGTCTGTAAATGTAGGTGCCCACAGCCATTTTGAGATTCCCCAAACTGCATGTGTCTCAGCAGAGGCAGCTGACCTTAACCTAGGTGTCCAGGATCCCTTCATTTTGATGGAGAAGGCCACAATAAAAGCAAGCAGACAAAACCTAAACATAGGCAAATCAAAGTGACAAATGATACAGACTTTTTTTGGGGACTGTGATTAACCATTAAGCAACAAGTGTAAATCAAAAGACCAAAGCTTGCATCAGATATTCTGTATTTGGTGACTTCAAATCAAGACTGGATTTTACCAAACAGCAGCTTTGGAATAATTTTACGTGGCTGCAGTCAAATGTAGCTTTGGTATTGAAGAGGCATTTGTTGGAGAGGTATCATTTTTACAAAAAGAGAAAAACAAGAGAGGCAAGTTAGGTGCGGAGAGAAAAACATCTTTCTCATTTCTAATTGTGTGTCTTTCTCTATGTTAGAGTCCAAGCTCCTCAACTTAGTAAAGTATTTAACCCTCACATGGGGGATACAGGGAAATTGATCAAATAGCTTTTGCTGTAAGAGAACTATATGATGTCAATATGGACAAGGAAGCCAATTCTAATCTTTGAACTTAGTTTTATTTTATTTTTTCTCTCCTTAGTTTGTTTTGTCTATTTCTCACTTACATTCCATTATATTAACTTTGATGCTGCTTTTTATGATTCCTGGATAAGCTTTAGTCACTGGCAAAAGTGCTCAAAACTTTTGCATTTTCTGGGTGCTCTTCACTTGTTATGATCTTTTCTTCTCCCTTTTTCAAAAATTCTTGGTTTATTCACAGATGTGGAAAAGGATGGAAAGGAAACCGTTGCCACATAAGTGCTAAGCCTCTTCAGCCTCCAACTTCAAGTCTCCTACAAAATGGTAAGTCTGCAAAAAGAAAGAAATATCTCTCAATTTATTCTTTGAGTGTTTCCTTTTACTTATTCCTGTCTTTGATTGCTCTGATTTTGCAGATATTTGGATTGGGTTGGGTATCGGTTTCTTACTGATTAAAATTACAGCTGCTGCCTTGTATTTCCTTTTGAAGAAGAAAGTGCCAGAAACGTAAGTGAAATTTTCTTTCGCGTATAGCAGACACAAATGTGGCACAAAGCAATGGCCAACCGCCCAGTCTCATTGGTTTCAACTTTTAAATCTCCCCACAATCTGTCTTCATATGCAACATTAAGCAGAAAATGTAGCTTTGCAACAAAAGCTGATCTTAGTGGACCCCAGTCTGGAAACAATGAGCAATGGCTTGACTGCTCAGAATGTTTTTATTGTAGCATTGTATGAGTATTCTTAAATTATAAAATTCAGAGTTCAGAGGTTTTTTAGGATATGCCTTCGACTAACAATTCACTATTTCACAGATATATTTACAAGGCCTTCCTGTCATCTTTCTGATAATCTCTGCTTTTTCTCTCCTCCTTAATTTAATATTTTTTCTGTTTATTTTCCTATAACTTCTGTATTGCTTCTCTGCCCATCTCTTAACTTTTTCTGCTAGATCCTTCTCTGTCAACAAGCACCTACCACTGTCCCTTCCTCCCTTTCAGCAATTCCTGTTGAGCATTGCCTTGTCCATTTTTGTGTTGTTAGATTTTCCTCACCCTTCATTTTCTTCTCCAGAATTCATCTTCAAAGCTGTCTCTTTTCATTTAAACTTGTTCTCTGCTATAGACTGTTCTTTCTTTGGGGATGTTGTTATCTCCCAATCTATCTACTAAACCATGCAGACTCCTGTCCTAACATTATTGCTGCTGACATGTCTCCTATCACT
Organism: Amblyornis subalaris; assembly: GCA_018881555.1. Classification (NCBI taxonomy): domain Eukaryota; kingdom Metazoa; phylum Chordata; class Aves; order Passeriformes; family Ptilonorhynchidae; genus Amblyornis; species Amblyornis subalaris. The sequence goes on along the minus strand of JACAXG010000047.1, from coordinate 3,182,207 downwards.
GCATGCTCCCCTGACAGGTACAGCTGTCTATGGACACAGAAGCAAAATGTTGAAGCAGGAACCTTTATTGGTTGTTCTACTGTTAATTGAGTGCATAGCTTCACCTGCTTTCCTTACATCTCCTTTCTCCTCTTTAAAGCAGGAATAACATCTCCTTATCAGATTTCAAGGGGCTTTGAGACTTAATTCATTCACATTAATACAACCTGCTAAGCCACACATATGGAAAAGCACCCCAGAAGTGCAAAATTACTTGTATTGTAAAAGCTGCTGGATTTTAATTTTTTTTTGTAATTTCAATAATTATCTTTGAAAAAAAGTTTAATTTCTCAAAATATGTTTGATGGTGTTTTAATTAAAAAACTATTGTTGTTTCTTACGCTACTTCTTCTGTGCTCTCAATCTCCCTTCTGCCTTTTTCTTTCGTAAATGTCTATTTAAAGGTTACTGCATTGCCATTCACATTTCTTTTACCCATATGTCTGTATTCAAGGTCTATTTTTTCTTTTCTTGTAATTATAAAAAAATAAAAATAAAGCAGACCTTTTTGTACCCTGTTCCAATATGATGCCAAGCACTTGAGTGTCCTATTAGGCATGTATTAAAACAAGGATGAATGAGAATCTTCTTACGATGGCACTAAGAATATACCACAGCCCTGATATGCAGAGAATCAGAGCTGTAAAAGACAGGGTTAGACAAGCTTACGCAACAAAGCTCATTCTGGTCCTGATTGTTTTCACTGGATCTGCCAAAGAGGTAAGTTATGATAATGGAAATTTTTGTGATTACAAAGTTTGTCTATTAGGAACTGAGACTGTCAAATCATTTTGCCCACAGTAAAGAATAAAAATTTTTACTTTCACTGTTTTTAAGCACATTTGACTTAACATGTAAGTTAAAATGCATTTTATAGTCATCTTGCTAAGAAATAATCTAGCTAATAAATGGCAATTTGTTTGAAATTGTGAAATTGTGAAAACAATGAAATCTGAAATTTTGAATTTGAGAAGATAAGCTCATCCAGGCAGTTTGTCTCTTCATCTTCAACTACCTAGTGCCTGCCATGATTTGGAAACACAGTAGTAAATTAAGGCAAGTCATTCCTGAACTGCTTAAGCAGTAATCAGAAGTGACTAGTCAAAATGCAGCCAATGTTATTGTACTGAAGCTTGGATCTTTAGGATAAGGCTTTATAATAAGAAGTGACTTGTGTTTGCATAAGTCTGTAAAATGTACAATGTGACAGCACCACACAGAGGCGTGAGATTTTACTCCTGATGTTTTTAAGAGGTTTGATGAACGAGAGGAATTTACTGGCACATAAATGATGCTTTCCTACAGTTAATCTTCACTTCTGTCTGCTTTTAGCTCTCCTGAGCCATATGGTCTTCTGAAAGTCATTAGGCACTAGAGTCCACTCTAGGGAAGCTTTCACATATTTGAGGCCATATTTATTGCCTTTTCATAAATTCTTTTGCTAGCTATTTTTAAGTAATTTCTATTAGTCTCCTTGCTTTACTGGTATAGAACCACACATGCAGGCATTGGCAGATGGGTCTCCAGAAGCACATTAGTGGTTGTAGGTGCTAGCTCCCAGGACATCTTAAAATGGTGTGCAGGTCCCTCTATGTCTCAATGGAAATAGCTCAGGAATGTGCAGAAAAGCTGTAGAAGTTTCAGAGTCCAATAGAACTTTTTTTTTTTTTCAACAGGAAACCATGTAGCAGGCAAGTAGGAGTAGGCTGTGGACCTTTCAGGCAATTGCTGACTAAAAAGTTGTCACTAGCAGTGGTGAGAACCTAAGAGTTATATTTGTCCCTCTTCCCTCCTGGAAACACTAATAGTGCCTTAACCCTTCCTTTCAACTCAGAAAGGATGGCCAGCTTCCCCTTTGCTCTCTCCTCCTCCTCCGTTTGCAGAATTTAATTTGTGATCTGTAGGCTTTAAACACTCCAGTGACTGAGTGGGAGTTACTGGAAGTCATCATATAAGTTTATTTGCTAATGGACAAAAGCAGCTGGCTACATGGCTTGGCAGCAGTGTACTTCACTACCGTGACAGCATTCAGGTATGCAAGATGCTTCCCGGTCCCCAGCTGGGTATATGTGAAAGTTTTGTATGGAAACCCCAAATCAGGAAAGCTTGTAAGTTTCTTGTTTTCCTGTTTGCACTCTAGAGATGATGTTTCCTAATCCAGAGGGAAGGCTGCCAGTTTCTTCACTCCAGTGACATCTGTCCTTATTGACTAAATAGAAGCAAAGCTTCATTTTAGCTTCCATTTTGTTGCAGCTGCCTTCTAATGCTCCATTGTAATTTAAAAAGTGAGAATATGAAAAGTCAGAGACTTTCTGCCCAGTCAAGCTATGCCTTTTTGCTGTTTCCTCCGAAGCAGTCAACATGCCTGCATCCTTTCAGTTTGTTTCTTTCCTGTTCTTGATCTGTGACATCAGCTGCAAGGCTAATGTACCACAGCTATTATCAGTTCTGTCAATCTTAATGAACACAGTACACTAAATTTTCCAAGGCATATCAATAATGTATCTTGCCACACAGGCAACAGAGTGAAAAACTGAGGTGTTCTGAGAAAGTATTTTAAAATTATAGAAAATTATGGGAAGAAAGGACCCACAGAGGCCATTTTTCATCCTGCCACATCACAGACTCAATTGTATCACTCCTGAGTTTGCATTTAAAAACTTCTAGCAACATGAATTTGATGGCATCCTCAGGCTATCTTGGTACCTTGAGTAGAAAGAAATTTACTGTTAGAAAGTTATTTTCTAACTGCTGATATGTCTGTTTATAATTTAAGTTCATTCCTATTCACCATGGACAATAGCAGATCATTCCCTTTCTCCTTGCAGAAAGCTTTTTCTGTTCTTGAAGGCAGTTGTCATGCCTCCTTACAGGCTGCTTTCTTCAGGCTAAACAAGCTCAGTGCTTTTTGCCTTCCTCCATAGTTAAGGTTTACTTATAATTATGATGATTCCCAGTTTCTCTTGCCAGACTTTCTGCAACCAGACCATACCCTTCTGGAGGTCTGTGTGGAGGAACGGGTGGTGTATTCCAGGGTAGGCTCTCCAAGAGGATCTGAAGGGCTGCCAGAGGTCATTGCTGGCTATGCCTCTGTTCCTGTATCCCAAAGTGATAAACAGAATGACAGTATAATGACATTTATTGAATAGTTTTCAGCTGGTGAACTGGAACAGAGACAGATACTGTTCATGTATAATGGGAGAAAAATGCGCAGTTTTATGCGAAAAAATAAATCAAAATTTGGAAGCATTAGCCATAACTGTTGTTTGGGAATTGTTGTATTAGTCTAATGCTGCTATCCAAATTCATTCTTTCTTCTGTGGAATATTTCTATTCTGAAGGATGAGTACTATAGTCAGAAGTCTTCAGTTTTTCTGAAATGTACACTCATGACCACCACACATAGGAACGATTGCATGGAAACAAGAGTGAACATACTGAAACAGAGCCAATCTCTGTAGTCTGCAGCCGTCAAGATCACTAAGATGAAAGACGCAAAGGGACTAATTTTAAAAAAAAGTTAAATTGCCTAAAGTGACTCAAAAAGTACAAAGTACAGACTTAGGAAACCCAGACAGCACATTAACAGTTGAAGCAAACAGCCAAGTGACTTGCACATTTTTCTAGATGCAGCTTTTGTAAAGTCTTCTCTCCTTGCATCATGCCTCCTATTTCTTCCATGGGATGTGCAAAATATAGCCCACTTCTGCAAAGCTAAATTTAGTTGAAAAGATTTTAAATATGCTTTGGAAATTGAGATCTTGAGTTTTAGTTTCTGTTTAGAACTGAAGCTTTGGAACATCTGTAAAAATTATTTTAAGGGATTATTTTAATTAGTAGCTTAATTGTAATTAAATCTTGGGTCCACCAGGATTTTGTCATTATTGTTATGGACCAGATGATAAGCATTCCTCCAGCACTGTATTTCCTGCAAATTTGTGTCCTGCATAAAAGATTTGATTTTTCTTTGAAAGGTACATTGAAAAGTACAAAATTATGAGCTCTTGCATTCAAACAAATGAAATCTAGATACTTTAATTTTCCATTTAGAAGAATGATGTTACTCAGCACTCCGTTTATACGCTTGTGGGCGTATTTTGGGGAGCATACAACTTCCTCCTGTCTTTGTGAAGTTGTAGTGGAGAAACCTAAGACAAGGCAGTAGTTTTTGCTACTAAAGAATGCAGATGAGCTTAGCAAAACTATGACCCATGTTACCTCAACCCAAGATGATTAATCCTCTCCTTTCCTATTGTGGTATTTCTGGTTATGTTAGAAAAACCCGTTCTCTCTAAACTACCCTACCCACATATTTGAGTCCTTTTTTTTTTTTTTTCCACTTAAATTGCAGTTACCACCTCATCCAATTGATGGATTACAGCACTTGTGTAAACATGTGATTAAATTTTCACTTGCATATTCTTTAAGGTCTTTTAAGTAATTTGAAAATATCTCAGAAATTTTAAGGATAATTACTGATATAGCTTATAAAGAATTGTTTGCTACATTCACAATCGGAGTAACCGTATATATGGTTGTATAAACGTATTCATATTTATGCATCTATATGTATATATATGTTGCGTAAGTTACATGTAAGGTAATATATTCAAGGTGACCTTTGAAGTCCTGCTCTGGCAAAAATGTTCCTAAGAACAGGAGAGAACTTAAGCAAGCTCATTTTCCACCTAAGTTTGGGGTGCATAAATTCAAGCAGGGCCCATATTTTGGGCCACGAAATTCCCAGAATCCCCAAGATTAGGTGACCAATACATATCCTCTTTCATTATTCAGATTTAAAGTGGAGGGACACCTGAAATCTGCTGGACAACCTGAACAGGATTCAATTTTAGTGCTTGAGAAAACCTCACACACATAGACAGGACCAATTTCAGCACTAAGCACAGCAACCACAAACACCTTGCTGAAGAACTCAGCCAGCACTCTTTTTGGTGCCCACAGTTTGGCACAGTATCCTTCTGGTTATTTACCCTCCTTGCAGAGAAAGCTGGAGATCTGTGTTCAGCACCCTCCTGCCTTCAGGGCAGACCTAAGTACTCAGCAGGTTCTTGCCCAAATAAGCTGTATATAGGTCTTGCACAAATTGCTCCAGTTTACTGGGGAGTGGAGATGAAAGAGAATCCAGTCCCCATCCTTACCATTTGCTATTGGCACAGTAAAGGTGGTTCACGCTGAGAATTGAGTGACTTGGTTGCCTCTTGGAGTGTCTCCACTGACTGTAAGCAGAACTGATTTGCTTAATTCTGTATCATGCTTTTAGGCCATACAGTTGGTCTGTGATGTCTCCACGAGACACCAAAATTAAGGAATGCAAATCTGGCCCTTTAGTCACTAGTTTAGAAGTAGAGCCAAACTCCTCGAAAACTTCTCATCTGAGTTTGCTTCTGGCCTCAGGTTTTGTGAGCCATGCTTTCATTTTAGAGTAAAAAATAAATTTTGTATACATTTTCTGGACTTTATTCAGGAGGACTGGGATGTAAATATACACTTAGTAGGCATATAAATAATCAGAATATCATGATTTATTACAGTTAAGATCAAATGAAAAAATCAACAGCTTCAAATATTCAGCTCTCCACATTGTTGTGTCAGGTAATCAAAATAAATTATGAGACTGGCATTAGAAGCAATTACTTTCTGACAGTCTTGTTGTGAAAAATTTAATGGAGACGTGTCTGGTTTAGTCTAAAACCCAAACTTAGTTTCTTGTAGTGATTTAACTCATAAGGTCATATATTTCTGTAGCTTACTTGTGTCTTCCTCCTAAGCAGCCATTCTGGTTTTAGTTTTGCAGAAGAAATCATGCAGTGTGTCTCTTCTGCAATTGTCACTGAGGAACAGCTTCCCTTCCTAACACCACCATGGGCTGTGCTCCTGTGGCTACTCTTGTCCACTCAGTCCTGCCTACCACAGTAATAGAGCCTGTCTATCAGCTTCTAGGGAGACACTGCTTCAACCATCTGTAGGAGCAGCTTTGGAATAGAAACAATTTTTAATACAAGAAAATTTATTTCTCCATCATCAAGTTTGATGGGAAGCTTTAGGGAAATTTTTGTTGTAGAATACTGTACATACACAGCTTTCTATCCTCTTAATTCATAAAAACTGTGGAAAAAAACCAACAAAAACTAAATGCATCTCTTCAAAAGCAAAGATTAGTTTCTGCTTCCCTCTGCAGTAATTTTAACTAATACATCTGTTGCTTTTTATATGGTATTGGAAAAGTTTTGATGATTCTGGGCCTCTCACTACAAGAAAGACATTGAGGTGCTGGAAAGAGCCCAGAGCAATAAAGCTGGTGAAGGCTCTAGAGACTAGGTCCTATGAGGAGCAGCTGAGCAAGCTGGAGGTGTTTAGCCTGGAGAAAAGGAGGGTCAGGAGAGACCTTATCGCTCTCTACAACTGCCTGAGGTAGGAGGTTGTAGCTAGAAGGGGGTCAGTCTCTTTTCCCAGGCAACAAGTGACAGGACGAGAGGACATGGCCTCAAGCTGTGCCAGGGGACTTCAGGTTGGACATCAGGAAGAATTTCTTCACGGAAAGGGCTGTTAAGCATTGGAACAGACTGCTCATAGAGGTGGAGTCACCACATCAGGAGGTGGAAGGGACTGGATATGGTACTTAGTGCCATAGTCAAGCTGACAAGGTTGTGATTGGTCAAAGCTTGGACTTGGTGATCTTAGAGATCTTTTCCAGCCTAAATGATTCTGTGATTCTGTGATTTCAAGCATTGTGAAATATTAGCAACAAGTCATCTATATGGGAAAAAAATTTAGATGTAGCCTGAATGTTCCACTCCCATTCTGCTTTTCCAAAATTAATGTGATTAACTGCACAGGTCATAAGTGCTTCCAAAAAAATGGAACATGTGAAGACATTCATCAGGAAAACATACCTTTATATCTCTAAATGAGGCAATGGACATGAGACCCATAATTAGCAAAATTTGTCCTGTTCATCTATTATAAATTAAGACATTGTGTTCACTCATGAAAATTTTGCATTTCAATACCTCAAGAGATTATTTATTCCTGGCTTTGTAGCAAAAGGTATGGGTAACTTCTATAGCTTTAAAACTAAAACTGATGATTTTGAGCCAAAAGGTAAGTTCTTTTCTAATTAATTGCAAAAGTAGAGTTCTTATAACAATTAAGTAACTAACGTGTTCTTGATCTTGGAGCCTAAGACCACATTAATCACYGAATTGCCAGTGTGACAGCAAAACACAGAAAGGACATGAACTCATCACATGCAAACAAATTGTAGCAATGCAACCTTTAGGTAATATCATGTTTTATTTAATGTGTAGCACTGTATCTGCATTTTATAAATACTAAATAGTTCTGTGCACATCCAAAAGCATATATATATTTTTAGGAGCAACAAATGAAAAATTATTATTTTAACCTAGACATTGTTTATACAAAATATTGGTTTAATTTCTTTAATTTCTGTAGAACTCAGTTGTAAATATATTTAGCCACCTATTTTTTTGGACTCAAGTATTTTCAGCTTTAAACTCTTTGGTGCTTTGACAACCTGTGTGATATGGTGGGTATTTTCCCCTTTTTTTGCTTGACTTTTCAAGGAAAGTGCAGGAAACTGCTATTTCTTCATTTGCCAACCCATTGTACAAAGACCTGAGTTCATCTGGGAAAGTAAAGGTAAGTAGTAATGGCTGCTCCTACACATTCAGAAAAATGTGACATTGTAGTCTGCAAATAGTTTTCCATTAAAACAGTGTAATCTCTCGCTGAATGCTATTTAATAAAAGAAGTGAGAATTAAAAATTGATGCAGCACTTAGATCAGTTCCAGTGCATTTTCAAAACATAGGAAGATTTGAAATTAGCTTAGTTTTGACAACATCCCAATGTTTATAACTATTATGATGGTGAGCTGCTGATTCAGGGGGAAAAAAAAGGAATCTTGGATGAACTATTTAGCCACACATGGATAAGAAAAAGCTCACTAGGACTTGTCTCCTTTTGTATCTGGAAAAAAAAAACCCAAATAAAAAACTCCTCAAAAATATCCAACAAAGCAAACACCCAACAACAGAAACACACCAACACTAAAACCAAAAAATACATGATTCAGCATCCAAGCTGCCTTTGCAAATTCACTTAACTTTAATAAAACCGTCTATAATCCTTCCCAGTACCTTAAATGTACATCACAATTGCCATCACTGTAAAATTCACCTTGACACTAAACAAATGATTGGTCACAGATTTCCCTAATGCCATTTGCTGATCAGAATTAAGGGACTGCCAGAGTAACAAAGAAATTTTCGAATAAAATATATATCTAAAAGTGAACATATTGCAGCAAAAGATTTCAAGGCAAGATTTAATTATCAAATTACAATGATATCCAAACTTCATGTTTTACATTTAACAAGAAAAATTGACTTAAGATTATGACTTAAGAAATATTAAGATTTTAAGAATGTTTCTTAAGAAAGATTGACTTAAAATGCAGGTATCTCTGATACTTTGTTTATAATTAAAAAATAATATAGACAAAGCACCTTGGAGTAAAAAGAAGAAAAAAAAATATTTAAAATATCCTTCCTGCCCTCATTTTGATACTACCCTTATTAGCATTGAAAGATCTAGGCAAAGCTTGGTTTGAAATAGAAAATAAAACCTCCTTGTCCTTTGCACAGTCAATAATATAAGATTCCACTGCAGCTTTGAATAGGATTAACTATGACATGCCATTTACTTTCTATAAAAGGGTCCTTACACCTGATTTTAGAGATGTTAGATCAAATGAATTCACTTACAGGTTAGAGTTTGCGAGAGCTCCAAGTTGGAAACATTCCCATCACAATCATGTCCAATTTATCAGGACATTTTTATTTTAGTTAAAATAGATTCCTGACAGGCTTCATTTAATAGCAAGTGGAAAAACAGAAGCACAGAGTCAGGAGAGACATTTTCATGGAAGACAGCCCCAGGCATAGTGATTGAAGTCCAGCCATGTACCAGAATTTCCTCTATTTTCTTTAAGACTGGGAAAATACGTATTTACACTAATTCTTCCTTTTAAAAGAAAACAGGAATTATGAGTTTTCTCTGAGTCTGATGAGACTTAAATCTGAATGGTATCATCAATCAAGAGATATGAAAAAATGTGAGCAAAAGCTCTCATCTCCAGCTGAATACTCACAAGTTATGCACTTGTGGGAGTCTCTGACTCTCATAAAGAACAATTCTCCTGGACCTTTCTGAACACCAAAGCCGTGTGGGCTTAGCATAGCCACACTCTTGCTTCTTAATTTTGTATCCATAGAGTGTGTTACTCAGGCAGCCACATAGAAGAATGTATTATTTGCAGCTCACTAAAAATATTCTGAAGCAGTTTTTTTTCTTTTTATAGTCTCCTGAGTATGCCACCTCACCCGATGTTCAAATCAGTGTTTCTCCATGGCATGAGGTATGTAATAACACATTTCTAGGATAGGTGTTGGGCTACTAAATGAAATTCATTTGCAGAGGAAAGGGAAAAATGTTACTTCAAGTCAATGATGTATTGCTACTCATAATGTTAGCACCTCTGGAAATCTGAGAAAGATGACCAGGGCTGAGTTGGTTGGCAAGGATCTCATAACGACAATTTTATTAATGTTGATTATCATTGGTACTTGTTACACCATACACTAATTCAACACATTTCAGTCTAGGCAGGTGCTGAAGAAAATGTTTAGAACTACTGAAATCCTTACCTGAAGAGTTCATATTACATCTTTTCTCATACAGTTCTCACTCAAGAAAATTAGAACCAGTCAATTAAATTACAGTACCATGTACCAAAACTAGTGACACTATTGTACACAGATTGTCCTAAAATAATACTAAATATATATATGAGCGAGGGCTCTGGAAACAAGGAAAAAAAAAGTGGAAACAGATGCAGAAGTAGGTTAAATGATTTGGTCAGGTATATGTGGCAGGTAGTTGTTTCAGTGGAGCTAAGCTAATTTTTGTCAGCTGAAAGTCTGGTCTAAAAATGTTTAGAGATTTTAGTTTTCTTTGAACTTAACATCATATGTTACTTCTCTAATGAATCTACAGCCATGCATATGTACATTTTAACAAACTAATTGAATGACTTGGGTCTTAAATGTCATTCTATCTTTTTTCTTTTAGTATCCATTTAATGAAGATGTGAATGCTACTTCTTTTCCAAATCCTCTCTATGGTGTAGCAGCAGAAGACATGGAGAAATTATGTAGTTCCTTGAAAACACAAACATAAAACAGAATCAATTGTAACTCTGATTGTAACTCTTTGCCTGAAGATTTGTTCTAAAATCTGAAAGTGTGACATGATACTGTAGTATTTGCGATATGAATGAATAACTCTTTTATTAAAATAATTACGTTCAGAAAGTAAATTTATATTAAAGATGGAATACATACATAAATAAACCAAAACTGTATATAGTCTTCTGTCATTCCTATTAGTGTAGAATGAGATTGGTAATTATAACTATGAACTCATTTTACATTTGTAYAATTCAAATTCCAGTATGTTAATAAAATGGTTAATCAAATTCAGATTCTTAAGGTTTGGGAATCATAATTGTATGTCCACTGTTTGAGAAATGATGACAAATATTTCTGTAATTTTGCATTAGAAAGAGATTTTAACAGACCCTTTTAGTGTTCTGAGAGGCAGAAGAAAAGAAAAGTCTTTGTATAATTAGAAACATATTGAACTAAATCAACAGTGGTCATGAATCATGGATTTGAATATCAGCTCAGCATATGATTCATCTGTGTGACATACCAGTATATACACTTATTTTTAAAAAATATGTTTATTATTAATCTTGATAGTTACATCTGACCAAATTTCCCTCTGGTAAGCTCTACAGTCCTACAGTGCTGACCACAGTGCTACTGATAAATTTAGCTTAGTGGTTGACAGAGGGTGGAAACGAGCATGTTCAGGAAACCATATTTCTGCTGAATAGGTTGGCCTCCCACACAGCTGAAACTCACGTCAGCCCATGCCTCCATGAGAAAGATATCAGGAAGGAATTCTGGAGTGCCTCGTGATTTTGATTGTCATCTTCTGTGGTACCAGGCATAGCTTGTAACAGCGTTTACACTTTAAATAACTTGACAAAATGTCATCTTCCGTAATACCCACTTGCATTACATGATCATCATTTTTAGCTTGAAGGCTTAAGTGTTCCTGCTGTGCTTGTGTTTTCTCCCCTTACTGTATTTCTACAGCCTGCTTAATTTTAAACCCATTGGCAAGTTTTAAAGTTAGCAAACTCCTACAAATTTCATAAAAACAGACATCTGCACTGTACATGGTATCTCTATTAATACCTTCATTCAGGGGAAGCTGAATTGCTTGACATTTATCAGACTTTTGAGACTCCAGACAGAAAACCACATTGATGCCTGGCTTCATTCCATCATGCACAGGGCTTCTTGGCTTGGGTTTGGGTCTGGATTTGGTGGTGTTTTGTTTTTCTTTCACTTTTTCTTCATAGCATAACTGTCGCCTATATCTTTCAGTATATCTATACATCTTTCTATATAGCTATATATCTTTCTACCTATAGGTAGACAGGGCCACAGAACTGTTTTTTGACTTAGCTTTTTTTTTGTCTGACTGGCATGTTGTTTCATGGGTAGCAGAAGTAAGAAGGCGTGATGTTCGACCATCATTCTCCCCATACCTTTCCAGCAAAATGCTCATAAGTGCCTCTCTGCTGCATCCATACACACACCTGCCTCAATGCCACTTAGTTGAAAGTTAGCAAATGTTATTCATTAAGGTTTTAAATAATGAACTGTGACAAGAGGATCACACATGCTGTTTCTGAAACAAGATTAGTACCACTGAAACCCAGGATTTTCTTATTATACTATCACCTGTTAGGTTGAGACATAGAGAATACGTTGGATCCACCAAAGTGCCAAGTGCCTCCAGCTCCTGAACTCTGGTGTTTTGATAAATCTGTGTGAGATGATTGATCTTCGCATTATAAACAGGGATTGAACATTCCTACATGGTCAAGCCCATGTACTCAAATTCTCGTTTATTCTGCAATAGACTAGCCCTGCTTGCAGAATTTCATTAAACACTAAAATGCTGGTTATGCTATAGGTTTTAAATCTCCATTCATTGTGTCACACTATTTATAGCTGTAAGAAATTACAATAATGAAAAGGGTAAGATTAACAATGGCAGAATTTTATCACATTCTCCCTTATGAAACAAAATATATTTATTTTACTATGTATGGTACTCATATTTTAATGTCCCAAATAAATAATGATTATAAAGAATTATTGTAAAAGTACTCAAAGAGCATTGTATTACTCATCAGCAATTATCTCCTGAGAGAACTGTGACTCTTCTGTGTTACATCTGAAACAATGCAGGCCTTTCTCCAAAATAATTTTCCATTTTTGTAATTGACAGAATGTTTATAAAGAAAGTGCTAAAATTCAGACTTTAAATCTTCCTGAACTTTAATAATTTTTTACTCTTCTTATTTCACAAAGAATAACAGATTTAATTATATTCACTCTGTGGTTATTGTCTCAGCTGACTAACAGTCCCAGACTGAAATGTTTAAGACAAAAATTTTACTTTTTATTTAATTTTCTGAAACTTTTCAACACTTTGGACCAAATTCATGGAATTCACATGTTCAGTCACCCTTTCCACAATTTCAATTTCAAAATCTAAAGAAATTAGCAAATACACAGGATATAAATATACCGAAAAAAATATTGTTAAAACTTTCTACATAGGTTTCTTACTTCTCCCAATTAATAATAGCCCCTGACTAAATACACCCTGTAAGCTTATGTTGCTCTTGTCATAAACTTTAAGTAATAAAAATGAATTGTTTCCAAGTGGCCTGTTTTCTGGGAATGAATTAGAAGATGGATACTCTCTACAGACGATGAATACTGTACTTAGTCTAATTTAAACATGTTTGTACATTAATGATCCAACAGCAGAAATAAATTACAAGACCAAACTTTTAACAAAACCTAATACCACCTTCAGTGTGGTCAATATGCTCTTCCCAGAGTCGTTTTGCTCCTGAAGTCTCACAATAAAGAATACAGGTAACCAAGTCTCTTGGATTTGGCTAATTCCTGTTTTAATCCAAGACGTATTTATGGTACATATCAACAACCATGTCTCACATACAGATGGCCAGGTTGTGTCCTAGAAAAGGTCACTGTATTTGCAGCTTGGCCGCATACTTGCCGCGACATCTGCCACTACTTATCGCTGTTGTATCGGGGTCAGAGCCAAATCACGACATAAGCACGATCCAAGAGTCTGGGAAAAGTGGATTTATTTATTAATATAAAGAGCTGTTTTATACCTTAATATGCTTGAATGTCATAAGGTCATTGGTCCTTTGGCCATCCACCTCTCAGGGTGATTGGCTAGGGTGCTACAACGCCTTATTCCAAATATTTGTACATTCAGTATAATAACAAGTTCACAAGTGCACGATAAGAAGTCACTTTAGAGAAACATCTTCGCTGTTTTTCATAGCTTCTGTGGGAAAGGACAGCTTCTCACAGAATGCAAAATGCTAGAGAATTTCTCTGCTGAAAGCTTTTCAGCATCCACAACTACTACTTTGCAATTTTGGAAGAGGTGTTGAAGGGGAGCAGGATCTTATCTTCTGTTTACAAAACCTGAAGTACAGCATGTGGCTGTGCACCTTTGTCCTTGCCCATCCTGAGCCTTGTTCTGAGCTCGCCTTTGGGCTCGGTGGTTGCATTGTTGCAGCTGTACCTGTGTTTCACACTGTTGTCCCATGTCTCCAGGTTTTCCTGCATCTGCTGGTCAGTACAACAGATATGCCCACCAATGTAGTCAAGGTGTTTGCTGACGGTGACTTTCTCTCATCCTTCCTCTGTTTCACCAGAAGCAGCCTGATGAAAATGAAGATGATAAAATTGATCCACCACGTGCTCTAATTTTGAAGTTATTCTGGGTTTTATCTAGAGCATGGATTAGATGGCATCCTTTTTGACCTAAATGTTCCTGTAGTCCTATGATTCCATGGTGTTGGTGGCACTCTGTTCCTCCTTGACATCATTGTCCTCATTAAGTTCTGTCTCCAGCCTGTGCCAAGTATATGTCTGCTGAGATCATTCTGAAGCCAAAGGCATCCTCAACTACCCCTTATGATTCCTTCGTTATTTGCTCAGCTGTGGCTGAGGCCTCAGGCATGGCTTTTGGCTTTTTCATTACCTGTTTCTGTATCTCACACAGCTGGGGATAGGCTCTTGGGTTACTAAGAGCTTTGATCTGATCCGCTGCATCTTAATCAGACATGCTGCCATATATAAACACTGGAGCCACCTAAAAAATGTCCAATTTTTGTAGCCATCAAGTTATCAGGGGTTAAATTAATCTTGTCCTCAGGTAGATGCCTAACCCTGAAAGCAGTAAATTGAATTCTAGAAGCTCCTAATTCTTTCTGTTGACTGAGTCTAGACATTTTGTCTGAAATGGAGATGTCCAGATTTGATAATACGAATCCCATTCATACTGTTTCAATTAACTCCAAATTTCATTAATGTATGTACATAATAGAAAGATTCTTACTGGATAATCTTTCTGACAAGTGTGCATGCAAATGCTGTCTAATACACAATCGTTTTCCAGACCTCTCTCTGTTTGTATAAATTACACAGAAGGAGCTTAATAAATACATATAACTTGCAGTAATGCATCTGTCAAAAACTGACATCTTCTGGTTTTCATTTTCAGTTTATGTGTGGGAGGAGAGGGAGAAGGGGTGGGAAGAATTCATATATGAGAACAAAATGGAAGTTCATAAGCACCTAAGTAGAAAAAACTATTGTGGGCTGTATTGCTCCGTGTAGATTACAGCATATGACAACTCGGCACCTGACATGGAACAGCATTCCTCCTCTGCTAGTGCTTAAAGACAGTCATTTATTCTCCAAGGTACCAGTCAGTTGCTAAGGCTTGTGAATAGGAAATTGTTCTCCACTGTGTGAGGATGAAGTACAAAGCGCAGCAAAGGAAGGAAACACAATACTAAGAACGTGCACATAAACATCAGTCCCACCTGTTCCCAGGCTGTTACTCCTTCATCGACTGTAGCTCTTATATTGTAGCCCCTTTTTATTTGCAAACAGGTGTGCAGCTGACCAGAAGGGTGGCCATAATATGTGTGTTCCTGTAGCAGCCATACACAGATCTTCAGGCAAGTTAATATTCATATCTGGATTTTAATTCACCATCTGCAGCTATAATCACTCTTAGGGACATATTTCATGCTCAAAAAAAAAAAAAAGGCTTAAAAAGAACAGGTGCATTTTTCTACAGGATATTTAGTATGTGACATGCAAGATATGATAAACTGTAGAGCGTATTAGTCTTGGTGGGCTCGCATTTTACTTTTATTACTATACTCAAGGTGCATCTTAAAGGGGGGCAGGGGAATAGATCAGAACATAACCTTAAACAGACCACGAATTTACAGCATATTAACTGTTTCATTATAAAACCACATTTTTGCCCTCATCTTAATATGGCCAAAAAGCAATATAGTGTTCAGCCTAGAAGAGGATACAAGAACATAAAGGTTGACTTGAGTGTTCAGGTGGTGAAAATGGGGTGTAGTAGATAAACTAGAGTAGCTTGTGATGTGACAATTAATTTCTTTCGGTCCTCTGGCCCTTCACGGACCACAAGCTAAAATATATCTCCTAACATTGATTCCAACTACTAGAAGGAATTTTCCATTCTGATAGTTCAATGAATTTTTAAATGTTTATCTTTTCTTTCTACCATTTCCTCATAAAAGGAGTTAATTTTTGCTTTTATAATTTATTTATGAGCAATGCCAAATTATTATGCTTTGGAGAAGAGCTGGTCAAGTTCAGGGAAATGTTTAGGCAACAAGATAAGCCAGAAAAAGTTATCAGCTGCAAGGGAGGGTGGCTATTCTACTTTTCTAATGAAAATGTGAGTCTCTGAAGCAAGTCAGCAAGGCACGCTCAACTGGGTTAAATGGTTTTAACAGGGAGAAATGAGCACAAATTATTCATGGGAATTCTTTAATCTTCTGTGTAATTATGTGATCATTCTCAGAACAAAGACTTTGGTTGCTCATAACAGGAGGAAAAAGTCAGTTCACACTCAGTACAATGATTAGCATAGAGCTGTGGAGAACAAAAAAACCCTGATAATCTAGTGCTTTAATTTTTTCTGCATATTTTGAAAGTTTGGGATGCTAAGCCTAAATAATTTAAAGGTAATTATAAGTAACTCTTTTTTTTTTGTCAGAAAAAAGCTGTTTTCATTTTGTTCTTTATCTTAGTCTTTAATTTTGAGTCCCACTTCTTCAGGCAACAATTTTTCTTTTTCTCAACCAATTTATTCAGGTCATAAAACATCATCATTCTGTGACAAGTATTTTACAATACATATGGTATGTGAATTTGTAGAGCTTTAGTCAACATTATGATGATTTTGCTATCCAAGGCTTAGAATACAATTGAGCACCAACATACAGCTACATTAGAAACTTGCTATGCCAAGAACATTAACATTAGTATTTTATTTGGTATTCACATGAACATGTTGGCCAGAAGTGGACATTAATAAGCACTACATTACAATTGGTCTCCAATGCAACCCTGTATTACAGCTACTTCAGCAGTTAAAGTATTTGATGTGATTCATGTAAAGTGTTGTCACGGAACTAATAACGATTTGCATCATTTTGTAAAAAGGGTCTGTGTTCACTGTAACAACGTGATTGTTCTTGTAATAAATTGAAGAGGTAAGTAGGACTCTCAGGGTTATATGCTGCCTTGAGCTTATATGCAAAATTGCTACCGACACAAATCAAATCAAAAGGATAAAGAAATATACTCCTAGGAGTATACTCCTAGATATATACCCCTATACCAATTTAGAATATCCAGAAGATAAAAAGGATTAAATTACTTTGCAGTTTCTGTTTAGCTGTCTTAGCTTGCAGGAGGTTTCTCTGGACACCCTCGAGAAAATGCAGTGGCCAAAGGATGCTCAGGCTGAAAGTTCTGGTAACATGTCACTTCCTTTGCATAGGTTAACCAATCAAGGCAATTTTAAAGAAGTGTTGTTTCTGCAGTTTAGCAACACATTAAATGCTAGTTTAAATTACTCTAAAATCTGCCTAATTTACTAGCTTTGTGAACTTTCTCTTGAAGATCTCTTTCTCACAGGTAAAAGATTTGAGAGGTACCATTGATACATTTGGATTTAGTCTCATTTTATKTTCTTGTTTATGTGACTTTGTGTTTAAATTTTCTACTAAGAAGTAGACACAAGAAAAATCCTATCCAGTCCAACAAACCTGTCTGCAATTATGTATGGGGTAGAATGATGAGAGGCAAGTGAGAGAATTAACATCAGTAGATATTCAACACACTAGGTATCCGGGAATAGAAATATTTTCATATTTCTATCCTGTTAATGACCCATTTCCTACTTACGATAAAAATCAAAGAGTAAACTAACATACTTCTTCTCTAAGTTCGCTGCAAATGATCCTAAGAAAATTCTTAAGACATTTAACCGAAAAAGAAAAAACATTGACCAAAACTTTTGCTTTGCAATACCAGTGGGAATTCTTGAAAAAAATCACCAAGAGGAAGTTATTTCACAAAATGTTGCCTATAAGTAGAGACATGTGGGATCACTCCTTGTATTTAGCTTGTCACCCTCCTACAAATAGCAGTTAAATTCACCACCTCATACACTCCTGAAAAGCTCTCTGGAAATGAAACTGAAATGTAACTGCATACCCAGTGCATGCCATATACAGATCTCAGATCATTGTACAATTTTTATCTCAAATGAAAAGATAATCATAGAATGGTTTGGTTTGATAGGAACCTTTAAAGGTCATCTATTCCCTGTAAGGAACAAGGACATTTTCAACTAGATCCTGTTGCTCAGAGTTCTGCCCAACGTGGCCTTGAATGTTTCCAGGGTTGGGATATTGCCCACCCGAGGTTTTACCACCTTATTGTTAAAAAAAATTTCTTCCTTATGTCTGATCTAAACCTATCCTCTTTTAGTTTAAAACCATTGCCCCTTGTCCTATTGCTACAAGKATCACTAAAAGGTTTTGTCCCCATCTTTCTTACGGGTCCCTTTACATACTGAACAACTCAAAAAGGTTTCCACAGAGCCTTCTCTTTCTGTAGGTTGAACAACCACAACACTCTCAGCTTTTCTCATAGTATAGGTATTACATCCCTCTGAACATTTTTGTGCCCCTCCTCTGGACCCTCTCCAGCAAGTCCATGTCTTTCCTGTGCTGACACTCTGCGAATACGATTATTTACGGAGTCTTACAAGAGGAAAATATAAAATCTCTCACTGAAGTGGTTGCACAGATAGCTTTGATTTCTTTTACCATGGAACTCATTAATCAAGTTGCACATATTTGTTATTTAAAACTAAGTTTGTATTATATTCTTTAATCTGATACAAATTAATCATACATCTATATACAAACACACATACTAGCTGCCATGAGGAAAGGCAAGAAAAATATGTATATCTCTGAACCTCTGCATCTTGAGAGAACTGTCTATGCCTTTGGCTGGACTTTTCTTATGCCAGTGGGCTGTTTATTTCAATGCTCAATCTTTCCATCTTTTTCAGCTTTTCAATCTTTATAAATGCCTTTTATCCTCTTTCTTGTATTCTCTCACTGATCCTTCAACCCTTCACTTATTCTCTTTTCTACATGAAAGGGAAATGGATTTTTGATCAAATAGGCAATTTGTTTCAATCATGCTGGTTAAGTTACACTTATCCTCTATACTGTCTCTAGCTTATATATTGCATTGCATATTCCTCAAGGCTTTCTTGGTCCTCAGGTACTACTACATTGATTATCATGAATAATGTCACCTGATTTTCAAGAGTTTCAATTGCCTATAAATCTTATTGAAGTCAATGGGAACTTCAGTCCTGGGACCTCAAGAAATTCCAGACACACTCAGAAACTCTTATTTCGTAGCCAAAATTTGGATTGAAACTCTTAACTTCGGAGACCTTCACTTCAGTGTTTTAATTGATTTGCTTTATCTTTGTTTCATTGTCATTTCTCATTGAACAGAGTTACATCATTAGATTAAATAATTGTCAGACAGTTCAAAACCATGGTGTGGGAACTGTACCTAAAGCATACCATCACAGACATTTGAAGCACTGCTGTTTTTCTCCATCACCCTATGCTATCTGGTGTAATAAATGCTGTGCCCTGCCTGTTGTTTGAGTGAATGCACTCCCAGAAAGGAATGCAAGGCACATGGTGGAGAGGGATAGTTCATTGCAGACAAGTGATGCTCTTCCATCTGACACACAACAAAGTAACCATATAACAACAAGATAGACAATTTGGTGTTGAATTTTTGCTGTTTCAGTATGAATTTGCAATATGAGCAATACACTTACTTTTCTGTTTTAAGTGGCGTGGTTCTGGAGCTCATCACTTTGATATCTACTGCTTTAGCATTTTGCACTTCCACAGACACTGCCCCAGTTGCCTATAAACCAGCCATGCTTAGTTAACACAATTTGATGTAATTCTTAATTCTCCTTAATTCTCCTTAATGTCACCGTGATGAAGTTTGAAGACTTTGAGTCCCATTGCAAGACTCCTGGTACTGCGAGCAGTATGGCATCTGGTAAAACATGGGGAGATAGCACAAGTAACCCTGAGATCAGCTGAGTTGGTTAGAGCATGCTACTGATAACATCAAGGATGTGGGTTCAATCCCTCTATGAGCTGTTCACTTAGGAGCTGGACTCAATGAACCTTGCGGGTCCCTTCCAACTCCAAATATTCTGTGTGGTCTGTGATTGTCTGGAAATTTGGGGAATGGTGCAAAACAAGCAGTTCTGGAAGCCAGACACATTTTTGGTGTGCAGGTACCAGAATAATCGACTATAGAAGTTTTGTTAGTCCAATGGCAAGAACCTAACAGAATGAAAAATTCAAAAATCTGAATAATTTCCACAGACATGTTAATAATCAATCAAAATGGATTATGAAAGTGGTATCTTC
Organism: Amblyornis subalaris; assembly: GCA_018881555.1. Taxonomy (NCBI): domain Eukaryota; kingdom Metazoa; phylum Chordata; class Aves; order Passeriformes; family Ptilonorhynchidae; genus Amblyornis; species Amblyornis subalaris. Next base: position 3,162,026 of record JACAXG010000047.1, on the reverse strand, counting down.
TTCAGAATGACAAAATATGTAGGTTTTTATTTGATTGTTTGTTCTTTAACTGGATACACTCAAACCCTCTGTAATTTTTAGTTTAGAAAGAAAAGGTGTACCCTGTCTGAAATGGTATACTTGTTAGCAGATTCTTCTTTCCTGAGTAAAAAGGTCTTAGTTCACACGAAGGAAAACGACAAGTATCTCTGTATTGTGTTGTCTACTCTATCAGAAATGTCCCAATTCACTCTTTTTGAGGGGTACACCTCAAATGGGATTGCCATTAGAAAGACTCAGGTGACTTGGTGGAGAAATGTAGGCAGTTAGATTATTGGTTGCTTGCTCGCTTYTGGAAGAGACATGGTTTGCAGACACAGGAACGGGGACAGATGGTTTTGGTTTTGGATTTAATCTATTAAAATGGCCTAATCTGCTTGAAACTATGCCCAAAGGACCAACAGTGTTCCAGGGATCTAAAATACCATACTATGTAAAAATTTGCTTAATGAGTGTTTTAAGTAGTGAATTAAAATTCTTCAAGAAACATTTGAGAAAAGAAAAGAAATAGCCCACATAGGAGAAATTCTTTTTAATTTAACCATTTTTCTTTACACAGCTTCAAGTTTCATGACACATTCTGTCCTTAACAATACGTGAATAGCGAGTGCATATTGCTATGACCACTTTATATTATGAAATTATTGACTACAGAACTAAAGTGCACAGCAAAAGTACTTCATGCCATGTTTCTATTTATATTGTCTTTAAAAAGTAAATATGTTAAGGAGGACCCAAGAATAGACTTACAGGAGGAGCCTGTATAACAAGATTTTTTGTCCTTCTCTGACACCCACATGACACATTTAATACACTGCCAGCAATATAAATCACACAGACAGCCTTTTCAAGATAACAGAGAAGTATTACTATTCTCTTAAGGCTGTACATTTTTTGGGTGATAGCACTTGCTACTTTATGCAGCAGTCAACAGAACCCTGTATCAAAATAGATTATTGTGTAAGCAGAAAGCAAACATGCAAGTTTTCAACAGCAAAACTGCTTCAGCTGCAGTACAGACACAACAATACTTGCTTTCAATAGCTAAGGGAAAAAAAAGATTAAAAGACCTACCAGCCAAATTGCTGTAACTTCCAATCCAATAGAACAATGGCAAACTGCCCAAAGGAAATGCTGAAAATATTTGATCTAAGCTATGCTGAAGGACAGTGTATTGCACATTGGGAACTCTTAACAATCATGACAAAGTTTAAAAAGAAGAAAAAAGCCATCACTACTGCTAAAGATATCTTGTCTAGTAAAAAAATTTAGGTACTGGTGTTTTTTAGGATATATAATTTATCCATGTATATTTAACAACTCCCCGTGAAATTAATTCCTTTAACAATGTTCTCAGAATCTAGACTGTAAATAAATTTTCATTTTCATACATGCATAATATTTTACTGTCTTATGTTCTTGTTTATGTATTTTATGCATTATCAATAAATGTTTTATAAAATACATATTTTACATTGTATTTAGGGGTATGTGTTAAGCTTAATTTTAAGGAGTAGCCTAATAAAAAAATCAGTTTAACTGATAGTTCTTTAAAGTCACTTTCTGTTAATCTTTTTGTTATGACATAACATTTTCTATATCATTTTTCAATGGAAATAAAGCTGCACATTGATGCTGTTAAAGATTAATAGCAACCCTTAAAAAACCAGTAAAAATAGATTTTGAAGTTATGTGTAGCACGTAGTTACACATTCAGTGACCCAGTTTGTAGTGGACATTTGCACAACATGATTGAGATTGATCAAAAAAGAACAGGTATACTGATTCTGAAGCTAACACAAGGATGCCAATGAATAGCCTTAGCAAGCCTTCCTTCAATCACATTACAACACAGTGTATAGCTTGTGCTTCATTTTAAACATGTCAGTCATTCCAGTGCAAGGCCATCAAAATCAAGATTATACAAATGGTTTAAGACAAGCAATGGCCACAGTTGTTTGGTTATTTTTTCTGTGATTAGTGTCATCATAAGTTATCAGAAAATACATCATACACTAATTGATGATTACACAATGTGAATGATCATGAATACTCTTAGGTGGGATTTATTTTGCATGAAAAGGTGCTACATTATAAGACTACCAAAATATTAACATACATTCTCAGAAACACAAAATTCTGTTCTTATATGAAACTAGCTTTTCCTAAGCAGTAATAAGTATCAGCTATTCTTACTAAATCCCCTAAATGCTGGAATGCCTATCCACTTCTCTTTAATATCCATGAAATGATGAGAAGCACAAGTTAAGTTTTACTTACAAAGCTAGAAATGGAACTACAGAAAATGACACATTTCAAACTAGTTCTGTTCAAGGGGAAAATTCATTATGTTTTTAAGCACACATTTAACTTTTAAGCATCTGATGAAGGTATTTGCCTAAGCTTTACTGAAATACATGCTTAAATTTCATTGCTGTGATTTACTTCTTAACTGCCTTAAGCACTAAAGGTCTGAGCAGGTAAAGCAGCAGTTCTTAACTTTTTAATGACTGAGTAGTTTTCTTTATTTTTCCACAATAGTTACCCTCAACTTCATACAGCTCACACCCCTAAACCTCCTCACTTCAGCCAGCAGCCCCGTGTCACTTTGTGTGCACCTCGTGTGCACCTTGCTTGTGGGAGTCAGAACGGACTACCTGGGTTGCCTTGTGGAACCTGACAACACAAATGCTGCTCTCCAGCTTCTCGAAAGGGCTCCTCTTGCACAGTCACTGGCCTCAGAAATCCCTTTCCTTCCTCTCCCTCTTTTCCTTTCCCATCAGCACCTCTTGACCGTGTGCACACACCTCTTCCCTTAGCATAGCCCCAGAGCTGCATCCATCAAACCCCTGAGCATCTGCTCCCACAGGAGGAAGAGGCAGGGTGCTTACATGGGGCTACTGCTCACATCAAACTAGCACAGAGAGGGAACAAAGCAAGGGAAATGAGAGCCAGCCCCAAACAGCTATGGCCCCAACATGATCTATGAATTCCCCTCTCACTAAAAGAAAATGTGATACTAGCAAAAAACTAGCAAAAATGTGATAACTAGCAAAAAAGTTAAATGCCAAGCTACAAAAGAAGCTAAAACTTCTTCAGGTTTGAAAACAATATTACATTTGTGCTAAGCCTTTTTTAGTTTTACAGGTGGAAATTAGAATTAATAATTCTTGGAACTGACAGATATCCATATAGATATTTTCCCTGGGTAGCATACTTTGATCCTCGCACTCAGCCAGGGAGTTTGGCGAAAAAAATTAGATATTCTACATTAATTTTTAACCTTGTCATAACCATCTAAGGAACTTACATGGTTCCTAACACCAGAATATCCTTATTAGATAGTCCATCCATAATGAAACGAAACTGTTGGGTAGGCAGTCAGTAGTCGAGGTTCAGTTTAAATGCGGAAACCAAAGCAGAGAAAAAGTCTGGATCTCCCCTCCTTCTCCAGCTGTAAGAGTTTAGGTTTATGCCGTACAACACAATAATTCAGATCACTTTATCCAAGCAAGCAAAGCTTGCCTGAGACTTGTGAAAACTTCAGTCTCCCTGTACCAGTCTGGTGACCAGGTCATGCTGAACTTCCCCCCATAGGAGGGTGAAACATTGCCAACATGTATGTTCGCAAATATGGGCAGAACAATTACCTGCTGGTTAGTGCATTTGTCTCAGAATGGTGAGATGTGAATTCCTAGACTTTGTTATTCTTCTGGTGGGAAGGAGTGAGAGGCAAAACAAAACAGCTGTCAAACCCATATCTACACATTTTTCAGAAAAGTACATAGGCAAGGGCAAGCTACATAAACTCTCCAGAAATTCTCTTGAAAACACACATTTTTGGAGTGAATGTGAGATTCACTGCCGCAGAATCAGAGGCGAGAGATTGCTGCATAGGGATGTTGATTTCTGGTTGTTATCTATCATGCATTTTCATGACTGATCCCTTGAAAGAAATTGCCTTCCTTATCACCTGAAGAAATGTCTTTCAGAAGACAGGATCAGACATCAGGACCAGTCCCCACCAGCGATTTGGAGGAAGTTACTTTATTATCCAAAATCAACTCTAGGAAGGGGCTTTCATGCCATGAACTCAAATTGAACAGTTTGGGTTTTCAGGTAAGTGTGTGGCTAAGTGCTAGAAGGCTCTGGTAAGGCAGATGCCCCTTTCCCCTGAGGACTTCTCACCAAAAGGCTTGCTTGCTTCTCCTGAGTGTGCTTCCTGGTGGAAAGCATCTTCCTCTGCACCTGCCTTGTTTACTTTATAGCGAGACTTGTTTGGTGACCTCCCTCACCCCTTCCCCAGAGCAGTGCCTCACTCATTGCACACCCTGCTCCACTGGGACACTGCTTGTGAGTCTGCTCGCGCCACGGACTGAACGTGCCACATGGTGAAGTAATGAACACAGTGCTTTGCTTTAGCTCCTTTGAGTCCAGGGCCTGCTGAAGACCACAAACCAGTGAGAAACCACTTCCCCTTGGTTCTCGTTTATAAAACTGCTGTCCTCAGTTAATGTCATCAGTAGATACAAGTGAATGAAGATTTAGCTTAGCAGTAATAAATGACAAAGAATTTACTTTTCCTCCCAAAGCTTTGAAACTTAAAGATGCAGGTGTTGCTTGAATAAATAATAAGTAGCATGTGAAAGGATGCTGTCATATGGAAATAAGAATCCAGACAACACAATGTATTCTTGTCTATGCCTTTCCCATTATCAGAGACTGGATGTGCAGAGTGCCTTACAATGCAGGGTTAATTCAACCTACTGTAGAAAAGCCACCAAATTCTGGAGTGTGTACTTGTATCTGGAGAAATCAAAGATCTGTTGATCCTCACAGCAGACAAAACTATATGTGGCATCTGGATATATATTTTAAAAATGCAATTTGAGATACTGCTCCAGCAATATTTCTGATAGATTATTTTATTATGGCTTCTAAAAGATGCCTTTACTTGCCTTCAGTCCTGAGAAGTCAGAAATTTATTTTTTTTTATTCTTGTGCTGCACATTTTTTAATAAAGGGGAAGGAGAGAATTGGAATATAGTTACATACTACTGTATAAGGAACAATGTTCAGCACAGGTTTTCTACTATATAGTTCCCCCAAATATTATATTTTGAGTCCTCCGTGTACCCAGAATAAAGATGGTTTGTCTCATTGAAATGTATTATCTTGTTCTCTTTCTAAACTTGGAATACAAATACATAAGAACTTATACAGATAAACACAGATTTGCACATTCTTTATACATTTTCAAATGCAATTACTTTCCTGACAGCTTTTTTAATACATGATCAATTCAGAGCCAAGATCTGAGGAAATTGTTTGGTTTTTCATAACCACAGCAATCAATCAAAAAGTAGAATGAGATCTTTTAGCATTGATATTTCTGAGAAATGGTAAAAAAAATAAAAAGATACTTCAGGTTTTCTTCAACAAATATCTTTACCACACCATTCATTCCAAAACTCAAACACATTTCTTTGTGAGCTGCCAATGTAGGAAGATTTGATTTCAAGAAATGGCTACTGAGACCAGTATCAGTGCAGGTCAATCACATCATGCCACTTTAAACTCTCTGTTCCTGCTACCTAAACAATTTTGGTCACAGGTAGATCTTTATGCAGAGTATAATTGAGCTGATACAACTTTTCAGCCAGCTTTTATCTGACAATTAGAAGTTTCTTCCCCCAGTCACACCAGCTGGAACTACCAAAGACTGCCGAAGCGTGTACACTTCACACTGCAGCAGTCAACCAGGAGGGGTTAATAACACCCCAATCCACTCTCTTCCTGCTTTTTCCTCCATCAAGCAGTTAATGGGGGGCAAATGCTATAAAAGACTGAAAATCAGCTTGTGCAAAGGTGATGGATGCTGATACCACAGCTGCCTCTAGAGCTGCTGGAGCAGCTTGGGTGGAGAGGGGCCCTGCCCATGGCAGGAGGCATCAGCAGGCTAACACAGGTTGCAGCCTGCAAGAGAGGCTGAACTGGTGTCTGGATGTTGCTGCAAAAGAGGACATCCAGAGAGTGGCTCTGAGATTAAGGGACTTATAATGCAGGACTAATCTATGCTTGGTTTGATATTACTTAGAGATGGCTGATACATTCTGTATGTAGGGGCAGTGAGGAGTTGCTGTGTCGACACTATGGGACATGCCTTAGGCATAGATGTTGGCTTTTTGTACTCCATCCTGAGATTTTAAAAACCTGTGTGATTAGATTGAAATGGGGCTCTTAATGTTATTATTTTTTAAAAATAAAATGTTCAATTCATTTCTTCCTCTATTTCATCTCAGAACTCTTTCTTCAACTCCCTCTTTTCTAAAAGAAAGCCAATTCTGTAGTGTCACACTGCACTGGTCCCCAGGGCTAGGCCAAGTCTTGCCATCAGTGGTAGCAATAGAGCAATTAGGGAATCACAGCCCTAGGGAGGCATCACCTGATATAAGAGGAACAGAATCTTGCCTTCTGTTTCTGTGGTTATGTTTGTTTTTACTTGACTAGCTTTTATAGCAGGGTTTAGATTTTTTTTGCTGATGTATAATAAAACACTTTTACTGTGGTTGGTTTAATTTTCAAAGCTTTAAAAAAATCAATTTGTTCCCTTTGCACTCGGTATATTGGAGTTGAAAACCATAATGTACTATTACTTCAGGTCACTGCTTAACTTCCGTTGACCCTCTCGCCCATGAATATTTCCTGGAGCTTATTGCTACAATCTATTTCCTGGACTATTTATGTATAAACTTACTTTTCTTGTTCTTAAATAACCACTCTCCAAGTCTTTAAGTACAATGATTAATTTTAGGGCAAAATCAATTTACTACATGCAGGAACACAAAATCTATGAAACAATTCTTATGAAGACCCATGTTCTTCTCTTTCTACTGAAGAGATTTTGGGAGGGTTGTGACAGATGTGGATGTTTCAGACACCAAAATGTACAATGCGGAAACAAAAAAAACACAGGGCATAGAGCAAATAGGGTACATTAACAAATATTATTCTGTCTTTTGAGTCAATTGTGTTAAACACCTGCAATTGCATATCAACGCTTCTTCAACCATCACGAGAAGGAAGACAAAGATTATAGGTACCAAAATCCTCGGTAAGCTTTTGGCAAACCCTTTGAAAAATTACTAGAAATATTACGTCGTCGTTGTTGTTGTTGTTGTTGCTGTTGTTGTTGTTGTTGTTATTATTATTATTATTATTATTATTATTATTATTATTATTATTATTATTATTATTATTTGTATGGGGAGGTTTTTACGAGCTACTTAAAGTACTCTGAGGGGATTAGAGAGTAGCATTAGAAGCAAACCAGGATTCCTGTTGTAACTGTCCAGGAAATGGTTGACCAGTGGAGTTGCATCTTTACAGCAGAGCTGAGGACAGCACATTACCCTGCTTATCTCTGTTGTTAAATGCTGGTATCTAGCTTCTTTGAGAGATGTACATATTATTATAGTTACTGCAACACAAGTAATAATGTTTCCGTTTGTCTGTATTCATCTAATTGATCTCTTATGCCATGATAAAAACATCTAACTCCTCATCAACAAGAAGCTGTTTTGTATAAAGACTTCTAATACCTCACTCCTGCCAGAAAAATCATTTTTTTTATAACAATGCAATTTATGTAATGGATAAGATGCCAGTGTTTCTTTCACTGTTGTTATCCAGTTTGGAYGCTCTGTAACAGTATTTCTTATGATCCTGGTATCTCCGTGTTTTACAGGTTATAGCAATATAATGGTGCAACATTAGTCACACCACCAAATCTCACTCTACTTATCAAAGCAGCCTTTAGATAACTTCCAGATGAGACACGACAGTGGGTAATCCATTATCCTCTTTGCTGGTTCTTTTGTCTTCTGAACAAAGGATTTGATACAAATTGTTAAGCTGATTCCAAGATGTAGCAGTTAGGACTAGCATTTTGAAAATGTATTTTCCATACTTGAATGGAATGAATGAGCTTCTATTTGCTTTAGGGAGAGAGGGCAATGTGTGGAAAGTGAGATGAATAATGACCTGATTTAGTACAGGAAAATGCTGTAGGGAGAGATAATAGTAGGTAACAAATGAAAAACCCCAAAGCAAGATGAATAATACTTGAGGAAGGGGGGGGAAATGTTTTAATAATCCTGCTCTTTGTGATACCATCATAGAAGAAAGAAAAATAAAATCAAGACTCCTTTAGCACATGACCTGAAGTTGAGAGACCACAGTATACCCTGATCCTGAAGTGTGGGAATAGCACCATCTATTGCAGGGCTGTCCTTACCTTGTATCAGACCTCAGAGTCCCCCTGTCTGGCACTCATAGCAGCTTGGCAAGGTAAGGACAGGGTATTTTCTTAAATTAGGAGGGGACAACCTGCTTTCCCAGTGACTTGGAAAAAAACAATGATAAGGCAGGAACTGAGCCCAGTTCTGAATGACAAGCTCATACAGTAACTTCTGGCTCTGTTTTCTCTCCTACTACAAAGTCTCCTTTGCTTGAGAACCTTGATAAATCAGGCTAGCAAGACCACTTGTAACTATATCTTTTTCTACTAATCCTAGGCAACATATTTGCCCTTATATTCCCATATATGAGCTGTGCTGTCTTTGTATCAGATTTTGCAGGCATTAGAAACACTGTTAATGTTTGCATCAGCATGTAGAAAGTAAGATAAAGGAAATTTGTATAGGGTGGTGGAAAGTGAGACAATGTGTGTACACTTTAGTGTATCTAGTGTAACAGTGTATTTCCATTTATTCAAATCCAATTTTAAAGCTTGGAAAATAGCTGCCATTTTAGAAAGAAATATAAAATTTCAGCAATTTTTTTCCCCTTATTTTGTTGTAATTTGAAAAATTCAAGCATTTTTAATATCTTGAAAAGAAGGAAAGGCAGCATGTTAGACCATCTTCCTCTTTGAAAACCAGTATCTGTCCACAAATCACAAATGCCAAAAAGTAGGAAAGGGACTTAGAAGCATCACATCCATGCTTCCATGTGTCATTTATATAGACTGCTTTTAATTTTCTTGCCTTTTATTATGTGATTGCCAAAATAAAAGTTAGTTTCATATGGGTCTGTCCAGAACACAACCCAAGAGGGTGCTAATTAAAACTTGCCCCAAGTTCAAATGAGAAAAAATTAGCTCACAACCCTTCTTCTACCAGAGATGCCTGGTCTAACATTTTCCAGCAAGCATAGGTGTACATACATGCACACACACACACACCCTATAAGCCCCTGCCCTGCCTTTTCCCTCACAAATCAGTTTTGTAAACGCCCCAAGTTGTAGTCATGCCAGCCGATTGAAATTATTTTTCACCTGATCATTTTCAACAACAGTAAAGGTAGTGTAACATGTTAGACTTTGCTCATTTATTTTCATGAAAATAGGAATGACAGGTTTTTAAAGGCTGGATATTATTAGGAAACAGGCATTTTCTAATAGTTACCTGCATAACCATTTCACCTGCTGAAAGACTCCAGGCAAGTCTGCAACTCTCAGAGGAGTGTTCTGGAGAAGGGCTTGAAATCCAGCCATGTGTTTCCACTATATTCCAGATCCACAAATGTTTTGAACTGACATAACTCTCTTGGACATCCAAGAATTTCAGTTCACACAACCTGAAGACTGTGCTCAGATAACTAGATAAAACTGTTTTGCCTGGTATTGGGATGGACCTCTAAAATTGAATTCCAGGAGGAGTGTTGATTCAGCCTTGCATGAAAGTGAAAATATTCTACAATTGTAGTGAACTAATACTGACTAAAAAAAAAAAAAAAAATCAGGAGGCCCAAGTCAGTTGCATATGTCTGGGATTTTTTTCTCTCTAGACTGCAATTTGCTCTTATTTTATAGACACTAGCTCAGTTGTCTAACTTGGCTAAATTACTTAGCAGTGTTGAACCCAGAGTGTGGTGTGACTGACTCTAGCCAAGAACTTCTCCCTGTGGTCCTGCACGTTTAACTCTTATTCAGACCAATGTGACTGAACTTCCAAGGAATGTAGATAAATGGGGAATGTAAGACTTCCTACTTGTGTTTCAATGACTGAAAGAAATGGTATTAGCTATATGCCTTGGAATGAGTCACAGTGTTGAACAAAATTCTGAATTCAGAAAAACGTGCTGTTCTGCTGTTATCTTTCCTAAGCAAACAAACAAACAAACAAAAATGCAGATATATCCAAAATCTCAAATTATAATTAAAAAAAAAGCAGTTAGTCTTCTTTTTATCCTTGTTTTGTCTGGGACAGAGTTCATTTTCTTCTTAGTACCTGGTACAGTGCTGTGCTTTCTTTGGATTTAGTACGAGAATAATGTAGATAACACATTCAGGTTTTAGATATTTTTAAGTAGTCATTACCCTAAATCAAGGACTTTTCAGTGTCTCATGTTTACTAGCAAGGAGAGGCACAAAAAGCAGTGAGGGAGCACGGCCACAACAGCTGACCTGAACTGGCCAAAGGGATATTCCAACTATAGGACATCATGCTACCGGGGGAGCTGGGCTGGGAGGAGCTGGTGCCTGTTCAGGGATGGACTAGGTATTGATCAGCAGGTGGTGAGCAATTGTATTGTGCATCACTTGTTTCTCCAGGGTTCTATTATTCTCTCTCCCTCTCCTTATCATTAGTATTATCATCATCATTATCATCATTATCATTATTATCATTATTATTATTACTGTCATCATCATTATCATTATTGTTTCAATTATTGAAGTGTTTTTATATCAACCCACGAGGTTTACCTTTTCTTTCTGATTCTTCTCCCCTTCAGGAGTGTGTTAGGGGGAGTCAGTGAGTGGCTGTCTGGTACTTAATTGCCAACTGGGATTAAAACACAACAGTTTGAAAAACATTTGGACAAAACTATGATACTGTCAAATCTCTAAAAAACAATTCACTTGAACGATAAAGAGACTGTAAATCTTTGAAGTATATTTGACATAAATTTATTTACACAGTCTACAGTTTATAACTTTTTTGCTTCAAAGCACCATTCTTCATGAGAAAAAAAAAAAGAAGGGAAATGCAATGAAAAAAATAAAGGCAGAAAGAAATGGATGATGGATTGTAAAGCAAAGAAGTTTATTTTTCAGAACAGATTTCGACTTGTGACACTGATTGACCTGCATCTTTGAGGTACATTCCATTACATGTGGAAATTTATAGCTGCAAAAATACCTAATAAGATTAAGATAAAATCCTCAGACTGTATCAAAGGTATTAGCTGTATAGACTTCTTATTTTATTACTGAAAGGAACATAGGGGAATTGTTTCTTTTGCTTCATCTGCTTACTTGATATTGCTAAAGAGCTACTTGTTGCCAACACAGCAGCATGGTTTGAGGAGAAACTGTGAGTTATGACTTTATGAGTTAAAGAGATTTCAGTCAACATTATCATGTGTCATCTGTCCTTAAAAATTCACTAACTGCTCCCAAATTTAAAATTTATCCTCTTTTCCCTGTTGTTTGCTAGGATTCAAACATTGCTGGCTTTACATGCTATTTTCATTTTTAAAAATGTTTGGTTTACAATATTCATATACACATATACACATAGACACAGTATGTCTTCTGTATGTAAGAGTCATTTTGCACTAGAAATAAAAAATACTAATTCTTCTTGATGTTAGCAGAGCAACTTTGACAGCTGCAGCTGGGAAACTCAGATGAGACTTCACGGTGAAGCATAAAACTGAGAGATCATAATATCAGAAAAATCTTATACTTACCGAGTAGATAGATAGATCTCACTTTTATGTTTTTACTACCTACTTATTTTTGAAATACAGTCTGAATTGCTGACATGACCATACCGGAAACCTCTTTGAAGACTTATTTCTTCATTATTATGTGAATGAAATAGGTGCAACAAACTGAAATTGTAACCAAGCATCAAAATACATCCAGAAAATCATCCTCAAAAATAAGAACTCCTGTTGATTTAATGACATTTCACTTAGTGGTATCTTACAAACACTGATGGGAAACTGATTTTTCAGATCATATGAAATAAGACCGTTCAAAATGAATGTCAGGAGAAAGAGAAGTTGATAAAGTAGTCCACAAAATATTTCTGAATCAAGCTGAAGATCACATTTTGACAATAGTAACCTCAGCTTTTTGCATGAGCAGGTATTCTGACCTGGAAAATTGAGAATTAGAAAACTACAAGAATATAGAAGCATACCATGGTATGGGTTTTTCTGAAGATACCAACAGCTTGCCATGGACAAAGGTAAGAGTAGTTTAAAATATTTACAGTTGATATTTACTTAGAGCTTTGTTTAAAAATTTGGTATTGAACTGGATAAATTTTCTGAGATTTCCAAAATTTTCTGAGTTCTTGAGCACCCAAAGAGTGGGTCCCGTGTTGGCAATACCATCTTGTTAGGCTTCCCAAAGGGAAAAGCACTTCTGATTTTTCAGAAGAACCTGAGATAATTTTAAACACCACAATAGATTAACAAAAAAATCAGAAGTTTTATTCTACCAAAAGGAAAAATTTTAGATTCTTAATTACAAAACTGGAAAGCACCTAATACAGTCCTGAATCACACTGCCAGAAACTTCTTCCATACCTGCTTCAGTGATGTGGTGGATGTGAGGCAGTCCTAGCATGTTGACATCCCCTGTTCTATCACTGGCTTTGCTTGGAGAAACTGCTGAATTGATATCTATTTTGAGGATGCTAACTAAGCTGGAATCTCCTTCCCTTCTCTTTTCAGATCTCTTTTTCTAAGTCTATTATCTTGTAAGACTAAGATGGCTCTTCATCCATTATGACTATGGTAACTCAGTTCTCCCTACCCCTCTTCAATACATCGCATGAAGTAAATGCAGCAGTGTTACACACTTCCTGGCCTTATGTCTGGGATTTAATGTGTTCTTCAATGAGCATTAATTAAATAGGCTTTCTGTGAGTGTTAACATTTTCAAGACTCTTAAATGATAAGTATTAGCTGTAAATGTATGTTATCAAACTCCTTAATCTCTGGTCCATGATAAAGTCTACATAAGGACTATATGTGACCTAGTACATCTGTCAGATTTATTACTGTTAATGAAAGCAGGTTTTTATCCTGACCACCTTATCATCCTGCATCTTTCAATAGTATTAGATACTTGCAGTTTCATGAAACAAAGCAGTGTAAATAGGGTCATCCTGAAGTAAACATGGTAAGCGTGTTGAATTGTTGCAGTTGAGTTTAAAAGAGGATGTAATCATCTCTTTCCACTGTCTAGACATTTGAAAGGGTTGTCAGGACTACAGCTACAGCTTACCAAGCATCTGCTTTTGCTCTGCAGGGAGAGCTAAATCTTTGAGATCAAAGTCTCACAATAAACACTTAGCTGGGGTGGATTTCTGACATGAAAAATCATCAAATAAGTGCTACCCTTCACTGGACAGTTGCTTACCATTTCTCATTAGGCACACAGCTAGGCTCCATGGTGTATGTGGAATCCACAAAGAATCATATCTTAATGTTTATATAGGGGTTAAGGTGTTAAGGGTAGTTTGGACCAACATGTAGGGGCAAATTACAAGGAAGCCTTACTGGAGAGAGGGGAGGAAGCTGTCAGAGAGCAAAACTTACTGCTTGGGGCAAGCCTGTTGCCTGGCAGATGGGTATATCTGCCTTTGGCTAAATAATTCTTGTGCTTCTGAGAGATAGGAATCACTACAGAAACCTTTTCAATCTGTGATATTCAAGTAGGGACCACTTCAAAACAAGATAAAAGGAGACATTCATCTGCTTTAGCATCCAACTGTTCCTGGAGAGTTCCTCCCTTCTTAAAGGCTTCCCTGGCAAAGAAAGTATTGCCACAGTGGCTGAAACGAAGTAAACTTGCTAGGTTATGCTTTTCTTTGAAGATATATCCCTTCCTTAAGTCTGCTATCAGCACAAGACACAGTGGCATTTTGCACATCAGCTGTGCATTCCTACATTGAATGTTTATAGTGCATTTTAAGATCCATCACAACACACAGGAAATATGCTAAAGTGAAACTGAGACAACACAGCTTCTGAGTAACTGTATTTCTCATTTCCTCATGGCCAGATCAGCTCTGTACTGAATTTGATTCCGTCCAGTCCAATGGAACCACTGTTAAAAAGAATGTTTCTGACAGACTCCATTCCCTGCCTGCACAGGCTGTGGCCTCTGTGGCCAGTTTAACTGGCCAGGACCCTGCTTGCCCACCTTGGTGTAGGCCTGGAATCTCCATGCTGGGGATGCAGGCTGCTGCCATTCTTCTGAAGCAGGTTTCAGGGTTTATGGCTCATCAGATATTACAGCTCTGCCTAGAGACATCAGCCCATATAATAGGGAGGAAGCCAAAGTTCTGTACTCCTTAGTCCTCATGTTTAAAGGAGCCAGTTGTTCAACAGTATTATTTCTTCCAAGCTTGAAGATGCATAATATATCTGAGCTACATTTTAAACATGTTATATGGTCTTGATGCCCATAATGGACCAAGCTGGGGCAATCCAAGCAACAGAGCTCTTCCTGGCCACAAACTGCTAGAGCAATCTGTGGTGTGGTTTCATGTGCAAGCAAGTTTGGAAAGACAAACGGGCAACAGGCTGCTGGATGTGCAGCAGACTCTTATGCTGCTGACGCCGCTGCACAAAATGTGGTAGTTGTTTTCGATACTTAGCTCCCAAAGTGTTGCTACTTGTTGCAGCTGCCCCTTTCCTCCACCCCCACAACCGTCATTAACACCAGGCATTGACCCTCTACAGGTCAGTGTCACAGCTACTCCTGTGTCAGTTGTCTCAGCTAAGCACTTGTTAAGATCATTCTAGCATTAAAGTTTGCCCAGGCTTGCTGACCTAAAGCCTAATCCCAACCCAATTACTTTTTGTAAAACCAGTCCTAACCCCAGTCTGCCTTCCCCTGCTGTGCTCAGCAGCAGATTTCTTTCTTTGGTCTCAAATGATTAAAAAAAGTTAACTCTACTCACAACTGTACGGGCCATAGTAATTGCTCAGTCCCTCCTACCAGCTCCAGATCATGAGTAAGAAGGGACTTAGTGGAGAATTGCTTGGTATGCATCTGCAGATTCTAATACAGATCGCTTTCCTGGAAAATGTGGCCACTGAAATGCTATGTTTGAAGTCAATTTGGTTTTAGTTGTAGCTGAAAATTTTTGTCCTATTAAAAAAATTCCCTTATCTTTCTTGACTACTTCAGTGACTATTGGTACCAACACGCCCACCAAGAAATGTGTCCATTCTGAATATGATCCTGTGCTGAGCCCCACTACCTTGGCTGAATGAGAACTAATGACTTGCTCTGCCACCATTTCGCTCCTTAGCACATCCCGCTTTCCCTGAAAAAAAGCTTGGGTCCTGTGCATGTATCGTTCATCACACAAAAGTCTGCATCCATATATAAATAAGGTTTCCATCACAGCAATAGAGAAATGTCACTGATAAAATTGGTTCTTTCTTCTCTCACTTTAATTTCCATGCTTGCTTTGTCTTCTGTGTCCCCCTTTAGCCTCTTTCAGTTCTCCTATGGGTTTAATTTAGCCTGCTGACCAGTGCGGTACTGAAATATTGGCTTCTCTATTTAACCTGGCCCTGACACAAACATTCAGGAAACCTTCTAGTTCTTCTTCCAAACCTGGGTCCATAGTTACCACTGTACAGGACGTAAGTCGAGTAAGGGTCACAACAACAGCGTTTGCTGGAGTTGCAAGGATGGGGTGTGTGACTTGGAACTCCCAGGCCCTGTTTTGGGCTTTGCTGCCTTGTGGTTTTCAAAGTTGAGTAACATCCTCGTAGCTCCCGATCACAAGCAGGCAAAGGCATTGTTTGGTGCAGCATTGCTTTTGCCTGTGTCAGTGTTGTTGCAAATGCAGATTCATTGAAAGAATGAGTTTGAAGCAACTTGAGTTCAAACAATTGAACTTTAGCAGGAACTTTTTGGTTTCTCATTTTGGAAGTATGTTCCATTTCAAAAATGATTCCATCCTCTTAAAATCATTTCAGAGTTCAATAAGAATCAAAACTGGTTTGGATTAAACTTTTTGTTTAACCTCAAACTCTATTATTTTTTCATGCTCCCTTGCTTGCTGAAATACTTCTCCTTCATTTTTCCCCTCCTCAAATTTCCAGTGAACCACTTTATCACTGTGTGAGATAATGAGACTGAGTTCCAGTTTCAACATCACAGTGTCTACCATTCCAAGAATCTGAACTCTCTTTACCCCAAAATAAACTCTCCCCAACCATGCATCGCGGCACAGGCAAAAGGCAGTACATGTGGGAGGTTTGCAGCCCTGCTGTCCTAGAGATAAGCAGAAAGCTCCACTGAACAAAGCTGCACTGGCATTAACCACACAGCTCTTAGAGACACAGTACGGACAGATTCTAATTAAGCACAATTATGCAAACTCATGTATTTGCATTTAGCACCTTGCAGAGAGTTACAGGCAATTCAGCAGAAGCCTACTGGATGTGACTCAACCAGAAAGGGAACCTCAGTGCTTTCCCCAGAAAATCAAGCTAAGTGTTGAGACCCGAGGCTTTCCCAGCCAGAGTAAGAGGAAAATAAACAAAGGCTTGTTTAAAAGTGTAATGCAGCTTCTCTGGAAAGTTACTGTACTTCCCTATTTAACAAGGAATCTGCCTCTCTGCCCCATGCTTGACATCTGAGTTTTGCAGTGCCCTTCAGTGATTCAACTAAAATGCTGTGCTCATCCTTTCAACTGGCAAAGTCAAAGGCAGCTGCCAGCTGGGCAGCACTGAGTTCATAGCTCTAACACCTCTTTTTGACAATACTAAACCTAATGCCTCAGCCAAATTCCCCAATAGCTACACAAAGCACCTTCTTGAGCCCTAACCAATGCAGAGCTTAAAAGTGAGGGAGGTGAATTGCAGTGGCAAACGCACACCTGGGGATTAGAGGCTACGTGCAGCCTCAGTCTGTGATAATCATAAAATCAACCCGTGGACTACTTGCTCCATAAGGGTCCCATAATCAATTTTGTCCCTGTGGGGACTAATCCTGGCAGATCAAGTATTATTTATGGCTCCAAAATTATCTAGATTTTTTTCCCTCTGCAGTTGGGAAAGTAGATTATTTGTTAGACACCACTCAGTTACAGCAGAAAATATTGATGGTTGTAGTCTATTTATTAATATGCAGACACAATCCTCTGAAGAACAACAGCAAGTGCAAGTTCATCAAACAGGAAAACTCACTTTAGTTTTTTTTCTTGGAAAAGAATACAGATATATTCTCCCCTCTCTCAGGAATGCTGCAATTACCCCTACCAGTTTCTTTTTTCCCAAATTAAGTAGAGATATCCTCCTCTCACTTCTCAAATGCAAAAGCAGTTATTTTTCCAGGTTAGCACTGGATGCTTACAGGAGTGCAGTGGAGAGATGTCCCTCTTGTACCTAGCAAAGCAGAATAGCTAACAACATGATAAAGAAGACAGAGAAAAGAAATGTTAAAAACTCTGTTTTTCATAACCAGTAATGCAATAAGGCCAGAAATTGTGTAGGTTGAAAAGACTATGTTGATACAAAAAGAAAAAAAGCAAAAAAAAAAAGCAAAAAAAAAAAGGCAAATTCTTAAATGAATATGGAAGTGAGAGCAGACACTTGCAAGCAGTATGATAGCAGAACACAACGAACAGAGAGAATCTTCCCACCCTTTTTTTCCTGAGTGACTGATGTTAAAAACAGGGACGGATTACACAGCAGGAGAAATTATAACGCCATATTGCTGACTGGTGAAAATGGAAGTGTTCTCACTGATTTCTATGGAACCACTGTTGTTAATGCCACTGCAAGATATATACCTAAGAGAGGTGAGATAACGTGCAAAGATAGCAAAGACAAAAGCACATAAGAGTAATAAAAACTTATCACAGGCACTGTGTTCCAAGCAAAAACAGCTCATCCCCTCAGATAGCCTTCAAGAAGTTTTCAGTTTCACTTGTGCTTTATAAGTAACAACAAATGCATATACTTCTGTGCATTACTTTCCAGCAATGACATGTTGTCATTAATCACTATAAGATTATTATTAGCTTTTTCTCAGAACAATAAAAATTTTTGCCTGTACTTTTACACACAGTTATACCCAGATAAGCCATGTCCTAATTATATTTTGTAGCACAAGAGGCACAATGCAGACAGCTTGCTTTGGAGGATGCAGTTTGGTTTTTTCTGTGGAGAACAAGACGTATTGAATGCTCTGACTGCAAACCTTTCAGCAGGCACACAGCAAAACTGTCCCACAACTGCACAGAACACAGCAAATTAGGACTGTGGCACCTAGTATGTTGCTGGCACTTTTATCTCCAACTGCATGCTTCAGCTGTCTATTGCTAATCCTTTTCTTTCTTCAGCATGCAAAGTTTTTTTCATAGTCCATCCATGAAGAACATAAATCTGAAAGTATAGGACTGAGAAGCAGAGAACAAATGAAAGAAAATTTTGTTTGTACTCATTTAGGCTTTTCTATACTGTATATAAGGGACTTCAAGGATTACTACTTATTTTAGCAACATGTAAACTTTTTTCTCAAATCATTCAAGTCTTTTGTATTTTAAGATTTACTATAACTTTACAATAATCTAATCTTTATTATTATTTTTCAAAAAAAGGACAAAAGCAGATGAAAACAGATTTTGAAGGTTTTACACACCTGATTGTTCTTAGCTAATAGCATTGCTGAAAATAGCTGAAAAAGAGGCAGCCCTTCTTTAAAGCTACCTCCCTACCCCTTCCAGTAAAGGCCAAAAGTTCAATAATCTCAGCAACTTCAGGAAAACTCTGGGTGAACTGGGCAATCTGACCAACTGTCAAGGAAAAAGTGGTATTCCAATATCATGAAGAAACCTCTGTCTCACATTTTGTTTAAGAAACAGCAATAGCTTTAATAATAAATCTTGACCAAATCTGCAAAAAAGTCTGTGGCATAATCCAGATCACCTGGTGTACAAGGTAGTAACACTCCATGAATTCCCACAGATTTCAAAAAGGCCAGGATTTTATTCCTGCTGCATAAAATCTCCATCATTATCTTCTCTCAGAAAATATTTTCTGCACTTATTTTTAGCAATACTTGGACCGCTTTTTTCTTTGTTGTGTTTTGTTTAAGGGTGTGTGCAACAAGCTTGAAACTAGAAGGGCGCACTATAAACGCAGTATAAAAGTATAAACCTTAATGGTAATACCCTCCAGTATCCTATTTGAATATACATCTAAAAGATTTTGCAAATTTCTGCTTATACTTCAAATATACTTCCTAAATCCACAGGTGTTATGCTTTGATGTACACATAAACACATCAATGATTAAAGAGCAAGAAATTTACAATGGAGCTCAGGAACTAAAGAAAAACACGGTCTTGTCACTGGTTGATCTTTTGTGATTAGGTATTAGTTATCTGCTATGTTTGACATTCCGTAGACCTACTTATTTGATTAATTTAATTGTCGTCCTAATTAATTTAATTATTTGGTAGCAAGCGCTGAGAGGCTGGCGCATTCATGGTTCTCTACATGTTGCTCAGTTGAGTACCAGCTCCACAGTTTGCTGAACTCGTAAAAAGCTGCCGCCCGGTCCCCGGTGCCCCTTTCGCTTGTCTGGGTTTGATTGATGTGCCCTGTGCTCGCTTCTGTCTTC
This sequence comes from Amblyornis subalaris, assembly GCA_018881555.1. Taxonomy (NCBI): domain Eukaryota; kingdom Metazoa; phylum Chordata; class Aves; order Passeriformes; family Ptilonorhynchidae; genus Amblyornis; species Amblyornis subalaris. Next base: position 3,142,307 of record JACAXG010000047.1, on the reverse strand, counting down.
GTGCCGTTGTTCACAGATTAATGTAGGGGATGGGATTATTCACGGTGCGTTTAATCAAGCATGTAGACAAATTTTTTTTGCAGGGGAGAACCGCCCCCCCCCCCCCCCCCCAGTCATTGCACTTTTGAAGTGATGAGTGAACATAAACAACTCCTTGGTTTGCAAGGAGAAATAGAAAATAAAAAGGAAGGGGTGGTGTGTGGGGGGATGTGTGGGTGTGTGTGTGTATGTATGTGTGAAGGGAGGCTGCTTTCCTCGAAGATACAGGAAAATTTTGGGGGGCGAGGGGGAGCAGGGAAGRGGGTTTGGGGTCTCTGGGCGTTACTGCAGTTGTCATCCGCGAAACTGACGCATGTTTACACAGCAACTTTAGAACGTGCAGGCGGCGTTGGGCCGGGCGCTCCCGGTCCCGCGGGGCGGCGGGGCTCGGGCCGGGCCCGGGGCTCTCTGTGCCGCCCGCCACGCTCCCCCCGCCCCCGCCGTGCTCCGGAGGCTCCCGGCGCTCCGGGCAGCGACCGGCCCCGCTCGGGGAGCCGTGCTGGGGCCAGTGCCCGGCCGGGCAGCGCCTCCCGGGACCGCGGTGCCGAGTGCGGCTGCCGGAGCGCTCCCGCGCCGGGAGGGACGAAGCGGCCCCGGCGCCTGCGCCCCACCGCGCTCTGCGGAGGGGGCGGGGGGCAGAGCGAGGTGGCGGCCGGGACCCGGCCGCGGGCGAGCCCCCACGCCCGCACTTGCGCGGCAGGCGGCGGCGGCGGCAGCGCGGGCGTGCTGCGGGCCGGGGGAGCGCCCGCCCCACGCGGCTGCCCTCGGCCCCGCACCAGCGCCGCCGGCCGCGGAAACCGCCCCGAAAGAGAAGGAGAACTTGTTCGTCCGTCCCCGCCTGCCTCCCCTCCGCCCGCGCATCCTCTCCCGCGGAGCATCCGCCCGCCCTCCGGTCCGGCGGCTCCGGCTGGAACGTTTCCCTGCTCATTTCCCTCGGGGGGTTGGGGGGGGGTGGGGGGGTTAGTCGGTAGCGGTACACCGAGGAGTGGCTCCGTCCCTTATGCACCCTGCCTCACCCTGCGGGGGAAGGGAGCTGGGTGGGGGCAAGTCAGGAAGGGAGGATCTCAGTGGCTCTCCTAAAATCTATCAGCAGGCTGCGAGGAGGGAAGAGTTTGGCACTTCGCAGCGAGGCTGGGCTTGTTTTCCCTAGCGGTGATGCCGCTGGACTGAGACCGGCACGGCCGTGCGAGTTAGGGGGACGGAGCCCCCCCTCCCCTTCCAGCGTCCCCCAGACCCGGTCCAGCGCCTTCAGCCCCAGCGGCTCGTCCGTGCCGCCCCACTGCATGAGAGCTGCTCCGAGGACAGGGCGGCTCGGCGCCTGCTAGGGCTGCTCTCCGCCGCCCCCCGGACTTCCCCGCCACCGACGAGGAGCGGCGCGCACCCCGCACCCGGAGAGTTGTCTCGGCAGGCACCGTGCTATGGCGAGGCTGCGGAGGAGCAAACTAGCCGCTGGATTTCTATTACTTTTCCAGTGCCTGAGCGAGCGCTGCCAGCTCGCCGGCGGGGAGACGCTGAGGCAGAGCCGCGGTAAGCGAGGCCGGTACCTGCCGGGCGGGGCTGGCCGGGGCAGCGCGGCGGGGCCGGGGTCGGGGGGCCGGGCCACCTCCCGCAGCCCCCCGCGGTGTGGGCTCCGCTGGCCGCTCCACGGGCCGCGTACCCGGAGAGGGCAAACGCCGTTCGGGGCTGGCTCCCCCTCCTCCCGAGAGAGGCCCGGGGTCCCGGCTTCTCATCGCTCCCTATCCTGGCTTCTCCGGAAAGAGCTCTCCGTGACTTCATTCCTYGTTTTAACGGGAATTCGGGGCTTTCCTCCTTTAATGAATCTGCCCCGCGATCACTGGGAGCCGGTGCTGTTCCCCTCCCCAGCCCCTTCGCGGGGTCCCCGGAGCCTCCTTCCCAGCCATGTACACGACGCGAGGGGCTCCGCTGAAGCGCCGGGAAGGGAGGGACGGAGCCACCGGAGTCCCCGGGAGCTGCGAGCCGGGCGCCCCGGCAGCCTCCCCCGCCCGCCCTCCCTCCCGCGTCCAGGCCCCCCGCTCTCCCGGCAGCGAGGCGTGGAGGGATGGCAAAGTTTCCCTGCAGATCCTGCCTGGGAGAGCTAGCGGGCACTCTCCTCCCCCGCGGAAGTCAGTAGCTTGCAGCCTACCCTGGAAACCGGGCGTTGAGAGAAGGAGAAAGATAGTGGAGAAGCCCCAGGGGGCTGTGGGACCTGTTCGTGAGGAGCGAGGGACTCTGTTGGCTAAGTTTGCTTGTGAAGTATCAGAGTCCTCTTGTCAGTCCTTCTCGGAGACACCTGTTAATGTGTGACACACAACACCTGTAGTTCTTTCTCTTGGGCCWCTGTTTCCCACAGCATGGGGTTCCCTTTTGATCACTAAAGCCTTCTGTATGCTGCATTCCTGTGCTGTGGAGGGGAAAGCTGTTAAAGGAAAGCCTGGCACATTTGCGGATAGTGAGAAAAGTCGTGGGGTTTGTGTATCAGGGGACCTTTCTGCAGCCGCTTCTAGTTTATAGGTGTTTTCAAAAGCTGTGCCTGTATATTCGGAATACCAGCCAGATTATTATGAGATGGAACACGCCCACGGGCTTCCCTGGTGCAACAGAACTGCYCCCTCTTCCTTTTCTTAAAGGTTTAATACAAATGTGAAAAGTTTCGTGGTCACAGTGTGACTGACCCGAACAAGAGAGACTCGATAGTTTTTTTAAATGTCCACTGAGATTATGTGCTAGACAGAGGGGGATTTTCCCAGGCAGGGGCCTACCACTGAGTTTTGGAATTGTTAAATGACAGGGTAGCTCAGCAGGTTGCCGGGGTTCACATGTCGCTTGGGGCCAAAGGGAAAAACCAGGAGGAGACTTTTCATGTACTGCTGCAAACCCYATGTTGCTGCACTCAGGGCTGTAGGCAACAAACGTTGGTGTTTGTTAACGTTAGTTATAAGGGAAAATATAGTGTGGTGGTGATATTAGAAAAAGAGAATTGCTATATTGTGTGGTAGTGGACTGAACTCACAAAGTTTATTATCTTCCAGCCGTTGTATCCAGACAATAAGATATTAGTGCTGACTAAATGAAATATAATTTATCAGTGGGCAAATAAACACCACACATCACTGATTTAGGCTATTAAGTTGTAGTAGTCATAAATGTCTGTACCAGGAGGTGCTAAATAGAAGGTATGCCAATGGATTGCTTATTCATAAATCATTTAATAATGTCTTGTGTCTTCCTGAATGTGACATGAAGTATGAAAGAATTTATAATCAGGCAAATATTATTTTGATATTTAATACATTCTGAAGAAAATATACCAAGTAATTGTTTTCTTCAACTAGCAAGATGGGCAATCTGAATTCAGTTTTGACAGCTAGATGTTTATAATGTTGGCATCTTTTCCATCGTTCTTGATTCAAAAATCTATATTGTGACAGTAGTAATTAAATGTCATTTTCAAAATCAGTGTTTTATTTCCCTTTTTTGTTGTTTGTTTGTAATACTGCTGCTATTTGGAAAAAAAAAATGCAATGAGAGACTGTGTCTAATCAGTGATAAGAGGATAAATATGTAAAGCCAGAAATTCAACTTCAGGTTCTGTGAGTCAAGATAAAAAGTGATGTTTCAAAGTTTTACTGTATTTAGCACCTACTGTATCCCTTTAGATCAGCTCAGATAAACCTTTAGAAAATTAAAGAATAAATGTTTGAGGTAGCTGCAAATTCTTAAGGAGAGGCTGTTTTGACATTTTTTTCAATTACTCAGTAACAAAACACGTTATTGAAAATGAATAGAATAACAGGATCAAGAAATGGAAACATGCAGTAAGACCTGGCAAGGCTGGAGCCAGGGAGGATTTCTGAGGATGCTACCAAAGGGATACACTCTGATTTCAACAGAGATGGAAAAAAAAAAATGCAAAGGCGTTTTTTGCCAGCTCCTTAGAATTACCTTACTGGGGAAAATCAGGTCGGATCAATTTAAGTGAAATAATTTTCTAGGCATGCCAGAACTTTTCTGGCTGCCCCTTGGGGTTTCTAAAACCCAGACTTCTGTGGCCGGGGTGCGAGGCTGCACTGGACGGAGTGGGGCTGTCCCCGCCAGAGGGCGCAGCGGCGGCCGCGCACGGCAAGGCTGCTTTCCAGGATCCATCCATCCATCCATCCATCCATCCATCCATCCATCCATCCATCCATCCATCCATCTCCAAGTGAAGAAAAGAACTTCACTTTTGCTGGCAAAAATGCTATAAATCCAGGATGGAGATTCTTAAACACAAGGGGGTGGGGTGTGTTTTACAGCAGCCAAACAGAACATGACATGAATTTAGTGAAGTGAAGCAGCCGGTCTCTTGAAAGCTCACAAAACAATTAATGCTTCCTGTCGTAAAAGCGAGGGCTCACTGTTGAAGTGCTGCCACGAAGTCTTGAAAGTGTTACATTCTTTTGCAAATGTCATCAGTAAGAATTAGGAGGCTATTATTGTCATTTTTATTCTGTCAAAGTTCCAGAATTCTGATATAATTTATATTCATTGGACTGCTGCTGTCTCCAGACATCGGCATTTAGAGCAGGGTAGAATTATTTTTATAGGATAAAATGCTATTAAGGAGTGTTTATCTAGCATTTATCTACTGCTGAAATAGTAACATTTTGTATATTGCCTGAGCTTTACTCAGTTTAAAAAAAAAAAACAACAAAACACAACTGAAACCAAACTTTCATCATTGCATATCAGGACTTTTGGCTTTTATCTTAGAAGTGTCAAAAGAAATACATTACGAGACAACATGTATATCAGGTATAATTTCTCTGTTTGCATTCAAGTTGTTTTTTTTTTTCTGTACTTGATATGTAAACAGGGACTATTGGGTTAGAGAATCCTAGTGGTATTTGAGAGCAAATCCTATTTGCATATCATATTTTACTAAGAATTCCCTCTAAGTAGTCATCCTTTTTTTTCAACTTTCATACTGCTTCTTCCTCTTTTTTCTTGCTTTTTGTCATTGTCATTTCCTCTGAAAGAGTGGTTTGAAATATTGGTAGTAAATAGTGGGTAAATTAAGACTACAATGAGGTTGACTTCGGTCTTAAATTCAGTTTTACAGAAACTCATTTCTACAGATCTAGAATAAGATCAATACTCATAGTTCATTGAAGGTTTAAAAATCCCTTGGGAAAAAGTGTTTTTGTTTGGCTCTAAATATTCCTCTTCAGAGTTTACATCCTCATGCAAGCGCTTAAACTCCAGCAAATACTTGACTCAGATGTTAGGTTTTGTCTAACACATAACTTGGAGCTGATGATAAATAACAGGGGAACTATCTCCCTACACTGTAAATAAATGTAGTAGATGAGGAAAAGATCTTTATAATTTGAAAAGTTTAAGGTTTTTTTTTCTCTGGTGAACAATTTACTAGCAACGCATACAGGCCATTTGCAGCAAAATCTTGTGACATCTACTGCTTTACTGAATACCAGATTCCTCTAAAAAAATACAGTTCAGGAGGGCTGTTTCCTTTCAAGGAAGAGACTCCTGAGACCATGAAGGAGGCAGATGAAGAAATTAATAGTGTCAGGTGATAAGAGAGACACCCTGAGGAAAATAGTCACAGATCTTAGTATTTTCGTTAAGGACTTTTTGGCACATTTTTGGTGGAGCAGTGCTACAGGTCCCTACACCTCAGGAGATGGAGGTTTGGACCTGAAACTTGTGTTTCCTGCAGGGCTGCTGCACAGTGATGCCTGGAAAGTTGCTTTGCTGTGAAGTATGCCATAGACAGATATCACACAAGAAACGTGCTCTGTTGAATCCTACCGGTTTTTCTTCACAAAGGATATAAAAATTTCATATTAAAAGAAATAAAAATAAAAGCATCATTTGACCCTGCTTTTTAGAAAAGTCACTGTGGTTTCATTGGACTGTCTGAAGTACTGAGCAGTTCTGCTGCTTGTAACCTTAAAAGCACTGGAAAAAAGAAATCTCTGTAGCAGCCCCAGTTTCAAAACTTACCAAGGCTGCAGTCTCTTAGTCTGAGAACATAGCTGGGGTCACTGGTATTTTGCATTCCCAGTGTAGTTCATGCTTCCTAAGAAAAATGAATACCAAAGGAATTTAAGGCAGCAGCAGTTAAGGTAATCTCTCCTGAGGACTCTCTACAGAGGGAACAAAAGGTAATTTGATGGGAGCATTTACGATCCAGTACAAGGAAATGCTACAAGCTTGCCAGCAGTGTGGAATTATATCCAACTTTTAGGTTTGATGAGGGCTGAGCTGGGAGTGTTAATGTGGTGCAATTGGCAGATGCTGTATTTACTAAATTGGAGAATTGCATAATCACAGCAGGAACTAGAAGAACCTATGAGTTTACTTTCTATGGAGAAGTATGCAGAGAGGCCATGCTAAGTGCACATGGGGATTGTTTTTGTTTGTGGCTTCTCACAAATGAGCATAAAACATTGCCCTGAAGTAATGTCTGTGAGTGCTGGGTGCTGTGTCTCATCATGGGACACTTCCTCCGCTTTCCCTTCTTTTCTTTTTTTTCATCCAACCAATAAACTTAGCTTCAGTTAGCACTCCTTGCTGTCAACATTGAACAATCTGTTGTGCTGAGTGTCTGGGTTTGAAAGAGCTTGTGTAACCTGTTCATCTCCCTCAGGCAAAGGGCAAGTGTGTTGGAGTGTGTTTCCGAGTTGGATCTGGCCCAACCTTCTGAAACAGGCAAATGGAGCAGGTTCTGAGGCCAGGTCCAGGATCAGGCATGGTACTTGAGTTGAACACACAGTTTCAAAAGTAGCATCTTGATGGGGTGATACATCAAGAGAAATGTAAGAATTAATATGAAGATAGATACAAGACATCACAAGAATGATGCATGTGCTCTACTCAGACATGGTAAGAATCCAACAGGAATATTGTCTTCAGTTTCAAGTCACTACACTTCAAGAAATATGTGGACTAATTGAGGACTGTCATGTGAAGAAAACAAGAACACTGCTATAGAGAATAAAATTAAGAGATGACATGGTAACAATCTTAAAGTGTGTAAAAGGCTTCCACAGAGGAGGGAATATCTTGTCTTCAGCAGCAACTAATGACTGAAATTGCAGCAAGGCACACTTCTAAATGATAAGGCTAGAGGAACAGATTATCTGCAAGTAGTCTTCATCACTGAAACAGATTAGATAAACATATGTCCAAAATGTCATTCTGTCAGAAAAGGCAGCTGTTCCTGCCTTGGAGCAAATGGCTGGACGATGTGACCTTTCCAGGTCTCACCGAGCTATCTGGAATCATTCTGTGTGGATAGCTTTAAGTACACAGGGGTTCACCTTGAACTCTACAGCTAGATAAAATGCGAGCATGAATGCCAGTGCTCTCTTAACTTGAGGCCTGTGTCTCTCATTTTTCAATGATATATGTGGCTTTAATGTGATTTCAACATACACTTTCTGTTTCTGTAGACAAGATAAGGACATTTAAAATGCTGCTTTAGTTGGTGTTCTTATGTTGTGAAATAAAGCTTTTAAAATCAGATTTTGTTCTTGTTTAGAACTTTTACCTTTTAATATGAACACTGTCTAGGTTCCATTATAAGCAGATAATTTCTTTTTTAAGACATTCTCATAGTGACTTTTTTGGTCTTTAGGCAAGAAGAATCACTTATCTCATGCCATTTTGTTCAGTGAAAAATCCTTGACTTGAATAGGGAGAGTTCCACAAAGGGAATATATAAACCTTTCCATTTAACCTTTCTCTGGCAATGTTTCAAATATATGTTGTGTCACAGTTGATGCTAGGCTCTCCGGTCCTTTACTTTATAGATGTAACTGAGCTGTGTCAAAGGTCTGCTTATGTTTCAGGGATGCAATGCCATTTATAGTAYTTACTGCAGCTTTCCTTAACTGCTGTCATAGGGCAGATTCTCTTGGAAGTTTCAGCTGCATTTAGTAGCAGAATAGGATGCAATGGTTATCCCATAATAAGCACTTTGAGTTCTATTTAATTTTTTCTTCTATTCATGCATTACATTTATTTTTCCTTTAGTCATAATGTGCAAACTGCATCTCTGCTGAATAATTGCATCTTTTCTTTTCACAAGAGTTGCTACTAGGTTGATTGTAAAAGGCCAGTATCATCCATTGTAAATTCAGTGTTTTCTGAAGGGTGAAGTGTTAAAGTGTGTTCATCACTATGCAGATTCTTCTTTTATGAGTCAGCAGCTGAACTAAAAATCCATTGGAAAACGCCATCTTGGCCTTCATAGAGAACTGGGAGCCAGCATGAGTCCTTTTTGCAGTATTTGCTGCATGATATTCTCCAGCTGCATGTTTCTGCTTTCCTGTGTGGGTTAATATGACTCTCCGTTTGAATTTGCAGGCAAAACAGTGTGTATTTGCAATTCCACCTCATTCCCCTGGGATATAAACCCAAGGCCCTCTGTAAGAAACTTCTTTGTGGCAGAACAGGTTTCAGAGTTTCTAGGCCCATTCTCTTCTGCTCCATCCTGCATCTCCTCCTTGCCCTTCCTGCCTGTTTCAGAGATTGCTTCCCCCTGCCTTGCACTGTTTCAGTAGCTGATGTGGCCATGCTCTAGGTCAGATTGATCAGACCTGCTCTTTTTAGTCAAGGGAGATTTAAAAAAGAGAGAGAGATACAGCAACGACTACATTTCAGAAGACTTAGAGGAGGTGAAAATAAAGTTATAAGGAGAGTGAGTGTAGTATTTTGAAATCTCTGAGCATTATAAATCCTCTTAGAACAATATAAAAACTCTGGTAAAGTAGAATACCTGAATTCTGTTTAATACTACCAGGTGTTATATAGGCTTAGTCAAAAAATGTTCAGAGAGAGAAGTAGTTGAAATTGGAAAATTATGTCAAAGTTGACATGSTCTTGTCAAATATTTAACTGGGAAGCGTCAAAACAAGTACTTTTGAGATTCTTGTTTTGATGATGATAAAATATCTCATTTCAAATTTTGCATTTGGACTTTTAGCATCGAATTTTTATATTATATATAAACACAATTAAAAAGCACTTTGCTTTGAAGTTTATGTGTTTCTGTATTTGCATTTTTTTCATTTAATGTCCTACAGCAAACGTTGACTATTTGCTTTTAATCTGAATAAAATCAAAATTTTGATGAGAAATTAAGTTTCTAGTCATCTCTGAAACTTACTGCTGTTGAGAATTTGGCTATGTAAACCCTGTAAGAGCAGGCCATTTTATCTTGTAAAAAACTTACTTTTATTTGATGACAAGAAAGGGGAGAATGGCTGAAAAAACCAGTTTTCTCGATCATCCAGATAGGGTTTTGGGCTTTTGGTTTTTTAACTTTATATTATATTTCTCATGCAGGTTGCTTCTTGGTTAATAAGATATACATGAGACAACAAAATTAAAAGAGAGCACATTTTCCAGATTGCAACTGCTGTTAAGATAATAGAGTTATGTTTTATTTGCAGTGAAGGCATTTATGGACTAGAAGTTTAGCATTTGGTGTATTGCAGAAACGTGACCTCAGTATCAAAACAATTTATAACTGGTTCCTATTTACACTTACGTATACTGGTCTAAGTTGTAGTCTCAAAACAAATAAAATGGTTAGCATGAATCACCATTACAGATTATCATCAGTTCTGGTTTCCATTTACTTTTTATTGTGTCTGTTATTCATTTACTTAAAAAAAAAGGTTTTATGAATTAAGCATGTGTAATGCAATGCTTTTTAGTTTCTTATGCAAATTCTGCAAGACTTAATAATTGAAATATATAGTTTGTACACTGTGGAAGTACACAGCTTTCCATGTTTACATTCAGCCACAGGAAATCTAAGGGTTCTTTCCCCATTAAACATCACACTATGCAAGAACATAATTGCTTCCAGTTTTGCTAACGTTAATGTTAATTTATCCTTCCCAGACCTTTCTTGTAAGCTGTTGGAGACATTTCTATCTCTGCAATGCACAAATGATATAATAACAGTAGTAAGTTGTTCTAACAATTATTTACCTAGGACAACATAGCTAAGAAGGGAGTACTTAGATCAAGAAGTATTTCCCTGAGATGAGAAGCAGTTGTGTCATGAAAGTCTGTTCCACATGCCCCCATGCACCACAGGCCATCAGTGATGTGCTTCCCTCTAACAGCCTTTGGGCACATGGTAAAATTGCAGCAGACCCAAGTATAAAGTGCCACAGAATGTAACGAGGGCATTGAGTTCAAGCTTCTGCAGTAGCAAAAAATATTTAATTCTCGTATGCTTTGTTTGAAAGCTTGTTGATTTTTATCTAGTTTTGCGTAGCCTGTTTTTCCATTCATTTTTTGACCTAATATACTTGGCTTTTTCAGCCCCTGTTTTGTTTCATGCACAATTACGTGGACGATCATTGCAGAGTTGGTAACACTAGTTTTGTTTAAATTCAGAGCCATTTTCTAGAATAGCGTAAATGACCTGCAAAATTATTCTTTCTATAGAAAACTTGTCCACTTGAATGGAAAAAAGGAACTACCACTATCTTTTGTCAGCCTCTTGCGCTGGATACATACACCTAAAAAGTGGCCTAGTGTTTAAGAGGAGGTGAGTTTATACTCCAACTCAGCTGAGATGCCTGAGGATTGGCAGTTCTGCCATTTCATATTGTGCTCTAATGCAAGCTTTGATCCAGCTTGTGTTCTTAACTTTGTTTAGGTGCTCTGATGTGGAACCCCAGACTTGTGATTCCCATCACTTGTCAGCAAGCAATTCATATGCTCTACTTCTCCACTGCTGTTTTCAGACCATACTTGTCTTACAGCTTTCTTGATTGTACCCATAATCATCATAGATATGTGCTTTATATTCATAGTATTCTTATTCTTGGAAGACCTTGTGGAAGTAAGGTGATATCCTAGTTTTGCAAATAAGAAGGTGRTTTTGAAAAAGTGACAACCTTGCCAAAATTAAAGATTCATCATTTGTGTCTYGGAGTATGAGATCAATTTTTCTGCAATAGCCCAGTGATCTTTTGATCAAATTCAGAGGTGCGATTTATTTCTGTATTTTTATCCTTGAATTCCCTAATCTCAGATTTTAAATCCCAGTCAGACTCTGATCAAGTAACCTGTCTGTCTGGAAAAAAATCCAGATTAGAGTTGACTGAGGGCTCTGATTAGTGCAGAGACAAGGCTTAGTTTGGGACTGCTGTAGATTCTGCTATTTCTGATATTCCTTTCCTCACTCAGGCTTGCATCAGGAGAGGGATTTGTCTCTCAGGTGTTTATATAACAGATCCCAAACTGCAATGTTTTATAGCCTAGAGTGATATGTTCCTTTCCTAAACACAAGCATGTCTGAAGGATAGACAAATAGACAAATGCTGGCTCATATTTCCACTTGTTGGCACTTTGACAACGTGGAAAGACAGTGTCCAAATCTTTTTGGTTTTGTTATTGAGTTCTTGGAGAGAAGAGAATGATGGTGTTCCACAAACTGTAAAATTATTTTTCCTGTAATTAAACTTTAAGAGTAACAATCTGGGTTCAGAAATTGCTAGTCGGAAAAAAAGAATTCCAAAGCAATAAGTTTGAAGCCCTGCTGACTAGAATGCTTTGATTGTTCAAAAAGTTTATCCTCCTAAGAAAACGATCATTGCAAGATGTGGAATATTATTGTTTTGCTTTATAAATATGATAGCAGCCTTTACTGGGACCGTATCTTCATGAACTTCTAAGGAAAAAGATTATTGACAAATGGTCTGTAACACCATTTATGTGTTTATGCAGAGTCCATGTATAATACTGTGCCTCTGATGCTATAAATCATGCTGAAGTTTCCTGTAAAGTAAGTATCTTGCTGAAAACAGAACTGATAGATCAGCAGACCAGTGCTTTTCAGCATCTGCTGTTTTATCACTGATGGTATTTTTTGTTTGTCCTGCAGAAATAGTGATAAGTTAAAAAAGCTAGATTTTAAAAGCTGTTATTCTTATCTTGCAAAGTATATGAGTTTCCTTCTAAGAACCTAATTTGAAAAGAAATTTAAATTATCATTTAGATAATAGATCTAATAGAGCCATCAGTGGGGAAAAAAAAAAAAAAACCCTACACAAACCAAAAAAACCAACAAGACAGGAGAAGAAAGCAACAAGAACAAGAAAACCAGCAAGAGGTGGGGGAGAGGGAGTGGGGGGGAAGGAGGTAAGGAAGGGGAAGGAGGTAAGGAAGGGGAAGGAGGAGTGACCCACCAAAAAAATAAGAAACCAAATTCCAAATAAACTTCATGCTTTGGGATATTTAGGGTTGCATATCTAGGCTCCAGTTCCGGAAAGCCTCCCTTATTTAGAACTGTGCTTAAATGCTTGCTTAATAGTATCAATCTATAGAAATGTGTCCTACAGCTGTGTGGACTGAAAAAGATGTAGATGTTTGAGATTTTTCTCGGATCTTGGACTTCGGAATGTAGTTGACCCAGAAGTCCCAGGATATTTGTAACAGAGGCAATAAATTTTGCAGCCTTGTTGCAGATCCTGAAATGATTTGTGGAGAAAATGATCTTTCAGCAGACAGAAAAGACTGACTGCCACCTCCCCATATAGTTGTAGTGGATAACAGCAGCGAGTAATCTCTCCTCTAATGCATGTGGAATTCCTCTTTAAGAGCTGGGCATTGGGATTTTTTTTTTTTTTTAATACGATGTGCAAGACACATTTAGGAGATGCACGAACTAAATATTCACTTAGATTTTATGATCTGTCTCCAAGGGACTGAAATGTGGCCTGAGCTTGAGAAGCAATAAGAACACATGGCTCACATCAAATTTAAGTGTAAACACTTATTACATGCTGCTTCTTGAATGCAAATTTATGGTTTATCGTTCTGCTCTTTACACAAAAACATTGCTGTTAGCTTCAAGGGATGACCCAGAGATGTTAATGAATCACATTTTTATCCCTAGGCATGTATAGATAATAAACTGAAGGTGAGGTCTTCAGGATAGGAAGTTATGTGCAGCTTTATCTGCAGAAGTTTGCTGTAGTTAGAGTAGGCAGTAAAAGAAAACCAGCTCTTTTAGCTTCAGCTTTGACCCTCCCATGCCTGTATTTGAATGTCATTATTTTGTCCCTATTCTGCTGTTTTATGGCACAGCTTCGTGGGGGTGCATACCAAGCCAGCATTTCTAGAGAAATTTAAAAACTCTGTGGTTTTTAAACCAGGGAGATTGTCCAGTGTTTGGTTATATTTTCTGCTGACATAACTAGGTTTTATTGATCATCATAAATCCACTGCAGCTTTAACTTCATCTCTCTAATTACCTAAGAGTCTGAGACTGACACTGGTACTGTTGTAGAGCCAGCCAGTTGTCCCTCTTTTTCTAGTAATCTATTGTTTGGAGATCTAGGGAAATTTTTGACTTTTAGGTAGAATTCAAATCCATTTTGAGGTTTACCATGAAGTAGGAGAAGGCAAAGAGAGAAAAGATTTAAAAGATTTAAATTCAGTATAGAAAGAAAAATAGTTGCTACCCTTGCAAGCCTCAATTTGGCACAGCACTTAAAAATGTGATTGAAGTGTTTGCTTGAAGAGAAGGGCACATGTAAAGCCTTCACCAAACTGACTTGTGCTAGAACATGCTGGTAGGTGTTGCTAAAATGTTTATAGGGCCTTTTATATGCAGAATTTAATTTAAGGAAAAAGAAAGAGGTTAAATTCTACCCTCACATACTTCAACACAGCCACAGTTTACTCCTGTAAGAGCAGCTTGAGCCAATTTGAAATGAGTCTTTAGCCCACAAAGCCTTCCCTCTAATTCTGTAGTGTGCTCAACAACGCTTAGTGTATGTGATGTATTGCAGTGTGGGATCTTTGGTCACAGTACAGCTTGATGCCACTTTCCCACGGGCAGTGAGTGTGGCTTGTATGCTCCCAGGAAGAGAATGAATGAATGGGAGGGATTTTTACCTTGGTACTGAAAAACTACTCCATACCTCAGAGTTGTTCGTTATACTCTTTGAAGGTGTTTGGGATTTTGAGGCTGAAAGGTTCTGGATGCCTGTTTCTTTGATGAGGTTTTTATTTGTATTATCTATTTATAATATATGATAATGTAATTTTCTTAATTCTAAGGGTAAAGGAAGTGCATTYGGTTTCAGAGTGCTTAAGCCTCTTGAAATGGGAAAAAGAGGAGCAAGCAGAGAAGAGCCTATGAGTTGACTGTGAGAGCTATGAGAATATTTCCTGGGCAGGAATGAAAGGCCTGATTCAGTTCACTATATATTTTAGCAGCCATATTAATTCTGTGGGGCTATTCAGGCTGGAAGTCTAGAAGAAAGAGATCAAAACGTCCATGTGGATTAAAAAAATAGGTTACTTTGAGGACAAATATTCTGCTTCTGTAATTTAAATCTGTAGGGAGCCAGAGAATGAAGATAGGAAAAGATATATTCAGAAGCTCTATAGGGAAGCTGTGTCCTTTTAGGGGAAAATGCTGTATTTGCTATTCTAATTAGGTTTTTCAGTATTAAAAAGTAATTATTAAAAAAAAAAGTTACCTTCTCTGATTCTGTTCCGAAAATCGCAGAAAGGTGGAAGTGTTTGTTGCACAGTTTAAGGAATGTTAGAAACCTCTAAATTATATAGGACAGGTAGACTGGGAAGGAAAGCTTCCCAACCTGTATCTCCCTGCCAGGTGACTGCTGCTATCAGTGGCTGCCTTGTAAAAAAATATCCGAGGAATGAAAAGCCTTTTTGTCTGGGTCTGTGCTGGGCTGTACTTCTAGGCATTCAGGTGCAGTGCTTCCTGTTTCATCACTGAACACCTGTTTTAGCCAGGCATCAAAGGATGGGGAGAGGACAGSCCAGGAAGGCAGAGTGAGACCCTTCTGGTCTGTAGCATTCCTTCAAAGGTCCAGTTGTTTCTGTGTTCCTATGAACATGCTTTTCTGAGGGGAAAAGAGGAAAAAATTTGAATAATGATGATAAAGATAACTACCGGCTAAGTTCACTTGGCCCTATGGTAATTTCCTGTATATTTCCAGCTGTACTGTGGCAATAGCGGTTTAGCTTGTAGCTTGACAGAGTATCCTCTGGCCATCCCTGAGGCAGTAAATCCCAGCAGAAAACACTAAGTTATAACCCAAAATAATGGCTTCATTAAACATGGGATGCTGAATTTAAAATGTGTTCTGCTCTCCTTGCACATCTCTCTGTAATTGTGGGCTGTATTTCCTTAACTTGGTAACTGACATAGTAGGTCACTTATCTTTGTTTGTCAAGGCAAATTGCTCCAGTCTTCAACTTTTCCAGGAGTCCTAAAACATGTTTCTGAATCAGAGATGTCTATCTCCCTCAACTTGCTCTTTTTATCAGTAACAAGGCATCTTTGGTCTTACTCGCTTTGGGATTTTGATACCCACCTGCCAAGATATTGGTAGGAAGGTCATTGAACTGTAGCTATTACTGCTGTTTATATTCATCCATCCAATTGTCATTTTATAGCCATTGGTCTACAAACGCAATGAAAAATCCCATGTGCATTTCATGATTTAAAATCATGTCATGTGCTTTTTCTCCCTCCCATCTCTCTTGGTATTTATGCTGTAATATATTTTACTTACCATCTGTGGATTTAGAATGGATGGCTTTGAATTTCAAAATAACTGTTTATAAGGTTGTCTATAGGTTTCATCATCACCATTTATTAAAGTTGTTTTTAAAGACTGATGGATTTAGCTACAAAACTGCCATGTCTAATAACAGTTATTATTTATTTTCATTTTACCAATGGAGTACCCGAGTATTGAATGACTTGCCAAGATCACACACAGCAAATTTAGTATAGAAACAAGAAAAAATATCTCACAGTTTTAGTTCATGTTTTTATGTTTAACCTTCAAAACAGACACTGTATGCTTCATAGTGATGGAACTACAGACTTAAGATTGAATATACAAGACCTGCTCACTAAAACACAAGCCAATAGCATCTTACAATTTCTGTCAGAACTCCACCATCCTGCCAACAGCTCTTTAGCTTCCATTTAAATATTTGGCAATCCAAGACTGGTTTTTTTACTCTCTCTGTTGCTGCAAGATGGCATTCAAGCTTGCTGCTGAGTAGAGCTGCAATCTCTTAAATTAGGGAATCTGTTTTGCTTCCATGAGAATACTAACATATGCTTTACAGAAAAAAAAACCCAAAACAAACCAAATACAACAAGAAAAACAGCCCCCAAAACAAACCCACAAAAAAAAATCACAGAAAAAAATGCTCTTCACCTTTGGCTGAAGTTATTAATTTAGTTATGGATTGTATTTATTTGCCATTTTGGATTTTTAAATACTTCTGCAATTCTGTTCTCCTTTTTCTCCTCTTTTTACTTTTTAATTTTTCCTTCAATACTGTGAACAAGAATTAGAAGTGGAAGTTATGTGAGGTCAAAGGAACAGGTAGAGACGCACACTGTCCTGGAGCAAAGTTTTGGCGGAGAAGTGGAGGCCTGGAAGAGCCTAGGCTTACATTAAGCATCTCTTGCATCTATGTGAAGGAGATAATGAAGGCCCTACAAATGTTCTTAGAAGAGATCTGGAGAAATGCCATAGCCCATTTTTCAAATGCTGCCTTCAGATGCTTTTCAGTAAGAGCATGAGTTCCTTTGCCTCAGCATGCAAGGGCAGAAGAAAAATTATGTGACTCCCTTCAGGCCTACGCATAAAATGTACCTGGTCTTTCACTAAATTATACTACATAGTCACAGGCAACAAAAAAAACCACTTAATATTGTAACTGAGCTTGGCTTTGGGACCTACCAGCAGCAAAAGTACTCCAAAATTTAAGCTCTGATGTTAGAAGAGCCCCATATTCTTTAGGATGTGGAGTCCAGAACAATAATATTTGAGATTCTTTCTTTGATGGAAAGATTGTGTAGTGTGTAGTCTAGAAATAGAATCATAGAATCATTCATCAGCTCAGTTTACCTTAAAAAAGATCTGCCAAGTCACTGGAGAGTGGTTCCCAAAGAAATGATGACCAAGAAAAGGCAGCCAAATGTGACCTGTTAATTTTCCTGTGCAATATATGCAGCTGAGCATTTAATCTAATATAAAGGCCTCTTGCAATATGAAATTAATGACCTGTATGATTTATTTTAAGGTCTGCTATAAATTAGATGCCTCAGTTGGATGTTTTGTGGGTTTTTTCCTAAAGAACAATTATCTGGTTTGGAAATTTATTCAAACCATTGAGTTAAATTATCATCTCATTTCTGAAAGATAGACAATTGCCTGAATATTTGAAGCAGATTTGTAGGAAAAAAAAAATATATTAAAAGTTTTCTAATCCTTTGCTTAATAACTTCCATGAAACACGTGCTCCATTTAGCTTGGAATATCTGGCTTTACAATGACCACAAGGCATTTGGAACAGTCTCTGCAAAACAGAAAATATCCGACTTTAATGAATAAGATGAATATAACTTACAATTATACCATGCAGTTCTGCAGCTCTTACCATACAGTTCCSTAAGTGCTTAAGCTTGGGCATTTACCACTGACGTCAGCGGGAACTAAGTGCCCAAAATCTCCTTAAGCACTTCTAGATGTGTGGTATACGAGGTCATATTTTGCATTTAGTTTGTGTGAGTTTATTTTCTACTCACTTTCAATAATGCCAGGTAATGTGGAGGCTTTGCAGCTTAGTAAGCCATTCACTTGGGAGCAAATTGAATTTCAGCCATTTAGTCTTTGCAATCAAAATAGAAAACGTAATAGTCAGTCTCGGGACCAATAGCTTCTGATCAGCAGTCTCCTGTATTCAACAGGACATTTGAATATGTGTTTCTTGAAGAACATTTCCCATCGGTTCCTGAAGAGCTCAGCTCTGCAACTCTCACTGGCCTGCGGGAAGCTGCTGGTCTGGGAAGCACAGAGCTCTATGTACAAGAGGCTACCAGGTCTTATGACCCAGGTTGTCTTCGTTTTCTGCTGCTAAATAATTTTTAAGGAAACATAAACTTTAACAACTGTGTAGGAAGGATGCAAAATAAATTAGAAATATTTAGCAGGAGCTGTGGGACATTGTGGATGTACACATTGAAAATACTTATGAACCCATTTTGACATTCAGTATGTAAGCTCTTATAAAAATGCAGAGATAGAAGGGGTGTGTGTAGGTACTTGTATCACAGAATCACAGAATCTTCTGAGTTGCAAGGGGCCCACAAAGATCATCAAGTTCAGCTTTTAAGAGAATAGCCCATACAGAGATTGAATCCACAACATTGGCATTATGAGCACCAGGCTCTGACCAACTGAGGATATATGCATATGTGTAAATATTGTCATATTTAAAGATAAGGCTGCAYGTCTGTTATACAGTAAATTTTCTTTGTTTTCATTCTTTATTTTCCTATTCCTGCATTGGTTTTCACAGTCCTTATAATAAGGATGTTATTTTGAAAATTTGATGTGTTTACTTCCCAGAGGTACCATTCCTTTTACTATTCTCAGAGCATATTCCACTCCAGGTTTTGCTTTTGTTTGTTGATGGAATGTCATGTATTAAGGAAACACAACCTTCTTTATCCCAGCTTAATTACTGTTTTTGGTATTTTCTTCATCTTTTTAATACTCAGTACTAATCAAAGTCATAAATCAATAGACTGCAAAGAGCATCTAGTAATTATCTTTTCTCAACGTTTACTTTTACTTTTCCACTTTTCACTTCTATTASTAACTCATACTGTTTCTAATAGTACCTCATAGTGCATTCAAATAATGTGACTACAGAGGGACATCAGGGTTCTTCTGATCACTTTTTTTTGCTAGTCCTTATACAAGCAACTTTACATGTTGATGATGATTGTGCACAGCTATACGTAAGGAAGTTAGTCTAAATTTGCTTTCCTTGCTCTGGCAGAAATCCCTGTGGCTCCAGTAATAATTTGCCTGTGAAGGCTTATTCCTGTCCCTGAGGAAGAAGGCACATGAAGCTCACTGAGCTCTCCAGCACGGGAGGAAGAAGGGTCTGGTTGCCCAGCATGTGACACAGCTCTTGGGAGGCAGGTGACTTCTTCCCCCTGAGTCTTACAGCTGTGGCATGATAATGGGGGACCTTCCAAGGCTGTTAAAGCTGGGGGCTAGAACTCATGTTGAAACAAAAGCCAAATCGTGTGGTATCAATACTGTAGTAGGTATTGACTGCTTCAAAACTCTCCATGGACTGCAGGATCAAATTTCAAGGAAGAAAATCCCCTACTTGCTTATGCATCTAATTGGTTTCTCTGTAGCAGGTGGATACGTTTTGTGTTTGGCATGAGTTATATGCTTAGCCTGTGAAAGAAAATAGAGGAATAAGCTTAAATTGAAACAAGATGATTGGGGTTTACTACTCTTAAAGTACTGTTCTCTTATTTGGGGAAGCAGGAACTGAAGAGATTGGGAATGCCTAATGACTTTGCATAAATAGGCCTCATTGGCAGATATGCCTATGTAATTTCCTGCTCTTGAGAGTTTTATGACCTCTTCAGCCCCAAATCGCTGTCTTTTACTGCAGCCTTCCATCTGCTGAAGAGAATGAATCTTGCAAGAAATAGTTGTAAGTAGAGAAGGAGCTTTGTTGCTCTCCCTTAGCAAACTATTACTAACTTCCTCAAGATTCTTCATTAGGACACCTGAAGTGATGCATTTTTTAAGAGGGTTTAATTACAGGTCTAGTGGAATGTGAATAAAGGAGGAACTCAGCAGGTCCACAGATGTTGAAGCAAATTACACAGTGTTGTTGAAAGAGCAGCCTTTTAAAACATACATACTCAAAGATCTCTCATAAGTTTATCCAACACTTGGAGCAAAGAAATCCCCTGCCCTCTTCACCCCATAATGATAATAAAAATCAAGAACATTCTCAACTGAATATTAGTCTAGGATCAATCTGTATTTTAATAGGTGGGCTGTTTGTTTTGCGGATGGTTTTGTAAGAAACATGTTTTTTTCTCTGTTTTTGTTGTTTGTTTTTTTTTAAACATGGTTAAATCATGAAAATATATTCATTCCAGGGGAAAAAAAGGGGCTTCTACCTTTTCACTGTTTGATTTTCAGTGTTTCTCTAGGAAAAAAGAGTCTGGTTTTTTTTAGTTTGGTAATATATGACATTTTGTCATGTCTCATTTGTCAGAATGAGAGAAATAGTGATGCAGGCAATTATACTCAGGCTTTAGAACACATTTTGAAACCATAATTTTAAAATTCTAATGATATACTGACATAATGATTTTACCTTTTTTTTTTTGAAGATCTAGGTGACTTAAGAAAGGGAAAATTATTTCTTTACTGTTTAGTGTAAAGGGTTTGTGGGAGGTCTTCTTTTACTTTTGTTCCCAAAGGCATTTGTTATTGTATCCCATAGAAATTGTTCATTCAAACAGGGAAAATGGTTACTAACAGAAGAATTGTAATGCACATGGCAAGACTCTATGAAAGAGAAAGTAGAAGCAGCATCTCTCTAAGCAAACAGAGATTCTCATAAATTGGCTTTAGGAACTGATCTTCTTTAGTATTTCCATAATAAAATTGTTTTAAAAAGTGGGAGTATGCCAGTAAATTCTGCTGTTGTACTGATGATTMCTTTTAATTTGTGTCAGAGGAGGACTAGTAATTCACGTAAAAAATAATTAGGAGATGGTGAAGTATGAAAAGGCATGAAATATAGTCAAAATTCACACATTTGGTCATTGATTGACAACATTTCTGCTTCTAAATTGAAAAAAACCCCTTATCATCTGCCTCCTTACTGCAGAAAAGACTGGACCTTAAAAATGTGTGACAGATGTGGAAAAACTAACTGTGCTACTAAAAGATATGAGAACCAGCTTTTTCCTTCCTTCAGAGAAGGAAGTATGCTCTTATAACTAAGCATAAAATATTTCATAAAGTTCTGATCATTCATTTGCTATAAAAATCCATTCGAATTGCAACAGGTGCAGGGGAAGCCTATTTGAGATGAAAAGTACAAATCATTCTCCATGAGGTCAGATAAATTTCTTTAGTTTCACAAAATAAAATCTGGAAGAAGTTGTAATACCTTTCGGTAAATATATTTAGGGAGAAAAAACAGAGAAGAGGAGATATTTGATATAAAGAACAAACCGTTATATATTGGCAATGAATAAATTTATGCTGTAAATACAAAGATCAGTAACCAGTAGAGCAGTGAGGTTCTGAATGTGCTTCCCTTTCAAGGTCAAAGAGCTTTCTAAAGAGTGCACACCTAAAATTTATGGAACATTATATGGTGGATGCATGTCTGCAGGGTCCTGGAGTGTTAACTCCAGTATTACTGCTCCATAACTTCAGCTGCTCCTTTTGGGCCCTGTTGTGCACTACTGCAGAGGAAAGTGTTTTGTCCATCTCAGTGGTAATGAAAGAGTCCATCAACACTGCTCAGTCAGCCTTCCACAGATAAACACCTTCAGGAGCAGTGCAAGGCAAGGGTGTTGCCCAAACTCTGTGATTGGAGATGTGAGAGAAATAGACATGTTCACTGGCAATCCACTTTTTTTTTGCATGTTCTGGCGTTGCAATTTCCTTTTTGCTATAATCTGAAAAGACACTTAAATCATGCATGCTAGACTCAAACAAATGCCACCGCTCCTGCTGCCTGGAGAGCATCCCAGTGGGCCTTTGTCCAGGAGACTTGGCTTGCAGTTTCACCAACAGTGCTGTCTGTGGGCATGGGTTATATCGTAACTTTGCTGTTTCTGCTCCAGCTCTCCCAAAGAGAGTGGTTTCTTAGTACCACAGTTGTGTGTCTAACCTGCTGGCCTCTGCAGAGCCTTTATGGCATGGTTGTTTATCTACAAATTTCACTCAAGGTTTTCCCATAATGATATTATGATAGGTACTTACATAACCCTGCTGTACTACTTTGCAGTCTGTCCAAACCTTGCAGCATGAATATCAAGAGGATGACTGAGCACTGGATTTTAAAACCACTGTGGCCCCTGTGTAGTGGAGGATTGAAAATGAAGCATCATAGCACTGTGTTTGAGTCCTTCAAGCATTCCCCTGAAGGGATACAGGTATGTCACGCACATCAGACAACCTGTTCCCTAATCCTGTAATTAAGTTGTGCTCAAGTACCGTGTTTAGATTGTGTTGGCTCCTGAAGGTGATGTAATTTCAGTTATGGGGCTAATGTATTGTTTCATTGCAAAGTTGGTATGATAACAATTAGTAAAATTTTATCATTATTTATTAGTCTTTTATCTAGCAAATGCAGTTTAAAGCTAATCCAGAAATTTAATGTAATTAAGAAAAATCTAAGGATATTTAAAAAAAAAAAAAAGGAGGGAGGGGGAAGGTCTGTGTGTCCCAGCACCCACTGACAGGAGAAGACGAAGCAGCCTTTGAAAGGACAAATGAGCAGCACTCTGCCATTTGAACTTGGGAAGCATAGTGGGAGGATTCCAGCTCTTTACTCTGTGCCATTCCTGTCTTTTCTGAAATGTCATTTTAAGCTAAAAAAACCAGAAAGACTCAAAATGAGGTTCTGTAGCCAAAAGAATCTTGAAAAAGTGGCAGAATTGGTGGCCCAAATTGCTCCTTCAGAGAGACCAAGCAAGTTGGCTGGTCAGTCTGGCAAAGTAACTGTACTGTTGGAGGTGCTGAGAGTATGTTCTCTTGCTTTGGTCTTCTTGGAGMGTATTTCAGTCTTATGACTCTGTTTACAGAGGACAAAGAGCACTCAACCCCTCTTCCATTGTCCAGTGTCTCAGTGTCTTTCTTTAGAGTACCCAAGGGATAACAGGGCTGTACGGGCTAGTTTGAAAACTGAAAGAGATTTAGAAGTATAGGTGTGTCTTCATCAAACTAACTTCAAAGGCTCTGTGGTGGGCAGCTAAGTAACAGAGGGTTTCCTAGGGTTCACTGGGAGTTTGTAACTTTGATGTATTGTTAAGGCCTGAGCTTACATGTATCTTACAAGAAATCTGATGTAAAGACTTCGAGTAATGAAGTCTACGACATATCATCCTACAGTTTTAGGATAGTCACCAAACCAGTTTTCAGGAGATCCACTTTCAATCCCAGTTTTTTCAAGTATTGTGTCTGTAAAAGACCCTAACTGAAAATCAATTTCTGTGCCTGGTCTCCAGCAGATTTTAGAACAGTGTTTCCTTCCTTATGGCTCTTGTCTTCGAGGGTGGTGACAGTTTTTAATATATTTGGATGATTTCTATACCAAGGAAGCTTCCAGCCTGGTTCGAATCACAGGGGGAGTGAAATCACAACTGTGTTGTGTGAGCTCCAGGATTCAGGGAAACTGTTGTTTATGTTGCCTGTGCTTCTCCCCACACAAATAAAGACATACGTCCAAAGAGTTTAGCAAGAAAGAGAAGGATGGCTAAGGGAGCTTTGTACCCTGACTCGTCAATACCAACAGCACACATTTCTGCATCGTGTGAAGAAAAACTGTAAGAGCCCCTCTGCCCTCAGGACTCCCAGAAAAGGCATGTGTAACAGCAGTTGGTTTAAATGCATTTATGATTTAGGAATTGATTTGTGGTAGTACCACAAATTGTGTTAATATAAACACAATTTTTTTACTACATGTCAAAAAACATCAGGTAATGGGAACAGCTGGGAGAGAACCCAAACTTCCAGTCTGTGTAAGTTTGCTATTGAATTCTTTCTTTTGCTTCTGACTGGGTCTTTTTCTTTGGTTCACTGAAGCACTGATTAGATGTACAGTATCATATCCCATGTAATTATTAGCATCCAAGCACTGATTATAGGGCAGCAGATGTCAGAAAAAAAATCATAGTAATAAAGACATGAATTTAGCAGCCAAATTTTGCTGTAGCTGGAAACCTCCTCTTTATGAGGAGCAAGTGCTGCAGTGTTTTGCCTGGCACTAATTTAATTTACTCTTCAAAGCGATTTTTATCAGTAATTGGAGAAAATATGAATGTAGACTTTTAGATTTTCTTTGGTGATGTTGGAATATGTATGTCCTAGTCCAGTGAAAAGATTGAGCAAGGGATAAATTCACTCTGGTACAGCGTTCAGGCTTTTCAACGCTGATGATAACAGGCTTGTATGCCTGCCTTCATGAATCAAGCTTTGTCATGCAAATGACTCCAAAATTAAATGCCATGAGGCTCAAGAAATCATGGGATTTCTTAAGAAATAATAATACTGGCATTTTTTTATTTGCATGTGTAATTTCTGAGTTGTCCAGACTAATTTCTTTTCCCCGCTAGAAGCCAGAGTAAAAGCCACAATCTTTATTCAGTGTCAGGACTTCTGTAATTGATCTTTTAAAAAATGAAGTATGTGGGAGCTAATGGCACTTATCTGTGAGTGCCCAGTAGTATATTAAACCTGTTTAATTTCTTGCCGTTATTTGGCCACCTTTGCCCACCGAGTGTTAGATACTCTGAATGGTTTGTATTGCTTCCCTATTTAAAGGTTTCTCCACAGACTTGTTAGCTCATAAATTAGACTGTGCCAGCTTGTATGCTATACCCTACGCTGATAATCCTTTCTCTAACCCTTCCTTGCTGGTGCTTCACCTTGCTGCAGAGGGAGCTGGTTTTGCATCCCTGTGTGATGTGTGGTGTGTATTCTGTTTAGCTTGGAACAGAAGGATGGCTGAATTCTCTCATTTAGGAAAAAAATGCATCAGCCCCTGTGGCTGCAGGACTTAAGGTGCTGGAATTTTCACGTGGTTGTCATTTAGCTTTGATAAGTGCAGCGGTTATATATAGCACTAAATGGCAAATGCTGGAAACATCTCTGTCCCTGCTGTCTTCTGACCATAACTTCAGAGCAGCAGTGGCAAAGTTCATTGGTGGTGAGGGACCTTTGAAGGCAAATAAGGTTAGCACACCATTATTTGCTGCCATCTGGAAGAGGAACACAGGGTGCGATCTGGTCCTCATGTAAGGAGTATGAGGCTCTTCTAATAATTTGATTTATAACTGGATGTCCTACAGAAATGGCTGCATGGCAGAGAAGACTACAGATTTAATTTCAGTCCTGACCCTGAGAAGAAAACAGTTCTGTTTTCTTCTCTCTCCAATACTATGGTATCACAGGATTTATGAACTGAATTTTTAAATCAATAAGATCTGTTTTTTCCTCTCAATAACTTCCATAAAAATATTTCTTGTTTTTAGAGAGACAGTTGTAGTGTGTGAATTGTCAGTCTGCAGTCTGCTTTGTGAGTCTGGCTTCCATTTAAATCTCCATCAGTTTAGATCAGAGGTTGGGGCTCTTCACACRGCATTGCTGTGACATCTGTGGCCTTCCTACATGTCAAGTCCATCTTTTTCAGTGTTCCTGTTAGCAAATCTGCTTGAGTGTGGTCTTACAAACTGTGGTTGAGTTCTGAAAACTGCAGCTATTGCAAGGCTCTTAAAACACTGCTAAGGTATGTGAAACTGTGATAGTAGTTTTAAAAGGGAACTAGGATTTCTTAAAGTATTCTTTTTTCCAGGTATGTGGTTTATATAGTAAAGTTCAATTTGCCTGCATACATGTGCAAGTACTCACCCATAATTTTCTCCAAAGATTGTTCTAGGCATTTTATTTTCTTCCACTTTCTTTATTTACATTTCATTCACTGTAACCTTTATGTTGCTGCATTGGATGTTCTTGTCTGATGGATTTTTTTTGTTTAGGTAACCTGGGGATAAGTGTTCAAGAAAATCAGTGCTATGATTCTAAGGCTTCAATTATCTCCTGGGGCTCTGCTTTAGGAAGCATACTTTCACAGTTTCTGCCTTCATGAGAATCTTCTGATTGAATAATAGCCTTGAATTYCATTAGGAACCATGTGGTTTTTTCTGAGCAAAATAAGGAGAAGGTGGTTATTTTCCCATAAGCAACATGTTTAATTTTCTTGTAGTCTATCTTCACATTACACATGTGCTGCTTCTGTTGTCATTCATTAATTTTCCTTTTGAGATCCTTGTTCAGTCATTATTTTCTGCCAAGTCCTGAAGAATGTATTTATATAGGGGTATTTTTCAACTCCTCCTTCTTTCTCTGAATTAATTATAAATTGAATCATTTGCTATCTGCTTGTCTGTGTTCCAAGCAAATGATAGTTGTGTGTGCACTTGATTGCCTCAGTTATTATTTTGTGTATTTCAATTTTTGAAGTAATCATAGTTTGACAAGCGCTGTCCATTTTTCTGCATGTCAAAGACTCCACGCTCAAAGGGAAATTACAGAGAAAACATGTACCACAGCTGAATGTGCTATGTGACTATCCATTTAAGGAACCAGTATGGCTTCTTTCTTTAGGCATGCAGCTATAACAGAGTTTTAGTTAAACTAAAATAGGTCTCTATAAATAAAGTAGATGTTTCCCTGATACAGATTAGAGAAAGTGATGCATATGAGACTGTGTAATGCATTGGTTGTTTTGCAGCTGTGATTAAACTATGACTACTTTTGCAGGGCAGTTGTAGTATGGGAAGCATTTTCTTTTATGTTTTGAAGTGTCTTTAATGCTTATGGTTGACATCCAAATCAGAGAAGCAGAAACTCAGAAGGTTACAAAAGAGTCTGAGCTATGGTACAATAAACCATGGTGGCTCTGTCTTGCCTGCCAGGTTGCCATGTGGGATTTGCCTTCTGCACGCTTGTTCTGTCACTGGCCTCTTTGCTGGGGCTCCCAACAAACAGAGCAGTTGGGAGTGTAGAGGTTGGTTTTGGCTCATATCTTCAGAGATATTTAAGGATGTGACAACAATGAGATTTTGGTATCTAAATAATTTTGGCATCTAAAGACCTTTCAGGATCTAAGTCTTTCTCTTTTTTCTTTTTCTTTCAATACATGTTTATACAGAGAAGTTCATCAAGAGAGATTTAGTGCTGAGCACTTTGGTCCCAGTCCAACACAACCTTCGAACTTGTAGTCAATTGTCAAGCTCTTGGGTAATCCCGTTGAAATACCTGTGTGAGTCCTTGGCTGGAACAGAATAGACTTGGCATCCTCTAGCCTGCCTGTAGAGAACTACTTGTCTAGCCAGAAATTGCTCATCACAAGCACAAAAAAAAGGACTGTGGTTGCCAACTCTTCTTGTGTCCTCTGAGTCACTGAATAGTTACTGAACAGTAATGATATTTTATATCTGATGACCCAGAATCTGGGGGTTATGTCACCATTACTAAACCATTTCTCTAGTGGGGGAGCAACGAGTGCTCACTAGTGTGTGCTGATTATCTTTTTGGGTCAGTGGCTGGTAAGTGCTTTCAGATTCATTGAAATGTTGGCAGTTCAGTCTCTTTTATATAAAACAGTGCCTCTCCTAAAAATGAACAATTGGGAAGCCACTGATTTCACAGCCTTCACTTTAGTGAACGTGATGGTGGATAAACAGAAGGAATGCTCTAGGTAAACTTTTTTATCCAAGGTCTCAGTAAGCATTTCACATTGCATAGTGAACAGCAGACATTGTACTCTGCCCAATCTGGACATGTTGCCTGTTTGGGCACTGTAGGTGTCAGAGCTTTGGCATCTTGTAACTCTCGAACAGATGACTTTACTTGTAAAGCTGAGCTATAGTTTATTATATTTTAATTATCTTGTTCTACACTGCTGGGATTTTTCTCTTCTCAATCTTGAGCCACAGAATAGAAGTGGAAACAGAAACTCTATTTTCTGGTGTGCTCGCTGCTGCTTGCAAAAGGATGTTTATTGTTGTTGCACATAAATAAATAAAGGAGGGAATGTTTTGACTCTCTACATTATCATGAATGTAAAATGAAGATGCTATATTCTGTAGCCAGTGTTTTTGGGTTGAGTGCACTCATACCCTCAGGAATGTGTTAATTATTTCATGTTTTGAATTCACCCTTTTATGGAAAAAAAGCAGCATGTTTGCCTTGTGATGATAATGGACTTTTTGCATGGTACCCAGAGGAAACATTGGTTCAGTTCTCAGGTCTGACGTTTCATAGATGTCTTCCATGTTGCTGCAGAAAAGAAGGGACAGATAAGAGAACATGCCAGTAGATGCCTGCAAATTACAGCCCAAATGCTGTGATTACAAAGGCCAAGCCAGGTGTGGCAGTGTGAGACAACAGGAGGTGCTCTGTGGTTTGGGTTTTATAAAGCTTAAGAAAACAATGGCCCATGTGCTTACCTGGGAACTAGTTAGAAAAATTACATGTAATTCCAAATAACCATAGCTGGGTTATGTTTGCGTGTTGCTGTTTTTTCCTTTTAAATGGATTTAATGAATGGTTTTATTATTTTCTTTCAGATCTTGGTCATGCACCATAAAAGTAACTGGGCTTTTTTCCAGTGTCTTAAATGTGACCTGCTCTACAATTAGCTTTAAATTAGCAGCTAAAATAAGGCAATGAAACCAGCACTGGAGACTGAAGTTGTTCTGCCTTCAAGAGAGATGTTAAGGAACTCCTAAAAGTTTTTGTTAAGGGATGACTTGTACCCCACTAATCAGCCACCCAACTGTTCCATCTTTCAAAGTGCAGATGGATGCTGAAATGGATCCAGATAACCCAGATAACATTTTACAAACTCACGTATGCTCAGCCTCCTGTTCTTACCATCATATTTGCATTTAGACTCATTTGTATGAGAGCTTTTTTAGGGAAAAGACCCAGTAAACTCTTCAACAATCTTTGTTTATGTCCATGGGTGCACATTTCATACACTGTAATTCCTTGGACACTACTAAATCAGCATTACCCAAGATTGGAGGTGTTTATCAGGCCTCCTAGAGCCCTAGCTGCAGCAGTTAGAGAAAAAAAAAATAGGAAGTTTGCTTTGAGGTGCAAGCAGATTGAACACCTGATTTCTTTCTTCTATGTTACTCCCAGTGGTCCTGATCAGAACAGGATAACATGGGATTTTATTGTGGGCCATTCTGGGAAGGTGCCTTTCAAGAGTTTCAGGGGAACATTAATTGTTAAACAGCTTTGCAGTTTTAAAAAGTTTGATGTGTTCTCCATTTGCTACCAGTTTGAAAAGGGTTTTCTATTATAATAAAAGTAATGAAACTTGCATTGTCTACCTAAGGAAATGCAGACTACTCTTTGTTTACATTTTTAGCTCTATATATTGGAGTGGTAGGGGACAGGGTAAAGACTTTCTTGCAATAATGTTTGATTGGACAATTACCAGGCTTATTCTGTCTGTGGGATGATGTACTGTAATGTTCATGCTCTGTTCTGGATCCTTTTTTCCCCTCTACATCTTTATAGAATTCCTGTACACATTTTATTTACAGATTTTCTTTTGCGACTCAATGAAGAGACAAAAGAAATTCACATCAAACTTTTGCATTTGTGGGTTTGAGGGGCAAAAAGTAATGAATACTGAGTTGATTTTTTTGTAATTAGTGTGACTTTAAATCAGTCATAGATTTTAAAAGTTTGGGTAAGAAAATATATTAATGTAGAATATTCTGATTAGAGAATAAGATTTTTCTTTTTACCATGAGAATGATCGAATACTGGAATAGGATGTACAGAGAGGTTGTGATGTCTCTGTCCTTGGAGGGGCTCAGCACTCACTTGGACATGGGCTTGAGCAGCCTGTTCTAAACAGACCTGCTTTGAGCCAGGGTTGGGACTAGATGGTCCTGAAAGTCCTTTGTGTTTTCAATTTCTGTGATTCTGTAATTCCGTTTACGATTTTGAAGAAACTCACTGCTAACCACGCCTTCAATGAAAAGGAGTTCTCTCCTTCTTCCCTTTCCTGCAATGTGGTGAGATTACAAAGGTTTCTAGTAGAAGCTGTGTTAGCACACATTTATGAAGAGTTACTATCTCCATAAAATCTGAAAAACTATGTCCTCCTTACTGAATTATTAAGAAGGTTACTCAGGGATTTATGTGAAACAATGAAAGAAGAAGAAAAAATATTTGTAAGACTTATTGAAAAAAATAATTGAAGTAAGACCATCTTTTCTGTAAATGCTGTGCAGTCAATAAAAAGGAATTGGAAGTAACGTTGCACTCCTAGTGATTCTGTCACTGAGCAACTATTATTTAATGAATCAATTTGACTCACCATTTCTAAAATGCTTCAGAATTTTGTTTGCAAAATGTGTTTTACCAGGCTGTCAGTTAACATGGGAAGATGGAAGAAAAAAGTACACTTTTTCTTTTTTGGCGGAAAAAAGGACAACAGAAATAACAGCTGTAGTTACAGCTGGTGAATGCAGTAGGAAGCCATAACATTTTCCAAAATGAGTGAGCAATTCAGGACAGCATGGGGCAGGTGCAAGTCAGGCTAGAATGAAATCAAGTCAGAGGAGACCCTTTAGGTTCATAAATTAGGTGATTATTTCTGTGATGCATCCTATTCAAGGATACAGTTCCTCCAGATCTAGTTATATTTTCACAGGTTAATGGCTGGGTCATGATAGTGCACTGTAACTCTATTTGGGAGCAAAGTCAGGGATATTTTATTGAAATGGAATCACCTTTGCAATCGCTCTTTGGTCTGTTGTTGGCCATATGTATGCCTAAATCATCTCTGTAACATTGCTGATCAAATACAATGAAACAATTACAGCGTGCATTCCCAGGTACAAATTACTTTCTACAGACCACTTGTGTTAAGTTCCTCTGAAAACAGCCCAATTGCTTGGTCCTGCTCCAGCTGGCCTGGCTCAGGACTATTCTGGTTTTCACTTGCATCTCACTTGCAGCATCCTTTGGAAATGAGTAGCAGATGCCCAGTTTGGTAGTGCAGGTCCTCTGATCGTTAAGCACATATGCTCTTTTGTCATTCTGTCTCAATAATTGGAAGTACTGTCAGATGAGGAAACAAACCAAAACCGTGCTAAGGTCCTAAGGAAAAATTGGTTCTGCTTAATCTGCTGGATGATTTTTCAGTTTACAAACAGTTCCTCTGCACATTTATCATCTTCCATCTAGGGGAAGTCTGTCAGTACTAGCAGCTCTTGGAATTGCTTCCTGAGCACCTCAGCCCACTCACCATTTTTTCCTTTGCTATACTGTTGTATTTAATGTAGAGAATTTTTCAGTTAGTGATCTAACTTCTTGATAATGAAGAATTTTCTTCTCACCTCCTTGCCTTTGTGGTGGCATTTGGAACATTCATATGTAGAAAACAGTTATTGTCTGGCCATTTAGTTCTGTACTACTGAACATAAAAATGGTGTTGGTGTAATAAGAAAGTTTTTTTGGAGCCCTCTTTACCAATATTTATGGTTGGCATCTTTGTCAATTGCCAGCCATGTATTTCCAGAATGGACCCACTGAAATGGAAACTCAGATTCTATAATGATGCTTTTTTTTTCTTCAGTATAAAGATATATTTAATTTAAGATTATTTCAGCTTAATCATTCAAAGCCACCAGAATTAAGTCCTTAACCTATTTGGATGTGTGCGATCCAGAAGAAAAGCAAGATGTGGTGTAAGTTATTGAGATATTGCTTATATCTACTTTCATCATACTGCATAGAAAATTTCTTGCAGCCTCTGTCAGAAAATACTTAATAGCTGATTTTCCACAGCATGTCATACCATATTGTTAGAGAATTATCTTGTGCATTGTGTCACTCTTAGGAAGCACAGGGTGCAAAGGAATGATTTTTACAGAGGACAATAAAACAGAAGCTTTCTAAAGTCATTCAACATATTAGGAACTGAGACAGCAGTTTCTGTTCCTGATTCAGTGGCAGATAATACAGAGCAGGGTGAAACATGGATTAATAAATGCTAATTTACAAAGTTTTGACTTGGGGGATTTGACTCTTCTATCAAAGAGAGCTGCAGAAGTTACTAGTTAATGAGAAGTGATGGGACTTGAAGTGGTGTTTGAAAGAACTGTGGGAACAAAGAGACACAAACCCCAGTTGCGGAGCTGATAGCAGTTTGGGGAGATGAATTACGGGAACATGAAGGATTTGATGTTTGAGCATATGAGATGAATATTTTTCTGGTAAAATTAATTGGTTCTGAAAGATTAGATAAATGAGATCTTTTAGAGCTTTCTTGAATCTGAAGAGAGCTGTTATCTACAAGGAAAAATGTGTGGTGATGATGACTATTAGAAATTCTATTTTTACAGTTACTTTTTCAAAAAGTAGTCTAACAAAAAGAAGCAAACTCATAACTTTGTTGTTTTGAATTATACACCCTTTTGTGATATATAAATGTAAGGGATAGGCTTAAAAGCATCCGTGTTCCTTTTCTGAAGTACATTCTGATCAGTTCTGGGTTGGATGTAGGGAGACACTTGTTTTCAACTTCAAAAATAGTTGTACGGAAAAGGCAAGGATCACATCAGCTTGGATCTGTTCTTTTTTTACCTCTACTGATTCAACTGTCCTCAGGCTTTTAAGAGATTTATAACTAGGCACTTGAGAAATGCTATCAAAATATGCAGTGAAACAGGAATAATAATTACCATGAGAGCAACAATGAAAAGACTTGTTGCCAGTTCCACAGACATCAACTAATCAGAGTAATTTAAGTCTTGGACACATTTCAGAGAGGTCATTTATATAAGGACTCCAAGTGAACTGTCTAGCTTAGGAGCTCTTCCCTCTGTTGCTGATTTATCAGCTGTCATTCTGAGAAAAACAGAAGATGCTGCTAGTAGTTTTAAAGAATTCTGTTGTAAAGACCACAGATGAAATGTAGAGCTTTCATTAGCCAGAGCTGTGGTTTTCTAACTAATGAAGGGATAGGTTTTTGTTTCTCACCTATGCGTCATACTTGACAGTAATAATAGCTGTGTTCCACATTCCTCTTGTTCAGAAAGTCCTTTCTGCAAAGTTCAGTGGATGGCCTCGAACAGCGGAGATGGTGTTGATGAAAACACCCTTTCAATCACTCTGAAACATTCCCTAATTACATGCCGTATTTCACAGAACCTCCCAACTGGAATGTCTTTAGGCCCCCTCCACACTTCAATTAAGAGTCTTCACACCAGAGCTGGATATGTTAATGAAATTACTGACCAATCCTCCAGGCCTTTGCTACAAGAAAGATCAGTTGAAGCAATCATTTGTGTTTGCATGAAGGTTGGGTGCCACATACACGGTGATACTGGGCAGTGCAGCCCAATGGACTAGGGACTTTGTGCAAGAAACGTGCATAGCTTTGCCCAAAAAATATGTCATAAATAATTTTGTACTATGCATGTGTTAACTCTACAACCAAACAAATAATAGGCTTTTTTGGAATCCGTTGTGTAACTCACATGAACAGCTGCATTGACATCAAGCGGATTATCTGCAACAAGTAACAGCTACAGTGCCGTGCTTATACAACATTAGAAACATTTTAGGCTTTTAAAGGCAAATATTATCTTAAGTAGGCAAATATTATCTTAAGTTGCACAATAGCAGAGGTAATAGGGGTAAACTGTCATAACATTCCTTATTATATAACACAATTTTAAAAACCAGGAAAATTATTTGGGTGACAGTATATCTGGAAGGAGGGGAAGAGTTCAGCATAAAATGGAAGGGAAATAGGTGTATTTTGTTCAGTAGCTATGGATTCTATAACATTGAAAAGAAACTTGTAGAAAAGAGCAATTCCATGATCTCATCTGAGAACTCAGATGCTAATGCATGTGCTAGACACACTTACTAAGTTGTCAGCTTTGAAAAATCAACTGAGAAATACGTACTGAATTTGCAGATGAAGCAAAGGTGAGAGGATTAAAAGTACACTGGAGGGTTGTATTCAGGATGATCATGACGAACGAGAGCAGCATTCTGAAAGAAACAGAAGCCAGTTCTTTGTGAAATTGTGCAAGTGTCTCAGAATAGTGACTGCAACATTACAGGAGTGAGAAAGATGAGTGAAGCAGAGGATTCGTGTTTGAAGTTCTAAAGGCTAAAATGGATGCTAAGAAGAAGAAAAAGAAGATAAGGCTGCCTGTTATCTTCTGAGCTCATACATTCTCAACAGAAAGGCTGCATCCAGGCTTGCACATTGCACCCTTCAGGACAGATGCAAGCTGTCTAACTAGACCAAAGGAGAGAGCAAAGAAGATACATCAAATGGGATCTTACTTGTCTGGAAAGTGGAGAGAAATGTTAAAGGGGCTTGGTTACTAAAATGGTATCAGACTGAAGGGGACCACAAAATTATTTTTCAGGTGCTTAAAACATAGTTACAAAGCGAAAGGCAATAGTTCTCTCTCCCTGTCCATTGTAGATAGGATAAGCAGTGCTGGACTTCGAAGGCAGAAAGATAAATCAGAGTAGGGGTTTAGGGAAACCCTTGTGACTGAATGAGCAGTTTAAGCTCTACAGAAAATTACTTAATGACATGGAAAGTCTCCACTGGTAGAGATACTTGAGAATGTATTAAACAAAAGTCTGGCAGGAATATCTGAGGTGTAATTGAGTCTTCTTTCATGCGGAGGGATGTCATGTATTTCTTCTTCCTCAATTTTCTAAGCATTCTATGAAAAACATAAAAAGAGCCTCACTTTGTCTTTCTCCAGAGAGTCATTTATGTTTCTCAGATCATTTTCGTTTGAGGCATTTTTGTTGATTTTAGTGCTGCGTAACTACTGCTGGCCAAATCCTGACTGTTGCTTAAATGGACCCTGTGACTGAGGGAGAGGAATCCACGGCATCATCCCAACAGACCCAGAGCAAAGATTGGTTGAAACAGTTGCATTTGAGTTGATATCTCAACAGCTAGGAGTGAAGTACGAGCCTTCACTGTAGAATATTTTGAGACAAAACTGAGCAACAGTTTATATCTGTTTGCCTTTCATTCCATTTTAAAATGTCAGCCATGACTGTCTGTGTCTATATGTGCTGTCAGAAGGGCCTTAGGGTAAAGTTAGGGTTCCCCTGCGTCAAGGAACTTTGCCAATGTCTTGCAGGAGGTCAAGGCTGTGTCTCCAGTGTTTTCTCTATCTCCTCATATAATAGTAGGACCTTCCTTCATTTGTATTCTTGCCTTCGGAATGGTAGATGAAAGTCCAGGGACTTTATAAAACCTGAGACTCATAGGAATTTTTCTTAAAAGTAAAAAGAAATAAATCAGAACTGGAGCAGCGTTGTATGAATGGGCTCCTGAGAGCTGGCTAGACTGGTGGCAAATGCCTTGTGCTTATTTGTGACACGATCTAACTCTGGAACTCAAATGTTCAAAGCTGCCAGACATGTTCAGGCCTTTTCCTCAGAACAGTAAATAACGGATATGTTTGTGAGTGTCCTTCAGATGTTCTGAATTCCAGGTTGTGTAATCACCCTGAGTTTCAAATTTGAGAATT
This sequence comes from Amblyornis subalaris, assembly GCA_018881555.1. Classification (NCBI taxonomy): domain Eukaryota; kingdom Metazoa; phylum Chordata; class Aves; order Passeriformes; family Ptilonorhynchidae; genus Amblyornis; species Amblyornis subalaris. The sequence continues at coordinate 3,107,041 of JACAXG010000047.1, read as the reverse complement.
AAAGCACATATTGCAATTACTCCTCTGGGATAACTGTTGCTTTGTTGAACAAGAATTTTGTTGCTTTTGTTGCTCAGCCAATCCTGAAATACTAATTCTTTAAATAACAAATAAAATAATTGAAATCATATTTTATTTAGCACGTGTGGTACCTTGTATAATCCAAAAGGGTTTTGGTTGGACTCACATTCTGTGCTGTATTATTAAGCACCACCTCTGGCTCTGAATTCAGACAGCTGCCCTGGCTCCCAACTTTTACCTGGCAAACATCCTCCTTCAGAAAGCCAGTGGAGGCTGGACAGAGTAGCTGCAGATCATTACATAATGCATCTTCTAGATCCAGTTGTGTTTGATTACATATGAATTTAAGAAAATCCTAGTCTCCCATGAATTAGTAAATTTAAAATTTGTTTATTTTTGAGGGTCTGACTGATTCAGCATTTAGTAGGTCTATCCCAAAGCTGAGAGAGATGGAGCAAACATCTTTCTTTACAGGTGCATTTATTCGCTTAATTACTATTCCTTCCACAAACAAATAGTTATAGTGCAGGTTTTCTTGTTTCACTTTGATGATGCTAAACAACCTTCAATTAAGCTTTTCCAAGTCTTTTCTAAATGTATTATTTTATTTTTTCATCTTTAATCCTCCCTTGAACTCTTTTTATTTTCTATAATTTATTGAGGCCTTCTCAAGACAAAAGGAACCAAATCAAACAAAAAACCAAAACAAACACATTTTCCCTCCCCCAGAGACTGGTGGTTAATTATGTCAGTACATTCATCTTTTAAAAATGAATCAGAATTTGAATACTTCTCAAGCAAAACTATAATCTAAGCATATTTTTTCTCTATCACTAATCAAGCCATTGGGAGTAAGGCGTATAGTAAAATCTCTACACTGTAGCTGTATATCTGGCAATGGAATGAACAGCATCCAAGGAGTGTCTTGTCTAGTAGTTAGTGGGACAATAATGAAGATAGTAAGATATTACTTGCCTTTAGGAGAGAACTTGGAATTAACTGGGTTTTTTTTGAAGGAGCTTGAACAGGACATGGCATCTGAAAACCTGAGCTAGTAAACCCACCTCCACTGTGTCTAGCTGCACTTCATCTTCACACTGCAATATCTTCTCATTATGCTGTTCATTAAAATAATTTCTTCAGACCAGACAGGGAGCATGAGCTGAGGTGTATTGTACTAATAGAGGTCTTTTTTCTTTTTACTTACTAACCAGTATTATTGGTTTGATGTATTAAAAAACCTGCATGTAGATTCTTAGACCTTTCCAGCACATGGGTGATTTCAATCTAAAGCATACAATTATTTTACATTTTATTTTCTAATGGTGGTATGAATTTTTTTCAAAATCTTTGGCTTTTTGGGAGTAGTCTTGATAATAATGTCTATCTAAACCATTCTGACCTGAAAGAAGCCTATTTGTATCTCCTAGAGTGTATGGCAGTTTCATGAAAAAGCTGTACAAAACTGTGCTGTAATTTGCCAGGTCAAATTGCTCCATTGTTTTCAGGCAGGAAAGGTGGCAATCTGGGAACATCCTTTCAGATTTCACTTTTGCCAGATATATGGTTATGAGGAGGTGTGATGCTTGTGGATGGAGAAAAATCAGTTTTCTTCCAGAACTGTATGTAAGTATAGTATTTAGATAGCAAAATATTCATTCTGCTCAGGAACACCTTTGGAAGGAAGATTCATGCTACTAATAGAAACCAAGCTTTGCACACATGCACACTTTATCTGCTTTGTGTATGAAAAGGGAAGTCTGTTTGTATGAAAGCTGAGGTCTAAAATTCCCCTTTTTTTGTATCTCCCTCTTCCTGGAATATTTAATATTTACTCAGAAATTATTTGGTATACATCAGAAAAAACATACTTTTTTTGCATAGAGAAAAGAAAAAGTCTTTCACAAATTTGAGTTACTGAAAGATCTTCAAAACAGGCCTTTTTGAGGTTTGGAGAGGGAGGAAGAGTTATTTTATTTACTCTTTCATCAGTATTTCTGTGCAATTGATAGATGATGGTCATTCTTTGCTACTTCCCATGAATTATTACTTCTGCCCACAAGAGTGGATATAACACAGTAAAAAAGAAAAAATAATTTTCTTACCTGTAATTTTGCTGTCTCTCAGTATTGATTTAGCATTTAGCAAAGGCTTTCCTTATACTAAAATGGTAATCTGTTTTTCATTTGGTCTGGCATAGAATTACTCTGAGGGTTTTTTATTTGTCTGAGTGAAAACAAGAGTGAGAATTGTAAAAGGTTAAACTTTCACATATTGGCACCCTGTTGTGTTTCTTTTGCTTAGTTCAAAGCTGCTATTTGTGTGTAAGTTTTGTGTGTCCTGCTGTGGAATTCTGTTTCCAGGCAAGATCCAATGGTCTATCAGTGTATTAAAACTCAAATACCAGGTTTTAAGAAAGAGATAGGAGAACTGCACACCCCCCACACCACCACCCCCCATCTAGGCCATTATTATAATGCTGGAATATGCAAGTGGCAAAACCATCATAAGAGAAAACGAAAGATGAAAAAAAGAGAGAACCAATTTAGCTTATTCAATATGAATATGCTATGAAGAAAATTATGCATCTCAACATTAGACATCTGAAGGATTTAGCTAGTATATATGCCAAACTTGATACTATTTCAATTCCGTTGTTTGAAAGCAATCTTCATGGGGAGGAAAAAAATACAGCTTATAGCAGTGAGATTGTAGATAATAAAATAAAAGAATGAAGTCAAATCATCTTATGTTTTCACTGAAAATCTTTCTGCCGTTTCATTTGGATTTCATTTAATCAATGCTTTTTTTCACATTTGGATTTTGGATACTAATGAAGTTTTGAACCAGGTTGAATAACTGGTGCTTATACCAACTGCTAAGGCTTCCTACCTAACCTGGTTTGGTTTTGAACCTATGGAAAGCTTCTAATCTGCTACCTATTTCAGGCATAGAGAACGTTTTGGGGTGTGGAAGATTCTCCCTTTCATAAAGGCTATCAGGAAAAGCTCTAGCTAAAATTGCTTAAGCTGATGAGTAGCTCTATCTATATCCATATCCATGTTAAATTTTGGTTTTGAATAGCCTCTGAGGAAAAAATGGGAGAAAAAAGTTCAAAAGTTTCACTGTTAAAACAGTTTTTGTTTTGTGGGCTTTTTTTCCTTGTCTTTACATTTGTTGTCCCAGGGGCAAACTTAAATTATTTATTTTGAAGGCACTTGCTTCATCCCCCCTTAGATGTTTGTGCTAAGGTTGTATTGACATAAACATTTGCATAAATCCCAGTTCAAAAGAATACTTAATCGAGGGAATTGTTAGAGAATCAGCTGCCAAGTGACATCCTGTCACTGCAAGGCTGGAGAGCCTGGCATACACCTAGCATTTTTCCCTTTCTTCGTGTTGTGTATAGACAGCTGAGTTGGCCAGAAATTGCACTTCATGTAGTAGAGAATGAAAGATTGGGCCAGATATTCTAGACAGCCTGAGTGTTACTGACTCCTCATTAATTATTTAGCATGATTTTGTTCACTCACTGTTATCATTCTTGATCCAAAAAAATCAGGAAGCTGTACAAATCTTACTGAGGCATATAAGCACCATAACATCCCTTTGCATGTAAGCAAACAATGGGAGGAAATAAAGTTAATACAGTAATTTTCCAGTGTTAGTGTAAGTTCTGTCTTATCAGTCTATCACCAAGCAGTCAGAAGCACACTAATCACTGATTTTTTTTCACCTTCAATTAAAGCTTTTTTTTTTTTAAGGGATAGCATTTCATTTTCATTGTTGTCTCATTTCTCCTTACTCTCAATTTCAAAAAGTATGTGAGGGGATACCAGAGAGGCCATAGGATTTTGGGGGTAGAGAAAGAAGTCAGGTTTTTTTTCCCGTCTCAACTGAAAAGTATTAATAAGCACTATGTTTGGGTTTTGTGCATGTATTCCAGGGCCAGGAGAACATTCTGTTTTCACTGATGTAATGGTAGGAGTTGTCAGGGACAGACATCAGGCATTTCTTCTCTATATACTAGTTAAATCCAGGAATATGATGGTGCAAGAAACACAGCACTTATTTTATTAGGTTTCATATTTTGTAATGTATTATTGCTGTATTCTGCAGGCAATGACACCTTTGCCTAATATATGGAGCAAAGGGAAAGGATTTAATATAGACCTAGATGATAATTGCCCAATAAAAGTTTCATTTGCAGCTAAGGCAGTGATTAATGCTTGACAGATGAAACAGCGGAAAAAAGAGAGAGGGTGTCCATCAATGCCTTGTAAAGGATAAAAAGCCAATATGTTTGTTTTTCAGTTTTCAAAGCTCAGGATGATAAGAGGAGATACACAGCTGCTATGCAGTAATGTACTTGTGGGTTATGTATATCTTTGTCAAGAATGACATTGTGAAAAAATACAAATTAAATCTTTGGATGTACTTTTGTTGAAACCATGATAAATCGTGTATCATTCTGTCATGATTATTTTTACTTGTCCATTCATTCAAGGTAGGGTAAAATATCTGGTTCTTTAGCGCATAGTTAAGCATCTAAATTCATGCCCCGCTTTTGGTTTGATTTTCTTTTAGCTTTTTCAAATCACATTACATGTCTGAATTTGACAATGTAAAGACAATGCGAGAGATACCTAAAAGATATATCTGTTTTACAGGTGATGTGCTTTCAAAAATGTATGCTAGCTAAAATAGAGCTTCATCTGGTAATGCTTGATAATTAAATGTTGTATAGATGTCTAAATCAAAGCATTCACAGTGATCTTAGCTCACTGAATGAGGTGTTTGTTTCTTGGTTATTTTAAAGCAAGGTCATGACCAAGAAAACGCTGAGCATTGCCATCTTTTGACACAGTGAGAGCACTTGCTGACAAAATCATTTAGGTTCCATTTGAGATTACATTTTAGCCACTCCAGACCTTTCTCCGAGCTGTCCCCTCCATTGCCTAGGTGTCAGTGCTCCAACAGCTAAACTGCCACATGGATGGCATAATGCATAGGTTGGAAGGAACCTTGGCAGTAAAATGACAGTGGTGTTCAGAGGCAAGAGAAAGAGTCATTATCTGCAGAAAAAATACTGCAAGGTTAATTACTCTAAATGAAGTAGTCTTTCTCCAAATGCAAGCTCAACAGAGTCTTGCTGTCCTTGAAATCCCTTAGGCCAGTAATAGACATGGGCCAGTGCTTTGATTCTCACCTTCCATCTCTCACAATGAATGTAGCTGCCCTGATGCAGCTGGGCGCCCTACACTTCCCTGAGAGAGGCAGTTTATGACTTTTTCTGTCTCTCATTTATTTATTATTTATTAAACATCTTATTTACACTAGAATAGTGCCAGTTGGAAGGGACCTACAATGATCATCTAGTCCAACTGCCTGACCAATTCCTGGTTGAGCAAGTTAAAGTATATTATTAAGGGCATTATTTAAATGGCTCTTAAACGTTGTCAGGCTTGGGGCATTGGCCACCTCTCTAAGAATTCTATTCCAGTGCTCAGCCACGCTCTGAGTATAGAAATGCTTCCTAATATCTAGTTTCACTCAAAAGAAACTGAAAGTTTTATGCCAGTCTTCTAAACCAAGCAATATTCTAGTGACTAGTTTTCAGCAAAGTATTCTCTTTGTCTCGATTACAAGGTGTTTAACAAGGGAAGCAACATTAAACCATGCTATTGTTTTCCTTAGAAATTGATCTAGATTTTGGCACTATTCAAATAAAGGATAAGAATATATATATAGGTAAAATAAATAAAATATAATAGATTATATAAAAAAGTTTTAAATGGGTCAGAAAAATGTTAAATGTTGTAAGGGTGGTAAAAACTTCATTTTTCAGAAATTTTCAGCAAGGGCCTCTGAGATAGTTGTGCCAGGAGGGGTGTTGGAGCAACAGGCTTTAGTGAGGGCCAATGAAAGGGAAAGGGAAAAGGAGCTGACAAGTAAAGGAAATTATTCTTCTTGAAGTGTCCCTTGATTTTCGTTAGAAGAAAATAATTAGCAATGAGGGTTGGAGAAATGATAGGAGGAAGCAAGCTAGATAATTACAAGCAGGTAAGGATTTTTTTGAGGCCTTACTGACTAGAATACCTTCTTTAGTGAATACTGCCTTGGTGAAATCTGGGGAATATAAATTCAGCAACTCTTAGAGGTTAAGCAAAACTCCAAAAGGGAAGGTGTGGATATTATTTTTGCTCTTAAAGACTTGGACATTTTTCCTTAATTTAGCAACTCATAGTCAGGATCCTTTTATCTTTATGAATAGTCTAGCAGTTTTCCTTAGTTTGAGTACCCTACCACAGAGACAGACAGAATTTTTTATTGTCATATTTCTTAGTGGTAGGTTTGGTGCTCTCCTAAAATGACCTAGCAAGGTTTACCTGATCTGTGCTATGATATAGACAAATGCAGAGGGTTTTGAGTTACCTGGGTGCCCATAATAACAAATTGCACATCTGTGCAAAAATCATAACCCTTTTATCTGGAATATGATACCTCTGTAGGTCCGGGTCACAGAGAGATTTATCTGGCTAAAATGATAGTCATTCAAAACACTAATCTGTTTTGCATTAATATCTTCTTGAATTCTCTGAAGTTTAGCAGCAGTTTTGTCCAAGAAAAAAGGCAGAATTAAACTGGAGCGCTGCCTCATGTTCTTGGCTTTTGTTGCTGGTTATCTTTTTATATTAATGATGTTGATGTCAACTGAGGCCATTGTTTGCTGCAGAGAATCTGAAGCTGTGAAAAATAGCTAGCACCCTACTCAAATTTAATGATGTTTTTTCTATTGGGGTAGGTAAGGAGGTGATCAATATGCATTGGAGAGTATATAACACAGTACAAAAGTACTTTCTGAAAGGTCAATGTTTTATATTTTTGCCATGTTTGCAAGTTCTTCACAAATCAGCATAGCTGATAGTCAGAAGCAATCATCAAAAAAATCTGAGTGCAGAGGAAAAAATTGATCGTTCTCATTTAGAGGAGTGAGAATTTTTCCTGAAAATAAGGAAACTAATGAGAAAAAATAATTTTGTGTGTGTGTGTACACATTAGGTAATTTTTACCTTACTAAAAAACTTTTTCAACTAGAAAGTTTTTAAAAGTCACATTTCGCATAAGAAATGGCAGTTGCTCCAGCATGGCTTGGAATGCCCTTTGGGGATTTTCTAGCTCAGGTGTGGTGCCTTAAGCTTACAGTCAAGCTTATTCTTCAAGACGATTGATGGCTGGGGACAGTTGGGAAATTGCTTTCTTCTTTATCAGTATAGGGTACAGAATCACCTGCTGTTTAGAATAATTTCCCATAAAGTACCTTTGGAAATCTAGATGAATAATGGGCAGGGAAGAAAAGCAAGGATTTCCATTGTCCATATATCAAGGGTTTTTCTGTCTTAATAAAATCATAAGTATATTGGATCATTTCCATAGAATGTGAACTTGAGACCTGACTGCTAGGTCTATTTGTACATCTCAGTCAAAGCCTTTGTACTCTTCAGGATCCTTATTTTATCATATGTGTCACTTACAGTAATAAATACCATTTAAAAAACCCATTGCGATTAAAAAGAAGAGATTTTCTGAAACTTTAGGTATTGCTGCTATTAGTATAATACTGTGCTCTGAGAAGTCAGCCATGGAGCAGCAGTAAAGTGGCATTCTGTGGCTTTTCAGCCCTAGCTATAAAGCTCCTTGCTTATACCTGGGGAGCCTCAACATGGTGCTACAAATCTAATTAGGTTTTTGGTTCTTCATATTTTTAAGTAATGTGGTGCCTTCTGGGATGTCCAGGTATTATTTAAATCTTGGCCCAGTTTCCGCAAAGTTCTTTGCAGGGAACTTTCTACTCCCTTTTGTGGGATTCTCTTTGCCCAGGTGCCAGTATCAGCAGGTACCCTGAGGCTTCCTCGCTCCCACTGCTATCTCTCCCTGAGCTCTTGGTGGAGCAGGGCAAGCCTGTCTGCAGTTCATGTGTCTGCCTCTTAGAAAATGAGTTGTAAGCACACCTTTGAAAATGGTCTTGTCTACTTTTTTTTGTTTTAGATATTGTGGTAGAGAAAGCAAAAAGCAAAACTGAATGTAGATGCTTAGAGGCCTTTGTCATAGGGAGCATTGCTGGTTAGTGTAATAGAAGTGAGACTTGGTTGGTACATTTAATGATTTGCCTTTAACTCAGAAAGCAGGCAGTTTATTGTTATTTGGCTAATAGAGCAAATACACTCCTGTGCTCAGTTGGTGGGCAGGAAAGTATTTAGACTGGCTGGTAGGGGTATTTTGATAATGTGAGGGACTCGTGAGGTTTGTCTGTTCTGACACCAGTGATTTGGGTTGATATTTCTGTAGCTACTGTGGTATCATTTACGTGGAAGCAATGTAAAGGACATTCTACTTCTTTTTGCCAATAGACTTGCAAGTAGACTGTAGGGAGCACAAAGACTTTCAAAGTATACGAAAATACATATAAAGAAGTGGTTTAGGAATGTTCTCCAACATGCTGTCTGTTAGCTTAGTTTGCCAAGCCAAAGAATTTCTGGATATGAAGAGGATAAATAATAACTGCTATAAAATATTTTATTTCATAATAAGGGAAAAATTTTATCCATTTCTGTATCTGCTGGTAAAATAAAAAACACATTATTTGGTAAACATTTTAGTGACACTGCTCAGAGATAGACTTGGCAAAAGTCATCTGCACCTTGGTTAAAGAAAAATTTGGCCATCAGCTGTTGATAAATAACTGAATTGCAGAAGGTAATGTTCATTCCAACTGGTAAATTACAAGCTTTGGTAGACCTGTGGTACAGCATTACAGAAAAAAGCATATACACTCAGAAAGGCATAAATGTGTAGTTCATGTGTTTCCAAGGCAACAAATAATAGTTATTGCTACATTTGGACTTAGAGCTAGTTAAAAAAGAAGGAATTGTAAACACAAGGTGAATTAGTGAGCATTTCTGCTGAGTTTGGTTATTGAGTAGGCCAACAAATCTACAAACAGGAAGATGAGGCAAAAGATAATTTCTTTAGGGTTTTTATAGATGCATTTGCCACTTCCAAATGCATTATGGGAAGTCTTACAAAAGTCAGAATTTGTTGCTGTCATTGATTTCTTAATCAACTGCTGCCAACATGTGACAGCTATGAGTAAAATTTGCAGGATATATTTTGCTCATAGGTTTCTTCCCAGCAGTGAGGGAGAGTTCTTAGCACAAATATCTAGATGCTGTGGAAAAGAATAGAAAAGTCAACTGTTGAATCAGATAGATTCCAAATATCTTCATTTTTTAAAATTTCATTTTCACTGAACACACCTCACCAGTAGTTACAAAAAAAAAAAACCAAAACAACACAACACACAAAACTTCATACCTCTGATAAGACTACAAACTACATATCCTACCACATTTATGGGAATGTTGGAATCTTAAGAAGAAAAGATTCATTATATTGTTTTGCAGAGGGTTGGAGGAGAGGTGCTATGTTATGCTTGTCTTTTGAAGAGCAATTTTGACTAGAATCTCATTCCTAGTTTTTTCAGTTTAGGTGAGGTCCTGACAAGTTTGGAGAGTTATGGAGAAGAGGGATAAATTCCTGGAAAAACTTTTCCTCAGAGCAACATGTTGAACAAGTTGGGAGTGTAGAAGAGTCTGGAAGGATATGGTGTCTGAACAGAGTGCCCTGTTCCATGGAAAGCCATGCTGGTTCCCTCTGACGTTCTTGGTTGCACAGGTGCTTCTGGAATAATGGCAGGGCATCATTAAACCAGTTAATAAGTGTTGCTAACCTCTCCCTCCAGTGTGTTCCACTGAGAACGGTGGTTGGAACCGGTAGTTCAGAGATTGCCCTTCTTAGGTGAGTTATGACATCAGTTATGATGTCGGATGATGTAATAACACTGCTTGCAATTGCACATGTGCCCAGGCAGGGAACTTCTAGGTCACTCTGACCTTTTCTCTGCTGCACAGTGGTCACAGGCTCTCTGAGGTACTTGCAGAAATTTTAAGAGGAAGAACTTGGAGTAGAGTTAAAAACAAGAAAAGGAAACTGCAGGGAGCAAGTGTGAACCTTCTAAATAACAAAATGGTTGCAAGCCTTTCCCTTTCTCTGCATAAACTTGCTCACAAACACATCCATGCCTTGTGGGAATGGAAGCTAACTCCATCACTTCAAAGTTATTACCTGTAAATTTTTTACACAAAGATACTTATTTTCTTTGTTCTATACTTTGTGAGGAAAAATCTGAGACTGTAGTACAAGGCGTCCCAAAATCAGTCCTTGCTATAGGAAGTAGACCTTTCTATCCAGGCTTTCCAAAGTTCATAACTGAATATTGAAGATAGAACATATTGGGAGCCACAGAAGTCTTTCTGGAAAAAAATCTGTTGTCATCCTGGACTATGTACTTCTTCCCTTGCATCCTCAGTGGATCTTGAAAGAAGGTGAAAAAATTCAGCCACAGTATCATGGGGAGAAGAGTAGAATGCTGTAAGCATGGAAAACCCAGAAATAATTGTTAATGCACTGTGCAAGCAATGCTGCAGATTGGATTAAGGTGGGGAGAGTTCTCAAGAAAGTGCATTTTTTGATGCTTTTGGAAACAATGTCAAAAATGCAGAAGAAACAGTGTTACAGGTTTGGTTTTTGGCAGCTGTAATTTGCAATTCAAAGTGTTTGAAGTGGATACTTTTTGGCCAAACTAAATAGTGGAAAAGCAGTGAAAAACAATCAATACATTCAGTAACTGTAGAGAGGCACACATAATTAGTGCATATCCACCATATGAACTTGACTCTGCATAGACAGCTGAAGCTGACACAAGAGATTTTGGGGAGCAGTCTGGTGTCAGGCATCCTCTTAATTCCCTGAGATTAATTCTTTCACCTTCTGCACCTTCATTGACCATATCATTTGCTCCATCTGGCAAAGTCTGCACTGCTGATTGTAGAACTCTGAGCATGCTTCTGTTTTGCTTTTTCCTTTGTACTTCATGGTTTAATGGCTTACTGCCAAATGCTAATCCTAGAGGCGGAAAAATATGGATATTAACATGGCATAGACTGTGAATATGAAAACCCATGACTGCTGCGTGGAATCTACATTAACATATTCAGAAGAATATGATAAATATTCTATGATTCTGTGAATTGATTGCTTTTTTCCATTTACCTTTCTGTGTATACTTTTTTCTCATTGACATCAATAGAAATTATGCCTGTGGATCTGGGGAAGACTATGCCAGAACTTTACTGGCTAAATCATGCAACTGTTCGAAACTTCTTGTTTTAAAGTTAACACTCATCACCCATCTTGAGTTGTAGACCAAGACATATGTATCCATGAATTAATTTTTAATTGTAAAAGAGTTTTACAGAAGTGTCATGTCTCAATCCCCATGTTAGATACGCTTCAGATTGCTTCTGGTCCTACGATACCCGAGGAAACCTTTATGTGGCCACAAGTTGCACAGCATTGGATTCAGAAAGGCAAGAGGAGGAAAAGTTTGTATGTATCTCAAAAGGCAAGATGCTGATTACATGGCTGATGTTGCATCATGGTGTTCTGGGGACTCGGCTGGTTTGGGCGAGCTGCTGTGCTTTGTGTAACACTGCAAACCTGGTCTCAGCAGCTCCCTCTTGATATCCTCAGTTGTTTTTGTGACTGATTGCTTATATTGCCAGCCATATACCAGGAAACCAGCTGCTTTGTGATCAGCACAAGAGAACTCTGTTTTGGAAACCACAAGTCAACCATCTTTGCTGTGTGCTCTGTCAAAGCACTTGTCGAAATAGCAGTGAGTAATAGGATTGAAGCATTGCAATATGAATTCTTATTTCCGGAATTGCAAAAGGCAAAAGGACATAGTTGTTATAATCCTGTGGCATATCTTATTTTTTTATCTCATTTCTTATTACTGTGTTGTATAAAATGGCAAAAAGTTTATTTTTAAAGTTATTGTTACATTTTGCAATCAGATCATTTCAATGTGAAGAGACAAAAATAATGCATTTTATTATTGCGTAATTTGCCACAGTGTTTGGTAGAGATTGCTAAATATGTGGGGGACTGTTGTCCACCTACAGCTTAGCTAAGTCATGGGCAGTTCTTGCACAACACAGCACAAAATATGATCAAGGAAACACCTCACCTAAAACTAAGGCTTTACTTTCTTGCTTCGGGATTGTGTGTCAGTATTCTTGAAGACAGAGAATAGGCCAGACTGCTTTAGATCATTTTTAGCTTCTCATTTGTAGAAGAGTCTTATCCTGACTTTCATCCTTGTAAGCATCTTAGTAGACCCATTGTTTTCATTAGGCTTTCTTATCTGAATAGCAATTATTTCTGTGAATAAGCATTTGTGGTAGTGAGCCCTTAATCAGTTGTGCAATTGCAAAGTGTTAATAATGCACAGCGTGTTCTGCATGCAGGCACACTGACATTTGCCCTCAGCATCACTGTGAAACTCCCCCACTGCAGTTCTGGCTTCCACGACTTCATTTACCCGTTTTATATTTTCAGAGTTTTCTAGAGTGATGCTTAATCATAACAAACATTTGTTGAAGCTTGCCCTATATTGAAAGGATTGCTTTGAGATATTAATCAACGAAAAAAGCAAAACTGGCCTTTGGATGTCTCCAGCATCATGTAGGAGTCATGTTACTGCATCTTTTCTGTTTCCTATCAGTTCTCTGATTGCCTTAGCTGGATGGAAGTTTTGAATGAGTGTAATCTGTGAACAATAACAAGTCCAGATGCAAATTGAAAGTTTCTGTTTTGCACTCATGTCTGGCCTGCTGTCTGCTCCGCTTCTTCTTTCAATATTGCTCTCTGTGGAATTGTGTCGCACACAGTTCATCAGTAAATATATGGGATGATCGATGGTTTTATTTGTGGCTTTTGTAATTAAATGACGACTCATTTAGGAGTAGGGATAGTTCAGACCTCTCAAATAGATGTATTTCAGCTACGACAATACTACTGTTGAGTGATAAGTTAAAGGCATTAGGAGAATATTTAATTAAAGAATCTAGTAACTCCAGACTTTCAGATTATAATTAAGAATATGCAATGTGTGATTGTTCACAGTATGAAATTTTATTGCTCCAGTTGTGATAAGTGCAGGGAAATCTGGCCTATTAATAAAAGAAGATTACGTTTTTGTCTACACTGGAAGACAGGAGTGCTTCTTTTCTCCATTCTAACTCCAGGGCTGTTCGTGTTCTTAGATTATCAGCAGTCTGACATGACTCTAGTTTACTCACAAAAGAAATTGCTAGAATTTAATAATCTTGCTTTGATTTTACCCTCTCTGTATTTGTAGTAGCACCAATTTTTACATTTTTTATTTGAAGAGGAGTAAAATTCTCTGAAAGTGGTGAGAGAAAAGGTGAGCAAAAATGCTGCTATGGGGATGTCTTCAAGTCTTTGCACAAGATGCTGCTCTGCATTGTAGCAAACATCAAAACTTGGTCATATTGCACTGGGAGGCAGTAAGGGGGAGATCTTCAAAAGCAATGTTGTAAAGTGGTGAATTGCTTTTCTCTCCTTTGTTTTTTTCTTTTTCTGATAATTCTACTCATCTACCTGATGCATGAGACAAAGAAGACCCAGTAAAGTGGAGATTTTTAACACTGTGGATTTACGGGCTACAGTGTTTTTCTAATGACTGCTGACTGAGTGTGCAAGTAATCTTATTTTATTGGTTTTCTTTTGTTAATTACCTACTGAGAATCACTTGGATGGAGTTTGTAGAGCTTCAGACCCACGAACCACAAATTAAAAACAAAATTTTTCTGAGCCAGAACTACCATTAAATATCTACGTGGAGCCGGGTTCTTAATACGCTTTCAAGAGAGATAGAAAAAATCATGGCGCAAAATTCATAACATAATAGTAAATCTTATAATGTTTTCTCTGGAATAATTTAAGAACACCTAAGAGTGTGGTTTTTTATCCAGTCCACCTCTATTTTTGTAGTTATCTTAGCAGACTAATCAGCATTCTCATGTTCTCACAGAAACATCCTTTATTAGTTTACAAGGTGAGATGACACACATCTCAAATATTTTATTGCAGTGGCTTGGGGCTAAGGAATATTTGGTTTGTTTACCAGCTAAGAAGTCAAAATCTGGCATAAAGATTTCTACAGGATTGGCTTTCATATTTCTCTTAACACACTGGTAATCTCTTGGAGTTTAGAAAATGAGAAGTTTATATTTTCAGTCTGAGCTGCCATTGTCATAGTAAGGAGTAAGCTGCTTTGCTCCCAACACACCGTGTGGCATGAGGAGTTCAGCTGTGCTTTTCACCTGGGATTGTCAAGTTAGGTGCTGCTGGATACAGCTGTGTGTGTGCTTCTGTGCTCACGTGACAAGCCGCACTTAGCAAGCAATCTATGTGACTTAAAGATTAAAATCTCACCTTGATGTCTCTCCAGTTCTTTCTTTAAAATAAAAAGAGGTTTAATAAATGCCATTAAAAAGTAATTGCTAAAAAATTGCTAAAGAAATACACCTAGGTAAGGAGGAGCACTTCTGTAATAGACTCCATGGTAAAATTCCTGTGCTCTTTGTGTATGTAAGTGCAACTTGATTCATAGCAGCTATCACTATTTGTTTACTGAGGAGCGCATGCTTTTTTCTCCTTCTGCCTAAGGTGAGCAATCAGTTTATGGCAAAGCATTTAAAGTTTGGAGCAGGTGGCTTCTCTGTTTTAGGCCGTTCACAGGCTTCTCAGAGTGAGAGTACAGTTCAGAGACTGCCATAGGATAGCACAAATGTATCTTATCACTTTAACTGAAATGTATAATGTGTGGTAAAATATATACAAAATATCATTTAATACTGAGAAATTAGTAGTTTCAAAGGATAAAATGGTGGACATCATTGCATCTTTCATACTAATGAAAGGAAACCTGAGCAGTTTGTTATACCAGGGCTTGCTCTGGTCACAGACAAAACCAGGGCAGCTAAATGCCGGGGGCATCCAAACAGCATGGCTGTGTTCTCTCCTTTGCCCATCCCACGGGTGAGGAGGACTTGGAGATCTGCTGCAGCACACGATAGGCAGTGGGAGGAGAAAGCCCAGCTCCCAGTGCTTGTTTCCTTTTCTCCCAGTAATCCAAAGTGAGCCCTTCAACTCCAGCAACAGGTTTTTTATTACCGATATGGCAAAACTGAGTTTTGCCTTTGTTGACAGGAAGCCTTGATATGTCCCTGAACCTACTGTGGGAGCCAGTATCATGGCAGGATGGCACCAAATCTGCAACTGCTATAGAGCTCAGGTTACTCGAACACATATTAAAAAAATGTGTGACCTTATGATTTTTTCCTCTCCCTTGTTTCTATGAAATACATAGTCAGCTTTAAGGTAGGGAGGAATAGTTGGCTTTGAACATACCTAGGAGTCAGAACACCTCTGGAGATGTACTCAGTCACATGTGTAGGCGAACATGTATGACCTGGGTGGAAGGGAGATGTTTCTCCTTCTTTAGCCAAAGTCATGGCAGTGCAGTTCTGTGGCTCTCACACATTCTTGTCCTTCATTCTCTACCCAAAACATAGGCTGTACAGTATTCTATCATATGAGAATTTATTATACACACTCTTACTAGAGATCCATGGCAGACAGGCTTATATATGGTCTGTTAATTTTATATGCAAGACGATCTCTCCAGTCTAAACAGGATTTGGGCATTTCTTTTTTTTTTTAATGTGCAGAGAGCAGTAATGGCATTCTATATGTGCAGTGTGTCAGGCTGTGTTTTTGAGAAATTCTGATGTCTCTAGGTTTTTGCCTGATTCTAAAATCTTGCAGCGATAGGTTCTGTATTACAGGCTGAAGTCAGAGTCAACAAAAGGGCAACGGGGCAGGACCATGTGACTGGGAGGAGGAGAGAGACAAGGGTGGCTCTGGTGACAGTGACCTGAAAATTCTGTTCAGTGGTCTTGTCAGGCCAGGCTCTGGGCCATGGAAGTATCTGCTTCCTCAGTCTCTGCCTGTCACCTAGTTCTGGAAACAGCRTAAGAGAGGTCCTGCATTAAATAATGTACCAGCTCTGTGCACTCACTGCAGACAAGTTATCGCTCATAAATAGTGTGACTGTGTATTCAGATATTAAGCATACTCAGGAATTAAATTTGCATTGGCTTTTCCTACCTTTCATTAGCTGTTCTTTATGAGGGTCTATTGGCAAAGAGCTTATTTTGGAAGAAAAAGGAGAAGAAGGAAAAGGTGAGAGGAGGCTGAGGGGGCGTGAGATTGTTACACTCTAAGTAAAAAGGGTGAGGGAGGACCTCACAGCTGTCTGCAGCTAAAAACGAAAGGTGATAGGACACGTAGAATGGACACAAGTTGCAACAAAAGAAATCTAGTAAGATTTGAGGGGAAAAAAATCACAAGATCAGTCATCATTTGAATGAGGGATTGGACCACATGACCCTCAGAGGTAATTAATCTTTGATTAACAATTCTAGAGATGTTTTTGATATGTTATGTCATACTGATGACCTGTTATATCTCTATGAAAAATCATGCTGGCTCTTATTTGTTTGCTTTTAAGAGATAATTCTTTTTAGTCTCTTATCCTTTCTGCTGGTTTTGGTGATAGGTATTTGTCTTTTTAAATAAAGAAAAAAAGTTTGGTTTGTTACATAATTGTGTCTTCTCACACTATAAACTGATAATGATTAGGCATAGGTATATTCTTCTGTACTGCAAGTCCACCAACTTCAATGTTACGTAATAGTCATCTGCCAGGATTATTAGATTGCACACATGTGGCTCACTGAGTTATGGTTGTTGATGGAGTTTGTCTGACAAATGTTCTGGCCACTATCCACATTCCTCCTGTTCTGAAAAACAGAGGACATGAGTCTGCAAGTCTGCTGAGCCAAATGCTTTCGTAACCTTTACATTTATTTTCATCTCTTTATTTTGGAAAGAAATCAGCAAACTGAAGTTTGTGTTTTTGCTGACAGACGTATGTATGCTAAATCCAAATATAAAATATTCAGTATTTCCATTTTTTTTCTTTCCCTTTTTTGGTTAAGTATTCACAGCTTGATTAACTATATCATTGCAATATGGCTGAGTCGCAAAAATTACTTGGAAGAAATATGACAAAAATTTTGGGGGAAATCAGAAAAATTGAATTTGAGAGTTCAAATGGTTGAATGACTATTCTCAACACCAGGCTGAAAACTCAGCTGTGTTAAATCTTTGACTCAAATGTGATCTTAATTTAAAAAGGAAGAACAGAAAACATGGAAAGAGAAAAACAATTTTTTGGCAGGAACATGACTAGACGGTCACTGGGGTAGAAAAAAATGAGTTCACTGTCTCCAGAGTATGTCATGATCTCACAAATGTCACTAATTTCTTCACCGTGAAGTTGACTCTGAACAGAGGTTAGGACTGCTCTGGAAGACTCCCCATAGAATAATGAATAACCTATTTGAAGAAATTTGGGAGGGAGTGGGCTACAAAAAGGGTAGAAAGGCTCATATTCGCATGCTTTGCATGACAGTTGCTTTATTGGGAACTAAGTTCTGTCTTGGAGCCTGCACAGACATTTTTCCTGCTATGTAGAGCAGAGGGAGGGTTTTGATCCCTCACAAACCCTGTTTGCTTTTGCTGATCATGAGCTCCCTGTGTTGTCTGAGTGTGGAGGAAGGTCTTATACTGCCTGTGATCAAGAGTAAATGCTGAAAACAGGGAGAAAGCCTCATACATTAAAATTTGTGGCATTGTGGCAGTGTTCAGTTTCTCTAGATTTTGACCCTTTTGGTGTTTAGTACCAGCTGCTTCAGATGTGAAACCCATTACAATGCACCTTACAGACCTGTTTTTTCTAATTTTAAAATTCGATGAGGTTGGTTTGTTTGGATTTTTTTTCCCCTAAATCACATCTCATTCATTCCTTTTTAAGTCTTTAGTGTCTACTTTTAATATCTTGTTTTAATGCCTGAAATATATACTCTCTGCTTGACAAAAAATGAAGAAGGAAAAAATGAAACCTACAGATCTAGTATATGTTTTGTTCTCTTGGAAATAAAAGAGGAAGCATACCTTGATGATTAGTAGCTGTTCTGCAATAATAATTTTTACAATATATACCTGCCTGTTTCTATCAAAAGAAATATGCTTTAGGAACAATGTAAGATCCTTAAATTAATACACAACTGAAAATGTGAAAGGTAGTGCTTAAAGATCCCACTGTGACAGGTTTTTCTGAACTCTGTAGGATTTGGGGGGGGTTGTTTTTAAACTTTCATCTGTGAAGTCCTTTGTTGTAAGATTCCTGTATTGATCTCTCCTTTCYTTTACTAAAATGTTATTCGCTCATTCGCTTTGCTGCTGCATATAGGTTAGACTTCATCACTGAGTCTTTGTGAGACCTGGATTTTTTTACATCAAGAAATTATTGGAAAAACTGTAAAAATGAGATATAGTCATAACTGCCCCTTACAGTTCCATTTACCTTATCATGTCTCTCTTTATGTCCTTCATCTGAGTTCCATATTTATATGTTTTGCATTCTGATCAGAGGAGGTGGACAGAATCTGTCTCTTCCAATAAGTTTTTACGATTACCTGTAGTCCTAGTTAAAATAATTTTTCATGTTGGCACCCTTTTTAGGTTATACTAAAACTATCCTGGAGAGTAAATTAGTATTTCTTTTCATGCTAAAGAAAGCTTTTCTATCTTTGCCCTTTATTTCCTGCCTCTAAGCCATCATCACACTTTCTGGAAGGCAACTTCCATGAGCAGCAAACGTGTTAACGGGAATTGAAAGGATTTATACAAGGGTGTAAGAACAAAATACTTAGAGAATTGCTTTTTGGAAGGAAAGAAAAAGAGGTAGCTCTTTATAACCACAGTTAGGCAGCTCTGACAGGGCACTTGTCATTTTGAAATAGAGTTARAGCTGAAACTGCTATAGGCATAAAACAAACAAGGCATTTGGGGGTCTAGCACTATTTCAGCCCAGCCTATGCTCTTTCATGTCTAATTGCTTAATTACAGTTTACTGTACATTTTAATGGCATAGATTCTGAATCACTCAAGCTAAAGCAATGTGTGATGCTGTGGTGCTCACTGCATTTTTCCAGTCTAAGTGGAATTCATTAATGTGCCTAGTCAAGCAAATGAAATGATCTTTTGTGCCATTTGCCCTTGTTCCTTCCTGGTTTTCTCAACTGACTAGCATCTTTGTGGGGGTTAGCACATTTGCAAGGGAAGAGATAACAAGTCAGTAATGAGTTACTTTTTTTTTTTTTGTGGTATTGAAAACAGCAAAAATATTGATTCACGATACAGATTAATTCAGCATTTAGCAGAAAACAGCAGATTTCCATTTTTCAAATACAGATCCCTGATTTGTTGACTGTTGATTTATCTTGGTCACTGAAGCATGTTATAGTCTTAACACACTATTGAACTTCCGGATAGTCCTTCAGGGCAGCATTAAAACCTCGCTGACGTTCAACAAATTATTTCACCATTAATTAAACTGCAAATCAGTAAGTCAGTTCCTACCACCTTTCACTTTATTTCCTTTTCCCTTTTTTCATTTTCCTTTTCCTTTTTTCCTCCTTTCTCCCGTTCCTTTTTCCCCTCTTTCTTTTTCATGAAACAGAACACAAAAGCAACATAGCTGTTTTGGAAATTTGCATGTTTTTGTTTGTAGTGAACCCATGATTTCGATATAGGTTGTTTATTACTACAACCAAACAGCTATATGAGTGGTAGGGAAGTAGTTTTGTAACCTGCTGATGAACTCACCAGTTTTTGGTATACTTTGATAAATCATGATGGCTGCATGGCATATTACAAATGAGAGTTACAATCAAATTTCTCTTTTTCTGGCTTCTAGTAATTTTTTAAGTGCTTTGTTTGAGGTCATCATAGATGGAGTTCAAATTAAAGCYTGGCTGTAGTCAGAGTGTTAAATATTTTGTAGACATTCATTAAAAGTGTCAGCAGCTGTTTTGGATGATACACTTCAGAGAGAGAGAGTAGTTCATTCTTTCTTCCTCATTAGTCCATCAGGTGTGCCCTAATCAAGGGAGGAAGGCAGCATAAAGATCAACAACCTCATTGAAATTTGGCATGGGATGGAAAGTGTTTCAAACAAATCAGTAGTAAAACTATATTTGACTTCTATGGGACCCATCTGGAACCTGTAACGAATGCAAAATTCCTCTCCTCAGTTTCCTTCAGAGGTGATGGATGGTTTGTTGCAGTGGAGCTGGTTCTAGAGAAGATCATGGTCTTTGCTGTTCCCTGGGAACTGCCTAAGACTTGTATGCAAGGTTAGATTGTGCTGTCTGCATTGGCAGACTCCAAAACAGTAGCTGGAGGACTGGAACTCTGCTCAAGTCCCAGAGAAAAGGAGAGGGTCAGAGCCTGAAGAACAGAGCAGTAAGTGGGGCAAGGCTGGCGTCTGAACCTGGGTCTAGTCATAGGAGCAGTGTGCCCCCACAATACTTCTAGTAATGGGTAATGGTTAGATTAGTTCTTGTTCACATCAATATTTGCACTTGGGTATGGCTTTTCTGTACTCCATAGACTCTTATGCCATTGCTATCAGGCCATGTGAAACAGAACATGGGTTTGCACAGCGTTTATCCCCTCATCTTCTTCCGAGGGRTGGAGAGGGAATGTACCCATGTGACTCCAGTGCTCTACCTTGTTTTCACAGTGATGTTTTGCCATGGAGATTTCATGGCGATAGCATCTTGCCTCACTACAGAGATTACAGAGCCCTGTGAGGAAAAGAGAAAAAGCAACAGGAAAGTGGCCTGTGCATGGAGCAGTTAGCCATGAGGTGGTGATCATTGTGACAGTCATTCATGCTGCCTTGGACTAGGCTGTGAGAAAGTTTCTCGCCTGGAGACCACATCTACTTTTACAGTAGTGATGCTTTATCTTTGCTGTGTCAGTGTGTGACCTGCAGTCTTGTAATACTGAGCCTGGTGCTTGCTGTTTATTTTATTCCCTTAGGAGCAGGACATGGGTTGTGAAAAGGAGATACAGAAAATAAAGGCTTAAGTTGGTGCCACAGGTGCAAATGAGAATCTTTGCCTGTTGCCAAACTGAAGTGGTTGGTAGAAATCAGTCTTTGTTAGAAAGACCAATTTGTAWAAACATGTTTTCTGCCTTACCTAGGCAACTCTTTATTTTTGCAGCTTCATCACTACAAGAATCATTTTTCAGTGCTGTCACTATTTTTCTCCCAGGCCAATTGTCAAGTGCCAAAATGAACAATTTTTTCACTTCGAGAAACATACAAACTTTTGGAACTGGAGAGGAAAATGGGTGCCCTTGGTCCCTGAAACCTCTTCACATCCCCCATGTCACTGGTTGTGCCAGAGGAGCCCAGACTTGTGCTTTCCTTTGCCTGTGATGTGTTCCCAGCTCCAGTCTAGAGGTGTGCATACYCACTCCATTTCTTATGAGCAGAGGTACCTCTTATATAACGTGATAAATCAGGACTTTCCATTTGTATTTAAATTTTCAGGCACTCACATGAGCAAAAATAAAACAGGATAATCATTCTCAAKTTTCATTTTTAGGTATAGTGGTCATGTACCTTGTAGATTAGTGGAATAGAGCGGGATTTCCAGCACACATTACAAATAAAATGTAAAAGCATAAGTCCCATTAGTGCAATTAGTGTGGCTGGTTTACTCTACACTGAAAATACATCTACTGCATTCATCTCAGATCCACTTAATTGCTGCTTACGATTGAATTTTTCTCATTGATCGAACTCTGGTTCTGCCTACCACAGTGCAATGCTGCCTCTTGCCAGACATCAGCAAGAGCAGAATTCCTTCGAAATGAAGGTTCACTTCCAGGAAATCCAAGCCCGTGCTTAGATATATTGAGGCAATTTTACTGGCAGCTGTAAAATGCTCAGTYTTTAAATCCTGGTATGAATTTCTCTGCTGTTAAAATAATTCAGTAAAAGAATGTGAAGTCTCTTTATATGTTCTCTGTTTCGTTTTGAATTTACATGTGCTCAGTTTTTGTCAATCTTGAAAGACATCTCTTAGCAGCTGAGAGGAAGTAATGATATTACAAGTGTATTTCTATTCCTTAATGCCAGTGTGGCCACAGTGCCCCTTGGCTTCATCTGTGTCTGAGTCAGGATTTTTCTATGTAGATGTTTTGAAGATGCTGGTCTAGTTTATCTTCTGCCCTAAGGGACTGGTCCTGACCTTCTTCACTATAGAAAGCAAAAATCCTGGTTTTGRTGTGACTGACAAATGCCATCATATCTTGCTACTCACACTTGTATAGGTTTTCAAGGGGTTTGGCAAGGAGGATTGATTTAGCACAGTGTCTGTGGAAGTTTTTTTGCAACAAGTATAGATTTTTGCAGGAGTCCAGGTGTTCCTGTAGCTTAAAATTAGGGATGAATTCCTATTTATCCTGATCCTTATGCTGTTCTATCTACAGGAGGATTATGTGCTCTTTCAAGGGCAGGCACACATTACAAGAAAGTACTTGATGTTGATTAGACCTTCTGCAATGGAAACCAAAATAATCATCATGGCTCTGCTGCCAAAGCCCAGCTAACTTTCCAAGGCATTATGGTGGCAGTGTACTGGAACCACTTTCTTAGGCAAATATTTTTTTGGCCAAAGAGAGCGTGTATGACAGCAAGTAATATTGCAGCCTGTGTCATTTAATTCTCCTGTATGACTTTGTTTTGTATTTAACTATGTCTTTGTTGACTTATCTGGATAGCAATTATGTCRTGCCAGAATGATATTGTGTACATAGGAGTCACTCTCAAATACAATTCAGAGGCCATAGACTTGTTCTGAAGATCTGAGCACGTTTCTGAACACATGAACACAATCCAATTGCAAAATGCATTGACAAATCTATAGTTTCTTTTAAGTTAAAGCCCTCTAGGACTGTGAAAATCTGTAACAGTGAAATAGTTGTGACAGCATTGCTGTCCACGTTAGCAAAGTCTCAGTAATAGCATAACCTGAAAGAAGCAGTGCTTACACTAATGTACCGTAACTATTAAAAAGAGAAAGGGAAAACTAAAAATAATTGAGAGGCCAGAGAGAGAAAATACATTAGCCAGAGCAGAATAAATGTTCAGCTAATATCGGTCTGCCAGGATGGGAAAAGCTCTAAACCTAAATCCTCATAATTCTCTCAGATCTCATCTACAAATTCACATTAGTCATGAATACCAAACACACTGATTAAAAAAGTACATCTGTAAGCTAAGTAGACTAAAACAGAAAAAAAATACTGGAAAGACCATCTACTGGTATTTGTGATGACATAGTTTCCAGACCAAGAAAACAAMCCAAAACAAAACAGGAAAAAAAGTGAAAACTGCAGAAATTGTGTCTTGTGTACAACCTCATAATTGCTAGCAAGCATTTTTTCACATGGTTCTTTAGAGAACAGATGGTGTCCCTGTAATTTGCAAATTGGTTACGGTACTGCAGAAATTAATATAACTCTGCAAGTTATTACCTTTTAAATTGCACTCTTAATTGCACCAGGTTTGTGCATTGWAATATCCATGGCCAACCATTTTCTGATTTTATTTATTTTTAACTGAATTTTTTTGTTTCGCTTTGTTTTGGTTTGGTTGGTTGGTTGGTTTTTTTGTCTAAAGTAGGAAATGCTTGTTCAAAGGATCAATGTCCTGCCAAGACTGGTGATATATAATGAAAGTGAGCTTTGGTTTAAACTTCATTCTTCTGGACAAAAAGGGGATATTTGTAGAAGTATTTTTTTTTTAAATTTTACATCGCCAGAGTAACAGACTAGATTATATTTTAAATGAGGGATAATGTTCTAATACATACTGTTACATAAAGGAAACTATAATGGCATTTCCTGGCAATTCAGAAAGTATTTTTGCCCATATAGCTTTATTTCTTTTTTTTTCCATACACAGACATTTTTTATTCTCAAYTTCTTCACTGAATACATAGAAGAAAAATATGACATTATGATAGGTTTCAATCTGAAATAAGTAAACTTAAAAAAAATCAACACCACYCCATATCACTGAAAACAGGGTAACACAGAAAGAACCTGTCTAGAATAGGAGGTATTTTTAAGAGCAATCACACTAGGTTGGTTTAAGAACTTTGGTKGTGGCCAGTGGAATATAATTTCTGGTGTGGTAAGGGTACTTGGAGACCAAACACCATCTGCAGATGCATGAACCAGCTGAAAGGGACWAGAAATAATATACATCATTAGAAGCCATCACACTCTCCCTTTGGAAATACTACTGATAAGCTTGAAAAGATTTGCAAAGGTGATGTTTCGTGCAATGAGAAACTTGATCTGCTTAGTTTATTAATGAGAGAGCAAAAGGGTGACATTCCATGTTCCAGAGAAATCTTGGTGAAAATATTTATTCTAGAAGAGAGGCACCTAATTTAGCAGAAAGACATAAAGGGTCCTAATGACTGAAGGCTTCAATCTAGCATATTAAGACTTGAATTGAGATGTGATTTTAAAATGGTTAGAATAGAAGAGAAAAAGAGAGAAGCTTGCACAGTTATTTGGCAGATTCTCCTTCATATAAAATATCCAGAGTTGTTTGCATGTCTTTCTGAATGATATGATGTAGGTAACTGGAAGTTATGGGCTTGATCCRTAGATGGAGATGTGTGTCTGCACACTGAGCTAGCCCTGGTCCTCTGCCAGTTTCTCCCGGCATCCAGAACATCTGTTCCTGGACCTGCACACGTTTTGTAGTTTGAAATCTTATGGAGGGTTTAAGGTCAGGGAAAGTCAAGGGCTCAAGTTAAAATTTTCTTTGTTTTAAGGATAGCATGAAGGCAAACCATGCTGACACTTGGTCTCAGACACAAACTACCCACTGAAAATGGTCCAGAACATCTTTTTAACTTCAGTGAACAATTCTGGATCTATTTAAGTGTGAATCTGAGTGGGTTATGTTCAGCCAACAAAAATGGAGAGAGAGTCTGCATGGTGAGTGATACCTGAAAGGTGATGTATGGCGACAGTGGTCCTCACCTCTTGTTGCAGCCTTCCAGAACAGGTGCCCTCAGGCCCAGCCTGACTGTGGGGAGCACTCAGAGGGCATTAGCTCCCTGTGAAAACCACAGGTGCATGGTCCCGTTTCATGCAGGGCGTCTGCAGGGCTGTGCACTGTCCTGTTCCAGGACACTGTCCTGTTCCAGGGCCAGGCAGGAGCTGCAGTTGCAGGTGAGGGGTGGCTGAGGCTACTCTGCCATGTGGCTCTCCCAAACGGCTGAATGGGGCAGGAGCTCCCAGGTCACACAGCACCTAAGCAGGTATTTGCTTCTGCAACACCTTCCTTTCGTTTTTGTACTTTTGCCCATCCACACCAAAGCTGCACTTTTCCCTGAGACGACTTCTGGCACTTTTTATTCTCTTCAGCATCTTCAAATACTGTAGAGAATTACATATGCTAATTGTTAGAGAATATCAGTGAATGAATGAATGAAAGACAGTGCTGTTACTGTTTTAATTGCATTTTGTTCAAGGCGGCGTCAAATGCTGTTTTGTTCCTTATTCACTCATAAGGGATATTTTGCTTTTGTCTCTGTGCAGGGCACTCGATTGTAAGCATTGCTGTAGAAACCTGCATGAAGCGTGGAGGGAGGGATGCATGTGGAGAGAGGAAAGCTTGGAAATGTGTGGCTTGAAATGTGGCTTGAAAGCAACGCTGTGAATGCACCTCTTAAGGTTAATCTCTGCTTTAATAAGGAGCTAGATTGTTGGTTTTTTWCTTCAGTAGGGTTTTTCCTTGTACCTTTCTAGCACTTGCTACAGGAAACACTCCCCCTCCTGAAATCATGAGGAATGATGTCAAAAATTACTCTGGTCTATATCTCTTTGAAGTAATGGCAGGTAATTTTGAGTTATTTAGTTTTTTCCTATGTCAATRAAAGGAGTGGTGGGATAACTGCACCTAGATATTACGAAGTTCTGAGAATCAATGAAATGTGACAGTAACCCAAACCAGTTTGATCATACATTTCACTCAAGTACATGACAACTGACAACTGCAATGGTCCTGGATGGTTGCCATCATAAACCAAAGTACAGTAACTTACTTGAATATCTAAATCACAACCAGCATATTCACTGGTTTTCACAGCAACATGCATCCAAAATGCCCTTAAAATTATCATCTTCATACATGGGTCGCGAGGATCTCTGTAAAGTGGTTTTATGCTGTCCATTCTCTTCCCATGCAGTGAACTGGGAGGGAATGCTGTTCTCTGAGGATGCTGATCCCACTCCAGATGTGAATGCAAAAATGTTTTTGGGTTAAAAGGTACTGCCAAGCTGAAACTTTTTATTCTGGAGTCAGGGTGGAAGCAGTAGGGGAGGAGASACTCAAAGAAATCAGTAATTGAATTAACACAAGCATAATAAGAGGAAAGAAGGATGCATCTTGGTTCTGATTGATTTTCACCACATCCCTTTCAGTCACATAAAAATGTAATGTTCTGCTTTGTTCTGCAGATATTGTCAAGATCATTAAGTTACCCCTTTTAACTTCTTACAAGGCTTTCATGCAGTGGGGTTTTAATTAAAAAATAAAACACAAGACTCAGCTGTTTTTATTTTCACCACTCAGTTTGCATTTCTATCTTTTTTATGCATTCCTTGTTGAGCCCTTAGTTGCCTGTCATTTACAGCCTCTACATCTACCCTCGGCATGGTTTGAAATGAGAGAGTGGAATTGCCTCATTCAAATTCGGCAGAATTTTCCATCTAGATGTTCCCACACACCTTTTTTTACAATCCAGTTATACAGGAGCGGAGAAACAATGCTTGCAACAACAGAGGCAGCATTCATGAAAAAATGAAACTAGGCACTGATTGCAGGAGATAGAGCCCACAACAAGACACTTTAAGTTATATGGTTCTCAGTGATTTAACTCCCGAAGGAGGAAAGAACTCACAATTAAACTGCATGAAAATTGGAGGTTCTGTGTCGTATGCGGTCTCAGAGTTATGTAGCAACATTTACCTCCCTGCTGASTTTTCACTTCTGAGCAGTTTAGCTGTACGTGTGTGTCTAGTTTATTGCTTATTTTATTTTTCCCTGCCTTTTTTGCTTTTCCCAACCTTATTCCCCAGGATGTTATTTCTGGTAGCGGGATGCCGGGTTTGGATGAATGACTCCACAGGGGTTCCCCTGCTCAGTATTCTGCAGGGGTTCTCCTTGAAACCCCTCAAAGCCTGCTGGCAGCGAGCAGACACAGCTGACATGTGACCTCACGACAGCTTTCCTCTGGCACTGCACAACACTCTTTGGAATATTGTTACTAATTCTTATTTGTTAAGCCCTGACACTGTGCCAGACAGAAATACCAAGCCAGTTCTGGTGTCAGAGAGCTGTAGTCCAGAGAGACATAGAAGGGTAAATGCATGGGGAGACTGAAGAGGCAAAAGAAATTCATGTGTAGGTGTGATGTGTATGTTTAATGCGTAAAAACACTGTCAAAGTCCCCTGACCACACAATCAAACTTCCAAACAGATTTATAGCAGGTGATTTGCAGTGGGTTTAGCAGCAGAGCATTTGTACCTGAATAAAGATCTTAATAATCCAGAGGAAAGATGCTGGATGAGAAGGAGCTTAACAGCAATAAGACCACACTTTGGTGAGCTGGCAAGTGCTCTCCTAATAAGTTCAAATCAACTGACTACAACAGCACAGTTTTCATCTTGTTTAAATGGCAGTGACCTTCCTGTGTCTGCTGGGGCTACTTTCATTTACAGGACACCAAAAGCTGATGTCTTGGGATTTTACAAATCTTTCATTTTGAGTTTCAGTAAGCTTGCATTACCTTATTTCCTTTCAGAAATGACTGTGAAYTCTTGTTTATAGTTCTGCAATGTATATTTATTACTTTCCATGCAAACTATTTACAGGTACCTATATAATGACCACTATTAATCCTTTATAAAAATGSAAGTGTTTGTCCCATTTTCTTTAAAATAATTTATCCTGTCCACTTGCCTACTAGCTCTACATCTGCTCTGTTTATATGGTTCCTACTCCCATTATCTGGGAGTTTCTCACTGCCTTGCAGAAATATGCTAAGTAGCTTGACAAATGTTTGTCATATCCAATTCATTCTTTTTCTCCCTTCTCCAGGTGGGAGATTGTTTATACAACAGTGTTGTACTTTTAAGAGGGTTTTGTAAATTATGTGTGCACCATAGATATGCTATAAAATACTGTGTTAACAAAATCAACAAGTATCTATAGCACTTAGAAAAAAACAAGACAGTGATGTTTTTAGCTCCCAACAGAAGATTGATCTGGTCTGAAAATTTTCTTCTGCACAGCCGAGCTTTATTCAGTTGTGATAAACTCCTTTTCTGTCTGTAGCTATAGCAGCCTTGTTATAGAAGGAGATCATTAGATTTCTTGGCTAAAAGAAATATCACATGGAAGCTGAGAAGGCATTTAAAGTTTGTCACTGTAGAAGCAAAGATCACTATCATTCTTGGCTTAGAGTTCCTTGCCACTTGATTGCTTCAATTGCTCTGTCGTAGACCAGCTGGCAAGAAACAAAGTTGGGTCATCATTTGGGAAGAAAAGAAGGCATTAATACATGTGATTTTTTCATCTATCCCTAATCATGGCAAATACCTAAAGAGAATTCATTCGTTGTTCATTACTTCAAAGTTCCATATGTGTTTAGGAGATTCTTATTTGCATATCACATCTATTTTCCTAATATTAAGAATATTTGTTTGATATTTGAAAGATTTGTAGTTTTATGTCCCATTTTTCATGAGACATAAGAAAAATTTTTAGGAAAGCTGCAAAATTCCAATTCTATGTTATCAAGATTTCTGTCATTTCTCTCATGCTCTTGGTAAACTGTAGTGTGATATTTTTTTCTTCTGCTAGAAGAGGTGCTGATTTTAATTATTATAGAACTTTTTTTTTCCATGGTTGTTCATTATGAATGCATTCAAGTCCTTGTGAAGTAAAAGAAAGAAAGAAAGTCAGTTTAYATTTACAAGCAGAAGAGAACTTGCATTAACTCATTTCTATATTGGAATTTTTTCAGTAATTTTTACATTTGTTTGCGATTTTACCTTTTAATCTGTAGGGCAGGGACCACAGTAAGTCTGTTATGCCCAATATCAGTAGTTCATGCAGAATGAATAGACTGTGATGGATTGTTTCATTTCAACAACTGAAGTAAACAGATGGAAATTTTTACCTTGAGACCTAATAAGAGATGATGAATGAGAACTTCTGTGGAAACAGAAGTAAGGTGTACTTTCCTAGGGCATAGCATAGTGCTGAGGAACCCCTGGCAATGTGAGGAAAAGCAGGCAAGCAGCTCCATGGAAATATACACTTTTCCAAATAGAGAAAAGTGAGGCACTCAGTGAAGTGTGACTTCATAGAATCATAGAATATCCTTAGTTGGAAGGGACCCACAAGAACCATCGAGTCCATTGGTCTACAGAGTGATGATAGCTGGGCTAAAAGAAATCTCTCTTTCCTCCCAGCTTTTCTCTTTTGCTCTATTTGTAAGACTGAAAAGAGAACAGCTCTTTCAAATTTCAAACTTAGTTTAGATAGAATGGAAAAGGTGGTGGCATTATTAGGCTTACAGACTTTTTCTCTCCAGCGAGGAAATTGTTATCTAAAATGCAGTTTCAGGCATTGAATTCCTGCTAGTTCCAAGCTGGGACACCATGACATTTTAATTTTAGGCTCTGATAAACAATATCTTCCAGTTCTCAAATCCATTGAATATTTTGATAGATTTGGGGTCTGGACTAACATTAACAAATTTTTCCCAATTGTAATGTCACCACCACAAAACATGAAGGCCAGCATTGTCAGGTTTGCTCCTTGCTAAGGACACCTGACCATCTTTTTTAGCTTATTGGAACTGAGTCTTGTATCCCTGTGCTGGAAGACTGTTAATRGAGGTTACCAGAATGTGCACACATTCAACACTCCCACTACAAATGCTATTAAATTAAATTAAATAAACCCTTGTTATTGAGAGCTAAAAGTAAAACACAGAGAAATATGCCAAATTGCTTGGAGTGATATAAAAGGCTTAGTGCATCCCTACATTGTCCCAGTATAGATGGAATTTACTCAGTTAAATCAATAGCCTGCAGTCTATATTTACGAAAATGGCAATCTCCATTTAATGAATCAAATTGTCTTTGTTTTATTCAGCAACAGTTAGGCACACTGTGCACAATGAAATTACTTCTTTAGAGTGGTATCTGTCTTTTTTCCATACTTCTACTCCCACCATCTTTTCTTATTTTCCTGTAAATTTGATGAAAGTAATTCTGACTCTTTCTTGCAGCATATGCTCAGTAGGAATGGTGAGGCTCTCAGTCCCTCTTCGAAGGTGCTGCAAGCTGAAAAACAGAACTTCTCCTTGTGGTATTGTTTGATTGCCTGTGCTTTGCCCCAAAACACAGTGAAAAACACTGCTGATGGATAGACTGYATTCATTTGCACACATGACATTTGTAACAGCATTTTAAGCAGATGTATTCAGCATGAGGCTCCCTCAATTAATGTATCTGAAATCACCAGCTTTACTGCAGCATTCAGAAATGTGTATTCATTAAAAAATGTAATAACTTGATGATATAGCTCTAACTGCATGAGTGGTTTAGACATGCACACATGCCTGCCTCCTGAAAGTCAAACCTGGGGTACTTCCAAGTGTTCATAGTGGTCTGTCCTGCATCTTTTTTTTGTGTTGTTGAATCTAATGCTGCTGGATTTTTCTAAATGAGCACTGTTTAAAAACACCAGTGTTTTTAAAATCAAGCTTAAGCCTGTGGAGTTCATGAAAATGAGATRTGTCTGAACTCTTTTGCTGAATAAGAAGAGGTAGGTGGAAGAGATGGGCAGGAAGAAGGCTTGCTATTTAGCATCATCTGTACTGCACCTCAGGAGACATCTTGACAAATCACAGGATTGGACAACCACCAATAACATGAAGTTCAACAAGGGAAAGTGCCAGATTCTGCACCTGGGATGGGCAACCCTGGATGTAGGGACAGACTGRGGAATGAGATGCTGGAGACCAGTGCYGTGGAAAGGGACCTGGRGTCCCTGGTCGATGGCAAGTTGGACATGAGTCAGCCATGCCCTGGCAGCCAGGAGGGCCAACCGTGTCCTGGGGGGCATCAGGCACRGCATCGCCAGCCAGGCCAGGGAGGAGATTGTCCCGCTCTGCTCTGCACTGGAGTGGCCTCACCTCGAGTGCTGGGGGCAGTTTTGGGTGTCACAATGTAAGAAAGGCATTAAACTATTAGAGAGCATCTAAGGAGGGTGGTGAAGGGCCTTGAGGGAAAGCCAGATGACGAGCAGATGAGATCACTTGGACTGTTCAGCCTGGAGAAGAAGAGACTGAGATGGGACCTCATCACAGTCTACAACTTCCTTGTGAGGGAAAGAGGAGGGGCAGGCACTGATCTCTCCTCTGTGGTGACAGTAACAGGACCCAAGGGAATGGCCTGAGGTTGTGTCGGGAGAGGTTTAGGCTGGATATTAGGAAAAGGTTCTTCACCCAGAGGGTGGTTGGGCACTGGAACAGGCTCCCCAGGGAAGTGGTCACAGCACCAAGCCTGACAGAGTTCAAGAAGAGTTTGTACAATAATCTCTGGCACATGGTGTGATTCTTGGGGCAGTCCTGTGCAGGACTTGATGATCCTTGTGGATCCCTTCCAACTCAGCATATTCTGTGAAAGTAATACTGGATCTTGTGCTGAGTTTACAGAACCTTCATTTACGTGACATGCAGGTTAAGAGGCTTGATAGTAGCAACATAATCTAATTTTCTGAACATCTCTGCACATCTTCAAAGAATGTTTTAGTCCTGTATTTACTTGTATGCTGGCTATAGATATATGTCCCATTTTCACRACATTAAACAAAGGAGAACCTGATTTCAGGTGTTAAAAGTGGTTTCATAAATACTAAGGGGAAAAAAAAGGAAGAAAAAKGTAGGGTTAATCTTCCTGAGCAGACCCAATTTGTTATTTCACTACTTTCCACTTTGATAGTCAAGTAAGCTGCACTCCTACTGAATAAAGCCTTTTAGTCCTGTGAAAATAAGGAGACACTCTCATATACCTGATTTAAAAATGTGTGCAACTCCAAGAGGCAGGGTGATCCATTGAGTAAAATACTAGACAAGGACTTGGCATAACTGTGTGATTTGCTCTATTCCTTTTTCMCTGTATGATGTTTGCCAGATTATTCTGGTCACAATCAGCAAGTCTATATAACTTGGGTGCATAAATTTGTTGCTAGGTAGGAGTCTGACTTAATTTTTGGAAATCATTTTATGAACTGTAGCTGCCTATGGAGCTGGGTTAGCCTGAATTTAATTGGTTAATTATCTAGGATGTCCTTGTAACCGGTGGAGAGAGGTAAGTACCACCAGGTTTGAGTCAGCCCAGTCTAAAGCAGGTGTGTGAAATGCTGGCACAAGTGAGCTTCTGGATCTGCTGGTATGTTGTCTTTCACTGTTGTAGGAGCTGAAGCATCTGATTTGGACTAAATACAACTAGTAACTTTGAGCTGCAGAAGTTAAGTGAAATAAATCTCCATCTGGTTTTGTACTTCTCTATGGCTAGGACAGTAGATGGATGCTGAGAAGATAAAAACACAAGAAACTGTTCAGTGGTTATATCAGTGATTGAGACTTACTACTGGTTTTGTCTCTCACACCACTGTAAAGTCTGAACACCTGTATGTCTTAGCTTTAGACATGCACAAATACTCATGGAATGTTAATAACGTGGAGAAAAGGTGATTCCTTGGGGGTGGTTCAGCTTTAACCAAATTTAATGTATATAGTTCAGTATGCCTGATTTTCAAAAACATAGTTAAAAAACATTTTCACTTTGGTGTGGTTTTTTGTTTTGTTTTGTCATTTTGGTTTTGTGGGTTTGGGGGATTTGTGTGTGTGTGTGCTTGGGTTTGAGGGTTTTTTGGCCTTTTTTTTTTGAATTAGGTAATTCTAAGTAGGATATCCTATGGGGAAATGCTAGATATCTGCCTCAGGCTGTATGTCATTCTCTGAAACCAGGGAATGTTTTGGGAGGCTGAATCAAAGAAAATCCAGTAATTATACTTTTCTTAAAAATTTTAACTTTTTTGGTACATACTCTCGGGTTAATTTAATTGGCTTTGAGAAGAGTATTACAGCATACAAAATTTTTCCTTAATGGTTGCCTGTCACTGTGTTATGTCATATATTTATCTTAAGTTTCAGGAACTTTCTTAAGCTGTCTTCAGATTTTCGTGCTGTGCTAGAGGCTRGCAGAGTAGATCAACTGTACAAGAGTGAGGTTTTCAGTACATATACTATTTAGTATCTGATGCTTCATTTAAAATGACATTGGCAATTCTGGCTTTAGGATGTATAAAATATTTCCATCACAATTACCTTAAATTACACCAAAGTTGCAACAATGTCCATTGGTAATAGGATCCTAGAAAGCCTTGGGCTGGAAGGGACCTTAAAGCTCATCTAGTTCCACCCCTCTGCCATGGGCAGGGACACCTTCCACTTGACCAGGTTGCTCAAAGCCCCATCCAGTCTGGCCTTGGACACTTCCTGGGCATCCAAGTTGTGTGGGCAACTTGTTCCAGTGCCTCACC
Source organism: Amblyornis subalaris (assembly GCA_018881555.1). NCBI lineage: Eukaryota > Metazoa > Chordata > Aves > Passeriformes > Ptilonorhynchidae > Amblyornis > Amblyornis subalaris. The sequence goes on along the minus strand of JACAXG010000047.1, from coordinate 3,073,325 downwards.
ACCCTCACAGTAAAGAATTTCCTCCTAATATCCAATCTAAACCCACTCTCTTTCAGTTTAAAGCTATTACCCCTCAGCCTATAACTAYATGCCCTTGTAAACTCATGTTTAAGCCGTGGCTTTATTTTTCTTTTTGCTTTTATCTCTCTCTCCTTTGAAAGGGCTGGATCCAGTAAAACGCTGCCACTTTCAAGTGCAGTGATGCTGGCTGTGATTGTTGATGCTCAGAGCGTGACTGATGGTGCTTCGCACCAAGCAGAATTGGCTCCCCTGCAGGTGCTAAATCTCCTCATGGACTATTTAATCTGCAAACAGAGCTGTTATCTTTCAGCAGGAGTTTTTTCTAGGTTCAATTTCTAAAAGCAACTGCAAGAACAGATAAGAAATGATATCAGAGTGAAATAAGAAATGGAAAAAGAAAGAAATGAGAATAAAAAATGGGATATGTTGTAGAAGAATAGATAAATATTTGAAAGAGAACAGTTATAAAATATTAAAAATTACATTCTTATTCTTCTAAGTCTTACAATCACAGGAGATCTTTTACATTTCTGTTTTTTTAATATATAAATTAATACATAGAGGGGCTTCAAATGAGCTGACAATCTTGCTACTTCAGTCAGTGTGGAAGCATGTGAGGTGTGGTGTTTATCTTGAAGAGCATGCAAGTTAGACAGTTAATCCATCAGAGAAGGTAGTATTTAAAAAATCTTTTTTTTTTCAGGTGTATTTTATTTTGTTTTATTTTAAAATAGAATGACAATGGATACTTCCAAGTGTGGGTTTGGGTTTTTTTAATTGTCAGGAGTCCTTTTTTGGAGTTGGAAAGATCAGAAAGAAGAGGTTTAATATGAGATAATCTCTGATGGGAGATCAGCATAGTTCTTTCACATCTTTGGTTGGTGCTTTCATGCTCATTTCCTATTCAGTCTTGATCAAGAGTAAAGAACCTGCAACCTTGGAGCTAAATGCGGATTGCCTSCAGCTCCATTTCACTGGCCTGTGGTGCTAAATTGTGACTTAACATGATGCTCATCAAAACAGATTTTATTTTGTTTTATTTTATTATTTTTTCATTTTTAGCTATTTTACACTGAAAAAAATTCTTTTTCCTCACGAGGAAATTGTTACCCGTGTGAGGCTCTTGGGGGTGGTGAGATGGCTCATCTGTTTCACAGACTATTCTGAGTTGTAAGGGATCCACAAGGATGACTGAGTGCAGTTCTTAAGGTTTTTTCATGCTTTCCTGATTTCCCACCTGATACTGTGATTCCTCCTTCAAAAGTTTATGGTACGAGGACAAGGTGAATTGATGCACTAATTCGTTGTGATTTCATGAAATTTGGTCATGATAATTYCCAAGCAACTTTATAAAGACAATGTGGAAGAAACATGATTTCACCTCGCACTGGTTTTGCCTCTTAATTTTATAGAAAAATATTACTTCTATACRTATAAACAATATTTTCTGAATCAGGGAATTAAAATGCTGCTGTATTTGCATGTCCTATGGAGTAGATTTTTAGGTCGGCTTGGCACTCCAGGGTTAACCAAGAGTTTTCCAATTTCAGTGGAACAAGACTGAACTGTTAAAGAACAGATATTCCTACTGGCAAATTGCTACCAAGAGAAGCATTTTTGAACACTGAAATTACACTGAATTGATTTACTGATTTATTGATTTACATTTCTTTAGCTCTGTACTCTTCTTACTTTCAAGACAAGACACATGATTTAGAAAGTGCTCTACTATACTTAATCTTCTCTTGATCCTCAGTTGGAAGGAATCATGCAAGCCACTAAAAATAAATTTAGTAAGGTATGGTCCTACCTCAGCATCAGATCTGCTCTGTGTCATAATGGGTGAATAATGGGGAAGATGAAGGCAGCATTTAAAATATTTATGCAGACAGCAAAGACATTTGGCAAAATTAACCTATGGGGAAAAAAAAGGAAAGTACAAGAGAAGGCCTCAAGAAGAGGAAATCAGTGWAACTGCACTTTTAAAAGACTGCTTAAATGTTTATAGGATTCTTGTATGTGAATGTTAGCTTTATAGAGAAGTCTCTCTGTGTTTCCTTCACAACATAGAATAAAATTCAAATTTTCCAAAATTTTACCTGATTTAAAGCACTTAGGTAGAGCACTTATGCTTTGACTTTTTTAGAACGGCTGATTGTGAAACGAAATCTGTTGCTTTCCCTTTTCTCAAGTTCAGTGCTGGAGAGGGATATCTACTGATAGACACTGCTGTTGTCACGTCAGTYCTGTTCACTGCATAAGATTAAAACCACACTATACTGTGAGCAGATGCTTGTTAAAAGGAATGAGAACTCCTGAATCGAGCTGTCATTGCGCAGCCTGATGAGGATCCTCTTGCAAAAGGGGCAATGCCTGAGTTATGGAGTTGAGCAGTCTTCTCAGAACAAGTTTCCTAASACTTCCCAGTCTTGGAGAAAAAATAATTTCTTGTTTCATTGCCRGCCTTGGATGTCTGCAGTCCCATCCTGAGGTGGCACTGTAATATGAACATTATTTATTTTCCTGATGAAAGCTTAATGCTTCAGATCATGAAGTATAGATACAAGCTTTGCATTTTCTTGTTAGAAAAAATAGTATTTTGATTGGTTCTCTTTCTTTTTATTTTTTTGTTTGTAAAGTGATTTTTTTATATAAGTAGTAGCTTTATGCRCAGTGCTGGAGAACACAAATTAAGTATTTTTAAGTTTTTTATGGAGCGTGTTTGTTGTTTGCAATATGCTATAGTTTTTGCTACCACTTACTTTGCATTGTAAGCAAAAATCTATTCTTCAAAAAAACTGCAGCCTTGTTAGATATTTTGATAGATGATGCTTTGCATCATGGCAGAAGAGGTGAAGCGCCTGACCTGCTGGCTGTTGTTCTCAGCACTTTGTCAACACAGTCCCTCATGATGTGCATGTTCTGTTCAGAATCTGTCTTCTGATTTAATAATAGAAGAATTTTGTTAATATGTGTTCTGTTCCCTGAGGAAGTGAACTATGCAATGATTAATAGCCTCAAACATCTATAAATGTTTCCTCTGAGTATTTTGCATTGCTTTGCAAATAGTAAGTTCCACAATATRCTTCTAGCATACCCTATGTTAAGTATTTTCTGCTTATCCTTTGTATTTGAATACTTCCTGCTATATTGTTTACATGTGGCTAAAATGAATCACCCAATATTATGTACCACTGAAAGCCCCTGCATTAGGCTTTGAATATGTCCGCAGAAGAGAAGATGGTGACAGCCTCTACATAGGCACGCACAGTTTAAGCCTAATCTCATCAGCTCTCATGCCAGCAGAAGTGCAAGTGCAGCAAATGCTTTGTGATCCAAGAATGCATCGATCCCAAGCACACCTCTGGAGCTACCTTGTCTTTGGCAACCTGTCTGGCTTAGATTAAATCTAACGTTCCACAACTGTGGACAAAAACTTTCATGCTTAGACTTTCTTTTCTGGACAGACATTTTGCCTACATCAGCCCACRTGCGCCGTTAATCCATACAAGGGAAAAGTCATTCAGACTTTAATATTTTKCTAGCTTTATTATTATTATTGTTAATTATTTTTACAAAAAAACACCCCAACTTTATGGTGATTTTAATACACCTGGCTTGTGAGCATTTTTGGACATCAAATAGGTTTTCATCCTTAATGTCATCTACACAATAGCGTGAAAGTATTCAAATCAGTGAAAGAAACACAATTTCTAGTCTTTTTGAGGATAGATCTAAATATGAAGGATATTACCCAGACTTGTGAACAAAATACTTTTGAACTGATGTGTAAGTGAAACCAGAGGTTACCCACAGGCAACAAAATGATGATTCTTGATTTCAAAGCCAAGTTTAGTAAAATTTGGACCTTAAAATTTTGACTGTTTTTAGAATTTTTTCAATTTCTTTTTACAAACACCCTGGACCATGCTATTACTTGACATATGTCAAAGTGATATTCCTGAAAACAGATTTTTTATAGTACCCAAACTGAAAAAAACATAGCTTGTGAGAAGAGGAACTAGGKTGGCACATCTATATAAACAGTATCTTTGTATTATAAAAATCCATGCTGAGATATATGTGGCAGACTATCCATTTGGATGTTAACTTTGGCAGCACCCAGAAGTGCTTAAAGAGTATATTAACAGCTCAGAAACTTTCTCTTGCATTACACTATGAATTTGTTTGTTTGTTTGTTCATTGATYAGTATCAAGCACAGAGGTTTTATTCTTGTATTTGTGTTTCAAGCTGGGAAGTTAAGTGTGTGGCTCTGAGATAGAGAGATAGATACCCTAGATGTTTAATACTTGGGTCCTGCATATGCCATGAAGATCAGAYCTTTATGTGCTCATATTGCTGGATCAGGGCAACTGGAAGTCTAATCTGGGAAGAAGCCTGGCAATTTTCATAATTTTAGCTAATCTTGGGTAGTTAGAAATTCAGTAGAAATAATTGTAAAGTGATGCTTAAGGGGAGAAAAAAGCGCCAGCTTCACAGATGGCCCTTAACCTGCTGACTATTACTGCTGAAGGACTATGGTGGATACTTCTATGAAAGATTCAGTTAAATCTACAGGAAGGGTCCTCTAGAATTAGAAATTTAGGACTTATTAGGAAAGTAATAGAAAACTAGACATGACAGTGTCACTATGTGAGTGCAACATTCCACAAGGTCCCTTTATATTGAGTACTGTCTGCTGTCCTAGTCTCCTTCTCCCAGAAAGACTGCAGTAGAACTGAAAACAGTCCAGACAAAGGCACCAAGGATAATCCAAGGTTGTTAAGCTTTTTAATTTATTTTAATTTTCTAATGTTATCACAGTGTCTACAACAGGATAATAGATCAAAATGGACTACCTCAAAGCTTGGAAGGAGGTTGTTTTCTAACTGGTGTTGTGACATACTAATTTTATGATAGGAATCCCTCTTCATGTGTTGTCTAGATAGAGCCAATAAACATCTTCTGCAGTAGCTTCTCAACTGAAGTATTTGAAACTTTAGCTACTGTGCATCAACTGCTTTATCCTAAACATGTTATCACAGCCCTTAGGATGTTTCTTTTCATCTTTTTCGGAAAGAAAGATACATTCCTCTTTTTTAACTCTTTATCTATGAGTAGAAGACCTCTAAGAACCTTGCGTATTTCAGCAATAATGCTTCGTTCTATTAATGGGGCTTACAAAAAGGGCTGCCTATGAGATTTTGGGCTTTTAAATCTCTGTGTTTGCGCAACTTGGTTAGAGATAGAGAGGTCTCAGCTGAGTGGTGGTGGTGGTAGTGGTGGTGCGCGGTTATAATAACTCTGGTTTTACTTTTAGCTGTAAATTTGCTGTGAAAAGAACAAGCATCCAGAGAGCACATTGTTAGCAGAACACCTTAGGGGCAGGGAAGATGTGATTTTCTACTTAATAGAAGAACCAGCAGGCAGAATTCTCCATCTCTTTTTGTTTGGGTTTTTTTTGTGTGTGTGTGTTTGTTTGTTTGTTTTTTCTACTCTTATAGTGTTTTCACCAGACATAGGAAATGTAATAAGCAATTACTAACAAACACTACTAGAATTGTTTATTTTAATGTTCTGAAAGAGAAGTGAAAKATATGCTTTACATTTTTACTTGCTTTGAGGAGTCTACAAGAAATCTACTAAATTTTTGTTCTTTTTATTTTTCTCTGCTACTTTCGTCCCCAAGAAATGCACAAATTTAAATAAATATGTRTTATAGTGAAGGTTGCAAAATGTTTATTTTAGCTGTGACTTACATTCTTACAATGACAAACCATAAAATTATAATGACCTGATATGGGCCTGTGCACAAGCACTTTCTGAATATTTGTTTTGCCTGGAGCCAAGTCCCAGCACATAAAAAAAAAAATAGCAACAACGAAAACCRTATTTAAGCATACTGTGTTTGAGGTAGATGTTTTCTAGAAAGGTATCTGGGTGAACCACAGGAAATCATTGGCCAGTTGAAACACTGATCACCTGAAACATAGGTTTGCTGAAGTGCAAAATCAGCTTCTGACAGAAATATCCTAATCTTCACTGGAAGTATTTTATTTCTGTTTATTCAGTAAGTTCTAATCAGTGATTTATTCCCTAAAAGTTGAGAAATGGTCTGAAATTAGAAAAGCCTGAAAGTTGGCCGTATTCTTCATTGGTTAGAATACAATAGAAGTACTGCTTACTAGTTTTAAAATTTTAAAGACCGGGCTAACCAAAATCAATGTATTTAAATTCCAAAATAGAGAGAGTACATCCTTTGCATTTGAAATAATTTTGTTTGTTTAATACTGTAAATGTAGGTAGTTTTTTTTCATGTCTCTAATGGACTTAATTGTTTAGTTTAAATAATATGAGTAAGAATCATTCCACCTAGCATTAGTTGTTGAAGTCTAAGCAAAAAGTTTATGTTCCCTTTTTAGTCAGAGGGAGAAGATGGCCATTAGAGATGGCAAATCATCTCATTAGAATAAGGAATCACATGCCGAAGTTGCCTCTTATCTCCACTGACTGCAAACAGARCCTAGGTTACCTGCTGAGACGAGGTGCTTGACTTTTAGATGGGTGAAGTTAAGTGAGATTACTCTCTGACTAAATTGGTTTAATATTTTCTTTTCTGTTTAGCTTAAACTGAGATAAAATTTTCTGTCTGCATGCATAGACCCAAATAACAATTATCTTACTAGTAAGAATTACTCCATTCACTGTTTTCATAGTTAATAAAAAGTAAAAACTAAGGGTTTGAATAAACTTTACCAAGAGACACAGTTATGTTTGTGGGTATATTTGGCCTAATGTTCCCTGATTGCAAGAAGACAGGCAAAATTATACCAGCCATAAAGGCTCAACTTTTCATTAAACTAAAAACCTAAAAATGGAAAACAAGATTAAACTTGAAGATTTCAGTCAAACTCTTCTGCTGACTCATTTAACTSCTGATTAAATTTGGTAATTCCAATCATTTTGATTTAAGTCTGTGCACTCTTACATACAGTGAATTGTCCCATTAATTTTAATGAGTCTATTTTATGTGCAAAACAAAGCACCTGCTCATGTCTGCAGAAAGTAAACCTTGGAGCATAAGGTTTCCATTTTAATTGTTAGCTAGTTTTGTTTTTGCTCTTAATTTATAGTTTCATATTTTCTTTAAAGAGATAGCACATATATTAGCCRCTTCATCTACAAGTTTTATATCAGTAGTGGGAATGTTGAAGACTTTTTTCTCTAAGTGTCTGAAGTGAGTCACAGGAATATTTTTCTCGGTTCCTTCAGCAGCAGGAAGGAACTTCCTGTGAACTAGGCAGAACTTAAGGAAAGATAAGAGTAAAGAAATAGAGTATCTGTGCTTTTATAAAACCACTAATTTGACTGTTAACAGGGAAAGAGAGATTTTTTAATTCCTTTTTTTAACTTTTATTATTTTAGTGCAGAAAGTGCCAGTACAAAATGGCTGTAGAAATTTAAGTTCATGCTAGGACTGGAAGCCAGATTAATTGACAGGTTATTTGTATTGTATTTCTGATTCAAATAAATTCAGTAATGTAGTGCATTTTGCAAGATTTCCCACCAGAAGAGGTCGAAGGACTAAATCAATGACAGCTGATAGAATTGTTCATATTGTCAATATGCTTGCTAGTACTCCTAGCAAACCTGCTAAACTTGAAAGTTAAAATTAATCTACTGATAATGTCAGCTCTTTTAAGAAGCCTTCAACAAATGCATTCGCTTGTGGCATTGTTCTGAAATATTTAAAGTTAGCCTTTTCATGCTGGCAGTGAATAGTCTTACACACTAGTTTATTATTCCCTGAAAATAGCAGCTATGCAGGAGTAGCAGAGAGAAGAGATCACTTTAGCAGAGGTCCAGACATCCGGTAGGCAAATGTRTAATAGTATTCCCAAAGTCTCATGTTCAAAAAGTAGGTCAGGAAAGRAGAAATAAGAACTCAGAATAAAAGCCATGAGTGGTTTACTGTACATGMAAAAAGTAAGTTAAAAGCATCGGCTAAGTATTGGCTCGATAGGCTTCCATGATTAGGCTGAGAAAAACTTCAGGATGTGTGCATTCAGTACGTCAGCATGTCTTTATCAGGAAAAAGCAAAAGCACCTTTATCTCTTAAACTGATACAAAAGGGATGTTTTATACTAGAGACAAACAGGACTTTAYGAACTTGCTGATATCTTGGTGTGGCACCTGGCATTCTAAACTTAGAAAAAATAGCTTGAGCTGTCAGGACTTCGAAGAGGAATATTTTTTAATGTAATGGAGATTTTATTTGATCTGATTTATGAAACTGCCATTTTTTATATGATGCATCATGAACAACCATTCTGAAAACAGCTATAACAGAAGTTGATAATGTTTCATTTTCAGCCCACGCATGTAAATGAATAGGTCTTACTCAGCTCTTGGTTTGAAAGGCAGCAGCAGCTGATGTGAGGAGCTATAATTTTGACACCCAGCTCTGGTTTGTGTTTGCTGCAGGAAGCAGTTATTCCCCTGCCTCGCCATTCCTTGGGGAGTTCCGGTCATGCAGCAGTGTTCTGCCCTTCTTATCTTTACTTAGTGACAGCACTTCAAGTGATTGAAAGAAAGAGGGGAGGAGAAGAATTCTCGTATTTATTTTCATAAAAATCTCCCTGATGTTCAGTAAAAACAACGTGATGTTTAGAGAACATGTGCTGTTGAAATGTGGGAATAACTTTAGTAACTTGTGGAATGAAACACAATGAATCCTGCAACAGCACCCCTTCATTTGATGAGTAACATCCCTACTCCTATGTATTAGTAATGGTTGTGGTTTCATGAGACAGTTCTGTTCACCTTTATGCCTATTTTGCAACCTTCTAAGCCTTGTTACAGAACATAAGAATTTCCTGCTAGTTAATCTCCCAGCAGTTATAATCTGAGTATATGTATGTATTTGTGTACATGCCTTTGAATTGCAAATCTATTCCATGGTTTTTAGAGTCCAGGGGTCATTTTATGTGACCAGCATTTAATCACTATCATGCTTGAGCCTCACTGAAGTTGGCAGCATTACAGATGTTATTTTATGTGACCTGCATTTAATCACAGATGATCTGTGAGTCTCGTTAAACATGGTAGGATCACAGAGATCCTATTTTAACATTCTCTAATGTAGTAGAGAGGTAGTAACAAGAAACCTTTGTGCCAGTGGGATGTATACTTAGGTTTCCTCGTTTCCTTCATCTGACTAATTAGTTTGTCCTGGTAACTTCCAGGAAAGGATTACCTGTTAAATTCCTCCTATTTCAAAAATCAGTATGAAAACATTTTACTTTCAAAGCTGATCTAGATGCAAACATTCTCCTCTCCCTGCCTCTCTACATCTCGCTTTTCCTCTCTCCTTCTCCCTATCTTTTCTTCCCTCCTTGTATATGACTGAAATCTAAAAAAAATTCTGTCACATAAAATATTTATTACATCTGACATTTCTAAAAAGAAACACACCTTTTTTTTCTGAGCACTTCAGAAAATGCCTAAGTATTTTTAACTGCTTACTTTTCTTGTTCTATTTTGTTGTTTATTTTACAGATATTCATTTTAACCAGGTATTTATTTTAGTTCATGATGGCAGAAARAACAGTATTTTCCCTTAAAAACAAGCCTTGTTACCCACCTCTTCTTAAATGACCTGAGTGTTGCAATTGAATGTCATTATATTTATCTATTACACTGTACTGCTGAAGCTGTGGTTGACAGATTCACTGAGGTTTTTTATGATTCTCTGTCACAAGTCGAGTTCAATACTATGTCTATAATTATCATTCTCCAAAGGTTTAAACCAAGGCTGCACTCCATGGACAAAGTAATTTAATAAGTTCAGCAAATCCTAATGCCATGCTTAGACTTGAGGAGAAGACTGAATTCTTGGTGGCCGTTGCCATTTAGGTGCATGGAGCAGAACYTTTCACACATTGGGCTCCTAAGTACCTGATTTTGCGGTGGTGAGCAGCTGTCAGCAACAAATTTTGATAAAGTTAGCCTCTCTTCCTCAGTTCAGATAATCTTGCTACTTTGTTGCTTGCTCCTCAAGCCAAATGTTTTTAGAGTTATTACATGATGTGGATCAACAACACATACTGCACAATCAGAAAGTGTTGCTTATCCATATTTGATCAGAGATAGCATATAATCAGATCTATGTCATGGTTTATACTCCTTGTAAAATAAGATTGGGACACTTAATATTTCTGTTCTACATAGGCAGTGTATAAATAGTTTATCAACCATATACTGGAAAGGTCTTATCTCTGGTCTGCATTTTTTAGCACAAAGAAAGCATGCTAGTGTTTCTGAGTATATTCCACATTCATGCACTGTTACACATTTTTGAGTCTTATGAGGAGAAAAAAAGAATTGGTTCTTAAGGGCATAATGATGAGCACAGCTTTAATCTTTGGTCATGGAGTGGTCTTTGCTGACAGTAAATGGTTTCTTCCCCCCCCCCCCCCCCCGTTTTCACTGTTGGTGTGTAGGGGGTGAGGGGTGGGTGGGGGGAGAGTAGATCAAGGGGTATTTCCAGAACCTGTTGAAATAATTAATCTTATTTATTATTTTCAATGTTTTTCTTCATGTTCATTATTTGAATTTACACACTTTATAGCTAATAGAAGCTTGCTAAAGCTTTCCCTAAGGTGTGTGCAGAGTAGGTCCTCACGTAGTGTTGTTGAGAGAGGGATCACCTCTCCACACCTGAGGTACTCTGCAGTGGGTTTGCCCCTGTGTGTGCGTGGGAGCATGTCTGCTCTGTTTAGCTTAAACTGAGATAAAACTGGTATCTGAGAAAAAAGAATCATGACCCTTCCTAAAGTGAGAACAAGTGTTGAAATTAGGAGAGATCTTTTATTTTAGGCAAATTTCTTGCCTCTCTTAAGATATAAACTGCTTCAGAGTGGATAAAAGCTTGGAGGTTAAGTTGCTTAAACCTATGTAGTTTTTTTCCACATTGATCCGTTGCCTCATTTTGTCTTAGTTGCCTCATAATTGTCAAAACTTACGCCCGTGCTCTCCTTTAGCAGTGGTTTTTAATTCCAACTGGACACAAAAAGCATTTATTTTTTTGTGGAAAAGTYAGAGGAGAATCAAGACTCCTTCTTTTGAGGTTCTTGGCTTTTTTCCACCAGGAACACTCAGTTTTAAGTTCCAAARAAGTTTTCAGTGTGGTTTGTTGAAGCCATCAGGAGGACCCCATGCCAAGAAGCATTTTTGTTCCTTAGCGGGTAAAATGAACCAGAGACATACAAACACTAAAAAAAGTAGTCAGAAGGGGAAATAGGGGACAAGGAGTGAAGGAGAAGAAATAGAAAATAAAGAACAGGCTGCAAAAGAGGGAGGAAGGTGGATGAAAAGAGAACATGGCAGGAGTTGTAAGCAAAAGGTGGGGATTGGCATCTGTCCATCTGCTGTGCTCAGCAGCTTCGCTGAAGGATGAGACTGGCCGAGGTGTTTACATTGGAGGGTGAATTAATTCAAACCACAGTGAAATCAAGTTCTTTGAGAGAGGGAAGGCTGACTGCCTTTGTGCACATCTGTGTTTCCATGACTCAATCATATGCATGTACGTATGTTCTGGATCTACAGTTTCATGTTAGCAACAAAGAATGGGGTTTTTTTAATGATTACTTTTATTAAATTTAATTGAATTTATCCAAAAGAAAAATTCAGAAATTGGTTATATTTGTATGTAGCAAGTCATAAATGAAGTAATTGGCATTGACACGTAGACTCTCAGTAAATGAAGTGACAGGACAGTGAGATCAACCCTGCCAAGAATACAAAAGAAGTGTTTCCATCCTAATTTTATATCAAAATGGGGACTCTACTTCTAATACATTCTTCTGTCCTTCTATTTGATACACTGGCATCTTTCTCAGCTGCACTCTCACAGAAGACAGTGTTCACCTCTACTTTAAGCAATGTGAATTAAATTTAAAAAATCTCTTTTTTTTCTGTGGTAGTATCACTGCTATTTAGTATTATTTTATCTGCTTGATATTATTTGTCTGCAGTTGGAACTGCAGACAAAGCTGTTAGGAAGAAAACAGGAAAGACACAGAACTGTTTCAAAGACAAAATGTCTCCAAGAGAAATGTGAGGCCCTGTGAGAGTAGAGGGAGTGCTAATAATGRGGAAATGTCAGCCTCGATCCAGGTGGGCTAACAAGATCATAAGGCTTAGGACTGAAAGAAGAGAAAGCTTAAAAGTGCCTCTTAACCCAGGAGAAAAGAACATCAGCCAAAACTTCTGGAAATGTTTTTCTGACAAATTGCTAAAGAGCTGTTGCAGCAGGGTTATGATTCTTTGACTCTGAATTTACTTCAGCTTCACTTGTAATGAAAGGACAATATTTAAATAAGAACTTAGAGTCTGAATTATTAAATGCATTCCTTGTTTCAGTGGGAGTTACTGATGCTAAGTACTGAATATTCTAAATGTTTCTGAAGTTCTAGACCAAGCTGCATAGGCCAATTACTATTTTAATCCTCATTGAGCAAACAGCTAAAGTATTATTTTGTTGAAACACTTTCAGTATCATTAAAAATATCCATGTTGCAGAGAGAAGGGTTTTTTTTTTTTTCAAGTAGAGTAGCTAAGGAGTCTTCTTTTCAGGAGTCCTGGACAGAAATTTTCCCCAATCCAAGCCAAGAAGAACTAGATCATAATGGATCTTGCGTTAGAGTGATGTGGAAAAGTCCAAGCCTGTCAGGTGAGATAGGTGGTAGGGAGAGAGTGGAGGGACCTAAATTAAGATTGTCACATAATCAACAAGGTGTGTTGTGATTTATGTGGGAGTAAACTGCAGAAGGACCATGCTAATCATCTCTGGAAATGGATGGGCAGTATTTACAGAGAGAGGTCATGTYTTGAGAGAGACAGGACAAAAAAAGGCAGCACTTACTAGAAGAACCTATCACTTGAGTACTCTCGATTTCAGTTGTTCAACATGTAACCAGCCTCTTCATGARTATTAAAAGTCTTCTGTGTCCCAAACGGTCTTTAGCTTAGTTTAATAGCTTAAGCACAGTGTTCAGCAACTATCAAAGAATAAGAGTCCCACACTTTGTTCAGGAAATATTAGGTAAGACAAACCTGTCAGCGTGGCCAGGCCTGCTGGTCTAACAGTGCTTTTGAACACTGGAAGCACAATTTGTGTTTGCTTTGCCTTGGCTTGGTTCCAGTCATCTGAGAAATGTAGTGCTGTGCTCTTTTAAGTGTATTAAACTATTCTTGTAAAGTGAATTATGTTGATAGCTTGTTTTCTTGGATGAGAAGACAGCAATAAAAATGATTTGCAACCTTTTTTTTAAAAGATGGACTTCAGACATCCAGGAAATCAGGATTTGTCCAACATGAGGCCTTTCACTTGCTCAAGTAGACTGCTATTAGCTCTTGCACTGGTTTTCTTTTTGTTTGTTTTGACATACATTGTCCCCTTTTCACAGCCATTCTGAGGATGGTGTTTAAAACAAAAAAAAAAAGAAAAATCTTAAAAATATGATAAGGACATCTGAGTCACTTCGTATTCTTATAAACTGATCTTTGAGACTTGTGTGAAGGAGAGAAAAGCTGTTAATATATGTAGAATTAATTCTGATGAATTATTTAACATGTAGGAATATAGTGTATAATCTCTTTGAATAATCCTCCCACCTTAAAGCCTTCGGTCCTTTTGGGATTTAACAATGCTGGCTGATAGTACTGGGGGTTGTAATACATTCTGATATATCCTGTCTCATTTCAGTATAGGTAAATTAAAAGCAAATTTAATTCTAATTAGCCAGATGAATTGCTCAAAGGACTAGGTCTGTGAGGTAATGTTCAAGCTTTCAATTTCTTGTGATCTGAAATTGAGGTTATATATGATTGATTATTTGAATATCTGAAAAATTAAGAAAGTCTTAAGCAAATGAAAGGGACAGTCTGAGAAATGGTGGAAGCTTGTATCCAGAGCCTTTATAAAACAGTTCTTCCCCACAGTGTGTTATGGCATTTAGACAAAGATGTCGTTTTTCTTCTCCATCCTGAGCAAAAAGTCAGTAAGTGCTAGCGCTTTCCAAGCCTGACATGTGGGCTCCTTGGAAAAATCTATTATGTATTTTACCTTGCTTGTTTGACTTTTTTTTTTCAATTGACTTGACCTGAAAACATGGCAATGCCATCTCACTGCGATACAAAGTCCAGTTTGGTTCCTGAATAAACCAGAAAGCTCAGAACCCAGTAGGATATATTAGGTTTTGGCTTCACTTAATCTGTCACTGTTCATAAAGAAAATTTCAGCAGGATCACAGAAATAAATGTGCTCCAGTAGTGCTGTGACTATAAAGTGCATTATTTGAGGCACTTATGGTGAATGAAAACTCATTACATTGTGCAGAGAACAGGTAAGACTTTATTTTTTTCCTGCAATGCTGTGTGGAGCTTTGGTCTTCCATCTTCTGGGGGGATTAGCTAAAACTGGAATAGGCACTGAAGCAGGAGAAAAATTAAATACAGAGCTGTTGAAAAGAGAAAAAACTAAGAGGCCTCGGCTTGTTTAGCCTTCTAAAATGGAGGCTGAGCTGGCTGATTTTCATGCATGATCAGCTGGGTAAATAACATAGGGAAGAAGATCCAGTTAAGGTATAGAATTATACTGGCAGAAGAACAAATGCGTGTATACTACTTACAAATGCATCTAAGTCAGAGTTTAGCAGAAATATATAAGATGTTCTTGGATAGCTTTCTGCTAGGTTGGTAAGACCAAACTACTGTTCAGCTACCAATATGATCAATTTATAAAGGAGCTTGTGACTTATGGGGGTATTAAGTTTTCTACATGAGTGAACAAGATAAAGAGATAGAATTATACCTTTGGATCATCTTCATTTTTGTTATGCATTCAACTGGATATATGAGGCTTTAGATGTTTTCTGTAAGAGTTTCCTGATCTATCCAAATTACCAGAGGTTTACTTTAGTTGAGGACTAAACTCTTTTTTATTCATGCCATGAGTCTGTTGTACACTTTAAAGCCACCCTTCTGTTCCTATTCCATGCCTCTTTTAATGATATTCAAGTGCCTTTCAGAAACCTGTTGATTAATATAACTATAATGTATCATACAAATTATTCATTCTCTCTTTCTTCCTCATAGTCTTCAGGAGAAAGTGCTGTGTCACACATACACAGAGGCACACAAAAATATTTGGGAAGGCATGCTGAAAAACTGGACCTTATCATAGCATGTGTGGGTGAGGTGCTGGGATTAGATTTCCATCCTGTATTCTTTTATGGAGATTCATGTTCTGGTCATGTTATAGGAGAAAGGAGTGTAGAACAACCTGACTGCATTGCTCAAACCAGTGTCTGAGGAAACGTTTCAGATACTCCAAAAATCATTAAGGATCTTGTTTTCAAAGGACGTGTCAGAGGATGCAAGCAAGCATATTGGGACTTTTGGAAGCCTTTTTGTAAGCCTTTCATTTCGATCTGTAAGAATTGAGCACTGAAAATTGAGTCAGTGATCATTCAATGTGTCCCTAACTTGGCTAATTTTTTCCTGAGATACTTAAAGACAAAGAATAAAATCAGTCTGACATGATATTTTAAAAGGAATCAGCATCATGAGACAACTAATGYCTATAAACTTCTAAAAGGTTGGGTGTTTTTAAATTATATGTTTACATATAGTTTAGCTCGATATTGCCTGCTGATGTAACTGTGGTCTAAAGGAAGGTGTTTGCAGCAACCCATATGGTGAAGAAAATGCAGTGTTTGTGTTGATAATGACTGTAATCTCTTGAGACTGTGTAGTTTCATGTTTCTGCGGGCTTCAGTTCCATAAAGCTGGAATAATAAATGCATATATTGCTAAGTCCAAAAGATTGTTTGTCAAGATGGAGAACAGTGTCCTAGGCAGCATTAGTGGTAGGACATGGGGCTTCAAGAAGGTGGTACAGAAAAACATGGCACATTAAGAGTCAGGTGTTTGCTTAAATTCTACTCCAACTCAACCATTTTTTAATGAATAGTAACAGCACATAAAAACAAATGTCAGAAACTGATTGTGAGCACACTGTTTCAGACTATCACAGCTGAAACTGTCAGTCCTGGTTTCTGTACATTTTGGGCATGTATTCCACAGTCATGTGTAGTTTGGGGTAACATCCTTAGAATTAATTTTCTAAAAGGCAGGTTGAAACAAACTGATGTAGTCATAGGAAAAATCGAGGTACTAGTCAACTACAATAAAATGACCATTATGACAAAGATGTAATAATGTACAGAGCTTCATGGAGGATGCTAACTCTTCTGTAATATTGCAAGTAACCACTACAGCTGGCAGCAACTTCATCCTGAGCTCAAAGATATCTGCATGTCTAACTGCAGTGGCATGTGCATATCTTCTGGGAGGATGCAAGGTTAGGCTTAGAGAGGGAGTAAGTGCTGGTACTTGAAACAGAAATTTGGACAGTACTAGGGAGATACAGTACTCATTGAATGAAAGCAACTGAGTGGCAGTGTGACAAAMAATGCTACCTCTCTTTCTAAAATATGAATAATTCTGTCTAAATCTGGGCAGTGACAGCATAAGCTGCAGTGATGGTGTTTCATTAACTGTCTATTAATTGGTTTTATATTTGATGTATGGTCTTTATAACTGGAATTGTTTTGACTGGGCTTGGCAAAACTCACAGTGCGACTCATACTAGACTGATACCCTTTTTTAGCTCGTTCTGTTAAGCTGACAAAAATCAAATAGATGTAAGTTGAATTATCTTCCACTTCTAAATCTGTGATATCTAGGTTCAAGATATTTTGATAGGTTAGCCTGCTTTTATGCTGTTTCTCCCTTAAATAAGGAGAACTTTAATTTCTAATGCTGTCAAACTAGAAATGCCCCCTTCACTGGAATTTGGAGAAAATTATTCAAAATAATCAAAAWAGCCAAAAGTGTGAAGAGGTGAATATCTGCTAGATATGACGTTCCCCTTTACATTGTATTTTTCGGTTCTTGTTTTTAAAAAGTAGAATAAAGTAAAACCAGGCAGCTTATCACATTTTCTTTAAAGTGAAATTCTGTGAATCTGCTGGAGAAAATTGTGTTTGGGCAAGGTTTAGCAATGTGCTAAGTCAACTCAAAAAAAGAAAAAGCAATACTTGCAACTTTGGTTGTTCTACAGATGGTGTTTAAACAGCTTTACAAGCCTGAATCAAAACATGAAATAAGTATTCTTTTATTCTTAAAAAAAAAAAAAAAGAAAAAAACCAACAAAACAAACCAACCAACCAAAACCTGAAAACCGTACTCTATTCAGCTTAGTGTAAAATCTTTGAAGCAAGAGCAATTACATGGTTTTCCCAAAGTGGTACAAAGTATTCACAAATTAGTTCCCAAAATGTCTGTCCATCCTCATCCTTCCAAAGACATTTAGTAGATAATATCTCGGGACTGTCAGGTAGTTAATATATTTGCTTCATTAGGTTAGAACAACACATGGAAGACAAATTCAGCTCTTATTAAATTAATTGAAAATTCTCATTAACTTCCACAAAATCAGTTTATGGCACTTCAGAGTAAATTGTCAATGGAGCAGCAGCTGTAGATTCAAATTTATCCCTGTAGATTGCACACAGATTTGAATCTATTTCTTAATTTAAAGAACCCCTGTAAAATCCAGGGGGATAGCATTCACTATAGCATTCAAACTCTGGGAGGTCATTGCTACTGGGTCCACTCTATTAGTCAGATAATGTTCTGATTAACTGAAGATGCAGCAGAGCCTCATGCTCTGATCTTGAAAAGCAACATCATGTAGCTAAAATACTTCACACTGAACTGAATCATCTGTGTATGTAATAATTTTGTAGGGTGCTGTTATCTGATTCCCTTTATGCCTATTATTCACTGGTTAATCACCCCAAGAAAATGCCCTACCATTCCAGTAAAAACCCCTTCATCTTTCTTCCTCTTCAGTCAACAGCTATTTTGAGGCTTAAAATAAGCTTTTGTCCTCAGTTGTATGTCTGTTGATGTCAATAACAAAATTATTGCTGACCTCATAGAAAGTAAAACAAAGTCCTTAATACTTCCTAAAAGCTAAGTTCTTGTTGTAGCAGTCCCAGATGTTATTTTATCTCTGTTTTATTATGTTACATAATTGACAACAGATAAGTCAGATGTCACTGCATGGTGCAGTTACGCATGTGCTTCCAAATTCTTTCCAGTATGTGCTGGGAAGTACCTGCTGCAGCATTTGTCTTCTGTTTCATTACACTTGGCAGAAAATATGGTATTTGGAGAGAAATTTATATGACCAGTGCTAGAGCCTGCTTTTGGCATTGGCCTTTCATCAGAGGCTGATTTAGAAGGAGAATTTCTCCTGAAGAATGGTCTATTGAGAGGTCTACTTCTATTGAGATGAAAGACAAAATCATACTGTGTCCCTTTGGTTTCAGTCAGATGCACTTAGAATATTTTTAAGGAGTAGCAGCTGTTCACCGCAGAGTTAATCTGGCAAATTACTGCCTGGGTTAGGCCAGTCTAGGTATGAAAATCCTGTATAAAAAGCTGTATAAGAGGTGTTTTGTTCAAATGGGCATTGTATTCTCTCCTGTGAACCAGTGAGGTTTCTAAGGGAATATGTCACATGGTTCTCAGAGCTGCATTTGACTGCACGCCTTTGATTTAATTACTTCCTAATATAAAGTAAGAGAGATACTCCATTCTTTCTATACCCTAGCAGATGTGAGTTTAACTCATCAGTGCAGGCAAGTAATTTCCTTCAGTGTGCAATGCTTTAGATTTTTGTCTTGCAGCCTGTCTTTCCACCAGTAAAGTGAATATCTGTATTGACTGCTATTTGGGATCACACTGCATATTATCTTCTGCTTCCTACAAATACTGTGAGTTGCTCTCTGAAAAGCTGTAATTGTATGTGTACAAGTTATAGTTTGATGGCAGAATCATAAACTTCATGTGTGGAAGCCAAAAAGCCTGTTAGACACCAACGGTTACTGTCATTTCTGGGATCACAGCATGCTGAGATGATAAAAGGCAAAAGCAGGAAAATAAAACACTTAAATAACMAAAAAGTGTACCTTTGTTTACTCAGGTATGGTCCAGAAGATTTGAAAATGAGCTGCATACCTGTATCGAGCCTGTGGTTGTGGCCAGGGATATGGAGCATGGCCCTGGCGTGCTGTATGAGACTGCACTTGAGACAAGCAGTGTTACATGTTCTTTTTTTGAGATGTTATTAGACCCTTCAGTTTGAAATTTCTTTATTCTCTCTCAAAATGAAAGGCTGAACAGAAAAATTCTATATTAATAGTCAAAATAATAGGCAGCTCGGGGAACATAAAACCTATAGTGTGATGCCCCCATATGTGACCTGGCACTGGCTTTGCACTTAGTACCTTCCACATCAGAACAGGCCTGGGGGGTTTGCCCCAGCTGTCTGTCCCTGTTCCACAATTGTCCCAGGGCTGCAAGGATTGCTAGCAGCAAGGGGAGCCATCCTATCAGGCTGGGTCTTGACCAGCAYCTGGAGTGCTGTGTCCTGCTGTGGTGCATGCCAACAGCTGCCTGCAGACTTTACAGTGCCAGTGGCAGTGCTGCTCCTCTCACCCTCTCCAGCTCAGGGACTCTGTTAATACCTTTCTGTGCAAAGTATGCTTTGTGTTCTAGCCTCTGGTGATTTTTACTTGCAAAGTCCTTCAACTCCTCAAACCACCTTTATTTTTATGTAAAGAGATGAAATATTTGTTTTGTGGTAATAYGTTATTTTGCTGTATTAGAAAAGAGGAGAGGAAGCAAGAGAGAAATGTCTTCCCTCTGACTTGCTCAAAAGGAAACTGAGTTTTACCCCTGCAGTCATGAATTCCAACACTTTCTCCAGCTCTGCTCCTCTTTTTGCTCAGCTTTTTAGGCAGTAAAAATGTGCTGTGTGATTTATACTAAAGAAAAAATAGACCTTAAAGATGCGATATTAGGTACTTTGATATATAGCTTGAAGAAGTCAAAGTCCTCTGTAATTTGTGGTTGTGTTGGCAACAGAAAATAGGAACTTGCTGGGAGATCCTGGAGTAAAGACTGCAGTAGTAAGTCATCTGTCTATGCCACGTTCTTCATCTTGTGGTACGCAATCACCAGGATTGAGCAGAAGGGGCTCTTGAGCTGCAAGGAGAAAATGGAAAACCTGATTTGCCTGGAAATTTGGTTGCATGTTCCAAGTTCCTTCTTCATCAGATAATCTCTTGCATCATTACCCAGCAATGAGCTAAAATTAAGGCCAGGATAAACAGGATGTTAGAATAAAATGCTGCAGCATACCAGCATTACAGATGTCTGCACAACCCACAACCCCTCGTCTTTCCCAGCAGCTGGACACAGGATCTTTAGGGCCAAGAGTATTCTGGGTGTAAGACTGCCTCAGTGGTCTTAGTGCCTGATACTTGTATTGCTTATGGTGATGATCTACAGCTGATACCAGAGGGAAGGGAAAACACGTTGTCTCTTGTATGTGTCCGAATAGTCGTGGATAGTACTAATCCCTCCTCTGCCTGCATGTAGAAGCGAGTACTGAAATAAAGCCCTGCCTGCAGTTGTACCTCTGCCCATTTGGATCACAGATGGGTGCAGGATGGGGAGCAGGAGACAGGCAGGGACAAAGGCAGCAGAAGGTCTTCTAATCTCAAGTGAAGTGGTGCATTAAAAATGGGATCTCACAGTTTGCAGAATTTCTGGACTACGCAGTTGAAAACATATTTAGGGTTTTAGTAAATGCACAAAACATCTTTGCCTACACCAGATTATTATTTCTCCCTGCTCTGGAAATTGCTCTAAGACAAGTTTCTATTTAATGAGCCAACATTAGAGGCTCTTGCAGTTGGTAATAAACTATATTTTCTTCCAAGGGGCTCCATTACTTTTGAATTAGTATAATTATTTTCTTTTAATTTCTTGAATGACTTGCTATATTTCATGCACTTCTTTTTAAAGGAAAAAGCTAAAATAGATTGCTTCAAAGTTTATTTGTTAAAAGATGCCTTCATGTTGAGCAATAATACAGTCTGTTCCAAGAGGAGAAAATGGTTATGATCAAGTTAGACTTTTTTGTGGGTAGGAGATGATAGGAAAATATTTGTTTTTAAGGTACAGAAATGTGTGCGAGACAACCATGTGAAAAATAAAATATTAAAAATAGGGTTGTGAGATTTTGTTATTTGATAGTATTTTCTATGTCAGCCTAGAAAAATAGAAAGGCATTAAAATTAATCATGAATCAAACAGGGTGACAGGACACTTTCCTGATCTTGCAAATACCAAGAGACATTTTTATAATTTCCATTTTAAATTTTAGAATTATTACCAACCTGAGCAAACTTTTTACRGGGCATTATTAATGTGCATATCTCCAGATATTTGAAACTAGAAGTGTTTTATATCACTGGTCAGTGTGTCCATGGTGAGCACAGTGTGTTGATTGAGGTGGTGTGTAAGGCAGTGCGAAAGGTTGCCCTGGTTATCCCAGCTGGTATAACACCATTGACTTTCTTCCAAGCACTTTTCCTGACAATAAATTTTCTGCAAATCACTCGCTCCATCGGTCCCTAGTTTCTTCTTTGATATTTCCTCATGAAAAGGCTATTAATGCTGGCAGTGTAGCTCAGCTGAGGCCTTCCCATGTTCTTAACATATCCTTTGGGCATGAATGAAAGAGGCAGCAATCTACTTGCAAGGCTGCATTCTTGTTTTGAGAACACAGCACAGTTTCTTTTAGAGTGAGAAATTTACTTCATTTGTCCTTCTAGAGATATTTTGAAGAGATAGGCAAATGTCTGTAATATGTTGCCTTGCATCCAAGTCACACCAGGGATTTACTTGACTCAGAATCTAGTGCATAAAGACACTATTATTTCAGCAATCAGAGGAAATAAGATGCATTAAAAAATACTGGTGTTATTAAACCATCACTGATAAGTACTTTGTTAACAACTCACTGTATTGGATCTCACAGTGTATATTCAGCCTTCAGTGAGTTGCATTTAGAAATTAAGGTTTACAGAGCTTTTCAGAGCTCAGTGTGTAAGTCTTGACAGCAATGCCAGCTTACCTGTAGAACTGGACCTGACAGTGTGACTTGGTTCAATATCATCTCATAAAATACTATGTCCAGGTAAAACTGGGAAGAAAAATTCAGCACTTATGTTTTGAAAAAATAATAAAACCCAGGTGATAAACCCTGGAATATATTTTATGAGACTGCTGAAGTGTTAAGGAAGTTGTCACATGCTTGTGAGGACTTTGTCTTCAAGTTGCATTTCCTTTTGCATAAGTGTTGATTATTTTGTGGGAGGATTTATCCAATCAGTTGAGATTCTACCCTTGAGCAAGTTTGGCTCAGTTTTTTGAACACCTTTTGTATTCTTSTTGTAGCTGTGTGGAATGCAGCACATGCGGGCACATGTAGAGCTGATGAATTTCCAGAGATTTACTATGTTTTTATTATTCARACTTCTGGATGTGTCATGGGAGGGTGAAGGTTATGCACTTGATGCTTTGCCTATCTGTATTTTCTAATGCTGAAGCATAAGCTTATTATGAARGCTGGAAAATGACAGGGTGTAGATAAAATACTTCCCTTATATTATTTAAAATAATTTTGCTTTGTTGTTTTTCCTAACTAATGTGAGAATTAATTAATGTTCATTGTAGATGCCATTAGTGTCAGTGCATGTCCAAGAATCCTCACCTTCATTACAGTACACTCATACATATGCTGCTGCTGGCTCAAATTTATGCTGTGTGAAAGAAAATGGAAATATATTGAGTTGGGATACTTTTACTGTCCTCTGTTCTTCATATGCACACCCTTATTCTTGAGGTCAATAAATGCCTTCTAACACTTCCACCAGGCCAAGAAACACTAATCCATAGCAGGAGACTGTTTTCCACACAAAAATTAGACAAGGAAAATAGATAGTAACTTGTCTGTCTCTGCAAACTAAATGACTGAAAACAGAT
The DNA here is from genome assembly GCA_018881555.1 of Amblyornis subalaris. Lineage (NCBI taxonomy): Eukaryota > Metazoa > Chordata > Aves > Passeriformes > Ptilonorhynchidae > Amblyornis > Amblyornis subalaris. The sequence goes on along the minus strand of JACAXG010000047.1, from coordinate 3,050,268 downwards.
AGAAAATGGGTTTAGAGTAATTTTAGGATTATAAACAGCTGTCTATTAGAACAACAATTTTCTTAAGAATAGGTAATGGTAGCAAASTGCTTGATGGATTTCATGGAGTTTCACTGACTTTGCTTTTAAAATTTAAAAATCTCCATATTAGTCAATTTTTTTGGTCTGTTACTCCTAATGGACTGACTGCATGCTGAATACATTTGAGTTTTAATACTGTGATGGTAGTTGTCATGTTAAATCATCTCTTCTACCTCTGGAAATCCAGAGAGTAAAAAATACGTTGATACCCTGCATGGACTGAGTTTCCCTTCTGCTGAACAAGATCTTTGTTTCTACATCAGTATTTTCCAACATTAAAGAGGCTAATGTATCATATATAATTATATTTTTTGCCACTTGTAGAATTCACAAAATCACTGAAGTCACACTGAAGATTAATAACATAATTACTGGTAAAACTTGCTTAGCTTGCTGAAGAGGTTTTGCATCCTGGAGAATATTGTTTGCAACATTTTCCAAAACACAGCTGAGCAACTAGATATTAACCTGAAGGATTTTCCCATGCATTCTTGAGCTAATTTAACAGGCAGTCAATTTACACTAATCTAGATTAATTGCTTTACCAAAATAGGAAGAACTATTTTAAAATAGGCAAAATGTTACTTGATAAAATTTCAGCTAACAGACATGGTGATGATTCCATATTCTCAATATGTTTTCAAAAGGAAAGAAAACCCCTGCCTTTGAAAACGAAGAAAATGTACATGAAAAACAGTTAAATACAATGAAGACATTTACCAAAATCTGTTTATGTTGTCCTAATATATAACTCCAATATGTTTGTAACTTTCTTATATTGAATAAAACCTAATACTTAAGTTCTTTGTTTTTCTTTCCAATCACAAGCTTTCCATTTAGAAATTATCTGTGCATCACTACGTCGTTATATCCACGTCTCCTTAAGAAGCTGAAATTGGATACTTGGTTTATGTATATTTTTTCAAGTTATTTATTTGTTGAAATCTATGTTTAAAGGAATATTATGAGGTTATTATGTTATATAATTTTTGTATGGAAGGTTAGTATATGAAAGGAATTAGCCTTCCAGCTCTTTTTTTACCTCTCCTGTTTTTTGAAGGAGAGCATGTACACAGCTGTGTCGTGAAAGCCTCTGTCAGAGTCATTGGCCTTGTCCTGCAGGCCTCTGCTGTGCAAATAAATAAATAAATCTCACTCTGAATTAGGGAAATACAACTGAAATTAGTGACTATGTTCATTAATTCAGTCTTTCATGGTAGACCAGACTATACTTTTTCCACGTGGTCACCTTTTCACATTCTGATAACAAGCATTAGAGCTCACACATAATTTATACTTTTAAACTATGTGTCTATAGCTATCCAGCTGTGTTTTAAATCTTAACTTGTTTTTTAAAACCCTTTTTATTTTTTCCATGTGACACCTCTTGGCCAATGAAAATAAGCAAGTCATCCATGTATCTGTCACATCTCTTTTCATTTATCTGTGTTTTTCTAACCCAGAGCTGCAAGGTGGAGGTGCATAACTGTGTAAATCCTAAGAGCTTGAACTCAAAAAACACCAACATTTCTGACATCTACATTAAAAGTAGGGCTTTTCAAACTCTATTTGAGAAAACTTATCCAACCAGTAGACAAAAGAAAGATCTCTAGATAAAACCACATTAAAGAGCTAGAGGATACCAGGAATAAATCTTTGGAGAAGTCAGTAATGTGAAACTCTGCAAGCAGTTTTATAACTTAGAACTGATTTGAAATTCAGATACAGAGCTGGTGATGAGACAGTTACCTGAGCTCTTCCTCCTCTGCATGCCATTTGCCAGGGGGTGCTAGCTGATGCTCTGACATTGCCCAATTCACTTTCTAAATTAGATTGCTAGGTCCAGCTCCTGAGTTTTCYAGTTTTGACCCGTTTAACTGTATTGACATTTGTATTCACATTTCTTACTCCGGGAATAGAGGAAGATCCCCCAATGTATCAGAAACACATGGGCACCTTTACAGACTACAGAAGCTAAAGAAGGAAATTATTTTCATCCAAGCAGAAGAGTATGTTCTTGATTTAAAAATGAATAAATAAATAGGCAGAAACTATGTTCAGAGAAGAAAACAAGCCACTACAATTCTAGATGATGCACTACATGCAGGTTTTTCCTGAGCTGGTCCAAAGTTTTGCCTGTTTAATGGAGTCAGCAAACTAGTTTCATTCACCCCAGGTGAACCTGGGCTGATACATGCAAAACTGTGGGTCAAAAGAGGGATTTAGGCATGGTGGAATGGATTATGAGGAGTTTTTTGCTGGGTTGGGAGTGGGATGCTTCGTTTGCTTGCTTCTTGCTTGGCATGTAAGTCCTAACTTGTGAAAGGGAGTTCTGAAGAAGAGTAGGCATGGCTTTTGTTTTAAAATTTTGAACAATAAAGGACATGTCAAATTTTCTTCTAGCCAAGGAAAAGGAAGGGGAAGACATGTCTGCAAAACTTCAGATCTGCTAGCAAAAATGTACATGTATGTCTGCATTTCCACTGTGATTTTTAGCCTTTTTCTCTCCTGGAAAAAAAAAAAAAAGAGAGAGTGTGGATGATGCTTTTGTTTTAACATGTTGAATAACATGAAAAATAAAACCAAAATAGTTGGCKTGTAGAGTAATATAAGATGGAATAGTTAGACTGGTCCGGTGAGAACATTGCTCCCATAATTGAGAATGTTTCTGTATTTTTGCAGTTTTGCAGGTGTCTGAGAAGGTAGTGCAGTGAATACAAGAGTCTCTCTTCTTGCCTGTGTTGCTGGGATCTGTACCCATTTATAACCCTCCAGCGTGCCCAGTACACCAGATGGGGAGGTCTGAAGTGGATGGGTGGGGGCAGTTGGAGCAAGGCACTCCTGGGACAGGGGCAGACATGGACACAGGCAGCCCCTGTGACCAACATCCTCTCCTCACCCCAGTTTGGCACTCTGGAATCACTGCTCAGGCTTCTGCTGACAGTGCAAGAGAGGCTCTGTGTGCTTCACTCAATGTGTCAGAGCTTATGGAGAACTTGCAAAGGGATGCAGATAAGCAGGAACCCTGGTTAAAGTGAGAGTTTATTTGCCGTATTGAGGGCTGGCCCAGAGCCCACCAAAGTCAGCAGAAGTGCAAATATTGGATCTGTTCTTGAATCTGTTTAGAAGTCTTCTTCTTAGCTGAAAGCTTGGCTATCAGTGTATTTTATTTAGCCAAATTCCAGAAACAAAAGTAAATGCAAAGATTTCTTTTGTTCTGGCAGGGCTTTTTTGTTTTTTTTTCTATTTCTTTTTTTCCTTTTTTGTGCTTGTGGGGTTTTTTTTGTTTCTAATTAACATGTTTAGTCTTCAGAAACTTCCTTACTTGCGTTCTACAATTATACTGCTGAGTAGGAAGCAGGGGGTCTTTGCAAAGAACAAAGCTAATTAGTTTTAGCTAACTGCATCTAAAAGGAGAGCACATGGTCTTTTGGCCTTGCTCTGAGAGTAAGTCAGCTAGTGTTTTGGACAGCAAACTCTCTGAATATTAGACCCAGGAAAAAATGTCACAGATTATTAGAAATGGGATGGATGGGAGCAGGCCTTATTGGAAACATTGGCTAAGCTTACGTCGTAATTGCTGTGCTGAAGCAGTAAACAGCTGCTGATCCTGTGATCTTTCTAGTGAAAAACAAGCATTTGTTGTTATTTGTCAGATGTATGTTGTTGTTTGCACAGTATTTCAAGTGTCCTACTTGGTATTTATATTATTAGCTCACTGTTCTACATTACAATAAATGTGTTTACATATTACAGAAGTACTGACCCTTAAAACATCTGCTTCTCAGCTGAACACCCACAGCTCAGTGGGTGTGGGTAGCTTCTGTTAGCCATTCTTTCATAATATTTTGCAGTCTTTGGCAAGCAGTTTGAGTCAGATTCTGACCTCAGATGCACYGCTGTACAATGGCAATAGCTGTGCTCCAGTCAACAGCATTCTTCTAGCTTTATGTCAGTGTTAACTAAGGTCAGAGGACATTGCAGCAAGTGGGCCACAATCCTGTCTAATTTTTGCCTGGCAGAGTTCTTTAAGGAAAAGACATAAAAATTCTAGCGGCTCCAAGCTGATGCCAAAGCCTCCCTCRCTCTTCTAGAGACTGAGCAATAGCAAACAGTATGGCAGAATGTTAATCAAATAGTTACGAGGAATAAAGGGTTCTGTGTCTATCACCATTAGCACAAGAGCTGTATCTGCAGTCTGACAGGCTTGGAAGAGCTGTGGCTGTCTGGAAAGTGCCTTTTATCTTGTACTGTCTCCTGTCTCTACCAATACTGGACCCAAGGGGAATGCTCAGAAGCTTCTTTTGGAGACAATGGTTTCAATTGCCTCATGAACTAGGGAAAAGACTGGGGACACCCGTCATTTCCTGCAGCGGGAAGACTATATTGAAATCTCTGTGGTTGGTGTTGAAATAGGGAAACAATAATTTTAAGGATTTTAGTGTCTTAGCAAAAAGTCATCATTTTCCTCCTTCCTTTCATTTTCAGCCTTCTCTTAGGTAAGTATTTCTCAGCCCATTCTCCTTTTCTCTCACCCTAAGCAAGGGTCTGAGGTTCTGCCTTTCTACCTCTGACAGCCCACTCCAATGCTGTGGAAAGAATACCCATCCCAGACCTCCTCCTCTTCCAAAGCCCTGCAGTTTCCTCTGATGCTTGGCTACCGGAGGAGAGGGAAGATGCTCGCGTTACCTCAGAGCACAGCCTAATTTAGCACATGCTTAACTCTTAATGAAACAATGGAAAGGATGGGACAGTCTTTTTATGCTGTGATTGCAGTGTCTCTACCACCCTGGACCTTGTCAACAGCAAAGGAAYGTATCCAGTATGATCATACCAGCAAAAAATAATAGCATCAACCAACCATAGGCCATGTGGGTTAGTATCAGCTGRGACTTCTATAGTGGAAAGAATTTAAAAGTGAAAATGTACTCCAAATTTAATATACACAGCATCCCCTAGAGGTTTGTGCTGCAAGTTACTGATAGGATAATTGTGCTCCTTTTCCGTAACTGGTTTCTCTTAAAAGTACCATCTAGTAATCATTATAATGAAAATATATATTGGAATTAGTTTATAGATGAGTCATGGCTAACACAATGTTAGTGATACATTTTGTAAAATGAATCTCATTCTAAAATAAGAAAAAAAGTTTTGCAAAATTATTTACTAATGTATCCTTTGCAGACTGGCAGACTGGTGGGAAAAAAAAGAGCTATTCTGTATTTCTGATGATTGCTTAGCACCAAAAATCCCTGTTTATTTCCAAATTGTATTTATTGCCCTTTTTTAATTAATTAAACGATCATATATTCTAGTACATAGATTTAATGTTGACAGCACTGTTTCCATGAATCAAGTGGTCTCTCCTAAAGAACTTCGGGCCATACAAAAGGTTTATGCTAGATAATGAATATCCAAATAAAAATCCAGTGAAAGTTGGCCTGAACAATACATGGAAAYGTCTTGGTATAGTTAATTTGACATGCAAATAAACCATATTCACACCCTGAATGAAACCACTTATTAATGAAAAGTAATCAGTGTTTCATCTACAGATTCTTTTTGATGAGGAAGACAGTTTTGATATTTCCACACTTTAATATTTAGGATGCCTCCTTGTATAAAGGAGAAAACTTCCTGATAAAACTATTCTGGTRTTGTTGATGTGTTGTGGAAACTGGTGATTGAGCATGGAGAATACAACAACAGATGGTATAGCCCCACACCAGGTCAGTAAGCTGTGGAACCACAGAACTGCCAATCCTGAAATTGAAAACAGGTGGCAAAAATGTCACTTGGAGAATTGACATCTGTAAGTAATCAGTTAGTGTAAGAGCTTTGGTCAGACACAAATTAACTTTGTTGCTGATTGCATTTTCAATAAGTAAAGGAGAAAGCAGCTGCATTTGGTTAGAATCACAAAACAGGATTGAAATACACAGAAAGTGTTTAGAAGGACTTCATTTTTGTTCYTTTTTTTAAGTTAGCTTGGGTTTATACAGTTCATAGCATTTTGGTTGAGAAAAATAATGTTTTACAACAGTTTTAACAGTGCTTCTGGGATCAAAGCCTTTTCTCAGAGCTTCAAACTGTTTCTCACTATTCCTACATCACTTTCTGCTTCTAAAAAATGTAAATAAATAAATAAACCCAGGACATCTGGATTTGATTGGGGGAGGGATTAATTTCAAATAAGGACATAAAAAAGTTATTTTGACTAGAACTGAACTATGCTAATAGGGGATGTTGTGTTCTTGAACTTTGTCCTTTCTGGCAAGCTTTCTTTSTCCCCACAAATAGTAGTTACTGATCTGAAAATGCACGTCTGACACTGACCCAATGCTGACTTTCCTAGCAATGACAGGGAATTTCAGAGCAGGCAATGTGTTAGAGGGTGCTAGTTTGAGAAAAATGAGGTTACTTGTATACAAAATTGAAGTTTAGAACACTTTCAAAACATCCAAACAGAAGGTCTTATTGTAAGGTAGCCAAAGTACCTGAATAACTTCAATAGATATAGGGAAAAACCTTAGGTATTGATCACCTAGAATATTTCAAGTTTAAAGGATTTCATGTTAGTCAGGGCAGAAAAGGTTTTGTCCGTGGAGGAAAACTAACACAGTACACTAGGGCCAGAGCAACATTCAGAACTGCAGTATTCAAGAGGATTTAAAAAAAGCTGGGGAGATGATGTCATCCACCTGATGTATGAAGCACATACATTTATGACAATGTAGCAGTACCTATTTCCAGAAATTAGAGAGTCTGTTCCGGTTGGTTTCAATTCAGTTTTCCAAGCCTGGATGTTTCAGAGAGGTTACCACCTCCAGTCAGACACCACCTGTACTAGAAGCAGCTTGACATCAAAGGTGCTCTGAGCATCCACAGGTCCACTGAAATCTTAATATCTTCAGGAGCTTGCACACTTGCATTTACATATCCAAAAGTGATTATAATTCTAAATCTTGAGCTATGTGGGGATAGTGCTAATATAAGGAAGTAGCTAAGCTTACTAATGAGAAGAACCRGAAGATCAAGAGTTGGTGGATGACTGTGGGGACATGTTGTAAATGGAACGATGTTCTGAAAGTGCCAAAAGATCACCCTGCAAAAATTATGACTCTTTAAGATGCTGCAGCCAGGCACTTGCAAAGTGTGAAATGCTCAGTCATGTTGAGTAATCCTGGCCAAGGTGTTCACAAATTCATGTTTCAACAGAGATGCTGCCTCATGGGCCTACTTCCCAGCCTATCTGCCATTGCAGAGACGATTATCTTCTTTCTGGCAACAGAATAGTATTCCTGTGGCATTTGCAGCAATTGCTTGCATGGAACAATAAATATCAGATAAATATTTAATATGAGTTTAACTTTTTAACTGTTAATAGCTGAATACTTAGGAAACTGTGCTGTGACTAATCAGCTCTCTGCAGAGCACCAGCAAGTGCTCCTATTAACTATAATGCAAAATGTATGGCTTCTTGATCACTTTGTGAGATTTAAAGATGCTAATTTATTAGATATATTATGTATCTTGCAGTAGAATAATATTAGAATTCTTTTTCAAAATTTTCTGATATCTGAGATTTCTAAGAGAAGCAAGAGGAGCCCACATCATGACTAGAAGTTTTATGGTGCTGCTCTATGTTAGATATCATCAGTAAATTACCTTCTGCTTTTTCCTGGAATCTAGACATCCCACTGGACTCAACATGCCCAGTCATTTCATTCCTCCTYTGTGTGCATGAAAACTCCTTTGCTATTTTGTCACTGCCTTGACTAAGTGATTTTCTTACTGATTTATGTCTCATTTATTCATGGAACAGTAAGTAACAGATCATAATATGCATATAGACTGTTCTGTAAATTAAAACATGCAAGTTCTTTGTCCACAGGTTTGAAGAGTGTGAAATATGCCCAGTGCTGTTTCTATGCACTTATAATGTAACAAATTTCTGATATTAAGTTCCGATAAGAAAGGTCTTAATTTTAAATTTTTTAAACAAGAAATAAGATTCCTTCTGTGATACTGAGAAAATATATGACAGCAAAGTAGAGTTCGGGCTTGTCACATTGCTATTCAGAGCAGTGATTTTCCAACTGCAGAACTCCATGCAGTCTTACTCTCCCTTCTGCTCTTTTATCTTCCTCTGGCAGGTCACTGGAGAGGATAACATCTGATTTCAGACAATAAGATTGGGAAAACGTAGCAGGCAACTGGGGCCAAATCCTATGGCTGAGGCTAAGAGACAGTCTCTCCATGCAACATCACCTTTTCCTCCTTGCTCTGCTCCTCCTCCCTGAAGCTGGGCTTAACGAAAATGGTGCAACGTGGTGTCTGACAACATGCTTCTTCCTGGGAGAGCAGGCAGCTGTGGAAAAGGGAGATGATCASAGTAAGGCTGAAAGGTGCTGAATAATTGAACTGGGGGCAGAATAAAACCTGAGTAAAGCTATAAAAGGAGGCATTCCCTGTATAGCTCTGTTCTTGGTGGGATAGAGTTCTGGATGGTAGAGCTTCTATTAAAACCTGTCATTCAAGGTGTGGGAAAGATAACTTTGGTTGTACGAGGAGAGACTTGGAGTGCAAGAATATGGGAGGGAATATTCAGTCTGGGTTTCTGTACCCTGCAGGGAGGAGGGGGCAGGTGTCTGGGCAAGGCACACAGTGAGGAGTGGGGTCACATGCACATGTAGAGTAAAAAAAAAAGCAAAAAGAAAAGAACCACAAAAAATAAAAAGASAAGCAAGATTCAGTTTGCCCATAGTTGAATGCATTACAAATCTAAAAGAAATTGTGTGAGCTGGTATATGTGAAATCACTCATATTTAAAGCTGAAGGTGAAAAACAATATAATGATGAACCGTGCTTCCTGTGGCGAGGCTGTATAATGACACAGAGTTTTCTCCCACAGCTTTCAGTCTCCTTACTTCAGCAAAACTGATGGGAGTAATAAAGTAAGTTGTTGCTTTTTACCTTCTTACTGCATTTATATGAGAGGAGGAGGCTGARTGTGCTGTCTTTTATTACTTTTCTCCTCCAGGACTAGGCAAAAAGTGATGTATGCTTCATACTTTTTTACAAACAGATGATACTGGACAGATGCTTAGAAGCAGCTTAGCTAAATCCTGTGAAGGGATGCGTACACTRTGTGGTGTGGAAAACCTGCAGCTTTTGGTATAACCAGGAAGAAATGGAAACTCATTTGGGACACAAGAAGTTGTGAGGTTTTGGTTTACCATTAATGGAACAGAGGAAAAATATCAACTATGAGTTATGCAAAAAAGTTTAGTTAAATAACAAATCTTTGAAAGGCCCTGGTTCATGGAAGTGTCAGTGGGTTTGTGGGCTCATTTAGAGCCAAACAATGTGCCCAAATACACCAAAGTATGAGAAACTTCCACATGATTGGCAAGCATGTGATACACGGGCTGCAAAACCAGGGTTAGTCTTTGAAGCAAGTGGGCATTTGCTGTCAACACWGGTTAATGTTTAACAAACTCTTTCTCCCAAATTTGTTTAACGTTACAAACGTGATGAAGGACTTGAGCACTTAMAAACTCAGTGTTTTCATGACAAATTTGTAGTTTCGTAATTCATAAGTGGAATTAAAGCCTTGCGTGAGTTGCTTACTGTTATCACGTAGTTTGCAATCCCAAAGACTCAGTTGTGAATCTGAGAGTTGCCTGAAAATGAAAAACAAAAACAAGCAATGCCTATTGTGTGTCTGAAATACTGCTTCTTTCTAGGGATTAACTGCTCTTAAGGTCTGCAAGAAGAGACCTGCTTGCCTTGTGATCCAGCACATGCGAGGCACTTCTGAGAGCGTGGTTGGTCTTTGCGAATGAGGAAAGCTCTCAGCTTGTTTTCTAAGCCCAAGTACTCTTGTCTTGTATTTTCATAGTATCCTGGTGGTTATGCACTCTCCAGGGGAATGAGGCAGAGAGTTCAAGGCTACCATTACCCTGGAGGAGGTCTTCCATCTCCTGGCAAGGTGTCCTGTTCTTGGAGTTTTTCCAGAAAATACTGAAGACTAATTTGAGCAAAAGAGAGAGGGCAGGACAGACAGTTTAGAAAATCCATGGGGCCCTGATTTAAGAAGAAAAGCTTACTGTGAGTTTCAAGACACAGTTCTGTCACAGTGGGCACGTGCTTTCCAGAACTGGAACGCAGGATCAAGTGAGCTGTTCAGGCAGGAAAGAAACATGGCCAAATCAGCYCCTTGGTAAGGTGGGGACGTGTAGGCTGCCAGTCTTTTACTGACTGAATCTGACTGCATCCTTTACTGCTAGATAGCCTCACCCTTACWGCTATCTGGAGAAAAACTACTGTAGACCAGGCCTGTTAATGGTAGTGGGTTTGGAAGTGATGGGTCTGTGGGACATATGGCACAAGGACAGCCAGCCTGTGCAAGCTCAGCAGTAGGTTGGCCAAGACACCTAGATATCCAGGAACTGGTAATTTATCCCTCTATAATTCAGACATGGAACGATATATCTTTCGTGACTGAGCTGTTTCTCTGCTTGACTAAATGAGATGTATGTGTTGAGGAAGGCAGTCTGCATTCAGCAAGCAGACAGATTAATTTAAGATTAACTCCTCAGTCGAGTGGAACTGACAGGCCTGTAGAAGATGAGCAGTTCTAGGGGCTGTTAAAGTCCCATTAAAGCTCACCAGCTTGGGACTTGCATGAGTTGCAAGTGCTTTGACACTGTGAATAATTGTGGTATGGAGGGAGAGTTTGTGCCCTAAATTAGGATTGAGCTAATTAGAAAAAACCAGAAAATTACTATGAGTATGTTCTTGAGAAATTCAAGTATTATTTGTAGGGTTGTATTAATTTCCAGGAATCTGGTAAATCTTTGCATTTTACTCTTACAACACTGAATGCAGTCTAGCTGCTGTTGAATTTGTTCCCTGTTGCAAGATGTGAAGAACTGGTTTCCAAACCTTACTGTGGCTGCTCTGGCTCTGGATGGGCTGTCAGCCAGTATGTGGGTTAAAACCTTGGCAGCAAGATGCTGTGACATAGAAATATAAGACTGCTGTAAAAGATGTCTTTTTATGCAACTGACTAGTGCTTTTTTGTCATTGAATCTCAAGGGCAGGGCATGGGGAATCAAGGCTGACTTCTGGCACTATTCTTAGTTTGGAAAGGGAAAAGAAAGAGAAGTGTTGAAACAGCATTATTATGTGCTTCTTAGGAATAAAATCTGTAGTGGGTAGAATGAGAAGAAAGCCAGGTGATTTTTCAAGTATATTTTAAGAGATACATCAGTCTCTAACAAAATAGGCCATGTTTTGACTGACTTATCTTCCCAAATCGTTCTGTCCATGGGTATTCTTGCCTTTGATTAATTAGTACACACTCAAATGTCATTGTATCCAAAAAGCTTTTAAGACACACTGTTTTCACTCTTACTTAAAGATATTTTCCCTCTTTCTCCTTTTACCTTCTAACCAGTGATAAAAAAGAACCTGAGCAACAGCTTGAACRAGTGGCTGAATAGAAGTATAAATGCTCTGCACCACAGCAGTTACCCAAGAAGAAAACAAACCATCTTGTAAAGAAGGTCTCTTCCTCATAGAGTCATTCCTTCAGCTCTCTTAAGGCACTAAGCAGTGTTTGCATGAATCTAATCATTGTGTCTACCAAGTATGAGTCCCTAAAAGCTCAGGTTCATTTTGAAAATAAGCATCCTCCAAAGCACTTAAGCACATTTATGGTTTTTTAAGAAATGTACTGAACTATCTTGTTCCATGTGTCCCCTTTATTCTTTTTACCCTCTGAAAAGTAAAATAACATGTTCTTCAYGCGATGATTAATGTGTAATGATCTTCACACATTACATAACGTCCTATCCTCTGCTTAGAAAAGCACTAGCACAGCAGAGAGTTGCAGATCTGTCCCTTCATGAGTGTAGACTGTTGTCATTTGAGCTGGTTCATCCCTGCACAGCTTCCAAAACACCACGTGCTTTGCGACAYGGCAGTATCCATTTCCACCTCTTTTTTAAAAAAATGTGCTGATGAAATGTTCATCTACAGTATGCCAGCAAAGCCACCCCAGCAGGAGTGCTGCAAAGCTGATAATGTTTTTTTCTTGGAAATGTGGTAGAATTAGAAGGTGTATAATAAAGAAGAAAAAAAAATTTATTTGGTATTCTCCCAGAATATGTCTATCCAAATAACTAAATTCCATGTAACTTCTGTGCATTAAAAGTGGATGCCAGCAATGCAGTTCCCTAATTTTGTTTAGGCATGGTGGGAGTGCATGTAAACAGTGTCAAATATAACATATATAAAAAACGGGCTTATCTGTAAATTCTAAAATGCCTTTATAGGAATTGAGTCCTTCCAGTTCTGTTCATCGGTTAAAAACTGTGAAAACATGCCCTYTCTGCACTTCACTTCCCAGATCTGCACAATCCACAGTACTAGCTTGTCTGCCGTTTGGGAGAAGACAAAGACAATATTCAAAACTCCATGTATRAGGCAGTCCAATTAAACATTTTCTGGATAATTTCATTGCTTTGACAAGTTTCAAGATTGATGCAATATTTTATCTTCTGTTTCTCCAGTATCTCTGCCAGTTTTGAAATGGATTACTTCTTTTCTGCCAAACAAAGAATGTCTTTCTATCATTCATATCTCAAACTGGCTTAATCTGTATTTTTATGCCTCTGATTTCTGATGGGTTTAATACAGCTGGTCTTTGACTCTAAACACATTTCTACAACAATTCCTCCTTAATCTATAATTTATTTATTTTTTTTGTTCTCACATCAAGTCTAGCAAGGCAGATTTTGTGCCAGAGCTTAAAAACAATCTCTGCTCTAATTTTCTCCCGTTAGTGTGCTAGAAACATGATGTTTTTCTCCAGCAGATCTCTTGATCTAGGGTTTTAGCTGATTTTAGCTGAAGCTAAAATGAGAATTTCTCCTAAAAAAAAAAAAAAAAAAAAAAAAAACTGAAGGCATTTAGACCCATTGTAATTTCAGTGACAAATGTAATCTTTATTAGACAAGACAGAAAATAATTTGCCAACAGAGAGACTGGAAGAAATAAACAATGGCCTCTCAGTAATAAAATAGTACATAGCTATTATCTAGTGCTTGTCATCAGTAACACAGACCATGTTCAACAGAGAAAGCAAGTTTCATTATCTGCATCTTACAGATTCCAAAAGAGAGGCATTCATTCAGTTAATATACAAAAATGCTAAAAAAYATAAGTAATCTGCACTTTCAGGGCACATATTTAGTTTCTTTTAAAGAATCCATCTCTACACMATATATATTTATTATAGTTACTTAGGTTTCTCTTGTGCTTCCTGAAAAATTGAAAGGTTCTGACTTCTCCAGTGACTGCTCTTACAGAGGACCATATCTGTGGTACTGCATTGGGCCACATTGGATCCCTTATTATTTAGAATTACTACTGTGTTTTCAGAAGTCCTTAAAACACTTACTTCATGCATATGAGTGAAAATGGAAGGCAATAGATCATCTTCTTTTAAGTTTTGTACTATTCTTTTGGAACAAAATATGCAGAAATGTTGGAACTGGGTAAATATATAGAAAAATTTAAGTTGAACAGCAATTGCAAGTTGGGTGAAGAGACCTTGAAACAAGCTTCAATGTCTTTTTTTTTTTTAATAAAATACCATTTTCATTTCTTGACCATCCCATCTCTACAAAAAAAAGGCATCAAAAATAAAACACAGTAAGCATAATTCAGTTTATGTATAAAGGCAGGAAAATCAGGTAAAAGTAGCTTGAGAATTCTAAAGTACTAGCATTTAATGTATTTCTCAATCATTGCTAACCTAAACATGTAACCCTGCCATACAAGCCCAGTGAGACTACCTTTATTTTTCCAGACCTTTGGAGCAACTCAGTGTTTGAACATGACAATTTACTTCTTTTACTTTTTTCAGGACATTTCACAAAAACCATCTTGTCACCACAGTGTAGTGAGTTCTGGCATTAAGCCTTTACTGTTTATCAAATGAATTCATTAATTCCACAAATGATCAATCTATGTACTTGTAGCTGGATTAATCTTTCTTAATCCTGATTCACTGTTGGTCTAGGAAGCCTTTGTGTGCAGAAAATGAAAGAAGATCTATAATTCCCTTGTTTGATCCATAAGGAAAGTGAAGCGGCTTGAATTTAAAGCTCTGACTGAAATCAATATGTGCATTTAGCACTGAGCTGAAGAGAAGTCCTAATTATGTCTCAATAAACAGTTGTAAATTTTAATTTTCTCATCTTCAAAAAATTCTCTTTTGCCACTCTACTGGAAGAAAAATCATGCAGCTTTTTTCTTCAGCTTTTATGATATTAGATACTATTACATTCTCTGCCACACATTTCTGGGCAACAGCAATTGCTTGTTCATTTTCCAGTTTTCCAAATCCTGACCTCTGTGAAACATATAATACTGCAAACCACTTCCTTTCYTCTCCTGTGATGGCGGCAGAGGGGATTGAGGATGCAGCTGGAGAAATGTGCCATATTTAAATCGTGCTGGTGTTACATTGCATGATCTGCCTTTCTTTGAAGCGTCCAGGATGTGTTGAGTTCTGAGAAGTGGCACTCTACATGTAGGCTGTATTTTGGCCCACTGCCACAAATTCATTAATAAATCTGTTTGGAGCTGGTAAGAGGCTTAGGAGTTTGGCCTGGTTTGCAGACAAACTTACTAATGGTGAATTCAGTCTGTTGGGCACCCCTGACAAGGGAAGAGAGGAAATCCTTCATCTGTGTGTCCATCACTGTTTGTCGTACCTGATGAGGCATCATGCCGTTGTGCCACCTTTTTTCTCCTATTTCCACTGTGCTAGGTTGCTCAGACTTTAAGCCGTGCCCCTGAGGGGATGTTGCCTATACATGTATGTTTGGGCAGCTCCACTGTGTTGATATCTGAGCCCTGTTTTCCATCCATATCTCTTTGCTCGAGCAACAAAATCCTGCGTGGCTGCCTTTGGTGTGAATGCTGACATTGATCCTTGTGCCTGACTCGAAGTCAGCCTGACAGGGCTACCCAGGAAGCCAATTACCCTCTGATGCTGCTCCAGCACCAGTGAGTGACAGGCCTGTGGAGAGCTGACCGACGGTGCCTTGGCCAGAGCAGTGTCCCTGCAATCGCTGCTCTTTGCCTCTATGCGCTACGGTGCAGGGGCACTGTGTGTGCTCTCTGTGCTGATACATCTTTTGAGCAATGAGCTTGCATCTGTCTTAGCCTTTGGCTTTTCCTCAGGCTAAAACTGAAGATAACCCTTCTACCAAAGTTGCGTTTGGCACTATCTGCAGGGAAAGGCATAATTAGCCAAGCTAACACAGGTTAGTACATCCCAGATATTTACTGTCTTCTTTCTCAACAAGGCATGCAAAAGGAGTTCCTGACATATGCTGCAGTTCAAATTATGAATGCCTAGTTCATTTTTTGTATGCTKTTGTCTGGCATCCTTGGGTTGTTCTAGTGCGTAGGTTTGCTAGATCCTTCAGGAAAAAGAGAGATGCTTTCAAGTTGGACCCGTGAGGTGGACACAATAGGAGACAGCTCTAATGCTACTCTCTGACATCAGCAATCATACTGTAATCAAGTTACTGACCAGAAAAAAAACTTTTATAAACTTTTTTCAATGTGTTGAAATAAGATAGACTTGGTATTAGTATTCTCTGGAAAACCTTTGAATCGAGTTTGGAAAAGCAAGAATTTGCATATAAATAGAATATTATAGAGAGATCTCCATTTCTCTTGGCAGGGCATTTTTTTGTTGAATTCTTTACTTTTTAAACAAATAATTCTGTAGTTTAGCAAGGGCTTGTGATATAGGGATGTTTGGACAGAAAATACTTAACTACACATGAATTAACATTTTGACATTATTGCTMCAATAGTTAATCAGAAAACCTCAAATTATTTAAAATGTTCTAACTTCCTGCTTTTCTATGCTGTACTTTGATAATCCACAAGTAAATACAACTATTAATATATACAGATATATTTCCTTGTGGAAGCTTAGTATGTGCTAAATATTCTTCTATGTACATTTGGATGTGTGTATTACTAATAATTATTGCAAGTGTGACTGGGAATGTGGATATTGAATGTATTAGTATAGTCTGCAAAGATTAAGTGATATTATTTGTGCTGAATATGGYCAAAAGGAAGAATCCCAGTATTGTTCAGTGTATCAGGAACCACCTCTTTCCTGTCAGTCAGGTGAGATCAGGAGTCGGGTAAACCTTCTGTAATGCCAAATTTTGTGCTGGAAGGAAGGAAGGAAAGAGAACTGGCAATTTCTTTAAGTAGGCTTAGATCTATAACTACCAGGAAATTTTTAGGCATCTTCAGCTGAAAAAACTCGGAGTCCAGTGTTAAAAAATGGTTGTATGTATAGCAATGATCAAAGTTATGTGAAGAGAAGCAATACCGGTTACAGCAGGTGAGACAAGAAAATGCTAAGGAGAAAGAAAAGTCTTTACCATTTTTCATTTGGAGAAACTATTCCAGTTGTGCATTGCTTATTGCCTTTAGGTAGACACTAATAGCACAGTTCTGAATTTTTCTCATGTGATCCATGAGGTCCAGCTCTCTGACCTGATCTACCTGAAAAATCTGGAATTTTTTCAGTAGCAGTACATCTGGGAGTTTTAAATCAAACGAGAACTACATAATTGTGGCTTTTCTGGGTTTTCTGTTAATAGAGATGCTGAGTAGTACTCAAATTGAATTTGCCATGGCTGGGCATCTAAGCCTATTAGAGCTTCTTTTCTTTTTTTTTTTCCTTTTTTTTTCCTAAGGAAAGGCTAAACCAGAATMAATTCCAACTTCATTATCTTGCTTTTCAAAGTGATTTTGTCTTCCTGTCTCAGAAAGTGGAGGGTTGAGATAAAGGATTACACTCTGTATTGTTAGCTTAATCATAATTGTGTTTTTATCATTCCAAAAGTAATACAAAAAAGATCTGCAAGTGTGGGATGCAGATGTGCATAAGACCTGTAAGCACCTAGTAGGTGTGAAATGTTACATGCCTTCCAATTTTGTTATGATCAGCCTTCCCTGGACTCTTGTCACTGTTTTATCTTCAGTTGGGAAATCAACTTAAATCCATTTAGATCGTGTGTATAAAAAAATTAAGTACATCAAATTAGAACACTAATTTTTTTCCTTTTTAAATCTTTTTACTATAATAGCTTCAAAATCTTGATACTGGCTAGGTTTTTGGTGATTACTGATGTCATAACTCTGTACTGACCAAAATTCTCTCTCCCTCCTCTTATCACCCAGCATCTTGAAGACTGCAAGCCTTCTTTGAGACATAAGTTGTATTTTTTTTGTTCTGTATGTATCCAGTCAGCAATAAATTTAGGTCTTAGTCCCCAAGGGGAACTGACAGGAAGAATAGCCAAACAAATCTGTAGGAAGCTATAAAGCCATAATCAGATTGCTTGTAAATTCAWTGTGCAAATTATGGTGTTTATGTAGCTGGAGAATATGAGTGAAGCTGGAATTTGACAATATTCCCTCAGTGTTGATGTAGGCTAATCAAAGTARCAGTATTGATCAGTGGACTCAGATCTTGACTTTACTTATACCATTTTAATTTACCAGTATGATTACRTAAATAATTACAAACTCAAAGTAAATCAGGCAATTAAAAACAAAACRAAAAAAACCTCCCACTACGAGAACCTAGCCTGCAGCAGTTAGAGTTGTGACAAAGTTCTAGAAGTGTGGTAATAGGCTCTTTGGGACCACTTGTAGTGGTGGAAAATGGTTATTGAATAGAAAGTGGTTGTGAAGGGAAAATCTGAGTTCATATTGTTGATAAAATGGATGTGGAAGGAAATTACCAGTTATGTTATTTCCCTGCCATAATACCTATTATTATTGATACTGACTTTGTATTGGATATGAGTCTTAGTCGCTACTTATTGTATAATTGCAAGGAAAACATAGATCAAGATAGTATTGTTATTCTTTTAGACATTATTTTTTTGTTCTGAGCATACAATTCAGCAGCAGCACAGGGATCATCATCTTCCATCATTCAGAGTTTTATCGTCGTTGACCTCTGACTCCCTTTGCAGGCCTCATAAATTCTCATCCCTGGCTGGCRAAAATAGGATCATCCTAAACATGATTTTCCAACATATTATTAYAATTCTTTCAGCAGTCTCAGCCAGGCTTTAGAAAGAAACTATGRGGATCTGGTCTTTTGGTGTTTTTAAAATCATGAAACAAACTGACAGAGCTGTTTGTGTACTAATAATCACTGTGGGATAGTTTTTACAAATCATGTTGTTTTTTAATAGGTCCTAGTCCCATGAATCAGGTATAGCCAAAAGAAGTCTTTATTGTGTTGAGGTGTTCATAGGCAGAGTTAATTTAAACTGGAAATGTTTCTCCTTATAAGAAGTATGATTGATTTTTGCTGTGATATCGGTCTTTCAGTATATGAGCCCTCTACTTGGAGAATCCTTTAAAGGCATGTTTATGTTTTGAAGAGTCTATAATTTCATGGGAACAATATTCATATCTTCCACCAACATTTGTTTGTTTCTCAGTCTTACTAAAATGGCGTAATAGAAATAAACACTCATAAGATGGGCTGTAGAAAGTTACTTCAGCTAAGGTAGTATGATGGCATTTTCTGTCCCTTGATGAATAAATTTGTGTGTTTGATACTTGATTTTGCTGGCATTTGGGCTGCGGCTTATTTAGAAAGTTGATAGTGTATCTCACAAGCAATCTCTTGAAGAGAATTTTCAATGTGTAAGTATTTCTAGTCCTTCAAAATAAAGTCTTGCTGATTATGGTGCATTTATGAAATTAGTCAAATTGCAGAGTTGACTTAAATGTGTGCAATCATGAAATGTAAATAACACATATGTTTCAGAAATGCAATTCTGAAATTCTGATGTGCTGAAATGCTCCACAAAACTTTGTTTGACCTCATGGCAAAGGGGGGGGAAACCCAAAATTGGTTGAATGAATGGAAGATGATTTACATACTTGCCATTTTTTTGTTCCAAACAGGGGTTCTTTCTCCTTTGGTTACATTGCTGCCTGTAAATATATAAAGTTTCTTTTTTCTTGTTTCTTCCTTATAAATAAAGCTTTATGCAGACCAGACTTCCTTACTAAATCAGAGCTGTCTTACTTGTCAAGCTCTGCTGTTGCATTTTGATTTTATTTGCTTAGAATTTTTCCCTTTTTCTTTGAGAGCAGGCTTGGCAAAGCACATGTCCCAACCATAGTCAGGCATCATCTTCCCTTTCAGCAAATCTTTCCTGTATAGCCCAGCCTTTCTGATCTGTAAGAGCTACTTGCAAAATTCATAGTATTGAAGTGGACAAACAGCATTGATTTATGTTAATGACGTAAGTGTTAAGCAGTTCTATGTATTTCGTAGCACAGGACACAAAACCTCAGACTAGCAGAGCCACATCAAAAGTCAGCTCCTGATGCGCAAGATGCAGACTTTGGATGTGTGTCCTCCATCAGTTTAGTTTAACACATTTTAAAACCTTGTTTGGTACTTGTTAAAATGCAAGCTCAAGTGGCAAAAAGCTGTTACCTGGGTACCTGGGTGGTTTAAGCAATAGATGCCCAAAGCTTCCTTTTTCATGTGAGCATGTAAACCTGTACAGAAGGAAATTTGAAGCACTTGTATAGATATGCATGAAAGTGAGTCTGCCTGTAATTTCACCCATTCCCCTTCCTCAGTGTCTTCTCTAAATATTCTGTGCATGTGTTTCCAGTTTGTGTGGATGATGCTCCTATTCCCCCAAAGCCTTTGGTGGTAATTCAGATCTATCACATCAGCTGTGAAAGGCTGAACTGGCCAACTATGGCAAGAGTTTCTGATCTTGCTAACAGTCATCAAATAATCTCAGAGCAGTGAAAGCTTTTTATAGATTTGTTTCCCTTACACCCACACTCTCTAGTTTTATCCAACACAGAGCTGAAACCTTAAATTTTAACATAACCCAGGGAGGAAAGGAGCTGCAGACATAATGATTTTCATTGCTAATTTTATGAAAACTTCAAGAACAAGAGCTGAAGATCAGACCGAAACACCGTCTTCATTACATATTCATTAGAAAAACCTTACTCTATTTTTACTGCTTCCAAAATAGCGCAGTACAGTATCAGCCATACAGACCTTCCCACAGAGGCACTGGCATGCCAGTGATAGTACTGTATATAACACTCTGATCATTTACACATAAAAATATCATTTGGAAACTGTAGTACCAACTTTAGCAGATATGAAGGCTTACTGTAGTTTTGCATCTCTGTTCATACAAGTTGAACAAGTTGCTATTCATCTGTGCATGCCAATATTGTGATTTTATTATAAATCAGATATTACAGCATTTGGCTTCTTTTCAGCTGATTTGAATGACATGTTCTCCTTCAGTGTTAATTAAGTGAGAATCCAAGATCTAAAAGATAAGACTATAATACTTGGGTACATTTCCTCTAAAATGCCTATTATGCGATTTGTTAGCTATACAAAGATTTCAACCAGAAACATGAAAGAGTTATAACTTGTAAAGTGTTGGAATTTTGGGTCTCTGAATGCTTTTTCTTCATGAGCTGCCTGCTTTCATAATTTAAAATTAATTTATCTAGCCATTATCTGAGAATTTATATAAGTTTTATTTACATTAAAGTAATACATCCTGTTCAGCTCATTTCAAAAATGTTTGTCATTTTCTCAGCATTAGAGATCTTCTGGGATAAACAGAGAGAACATGCTGGAGCAAAGCTGGTCTAGCCACGCCCACCACCTCTCTCTCTCCATCCCCCGTAGTTTAAGGAAAARTTTAAGGAAATGAAGGACGAATCATAAAGTACATTTCTGTCTTCATTCCTTGAAATCACATCCAGATTTTATCTCACATTGTAGCTCAGTATCTGCACTCTGCCAGTCCAGGACGGTTAAGTAGTCTATTGATAAGTGTTTCACAGATTTCACAGGTAATGGTGAAAAAACCTGCAAAGACTAGTTTTAAACTGAAAAGTGATCACGTCTTGCATTGAATTCTGGCTACTATTCAGTTTAGAAGGATCTCATGCATTCTGAATACAGATAGATGATTCTAAAGTACCCTTATGTCAGTATAGCTTGTACCTGTAAAAATATATTTATCAGTGTAATGGCAGAAACAGTATTTTTTAGAACATTTTCCATGTTTCAAAGAGAAAAATAACATAATTAAAATATTTGAAAGGGGATAAAAGCTGTGCACTAATGACATCAAAAATCCCTGTAATGGGGAATGGCCCAAGCCAAMTTTTGCAGATGCCATGATGCAATTATACTGTAAAAAAAAAAATGGAGAAAATCGTGTAGAGTTTCCAAGTCAGTGAAAATACCCCAACACACTTCTCTCCTTCTCACCATCATTATGTTATTATAATTCTAGAAAACAACTTGTGTTACAAACACCTTAAATCTTAGAAACCACATTCATTTCTGTTCAGGATGTGGGAGAACGACATATAATTGCTTTCCTTTACAGATGGGTCTCAGCTTGAGGGGAATACGATTTAAAACCCTCCCCTAACTTTCACATGTTCTATTTGCTAATTTGGGTGATTGTCTCAACATGCCAAGCATGTATGATAGCCATGAAAAGAGYAGGCTGGAGTGGGAGTGCAAAATGGGGATAAAGTGCTTTTTTTGTCTCTCTCTGGGTGTGGGTTTTGAGCCACCAAGACCGGCCAGGAAAAGTGCTTCAGGGGAAGGGAAAGGGGTCCTGCAGACATGTCCTGATGTGCTGTGGCCTGGGCCCCTTGTTTGTAGGTGTGCGATGCTCCCCGTGCCTTGCAGAAGGTGCCGTGGTGTCTCGGTGCCGCGGCCTCGGCTGCAGCAGGCGTGCAGACATTGCCTCCACGCACCCAGCCGCGGGCACTGCGGATCACAAGCAGGAAGCTTATCTGCCCGTGTATCTGAGGAGTTTGCCGTGTCTGTCAGCTTCCTGATGCCTTATCCCTGTAARAGCACAGTGAAGTGCCTGCAAGCCAAAGCAGAGAGGGCTGCTTTGAATAGATTTTGATACGGACTGCGGAGGAATAAGTTGGTTCATCTGCTGAGCTGTCGCTCTGCATCGGGCTGCTGATCGTCCGATAAAATGGGGAGCACAGGAGCAATTTGTGAAGACAATGTTCTAAGGCTTTTAAGAAATGCAAGGAAACAGGCTTCAAAAAGCCCCCAATTAAAAGAAAAGAAGTCTGATTACTTGGGGTCTGAGGAAAGATATGACCTGAGATTGCTTGTTTTGCATGTCGATTAAATTCTGGTTTCTCTAGGTGACCAAGAACCTTCATCTCACATTAATTTCAGTTTGGTTGAGACTGATCAAATAGCTTAGGAAATAAGTTTAGTAGATTTGGGGGAGTTTGATAGAAAAATGGAATCGCACAGAGCCTAAAATGTATTAGATATTGTTTCTGTATTGTAACACTTTCTGGTCTGCCAAGAACAATGTCTGGCAGATTTTCCTATACCCATGGCTCCTATACCTGTTCCTGCTGTAATGCAGGAAAATCTCACTTATTTAAACCCTTGATAGGTAATTTTCTATTTTCCCATCTCTTCTGCACTTAGACAACATACACGATGGAGGACCTTGGAATTGGTGCCTTCTTTTGTTCAGAARCTTCTGTTAAAAAAGAGCAATGGAAGTATTTCAGCAGATAATTATTTRCCAGTCTATCCTTTCAGTATTTTCCTTTACTTTGCCACTTCTTTTTGAGAGTTCATTTTTTCTRTTTTTTGAACCAAATCACCTTCTTCCTGGCACATCAGAAGCACAGAGCACCCCTCTACTTCTCCTTTTAGACCCAAAGACAGTATGAAAAGCATATCTGATTTTTAGTGCAAAATATGCAAAATTACTCCACCCTCTCTTGATGGTGTTAACAAAAATAAATTAAGAGAAAAATAGTTTGATGGGGTTTTGGATTGGGTAAAATGGAAACTACTGAAGAATTAAGGATTTTGTCTGGTGCTAGTTTTATAGTTTTGTTTTGCTGAAAGTTTTACTAGCATGAAAAAGTTGCAAATGAGCAT
The DNA here is from genome assembly GCA_018881555.1 of Amblyornis subalaris. Classification (NCBI taxonomy): domain Eukaryota; kingdom Metazoa; phylum Chordata; class Aves; order Passeriformes; family Ptilonorhynchidae; genus Amblyornis; species Amblyornis subalaris. Next base: position 3,027,086 of record JACAXG010000047.1, on the reverse strand, counting down.
GAGAACGACCAAAATGAATATGTAAAACACACCCCACTACTGCTCACCCTTTGCAGAAGATACAGTGGGTGTCTGCAGACTTCGTACATCATTCATGTTTATCACTTACACAGCAGGGCAGCTTTATTTTTGCACTGGAACAGCTGTTTATGAGAATTTCACGTCTTTCATAATGTTTATTTGCCTTTCACCATGGCTTCCAAGCTCTTTCGTCATAAAATCAGTAGGAAAAACTAAGTCTGTACAAGTGTCTCTCTGTCTCTTCTACATTTGGTTTTTTAGATGATTAAAATATTTTTTGTTAGACTTATTTTGAAAAGTGTCAAGCTACRGTTAGTCATGTATTAAAGTTACAAAAGTTACAGGAACAACTTTTACCAGACAGAAAATAAGCAGAAAAATAAAACATTTAGGATGTTTAGAGGAGTCTACAAAACTTAGTCCAAATTCCTGGATTTTGTAACAGTACAACAGTTCTTTTAAATTCTTACATTGCCCTAGAAATTTTATCAGAGCTATAAATGGCTATTTTATGGAGTTGTACAAAACCTTTATAAAAAATTCTTAGGTTTTCAATTGTGATTAGCAAACTGGTGCTCTGTTTACTTATTATCTTGGTTTGTTTTGCTTTTTTTCTTGTCAAACAGGTGTGTTTTATGAAGTTGTTCAGAGCTTCCCTCGAGTGGAGGAAAATGTGCGAGTGGATTCGTATGTGAGCAGCCACAGGTGGAGAAGGCACTCAGAGTCCCTCAAGTCAGTCGACACCAACAGAGCCAGCATGGGGCAGGATTCCTCGGAGCCAGGGGGTTTCACGGACCTGCTGCTTGAAGAGGGACATGACAACACTACCCAGATTGAGGTAGATATTCATTCCATCTATTTTTTTAATTCATTTTATGATCTTTGATTGGTAGTAAGTAAAAAATGAGGACATTTCCTTCAGTGTATTGAGACACTGGTGGGGAAGAGTACCTCTAGTCTTTGTGAACCTGTCAGCACATGGAAGCTGGAGTTTTCTCTTGGCCTGAGGCTGGAGCCTGTCCTTTCTGACTTTTCAAGGTAGTCTCTTGAGGATGTCTGGCTCTTTGCTGGAAAACAGTTAAGGAAAGTCCCATGTTGTAGCAGTTGTTGCTGGAGAAGTGGAAAAGCAAGTAGTATTAAAATAGAATAAAATTGAATCTTTTTATGAAGTTGGTGTTAACACCTCAATTTGTAAGGCTTTGCCTGACTTTTATGGAGAGTGATATCCACAAAAGGGATGTGGTAGGCACAAAGGGGAAAAGACCCTAGAGAAATGAGAAATTGGAAGAATATTCAGGTTGGTCATTGAAAAAAAACTGCATATTATTTGATTTTTGGTATTCCAAAGAATAACATGGATCAAGTCCATCCATATGAAGTCTTGGGACATTCTCTCTCTGTTTTATGGTGCATTCAACCTCTGATTTCTTGTTTAAAAAACTTTAACTGCCAGATTTCCCTCTGCCCTGTTTTCTTTGGATGTTTTGTTGTTGTTAGGGTTTTTTAAGTATTGGGTTTGGGGTTTGGTTATTAATAAAATCTACATTTTTTTTTCCAATAAAATACATCTTGAAATAAGCTACACTTAACATCTTCAGTCTTTATAACCTGCTTCCAAAGCAACAGTGCTATTTATTTTTCAGTTCTGAGAAGCTCACTCTCAGACAAAAAAATGCAGCTTTCAGATTTTGGGTTGTTATCTTATACAATAAAAAAAGCAATACAATATAAAACCCATCTGTAAAGGCAATGGCATCTCTGCAGCATGAGTCAAAAAATAATAGTGCTTTCTGAGAGGTGTGTTTTGTGTTTGTTGTTTTTCAGCTTCCCTGTTTTTAAGCTTCCCAGTTTGCACAGCACTAATTACGTTTCCTCTTGTACAAACATGAAAGTCACTGGTTGGTAAATTGTAGTTTTGAGTTTCATGTTGATTTTATAACTTCCTTTTTGCCTCTTGTAATCCCCATCTGCCCATACTTGCAGCAATTCATTCGGGCACAACACAGATCAATCTTACTTYTAGTTATTTTAGCAGGTAAAGTGCAAGCTGTCTCAGTCACAGGGAAGTTGAGTAGGTGATCTTTCCATTACCTCTAGATCCCTATGCAGTGTCTCCATTCAGTTGGGTTCCAAGGTCTTATGAACCAAACTGGTCAGAGCTCCCCCTCTAAAACCTATGTATAATAAAATTTGGGGGAAAAAATGAATGCTTGCAAATGGATATACACAGAATGGTATTTTTCCAGGGACATCTTTCCTGACAGATTAATGGCTTTACAGTGTCTTAACCTGAAAAGTTTATTGAATTCAGGTTTTGTGTTGTGTTGCAAACCTCTTTTTCTAAGGTCTTTTCAGCACAATAAGATAACTGAGCTGAGGTTTTACACATTATCGGATTCCATTGAAAATCCCTACTACAACACACAGGCATCTCACAAAGAAAACCTTGATGCCTGGCCTTATAGAGGAGTTAGAGTATACAACAGATATCCACAGAGGAAGAATCCATATGTTGCAGTCTTCTGCAGCGTGGGAGCTTATCGGCAGTGCTGGAGAGCTTATTGATTATTTTAAATCCCTGCTCTGTGTACATTGCTGTGCTTGCTAAAGAAAATCCAGAGAATGAGTATTACCTGCCCCTTATATTTAGTGATGCTACAGGATGATGACATCCCTCCTTTACAGAWACTCTTTCTTGCTAAAGTATTTCTAGGCTTACAATACAAATACAGACTTCTTTAATATGAGGACTGACAGTGATGAACATGTTTTCACTTGATATTATTTTCTCTCCTTCTTTCTAATGATGAGTTTACTTTCTCTCCAGCTTAATAAACCCAAACCAAACAGCCCTTACCCCTCTCTCACCCCTGCCCCTCCCTGCAAAAAAAAAACAAAACCAAAGCAAAACAAAACAAACAAACAAAAAAAGCCTCCCAAGGGTGGAGGTTGGTCCCATTTGTTTTATTTGCAATTGGTACTTTAGAGCTTAAATGCAGAGGGTCGTATTTGATAAGAGACTTATTATGTTTTCATTCACACGATATAAAATAGCTGAAGAGAGAGAGAGAAAGCTCTGAAGAGGGACAGGCATAAAAAGAGTGAGATCCCATCTTATACAGATGGGCCCAAACATTACAGTCCTAGTGAAATCCCCAAAGCAGATAGCCTTGGGACAGGTAAAGAAATATGTTCTCAGCAGTTTAAACCAACTCTAAGTGGCAACCCCAAAAAGACAGGATTCTGATGATGCATTGCAACAAGTTGACATTTTGGCTTTGTGGCAAATGAGAGTTTCCAAGAGTCTCCGTTGAAGATAGGAGCATCCATGGCTAAGGCATATTTCTTCCCAAGGGTTACAAAGGCAAACATTGAAGCTTTCTGCCAGGAATAGCTTTGGGAATGTCAGAAGCTGAAGCATTTCCCACTGAACTGGAGAACATTTTTTTAAGTCTGAAAGCACCAGAATTGCATCCCATATGCACCAGCTGGTGCTTGGGAATGGCCAGTGCAAAGGCAGCTTCCACGGTCCTGCAGGTGCTAGGCTAATGGGAGATGTGCACTGCACCGTAGTTACAGGGACCTCAAAGACAGGGTTTATTGTGGGACATATATGAGAAACCGGGGTGAACCTTCAGACATGAAGTGCCATTTATATCAACAATTCTTCTTTCTAGAGTGTTTGTTTCTCAGATTTCTGGGATCTCACAATCTCATCATTTCAAGTCTAGCTTGCTTTTTTTTTTTTTCTCCCGTCTTTCTTGGGATTCTTCTCTCCTGTCTTGGGGGTCAGGGTTCTTTTGGGTTTTTGCTTGTTGTGTAATCTACTGCTTTTGTTTATTGTGGTCAGGACATTTAGAAGTGCCTTTTACTTATGATAAATAGAGCCTAGGCAATGCAACTTGTCAGGTGGAATTTGTTGATGCAAACACTGTAAGTCCTTGTAAAAGCAGTGAGTGTGAAAATACGTCTTCATGAATATGTCTAGTTTGGCATGTCTTCTTTCACGCAAGGAGAAAAATAAGACAAATATACTGCCTTTCTTCATATACTCTCATAAAAGAAAAGTATGYTCTATAATAACTCACTTTTATTAAGTAAATTAGTATTATTATTGTTAAAATAAACTCAGCTTTATGGTGATGTTATTCTGTTAATCCCCAAAGCCCTGTAGCCATACAGATAATGAAGGTGGGTATCAGAGGTTCTTGTTGCCTGTTACTTTTTTTGCATTTACTGAAAAGGAGCTGATCTGTGAAATGTGTCTAGTATTTCCCAGCATCTATATTTCCCAGCTGGTTCCCCAGTATTCACCACTAGAGGATCCACAAATGCATTCCTGTTTTGCCATAGTACTTGCCAATGCAGGTCTGGCTACTGAGCACTGGAAAAGGCTTAATAATGCAGTAATATACAATTAATGCATTAATATACAATTGTGCATTGCACAAATGTTGCATCATAATTTTTCCATCGTTTAAAATGTGTATCATCTTTCAAATGATATCCTATGTTTTTGGCTATGGGTAGCTCCACAGAGAACAGATTCTCCCTCTCTATGTATAGCTTTGGTCTCGTTATCACAGATCTGTGAAGCAGCTCCAGCTGCAGCTGACTTTATAGAACAGTTCTGGACAACTTGCTTTTGATGGTCTTTTTTTTTTACCATCCTGTCTCCCTGATCCTACTGTCTGCAGTCACATCAGTGCACAGTAAAGCACTGACAAGTAAAATATAGAGAAATTGAAGTGGAGAAGTCTCTGATATATAGCTTGCATTGGCATGAGCAGAAGGTGACAAACTTTGCAAAATAACTTTAGATTGTGTGAATTACTTTCAAATTTGTTGCCACTGTATAGAGATACTACATCAAAACAATAGTCTTTCACAAACTTCAAATATCAAAAATAAATCCAGCAATAAAATAATAGATTAAATCATAGTCAAGCTTGAGCTGGGTGCAGTAAAGTTTTATTGCTTTGCACCAACAAAAATGTGAGGAAAACATGATTTTTCATACAAAGTCTTAGAAAAGAATGAATGATTCCAACTGTATGACAGAAGATTCAGTTCCGAGCAAAAAACCGCATGCTGAGCATGCTAAATCAAACCAAACTCAGCTTTATGTTATTTTCTCCTCTCCTCCTAACATAGTACTTGCAAGCATAGAAAATTGTGGCTATTTCAGTGCAAAATAATTTTTTTTTTCTGTTATGAAGTGATTCATTTATTCCTGTGGATGTCACTGATATCTCCTGCTGTGTATTGCTTTTAACTAAAACAGAGTTGTTGCCAACAGAAGTCACCCTTCCTTCTTTTTTCTCTCCTTTCTTTACTTTCTCTAGATGTTGTTTGAAATGTAAATTTTAGCAGCCCTAGTAGTTTATACCTGAAAAGCATCTTGCCCCTGTCAGAACAACACTGGTGGATTTCCTACTGACAACAGTCTTTTGCTGGATTTTGCATTTTGACCCAGAGCTTCTGCCCAAAAGAACGCTTCTCCCTTATCAGTCCCAGTCACTCATGGGAGTAAAGATGTCTGATTCTGACTGGCAAAAACAACAGAAGGGATTGAGTTTTACAGCCCTTGGGATTTGAGAGCAATTACTCTCAGCTACTGACAGCAGTGTCAGCATGCCCATTGCTCTGTCCCCACTGCAAGTCTGAGCAAGGAAGAAAATAAATGGTTGAGATTAAATTCCCCTCAGCTGGACAAATGATAAGGCAATTCTGCAATTACCTCTCTAATGCACAGTATTAAAAGTAGAAAAACTTGTCTGTGTGTAAAAGAAGACTTAAAACTAAACAGTATCATAGTCTCACAGTGAGCTGTCAGTTTGGCCAAGCCTGCCTCTGTTTTRTTCCTGGTTTTCTTCTTTTTTTTTTCTTTTTTTCCCCATCCCAATGCTTTAATGCCAGTTGCATCTGAAGGACTTAGAAAGAGCAGTGTTAATAATGCTGTATTCTAAAACCATGGTCCTTCCAAGTTACTGAGAACCATATTCTGTATTTAAGAAAGAAATCCTTATTATCACAGTCTAATGAGTACTTCTGTTCTTTTTTCTCATCCCAAGCTAAGAGAATGTGCCCCTTTACTTCTAAAGCCTGTTCTCTGACTTGCAGTTTTTAGAGCCTTTAATTGCCTGTGTCAAGTTCCCTTCTTGTTTAGCTTTTAAATTTATAGTTCAAATATTTAGCTTAAATAGTATTTGTATCTTCCTTCCCCTGTCAGTGACCCTCAACAGTGCAAGTTGATTCAACGGGCAACATTTATTGTACAGTCATTCAGTTTAATAATAACAGGGATGTTATTGATCCCACCACCAGGACAGATTCTATTCTTAATGCTTAGTCAGATTTTAATGTGGATTATGAAATATCAAAGTATTGCATATTCAATACAAAGGTTTAACCAGATTTTAGGTTTCAGTTGAAGCATTTGACACCTAAGTGAGGAGGAATGAAGCTTTGCAGAACAGAAATTTGGTACAGGAATTGGCTGATTCTTTAGAGAGCAAAAGAACAGTACTTCTGAAGTCTGTATTTGCAAAAATCTGTGAAAAAAAAAACAACTAAAAAAAACGAAGCAACAATTAGTTTTATTTTTGATACCCGCTTTCTGATGTGGCTTCATTTTGGGGAGAAATTCTAGACTATATTATTGAGCTCAAATAATATTTAGCCCTTGACTGAAATAAGGGAAACATGAGATTTTTGTTTAGGATCATTTTAAGTTCTAAGTCAAGAAATACACTGMAATTGATTTAATTACATGGCTGCAGTTTGCCAGGTCTACTTGCAAAATCTTTATCATAACAAAAGTTATATTCCTTGTTAGTTTTACTTTTAGGGAAGTATAATTACTTCTTGTTCACAGTTAATAATTACTACTTCACCTGATTTTTGGCATATGTATGATTTTTGGTGTGTGACTCATTCAAGAGAAGGAGGGAAAATTTGGGCTCTTCCTGTAGTCTTGATAATATTTTTCTCAATCTTTAATTAAACTTTGGTAACCTAGTACAGACCTGGAATTTCCAGGGCTAAAACAACTGCGGCTAAAAAACAAGGGTTTGCAGTTGAAGGTGGCATTGCATCACATTTTCAGCCATTTCAGACCTATCTTATGTTGTCTTAGGCCATGTCAGTTGTACTTACAACACTGTTGTCTTGCTGACTTTAAGCCAGTGTAGCTTAAGCCCACAAGTCTCTGTTGGAACATGTGCTGTTCACATCTCTGGTGTTTCCATAATGTTCTAGAGGATTAAACAAATGTCCCATACGATTCCTCTCTACTGCACATCATTAAACTGCAAAAGCTCTGGAGCTCATTGAGACTGAATGTTGCRGATATCAAAATTTACAAAATTAGGCAAATTAATGGGATACAAATTTGTCACGGGTTATTAAACAAAAAGGGAGTTTCTGAAGAGCGGATTACTGGAACCTACGGAAAATAGGGAATTGCCATTGTTTGCTCTGGGTCCCTTTTGCTTCCCGGGCATCACACGCACACAGAATCACAGTGTATTCAGAGTTGGAAGGGACCCACAGGGATCATCGAGTCCAACTCTTTTCCCAGTCAGTTCTGAGGACCAGATGAAGATGTTTGGCTTAAGAGAGTCCAGCTGTTCTTGTGCTTTTTTTGGTATCCATTTGCTAGATTAATTTAAATGTCATGTTATTATTTTCATATTTAGAAGCTTGAAAGTTACAGCAGAGATTTAGGATTTACTGGAGGAAGAGTCTTGGGATATGCTGGAACAGTGCTGCTAGATTGAAGACATTGTGGATATATCTTTCGATTTGCTATGTAGCAGAATGTTTAGATGTCATATTTTTGTTGTTAGAGAGCTAAAATTTTGTGTTAAATGATATAGCTGATATAGTAATTGAAGGTTTAATCGTATAGAATTTTCTTGCCATATTTTCTTTTACTTTTTTTCTGCAAAGGTTATTATTGCTATTTTAAAATGTTTTTATTCACAATTGTCAAAAGTTTATTTTAGAAAATTAGCTTGTTACTTTGAAGATGGAGAATGTCATTTATTTTCAGAAAAATCAAGTATCCATTTTTCGCACTGAGTCAAGGGGAAAAATTATGTTTCCTTATTATGTGATGTTAGGGAAATTATTTGAACTTTCTCTTCAGGTGTCATCCTAAGTCAAACTAAAATGTATGGAAATTACTGTTAAAATCAGTATTTAACTGATATTTTTTAATAATTATAAAGAAGAGCCAGAAAGTGAATTGTTCTGGAAAGCAGCACAGATCACCCATGAAATATCCTAATTCTCTGCTCTTGCTAAGTCACACCAAACAGTATGTCACCTGCAATTAGAAGCAGAGTCTGGGATAATCATTAATTTACTCACTATTTTCTGCTTGTCCAGCTGAGTTTTTCACCAGTGATGTCACACTTTCTAGCCAGCCAGCAGACTGATACATCATGTCTTGTTTTCTTTCAGGCTTTCTGTTGCAAAATGGTAAATTAGGCAAAAACCTCATATATCTTTTTGTTTTGAATATACTAATTGCTTACTTATATCAAGGTTAGCTTGACACTTTTACTGGGTCTTGCTGCATTATTCAGCTGGACTGGATGCATTGCCAACTCTGTAAAAGTGTTGTAGCAATAGGTCTGTCAACGTTTCAAATATTCTCAATCTAAACTCAAGAAGTGATGGTTCTGCTAATAACTTGGGTATAGCTGAAAACGGAAAAGGCTGGAGGCAAGGTTCATTCTCTATTTCCTTTAAGCTTGGGATAAGAGGACGGGAACGGAAAGAAATTAAAAACTAGTTTCCCCACTCCTAAATAAGAGAACTCCATTGTAATCCTGAGTTCATTTCCACATGCTTAGCTATGTTGGCACACAAGGCATTTAATTTAACATATTGATGATAATGAATTTTTACAGCAAGGAAGGAGACAGGGAATTCAGAATTTAAGGGAATCTGCTTTTGAATTTTCTTAATGATAATATTTTACTTTTCCATATCGTTCTTCATCTCCAGCTTCCTAAAGCACATTCCAGAATTGCTGAACTCATGAGTGAAAAGAGCTATGAGCAGAATGAACAGACCTTGTACTTTTTTTGTGAATTAATTATTTCAGTCATACATGCCTTAGCCCTTGCTTGCAGGAGTTTGCTGAAAATAGATTCAGSTTGTGAAAGCTGAATATTAGTGTGGCTGTGAATGCTGGGAAGGTCTCTCCTTTCCCAAGCACTTCCTTTCTGACCCTTTTCACCTTGTTCACCTGGAGCGTCCTTGAGAGAGAAGACTTGTATCAATTTGGTCATGCAAAAAGCAGAAGTTTATGTTCATTTCCACCTGTGGCGGTGGCTGAGCCTCCAGCAGGGGATGCTGCGGGTGTTTGGGCCAGCCACAGAAGTGACCGAGGAGCCTTGTTCCCTTATAAGGTTCTGTTSTAGAGTGTTCTCCCTTATTCAGCACTTAATTTATTCCTGTACCCTGCTCCTCCCCTCACTTGCCCCTATTGGTTGAAGTTGTATTACCCCGCCTTCTCTCTGCCCCCAACCCTCAACCCATTGGTCCCTGTTGTTCCCTCCGCCCCCAATGCCCCTAGTATTTAAYCCTGAACCCTTCATTGTTCTGGGTTCTCCTTCCCTGACTATTCACGGAATAAATCTACTTCATGGAACACATAAGGAGAACCCCTCCAACTCTTTGCTTCCGGCTAAGTACACCTTTGTGTGTGTGTGTGTGTGTGTGTGCACCGCCAAAAGCATCAAGGCACCGCCGGACATGCACCACGCTTTCGGGAAGGCTGCAGGACCCCAACATCCATCCCGGATTTCACTACATCCACCCATGCAAAGCAAACAACCTTAGCTAATTTAACAGCACACAGCAAATTGTGCATAGATGGTTGGAGCAGGGAATGAGGGTGAATACATTACCAAGTTGTTGGTGCAGAGGAATTTGGGTAGGTAAGTAAAAAGTTGTCACACTAAGCCACACAATTCCAGTTTGGGTAGTACCAGTCCTTAGGGATAGATTTTCAAAGCTGTAGGAATTCTGCTGACATTGATGGATTACTCTGTGCCTCTCCAAATCTTTCATGTTTCTTTAGTATGGGAAAGTCAATTATCTGTTATCCCAAAACAAGAACAACCTGGCTTGTAAACAGATGGGTACATTGTTTCAGATTTGGGCAGACACTTCCTTTGACTCTGTGTTGATTTAGTATTTAAGAGGAGGTCAGTGATCTGTCTTCATTGTTCAAAGAGAATAATAAATGGAGCCAATGCTCAAAATTCATATCAAGAGGGGGATCAGAGTTAAGAAAGTTCCATTTGTAAAATGTGCATTTGTCCTTCCAAAAATGCCAGTTAAATGCTTTCAGCTGCTGAAGAAAATGCTGATGAAACACTTTTAAGAGCTGTAGTATTTCATACGCACCACAGAAATAACTAATAGAAATAACRTGGGTTTTTGTTTTGTCTTTCTTCTATAACACTGGCATGCATTCATGTGCAGCATGTCTAAGTGTTCACAGACCATCAGGAATAAAACAGTATACTTATTTCTAGGAAACAAAATTGGCAATAGGAGATCTGGGAGAGTGTGCAGCAAATTGCAGTGTGAATTACAAGGAGAAAAAAAAAATAAAAAGAACAGCAAACATATTCTCCAGACCTTTTAATGGCACAACATTTAACGAAAGTTAGAGAGATGTGACAGGGTTACAGGAGGTTTGTTTCATGCACTTGTATAAAGCTGCAAGACTCTTCATCATTTCCTACTAAAATTTTTAAATAAATCAAAGTATCGCTTTCTGAGCATTCTCTCTGTAACCCTAGCAACAAAACTAGAAAGTAGGAAGAGGGAGAAATTGCAGATGGAAATCCTCTCTGTCTGATTCATATAGGTGGAGCAGTAAAATATCTTGAGGGATAAAATGCCATGATCTCTCAGAGGTATTCTGCTCCAGTACAGAAAACAAAGCAAGCTGTTTCTCAGGTTCTTCCTTCCCCAGGCAAAGTATGGATGCCTCTCTCCTGGTGTATGAAAAGTCTCTTTCAGTACTAGAACAGACATAATCTGGCTCCAAAGTACTACTGCTTGGTTTAGCCATATCCAGGAGTGGGCCAACAATCTGGCTTACATAGGTCAACAACCTGGTGAGTGTTAATTTTGGGGGTATAATTTTGGGAATATAATATTGGCTGGCACAGTGGTTTATAGCAAGTTTGGTGAGGATGTTTGGAACATCTTCCTTTCATAGTTACAAGCCAATGCACCCAAGGTCCCTATTTGTCCAGAAAACAAAGCCCCCAATTCTTAGAGCTGTAAAATCGTTAACTATGTAGTTGAAAGAAACAGCAACTAATTTCTGAGAATTTATTATTTTTTTCAATAAAACTGGAAATCGAATTTTTGATTCTATCATTTAGTCACTATCAGTGTATACAATGTTGATTTTTCTTAGGCATATTATTCCACCACCTTGGAAATCAAGGTAATTTCTGAAATACACTGCAGAGGTTTTGTTTCTTACATAAACATTCAGTAAAGAGTAGTACACATCTGTATACTGCTCCAATACTGTATGTGAATTTGTATGAAATATTAGGCTACTGTGATTGCTAAAAGAGGCTAGAGTCTGTACAAATAGTTTTCTTTTTCAGTTGTAGCTAATATTTAAATTGGAGGTGAGATTCAGCTCCTTTTGGAAACCTAAGTATAGGTGCATGTGGCATAGCAAGGTATCAGCAAGTTAGTACAAGGGCATGTAGTAGAAGGACAAGGGGGAATGGCTTCCAACTGAAAGAAGGTAGGTTTAGGTTATATATTAGGAAGAAATTCTTTGCCATGAGAATGGGCAGGTTGGAACAAGGACAAGAACAAGAACACTGGAACAGGTTGTCCAGAGGAATTGTGGATGACTCATCCCATGAAGTGTTCAAGGCCAGGTTAGATGGGGCTCTGAGCAACCTGGTCTTGTGGAAGGTGGTCCTGCCCATGGCTGGGGAGTTGGAACAAGATTGTAAGGTCGCTTCCAACACAAATTATTCTATGATTTTGTGATCACAGTTGGTGGAATTTTAAGGTGAAAGTTGCCTAGCTATAGATGTCTGATATCATTTTAGGCTGTGGTTATACTGAATGGTCCATTGCTGCTCCTGTAGCATAAGGGTCTGCTGTAGGTCCTGAATCATATCTGCAATTTTCAGATGGCCCTGGGGTCCTTCTGTGCTTAGTCAATTAGATCTCATCCGCGGTTAGTACAGGCAGTGCAGTTAAAGTGGGTATCCAGGTTGTTCTAAAGTGGACCTGAAAGCTTCCTGAGCTGGCAAACCTTCACTGACAGCATTTAATAGGTCTGTGGTTCTGATAACAAGCCCCTACAAACCCAGCTCCTAGGCAGACAGCTGCACTGAAGTACCTAACCTGCACACCGAATAACACCCTGCTCAGCTGTTTGTTTATCTGAATCTCAAGAGAAAAGGTACAGATTGAGTTTTTTTACTGATATACCAACAAATTGTATAAAGCAAAATAAAATGGCCTGTTTCTGGTCAAGGTCAAAATGTTGAGACTCCTCCCCTCTTTTCCCTCTGCCTGTCTTACTCACCACCCCATCAAGCCCAACCCAGTAAAAAAAGATTGATTTGAAACACAAGTAATGTGTCTTCATCTTTCAGTGTTTTTCAGTGCTTAGATGTTTGGCATCACTTCTGTTGCTTGATATTGTCAAAAGACACCCTTCAASTCGAAAGTAATTCCGTAGTGCCTTGTGGTTTATATTCTTTGAGCCCTGTGTTTAGATGAAGAACAAAAAAGGAAATACAGGTTTATGCAACATTCCACTTTAGATTGATCTAGTCTGAAAGAGCAGTATAGATTTAGAAGTTATGCACAAGAAAAAATAACATCTATCAGAACCAAAATAATTTTGAAATATTTGAGTATATTGGATCAACTGCACTCTAGGTTAACTTGAAGGCAGTAGTGTTTTCAGAGACAGCACAGGGAGGATATTCTTTAGCATCCTCATCTTGTCTGGGCAATTGTGAAGTGCACAGAGTATCCCTCTTGAAAAAAAAAAGAGGAGTGCAGATTCTGCAGAAAGCTTGTTTGGTGCCTGATGTCAGGCAAAGGCAGCGACTTGGACACGCCTGTCTAGGCAATATGTAACTCATTGAGCATCTCAATTAAATATGATGGCTTACAGTTGTGGCACGAGAGTTCTCAAGGGATTTATTTATTTTTTTGAGCGTGACTGCAAGATCTAATAAAGAAGCATTTCTGTGACAAGTCCTTAAGAAATGTGGCTGGTGATAACAGTTTGTTAAAACTGTACATAAYGTTCTTTTCAATATTCTTGTGCAGAATATCCTGACTGAAATGCTGTTACAGATGTATACAAAAAATTACATGTGAATAAAGCAAAATGCATACTTTTTCCAAACAAAAGAGTGGTAGAAATTGCTACAGGTTAACCACTTGCATAATCACTGTCTTTCTCTCTAAGCCATGAATGGTGATTTTGAAATTTTGCCTATTGATTGCAGTTTTCAGCCAGTCCCATGTTTCAGTAACTAAAGCTTCACGTGTGTGTTGTATGTGAGATCTAAACTAGAAAGTGCTCTGGCTAAATAAATTACCAGTTTGTTTACGACCTGTTTAAAACCAGTGCTTCCCAGGGAAGCCATGGTGATGCGGTTTGTCCCATGATGCCCAGGTTCTCGATGGGCATGGTCTGCCTCTATGCTGACCAGCACATAGTTGGATTGGACAACATGGCTTTGGCAAAGACTGGTGCTGAGTGAGGTGTATGTAGGACACGTTTAAAAACTTCAAATTAGGCTTTATCTCTACAGGTAAAATACTACCACATTAATTAACCCATATTTCTATCTGTATCAACTTTGTATTGATCACACGTGTTCCTACAACTGATTGTCCTACAGTTTTGACTCAAAACCCTGATGGATCCCTGAAATATGATATTAACAGCTCAGGAACTGCATCACATGGCAGTGAGTGTGGAGGCAGCTTCCTGTACTGTCCTATGGAAAGCCCTGATCAACTACAAAATACACCTGCTAATATCAACTTAATATTTCAGATCTGTAACACTTTTCATACCAACTTAGATTTGCCATTTTCCCTCCTCATGTGAGGCCTCAGTCTTGGTTGGGTCTCAGTTGCTGTTTTCCTCTTGTCTCTTCCAATAAAGAAGTGCCCAAGAATGGGAAACAAGGATGACTTACATCTCGACATTTGAACATATAGTGGAGGAATATTTAGGCTACAGAGAGTTTAAAGTTGCTCTAATACTTGGATGGATGAAAAAAAAAAAGAGAGGAGGTGTATAATATTAAACTGAACTTACTATATATTTGGGGGGGGGGGGAAATTGCACAAGTGTGGCTCCAAGCAGGTCAGAGTACATGTGCTCATAAATACACTGTTCAGTATATTCCACACAGGAAGTGGATATTTAAAAGACTGAAATACTAAATCTTTAAAAGATAACTTGACAAAAATGTAGTTATTTATGGTATTATCTGGAGTCATGAGCCCCCAAGAATGGAGCTGGTAACAGACATGGTCTCATAACCATTGATGCTCTGTAGTCTAGACCTAGCAGATAGTTTTTTATGTTTACAAAAAGCCATTTTTACAGTTTCAGTTTCATGAACACTTCAGTCATTTATATAAATATAAAAATGAGAATATAAACTCTAAAACCTGTATCATAATTACACCAAAATAAAATTTCTGCTGGGTGTTTTCTTGGTCATTATATTAAAATGGTTCTTTTTATTTTCTTTTAGTGGAGAGGGTGCTACAGAGCAGTTAATAAAGACTTATTTTCAAAATGTCATTTCTCAGACTTCTGCTCCAGCAAATCAGGAACAAAACTGCATAATAAATATTTCCCTACCATAACTGGGTTTTGAGTGACTAGTGATTTGGCTTTTTCCTTTTTTAAGTAAGGCATTGCAGAGATTTTTGCTCTTTTGAAGCTTGTCTCATATGACAAGACAGTCCAAGGGGCTTTATAAGACTGCTGTAATGACCCCTAAATAGGCTGACAGTTTTATAGCAGTCCCCAAGAGGGAAGCTTCCTTTCAAAAGCAGCTGAATATCATGGAAAACGCAGCGACTCCACATTGACTTTTCACAAAGCCAGAAAGACTAAATGGCTTTTTGGATTAATAACAGTTTTATGGCATCCTTCTCTTGCAGAATGTCTGTCAGCATGTGTGACTCTCCATTATAGGTGCTGTCAGGAGCCAGAAAAGTGCAGTTAAAAACGTGGGAGCTTAAGTTGTTGTAGAGCTGTGTAAAGCCTTGTGTCTGCATAGGGGAGAGAGCTGCAAACTAAATCCTTTGTTTCATCCCTGCTGAYGACATCATTTAATGTTTACAATAACAACCTCCAGATGTAAATCTGGGAGATTCTGGGCAAAGTGACTTCCATACTGGCCCTAGTGAAAACCTGAGTGTGAGGACTACTGCACACATGCAAAAGGCTTTCAGGACTCTGCAGAGCACTCATGTAGCCTCTTCTTGGAGAATATAGTGTGAGATGATGCTTTTAATCCCAATGCACTCAGACACAGAATTTCCTCTTCAGTTAGATTGGGTTCCTCTCATTCATTAGTCATTATATTAGCTGTTCAAAATGGATTTTGCTAGGGTTTGTGTAATCAACAGTGATAGTCACAAGCTGTCTTCAGGTTCTGCTGACTGTTGATGTGGCGTATGTATGCTATGCAATTATTGCTGCACATATATATATATTCCTTTAGTTCTTCCCACATCAGATATTAAAAAAAAAAACAACAACAAGGAAACAACAGATTGCAGCTTTGTCACCGTGAAAGCAGCAAGTCACTGTGAAAGCACTTCTCTAAATTGCATGTTTCCTTGGTAGATTTGTACAGAACAAAGACTTTTGTTAAGAAATTGAACAGCGGAGAGTTTATCCTTGATGCCAAGCACTTATGAAATGAAATTGGTGATTCTGAGCAACAAAGAACCACTCAGAATGATTGAGCTTCCTAAGCAGCAGCTCTTACATATATGTGCTCTGTGAGATTTTGATGTTGCAATCCACGTGTAAGTTAYCTACTGAAATTAGATCTTCCACGTTTTGAGAGGCCAGTTCAAGTTAAGTATTCCTCAGGGTTCTTCGRTTATCAGATCCTATAAACCTGTAAATCATAGCATTGCTATGTTATGATCATAATTACAGTACTCTGTTAAAATGAGGTATATGGCAGCGGCATGCAAAGTGTCTCTATCCCCATTTTCTTTGGCCTTAATCTTCCCACTAGGACTCCATGTCAGGATAGGTGATCATTTCTTGTACTGTCTCAGCTCCTGTGCTAATGACTATTATACTAGGGATATTCTCCATGTGTCCTTACCACCTGCCCCTGTCTCAGTCAGTGTCTGCCTAAAGAAAATGTAAATAAATGAGGAAAATCAGTTGCAGAAYGATACACACATGCTTCTCCTGCCCAGGTAGTGCAGAGTGTGAYCGTGCATCTCTCTTGCCCCTTCTCAGTGCCCAAAAACGTGCTGTTAAGAAGAGGCTTTCCATCAGCTGCAATACAGAGCTAGCTCAAGCCCTACACCAGTTGTCACCTCTGTTCTCCCCTTGGGCTGTTTTCAGCTGGTGAGGATTAAAAATGTTCAGAAATCTAAATGCAATTTTCTAGSAAAAGTCTGAAACAATTCAGTCAATTTTGGCTGTGACATGGCCAAGATACCATAAGAGAGAAGCAAGCATTACATGTGATTGGGTAAAAGTACAAATAGTTTTGAGGAAGCTGTTTTGGGTGTATGTGTGCAGGGCCATCTTGTTGCTGTCTTATTTAAACAGAAAGGGTGTTTCGCTTCTACAAAATGGATTGCCAGAACTGCTTTATTACTTAGGGAAATAATTTTAATTGCTAGTTCATTTCCTTTCTCTGAATATCCAAAGAACTATTATCTTCTTCACTGAAAAGTAGGTTGTTTTAAAATATATAATCGCATGTTTTCTCCTTTTAATGTTACCATTTTAGTCTACAAATGCACCTTTTGGAAAACAATTCTCTGATTAATTTCATAGGCTATTAATCTAGAAATGTTTATACTCAATGATGACTTTCTGAAATTAGTAATTGGTGATGAATTTTCTTAGAACTAGTTTTTGGGGCAAATACTAGCAGCAATTTCAGTTAATTAAAAAATAGACCTCATCTGGGAGTTTGGCAATATTTGAGTTAATGTATTTTGTTAAAAACCAGATACCAGTCCTTCCTTTCACAGTGATAAAATTAAGCATCTATAAAGTCTAACACCATATCCTTGAGGGCTTCAGCATTTTTTCATTATGGTGTCATCTCCATTGAAGCCTGGAAATACAATATCAATAAGTAACATATTTAAAGGGACAACAGTTATCAAATTAAATGCAGTCTTGTTGTCTTCTATTGCATCTGGCAATAACTCATGACACTTGATCACAAATATATGAAGATGAGGATACGTAGATGAGATGATTGATTGATTGATTGATTGATTTTTCATTCGTAATGTCACAAACAGTGTTCCTGTACTGGGAGACGGCAGCCAGAACTTAATCTACTGAAATGTAATGGCCATCTGGTTGGCTAATCTATAATGATTTGCCTTGTGAATGTCCGTCTGTCTTTCTTTCAACTACAGAGAAAGCAAGAGTTTTTCTACAGCATACTATTGTGCAACAGCAGAGCTCATTCCTGGGTGTGCAAGCTGCTTTTCTCTGGTTGAAGTTACTAGTTTTCTTCAATTACACCCTTACAGAGAGAGAGCTTGAGAGATGGCAGAACTTCTTGTTCAGTAATGTCTGTGGTTTGGATCAAATTGAATCCAGTATTTATAAATGAAATATTCATGCATTTGGATTCAGCAGGGGCTCTTATTCCTAAATCTTGTTTTATAATATCCCCTGTCTCCTAGAGATTTACATTACTTTTCAATTTCTGTTAAAGAAAAAATGTGTCAGGAAGAGAATTAAATTAAAAAGTCTCATGTTTACGTATGGGATTSTATCATCATTGAATCATGGTTTCTTATTTCATTGAGAGGGAACTTTATTGTTTCATGTTTTGTTTCGGTACTATTTTCATGTACATCTTTGGCCGGAATCCCGGTTAGCAATTTGAAATAATGTCAGAGACATAACGTAGTTGTTACTTTTAAATATCACATGTAGTTACTTTATGTTATCTTGATCGTGACACCTCACACATTGGAAGCCTTAATCTGTTAAGGGACAGCAGTTATTGATGAAATTAGTATGTGGGGTTTGGACTGTATTTGGGATTATCCGTATATGTAATGTATGGAATGGATGTTTGGTCTTTGAATTTGACAAATACTGAACACCACGAATTTAAAGAAGGCTTAATCTTCCCTTGTGCTGAGCTTTTACAAGTAGTACATGCATTCAGCTTTCCTGAGAAAATTCAGTTGTAGTTGAAGTAGTATGGGAGTATATTCAAGGTGTCATCAGACAATATCTCTTGTGAAAAATAAGAAATTAATCTCTACAATCTACAACAGGATGACAACTCAGCATCAAGGATTGCCTGAGGTTAAAAATAACTTATTTCCCCAAAAGAAAAGTGTTATGAGAGAGGTTCTAATAAATATTGCCTTTATACTCACAAAGGCTGCCAGCAGTAATCCTCATAGCTAGTGCAAAGAATATCTGGAAAAATCCTTTGCTTTAATGCTGTACTGTTCCGTAGAAGAAAGGTGCTGCGTACTTCATATATAAGCAGTATTTGGACAGAACTGCACATCTAGAGCAGTGGGAGATAATGCTCATATCCCTCAAATACCTGAAAAGCAAGGAAAAAAGAAAAGTTTTCTTGAAGTAGTAAAGGGTCTGTTCTCTCTTTTCTTTGCAYGTTCTTCCTTTCAGTAACACACTTCTATGTCATTAATAGATACTGAAAAGTTTGTGTCTCTTCATAATTGTATTTATATATAATTCTAGTTATCAGCAGAACTCTAAATTCACCTTATAAAACTATTAAAATTATTCTCTTAATTGAGTAGTGTACATGCAAATTTAGTATAAGTTTTTAAGCATTTTTGCATCTTCTTATGTAGTACCTGTAGGGAACGGAATGTATTATGAAGCAGGTACAATCAACCAAAGCATATAAACAGGTCTGACAGAATGAAAACTCATAGGTGTTTAATGACACCAATAAAATTGTATTTATGAAAGACTCCAAGAATTTCATTTCCGTGGTAATGCAAATTAGAAACTATGAAGGCAGTGACTTGGAACACAAGCTTGGATCCTAACCTTACTGAGAGCTCCCGAGCTGCTCACATCAGCTTTAATAGTTAGCTGCATGTGCCTTTTTGTAGTCAGATTGTAAATTTACAGATAGGATTAAGAAAAATTAGAATATGAGAGAGAAATAACTAATAGTATATTCATAAAATAATCTGCATGAAGGCTATGAAGATTTTTCAAAGAGAATAGGAATTCTGTCTTCCTTCTGTCATCCAAGTAGAAGTGAATTTGTTTCCTTCCAGAAGTACCTAAGGTTATTTAACTTGAATTAAAATACTAAATGAGACTTCTTTTTTTATACACAAAATTTGGTAGACATAAGTAATTCCTAACACAGTGACAAAATCTTTAGCTGCAGGCTATAATTTGTGTTTGATTTACAAGATGATTTACTTTGATTTATGAGATGTATAATGAATCTGCTTTGAGCATGGGTCAAGATACCATTTAAAACATTCTTATAGAGCTACCAGCTAGGCTCAGGGCTAGAGCCTTCTAGTTGTGGATGTGAGGGCTTAGGTACTAGCAGTTAATTGGAGGAGCTTTATTAGCTATGAAAAACTGGAAATGCAAAAACTTTGCACAGTTTTGACTATAGTTTATGTATTGCATGTTTATCTGAAACAAACTATTTTGGTAATTATTTGTTATTTTTCTCTGGAGCTCTTCCCTTGAGACTTCATATGCTTTAAATGTAACCATTGTTTTCTAAGGAAATTTTGTCAGAATGATAAATTGGCTTGGGAATATATATATAGATATATATTTGTTTTCGAAACCTTTTAATTTACTGCACCTCCTTTGTAAACATGACAGTAATAACTGTCAACTGTAATAATGGTCAACAGACCATTAAAGGAGGAAAGAATTTGGTAAGGTGGCTGGCTTTTGTCATCTTCCTGACAGTAAAGTTTTCATTATGTTTATTTGAGGGACTAACCTAGAGCTGGTGAAGGTATTAGAAGTTGCTTCAGAAGTGTTTCTGAGATTTACTGGATATATAAAGTACATCCTGGCATACAAAGCACAGCAGAAGACACAGCAAGTGTCAAAGAGAAAATAACCTGATTATATCTGCAACAGCTAAAGTAAAATGCATCAGTAATTGTGTTAATGTAGGGTGAAATTCAGCTGAAACAGGATTTATGGTCAATATATTTAATCTAGGACAAGAATACTTTAATCTAGAATATAAGTCCTTGCCAAGTATGTCTTCAGCTCGGGATCATGTCACTAGGAATGGGTTGTGTGTGTTGTGGGGAGTGTGTTGTGGGGAGGGGGCGTTAGGTCTGCATGGCAGCATGGCCTGATGTGAGGGTAATTCCATGTGGCTGGCTGGGTATAGGAGGTACAGCAGGAGAGGAACTTCTCCATCACCAGGGTTATTCTAAGTTCTAAATCCACCTCTTCATTTTCTACAGCACTGTTTGTTTCTGAGTTTATTCTAATTTTAAAACTCTATCATCGAGGCTTTGTTTCTTTTGCTTTGTCTCAGAAGGGGAGGAAGCAAGGAAGGAACTGAGAAATACCAGCATGTACTACTTTTATAGTATTGCTTGTAACTAGTAAGCAGAAAGCTGGCAATGCTGTTGATTTAAATATTTTATGGTTGCAAGAGCTTGGGATGAGTAAAGGAAGACTGGGAATCTAAGATGTGTTTCATTTCTTGGCTCAGACCACACACTTTTTTTTTTTTTCTCTGTCTTGGGAAGGTAGAAACCTTCATAGTAATTAATCCTGACATAAATTTGCTCTGACGGGAGCATGGCAGCAACTRCTGTTTTTAAAAACCATGAGAATTAGGAAGCTTTCTTCCACAAATATGTATATATTTGTCTGTCTTGGAGGGGCGAATCCACAGTAAGTCAAGTCATGGAGATTTAAAATAAAATAGCATTGTAAGCCTATAGCTATTAGGAAAGTTTTGGATGTTCTTACATAGGATAGTCTAGTGAATTATATTCAGAAATGTTAAAAACTACAATTTTTTTAAGGTGTTAACTGTGAATTCTGCTCATTGCTTTGTTAGAGCGTGGCCATTGTTACAGGAATTGTCCCTCTTGCCTCAAAAACCATCAAACATTTTGCCATACAATTCACTGTTATTATCACAGGAATGGTATGATTGGAATTTGGGGATAGTGAACATTATAACCATAATATAAGATGATGGCATGGGGTAAGTGCCTTGTCAACTGCTAGTGGTAGGAGCAGAGCTGTCTCTGCAACACATTTACAATTTGTACTTTTTTTCCTTCATTACTGAGTTTCTCCCAGGAGCAACAGGACTAAGTATTTCAAGGGTGAATTTTATATGAAATTAAGGTGTATCTTCCATTATAATTTGCTTTTTCTGTGTTTTTTTTCCCCCTTTCAGGAGGATACAGATCATAATTATTATACTTCAAGGACATACGGCCCGTATGATTCTACCAGCCGGGATTTGTGGGTCAATATAGACCAAATGGAGAAGGACAAAGTTAAGATTCATGGGATCCTTTCCAACACCCATCGTCAAGCAGCAGTAAGTTATTTTATCATTCCCTTCTTTGACTAACATGGATATTTTTCCCCAGTGACCCATATAGCAGTATTACTAAGTACTATGATTACAGTTCACAGAGCTGTATCTTTGAATTCTAGTTAAGCTGTGTAAGTCTCAACACTGTTGTTATCAAATGATTTCAAGTTGCCTTTTTGAACCTTCTATAAAAGTACTTCAGAGATGCCTTTACAGATATATTTAAAATTTTCCTCTGTTTGTAAGGAACATAAACTATCACAGAGTAAACCACTTGTCTTGCTGAAGTCAGAGGGAATTTTACCATTGTGTTCAACAGTAACAGAGCTGGGTTCAGGATGAAGTTGATGAAGTTTTAAGTCTCCCATGAAATGTATCTGTGTTTGCACTTCTATTTTATATGAGGTGCCACACTTATTTTTCCTTTTGGGACAACTGATGAACTCATGAAAATATCAAATAGTAACAGAAGTGATGCGATCACAATTTTAGGTTATCAGCAAATAAATAAATAAGAATTTAAATAACAATCATTTTTAACTCATTGTAATCATGCTGCTGGTTAAATGGGTATGAAAATAATGGGTTTACACACTTAGAAAAGGAATCCAATACTATATGATTTAGAAATTTTACTCTGGGTTCCCACCTGTGCGTAGAAGCTGCATACATAGGAGAGCCAACATTAGCACAAATTAAATACAGCAAATTGCAGCTCAGAACTATGGTTCGTGAGGTTCTTGTTTCATCCATTCACCGACACAGCTTCAGCAAAATGTCCTTGGATTTTGCTGGTTTAAAACAAAATCTAGTGAATGTCTTACTTAAAAGTTGTGCGGTTTTTAAAGAATGCAGGTGTGTTTAACAGTTTTAAAGCTGAGAGAAAACCCAAGTTTAATACATCTTTTCCTTTGTTTATCTGTTATCTCCCTGGCACAAGCCAGGTGACTGCTCAGAGGAATGCAAGAGGCAGCAGAAAGAAATACTGTGGTATTTAGCCCAGAATACAAAAAGCAGAGTGAGGTGATAAATCCAGTACATATGACTGACAGAGGGTCCAATTCAAAACATATATTCTTCATAGTCAAAAGACTGTAGGCAGTAAGGGATAATGCAAATGCAGAGGGTTCAGACAGTTGTATATCTTTGGGGTACATTTAATAAAACACTGTATCACCTATTTTCTTAAGACAATTTCATTCTAATGAGAAAAAAAGAACCTCTAGGGGACCTAAAAGTGAGAATCTCTGTTGTCTGCCTTGTCTGCCTGTTCATGCAGGATCCTGGTGCTCTGTGTTGAGGGAGAGACTGGAAGTATGTCAAAAGAAAAAATAATAAACAAATTAACAATACCCACAAAATGTGTAACATCTTTCCCTCTTAAAAGTAATTTATGAAGCCTAGGACATTAGCGAAATTCCTTTGAGAAATTTTAAGCTGTGTTTAATGATTAGTGAAGACAACACCCTTCCCTGTCTTTGTTGTAAGCACTTTTGTTTCCAGTTGGATCCCTGACATTTGTTGAAGTTATTAATCTAGAGGCTAGAACAAGGCAATATTTTTGGTCTGGTGGAGGATCAGTGTATAGAGCCATTCAGTGAGTCATCCTGTAAGGTTTCATACTTTATTTATGCATCTATAATTGATTTGTCCTATGTGTCCAGGCAAACAACATCTGTATGTACTACACAACAAAGTTATTTAACAGAGATGTGATCTCTATAACTGTACAACTGTAGAGTCATATATTCTGAGACCATACATAACTCAGCAGCAATCTCTTACCTTTCTCCCATAGAGATAAACTTTGCAATTACTCTTTTTGAAAGGCCATTTTGCACATCTTTCTGTGACTCAGTGATTTACATGCTGATAATTTCTAAATATTATTCTCCAATTTGACAGGAGATCCAGAAGTTAAATTATTATATGCTAAGTATTAAGGAATTCATTTACAATGTCAGGGATTCTTTGAATGCTAAAATTTTACACTCAATTTATATGTTTTCCTTCATTTGGAAGTAAATAATCCTAAGAGTTCCCAGAAGCTGTCAGTTGGTTTTGCTTCTACAATAAAAGTCATAAAGAGAGGATCCATTAGATGGCTTGACTCTATAAACAATATAGTAATTGTTTGTGGAAAGTAGCAAACATATATTAATGGAACAATTAAAATGTCTAACACTACAGTATTTATATGACTAGTAGTAAGGGTGTTTTTTCAATGTATTGCCACCATCTTCTTAATCGTATAATAAAATTTTAGGTGTGGCTTGGATATTCAGTGTGTTTGGATTAGATATCTAATAGTTAATTACTGAAACACTGAACTAGAATACAGGATACTTCATACTTGGGAACTCAATTCCCTTTTCTGCCGGTCCATTCTATCATTTAAGCAAACATCTTTACACTAAAGTTTATATTATATCAATTTAGAAGACTGTTAAGGGGACACAGTTTTCATTTGAAGTAGTTTAATGGTTACTGTGTATTCAGAAAGTTAAAGTTAAAAGGTAAAATGGAGGATGGCAGGTAAAGAAAAGAGGGAAGGTTTGGTCAGCAAATTGGTCGTTTTAACAGAGTTCTTCAAAATTATGTTTGGTAGAGCTGGGATATAATTTAAATGGAGTGCATTCATAGATATAGCATACACTTCAGCAGTGAAAACTGTAGAACATGGTAAAAGAACCTTTGTTTAAGTTAATTCATATGCTGTCTTTTGCATATGCCATTTTGATTAGAAATGTTCAGTTGTGCATCCATATTTATGTATATACAGAAAAGGTCATTAGAACCTACTCAGTCCAATTAACGCAATGCAAATGGATTTTGCATTCTAATTAAAAAGAAACAAAAAATGTACTAACAAATCCTGTCAAAATTCTGTCTTCCACTTAAATAGAAAGCAAATGTAATTTAAAGTTATTGTAAATCTTCAATTGCTAATTTCATGCTAAATAATTCTTAAAACATTTCTGGTGGATGTAAATATAATTCTTCCTGAGAGAAGAAGTATTCAGATATAATCTGAAAATAATAAACAGAGGAGAGAAATAATGGTAGGGAAAATAAAGACAAAAGAGTATTTTTCTTCTTCCTTTTTCGTCTCCCCCTTTTTTAAAATGTATGGGCTGTTGCCCTTTCTTTAGTGGAGTCGTCAAAGGTTAGGGTTGAGGGACAGTCACCAACAACCCATCTTCACACCAATTTTTACTGTAGTAACTCCTGCAAAATAACAAATAGTGGACGGCATGCTCATTTCATATTTGGTATTTGGACCATGATGGAAGTGATGTGTTTTTCATGGTATATTATATTTAAACAGTGAATAGACCTTACTGGGATTTCAGCATTCTTTTCTTCCATGACTACTAATTTATTCAGAGTTTAACCAGGTAGCACATGAGGTGATAATTATGAGTGACCACTATAACCAGTGAGCTTTGGGAAAGTAATAGAGTAGATGGAAAAGGAGAGAGCCATAGGCAGAGAGATAAATGAGTTTGAATTTGAATGGTGCTTTATCGTGAGCTTAAGTAGAAGAGTTCATTCCCCAAATTAAAATTCTCTGCTGTGAATTCAGCTGATAGAAGATAATCCCCTGTAGGCAGATGGAGAAAAAAAGATTATTTTTTCTTAATTTTTWAATTCATTTTTATTTTATTTTGCAGTAAGTACCTTAAGTAGAGTTATTGTTTCTGTTGAATATTTCTTTAYACTTCGTTTCATCTCCTAGCTGACAGTATAGAGAGGTTTGGGAACTGGTGTCATATGGGTTCAATGGAGGAATTACCTTCCCGCGACCAGCYTTCATTAGATAAGCACCCAGGTAGCAGCAGGATGTCAGGCACAGCACTTCAATCTGAAGGCTCATGTGGCAGAGGGGCAGATAACCAGCAGCCAAAGTAGCATCCTCCTGTAAAACATAGGTATTGCTAAGATTTTAGATATTGATGGGTCCTTTTAAGAGGTTAAAGTAACATTATTTTTAAGGAGAAACTCTGCAAATCTTTATTAATTTTATTCTTATGATTGAGTTACAATGTCTGTTAATGTATTTTCTTTTCTGAAGTTTTCTGTGGTAAAGATCCCCTGCTTTAAGTGTTTAAGCGCTCCCCTGTAGAATCGCGCGCTGCCCCTCAGTGAAAGCCCGCAGGACAGCTGCTGTGTCCCGCACCGCAGCTGCGGCGTCCACCACGGGCAGCTCGCACACTCCCACACGCTGTAGGGACAGGCTCCTCACCCGAGGGAGCCTTCCAGGGCTGCTGTTCCAAAACGCGGGCTGAGATAAAGAAGCCGAGAGGGGACTCTCCGTATGAGTTCCACGCTAACAACTTCTCAGATGAAGGGTTCAGGGACAAAGAGYCCCGGGAACASGGTTACACARGGTTTTATACCCCACTGAGTGGKAGCGGAGAGATCAACAGTAATAATCTGAGGGTTAAGGGGAGGAGACAAGGCGGGGACATAGAACATCAACCAACGGGAGTAATACAAAGGAGGGACTTCAGGAGGGAACCAATGGGGCATCGAACAGAGCAGAACTTTCCAGGAACAATACATATTAACGAGGGGAAATGAATATTTAAAGCCTAATACATAGAACAGGGAGGGGAGGACAAGTTACCATAGTAACAGGGCCTGCTGGTGGTTGAGCTTTGGGAGAGATCGGTTTTCACTGAGGGAGCAGTCAAAGCTCTGCTCCTGYTCCAGACCACCAGGTTGTAGGACCAGCCTCTCTTTCTGGGGTCTGGACAGCCTCAACTGCCTGCACCACTACACTCCCCAGAATTATTTCTGGTTAGCTATTAGCRGTTCCAAATTAAGAATAGCAAGGCTCCAGTGAAAAATAAAAAGCAATGAAACAGATATTTGAAGTGGATGACTGTTCATCTCTTTTTCTCTCAATGTTCTTCTCAATATTGAATTTATTTTCTGGTGTTATTCCTTTCAGAGAGTGAACCTGTCCTTTGATTTTCCATTTTACGGACATTTTCTACGTGAAATTACTGTGGCAACTGGGGGTAAGTGGCTTTCTAACCATTTRCTTTGAGTAATATGAGAAGAGTTTCTTGCAGCTATTTAAAATACTTTTCTCTCTCCCCTTGTATATGTCAAGGGATAAACTGCAACTTCTATTTAGGAAATTTTCCTGTCCACAGAAAGAAAATCACAAAATGTCAATATTACGAAAAACGTCCAACAGTTCAAGTTGAACACTTATAAACCCATCTAATTGTAAGAATTTATAGCATTAATCCTTTTCTGTTTGGATATTTCCTCCAGAACTCGGGTGTATGTGTGTGTAGCAGTGGCGCTTGTGGTGACAGTGCTGGCACATAAACAAGGAGGGAGACTCAGGGTTTGCCTGCATGAGGGGACAGGATTTACTGTCCAAAGATAAGAAGTGCTGCTAGAAGAACATCATGTGTCACCTGTAAGGCGAACCCACTGCTGTGCATTGTCTTGGTGTGTGGTATGGCCTCTGAAAATGTACCATGGTGTTCCTCTCCTCCTTCTGAGGAGTGAAAAGGCAGGCGTGGCACAGCTCGAGCTCCCAGTCTGGCAGATCTGGGCACCGCTGGTGGCTCATGGTTGGGGTTCTCCCTCCCACTGCTGCTGGCTGCTGCTTGCACCCACCTTCTTGCACTAGGAACAGCCAGCAACTCCTTCTGTTCCCCTCCCACTCCACCTCCTTGAAAGACAATTTGATTCTAGAGTGATGAGACCAGAGGAAAATGAGATGATGTGGCAGAAAACAAATGAGAAGACAGACAAGGAGTAATAGTTAAAAAATGAAAACAGTGAGGCAAAAGGCAGGATCATGGAGAGCACACCCGCAGCATCCTCTGGTCCTTGAACGTGCCCAGTAAGTTCAGGGATTCTGGCTGGTGGAGCTCTGCCTAGAGATGTGACAGGACAAGCAGGCAGAAATCGGAGCCATCATCATCAGGAACAACCTGTCCCTAGTCAAAGTTTCTCCTTGTCATGCTATGGGTGACCAGATGGCCAGGATCAGGGGATGTCCATGTCCCACTGGAGTCCTGAATGGGGAGGTTATGACTAAAAGATTAGGCAGGAATTGCAGCCAGTGTCTCAACAAGAGTGGGAACTGGAACAGAGGTTCCTGTAATGTTCCCCATCAGGATCTSCATTTTGCTACCAAAGTAAAAGAATACATGAGATGGACAGAGGTGAATAAAGGCTGATATTAAATGGTTGATTTGCTGTAGAATGATAAAAAGGGATGCAGAATTTTGACGTGGCTTCAGTATCAGTTTTCTCTTCTTGATCAGCAATGGCATTTTGATGCTGATTTGGATCAGATGAGCCAAGAACCACTGAATTTGAGACTTGATTTCCATTCTGCTTTGCTTTTCACTTCATTTTGGTGCTTGATCATCAATGTTTAGTTCTGTATTCTTTATTAGAGGAGTTGCATTTGACGGGCTGCCAAAATCAAGCACGTGATCCGTGTAGCATGAAAGAATGGGATGGCATGGATCCTGCACACCTAAACCAGCAGCAGTGAGGAGAGGTTTCATCCTCTAAATGTCCCCTTATTCTTACTGCTGTACTTGGTTCCTGAAAATTTCACCAAGCTCGCTCCTTCTCCAAGTAATTCTTTTTGTATGGTCACTTTGCTGAGCCTTCCCGTCTAATGGAAGTCGTGAATTTTTACTACTTTTACCACTTTCTCTAATATGCTGCTGTGACCAGTTTCYCCGTTTGACCCCAAAGACTTGGGAGGAAACTTAAGCTCCTAAGAAGAGCTGTGTATTAGTAATTTGTGAGGGACACAATTTTTTCCTGTTTGATGTAGAGTAACTGGGAAATTTGTGTGGTTTTGTCTTTATTTCAAAAAAATCACAATATGTAGACAAATAAAAATGACTGCAGGTCTGCAGGATTCTCTTCTCTTGCTATTAATGGAACACTGGCTGATAATTCTGCTTTTCTTTTTGCTCCATTTCTTCTAAATAAAATATTATTGCTGTGAGTAGATCTATGGATTATTGTCAAGCTAAATAGAACTTTAAAATCAGTCCTTTTAATGTAGGCCACTGCCAACACTGAGATATTTGTCTTTCTTTCATTGACATTTCCATGATTTTTCAACCTCAAAATTAAGTATCAAAAAGTAAGATCTAGCTAGTAATGGATTTAAAAATATGATCTTAATAAAGCTCAGTAACTGTAGGTCATTCTGTCAGTCCAGGATAGAATACAACCTTTACTACAAGACTCCTAAACTCATTTAGCAGGAAAATAAAGATTTATTTCTGTACTAACTCTCTAAAAGTGTTTTGTTTTGAATATGTTTGCAAATTTTGTTGCTAGGCTAAGCACCACACTTCACCACCAATGATTTATGATAACAAAAGATAAATACAGGTTCCATGTGCTTTGTATGCTGTATGGTCTTCTATTTCTTAGTGACCAAGGTTTTACAATGGCACTACTATTATTAGAGACCTGGAACACCTCCAGAGGTTATTCTGACATCAAAAGAATGACGAAGTTAATGTGTACAGCAGTCCCACATGACAGATGTCCACTTCCTGGAGARCAGGATATGATTAATTATGCTAATGAGAACACTACAAACTGTTTTTACATCCAAATCATAAATTAAATAACCTTCTTAAAAACGAAGTTGAGGACAATGGCACAGTAAATTCCTGTCACAATAAAAATATCTACTCCAATGGTTTCTGCCATTCTTCATGGAGTGTGCATTGTGGCATAGTAGGGTTCCAAAATTGGCTAAGATGATTTTGAAATCACTGTGGTTTAAAACTCAACTTTTTTTTTCTCTTTAACTAATATTTATTTCCTCTTCTGAATGATTTTGATGAGCTGATTGTGTTTAACTAAGAAAAGGAAGAACAGGGAGTGAAAATAACTATCTTGAGTGTTTTATTCAATGTCCTTAGCTTGTATTTGAAAAGGCTATATATTATTATAGGGATTATATATTAGAATTAAACTGATTATTAATATAATTAGTAATTGGTTCTTTGCTATACAGACGCTTCTCTGCCCACATTCCTGTAGACAGCTCTCAAAACTTTAATAATAGTAACACAAGAAGCAGCTGAATTTTGGTTTTTGTGATGCTTTCTAAAGTTTGTACTCTACATACCACAAATGTGGTTATGTTTGTAAAAAAACACTCGTGAGTTAGCAAGTCATGTTGGGCATATCAGGGAGCTGAGTACGTGAAACCTGTTTGTTGCCAGTCACTGATACCCCTCACAGTGCTCAGTGGAGCTGGGAAAACCCTCTCTTGTGATGTATCTCTCCAGGCAGTATCGTAACCCTTCTCCTGGGAGTCCTTGAAACTCTCTGGCCCCACATCCTACACTACATGCGGCAAAGCTTCATTGCTGGCTGTATTAATTCTCCGTGTCCATGGTAGTAAGCCCCTCTTGTTTATTCTCTGTGGCTTTTTTTGGTTTGTTTTGTTTATCAGTCTCTGGTTTTTAGTGCAAATTTGTATCAGATAGTGTAAGTTATTTAGTTGGGATTTTTTCTTTTAAGGCATTTTTTTATTGACGTTAAATTTCTCCATGGTACTGCAGGGAGCAGGAAAGGCCTTGATGCTGTTCAAGCACTGCCCAGCAGTAACAAAACATAACAATAACAGTAGAAATTGAAGTGACTAGGTATTTACATTTTTAGGTTTATAAAGCTAACTATTGAGATGGTTTGCCAGCTGGCATGAAGAAGGCTCCAGAAATGTCCACCTACCCCATGCAATAGCAAATTGCTGAGGTTGAAGCAAGCAGCTGAATTTTTAAATATTTTATTAAATTCTGATGAGATAATAGTTGGTGAATCATCTTTCAGTAGATGAATATTCCAGATAGAGGAATTGTTTGAAATAATTCTTATGGTGAGGATGCTGCCTGAGCATTTCCACCACTGTCAGCAATTGAAGAATTATACCAAAAAAAGAAACAAAAAGGCATCCTAGCGGTAAATTCCACTGTAATCAAATTAAAGTTGATAATTTTCTAAAACTGAAATCAAGAAGCCATTGTGTTAATTTTTACTTCCTAAGGCCAGATCATATGCTTAAAAATATTTTACTTATGAAAGAAAGAGGTCTTTGTGCATCTAAGATTCACACAGCTTTTCATCAAAGCTACAACCGTCCTACCCTCTATTGTCACAAGATAAAAACACAAGCACTGAAGATACTGAAATAATTTTTCTTTTGAAACCTGATGTTATTGGACCTTGTGTTGAGGAGCAGCTGAGAGGTACCTGAGCATAGTTTCTAAACCCTGACCAGTCAGGACAACTGATTCAAAGTAATCTTTCATTCTCACAAGAAGGAATCACTCTTATTTCAGTATCAAGTTCTTTTTAAGTGTACATATGGCTTGTGGGAAAGTTGCAAAGGCAAAATATCTTGGGTTAGCAAGCTAGTTGTCTAGCTGCTTACAAGCTGAAGTTCTATACAGAGATAACACTTCAAATTTCCTTTTGGACATTGACTGTGTACATATGGTTATGGAACTCATGTTTAATTTTACTGTTTTCAATGTAGCAGGAGGGATATGAAAAATAAGTACCAAAGTGCAGAGAATTCTAATATAATTTCCATCACATTTTGCAGTACTTTCAAGGAAAAAGGATCAATGAAAAAGAGAGCATGCTGTGGGGAAGGAATAGAGCCTGATGTTGCACTGTCTGAACCCTATCTTTCTGTGTTGGTACACAGAGCAATACCTCTGAGCAGGAGGGAAGTTTGTCCACCTAGCTGGTGGTGCTATGGAAAGAGAAGGGTCCACGGGGTCAGGATCTGAGCTTGTTAAGGCTGAGGATGGTTGTGCATTTGCAGCCTGCAGAAAGTGTACACTAATGAAAAATTATCTGGAAATTTATAGTCCTCAAGGAATGAGTATGCTTTATTTTCTCTTCATCTCATAAATTTATTTTCTTTAACTTTCAAACCAGTGGATAGGTGGAGTGAAGTTTGCCTGGCTCTTTGAAGTATCAATGTTCTGAGTGGAACATTTTGTTGGAGTCTGTCAGAAATCTCGGCGAGGCTTTTCTGGCTGTTCCAGCTGCCCTGAACCCTTCAGTGCAGGAGCCAGCAGGAGATCTGTTCATCACTTAATGAAGAGCTCTTTGATAACACAGATTACCCTATGGGCAACATCTGTTAAATGGCAAAGGTGACAGAAAGCAGAGTGAAACACAGTGTTTCTGGCGAAAATCAGTGGCTCAGACTACCTTATGTCTGTTACACAGGAGTACACTTGTCATCACCAGTGGGGAGCTCACTCTGAAGGGACTGTAGAGGTCTGGCTGTTGACTAGCTCACACAATTGCCTTCATTTACCTCCTCCTTTTCTGATGTGTTATATTGCCATGCAGCTGTTAAAAAATTTTTTTCTCTGTAAAGCTTCTTTTGTCTGTCATTCCTGTGTCAAGTGTCCTTGGAACTACCTCTCCTGTCTTTGTAAGGGAGTAGCTCCTCCCCTGAAACTGTTTTGCCCAGCTTTTCTCAGTGAACTCTCACAGTTCTTTCAGTTCCCACACTTACGCTTTATCTTTACAAATTGGATCAGAAACACTTAGGGGAAAGAGAATGATAAGCTTTAGGGGAAAAAAAGCATTCCATATGCCTTGACAGTACTCTGACCATCGTATATGAAGGCATTTGCCAACTTTGACTGTGAGGATTATGGGCAGTAGTTGTACTGAAGTGGTAACAGGACTTAAAATGACCACATTTGTGTTTCTGTAGGACTGTGTTTGATAGAATAACAGATAACTAGCCAAAGCATTTGCCCACATGTAATGCCAAATAAGTATTAAATAAAATTAAATAATTTTGCRGATAGGAATCTTAATAATATATTAAAGGGCTTAATGTTAAGGCAAAGACCTTCAGGATAGCTGAAAACTGCTCCACTGAACACTGGGAAGTTGTTAGGTAGAGACTGTGTCTCAAATGGATACATAACTTTTTTATAGTATAATTTTTAGTAGACATTTATCGTATACTCAGCCTTTATAGTAGCATTCAAAGTTTCAATAATATTTTGCTATTACACCATAATAAAGATTTTTAACACATGACAAGTCTTTATTTTCTCCATCTTGTACAAAATATAATGTTTATTCGGTTTGGTGCATGCTTATAAGTTAAAAAAAGCAACTTCAATACATTTCTTCCTATAGCTTCTAATTAAAAGAGCAAATTCCTGATGAAGAGTGGGAAATATGCTGTTTGATGCTGTAAGACAGTACTTCATGAAATTATGTATTAGTGGGGAAGACCTGGACCTCATGAAATGTGGTCAATCCATAAAGCTTCTAAGAATTGTAAAATAGTACTTGTATATATATGTTTCGTAAAGTCAAAATTAAAACCATAATAATATTTAGTTACGAATTTTTTTCAAGTTTTTCCAAGCATAGAGTGTTTAGAGACTATTCAGGCTGGGAATTGTTAAAAATTCAGCTCAGAATCAGTATTAATTATAAGGACACATAAGGACTGCTATAAGACACGTTATTTCAAATAAGAAATATTCTTAGTTTGAATTCTGCCCAAATATTATTAAGAGTTGTCCTTTTTGAAAAAGTTTCGTTCTAACTTTGGCAAAAGGTCTGTTTCCTGGTTTTGTGGTTTTTTAGTGTTTGAGTTTGTGGTTTTTTTAATGCGTTGAGTTCATAATAATATCAATATTATTGCCGAGGAGTAATAAAAGCTTTTCAGTCACTCGTTACCATGTACATCTTAATGAAGACTCTTTCCCTTCAGCTTTTAAGGGAACTCACTTTATATCTCAAATCAGGCAGCTGTAAATGCAGTTTTAAAATTTTGGATGTGAAATCCCATACATTATGTGATGATATTGCTCCCTAGTACCATAGCACCAGGTACCATTGATGACTACTCAGAACGGCCAGGGAAGCTGAGGGCTTCATCTTCCTTAACATGTTATTATCCACATCTGTAAATGTCATAAATTTATATTCTTATTCCTGAAATACTTATGAAATTCATATTGCACCTCATATTTATGCTGAAATCTAGGCACCTGCACTGACTGATCATTTGGCTTCCCTAAGAGATGTCTGTTAAGACAACTGTTCATAGAAATTATATTCTGATCCTATTGCTATCAAAATGAGATGTAAAGCTCCTTGTATTGCCACAGGATGCTCCCCTAATTGTCTGCATTTCATATCAGGGCAACCGTCCAATGCAAGGTAGCTGCTTGGTTAAAGCCATGCTCTGCGTTGGAAGGTAGCACCAATACTCACCGCTGCTTCTCTCCGAAATAGCAGAGAATGTTTACAAGTTGTACCAGAGCACCAGTCAAAGGGCAAAGGATCGAAGTCAGTGTAGCTGGGTTTTTTCCATTCTGCGTGGGTAGCATTAGGTACAAGAAAAGAGTAATATGGGCAAGGTTTTTGCATGTGTATAGATAAAGTGCCTTTAACTCTGTCAAGAAAAGATATTAGAAATATTGTATTTGGAAGAACTCATCAGTTGCTACGTCAGTTCAACTATATGGTGTTTTTAAAGCTATGGTTAGGTAAGAGTCCTATCCAGTTAATAATTTTTAGTTCTATGAGGGAAGAGGTCTTTCTCCACTTTCATGCTGTGCATTTTATTACCTTAAAAGTATTCCAAGAGCTCATAGGATGATTTATATCAAGGTGTTTAAACTAGTGCACTATTAGTACAATGGTTAAACATTTATTCTGTATTACCTTTGTAACTTAATCTGCATTACATTAGCTTTAGTATCTTTAACATTGCACCAATACATGGTATAGAGCCATCATCCAAAGAATTAATTAATAACAAAAACAAGTTGTAAGAAAAATAGAAATCTAAAGTCTTGGAACAATGTCCTAGTCTGCAGCTTGCAATATTTTGGAAAAGATTTCTTCCCCTTTATTTTGCTTCAGACTTACCCCTTTGTTGGGCCACTGGTAGTATGTCCAAAGCAATTATAGCAAGTGACAGTATGTTTGATTTCCAGCTGCATTAGTAAGTGTGGAATTTCTGGTTGTTGTGCTGTAAGCAGCTTGTTGTTATCTAAAACAAAAGTTTGGAAGCTTACACAGGATTAATTAAAATCAATGAAGGATTTAAAAGTGAACACTGAAATTATTGCTGGAGAAATATAATTAACAAAGTAAATTGCATCCTAAAATGGCTCCAAATCAGCCCATAGAGACCTGGTGCTGGTCCTCACTGATGAAGAAGCAGGAAATATTTTGTGGGAGCTAAAAGAAGGCAGCAACAAAAACCCATCCTACTGGAACCATCCTACTGA
The DNA here is from genome assembly GCA_018881555.1 of Amblyornis subalaris. Lineage (NCBI taxonomy): Eukaryota > Metazoa > Chordata > Aves > Passeriformes > Ptilonorhynchidae > Amblyornis > Amblyornis subalaris. The sequence continues at coordinate 2,991,889 of JACAXG010000047.1, read as the reverse complement.
TGGCACAGGCTCACATTAAGAAGAGGCTATTTAGTTGCTTAGTTTTACATGTCACCAGCAGCACTATTAAAAAATAAATATAATTTCTCTTTCTTCTTGCTATTGAGTGCCTGCCAATAATCCAAATATCCGAAGCCAATAATCACCCATAATTTCCATTTCCCATCTGTATGTCTGACTGCTAGATAGTATGAAAAGCACAGGAATCAAGCTATGTAAGACTTTTTATGTTCATTACTTCAGATAAAGTATTCCAATTCCACTACTTGGGATCTGTCAAGAAAACTTCTGCACATGGAATTTCTTTTGTATTTCTGACAGTACAGGGAATACAGATTTTCTTAGTATCTTGACTGTGCTGCAATATACATATAATGACTGTCCATGTCCCTCCATTCGCGACTCCTGGAGAGTCTTAAGGAAAGAAAATGCTGCTACATTTTGCTTGATCAACAGCAAAACAGCTCAACTGTTGTCTGAGCCACATTATGAAAAATCAATTGCCTGTTGCCAGTCTCTTTATTATAACATCATTCCTTCCTTGGCAACCACCCTGTCTCAAGCCAGTCTTTGCTAAATTCATTACCTTTGCAAATCGCTCAGATCCATATCCGTCTGTTTTCTGAAACCAAAGCCATTGAAATAAATAGATTCCCATGGATCTTTGTCAGTTTTGAATTGAGACTTTAATTTCTTCACTCAGTTCTCACTCCTCCTTACAATCTTGGCCTTGGCTCCATTCACATCCTCTCCCCTTCCTTCTGTCAATGTTTTCATTGGGCTATGACATCCCCAGCCTTCAAGCTTTTCCATGCATATGCCTGTTGCTGAGGAGATGGTTCCAGGTGAGAGCAGTGGAAAAAAAAACATTTAAGACTAAATTTCTTCTAAAATCTTAGGAAAGAATTAACCAGAGGTTTGTGGAGTTACTTTCCTTGCCATGGCTTGAAGTGATAATTTTGTCACAAAGCGTTGATTTAATGACAAGACATGTCAGGAAAAACTGAACAATTAAAAACAATTTTTGTTGTTTTCATGGAAGACTTACCTCAAAACTGCATTTGTTTTCATGTGTTTTAGTTCCATTTACTTTGAGGAGCTTCTCCATGCTCCAATCTCTTGCAGTGACTATTCTACACAGGACTTTTATTTTAGAACTACCACCACTAGCCCGTAGTATTGTAACAATTTCACATATTATGTGTGTCACTTTGTTAGTGGTGCTTCATCAGCCTGGAAAAGCAGGTTGTTGACATGTCTTTCTAGTGTGTTCCCAGGAAATGATAAGGTAACCAGAATCACTAGCATGGGATTCTTACCCTGCCTCACTCACCAGTCTTGGTCTCCACTCTAAAGTAGGGGATAAATAGCCAAGGAGTCAGGGCCATCGGTGCAAATGCTGCTCTGCTCCTCCTTCAAGTGTTAGTGGGTTCAACGCTGCTTTGTCTTGCCAGAGACAACTTTGGTATAACTCTTCAGTCAGGGTCTCCCTGCAATTCATGTTAGAAGGGTTCTGACTTCACCCATTGCTGTACTGCAAAATCTGTTCAGGCTGAAGTGTAGCCTACAACTCTGCTTTTAACCAACCTGAAAAAAATAAAGCCAGACTTTGTAACCTGCATCACGACCCATGATGGGTCTACAAGGGCTACTTACCTTGAAAAATCTTTTTGTAGCTATTTGCTCCAGTAGAAATTGGGACATTTTGACTTCAAGCGGCTGCACATGGCAGTCTGGTACATGACTGCACGTCTGAGAACAGAGAGAGTCTAAAGACTGTTGAAGAGAACATGAATGGTGACTGTTTTAAGAATCAAAGGGCTTTACTGGCCTGCTAAAAATTACCGTTTGTCAAAGAAATAAATGCTTACTAATTTAAGAGTTTTTTAATTGAAGGGAGCTAGCTGCAATATTGTTATATTCTGAATGACAGTAAATGTGTGATTTCATATATCTCACCAGTTAGACACAAGTGAAGCCAAATAAAACAAGGTGTTATTTGGCAGTGACTTAATAGTGCAATAAAAGTCATCAGCCCATTCTTTTTTTACTGCAGTTTATGTTCTGCTTTCGTTTTCTGCTTAATGTGGAGGACACATGAACTATAAAGGAATAAAAATATCTATGGAGCATTGACTAAGAGTTTTAAACTCCATCTCTCTCGATCCTATACACTAAAATAAATATTTTCCTTCTCTCAAGTAGATTTCTGTGAAGTGTTATTGGGAGGCATTGCAGATATGAATGAATTTTACTTTCTGATTCCTATCCCCTGATTTCTACCTCTCTCACAATTGCATTAGAACCAGTATTTTATGGGCAAAGTTCTGTTTCTTGGTCAACRACCCAAATTTATTCCCTAAGAGGTGCACTGTAAGCCATTAGACCCAGAGTCTTTTGAGCCTCCTTAATAATCAGAGCAATTATTGTGAGAAATTTACACCTGCTTTCCTATTGGAATAATACACTCCTACCTGTGCCTACTGCTGTCTTTCTTCCACCTTAAGTGTTCAGACCTGTACCTGTTTTCAAGTGCCAGAGCAAGGTTAGGACAGGGATGGCATTGCTTACCTCCATTATGAAAATCTATGTCTACATCTTCAGGAAAAAAAATCTTCAGGCCTGTTTTGAAAGAAGTTTTGTTCTTAATCATCCTACTAAGTTACTGGCTTCTTTAAAATAGTGATATGAAAGATATAGCATTTTTTTACTTTGGAGGACACATGCTTGACCTGCCCATAGACTGCCAGCCAGCAGATGGATTAGGTACCTGAACATTTCTCTTTAAGGAGAGTTTCTGGGGTTTTATAATGCATTTTTTTCACGCTTCTTCAGCTTTTATAATGATTTTATTTGTTAATTCCAACTTCTAGTGTGAACATGGACTTCTGATAACACGGAGATGAGAAAGTTGTGCATTCAGCTGTGAAAATGTCCAAGGAATAATATTTGAATTACTTCACATGCATTCATTCAACAAATAGTGAAAAAATGTGGTGGAGGAGTTTGCATCCTCTGGTACTTCTCAGAACTCAGAGCGCTTTAAAATCTAGCTCTAGATCACCAATTGCAAAATACATTTATTCCAATTTTTATAAATACATTTTTCATCTATTTCCATTGTAGGGGGAGGAAATGGAACAGATTTTTATGAGGCATTCAGCTGGTTTTACCCTACATGAGGAGGAACTCAAGTAATTCTTATCAAATATGCTCTGTGCATTTGGGCATTTGGAAGGCATAGTTGGGGTCATTTAATTGCTAGAGGCATGCTGTTTTCACTGCTCAATGTGTTTGGTTTATCCTATCATCACTGGYGTTTATTGAGAAAACACAATTTTGCTGGAAACACAAATGGAACACAAATAATATCTATCCATGAATATACATCTTAAAAGAGTGAGACTGACCGTGCAATTATCAATTATTCCAGTAGGTCTAATTACATTTTATGAGGACCAAAAAAGAATGGTAAAATGTGGCTTTTCTGCGGTAAATTATGTATTTGATTTACTGTGAAACAATAATTTTAAAAAAAAGTAGCAAAATAGTTGTGTAGTGTCCTTTATCCTTAAAAAATATATATTTTAAAATCCATGTAAGGGGAAGTCTCTAGTTTGGAGACAGGGTTTCCTATATACATTCAGAAACTTAACCTATTTCTATTGCATATGCCTGTCAAGACTAGGGAAGGGGGAAGAATATGAATTATCAAGAATCTCATATGATGTTTTCTTTTCATGGGTGTTGAAAATATTTATCATCCAGGGAAAAATGAAGTACTGGCTAGGCACTCAAGAAGATTCTTAAATATTTCTGAGGCTGAAATACAGTTGTTTTGAAGTACAGCACTGTTGACATTTTGTTTTCTTTTAAATGTAGTCACTTTGGCAGTCAGTATTATAGATATTAAAGGTCAGCTCCACTCACAAAAGCACTTTAAACTTATCAAATATTTGAAAACTAATCAAGGCATGTTTTTTATTCAGTGGTTCCCATTTAGATTGGTTTTTTCTAATATATTTACAGTTTGGGATTTTTACCTTGTAGTCAACTTATCAGGATGCCACAGTCAGGTAGGTTTTTCCTGGTTTTGTTTCTGGATGTTTTCTTCTGAAATGAAATGTGAGCACCATTATAACTTGCAGCTCCTCTTAGGTCACTCAGATTCTACCGTTTGCATCTTATAGAAAACTGTTACATGAGAAAAGCCTTTTCAGAAAAGCCTTGCTCCTTTAGATGGGGAATCACTGAAAATGAGGATGAATTGTAGTTTCTGTGCTTGGAGAGTTATTGTGGCTTGAGAGGTGTGGTCCTGTTGACATGGTCACATGAAATTAGTCATCTAATAGAGACACTTGTTGGTGTTGCAAAGCCAATAACCATAGATGACTGTCAGCTGTATTAAAACTGTTGTTCCTCTTTTGCACAGTCCAAAAATGGTTTGGGGGTTTTTTGGTTGGTTTTTTTTTTTTTTTTTTTTCTTTTCAGAAAAACTAGTACAGTGGTTTAGATGCAGAAGGAAGGAGAGAGGACTCCAATCCTTCAGCTTCAAAATGCAGAGCTACTGTGCTCTGCTACCAAAGGCCTAGCATTAACAAGACATGGTTCAACTTTGAGAAATTTCTGAACTGAGTTCTCCCCTATTGATTTGCTCTGTGTGACAGATGGTTGGATGGTCAGAGGGTTCTATAGGTGTCTTTTTGCTGGGTGCATACTGACTTCTCTGTGTTCTCCAACACTGCTGCATCATTGCCCTCAGCAGTCAGTTGGCTCCCCTGGACAAGTCAGCAGCTTTGCCCTCTGCAGAGCAAACACCAGCACAGTGTTGGTGTGCAGCTCCTTGGTGCGCTGTCACTGATGTGTTACTGCCTGGTGTGCCCATTAATTGCACCGCAACAGAGTGTCCACGCTGGAGGAGAACAATGGTTGTGTCGCAACAATTAACCTGTGCATTCTGATAACATGGCAAATAACTTTGTCGTCTCAATATATTAATGTGAAATTGGGACAGTGTGAAAAGACATTCTGTTCAGCAGGCAGTCAACTTGTCCTTTAAGCCAGCAGGCACTGGAAGTGTATTTATTGGACAGCAATGTGAAGCAGGTGGGCTCAAAAGATAACTGTACCAGGAGAAGCTGCTCTGCAAGAAACATCAGAAAGGAGAACACATTTTGAATAGGTTTACAGAGATCTTGTCATCTCATCACTATTTTCTGTGGCAGACTAGCACTGCTATTAACATTTTGACTTTAAATAATCTAACATCGTTCCTTTGATGTGTTTGGAAGTCTTTTTCTTTTTTTTTTCTGAGGCTGGGAGAACTGCCTTTTAACTAGTGTCCCTAGCTTCCAACCAACTGGAACTGTGCACTTAAAAATTTTATTTTTAATTACGACTCAAGAGGTCAGTCAAAAGACAAATATTTTGTTCTCACATCTCTCTATGCATGTAAGTATTACCATGCCTTCTTTGGTCTCATGTTTTGGAGTAATGACATAAGTCCTGACATGGCAGAAATTTGCCTGACTTTATAACTTGGTGAAACCCCATTCTCACAGGCAAGCCAGTACAAAATCGTCAGTCAGTTCAGCTAGCATCTCCTGTGGGTTGGTACACAAAAAAAAATTGAGAAGGTCCATGTTCTTCCTAAAGGTAATGACCTGTGTGGGTTCAGTGTGTCCTGGGAAGTGTTTGCCTGGCCTTAATATTGAATGACCATCCTGTGTGGAAAGAGGCAATAGCTGATTCTGACAGATAGCTTACAGGAATTCTTGTATTCAGCACAGTATGGAAATGTGACCATCTGTGGCCACAGTAAGATTATGAATTCACAAATAATTTTATTGATCTGGTTAAATTTTGCCAGAGGGAAAGAAAAAGGAAAAACCCACAATGCAGTCATTTCTGGGAATATGGGGAAATGCATATCCTTGTATGCATCTGTTTATGTGACATCAGGATTATAAAAAATGCAAATTATTGTCTAAATTGCTAGAAAGTCATGGTAACCAGCAGTATAAATCCATCTTTAAGAGACATAATTTTTTTGTATGACTAGACAAAAAATTCAAGTTACCACAATCTGGTCATATGTCATAAAACTATGACAAAAATTTTCTGAGTTTTCTATTGAAACATTATTTTCTTTTCTATTCCATTTCCAACAATAATACTGAATTTTAGTTGCACCTTTGAGTCTGTTTGTGGTCTTTGATGACCTTCTGCATGATAGTGGGTATTTAGTGGTTTTTGGTTTTTGCTGTCTGGAAGTAGGAGCAAAGGACAGTGATCAATTCACCAGCTTTTCAAAAACTGTTGTTTTCTCTGTTGAATTTAAACATGGGTATCTCTGGCTTCTACGTGTTTTTTATCCTTTGTTTTTTCACATTAAATTTTAATTTCAGACAGATGAATCAATGAATACATTCTTTATCTAATTCCATTTGTCTCTAACATCTTCTTGTCCCGTTGATAGTCTCAGAGCTTCAACCTGATTTGTCTCTTCTCTTCCTGTTCCTATGAACTTTGTTGTCTTCTTGCTGTTGTTTTGGCTCCTTCGGTATATTGCTTCTATATAAGAATGCTCCCATTCAGGACCCACTTTCTGCCTATATTTCAACATATTCTCAAACTAAAACAGTGGTTGAAACAGAAGCTTTTAGCTGAAACTCAACATTATGCCCTCAAAACCCTTAGGAGATTTGTTATTGACTTTGGCAAGACTGGGAATCAATGTGTGATGCAGTTTAGCCTCATCCTCCTATTGTGTCTTGCAATTAACTGAGACTGAAAGCTGCTGGATGGTGGAGCAATTCTGTTTATGGCAAGCTTCAGGAAAAAAAAGACTGGACTGCTGATTGTGAACTCTGCATAGGACAATCATATAAATAACCATAGAAATTTTGAGCACCTCAGATAGAGAAGGTCCTTCAGAGATCACTGCATCCAGCCATATGGTCCAAGCAGGGAACTAATAAATTAGTCTTGCCTAAAATAATTATTCCTTTGGTGTATTTCAAATATGTAGTCGAGGTGGGCAGATATTGAAACCAATATGAGTTGCAATAAAATTTGGAATTAGGTACTTAAGCTTTAAGCATTTCGAGTAATATTAGGGAGGTAGTACCACAGAATATACTTATAATAGGGACCAAGGAAAACTCACTAGTATGTGAGTTTCAGTGATATGTGAAAAAGAACTTTGCAATGTGAATTCAGCAAACTGTGAGCTGCCTGTAGGCATCCCTGCTTCATAAATATTCATCTGACCTTCCAGTTCAGCTGTAGTCAGAGGGTAAAAGCCCTTGTAGATTCAGTGAAGCTATGCAGATCATGGTCATGGGAGACAAGGACCTATTACATTCCTGTTACTGTTTGTCCCACCTAATTTCTGTATGCTGGTGGTAACTTCTTTAACCATTAAAGTCATCTTCATGTTATTGGCCTAATTCATTATTTTCATCTTAATCAGATGTTATGTGATCCTTGGATAAAATATCAGAGCTGAGGACAGGTGAATTAAGTTGTTTTCATAAACACAGGGATTGTCAGGTGATTTGTTTTGACTTTTCTAAAAAGAAACAAAAGTAAGATCTGCCATTTGTTGCAGTTATTCTGAGCATATGTTGACGGGTCCTTGCCATATAAAAATCTAAAGCCTGACTGCTTCCCTGATTGACTTCATTAAAACAAACATGCATGAAGCGTTTTTCCTTTCACCTGATCAAGAAAATGAATAGTTTAAAAGCACCAGCCTGTAAAACCATTTTGTGTCACAACCCCTTAAGCAGACTGTAGCCCAGTGGTTTCACAGCAATAAATCCGAGGAAGAAACAAATAAAAGGCTGCCTCTGTAATGAGTGAGTGGAGAAACTTTAAGGAGACATTGAGTAGAAGAATCTCATTTGTAAGAGCTGATTGATATCCGTGGAAAGCTTCTCAACCTTGCAAGAAGCTTTAGAAAATAAAATAGCCATGAGAAAAATTACTGACTCAGACTCAGTACGCTGTTRTCAGTTAACTGGATGATTAAAATGAAGGAGCATTTAGATTTGGCCATTCCTTTAACCCATCAACAAAATGAACACTGCATCTGTATAAATTTGTAATGCAATGTGCATTTTTTGTGGGAAAAGTTTCCATGGTAACAGCAGAAAATCAATGAAAGAGTTGTGGTGTGATCTAAACACTGCCTCACCTTCAGGTAAAGTTTGAAGCAGTACGAAAACAGTATAGTTATCAGCAAACTGCAGATATCTTGTGTAATTCAGCCAGTTGCTTAATTTTTTTCAAGGATGACTCTAACTTCATCCTGTAAGACTGCCCTATTCTTTAACTACAGTTTCTCCAACAGTACAATTTAAGAATTAAAATGTTGTGCCCCATGGGGCAGGTGATGACAACTTCAGCAGCCAGGCAGTAAATACAAAGGACTATGACTGTACTAGTTTAGTAGGTTTGCCAGTGTTTTAATAACTTTGATCCTCATTAAATATTCTGTTTCCCAGTATATCAGTTTGATCTCATTACACGGCTGAGGTTGGAAAGAGAATTCATTAAATGCTCTCTTATGATTTTTGAGGCAGAAAAAACTTTTTACTTATTAGTCTAGAAATTAATGGATATGTCACAAAATATACATATAACAGCCTTGCGTGTACTTTCCTTCAGTCAGTCGTAGAGAAGGTAATTTTTAAACCTAAAAGCATCACAGAATACAGAGGTGTTGAGGGTGGAAGAGACCTCTAGAGATCATCCGATCCAACCCCTAACCCAGGGAGGGCCACATACAGCCAGTTGTCCGCGACAGTGGCCAGAGAGCTTTTGAATATCTCCAGGGATGAATGGTCCACAACCTCTCTGGGCAACTTGTGCCAGTGTGGAGTCACCCTCCCAGTAAAATATTGCTTCTGATGTTCAGACAAAACCTTGTGTACTTCAGTTTGTGCCCACTGCCCCTTCTCCTGTCACTGGGCATTACTCAGAAGAGCCTGGCTCCATTTTCTCTGCACCCTCCCTTCAGGTGTTTAAACCATGATAAAATCCACCCCAAGCCTTGTATTCTTTAGGCTAAACAGCCCCTTACTCATCTTTGCTGGAATGTCCTCATTGTAGCATCCTTCACTGCACTCTTACCAGCAGATCTGTATCTCTGTTGTGCTGGGGAGTCCAGAGCTGGACACAGCACTCTAGGTGTGTCCCACCATTACTGACTCGTGTTCAACTTGCTGTTCACCAGAGCCACCAGGTCATTTTCTGCAAAGCTTCTTTCCAGCTGATAGTGCCAAGTACGTACTCTCAAAAACAAACAAACAAAAACAAACCTGAAGTCTGGGCTCCAACCAATATTCACATTACTCAGTTACTCATAAATGCCGGACTTTTGTGTGTCTGGTTTGGTAACACGTAACCTTAAAATGATAGCTTGCCTAACTGTATTAATTTAATGGCATGGTCTTCTACTTTTGCTCAGAAAAGTCTAAAATGGAAAAAATCAATTACTCCATGATTTATACCAACTGTGACTTTGGACCAGCAACGAAAATTGATGTATAAGAAGAAATTTCATTGTAAATGGCATGCTAAAAGTCTAGCTGCAGACTTCTGTTGTTTTAGAACTTGAAGGAAAGACACATGGCTGCATCCAGCTGTGATGGATGGGATCTCACAAAGCTTTGCTTCAATGCTTGGTGCTTCTTTTCTATCAACAAATGTAGTAAATTCACCTGACTTTCAGCTAATCAGCTAATATTTTGAAAACAAAGAGCAAAAACCAACTGGCAGTAGAATACTGTAGTATATCTAGGCATAGATTTCAATGACTCTTACTCCACAGATTTTGTGTACATGGTACATGCTCTTGTGACACCACAATAGGAAATACTAAAATTTAAAACCCTTGGATTTAAAAAGCTCCAAGAGTTCGGAAGAATTATCTTTTTTTTTTTTCTTCAAGAAAAAAAAAGAAAATTTTGCTTTGTGCTTGTAAAAAGTGTTGGTGGGTTTCTGTAATTTTTTCAAGTGGTGTTGGATGAGGATGTCTTTATCAAAAAAATCTAGCTTTGTAGTAGATCTATATCTAAACACAGTCTGGCTTGACTCTGTGTGACTGCATTTGGAAAGGTATTCCTCATCCAAGGCCCTGCTAACAGGAAGAGGTATCACTTTTATTATTTTATATATAGTAGAGGCTTTGTTATGTGGCACTAATGTAAAGAAAAAGGAAAAAAATTAAGAGTATAGAGCTAGCAGGTATTTAACTGATTAACATTTGGTCTCAGATGAGGATATAGCAGGTCACACCGAGCAAAGTGTTTTCAAGCAAACTAAAGCTCCAGGAATAGGTTACTTAGAACCAGATTGTCCTTAGTTATATAATGAAAGCAAAGCTTGACACAGCAAAAAGTAGTCTGTCGACCCAGAGAACTTTCTTTGAGAGTCATTGTAACAGGATAAACAGGTAGCGCCTGAATGTGATCATAGAAAATCTTTATGTCCCATCAACTCTCTTCTCTGGAAAATCAATTGGTAACATTGGAAGGAGGTTTCTTGTACAACTTGATAACAAATATCTTACCAACCAATTTTTCTTCCCATTTATCTGCTGTTTCGGGAGTCACAGTCACTGCCTGAAGTAGAACTTCATAGCAGAGCATTGTAGCACTACCGGGCATTTTCACTTTGCTCTTGGTATGGGAATTCACTCCAATAAAGAGCCTGTTGATGAGAAACCAAAAGCAGGTCATGCCTGATGAGCTAAAGGAGTATATTTGCAACAGACCTTCACTCTGAGAAACAGGGTAAGAGAGAGTTACCCCTGCTGAAGGTAAATTATTTATCTCAACCCTGTAAGGTTCTCAGATCTCTGGTAGCAAAGACTGTAAATGTGCCAATAAATCAAATGAGCAGTCTTTTGTTGAAGTGCAGTGTCAAAATATGTGAGATGCAAGATTTCATCAGCAGAAGACTTAGCAGGGCAGGAAAATTCACAACAATTTGGCATGTGTTTGAGACTACAGCTAAAAGCAGCTTATGTGAGCAAGTAGTCCTGTGCTATTCTAGCTACCTTTAGTAATAGGCTTGATGCAAGAGGAGAAATAGTCATTGAATGTTGCAGAAAAATTAAAACAAAAATTAAAACCCCACTCTTTTATGATACAGCCAAAAATTTTGTGAAGTATGCAGGCTGCATAACACAGATAATTGTTAAAATCAAGAGTTGCTCTGTTAGGTACAGAATCCCTTGCCCTAATATTTTCACAAAAAATCCCTTGGTTAGAAATAAATGGTTAAAATTAAGCACTGACATTCAGAAAAACTATTGAAATTCCTGCGGAGAGTCAGTTGCAGAAAAGGGTGCAGTTCTAACCTGGAAAACAGAAAGCCTATTTCATGGGGAAAGAGACAGTGTTGAAAATGTGCAACCTTGAGAAAGCAGAGAGGACTTGATTGCAAAGACCAGTGCAAGTGCCTCAGGAAAGAACTGCTCAGATTAAGGAGGATGGAAAAAAAAGACTTTGAATTGTGATGTGTTGAGAACTGACAGTAAAGGGAAAATTTATCTCTGAGTAGAAGCAGATCAGTAGCAGTGAAAAGTCAAGATGAAATATTCAATATATGCAACTGAGTAGTGAGCAGTACCCTGCAAAGGACTTAATCTGCAGCACTGGTATCTTAAATTCCTTTCTTCATCAGCAGTCAAAGGAAGAAAAAGCAAGAAGAACTTTGGTAAATCCTGCCAACTTTTATTAAGGTATCAAAAATCAGCTGGGTACGTTCTCTTCTGGCACCTCATTCAGAAAACATTTGACTGACTATGCATAAGATTAAAGAGTGTAGAGAATGAAGAGTTGTGCCCAAGAACTGCATGATTTAGATAAGCCAAATATTACTTTTGCACTGTGTTCTTTCTGTGTAGTCAATTTTGCTAAACTTTACTAACTGCTATCTAAAATGAATGTGGAGATTTTCCCAAGGAGTCCCTATGAACACAACATGAACAATTCAGCTTTCCATATGAAATATGGAAATTTCATATGAAAATTTCTATTTTTGGAATAGACCAAAAGATGTCCTTTCCCAATGGTAAGAGCTAGTGAAATTTGGGCTTCTTTTTTGTTTGTTTTTTGTTGGTGTTTTTTGAAGGGAGAGTTGGGTATTTTTGGGATTTTTTGGGAGGGAGGTGGTTTGGTTTGGTTTGCTTTGTGTTTAATTACTGTTAGAGACCTGGAAAAACTGTGCTTGGGTTATATCCAATTTTTTCACTGATTAAAATAGATTTCATTAGAACTTTCATGCTGACATGTGACAGGACACTTTGTGAATTATGTTTCCCATTACAGGAAAACTTGTGAATTATGTTTCACATTACTAACTCAATGAAAGCTCAGCCATATCAGAGTAGGATTTGTGTGTACTCTGTCAAGACAGATGCTTTTCTAAAGATCATATCCATCAGGTCTAAAGTTGCTTCCTGAGTTTGGATGATTCATGTTATGTGGTAGTTACATTCTGTCCTTTGCACTTAAAGAAAGTAAAATTATCACACAGCAGTTCAATCTGGACTTCACTCAAGAAGAGCTCCTACTAGCTGATACTACTGGTACTTATTTTGCAGTGTATAAGTTTTCCCAGTTTACTAATTTGCAGGTCAAGTGGAAGGGTACAAGTTGTAAGTCTTATAAGAAAATTAAATGTGCAAAATCTTGAAAATGACACATTCCCAAATAAAAGCTTAAGTGTAGCTGAAAATAAATTGTCACTACAGAAATGTGTTTGACTGCACATCCTACTTTGGAAGTGAGATATACTGTACTGAAAAGAAAATATGCAAATAAGTGATGTTTCAGTAGAAATGGCGTGCCACTGTTTACTGTCCATGTAGACTTCCAGCATCCTGATCTACACAAAAATAATCCATGTTTTAAAACAATTAACAAAGGAGAACCAGAAGTAGAAAAAAGCAATGGTAATAGAAGTAAATGTACGAACCTGTAAAACCTATATAGAGACTGATTAATGCCATCCGTACAAAAAAAAAAATAGACAACTTTAGAAAGTGGGATGAAATAAAGAAAAAAGAATGTCATCTTTATTCTTGAAAGAGAGGTAGCATCATCTCTCAGCCCGAAATAACCTGCCACCTTTACTGGGTTTTCTGTATTGATTCTTTTAAATATATTCTCTGCTTGCTCTTTTCAATAAATATTAAGAAATAAGAAACATATCAGTGGCATTATGGAGTTGTTGTCTAGCTAGCAATAGTATATACATGATGGAAAAGAAGTTTTTGCAAGATATCTTTTCTACTTTAAAAGTAGCTATATGATCTGAGCATTATAATTTCTTAATTAAATGTACTGGAGAAAAGATTATTTTTGTTATTGTGATTTTTAAAGAAGCAATAAACTTTGTGCAATGAAATCCTACCTCTCTCTAAAGCTGGAAGGAAAGATGGAACAGGAAACAGGGCAAGAGAGATGGAACTCACTTTCAATTAAGGCATATATTTACTTACGTAGTCAGTGAAATGGAAAAGGTAATTCAGAACACCTAACTCAGCCTCTGTGGATAAAAGCCTATTAGCCTCTGCAATAGGATTCCCTCCTCAGAGCAGGTCCCTTCCCCCTCTGCAATCTGGAAACATGCTGAGAGAACAGCCAGTGCCAAACATGCAAGGATTTCCTCTCTTGTGGTTAAGTGAATGTATGATTTCCATCTGCCAGAGGTGTAAATACAACTTTTTTCTTGAGGTTGGATGGGAAGTCTGGAAGCAGCCTGAGGCAGAAAGGTCCCTAAGCATGGCTGGATTCTGCTTTTCTATGAGGCTGTTCAACAAAATGGGAAACACTGTCCATGGCATTCAGCCACTTGTGTTGCAAGACATATTTGACTGCTAAGAGGACTGTGTGTGAATGTCTCATTAGGGCTGAAGAGCCACCCTGATGTTCCCAGATGTCTCCACTGTCCTTTGAGGTAGTAGCTTAAGTGTGTAGAAGTTTGAACTCAGATTCCATGTATGTCTGAATGGTAGCTGAGATTCTTCTTCAATGCTATGATAATATTGGTAGGAGATAGAGAAAGGCATTCCCTTTATTAGAAAAAATGGGTAAGTGGGAAACAAGACTTCATGTCAAAACCATTAGCCTTTTTGTCCACTGTGAGCACCCTAAATATTGACTGAAATCAATAGGTACTGATGGTCCTTCAAATATTTTCAGACACAGGCCCTTAAATACTTTTATAATTTGCTAAGTGTGAAAAGCCATCTCTGCAACAGGGAGAATATTCAGTCCTTTAGGCCTTTTCATTTGTGTTTCCAGCTTTTGTGGAATAACTGAAGCATTACATACTGTCATAAAATGAATGGATTTTGGATAAGGTTCACTGTAAATAATGTGTATGTATTTTCTGAAGAATTATTTTCCTCAGTATATTAAAATCTACATTAAAATTTAGGGTTTATATTTAACATAAATTGAAAAGTTGAGTTCTCTGTGATTTCATCTTGTGAATTCATCAGTCTTATTTCAATAGGTATTTTTAATGGCTCTTGGTCCTTCTACCCTTTCTATAGTTTATGCTAAGTGATGAGAATTTAAGAGATATGTCTGCTTTTTTCTATAGAGAAATGGCTTGGCATTCATTTAAATCAAATTTATAAGCCATTGTTTTCAACCTGGTCTTCAAAAGCTGAAAGAAAGTGTGGGGTTATGGTTTCTTAAGAACCAATGTTTTCTGCCATAAAGAAGCATTTCAGGTTGAGTGGTCTTAAGTATCTTGTTATAATAATATTTTAATTTTTTTATTGGCTTATTTTGAAGCTGAACATGAATGTTGAACATGTGGATCTTGACTTTCAAGTCAGACTTTCAAGTCCAGAATTTTCATACATGTGATTTCTTCCTCATTCCTGATCACTGAATTCGTGTAATTGCAAACGAGAAGAAAACCTATGTCTTCCCTGCTTTCAGAAGCATCTTTCAGTCATTGTTGAAAAAGTTTTTCAGCTGTCTTAGAAATGCAGGCATGTGATTTCAGTTCAAGAAGAGGTGATTAGGTCGTCTTCCTAGAAAACTGATGAAAAACGTTTAACTATCGGATTTGCTCTTACTTTACACTTGCAGAAGTAAAAATTTCTGTTAGATGTAGTTTAGGCTAAAAATTTTAGAAAGTCTAGAGGGAGTAGGTTAGCCCAATGAGACTCTTAAGTGGAAATTGAAAGCTCAAGAGATTTTCAAAGTGACATTAATCTTAATAAATTCTGTAATGCTGGGAGTTCATGAAGACTTTGAAGCCTTCACAGCCAAGAGAAGAGTTTCCCTCGCTGCTGACCCTGCCTGCTAGCTATCCTGGGATAGCAGAATTGCTTGTGTTGCAGTTCAGTGAAGTGGAGTGATGAAGCATTTCTTTCGGTATTATTGCTGGCTTAGTTTTCTGTCCCTTGGTAGGAGGTATGTGAAAGCAGGTAAAGTGATTGGGGACCACTTTGGTTGGATGTGACACTGGATGAGGATGTTAGTTTACATCACCTTGAAGTGTTTATTAAACAAGATAAAGAACTGAGAAGTTGAGTTTCAATGGGAAAGTGTGAGTCTACTCTTGGAGGCAAAAGGACTGGCATGCAGATCGTTCGTGGCAGGTTGGTGACCACTGCTTTCAAGGTTATAAACGCATAGTGGGCTTTTACCTTGGTGCCAGCCATCTGTACTGTACACAAAGGGAAGGTAGTCCTGTCCTGTCATGGGGATTTCAAGGCAGTTTCCCAAAAAAGGTAGGAAGGGGAAAACTTTCACTTCTGATACCAAGCATCATTTTACCGAGGAGTTTCAGAGAAAGCAACTGGAGATGGTTTTCTGGTGACCGCTACTGGGGTTTGGGCACTGCCAGAGCAATCCTGTTTCCACTTTTACCTTGGGCTGCTGCAGAAGGAAAAGGAGCAGTAACAACATGGATCTGTACATAATTACACTCATCCTATGGTACACCTGTACCAAGTTTTCTTGTGTTAAGAGCTTTCCTGGTCTTAGTTGACATCTTATATTATTTCATTGAATACACACAGATAGAATCAATGTAAGTCAGATCAGTCTAATTGGCAGAAATCTTCAGCATTGATGTTTTTGAGATGTTGCCTATTCTGTATGACTGAGTTTGTGTGAAGAGTAAGAAGCTGTAGTTAAGGTTCATCTCTAAGTAGAGGAGGATGGGTAGTGAATAGAGAAATTAGGGACAGAAATACGTTCTTTAAAATCTGTGTTGAACTTGCCTCTTAATTAAGTAGAGCCTTAGGAGACAGAAGAAAATATGTAATATGACTATTTCGAAACTGACCTTCCCTGCAACAGATAGCTTAATGCAAAAGAGGCATCAAGCACCAGTGCAGTTCAGGAGAGGATATCCCTCAGCACTCTAGTCCAGTATTATCACTGAGTAATAGATATGGGGATGATCACAGTGGGTTTGACATGATGGCTTTCTCCATGTATCAGTCCTGTTGAACAGACACAGCCTAACCGTTATTTTCTGTGTGAATAAAACATTCTATCACATTGTATACCAGTGTATATCACACTCGGTTTCCCTTCCATCACTTTGCTTGATGTAGGAAGTTGACATCCTATTTTTCAAAACTCCTTTCTGTCTGATCCTGTACAAAGAAGTCTGGATGCACGGTAGTAGGTCTGTTAATATCAACAAAGTCACTGTGCTGCTCTTGGTCATTTGTGCTCTTGCCTTCCTCACCAACAGTCACGGAACTCAGGAAGCTGTGCTCCAACAGTGTCAGGAATCAGTACAACTTCGCTATTCACCTATGTCAGCAGCATACAGATGAAGCTGGGTCTGACCCCTTACCAGGATCCTGGTTTTCTGGAATGTCTCATGTAATGTTTGTGTGATGAAAAGGATTGCACTACCCTTTGTACTATGTATCGCTTCTTTACATTTCCTGATCAATTAAATCTTCAGGGGGCCATTACATGGACTCAGTAACAAAGTCTTCGTTACTGCTAGCTATGACTTGCATTTCATATACTTATAGTAGAGTTAGTAACAGATGGTAGAAGTTGGTTCTTCCTTGCTTACATACTCAAAACATATTTATGGTCAGAAAAACTCATGATTGTTTTTATGTGTTTGCCTGTCCACTGTGAATTTTAAAAAATTGTAATCATCACTGAGGACTGGCTATTGCAACTGAGTCCCCAAACCAGAGAGGATGGACCCACAGTTTTGTGAGCAGATTGTCAAAGAATAAATAGTACTGATGTTAATCTTTGAAGATTTTCTTTGATGTCTTGGTGCCTCGAAGTCTATATTCAGGGTGAACATTTGAAATCTTTTCTTGCTGCATTTTTCTTAATTTCTTGACTAAGCTCATCAAATCCTGTGGCGAAAAAATATTTTTTCCCTCTATTGAGAAGTATATGCACCTTACTTAATGAGATCATGTACTCTGAACAAGTTATTATGTTCCTCAAAGATGGAATGTGAGTTGCCATACTGATGGCAACTTGTGAAAGTAGCAGCTTCTGGGGTATAAAGTTTGTACGAGAGTAAAAGTAATAATGAGTTCCCTAATGGAGCCATGACAGCAGACAGAAGGATGACAAGCCATATGTCTACATTCTCTCAAGAGAAATAAATAGAACCTGCATTATTTTGTTCAAACTGAATGAAGTATAATAAATTCATAAGTTCTCCATTTTTCCTCTGCTGCCATTCATGACCTGCAACAATGAAAACAACTATGAGTGCAGGTGGTAGCTGAAAGGAGTTTTGTTTCTGCACCTGCCTGTGCATGCTTCCTGAATTTAATCTTTCAGGAACTTTATTTCTTAAAAAAAGTATAGAATGTGAACAAGACTATATTTTCTTTTCTGGGATTTCATGGGAGGCAAGATTCTTGTCTTGCATCTTGGTGGTTTAATCCACACTCTTCACTTTGTTATTCATTCGAAAGGAAGTGGTTAAAATGCTCATGGAAAAAACTGTCACCACTCTTACATAGCTGTCATCTGATGTGAAAAGCAGCCTATTGTGTCTTACGCCGCAGACAGACATTTTCCACCAAAGCATGATGAAACAGCCTTATCCTCATTATGCCTAATGTCTGTCTAAGGCTTTCTACATTAAGACTAGTCCTCTATCTTTCCTGATATAACTTTTATCTTTTGGGTGGGTGATGAGTCATTGGGCTACAGTTATGTTTCACCAGCCCCTAATGTTGAACGGAATGAACATGGTTTCTTTGGGCAGACCCTAAATGGCTTTTTCTTGGCAAATACAATCCAGCCACATCTAGTGATTACTTTTACTAAGTCTAAACATAATTATGTTGTAACCTGCACTTTGGCTTAGGAGGTAGGAATCACTGTTTATGTACCCCGTGATTACATGGCATTTACCACAGATATCCTATTGCTGCTTGTAACTTACCATATGATTAAATGACCAACATTCATCATCAGAGTGAAGTGTGCATTGTATCATATGTCTTCCATAATGTAGAACAACATTGTAACTTCAGTTCTCAGCTTTTTAGAAATTAATTTTTGGTCTAGTTTAGTCTAAAGATATTTTCTGTTTAGTTCTTATGTCTCTTCCTCCAATAGTCATATTTTAGCTCATCAGGTGATTGTTGGAAAACTTACATAAAACATTTTCCATCTCAGTAATTTAGCGTTTCTTTCAGATCATGTACCAATGCATACTGAATTTATGAAAGATGACCCTTCCAGTGTTTTGCAAATGTCTGAAAGATATGAGCCATGTTTTTTTATGTGTATTTTTATTGAGGCACAAAAACATAAGCTCAGTTTGATGTTTCTGTTAGTACATGCTCCCCTGTGCTATAAGGCACCTCCTGGCAGGGCTAATGCTGGTGTACCATAAAGTGTCCAGGCAACCCATCACAGCTTGTGCAGCATTCCACTGACAATTACACTTCAACCTGTTAAAAATGTGTTAAAAACCAGCCATGAGACTAGGCAGAACTACATTTACTAAAGGGCTTTGCAGAGATTGCACACAAATCAGCTTCCTGCTGATGGCTCTGTAGGCCTATGACAAGTTGAACTCTGAACAACACAGCTACACGCCACCTACGGCCTAGCCATGGCCTATGTCCTCACGCTGGATATATGGTAAAGATAGAAAATATGGGTTATCACAGGTCTAAGGTCTTCAGATGGAAGGATCGATTCCCTTGTGCTCCTAAACCTCTTCATGCACAACTCCAAAACAGGCTCACCCCGTCCCTTTCGTAAAGGGGCACCCACATTTTAAAAACATATCTTGAAATCGTACCAAAGATTTTCCCTTTTTTTTTCTGTCCATAAGAAAAATCATTTCATTCTTCCCTTTAGAGTGCTTATTTACACAGACAAACACTATTTTAAAATTGAAACCATAGAGCTGTTACTTTTACTTTCGTCTTTGTGTTCAAAGTTGAAGCTAGTATGCTTCCCACAACAGAAACTTGTAATCATCTAGTTCAAACTACTATGGAAATTTTTTTTTTTGTCATTCATTCTTTTTCATCAGATTATTAAAACCTTGGACTTGGAACCATGATACAGCACAGGTCCTGTTCTAATAGAAAGATAAGGGAAAGCTTTTTCTTTAATTAAAAGAATTAATTTGAAAAGAGAGTGTAATTATCCGGTTTGACACTACAGATTTTCCTGACACTGTTACGGGACTTTTGTTAAGTTACTTGCTTAGAGAAAAAGCTTCATCTTTTTGGATCTGGGTGAATATCTTCCTGTATTAACTGCACTTAGAAAGACATTTTGCTCTTCCCATCCCCATCATGTATTACAAAGTTGTGTATGGATATCCATATTTCCCTGTGAAGGTCTTAAGTATTGAAATTTTATTAAAAAATAAACATCATAAAGGAACACTTTATACAGGCAATACTTCTCTTTATGGAATGGAAATTGGTCCATTTCCATACTTGCTGGCAGAAGTTTTGTTTGTGTGCTTTAAATTACAGATGAATACAGTGCTTTCATGTAATGTAATTTGCTTTAATGTAAACTAATGCAGCAAAAGAGAGGAAACACAAGGGAATTAATGATGATACCAAAGCTAATGTGATTTAATTTCCAAACTCTAAACACTGAGACTAATATATTCTAGTTTTCCCCGACTTAGATTTTGGCCTGTTCTCTGTTTTGTTCTGCTCATGTTGCTCTAAGCCATAAATTTTCACAGATTAGCTCCACAACTGAACAGCATAGTCCAAAATGGTTGTGAAGTAATGAGTGGACAAAGGAGCAAAGAATGGACAAGACCAAAATTATCTCAGCTTCAGGATATGAAGTATCTGTTACAAATTTGATTGAGTATTGTTGTCCCTGCCTGCTGTCTGTTCCTCATCACACCAGCCTGCCACCCTCCCTGCCTACGCAACTTTTGTCCAGTGCACTAAGACATAGACCAGCAAACTGATCTTAATCAAAAACATTTGATTTGGGGTTTATTTACTTTTGACCCAGGGCAGAGGTTCCTCATTCCAAGCACTGCCTGACAGTATTTCCTGTCACCAAGATGGGAAATAAATTTTTGGTGAAATTTGTTGACTGGTGTATCCAGTTATGGGCATCAGGCTGAAGTGCCAGCAAGGGGCAGAGCTGGCTGCTTTCCCCTTACAGTGGCTGCATTAGAGGGGTCCTCTTGGGAGGGGTGCAGAGTGGAACTAGAGAACAGGGTAATGTGCTTGTATACACACAACCTTTAACTGAGCAACACATGTGAACAAGAACCTCTTTCTGAATGGACAAACATAACTTTACTTCCCTGAAGCCCAGGTTGCACATGGACCATTTACCAGCTTCTATCTCACTGTTTTGAGCTGTACATTCACTACTGAATAGTCCTGCTTGAGGCAAACCCATGCTGCCTCACCTGTCTGAACTCTGTGTCCAACACAAACAAATGTGGTAGGAGAACAAGGAATCAGAGAGCACATAGTTGTGGCAGAATGTCGACAGTAGAGGAACACAGAGCTAAATTCCCTTCTGAAAAATTCCTGTTGGAAGAAAAACTGTCTTCATCACATGCTATTTCAGTCGATTTTTTAATGTATATATGTGAAATGTAATTTAACGGTTTCTGAAGCTTCTCTAATGTTGCATGTTAGCCTCTGCAGTCTTCCCTGACATGCTGTGTGCTGTTGTTTTACATGAATGTGAATATTATATACATAGGATTAACTTAAGTAGTTTATGAAGGATTAATAGGAGCAATGAAATAGCATTATACAATGTGTGTGGAATTAATCTCTCCATAAAAACCCCAAAGTTATATTTAAAATAAGATTTATTTGTTGCAGTAGAAACTCAGACATTCACCAAACTGTCTTTCTGTTATGTATAAATATTAAGCAGACTTTGTAAATTTTTTAAAATATTCTTTTTGTCTTCTGCAATCTTGTTGCCTCAAGCTTCTATAGAATGAATGACAACCCAGTTTGATGGCATTCAGCATTTTTCTAAACTCTATTATTATTTTCCTTACTGAATTTTTTTAAACACTGGAGAATAATGATTTCATCATAGCCTGAAAGTCTTTAATTTTTAGTGAAATTCCTGTGATTCATGTGATTCAAGTTTCCTGTGACTTATCAGGTAAGAAATAACTTTAAAAGTTAGATAGAAGAAAGAGGATCATAAGCAGAGCAAGCACAAGAGCTTATGACAGTTATTTTTATTAAATTCTGTGGCAATATAGAAGGAGAGAGACAGAAGCAAAAGAAAAAAAATCTGTATTGATATTACAACAGTTTGATCCCAAGATGAACCCCTTTATATTAAATGTCTTCAAACATTAAAAGACCATCTAAAAACCATCCAGTTCTATCCAAACTTTTTTTATTGATGACAAGAGCTGCTCAGGCATGAAGACGTTTTACCTAACCAGTGGAAGAGACACTTATATCAGAAATACACTGCCAAATTGGATTTCCCTCAAACAGCCCTATTCAAGCCTCGTCTGAGGATACAGAAGAGCCAAAGTTACTACAATGACACAACTGCTAAGATATTTGTCCCAAGTGAGATAATCCTTCTGTCAACCTCTTTTCTCTGGTTCCAGCCTGTCTAGGAACTGTGTTGGTCTTTGTTTGGCTGAAGCTGAGAGGCACTTGGGAGCTATCGCATGGTGGTGTCTCACCGAGTAGATACTGTATTTCATGCCTCTGTCCAAGAATTTTCTCTAAGGAAGTATGTGAATGATCAGAGAGAAACAGATACAAGTCATTAGACTCTAAATAACATTTGGGTTTCTTTCTCCTGAAGCTGACAGCATTTGCAATTTAGAATCATTAAAAGTATGCAAACAGATACTTCAGTTACAATTAAATTTGCAAGTTTTTTTAAGTCCATCACTGTCCTTACTTAAAAGTCCTCTTGCTCCTATGCTCTACCTAGTGGTATCTAACAGTCTCCTGACAAGGCATGTCTTGGGGCATGTCAGAAGAAAAACATCTACTGGAAGAGTTTCATGATATATTATACCCTAAATCTCTTCACTAAGCTGAATAGGATATTATTCAGAATGGGTTATATTCCACCAGATCACATACTTTTCACAAAGAGGGTGAGTAGCGGGGAAACTACAGCAAGCTGGAAAACCTATTGGCATTTACCCAATGTCACACATTGCACGCTCTCAAATTTCCAGATAATGCTTTCTTTAAGTATTAACAAAGCAGCAGGAAAAATAATGGTGAAAAACTAATTTTCTGGCCTTAAAATATCTGCATAAGATAACAGAGAAGTACAGAGAAGAATAGGAGAATTGTGGGTAGCTTTTCTTTTTACCTTCATGCACAGACTCCGAAGAAGACCTTGTAAGGTTACACAATTAAGAAACACTGTTATGCTCATGCCTTCTGGGGTTTAACTTTCAGATATCCCACTTTTCAGGCCAAAAGAAGAAATGGGTTAGACATTCAATCTAGTCAAGCAAAAGCAAGAAAAAAAATATGTATAATCTCTCCCTAATTCATTTTTCCCAGAAGGCTGGAAAAAATCATAAAATAGCATGAGAGATTGGTTCATTTTACACTGATCTTGAAAGCTCATTAAGGTATTTAACTTTCATGGATTGTCTGAGGGATCTGAAGTTGCTGTTATCCTTTTGTTTAATTACACTGTAATCTTAGTGCAATTACAGTGATGATAACAGTCTTCCACAGACATAACAATAAATTAGCCATCTGGGGATAAATGACATTACTTAAAGYTTACTTCAGTGAAATATCAAAGAAAAATTAATATGGCTATATAGGACAAGGCGTGAAAGTAAATTGCATTATCTGTTTCTAGAATTCAACATTCCAATGTATTTTAGGGGCTTAATAGCATAATATATTCTTGAATTTGCTTCATAATGAAATAGTTGGTGGAGAAATACCAGGAAAAGCACAGAGAAAGCACATTTCGGCATAGTTGAAAAAGATACAGAGCAAAGTTTTGTGGGCTATGCTTTATAAGCCTGTGCAATACATTTCAGCTTCATCAAATAAATACATGAGCAACACTACTCCTGGTGTTTTATTTCTCCATATCTTGCCATCTTTCCATTGGATGTAAATGTCACTTTTTGAGCCCTAGTGTTGTTTATTCCCAGAAACAAGAATAGATTCATCCAGTTTTTACTGTTACTGCTGAAAAGAAAAAGAATGCCAGATAAAAATGTGGTATGTCAGAAACAGTAAGATGTAAAATAAGAAACATACAGAAAATAAAATGCAAGTCAAAATTCCCATCAGCATTAATTAAAACAATTATTAAAAAATCCTACATCCCACTGGACTTTCAACTGAAGAGAAAACTTGCAACTCTGGATCAACGAATTATAAATTTTTTGTGCTCTTTATGAAAGCAATGGCATGGCTATTTGAAGGTATAACTTCACATCAACTTATTTCATTGCTGTTGTTTAGCACCAGCAGACACAATGGTTCTTTTTCTCACTTATTTTCTTTTTGCCAGAACATTTTTTCCTTTTTAGAAGACAAAAGGTATTTAACCTGACTTGGGCAAGAGCTGGCAATTATAAAGGTAAGACTGGTGCATTAAGTGCTGTTTCAGCTGCAACTTTCCACCTGTCTTCTACTAGAAAATCACTGATCTAAAAATAAATAAATTTTAAAAAAACTCTTAACAAGATAGGAGAAATTSCAGTAATTCAGGTAAATAACATTATATTTGCATATTAGGTAAAACAGTTGATATACAAAATAAAATATGACATAAGTAATATATAAAACAATCCAAATATTAGGTTAAGTTTAAGGTTGTATTAGGGGTTGTGGTAATGTTTAGGTAGTGGAGTGACTGCTTCTGTTGAAGGAGGTGAGGGGCTATCCTGTATCAGGCAGAAACAGATCGAGCCAGTTCCAGTGAACCCACTGCAGGAGACAGCTGAGCCCATGAACCACCCTGCTGGCACCCCTGGGGGAGTTTATTTAAGAACGAGTTAAAATTGTTGCTCCTCCATGTCAGCAGTGAGGAGAAAAGCATGAGAAACAACACTGTGAACACCAAGGAGAGAAAAGGGAGGAGGTTGTCCCGGCACCAAAGCATCTATGGAGGAGACCAGGCTGGAGGAGGTATTTCTTTGCAGACCGTGGAAGACTCACTCTGAAACAGATATCCACTGTGCAGCCTGTGGAGGACTCCGCACTGGAGAGGTGGAAGTGTCCTGGAGGAACCATGGGCTGTGGAGGACTCACACTGGAATAGGTTTATCCTAAAGGGCTGCAGCCCATGGGAAAGATCTACAGTGGAATAGGAAAAAAAAATGAGAGGAGAAAGGCGTGACACAGATGAAATGTTATGAACTGACCACAGCTCACATTCCCCATGCCCCTGCACCATTCAATGGGGAGGAGGAGGTAGACGGGTCAGGAATAAAGGAGTGACACTAACTAACCTGGGAAAAAGGCAGGGGTGGAGGGAAGGTGTTTTAATCTGTCTTTCTTTCTCACTATGCAAATTTGTTTTATCTGGCAGCAAATTAAATTAACTTTCCCTAAGTCAATTCTTTCTTGCCTGTGACAGTAATTGGGAAGTGTTCTATCTATTTATGTCTGGACACACACATGTTTTCATTTTATTTTATCCCCTTATCCTGTTGAGGAAGGGCTGTGAGAGAGCAGCTGGAAGGGCGTGTGGCAGATGGCAAAAGTCAACCCACCACGGTGAGAGACTAAGGTTTATCTTGGAAGTTAGTTATCAGCTAGCTTAGAAGATGGCTATCAACCTAGATCTTTCTTTTTTTTTTTGTTATCTGTGTATCCCACATCCTACCATCTCTATAGACACACAATAGCAACTTCAAAGACTCATTGTCTGTGCTGCTTTAAAACTATATTTTGTTATTCTGTACACTTGGCAAACATCATCAGAAAAGATTCTAAGTGGTCCTGAATTTGTGCACAGCTAACAGTATGAAAAAGAAACCACAGAAATCTTATGTGCAGAATGTTATAGCCTTGTATGTTAAATTTTCTTTGTAAACTTAATATGTTAACATGCAACAGACAAGAAGCATATTTTGGAATGGATAAATTCAGACATAAAATGCATTTTTAAATCAAGTCAGGGTCCTACATGAAGTGGAAGTGTGCTTTCGTACTTAAGTGGTAACGTTTTTTTTTCCCAGTTTGTGTGAGTGTAAATTTGTACACTGTGAGAACTAGAAGTATACTCTTCTTGATTTACAAGTAGTTTTAGTATTAGTTCAGTCTTAGTTTTAGTTAAATTTGTATGTACATATTAAACTTACAAAATGCTGAGCACTCTTCCCTATTTGTCTTCATTCCAGTATTTAGGAGCATATTATGCTTCTAGGTATGGTACTTGCGGAGAGTTTTGGAAAAGAGCTCTACCAATGCCTCCCACAAAGGGACATTAAGTGGTTCAGGAAATCACAGGTCTGAAAAATTCTTCCTTGACTAAGTGAATCAACCATGAGCATTTAGCATTGTCAGAAAATTAGGTCACAAAACATATAAGCCAATTTTCTGCAGAATTCCTTTCAAGAATAAGTTAATTTTACATTTGCTGCTTTTTTAAAGTCGTAGTCACAATGATGAAATATCCATGGTCAACAGTGGCTTCATCTTTTGAATCTCTGGGATGATTTGAAATGACTTTGTGTTTCTTTTCAAGTTGTTCCAGTGCATGACCGGAGTTCTCATTAGAATGATCTTCATGCAAGGCCTGCCTGCTTCCCAGCTATCATCCACCTCCTGCTTTCCATTTTTGTCTATAGTAGAGCTGCATCCGGCAAACACTTGGAAATACGCTCTGTGGTTACTAATTACTTGGGCTGATTTACTTAGTTATGTGTTCCAGCACAATTAAGTCCTTTCTTTTCCTATTGTATCTGCCTCGTTATTAGTTATAATGGTGACATTTATACAGTAAATGGGACAAAACTGTGAAAGGGAAACTGTGTGTAAGTGTAGGATCATTGTGCAAGGGATGAATAAGTACTGAACTGTTAAGGCTAATTATAATATATGAATATGGATTAAAAGGTTTTGTTTGTATTGTTCAAATACAATATAATATTCAAAATATTTTTGAGGAATGGTTTCAAGGTTATAGACCTACCCACAACTGTGTTAAAATATGTGTGCACATGTCCACAGGGATAATAAGCAGCACATAATATGAAATATATTGCTATGAAATAATATGTATTTAAAATAAGCAGAAGGGATTATTTATCAAGGGAATGACATCTTAGAAGCAGACAATAATAAACAGGAAATAGTGAAAATGCATTTCAGGAACTATACTTTGACAAAATGGTTGGCTATCCTAAAATGAATAATAGAGTAAAATTAGCCACACTTGTATATTCTGAATGTTCACATTTATAAATTACTTCTAAATATATGTGGGCAGATTTTTTTTTGATTGGTTTTTCTCTCTCCCTATCAATTACAAAAAAAAAAGTGGTGTTTAAATATTCAGCTGAAGGAATCTACCCCCACTCTCCCCTCTACTCCCTACAAAAAAAAAAAAGTTTTAGTTTAATCCTGACTTAATTTAGTAGTTAGAGGGTGCCCAGATATTAAAATATTGTGTCTTTTGAATACATAGATATGTTTTAAATGAAGAAAAAGCATCTTGGTTCCTAGGTCACCCCTTCGTCAGATGCAAAATCTTCGCAACTGCATTTTTTGTTGTATTTTCACCACACTTGACTTTTTCTTAGGTCTTCTATCACCGACACAAGTTGACTTCCCAGAACATGATGTCAACTCTTAGCAGCCATGCAGGAGAATTACTCTAGCAAACCACCTTGTTTGTTTGTTTGTTTGTAGCATTTTATGATTTCTAGAACTAGTTCCATGAAGTCATCAAGCATTTAACTACATATTTCTGGAGAGTACAGGAGTAGAAGGATGCCTAAGGCATTCCAGAAACGTTTTGTTTTTCCATGCACTCAGAGATTTCCTGTATCATATTAAATAAATCTGTTAATGAATCTTCTCATCTCACAGTGGTTAGGAAGGAGATATTGTTACCGAAGTGGAGTGCACACTAATCGTTTTTAATACTATACATTAACAGCAGTTTTGATCAGGTTTGTATTTGGCTCTGGAATTCCACAATCATGTTTTAGGGATAGATTTATATGCTCCTTCATCACGTGTTGTATTGCCATGATACTAAATGGAAGAAGAAAGGAACTCTTGGGCTTGGCAGTGAAAGGTGGTGTGGAGGAAGAAAGACTCTCAATATGATTCAAGACGGAAAAGGAAACATAAAGCAGCATAAATACTGTTGCAATTAATACTATCATTTGCGGTAAAGAATTTAATTTCTTTAATATGTCCTTCTAATAAAATTTTTCATGTTAGAAAATTCTCAGCTCTAATATTATTCTTGTTGTTGAGATATTTGATGTTTGCTGTTGGAATATACTTCATTGAATCAATAGAAGTAGAAAAAGCAAAAACTTCATCATAAGGCACCATCTGGTAAACCCTTTAGGAGGAGAGGTGATATGCAAACCTTAGTTTTGAAGATCTGCCTGTAGCTCAAATCAACTTAAAGGCAAAGGGTAACAAAAAGGCTTGTTCTAGTGAGTTCTTTAGTCAAGCTCTGGTCTGGTTCACTTAAAATAATTAGTTTCATTAGCCAGTTGAAGTGGAGTTGGCAAACCTAAACAACACAGATTTATTTGTAAACCATTTATTGTTTAAAATAGAAGAAGGTTCTTGCCATTAAAATACACAAATTTTTGCGTTGGACAAAACTGCAGGATTACTGTATTCACCATAGATGACTGGTCTTCCTTCAAAGGAAGGACTCCAATTTCAAACCAGTAAGAGATTTTGGACAAGCACTTCAGATGAAAGAAGCCCCCTATTGATCTGAGGAGTACTGTCAATTCAGGGATGAATAGGACAGASTAGTGAGATGTGATTCTTCACTGAATGTAGTAGAAATGTCACTTTCCTCATACTCCTGAAAAAGTCCTATCTGTTCCACTCTTCATCTGACTTTTTATTTTTAAAGGTTGTTCCCTGTTCATGTCTGAAATAGTCTCTTATTCTGTGTCTCTAGAAATATGAAAAAGGGTTAGGCTAACTTTTGAAGAGGTCACAAATTCATTAAGCAAAACTGCAGATTTTTGGAAAGAAGAAAACACTATGGAATATGGCTGGTGGTAAATGGCTCATTTTCATAATGCCACATACTTGCATTTTGTCCTTAACTGGCATTATTCTTCCTTGAGTTTTCAGTGGTTTTATTGCTGTGCAAAAACTTCCTTCTTGAACTAATTGTTCCATTACTCATTCTGGATCTTGTTCTTCTGGCAGCCATCACAGACGTTTTTCTGAAATTTTAGCTCTTATTTGCTATAAAATTTGTGGTGGGATTAATTTCTCTCAGATGACCCTTTAATGCTCTGGCAATGCCTAACTCAACCTGCCATTCTATTAAATCTTTTCAGAATTTACAGAAATTGTTTCAATTTTTTTTTTTTATTGTAGGTTTCATATATACTGGAGAAGTTGTTCATCGAATGCTAACAGCTACTCAATATATTGCACCCTTAATGGCAAATTTTGACCCCAGTGTGTCAAGAAATTCAACAGTCAGATACTTTGATAATGGTATGTAGCAGTCCTTGATAAATTAATGTGTCTGTATCCCTTGGCTCTTCTTATTTTCCTAAATTACCATTTTTGAATGAAACATTGAGGATTCTTTAATTTTTTTTTTTTTTAATTCAGAGGCTGTATAAAGTATGTGGCTAGACATCTATAAGCAGTTCTTAATTTAGAACACAGTAAAGAGTAAAAAATGCCTTTTCCTAATTGAGTAAATATCTTCTGGATGTTGAAGTACATAAACTCAAACTAGCAATGCCTTTTATGAATTTTAAAAGGAAAAATCTGTCTTATATAACAGTATAAATTCCTGTTACTTCAAAATATATATAGTAAATACCATCTACCCACCACCTAAAATGAAAATAGCATTTGTGGAGTACAATAGCAAGATTACACAGAAACAGGGCAGGGATAAGGTTAATAAACCTGTCAATGACTAAGTGTTCATGGAGTCCCAGAATTGGAATCCAATACACTCATCTACGGCACGAGTTCTCAACAGTTCCTTGTAAAAAAGATTGAAAGAGTAAAAGGCAAACTGCAGTGTTGTACTTGAAACTTTGAGAAATTTCAAAGTCCTTGAATGTGTGGATATTTGTCTCTTGAAGCTGGTTATAATCAATATTTTAGAAACATAGCCTATGTGGTTAAAAGGCATCTGGTGCCTTACCTCAGGCCCGTAGTGATCAAATACAGTGGTAGCTAAATTTAAAACTTAGAGAGTTTAGTATCATGACTTAATACCATGAGATCCATGATGTCTAAATCATCCTGGATGTACCTGTGCCATTCTATGTATGCTTATTTGTAGGGAATTTAAGCAAAAATTGCCAGAATGTTCAAAAACATTTAATATTTCCAATATTAATTTTAATTCTTTGGATCAGTTATCAAAATGTATTCTATAGCTTTTGAACCTAGTGAAAACCTTTCCTTACAATCTAGTCATTGCAACATTTGTTTGTTAAAAATCCAATAAAATTACATGAGAAAATCCTACTTCTTGCATGAAGAATTTTGAAACAAAAAAAAATATCGTTTTCATTTCATAAATTATTTAATATTATGGCCTGAGATTTGTCATCTTTGCTTAAAGAATTTGAGGATTCTGGAGAAGAAATTGCTAATTCTCATTATAGTCCTGACTTCTAGTCTTCAGACCAGCTGTATCAGGCAGTATCACATGGCTTTTATGACAAAGTTGAACAGTTTTTTGAGATTTTGGATTCCTCTTCGTGTGTAATGCATCATCTTTTGAGCACCATGTGCTTTAGGATAAAGAATTTTCTATCATAACACAAATAAAAAGGAACTGAGCAAGTTGTATCTTCAGCACCTTATTTCTTACTCGTCCATGCTTTGTTCCCATAAGTAAGTGCTCTGCTATAGAGCAGCATTTGTAGTGCGCAGGCACAGAGTGCAGTGATCCATCAAAGTCTGGCTGATGGACTGCAAGGAACTTAGGTGCACACAAATCTACATAAAAGCCCCAGGAATTAGATGACAGTTTGGGTGGCAGCTGATTTCCATTTTAGCTTGGGATTCTGGTGTGCATATAGATCTGAAGTACTCTCTGATTGACTACAAGAAATTCTGGCTCATTTTGCTCTAATAATTTTAGAAGTTACCTCACCTTTAAAATAAAATTTAACACAATCAAATAAATATTCAGAAAGTAGTTAATGAATGTAGTGACAAAGGAAAAAATACACTGTGTGCACAATTAATGAGTAATGACACAAGGGACAATAATGTGTTGGACTTAGTTCAGTGTGGACCCAAAATCTGCATGACAACCTCTGTCAAGATATATTCATGACAGTTACAGCACAGAAGATCTGTAACAAAAGATGTTTCAAGGATATATCAAAAATATTTTGAGCTGAATATGTACTGACCCATCATGAACACTCCAGGAAGAAAGGAAATTAAAGTGTGAATCAAAGCACATACCTCCCATTAGTGCCAAAGAGAGAAGTTGTTGCGGAAACCATAAAAAGATGAAAATGTTATTTTCAGTAAACACAGTTTTGGTGATAAGTGTCTCAACATCTGTAAAACATGCTCACAGGGTATGCAAGTTGCTTGAGATGTATTTTTAGTGTGGTAAGTGGATATTCAGCCAGTGAACTCGCATGAATATTAACAAGGCTCTTGCAACTAAATCTCTGCAYACCAGACTCAATATTTACCCCATCCATGAATTATTAGTAGGTTTGATTTAAACTCCATTTATTTGTTGCTAACACCTAATATTTTTCAACTTGCAGAAACTCAGCAAGGGCTTGCTCTGTGCAGGAAAAAAAAATAGTGCTATTTAATTAACGCATAGTTAATGGAAGAATCTGAATTCCTCAAATAATAACAACTTTTACTAAGCAGGGAATGCTATTAGCACTTCACATTTCAAAGTCATCAAGATTTATGTATACAGTTTAAAAAAAGCCACCAGAGAGCAGTGGTAATGACAGCACACCTGAACTGCTGGATCCTGCCTTTAATGGTTGTTGATTCCTTGTGCAATTTCAAACAAGTTACTGGACCACTCTTGCTTTAGCAGTAGTTGAGGTGCTTTTGTGGCATTGTGGTGTCTACATTTAAGAGGATTTCAGTTGCAACTTGTGTCTGCAATATCTTTGGCCTTTCAAGGCATGGAGCTGAAAGTTGCTAAAAAGAGACAAATCACTGCTCTTGTTTTGAGTAACTTCAGTTAAGTAATTTTCCTACAGTCAGTTAATATATTTCTCACATTTTTTTCTTCCTTTTGCCTCTCCACCCCCACTCTGGGCTTCACAGGCACAGCACTAGTTGTCCAGTGGGACCATGTACATCTGCAGGATAATTACAACCTGGGCAGTTTCACTTTTCAGGCCACCCTTCTCAATGATGGGCGTATCATTTTCGGCTACAAAGAAGTAAGTTGGGTCTGAAAATTGTCATTTAAGTGGACAAATTACTTTATACATGTCAGGAATTTCCCGACATTTTTGGGGGGGGAAAGATATTTGAAAGGTCAGTTATATAAGATCATTTCATTATATTGCTTATAAGATCACTATTTTGCTGAAAATGGTGTTTTACTGTAAAAGTGATGGTCATGTGATGGACTTAAAAATTATCAACATGACTCAAATGTGCTAATCCTGGATTTCAGATGGACTTTTTGGAGTGGTTTTGAGTGCTGGGTATTTAGTAAATTCCTGGTTTTTTAGTAAATTTCTCTTGGGTTTTTAAAGATAGGGTATAATTTTCTCAATTAGTTTACCCAATTTTGACCTGTTTCAAAATATTCTAGAATCAATGGTTAGTGTTAAAAGGTCACCTTTTTCCTGCAGCTGTCATTTTTTGCCAACTCACATATTTCAAAGTTCATGTATTTGAAACAAGAAATAACTGGTTGGTATCTCTAGCTCTGAGGTTTTCAGTCTGTTTGGTGATGCAAGTGCTTAGATTGAGGCCATTTGCTTTGTCTTCGTACCGCCAATATGTTGTCTTGAATGGGCTCTTGTGCATTCTCCAAGTGTTTCAGAATTCCAGTTGTTGCTTTGGGTGATTTTTTTTTTTTTTTTGCTAGAGTTGCTGGAGGTCTGCAAGCTATAGCCTAGTTGAATTTCAGTGCTTTTGCCAAGAAAGGTTGGAGCAGGTGATCCTTGAGGTCCCCTTTCAGTCTGGTATTCTATGATTCTGTGATTCATGCAAATAAGAATCAGAAAGTAGACAAGCTTAAACCTCCCGGGACAAAGAATAATTTGTTTTTTTGTTTCTGTTTGTTTGGGGGGTTTTGTTCTATTCTGTTTTGTTTTGTTATTTTAATCTCAGTTTGGCGTGCAAACTGTGACTTTGTCTTCAAGATCTTAGTCTCTGTTATCCTCCTTGTGGTAAAAAACTGTAAGCAGTAATACAACCGATTGTCCAGACTTGTAGAAATCTCTTTTCTCTTCTCTCTCTGCTATAAAACACTTGTGAGCCTTCAGGCTCCTTTTTCACGCCTGTGTTGTAGCTATGCACCTTTAATGAAGGAGAAATAATAACAGTCCCTTCCCCTTCACTAGAAAGCTAGAGAGGATCTGGATTCTTCTACTAGCAGCAGTCATATCTTTGCTTAAGACAGATGTCATTGCAACTTGGAAAATGGATTGCTGCAGGATATTCTTACTGGATCAGTTTTTTAGGATCAAGAAACTTCTGGTATGCCAACATACCTGGCTTTCCTTGTCTTATAAAAGACATGCTGGTGCAAGGTCTGCTTACGTTCTTTTTCTGAATGTTAGGTACAGGCTACAGTCTTCATCTGTGCAAATGCAGTTTATTTGCATTTTGAATCTGGTTTCATGTAAGCTTTACTCTGCTTAGTACGATGGAGCTCCATTGTACTTGATCAAAGGAGTGTGCACTAAAAGCTTTGGTTATCTCCTGTTGTTGAAACCTTTCCAAAGAAAAGCAAAAACTTCTAAAGACTGCAGAAAATGTCCTGCCTTCAAGACCCAGAAGGGTGGGGAGGGACACTAGTTTTAAGATAAATTTGTCAAGAACTATATATGCATTCTGACATTAAAATGGTGACATTTTCAGGAGACTTCTCTTCTTGGTTATGAGATGCTCTGCACTCTCTGTTACTGTCCAGCCTTGTGCAAAATGGATCTAATATGGTTGATAGAAGTTGCTGCTCTAAATTGAAAGTATCATGCATTCATTTTGCAGAAAAGAAAATGGTGATGCAGAGTGTCAGGTAGTGGAAAACATTCGTTTAGGAAGAGAGAAGGAAATGGGCAACCTCCTTTACCACAAGTGGTTCCTAGAATTGCATGCAAGTATGACATTTAATCCATGGATAAACAATTTCTGTGCTGCAATACGCACGCTGCTTGCTCGCAGTACACTACTGGAAGCTTCTCCAAAACCACATTGCTTTTGTGGGAAGGAGTTATTAATGTTCTTTTCACTAATCTTGAGACAGAAAACTGTATTCCATTTACAAATGGAATTATGTGCTTTTTTCTGCTGCTGAATCTTTGAACTCATCCCGTGTCGTGAGTTATTCTTGTCCTGAATAGAATTACTAAACATTGCTTTAGAGCTATTGCACATAGATAAGGAATTAGACTTTTTAAAGTGGTAGTAGTAATGTACTAATGATCTGTAATCTTTCGGCAAAAGATTTTTCTAAAAATTTTAGAAAGTTGCAGTTTAGAAAATTCCACTGGGAATCACTTGGGGAATGGATTTTGAGGCTGAGATTTCCAGAAGTCTACACTCTTTATTTGCAACCTTTACTCCATTACCACTACCTCAGCTTTTCACCTAAATGAGGAAAATTAAATAAAATTTCCAATCACTGATCAGACACAAGTTGTCTGAAAAGAACAAACAAGACACTTACAATTTTAAGCACTTGGTCCTAGTGCTTGTAAGTCTGGCTAAGAATTTATTTACTTTCCAGTGCTGAATGCATTGCTTTCTGAAGAAGTCCTTCCTTCTGGAGCCATTTCTCTTGCTGGCGAGTCATGTTGTCAGGTGCCCCATTAACTCCAGTAAGATTACTTGTGTAAGTGCTCACTAGCATGACTAAAAGTTACACAAGATTTCTACTGTCATTTTGGTGCCATTCTATTTTAGCAACATAGTTCATCAAAAATGACAATGATGTATGGCAAATCTGTGAGGTCTTCATGGCGTTGCCACTGAAATTTCCAAGCTAAAGCACCGTGTAAAAAAT
Organism: Amblyornis subalaris; assembly: GCA_018881555.1. Lineage (NCBI taxonomy): Eukaryota > Metazoa > Chordata > Aves > Passeriformes > Ptilonorhynchidae > Amblyornis > Amblyornis subalaris. The sequence goes on along the minus strand of JACAXG010000047.1, from coordinate 2,957,012 downwards.
ACAGCAACCAGGTTGCCAGTAACTTTATAAAAGACCTCACAGGGGCTCTGTATTAGTGACACCAGATATTTATCTAGAGGGTAACTGYGATTATATATTTAAAGCAGATAAAACTAGGGACTTTTATATCTAATGCACTTTAGGTAAATTTTACCTTTTATTTCTTATTTATTCAAACCATCTGAGAGTCCCTTTTTCACATCCTTCCTGCTCCCATATCAGATTTGTTACCTCATAAACCTAGTGTTGCCCACCAAGACAGGATCACGTCTGAGCTGTTCTGCCCAATCTTCTACCTTCTGTTGTTTTCCCAATAGGAAGCAACCTGAAATTCACAATTTTTAACCAAAATTAAAAAAAAAAAAAAAATTAGAGAAGGAGCTGAACCATCAGAAAAGCAAAATATGGAGACATCAGGATATCTTTCAGAAGAGTTAATTGTTAGGAAAAGGAGCTGTACAGTCAAGTTTTCAACATGTGAAAACAATTTGAAATATGGCAAGGTCCTATAGCAAGTAAAATATTTGTTTCTTTAGCAATTTTCTTTGTTTACAGTGCATGCACCTTCCATTTTAAATATCACTTTTCTTATACCAACTGTTAGTATTCTGGCAAATGGTCGATATGTCAGGAAACATCATCTGGCACGAAAATTTTACTGACACACCTTGACTGCATATGAAATACATTACAGTGCAAACTAGCCAGCAGAACATAGTAATAAAGAAAAATTTTAGCAAAAGCATACTTTTTAAGTGTTAGTGGTGAATATTCATTTCTTATTATTTAAATTTACTGAACTTTAATTCTCAAGAGTTTCACTTCTTATTAAACAAAATAACTATTCTATATAGTCTTTTCCCATTAATGCTTAGAGCTAATATTCCTTAGTGTAATATTTGGTTTCTTTTTTTGTCCATGATTAATACAGAACAAATTAGGCAAAAGTACCATAGGCCTTGTTAATCGTTTAGGATATTTTTCTTAATTTCATTGACGAAGGCTTTCTTTGTTCATTTAAATAGTAATGGTTCTCTATTTATGTAGTCATCCAGAAACCATTATTAAAGTTGAAATGTTTGCTCAAATTGCCCAATATGTGAATTTGGAAAATAATTCTGAAAGAGGCTTGTAGTAGAATGAATGTTTATTCTGAAAGGAGACAGAATTGAAAGAAACCGATTAAGTGCTAACACTTAAATAAAATTTATGCCCCTGCAAGGCATGAAGGAAAATACTCTGTTTTCAGTAACAAGAATTCAAACCTTGCTAATATTTCCTGGGAAAAAAAAACCAACAAAAACAAAAACAGACAAAAACAACAACAACCACCAAAAATCACCAAAAAAACTAAACAAAACCAAAAGCAAACACAAAGAAAAGAAAAACAAACAAAAAAAAATCAAAAACAAAGACAAAAAAACAAAACAAAAAAAAAACAAAAAAAAAAACAAAAAAAAAAACACACAAAAAAACCCAACCAACCCATAAGCTGAATGGTTATCCTGCCTGCATTATACATGCTTGACATTTCTGTGCCTCTTTTATTATTATCAAAAATATTAACATGGAAACGATCTTTGATTTTTGAGGTGGTCAGTTAATGCAATATAAAACTCCCGGTTAATTTTCATGCAGTTTAGCCTGTGGAGTAATTAATTACTACTCAGGAAACTGGCAATGAAAACCCTATATAAACACTACCATTGTGTTCCTAATTATTATTTTGCTACATACTCTGGTTCTTCTCTTTGACTCAGTTTTGAAGTGGGGCAGTAAACGCATCCTGCTTACCACCTCCTACAGAATAAGGATAGAGGCTGTGATTTTATTCTTTTTTGAAGAATAAGACTCTGACATGACCTCAAAATTGAAAAGAATATTTGAGAAGTCTGATTAAAAATACTGTCTAGTTTACAGATCCCAATGGTAAATAGAATTCAGCATGAATTCTAAAAACCCTTCTCCCTGTTGTTGAAGTATGTAATCCAAAATATAGACATTAATGGCTTCAGTGCTAGTATGCACTTGGGAAGTTTTTTCATAAACTGGTGACTTGTAAAATACAAAAGATCATATTGTCTGTGGTAGAGCTAACAGATGGTTTAGAATTATTCCAGCTAAAAGCCATTCTCTGAAGGTAATGCCATAAAACCCCTGCCACCCATTAGCAATCACTTGCACGTTCCTAGCTCTCTGGCCAGTTATGACATACCTTGCCACTCAGAAGAGGAATTCAGAACAGCAGTTATCTGCTTGCTTACCTATGTTTTCCTGTAATTTTCAATAAATTATTTTTATATTTACTACAAGCCTTCTGTCAAAAGGGAATGTTTCCTAATTGGCCATCATATGGTAAGAGCCCACTTTATCTTGGCATCTCGTGCAAGAGATTTCACCTGTAACATGGTATGCAGTGCACACATTACCAATTTCTTTTTCCACACTTTAAAAGTAAATGTATGTTTTTGTAAATACAGGTTTAATGACACTGTAGTTTTTCAGGAGAATAAGAGTGTTCCAGGGTTGTGGATTGCCTTCTTCTTTGAGTGCATTTCTGATTGTGTGACTGTTTCACACAGGCTGCCCTTCAGTTTGAACAGCTGGTTATACTAACTCGATTTTTTTTTTTTTAAACTTACACGAGCACTTTCTTCTAAGCCCTGTTTCTAAAATATACACCCAGACTTTTGACTGCTTCTTCTGTTAGACTGGACCCTGCTAAAACTTCTTATTTGTTTTAGAAAAGATTCTGCAAGTTCCTTACTCTCACTAGAATGCCCAGCACAGGAGTATGGACACCTGCAGGGATTTTGGCAAAATCCACTGCTACTTCTGCTTCAACTTTTTCTAATTTCTCTTGAAGTTTTCCTTTGTATTTTCTGTTCAGCTTGGCTACTGCATCCTCTTTTAGTACTACATATCACTGAGTAATTCATAATTTTATTAACTTTCAAGATCTGAACCAAGTTGTAATGAAAATAAATTTATTTTAAAAAAACAAAAACAAACCAAACCAAAACAAACTCACTTGTGGCAGTAGTACTGCAAGAACCCATCACCTCTTCCCAGAAACGAAACCAAACCAAAACAAACAAAAAAAAAACCCAAGCCAAAACAAAACAGATAAATTACTTTGCTGTTTTCATAATTTTTGAGGGAAAGATGCAAATTGTTCAATAATTCAAAAAGTCACAGTAAACGTGATAAGGCACTAGACTTAAAATAGAGTCTAATTCAAGAAGACCTGTGCACAATACAAATGAGTATMATTCTTTTCATGCATCAGACACTGTTTAGACTAACAATTTTGCCAGCATATTTTGTCACACAGCTACTTGTAAGGCCAATTGCAACCACACTTTATGTCCTCTCTTCATCTGCTCTGTTTCCTCTCTAATTTTGAGGAGAAAGTCTTTGCATCCTCCTTATCAGTGGTTTTTCTAACTTAATTTTCAATAGCTTGTCTAGAGTATCCTCCTCAAAATCCTTTCAGGCAGTTTCTTTGATAGTTAATGTGAGCTTTTCTTTCCAGTATTCTGACACTATGAATAATTCCCTTATTTTGTTTAAGCTTTCATGCTGGAGAAAATTTATAGACTTATTTCTGAACTTAGTGAGTCTTTTATTTTGAAGGATTTGAAAAGGTGGCTTTCGGCCTTTTTCTGTCATATTCTCCAATAACTGCATCACAGCTCAGCCGATATAAGCCGAATTTAAGTTGATGTATTGCTAGCACTATTTCCAAGCCACTTCTGTTTTTCATGCTGGTTTAACAACACGCCACATGCCTTTTTTATACCACATCAGATCATATATGTAAGAACCCCTAAAAAAACAGTCACTAAATTAAGTAAAAGGAATGGAAATTTATGATGATGTTTAATTCATCAGAACTTACTTTTCTGTTACTGTTCTCAAATTTAGCTTTTAGTAAACAATTACCAGTGTAATTGGGAAAAAGCATAACTAAAAGGTATTTTGGGAACAAGGAGAACTACTGATGCTTAAAGTACCAGAAATCATGCCATTAATTGACATGTAGACAGAACTGAATCCTCGGTCGCTGGATGTGTAACCAGCTTTTTACTTTGGCATTCTTCTGCTATGTGAAAAATACTGGCCAACAATATAATTTTGGTAGTTTCACACACGTAAAGCCAGAGCAAGCTATTGGATTAGCTAAACGAACACCTTGTATCTCAGTTTGTTACACTTGATCCAGTTACATCTGTCTTCTGCCTAGAAATTTCTGGTTAACTGAAGGTCAGCTTTGAAAAACAAGATATCCAACTGTGTTCTGAAAGCAGCAATTGGCAAAGAATCGTAATTGCTCATAGAAACGTGTGGCTTATTCTACTCTGAAGGCACCCGCCTGAAATTTCCAACTTGTGATTATATCTTTCTGTGCTAGAGTGAAAGACTGTTTAGCCCTTGAGTAGTTTCTCCCTGTGGTAGTACTTGTTTGTGGTAATCTAACCGGCTTTCCATTATCTCATTGAGAAGTCAGATAGAACTCTTTAACACTTCCGTTAATGGCATTTGAGAAATGAAGAAGTTTACAGAATATTTTTATGGCTCTTTTAAACTTCCTTCTCTTAATTTTTCAACATCTTTTTAAAAAATACATCCTCTCAAAATCTGTGTAATATATAAGTAATTATCTAATTTTCAGGTACAAGTAAAATGGCCACCGCACTCCTAGCCATATGTCACTGTTTGTGGAACCAAATATCATATCAGTTAAGTTTTCTTGCTGTGATGTCCCTTCCGACTGCTGGACTTGTTCATCCACTACAGTACTGAGATTCTGTCCAGAATTGCTGCTTTCTAGACTGTGGTCCCCAAACTCTACCTTGTGCTCTCTTTTGTCTGCATTATATCTTTGCAGTTTTTGCAGTGTCTAACCTTGCTAATTGATCCAGGCATTTCATTATTTTTACTCTGGTAGTGCCATCTGGAGAACTGCTAGGCGGTGAATTTATGTTTCCTTCTCAGTCTTGGATAGAACTTTTGAATGCTGTAAAGACACAGTCAGTCTGAGCTGCTTCTTTAGTGATGGCTGCTGTTTGTGACCAGTCGGTCTAGTTTACTATATTAATATTGCAGAAATGCTACCTGCCACTAAATCAAATATCTGAAAAACTTTCAGTGCTATTACATGTATACAAGTATTAGCCAAAGCTGCAATCTTATCCCAAGAATGGAATCAAACTTGATACTTGTTTTCATGCAACCACATTGCCCAGTGTCAATAGCTCTGTGATGCAAAGCTGGATTGGTCTATGACTATCTATGTCTTTTTATTTCTTCCTCTAGATACTGGCAATTGAGCATCTGGAATTTTCCCTATTTACCACAACAATGATAGTTTTTCTGCTATTCCAAGACATGTTAAATATTAATAGCATTGTGCCAGAGCTCTCTACAGATGACAATTCACACAGTTTTCAGTACAAGTTAACTGATCCATAAGTTTTTAAATATTCATTCCAAGCTGAACTTTCACGGGTTTTGTGTTCAATAGTAGACAGGAGGTATTGCCTCCTCTTCCTTGAGTACTACTAGCACTAGCATCATCCCACTTTTTCTTCAGCTAAGGGAAATAAATTACTGGAAATTCCTACCTTTTTCTGCTTTGTCATTGACAATTGTTCTACCTCTAAGTGTTCATGTGAAAACAATATACAAAGTAATGCAAACTGGGATAAAATACAAATTAAAACCACTAATTTCTATCTTCAAAAATTCTTGGTCCTATTGTGCTATGATGTATAAAATATTATTTAGTACTTTTAATTTACATTTGTTAAGTGTTCGTTTTAGCAGTGCTTTTATTTTTAGTCTGTTTTTTTTTTAGTTCAATATTTCATGAATATCTTCCTGTTTTGTCTTCCAGATTCCTGTCGCTGTGACACAGATAAGTTCAACCAACCACCCGGTGAAAGTGGGACTTTCAGATGCATTTGTGGTCGTGCACAGGATCCAGCAAATTCCCAGTATGTAGAATTGTAGTGGTGCTAATGGTTTGCAGGCTGAGAAATTAGTATAAGATGATTTCATCAAGGATGATTAGCTGCACAACGAATCACTAGCTAATTTCAGCTTGTTAATTCAAGTGTAATTTTATTTGCTTGATAATTCCCAATATGGCTTTTCCTAGCATTGTTTCTTTTGAGCTGATAAATTAAGTAAATAAAATTAAATGGCCAGTCAAATAATGTCAAATTAAACCAGCACAATTTCGTATTCCATAAGATACTTTACTTGGAACATGCCTACATATCCATAGTAAAGAAGAAGCAATCTGTTCAGAAAAAATGTCTGTATCCAAAAATATCCAGGCTGGAAGTTTTTGATACTTTATTCTGAATTTCAAATTCATATACACATTTTAGTGACAGGAGATGTAGTTACTAGAGAACACCTTGAGCTCACATAGTCGTGGCAGTAGTGTTGCAGGTGACATTTAGTTTCCTCTGGCTTTAGTTATACTTTGTATGGCTTCACTGAAAACAAATAGTAGGAAATCAAGTGTGATTTTCTCAAAGCTTTGTTTGTACTGTGTACAGAATCCTTTGAGGTTGTTTAGCCATTAGAGAATATGCTCACTTTCCAAGTCTACTGCTTTTATTTACATATTTGGGGAAAATTTACTAAGTTCAGTTTTCGATGACCCCCTAATCTCAGGGTGTAGATGGAAGGAGCTGTGCTTGAACCAGCCTCCTAGGACTGAGTCCAGGCATATTCTCCTAAAGTGAACCCTGGCAGACCCATGGTGCAGATAAAGCTCACAAGGACTGCTCCGATCCAGCCCGTCTTTAAGACAGACTGCAGATGGGGCTGACACTGAAATAGTGGGTGCCATTGCCTCTCAGCTCATCCTATCCCCTCATCACGTACAAACATATGAAACAGTCTTTAACATGATGGAGCATTAATCCTATGTCTTATATGTCCTGCCATGGGSAATATGGAAATTTTCAGTACCATCTGTTACTTGTTGTGAGCTCAGAGCAGTGTGAAGGATGGTGGCACACCCAGATTTCACTTAAGAGACAAGAAATTTGTTTCTGAAGTATGATGGGTAGTTGTAATGCACCTATGGTTGCATGGATTGGTTTTGAGTGTTTAAGAACAAATGAAACTAGGCAACACATTTCAGTAATGTGAGTGGTGTTTGTAAGCAAATGATCTGAATATTTCTAAATCTTTATCTTGTAAGAGCTCCAAAGATGGATTCAGGTGGAAATTAGGTTGATTGACTTATGCAAATGGTTTATGAGAATAGTCACAGAGAAATTCTGCCCGAGAGATGCAAGCAGAATGCAGATCTTTCAACATCAGGCCTCCATAATCAAACGACACCAAAGGACTTGTTTTAGATTTACACATTTTTAATGGAAAATATATGGCGTATGAGAGTCTTTATTCTAGTCTGAATGTTTCTTTCTGTAGCAGTATTTCAGACACGCACCTTGTTTTACTACCACTAAATAATGTTGTTTTTGATGAATGCATTTGCTTACTAGTCTTCTGGTTTTAGCATATCTATAATTTTTTTTGTCACATGACACTTTCTGCTAAGTGAAGTGAGACTATAATGTGGGTAAGAAGTATAAAATGCCACTGCTGCAACAGTTTTGAGAGTGTTATTAATGYATTGCTGTTTACAATGCATTGCTTTTCCCCCTAACTACCAGTTCTGTGGATGGTGATCATTCATGATTATTTTTGCTAGATTGCAACTTACACTAGAGCTAATATTAATCAAGGGAACCATCATTTCACAGTAGATTTTCCTGAAGCTGAATTGTGCTTTCAGTGAAACAGTTTTTTATTGATATGTACAGGCAATATAATAGCACCTTGACAGAACTGGTAAATAATGTCAGCCCACAGAAAGCCAGCTCCTAAAATATGCACGTTTTTGTATTCTTGTTTTTCGGAGGTGTTAAATCAACTATGGCTCTAGATGATTACTGAAAAAATGATATGATAGAATAGTTGGTTTACTTTATTTGTTAGCTCCTTAAGACAATAGAAGAATGTAAATTGTTGGTTGTCCCAAAAGAAGGAAAAGAAGTATAATTACTAGCTCTAGCTTACCACTTTAGCAAAGATTTTCTCATCAAAAGAACCCAGTCTCCCTTTATGTTCATGGCTAGTTATTAAAAAAAAAAGCCAAAAACATCCCCCTTAAAAAAATACAAAAAAAACCCCCAAACAAATTCTGCTGCTTCATGTTTGAGCTCTGTCACTTCTTTTTGTGTATATTGTGCATTTGAAAAGCAAAGAGACAATAAGTGCGCCACAAGCCTATTTGAACAAAAATGCACTTATCAATTTTTAAAAATGCTGAATGTCTTTGGTGCATTTTGTATGCTCAGTATTCTAGAATTTTAATATAACAGACCTAGTTTATTAAACAGAAGATTTAGAGCTATATATCAGATTTTTTTCACATGTAGTGTCCAAAACATTGGTAATAACTTTTTTAGTACTTTTGAAAGGTGAGTTCAAAAGCCAGGCGAATCTATTTCATTCTGAGGAGAGAAAAACATGCTTTTTGATCAGCCATTTCATTTCATTTCAAAAGTGCATTTTAATGAGTGTTGAAAAGTATCCTCTTGAAGAGCCAAGAGCTAAAAGGAAAGATTTTCTGAACTTTTTTTAAATGGAGGACCTTGAGCATTTCGTACCTATTTTTATTAATATACTCCTGCATATCAAAACTTTGCAGTAATACCCCTTTTATCTGCCCCTAAAAGAATACAGGCACCTACATTTTTTCGCCTTATCTTTTAAGAGACAGAGCATGGAGACGGGAGATTTTTGGCAGGGTCTTTCTGCCTGTTTTTTGTTTGATATTTTTCCTTGATCTGCTTCTTGCATATAGACAATGTCTTTATTTTCAACCTATAATTAAATTATTGCAAATTGGCCACTATTTTATATCTAGATATAGATATGCCTGTATGTACTCTAGAGGTGTTTTGGAATGAATGGCAGTGTGTGACGGGAAGTAAATTTCTGCTTGACACCAAGGTTAACCTGATAATTCTGAGATTTATATGACAGCAAAATGGCAAACTAAGTCGTCTGATTAGTTTCAGAGGAAAGTTTCATGTCTTTCCAGGTAATTCAAGTGAAGTGAGCCAGGCTCTGGGCCTCTGCTTCTGATTTGTAAGTTAGAGGCACCACATTGATTCTTCTTCAGACAGGTTGAACACTTGCACACTAACTAATTTTCCTTTTGTAACAAAGAGACTAATAATGTTTCATGGATGCCTTCCACTTAGAAACACAATTGGTGATGATGAAGCTGGGAGATTTACATGTTCCTCCTTTTTAACACCTTCGCTACTTCAGGACTCTTCTTCCTTTCCCATTGCAAACACCTTCTCTTACCGGTTCCCTTTCATTTCTTGTATATTTCTCAGCCATCCTTGCCATTCTCGTCTTGGTCTTTCTTTCACTTGCCTGTGATGTCCTTTGCTCTCCCTTTTGCAGGCTCCCAAGATCTATCTTTAACTTCATGACCATCTTTCTTCCCCTCCGTTTTTCCTCTCCTTCAGGGTTACTGAGTTTCTCTCCTTGGTGTCGGTGCTCTTCCCTATTCAATTAGCTTTTTGTTGTGCAAGAAGAAATGAAAAAGTATTTCCTGCAACCCGCTTTTGTATCTTAGCAATAAAAAGACCATCAGAGAGCCTTCCCATATTGTGCTTTGTTTTCCACAAAACCATGAAATACACTGGTAAAGTGAGAGAGTGCCAGATTCAGGGGATCTACACAGTGAATTACTAGTCTTGCACTTAGAGATGATGGCTAGTAGGTTTTTCTCCACAAAGAGACATACTCCTCCATGATCTTGGCCTTTACTGTATTAGATGCAGCTCTTTTAGGAAATCCATACCTTGACAACTCAACATTTAATCACACTGAAATTATTCAACAACACTGTGTACAGAAATGAAATTGTAGCTGAGATATGTGTTAGTAATATTCCAGTTTCAGTGCAATTAATGTCACTCAATATGTAGTATAACTCAAGCATATAATTAAGTGACAACTCTTCATGTTGTAAATGTTTCCTGAAGATGTCTCACCAGTTTGTTTACAGCAGTGAAGCCCCTGAAAGAACCTTAGTATTACCTTCCTGAAAAAAAAGGTGACTGGCTTTATTTATGCTGCGATATCTATTGTGTAAAGGTGCAGCACCACTAGGGAAATTGCAGTCTGATTTCCTGATGCCTTACTGGCAATGTTGTCATTCGCCTCCATGCAAAGTGGGCCGCAAAGTTCTCTCTCTAAATTCACAGTATTTATTCTTCTTTCCTCTAGTGTAACTAATCCCACAGAGCCAGCTGCTTCAGTCCTGCATGTTTGTCTGCTGGTCCAAAAGGGTTTATCTAGGCATCTGGGTTCCTTGCACTAGATGTCTGATTCAGGAGCATGCTGTTGGTCTTTGGTAGCATGACAACACTTCAGGGGCTGGTACAAGTTGATCAAAGTTTAAAATATTCTCATAACCCGTGACAGACAGATCTCAGAGTGAGGCAGTTTGGTGTATGTTGGGATTAGGGAATAAAGCAAGCTTTTCACACCTAGATCCTGTACTAAGAGCTACTGAGCTGGCATCAAGTATTGGGGCAAATCTGGAAGGACATGGGGAGTTTCAAAGTAAATCATGTGTGGTAGGCACAGAGCATTGAGGCAGAACAGTTTTTAGTACATTGTTCATAAAAAGGTATTTTCAGAGCCTACTTCACTGGTTTGCTTGTTCACAGATTATACATCCTTGAGGTGCAGCTTCCAGGTTTAAAAGGATTTTTAATTAATTTTTAGGAGAATGAAAAAATTAATACAATTAGTGATTTTTTATCTAGATTCAGATGTGTATAATATTCAGTGACCAAGAGAAATTGTGGTGGTGTTTGGATTACAGGCATTGGTGTTTGGTCCCAGTCTCAGTGCCTCAAGTATTAATTAGTTAATATTGATAAGTTTAGCAATATAAAGCTGTTAAAAACAAAGAACAGATTGCTTTGACATTCTGATTCCTTTACCTTTTGTGGTGACAACAATCAGATATACCAGGATGAAAGGTTTTATTCAGCTAGTGGTGTTAAACAAAGTCCCTGTCCAGCAAAGTCAGTGGCCGTATAGCACAGCAGCTGTGCCCCACCCTTCTCTATGCCTTACATTTTCTACAAATTGCCTGCAGCTTGCCAAATATGTTTCATAAATTGTTTTCTTCAAATTGACTTCTGCATAATCAAATGCACCCTCTTACCATTTGTGTTTTCTTTATCAGCAAGACTTAAAAGTGAAAGTACAACTGTGTGAATACATATAGCCTTGTTTAGCAGTTATTTCTGGGTATATGGCGAATCCCAATTCCCTAGAAATCTTTCACTGACAAAGGTCTTTATTTGTGTGAACATATAATTTAAAAACTCAGAATGACTTCTCCAGTACTTTCACATTTCATTGTATTGCAGGTTTTAGCTGAGGAATGGTGTCTGAGGAAAAGTGATTCTGGAATGGAAAAGATACAGAGAGATTATGCATCTGCCAGACACATATTTAGAATGGTTTGTTATGAGCTACTGACCCTTCAGATACGTTAAGAAGTCATTGGTGCTCTCCTGGCACTGCTCCCTCTCCAGAGCACTCTCCCTGTCTAGCACATTTAGTCAACTCTTGCAGTTCTCCTTCATAGAATACTTATATTCCATCATTTAGTTTAATACTACTGTGATAAAACTACATAGAAATATTTTGTCGCACCAGAATCTTGCACATCTATAATTTACCAATCCACTGCTTAATCCCTTGAAAGGATTCTTTCATATGGCCTTCTGACCCCCCATGTTATCTCTCTAGGTCACTGAGAAATGTTCTTACCTCAAGTAGCTGGTGTTTTCTTCAGGTTTTTCTGCTGAGACTGTACCTTTGGCCTTGTGTTCAAAGATAGCACAAGTACATGCCATGAAAGCAAACCAAAGAACAATTTGAAACATGCTGTAAATTAAACCAAATGTTAAAAAGAAATAGAATCTGTTATTGAAAAATATATTAAAATCTATGCCATTCAGTTAAAAAGTCTGTTTGAGAAACTCAGACTTATAGAAACTCAGACATATTTTCATGACTAGAAGAATATATCTATATTTTCTGAAATTCAGAACCAGGAATGGTACTTCAAAAGCATGCAAAACGTCTTTTTCCTTTCCTCCCTTCCCTGATAGACCTGATGTAATGTTTCTTTTCAGCAAAACACCTGCACATGATGCTTAAACATTTATCTGTTACTGCATCAAATGGTTTCACTAGTTCTTGTCATGTTAAGGTGTATGCTGAAGTGTACATGGGCTCATAAGCTCTTTGTGATTCTTGCACTAGGGCTTTTTTGTGAAGGAGCTAAATAGACAGCATAAGACGAAGAAGAACAAGTTCCACCTGAGTGAAAGGCAATGTGTGTCTTGGTTTGAAACAGGAGCGTGTGAAGAGGTTGAGGGGGAAAGCATCAGGGGAGAGTATTCATTTTTCTGTTTATCTGAGTTTAGCTTTTCTAGCCAGTTACGTGAAGGGGATACAGGCTCAGAATTCTAAATAGGGAGAGAAAAAGCATTTCAAGAATCTAAGCGTGGCATGTTTAAGTCATACTTTCTAAAGAATCTAGACCTGCATGTTTTTCTAGCCTGGTCAGGCAGATAAATTTGAATTCTCATGTTTCCAACCCCCTGTCTGCAAGTATATACAATAATGTTAGAAGGTGACTATGCAAATACCTCTCTGTGCTTAAGTTTCCTGCGTTAGATAGATGCCTCATATGCAAACTCTCCACTTGTTGTTGACACAGTCATCTTTCTGAAGAAAAAGATCAAACTTGAGTCTGTCAGGCAGTGGAATTTAATGGGATCAACAGTCATGCTGAAATACGCATGATTAGAATTATATTTTTTTGATAACACAATACTCTTAAAAGTAGTGTTTTTCAGAAATTTCATGCACTGAGGGAGGTAAAAGTGCCTGTGCCCTGAGTTGCCGATTCATACTGAGTTTTTGGAAAGCCAGAAGCTCCTTATTTCTTGTAAGCCCTGTAAGGAGACTGTTAGGAAAGATTCAGCATTAACAGGATTATAGCATACCGGTCTGTACCAGAACTGATGAGGTGAAGTTCAAGTAAAGCGTCGACACCCACCATTTGAGTTTATGTATTCACTTGCTTGGTTTTTTTTGGACGGAATGATAAAGATTTCTGTGGAAACAAACTACAGCCTTCAGCATTGGCAGGAGTTCATTTCAAAGACATTTTACAATCACTCTGATTTGGGTTTTATGAGACTGACCATCCTGTGAGCATAAAACTCTTGCAGCTGGCAAGAGATTTTCCCTACCCCAGCCCACAATGAGCTGGGTCTTGAAAACTCTTTCTGTCCAGTGGGTTTGAAGGACATGGCTAAGTGATTTTTTGGGGTAAACTTTGGCACCTGTCCATATCCGATTTTTAACTAGTCAGAGTAACTTTGTAGGTAAAACATAAACAGTTCAGTTATAGGTTCATTTCATACTGAAAGAGAAATCTCTATCAGGAGGGGTGAAGTCATAGTAAGCTTAAAAAAAATTGCAAAAAGTGGTTGGCAGTGGTGCTGATTTGGAGCTAAATATAAATATAATTGTCTGAAAGCCAGATACTGCTTATTTGTGCCTGAGAGCTAATGAGATAGAGGGCACAAAAGCTGATTTCTCAAGCAACAAGGTGTGCCCTAATCCATACAGGACTAGCAACACAGAACACCTCCTAAGATTGTGTTTGTGACTGTCTACAAGTCCCTTTTCTTCTGTTGTATGTAGACTCAGACTGGTCATTGACCAGGGTTACCTGTTAGTCCTTTGTATATAACCCTTTATTCCTCTCTGGAATGATTGGACAGGGTCAGTGATTTTACTTAGCTTTGATTTCAGTTAGTTTAGCAGATCTTCAAAAAGAACATAAATATGAAACCAGCACACCAGAAATTTGTCATTTTTGTGTCAGATTGGTGTTGTATGTTGTACTTCTAATTTCCGAATATACAAGCTCGCCAGTCTGTATTGTAACTATACACATAAAATCTGAAATTTTCAGAATACGTTATAGGATATTGTTCCAGCAAATAGCATGTGATTTTTTTACGTTTATTTTGTGCTTGGGTCTTACAGTTGCTCGTGAGTTCAAAGCCCTGAAGAACAGTGCATTGACTATATTGAATTTCTGCTTTGAGAAACTCAGGTGCAGTCAGCTTGTGTAAAGATTACGCATAATATTGGCTATTTAGGAAGACTTGTCTTCTTTAATATAATGCTATAGTATGAAAATATATTCTAGTACATTGAGATGTGAGCCATCTTGTAACGAAAAAATTTGATTAAGCAATGAAATCAGTTTTGTTTGCACATCTTGGCAAGAACTGACAAAGTGAGCGTATAAAGCATTTCTCTCAACTCTCTAAGCTCAGAAATGTCTTAGGAAAGCAAGCATTTGAAATACACCCTAAAATGTCTGACAGTATAGCCTCTACAATTTCTGGCTAAATCAATGACTAAGATGCTTGACAGCACACTCAGCATTTTCATAATTCTTTACCAGGAAAAGTACCTATTCTGTCAGCTCTGAGGGTTTCTCAAGTAAAAAATTCTCTATATTTACATGTTATTTTGTGATATTCAAGGTTAAAAATATATTCTTGAGGAAAACTGTTGCCATCTGTGCACCTAAGGAACAGTGTGCAGTCATTACATCCACTATTTCTCATAATGTAAAAACCGCAAAATAGTAAAATATGATTTTTGTTTCTTTCCTGGTAGATGTCCGCAGAAGAACAATTTATGAATACCACAGGGTGGAGCTACAGATGTCAAAGATTACCAATCTCTCAGCTGTTGAAATGATACCTCTTCCAAGTAAGTAAACCATAACTTAAGCAGGAGCCAGATCTGGGAAGAATCTCCCTCTCCCTCCCTGCAACACATACACAAGTTCAATGTATGTATTTCAATGGACTTCGAATCATGAACAAATTCATTTATCCTCTCTCAGATTCACATATGGATGATGCATTATCCAGTACATCCACATGTATCTTAAATTAGTTTATAGGTATATAGCTCCCAGTAGGTTTTGAATGAAATTTGTGCCAAATCATTTTTTCAGAAGAATGATTATATTGCCTTTAAATGTGTTTCCTTAAGAAAAGAAAAAGAACAGTTTTCATGCTTGCAAGGCAAACATGAATTATTCTGTGTACTGTGCATCACATCACAAAAGAATATCCCCAAACAAATTACTCCAAATATTTTGCAGTTCATCTGCCTCTTTTTGTCCAAGGTAAAACTACATTGTTTAGAAATCTCTGGRTTTAAAATGCCAGCTGTACCACTGTGAAAAGAATAGAAACATCTATTTTTCTTTTTTTTTTAAATCCAGTTATAGTTCTTGCACATTTTTCTGCCAGTCCTAGTATCTGCTTATGTCTGAATGTTAGCAACACCAAGGAACAGTGGAGCCAGGGAAGAAAGAGATTTAAGGAAATACTTAGTATTGAGCAAAAAGATAAAAATTTAGCTATGAAGCTGAATGAACAGATGTGGAAGTGGGAATACATTTACAAATGGAATCCCAAAGATAAAATGTACTTTTGTGCATGCTGTTGTGCAATGCGTTGTAATAAGCTGAGTTCAGGGTCTTATTTTGGACATGTATGAACCTGTTGAGTTCCTAAATATATATTATCAGAAGATGTATTCTTCTCTTGTGCTTTTTATGTGAAATATTTATGAGACTAATGTAATAATTCACATTTGTTTATCTACATCCAGCTTGTCTCCAGTTTACCAGCTGTGGTCCCTGTGTCACTGCCCAGATTGGTTTCAACTGCAGCTGGTGCAGTAAACTCCAAAGGTAAAGAAAATAACTTTTCTTTTCTTTTCTTTTCTTTTCTTTTTTTGTGTGGGTATGCAGCTGTGCTCAAAGGATATCCAAAACCATTGCCTACAGGTTATTCAGCGATAAAAGTTGTCATATTTGGGTTTATATATATGCATTCACATGAACATAAACCTCAATTGAGATCACTAGCAACACACCATTGTCTCATTTCGCTTCAACAATTAGGCAAGAATAGTCAAAACAGTGGCTTGGGGAGTTAAGCCCTTGTTCGTATTTCCTCAGTCATACTTTAAAATCCTTTTGAAATAGAACAAGAAGAAATCATAATAAAAATCATATTTTCTCCCTACATCCCTGGCTTCATCAAAAATAATTTAACCACATGGAGACAGAGGGTGTTAATGAAACTGTGAAGACTTTCTTGTTAACGGTAGGGAGAGCAACACATCAAAACAGTGGGAGTGTTTTCCTTTTTAACCTGTCATTACACTTAGTGGGTATGTTGGGTCTCCTCAGCCTCTTACTGCCACATTGATGAGGACAGTCAGGTCTGTGGCAGGAGTGATTTAGACTGTGGAGCAGCTGGAGCACAGCCAGCAAAACGGAAACTCTGCAGCTGTAGCTTTCCAAAAAGTTCTTCACTCACTGACCATCACTGACCTTCATAGCTAGAACTTAACACCAGTTCTCTGAAAAAAAATGCAGTATCATAATGGATATTTACTGTTTTTTTATTTAGCTGTGTTTTTCAACCCTACTGATTAGGTTCAGAAATATTATGTATGAAATGGATGCATACTGAAACAAGAAAAGGCTATTAACATTCTAAAATAGTGCAATAATTTGACACCATGTTGAAGGACTGGTAAACAGCAGAAGAACACAGCAGAGAATTAGGAAATTGGGGTCACTTTTRTAATGTTTTCTTAAGATACAGCTCCTGTAGTAAGTCACTTGAAATGTAACTCTCTTCCCAATTTGTCTTGCAAAAACCTTTTTTGGTGGAATTAGAGCTAAGTGAAATCATGTAACAGGAAACATATCTAATATCTTCAACAGTAAGAATACTTCTTGAAAACTGTCCCAAGCAATTATGAACAGTTCTTGGTTGCTTTAGCTGATTCCTTGTTTTCAGCATTGCTTGATTCTCTTGCCATCAATAGATGCTGTAGCACTGAGTTTCTGTTGACTTTGGTTTGAGCAAGGCCTGTTGCTTTGTGGCCAGTTCTCATTTCTGTTTGGATAAACTCAATCAGACTGTAAAGTTCAGACTTCTTATGAAGAACATGCAAACCTTCAGATCCTTTGTGTTTCTCTGTAGCTTCTGAAGAACCCAGTTTCCTGAATTCTGAAATTGCTGGAAAATCTGTTTTGCTCACTGAGGCACAAATTCACTGTGGAGAACTAAGTTTTATCCTCCTTTAGCAGGAGCAGCACCAGGAATGTAGTCACACTGTGTTTCCTTCCACTCATTTAGCAGAATTTGTGGCTGTCCCCTCACAACTGGCAAGGTGTAATTTACTGCTGAAAAATACACAGTCTGAACACGTCTGTTTCTATTCAATTAAATTTGGAATGAAGAAAACCTTGCTTTTTGTTTTGCCTGTGAAGATCACACTGCAATCGAAGTGGGACCTACTGTGAGGCAGTCCAGCATTGTTTCCCAAAACCAGCTGGCTCCACGCTGCAGCATGGTTGTGCCTTTGACAAGCTGCAGCAGATAGACTAAGCAGTTTTATTGCTGTTAATTAGCCCATTACTGACAGTAGTGAGACTGTCACTTCATGCAGACTGTCTTTGGACATTGTCTGACTACCACAAAAACAGGAACTGGAGGGTTTTTCCCTGAAAAAAGGATGGATCCAGAAAAGGAAACTAATATGCCTCTACGTGTGAATTTCAGTAGTTTAAAAAGAGTCAGGCCATCCAATCTATACCTGTTAAGAAGAACAATATTCAGTCAGGTTTTAGCAAACGGAGAATTGTGTACAGAGTCATAAAATAGTTCAGTATGGAAGGATCCTCTAAAGGTCATCTAGACTAATCTCCCACTCAAAGCAGGGCCAGCTGCAAGATCAGACCAGTTTCTTAGTAACTTTGTTCATCTGGGATTTGACCACTGAGGCTGTGGTCCAGTCCCCAGAACATCTTGATCTTATACAGGACTTTACACCTAGTTTGTTCACTTGTTATTTCCTCCAGAAACATGGCTTTGGTGATGATGTCTGCTTCAGGCCTCATTATCTTTCTTGGCCACTCTCCTCCAGTTTCTCAAATGAGCAGTTTATTTCAGCTAGTTCATCTCTACAGAGAAACAGATCTGAAATACTAAGTGGTTAAATATTTTGTGAAAAGAGGCAACTTGCTTTCCAAAATGTGAAAACTGAACATTTATTTGGTTACACTGCAGGATTATTGTGATGAGGACTCGTTCTGTCTCAGCTTTGAAAATTTTCTGCTCCCTACCAGTTCTGGATACTCTCTCTAGCCTTCTAGTCTAGAGCCTCTCTTCTTTTACCTTGCTCTTTCTCTGTAGGTATGTTCATTTTAGGGAGATGCAAAAAAAAAAATCCTATTCCATTCTCGGTGGAGATGTCTGGATCAAAGGAGAGTACTCAGAATAATTTGCTTTAGTACCACATTGTGGATTTTTTCCCCTCAAAACTAAATTTGCTGTGTTAAAATGTTATTTTTGTATGTGTTAAAGAAGCATTTGCTCAACAAGAAAATCTAATAGCCTGGTTAAAAATCATAAAGGATGGAAAGTTGTTAATTCCTACCTCACAGTGCTCCAGCATTTTCTGTATGTCACTGCTCTTCGCTCGCCAACCTTGTAAATCAATTGAGCCTTTCATCTCCTGTTATGATTTACATTGCCCTGCTGCAATAGGATAAAATCAGCTTCAAAAAACAAGGGCAAAGCATTACGTGAGCTATTAACTTACACATTTCAGAAGTGCCTAGACGACAAAGAAAATTAGTATGTATAGTCTGCTTTCAAATGAGTGCTCATAGGGAGGTTTGAAGTAGGAGTAATGCTTAGGAGGTAATGCCTGAGTAATGCTTCTCAGTCGCAAAGCTGACTGCACAGACTGGTCCACGAGATGAGGAACCAAAACTGTCTCTCTTGGCTGTAGGCAAAGCCCAGGCTGGGGAAGCCAATTAGCTTTTCTGCAAAAGCCTGAAGAAGGCTTTGAACTGGCAGTGACTGGGTTTCAGTGTATCAGTAATCTACCGACTGACCTAGCACTCAGATTCCTGCAGAGGGAGAATGCCTGTTCGCTAGTGAGGGGACTGATAGCAGTGAGGGTCAGATATTCCTGGAACACACAGGGGTGTTCTTTTCATGATGCTGCAGTAGTAATTTGGTACTCTAAAGTGAGATCTCCCTGAGCAAACAGACTTCCGTGTGGGTAACACGCAAACACATATCCTCCAGGAAACACAACTGTATGCCAGTTCTACAAACCTTTTTTCTCAAGAACTTATTACCCCACTTAGCCAGAGCAACATTACTACCAGGAACACCATCTTACATATGAGTTTTTTCCTTGCATAAAATTTAATCCACATATTGAACCATTCACACATCAAAGTACAGTTTTTTGGGGAAAAAAAGTTTATGTAAAACCTGTAACTGCTGTAAAATTGACCAGCAGAACTATTGCAGAAAAACTGTACTCCCCYATGTGGGTAATCTCTGTTGGAATGAAAATAGCTTTATCCTGCAACAGTGGGTTGTTTCCTACCCGTAATTTCCGCCCAGCTGCTGTGCAAACTCTGCAATGGTTGGAGAGGCAGGTTCATTTTGTATGTGATTCAAGGCCAAATCCTCTATTCCTGCACTCTATACATGCTTAAATCACCATTAGCCCTTTAATAAGGGGTCATCAAGTTATCCACTTTGAAATCCAATATGATGTGTTTCATACAATTTTATCATGACTGAAGCAAAGGCACATCATTTTTTGGCTTCAGCAGATGGAGGATCCCCCAGGAGCTAATTTTTTTTTGGAGCTATGTATATTTCATAACTGTTTCATAAGTAGAACTGTTCAAAAGAGGATTAACTCTAAATATGTGAGCTAAGATGGTATTATAACTTTCTCCAACACAGGTAACTATGTCTGTAAAATGCCAGAAACACTTTAGCATCTGTCCCGTGGTAGTCTCCTGTATTTCGAACTTCGATCATTTGCCCTTCATTATCTCTGACTTCCTGACATGTAAAGATTGGGAGAATTCATTAATGTTAGATTTTTTTATATCACACTTTAATGCTTCTGAAAATGTTTATATACTAGGCACTCAGTATAGCTTGGATGTTAGAAATGTCATTTTCTAGGGAAGTTTTGGAAGCTTTAAGACAACCTTGTTGTAATTTTATAGCTCCTGTTTGTAAAACTTGCTTGCATAGACTGAAATAGTGAGTTCCCCTGGAAATATTTGAAGTTCATTGTCCAATATATAAAGATTCTCTAGCTATTGATGTTTTTATTTTTATGAATTTCAGGAAAGTCTCAGATTTGGGCAGTGAAATGAAACTGATATTTCAGTGTGTTCAGAAATAAGCAAAGAGCACATTCTTGCAATCTGTGCATGCTGGAGACTCAGGCTTTGAATGTTTCATGCTTCACTTTGTTCATACAGGATAAAAGCATCTCCCAATACTTGCACCAGCAGTCAGGTTTGGTGTGGTACCATCACCCCAACACTGAAGACAGGGAACTGGACTACTGGAGTCCTAAGGGCTGTAAACAGTTCAGATGTCAGCTTTATTCAGCTATCACTGTTGGTACCTGTATTCAAATTTTTAATCCTCAAAACTGTCAGCCTTATGCCAAGGGCACCCAAAAGCCTAGCAGGTCGATCCACAAGGATGTTTTGCTGGCAGACTTACTTATGTTTTCAAGGGAAGTTATGCAGAATAGAAGAGCAGTACTAAAAGTATCTTCACCAAACTCTGGACTTCAGTATCTAAGGCCAAAAAAGTCTAAGGGCCAAACACTTTGTCTGAGGAAAGATTTTCAGCTAAATCTAAGCAGGGCTCAGCAGTGAAATCTCTGAGCCCCATGAAGCTCCTCTACTCCTTAGGGGTGACACTGCCTTTACATCTCTATCAATCATCTCTGTCAATGATCAGAGAACCCCCAGAGGCATAGGAGGAAAGTGAACATGGGTCCTCTGAGAACAAGTCACCCCTGAAGAATGGCCCATTAGATGTGGAGGTGTGTTAGCCTGAGCACTGAAACTTCCTTGCATGTCTCCAGCTCAGACCAGCTCCATTACTCTCAGGCACTGACTGCCTAGAGAGTCAGGATTAGCTCCTGGCACTGCTCTCCAGGCTGCTCTGCTGGGGACTTTCCCGGCTCTGCAAAGAAGTGAGATTTTTGCACTTTTATCATTAAGAGTCTCTGCTTTCCAGAGTATGCATTGAATAATCTGATTTGAAATCATACCAGTTTATGGTATTGACCCATAGAGTGCAAACCCCTAGTTTGAAAAATGCCTTGAAACAGGCTGTACAAATTCCAGGACTGTCCACTTGTAGTGATGAGCCAGGACACTCCATACACTTTAGGCAGAGTCATACTGCCCATGTGTGTATGCACAGCTCCCAAAGCTTCTTATATTTTAAAGCAATCCTGAGCTAAAAAAATTAAAGAATCCATTTGTGATACATTTCACTTTAATGCTTAGAATAGTAGAAATAATGTGATATAAGACTTGATACTTCTAATATTTTATTATGATAATCTCTATTTCCATCTAAGCAGGTAATAAAGAAACAAGTTGCTTTGTATTCCATGCTGTTTAGCTGGAAAGCAGGGAAGGGAGAATCTTAGGCACCTGCAGATTTTAAGAAAACATGTTATAGTTGAAATATGAAGTGACAGTTTTCCATAGTGCCCTTGCAGTAATTGAGATAAAAAATGAATGCCTATTACTTGCCTTCTGAAATTCTGGACAAGTTTGAAATGTCTTGTTTGTTTATTCTTCCTTAAGAAAGAAATTGGAAACACATTTAGTTAACTTTCAAATGTGAGCTTATGTCTGGAAATTTTTAATATCGGGAAGAGAAAAAGGATTAGGGTAGTTGGTTTTTGTTTGGTGTGTCCCAATTGACAAGACCTGTTTTCATAAAATCTATGTGGACTCAAATATTTTTGTGTAAGTAACAGTCTTATGTAATTAAAATATTTGTCACCTGAGCAAAGCACCTTCCACACAAAATTACAAAAAAAACATAAAAATAATTATCTATCTATAATTATCTGTAATTCTATCTGACTACAGAAGCCTCTTGACTTACAAAATAGTAATATCTTTACCTAAGAAAATAAAAGAAAATAAGAAACACATATCTTATTGTTTGATATCTACATTTTCCTTAGCTTTTGTTGGATTGTTGGCACCACAAGAAAGGTTGTACATTCCACTGAAGAGCAGAGAAAGACAAACCACATCACCAATAAAGACATCTCACCAATTCCTCAGCCACCAAACCATCCAACCACCAAATCTGTATCTCTCCAATAGAGAATGATGTTGTGGGGGACTGTGTCAGAGGCCTTACAGAATTCCAGATAGGTGACATCCATAGACCTTCCCGTGTCCACTGATGTTATCACTCCATCATAAGGCCACTACGTTGGTTCAAAATGCTGGCTTTTAAATACTTCCTCATTTGAACTATTTGAGGTTTTAATTTTCTTTATTTGATTGCTCTAGGGATATTTCATAGTTCAATTACAAAATAAAAGACAGGAGGAAGACTTGCTGATTTATACTCTGGCTGTTTTTGTCCAAAGAGAATTTAACTGACAGTAGTGTGCTGTTATTACAAAATTGGCCACAGTGTCTTAGCCATTGAATTACAAACTAAAGAAAAAATGAGGCATTTGTATGGATTAAGTAAACCACCAGAGGGAGCATATATAATCCAATCAATGTAATCGTTTCATATACAAATGACAAGGAAAATCTCATTTTAGATGTTTTAGAAGGGCTAGAGGTTTAAAATATAGTGTATTCTGTTAAATATATTCCATTCTACCAATGTGTCTTACTTCATGAATTTGCTGATCATACCCCTGCTTCAGACAGAGCAAAAGAAATGTGCCCAAATTCTGTTTGTATGACGCTACAGCAGTTCTTTATGCTGGAGTGGTTTTATATGAAAACATGGCTGAGTCCTAACACCTGGGTCTTAAAAAGCAGATTGTTGAATTAGATCACATTTACCCTATGATAAATGAAAGGTAACGTCAGTACTGTTTTTCTAACCTGTATACGGTTTCTTTTTGAATTATGAACCAAACATATTGCAAACCTGAGAATCAGAAATTATGGCCCTTTGTCAGAGTTTGCTCTGACTAAAATGCAACACATTTTTCTTCTGTTTTAAAAGTTGTGTTAAGACAGCAATTGATCTTTTTAATCAAGTGCAACAAATGTATCAAGAATGAATGGGTAATTTTGTCAGCCCTGATACATTACTGATAGGAGCGATACAATAAGTAGAACTATACTTTATTGAGTGGAAAATTACACCACACCCAACTTCTTCAAATACTTTCCAAGCTGCTTGCTCTTAATTTGACGATCTAATTTGCACTCATGGACTGCAAGAAACTGTAAGGAAATTAGCATTCAATAATTGAGAATTTTTGTATGCATGACAAGCCTGATGGGACTAGAGCAAGAAAAGACAGTGGCACAAAAGTGTTTAGTGAACAAAGCATTTTCTCAAACCAGAATGAGATCGGTGATGGTATTGTTTGATGAAAAAAGCCTCACAAGATGACACTAATAGGTATTCTCAAGTGGGATGGCAGTTCAGTTTAGAGGACAGTGTAAGCTTCAGTGACCCTGAAGGTACACTTAAAAATAATGGTAAAGATATACATATCTGTAAAATGTACTCAACAGTACATTGGAAAGTACTGTTAAGGAACGTAAATGATCCTGAGCTCTCAACATTTGAAAGTTTATTGAAACACTTCATTGAAAGTTAGCTTGCAGCCAGAGGAATTTGCTGTTTGCTGAGAGTCTCACGTGGATAAATAGCAGATTACTGGCCTTTCTACATTTTTTGTAAGTTTGTGGAATTTGATAGTAGCTGGAGTCTGTCGAATTATTTTGGAATTTCTGTAATTCCCTTGAGCACAGACTGTCTGGAATAATTCCACTGATTAATAGAAATAAATCTAAAAAGCTCAGTCTCTAAACAGAAGCCTAGTAAACATGCACTAGTTCTCAGGGGCTTAGCACGAGTCAGTGCAAAACCAGCTAATTCATTCCCCACGTTTTTTTTTTCCACACATTCTTCTGCAGTGTACTCACTGATGAGCTCAGCAGCTGCATAAAATTATCCTGATCCTCACATTAATAGTTTGATATCTAAACAACTGAATTTGAATCCTGCTTTCATACAGAAACTAGCCAGTTTTCTTGCAGCTGTAGCATTACTCACACATATGCATACCTGGCTTTGTTTTCCTGAAGAACTCAGAACAGCATGAGGACAACAGTTCTGCTCATAACTGATGCAGATTTTTAAGAAGTTCAGGGCTGGGTTACAGAACTTCAAAATTATTTATAGAAAAGTAGCAGAAAATTGCTGCAATTCTCATTATTCTGAAACCTTTCTGTTAAAATCTATGAAATCCTGGACCTGAATATGGGGAAGGATTTTGAAGATTCTTAATCTAGAGGTAAACGCAGTGATTAATTTAAGCTACTTCACTCATGCTATTAATATTGATTATCCCTGTTTCTTAAAATATCATTTACCTTTCAAAATTTGAGATTGGTTTCACTAGTTAGATGTTCACAGTAACATCCTTTGCCAGAGTTGTTGCTGTGTCTTCTGGAGCTCAGAGACTCCGTTCATTATCCACTCTGCAGGTTTCTGTGGTATCCAATTTTGCGACACAGCTTGGACAAGACATAGATATCACAGTCAATACAGAAAGGACCACTGCCTGGACTGTTCCAAGACCTTAATGCAAAGTCTGTCTCATGTAGGTCTACTATCAAATACATCACATTCCTAAGGTGTTTTGTTGTAAATGCAGGAAGCAGTTATCAAAGATACAGAAGACAGTCAAGCACTTAAATCCCATTGAGAGGAGGGATAGAAGACATCCACCTGTTATATATACCTTGGAGAATGTTTACTTTTGCTGATTAATTTGGAAAGATGACAATACCTGTGTTTCATTTCCATGTTTAAATTCAGACATGCACCTAAGACACCATAATGGCAAAACACTAGAAAAATAGGTAGTAGTACAATTCTTTTCTGTAGAAACTTCTTTTGCAATTCTTTTACATACTAGTAAGATTTTATTCTTCACTTATTGCATTAGAACAATAAGACAAATCCCACCTCAGTCTTTGATGAACCATTTATATCTAGAACTGCAACTTCTGTGCCAGCCATAAATCTTTTAAATCACAAGAGAGCTGAGTACAAACTTAATTCCTCATAGTTTGTTTATCCTGAGTGTGATAGCCATTCCAGTGGGTATTGCCATTCTCTATTAGAGAGGCATTTACTTTCAGATTAAACTTCTTTTTCTGACAGAACGATGTCACATTCAGTCACATTGCAGCCCCAAATTCTTTTCAGTTTGGTTTTTGTTTTCATTTGTGCATTTCTTATATTGACAGCTAAGCTCGAATTCAAACAGTTTCCTATTTGATTGATGAAAGGTGACATTCACCCATGAAAGGGTTCCACAGATGCCTTAGGATGTAATTTATACATATCCTAGACATTTTAAGAAACTTGATTCAGGCTTCTAGTTATGATTCTGTGCCATGTGATAGGCTATCTCAAGACTGAGTTCCTACATGAGACCTTTATAGACTGTCTGATTCCCAAATAAATTTCTCAAATGTCTACTGTAACTATTGGGCTTTAATTGCATGATCCAAATAATGCAAGGGACATTCAAATTTAAATTACAGATAAAACAGACTTTCCTGATAACAAATTAAAAGACTTATACTTAACAACACTGTATTAATAAATTGTAATGCCAAGTGGTTAGGATGTTGTTTTCCAAAACACATGTAATGTGAAATGTGAAATACAGGTATCTGATGATTAGATGAATACAGAACACAAATGAGAAAAATTTAAAAAATAGGATGGTTACTTAAACACAAGAGCAAAGACTGCTTAAAGAATACTGAGAGGGAAGTTACCACGTAAGGCAGACACTGTACCTGCTTTACCTGAATTCAGAGACAGAGCTTCAAGAAGGTTTTGACATCTTCAGACAGGAACCACTGCTGTATGAGCCCATGTTCAAAGACAGAGGAATGCAGACAGTGTCTTGAACTTCTCATTGGTTGTCTCACTCTAATATATTGTAACAAAAAAACAATGAGATATTAATTTATCACCATGTCTACAGCATAGTTTTTACTCTACTTAGATTATCTTCCTGACACTCAGGCTGTTTCTTCCACTGCTTGTGTGGGTAAAGTCCCAGCTTATATCTTTTTCACACCTCTGAAATTTGCTACATTTTCCTTAACCCAACTAACATTGATTTGCAAGAGTTATCTTTATTTGCTAAACTACTGATATTTTTATCCAATTCTCTCTCTGTTGACTATCATGTATTGTTCTTTATACTATATCATGCTAACTACTATTCCTGTGCTACTGGAAGAGTTATAAGTAAACTGAGTGTCTTCCACTAAAGAAAACAGTGGATTTTAAAATAGTTCATGGTCACTACTCAAACCAAATATGGCGGGATATAAGTTTTGACTTTGGAGAGAAAAAAGCCTTCAGAGTTCTAATATGAAAGTTAAAGGGGAAAAAAACCAAAAACTTTAGTAGATTCTTAGTTTCTCAAGAGCTGTTAGGCCCTACAACAGCAGTTTCTGAGCCAAATATGTAAGTAAACTGCTCCTGATGAAATGAATTAGTTTTTCCAGACCTAAGTGAATTTGTAATCAAAAAAAGATAGGATAGTACTGTAAGAAGTTAGTTCTGTTATCCATCATTTCTCATTTTGCAATGTTTTTATGCATTGCTGTACATACAGTGGTGCTACTGCTATTTTGCACTATATCTTATCTTCTCTTCCAATGGACTGAAATAAACCAACTGTACTGCTTACAACAGATGAACAACTTGGGAATTTTTTTCTGTCCCAAAAATGATGTATTAGAGAATGCACAAATTTGGCCAACCCAAGCTTTATGACTTTAGGACAATTTTTCAGATAAGTTCAGTTACAGAAAAAGATTCATTAATGGATTAGTAAAAGTAATGATTGTGCAGTAGGTGCATTTTGTCACATAGACCCTCTTATTAGAATAATTTAGTGAGAAACAAGTTACTAGATTACTTCCATGTCTGAGATGAATTTAATTTATAGTTCCAGACTCCTTCCATGACTACCAGAGAATGGTATTTTCCAAGAAATGACTTGCCAGGTATCTTTTAGCAAATATTTGAATGTTCATGAGGCTGTAATACAGAAGCCAGATACCACCAACCCATTGTAGCCTAAAGTGTCAGCCTAGATAATAATTTTCACAACTGGTCCCTTCTTTCCTTATTCCAAGAGTTTAAAAAAAATAGAAAGTGAAAGAACAGAAACTGAGAACAAAGCATTTCAGGAACATCAAAAGTCAGGACACAGCTGTGTAGTCAGGCAGCCCAGATTATCACACCTTACTCTAGAATAATTTTATAATGAGTGTTAATCTCCTTCTTTGGAAGCATCAGGTTTTTTTCTTTTCATATAAGCATCCAACCTACTGCATTACTATGGAGAAATCTATCTTCCACCAAAGTTTCTATGATCACTCTTAATTTCCTTTGTTCTCATTACAAGAGTAATAAACAGAACAAGGATAAATAAATAAAATAAGTCAAGTGATTTTTAACGGAATCAATCAAGATTTTTTAATGGAAAGTTTTTGCACTTTATCAAATATTCTTTTTCTCATGTTTCATTGAAATATAATGCAGAATGGCAGCCCCAGTCACTTGTACAAGCATAGTTCATCTTCCCATGCCAAATAATTTTTTGCAAATTCAACACAGCCTGGGAGGCTTACTGGGCATTGTAAAACAATTGTATGTGCCATTTAAAAAGTTGTGATGTTTCCTGATGTGATTTCAGTCCATGCCCAGGAGCACTGTCCAGAACAGTTCCCAGGCATGGTGCAGAAATTGGACTGTTCCAAGGATTATTCCCAGCTGGCTATTTATTTTCAGCCTCCTTCTTTTCAAGGTTCAGAGAGTTTGCTTGTTCAGGCATAGGCCATTGTGTGCCAGCAGTCTTCAGTGCCAAAGAACATTTCTGGGCATGTTTATTGTACTAGTAGAGACAGAATGATAACAACAGTCTTAATTGCTTTTCAGAAGTGCTAACCTCTTATGGTTGTACTCCTCAATCACTGAAATCATATTTGCCTCCTAGATATCATTCTATCAGGAAGTCCATGAATGAAAAGTCTCTTTTTTAACATATTTTAAATTTTACATATGACTATACACATATTCCTCTGTAATGTTGCCAAAAATTTTTATTTAAACAAATCTGAAATTCAAATGTCTCTTCATAAATTTTGGATTATCTGAGATTAGGACCTGCTAAGGCAAACTGCTCCATTTCTCAATGTTGTCTACAAATTTTTTATGTAATATATATTTCTCAATCTTTCCAGTCACCTAAATGGTGGGGACTCTCTAACATGTCCATGTAGAAGATATCCTAATTTCAGGGAAATAAATTGAGTTTTATCAGTTTTCTTCCTTAAATAATGTCTTTAGTTCCCCCTTCATTCAGGCCTATTAACTCTTCCAATATCTGCATTGTCATAAAGCATTAATGAGATCAGTGGATATCACAATGAATGTGTACAATTAATTAGGAAACTGAGGAGCCCCAACTGTTCTGTAATTCTTTGGTAATCTGTTTTGATGACTGTTCCTGCTCAATGTTGTCTTCAGAATTGGACTCACTTTTAGACAAAAACTGAGACACACTTGGGATACTAATTTGGGAAACAACTTTCTGAACTTTAAGTTGCTTTGACCATACCCAGTTACAGGATGATTCATGTCCTTCCTTTTTTTTGCTCTCTGTCTGAAGAGTTCACTGAGTCTTAACAGAGGGTGTTTTTGTTAACCCTATTTCTACCATACATTCCACAAATGCTGTACGCATATGCAGTTTCCAAACTGTGTATGTAGTTCATGCAGAATGCTCCCCTGCTTTGTCACATATCTTTATAAGCACATGAACACTGGATTATGTCTAGTCAGTTTAGCACTCTATACCTCCTTTGCCTGTCATAGTTCCTGCTTCGTTTGAGTTCTTACTCTTTTTAGAGTTTTGAATGAGATAGTACAGGAGCAGTAACCCAGCCTAACCAAAACATTGCTGCAATTCTCTGTCTAGCAGCTCAGATGCTGATGCCCACTAATACTGAATCAGTCAGTCATGGTGTACACTGTGTGATTGCTGGGGGTTCATGTGTGATAAGAGAAATGTGAACAGCCCTATTTCATACCATCTCTAGCCATCAAGTCATTTTTATGCTTTCATAAGGACTCTACTACTTGTTAATGTTACGTGTCTTTTTATAGAGGAGTAAAATTCCAGTAAATCATCTGAATAAAAAAGGGAGCATGGCCAATGTGTGAGTCAGATCTGTGCCTTGGTACACATCACCTGAGACTTGATGTTTTTCAATGTAATTCCCAGTTCTAAAATTCATATGTGTGGGAGTACTATGGGAAACACAGAAGCAGTGAAATAGTGTATGCTCATCTGGTTTTCAGAAAATCTGGGCTTAACTCTAGATTCTGTTACAAATTCTGTGTTAGCTGATTGTTTCGTGTCTCCTATGTTCTGTTTCCTTATCTCTAAAGTGGAAGAAGAAATATTTCCTCCAAAGGTGACCATCATATTTTTATTTTAAAAACGAGACAAAACCAATGGGTATGTGATGCTAAATATACTTCTGAGATTGTCAGCATCAGCTGAATATTCAAAGATAGAAAATAATTCAGACAATCATGTAAGAAAGGAGGGCTTAATTGTGCTAGTTAGGATCACTAACAAGAGTGTAAAGTACACCCAGTAGTACTTCAGAACTCTTTGTCTCAAATACTGAGAAATTATTTGTGTGCAAAACCAGTAGCAATGCCAACAGATTAGAATTCTCTGCTAACTTCTTTTGCTATTAGCTCTTTATACCCACTTTGTGCAGGTACAAGTGCACAAAGTTAAAGCAGTGGAGAATGTAGTCTGGTACCAGGGGCTAATCTCAGTGTGGCTCCTTCCCAGAGAACACATTTGATATAATTTTCTGCTGATTCTGTTGGAAATTCTGATACTATAATTTCATAAATTTGATTTTAGGGTTCTCCTCTTACGCTTTCTTTTTCCTTCTAGCTATTC
Source organism: Amblyornis subalaris (assembly GCA_018881555.1). Taxonomy (NCBI): domain Eukaryota; kingdom Metazoa; phylum Chordata; class Aves; order Passeriformes; family Ptilonorhynchidae; genus Amblyornis; species Amblyornis subalaris. Next base: position 2,926,625 of record JACAXG010000047.1, on the reverse strand, counting down.
AAAGCAGAGCCTTTAGCAAAAGCATATTTTTTATTCTTTATCTACTTTTCAGCATGTTTCCTTTATTGTTGTAACTGACATTAAGTTTATACAAAATATCCTCCTATTCTTCTTTATTCAGATCTCTCCCAAGTCTCACTCTAACCACAATTTTATCTTTTCTTTCTAGTTGATACGGAAATAAAACTTACTTCTTTTATCCCACTTTTATTCTTAGCTTCTTTCAACAGAAAGAATTCCCTGTGGGAGTCCTTATTTCCTACTGCTTATTCAAAGGTTGTGTCAGAGTTACAAATATTGAGGCTTATTCATGTTCAGTCTTCATCTGTAAAAAAACAGGTTGAGGTTTAACATCTTCCACTTCTATATTTACATGATATTTCAGGAGTATTTTACAGAACATGTAGCTGTATTTTTCCAAACATTTCATCACATAAAATTGTGGAACCATTGTCAGGTTGAAGATTGACTGCTGAAATTTATGCCACTCTGATCCTCCTTATCATCACCCGAATGTTTTAAATTTTGAGAAGCACGGAGTGTTAAGACAATGGTGGAATTCAGTGTTGCATCAACTATTATTTATGCCTTAGTAACATTCAAATTTTTCATAAACGTTAAAATAGTGGAGGCTGGGTTTGGTCCCATATGTTTAAAATCCTTGTGTTAAGGTATTCAGCTATTCTTACTCTACAACAGCAAGGTGGGAGCAAATCCTCTTCTGACTAATCAAATTGTAGTCCTATGCTGAAGTACAGTTTAATTAAGCAATGTTTAAGTAAAGGATAAATACAGAGAACACATTTATGCTTGAATTCAGATATATGATTAGGTGTATTGAGCTAGGTGATAAGCATAAATACCATTCAAATACCTTACAAATGCATACCACAGTCACTCAGAGTGACACTTCACATGAACTTCATAAGCATTTTGAGCTGTGATAAAGTTCTGCATTTGAAAGTGGAAAATAACAAAGGAAGGAAAAGTCAGTCTTTCCCCAGACAGCACAGTGTGACAAGAAAGTGATATTTGAAGGATGGAGGAACCAAATTGGAGCCTGTTCTGTGGTAAAGGAAGGCAAAACTAGACCAAGCACAAAGATAAACCTTTTTTCCTCCAAAAATCAGTCTCTGATTAGGGTTATTTTTCATCTGGACAGACACAAAGTTCCAGTATTTCTTTTTGTATGTTATATATATATATATTTATATCTATTTATCTTTTACTTCCTATCTCACCTTGGAAAGAAATTCCACTTCAAAATGTTCTAATTCTTCTTTTAGTAATTCAAACATCCTAACAATTGCCTTAATCTTTTCATAATGTGAGGGTTCTTCCCTAATGGTTAAAGTCAGAAAAGAATTCTGTCTGTTCAATTTTCTATTTAATTTTCTAGATTAACCTTTCATTTAGCTGAGTTAATAAACTTTTTAACTGAGCTAAATCATTACATGGTATTTACAAAATCATTTCAGATTTCTGGAATGCCTTTCTTTTCCCAAAAATCCATTCTTTACATGCTCTTACAGAGCCAAAAAAGCTAGGAAATCATTGGTTTAAAGGACATGTGTTATGCATTTTAATGCTCTTGATTGTCCTACACCAGCTCAACCTGGTGAAAGGATTTTTCCATACAGATTTTGCCCCTTTCCTTCCCAATAATTTCCTATTATGTTTCTAGCTTTTAAAGGTTAAACCTTGATGAATTTTCTGTATATAGGTCATCTCATTTATTATTATTATTATTATTACTATTATTATTATTATTATTATTATTATTATTATCATCATCATCATCATCATAATCTTTATCATCTTATCATTATTATCATTATCATTATTAATCCTCATTGAACTCTCTTCAAAGAGAAGGAGCAAAGCATTTCACATCATGCATTGAATGGACACTTCTTGTCATTTAGATGTTTTCTGCCAAATACAGGTAAATGGCATTTGGTAGATAGGATGGCATCTCCAATTCCTTTCTGCCTACAGTTCGCTGAAAGGATTCTGACAGTTTTCTTGTTACTCAGACTCAGCTGCATTAGTTATGCCAAACCATTATTTCTATACGTGAAGAGACATTAGTTCTCTCTTTCCTCCCTGAACCAGTACTCCAGAGTCCCACACAAATCCTGAAATTCCTTACATTTCCTGAATGTTCCTATTCTCATTTCCTAGAACATCTTTATTATTGCTTTCCTAGGAGCTGAGCTCGGTCATCACTTGAAAATGAAGTTGTTATGAAATAGTCGTGTTGACAGATGGCACAAACAGCATAGCAAATCAAATCTGTTCCAATGTTTTAATGGCAGCAGGGAATTATCACCATGCTACTAAATGAAGGTCTTAAAAATGCCATTGGTAAAGCGGGTGCTGCACTGAGATTACAGAACTCTAACTGTAACGAGGCAGCAACAATAGTAGCTGCTACAGCTGACATCTCATGATATATGCCTGAAAGGAAGTTCACAAACAGGTTTGCCAGGAGACTATCTCATTCCTGATAAAGCTGCTTTCTGATAATGCTGTTTGGATTCACTATGCATCAGTAAAAAATGTTAAATAAACAGTGCCCAGGGTTTAACGTACTTTTTTTTAAGGCAGAGTCTTCTCAAGTGTGCCTCACGTTTGAAAGAGCCATTCAAAGTCCTTGCATATTGCATTCAATTTTTGGTGGTTGGTTAATTCCTGAGGGAAAAAATTAACCCCAGAAATGTTAGTCACCRCTGTAAATCAGTTTGTAAGAAAAGACCTAAGAACTGTAAATGAGTGCACCTGGGATACATTTTCTATTCATTTAATCTTAAATTTGACACCATTTAGATACAAGATAAAATCTAAATTTGTTAATCCCTACTAGCCCTAAGTACATTGGGTTTGAATTAGCATAGATATGTAACTGCAGTAACTGCCTCAAGCAGAGGAATTTATGGAGTGGCTTGATTTCATGTCTAAATATTTGGCTTGGATTTCTGATGTACTGAATATCCTCAAACCCATTAGATTTTAGCCAGAGCAGTATGAATAAAATGTAATGGATTTACGAGTATTCAGTACATCTGAAAATCAGTCCAGTTCTCCTTTGAGATGGGCACAGAAGTTGCTAATGAAGCTCTTCAAATTTTAGAGAAAAGTAGGGGAGACTGAAAAAAATATGTTCTATTCATACCTGGAATGTCATGTCATCATTTCTTTCTGCTTAGTAAGATTTTCCTTGTTCTTTCAAACATTCATGGAGACAGAACACCCCAGAGATCATGAAGCAGCACTGAGCTCCCAGCATAGCACTGACTCACTCATGCTTCAGCAAGAAAATGCTTTTTCCAGTGGCCTTTTTTCATAGAATGGTTTGCGTTGGAAAGGACCTTTAAAGATTACCCAGTGCATCTACACTGACATGGGCAGGGACATCTTGCACTAGATGCAAGGTTGCAGAAAGCCCCATCCAACCTGACCTTAAACATTTCCAATGTTGGGACATTCACAACTTCTTTGACAGTCTGTTCTAGTGACTCACCAGCATCATTGCAAAAAATTTCTTCCTTATATCCAATATTAATCTATTCTCTTGAAATTTAAAGTCATTGCCCCTGATCCTGTCACTACAGGCTTTGATAAAAGGTCTGTCTCCATACTTTTTTAAGTAAAGAAAGTCTGCTATAGAGTTTTCCTGGGGCCTTCTCTTCTCTAGGCTGAACAACCCCAACTTTTTCAGGCTGTCTTCATAAGAGAGGTGCTCCGGCCCTGTGATCAACTTTGTGGCCTTCTGGACCCACTCCAGCAGGTCCCTGTTCTTCTTATGCACTGGGAATTTCTCTGAAACACGTTTCTGGTTTGGACATTTTTTCTTAACTGCAATAGGTTTTTGGAGAAGTCAGTTGCTACAGAGTGTGTGGTAATTGACACCTGTTAATGTTACGGTATTTTTTTTACCAGTAGTGCAAATGGTGAAACATGGACCAGTATAAGTATAACAAGAGAATGAACATTTTTCTCAAAATCTTTTCTCAAAGATTTTGTAGATTCTGCTCAGAATAATTATATGGAGAAATTTCTTATTCCAAGTGTGTTGTTAACATGGTTTGCATCTTCTTGTAACATCCTCTCCTACTATAAAAATACTTCCGCTGTTCCGTTCTTCCAAAACGAACCTGTTACCTTGGTTGAAGTAGGTAGTACTTTACATGTCTTGCCGTCTTTCAATTATTTGAAAACAAAAAAATGGCCCCTTAAGTACAGCTAACCATAACAGTGGCCTGATTTTCTTGCCTAGTCTTACTAAAAGACAGCAAGAAAGTTGCTTGTTGTACAATCAGGTAAGTTATGACCGTGAGTGCCAAATGACATCACTCTGTCTCATAACAAAATACTGCAGGAAATGGATGCACAAATCAAAAAACAAACCCTCCAAAATAAAAAGCACCCCGGCTGGAAAGAATCTCTTTCAAAGCTGAACATCATGGTTAAGTTATTTGCTTGCCATTTTAATAATGCTTTCTCTTTGTGATGCTGCCTGTTGCCCAGGAAACACAAACTTACTCTACAATCACTGATAACACTCTTGAGAGATGGGGATTGCCAGGGGAATCATTATATTAAAGTGTTACAAATGTCTTTAAAAATTCTTTGTTATATAAAGCAAAAGAAACGATATTGCAAACAAGTTATTAAAATCACCTAATTTGATAAGAAATATGCATGCAATTTTTCTCCATCTAGTGAGGGGGTAGAAGCATGACCTCTATTTGTCATGAAGAGAGTTCAGAGGAGCTGTGAGCATTGATTAAATGGCTATATGTGTATCTTTGATGTCTCAGATCACTTTGGCTGATAAACAGAGTGACTGGTTCACTGCATCTTTTGTGGGATTAAATTTTCCCGGCTAAGAAGTCTGGACAAAAATAATTAATCCAATTTACATTGATATAGTTGACACTAAACTTAAAAATGTGATGGGTCAGCGCAGTATTAAGAATAATTAAGGGAGGTTTTCCTATTTAAAAATTGTAAATAAATTTTTAAAATTTAAATAAAATCTCACTTATTGAAACACCTTTCACTGAAGTAAATTAAAGGAGTGGCTCATATTGTAAGCAACAGCATCTTGAATAAAAGTGATACCACATAAATCATATGGATTTTAAATCACATCATTTACTTATTCTTTCTGTCACTCTGTTCTGTTCCTCTCCCTTCCTTTCTTGTTCTTGTTTTCCTCCTATTTCCATCTGGACAACTTCTATCTATTTCATCATTCAAAGATGCTCCAGTGGATTTGATCGTCACCGGCAAGACTGGGTAGACAGTGGCTGCCCTGAAGAGGTATGTGAGTGGTTTACATCCTCAGCCCATCAGAGGCAATTTATATAGTTAAGATGTTTTGATTAAATTATTCAGATAATGAAGCATGGTTTCAAGGCCAAAGACATGCTATATTTATCATTCAGGGAAAATTCTAGAAGACATAACAAAGAAGAATAGTCTGAGCAATTTCACTCCCCATTTGAGGGAATAAAATGGACAAAAATTAAAATTTAATCTTTGAGAAGCTCCCTTAATTAAAAAAAAACCACAAAATAGTAATAACTAAAAAAAAACCAAAAAACAGAAATCCTCATCCTAAACAGTGTCCCTGTGCTGATTTTCTTTTAGATCTCTGACTTTTGCCAGAGAAGGGGAAGAAACTGTGATGTTCCTCCCCTCAGAAAACCCTCTGCTAGAGTAGTCTCAAATGAAAAACAGGCATAGCATTTTGATTATGAAATTTGGCCAAATCATTTAGTAAAGAAGGAATTACACAGATTCATTCAAAGAGATAAAATAAAAATAATCATTAAAAAAAAGCTGTTAAAAAGCCCTCACACGACCAGTTTAGAGGATATTTTGGTTTGGCATTTCTTTTAATGGAGATGCAGTGGGAGGATGAGAAAGATGGCTGACTGTGGTAATGGTGGGCTGTCAAACAGGGAATATAAGCCTCCTCTTAGGAAAGTTATTCAGGGTACTCCTAGACCAGAGCAGTTGATTTTCAAGAAACATATATAAATATGCTGCTGATTACTCTTTTCCAGTTTATAAGCTCTTTCACAAGGATTTTTAGTTTGGGGGTTGGGGTTTTTTTCATTTCTCTTTTTTTCCATTTTGGGATTGTGGTAATAGGAACAAATTAATTTATGGCACTTTTAGTCTTCTGGTGGCCATAAAAAAGCAGTCATTTTTCCATTTTTGCTGAACAGGCTAAATTTTCTCATGAGTTTCAGCAACATAGGCCATCTGAAATGTCAGGTGAAACTCAGGGCAAAACATAGCCCCAAGTGTCTAGTTAGAAAAGCACATTCTGGTTTATTTTCAGTAGAAGCAAAGAGAAGTAATGACATAAATCCAGAATAATAGGAGAATTTTTTTTTTCTTAGAACTGTAATTGCAAAATAACTGCGTCCCACATACAGCCTTGTTACATGGCCTTGAAGTTTTAGCTTTGCAGTTTGTCATCTGCTGATTTAAAAGCAAAATTTCTGGGAGATTTACTGTCTGTGAAGGCCAACCTCTTCAAGAACATAACATAAAAGTTCCTGGGAGCATGTGTTATTATAGTGCACAACCCTTGCATTGCTTTAATCCAGATTATAATTGGCTAGGACTCAGTTGTGCTTGTAAACGAAGTTATCCAAAAGCTTCTCTCTGCAGGACAGTAGCATCCCATTCTGCTTCTCCTCTCTTGTTTCAATCCAAGTAGTGCTCCAAGGTTTAGTACCCAATCTGCGAGAGAATTATCGATACACAAAGGGTATCTGAGAAATTAATAGCTTAATTTGCACGATTCGAGACTACTTGGTTGCAGTTCACTGTCCAGCTTTCAAGCTCTCTGGAGCAGAAGCAACATCCTACTTGGAATCTACCAAAATTATGCCTGAGCTGACTGCTAGAGTTCAGTGAAGGATCAATAATTAGCACGCAATGGTTAATTTTAGATGCCTTCACTCAAGAGGATGAATAATGAGGATTCTCACAGTAATGTTTCCTTATTTTTAATATAGATTTTGAACTAAATTTTTATTAAATTACATGAGTAAAATTTGCAGTGGTTTTCAAGAAAAATACAAAGAAATTTAAAGAATAATTGTCCTTCAGGAGCTGATACCTTTCTTTAATGTAACAAATTGTTTCTGGTAAAACAAAGAACTATAGAACACCTGTGCATATTCAAACAAAGATAATTCTCACCAGACTTTGACAGCCAGATCTCAATAAAATGAATAGGCTTTGCAGGACTTCACTTCTCATTAAAGTGAGTGGGGACAGCAGGAGTTAGGTGCAGTTCCTATATTTGCTGCAAGTTAATTGGATGTATTTTCCTGAAAAACTGTGTGATCTATAAAAAAAGCTATTCATTGTATCTCCAGGATTTTTAAAATGTGCAGAAATTGAAGGAAGAAAAAAAAAAGCAAACTCTGTATCAAAATATTTTCCCATGCAAATAAAAGTTACATTATCATATAATGGTGACTCTTCTTTATAATGTGCTAATTTAATATGATAATTTTTATATTTTATATAATTATTGTTATATAGGCACCAATAATACATGACATTTTAATATTGTGTAGAATTAGTAGGCATATAGTGAATGGATTGCTTTATTGTAGTAAATAAATATTGTATAGACTGAATACATGCACATATTTTACATGTATATGTGCATTCTTCTGTGATAACTGCACATAAAGCCYAATTAAATGCTCCAGTTAACTACACATTGGTCACTATGAAGAGCTACTATTTAATTCCCACATTTTTAAACATATGTTATGGCACCTGGATTGATGGCAGTGAGCTTTCATAACAGAAGGGGAAAATCTGAATTATAAACATAGATGTTAAAATCTGATTGGGGAAAATAACATGTTTGACAATCTGTCATGACTTTGAAGCCTTGTTATTAACAATTAAGAGTTGTAAATTTTGCAGATATGAGAAAAAAATATATGTTGCTGGATGCTATGTAGAGGATTTGAAAGGGGAAAAAAAAGAAAATTAAAAGAAAAAGCTCTTTAAATTACTTGATTTAGGGTGCCTATTTTCATTCTTTTTATCTCAGCAGCTTGTCCATGCTTAAATTCTTCATCCTTGACAGTCTCCACTGAGAATTAATTTTCTCTCCCTTGTTTCTGTTGTTTCTTGACAGTCAAAAGATAAGATTTGTGAGAAGAATATAGACACAACTGAAACACCTCCGTACTCCACCACCAACCTTCTGCCAACCACCACAAGGTTCAGAGTTTTAACAACCACCAGAGGACCCACCACTTCCCACCTGCCAACTAGCCTGCCCACAGAAGGTGACATGTATATACTGCATTATTCTATAGTGCAAACAAGTAATTTATGAGCCAAAAGAAATTTTTTTCCTTTAAGTATGTATTCATGATGACCTTTTCCCTCTGAGGCAGCGGAAGGAGTTGGGAATTGCAGTCAAAGCACTGTCTGCTACTGCTTTTAAATTGCCACTCACTCGGAACAGTAAGGTGCAAAGAGGATGAGGGCTGGAGGAGGGGACTCTGCTGGAGAAGCAAGGACAAGTCAGGCAGATTTCTGGAAAACTTTAGGTTACAATGAGTTTTTCATGTTCCTTTACCTTCAGGCCATAGTGCAAGACCTGCTGAAATAGTAGTAGAAGTCCCTGCTAAAGCTAGAAGAAATTCCCATAATAGACTTAGTGAATTTTTAATTCCTTTATTGATTCTATTTAGCCAGGTGAAAATTATAGATAACCCAAATAAAAAACCTCTTTGAAATATGCCTGTTTACTTTTTTTCATCAGTTGACACTGTTCTTTTCACGTATTTCACTGTGTGAAATAGTTTCTCTAGGCTTCTGAACCGAATTAACTGGGTAAGTGATGGTGGGTCGGTTCTCATCCCTGTACCACTAGCTGCTTAAATCTTGCCTTTTTGGGCTTGGGATATCCTGCTTTCCTGCTTTAGGAGATAGTTCATCTGGGCAAGAAAGCTAAATCAGATTAGTCAATGAACATCTATAAAATGTATGTGTGTGTGTCTGTTGAAATTGTATGTTAACACAACCAAAAGTACTAGGTACAGGCAGATTTTCTGAGTGGCCTGTGACAGGAAAATTTGAGCTGAAGACATTTCAAGGTGGGAATCTACTGATAAGGAAGGCTGGTTTWATTTGAAGCAATAAAAGTTTAGAAACTATCAGTGCAGCATTTGGACTACATTAAAAGGAACTTTCTATGGCATTTTGTTCATTAAAATTCACAAGAAGAAGAGGAATATGGAAGTAAATAGGATTTAATATTAGTAGGCCTTTTCAAGATTCTTCGAAAAGGAAGTAAGTCATTGTCTTACTTCATTGTCATATGTTGGTTCATATAGTCTTTAATATGATAGAATGCTCGAGCTATATATGAACATGTAACATAAATTAATTATTTGTAAGTGTTATGAGACAGACTCTAATACCCTTATTTACCAGTGTTTTGAATCCTCCTGAGCGCTTTAACACTCTCATAATTTATTTTTTTTTAGTGGTAAGAAAGTATAGTGTCCAGTGTAAGAAACACCACAATCTAGTTCTCATTGAGTTGAGTACCAAAAAATTTTCTAGGTGTGGAATTTCTTTGACATTAGAAAATGATTCCTAAAATTATTCATGATGTAGAAAAATGCATTTTTCTTCACCTAACTTTGCATTTTCTTTGTAGATGACACCAAGATAGCACTGCACCTAAAAGATAATGGAGGTAAGAGATATTTTTTTGTCTGTAAATAATGTCAGTAGTTTGTCAAATTATACCTCACTGAACTTCATTAACCAAAATCAGATTGGAAATAGTTTTTTACCAGACTCCCAAGGGACTTCAGCATCCCACATCTATGTGGAAGATAAGCAGGGCAAATAGCTTAGGAACTGTATAGGAAAATAAACATTTATAACTCTCTTTATAATTCTATAGTAAAAAAGCAGCTTTAATTGTGGACATATTAAGCACATTTTAACTGTATTAATACAGTTATTGACTGTATTATAATAAAGTATTATTAAACTGTATTAAGAGAATATGTGATGCTAGTTATAAATAATAATATTGTTATAAAGTATTTCATAGTAGTAAATTACTACATGATATTTTGTTAATAAGCATACCCATTTTATATCTGTATCTGTACTAGCAGAGGTCCTGTATTCCTCCATGCACATTCCTTGTGCAAGTTAATAAGATCACCTTGTCATACTGATAAAGGCCCCTGTTAAATCAGGCTCTGCAGGGGACTGCTTTTTTCATCTTCTTTGTGAGTTCAAGGACTGAGACCTGAGGTTTGTTCCTTCTCCCTTTGAAGTCGATGAGAATTTCCCTGTTAGAACAGGACTGAGTTGTTAGACATCACCTGTGACTGTGTTCACTGCCAGTGTAGAGTTTGCTGAGGTGTAAGGGAAGATTTGGATTGATTTCTGCAGGCCTCAGAATGGTCTATCAAAGCAGAGGATGATTTGCTGAGCAAATTTAAATAAATCATATTTCCACTGGTATAAAGGACAATATTATTGACTCTGACTGCCTTTCCAAGCAGAGAGCACCGAATTTCTCTCATGCATTGGGGGAACAGGCAGCCAAGTGGGGCAGCAGGCACAGGCAGGGCACAGGGCACAGCTCCGGGGAAACACTGGGGTCAACCCTAGTGTAGTGACCATCAGCTGAGTCTGGAGCAAGACCCAGGGTCAAGGCAGGCAGCTAGGTCGGCAAGGCGGCGAGGGAGCGGCGAGGTAGCAAGGTGGCACAGCAGCCAACGGCACAGCTCAGGCAAGGACCAGAGGACGCAGCTCCCATCAGTGGTCCCAGAGAAGGTGAGGTCATGAACCAGGGCTATAAGTGATTCTGGTCAGCAGCAAAAGGATAAACAGCTCCAAGGCCCATCCAAGGAGGGATGGTCCATGGACAGGACTGGAGACAAGCTACCTTCAGTGTTGATCCACGAGACAAGATCAGAGAGGGGACTGAATATGAGTTCATCTACAACATAGCTTAAGTTGGGACCTGAGCTCACAAGGAGTCCCCAGCGTCATGGGAAGAGGCCCCAGATACAGCAGTCCAGAACAGCTGAAACAGAGCAGTTGCTCAGGGCCCTCACAGAGAATTATTCAACAGAGTGCAGATGCCATTTAGCTTGTTGGTCTGCTTTCCTGTCATCTGTTTTTCAGTCATATTCTGCCATTATTTTCTCCTTCCCTCAAACTAGAGATCTGTTCACTCCACAGGAGGCAGTTGTCCTCTTCCTTGCCAGTCTCTCCTCTGTCATTTTGTCGTCACTAACCACAGCATAGCTGGCCACATGCTATACTGGGCATTGAATTGTTCCTTCGTTGGTGGTGGTGTTGTTTGACATTGCTTTGACACATAAGTAATCCCTTTGAATAATGTGACCTGTAAACTCAGGGTGGTACTTTTAGGCATTTTGTCTGTGGGAATGTCCCTGAAACTTTCTTTCTCTCGTTCTTCGTGAAATCAAATTGCTTTTTATTTTGTTGTGAAAAGTGCTTCAGTGCTCTTAGAGGTCAATAGTCAGCACTTCATTCTCCTGTTCCGTGTCTGCTCTGTACTGGAGGAGTATTCCTGGCTGAATAGTGCCCACACTGCCCTGTGAGCCAATGCTCCATGGCAGGTGGCTGACCCAGGACCATGCAGCTCTCCATCATGAGCATCTCATACACAGCTCAAAATAGTATACTGTTATATAAAAAACAATTCAAAAGGTGGGGTTTAGAAAACACATGCAAGTTTCTTTCCTTTTGGGAATTGCAACAGGATTATTTTTTCACTTGTCTATTCTGTGCCCAAGGTGTGAAGAGAAAAACTCTGTAAAAGTGTTGAATACTAGAGCAAGTGATAGATGGCTGTGGCCTACTTGGTAGAGTGAGGTGTAGGGTTTGAGGCATTGGTTATCTTAAATATAGAAAGTTCATTTCCACGGAGAAAGCTGCTGCATTTTAGGAGGACAAACCAACACCTGATGTGATTATTCATTTTACTTGAGCTGTTCCTTTTATTCTTGAAATTTAAAAAAAAAATGAAAATTGCTTCAAACAACACAAAAGCAAAGCAACACTCCAGGATTTCTCATTCACACAGTAAACGTAGCTTTTAATCTGAGAAGGTTTTTTTGATGAATCTTCAATTATGCATTGAATTTTCCAGTGTCCCCTAGATTAGACTTAGATAAAACCTCTGCAGCCGCAGGCACATTCTTTGATTCTCTGTGGTTTGTCAGCCTTTCATAAAGAGTAGATTATTCCAGGTCACGAATCCAGGGTCTTTACTTTCTCACACTAAATCCTTTAAAACACTAATGAAAGGCAACCCTTTATAATGGAAAACCAAAGCTATATTGGATCAATGATTGCCTATAGTTTGATGTGTCCTTGGGTGATAGCAGTCAATATCTGGTTAGGTAGAGCAAAGGGATTCCATAGAAGTTCTGCATCTCACCTCTGCCTGGAACTTTTGAAACCAAATATTATAAATTTAAATTTAAAAATTATTATAAATTTATATTAAGTTTCTGGTTCTGATCATACTTCTTTGACATCTTAATATATGAGAAAATCTTTTCAACTATGCTGTAATCCATCCACAATTTTGGGGCATATCTTAATGTGCATTTCAAATTTGCTTGTTTTTGTTTCTTTTGCCTGCCTTCTTTCTTTACAGACATGACAGATGCCTATGACATAGATGCCTAAGCCATTTTGAAATACAGCTGGCATGCCATCACAAATTTTCTTATATCTTGGTTCTCCCTGAAATAACAAGCATTATATAAGTTTTAAGATAGGTCCAGCACTAAAAATATACATGTTTTTGTTATTAATTTCAGATTCTGTTGGTTTTTCATTTTTCTCAAAATTTAACACAGCTGACTAAAGAGTTTAAAAGCCTAATTTTTCATAAAAATCGTGAGCAATTGGCCATGGCTATCACGTAATGCAGTATTTTCTTGTTGAGAACTCTTTAGTGGATGATTTAGATGATTGGCCAGCACATCTAGACATTTTATTTGACCTTTTTAGACACTTTGTTGTGATGATTTGATTGTATGAGTCCCCCACAGTCCTTCAGCTTTAAAAGTCAAAAGTATGTCTGTTGGACAGCGGTCGTCAGATAAAGTGCTATACTTCTCATTCATCAAGGTGTACGGAAAGTTCTGTTTCAAAAAAAGAAAAGCTATGCAAAACCCAAACCTACATGAGGAGGAAAGCTGTTTAATTTATTTGTTAACAAGTTCATCCCAGTATATGTAGTTCTAGGAAATGTCAGCATCACGCTATTTTCACTCTCATCTGGACATTTCCAAAATGGTTTAGATACAAACGACAGGGATGTACAGGATTAACACTAGTACTATATAGAGCTTAATTTGATTCTGAGAGATTAAGAAACTCAGTAAGAAATGACCAAAATGTAGACCCAAGTTTTTGAAAAAAGAATACTTTTGTATACTTTATATACAGTGAAAAACTTACCCAAGACTATTTTCTTCCTGTAGTGTCCTATGTCTGGAAACTAGCTTCCATTAGTCATCTTTCTTCCTAATTTCCCTTAAAAATTGCAATCTGAGCTGTTCCAAGTTCTGGAGAAAACTTATTCCTTTTTTCCTTGTGCACCCTGAACTCCGGCTGCAAGATATTAAACACTAGCTAATGCCTGATAATAGTCATATAACTTATTTCTTTCTAATACATTAGGTTGCTAAATGATTCAGAAAATGAGAACTATTTCAACAAAGAGACAAGTCAACCTTTTAAGCAAGACAAATATTTTTGACATAGAAAGTTTTATTATGACCACGCAGTCCAAAACCATGTGACTCATCTGAAAAAGTCACTATGGATTAGCTGAGTCTTCTCCAATTTTAAAGTACAACATAGTAAATCAAAAAAATTATAAATGTAAACTTTGTGGTGGCTTAAAAATGTTTCAAAGTGAACTTTGTATAAGATAAGACTGACAGGATAGGGCTTTTTTTATTGCCAGAACTTCACCTAGCCACAGCAAATGACCTTCCAGAGGCTTCTGGGTCATCTGGTGTTAGCCACGAAGCCACAACCTGTTCTTTTAGGTCTTTCTCCTAGCCAGTGGCAAGCAGTAGGCAAGAGGAAGTAATTAAAGTCATGCTGAAAGAAGTGCCCAAACTGGGATCTGTTACTATATAGGAGTGCCTAACTCTACCGGCTACAGAGAAAAATCTAAATGACATACTAAGAGTGGGCATCTTACTCATAGGTACCCAAGGTTTCCTTAAATTAATTCTGTTCAGAGTGTCCTGGTTAATGTGTTTTGTTTCCATTCCTGTCCAGAAACCTGCAGGCCAAGATTCAGACCTTTTCTTCCAGTCTCTTCTCATGAAAAAGAGAGTATTTAAGGTTTTTATCATTATTGCAAAAATCCTGTTGAGATTAGGTAATAGATTATGTAATTATATTTTTACTTCTGTGTGTTCCACTTACTCAAAACTGCTGGTGTTCTCCTAAAATTGCAGGGTTCATGCAATTAGTCAAGCAAGGATTTCCTTGAAGAAAACTGGTCATAAAGTTTACTTTATCAATACTGTGCTCTATGCTGTATTTGTATAAACAAAATCTTATCAAAGAGCAGTTTTGGAATGTTTTCTATCTCTAATCTTGTAAATAGAAGAAGGAAAAAGAGAAGTGTCAGAACAGAGAGAAGTAGAAAAGGTGGCGATGGATAGAAATGTATTCATAGGATAGAATATGAAGAAAGGTAGATTCAAGAACAATTAGCCAGCTTCATTATCAGATAAACCAGAAAGAGCCCTGTAAACAGGTTATCTGATTTTTTGCCCTTTTTCTTATATTAGGCAGGGGGGAAATTCCAAAGGGAACAAATAAAGTATAACTCGAACAAGTCAGCAATTGTTCCCAAATATTGCATTTCACATTGCAGATTACAAGTTAAGAAATGGTGATACATCTCCCCATTTTATTCTCTGATTCTCCTTGAATTTTTCCAAGCTGTTTCTCCTCTCTCATTTCTCAAAGGCCTCCTCTCAGCTCAAGTTAGAGACAGGTCTTAAGATAAATTAGAGATCTCTCTTGTTGTCTTTGGTATGATCAAATTTGAACTTTAAACCCCAAACAATTTCCTAAATGCTGTTCCCTGCTTTCTGCACGTTCAGCTGTAACACTGAGAATAAGAAAGCAATGCTTTTAGGAAAAAGTGTGGGATCTACTCATATAGTATGTTACTATATGAAACATGAAATGATGTGTCCAGTGTAATTCAAGTTCTTTCATCCCAGGAAAACTTGTGATTTAAGGAAAACCTGTACAGCCTTTCTGGTGTTCAGCTATTATATTAGTGCCTGATGGCGGATATTTTATTGAAATTGAGTCTTCCAAATCCAAGAACACAAGCTTGGAAAAGCAGCAGCCTCTTGTATAAATATTCCCAACTTCCATATGCATCAGCCACAGGAAGAAGCTTACCTTATGTGCTATATGCAGTGGCCAGTGGGCTACATGCATGTTTTTTAAAGCAAGTACAAATGAAAAGTGCTGAACTCATCCATTCTGGTTTTAAAAAATAGAATATTGGATTAATAATCTTTATTCTTTTTGGTGGCATTAATAAACTCTGTTATTTTCCGTTTGTTTCATGGTACTTTGAATTGTACCTAAATGTTACTCAGAACAAGACATTGGTGCCTTTTCCAGATTTTTTGCATCTCCACTGCATCCCAGTTTTGTTGTCATGATCTTATTACAGCTGTGATCTCAAGATATGTAAAAATACCACCAATCCAATCAGCAGAAAGTCAATCAACAGAGGTTTTCCAAAGTAGTAGCCCTGGCATGTAAATAACTCCTAGAAAGAAAATGCCACTTCCTGCTCTAGCATAAAAGGGCATTTTTGCATCATATATCACATTAGGTTAAAGAAGCAGGATGTTAAAAGGCCAGAACAGCTACGTGTAAACACTTCAATGTATAGTGAAGTCTAGCATACTAGTTTAGTTTCTCTTTGGTTTTCTAAGCCAGATATAAAACAATATAAGTTACCGACTCTTACAGCAGTCATGACTTTGCTGTAAAGGCACACAGATGACTCTGTTACACATTTATATTTTCTGGACTTTGTACCAGCTCAAAGGGTTAATGTGAAAACCCCATATAGCTCTAAATGCAGATCTTAAGGAGGGCTACATGTAATAAACTGGATAAACTTTTAAGAAAAGGCCACATTACTTAGTGTCTTATCATCTGCTGCTGTTGCTGTCACAGTGCTATGGCAGTGTGACAGCTAGGGCACACAAAGATCCTGTGTTCTTCTGTCTTTTTAAATACTTATTCTATGTGAAGTTTACCCAGTTTTGCAGGCAGTAGCCTCCTGCAATCTTCTCTACACTGCTCACTACTCTTTGACATTGGTGTGCATGGGTCACTGTAAAGAATGGGAAAAATGAAGGTCAGGTGAAAGGAGGCTAATATAGTTGTATATTTTGCATTGAAGTTGAAGTACCTGAAGTTGTTCTGTCTCCCAAAGGTGTGGTGGACATGGTAGTGAGTAACTGTACAAGCATTAGACACGGCATTGGAGAGGAACAGTCTGCTTGACCTTATTGTCCTGTGTTTGCTTTCAGTAGGGTTGAGAGGGATCAATAGAGTGACAGAATTGAAATTCTTATAAATACATAACTTTTTGCTCATCTGGATTTGAGTCAGCTGCCTTTCCAGGCCACATGGTGTGGTCATCCATGGTACAATATTAAGCTTCGTGATGACAACTGTTTGATGCTACTAAGTATTGTAATGGCTTACATGGCCTCAAGCAGCTCAAACTAAACTTAATACAGATGACAACCGTTGTAGCATTAGATGATATTTTAGAGCAGAAGAATAAAAGCCCTTAGCTAACATGTTTAGAGTACTGTCATCCTAAAAACAGAGGGATTTGATTTTAATGCACTCTTATCAATTTACTACACTAAGGAGTTGATCAATCTTGGAGAGACTTACTGAGTTGCCCTGGGTCCTACAGAAAATTAATAGCAAAGCCAGATACTGAATTCTGATTTTGTGTGTTACAGTTCATAATATTCTCACTCAAAGACCACCTTTCATTTCTTACATGCAATTGGAAATCAATTTTTAAAGCATTAGCTGAGCCATAACTTCATAAATCATCATGAAACCAAGTAAAGTGTAGCAATGGCTTAACCTGAAAATGTTAACAAATGCTAAGGGATTGAACCCACAAATCAAGAAAATCGCACACCATTACTGTGAATAAGTTGAGAACTTGAGAGCATGCTGTTCCTAAAAGAGGTAGAGAGAAAATTTTTATGGGGATTACCCTGAGCCTCTGGAGAATCCTTTCAGCTGTACATTCCCTTATTCCCTCCCACAGGTCATTAATCAGCATTTCAGGAATCTGCATTATGTACAGGGAAAAAGCTTAGGTTTGAAGAACCATATACCTGCCCCATAAAACAAGGAGTCTCCTGGTAGATTCACATTCCAGATGTAAATGGAGGCCCAGAAGAGGGGAAAAATCCAGTGGCTCTATTGAGTTCACTGTAGGCTATAACCCTGTGTGCTCAGCTGTCCTAAACATTATGTCCTCCCTCTTTGCGGGAGCCTATTAACTCAAACCCACGGTCCTGCAAATAGGTGTGATACAATTTCCAGGCTAGAAATGAATTATATAATAGGGTGGAGGGCTGGTGAGTGAACTTGATCTGTAGTTGTATGTTAACCCCAAATCATGCAGCAAGAGAAGGTTTCTGCTCTTTGGCTGATGATAGAGGAGAAAATTCATTCTTCTGGTAAAAAGAGCGGAGAAAAGAACAAAGTTCAGTACTGAGTTATCATCTTCAGGCTGATTGCTGCTACTTAAATGATCTATATCCTTGGCTTTGTGTGTCAGTCAGGAGGATCAATTAAGGTATTGCTTTTTATCCCTTAAAGATGTATGTGTATATAAGCAAGTTTGAATTTGAGGTACAACTCCAGTGGTGTTTTTCCAGTTGGTTTTTACCATCTGATCAAAATGCAAGAGTAAAAAGGAATGCCATGGCTTTTGGAGGGAAAAGCAAAATTTTATTTTCCAAGTCCACACAATGAAATTCTACTTTTTTATCTGTCATTCACCTTTTGTTCCACATCACTGTATATATAGGAAATTTTCTAGCCAGGAAGTACCAGAAGTTCTTCTATTTTTCCTCAGTTTTCCTGTAAAATATTTTGTATCTCTGCTTTCATAGACAGAGATATTAATCTCTGGAAATTAAACTGTTTTCAATCTCATATAATAAGAGGTGTAAATGTATGTATCACAATTTTTTTCCCATATATAAAACTATCACAATAGAAACTTTTTGTAAACCTTAAATTTAGATAATATAAAACAATGTATTTCATTATTTTGCAGACCGCAGTGGATAATATGCAGTTGTGAAAAAAATGATGTTGAGAATGTATCCACAATGTGTTTACAGACAGCAAGTAGCAGTTTTAAAACACTAAAAAGCAGTCTCAGTTTGTATCACCTTTTGTTCTGTTAAAGTCAGCATCACAGTCCATGTGTGCCATGGCAAGACAAGATTTTCATTCACGGTAATTCCTTGAGGTTTTTTGGTTTTCCTGCGCCAAAAGAAGCTAGCCCAACTGTAACTGAAGACATAATATAGTAATTTTAAATCAAAGATTATATAGTCTTTATGTGTTTATCACGCAAACGATGGGAACATTTTTATTGTGTTTTCACTTTCATTTTTTAAACAGCATTCCAGCAGCAGAACAGTTATTTCATGTTTGGATTCTGTGCCTTTATATTAGGGAAAAAAAACTACTTGCTCCTTCTATCCAATCATTCAGCTCCTAATGAGAAGCAGACTGACCTTGGAGATATTAACAGGCTCCTTCTGCTTAAAAGTTTTATGCATTTAAGAGTTCGAGGAATATATTATATGTAACAATAGCTTCTTGAGCACAAGAAGAAAAAAGTTTGGGAAAAGTTCCATTGAGAATACTCYTTTTGGGAAAGGATTGGTCGTAAGACAAATAGCTTCCCATGGGCTTAGCCTTGCCTGGAACAACAGATGTGCCGTGATAATCTTAGTAAGATTTCTACACCTGAAAAAGTTTCCAAGTCCTTGTTTTTTCATCTGTTTCCCTTGGTGGCTTTTTAAAAGAACTGACAGTTGATTTTGCAGCTAAGAGTATTTTCAGTGTTGACAACACTGTTTATTGTCTCTGTGCAAAGAGAGTGAAATCAATTTCTCATGAGTATTTGAGCCCTGGGGTCAATGGACTGAATTTCAATTATGGAAATTACAAGTTACTTACACTTGTTATAATTTAAGGAAAGCATTTCTTTCATTTCATTATTTTTTGCATTTGGCATTCTGATCACTGCACTGATGTCCACACAGTGCTCCAACCCTGACTAGCAGAAATCCGGGCAGGCAGTTGTCACCTGTGTTTTTTCGAAGAGACAGTGTTCTACTTTGCAAAGCTGGATGCTGAAAGCTGAGAAAATATCAGATAAAAAGGGATTTAATTGATGACCTTTACAGAGTGGTTAGGACCTTTGCTGAACTCCAGCATTTTTTGATATGCAGAATATGATGTTACGCCTTCAACCATAACATAGTAACAATACAAATTGCTCATTTAGTGCAAATAGGCCTGAAAATGGGTACAAGTGACAAAGTAGTTTTTGATACACCAATGTGACATTGAAGTAAAGAGTATGAAGCTGTCAAAAAGACAATTATGAGACAAACAAGCTATGAATCCTCTGCTCCTTTGTGGGAACAGTTGCTTCTCAGTAGGGTGATTCACAGCTAACTGCTCACCACTGGGAATTAATAGTCCAACGTAGAGGATGTACAATCAAGGAGACCTTTTCTGATGGCCTTTCAGTTACTTAATTTCCATTTGTATGGCAATTTGAAATATATGTACAAGTACTAAATATTGTTACAGTGCATGAACAGAAACTAGGACTGGTTATTCTATACATTCATCTATTCTCAAATGAAGTGGATATTAGTGGCTATGTCAAGCAAAAGATTCTGCTGTCTGAAAATAAGAGGAACCTTTTTTCAGGTCACCTTTCTTTCCTGTCTTCTGCATGAATCTTTCATCCTTTGTTATGTAGTGCTACAACTACTAGGAAGTGTTTTAAAGACCCTTTGGGTGATAATTTTGGAAATTTGAAAATAGATCTTCCAAATTCTAGGCAATATCTCCTTTCCTTCACTTCAGTATACAGAATGGCCTGGAAATTTTCATTGTATGTACTGTGTTAAAAAAAATTTAAAATAAAATAAAACCAAACAGGGTTGGCACTACTTTTCTACTTCAAAAGCTCCTATATATTTGTGTGAACTAAGCTTTAAGACAGCAAAATAAATCTCTTTGTAGGACTTAGGCAGGGAGAGACCTGGTTCTTGAATCCTGTACGTGCGTAAACTCAATTTCATGTGCAAAATCAGCACAATTAAAACTGAAGTTCCTGTGTGAACAGATACTCATGAACTTTAAAAAAGACAGATATCTTCAGGATTAGGCTGTACCTGAGTGGGGATCATGCCTGCAAATTTTTATTAAAATCATTAATGCTTCCCACATCCTAGTTTAGCTTCTCAATTTATTGGGATCTTGTTCTTTATCCTCTGATTCTGTTACTCAGTTACTTACTCCACAAACTGTTGCTGACTTTATGGGGAAAGAACAGAGCAACACTGTGGAGTTTTGACTGTCCTGAATCAAAATTGAGGACATACGGACAAAAGGAAGGGAAATGTACATGAATCGTGTCACTGCCCTCATAGGTTAATAACTATTACATGGAGTAATAGTCAGAAATATGTCTTGGCTAAGATAATATATCTTCATTTTCCTTTTCTCCTTATTGTTGCAATGGCGCCATGCAATCTGCTGGTTGACAAGCCATGCAGCTTTCCTTGGTCTGGTGAGAAAAGTGCTGTCATATGTGGATGCATGAGCTGTAACACTCAGATTAACTGGCCCTGTTTTCTTTTATTGCCCCTCATGCAAGGCACTTACCACTACCTTCATCAATATACCTTTCTTCTACTATTTTGCAATTCTCTTTTTTAACATTCGCATGGAGTGGTCTACTCCAATCTCATGAATGGTAGAAGACCATACACAGTTATTGCTATTGTTGTTGTTATTGTTGTTGTTACTATTAATAACAATAACAGTGATTTGTTTGAAGTCATATCCATAACACACTATCTGTCTTCAAAGAACAAATAAAAGGGAATCCCTGACCTCAAAGAACATAGCACTCTAAGACAGCTAAAAAAATAATTCTGAGGGGTGGCACAGCAAAAAGGATGACTGCAGAAATCAATGGTTTTCATTATAGTTGGCCTGGCAACAAGCATGATGAGAGGAAATTTAAAAGTGGAATTGAAAGAAAATTTCTCATAAGCAAAACTAGAGACAGGTGTTGTATGGAGTAAGGCACGGAAGTGGTTAGAAGGATTGCCAGAAAAGCAGAAAGCAGTGGGAATATCACAAAACTCACTGAATATGCTGAGTTGGAAGGGACCCACATGGACCATCGAGTCCAACTCCTGGCCCTACACTGAACCATCCCCAAGAGTCACACCACATGCGCAAGGGCATTGTCCAGACACTTCTTGAACTCTGTCAGGCTTGGTGCTGTGACGACTTGCCTGGGGTGCCCAGCCACCCCCTGGGTGAAGAACCTTTATGAGAATGATGCAAGTTTGTGAAGTCAAATTACCAGTGCTCTTCTCATGTTTCTTCAACCTAGGACTTCTGAATGGCTCTTTTGCCTGCAGAAGTGGGCAGAACAGTAATTCTTTTATGCAAGAGTACGATGAAGAACAAGCAGTTCCACAGGTGTTGGTTGATATATTGAGAAACTTTTCCCACAAAGATTGCAGTGTTGTTAAAAGACTCTCAGTCACTTACTTGGAAGCACTGCTGACAAGTTGCTTGTGTGACAGAGACAGCCCTCTTTTCTCCTGACAGGAGCATAGCATGAGTGGCCTCTTGATATCAAGTTTAGTAAATGGATGGCCTTCTATAATACTTTGGTATGATGAGTGTTCCATTCAGACCAAGATCAGAATATTGCAGGATCATTTGCATCCATCTGTTGCACTTTTGGCTGTCTGATTCAGTTGCACAGAGTGGTTCCAAACTCCTCTACAAGCTAATGAATAAGGCTTTCAGAACATGTTTAATAGCTAGACCTCACAAAGGTTTGTGGCATGTCTCAACTGTAATATTAAAGGAAAATACAATGTTCAAAATGTATTCAATTAGTACTGTTTGTCTGTGGGGTAATTGGAATAATTTTATAAGAAAATCCAAGCAAAATTTATTATGGTAATTAGGAACTTCGGACTATCCAGTTTACATTCAAAAGAAAGGATGTTGATATTGTTTATTGAATTAAAATCAGTAAAACATTTGAAAGTCTTTTCATTAAGATTATGAGAGTACCTGCTTGTAGAAAAGAGACATCTAAGCTCCTTTTCCAACTTGGGCTGTAGAAAACGAGGTATCTGTAACACAGCAAAAGCAAATGCTGTGTTTCCATCTGTGTAATGGAATGGGTAAGACATAAGTTACTGTGCTAAGCAGTGTGCTCTCTGTGCAGCTTCAACAGATGACAGTGCGGCGGAGAAGAAAGGTGGAACACTTCATGCCGGCTTAATTGTGGGCATTCTGGTCCTGGTCCTCATTGTGGCTGCAGCCATCCTCGTGACCGCCTACATGTACCATCATCCAACGTCAGCAGCTAGTCTCTTCTTCATAGAGGTAAGACAAAAGTGGCACGTTGTGTCACTAGCCTGTCTCTTGGCAAGGATGTCTGGGGTCTCCAAAATAGGTCTTTCTTAACTAAATCAGAAAGTATCCTTGTGTTCATAGTGTAATCTTTGAAGAAATGGACCTCTCCTAGCAGGTGTCATTGTTTTGTTCTTAGCATGCTTGTCACTCAGCTCCTTTAACTACCATTGCTATTAGATTTTTTGCTTTTAGACAGGACATATATCTAAGAGATATATTTCAGATACAAGTCCACCTCTCTTTCCTATCCCTCATTTTCCTCACAACAGCATTTTTCCATTACCTTTCCTGTGCACTGTCATTTTATTTCAGGACACATATTTTTTCTATTATTTTGCTGTGAGGGGAAGAACACAAAGTATCCATTCTTAATTCTACAGAAGAGCTGACTTTTTAGCTGGAAACTTGTTTTAGCTGTTCCTTACATCATTTGAAGAAATCTTTTAACACTTTGTTTCAGAGTGTGGAAAAGATTATTTTTA
This sequence comes from Amblyornis subalaris, assembly GCA_018881555.1. Lineage (NCBI taxonomy): Eukaryota > Metazoa > Chordata > Aves > Passeriformes > Ptilonorhynchidae > Amblyornis > Amblyornis subalaris. The sequence continues at coordinate 2,903,238 of JACAXG010000047.1, read as the reverse complement.
CCCAATTTTGAACATGTATCATCTTCTTCTGCTCTTTCCGTTAGCATAAACAGAAACAGACTCTTTTAGACCATGATTCATCTGACCTATTTGACATATTTCCTTTAGGATTAGATAAATTTTTCTCCCTCGAACACAGATAGCTACCTTAGGTGCAGATACCTACATTGCAGAGGCTGACATTTAGTCAGTTCGGCTCCACTGTAGATGAAAATATGAGACAGGAAAATTCTCCATAGGCATTTGAGTCTACAAAAACCTATGAATACCTACACCTACTTGTGGTTTCTTTTTCAACTCAGCAACATTCCTCTGCCTTCTGATGAGTATAGATTTGCTGAACATGAAAGAAAGGGATGATTGTTCATAATCCTCATTTGTAGTATCCCTTACTCTTAAGAGCCCGAGCACTTACTATGGGACAACAGTGAAGATGCAAAACCACTGGAAGTGTCGCTAGGGACATACTTAGGGATTGCTTAGGTAAAAGCCTAGACCAGGAAGATGTAGACATTTATTCTTAGTGACAGCAATGAGAATTGAAGTGAGACATGAACATGAACAGAATGATTCATCTTTAAAATCATATTATAATAAATATACTTCAGATGCAATAGTAGTGACAGAAATCAAAATGAATTGTTTATCAGTATTCCAGGCTCAAGTGATGTAATTGTGTTAACCATCAGGGAACAGAATCCATATAATAAAACAGTTTTCTCTCTCATGTTTATGCAACATTTCAAGCCAGTTCACTATTGATGTAGACAAACAAAATTTCACTGAAGTCCTTGTACGAAAGAGAAGGTTTTGTCCCTTTCTTTTTTTCACACACAGATTAAATTTACACAGATTGAATTTCTATTCTTTCACTCTAGTAAAAGCAAGTTTCTTATCTGTCATGATGTGATTGAAAAGGCTGAGTAAATGGCAACACCATTTTTTAAGAAGAGAAGAATACCAAATTACAATACAAATTTATGTATTTATTTTTGTTCTCAGCGTAGTAAGGGCATGTTAATTTATTTCTTTCATTGATATCATAGTCGTCTTGCAAACAAAGGTGCCTTAATCAGTTTTGTTAAACTCATTCCACTGAATTTATTCTTTAGGTGCCGTTAATTAGTCTATTAATCTATTATTAGTCAAAGCTAAAATGTCTTTTAGAAAGCAATTTAGTCTTTTAGAAAAAATAGAAAAACATAAAATTCCTGTATAAAATAAAGGAGAAATCAGTCAACATAAAAGTTATGCAAAACAGAGTATAACCTACATTCTCTTTTGATTACTAGGATAATTGTGGTACTTGTGTAGAATCAGCATTATCAAGAATTATAAAAAGTACTAGCCATGAAGGAGTGGCCTTTCCCTGTGAGTGGTACAAACACTGATGCAGTGGGAAAATCACAAGGGATGAAAAAAGGGATGACTGTATTTCAGAGCTCTTCCACAAATTTCAAAACGTTAAAACCATTGTTGGTATGATAAGCCTAGAACAGAACAAGGTAACCCGTTCTGGAAATCAAATTGCTTTTAATAAGTTTAACAATTTAATCTTCAAAGAAAAAATTAGTTCAATCAATTCAAAAAATTGTAAGTAGAACATATTATTCTTATATTCATCTGATCTTTAGGATTTACATGTTTCCAACACAATGAAGAAAGTGTCTTCTCAAACTTGCCTTTTGAAACTGAAGTGCAAAAAAATAATGAGGCAACACTGGTATAAATAGGTCAGTGTTACAAAAAATCATTCTTCATTGCATTTGTGCAACTGAAAAATATTTGAGTAACCTGTTACAGATAGCATGATAGTTGACATACCACAGGAGACAAGCTGCATTATTTATGGGAAATGAATGAAATGTGGATCTGATGTTACCATTCTGGGGAAAGAGCTCAAGAGGATTGCCATGGGCTTGGTCATGAAATGAGAACAAGCACATAAATATTTCAGAAAATAATACTGTTTTCTATGAGACTCTTGATTAATTAAGCAAGTTGCACAGTTAAAACCAGATGTGACAGATGGACAGGCAGCTCCCTCCTTCAGCTGTCTAAAAAATTACAAGTACACAGTAGTCTGCCATCAAGCCTTCAAGCCAAATCAAGATCTGCATCAGTATATCTATCATTAGTAATTAATATAACTGTAAGGCTGGTGAAAAGAAAGAACAGGAACCTGGCCCATTTGTSTTTACTTTCAAAGAAGTTACTTAAAAAGAGTACCATATAGATGTTAAACATAGCATTCATTCAAAACTCTAATATAATTAAGAGAGAAACTTCTTTTTACATCTAAGATTCTGAGATACTGTTGTGATTTGGTAGGTGAAATGTCATTTTCAATCAGATTTTTGGGCTTTTTTTAGGGTAAGGGCTGTGTAAGGAATTTTTAGTTGATTTGCTTTATAGTCATGACTGGTTACTGAATAAAGAACAGTATAATAAACTGATCCCATATCTGAGGCTTTAAGTCTCTTTCTTCCTTGTGTTCTCTGCAGATATCACCCAATATTCACTTACCTGCTCACTCAGATTCTCACATAGCTCATCTCAAATCCAGCTCATGTTTGTCAAGAAGTGAGCTCTCCCAGATACAGATAAATACACCCACAGTTTGACTGCACTGTTTACCCTTGCACTGATAAAGGCAATCCCTTGTGGCACCTCTGAACACCATTAAATGACATCCTGAGTGCACTAGTTGATTTAAACAAATGATACACACAAGCCAAGAAAAATACCATTTATTACAAAAGCTATTGTCTTAGAACATGGTAACATTATTCTATTACTTTTTTGCACTTAAAGTCTGAAGAAAATGCTTCACTAGTGATTTTTGTTCATACCTGTTGAGCAGAACACACATGTGCAGCCCCACCTGGAATAAAAATACCTATTTTGAATAAAGAGTTAGAGAAGTCTTAAATGCCAATGCTATTCAATTTGGCTATGACAGTGTGCCATTTTAAAAGAATATCATCCAGACAGTTTAGCACATTTTCAAAAAAGTTCCACTTTTACTTAAATGTGTATAAAATTCAAATCAAAATGCACTGTTTTCCTGTTTCTTCCAGCCTCCACACTGTTCAACATGTGTTTCACTGTTTAAGTTGGGCACTTGGTGGCCCAGAGACAGAAGGAATTATCAGCTTTTAAAGTTAAGGGAGCTTCAGCCAAAGTTCCAAAGAATGCAGGCTCTTCCTAAGAGCTAAGAGTAAATATTGACAAAAGATTAGCTTGCAGAGTGACAGAAGAGATGGTACATGCCTTGGTTTTCTATTTAATTATTGTTAACCTTGCAGTATTTCCTCTCCATCGAATTTTATTTAGTTGCCAATGATTTCCTCTTTAATCACATTACATACTCTTAGCTTGAGGAATCCTTTGTCTCTTGAGTATAGTTTGAGCTGATTTGAACTGATTTTTGAAAAGTTGGATGGATGTCAACTAATGCTCTTCATGATTTTCTCAACAAAGCAGAAGTTTATGTCAGAAATCTAGCTATAACATATATAGCTACACACTAGCTATAGAACAATTAAAAAGTGATTGATTTATTCATTAACCTGTGTAGTATACTTGCATTCAGGATGTGAGGTTTGATGGCCAAGAAGCCAATCATGGTGTGCTGAATGATGTGGATTGCATACCTGTGATGCAGTTCATAGCACACATCATGCAGATGTCTGGAGCTGAATATAAAGAGGAGTAAAGACTTTCCCAGATGAGTCAGATGGATTTGCTCAAATTTCAACGAGTTGTGGGCCAAATCGCAGCTTTAGTTTTATATTTTACTTCTTTCTTTCTTTTCCCTCATATTCTTTTTTTTCTTCTATTTTTAACCCCTAATTATTTGCCTGTTTGCACCCAGTTATCTGTGGACAGGAGGGTTGCACAACACAAGAAGTTTTCACTTGCATGGTTTATTTGTGTTTTTCTTACCTTCCTTCCTTATATTGTGATCCAAAGTCCTTTTAAGGCTTGAAAGTTACCTCAGCTGTCATCCCAGTACTTTGGTCTCTGTCTTTGGAGACCAAAGGCAACATGATCTGGCCACAGCTGAGAAGTGAAACCTGGTGGGATGAGTCCTGTGACTGGAGTGCCCTGTTGGATGGTACAGGTTCTTCAGGAGGGACAGGCAGCGTAGGAGAGGTGGAGGGGTGGCACTGTATATAACAAGGGGTAGAATGTATGCAGCTCGCAGCTGGCAATGGCACAGTTGAGAGCCTCTGGATAAAAATCAACGGAGAAATAAATACTGTGGATGTCATCATGAGAGTCAACTATAGACCTCCTAGCCAGGATGACAATGCTGATGAATTATTCTTTGAGGAACTAAGGGACACTTCCAAGTCAACTGCCCTTGTCCTTATGGAGGACTTCAACTTGCCAGAAATTAACTGGGAGCATCACATAGCTGATACAACCCAGGCCAGAAGATTCCAAAAAGACCTGGATGACAACTTTGTGGAACAAGTCCTAAGGGAGCCAGCTCAGAAAGATACCCTCCTTGATCTCCTGCTTGTCAACAGAGAGGATTTCATGAGCAAGTGGAGATGGGCGGCCGTCTTGGCCACAATGGCCATGAAGCAACTGAGTTTAAAATCTCTGTTAACAGGAGGAAAAGTGCCAAAACCTCAACTCTGGATATGAGGAGAGCGGACTTCAGACTGCTCAGGGAATTAGTTAGTAAGATCCCCTAAGAAAATGTTTTTGCAGGTACTTGAATCCATCAGTGCTCACCACTTTTTAATCACCTAAGAGCTCAGGAGTAGGCAATTCCCAAGTGTCAGAAGTCAAGCAAGTGAGGCAGAAGGCTGGCTTGGTTGAGCAAGAATCTTCTCTTGGAAATAAGGCAGAAAAGGAAGGTGTATGCCCAGTGGAAGCAAAGTGAGGTGACATGGGAAGAACACAGAGATGCTGCTGGCCACAGTAGGGAGAAAATTCGTGCCGCCAAAGCTCAGCTGGAGTTGAAGCTGAGTAGAGCTGTGGGGTACAATAAACACAGCTTTTTCAAATACATTCGTGGCAATAGGCGGTGTAAAAACATCGTCCCATTACAGGATGAGGATGGTCTCCTCACCAACAGGGACACGGACAAAGCAGAGCTGTTTTAGACATTCTTTGCCACTGTCTTCAACAAGGATGATGGACCAAGGGGGTGTCAGTGCCCTGAGCTGTAGGACCATGACTGTGAGAATTATCAACACCCAGTTAACCCTGAAATTGTGCGATATCTGCTGCTCCAGCTGGATATCTACAAATCTATGAGGTCTAATGAGATTCATCCAGGAATCCTCAAAGAGCTGGTTGATGTCATCACAAAACCTCTCTCAAAGATTTTTGAGTGGTCTGGAGAATCTGGAGAGGTTGCAGCTGACTGGAAGCTGGCAAATGTCTGAACTTTCTCGAATGGCAAGAAGGAGGACACTATAAACTATAGGCCTGTTAATTTCACTTCAGTGCCTGGTAAAGCTACGGAGATTATTCTGGGAGGTATTGAAAAAGACAACACAGTCACTGGTCAAAGCCAGCACAGCTTCATGAGGGGAAAGTCCTGCTTCTCAAACCTGATTTCCTTTGATGACAAGGTAACACACCAGATTGACCAAGGGGAGCCAGTTAATGTAATGAGATTTTTGGATTTCAGTAAAACTTTCAATGCTGTCTGTCACAGTGTCTCTCTGCACAAAATGTCCAGCTCACAGCTGGATACACACATCATGTGATGGGTGAGCARMTGGCTCACGGATCACGCACAAAGGGTTATAGTGACTGGGGTGAAATCAGACTGGTGACCTGTCACTAGCTGGGTTCCACAGGGCTCCATCCTCGGCCCTGTGCTCTTCAACATCTTCATAAATGACTTGGACCCAGGACTGGAAGGGATACTGAGCAAGTTCACAGATGATACAAAACTGYGAGGAGATGTTGACTCCCCCAAAGGCAAGGAAGCCCTGGAAAAGCACCTTGACAAATTAGAGGACTGGGCATTCACCAACCAAGTTCAACAAGGGAAAGTGCCAGATTCTGCACCCAGAGAGGGGCAACCCTGGATGTACGGACAGACTGGGGAATGAGATGCTGGAGAGCAGTGCCGTGGAAAGGGACCTGGGGTCCCTGGTCGATGGCAAGTTGAGCATGAGTCAGCCATGCCCTCGCAGCCAGGAGGGCCAACCGTGTCCTGGGGAGCATCAGGCACAGCATCGCCAGCCAGGCCAGGGAGGGGATTGTCCTGCTCTGCTCTGCACTGGGGCAGCCTCACCTCGAGTGCTGGGGGCAGTTTTGGGTGCCACAACATAAGAAAGACATTAAACTATTAGAAAGCATCCAAAAGAGGGCAACAAAGATGGTGGCTGAGGTCACTTGGTCTGTTCACCCTGGAGAAGAGGAGGCTGAGGGGAGAACTCATTGCAGTCTATAGCTTCTTCATGAGGGAAGGAGGAGGGGCAGGCACTGATCTCTTCTCTCTGGTGACCAGTGACAGGATGTGAGGGAATGGCCTGAAATCGTGCCAGGGGAGTTTTAGGTTGGATATTAGGAAAAGGTTCTTTCCCCAGAGGGTGACTGAGCGGTGGAACAGGCTCTCCAGGTAAGTGGTCACAGCACCAGCCTGACAGAGTTCAAGAAGCATTTGGACAATGCTCTCAGGAAACGGTGTGACTCTTGGGGATGGTGCTGTGCAGGGCTTGGAATTGGACTCGATGGTCTTTGTGGGTCCCTTCCAATTCAGCACATTTTGTGATTCTGTGATCCTGTGATATGAAGGCAAGGAGTCAGATATTGGCCTGTCCCTTCCCAGGTGGATACAGGCATACCATTGCCAAGCATGCTTATAGAAGACTTGAAAACAGCTGATTAAAAATTTTCTTTGGTGATTCTCTGGGGGTAAGGGATTTTAAGGAGTCTAAACTAACATTGCAAATGAGGACCACCTTAACTTCAGGCAAAGAGCCTTTCTCTTGTATTCAGCTTATAGGTACAAAGCTTATTAACACGTGGACTCTGAAGCTGTAAGAATATGAATGAATTCAGAGGTTATGTATTAGTGGCTGTGTATGTATTAATAGTAGTTAATATGACACTCATTGAAGAGCAGTCTGGGTATTTGTGGTTAAAAATTAACATTCTTTTGAGTTAAGATCCTATTTTGAAGGTCACAGCTTTTGCCTTCATGTTCCCAACCTCCTTGGAGGTATTCCAGAGCTTTATTTTGCTGGTTCAGCTGCTTAGAAACATATGTAAACATACTTACACACACACCTCACACACGTGCACATATCTACATCTTTTAGTTTTTTGTTTTACTTAATCTTTGCTGTTTAAGATGGATAACTTCAGAAATCTGTTTAAATGGCCACACAGAGAGTTGAACTGGTGCTATCGAGCCAGGGAATGACCYTCAGGAAAAAGATGGGGAGGAAGCAAGAAACAGCTGCAGATCTTCAGCAAATAAAATAATAGTGTGTGATCAGAGTCTGGAGGATGCACCTTGACTCCTCTTGATTTAACTTAAATTATGTCTTTGCTAGTAAATTAAATAAGGCTGGGACTGGTTTTTAGCAAAAAGACAAGCCAGCATGAAAGAATCTGCATTCCTGTCATTTACCTCACATAAAGTTGACAGGATGTAGACTATTAGCATGGACTAAGGATGATTTCTGAATACTGAACCCTAGGTGAGGTGGTATGAGAAAACACTAATTATTGGGTATTTTTTTATATGATAAGGCTGTATGGGGGATTGTATTTCAGTATCTGGAAACATTCACTGGCACCCAGATCTAGCAGTAGATTTTCAGATTTTGACCTGCTCATCCCCTGTCTGCTTAGAGGAAGGAAATAATATAAGAAAATAGTCCAAAAGCTGTAGATGGTTCTTGGTGTTTCAGAGCTCAGGAAATTCATGGACGTTTCAGACTCACCATTATACTTTTCTGCTTATAACAGCACATCACAAATAAGAGCCAGATTTCACATCCATCCGTGTTCTCCATGCACCATTTCCAGGCTTCTGCATTAATGTCACAAATGCAGTGTATGTCTTGAAACAATTGAGAAGTAAATAGGAGACAGATTTTTTAAAAAATAAGGGTTTTTTTTTAAAAAAATGAGATCCTCAGCTGTCTAAGCCAGCTGATGGAGCTCACACAGATCTCCGGTTTTCCTCTCGGATATGGCCCATTGTTTTTTACAAGGAATTATGCTTTTAGTTTGAAATAGGCTTCACATGGTCATCAATTAGTTTTTGTCCAGATTTTCAGGCTGAATTGCGTTTCATGAATATGATGATTAAAAAGAAGAGAACAGGTATAATTTTTCTCTTCTTTCAAAGTCCTGCAGTATCCTGGCACTTGGACTATTGTCATTGATCTCACTGTCATTCCCTAGTACTGATAGTAAAGTTATTTTTTCCAAAGCTTATCCAGCTCAGCAGGAACCAGCAGTTCAGCAAGGGAAACCTAAATCAACCACAAGGGAGAAGCACTAAAATAAATAATCAACACTGACAATAAAAGTCAAAGGTGTAGAGGAAGGAGGCATTCTGTTTCTCGTCCTTCAGCAGCCAGCTCCTTAGACGAACATAAGGCTGCAGAAACCACTATAGCAAGATGGTTTAAATCACAAAAAGATACCTTAAACAAGTACTTCTATCAAAAAGAAACATAAATGAAGCCGGTAAATTATTCTACTGAATCTTAAGTCTGAAGCAATCCTTATTTGAGAACAGTTTAACATGGTTTCAGGCAATTGATCTTTTCTTATTCCTGGAAATACAAATCAGAAGTATAGTTTCAGATATTTGTAGCCTCATCCACTTCTGACTGTTATTTGCCAAATAAAGTGTGTGTTTCTAGAAGAGATTAAAGACTGATGCACAAATTTCAGGTAACTTTGAGCACAAAAATACATGTTATGGGCAAGGTAATTGATAAGAGAAAGATCTTTGCTTCTCACAAGAAACCAAAGGCCTGACTACTGAGGTAGATTAACACTGGACAATTGCACTTAGACTAATGGGTCTTGAATAGTATCAGATTAACATTTAGTCTTTTAGTCATTTAGTAAGACCTTAGTAAAGTTTTGTTCCCTTTTTCTTAATCTATTTTAGTAAGTCATAACAGTTTTTCTGGAGTTTTGACAATTGATGCGGAATTTGGATAGCTCCATATTTGCATATTTCCATATAATGAATGAGTTAAATAGGCCTTCTTGACAAAGTGTGGTTAAAGAATACAGCTTTTAAATAGATTCAGATGTCTTTATGCTCTTGAATTAGACAAAGAACTTGACATCAGCAGAAATGTAAGATACAGCCCTTCAGTAGAAACAGTCCTCTGAAAGTTTGAAAGATTGAAATATAGAAAAATAATCCAGAACATTTGCCTAAAATGTGGTCAGTAACTTCAGCTTTTGTGTAGTTTAGTGGGAAATCAAGTTTATTATGGAGCTCTGGAGAGTCAAGGCTTTGAAAGACTGACCTTCTCATGCTAAGTATTTATACTCATGTAAATTCGGTTTGAAAAGAGTGTGAGTGTGTCTTGATAAAACCCACTGTTTAAGTTAACTGCTGAATAGGAGTGAAGAACTGATCCATGCACAAGCACCCTGGATTTTATACTGGTTGAAATGTACAAACAAACTTTTGATAGTGTTTTAGAAATTTTTCAGAACAAAATGTGTGTGGCAGGGTTGAGGAGATGACAGAGGGGCAGATACTTCATTAACGTTTCCCTTCACTGCTCTTCTGATATTGCAGATCTGTACAGAATTGTGCTCTTTCCATTTTTATGTACTCAGTGAAGGACAGAATAAGCATGGGATGGGGATATTAGAGGCTAGGATGTAATACATGTTGCCAAGTTCCTTCAGTCCATTACTAGTACAAACTTGTCTTCATGCAGATGTATGAAAGGAAATGTGAAAGCTTACAGTTGCTGCAGTTAACAAAATAAACATTATTACAATTCCTTTTGATGAATTACTATCTCCGATGAAAAGTGTTAAGTGTCATAAATTTTAGAGATAGTGATAATGTCAGCATCAGAAACTCTCAAGAGCAGGGAATCAGTCTTCAGATACCAGTGTTTCAAAACAACTTTACTCAACTGTCCATCCTCCTGTAATTAATATTGTACTATTGCATACTGTTCAGCAGGAAATAAGATGATCTGCAGCTAGCAACCTTAAAAAAAACATAGACTATAACACAGGAAAACATGTTCAGATGTTACTTAGTTTTATTAACTAACTGTTTATAAACTAACTGTTTTATTTTAAAACAACTTCATTTTATTTAGACAAAATTCGATTAACTGCACTTAGATATGTATCAAACCTTTTTTTTAACATGTCTAAATGAGATCATATGATTTTCATGGATAAAAGTGGCCCTATAAGGCTCAAAATTCCCTGATGCTGAAAGATGTCAAAAGAAGAAACTGGTCAACAGAACGCACTTGGAGACCTTTCCATGCAACAAGAGTGAGAAATTACTTTAGTCTCTACCCTTTGGTATTTATAGGTGGAAGCCCCTCTGTTTTTCCCTCAGAAGTAAGACAAATGGTATAAATTCTGCCTCTACTGCAAGATGTATGTAAATATACTTATTTTAGTCTTTGTACTGCTGTATGAAATCAAACATCCTGCACAGCCACCAGCAATGGTGCAGAGAGACATAATGTAAGAAACATGAAAGGTAGACCTCACTTTCTGTGGATTATCTAACTGCGAGGTTTTTTTCCTTTTATCTTGCTGATCTTCAGTAGGAACTAATTTTTTTAGAGTGTATCATAAATTATTTTTCTGCATCTTAACAGGTTTCTTCTGCATCCTGGTCATGTAGGGTCACAAATGCTTTCCTCTCAACTTCATTGCTTAAAATAGTGAACTCAAGGAAGATTCAGTCCCATGAAAAAAAATACTAGTCCTGTTTTCCTGCTTTGTGATACACTGAAAGGAAGCAGGAGTTACAACTCTCCAGCCACAGCTCAGAGGATTTCCTTTAAGTGCTCAAATTCCAGAGGAAGACACATATTTTTTTCCTGCTAAAATTGGGAAATAATTAATTAAATACCCAGCTTGCTTTCTCCCAGTTTGGTTTGGGTTTGGTGGGGGTTTTTGGTGTGCTTTGGTTGGTTGGTTAGTGTGGGGTTTAGGGGGCTTTATCTGTCTTCTTATTAGTCTTCACAGAGAACAAAGAGGAAGAATGCATTTCCTGAGCTGCTTCAGTAACTGAAGGAACTTTGTATCTCCCACTATCCATCAAGTTATTTTTGGTTTTATCAGTTAAAGCTGAAATATTTTTACAGCTTTCAAGGGGTTACATAAGGCAATGAATTGATAGTTTGTCAGTGCTCTCTTTTAAAACTGTCATCCACTTATATTACTCACATGCACATAAAGAAGCTGAAATTAAACAATCGCTAGGAAGGGAAAATCTCACCTCAGACGTGACAAGAAATTGCAGAAAGTTGTAACTGCAATATTAGGAGATGACCTTCAAGTCTATTTCTTTATTTCTGGAAAAACAGCTCATGTTTATGTCTTATGGCTTTGTATCATTAAAACTGATACATAACTGTTCCATAACTAATCATCTGGAAAAGCCAATTAAAATGAGTAGCACAAAATGGTAGATTTAGTATCTATCAGCAATGTAGCAAGGAAGTAGTAACTAATCATAGGTACATCTTATAATTAAATTAGGGAGCAACCTAGTAGATTGAAACTCAGCTCATCCTTAGGTGTCGCCATTTGATACTGTGTCTAGTTATTTTTTGCTGATAGTTTTCTGTTGTGGATAGGTAAAACCTTGCAAAATGAAGGCCTTGTTACCCTTGTAAAATCATGGTTCACTTCTGTTACTTTGGCTAAGTAAAAAGGCCTCTGGGAACCAGTTCAGCTAACTTAGAAGTAGAGAAAACAAGTTACATAACTTTCGCATTATCACCTCATGGCTTATGGGGACTGGTTGAATTACTGTTTGTTGTGTTTCAATGGTATGTATTCTGATAAGGGCTAACTGCTTAAAAAGGCTTGGGTTTTGTAATAAAGAGCTCTCCTTCGCACCTGCCTGGGAACTCTGTATCTCTCCATCGACACAGTTTTCCAGTGGTTTTTCATTTTCCCTTTTCATTATAGACCTCTCCGTCAAATTCCTTTCTCATTTGTACCAGTGTAAATCTGAAATAAATCCTTTACATTTAATTGAATTATTCTTGATTTACTTTAGTGAGCCTGAGAACAGAATATGACCCTTTTTCTTTAGCAGTAACCAAACTGTCCTTCTGAATTTTGAAAACACACAGAATCAAGCTTAGGTAGAAAAAACTCTCCAAAGTTTGAATAGACTAAGTTTTCTTATTAGGAAAAGACATCCATTAAACAAGACAGTGTTCTGCCTTCCTACTTTGTAGGAAGGTGCTGCACTAAAAGGCTTGGTATTTTAAATTACCTGCCAAACAGAATTTAACTTTGAATGCCTCAAAAGTAACCTGATCCTGCAATAGGAGGAAAAGGAAGTGGTTGCTTTTATGTGGTGTCTTCCTTACAGTGATCGTTGAGGAAGACTTTGTGCTATACCTGCAGTCAGCTGTGTGGTTTGTTGGGAACAAGGTTCAGTGGTACCCCAAGATTTCTTTAGTGACTCCTGCCCAACAGTACCATGAGTCCCAGACATCACGGCTGTGGCTGTTCTGTGGTCACTAACACCATCCCTCACCAGCATGAAATATCCTTAGTGATTGAAAGGCAATAAAAATGGGGTGTTATGGGGACAGAAAATCAAATGCAGTGTTTATATTCAGAAGAAAAATCATAAAGTAAAATTGTTTAGCTTTTGAGCTGTCAACGAAAATACAGGCTGTAACTTATTTTCATTGATTCTCCTCTCATTTTCCTGCAATGTTTCTATATAGGTTGCTGTAGCTTCTAGCCCTCCTTCCAGGCAGATTGTAACTCTTGTCAGTAAGGAAAAATAAATCAGCATATTTGGCAGATAAAATTTTCAATAGGGAATAATCGTTTTAGGAGAGCTTTTTCGGCTCACTGACTCTGTGAAGGAGTTTCCCTATTTTCCTGAAAGCTATTCCCTTTGACATAATCTCAGAATGATCACCCAACATCTGAGCCTTACCTGACATTAATTAGTTTTAAAATACAGATTTTTTAAGCACTTTTCCTCCCTAGCGGTATCATAATAATACTGGAATTGTTTTATCTGCCCTAGAATATAACTGTTTATTTTCTCTGTTTATTAGATGTTTTTAAAGCAGGCACCAAAGATCCTAGTGGAAATTGGTTAGGACTTCTTAAGGCTCTTGAACCAAAGTTCTTCAGAGTTTAAATAAAAATGTTGCTTCTATTTGAACCATCAAAATAAACTACTCAAGTAGAAATTATGGCACTTGAAATAGAAAGTCATTATTTTGAGAGTCCTGCATAAGCATGCCTGAATTTTGCCTAAATAATTTTTAAAATTAGAGTTTCTGTCAATTCTGCCACATAWTCTCGCATGGTATAGAGTATGTTAACAAATTCCTATGCAGAACTAGGAAGGAAGASCATTGGACAGATCCTCTAGAGGGTAGTGGATCAGCAGTTCTTTATGTGACAAATACGATAATCAACCATTTTAGACAGGAGCTATTTCATCCTCTTCATTGCTAAGAGCAGTGGTAATTACTTATGTCTTTGAGAACAGTCATCACTCACAAATTTAAAAAGAGGAATTCATTCCTCTGACTTTGGTTGCTGCTGAACTGTGCTTCTCTATTCTTGTAACAGCTACAGGGAGTGGGTTTTAGTATGAGAGGTCAAAATTGCAAGATATGGTTGGATCTTTTAATTAATAATTTATTGTTATACCCTTTATCTTCTGAAAGTTTATTTTGTTGTTGCAGCGACGTCCAAGCAGATGGCCAGCAATGAAATTCAGAAGAGGATCTGGACATCCTGCCTATGCTGAAGTGGAACCTGTTGGAGAAAAAGAAGGGTTCATCGTATCAGAGCAGTGCTAAAATTTCTGGGACAGAACACCAGTACTGGCCTACAGGTGTAAGACATTTACTTTGCCTCTCTTTAAAGAAAAGGAGCCCTAAGCTGCTGTAGCCTGATAGACAGAAGATTCTGGATAAAATTTGTCCAAGAAGAAACTATCTAAGATACCAGATTACTACTGCACAGTAGTTTTTGTTAGTGGACTGAGACACAATGGTTCATGCAGAACACTTGTCATTGGACACCTACAGTATCAGAACTATGGCACAAGCGCCATGTTGTTTGCTTTAGGTGTGGGGATGCACGSTAATCAAAAATATAATAAAGCTTTGGTGCGCAAGGGTACTGCCCTTTGGTTCAAGTCTATTCTGTTATCTCGAAGACTGAGGGACAAATTTGTACCTTTTCAGTGCAAAGGTGATTGAGAAAAGTATCTTAAGGCAGGCAAAGAAGAAAAAAATGAATTTTCCAATATTTGTATAAGCAGATGTGAAACACACACACCTTGCAATTCTAAATCAACCTACCCACCTAACTGAGCGAGGCACAATGTAAATGCTTTCCACGAGTAATACAATGTTTCTTGTACGTTGCTGATTACTAGCCTTCTAAACAACTCATGATATACAGATTGGTAAGAACTGAAGGCAACAGAGAATTTTCACAATGGTGAAATTATTTCCTGGGAGTTCACAATGATGTCGGGCTGATTTTCATTTTCAGTGTTCACTAAAAAATGCGTTATTGGGTTTATTTTAAGGTTTATCTTTCATTTCTCAGCCACAGGCTGAAGTAAAGGCAACAGATCCTTTTAGCTGCCAGAGAGCTTATGGACCATTTCTTAGGCAATGTGGTAAGAAATATAAGATTTAAAATAAATGGATTTCTATTCTTTGCCATTTCATTGTGAGTCCTTACTGAGAAGCACCATAGACTTCAACGCACCCCTTCCAGAGATTCAGATACAAGTGTTATTGAACYCTGCTGATTCATACAGTGGTTTTGTTTAATGGACATAGTAGTTGCATAAATATATATATAAATATATTTTTTTTTATAGCTAACACAAGGCAGGTTCTTGTGACTGTTAAGACTGCATTTTTGTCATCCAGACAAAGCAAATGAACTGCATTACTGCATATTTCCACTGAGATGTAAAATAATCCTTAATATTAGAATATTTTTATGTTGTGTAGGGAAGGTGGTTCGTGTAGTTGCAGTGCCATAAACTTTCTGTCTATTGGAACCATTCTTCCTGTAATATCGACCCTTTCCCTCCCTGCATAGGGAAAGACAAGACTATAAATTCACACCATCAAAAACAGTTACTCCTTTCAGGGAAGGGGTTAATATTCACTGAGACCCAGAGCTTCCCTGAGGAGTGGGAACCTAAATGCTTTGATGATCTGGGCCTGAGATATTAAAATATAAAATTCAGGTACTGCATGTACATTTCATAGAAGTTGTTGACTATCAATTTTTTACATACTGTGCAAGGCACTTGAATGATTTTAAAGTGAGGTATACAACATTTGTGGATTTGGGTTTCGAGCAGTTTAAAAAAATTGTAGATACCACCTTAATAGTACAGTTATTTACATTTCTTGTTGATGCTTGTATGGCCTAAATTTGATTACTTAACACTGTTAAAAAAAAAGCAAACATTATTTTTATTTGTTATTTTGTTCAGTAAATACTACAATACTGTATTTTCTGTATTCTTTTATTTTGGGTAACACACTTTTATTTTCATCTGGTTTAAATCATCTATCATGAGATTGAAACTGTTCAAAAACTAACTGGTATTAATCTGAAGGTACTAACTTACACATTGTCTTGAAGCCTGTTGAAAAACCTGTGGCAAGTAGTCATTTCAATTTGTGTGAATCTGCTGAGCCCTTTTTCTAATAGGCTGGAGTTAAATTGCAGGCTGTTAATTCTGATAGCAATAACCACATGTATGCACATATATATGGTGACACTCATTTTTATTAAATAAAAAGGTATCAGTGCACATCATTTGGGCACGTATTTGGTGTGCAATAATTATCATCAGGTTTTTCTGGGAATCTTGGAAGTCATCAGCTAGGGTTCATTGGCCAAAAGAAGCAATTGTAGAGCTTCCGGAATCCTGTTTGAAATAATTTTTATTTCAGAGCACATCTTAGCAAATTATACTAAGAAATTTACAAAAATCTATGTAGTACTGCAATAAGTTCAAGGGATATTTCATATAGGAATATTTATATTATTATGAGTTTACAGGTCTGCACTTCGTCTGATTCACTCACGTTTTTACCCAGGTATGTAATACATATCATGCAATGGAACTGACAGAATATTTGTAACATGATTAGACAAATATGACAAGAATTTCAAAATCTGGGATTTTGATTGCTCTTGGGTTAAGGCCCTCTTTCACAGCTGAAGGATATTTGCTAGTATTTGCAAACTAACTTACATGTCATACTCCTTCGTAAAATAATAGCAATTATTTTTTTCATTCTTTGTCAACCTCACATTATTTGGTGGGAGATTTCACTGGTCTGTGGGGAATATCATAGTATACTCCTTCAGATTTTTGTCATGATGTTATATGCTATGGATTATAACATGAGGAGTTGCTGGGTTTATTTAATAAGATTGATAGGCATATGCTTATGTCTGATAAGAACTTCTATCTGAAGAGAAAACCTCCTGCATATTAATGGATGTATAGTGTCTCATTCGTGTCTGCTTTGATATATTCTGTGGTATGTTCTATTTATCCCAGTAGGCAAAAGTTAATTAAGTAATCTGTTGCTGTTTTGTAATTCCATCTGGTTTTCTAATTTTTTAATAATTAAAATTGCCACATTAAAAATTATACAAACATTAATCTAGAGGTGTGATAAAATATTGAAATTAATTGAAAATCCTATTCTTATATTTTTATAAAGCACCAGGTTTATAAAAATATATATATCCAGACCAAAAACCTGTCATGTAACCCTCTCTCAGAAATCCAGCTGAAATGTTTTGCAACAATTCATACATTTCCATCCAAGTGTCTGAAACAGTGGCTTCACTAGCATTCCCAGTGGTTCTTCACTTGAATCTAACTCAGAAAAATGCTTATTTACAGTCTTATTTATCCCAACAGTTATTTTAACTCTTAAACTTTCCTGTAAATTTCTGTATCTAATGCTATTTCATTATTGCAAAATCTCAAAATTATTTCTTACTCTTTTCCATTTTATTGTCAGCTGTTCCGTAACACCTAACACTCTCAGTGCTATGCTTCAGCTCGTCCTCTTCCATAGACAAAAAGGAAAATTTGAACTATAAGGACTCAAAGCACACTACTAAGTAGCTTTTAAATCTCATTAAGATTAAACACTAAATCAGAAATATATATATGTGTATGTATATATATATACACATATATCTCACACACAGAAATTGTTGAAAAAAGACCCTAGCATTTGCAAAATTGTATTCATATATTAAGAAATTTTGGAATTGATGAAGAAGTAGAATTGTGAATTAACTCCCATGTGCATACTTATAATGATGTGATCTTATTTAATTGGTTTTGATGTTTCTCTGTGCATCCTGTAATATATTGGAGGAAGAGAACACGGATTGTTCACAAGAAACAGCTGTTCCATATTTTTCTCCTCCTTTTTCAAGTTTAGTTGCAGTTTGTTTCATACTAACCAAAATGTTTGCAGAAGACTTCTTTTTTTCACGGACTTTTCTTCCTTACCCCTTGCCATTATATGTGGGGGATGTGTACACCTCAATTTATTTCTGTTCTGAGCATTCCTGTGAAGGGAGTCAATTTTCCAGAGAACACCAATGCAAAAAAGTTCTTTTTCTTCTAATTGCCCTTCTCATTCTCCACAGCTTCTGCTACAAATGATGTAGATGTCTTGTAACTTAACAACCCACTTCAATGCAACATTATAATTAAGCTTCAGATCAAGTTCGTTTTTACAACTAATGTGTGTGCTGGAATTCTGGGGGAAAAGATAATACATCACTATATTTTGAGAAATTGTGGAAGCCAAATTAAATTTCCAGAAACTGAACAGAACATTTGACTTTGCAAACTTCATGATTTTCCCTTGGTGAACAAAGTTCAAACCATAAAAATTACTCTACACAAGTATCTGAGATAGCTGAACTAGTTGAACCACTAGTTTGCCATCCAAATGTGGAAGCAATGGAAAAGGAAGTGGTGAGCCAGTTTGCCAGTGAGCAGGGAAGAGATTTTCTTCACAGAAAAGTGCAAAGACTTCCAAGGAAAACAAGAGAATATTTCTGTACTCTATGAGAAAACCTCTTGGATAAGGAAAAGAAACTGTAAATTGTAACATACATCATTTCATTTGTATAGAATCTCTAAACAAGACACTGCAAGCAGTTGTCAGAAGCTGGCAGATTTTCACAAAGTTGGCAGGTGACTAGAGCACTCAGAGTACCCTGTCCTGGATCGCATTCCAGCTCACAGATCATCAAAGGGAATTTCACTTTGAGTGCCTACAGTGGAGAAAGCAATGGCTGTTATTATTTTCTGACACTAGCAATGAAGCTGTGTATAAAGACCAGATTTGACATTCACCTAGAAGATATCTCAGCTTCACAGAGTCATAGTGCCTATGACCACAGTGTTAGCTGTTAGGAGAAGAACTGGAATACAGCACAAATTTGGCTCAGATCAACATTTTTGATATCAGGCAATTTATTGCTTCCACTGAGGAAAAAGACCAGCAGCAAGCACTGTTGTTCAGAGTAAGATCATTGAAATCCTTACACATGTGCCTCTGCCTTCTTGCAGGGAAGTACTTGAAGTTTGAAGCCTAAAAAGCTCCAGAAGTAAACGTAACTGATCAACAACGTAGCATTAACCCTAATTCTCATGTTTTAGACAGAGATTTCAAGAACTGATACCTGCTACTAATTTCTTTATGTAACAGTAAGTTGGGTTTGAGTCATTCTTTTTTTGGACTAGGAGAAGGACAAGGGAAAAACAAGGAAGGGAAGGAATGTCAGTATTCCCAGATGCTCCAGAAGTACAGCAAGAAACCTCATGTACAGCCTTGAGAGCATCGGTACTGTGTGCCAGTGGCACTGAGTGAAAACATGTGAGGTCTTCCGTCACATCCAGCTCTATCATTTAAAAATCAAAAACATCATCAGAACCACTAGGTTCTGTCTAAATCTACAGGAGTCCATATTTCACCTCATGGATGGTTTATGTCACTTCTTAGGGAAAAAACCTTGAGCCACGGGCAGCATTTTGAGGTGGAACAGAAGCCAAATATGACAAAGCAGGATGCAGCTTGCATAGATCTGAGAGGAAAAAATCAGTTTAATTTTATCCAGAGCAGCCAATATCCCTGCGGCTGGAGCACTGATAAAATATTCAAGTCTATGAGCTGATTGGACTTGATTTAAACAATATCATAAATCTAAAGCTGTACTTTAACTACCAGTTTATTGTCAAATCTTAGGAGATTTTTCTCAACTTTTAAATCTTTTATGAGAAGAAAACACTTGAGGACGCCAGATAGAATAAAGTATCTTTCTGAAGGAAGAGAGTCTTGTCTCCTGACACAGTTCTTTCCCAACTGGAATAGTTGCTTGCCTGTGAACATCTCATTTTAGTGGGTCTCATGCTGACTCCACAGTCTTTCTCAGGACATTTCATGCTCTTTAACACAATTCTCTTTCTCTTGCAAGGTTTTTCAATATCTATCTCCTGTCTTACTTTTTTATTCTTTGGTTCTTCACCTCTGACTTAACTCTACATTCTCACTACTTTGCTTTCTTGCACCCCTTTTAGCCCTGAATTATGTGTCATCATGACCACTTTTGGTATCACTCAAGATAAGCTTCCATCTGAAAAAAAGCTCCACTTGATTTTTCTTCTGTATGTGGGTTCTGGTTAATAGAACTAATTGAAGGTAGATTTTCCTGTTATTGACTGGATTCTGTCCACATGAATTAGCAAGGTAAATGCTGAATCTCTTGGGAACTTTTTATTTAGACATTTTGGTCAAATAAACTACTGGTGTCTTCAGTGGAAAACTTGTCCCAGATAACTTTTTTAAAGCAGCAAAAGGACTTTAAAAGACAGACTTCAAGACATTACTCTTAATTACATCCATTTAACTAAGCAGATAATTTTACCCAATTAATTAATATAGATGCCTGTTGTCTCTGTGGTCTCTCTGGGAAGATAGTGTTTAGGGATATTAATTAAACTCTTCCCACGCAGATTTCCTCTGGTGTAGCTCTTACTTGAAAAACAAAAATGCTATTTTGTTAATTGCTAATGTTAGCTTGAAAGAAATTTGGTTTATTGGCTGCTTGGGTGGCACAATGTTTCCTCAGACATCTACAAGCTCTTAGTAAGAAATATCACATGTACCTGTCTAGCTTTGTTTGGACTGCTGGTTTTATTACTAGACTTTTTTTCTCAGTTTCAATAAGAGTTGTTAGATTTTGTCTTGGGGGGTAGCAAAAGATACTGCAATCTGACTGTTAGATTTGACTAGACATCATCGATGATGTCCTTTGTTTAAGCTTTTCACCTTAAGACTTTTCAGCTCTGACTTGCCAACGAGGACATCAGGATTTCACCATAACTACACACCCTGTTCTAGAGACAAGATGAAGCTTTCCAAAAGAAAATGGTGTGCCTTTCATAGATATGTGGGCATTTTCACAATGGCCTGCTTCCAGGAGGAATCCTCTTCCTAGAAAGAGGAGTCTGGCAGTATAGGTTACGAACAGACTGTGACTGAAAATAACGTAAAACATAAACTATGTGTAGCTGTACTATCTATGGAGGAAATTAATTCCAGCTGGGACCTGACCCACAGCCCTTTTCCAACCTGGGCTGTGGGCAGGATGAGGGCAGGGCAAGGGATGCTTGGAGGACTGCAGGTGCCATTCCTGCTTGGAAAGCAAAGAGGCAGTGGCACCTCGCTTAACACGTGCGCTCCCCATAAAAATGAGGTGACGTTGTGCCGGCCTCTGCCTGGCCAGTGCTGAGCACCAGCAAAGGATCTCCTCAGCAACCCCAGGAGGGCATACCTGTGGAGTGAGCACAGCCTTTGCTCTGTGCGGGATGGCGTCCTGCAGCCATGCACACACAGTTTGCACACCCTCACACTCACCTGCTCCTTCCAGTTGCAGTCAACAATTCATTTAGGGTTTCAGGTGTTTTCTCAGAGTAACAGCACTCTGTTACCATAAAAGATGACAAAAATCATTTTATTCTGTATCACTGCAGCATGCTTTGCATCCTGAGGTGAGGACCTGACGGATCTCCTCCCAGAACTCTGTCCTCCTTGCCTGAAGCACAGGTGAGCATGTCAGTGAAGGGTGACAAGTGCTCGGGGTTTTCTTGGCCTGCAGATTTCTGCCTAGAAGGAACCAGACATGACAAGGAATCTGGGGAATTATTACAATCTTTTAGACACAATTGGGTATCTAAAACTTTAGCTAAGGATGTAAATTTTCCAGAAATTCTTTCTGAAGAGACTTTGGTACATAAATATGCTTACTACAGGTGACCAGCATTGGCTGAGTTATCCTACACATCAGTGGCCTTAAGGGATAGAGCAATGAGGAGCACATACGTCAGCACATGACATATCCTTAACACTTGCCAAGAGCAACGTTCAAAGCAGAGTTCTGCAACCATGCCCATCCACGCTCAGTGACAGCAGGGATGTCTGACCGCTCTTTGGGACTAAGCTTAGCACTTCGATCATTCGACCATGGGGTGATAGATGCAGTGCTTGCCTGGGAAGGCATGTGAACTCTTACAGTCCAGGAGAAGACCCCAACTGATGGTATACACATTAAGCTTCCCCAACCCCTTTCTCAGGAGAGAGACCCTGGTGCAGAAAAGATGCAAGATTCTTTGGCCCCAAAGGTGCAAGTGACCAGGGGGTGGGATTAGTGAGTGCCCAACTAAAAGGTCTGTGCCAAGGGATGAGCATATGCTGGATCCTGGATTCTGACATAGAGGTGCCATTGGAACTTGTAGAACTAGCAAGCAGTTTCAGGTTGTGTTTTTGCCTCAAATACAGTTAAATCAGGGATTCTGGATTACCACAATCAGTAAGATGTGGATTTTCAGACATATACTGCTGTTTCACTAGCAACAGACTAGGCATAAAACACCCTTGCCATTTTGTGTTATGTCATTTCTCATCAGCCTCTTCCTCAGGAATCCAGTCCACTAATATATAGATTTAGGTATATATTTGCTTGGAAACACTTCCTGGGAATTTAACTCCTGGAGCTGATGTGGAAAAGCTCTGCATCACTGTATGCTGTTCCCTGATTTGCCTTAGGAGTGAGGAGAGGTAAAGCATTCCTGCAGGATGCTGAGGTATCTGTGATGAGCATCACGAGCAATAAAGAACACATACAAGAAAAGCTAAACTTTTTTCCCTGCTGCAGAACAGGAAATCCTGAGCAAGACAGTAATGAAATCAGATGAACCCTTCACTGCAGAAGCAATGAAGTGCTGTGTGGAGGCTAGTCTAGCTGTCGTCTCTTCTAATGGTTTAGAACAGTCACCTTGTACTTTGGGAACTAAATGATGTATGGAGCTTTTATTTGCCTAGTCTGTGTCTTCTCTCCAGCCACTGCCTATTGCAGACTGGAAATCTGTCAGCTTTTCCACTTCTGAGATAACATATAAACAACTCAAGGTTTATAGACACAGTTGTTTTAGTAATAGTTCTGTCACCTGTCTCTATATTGAATAATGATGCTTTGGCTTTGAGAGAAACTCTGAGCTCTGTGTTTGTTCCTTCTTTCTCCCTGCAGTGGATATTACTAGTTGTACAGCATGTAGAGAGCTCAGCTGAAGTACTGCAAATGAATGTCAATTATTATGTGTGGTAATGGGAAAAGAATGAGTAAAACCATGCTCAGAAAAAAAATACTCCTCACCTTATCCACTCAAATATTTTCAGAGAAAATGTTGTGGAATGATTATGAGTGTTAATTTTGTCTGAGTGTTCATTTTTTCTGAATAAAGAAGAAGTTATAATCATAGTCAACAGCCCAAAATGTGAACAAAAGGCAAACTTTTTCATTAAGTTTCAAAATACGAATGCCTACCTGGATTGATAGCATTAGTATTTCCCCTGCTGAATACTTGTGGGATGCCAATCTGTTGTGTTGTGTATTATCAGTAAAAGCATTTTAGATATTTTGAAATTAGTTTTCTATATTTAATTAATGTTTGATATTAACACTAAATCCACTACAAATGTTTCAAATATTTTAAGCAAACATTTAGCAGTGGCATGTAAATACTAAAAAAAACTTACAGGTAAAAATCCCAAATAAAAGTGTCTTTTTACACTTGTAACTAAAAAAAAAGCTCAAAGGGAGGAGGGGGGGGAAAAAAGTGAGAGATATTTAAATACATCGGTAAGAATCTTTCTTCATTAATCTTCCCACTGATCACAATGACTGAATGAAGGCAAAAGTTTAGTTCTCTTCTACTGGTGTTAAATTGGGGTATGTAAACCATAAAGAGTCATCAGTTACTGAAGTGTCCAAAAACAGGGTGCTTCAGCTGACCATCACTCCTAGGAAGGCAAAGGGATGCACATCTGGAGAGAAAGAGGAGAGGTTAATCGTACACCCAGTCACGGTATTGAAACTTATGAATGCCCAGATCAGCTCAGACACTGTGCTGTTTGCTGCTTTCTTCCTTTAGAGCAGATGCATCAGCTATGGTATCCTGCAGGATGGCTTCCCTTCTGCCTCTACAGAGCAGTCAGTCTTGTTGAAGTCCACCATTTCCAACAAAAACACCAACCTAACCATAACAACAACAAAAAAATGCTCAGCTAATTCTATGCAGCATCTGAAAGGAATGATTTTTGAAAAAATATTTAACACAGTGATTAGCCAAAGGGCTGCAGAGGGTGTGTTGGTAGATTTGAAATGAGAATTATTGGATGACATTCGCATGGCTTTCTTGAAAATAAAGAGCAGATTAAGCATCTGCATCAGAGAAGCATTACAGCCTAAGTGGAGCTAATACTGTGAAATACTGCTCATAAATATAAGTGCTGTTTTAGCTGTTGCTCTTTTTCTTTTAGGGAGTTACGTAATGCAATACACAACTTTATACTCAGGATTATAATTTGTGTCATGCTCATATGTGACTTAGGCAGAGATACAGTCCCTTTCAGGAAAACCTTGCCAGCAAACAGTAAAGTTCCCTGCATTGTAATTGCATTAAAAAGGAAAAGAGAGATCCAGCTTACAAAGGGAATTTTCTGATCTGATGACTGTCCAAACAGAAATCAATGAGGGAGCAGGTTGCTCTGGAAATGAGCACATCCTCACAATGACTGCCAGCTTGTGAATTGCTCACAGGAAGCTTTAACATGGCAGCAGCAGACAGCTGGTCATAGGTGCAGGCAAAGGCAAGAGGCTGGGCTTCAGGAGGAGGGGACACATGCCACCAGTTCACCTCCCTCAAGGGTCCAGCACATCAGAGGCCATTAGCCACCTCTGCTCTTGTCACAACAGAGACAGAAACCCAGAAGGCATAAAATGTGCTCATCTCACACACCGCCATTTCTCATGGTGGTGGTAGTGGTGCTCGTTTGACTGGTAGAAATGAACTCCTCACTTCATCATCGGCCTCAGAAACCCAATGATAAATGGCCATGCAAACTCTGTTTCCTATTCATACCAGTCAGGATTTACCTTGGCAAGATTTGGATAGCTGGTGTCTTTTCATTATCAACCTTATTGGCACAGCAGTGAAAAAAGAGAACAGGAAGCAGAGAAACCATGCACAAAGAAAGTCCAACAAAATGTGACTTTTCTGGTTGAAAGAAGTTGAGGTGAATTTCCCACCTACTTACAGTTTCTTTTCTCTTTTTTTCAGTGCTAACTAGCACAGAAAAGTTCAATTTCATAAAATCTCCAGAGTGAAAGTGCACACACCCTTAGTAGTACACTTCTTAATGGTAGCTGAGTGGACAGTAACACAAGTGAAGACAAAATTATAAGTTGTTCTTGTACCTGAAGTGCTTTAAAATCTCAGGGAAACAATTTAAAATGCAAACATAAAAGAAACAACGGTAATTTCTTTTAAAATCCATATTCTTAAGTGACCTCCTAAAATCAAGTCAGCACAGCTTCACTCTGGTACTGTCTCAGATACCCAGATACCTGCCTCCAGTACCCAGCCAGATCATATCTATCTGAACTGAAGCACGGGCAAAGGAAGCTCCTATCTGCTCCTATCTGCCCACCTGTTACCATGGAGCTGCTGTAACCAAGTCCTTTACAACTCTAGATTTTCTGCTACAAAGTCTGGGATTTCCAGTGCCCAAGTTTACCTTCTGTGCTTTTATGAGGACAATATTACAAACTGCAAAACACAACCTTATTTCTGAAGTGCTAACAAGAGCTCCCAGGCTTTAGAAGAGTGAAGAAGCTTAGCTAGGTGAGCGAGTCAAAGTGGGAGTATGGGTAGGTAGATGCACACAAGAGAAATACGGGTGGAAACACCAGGAGAGAGTAGTGTTTTATTCCCTATCAGGCTGAAAATCAAAGTGTAATTTGAACAACAGCAAAAACAAACATTTTTCACATCCATCCTTGYAGATGTGCCAGGAAGTAATGAGGTGTCTGTACAGGACAACCCTGGGAGGACTCCTGAAGTACTGGCTACAGACAGAGCCAGGCTTTCAAGACCCATTTGCAATGCATTTTATTGTTAATAATTCAAGCAATTCTGTTTCCCAACATTGTAATCAAAGGGCTAGTCTTTTAGATCAACACCAAAAAAAAAAAAAAGGAAAAAGAGAGAGCTAGTCTTTCGATGTAAGATTTCCCTAGTTTTGAGCAGCAAAAAGTCACTTTATTTCTACTGCTCTCAGATAAACTCAAAACTCAACATTGCCAATTTAATTTTGTCAAAATGGTAATTGAGCCCAAGATAGGCTAGTTAATACTTGAATGAAAATCCRTATTCTAGCACCGGGTATTGCAGAAGTTGTTTCCAAACTGTGGGCAATAATCAGAGTACTAAAAATAAATGGAGAGATGGACTTCTAATGCGCCAGAACTGCTGCACTGATGGCAAATGGGAATTAAAAGAAGTAATCCTCTTTCTCATTTCAATGGAACTGGAAGTGAGATAATGCATCTGGCCTGTAGATAATAAGAAATAGGGCAAAGGAAATGCTGGATTCATTTCGGGACTTACAGATAGCTAAATAAATTTCTAAATTAGTTAGTATACCATAAAATGGAATCTCTCACTTTAGTGAAATGGAACACAAGGGGAGAAATTTATCTGGGTGGAACTCAATGTAAGCTCTTGAACTCAATAAAAGCTTCTGGAAAAAAAATAGTTGAAACTAACTTCTAAATCTACTAATTTAAAATACATTAAAATAAAATTATATCTATTTCATTTCCCAAAAAGTGCAGAGCATACCAGGCCAAATTCATATTTGTAGCTGGCTGACACCATGGATTAATATGACCACTGGTTACATTGCCAATTTAAATGGGATGATCCACACAGCCAAGGCTCTGAACCAGTAGCTCAACCAGAACAACAACTACAACAGCAACAACAACAACAACAAAAATTCTCTGTAGAAATTATAGCCCTGAACTAATATAGAGTCATAATACAAACTTTCTGGTAACAGTTTTAGTATCCATATATTTTGAATGGTAATTCCAAACAAAATTATTTTGTTTTCTAGGATATCAACTTAATTGTATTTTTGACCAAGCATTACCCTGCAAAAATCATTGCTGGACCTTGAAGGTCTAAGTGGCAGTTTTCCTCCCTATACATCAGCTCCAGTAATGCAGGTCACATAAGCTGAATGCTGATGTCAGAGGTCTGGGCAGGCACATTGTTTTCCTTTTCAGCCGTGAGTAATACCTGTGCATTTTCATTGCCCTCGATGGATTTACTCACATCTAGCACTCGTCCAGGAGCTGGGCTGCAAGAAACAACCTGCTGATGAGGTGTGAGCAGGGGTACATTCCAGCTTACTTTTATAGCCTTGATAAATTGTGCTGCCTGGAGCAAAGCGATAATTACAAACCCATCCTACTTAACCACATATATCATTACATAGATGAGCTAAACACGGAACCAAACCCATTGAATAAGAAGGGGTCATTTCTATACAAGACCTTATTATGACCTAGCCTTACTTAAAACAATAAAAGTGACAGGAAAAGCATTATACACTGTTAATAAGATTTTCAGACAAGCAGAAGAAACTGGTATGTACTGACGATCTGATTAATAAAATGGACCACTTGAGTCTATAATGTCTAACAAATGTGTGGCATTGTAACTTCTCCTTTTTTGACTGTTCGCTTTTATTATAAGTGAACATTTCAGGCTGAGCATTTCATGGTGATTCTATATTGCAATTCTCAGGTGGCTAAAATCTAAAAATCTTTGGATAGATAGTTTAGGTCTCTTATATATAAAGCAACAGCAGCCAAAGCAAGGCAGTCTTGATTGTTACGCCAATGGAATGAAGGAGAGCACTAATTTAAGTCAAGCTTTTTTCCAGTTCACTAAATATGTATAACAAAACAAAGTTTTGTATAATGGAACAGTGCTTTCCCTGTTATCTTATCTTACAAGGTTTTTAATATGTCTGCTTTATATTTCTGCTTTCCTTCATGCTGTTTTCAGAATTCTATATAAACATCAGGGCAAGGTAAAGTAGTGTATCATTCTTAACCTTCAGTTTCAGAGGAAGATGGAGATTTCATGTCATGGCCACTATAAAATGATGATTCATTGAAATTCAATCATATGTATGTTGTAATACTGATTTTTTTTATGGCTTTCTGCCAGCATCTGCTAGAAGATTTATAGTGTGTGCTATACTATTTTCCAGTCCTTCAACGTTCTAATGTTAAAAACTTGCTGACCTTTAAAAAGCCAAATTTGAGGGGCTTATCGACACTTTGTCATTTCAGATCATCATTGTTCCCGTACTCATCACTATTCTTCTTCTGGAAATACCTACATGAGTGTGAAAATGGTAGCGAAGGTTATTTTACTTCTGAATGTCCTTCACACACGTATTTATAACTCTTCCAAAATGTCAGGGAATTTTCTTCACACTATGGTGTTGCTCCTTTCTTCTCCCTGAGGTGCTTCACGCATTCATACATCTTGATGTAGGCTAAGTCCAGGAGGTGCAGTCAGTCCCTTATTGCACAGAAAGCAAAACCAGAATGTGCAGATAATGATCTGAAATGTGCACACGCTTCTTTCATGGAGCCTTGTTTATAGCTTGTCCAGATTATACACTGCTATTGCACTCCAATTAATGTGATTGCTGATAGCACAGGTACAGCTTGGTAAAAATGCCTTTACAGCCAAATGCTTGATGATTTAACATGAATTTAAGAACTGTGTACATCTCAGAAGAAGAAAACAGCACAAATCAAATCAGTGTAATGTTCAAGCTGGCCATTCCTCATCTTTAGTAGCCCCTGAGCAACAATCTAAAGTAGACAGACAGATGTAGGCAACATCATATCACAGTCTCCCTAACAAAATGGTCTATAACAAGGGCAACTCCTTACAGCTGAGTCATGATGGCAAATCTCATTGAGCAATACATTACATATTACCTAAGTTCTCTTATTAAGGCCAGTGATTTAAACATAAATAAACCAGATCTTTATTTTTCTAAGGGCAGCTGCTTTCTTCAGGCTATTTCACTTGATAAATAGACACATCAAAATCAAACATACATGCATGCAAATGCATGTTGATAGCTAAGTTTCATTCTTACTCACGGCCCTTGCATAGGTGATAGGCTTGCTGGGTAGGGCATCCTTGAGCCATTTTATTGTCTTTTTCACATTTTATAATTGCTGCTGCTATCATTATTTAGGCACATAACACCAGAACTCCTTTCTAATTAATCTTCTCTGGTCTGTCTGATGATATTTGTTTTAGTCAATTGATTGCTTTAAAATTGACATTCTGTAACATCACTCATGTTAACTTAAACGTGATTGTTTAGACTTCCATTTGTTAACAATTTATTATTTACACACTAAAATATAACAAAGCTGGCATCTTTACTTAGGCTGCATGGTTTTTAAGCAGCTGTACTGCAGTCAGTTGCAACCTGATAAACATACAAAATTGGTTTTTGGCTTATGAAGCTTTGAAGTTGTGTTTGGGGGGCAATGGGGAAGCTCCCATACCTCCTGACAGGATAGGGCTCCCTAACTCCATAAACTGCTGTGTGAGTGATTTTGCAGCAGCCTTATGGGCACTTTATTATGGCAGCAATTTTTTCTCTTCGCTCAACTTGCTGTATGTGCTGACTGCAGCATCCTGGCAGAAACAGTCCCAGGTAGCTTAAAGCAGCTAAGAAGTCATTCAACAGCAGTAACATTTCTGTGTACTGTGGAGCAGAACAGCTCTTGTCCTCATCCTCCAAGAGAGAACAAAGCTACAGCCAATTACAAAGGTGCCTCTACTTCGTCCACTTAACCATGGCATCATGGCCAGAGAGGTGATGAGGAATGACTGCAGGTCACACATGATGGGGAAAGCCCAGCACTACTCTGCAGCTGAAAACCCTCTATCAAATAGGCATCCTTGGACCACAGAGTCCCACAGGCTATATCACTCAGATGTATGTATGGCCTCAGGGGCCCAGACTTTGGGACCCATCAGTGTCTCCAGTTGCAGTGGTGGCTGTCTAGATACATAGATTTCACTACAGGGCACATATATTAGTTTCTTACTTGCTGTTCTTTTCTTTCTAATTCATTATCATTTCACATCACCTTACTATGTTGGTACCCAACTACTTCTCTTCATGTTATATAAGCTTGTAAGGCAAATTTTCAGATCATAAGTCATCTGCAACTGTGTTGAATTGTTTCTGTCATCCATTAGCCTTTAAATAATTCGTGCCTTTCTGTATTTAGCTCCACCACATACAACATTATTTTCACCTTTTTTGTCTGACATAGAGTAATATAATGCAGGACATTTAACATAATTTACATTGATTTATTTTCTTCAGCAATATATTCTTTCTGCTTCAACAGGCAGCAGAAGTGTTCCTTTTGTTATTGAAGTAAAACTTGCCATTGGCACTGTTATGAGCGACTGAAGAAAAAGCTTTTTTGTCCTTGTTCTTTTTTACTCCTTGCCCTCAACAGTTGTATTAAAACACTGCAGATAGATATCAGTTCAGTGCCTACATGTTTCTGAATAAGCAGAGTGAGAGCGAACAAAAAGACATATTTATCAGCTTATTTTTGCAGAAGGCAAAGAGAGAGTTGTCTTTGTTTTAAGAAGAATAGGAATTGTCTCTAAGGTTATCCTTTCCTTTTGTCAGTGCTGATAGCTTGATGAACATGGTGGTTTCTACCCTGGAGAGTCACACAGAGCTGATAAATACAGTCAGATGACAAGAAGTATATTTAGTGGCCAGCACAGATGTGGGAGATTTCCATGCAATTCCCTGATTACCCACCTGTTTCCTCCTCTGTGATTCTGGGAAAATCACTAGGCCCTGACACCCAAGGGGGTCCTACAACAAAGAAATGCTGTCTTTGTCACGCTGTGAATATGACAGCATCTTGACTCTAGGAGCTTGCTTTGGGAAAGGGGGTTAACCAACATCTGTGAAATATCCCACCTTGTCCATAGTGCCTTCCTGCACATATGCTGGGGCTCAACACTTTGATCCATAACAGACAGAGTGGAAGCAAGGCTTAAACCTCCCACCCAGGAAGTTGAGAAGAGAAGCCTGTCTGAAAGACTCCATTTTGGCAGAACTCCTAATACAGTTCTGGGCAGACATCTAATGGGTAAAAGAAGCTTAGTGATTTAAATCTTTTCATCTTCCTAATGTACTTGAACAACCTTTTTAGTATCTTCCTTCAGAACATAACTTTGCTAAATAGTGTTTCTTCTTGCTGTTTGTCCAGTAACAAATTTGCCAATGCATTCCAACTGGTATCAAAGTGAAAAATTCTTTTGTTTGAAAACAAGCCATTAAAATGCACTAGATTTGTAATTTCTTAGGGCAAAATTCTGTTTGACAGCTGACAGTCTTAAAGGTGACCTACAAAGCAAAAGATCCATTTTCCATTCTTTAATGCTTATGTATAAAGAGCATTCAAGATTTTATTTTTCAAAGCAATAGGACTATTTTTTATGTGTTGTCTCCTTTTTGGATTAGAAATGCTAGATCCTCACTTTGTTCTCTGGGCTGCAGTAAACCTTGGCATCTTTGAAGTAAGTCCAAATAAAGGCTTCACAGCTCCACTGTTTACTGGCTGGCTGGTGCACCCAGGGACATGCCTGTATATTAATGCATCAGTTCTTCTGTTAGTAGTATCAATTATGACTCCTTTCAGACAGAATTTGGATGAGAACCCAGACCTGCCACATGGGAGACATTCAACAGCTTAAAGTTGTACAGAAAGTGTTGGAACCCTATTTAAGTCTTCATGGTGAAAACTGTGCCTGACTGAATGAAGCTTTACTGGAATGAGCCCAGGAGGTGCTTTTAAGAGTCACTGTTGTCAACTCTGCCCAAATTCTTCAACGTTCAGAAAGATGTTGTTTTTTGGTTGTACCCTGTGTACTGTAATCAAACCTAAATAATGATTAACTATTATCTTCTTGCTGTTAGTGGGATTCAGACACTCTCTCCTCTCCTGATTTCAAAACATGTTACCCCTGGGTGAAAATCACTATGCTAGCAAACACACTAGTGCAATTCTCTTGAAAATAAATATTCATAAACAGATTGAAAAATCATGAACATGTTCTAKCATCTCAATGTGTTCTTAGTAAATAAGAATGTTCAAATATGTGATTTATCATAAAATAAATCCAGTTATCCTAACAGGCAAGATGGTTTTTATCATTATGATTTGTCTTCTATTGGCAATATAGAAATTGCAAATGTATAGATAAAGATGGAGTAGCTTATAAGGATAAATCTCTCTAAACTGAGTGCTTCATAATAGCACTAAACATGACTAAAATTGTGGGCTGCAAGTTTTCTCCAACACATTTGAATTCCCTGTCTACACAACATATTTGAAGTGGATGATTAGATAACGGTTTGACAGCAGGGAAAATGAAATATTCCTCTCCAGGATTTTTACAGGCAGTATAACACACAGGTCTCAGCAGCAAGGTCACAAGTGAAAGAGGTCCTCGAGGTCGTGGGCTTCAATGAGATAAAGTACTACTCCTCCTGGTGCTGCAGATGTAATCTCATAAAAGGTCGTACTAAAAGTTTAATACTTTTGCTTGATTTTTCAAACTACTAAAGACTGAACTTTAGTATTTTAGAATATTGCAAAAACACGAAGGTACCTTAAATTAATTTTCTTTGCTTGTAAGTGAAGAAGGGTTAGGACCAGTACACCCTAAAGTACCACATCAGGTTATTTTAAACCAGAAGAAAAAGCTCATTTGTGAGAGAATACCTACCTGCCTGCTCAAGCATTAAAAGATCCATCTTAAGCTGATATTTAATGGTGGAGCTGCCAAAAATTCATCCTGTTCTTTGAAGTCAGTTTCAGTGACCACATTCAATCCCACCACCCAATCTACAGACTTCTGTGCCCTCTTGAGATATAGAAAGTAGAGAAGTTCTTATGTTAGTCTACAGGACAGAAGACACGCTTTGGAGAGGTGCTAACACTGATCCAACTTCCTCTTACAAGGAAGATGTTTTTGTACTTTTTAATCTCAACCTGTAAGTTTCCCAAGCCAGGTTACAAGGTTCCTATTCGAAGGCAGAGATGCCAAAAAGATAAGATTTTCCCCATAACATTTATAGAGCACAGAAAGATTTATTGTTCTTAGGAGAGCTATTTCTCTTAACTAAAACTGATATATTTCATGGAGAAAGAAAATTGACAAACACTGCCAGCAATATATATATGTTATATCCTTTGGTGGATCTCCTTCAGGAGCACATATGCCCAAATTAATGCAGTATTGAGAAACAATTCATCAAGGATATGGACACACATCTGTGCCTTTGGATGGAATAAGAGTGACCTTCCTGTCTTGACTGTGTAGCATTAGAATTATGTTAATAGCAAAATTAACTGCCTAATTTCATAAATAGTCCTAATAATTTAAGAATTTATTCCTGTAGATTTTCAAAACTTTTCACATAA
The DNA here is from genome assembly GCA_018881555.1 of Amblyornis subalaris. Classification (NCBI taxonomy): domain Eukaryota; kingdom Metazoa; phylum Chordata; class Aves; order Passeriformes; family Ptilonorhynchidae; genus Amblyornis; species Amblyornis subalaris. The sequence continues at coordinate 2,869,998 of JACAXG010000047.1, read as the reverse complement.
AATAAATCCTTAAGGTATTCATTCCCAATTAGCATGTATTTTCCTTTCCTTCATTGTGCTTATATGACTAGGATTTTATTAGCCTAAATGTATTTTCTCGTGCTATTCTAAGAAAAACATCCATTTAGCAAAGCAAGTGTCAACACAAGACTTGAATTGTTTTCTCTAAATTACATTCTTCAGGATTTTAGCTCTCTTAGGGTCCTTTCCTATCAGGATGCTTACACATCTGATAATTTTTATACTCTCAAGCAAAACCAGTGATAGCTGGAAGTTCAATACTAACAGTTTACTGAAAGTACATCTTTCATTTTTATTATTTAGGAATACTTCTCATTATTTAACTATATTTAGCAAATTAAAACAGTGGATTTGAAAATGTACTAACTCTGATGATTACATTAATCAAATAATGTAATTCCAAACACCTTTCTAATCCTTTCAGTTTTTACAAAAACAAACTCAGAGAGAACAAACTACATTGCCCATATCTGTATCTGTACATATTATCTAAAGAATAGTAAATAGTACAGAGTTTAAAAAATGTTTGTAATAATTTAGCAAACAGATTTAACATATTGATAGACTACTTTTCATTATCCATCACTCCAAATACAGAAAATAATAAATAAAATTAAATCTTTTTTTAAATTAAAAAAAAGGAAAAAGGAGAGAAGTAGCTAGCAAACCCAAGCTATAATGAAACCATAAGACTGGCAGTGTGTTTTTAGGCATTTGCAGCTTCCAGGATGGTGGTATAAGGCACGAAGGCTGCAAGCCAAGCAGCTTCAACCACTTGTAAAAAGCAGTAATCTCTCTGGAAGCTCAGTCTGGAATTTCTTGCTATTACAATAGAAAGTAATTTCCCCTGTTTTCTGTTTCTCTCAGCTGAGGTGCTGTCTATTGGCTGTAGAACAGAATCAGCTAAGAATCCAAGGCAAGGGTGGAGGAATGGAGGTCACTCCTCCTCTGCCCCTCTCCCCCTCTCAGCACACTTACCCCCGCCTTTCTACAAAAAAAATATTCCTTCCTCAGCATTTAGCAACACTAAGGTTTGTTTATTTGGCTGTCATTTGAATTAGTTCAAACTATTTAGAAAGCACTTGTTGTCAGTTGGTATATTTATTTTGCCTTCAAGCTGGTGAATTGATTCTTCCCTGTTTCATCAGCTCCACGTTTTCCTCCTGTCCTTCTCCTGTCCCCGAGCATTTCACACAACTCTGGTGTGTCAAATTTCTACATTCTGATCGGGCTCATAGGCTGCCCAAGAAAGTCAATGGGATCCAAGAAAGCATCAACACAGCAATTAAGCTGTTGTTTTATGGTCTTCAGCACAGGCTATGTTTCAGTAAAAAGCAAAAAAAACATGCTGCACAGAAGGGAACCTATAAAGAACAATAACAGTAGCAGCAGATGGTTTTGGTTTAGATCACTGTAAATAAAAGGAACCTTTTACTGACTTGCCAGATTACTTTTATCATTTCAGTATTTACCAAACTTAATGCTACAAAAATAATTTAAACCATGAGTTCAATGGAACAAGTTGTTTACAGACAACTACCTTTATCATTGCTACACTATATTTCTCAAATAAAATTATTAATATACCTACTGCAAAATTCTATTTTTCTGTAAGTGCTTATCTGGAGGATGTGGTTGTTCACGGTTTATACGGTCTGCTTTAAAAGTGTGGGTGACTGGGGTGTTATAACTGAGGATGAGAGCAATTAAGTGATGATGGCTGGCTTCTTTCTATGTATGGGTGTCACAAGGCAAAGACATCACAACAGGCATTAGCTGTCACCTGGCTGTCAGCCTTGGCAGAGGCTGTGAACTGGTAGCTTGGTTTACAGCCTCTCCCTGATGGAGCAGGACAAAATTGCTCATGACCGAGTCAATGGCAGCTGATGCATTATCAGGGTACACCAAAAGCAGGTCTGTTGCTTTGTTGGGCAATTAAACTACATAGACACTCCTGGAGAAAAGCAGTGATTTTCCAGTCCTAGCCAAGCCCAGGAGAGATCAGCTTTCTAGGAACTAGGGAGTGCATGAGACAGCAACCCTGTGTCAGCAGAGGATACACCCCACGAAGGTAAGCTGTAAGCTGTTGCTTTCCATCAGCAAAACATTTTCTTCAAGAAAGGGAATACAGAAAGATGCCAGTCAAGGCTCCTAAGAACCAACGTTCTTAGGAGATCTACAGTCCATGAGGCACTTTTGACTCTAATCATTCATTTCAGCACATTGCTGGAAAGATGCACAAGAACATTTTGCATCTTTTGTCCCTTGCACTGTTGCTATTTTCTGATCCAGTGTTAGGGTCCATTATACTTAAGGCTGACACCAACTATATGGACAAAAGTGACAAAATCACTCATGAACACAAGAAACACTTCAAATTATACAGTTAATATGAGCAAGTGTCACAAACCAAATTGTATTTCAGTGAAATCTGTTATAGATAAGATGTAATCAAGCTCATAGGTCTGTGTAAAAGTACCTACAAAAGAAAAAAAATCAGTTAATTTGCAAGAATAGCAGTATGAAATATGATAGTAATAAGCTGAAAGACAACCATTAGCTTCCAGAAAAAGGTAACTTTCTCATCAGCATGCTGTCCTGGGTCAGTAAGACAGCATGAGATTTTTTTCTGAGCTGTGTTAATTCACTGTGAATAAAAGTTTAGCCTCAACGAACATGCACACACTTCAAACAGATAGGTCAGTAACAAGGCCAGATACACCAGCTGGTTTTAAAAATCCAAAGTTTATACTACCAGGCCACGGGGCAGATTCCCAGCAGGACACTTCTCAGACCRTACCATCATGAAGAAGAAATCTTCTAGCTTTTTTCTGTTAAATTAAAGGTGGAGGCAGAGAGGGTTAATAGTTATTTTTCTCTAGTTCTCTAAGTGAGTGTCGATGAGTTCAATCAACTTTGAGAGGGACAAGACAGGAAATACATTGCAGATCAGATTTTCAGCTGCAGAAGTCAGTATTAGCCTTTGTAACTAAGTGATACTGCTGGTTTATACCAGAATCACATCCTCTTGAGTTTGAGCAAAGGTAAAAACCCTGGAGATTCTCAATTAGAATAACTTGTAAGGCTCTTTCTTCACCACCTGCTCCCATCTGGTTTTCCTTATTTCACTGCAAAGCTAAGTTTTAGATCTGAAGTCAACCATGGCTTAAAATCAGTTACTAAGGCAATACTCTGCCCTAAGGCATTACTCTGCCCTCACCTTGCAGGTAGAGCTCTCTGGATAGCAGAAGAGGAAGGGCTTTTTCAAACTTTGTCACTTCTATTTGCTGATGAGAGATGTGCCCTGTTCTTCAACAAAGGTAATAGAGAATATCAGGAGGAACATCGTTGTTTGTTTAAAATAAATGGGTTTAAGCCAATCTGCAGCCCTGCTGGACAGTTCCATGTCCTAAATTAATTTGACACAGTTACATGCCCAAATTGAAGACTATTTCTGTCATCAAGGACAAATGTATAATTCTATATCATTTGAGAAGATGAGACAAACATGTTGTTGGAGATTTCATTTAGACACAGAAGTTTATGTACAAATAACTTGAAAATTATCAATTGAACAGGAAAATTGCATCATTTTAAATTCTAAAAAGCTGTGTTCTTTCAGTTACATTGTTCTGTGCTCTGAAATAAAGAGAAACTACATAATATTCTTAGTTTGAGATCATATTTCAGATTTTCAATTTCTTTTATTCATGATCAACTAGGCATTGATGTATAAGATTTCACTTTTAGAGAAGGGAAATTTGATTCATTAAAGAGCAGGCAAAGCTTTTCAATTTCCCTCTTGTGATTTGTGATAATCACAGGTTAAATATCAAAGTAACTTCTGATAACTGTTTTTATTTTTTTCTTATAATGAATGAGCTTCTAGTTTCAGACTTTTGCTATTTCTTGAAACTTGCATGTCTGTTTCAGTTCAGACATCACCTTTATCAGAATGTGACATATATATATATGTGTGTGTGTGTATATATATATATATATATATAAAAATAAGAAAAAGTATTGAGTAAATACACTCTCCAGCAGTCCATGTGCCATTATGCTTATGGTGAAAAGGTAATCCAGTCTGCTTGAAGGAGTTGTTGGTTTACAAGGGAAACCTAAATAAATGACAATTTCCTTGAGAAAATATATTTTCAAAGGGTTTGTACACTTATAAATGACTTCATAACTTTGGCATAATACATATTTAGATGGCTATGACATACCTATGGATTCCTGCAGTCTGCATAAGGTTTATCAGTGATATACTGCTGAGCTCGGGTCTGAGAGCTTAGCACCTACTGAACAACAGATAGGAGCTAAAATTCCTCTTCACGTGTGCAGCTTTCTGGGAAATGTACTCAGGTATTTCATAGCCAACATACGACTTTTGAATAATTTAGTTAATTTTGTCTGCCTTGCATCCTATTTATTATCGCTGTCAGGTTTCTGTTGACATAAAAGACACAACCAGCTATTTTACACAAAAGTTACACATAATTCTTTCTCTTAGAGTGAGTATCGATATTATGAATGAGGATTCAGAAACTCCCACACTGCTTTGAAAGTTTGCTAGGGATGTGCTTCTGGGACAGTACTGGATGCAGCGAAGAAGAAAATAACATTAAAGTGAAGGAATGGAAATAACTTGCTTTTCGCCTCATGTCCAAAGTTTTCCAAAACATTCCCTACTTTTTTGGTGAAAATGAAATGTCAGCGTAAAATAACATGTTTCTTCTGAAGGCAGTAAGTACTGAGGGTTTCTTGCAAATATTCACAGAGGCTATATTTTTTCGTCTGTTCTGTGGGATTGAAAATAGCATTGCTTGGAAGACATAAACCACTCTCTAAAACCCATGATGAAAGTAAATGATGATAAACTCATTGCTGCAAAATTGACCCTTAGCCCATAAGCAGCCTCACTCTTTCAAATGCTTGTTTGCAAAGTGAGGTACAACTGAGCAAGAGTGATGCTTTCAGAACCTGTGCTGTTCAGATTGCTCATCAGTACCTATTTGGAGAGTCACTCTCAATTTGAAAATTTAAGTGATTCATTGCCTACCTATGAAGTGTTCGTTTTTATAGCAGTCAACAGCTGAAACTTCTGAACCGAAATAATTTCTGTGAGTAGATTTATGGAAAGAAAAAAAAACCCACAACCAAGAGAGGGAAAGGTCAATGGCACTTACTTGCATTTCTTTCATTCAATTTTATTTCTTTCTTTCATTTTTGTTTCTTCCATTCCTTTTTTCTCCATTTTCTTGAAAGAAATATTGGATTGGAGGTTTAAGAACAGCCACTCTGCAAAATGCCTGTTGCAAAACTACATTCTTCCTTCCAGGTTACATTTTACTTTATGTGCCAGAAATTGAATGGGAGAGGGTACACAGAGCTCAGGGAAAAGAGTTTAGCTCACTGCTGATATTTTTAGGACCTTTCCCCCTACTGTCTCACAGTATGTGTACCTCTTAATACCTGCCTAATGGTTACACAAGAGGCTGTCARTGAGAATTCAAGCTTTGAAATGAGAACATTAACAAAACTGCAGCACACTTCTAAGATCCCAGATATACTGTCTGAATTCTTGCACAGGAATATTATCTTGCTCTTTGAACTCTAACAGACAACCTTCAGTATAGCTGTTTGACCTTTTCTCCTTTTCTCTTCACGATCTTTCTGATGCAGGCAACAGTTCACATATTGCAGAAATTTATTGATTATTAATACTAAACATAGCTTATTTAATAAATACAGGTTACATTTTCCAACTCAAATAAGCAAGAAAATTTCAGTCACATCCTAGATAGCTAGTTAAATTCCAACCTTCTCACCAATACAATGGCAATTTAAAACATTTATAATACTGACCTGCCTAAAGGATAGATCCAAACAGAGGATTAAGGAAACTATTCAAAATGCAATCTGAAGAACTTGCAGCAGCCTGGCTGTACCAGAATTTCTTCTGTTTTTCAGAATTTCCATAGTAACTACACCTTACTACAGAAAATAGGTGATGCATAATCCTCTTCCTGTAAAAAAATATAAAAAATAAACACTGCTCAGTTCATGGGCAGTACCATTATTTGGCTGTGTTACCAGAAGGCATTACAAGACTATGCTTTTAATTCCCTATCTAAAGTCACAGCCCTGAAAATGACTAGGAAAAAATCAGAAAACTCACCATTCTCACTATTTCCCATTGACCTGCACTACATAGATCACTTCTTTGGTCGTTTTCAGTCCCATTCTGGTGCGTCTACTTTTCTCCTAAACTATAGGAGACAGCTTCCCAACTAACTCACAGTTCTGGATTCTTCCTCAGGAACTGAGTTGAAGAAACACTCTCTGATGCAACCAGGTAGAAGATTTAAGAGAAGAGACGGGAACGAAGCATGGAAAAGAGCATAACATTTTGGTTGCTGCTGACTCGTTATTTGTTTTAGCATGAATATGAAGCCCAAGCAGACAAGGATTAGAGTAACATACATATTTTAGCAAATAGAACAGTAAGACATGTTTAAATGGCAGGTAACCAAATCAAAGAAAGTAATTATGAGAAAGGCATACCACTAATTATAAAATAGAAAAAAAGTTGCTTGTTTCCACCTATTCCAACGTTCCACCTTAAATGGCCAAGATTTTAACTTGACATCTGGAGAGTCTAAGGATATATAGTGGCATAAAAGTGCTTGTTAAAAGTCAAAGTTACTTACAGAAAAAATTCCCGAGCAAAGAGTAAATCAACAGAGTTAAAGAGGAAATGGCAACATTTCCATGGAGAGAGACAGGAAAAGCAAATGAAATTGCTTTAGCAGCCTGATAGACACATTAAGTGTGTAGGACATAGCAAGAAAGTCTATTGCAGGGCTTTTCAGTTATTTCTGTGGACACCTTCCTGGGGCTTTAGGGACAGAAAAGGGTTAAGACATATTGGTTTCTGTTATGCTGAAGAAGAGAATTTTAAGTATTCCTTTTTCCTTTGGTATAAGTAGTAGATGTGACTATATCATAGAAGGAAGAAAGAAAAGCTTTTCTTAAAGTGAAAAAAGTCTCTGAATTGTGCTGCAAGGATTATCATTAAAACGCAGAATATGAATAAACCTTGTGCTCAAACAATATTTAAGGATTAAAATTCTGACTAAATTAGTCGTGGATCTTATTTGACAGGTTCTTCAGACAGTAGGGGTTCAGGGCGTTGCTGACCAAAGAATAATATTGCTCTCCTGTTATAAACCTCCCAATATTAACATTTGCAAAGTAAGAGAGAAATAAGGCAGGTATCTTTTCAGAAAATAAACTTTTGCTGTGGCTTCCCTTTCACTTCTAGATGATTTTGTAAAACTACTGACCTTTTCTTATTTGTCAAAATTAAGTACAAGTTTCCAAATAAAAACATTTGGAAAATAAATGTTTAGAGGTGTCCCCTCTAAAAATTCCTGTCAGAATATAGTATCTAGTCTCTGTTCCTCAAATTCCTCTGGAAACTTAGAGAAATACAGGAACAAACAGCAGTAATGGGTTTTTTTGGTTTTTTGTTTTTATTTTTTTTATTCACAGCTGGCTTTAGAGACTATTACCTTTAGTTGCTTATGTAAGGAGTTTGCATTTTTCCCTTCCTCCCTATGTTACTTGTACTAACAGTAACAATGAAGAAGCTATATTTTTTAAAGATGTTAAGAGAACTTCTAATCAAAGAGTCCTTCTGTTCAAGCTTCTTTTTTGGCATATTTCAGTGTAAGCTGTATTTGAAATCCATCAGAGAACTTGTTTATGGAAGATGTACCAGGAGGGAGAGGTTTTGGCTCAGAGTTTCAGGGTTCTTGGTACATAGTGACTTGGCTACAGCCATGGAAAAGCAAAGGCACTACAAAGACATTCCTGGACCCCTTTCAAAAACGGTTACCATTAGTCATCTGGGAAAAGCAGCCGAGGAGACATAGGGCAGGATTTTGGTCAGACAGTTTGGGATTGTTCAATAACTCACAAGCAGTCAGCAAACTCTGGGCCAGTTACTGCATTACTAAGAGGTCTTATGTTGAATTACGTGACCCTTATCACACGCTTTGGTGCCAAGCATCATGAACTCTCACTTGCCAAAATCCCAACTCCTTTCTGTGTCATCAGTGGTCTCATTTTGCGACACTGACATGGAAAGCCAAAGATTGGTGCTGTCCAATGCTGATTTCTCTATAGAGACTTGGCTATGGGGGCAGGTGCCTTGTTGAGAAAATGCAAAGGCCCAGCAGATGATAACATTATCTAGGGCTCCTTGCCAGACTTTCTGCAGCAAGCAAAGGCAGCCAGGCATGTGAGCAGGTCATGTAGGCTTTTTGTGTACTAACGCAGTAGGATGCCAACCCACCCTTTTCTTTGGCGGTTGTGAGACTGGCAGAGAAACAAACTTTTCCCACACACAGAGCCTGAAAGATATACCTACCTTTCCTTAAAGAAAGAGATCCTTGAATTTTGTGTGTGTTCTTTTAAGCAGCACCAATAGAAAAGATCACCTTTCAGGTGGATTTGCTGTATTCACAAAAAACGTGACAAAAGACATGTTCCATATAAACTTGAACAAATCATTACATTGTAACCAATGTGAGGAGTCACTATCATTGCCAATTAAAAGTCAACATATGGTTTTCTTAACACAGAGCTTGCACATCACAATTAAATTTAAAGAATGGAATTTATTGTGAAGAAGGGCACATTTGAAGTCACCAATTTTATTTTTATTGCAGCTTAAATGTGGGACAACCTTCCATAGTGTTATTAACTTTGCTTATAATGATGAYGTTTCCACCAAAAAAAAAGCTGTTTGTAAATGAAAAGTGGAAATAGGACAGGCAACTCGAGAAAAGTAAGAAGAATACAAATACTGAAGAAAAAGAATGCTTGGTTTCTTGATTGAAGGGAAACAAAGACTTCTTTGAGAAGTGGATATTGAAAACAAAGTTTGAATAACATGGTGTGGTTAATCAAAATAAAGTGCAGATCCCAGATGAGGATGAAAATAGAGAATTGCCCAACTGGAAAGCAATTGGGAAGGAAGAGAATCTAAAATCATCAGTTTAAGATGAGTTTTGCAAACAATAAGAGTTTTGCAAACAAATCTCCTTAGAAAATGTATGCAAAAATCGGGAAAAAAAATTCATTCAACTGAATGGCGTCAAAAGAGATTTTGTTAACGAAAAATATTGTTACAAAGTAAAATGCTCCAGCTAAAATTGCAAGTCTGTATTCTGTGTTCCTGTGATTTAGGTGTAAATGAACTGCATTAATTGTATGAAAAGAAAAAAAAACAGTCAAGCATGTTTAAAGTACTGGTAGGATACCTTAAGAATAAGAATGATGCCGAAGTTTCAGGTTGTGAAGAGCCATCAGATAGCAGACAATGATGACACGGAGAGGAAAGCTTTGCCAAACAGCCTGCAGTTTAGTCAGGTAAATTACACTGCAGTACATAACAGTATCCACTGACAGAAATTTGGAATATGTTTGAATCTTTTAAGGGCATCTGTTATTAGAATTTAAAATAGGCTGCATGGAGAGAAGAATGGATTGATACAATAGAAAGACAAGAGTTTAGGAAAGGTTTAGTCAGCTCTTACTTTTCTTGTTTGCCTTTTTTTTTTTTTTTGAGTTGCAAGTATTGAAATGTGTAGGAAAAGTTATTGTAAAATTAGAAGAAAAAATTCCATATATTTTATAGGGATTGAAAATGTGCATGTTTTCCTTGATTTTAATTCCTTAGTGAAAGTTTTCTGAGATTTGAGAGTTAGTATTTAAATTTAACTGTGCCTTGTGATACTGAAAGGAATTGCACAAATGCCACAGGAAAGAGGCATGGGCTGTACAAGAATGCAGATGTAGGCAGCTTTATATGGGAGTTAAGAGAGGAGAATTATGGTAACTAAACAAAGAAAACAAAGAATATTTTCAAGCAAAATTCGGTAATGCTTGGGCTTATTTAAGGACCTGTAACGTACCACCCAATTAGATCATATGCCTGGGACTAGTGAATTGATGAAAAGTAGATTTAAGGGAATCTGACAGGAGCAGCAGGAGGAAGTTAGCACTGTATGAACTCTGACCTGAAGTGGCTTTATGTTGGCATGAAAGGTACAGAAGGAAAGATGAGATCAGTGAAGGATGTCAGGGAATACAATGAGTAATGACAGGAAAGTATGAGAGAAGGACTTACTGGACCAAAACCAAAACTCTCTGAAGAATATACTACTTCTGTCAATAGGTCATTAGACAACAGGAAGAGATACCCCAGCAGAAAGAGATGAAAAAATCCCACACGGAGTATCTTTTATGAAGTTTCATTGAATACATTGGAAAATTACAAGTGACCTAACAAACGAGGAAGGACAGAACAGCCTGAAGTTTTAACTATGACTGCTCTAAGTAGATGATTTACATAAGATACACTAATGCAAAGACAGAAGACAGATTATAGGGAAAATGCGAGTTCAGACAATAAAATGTGGCCTGGCCTCATTAACTGTAAATCACGTTTCAGTTGATGCATCTAACTGTCTGGAGATGACTATAAATTACTACATTAGAAAGTTGGCAGTAATGTGCAGCAAGTAAGAAAGGAGTGTTATCTTCATAAGACACAAAGATAGAGAAAATAAGAAATGAAAATTTCTCGAAAGTTACTGTTAATGGAATTGGAATATATGTGAGAAAACCAGATGTGGTAATAGGAAAGAAAGGCAGAGATCTTTGTCACATTGAAAGTAGGGAAAATATTGAACAGCAACAATCAGCACTGATAAGAATTGGAGAAAACATGGGGAATGGAAAGCAGAAATGAAACACCAGTCATTTCTAGTGCACTGGGATTTTATCATAAGGAAAACACATCAGTACTGTGTAAACTAGAAGTCAGCTTTACTGTAGAAACCCTTTTTGCAATTGAGGCCAAAAAAAAGTGCCAAATGTGTCCTCAGCTCATAGTGTGTGTTAAAGCTCACCCAACTGGAAAATGATATCTAGTATTAAGGGCACAATCCATGTCATGTCTGCCTAAGAAATGCCTATGTTGTCCTGAAGGCAGGTTTTTGTTGTTGATTAGAAGAGGGCACATACATATAAATACACATATATTAGGTTTTAGGTTTTAATAGAAGAAAGCAAAACGTCTGTGTTATTTTCTAAAAGAAACCTTTAAAATTTAAAATACATTTGGCAACACTAATACAAATTATATGAAATAGTGCAATTTGTCAAGCATTAACTCTCACCAACTTTGACATTCCTTCTCTCTAGGGAAGGGGAAAGGAGTGATATACGCAAGTACTTAAATTTCTGTCTGTTATTTTCTTATGAGCATAAAAAGGCTTAGAGATTCTTTCGACAAAAGCTGGGCTACTTTTAGTGTATGTGATACTCTATGAAACAGCGACTTATGACAGAGTACAGATCCAGTTTTTCAGGGGCACTGAGCTCAGGTTTTAAGAGTCCCAGAAACTTTGATTTTGGGGAGACCTAAGGAGCTGCAGGCCTTTTGGTGAATCTGGGACTAGATAGAACTATAATGAGTATTCCAGAAGTCAACTCTGATAAGGACACTGGTAACATATTAAACACGTTGAACTAAAGCATATTCATACCAGCAATTTTATTCATTCAAATATATCAAACCCTCATTTTTTCTGTCCTTGCACACATCAGGGATCTGGTTCTGTGTTTTGTCTTTTAGAGCTGGGAACCTTCTAGCTGTATGAGTCAGAACAACAGTGTATTAGTGCAGGGGGTCATGGATTTCTTCGCTAAGCCAACGAAATTTAGCCTGTTACCCATTTTCCTTTCTCATACTGTAATATGAAATCACATATGACATCAGAGCTCATGCAAGGCACTCCAGACTCTGACTCACTATTTCTTTCAGCAATTACAGCCAGATGTAGAGTAAGACCACAATGCATTGCTCTTTTAAAGTTTCGGTTATGGTTATTTGTAGAAAGACTTTTCTTTAAAGTGGAAGAAAGCTGAAAAGTAGAAAAAGAAACCAACCCCGGAAACAGTAAAATATGACAAGTAAAGTAAAATAAGAGAGAAGCAGAAAGAGCACAGGTTGAGTGGGCTGTAGGCAGGTGCCACAGATACTGGACTGAGCTCCAGTGAGGCTAAGCTGGACAGGGCATGAAAACACACTGGATGAACTCGACCTGAGAAGTCCCTGAATGTGATAGATAACAGTGTGAGATTCTATAAAAAGCTACAGAGAGCAGTATAGGACAGGTCCGAGTTTCACAGATGGTTGAGGAGAAGGCATGTGCCAAACTTCACAGAACTAGAGAGGAGCACTGGGCACCTCTGGGCAGTCAAGTCTTGCAGGGTAACCAGTGCCTGGGTGACCAGAGCACTAAGAAACCTAAGATTAAGATTACCTAAGGAATGGTAAAGGAAATAACAATTATGGGTATCAATGTCCCAAAACTGGCACAAATTGAGAGAAAGTAGTTAGGGATTGATTGTTTATCTGGGAAAAGATTGAGGCAGAGAAATGTAGGTGCAGGAGAGGAGGGAGGGAGGGAGGAAGGGAGGAGGAGAGAGGGAGGGAGGGAGGGAGGGAGGGAGGAAGGAAGGAAGGAAGGAAGGAAGGAAAAATTTGGCAATAATGTGTACAAATTACGCAGCCAGTACTGTCCAAGAGTATCTGTCAAGCAGCCTTGTACTTCATCACTAAAGCCAGAGCAGAAAAATAATTCAAACCCACTATTCTAAACAACTGGCAGGAGTCAAACATTTCTCTGCAGTCAGGAAGACAGGTTGGGAAGGAAGATTTGTTCCCTGGGCAAAAGGGAGAGTACCAGTATGCATGATCCAAACACCCTGGCATCACCCTGTGGGTGCCCATCCCTAGCCTGGTAGCATCAGCAACTGCCCCACATTTTCTAGGAATGAGCTTCTGAGATACTGCATCATATGCCCGGCTGCTTGCGTCACGCTGCAAATGTTTAAGCAGATGATAAAAGTTTCTCAGGTAGGTAAAGCAAGGCAAGTGCGGGCCAGTCCTGGTGAAGGTGCTTATATTTCGGAATGAACATCAGTGATATTCACTCCATTGCTTCCTCTGGGACACAGGTCTCAGAAGAACAAACAGAAGAAGGGGTGCCTCAACACAGCAGAACTTTTTGCTTATTTCTTCTGCTTGGCTTTTCTAGTGTCTTTTGCATTATACACGCACCAATGGGTAAGTTGTTTCTAAAAAGTTAAAGGCTTTCATTATTTTCGTAATTTAAAATAAATAAACCTGATCAAATTTAGTTCTGTTCTTTGTCAGTTTAAAAGTGCTATTATGCATTTGCTTACATCTTTCCCATTTTCCTACTATGGTCCCAAGGGACAGGGATTTACCACTTTTCAGGGAGTTCATCAAAATTGCCAGTCAGGAAGATTTTTCTCTCAAAATTGAAAGATTTTTTTCTTGTTACTTTGACTGCATTTCTTCTTATTGTTATGAAAGCAAATTTCTAGCGGCCATGTAAAAAATACAAATAAAACCTAGGAAAATGATACACTGACAGTGATTATTTCAATAGACCTAATATACTATCTCTTACACATTTTCCCAATGTAAATCCAAAAGATTTACACTTTTCTTCACTTTTGTTATCCTGAAATGTTCTGTCACTTTTGTGTTAATGCCCATTAAATACTGGAAGACCTCTGTCAGTCCCAGTAGCCATTAATCCCTTGTCCAAGCTGCCATACGTACATGTGGCTCTTCAACGTCTCCAGGAAATCAGTCTCTTTGGCTCTCTGGGTCTCTCATCGTTGCAATTTCTTTTCTCAGCTCTCCCACCAATAATATATACAGAAGCATGGTGATCAGAATTGTATGCAGTGTTGCAGAACAGGGAATGTCACCTCCCTGTTCTCTCATACAATGCCTTTTCTTATGATAAATAGATCGTCAAATCCTGCTATTTATCCAGTAAAAGCAGCAGTGAATGACCTTTAAGCAAGGAAACTTCTAAAGAGAATATGCTTCAGCACATGTGGGCAGAATATTTTTCAATTATTTCATAGAAAAGACTTTGGAATACACAGGATTGAACCAAGTGGTTATAAATTCATTTTTGAGTGAGGTGACAAAACCATCATTATTTAAACTGGCAAACAGCACCACAGCTGCAGACACAGCTTGGGATCATTTCAGTTAGTCACAGTATTTTTCCTTCTCATTACCTATTGTTTATGCAGTTTATTCAAATGTCCAAGTACRTTCAGAGGCTGTGCTGAGCACCAATGCAAGTTTCTGGAAGAAAAAGGAAGTTTTGCTCTTGCGCAACTTGGTCAAAATATGTTCCTGATCATTAGCTCTTCACTCTCCAGAGTAACACATAAAGAAGCCCAAATCCGGCACTTGCTCGGTAATGCAGTGGAACTGTTCTAATCTCAGTGGAAGGTGAGTGTCTACATGCAACACTTGGTTTGCAAAATTTTAACCACGCATTTGCTGAATAAAAGAATACTCGAAGATTCAAGTGGTAATTCGATGGGGAGCCACAGCTCCTCCATTCCTCTGTGGCATAGAGGTGGTACAATATGACTGACCCATTTTACAACCACAGCTACTCACTAATGGCCACCTCAGTCTCAGAGTGCCCCGGTCGGGATTTTCTATTGATTCTGCATAAAGATGGAAATAAGACACAATGCAGAGCAAAGCTAAGTAAGAGTCTCAGGTAGTAAAGAGAAGGCTATACCCAATCTGGACAGGAGTTTCTTTCATGCTTAAAGCTCCTCTATGTCAGCATTCTCCACCACCCAGATATCACCAGCAGTTACTGAACACAGCTCCTGGAGACCTCTTGGGAATTTTTGAGACTGGAAACCCTGTAAGATCCTCAGTATTTATTGGGGAAAGATGGTAAAAAGGTGTGGAGAACAGACTTGCCTCCTCTTCTAGATTTGGTAGGATACTTAGGGATTTCATTACCATGAATTTAAATGCTATTGATAATAAAATATTTAGCAAGATTTCTCTGGTATGCTAACACACCCCAGAAAGTATCAAAACAGAGAAAGACCAAGAACAGAAGAAAAATGAACTTCACTGGGTGCATTTCTTTCCTTTAAATTCAGTTTATAAAAATAACTATTTTTTTCTCTCCAAGTTTGTAAAATCTATGCATTTAGAAATTTTTTATGGGACTGTATATCCTGGTATATCATAATCTCTAATGATGCCAGGTTCATGCAAAGGTAAAAAACAGTATTTTCTACTTACAGCCATAATAGAGATTTTTTTATTTAAAATATGGATAGGAATCAAGTATAGCCTCTAAAAGCAGGAATTATAGTTTAATCTGGTAACCTGTCATCCCTGGGGAGACGTGCACCTTAGACAAGTTCATTACATGTGCTGATAGGTGTTCAGGACAGGCAAGACTGAGGCTTTCGCTCTCTTCTAATTACTGGGCAATCCTAGATGCTTAAAGTTTTGGAAGACAATCACTGAGTGAGATGAATCCCACGTTTATTCACGGGTGTTAAATATTTTAGACCTTTACTATCCTCTTTACAACATTAGGGACAATGATGGACATGACCTTGTGTGTGTGTGTGTGTGTGTGTGTGTGTGTGTATATGTATACATATATACACACACGATCAGGAAGCTCTAGAAATCTCATTTTACACTGAAAGAACTAAGACAGAAGGAGTTTATGGCATTTCATAGAGGATTTAAGAACTGATTGTGCAGCCAAGACTAGTTCTAATAATTCAGCTTGATATTTTAGGTGTGGAATTATTCATACCGAGGCTTTGATACCAGTGGGTATATACAGGGACTAGAAAAGATTTAGCTAATTTCCATTATTTTATCTACCCAGAAATCTGCAGTATGGTAATTAAAAATCCTGAGAATTTATTAAACAGAGTGACAAGGGTGCTGCCAAAATTTTCTTCTTTGCTAGCAGCTGTGCAGTATTAAATCTAGTCTAGACATCACCAGCCAAACCACATTTATGCAGTAAAGATCCCTAGCCTAAGAGAAAGGGTGTTTACAGAGCACACAGGAAAAAAGGCTTAGGCACTCCTTAATTGTAAGGGGCAAGAATTCATAGAAGAGGCTTGTACTGACCCTACAATTTAAAAAAATTACTCTGATGTAGATGTGCTGATTTTTTACATAGTGCTTCTTAGGTTGCATAAAGCAGAAGTTTTTAAACACATTAATTGCTATAAGTCTTGTATACCTCCACCTACAGAGTTAATGCAGAGAGGAAGGCAACAGTGCAGGGGAAAGGAAAATAAGTGTCTTAATAAGGTTTTCTTCCAAAGTATTGACACTTTACAGAAGTTCCACTTTGCAGAATGACTTCTAAGTAATTATTTGTTTCACAATATATGCTTTCAAAAGACCTGACTAAGGTCAGTGGGAAGAAGAAAGAAAGCAGAACAAATTAAACCCTGAGGTGGGAATAAAATATTTCCCATCAAGTCAGTTTCAATATTCAAAAGTTTAGACAGAAGTGATGAGGATGCATGCAAGGGTAACAACAACACAGAGATAAAAAAATGGTTGATGTAATTTTGATTCAGACTACACTTGCTCTTTATCCAAAAAAGAACAGATGCTCTAGCTAGTTTCCAAATTATGAAACTGTAGCTTCAAAACACATTCTTCTCTCCACTAAGTGTATTTGAAATTTAAATTAGTATCCCGATGTTGTATGCAAGTCAACTACTTTATTTTCACAGAAAKAACAGTCTTTTTATCAAGGCACAGGTCTCAGAAAATACATTTTACTTGCAATGAGTTGTTAGTGACCACTTAAATGCAGAATGGGTCCTTTACCATTATGCAGATAGGGGTAATACTTATCAAAAAGCATAGAAACTCACGGTGTTAAAAGAACACACACAATTGTCTCTCTGGCTAATTTACCAGAAATTACTACATTTAGTAACTGGTTTCCTGACATGTGTTGACAATCCTGACCAAAACCACATAGTTAGTCACTCACTCTAACAGGTTCTAAATTATATTACCTAATTCACAAACAAAGTACAATAAAAATATTGATTTTTTCAAATTAAAAAAAAAAAAATCTGATGTCCAGAGGAGGGGACATCCAAACACTACATCATTTATAATTCAAATTCAGCTTTAGAATTTGAATTTTTCAGACAGGATGATAACATTCACTCTGAAAAACCTCAGCTTCTGGGGGACACCAAAGTTGTGAAGGGAAAGCCATAGGAATTTTGCCAAGTTTCTTTCCTGTGTCATCCAGTAGAACAGCAGGGGAGAGAGGAACAGAACCTACTGTAGAATTTTGTGTCTTAAGTGCTCACTTTAGTGTGAAATATAACATTCTATATGCATTTATGCAATAAGCATTTCACCTCTTTGAGGGGATGACAATTCCTGAGGGAACTGCTGAAGAATCATGAAGAATCCCTATAGTATAGTGTTGCTTCAAAAGACATAACCATAATAAGAAGCAGATCTAAATAGGCATGGTACTGCATAGGTTACATTTGCAAAGCTTTCCAGTGTATGAAGTTACACATCCGAGGTCTGGCTCCATTTCATATCCACCCTGCACTTGTCCCACACTGTAATTGACAGCAGCTTTACTTAGGGTGACATGAATAAGGGGAAATTGAAAAGTAGATCAATACTAATGCAATCACAGGGAAAAAAAGAAAACCTTAATCTCATATCATAACATTGCAGGAATTAAAGTGAACTTGAAGGAGAACTTATTGATACAGACAAGAGAACTAAAGGAATACACATACAAATAACACCATTACCTGTGGAGATGACCAGAGGAAATCTTTCAAGCTGTCAGGCAGAAAGATGAGAAGAATGTGGTGACAAATGAACTAAGCATTGATGACTTCTAGAAAGAAAAATTGGATGGAAGGCATCATGTAACCCTTTGGCAAAGGAGATTCAAAAAAAAGCCATGTGAATGGAGTGATGTGATTAATCAAAGTGAAGTGCAGATCACGGAAGAGGAAGTTCAAAGAAGATTGAGAAAATTACCTAATTGGAAAACACCAGGAAAAGAGCAGAATCACTGAACATCAGCCAACATCTTAAGAAAATAGTACCTCCAATTCAAAATATATGTATGAGAAGGTAGGATAATTATTATACAATGACAGAAGGATTCAATTAATTAGAAAGATAGAAAGTGTGTCACACTAGAACAGTCTTACATGAGGGTTTGGTGTTCTCAGACAGTGTACAAAATACAGGGATGTCACAACATATTGTCCATCCCTTTGGTATGGACTTGCATTTGCTCATGGACAAAAAGACTTTCTTGACAGTTAAAAGTAGGTCAGAGTATCCTAGTCATTGCATAAACTCGATAATTTCTAACAAACAAGTTCTTGTATCAGAGAAATAAAGCCTAAGGAAAGAAGGCAGGCCTGCTGGCAGGGCAGAATAGCCTTTTCCAAAAAAAAAAAAAAGATACACATGATTCAAGACTTCACAAGAGAGGATTCCTTCAAATGTTTTGAAGCAGTCTTTAGATGAAATTTATTTGAGGCCAGAAAAATAGAAATAATGTGATGAATCAGTTTGAACASGAGAAAGCTGGGGGAAAGGACATTTTTTTAAAACTTATAGGACCAGTCAAAGCTGAGCTCATAACCCATCTGTGTCACAGTCAACTGTTATTCTATTATTTCATTCCTCCATTCCCCTTTTTGGCTCAGCTTTCCCTTTTTCTATGTATTTCAACTCATTTTCCTTTTCTGCTACAAATAACTGTCACCATGTGATTCAGTAAGAAGGTTTTTCTGATACAGATTCAATAAACACCTATAAATCCAGATATTTGTGTCAGATATTTTAGTGGTATGACAATATGGATTTTTTTAAGAAGCTCTGAGAGGATTGCCAGTAGAATTCAAATTCTACAGGATCAAAACATTTTGATGAACTGTAGAGATACAAGTTTTCTAAATCTCATGTACTCTTTTAGCTTTGAAAATTCTTTCAGTATATCTTTTGAATGTGCCTGTTCACTTTGTTCCCCACACATTATCAAAAACATCTGGATATTCTAGTTATTTACGGCCAGAATACACAATGTAGGTATGTCTGAAATGTAGATATGTCTGACAGTTTGTGACTTTTGTTTTGAACTTGAAAATTTTGGCCCAATATTACTTTGTATCACTACACTAGAATCAAGTTGAATAGACTTCTGAAACTATCTAAAAAAGGAAGTATGTCAGATGATTAACGGTAAACCTGAAAATGCAAGGGAAAAATGATGTGATTATTCATGTTGTTTTGAGCAAATTAATCTTGTATTCGCAGCTGAAAAAACTGGAGGTGATTGGTGATTTGGGCTCTGTAGAAGACAAGTGCCAGGAGGATGTAAATGTTAAGTATCTTTTTTTATTGTTGCTACCAGTTTACATAAGGAATTTGACAACAAGTGAGAGGCTGCATTGCTGTTCAATTGCAGTATAAAAACTTCTGACTGACTGACTGACTGACTGACTGACTGAAAAATTTTTCTCTTCCCACATAATCTAGAGGCCAAAGAGGAAACAAAGATAACAGTTCAACCAACTCTAATAAATAGGACTTCATTGGGTCAATAAGGCGTTCTTCTGTAGATGAATCTATGCAACACCCAAACAGAGAATATTCTAAGCATGTGCTCCTCAATACTTCCAAATCTGCAGAACAGATGTGAATAAATTCAAGCCTTCAAAATACTTCTGCTTTTTTTCTGACTAGTGAAGGATTAGCAAAAAGAAAGCAAAGGATAACAAAAATAGCTTCCAGTGCCTTTTTGTTAATACAGATTAGCAGTAGGCATAACTCAAATGCCTCTCCACTTCTCCTCTGCTCTGGAGCCAAGTATCACTGAAGTGGAGCAGCTTTGCTGTTACACAAGGATTTTGACAGCTTCATCCCTATCTAGCAGGCAGCAGTGTGGATACACCACCTCTCATATTCACGCACCAAAGGAAGTGTGTGCTTAGAAGATGTATTGAATCACAATAGTCCAGCATCCTCTCTTCACTCAGAACTGCTCAGTACTAGAGCAGACCTTGCAAACCTCTTAGTAAAGGGMTAGTTCTAGGCACCTGCAGCTTTAAGGACCTGCCAGTCCTTGTGAATTAGGCAACAGGAACACTAACTCACATTTGAAGGGTGTTTGAATATCCATGTTCCTCATTCATCCGAAAAGCACTACAAATCCTTGATACATATCTCTGCACAGACCTGTTTTAYGTCAAGGTAACATCTGATACATTTGGCACCCAACTACTGCTCATTTTCTGTCCCACAGGTATTTTACCAGTTGTATGTTTGGCGCGTTCAAACTAGGGGACATTCCAGATTGCTCCTCTGAGCAGATGTGTTTCCACGCACAAAGTCCTTCAAGACCTACATGTGCAAACACTCATGAGGAAACTTCTGTCAAGCTAAGACAGTTCTTAAGATGCCAGGTTCTGTCAGCTCTACACCTGTGCCTGGGGAAAGACCAGACATAATTCAGCACTTCTGCCCTGCTCACAGGGCACAAAAACTGCCATAATTCTGACACCTCGGGACCAAGGGATGAGGAAGGTTTTGTCTTTCTTTCTTTTTCCTGTTTACATAGAACAATACCACCTTCTTGTCCATCTCATTTTGGTTCTACAAATGCAAACTATCAGTATAATAATCAGGTCCCCATTAAAGAGCAGCAACCAGACCTATTGCTACAGGAAAATAAGAAAAAATGCTCACCCAGAACTGAATCTTCAAACAGAGTTTGGAGCATCAGCTACAGCATCCTGCCAGATGAGGACAGAATTGTTTTTCTTCTAATAGAATGCAACACGGCTAGAAAATGAACCAGAGTCTTCCTGCCAGACCTTAGCAGAGGAACTAGGAGGTATTGTGTGGTACATCCACACAAACTGTTTTCAGAATATATCCAAAACAATGTTTATTCCCTTTTCTGGCCTCTTCAGGTTTAAGATTGCTAATCAAAACATTTGCCAGCATTTAACAATGACAACATTTATTGGAACATGCAAATTTAGAAAACATGTTTCTTTTTCACAAAATCTCTGGATTTCTTAAACTTTTATCTGAAACGATATGCAGTTCTTAGTGATCTGAAAGCAGTCCTTTGATTTTCATGTCTTGTGGGAATATTGAAAATAAAGTTTCTTCTCATAATGAATGTTCTCTAGATTTCAAAGCTACGACAGATTTACATCAGTGCAACTGAAAGCCAAATTTAGCTTTCCATTTGTCATTACTCACTGAGTTTATGAATGGCCCAGCTAATGTGATCCATGATTTATGACACAAAATACTGTTGTACCTAGCCAAATATTCAGAATGCTTTGAAGTTATTGCTGGGCTGAACAAAGGGCAGGAACATTTCATCCAAACCCAGATGCAGAAATTAATCTAATTCTCTGCCAGAGGGAAGAAAAGAAATGCATTATTTTCATCTTTCCTAATAATGGGTGCTTTTCCATCACCTTCAAGCCTGCAAGTTAGCCGTGGCTATGTGAGTGAATTCCTCTATGAAATACACTTTTGCATTATTTACCACCCCCCCCAAATTACCTCCTGAAAGGGCAGGATCTCTCAATCTGCTCTGTTCAGCTACATTCCTACATGGCCAGCAAGCTTCTCCTTCCCCTGGATGCCCTGGCAGTTTGTAGCAGTGGGAAGTCACGGAACAAGATATAGATGATCCCAGCAACTCTCAGTGCAACACTATCATATCTCTAGGTACAGCACCCTTGAACAGACTTCATCATCTGACCAGCATCATCTGACCAGAGGAAACAGTCCTCTGGGAAATGCTAAAAAAAACATCTGTGGTCTCTCATTCTGCACTTCTGCTTCTCTGGAGGAAAAATAGATAATTAATTATTAATTATGAGAAAACCACATTATTATTGTAATTAAGGCTCCCTGCCTTAATTTGATATATTCATTCTGGTGTGAGTTCATCCAGGTTTGTCTTACTCCACTAGCACAAATTTAAGGAGAATATATACAAAGAGGTCAATAATTCTTTGTTCTGTGTTCAGTTCTGTGTTGCACCTCTCTCTTGAAAAGCAAGAAAGTGTGAATACCARGTCTTTACAAACTGAATTCCATTCTCTGTTGCCAATTTGTGCTTTTAGATGTCAACAATATGTGATTGGTACAAACTGATACGGATGTTTCAGCAGACATGTATGAAAACCCCTTCATTCCCATTCTACCGGCTCCTCCTCTGTGCTCTTTTGCATTAGGTAGTGGTAATTCCTGCCAGTCTGAGTGTTAGCTGTGCAGACCAAGGCTACCTCTGGGGGTCTTGCTTTGAAGATGTAGTACTGGGCAGCTGGAAACCACCGTGTTCTCTTGAGTTCCTGGTGGCTTATATTTTATTTCAAGAAATTTTATGACATTTTTGCTCCTAAAAAGGATTAGGTTAAAAAAATATTGTTTGGAGGACGAAGTCACCATTCTTTTTGCTATTACAAAGTAAAAAACAAGCAAAGCAACACTCTTTAAATAAAAAAGGTTTGTAAATTCTTATAACTTTTTAAAATTTAAGGTTTATAAGGTTTATAAGGATTATAAATTCTGACAGTTTTCAAATCTCAAAAAATAATCTTTCATATGAATATTATAAAGGAGAGTAAGTTAAATTTTCTTTTGGCTGAGTACTAAGTGAAAATGTAAATCAATTTATCAGCATGGACAAAACATGGCTAATCATAAACTGAAAGACTAGATTCATACTATTAAAGTCTAATAAACTAGAATTCTTTCTTACCCTCATTTATGCTATTTTCCAGGAAACAGAAAGAAAACCCATTTTCATACAGTTCTCATTCTTCACTCTCCCAATCTCTTCTTAAAAAGCTTATCAGTATTTCAGAGAAATTGTTGAAAAACTGAGTCCTTGGAAATCTAAGAGGAGATTTATTCCAGGAAAAGATAAGTTGCCCATAGGTCTGTGCACCTCATTTCCACAGGCTTTTAGGAGAAAACTCACAGGTAGTCTGACCATATCAGTAAAATGCCACATCCCTTAGACAGAACCATCCTTTTACTGTTTACCATGTTATTAATTTCTCAAAAGGATATTTTTTGTTGCTTTTTTATTTAGTGTGGTATTTTTAAAAACACCTTCCATTTCCCTGCCCTGTGAACAATCTCAAGAGGGATCTCTGGTGTGAAGCTGAGGAACTACATGCAGAGGACTTGCATAGATTTTACATATTACCTCTCATGTGCTCCTCAGTCTGTATGACTTTGTAGGTGCATTTTGTTCTGTGCACCTGTAGCTGGTGCCACCTCCATACATAGCATTCGAGTGAATTAGCAAGTAGACCRATTATTTTCAGAGACAGTCTCAAGACATTTGGGAGTCTTGAACCTCCATTGTAGTAGAGAAGCAGGCGGACTCAGAACCCTACAAGGCAATTAGTCAAAGGACTGTTAGCCAAGGGTCTGTTAAAGATGAAGGCTGGAAGCAKACCACTGCATGTACGGAAAAAGCTTCCTCCTCCTTCTCAGAATCTGACAAGTAGGACGGGAACCTTCTACAGCAGGTGTGAGGTTCTGGAACGAGAAGGTGAGACAGGCGGATGAAGATCCTTCTGGGATAGTGAGGCCTCCTAAAACAGCATCACATACACCATGTATMGTGACTTCCTCTGTTAAGAGGAAAAGGATGGTTGTAATAGGAGACTCCCTTCTAAGGGGAATGGGGGGCCTGATATGCGGACGAGACCCAACTCACGGGCAAGTCCGCTGTCTCCCGGGGCACGGATAAGGGACATTACCGAAAAACTCTCCAGTTTTGTGAGGCCCTCTGATAATTATCCTCTACTGATTGTTCAAACTGGCAGTGACAAAATAACAAAGAGAAGTCTGAGAGCAAACAAAGGAGAATTCAGGGCACTGGAACGATTGGTAGAGGGATCAGGAGCACAGGTAGTGATTTCCTCGATTCTTCCAGTGACAAGGAATAATATTGATAGGAATAGGCAGATCCATCATGTCAGTGCATGGTTCTGAGGTTGGTGTTGGCAGAAAAATTTTGGGGTTTTTGACCATGGGATGATCTACACAACACCTGATCTACTGGCACCCGAAAGGATGCACCAGTCTCAGAGGGGAAAAGGAGCTCTAGCCCAGGAGCTAGGGCAGCTCACTGGTGGAACTTTAAACTAGCCTAGGTGGAAAGAGACAAACCCAGGCTGGCCAGTGATGAGTGATGGAATGGTGTGTCAAAACTTGAGGAAAGGAGCACTAATGGATCCCTCAGTCTGCTACAGGAGGTGTTGGCTACAATGTACCACACCTGAAATGTTTCTGCACTAATGCACCCAGTATAAGGGACAAACAAGAGTGAAACCTGGTGGGATGAGTCCTGTGACTTAAGTATATATACTGTTTTCTTTTTCAAGGAATAAAGTCTTTGGTACAAAAGTTCATCAGGCCAAAAGATTTCAGAGGGAGGGGAAGGCTACAGCTTATTATATATTCTATGTTGTATCTACTATGTGTTCCTGCTTGGCATAGTCCTGACAAAATAAATTACACTGAAAGATTACTGCACCTAGGAGAATTCACCTAGGCTTCGAACCACAGCAAACTGCTCCAGGGGTGCACTTTAAATGTATTAGATTTCTCTTTAAAAAATATTATTTTCTTCTTTTATTATTAATTGTAGCATTATGTCCTTTACCAAAGTGATATTTTTGCCATATGCTGTCCCTCTTTTAAATCAATTTTGCTACCTCCTGTGACAGCAGCCAATGTGTCTTGCAGCAAATGCTAAATTTGTTATGCCAGAAGGCATGACAAATATGACACAATGAGTACTTACACGCTAACAGATAACAAAATTATTTTACTTAAAACATTATTTTGCAATGTAACGCTTCCTTTTTGCAAAATGAGTTTTTCGCAAAATTTGCCAATGTTTTCTACCTCAAGAAACTTTCCTAAATTTTAATAGCTCTGTGTTCCAAAGAAGCAGGAAAAAACATTGGAGCAGAGACCATGACTTAACCTTTTCTTTTCCTGCACACCATTAGAGCAACACTAGGCTTGCTCTTCCTTGTCCCGGCCATCCCTTTCTGCCTCCCTCCTGTGCGGTCCCAGTGTGTCCCTGGCATGACACTAGCACTCATAAAGGAATGACAGGGGCCTCAGGGCTGGGGAGAGCATGGGCACTGGGACTTCACCTCTGGGTCCCAGCTCAGCTATTGGATTCGTTTTGCTTTAAAGGAAAGCCAAAACCTCCATCACCCTTCTGAGAGACAAGACATATTAGATTTGAAGCAGGCATTGTGCTGAGCCCGCTGCCCCCGAAGCCTCAGACACCTGTGCATGTCAGAGAGGAGCTTGGCACTTCTCTTCCAGGGACAGCAGAGGAGAGTAGGGCATGGATCTAACCTAGAGCTTCCAGTCACTGACATAGATGTGGATCTCTGGTGAACACTTGGGCTTTGGGGAGAGTCACTCAGAGAACTGCAGCTGTTTCAAACCAAAGTACCTACTGGTGCAAGCACTCAGTAAATCATACCAAAATTTTTGTGTAATCAGTAACAAGGAGAAAGGAGATAAACTGGAAGCATGGAAGATTATTTAAGTGTTAGAGATAATGAACTCAGCAGGGCCTGACAAAATGTCCCTCTGTGAGCACTCACAGCAGTAGCCAGAGCAGTCTCAGAGGTATTAGCACTGATTTTTAAATATGCTTAGGAGACAGTGAGATCCCAAAGGACTGGAAAAGGACAAAGAGAAAATCCTTCTCAAAGAGGAAAAAGGTCTATCTAAGAAATCAGTAACTATTCAACTTAACTTCAGTACCCCAAAGAATAGTGGAATAAATTTTAAAGTAATCTATCTGTTTGTTAACACAAGAGGGTAACAAGAATCATTAAACATGTATTTTAAAAAAAATGTGTTCAATAAAATTTTCTTCTTTGATAAAATTATTGGCTAAGTGAATGAGTGGGAAGCATGAAAATATCTTGTCTTTATTATGGCTTGTGACAGAGACCAACAAGAYACCCTCATAATCAAACTAGGGAAACATATTCTAGATAAAATTGCTGTACAAAATGTTGAATAAAGAATAGTTCAAAATCTGTTTTCTGCCAAAAGGAGATTAATGGATTCTTGGAGGGATATGTCCTATGTCTTAGAGTCTTCAATATTTCCATTAAGGTGAAATATTATACAGAGGATATATTGCGGCAAAAAAAATAACACCAAACAGAAAGCTCTCTGGATAAGAGATGTAAAATAAAAAATTATCTTAACAACTTTGATAAATCATCTGAGAGAAAGAAGCTGATATCTGCTGTGGTGCTTATGATGTAAATCACAAGAGAAGGAAAAACACTGAATGCATAAATGCAAAACATGGAGTAAAAAAGTTAAAAAATACATCAGGAAAGTATTAGAAGAATATTGCAGACCACAACGCCACTTCAAAAAAAAAAGGCTAATATCTTTCTAGACTATATAAAAGGTGCTTATACCCTAATCATTTTACTATATCTGGGACTACATGTCTATTACATATATTGAGGAAGGTCTCTATCATTAAACACTACACATGAATGCAGAAAATTCATAGGAAAGGAAAAATGTAAAATATTTCAGACATTCTGGAAAAACTGAAGCAGTAGAGATGATTCATCAACAACCAAAGAAGTAGGCTGTGGGTTCCATTTACACATTGCTAAAAGGTTGATATGAAACCCACTGGGATACATTATTTGTTATGGGACTGGAAAAGAAGAAATTACTACAGATTGAAAAACATTGGTGTTTTAGTATATTTGGAGGAGTTTACAGAATCCTTGAAATTATCTTGATCAGAGGTTTTGGATCAAGGAGTACGGCTATCCTGATGTGATGGACATCACTTACTACTTTGTAAGCAAACCTCACTAAAAATATATGTATGGTAAATCGAAAAGGAGATATTGGGTGCCACTAAGTTGCCTGGAGATCACACCACCACTGAAACTGCTCCACAAACTGATTTTCTCTAGCTCTGTGGTCACCCACCCTTCAATTCCTCACACCCAGTTCTTTCTAGTAAAATTCAGAATAATCCAATAGTAAAATATTTCTTTACCTTACTTCTAAAGATCAAGTGGCATGAAGGCTAACACTATTATTCCCAACAGTTCCTCTAGTGGAAAACACAAGCATTTGTTCTGTGTCATTCAAACAGAGAGAATTTCTGTTTTCTCACCTAATTTTAAAGCAGTAGGAGGTGTATTTTTTAAAAAATTTTTGRAAGACACTAAAAATATCTTTTGCAAATTTGGAAAATCAAGGATGCTAGTTAAAAAGCAATAAAATTAAAGATATCAGTTCATAGGTACTGTGCTGCGGTTGAATAGTTTGAATAATTCTTTGGGATAATCTCCTGAGATGGAAGATATGTCAAGACACTTTAACACTTCTCCTCTGTAGTTTGAAGTATTCCTTATTTTAGAAACTAGCATAGATTTAAGGATATATTTCAGGTTCCCTAGCTCCAGTGGAACCAGAAACCTTCCTCTGTTGACATCCTGAACGCATTAAATGCTCTTCTAAATTGGAGCCTCTGGATGTCTCTGCAGCCCTCTACAACCCAAAAGTTTTCATCAGATACACATACCAAAACACTGAAACAACTGGAACATTTCAATGTGTTATAAGAAACTTCATTTTAGAAAGATATTCAGGTGGGGTTAAATTTGTAGCCCTTTAGGACTAGCATCACCAATACAGATCTCAAAGAAGACCATTCTGCTTTATACCCCTATTTGTCGTAAGGAATGGCTGAAAAACAGGGGTGTAGGGGGGAAAGAAATAAAAATTTTCATTTTTAATTCCATTTTCTTTTGTCTGCCCCACAGAGAGAGACCTGGACTCTGTAAAGACTATGAGACAGAGGGGTGGCATTCACAGTCAGCTCTCTATCACCTTAGAAGCACTGGATGGCATCTGGTCCAGACAGAGGCAAAACATTCAACATTTTGGGGCATTTTTGCRTGTGTAGAGACTCGTGTTCTGGTTTCTTCAAATCAGTGGGAAGATCCTCTGATGAGGGGGACTCTGATGACATGCAGCCACCGGCATTTACTGGATTATGTTGCAAGGGAGAAACAATGGTTCTATAGTAAAATATTAAAGAGCTTTTTGGGTCCTGACACATGAAGACACATAAGCAGATGTGGAAAGTTACCCATTCCAGCASTGGGCAGCTGCACAGGGTGCCTATGAGCCCATGTTTGTCCCATGTCACTCATCCTGCACAGAGGAAAGGGTCCCTGCAGACATCCTGGGCTTGGCTGTGGGAGAAGCTGGCTGGTTGACTCCAGAATAGACCCCAGAAGTGACACAGTGTTTACACAGACGATCAAGAAATCTGCTTCTAGGTTCACTATTCCATATGTCAATGCCTAATGTCATGCCAAGGAGATCAGTTGGTCATTTCTGAACAACTCTAAGTAGAACAAAATTGGGTTATATATAAAGAAAATAGGAGAAAAGCTCAAGACTAGGGACTTACCTGCAGTTTTTAATACACTTTGCTTCAGTACTCATTTAAATAATGAAATGTCGATGCCAAAGGCCTTCTTCACACAAAGGTTCAATGAAAACAGTATTTGAAGAAAGTGCTGAAGCAATGTTTTGGTTTTCAAGTGGAATCTAGTGGTGCACAATATATGTAATTCTGGGATGTCAGATTTTACAGCATGTCTTAAGTGCTGAATGACATCACTCCTATGAATCAAGACTATTTAAAAGTATTTAAATTAAATCCATTCACAAACAATTTCTGACAATAAATAGTTGAAGATATGTGCCCATACTATTCAAACTACAAGGAAATAAAGGCAGAAGAATTATTATCAAGGAGAAACCTTGACTATATTATTAAGGGAAAGATATTAATGTACCAAGGTATGTTACACACCAAGGTGTGTGCTCTTATTATCTCATACTAGACCACCTCCTGCCAGTGGCAATGGATTGGCTTCTCGTGAAGGAAAGGGGATACTACTGACATTGAATTTCAAAATAATTTTATTATGTCAGCATTATATGCACATACAAATTATAAAATCAGACAACCACTCAGCATATGGTTGAATTCGTGGTCCCAGGAAGCTTAGCTCAGGAGGAGATTCCAGTTCCCAGACACTGATGTCCCCTTAAAATATAACACAGTGGAAACTTTGCAAAAAGCCATGTGCTAAAAAACAGAACAAACTTCAGCTATAACCATGATAGCTGGGGATGTTTGTCACAGAAATATCTATAAATGGAGACATTTCCCAAAGCTTTACGAAATTGTGTATTGGATTATTAAAACAAAGCCCTTTTTCACTGAGGAAACAGGTTATTTTGGAATATTTTTTAAATTGTCGGTGCACTTCTACCAATAATACTGCCCAGGTCCCTCTTTATAGACTTACTCATGCTCCTCTCTAGCCCTCGGGGAAGAGAGTTTGCATTTATTTGAAGGATCTTCACTGGCCTTCTATTTAAAATGCATCTTTGATCAGAAGTCACCCTCGCATATATATAGAAATTAACTCCCTGGAGTGCTACAAATCTTTCCGGTATCCTTTCTTGCAGGAAATTGAAAGAAAGAATTCAAAGATCTCTTTGTAGACATTCATCTTTATGCTGTGCAGTAAAGATATGAGTGAGCAATGAAATAAATCTCTCATAAGTTTCCTGTGCTTAAAGCTTGTAGAACAAGTATGAAATCAAATGATGAACACTATCTATCTGATTAGTTCCTTTCCTTGCATAAAAATTACAGGTGACAGCTTTGAAACTATGTCCCTGGGAAAAGACACAACTTTGACTTTCAGGTAGTTGTTATGTAAGGTTGAAAAAGTTATTCACTAGAAAGTGTCATTCCCTTAGAACTTCGCAGCAATTTACATACATTTTAGTTCCAGTACGCTTACATTTACCAGGTGAAATATCTCACCCAGAAAAGGGAAAGATTCAGGCTCAAGGTAAGAATAACGTACAACTCAAATTTTATGGTGCAAGAAAATGTACTGAGTCATGAGCRGAAGGACGTATGAAAATGATGCCAGTTTGACTTTTTCCGTGTCCTGATGTGTTCTGCTTTGAATTTGGAACCGAGAGGCATTGAAAACAAGAGTGCATATGCAGAGCCAAGATCTGTGATGCTGCCCAACTCCATACATTTTGCTGACATCCTGCAATTTCACTTAATATATTATTATGAATTCTATTAATAATAATATATTTATACTATACTAATTAATATATTTATACTTTACTAATTAATACTATTCATTACTATTAATACTATTAATATTCATTTAGTACTTAAAACAGAAGTTTGGTCCCTCATAAGGAAAAACGTGTTTGCTGTCTCTAGTATTCAAGCTGTAAAGACAGTCAAGCTAGAACTTGCTGAATCAGAGTTCCCAGACTGAAACATTAAAGATAGAGAAAATTTCAAATCTTTTCTTTGAAAATAGAAAGGCCCCTTGTACTCTTATTTTTCTCGGCGAAGAATACAAAAACTGTGTATCTCCTATTGCAATTATTAAAGAAAACCTTGCAGAGTCAGGAAAAAGAGACTTTTCAGATAAGTATGGTTTAGCTTCTGTAATAATGGAAATCCCATTTCTAGCACACCATCATCTCAGTCATTGCACACCAATGTTTAGAGCAATGCTGTGTACTGGAAGTGATAACACAGACTTTAGAAGTAGCCCTTTAAGAATGGCCAGATAGAGCAGAATTGAAGTGGCACAGCACATGTACTATATTATCATCAGAAGGCATGCATAACATACTCCTAATCTTTAAGTCTCAGGTGATCTCAGCAGCAATGTGAGTTACATGTTCAAGCTTTTTCTTTTTTTCTGAAGATTTATCAAATGATAATAATAACTTGGGTTTAGACAAAATTTGTTATATAACTGATTCCCAGTGCTAGATAGATTTTAAGTCCTTTTGAAGATCTGTCCTTTTTTTGTGCACTCTTTGTCAATGAAACATTTTGCTGGTTTACTTAAATGCCAATCCCATTGCTGCAATACTCAAGAGATGGCTTCTTTCCAGAAACTTGCTAGGTAAATTTTGCATATGTAATATTATCTGTGGCTTTGACACAGCAATATTTCCCTGCTTCATTTGAGCATGTTTTTGTGCTCAGTTCGGCTTGCAGACTTAACGCATCATCATTTGGCATCCATATGCAAATACAGATCAGAAACACTTTCAAAAATATTAATATGAAAAAGGAAAAGCTTATTACACAGATGTATTAAGAGGCATACACAAAGTCACCAACCCTGTAAGCCTTAGGACACAACCCTGTGATTTTCTCCAATCCGTAGAGCATTCCCCCTGCTACRGGGAAGTTTGTAGGCAGCCTGAAAACCCATAGACCTATCTACTTCTGCCCTCCCTTTTCTTCAAGTGTCAAACTTCCCTGACAAGTGTTGCCACAAGGTGTTATTGACTGCAAAGAGGCTTCTGAGTAGAAATAAGTGATTTGCAACTCGTGGGTGAGAAAGGAAAAAAAACTTGAAATTTTTCATGAAATAGAAGTGCTTGATCAAACAAATTTGCATTACTCTTATTCTTTCAAGTTTCAGCCTACCTCATACATGAGTGTTGTCACCATTATCTCTTCTTGCACTGCATACAAAATCAGGAAAAGGAATTGCCTTCTTTTTAGTTTTATTTTATCATAATACCACCACCACAGTGTACAGCAGGACATGCCTCTGCGTGTTCTGTTTATAGAAATCAGAGGATTTTTGACCAACTGTAAGGAATTACTTTAATATATGTGGGCACACASGTATGCATGTTCTCACCTGTGACTTATCTCACTTTGAGTTCCACAAATCAGGCACAATCTAGCATAAAGAGACAACAAGATTAAGATATACAGAAATGTTCCCTCTTGGCATCACTGTGGCCTTCTTGTTAGCAAGTTATCAGAAATCTGAGAACAGTAACAAGGGTTTATTACTATAGCAACAATAAGGGGCACTATGTAAGTGTTCTTTAGCCCCGTGTTCAGTTACTCACATCTCACCTACCATGGGAGTTAGAAGATTGTTTCTTCCAGAGTTCAGGTCTCCAAGCACAGCCAAGGCTCCTTGGGCAATCCACAGACAATGTCTGAATGAACACAGTGTGCCTGTAACCCAAAGACTGGACATTCGCTGTCCAATACTATCAGGACAAAAAGTGTTTGCGTATTTCGACGTTCTCTATGCCTCTCTACTTTTCATTGCCAGCACTCTCCTTCCAGTGTCTTTCAGTGAGATTATGCCCCAGTCTTCATTTTTATATGATCATCTGAACGAGAATAAACTGACGATTTTCTTCTTTTGGATTTGTATTCCCCAAGAAACAATATAAAATTTTAATTGTAATTTTGAACATGGCATGCTCACTTTCAGCCCATCTGTTCTTTCTTCTCCCAGATACAGCTGTGACTATAGAGCCACATGTTGCCTGAGCACAGAAAAACCAATGAGCTTCACTGCTTGCACCTGAAGGGTAARTCTAAGCAGCATAAAGCTGTGTCAGGGAGAGATACCAAAGCAAACTTGTAATAGATTAACTTGAGTATTGAAAACAGCATTGCCTGCACATTCCCTGCTGTATTATTTATAGCCAACAATGTTGTACTGCTTTCAGGACTCAAGCCAGCATCTGAGAGCTGCTATCTGCACAAGCAACTGTGCTGAATTACCATGCCCAGCTCAGCTGCCTCAGTGGAGTCTAAAACTAATCCCATAGAGACAGCAACTTGAATGCCAGCTAATTATATGCAAAGATGAAGTTTCTCTGCATCACCCATTTTCACTGATTAATACTCTGGTCATGAAGCCCTGAGCACTTTCTACTCTCTTTACTTGCACAGTAGCTGCAAAATAGGCAGGCTGCCCAGCATCCTGGTGAGTGGCTCATCAGATCCCCAATTCTTTGCAGAGACAGTTTGTATGAACTGTGGTTTTCCAGATTTCATCAGCACAGCCACAATTTTCTCCTTCGTTTTATCCCAATATCAGCATTATCTCATCCTTCAAGAAATTACCGTCTACCCTACATGCAGTTGTTGTCAGGTTGGAGTATTACCTAACAGGGGTTTGAGATCAACCCTAAGAACTTCAAGGACTTTCTACATAGAGGCAATCTGAATTTTTTTCCACAACAGAGACAGTTGTGCCTTGTAGTATTTTTCATATTATAATGTTTGCAACAGGAAAAGGCACTGTGCATAATAGTAGTAAGCTGCTTTATTGGCATAAAGACCCTACAGAACCAATTCTTTGTAAATTTGCTGTCAAGGCAGTGCCAGAGACCTCAAAACTAGATCACCAATAACAAAACGAGATTTTCCCCTGAACCACAGAAAATCTACTCAGTTCCTTGGTAGATCTAGTCACATGCAAAAAGCAACCCAGGATCCTGGAATCACTCACTTTAATCTGCTGTTGTCAATATACTATGTAGATATAATATCTATGGAGTATATTGCTGRGTGTTCACACAGCAAAGAGCACCCACTCTGCCTTTCTGCTTCATGGCATGTTATAAACACAAACTTGCTTATCATCCTGTTTGCTCTGGTATCTTTTGGGGCATTTTTTTACTAAGGAATCTCTCCATAAATGCAGTGCATGCTGTGAAAACCTAGTAAATGAGCTGTAAATTTACCAGAACCAAGTTAGGCAACGTTTGTGATAATCTTAAGATTATTTTCTCGGTTCCCAGTCTTGTTTTGATTAGCAAGTTTTCATTGTGCCTGTGGAATAATCTTTCTGGGAGAGCAAGAACAAGAGGTGATTGTGGCTTATTTCAAATGCATTACTTAAAGCTTATAACAAGACGTTAAGGAGAAAAAGTGAAATAAAAAGGGAAAGTAGAATCTTTGTATTACAACAAAATTGGTCACAGCATCACATTTCCTGTGTATCAGCATTTTTACTGTAAACGGCTGTCAAGGTTTTATAATTCAGTTGCCACATTTCTTCCTGCCCTGAGACATCATCCTAGGAAAAATTGCTTTTTGATTTATCTGAATATTTAAACAAAACCACACATTTCACATGTGTTTTTCACTCAGCTCACTGTGAAAGGCCTTGTAAAATAAAAACAATATCAAAAATGGATATACTTCAAATCTACTCAACAGTTCGATGACACGTGCTTTACTCATTTATACAGAGGAAGTCCATTATTTTATGTCACTTTGAAAAGTAAGATTTGCAGAAAAACAGAATYGTTCAGAGATTTTGCTCTGGCATTGTCTCTTCAACATAAGAAAGATATTAAGCTATTAGAGAGCGTCTAAAGGAGGGCAACAAGGATGGTGAAGGGCCTTGRGGGGAAGTCGAATAAAGAGTGACTGAGGTCAYTTGGTCTGTTCAGCCTGGAGGAGACTGAGGGGAGACCTCATTGCAGTTACAACTTCCTCATGAGGGTAAGAGGAGGGGCAGACACTGATCTCTGCTCTCTGGTGGTAGTGACAGGACTGAAGGGAATGGCCTGAAGTYGTGTCAAGGGAGGTTTAGGCTGGATCTTAGAAAAAAATTCTTCCCCCAGAGGGTGATTGAGCACTGGAACAGGCTCCTCAGGGAAGTGGTCACAGCACCAAGCCTGACCAAGGCTCCAGAGTTCAAGAAATGTTTGGACAATACTCACAGGCACATTCTTGGCAATGGTCCTGTGCTGGGGTAAGAGTTGAACTCGATGATCTTCGTGGGTCTCTTCCAACTCGGCTTATTCTGTGATTCTGTGGTTTGTCAGAACCATTTTACTACAGGTGGGAAAATTATTATTTACTGGAAAAGTTAACAGCCGGGTTAGCTATGGGTCAGCAATCAGCACGTGGCAGCTGTCCCAGCAGGTTCTTCACCAGAGCCGTGGTGGTGTCTCTCTCACAGCAGAGCCCATGAGTGCCAGGCTGTGTCATCAGTGGCTGCATTACACCCGCTTGTTGCATGGCTACCGACAGCCAGTCGTTTTCATTATAATCAACAACAAATTGTTTGTAAGTTAATGTAACACACTTCTGGCACAGGGACTTCYTCCTGAGGCAATTTCTTATTTCCTGGAGTGCGGTGTTCTGAAATTCCTTTTTTGATAGTTGCACTGGTTTCCAAAAGCAAGGAAAATTGCAATTGCTTAATTCAAAAACTACATTTGCACTCATTACCCTTTGCTACTTCAGTTAGGGAGTAAAATAGAAATTAGTTAAGTTTTGCACTTTGATTTGGAGAACAGCTTATTTTTTCCACTTTTAGAAGCCAATCACTTTCAGACTGGTTGTTTCAAGATGCATATCCAGCTCGTGCTGAACAGTATTAAGCTGTCCTTCTAAGGTTATTTTGAACTTTTCATCTTGTCATAATGTACCAAATGAATATTTTAAAAATTATAATTTAAAAGTATTACACTTACTAGAGGGAATAAATTCAGGAAGGTCTAATATAGTTGTATATTTTAAATCTTGCTTCCACTGTCATTAAATAAGACATTCCTTATTCACAGTCTTCATTTGGATACTAACACCCAAGGCTGGAGTCAAAGCTTTTTATAAAAGCTTAGTGTGGTTTTTACACATATTGACATGCACTCCAGGCAAATGTGTCTCTGATCACAGCCAGGGCCAGCCAAACACAAAGCAAAGAGTCTCTGGTGAAGAAGCTGAGCACAGCATCACGGCAGCAGCGCTCCTCAGCCCAGTGCCAAACCTCCACCCCAGCAGCACCTTTCACTCTGGCCTTTCACCCAGCAACTTTCGCTGTGGCCCAGGTCCCGCAGACATCCTGCACATGGACCCCATGGGGCTGTGCCTTTGGAGCAGCTGCCATTTTTCCACTCCTTGTCAAGTTTGTGCAGACATGCCGTACGCTACGCACGAGGTAAACCCAGGGTGGCAGGGAAATGCACGTGTTGACGGTATTTTTGCTGTGCTTTTAAGTTATTCTGCGTTGCCTCCTGATTGAATCTGGCTGACTTCTCAGAGAAGCTCAACAGCAGAGTTTGCTSAGCTCCCCCTGTCTGCCCTGCTGCAGGGACAATAGCTTCCAGGCAGCCACACAAACCTTCAAAATAACACAACAATTTTTGCTTTGGCCATCTGTCCATGGAATCAGATTAAAGTGCTTTTAGAGAAAATAATTCTTTGCCTTATTTTTATTATTATTCATTCCACATTGCTCTCCTGAGCCAGAGACAACATGATAGGTCAGATTTCTCGTACATCTCCTACAGTTTCAAAACCGAAAAAACACTCTCTATAAGCCATCAAAAAAAGCTTTAATCCTTAAACTTACCATGTAATTATAAATCCATATCCCACAAAAATGTTCCCTACTAGCTACTACTGTCAATAGTAAATAATTTACATGGAGAGGCTCTAATGGTAAACACTCCACTTAAAAGCTCTTCACAGCAGACAGCGGGATAACAGTGTAATTCAAACCAAGAAGTAAGGAATGTTTGACTCTCATAGAATTTCCCCACTGACAAAGTGCAAACAAAATTCCACAGGTCTTCCTGCTGGAGGAAATGTGCTCAGTGGAATAGAGGTGTAAGGGCATGGGCAAGATGTTTAAGTGCAAATATATCTCAGGCCACTAAAACGAGCTCTGTCTAGTGCTGTGCTATATAATGCTTCCTGGAACAAAGCTGGGAAAAGTTTTATGAGTGAGAAAACCCCTTCTCTTCCATTAGGGATTACATATAATTTTCTGGCACAATTTATGTGGGAAGAAGTGCTGCAAGGAATTCATCCCCATTTCGTCACCCTGTGACTCTCCACAGAGCAAGGAGGGAGCCCTGTGCTGAGCCTGATGAAGACATGGCAGGCACCAGCCCTGCATATCTGACTGAACTTTGCCTCATCTTGCAGGCTACATGCAGTACATTACTTTCAAAAGTAAAACTGCTTGCAAATATCTTGTGTTTAGAGTTGGCCAGTTGTCCAGTCCTGTCACAGCGATGCCACCCTCCAGTTAAGTGTTTTCCAGTGCCTGCAGTCCAGCTGTCCTCCCAGTGCACCAGGTTAGGACAGGTAAAGCACAAAATTGCAATTACTCTGTGGCAGAGGAAAAATTCACTGTTATTCTAACACCCTGAAATCAGCAGAAACCATTTGGTATTCAGTGCTGGGAAAAGTGAGGACCTGTCTGCCTTGGATTAAAACTCTGTTTCTAAACCCTTTTATTGTAAGATTTGGCATCTTCACTACTTCCTATTTGAAAGAACCCCTATTATATAAGACACATGAGAAAAAAAAAGTCAAATGTAAATAGAGCACGTTGAACAAGCTTAAGGCAATAACAAAAAAAAATTTTCTTTAAAAGGCACAAAATGTCACCTATAAAGTAATTTGTTACATTGCCTGAGTCTCACCAGACACATGTATCACATTGCTCTTTCATTAATGTTCTTCAGATGAAGTTGTACAATCGGCAGAAATCCATTAAGGAGACAAAGTATTCCTATGCTGAATAGTAGCTTGCTTGCTTTTCTTGCTTGTCTCTAAACTATAGCTTTTTATCTTTCTTTTTTCCATTCTTAAACACTGATCCAACATGATCAAATTTTATATCAGTAAAACATATTAAAATGAGAGGACATTTTTAATTTTCTTAATTTCTAATTTCTTATTCCTACAAAAAACATCATATTTTCAATAGGGAAATTGAATAGTATATATTATTTGCTTGATACTTGGAGCCATGAAATATAGATTATTTCCTGTTACTTAGTCCTTCCTGCCCAAACCTAATGATATTAAATTCACTGTTATGCTATTTGTAAAGAACAATAAAATAAATCTTAACTGCTTTAATGTATAATAAGCTTAACTGCTTATGAGTATATAATACATCTAATCTGACAGGTAGAATATTTCAAACTTTACTAATTTCAAGGGGAGAAAAAAAAATAAAAGAGGAGGAGGAGTGGAGTAGAGTCATCTGTGTAGGCACCATTAATGCACTGATGGAAAATTATATACATAAAACAAAGTGGGAAAATGGCACTGTGACTTACTCTGTATTTTCTAGGTGAATATAACATACACCCCAAAAATGCATACTGAGTAGAATGACAGACAATATGTAGAAGCATACTTGGTTTTGCTAACTCCTCAAGTTGCTTATAATGAAGAAATCAAGAACTGAAACATATGGCTTGTCACAGCACATTTGTGTTTGCATGCTGTGATTCAGTCCTGAGATGCAATTCTGTATTTAAATACAAGCTTCTACCCTCTTCTGCCGAGGGATCTGTCCTGTTCTGTGCACAGGATGAGGAGCACCCTAAGAATAAATGCTGTGAATATGACTATCAGCCATAGCAGAGTTTTTCAAGCTTGCATGCTTGCTTGGTTGTTTTTGGGTTTTTTAATAACCAGAACCACACAACCACTCTGAGACAAAACCAAGTCCAACACACTGGGTTTTGGGGGAAAAAAAAAAGAAGAACAAAAAAAAGGCTGCTTATTAACACTGGACATTGTTTCAATTTTTTTTATTTTCTGGCTTCTGTGGGTGGATGAATTCATATTGTAAAAGAAGAGTTGCAGTCATTTAATGACTAGCTTTCTGGTTGAGAGACACTGATCTTCTTTTCTCATATGTGGCAAAGATTTCTACTGAGGCTTTTAAATTTAAACACTCAGATTTTGCCCACTTAAGCAGTTTTTCACCTGGCAACAGAAGAAAATCACAAACCGCTCCTCCAGTTTCTACATTGAAGGACACAAATAAATGTCTCTCATTTAAACACCTTTACTAGAAACAGTATTTTCTGCCAATCTTTTTTATTGTTTGTTTTCTAAAACGATTGGGTTGGTTTTGATTAATCTTTCAGACTATAATGAAAACCTGGCTCTACAATATATGTGGACATACAGAAGCATAACTGAAACTGAAAGCAAAATCTTGTAATGGCAAGTGACACTGAATCTTAACAAAAGGCAGAAAAATTATTATAGAATCATAGAATGGTATGGGTTGGAAGGGGACYTTGAAGAGTACACGGTTCCAACCCCCTCTCTCCAGTAATTCTGGAGTGTCACACAACCTGTAGAAGGCACAAKAACTAGAGCTGAACACCAGGAACAAGAAAAAAATATCCTTTTAAAGTTATGGATGGTTGTGACACCTTATAAACAGCACAAAGGCCAATGCTCTCACCCCACAGCTTTAAGCCTTATTTACACATCTGGTTTAAATTACTAARCCAATTGCTCTGCCAGCCCATTACACATAATAGAACCAAAGTCTCATAGTTTGATTAAGGCAAGTGGCTGGAAGTCACAGCCAGCTGATTTCATGAGTGTGGGGCAGCATAGGCTGTCTGATGGCTTGGGCTCCTCTTCCCTTTCCATGAGTTCCATCTTGTCGGTCTCTGTTCTATGGGAAGGCAGCCAAGTCCTGAACACAAGCAGTTAAGTATATAGCTGATCTGCATCAGCCTGAGCACCTGTTTCCCCAGTAACAGTCCCCTCTTTAAGAGTACATGACTACTTTAATCAGAAAATATACATATTGCAAGAAAAATTCATCTTTGATTTGCAACTACTAAGATGTTTCAAGTATTCTTCTAAAGCTGATAACAGATAGAAGGCAAAGRGTTATAGTAGCTGAATACAATGATCGTGGGGCAAATGTGCTGAGATAAAAAATTCACTTTTTCTTATTTCTTCCTTATGACATTTTTCCGGTGAAGAGGACTCCCGTGCAGGTTTTCTCAGCTGTGGAGCAGCGTGGCTATTTGGGGCAGAAGACGGCACAGAAGCACTGTTTCTGGATCCATAACTTTGAAGCTTGTTAATACTTTTCCCACTATCATTCCCTTCCGAGACAGCACTCAGCTCTAGCTCATGCACAGCATTTTGAAGCAGAACTCATATGAGAATAATAATCATCAGGAAACCATCACCCAGAGGCAGAGGTGGTGAGTGATGTTGTGGTGGAAGGGAGAACATCCTGGGTATTGAACTTCATTTGTTTTCCCCCCACGTTGCTTCTATGTGGAACAAAACTAGTGAAATTCCACTAATGGTTGTTTCCTTTGGTCCCCCTTGAATGGTATGAACTATTTCTCTGAGAAGCATGAAAGATAATATTTATTACAGCATATATTTTCATGCCATTCTTGGAAGTAGACCTACAGTTTTATATTCAATTCTGATACTTCTGAATAGTGAGCAAAAAATATTTCCTTAAAATGAAAAATACAAACTCACAGGGGAAAAAATAAAAATAATATTTAGTAAAACAAGTGGTTGGCAGTACAGCTGTTTCACAGCAAACAAAATAGACCAACATGAAACACTTTCATCCCTCTTTAGTCAGTATAAGAATGCACTGAGCACGTTGAGTAAAGTTCTCTGAGGTGGAAAGGAATTGTCGGCTTATTCTTTTTTGTACGCTGAAAGGCAACACATCTGGAAACATGCCAATGTGGAGATGGGAATTTTTCTGCTTGAGAAAGAACTTAATCAAGAAGACTTATGATTTGGAGATGAAAGAAAAAGATGCGTCCTGATTTACCAAGCTAAACTGAGATAGGAAAAGGATTCCCTGTCTAGAAATACTAGCACTGCAACATTTAACCTCCGTGCTGAAATCTGGCAAATGGTTTCAAGAAATAGGAATACAAAAAATATTTACACATATAAAAATGTGTTATCTGTTCAGCTCTTTAGTCGTGCCTTTTCCACACCTGAAATATCCACAATCTGCAGACTTCAGAGATTTCTTTAAAACCACAACTCAAATATCTCCATTGTTCTTCTACAGGCTCAAGGCCAACCTGAGCTTCATCAGCCCTAGGATTCAATGAGAAAATGGTGATTTACATCCCTGGGGGCTCATATTTCTGTCTGGGATTTCTGAGACTGAAATATATGCATAAGAGCTGTACAGTGGCTAGACAGTGAGTTCATCATTGTGTGATGTCTCAGACTCACCATGCATATGCTGAAGCAAAGGTCATCATCATCTTCTGTAGAGCTAATGAAATGGGGCAGATGGGAGCCAGGCAACTAAACCCATCGTTCATGCACAAACAAGATGGGGGTGAGGATGGCTATGGGTTTGTTTCACTCCTTCCCACCTTAATCCTCAAGACAGACGGGCTTGAGTTCAGCATCACAAGTTACCTGGCCTATTCCGACGGGTGGGTTTTGAAAAGGGTAGTTGTCAGCATATGTAGTGTCAGCTCATTTTTTTGTTCTTCCACAGTTGTTGCCCTTTCAAAATTAAATCTGGATCTATTTTCCCTTGTGAAAATGTCTTTGTTACTATTTGAACTACAGGCAGACAACTTTCAGCCTTAGGTATTCCCTAAACCAGGTGAAAAGCATGTTAACTGAGTTGAGACACTCCAATCCTACACCCTCCATCACCTGCTTGAAACTGGGACAGGTCCTTTTTCCTGGTTGAAAGACAATGTGGGAATACAAATGAGAAAATTCATTAAAACTGCTTCCAAGAGCAGTCTCTCAGCACATTGCAGACTAGGATGATGTTATGCATCTCTGTGTGTAATAGACTGTTGTGTACATACTTAACTTATTCCGGTGAAGAACACTGTATTCTGGACCCATCAAAAATAGAAGAAAATAATTCTGTTTATCGATCAAGTCCAGTTTATAAACAGAATTTATATGTCATCCAAACTCTTTTAAACTTACAGAAATTTACCCAAATATGAGATTATTCTCATAAATTATTGCCTTTGGTAGGAAATCTGGCTTAAGGAACCTCTAAGGGATTTTTGCCTTCCCACTCTTCTTCACTTAATTTGCTTCTCTGTTGAMATTTATCACACCCTCACAGATGGACAAACAGAACAGTTTGCAGAGGGCACACAGTAAAGAAGCTCACTAAATGATCTTGATTTAAAAAAATCCACAGGAAAAAAAAGGCATCACTTGCAAGTTCTTCTCATTTCTACTTTTCCAGACTTGAAAAGGCACATAAAAACACCACCCTTCACAAAAGGACAATTTTCTCACCAGATATGTCTTCAATGTATACAATGTGACTTCTCCCCGCTCCAGGCTGTGTCAGGTCCCAGATCCTTTTATTTTCTTCTAGGGCATTTATTCAAAAGGTTGCACACGTCTGCATTGCTTTCTTAGATGCCAGTATGGGCACCCCGGTCTGTAGCACCATCTCTATCCATGCTGCACATGCTTAGGATGCTGCACAGCCAACCACAGACTTTCATTTATCACATGAACAGGAAACCCATGGGGATGACAGGCTCTTACTTTCTCATGATTGGGCACTTCCGTAATTTACACCACTTATCTGCACCAAACTCAACCCAGAATCTGACAGGATTAGTGAGAGCAGTATTCTTATGCCCTCATGGTGACTGCAGTTCTGTACTAAAAGCATAGCACCAGCTGGAATGACCACCACAAT
This sequence comes from Amblyornis subalaris, assembly GCA_018881555.1. Classification (NCBI taxonomy): domain Eukaryota; kingdom Metazoa; phylum Chordata; class Aves; order Passeriformes; family Ptilonorhynchidae; genus Amblyornis; species Amblyornis subalaris. The sequence goes on along the minus strand of JACAXG010000047.1, from coordinate 2,827,497 downwards.
TCCTGATCCATGAGGAAAAAAAAGTGAGGAAAAAAAGATATACATATGTACATAAAAGCCTTTCTCAATGGGTCTAGCAGTTACTGCTAGACATAAAGGGCAGTCATTCTTACAGCATTAAAGATGTGATGACAATGATCTTCTATATCACAAATTTAAAAAAAAACACAAAAAAAACCCACAAAATCAACACACCCTTTGTAACACATTTGACAGCCTTTTCTGCTATAAGGAGGCTCAGTGAAGATACCCCTTTCCCTCATTGTAAACTCATAACTACCCATGATATGAAATATGTGTATTATAGCCATCATTTCTACCCTTTCACTTCTACAACTACTATTGCCAAATGCAGCAGATATTTATACATAGCAGGGAAGATTATGGCAGGGAAGATTAAAGAATTGGCTTTCAACCATAAAGTGTTCCTGCTTTTTCTACAGATGCAGCGGCATCTTTTTTGTGAACATATAGATTCAGCAGTACCATAACTCACATGGGCTACTGGGGACAATCAGCATTATTGAAGCTTCATCTGAGTCTCTCCAACGGACTTAATTATGGACACTAGACAGTTTGGACCTGACCCGGATCTCAAGATGGACATTCACAAATCAACATAAACAGTCAAGAAATTCCTTTTTATCTAGAAGAATGTTCAGCTGTGACCCATTGTAAGTTGCCATAAAAGCATTTTTAATTCTACAGAAGAAAAGTTTCAGGAAATCATCACGCTTATTTATTTTAGTGAAATGACTGTTTAGTACAGAAAATAAACACTTGCTATTAGAGGGGTACCCAGATTAAATACATGATATTAGATCCCAAATTGTCAAAAGTATTTCTTTCTAAAAAATACTTGATTTTGAGTTGTCCCTTATCAAGCTGATTATATGGTATTTCTGTGAGTTTCCATGTCAGTGCAGAATAAAATCACAGTAATGCTCTTTTTAGGGCAAGTATATAGACATTTTTGCACCACTGACAGTTGGAATTTCTTCCACTGATCATTTTCAAAAATTATAAAAAAAAAAAACCAAATAAGAAAAATAAAATAGAATTACTTTCTTCTTCTTTTATATCAGATTTACATACTTTCTTTACTTATAGTAAATAAATACATCAGACAACATAAATTGTGAGCAGCAACAACGCAGCTGTTCCCAGGTCTGAGATGAGATAGCCACTTGTCCAAGTGGATCAGTTGGAATCAATGTACCCATTAATTGCTTCATTTTCTGTTCCCAATCCTCAGATTGATTTTCTATTCCAGACACTAGAAGCTGGCTCAAGTCTGCTGGTAGCAAATGCTGTCAATCTCCGTTTCCTTATTTATCTCAGTCAACGAGTCTCAGTAAAAGATAGCACGGTACATAATGAACGGCTTTTTGTGCAAGAGTTTTCTCCAAATAAATCTCAATTCATGGAAAAACTCAGTACCTCACTTCACACTCCCATTGTTACCAGCATATTCACAGGAGCCATCCCTGAACTACATTTCCAAAAGGAAAAAAGTTCTGTTTGAAGAGAACTGCAACTTACTGGACAGAAACTCGTCAGTTGAGGGAAGTAGGTGCAACTGCCGTGTTATGTGCAGTTTCTTCATTTCTTTATGCTTCCGGGTTTTTTTCTTGCCTATCCTTTACATTCTAGAGATCTTTTTCAATAAGTTAACAAATGAGGAGGTTGTGTTTCTACCATGCATAGCTCAACAGGAGTCTGGTGGGCCTCTAATTGGTTCTCTAGTAAAGAACAGAATGTGCAGAAGATCTTTATTGCATTAAATAGGAAGTAAAAATCCAATTGTCAATCCACCAACCACTCCACCCTGTGGGACCACAGGCCCCCGCTAGAGCGGGTAGTGGCGGCGGGCTTTTCGTTCGGGTGAATGTGAAGCCCTGGGACCCATATAAGGACTGAAGGTGTGTGATTGGTTGAGTAACCCAAAGAGTACCATATAAGGAATGAGACTGATCTATAACCCCTATAAGCACTGAAGGTGTGTGATTGGTTGAGTGAGCAAAAGAATGCCATATAAGGAATGAGACTGATGGCCGAAAGAACGTATATAAACCTCATGTTCTCTCAATAAAGTTGATTTTGCTCGTGCACAGCATGGTCCGTGTGGCTTTGCTAGCGCCGGGCGGGGTCCGTGTTAGAAATCGCTGACACCACCCCATCCTCCAAGAACAAGATACATAGAAAATTGCAGTCTTTCTATGGCTTGAAGTATATTCTGGTTTTCTGTCCAATCATATTAAAGTTTTAAGTGACTTTGTCTTTCATTCTCCTGGAGACACAACAACTTCCCATTCTTCACCTCTTACTAAAATTCCCACCCTTTATACATATTTAGTGGTGATGCTTTATGAAGAAAATGGGAATTATTAATGAAACTTGGTTAAAATCCAGACCACATGACAGCCATAGAAGCTCTTGACACTGACTTTCAGAAAACTAGGACTTTATCCTGAGTATTTCTAAGCTGAAGTACCGCTTTTACTATGTGAGACATCAGGGAAATTTCCTACACTGCAAACCTTATTGAAGAACTAGGATCCAGGGAACATCAGCCAAACTCACGGGCTTAAGGCTGCATGTCTCAATCTACCCAATAAATGCAAAGTTTTCCCAGAAAATGTCTTTTTCTTTTGATGACTGTAGGCCTGCTGTTTACCAAATGTATAGTTAATCCTTAGGTTGTAAAGCAATTTTTATATCTAGCTGCTTTGAGACTCATAATTAACAACATAATCCACAGAGGAAACTTCTTCTGTACAAATGTATATTCAATTTTTTAAAATAATTTCATTTCCATAAACTATATTCCTTAATTTTAATGATGAAATAATACATACACAACATCTTGGTCTAGATAAGAATTAGGTTGAATGGAATCTGGGCAACATATTTTTTAAATATTTTTTTTAACATAAAAAAAATTATCTTTTCTATTGTGACTAACACTTTGCAAGTCTTTCTTTTAACAGATTCCATGCTTTCATTTGAACATTAACAGACAGAATTTTATTTCATCTTCTAAGCTGCATTTAACAGGCTTGATAACTAATAAAACTAATTAAAAGTTTTTCTTAATTTCTCCTCAATTAGAGCATTTTTCTTCCAGTGCTTTTCTTTAGCTAAGTTTCTTATTCACCCATTAGTGAAGATTTGAAGCTATCTCCAGGTATCCTGCCTAAGAGAGCTGGAAAATCAGAGTAAAACCCAACTCAACACTTTATCTCAGTCTTTCTAAAGTCAAGCTCTTCTATTCAGTGGAGAAGATAGTTCAGCACCCAAAGGGGAAAATTGCCATCAGATACATAACTATTTCTTGTAATTATCTATAGCAAGAGTTTAAAATGATTGCACTCCTATGTCAAAAATATGCCAAACCTTAGCAGGATGCAGCTCGCTGGACCCCTGGAAGAAATCATGCCATGTTAGGAAAGGCTTTATCTTTCTTGAGTGCTGAGGGAATGGAAGCAGAAGAGCAGGGAGGAAGCCACATCCTCACCCAAGAAGCACCAGGCAATGTTAAGCACCTGCAGTTCCATGTTTTGGGGAAGCACTGRTGCCAGTTCACACCTGTCCTCTCCCACCCATGAGTGCCTCAGCCCCCGGTGCAGTGTGGTGTGTCTGGGCCACACAGCAAGAAGTGTCCTGCCAAGTGCTCTGCAGTTGGTAGGGAACATGGGATACTTCAGCTGGCTAAGAGAGAGAGGGTGGTTTCACCGAGCTGGCTAAACCACAAGGCAGTCAATAACTTTAGAAAGTGTATCATCAGTACACAAGCATCTCCTTGCTATTGACTTGTCATAATCTGTATCAGTTTATCTTCTGCTATTGATTGGAAGTTCTGTGGTGCATATGGAGTGGATCCATAATTTCTTTTTTTTTTAATTTGGATGGCACTTGTCAAAATTGGCACAACTTGACAATACTTTGTGTTGTAGTTTTCATGATTTGAGATCAGAAAATTTGTAGTTTCTTGTATTTAATAATAGTTAATTTCCATATAGTCAGGAAATATTCATCATTCTACTAATTTTAAAATTGTCACAGAAGCTCACAACTAATAATTACAAATATTTCAAGAAAATTATATGATTTAGTGACTATATCTGTAAATGACAGTTTTCCACTATGTTTTATATTAACCATTATTTCTGGCTAATTGTAAGGCTCTTTTACAACTAGGGCTAAAATTGTTGTTAACTTAAGAAGTATTCCTGTGCTGAGCAGCTGCAGAAATAAGCTGTTTTTCAGAGAGGTATGAAAATTACTTTCCCCGTCTCCAGCTCCTGAAGAAGTCAAATGAATTCTAAAGCGTGCTTCTGATATAATATACCCATAAATGCCAGAAAAGAGGTTATTCCAGTCACTCACAGGCAGGGTAGGCCAGTAACAAATGCATGAATGTTGATATTAATGATTCGATTCCTACTACATTATTATGTCCAGAGACAAAAAGTTCTTTCTTTCCACTAAAAGAGGTCATCTGTCTTCACACTAAAAAATTATTAGCAAAGTTCTCTAAGAAGGATGATTTTTATTTGGCAAAACAAAAACAAAAAGCAAACAATTCTTGAAGTGTTCACTAAAAACACTACAATAGTCTTTAAAAAGCCTATTTTTTAGTCCCTGGTAATGAAAATATTTGTCCATATGAACATTCTTTCACCACTAGAAATAAATTATCTCAATTTTACATTAGTTATGGCAGAAAAATCAAATAACTTTCTTGAGAAGTAACCCCAGAAAAATTGTGTAACCATTATATGCACTAAGAAAATATCCTTGGAATAAAGTCTACACCTGATTTCTTTACTTGTAACAATTTAAAAACATGCTACTAAATTGCTTAAGAATATTGTTAAGAGAACAAAAGTAGAGACTATAGGTTATTAGCACTTGGCTACTTAGTGTACTTTTCTTGAACTCTGAGGTGTTCAGAACACAAATTTCCACAAATTGTGCATCTTTAATGCTACCAAGGGGAATTATCAGCAATACAAAAAATGATATAATTTGTTGTTGAAGTTTCGTATCTAACATCATTTTGGTCAAAGGGGAAAAGTTGGATCTCTGGGGCCTGCAATGTTGCCATTGAGTATTTAATGTTCTTTTCCCCATTTGTTTATTCATGTGCCAGAAGGAGAAATGGGGTGAGCTAGGAGTGGTTTAAAAATCATCTCTTCTCTTCCTAGGTTTGTCTAGCAGAGAAAACAATACCTAGATTCAATAAGGTCATATTCAGGATTGAAAAAATCCTGCCTAAGGAGGTTGCAGGCCTTTTAGAAGAGGGTCATGTGTTGCAGTCCTGCTCCTGATACACTCTAATGCCACAGAGCAGCATCCCAGGGCCTGGGAGCATCAGGTCTCCAGCTTGACACAGACAGATTGGCTGAATCACACCACCAGCAGGGCTTTTAGTTTCACATAAGAGAACTTAGGTATTCCCTTTGACAGTGCCACTGTATGCAAATCCAGGCAGTTGTGTGGTCTTAACCCCCATCTGGTTTTAAATGCCTTGGCTTTTTTAGTCCCTCTGAGAAAGGTGGTCTGGAATTATTGTATTACACAGCCTGTATGTCACAACATTAAAGTGATATCGCTGTTTTATTTCTGTATTAATTGTGCTGTAATCAGGAAGAACTTACTCTTAGCAAAGCACTTTCAGGTAATCGTTTGTACTCCTTTATATTTGTTTCCTTTCTTATGTGCTTTAATTATAGGGCAATGTGACTTGGATAATTATCTTCGTAGCTAAATCCATCCAGGAGAGAGAATAAGAAAAAGAACAATTTATAACTAAAAATGAATGCAACACTTTTAAGAAATATTAAGCCATTTGCATGAGGCCACCGATAAATATGCCAAGCACAAAAATTATTGGTCCGAACAAGTCTAAAATATCAATGGAATTGAATTTTTGCTCACTTTCTACCTTCCTTTGTCAGCATAATTTAACAATATCCTGTATTTCTGCCTTGAAAAGCAGCCGCCTTAAATCAAACAAAAGTCTCTTTAAATTTTCCACACTCTCTTTTAGGAAAATGCAGTTATATGGTTTTTCCCATTGTCTGTCTTTAGTGTTGTTTAGCAGAGCTATTGAAATGATGCTAAAACAGCAGCACAGGTGGATGCAGGATGGATTAATAACAAAATAATTGGAATGTCAAAGCTCATGAATTAGCACTTCTCAAATTCAACTGCAATCAGCAGATTATAGGGTTTGTGCCTTGTACAGACTAAACACTGCAATTCATTATATGCATATCCAATATTTTTTTTCTCTAGGCTTCTTTGCTTCTGAGTGGTAAATTAAGAAATTAATCCTTCAGAGGTCAATGAAAAAGGCTTTATTGCTATTCACAAAATCAAATAGTTGGAACAACAAACAGTCTGGGCAGCTCCCCCAGCCCAGTATATCACCACTCCATCTGTGTTTAGCATTCCATTGCTAGAGAGTTGGAGGGAATTATTCAGCTGAGCTGAAAATTCAGACAATTCTCAGCTATTGCTCCTTTCTCCTGAAAACTAACTTCAATACATCAGAAAAAAATATTAGTTCTTCAGGAGGAGAACGTGGACGTGATTAAGGCTTAAATCCTTTCTCCCTGAGCCAGTCCCTCAGGATTGATCCTTTCTTCCTTTAAACACACAGCTTTCTGCTGAACCCTCTTCCACTCCCACAGGAAATAACATCTTCACCCTCTCCTTGCATGCACACACAAATACTAAACAGTGTTGTGGTACTACAACACACAATGACATATACATGAGCTAACATTTCTTTAATTTGTAGACTTGGAAAAATAAAGTGGGAAGGGGGTGGGCAACAAAACTCTCTTTTGTTGATCTACACTAATGTAAATACACAAAATAAAAAGTAGTCGTTGTACCTTTTTGACCTAGCATTCTGAGCTGTTGGTTTCTTTACCTGGTGTCACAACGAAAAGTTCAAAAGTTCAGCTCAGGTGAAAATTCTTCTGGGTGGAAACAGAGACCACTTTTTGGTTTAATATTCATAGGAATATTATTTTTCTCACATACAAAATCTGATGGACTGGATCATTGATGAGTTACCCAGAGAAAAAAAAATCCCTTCAAGTGTCTCCTTTAGACACTTAAGTAACTCCTTTAAACAGTATCCATAGTTTGCAAAAACTTTTCTTCTGTGACTCTAGGAAAAGTTACATTCTATCTGGCATGCATCCCATGGACAGCTCCTTAATAAAATTGATGGACAAGTATTTCTTTAACCCTGCAATCCTCTGTGTCATTGATTCTTCTAGGCAGTACAAATGGCTATGCCAAAAGGCCATAACCTCTGGGAGTACATAATGCGATGTGCTTAACTTGTTTTCTTAACTATATCAAAGATGACAGCTTTTTCTGATTAAAATACCTCTTTAGCTATAGACACATTGTATATATTTTTGCACAGGGAAAGGAGAACTATATAATAGTGCAGCCGTACCATACAGAAACTCAAATTTGTACCTGTCCCGAAGATTAAAAATCAAAAACTCGAAAAAATTTCTGCTTTTCTGTCAGTCTGTGATTTACATTTTTTCCTCCCTTTAAACTTCTGTCTAATCAAAGTTGGCATCAACAATTATTTCCTTCTTCTCACCCTCTCAGCTCCACCTGGGCTCTTCCCTTGCTATGATATTCCCTTGGAACCTTTTGCTGTATGGATACCAATCAGCTTCTGTCTGTCTCTAGTTGAAATCTGAGCACTTATTCTTCACTAGTGTTGAGTTTTGAAGTTTGATATCTCATATCTCAAAAGTGTTGAAAGATTTTCATGCCCTTAAAGTTGTCTGTTTTTTCTAATTATATTGACAGGTCTAGTAAAAGGTTTTACATCGCCCCACAAACCTAGCTTAACCCAGATTGCAGAATACCACATTCATTTTTTTCAGGTTTTTAATGGATATTTTACTAAGACCTTTATGTTTGCAAATATCAAATACCTTGCTGAATGTTACAAAACTGATCTCTTACAGCTGTCAGCTAATTTATTTAAATACCAAAAGTAATGCATTTTATATTAAACAGCTACTGAGGGAACAAAAGACAAAGCACTTTTTCTCTTTATTTCCCTATCAGCATCCAAGCCCTGCCTGTGGTCCACTCAATTTAGGGACTACATAATCTCTCTGTAAATTCCACGAGTGAGTGCTGCCTGGTTATTGTCACTGAATAATGTCCAGCTAAAGGAAGCAAAGCTTGCAGGGGGATAACAGAGCATTCACATAGCTTTGCATAAATATTGTATAATGGCTTCCCTCTGAGAGATTTGTAATGCTCCAATATCAAAAGACTTATGCACTAAAAATAACTGGAATGCATATCAGATTAGCCTTTTCACACTTAGGAATTATGCAGGTTGGAAGAGCACACACTTAGTGACATTGTAACTTCCATTTCATACATTCAGTACCTCATATGAAACAAGTTTTTTCAAAAAATAAAGCATACAAAAAAGTGTATTAACAAATTATTAATCTCTTTATGAAGGTATTACCAACTATTTGCTTATAAATAAAACCATATAAATAAGCAGTTTAATAATAAATCTCTGAGCAATTTATGGATCTGTGGAGTTTTCTGTCAAAAGACACAAGCTCATACTACTCTGGAAATCTTTCTTTTATGAAAACATCAGGATCAGGCCAAAGAACGTTGCCAAATTTAATTTCTGCATGTTCCTTCTTATACGGCTTTCATACACTAATGTCGCTGACATGTCATTTACCCAGCAGATAATATTTCATTCCTTGGGAGGAAGGAAAAAGGTAAGAAACATTTTCCATTTCCGTCATTGCAGGATTCTTGCTCTCTGGAAGGCCTTGCCCAGCCTTGTGTAAAGTGGTTTAGCAATGGGACTGTCTTCCTTCACCTGTAAAAACACAGTTCTCATCCTAGGAGTGCTCAGTGTTGCTGAAACTCCCTTAATGAACAGGATACACTTTACTTGGCTCACTTCTAACCCATTTATAGATATTAAACTACTGATCCTGCAAGACACTCAGTGCCTCCAGTTGCCATTGAAATGGAATACAATCTTACAACAGAAAAATTTACATTACTATAATTTGCCTCCTTCTACCTTAGGAGTAAATTTTGTGATAAGTTAACGCATGTTAAGACACAGCTAACTTGAAAACAGCAAATCTTTGCGTGGAAGTATTCCATCTCAGTGACAGAACTCCTCAGCTAAAATGCAATCAGTACAAAGCCAGACAACTTCACAAGGGGTGGAGTCATTGAACCGGAAAGTAAAAATTCCCCGTGCTCATATTTTCATGATCAACCTGCAGCTTGAGCATGATGACAAAACACCACCTTCTTAACTGGACAACACCGGCCTCTGTCTCTACCACACTTACCTCAGTTTTGTGACCTCTGCAGAAAAGAGCAACAAGCCAGTTCCTCAGATGCTGTTTTTCTGAATCTTGACTCTCTTGCCAATGCTAAAGCTGGTCTTAATCATTACAAAAACATCATTATCTGAAGTTAAACAGAATATTTAATATCTGCTCATGTATTTCTGTATGCATTGCATTTTAGTTATGCAGGATTTTCCAATCTCATCAGTACAACGAGATCTTAAGATTCTGGCAGCAAGAGTCCTTTTCCTGATGTCATCAGAGTTGGAGAATTTAGGAATCAATAAAGTTCTACAGTCCTTCTCCTCCAAACCCCTCCTCTATCTCTCATCTATCCTGACTGATCACCAATCTTCCTAGATCATACAAGCATTGAAGCCATGACAGCAAGCCAAGTTGTTCCTTTTCCCCACACTGTAAGATTAAGATAACCCTAAACTTAAGCATTACACCATCACTGTGACCCATGCCTAACTTAATATATGAATTTCACCTCTGGCATAATGTGCTTCTTGAATCTGGATAGAAATCTCTTTATACTACTTCAGACAGCAAGGTCTACAGGGCTTCATAACGAGCTCTCAGATAAGTTGATTAACTGATTTGTACTGGGAAATTTAACACTACAGTAAGAATACTAATCAGAGAAAAGATATGGCTAGGATTAGGGTAAAGCTATGGACAGAAGTGGCTGTGGATTTCAGTGTATTGCTAAATTCTGCAAGATGTGGCGAGTTAATAGGACTGACTGTGTTTGCAGTGGCAAATGTATCATGTTTATTGGAGGATAAGACTGGAAATGGTCAAGGGTAGATATAGCATTCGAGTTTGAGTGAGGGTGAAAATTTGGAGCTACAGGCATTAAAGAACAGTTATTTCAGGATTTCAGCATTTAGGGGACACTCCTCCAAATGCCAGTCAAGTGCACTGACACAGGGTCTGCTCAACTACAAGAGAATTCACTGCACAAGCTGGTTAGAAACTTTCTTGCTAAGCAGAAAAGGAGTGGTTAAGAATTATATAAATCAGCCTGACCCACACAATCTGTCTACCTAAAATACTGTTGTATAGCATGGATCAGATTAGACCTTAGACAAGAGAACAAAGAAACTTGCCCATGAGGTAGTGATCAACTGAAGCTTTGGGTTTCTCTTCAATACCTTTTGTGTTCTATAGTAAAAAAAAACCTCTGTCAAAGAAAACCTATAGCCACTACCTTATCATCATCCTCACCATAGTCCCTGTTGTGCTTTCAAATCCCACCAATTAGCACTGTCTCAAAAAAGCTCCCAGACACAAACTCCAAGTTAATACCAGAAACAGGTGAGTTAAGGGTAAAATAATTTAGCTCTGTAGATGTGAGCTGTGCCATATCAGTTAGCCCTGGGGACCAAATGGTCTCTGTCATTTGGATGACTGCCCAAACACCATCTGATTCACACAAAATCTTTGGTATGCCAATTGCTGAAATTTCCCTGACTCTCATAAACAAATTACTGCTCAACTCACAAAATAGTATGGATACAAGAAGTTTTGAAAGTCATCTCTCACCTCTCCGCTGGATGCCTTGAGTTGAAGACACATTTGAATTTCTTCTGACACGTGGTATCTTCAAGAAAGTTTTTCGAGTCTCCTGCAAGAGGTAGGATTGGTTCTTTTCTGTCTAATTACAAATTAGTACAGCTGAAGTCTTTGCCAATTGGCACCACAGGTCTAGACCAGCAGCTTCAAAAACTGAGCAGTCACCATCCATAAGATAATTAGGAAAAAAGGGCTCATTCATAGAATATCCTGAGTTGGAAGAGACCCACAAGGATCATCAAAGTCCAACTCCTGGCCCTGCACAGGACAGCCGCAAACATCACACCATGTGCCTGAGAGCGTTTTACAAACACTTTTTTTTCTCTGGAAGGCTTGGGATTGTGACCACCTCCACGGGAAGCCTATTCCAGTGCCCAGCCACTCTCTGGGTGAAGAATCTTTTTCTAATATCTAACCTAAACCTCCCCTGACATAGCTTCATACCGTCCTCTCGGGTCCAGGTAAGTTTTGCTGTAAAGTCTGATCTGTTTTATGCAAATACCTTAATATGATGGGCAGGGGAAAAGGAATTTCTCTTTGGTTACCAAGAATTATATTATTTAACTTTTTTTCTAAGAGTTTTTCCTGCTTTTTCCAAAATATCTGCTGTACTGCTTAAGGGACTTGAAGCACAAGGTGTTCCGTTCATACACAGGAGGAAAAAAAAAAGCAAAATAAAGGAATTCCATTACTATCACTTACAACACTATAAGGGTAGAAAACCAGAGAATATGAAACAGTAGAAAAATTCAGACCACATAAAAATAATCAGTTAAAAATGACAGTTAGGTAAATGCCACRACACCCATGAAAGAGAGACTTGTTCTGCAGCTTTACTGCTGTTTTGGACCAGGTCTCTTGGATGTGAATTAATAATCTTCCTCCATATTATCAAGTGACCAAAGGCAATTATATGGAGCATGATTCTGAGCATATTTCCATGTTTGTTTAATTTTATGTGCACAAGCTGTCTTATTAACGTCAATGGGACAACACATCCATGTAAAGATAATTCTGCGGGTACTCATTTGGAGCATCAGGAACTTTGTAATACAAAGAAGCAGTGATCAAAACTGCAATGTTGTTTGTAGCAAACGACTTGAAAGACACTTTTGTACAGTTTCTCCTTATTTTTACCTACATTTCAAATTGTCAGTACATTCAGAAACTTGAATAAGATTGTATTTACAGTGAATTAAGTGGGCTGGCTTTTGTGTTCATATGGCTATGTATAGAAATAAATAGACAATTTGTAAAGAAGACATAACACAAATTCTACACATGTCCCCTTTATGGCCTAATCTGGTCCTTTTTTGTAATCACATTTTGTATAATAGCATTTTATTGATAAAATTGCTATAGTGTTATCTAGAATTTATATCAGAACCCTCATGGCCCAATCCCAAAGCTTACTGGTTTTTCTGTAATGAAACAAAGCATGAAAAATAGGGACTTTAAGGCTCAAAACCTTATTTTCTGAACTTAAATTAGCCATGTCTGTTATTCCACCGGGGGTGGTTCCCTACAGCTTGTAACTTGTTATTTTTTGCAGCTAATTAGTCATTATGGCATTCATGGAAGAACTGGGTGGTTCCATGTTTTGCCTATGAAGATGCAAATGTACTTCTCTCCTGCAAGCATCCTCACACTTGACAGCACTTATGCCCAGAACTTTACAGTGAGTGATTAATGTCAGAAAGCAGCCTAAAAACCTGAACACTGTTCTCTGAGATGAGAATGACAAGCATAAGTCTACAGGTCTGTAGTTATTTCCTCCTTCTCTCTTTCCTAAGGCATGTTGAAATGTCCTCGCCTGCCAAAAGAGCTTAGGAGAGAAGATGTGGATTTAAATCTCCATAGCCTGAAGCACTGCCAGGGCAACTGCTCTAAGAGGCAAGSCTAGAAGAAATATGCGGCTGTAGAAACAACTAACTTTCCTTCCTGTAAGGAGAACTTATTCCTTTGGAAGAAAGATTATAAATATCTGTCTTCAAGTGAACATCTGGCTTTTGGATTTGAAGGGACCAGAGGGTATCCACGTTGTGGAAGAGGATGGCATTGCAGAAACACACCTGTGAGCACTGTTTTCATTTTGTCTGGTTTGAAGCACCTCTGCACAAATTTCAGCAGCTTCCCACCCAAACAGGATGATGGGTTTGCATCTTATTCTGAGGTACGCATGTTCTCCTAAGTGCTATAAAAGGAAGCCTTGGAACAGCACGCAGTTTTCACTTACAGAGGTGTTGCCTAGAGAGTGGGTTAAGCAGCCTCAGTCTGCTCACATCCCAGTCTCTGCAGATCCACTTCATGTGGTTTACTGGATCTGGTCCCTATTTCTTTCAGAAACTCAGCACTGTGCTCTCATATTTAAATATCCATTTTCTTAAGCATGGGAACAGGCAGACCGCCATGTGCTTGATAAAGCCTGTTAATTTATATAATTTTATATAAAAATAATTAAACTTACAGAAGAATTTGCTATTAATTTTCCTACTGAAAACAGCCATCACTGCCTTTTCATAAGAAATGAAAGCCTCTAATTATTTTAATGTTAGACTCCAAATACATAAAAATCATTTTCATACTTAGTTTTCATCTTTGCTTCATGGCAAATTAAAAATGCAATCTATTTAGATCTTCCATGGTAGCAGATTTATGCAGTAGAATTACTGAGGCAGTGCATTCAGGTTCCTCCCTTCTTGTATGAAGAATATTCTATATGAAAGTAATTAAGACCTGAATGCAAAACCTATGAAATTCACTAAAATATACATGAAACAGGATCGAGATCAATATTTGCATCTCAGTAAGAATGGTTACTAAGGTGTAACTAAACAGCACCCTTTTTTAAAGTGAAAGGAAGCAATCTTGTGATACAAATGGAGAGATTTTGTCACATGGTCTGTTCTATTAAGATAGAACATCATTTTGTATACGGTATCAAAATTAAATTAAACTTGCTATTCTTTTCTCTTGCTCATTAGCATTTCAAATTTTCAAAGCCTTCACTTTTTCAGCTTCAGCATTGCTACTGAAGAAGACTAACGTGGCTGCTTATTTCAGCCTTACTTTAATTTTCTCCTGATAGATTTTCAATGCAGCTGTTTTTTCCGCAAGTGAAAGCAAATTACTCCATACATTTCTCATCCTTTCCTCGTGCCACAACATCAATCATACTGAAGGCAATACATTTTCTTAATATTAATTTTGTGAAACCCGCTCAGCAAAAATGGCACCAATTCATTCATGTTTGTGGATCTAGAGGGTCTGAATCAGTAGACAACTTTMCAATCAGTGCTAACAAGGTTCTGCATACCAGAAGAGTGCCAACAGTGTCTTAAATTATTTTCAATATTTAAGATTAATTCTTTCCCCTAAGAAATAAATTAGTAGTCCTCATTATTGCATCATCTTGAATCCAACCTCTATATTGTAGTTTCACATTCTAGAGCTAGTTGGGGGAAAAATCCAACAAAACATTTTCCTTCAGAATTTGGTCTTTTGTTGTAAACAGAGTATTACTGGGGAGAAAAAAATCAGATTGGACAGATTTTTTACAAGGTTGTTGGAAACATGTTTAATTTCCTACCAGCTCACAAGCTTAGTTCTCTGACAACCTACAGAGCCAAAGTCCCTGAACTGTGGAAACGGTGGTCCTGACCTCCTGCACCTTCCTGTCATCCCCAGAGATGAAACCTCCCTCCACAGCCTCTCTCACCAAGATAATTTRGTGACAAGATTGGTTTCAATCATTGGACAAAAAAAGTCTCCACCTTTCAAATGCAGGATCCTTTCAATAGGTGGTTCATTAAGTAATTTCCTAGTGCTATTGCAGTAATTTTTATAGACCTAGAATAGCTTTTCACTATTTTGGTTTATTTTCATTTCTTTACTTTTTAGAAATGACAGATCAATGATGAGGGAAAAAAAAAAGGTTTAGGAAAGAAAAATTTTTTTCCGATTCTGAAGGAATTAATATTTCTGTGAAGTGCAGGACCATGTTATCATGCTACTGGCTGAAGCACAGAAATCTAGTATTTATATCAATAAAATCAAAGTCACAATCAACCTACTCTGCATTATATTGGGGCTGTGGAGGGAAAGTGGACAAGCTATAGCAGAAATATAGCCCTCTTCTTACTTCCCTCCATGAGGGAAGGAGGTATGGAGGTTATGGAGGCAATGACAAAGAATATATTTAAATTCCTGGTCATTTTTGAATATCCAGCTAGAGCACTTCAAAGGCAATGTGGCAAAACAATGTACTTTCTCAGCCCTGCTGCTTGACACAGAGGTGTTTTGGCTCAGGCAGACATCTGACATGGAATGTATCAACCTAATTGAGTAATGTTTTGGCAAAATTTCTAAGCACTTGTTAACTGTCTCATAAAAGGGAATTGGACAACGTCAGTTAAAGCAGAACTCCCACCTCTTCCATAAACACAGCAGAGTGCAAGGAAACTTTCATCCCCACAGCCAAATCCGAGGAAAGAACATGGAAGGAATTTCTATTAATAGTAAAAATTTTGTTCCTTACTGCCACTTTTGATCCTAAAAATTTCTTGTCCTCATCCTTTTTCAAACAAAATTTAGGCAACTTGTATGCAGTGAGGGTTGTACAACCTTGCTGCTGCTCCCATTTGTGTTCATGAAAGAGTTCCCATTAAATATGCTGGGGTGAAACTCTTGTGTAAGACTGCATCCTTTCTTACACAGATCAACAAATAGATGCTAAGATTGAAGATCTAGTGTTCAGAAAAAACAGATGGTTTATTTTCTGAATCTCTTAATGAAATAATTGCACTTTCTAACTGCAGCTTCAATTGCGCTTTCCAATTGCAATTTCTGACTGTAGAATCAGGGGGGGAAGTGTAAAAAAAACCCCACCARCTGTGTTAAGAATCCAAATTGATCGCATTGCATTTTCATCTAAAAATAATGTGATTTCCATTTATGAAATCATGACACTGCCAGAGAGTCTTGTGAATGGTCAGAATGGGAAGTTTCCTTGATGTACGCCTTTTAAATACAGGCTTTCAAGTTGTGTAATTCAAAACACACAGTGGAGATGAATCAATAGGAAAAAAAATCACAGAAAGATGTCTAAGTAGATATTTGAACAATAAATGTCTTCTTTTAATTCAAGTAATTTTAAAAGTTAGAAACATATATAGCATTTGTTTGAACAATATATTAGTTAGGGGTAGGGAATTCCGTCAATCTATGCAGGGATAACTATTATCGGTGCTAATGGAACAAGAAGAAAATACAAGCATGAAAAAGAATTTATATTGCTATGTTGTCAGATATAGTGATCAATGGAAAAGCATTTACAGCACTAAAATATGCACTTGCTCTTGTGGCAATGCTGGCAATGGGTCTGTGGAAACAGATTATTAGGGTGTTGTCTTGTTGGGTTTTTTTCCGGTAATCTGGACAATAGAACCACTTATAAAAATACAGTAATTACCTGGTGAAAGCACATAACAGATCATCTATTTTCATCAGTCATCCAGAAGACCTCAGACATACAGGGAGAAAAAATGACCAACACCACATGTGAACATGCTGAATCCAAGCACGCTTCTGAAGCATTAACCTCAAAGGTAGAATGCATTTATTGCTCTGTACCAAGGAGACATGCAGGCCTCTGAACAGAAAATTCATCATAATCAGTGATCAAGAATTACAACTATGCAGAGAAAAGCAGATGGAAGGATTTTACTAGACTAGAGATCCAGTAGACCATATACTCATCTTAATAAAAATTCACCAAACGTACATTTTCTCTCTTGTTCTATTATTTAATCAGGTTTTTGTCAAAACAGATTAAACAGTTAACATAACCCTCAGACACTGCAATCTCCAAAGAAAAGAAGTCTCTCTTTCTCCAAGCAATGATTAACCAAGCAAAGGCTATATCCTTCTCCTGTACCTTAGCCCTCCATGTAATACTCCCAACAGCTGTTGGGATATAAGCCATTTTGACTGATGTCTGTTTGTCAGAATACGACATTTGATGGTTCCCTCGTGCCTTTGCCTACATAGATAGCTTTTACTGATAGCATTATATTATACACACACTTAACTGTGCCAGTGAGACATAACTGAGCCCATCACAAAACTGTTAAGCCGTAATAAGCTTTCTGAAGGTGAATTGCAAGGAAAATCCATTGTGCATGGCCAGTTTCATAGAAAATACACAGTCCTGCATAAACTTTCAGGAAATTGTAATAGAAACATACCAGAAATGTGAACCCAAAAGGGCAAAGATCGGGTATTCACAGATGACATAATACTCTGAATGTTATCAATAATGAAGCTTTTTTCCAGTCAACACTTTTCATATTCTTGTGGGAGAATACATATCTTTGTGACACGTTTCTCTAAACAAAAAGTCGGAAACAACAGACTGATTTTTTTAATATGAAACAGAAAACCAGGGAAATCAGTTCAAATGTTAAAAAAAAACCAAAACAAAACAAAACAAAACAAAACCACCTTATAAAGATAGCTTAATAGAAAATGCATAGTACATCCCCCATGAGATAATAACTTGCCAGAATAAGTGTCAGGAACTGCTTTTCCGCTATCTCATGGGCAATTTTTTCATTGAAAAATGTATGCTGAGAAAATAAATTTGAAGATTAAAAGGTGATGTGATACTTCTTTAAGTTCTTTGTACTTTTATGCTTTGGATCTCATGTTTTGGAAACTGGGAGTAAATCATTTTGTCTTTCTCTCTCTCTTACTAACACATGGAAGGTAGATTTATCCTTTATGCCTGTTTTGAACTCTCCAAATTCCTTCAACATTATTTTTTCATCTCTTCTTTTTCTTCCACAAATTCATTACTTTTATAGTAAGATATATAAGGACATTAAAAAAAGTTTCAGAAGAATCTTGGATTCCCTCAATAAAACTTCCTAGGACACTAGARCACTTTATTTGAATTATTGCTGAACTCGGGGATATCTCTGCACAAACAAACATTTTGCAACAACAATATTTGCATTTCCTCCAAAGAAAAATGTTCATAAGTCTCCTGCTACATTCACCAAGGCTTTAGAAACTGTTTTAAAGTCTTTCTACAACAGAAAAATAATAACAAAAAAAAAGTCAAAAACTCTAATTTGCAGAATAGGCTTCACAGGAAAAATCTGTATTTACATTTATTTAGTGCTTTATTTCTTTTTCTTAGACTAGGATCAGAGTTGTTTTGACATGACATTTTTACTTAAATTCAGTGTTACATTCAAGTCATCAGCTACTGGGGAATTCCAGGCAAAGGAAAAACTCACAAGGACATGTAATTTTTGAACCAAAGTCTGCTTCATGTTTCATGTACATTGGGGATCCAATAAATAGAAAGTGCCATCGGTGTCATCTAGCATCTAAGTATTGTATCCTGAGAGGCAGGTTTCCTTTAAAATATTATTTGAAAGTTTTCTACTGGGACTACTTCCTTTTTYCACTTGTATTAAAAAAAAAAAGAAAACAAAAACCAAAAGTAGCACCCAAAGCCAACAAAAATGGCACCAGACAGTTAGAAAACTCCCAAATTCCTTTAATGTTCTTGATATGAACTTCTACTTGTCAGATATGAATGTTTCCAAGGAGATAGAGAAAGTAGAACTGAATTCTGTTCAGTAGTATGATACAGATAATAATAAAATACAATAATATGGCATCTTTTTGTCTGTTTACTGAAATTTTAACAAAAAAAAATCTTTCAATTCTATGAGAATCTGAGCTCTCTTCAGAAAGGGGTGTCTTAACATTCACATGATGACTTTTCCTGAATCTGCCTGAAGGTTCAGTTAGGTGAAAAGATTTTTGGAATCCAATTCTCATAAGATCATTGGATAGTTCAAGCTGGAAGGAAACTCTGAAGGTCTTTAGTCTGACCTCCTCTTCAGAACAGGATCAGCTACAAGGTCAGACCAGGTTGTTCAGGAATTCCCTCTACAAACTGCAACTTTCTCCTGTGTCTCATCCCAGCAGATCATCAAAGTGTTAAGGTAATCATTTTCCATTTGGGAAAAAGGACAAGAAACTCCTGTGGTAGTTCCAACTTGCTGCCCCATAATGCAAAGTGGGGGATCAGCATCTGGACATCTGCACTGGAAGCAGTCATTGACACAACAAACCCTCCAGCAACTTTCTGAACATGAAGCACTGCATGTCTTGCTTTCATGTAACCTGCTCTCCAGACACAAGGGCTGGAGGACAGTTTCCAGATTACAAGCAGTAGAACTATGGGGAAATCACAGGATTTTGGAGACAACATGGGGTACTGATTCTTCAGAGCAGATAGCCTACTGTCTCCTAGTAAATCAGGAATCCAGTGTATATAGGAACAAGCAATACCAGATTAAAGAAGAGTGCAGAGCTCACCAAAGCCAGCTTCATTTGTCCACAAGGCAGCAGAGAAGCTGGAATAGAGGAAGCCTTTCTCCATTAAAGGGTCCTCATTCTTGCTCTCTGTCGTCTTGTATGGAGGTCCTCCCCTGGCACCTGAATTAGTTCATGTATGCTCCGATGACAGAGGTGGACAGATACTCCTTTTCTGTTTATCATTCACTGTAGRCTACCTGCAGGCAACAACATGCTTCCTATAGGTAATTTTTGCAAGGTGCCTAATCCTTCCTCTGCTGTGCAACATATTCTGGTGTCCCACTTCAATCTCCATCAAGGTAATGACAACACTACCATCAGTCTCAAGCCTTCTGGAGCTTTGCAGTAGGAATGTCAAGTTAGGACACCAATCCTGATGAAAAGATTTCTGCCTCTGGTATATCCACGAAAAGTACCTTATCGTCATTTGGCCCATTAAATCAGTTTATTATTTTACAGGAACCATTTACTCCTAACAGTAATACCTCACCACTGATACTATTATCTGCTTCAAGAGCACAATATGGCTTGTTTTTTAGGCTTGATTGCTCAATGTGGCTTGAAGGAAAATCTTTCCACATTTTTAATGTGATTGAACTGCTCTTTATCTTTTAGAAGATGTCTGAAAATGAAATACGCTATGTCTGCTCATAGCTGCTTGTGCTATTATCTCGTATTTGTAGTATCTGCTTGGTTATTTTTTCTTTCAGATTGAAGTTTTAATTTTTATAGACTGAGACCTGAATATTAGTAGCTTAATAAATCAACAAGAAAAGAAGTCCTGAAAGAAGGCTAAGGACTGCTCAGAGAATGAAAGGAAACACAAGAAAAACTTTCCTTACAGATGGCGCCTAAAGTGAATGAGCAGTTGAGATTGTCCCTGCTCAGAGGTGCCATAGCATAAAAATATAGTGAGTGAAAACAAGCAGGAAGGGTCATACTGCGCCCTCAGATGCATACAGAGGACCCCCACTGACTCCAATCATAGCCAGATGCCAAAATCATATGGCAGAATTTAACCCCGAGCAACCTTTTCAAACAGCAGACCAAGCTGTGGTTTCAGATACACACATGCACCATTCCCAAAAGAGTGAGAGGCTGCAAATACTTTGTGTTTCTCACTTGCTTTCCAGCCGCRCTTTTCTTCACCAGGGAGCTCTCGTTGGTGTAAGTCTGAACATCGCTCACAGGCTCTTTATCACTGCTCAGTCCTCTATCATACACACCGCCAACAACAACCCCACAGAAATCACATAATAATGCTTTTTGTTACATAAAAACCCTAAAATAGTACCATACCTCTGAAATACCTGTCATGCCTTTCATAGCTATGTCAAAAACAAGCAGGGTGGAGGTAAAAAAACACGTACCCAGGTGTCACACAGCACGTGAAAGTGGTTGAAGGTGATGAAATTAATCTTGTAATTAATTGTGACTGGTTTGCACTGTGAGATTCGGACTCTTGAACAGAGATTTCTACAAATTTGGACACTCAATTTTTCTAAAAAGTGCTCAGGTTCTTTTATAAGTGAAAGTATTTTTTGGTAAAAATTCCAGTAAATAAATGTTTCCCATTTTTAGCCATAGTATGCAAGCCTAAAAAAAACAAAAGAAATCCTTCCACTCAGGACWCTTGTTTTGCAAACACATTACCCTAAAATTCTTGAACATCCTACCTGAAATTTTCAAGGTGATTAAACCTGACAGTCTATCCTGTGCCAAAACAACCCAGAAAAAAGGTACAGACTGCTAAGTGAATAAAAGTGTTGGCTATGCAGGATGCATCATAAAGCATCCAGCCAGTTCATCTTGGTACATACTACTTAAATTTCTAAAACCAACTTCAAGTAGTTGTAGATATTCCTTAGGAATACTGTGTACTATCATAGCAATATGGCTGCAATATGGGCGAGACTGTTAAGCTCAGACCATGCATATCTGGCAGGAGCTGTGGATGGGCCTTTGCTACTACATGCCAAGCCACAACAGGATTACAGACATCCCATGAAAGACGGGGAAAGGCAATCTCTGGTCACAGCAGGCATATACCTGGTATAGTCTCAGTGGCTGTGGGACAATTAAGCAAGATCTGCAGTGACAGCTGTAAGAGTCAAGCCAGATCCATGACAGGTAAAGTTTTCATAAGTTTTGGATTCCCATAAACAGAATAATTTCAAGATAACCAGCAGCAGGTGCAGGTGCAAGTCAATTAGACTTCTCTGGGTGCATTGACCACCTTATTGATGAGCTTCTCAAAACAGTTAATAAATGTATTCATTTTCCCCCAAACTGTTACACCAAATTATGCATGTTTTTTACAGCACTTGATGTGCAGCTTTCCCATCTGTCTCAGTTGCTACTGAGAGTGCACATGTTTCTATTTGTGCCTCATCTCATACCGAAACTGAGTTTAGGAGCTGGAAATCACTAAGCATGCAGATGGCGTGCAATCCATGGTACCAGCAAACAGATGTGGGAGCTAAGGACTCAGGATCATGTCATAATTCATTATCTGAAGATAGACTGATATTGCACAGCTTTATTGCTTATATGGCAATATTTAAAGTAGTTAACACCTCCCTATATTCTCTTTATTTAATTGCAAGCAAAAATAATTGCTATACTGTACAATTTTTATGCCCAGAACAGAAACTATCCACTTCAGAACATGATGAAATATTTTGCTTCCAACTTCCCCATTTGTTCATAGAAATAAATTCAGATTAGCCCCATAAATTTGTAAGTTTAGCTAATGAATTTTTATTTCATATTCTTTAACATAGAACCAAACCCAGATAAACCAAGAAATACAGTAGAAAGGTTTTGCCCTGTAAAGGTATGAAAATKATTCTTGTTATGCCATGCTGTCTATATTTTTTGCTATTTAATGAGGTCTCTCTAAGCAGGAAGTAATAAGTAAAAAATAAGAATTTACCTTAGTCACAGAAGATAAATTTGATCAAACAAGGTAATTTATCAGTAATTCCTGTAGAATTGTGTACAGACTTACACACTGTTTAAGATGTTGTATGCATGGTAAAAAAAGGTTATCTTTCCCAAATCTCATATTACATGACCGCATCTTAATTTTACTCTCATCTTGCTCAGAACTGAAATGACTTGCTGTGAGTCTTTGTTCTATAGAATTTTTAGAAAGAAAATAACACCATGTATTTCTAATCTTCTAGCTGGCATTTCATAAAACTCCAGAATTATAAAAATTCATCTTATTTCTGCACTTCTACATAGAGCTACTAATTTTTCCTATTAATCGAGCTGTCTTGATAGACTTCTCTAGTGCTGGTATAKTAGGGATTCTCCTCCCTCCTCACAAAAATATTAATCAAATCAGCAGCTCTTTGCAAAGTTTTCTTTTATCCCTTTCACCAATTCTCGTTTTAAACAAATGGGTTCTGTCACTGTGATTTACATACATAGTAGTTCACAGTAATACTATATTTGCTGTGTAACAACCTAACAGTTTAGCTATGCCGTGTCAACAGGTTGGGAAGTTTGAGTCGAGACATCCTGAATTCAAAGCCCAGGAATTTGTCAAGCCCACAGTCCAGCCTCTAGACAGTGTATTTGTTTAACTTYTAATTTTTCTTTAATATACTTGTGTTTGGGGTTGAGAAGCCAAAACCCAAAGCCAGGAACTGATGTTTCTGATAGATTCCCAGAGAAAAGCAGGTACTACACAAGGGATCCCGCAAACCCAGTGTGCTATATGACAGGACATGGCTGAGCTCTGACTCCTCTTGGGAGCTCAGAAACCCAGCCCAGGGCTGGCTCAGGAGTCAGCATTGCTCCTACCAGAACACCACTTACACATTTCACTCAGCTAAGCATGAGATGGCACAGTTGCGGGGACAGACAAATTGTAATGGTCATAAAAAGCTTTGGTATGAGGGCCATGGCTCAGTCTGCAGAACAGGTCTCCTGCCCTTGCCTCCTGGCACCAAGTGTTTCCTGCAGGATGACCAGCCTGCTATGGTCCTCTTCTCCATCCCAGCTCACACCTCAGAGCCTAGGCTACTTCCACAGGAGCCTAATTCAGTTTATTATACAAAAGATTAAGGAACTAACATTGCCAGCTGCTACTTTATGGTCAGAGTTATTGCTGCTTGCAGCATTTGGTAGACAGAGGATTACCTAAACAATGAAGACAACTTTTTGGTCATTCCAGCTTGAGTCAAGCWCTGATCTTGGCATGTGCTTTTACCTAACAGGGCATGAGGCAAACAGAAGGAAAGTTCAAAAGGCAAATCCAGGATTCCCAGCTGTAGCCTCTTACAAAAATACCCATAAGATCCAGGTACCCTGCAGTTTGCACTCCAGTACCTTGAGTGTATGGGGCACATGAAATTTGAAACCTACTGACAGCTATGAGGGTCAAAAGTTATTTTTTTCAACTGTAAGAGCCTTTGAAATACTTATTTTCAGGTAAAAAGAAACAAAACAAACAGAGAAAAATATTTTTAAATTTATTCGTGTTCCTATCTCTTCTCTCCTGATCTGTTTTTTGGTTTCTTGCTGAACAACTGAGCTTTACTTATCCTTAGCACTTCTGCAATTCTGATACTTTGAACTCAGCTTAATTCCTTCTGTTTAAATTACAGGCTTAAAATTCCAGTACAAAGAGCATGGGAAGGTTTTTAACTCCTCCAGTTTTTAAGCAGATATAATTCAAAGGAACATTAGATGCTCTTTCAACTCTAGTGTTAAAAATAATCACAAAATTAGGTGGTTTATCTTTTTGGGTGCTTCTGAACTAACACATTTTAATGAATCAGTACCCACAATGGGAAGCAAGGTTTTAATGTCACTTACAATACAAACAGACAAGAACAGCTCAATAGATCTGGAATACAAAATATATTAGACATAATGGACTAACTGGCACGAAGTCAAGAGTGACTTGCTGCACTTTAGTTTGAGGGATAATGGTAAAAGAAGACCATTGGCATGAAAGATTGTTGTTTAAATGAAATACAATTGATAGCATTGGAATACAGCATCCATAGAAAGATTGAATACTCATGCAATTTCAAAATATTTCTAAAATATTCTGGAAAACTACAGCCCTAGAAAACAAAAGTGATAAAAATAATTTTCATGTAAACCTTTTTTTTATTATTAGAATAATAAATAACTTTGGTTTACCCAATGACATAAAAGTTTCAGATCCTCTCTTTCTTGATCCTAGGCTCCCACTCAGGTCCAGGAGTGACTGCGTCCAGATCCTTACCACCCGCGCCCTTCTCCTAAGAAGGCTTTTCAATCCTTATCAGCTAATTGATATAAATACAGGTGTTTTCTTCCTGGTGCTTGCTGCTGGCTGACACTAAACTTCGGCTGCTTTTCAAAGGAGGAGAGACACTTGGAGCAGGACCTAAGGTTAAATTTAATCCATTTGAATCTGGTCATTTTGAAATAATGTGTTTTTTCAGGATTCAGTGACTTCTAAAATAGGTCTAAAGTCATAATGTAAATATACTCATTTAGAATTTGAATGGAAAATAGCAATTTTCCCCACAGAAATATGCACCAAAGATTTTTAGTCCAAATAAATTACAATGTAATTGAAAAAAATCAAGCATTTTTACTTTTTGGGGGGGTAAAAATCATTAAAAATTCTCTTTAAAAATCTTACTTCCAGTAGTAAGGAGAAAGAATACAGATTAAATTCCYTATATTTATTTTTCACCTTTCAGATAGGAGAAATGTCTGCAGCTTTCTCCTAGTTAAAGTTACTTTGTGAAAGGTATCATTTTAAGAAATGGAAGTCACTTTCTCACTTCCATAATTTCTCAGGAGACGAGAAGGTGAAAATAGACAATGTTCTCCCACTCTCAAAACAAGCATTTCCATAAACACAAGAAAGTATCAGGATTTTTCTGAATTCACTCACTTTTTAAATATTTAGAAGAGTTGAGTTTTTAAAGAACACAGGATCATACTCCCTTTCTTCCACTGAGAGAACTTTATTCATAGCGAAAAAAAAAAGCTCCGATCAGAACAGAGATTTCTAACAAGGATGTTAAAGAGCTCTTATGCAGTTTTTATTCCCAGAATGGAGTCCGAAGGGGACAACATTTTTCTGTTTGACACCATATATTCTGCAATTCAGATCTACATTACAGTTGTATTTCTAGACTCCGGAGTCATACAGGCATTATGGGTAACTCATTCATGTTGAGAGGTCAGGGAGAACAGACTTTAAATTAGAAAAAACAGTACTTTCTAGTCACACCTTACACATACACAGAGCTTGTTTAATTTTACATATTTTCAGGGATAGATTCAATCCCATATTAAAGAGGTTATACACACACCAAAAAAAATGCCTGCAGAATATTTTTATTGTCMGTGAACAGAAAGTTGCTTACAAACACATTTGTAGAAAACTTTTTTAACAACTATGTAAGTAGAGGTCATTTCAACCCTTAATTTTTTTGGATATGGTACATAATCTGGGCAGTCTGAGCAATTTTTCACCCTGTACTGCTTACAACATCACCAGCTGAGCAATTGTTTGGAAATGGGGCTACACTTCAAGCTTTTCTCCATCTCCATGGTTTAGCAAGAGTGAAGGTATAATGAGTTTAATAAGAGGGTGTGTATTAGAAAATCAATAATTCCATGGCAATCTAAAGTAAAAGGCATTGATTACTTCGGAGATGCAAAAGAAATGGACTGTTTTCTCTGAGAGATGGAAAAAATTGCCTGGAAGGCCCATCGACCTGTGTGACAAAATATTCCTGTACTTGATTGAGAAACTCTATTGTAGGGTTATAAAAAGTACAAAAATTCATGTTTGCAGATTGTGCAATTGTATTTTCTGGCATTAACTGGAATAAAAAGTAAAATTACTGGAATACAGGAAATTAGCTGAAGTGAAAAAAAGCACTGCTGACCTCAGGCTCTGTTTAGAATCAAATGTTATGATCTTAGAAATGTCTGGAAAGACATCAACACTGGTTTTAAAATTCTTAAGGGTTGCTTTTCTTTGGTCTCCTGCTTAAGCCTGAGCACTCTAAAGAAGTTAAGCAAGACAACATTTCAGCCTCGTTTCTTTTCTATTCTGTCTACTTTTTGCTGTCTTGGTAAAAATCAGAAGCATTGGTGTGCAGAGAAAGAATGAAAAGGAAAAAGGAGTTTTGTTCAGATATAATCCCAGGAGAAATCACAATACCAGACTCACTTGGTGGGGATTTGTGGGGGGATTTTCTAAGCTCTTCTAATATGTATTTATTTAATTATGACAAAGAATAACCCACATCTTATGCCCTGTGATTTGAGAGACTGGAGTTGCCCCAACCTGAAAAGGCAAGATTCAATTTTCTGTGACTATGTTTCTCCACCTGATAAATTGGCTGGTTTGCTCCAGGTATTAGTTGGAGTATAAATCAATAAGCAAGCAGTGTAGACAATCAGACATGTGGATGAACGTGCAAACTGGAACCCTAATTTAACATGACAGTACAGACCGAAATAAAATCTGTTCTGGAGTGGAGTGTCTTAACACCAAGCTTAGTCCCATTATTAACCCTACAATGAATCTATCCATAAAGTGGCTCTATGAATTGTTTTTGTCAGTGAAGCATTAAACCTGCAGACACAATTTGTTAACCTAGAAATTCTCTACTATCCTCTTAAGTTTTCTGGGTTTGTTGCAAATAAAGTTCTATCACCTTTTGCTCACATTACCTATCGAAATAGCCAGAGGAAGTTTAAACAACGTTCAACTTCAGTTTTTTACTTTATGGCATTGACTTGAACTCCCAATTATAAAAACRGAACATGAATAGCATGATAGGCAAAAAATTTTAGTGAATAAATTTTCTTATTGTTAGAGCGAGAATCAGATTAACTTTTATAAAGCCATAAGATATAGAAATACATAGAAATTTTGGAGTTACTTATGTTTCTTAGGTGAGACAATATCGGGTGTTGAGAGTAAATTATCACCTCCAAGGGAAGAACGGGTCATTACTGTGGGACAAGGGCTGGTGAGGAAGGCCTGAGACGAGGCTGTGAGTAGATCATAAGCACAGTTAAGACTGTGGAGCTCTTCAACTGTTGTGCTGGTTTGAACATGAACCAGCAGGGGAAATTAACCCCGCACAAAATACCTCAAGAGATTTTAGGTCAGAATTATAATTTTAATAAAAAAGGTTAAAAGAAATGCAGGAACACCGGCCTAAACAAACCAACAGAGTCACGGTACAACCTGACACCCCATTGACCAGGGTGGTAGCTGGGTAATCCAGTTAGGCACTGGTCCTCTAGAAGGTCTGGCCCGCTGAGTATCCAGTGATGGTGGTGGTCTGGAGTCCTCTGGGTTTCCAGTCATCTGGTAGTCCAGTCCTGGTAGTCCTGTCCAGTAGTCCAGTCAACTGGAGTAGTCCTGGTAGACCAGCGGAGCGGAGCGGAGCGGAGCGGAGTGGAGTGATTTCTCTCATCTCAAAGCCTGCTTTTATGTCGTATTTCTTGGCTGGTACCTCCCCCAGGGGCGGGGACCTCCACAATGGAAAAGGATTTTCCTGACGTTCTATTGGTTGCTTCAGCAATGAGCTCACATGAGGCCTCTCCGGGGAGCAAACGGTTTCTGACATTCTGTTGGTTGGTGCTTACCTCGTTCGGTGATGGGCCATTAACCAAGATAATCTGCTCAGAATGGTTATCTCAGTTGAGATAAGGAGCACAGGGACTCTCTGGTAATCAAGGAGATATGTGGGTGGTAATAGAATACATCCTTTTATGGTTAACCCAGGACACCTGTCCACTGTAAATTATCAGCTTCAAGCTACTGTCAGCGTCCAATACCCCACAGCAGACTTCTAAAACAAATAACTTACATATAACTCTAACAAGAACTTGCAAACTTTGAGGGAAAATCTATTAATTTTTTGAGTACCTCACTGCTCAAGACTTGTTTCCCTAATTCAAGGTAATTCTACAGTATTTCATTTCACTACTAGCAATCACCAATTTTGATAACTCAGACCCAGATTTAATACACTGATAGATTCAAATGGAAACATTTATGATATCTGTTAATACCACAATAGTACGCCTATATATAGAAAAAATCCTGCCTGTTTTCTTATCACCAATCTTATCACCACCATGTGAGACTTCTGCTGTGCCAGGTTGTGCCTCTTGTGTGAAAGGCCAAACGAAAGATTGGACACATGAAAATTTGGTAAAACATACTCCTCCAGGAGCCTTTCAAGATACACTGCTCTCTATAGCAGTGGTTAGAGAAATGCTGTCTTGAGAATAGCAAATCTGGGATCTGTCACGGACAGGAAATTTGCAGGCAGGACTCCAGTTCCACACCACTGATTTMTATGATACTACAAAGACAAAAATCCTCTCAGGCTATAGTTATGCTTGTTAAGGATGAACTATTTATAGAAATAATCCTTTATCCATGATTTTTTACTTTCTGATACAATTTTGATGTTGTCATACAAGAGATAAAGCATTTCTTTCTACTTCCAAGTTCCATCCATTGGTCTGAAAATTTTCTCTGCTTCTGAGAGCTGTGGCCATTAAAGCATGCCAGAGTTCATCTGTAAGAAAAGTCTCTGTAAAGGCATCAGATCCTCCTGTTCTTCTGCCAGGGAGGATCTGTCCTATGCACTCAACAGGCAAGTAGAGACCCACCAAAGAGACAACAACCCGCAAAACCTACTCCACTGAAGTAGCAAGAAATAATGTTTTTCATCACAAGGCTATTTCTTACTTCCAGATATCTCATAAATATTCATATTTACTTTTTCAAATTTTAATTTGATCATACTGCTCATTTCCTTCAACTGGGTGAATCAAATTATTTGGTGCTCATATCCCTGTTACAAAGGGTCTCATACACAGCAATCTGGTGTGCAAAGCTATAATTTTCCTTTATTCCTAGCTCTCATCATTTTAAAACCCTTTTCCCTTGGTTTAGCAAATCCTACAGGTCACTCAATGCAATATATTTAACCTAATGTAAGACATGATCATGTTTTAGAATAAATTAATATCAAGCTTTAAAATGCTTCCTAGACACTTGTGCTTGTTGTGTGACAGATTTAATGCTTGTTTAGMAAAATTATTCAATGTAATTTATGGTTGCCACAGCTTAATATTCAAGCAAGCTTCACAAAAACAGAATTAAAAAACCAAATCATGTTCAGTAATAGCACAGATCAGTCTTGAAGATAGATAAAAGATGTTACAGAAAACAGAGTGCCACTAATAACAATAACAAAAGACCTCTAGTACACTACCTCACTCATTTGCCTGCTGCAAGCTTGGGTTAGTCTTTGGAAGATATAATTCCTACCACTTCAAGGTAAAAAACAAAAGAATGACATTTAAGTCTTCCAGTTTAATATACGCTTTTTTTTTCCTTTTTAAATGTCAAATGTTGCCTGCTCAGCACTTTTTAAAATTGGAGATGACATACTGATGCCTCTGGTTTCCTTTGTGACTAGTCCTTAATGAAAAATGAAAAGTTAGCTATTTCCCAAAGCAAAGTTGTTTTACAGGTTCTGAACGTTCTCATAAGTAAAGCAATGACTGGTTCACTTAGATTGCCAATGGCACTGGCTACAGTTCGTATACAGAGGTAATGTCATATGTCATAAGTCATGATAATATTCATTCTAGATGAAGTGAAGCAGCCAGGTAAGGAAGAAGAAATGTCAGGTCCTTGGAGGCAGCAGGGTGTTTCTCCTCTGTTATTYATTTTAACAGGGTTTCCTCAGAGAGGGGCTCCTTCTGCAATGACGTGCATGAAAATGAGAACTCCTGAGGTTGTATGTTTTACATCTTCTCTATTTACCCATTATCTATATATGAATTACATATACTTTGTATAATTACACTAGAATAGCACTGAAGTAGCTATGTACAATTAAATTTTCTAAGTATTTGTATAATTGGACTTGTAAAGCTTTATATGTCATGATGACCACAGATTGCTGGTCCAGAAGTATCTTTACTGTCCTCCAGATAAAAATGTGAATATTTGCCCCGTCTCTGTGGCAATATATGTACCTCATCTTTCCCTTTTTAAAAACTTCCTCAATACTGGCAAATCTGTTCCCTTTCTGGAAGTTTCTGTGTTGAAGTACATGGTCTTCCCATATTTTCATTATCTGTCATTGTAATCCTGCTATGCAACATCCCCCCCACAAAATATCCTTCCCTGAACTGACTCCTTAGTCAAGGCATGTGTACTCAGGCTTTGAAAATACATCCACTCTATGTTTTCTTAGATGTTTTGCTAAAACACAACACACCTAATTCATATCTGACATTTGAGAAATAACTTTGATGGAATTTTCTGTATGGCAGATTATTGACTTTTTTTTTTTTCCCCTAGAGCTCTCTGAAAGTGTCTGCAAAAGCATTCTGATAACCTATCTGATACTGTTAACTCTTAAGCAAGAGGTGGAGTGTGCTTTACTTAATGTCTCCTTAGGAGTGTTTGAAACTCTTCAGCAACAGACTGAGGACCTTTATCCGAAATAATCTCTTCAGGTAATTCATAAGCAGCAAACGGCTATATCTCAGCTCACCTCAGCAGYTGAAGTACTTAACTTGTGGATTCTTCTTGGCCACCCCAAACTCAATTAGGCAGTGACTGGTCAGATGGAACAGGCTCTAACCTGTTTGGTGGCTCCTAAATAATTCATTCAAGTATGGTCTTCAAGTATGGTCAAGATATCTCTGTAAATACAGGCAATGCACTATGGTCAATATACCGTCAAAAAAAAAAAAAAAGGATATAATTGTTTGTTTTCAAAGTATAAAATATTCTCTCTAACTCAACCAGCATCTTAACATATTAAAATTCAGGTACCTATAGTGAAGAATCTCTTTTGCCACTTAATATGATGACGAGAACAAAGTATAATGTGCTGTTTTAGGAGGCAGTCTTTAAATATAAGGTACAATCTGCACACCTGTCATGTCTGTCTCAAATGGAAAAATCCTCCCTTAAAGTGCAATAAGAGGTCTAATCTCCATGCTTAAAGCAGTATTTTTCTCATCAGCATTACTGTATTCAACAGACGCTTTTGTTACCACATTCAGACTGACACTTATTAAGGACCATGTAAACACAAAGTCCCTAAATAAACATTTACCTTTCACAATTTATAAATTATTATCTCTTCTATACTGACAGATAATCTTTCTTCCTATATACTGAAAGGTAAAGAAAACTTTTTCAAAATGTGAAAAGTGAGCCTTTTTTTCAACTCAAATAGTGCAGCTTGTTCCTTGGTTAACCATCTGTCTGCTCTCAGGCTCTCACATATGATTAAGGAAAATATTTTCTTTTTCCACAGAAACCAACTCAACAGGGAAAGGAGCTCTTGGGATTTGTTAAAGATGGCTAGAGTGTCTCACTCTTCTCTCAGTTCTCTTATTAAATAAAACCAATCTTTTACCTATAAGGTTTTTGCTAAATCTTCATAGTGAAATTCACCCAGTGCCTGAAGACCATTTAAATCTCTTCATTACATAAATGTCACTTTTTCTGCTAGAAATCAGGGAGAGATTTTCACTTACTACTGTCTCTGAAAACATATATATAAAATACTACTGCACATCCTGAACTTGTGTTTCATATTCTTCCCATTCTCATTAAATTGAAAATCTTCCATGCTCTTATATGTCCTTTCCACTATTGGTATTTTTATTCTTTTTTAATAACAAGAAGTCTTTCACCACTTCTTCACTTTCCCAGGCCATTTGTTTTTGCATGTCCTTGTCACCGAGTGTCTGAACAATTTCTAACATACAAAAAACAGGCTCACACTTTTTTAAGTTACTTGTACTTTAGTTGCTACAAAACCCCCACAACTCTCTAGGCTTAACTTTACTCACAGATTTTCTTGTTTTGGGGAAGGGACAAGGACAGCACCAGATGACAGCACACTTCAGAGTTACCCTTTCACGCCTCTGGTTGCCCTCCGATTCCTGGTTTTTCTGGGAAACAAGCTGCTCACCTCTCCTCTGCCAGGGTATCACAGGCTTGGGAGCTCTACACCTTCATCCAGGAATCAGCACTCCCAGGGGCTGTGGGAAATTGCACTCCTACATGTTCCAGGAGCTTGGTGGAGGCGGAATGTTCAGTCTTTTTGTTTTCTGTTGATGTGAAACAGATGGAATTTATTTCATCTAGAGCCATTTTTAGGTTTTAGGCACACTGGGCATAGTTTTTGCCTAAGTCAACACATCAGTCTAATATGTTAGACTTGCTTACCAAAACAGAATGATTTTATACTKCATAGTCAATAAAACAGGATTCACAATGTTAGATGTACTCCTTTAAGTAACATCAACTGGATAGACAGGTAAATCTGGACCAACTTGCAGGGCCTCCTTGTGCATGCACTGCTTAATGCACTTTAGAAGGCCTGCTCTACCTGAAACAACAGGATCTGAGTTCAGTGGGACCAAGTCTTAAAATTGCAATGGTTCTCCCCAGTGCAAATAATCCCAGTTCTCTGGATTACTTTTTCATTCCCTCATGRGAAACAATTTCCACCCACATCATACAGTATTCTCCAGCTGTGAACATAGGAAACTTGGTACTCTTGGATGACAAAAAAAAAAGAGTCTACAGCAGAAGAACCAGAAAACCTGTACAGTAATTGCTCTTTAGCAGTAAGAATACCATGGGAGTATATAAAAAATATGGGTTGTGGTTGAAGTGTACATATTGGCATTCTTGTCCTTGGCCACAAGTCTGCCATATCAAAGATTTTGATTGCTGGTCCATTTACACTTAGCACGTAGGCCAATTCCTAGTTAAAGAAATTTGTATTAAAGTTCCCTCCTGATCGTCTGAGATATTTTTTTAATCAGAAATTCTCTTCCACAGAAAACTGAGCCAGTCTCCACACCCATGACTTGATCAGAGGAAACAAAGCTGAGACGAATACTGGCAGTAACACACATGTGCTCAGCTGAGCGTAAACACACCRAAGAAGGTCTTATCACCAGACATGTCACTCCAAATCAATAAGGAAGCAAGAAGTGAATCATTCTATATTTTGTAATACATGTGATGCTAAAGGCAAGCTTGTTACTTGGATTCGGTGACTAAGAAGGGCAACCAGGCCTATCATACACATCTCAATACCTGCTRCTAGTTACCGCCAACCAAACTTTTCCTTCACTCACCCTTACAGCCAGAGAGTAAAGCTACTTGTAGCAGGACTGCAAGCTTGGTACTACCAGGGGTTAGTAACAAAGTGGGTTTATAATGTGCCCTCTGCTTATACCTTTCCTACTATTTAGCATTCACAAGAATGGTCTCTGCTTACTGCTAGTACAAATTTTGGCTGAGGCTTATAAATAAAACTGCTCTATTTCTAGCTATGTCATGGGCATTAGACCACAACCTCCTCTTTAGTAACAGAAACACAGTTTTTTGACACCACATAACGCCTCCTCCTCAGCAGTCACTCTTCAACCATTGTAAACACTTTTATTTGAGGAAGCATGTAGAGAGAAATTATTCAAGAAGAGGTGACAGGATTCTGGCTGAGGGGCACGTGCACTGCTCATTAACTGTGCATCACACACACACAAGTCCCCACACATGCCGGAGGCTATGCTACAACAAGAGCTGCCAGGACACTGTATTATTGTAAGCAAACACAATTTTCAAATGTGTTCCTAAAGTCTGGACTTTACAGAAACTTATACCTTTCCTTCTTCTTCACAATAATGTTCCAGGTGTTTTTTATAATAGACAGTTAATCGTTGGTTTTGCATCTTCTCCAAGCCAAATCTGAGCCCATGCCAAAATTTTTGCTGAAGTTGTCTCACCAGTCTGGGCACACTTGCAGGCAATCCTGTGTCTGTGATATTCTGAGGTGCATATGGGAGGTGGCTACCTTTTCCATTTCTGGCTGCTTTATAAACTGTCAGACAGAAATCCATCAGCCTGTGACAGAGTATATATGTCATGACCACAGCAGATCATTTAGTACTTTGATACAACAAGAAAACAGCACCAAAAGAATCTAGGAATTTCCACTGGAATAAAATCAGAGAGCTTGAAAAATTATCTACAACATGTATGCATAGGCTTGATAATAGTATAGTTAAGCTTTTGTCAGCACTTCAACTACAAAGGCCTGTTTGYCTTGAGGTGATAATTTAGCTGGAAGTTGAGAAAGTCTCTTACCTGACATGAAGTGACTTAATTTTTGAAGAACACAACCAATGAAAATATTGCAGTGAGAGTGCACAAAATTATTACCTTGGGTTTGTTTGCCTAGATGTTGACTTGCTGTTTTTTACCTTTTCCATTCTGAATACATATGTTGCAGATTTTCCATGAATACCTGCTTTCAGAGGGATTGTTGAGACGCTTGAGTTAATGGTGCCAAACACAATACGCATGCCTCCAAGCTCAGCAAAAGTATATGTAAATTTTTGCAGACACCAACAACAATCTTGCTCACCTTCATTTGTCATACGTGCAGTGAAGGTCACCACATAGCTCAACAGACTCTGATAACAGGGCTATAGCCAACAGAAATATTCAGTACCGTGTGGGTTCCAGTATTGTAACATTTTACCATGGCTGCAGTTTAGGCTGCAGTTTAGGCCACTTTCTTTTTTTCTTTACTCTAAACCTAATACAACTGCTCAAACAAATATTTCCTTGTTTCTGATTTTAAAAGTGAAATATGACTACCAAGTTTTGCTTGAAGCAATTATCCTTGGATTTTAAAAGCAGACATTTCTAAATTTCTATCTTAAACCACTAGTGAAATGCAAAGATTTTGTGTAATAGAAATTAACCAGGTAATGGAAATAATCAGGTAATAACTACTCATAATTTCACTACTGATTTCAAAGAGGAGAGCTGTGCCACTCATATAATCATTAATTTTAGTGGTTTTGTTAAAACTGATAAGAGAAGGACTGGAGTTTAAAAATGTAATAGTCTAATGAACCATAAGCTGTTAATGAACAGAGGGAAACATAATTTAGCATTCATATGAAGTGTATCCATTAATTAATTATGTTTTCATGTTGATATGAGGCATTGATTTGGTAAAATCAGAGTATCTTTTTATCAACTAGAAAGAAAAATCATTTTGTGTTAGAATTTCGTTTTTGTTTTTTACTTTTACTATTTCGAGAGTTCTTTGCTTAGAGTTTGGAATGAAACGCAGGAGGCGCTGAGATATTCTTCTTATCAGGTTGTTTATTAAGTTCTTATCTATTGCATAGCAGCACAGAGTGTTCTCTAAGTTAGGAAGGTGGAAAATGGCTTCGAACCKTGAGTTCCAAGGTTATTTAAAGCTTAATTCACCCAATTATAGACTGCCAACTAACATGTTTTCACTTATAATCCAGTCACTGTCCATTTAGCATCTGCAATGCGGGCTTTTTTGCACCAATGGTTAAACTACATAGGTTTGTGAAGAAGAAGGAAGAAAGAAGAAGTATAAACCCACACCCAAAATCCTCCATCTTGCTACCAATACATTACTAATAACTCATAAACTGAATCTTCTACATTTCTACATATTCCACCCAGTGACATAACAAATTGCTTTTTAATTACAACAATGAAAGACTGAAATTTAGGGTTCCAACAATTTTGATAATTATAAATTATATTTCATGAGACAAGCTATTTTAATTAAGCAAAATGTGTATGTGTGTGCACGTGTACATAAGCTTAAGTATAGGTGATGCTGTAATTTAATGTATAATGTAATAATTTGCAAATGGAGGCAAGCCAACGAAATATTACATCCCAAACTTATTGTTGGGTCAGGAACATTACAGGTATTTGATGAACCATATTGATGACTCTATAATTAAGCTGATTTGAAATGAAAATTATATTAAAAACAACATTTGGAGCTTTTCTACGAGATTATACCACAGGACCTGTTATTCATTTCATTTTCCACTCTCCAAGAGTTCTGAAAAAGATTGACTTTTTTTTTCTTCAAGTGAGGTTTATAAATAAATGTGATCTCTGTTCTTGTTTTTCTCCATATTGAAAATGCAACTACAAAACCAGCCACTGTTAAAAAACTGGGGATTTTACAAAGTTCCGGAGTTAAATCTACTAGATTCTTTTCCTGGAGGTAAGGGAGGTAGTTGTTGATGTTTTTAAGGTTGCAAGATTTATTAAATTCTGTAAAGAATTTTACCACTTAACATAGTATCATCTTTTTTGACAGATAATATCAAGAAAACAGGCTGGAATTTGGCGAGTTTGACATCTCTTAGGCTATGCCTTTGTTAGCACATTACACATAGCCAGAATTTTTTTTCTGGCATCAAGACCAGCCAAAGCAGAATAGAATTTGGAGACCTGGATAAAGTTTCCATCCTGCAGATGAGTGTCTTCATCCAAACCACTTTTCGGAACCACTACAAGCATACATGAGACCACATTAACAGCTTACTGGTATAGGCAACAGAATCCTGGTGCCTCACAGCATTACCTGCTGCTCTTTAATCAATGCATAGCATTACATCCTGGAATCAGATCTGAAAAGTTTATTATATGTCTTTTTCTGTGATTTATTCTCTGTTCCTTGTGATATGGATAGAGCCAAACTATTCCAGAAAAGCTGCTGAGATATACCTCCTTAAGTGAAAGAAAGTGTCAGAAAGCATAATGCTGATGCAAGAGTTTAAATGGGCAACAGATTTCCATTATCTTTATGCCATTGATGCTACTTTTGGCTGCCTTCTCTTCTAAGGCTAAGAATTTTAGGAGAGTTGTTTGGAAGTAATTGATTATGCCTTTATTCTTGGTTTGATTATACTGTCATGCCCAGGCAGTCCAGAGGGCAAATCTCATCCTAGACTGCGTCAAAGATAACCAGCTGGTCATAAGAGGTTGTTATCCTACTGTATTCAGCGATGGTGTGACCTCACCTTGAGCACTGTGCGCAGTTCTGGGCCCCACAATTTCAGAAGGATGTGAAAGTCCTTGGACATGTCCGGAGGAGAGCAACAAAGCTGGTGAAAGGGCTGGGAGGAATGTCCTATGAGGAGCAGCAAGGACTTTGGGCTTGTCTAGTTTGGAGAAAAGGAGGCTGAGGGGTGACCCCGTTGCTCTCTACAGCTTCCCAAGGAGTGGAAGAAGAGAGGGAGGTGCTGAGCTCTCCTCCCTGGTATCGAGTGATAAGACACGTGGGAATGGTTCAAGGTTGCATCAGTGAAGTTTCAACTGGGCATTAGGAAGCATTTCTTTACTAAGAGGGTGGTCAAACACTGGAACAGGCTTCCTAGACAGCTGGTTGATGCCCTCAGCATCAGCCTGTCAGCATTTAAGAGGCATTTGGACAATGCCCTTGAAAATGTGTTTTAACTTTTGGTCAGCCCTGAATTGGTCAGGCAGTTGGACTAGATGGTCATTGTAGGTTCCTTCCAACTGAAATAGTCTCTTCTTTGATTCAGTTCAGATTTCTTATGCAGTTCTACCTACTCTTGTTTGTGGTGTTTTGAGAAGATTCTGCCAGTGCTACGCTTGAGACCAGGCAGCTTAGCAAGAGTCACTCTGAACTCGATCCTGTTGCCCAAATATAGGCACCGAAAGTCGCCCACAGGCGTGGTACCTCCTCATCAAAAACTGACATTTCTGATCTTTGGGGCTTCTCAAGGACACACTAGAGACCCCTATGTTTAAGGAATAGAACTGAGACCTTCCAATTTCAAGATAACAACAAAACATCAGAGCCTTGCATACAGGCTGAAGTGTTAAAACATGCTACACAGCAAAGATGTCATGATTTTCAGTGACTCATTAAATATGGCTCAACAAGTTTAGGTTCCAGAAAGCAGATTTAGGCAGGGAATACTTACAAATTTTTCTCGGTTATCTCATCTGTATTGTGTTGTTTTCATTTTCCTGAATGTGCTTTCAATAAAATCTTGGGGAAGAGGAAGTCTCATCCTGGCATGTGCCTGCTACATGCCTACTACATGGTCCCGGGAATGACTCAAGTCTGTATATTCACCATGTGACAGCTGAGGAAAATGCACCCATTCTGGGAACGCAATACGAGGAAACAGGTGCCTCACCTCCAGTGTTATGTCACAGAGCCCTGGCCTCAAAGTATGTCTACTTACCAAACTTTTCAATTAAAAAAAAAACTGAAAAAAACAAGGAAGACCAGGTCAAAGAATGCTTTATGCTACAGACACTATGTACAATCAGCTCAGGAAATTCTGTTGGAAATAATGAACAACAGATCCTAATAACAGAATACTGCACATCCTGTTTTCTATACAGTGCCCAGCTGTCATTGCTTTATGCTGTACTATGTTCAACAAAAATTCTATTACTACAAGGCTACAATTACTATAAACCAACTAATTAAATTCACATTTCAAATTGTCTGTGGAATGAGAATCCAGCATCTTAAATAAAGAAGCTAAAAATGGAATAGTATAGATAAACATTATACATCTGTTATTTTTCCTTTTTCAGGGGTTTAATTCATATTTCATAGGATAATGCTGTAGCAGATAGGACTACTTCTTATTCAATAAATTAAGAATTCTGTTTAGCTATTATTTATACTGCAGTATTTCCTATATGCCTCAGTACTGTTTATTTGTAACAGCTTTAGGAAGTGCAAAAAAGAAGATAATGCAACACTTTCTCACATATAAATAATCAGCATACAACCTGAATGATGATAGCTAAAACTCTTGTGTACAAGCATCCTATCCCATTCCAAATCTCTAGAGACAATCTTATTCAGAGAGAGACATTAAAAATACTCAAAATAGTGTTCAAAAGAGAGGGATGATGAAATAAAACAGACCAAGGGCTGCCAAGAGTGAAGAATGGGAAGGAACAGAGTCTTTCTCTGAACTAAAAAAACGTGAGATTTGAAAGGAGGCAGAAATCATATAGTAGATTAGTAGCTTATCATATGATTTCTCAGTCAGTCTTTGGTTCTAATCAAACAATACTTTGCTTTAAAAAGGCTATGTGTCACTGGCAGCATTTGAAGTGCAAAAGCATCAAGGATATTTACCTTTTTGTTTTGTTAGTCTGTTTGCTCACTTGTTTGCCTTAAGACAGACACATACCAGCTTTCAAGGGATAAAGACTCCATTAAAAATGTTTGCTGGAACCCAGTGTGAATCCTTCTGTGAAAATTCTGAGTTTACAGATGCCACAATACCCAGAAGGGGACAAAATCTCACCTCCATGAATCAAATCATCATCCAGCCTTCATCCATCTCAGAAAAAATTGGGCCAACGTGCTCCCAGCTGCACCATGTCATAGACTATGGCAAGCTGTTTCASAGGGACTCTTAGAGGGCCCAGTGGGCAACCGGTTACAGAAGCTCATTCTTTATCAAAACTAAAACATTAATATAGACTCACTTCCTGATTCTGGGCATTGGCATAGAGCCAGAGTGACTTCCCAAGCCTGCTGAGCTCAGGTACGGGACAGCTTCAGAGTCCAGATCCTGCTGAGCTGGAATATCTTCCTTCTGTTTCGCCTCACGCTGCCTGCTTGGTTTTGGTTACCACTGCGGCTGCTGCAAGGGTCAAAAGCACACACAAGGACCTAAGGCTTGCTGAGACAACCATGGGGGAGGAACTGCATCTCAGACAGATCTGTGAGAGGGAGAATTCTTCCCCCAAACGTAACAAAAATAACAAAGTGTAATGAATTTTTTTTTGAAAAATGAATTATATTTTCCAAAATATATGGAATGTGATACGTTGAAAAGATTAGTAGAAAATGAGTACTCGTGTGTCAGTAATTCATAATATTCACAGAATTACAGAATAAGCTGAATTGGAAGGGACCC
This sequence comes from Amblyornis subalaris, assembly GCA_018881555.1. Lineage (NCBI taxonomy): Eukaryota > Metazoa > Chordata > Aves > Passeriformes > Ptilonorhynchidae > Amblyornis > Amblyornis subalaris. Next base: position 2,787,271 of record JACAXG010000047.1, on the reverse strand, counting down.
ACAAAGATCATCGAGTCCAACTCCCAGCCCTGCACAGCAGCATCCCCGAGAGTCGCATCCTGTGCCTGAAAGCATTGTCCAAACACTTCTTGCAGTCTGTCAGGTTTGGCACTGTGACCACTTCTCTGGGGAGCCCGTTCCAGTGCTCAGCCACCCTCTGGGTGAAAAACATTTTTCTAACATCCAACCCAAACTTCCCCTGACACAGCATTTCTTTACTAAGAGGGTGGTCAAACACTGGAACAGGCTTCCTAGACAGCTGGTTGATGCCCTCTGAAAGTGCCCTCCTGTAGAGGAAATACTTTGTATTTAGTACAGGGAAACATCCGTCTCTGGACTATCAGCCTTGAAACTGAAATTATAATAGAAATTGGTGGTACGTTACCTACAGCTCATGAAGAGCCATTGAAGGCTGCGTTCTGAGTTATGTCAGGCTATCTTTCTTTTAAGAGTTGTACTTTTTGTTGCCAGCCCTTCTGTAGTCAATTTAAAGAAGATATGGAACTTTATATGCTAGTAGATTAATGTTCCAGAAAAAAACATTGCTGGAAAGTACTTACAGTCATGCAGTTATGGTACTGCACACTATGTTTTCTAGTGTTTTCTGGCTGTGTACAGTATTTTGTAGAATATTACAATATGTCCTCTGATAGAAATTAGTTAATGCTTTTACCCTACATGTCCCTAAACACAGATACAATAGATACAATGGTCATCACTGGTTCTATTAGCACACAATAAAATACAAAAGTTAACAGAGCACCTAGACTGAGGCAAATAGTATACMTGCATTTTCTTAAAAGTTTGCATGAAAGCCGTAAAAGATATGCCCCATTTAAGGAGAATAGTTTTAATGAGGAAAGCATTTCATTTTGGTAAAATATATCTTATGTAAATTCTGTAGTAATGGACGTTTGATAATCTCAGTATATTATCACTCTCCATCCGTATTATTTTGTGTTCTTATGTAAGCCAGAACCCCAAGACAGAGGCTTGGAGTCTGCAATACAGGTACAAGAGGGATGCGAAATCATCCTCATGCTGAAGCTTATTTTCTAGTTGAAGATAAATATAAGGATTCAATCATCCTTACACTCTTCTGAAATGTCACGGCGGACCCTAATCCAAAATAAAGTCTTCCTTGCTAAAGACTAAAACGAGACTGTGAGTGTGCAAAAGGAAAAGTACAATAAAGMCTCTGCGGTAATCTGAACCCCACCTCTGGGCCCTATGAAAACAGGTATTGGCAGACAGTACATATCTGGGTCCAGCTGGTAAATGAAACATAAATAGCAGTAAGCTAGCAACCATACACTCAGCACGTCTCAGAAAGCAAAAGAAAGATCCTTCCCTTCCTTGACCAAAACAATCTTCAGTCTTCATTCTAACTGCAGCTGTAAGCACTTTCAGAAGCTGTTAACACTTCCTAGCAACATTTAAAGCCAAAATAAACATTAGTAACACTTTTCTTGAAGGGCAAAAATGAACTAGCGAGAGTAAGAATAATTAGTTGAAAGATGTTTCACTGACGTTTATTGTCCTTTTCTATCCCACCGTAGCGAAATATTTCTCCACTCTCTATTTCTTCACTTTAGCAAAGTTTGCTACAACTTTACAGCTAGTCAGATGTATTCAGTGCTAGAGATTACATTAAATTAACCATGCAGTAGAGCAGCTATTACAGTTCTATTGCTACAGTCCAGAGAGTTCAGGCATTCTAGCCTTCTTGCTCTGGCAGAGTTGCTAATAGATGATGYTTTTTTTGATGGCAACCACTGTAGGGAGGACCCATTATCCCTGTATTTTTTCCACATCTCATGCAGAGCAACTGTTACTTCAGCAGTGGAAACCAGTTACTATTGAGAATACTACATCTGTTTTGGAGATGTTACTGTAGCAGTGCTGTTTCATAAGGATACCTAAACTCATCTCACCAACTCGAGCTGTGCAGGAAGAGAGGGATACTTATCCACCCAGGACACACAGAATTACTGTGCTGAGAGAAACAGCATAGTGTGAGCACACCTTGCAGGATGCTGGATTTGCTGAGAAAGCCATGTAAAGCCAAGTTCTGAAGTACCTACACAGCTTGTAATGCCCCAAAWAACAAGTTCAGAGCCAGCTCGAGTTCTTGGCACTGTGCATTGCTATGTTTTTTTAATCTGGTTTGCCAAAACCATGCATTAATGTATGAGTGGTGACACAGAAATAATTATTCCATAGATAATGAAAAGCCTTGCAAATCTTGTGGTTGTGCTAAATATAGCTAAATACRCAGTGTCTTCCTTTTCTGAAAACAATTGCTTTTGTTGTTAGGCTGGCAGACACACAAATCAGAAACCKTCACCCCAGGGACTCAGTCACACACTTGAAAACAAAACAGCACTGATTGCTCAGACAGATTCAGAACTCCAGAAGTATGCAAAGAGAGCCTCACCTTCATTCTGGACTAACTAATCAGAAATAGAAATAGTGATATAAATTGGTCAAGGTTTGTGATGTTATTTTCTTTGATATGACATCTAGAAGAATAATCACAGTTATTTGCTAAATCCTTGTGCAAAATCAGTTTAGTTCTGATTTCCATGGAAATTCAAGCAAGTTACAAATGTAAATTGGCTTCCACTGAATCACTCCTTAGGTGCCAACAAATGCTTCAGGCTATGAGAGGCTGATGGTTCTGGTCTACCAGCAAGAGGACTGTCTCTTGAGTTACCTTCTCTCTCAAAGTCTGCATAAGTCTAAGTGACTGATACAATCTCAGTCACTGTAAAATATTTTCTCTTTCTAAATTCAGAAAGAGAGAAACATAAGTGTATGATTGCAAATAAAATATGAGGACTTGAATTAATGTCTTGCTGAGAATCTCAGTGAGTGTTCTGTCTTTGGGAAGAGACATTGCTCTTTTCCTCTAAGRGGCACCTGCTCTTTCTGTTCAGTTATCAGTTTCATTATGTTTTGTAAAATGGCATCCTTAATCTCATCTCAAAGTTGGTCTGTTTGTGTTCAGGTTTGCTAAACCTGAGAACAATTATAGTGAATCTTTGACTGAATCTGAAAAGTTTGTGGCTTCACCACTTTTTGTTATCACCCCAGCTTTGTAGAGATTATCTATCAAAGTTTGCTTCACTGGCTTCAGAGATCACCAAGCTTAGCAACTCAAAYTACCTGTGGTTCAGATGGTATTTGATTGACACAGGGAATACACATTTACTTTTCCAGGTCTTTTCCTGATTGATGCTTCCTTGTTCTTCATTMTTCTTCCATACACTGCCTCTATCTTGCACTTGCTCTTTTTAGGAATGTCAGCAGATAAATATCTACTAAGTGTGGAGCACATACCTCTGTTTACGGTTTAGTGAAGGATGATGCTAGTTCAGGATGTGATACAGCCRCTAATCAAGTCATGAGTAATAAACTTTGGAGAACATAAAATCACAAGAATTATTAAAGCAGCAAAGATGTTTGCAGATGAGACTCAGAGCATTAGCTCAAGTAGTGCAGCTTATTTCAAAACTACAGAAGTCTTTGTGGCTTTGTAAATCTAGAAAGAGGCAATGGAACCATTTCTTCATATGTGACATTTGGGCAAGGGCACCTCTCTGCTTATCTTCCCTTTGAGCRGGAGTCAAACAGGTGTTCAGTTTGCAGAATGTGGTGCAGATTTCCTATCTGGGTAGTATCAATAAATAACATCAGACTTTATTAATCATGCATCATGTGCTACTACAGTGATTTTGCTTTGCTCTTACAATACTGGACCACAAGATTGAGATACTTTGCTCTGTACCTTTACTTTCGTTTATTAGTTGAAGTGGTGGATGTTCAGGCTCTCTTATTTATGCATGAAACTGCATAAGTGATCCTGGGCAAAATAATGAACAAGACTTCTCCCTCACCACATACACTGCATTCCTGGGGGAATTTTTCAATATATACAGCCCTTCGAACTCTCAGGAGGATCAGAGTCTATTTATTTTAAGAGAGAGCAGTCTCAGAGGGCAAATTGTAAACTGCGAAGATTAACAAGGAGTTTTTCAAAGGCATAAAGGGAAGACAGATGCCTAACTTACATTAATAGTAAATAGGAGTTGAGCATTTAATCCCATTAGCGTCTTGGAAAAGCTGCTTCTGAAAAGAAACTTTTATGGTCTCATTGAATTTCCAAGGAGTAGTCTGAAAATTCCTGAGTAGACTTGAGTTTCAAGTTCCCTGCATAACTGAACAACAGTCAAAGGGTGGGGTTTTTTTAAGCTTTGCAGCAGCTGGGATAAGATGTTGGATATCTGTGAGGTGCTTTCACTCACCAGCTATCCTCCCCTAATATRCTAAACACCCCAAGATGTGATAGTTGATCTCTCTTTTGTAAAGACAATTGATCACCAGTGATACTGCTCTCCCTTTCCCTTACCAGCTGTTTTCCTTCTTTGATCCTCACCTTTTGATGAGAAAAAGGTTTTTTTCAGCTCCCTGGTGTTCCTTCACTAGTTTACCTTCAGCAGAGTGCCTGTGAATGACCTTTCCCTATCACTTAGGTGTACTCTTATTTTCTTCATCTGTGCTCCCCCGCGGCCCTCCATAACAAGGGGATCAAACACTCCACAAAGGGCTGCCATTCACTTTGCACATACACCTAGACAAGCTCTTCCCATTACTTACAAAGCTTTCACAGCAGTTGCTCTGTATTTATCCACTATAGTTTAAACAATGTGAGCTCATAGACCTCTCATTGTAGTACTGTTATTGTTACTTAGAGCTCTGAACATAGAAGATATTATTTATCTGTCTTCTGCCCCATGTCACTTAGTTAAAGAATATATGTACCACTTTCTCTGACAGTCTCTGCTTGGAAGCCAAAGCTGGAAACAGATTGCATAGAGATTAATCATCTAAATTTTTCATTTGAAGGAGAGGGAAAGAGGGCATACCTTCATGACCCACATTTTTGTGCAACTACAATCGATTTTCTCTAGTGTAATAAAGAAAAAGGCTCAGGGATTCTGAGACATGAGCTTTGTTTGAATCCTGCACCTTGGCAGAGTGAGGCACAGAAAGCCCAGCATAGTGTTCAGCTGAAGCACGCTGCTGCAGTTGCTGGAAAGTCCAGGAGCAGTCTCTAGGCAGCAGAGCATTCCTGTGAAGCCCAATCAGTCCATCAGGTTTCATACACTCGCCACCAGAGGCATTTGTCAGCTAAGTGCAGCAGGGAGAAAATTATACATCCTGAAGCTGGAGACCTCCCCAGCAAACAGAACGATTCAAGACTAAGGTGTGTGGCKGCAAAAGCAATGTCCCAGAACCTATCACCATATTTTCCACTCCACTAACTCTCTGCAGTGTATTCCACTGGTGGCACATCCACGGCTGTTGCACGACTTGCAGGCTGACACACGATGTTTGACCAGCCCTCACCATGCAAGCAGGCACAGCACCTCTCCTTGTGTTGGTAACTATGTGAGGGAAGGATTAAAGGCATCCACAGCCACAGTGACGTGTCAGAAAAAGAGGGTGGGGAGGAGAAACGAGCCTGAGAAAGGGCCAACCCAGACATACAGATGCACTTTACATAAATAATCCCAGATCTTAAGTAGCATTTGACACACACTTTCAGTAGGACCTACTGAAAATTCATCAGTGTTTTGCATACCGTCCTCAAAATATCGTCAATAAGAACAAATATTTTAAATCCACCTATTTTAATATTAAAAATTGTAAGTACTTTAGAGGAAAAAAAGAGAAAAATTTACTGTTTTCATTTTCTCTTCCTTATTTTCCTCATTTGATAATGAGGAAAAGAAGAAAGAATAAAATACATACATGTTTTCCAAATTCTCTGCCTTTTCCTATTTTTCTATCTCTCCTCAATAAGAAAACATAAATTGATGACAGAAAGACTTTTTCCTCCACCATTCACCACTTAACGCTTTTCCCTCTCTCTTCCTTTCTTTCAGTGGAAAAACCTGAGTGTAAAACCTAGAGCATAGGAATTTTTGTATCATTTGCATCACAGAAAAGTTCTTGATTGKATATTAAAGTTTGCATTCTATATTTGCCTACAGTAAATAGTGTGTCTGACTAAGGCTCATCTAGATGAATATCAGCAGCTTGAGTATAAAAACCTACTGTAATCTAAAATTTCTGTGCCAAAAGATGCAAACCGGTGATAAAAACAACAGTTCACAACCAGGTGAACTTTTTTTTATCAATTATCTAGAACAGAAAAGAAAAGTAAGTTAAGGAAATTCAAAGGTTAAGACATAGTAGGACATTATACAGAAATGTAAAGGATAAATATGGCATATATTTAATACATGGAGAACAACAAAAAATCGTAAAATATAAAATTTGCATTTAGTAACTTGGAAAGTGCGTCAGAAACTGGTTGTGGTAAAGAAATAACATGGAACAGATCTGGAAATAATAGAAATACATTTAAAAATTCCCATAAGTCAACACATTAAAATAAATATGTACTCTTGTATGGCTGTTAAGAGGACTTTAGTCTTATAGATGAAATAATATCCATGAGAGATGTGGGAAGTATCAATGTCATATCAGAAATTTGAGTGGCAGAGTGTTGTTTGTAAGACATACTTCCAAGGAAGGAGATGTAACTACAGAAAATACTTGAGCAGTTTTAGAGTGCCTAAATGAAGGCCTTCATACAATACCAGGGATGCACGAGATTAGACAGGGGAACAAATCTATAGTTAGTGAAAACTGTGATGGTTCCATTGCCTTTTTCAGGGGCAGCTGGCGCAGCTGCAGGAGAGGCTCAGCTAGGAGTGCTCAGTCACTTTCAGGGGGACCTGGGGGAAGCTCAGAGAGCAGAAACAGGAAWGCTCAGGGCATAGTGGGGCTGAATTAAACGGAAATTGAAAGAACTGAGTGTGTGTAGCTTGGGTAAGCACAGGATTAAAGGACAAGGGAAGGGGCTCTTGCTATGGGTTGTGAGTCATCCTTTAGTACAATACATGAAAATACACATATCAGCAATGACATGAATGTAACAAGGGGAAATTCAGACTGAATGTCAGACAAATATCCTTCCTGAAATTAAATTCTATAAGACTAAAATAGTTTCCAAGCAAAATCACAGAACTCGGAGACTCCTCAAGATAGGCTTGGCAAAACACTTAGAAAATGCAGAGAAATAAGCTGCTTTAACCAGGACCAAAGACTGGATTTTTTTAAAAGATCTTTTGTCACTTTTCAGTAAGACTTCTACAGAAATAAAATTATAATGTTAAGAATAATAGGTATTGGTCTAAAAATATTGAACAGTTAAAAATATATACGTCCTTGTGAACGAGATTAATCCAAATAATGCAAAAGGTTTAAAATAAAAATTAAAAAGAAAGAATGTGAAAATATATGTGGAATTTAAGTCACAAGTCAAAACCGGTTGTGAGTGGGAAAAGTGCAGTCTGGCTGCACTCTCCCTTCAATGCAATCTACCCTTCTGGCCAACACAGCTTTGTGGGCCTGCCTGATGTTTGTCATGTTTGTAAAGTTCAGAAGAAGAGCAGCCCTACTGATCTGAGGACAAAAAACTATGAGAAGAGACCATAAAATCTAAATTTATAAACTATAAAAAAGCAGTCTGAGGAGAATTAATTTTGTTATATAAAATCTTCAACAGTGTTGTTAATGTCAAACACACCCGGTTTTTTTTTCTGTTAGACAGATAAGAGGACAAGGGGCACAATTGCAAAGTAAAGAAAAACAGATTTGAAACAGATGTCGTGTGTCTCATTTTTCTTTGCACAGAGCCACAAGTGTATGCAGAATAGCTTATGAATCAGAGGCTGAAGCTTAAACACTGGAGGATCATTCAAGAAACAATTAGGGCAAATGGTATCCTGAGGGGATTAAAGTATTAAAAGAAAATGAGCCTTAATAGACTGAATAGACTCCATTTAGTCCCTGAAATTTACTATGTTCGTAAACCCCAAAACAAATGCAGTAACAGAAAGATAAAAGCTAAAGGTAGCCTACTCACTTAATAATATTTTCTTCTTTCTCTGTATTTGAGTATAATTCTGGTCTTCACTCTTGCTGTTGAATTGTAACACAAATATTAAATGCACAATTAGATTAGAGATATTTCAAGTCACTCAGAATCTGCTTTAGGCAAAATTAACAAGAGCATTGCCTTTGAAATTTGGTACAGCTGTTACTAATAAAAGAACTAGTACTGCAGGCTGAAACAGCTGGAGATGATAAGTGAAAATAGAATTAAGGCTCAGTAATGCAAGTTTGTACTCTAGAGGGAATTCTGGACAAAATCTGCGTGTGGCCTCAGATCTGATGGCCTTGTTCTGTACAGGACCCCAGTGACATGGCATCAGCACCCCAGCACTGGCCTCTTTGAGGATGGCCACACAAGTTCTGGCAGATGCGAAGTTCGTGTATTCAGCTGGAAGACCATCCACATGTTCAGACACGAGTGAAGATGAAAGCCTGAATGTTAAACTTTGTGCAGAAGCACAGTCCCTTCTAGCTGCCCACTCTTTCTCTTCCTGCCTGGGAGACCACAGTGTCTGTCCTCTTCCTATTAAAACAGTATCCCTCCCTCCTCAAATGTTCTGTCTCAGCTATTTTTGTGTGCGTGTGGTCACTCTTCCCTGCACACTGCAGTGCACAAGCAGTGAGAAGCATAATGTCACACAGCTTTAAAGTCTTCCTGTTTAGGTGGTCACTTTGCACTACAAGCTCTTACAGCACTTTTCACTAAAGAATTCAAGACTGATGTGCAACAGAAATAAGGAACCCTATTACAGTGAAAAGCAATATTCTATGTGCTGCAGACTTTTCCTGGACTCTCAGAGAGAATAGAAAACAGGTACTCCGCCTCCAGCTGCCTCAGAGGCAGAAAGAAGGGGAACAAAGGAGCACACATTGCCCTGGGCTGTCTAATCTGATATCCTGCTCTAACAATGCTTCACCACCTGCTTTGGAGGAAAATGCAAGACAAACACAGAATGACATACCCCTGAGAGGAAGTTTCTCTCTGACCTCAGGCTAGTAGTGATTGCCTGTTACTTGCTATTCCAAGAGAATTTTAGAATACTCTGCTATGCAAATGTAACTCATCTCTAATGAATGGGTATGCCTTGCCTCAGAGCTCAGCTTAGAGCTTTGCTCAGGAGCACCTGTACCAGGGAACTTTCACAGAGACTTCAAAATCTGCATGAAAAAAAAGCGTTTGGGAAGCGTGTGTGAAAGAGCACCAGGCTGCTCTCGGATTTGAAAAAAATACAGTCATCTTCTCCAGGCCCTATTAGTGCTGGGACAGCACAGACCAGGACAGACTGTAAGCTGAGGTGTCTGAGACAATACCAAGGACTGAACACCTAAACCACAGGAAATAAAACCTAAACATTGACAATTTTTTTTATGTCTATATTTAGGTCGACTTACAATTTACCAGGATGAGCTGGCATTCTATCTACTTCGGGCAGCTGAACTTTAATCCCAGTTATTTTCCTTCACATGGACATATGAGGGACAACTAAGGAACTGAGGTCAATTGAGTCATTCAATAGATGGACAGCATTAAATATGCTCCCATGGCTTGGCCCTGTCATAGAGGAGAAGACGGGAGAAGAAAAAAAAAAAAAAGGATGATTTTGGAACTTAAATGAACATTATAGATTGCAACAGCGAACCAAGATGTTCCTTTGGATGAGTGCTGGACCAATCTTTGAGATTTTTCTTTCATGACAAATAAAAATAAGCCACCCAAAGGTCCCAACATTTTTAACAGGACTGTGATTCACTCTAGCAAACCTAGCTGCCAACAGTGAGAGAAGTGGGTAAGAAGGGGGTCCTCACATCAGGGTCCTGTTATCATCCTCCTCTCTCCAAGAACTGTTCTGCTGTGGGGCTTCAGTGCACTTTGGCAAGCCCTGGGGACTTCACAGCTGCATCTGCGGTTACAGTATGTCTGCTCTTCCCTAGATATATCCCCAAGGTCTCTACTATAGGATATTTTTTGTTTTAATAATTGCTGTCTGCKTCTGGGTTGGAAGAAGAGGGGGGTTTTAAGTCCTTATTCCTTTCCCTCCGAAAAACCACAATATCACCTACAGGTTGGCAGCAGAAGGTGCCAGCCACAACGGTGGGTACAGTTAAGAGAATAGTCAGTGATAGTAGAGTGCCTGGAGTGAGAAGTCTATGAGAAAAAATGGACAAAAGGGCTTCAGTAGGAGGATGTTTGGGAGCAATGGGAGAACCATGAAGAACCAGGAAAGATCAGGAGGAGATAAGGCGCTCTGAAATAGCTTATTGAGGAAAAGACCATTGTTCTGGAGAGAAAAGAGTAGCAAAAGTATGAAAGCAGCTTGTAGAAGAATTGTGGTGGTGAAACTGTAGTGGAAGTTAGACTTAATTTTTGCAACAACAAAGATGAAACTTGGGGCTCTGTCTGCATTAGAAAGAGCTGAAGGTTTTGTAATCTTACGAGTCGGACATAACAGGACATTTTCCTCCTTAGGTGCTTTCTCCCAGACACCTGTTCTATAGTAGGGAAATATCCCCTCTAGGAACTTTCAATAACCTCTCTGCTATTATATAGGGCTTCTCCTCCTCAGGATCGCTGCACAGTACTCCCTTGGTCCCCATCTCAGTCTCTTCCTGCTTTAGATACTTAATATATGTTACTACTCACAGCAAGTTCAGGTGTTAATAATGAGTGGAATGTGCTGTTCTCGTCATTCCATGAATGTAAGTGTCATGTCTTTACACAGAGCATGTTAGACAAGGATTGCATATTTCTTGTGAGTGGGAGATTTATTGCAAATAGATTCAACTCATAAAGAAGTTGATTGACAAGAGATACCTGAACTAAGAAAAGCAAAGCTTCCTTCTATAGCAACCATGGAGGGTGGCAAGAGTGAAGCATCTAAATACTTCTTCCATACCAGATTCCCACTGAGCAACACCTGGCTTTGTGCAGTCAACAGGCTGGACTCCAGCCCACAACTCTGCAGCCAGGTCTGTTCCTAAGATCTAGTAGCAAGTGTCTTGTACACACAGGGCAGGGGAAAGAGGGGATTTCATCATGTTAACTGCTTTTCTTTGGTTCTGTCCCTTCTTTCCACACCCACACCTTCAGTGAATGCAGCATCCTCCTTGCCCCACAACTCTGACTAATGCTAAGCAACCAGGCACCTTCCTCCCTCCCTCAATTTGTTCCTTCAGTATTTATTCACTGATTCACACAGTGCTGTGTAGACTTACACCACTAAGGATCTGGTTTCTCCTCCTTTTACATGCAGCAATTCATTTTCAGCATTTTTCCTTGTGTTCATGTACAATAGAGTCCTGATATTTTTAGTTTCTCTGTTTAACTGGTTTCTTTCTTGGGACACCAGTCCTTTTCCATACCAGCACAAAGGTTCTAAAGGAAAAACAAAGTCATAACCACTTGTTCCCTGCCTTTCTTACCCCTTTTCTTTATCCTCAGCCATGCACACTATTTCCAGTGCCCTACTCCCAAGTTTGACAAAAGCATCTCTCTTTAAACTTGCATTATTTACATTACAGCCAACACCACAAAATGACGGAACACAGCCTAAGAGTTAGTGCTAGCTGAAGCACAGCAATTCCACATTTCCAGACTGACGGCACTGCTTGTGCTTAGAGGAAAGCATTTGTCGACACTTCATTTCATAACCACACACACAGGTCACATAGCTTATAATAAACTAAAGATATTGCTTAGCTTTTCTACATGCAACAGAATTCTGTTGAGAATCGAGATGTCAGGAATAATTTATACTCTTCTCTTTTAGTAACGCTGCCTAGACATAAATAAATATCAGGCATCCTGTACAACCTTCTTCCTATTAAATACTGTTTATTAACATCTGTTAAAATTAATAGGTTTTTTATCCTCTCACCATTAATCATTTTAAAATGTGCTGTGTTTGTTGTTAGTGCAGTACGGCAGGCAGTAGAGACCCTTCCCCTCTTGCTTTAATCTCTAGCAAATTACATTACACTGGCATCCTTTGGGACTGCAGAGTTTTGGATACATCAGCATTTCCTTTAACCAATATCCATTTCATCCTTGAAATTACATTCTGCAATGTCTTGACACTCTGCATGAAATGTTAGGTCATGCATTTGATTCTAAAATATTTAAAATATGTCCATTCTTAACGTACAGAGCAGGCATTGAAAAAGAAAAAAAAAGAAAAAAAAGGAAAAAAAAGAAAAAAAAAAGAAAAAAAAAACACAGCCTATTGCAGTGTAAGACTTAAGCCCTGCAGAATTCTGTATAAGTTGGTCTGTGCAAGCATGTCTAGATGGAAGAATTAAGGCCTGCGTTTCAAACAATATCACTAAAATCAACAGACTAATAGAAACTTCAGTCATTAGGAATTCCAGAAGGATTCAAACTTAAGCTAACATTTGCAGTTTTTCAACATAAACCCACAATGAGACGTATGTTCCTCACCATTGAAAAATGTATTCATATTTACAACTGTTCTGCAGAACCTCTCTTAGGTCACACAACACCAGCTGCAGCTTGAGAGATCAGCAAGGATCTGTCCTCCAATGCCAACACACACCCCAAAGCTGTGCTGAGTTGGTGGATACACTGCAAAGAGCAGCCTTGCAACAGTGAGCTTTTCTAAAACTAAAAATTAACACTACAGACAGCATTAAAACATGTAAATATTTTACAACATATTACTATGCAATTCCACGTACTTCTCACACAACGGGCTATGCAGAGCAGCAAACAGTGATTTGAGGTTACAGAGAAATATGGATACAATTCCATATTACTTGAGGAATAGTTTATGACTGAGTAATTAAAGGCCATATTGCGATGCATATGCTCCCCTGAGTGAAGCAAATGCTGTTGACAGTGTTCATGTCTACAAACAGAAGGAGATTGAGGAGATACAGAAGGGTCTTTTTTCAGTGTTGRAACATGCCCAGAAGCTATCATGTTTACTCTTGTGCTCTCAGAAGCTTTTAGAGACACTGTATTGCCTGCAGCACCAAACATGCAGACACTTTGGACGATTTCTTCACTGCTCTTGGGTGAGGGAAAAATGAAATATGGGATATAAACCCATGGTATGGCTGCTGGCCCAAAAAGCTCTTCAGTTTCCTTCAGACTCTACAGAAGCTTAGGATGCTCTATACATCACAGATTCAGGAGTTCTGGAAAAAACCCTCAAATTCTTGGGCATAGAATATGACCCAATAAAGCTGACTAATACAAAAAGAGAAAAAAACCAAAAAACCTTGAACAAATATATTCTCACTATAATCCCAAACAGCTTCTTTCTGCAAGCTACACAACTACCAGGAGCAAGGGGATCACAGCCAGTTACAGAGGTGCCTTGGGGAATACACTAACAAACAAAGTTTCTACTAGTGACTCCAATGTCACTTAAAATATTTTTTTTACTGATTCTGACTTTTTTTCATATCTTGTTCCCACTTTTCACTGACTTGACTCTGTTTTGACAGCAAACTAATATTTCTTTTAAGAAAAACTACCTAACACAAGCAAGGCCAAACACAGAATGAATATGCTCTGGATCAGGGACGAAGGTTCATCATCTCCCACCAGATTATAAAAAAGTGAAACCTGGGAAATAAAAGGTGACTGTATTTTCTACACCAGTATATAAATCTATAGTAACCCAATTAACTTTACTATAATTATTTTTCCATGGACGCTGAGCAGATACTCAAGAGATGACGAACTGTGAAAATCCACCTCAGGCAGGTTTGAGAAGACTTTTGCTGAGAAGTCAAGAGTTTGCTAGCCAAGATCCAGAGACAGGCAGAAGAACATAAATAAAAGGGACATTTACAGTGCCAGTAATTAATTTTAAGGAAAATCAGGAGGGAAAAAAAAAAAGTTTGTGTCAGAACTTGTTATGTCCCTGTAAAGTTTAGCATTTAATACCTGTGTTCCCTCAGGGCCAAAAGCACCTTGTGTCAAATGTTGATGGAGGCAGGAGAAGAGGCAAGAGATACCATAAGGTCAGTCTAATCCTGCCAAGAGCCTCTTCCTTCATCACCAACCGGTGGGGGGGACACTCACCCTGCTTTCAGGTGAAGAGGGAGCATGGAGGCTGTGTGTGCTCACCTGTCAGTCACTCTGCCCGTCTGTCAGGCCCCATCTGTTTCATCTTCCTCCCACAGCTTTTGAAATGTTGGGCAATTATAGCTGCATTTGACAAAAGGTCCTACCCATTTGGGAAAAGGGAATTACATCTCCCAAGTAATCTGGCACCAGCTTTCAAGGCAGAAAAAGGGTGGCATCTAACGCCAGCATCTCAGTGCCTCTGATCTCCTCCATCTGACACAAGAGGTACCAAGAGGGAACTAGCAGGTCCAATAAATCTGAGGACACACTGCCTTCCCACCAACACGTCACCTGGGCTTGTGGTTAAAAGGCCCTATCAGACAGATGCTTGTTTTTCTTCTTAATGGAAAAATCCCAGCAGCAATCAGGAAAAAAGGGACACACACTCATCTAATTATAACAGGAAAATGAAGATTTTTTATGCCATTCCAAAGGAATCCGTAGGTCACTGACAACACACCTGTCACCAAAGTTCATTCTACTTCAAGACCATGCTTTATATTCCATTATCATGGCACATCTAGAAAGGTTCATAACTTCACTAAGCTGAATTCAGCTTAAAAAATTTAGGTCCAGATAGAGTAATTTTGCTGCAGTATTTTATTTTCTTAAAAATTTGCCTTTGAGAGCAGAATACATAAGTTAGAGGTGCAGGCACAGAATATTAGTGTCCATGTCCAGAATTCTCTATCATCTGACAAGCAATGAAGTAAATAATTATAAAAGTAAAATAATAAAAGTAAATAATTTTTAAAAGTAAAGTCATATGAACTGCTGCAAATAAGATTTGCAGAATATGTTTCCAGTCTCATAGAATCAGGCCATTAGAACATGTCAGCTTAGGGAAATTGATTGATATAATGACAGTGTAGTTTAACAGAATAATGCATTCTCCTTCTTTGCCTTAACTATTCTAGTTTACCTACTCCATGTGGATATGATTCCAGATTAAACTGACTTTATTAAACAATAGCTTTATTAAAAATAAAAGACTATTAGTCTATTAGTCACTTCATCAAGTGGAAAGGCTTTATGAGATCACTATCTTAAGTAAAATGAAACTAACTACTTCCTCAGCCCTAAGCATAGAGAATTTGTCCCACATAATGCCACATCTACAATTGCTGCATATGCAAGCAGCTGAGATAGGCGGAGTTGGACTTTGAGTTCCACGGTGTATAACCACTGAGGACACAGCAAACATATAAAGTCTAGATTTCCTTTTAATACAAGTCAGTTTCTAAAAATTCAGCTTTTGTAGCAATCCTTGAAAGTGTAACATGAAAGAAAAGAATCAGGGGGAATTCAAGGAACAGATAGCTGCTGTCAGTTGTAGCAAGATGAGTGTAATACTAGTCAAATTTTTGCATACTCTAAGGGGACTCTGTGCCATTTACTTTCTGTGTCAAATATTTATCCAATATCTGTGTCTTTCTATATTTTGGGAAGGTGGTCTGTGATAAGCAGGAACTAGTTACAGAGGAATGTTAGACAAACTGTGTAGCAAACCTACACAGAAATGCTAAGGCTGGACCTGACTGTGAAGAGGGTCTGGACACAGTCCATGTTGGTTTAGACATTTACCTGTAGTGGCTCTGTTAGACATCTGGCACATCTGGACATCCTGGGAACATGGAGGTGATTTGGCTCATCTAAGAGATAAATTACTTTTTGAAAATAAGGTGTCAGATTTCAGCTTCTTGAATGTAGTTCAATTCATCCATTGAAAGCAGGGTGAAAGTAGGTTCTCATGCCTACATTAAAACTTTGTTCTCCTTTGTATCACCAAACTTACATCAGCAACCCCTACACCTCTCATCGAGAAATGCAACCATGCTCATATGAAAGTGGTTACAGTCCTACCTCCCTAATGATGAAAGTGTGTCTGTAAGGAATTTTACCTATTTAACAATACAAATCAAAAATCCTACAATTCTGCATGTAACTTCCATTTACTTGGTGTAAATTACATCTAAGCCATTTCGGGAAGTAGGTCACAGACTTCCATCTTATTTCCTGCATTAAAAATGTTTACGACTTGACTTTAAAAGCAATTTTTCCAAAGTCACTTGTACAGAACATTGTTTTAGCATTGGTCTCTGAAGCATTCTGAAAAATGAAGGCTGTCTGCTGCTCTACTGCCTTTTTCCCCTCCCAAGAGCAGGAGTTTCCTGCCATGTATTTTTCTGTTCCAAACCTGACCATTAGACTGGACAGGAGTTTAATAATAACTAATTACTCATGTTATGCTTGATATTTCCATGCAGGAGAGCCCCAATACTGTATGCAGTATATCCTCCATTGGTTTTGCTGCCTTCTGAATCCCGCCAAGACCACAAATTCAAAATACTTATCCTTTTACAGAAACATCCTCTGCAATTTTGGGGGGAAGCATCAACACTGTGTATACTGCATGTTAAGATTATGTGTGCATATATACATGCATCTTTGTAATGCATGTATTTCTATATAATTTTACTATATTTATGTGTTCAAAAATCAGGTAACTGATAGAGTAGAATGGTCAAAAGGTCTCACTAAGAAACTGCAGCACAGGTCTAAAACCTGCTCTGACCTCCTGCTGAGGGCTGTCTTCAAGGAAGTAAGTGTGCACTGGCTTGCTGAGCTAGGGAATCAAAGGTGGCCAGACATCATGCCATGAGACAAAAGCACACCTTAACCCCATTAACTTGATAGTTCTTGGTCTGATCTTGCACTAAGGAATCTTATGAAAGGCTTGAAAGACTGTAGAAGAGAGAAATATTCAGTGAATATTTTGTGTAATTCCTGAAGGTCTCTATTACTTTTCTGGAAAATACTCTCAGCTCGTTCATATTCAATGCTATACAAATTTGTCACATGACATATCTCCAGAGAATAATTTTCTTCATTTTTAATACACATGCTAGCCCAGCTTTTCTGTGTTTTCCCTTCCCTCTTACCCCAGTATCCTTTCCTATGTTCTTAGAAACCTGTGATGACACAATTCCTGCCTTCGTGCAAGGCATGTCTGATTCAAAGCCGGGATGAGGAATTTGGCATTTGATGTCAGGCATCTTCCTTCTGCAGTCATGTGGAATTCTTTGTCTCTTCCCTCAGTCACAGGATCAAAAGTTAACTCCACTGGGGAAATCAACAGACATGTGCATGATAGCCTAAAAGTAATTTTATTTGCTTATGTGTATTTTTTAGGAGGCAACCTCAAATTTTACAGAACCATTCAATTTATGCCTCTTTCATGGCAGAAATAGAGAATTTAGCAATATTATCCCTCACTCCAGTGTGCTCCCTGTTTAATAAACCTCTACTCATTTCCTAATACGTTTTCAGACATCAAAGGGTCTGAAGTAGCTAGTGAGGTAGAAAACATAATGGTTTTCTGCATGGAGGATATCCTGCCTGCTCATTAACTCTACAGCAAAGTGACTCAACAAATTGCTCCACYGCAGCTGCACTGCAGCTTGAGTTACACTGGATATTAGGAAAATTTCTTCATGGAAAGGGCTGTCAAGCACTGAAAAAGGCTGCCAGGGAAATGGTTGAGTCACCACCCCGGCACTTAGGGACATGGTTCAGTGGTGGACTTGGCAGTGCTGGGTTGGCAGTTGGACTATATGATCTAAGAGGTCTTTTCCAACTTAAACAACTCTGTGATTCTAAGTATACCTTATTATGCAGTCTTGAGATTTGTATTAAAAGCACAGGACTTAATCTGAGTCATTATACATTTACTTCCCAGCCCGAGAGACACACTGGTATTGGTTTCTGTTTGCAAAGCAATACTGTGATAGCTGCCAAGTCCTTAGAATGCTATGGGCTTCAATCATAATTTTTAAGATCATTTCTATGTTTACATTTTGTTGTCCCAAAGGTGATTAGCAATTTTACTAGAAGGTTACTTTGTTATTCTACTGCAAGGTTCTGGATGAACTTCAAATGGGATTAGAAATTCCTTTGTAGCCAATAGCAGCACTTGGAAGCACTGCTTTTATGCAAGCATATGGCAGCATCCAAGCTTTGGCACTAATGCTGTCTGTCCCTCTGCACCCTCTTGTCATGTACTCCTATTTGCAAAGTTTCATCAGACTTCATTCACTGACCATAAAAAAACAAAACGCTGAGCCATTCACTGCCACCTCAGCTCAATAACTGATTTCTGGGGAGTAAATCCAAAAGGTCTGCAGCTTTGCAAAGTGCTTTGAAACCACCATTAACATATAAAATGTAACTAGCATTAGCTAAATAGCATACAGAAAATTAAAAATTAATATATAATTGTTTCTTTGTGTTTTATTTTTAAATCAGAGCTGAGAGATTAAAAAGCTACTCTAAATCCAGTGGTGTGCCTAGAATCACTGATTCCTGAGGCTTTTGTACAATCACCACTTTATATTCTGTCCATACTCTGGATGAATAAATGTGTTTAGTGTCCTAAACTAAGCTAAAATTCGGTTTGTATAAGCACACAAGGATATTTTTTCTCATCTAAACTATTATTCATCTTAAAAATCAAGTCAGAGCCCTGTTACACTCTGAAGCAAGAAAACTTGGGCTGAAAATCTCAGGAGAGAAGTTATTGAAGTTTATACTTCTAGTTGTTTGGAAATAGTCCAAAAGCAGATATATAGAAAGGCAAATATAATGAGGAGAATTCAGCCAAGATCTCACAAAAGTTCAAAAAGAATTGAACTTACTTTTGAAATGAAAGCTTTTATTTCATGTTCAGTATTGGTATGTTTTGAGATATTTTGACCTGAAACTCAGTACGCATAGGTGCTTCATCAACACACACTTAAAGCACTATCACATGGACATATTCGTGATCCTTTGAACTAATGCTTGTGGGTTTTTCTTCTCAAATCTGTATAAAGTAGATGAAAAATCTGAATGTATCTCAAATGGAATATTAGTATTAAAGTGTATATGAATCTTGTACTGAAAGTTACCTCTTTAATAATCCTAAAATGTGAATTAGAAATTGAGCAAGCAAGAATAAAAAATAATTCTTGAGCTAAAAGATCCTAAATAACTTTAGTATCCTTTCGTTTCAGCATGAATACAAAAATGCTTAGTACATACATGCCCCTAATTTCTCCTACACACTGCAGATTCCTAGCCTGACCCACATTTTCACAGACAAATTCATGAAAAACTGTCAATTCAACTTAGAAAAAAAAAAGTGGTGTAAATAGCAGTAAACCAATAATGACAATATTTATCTGAGATAAAATTTTGTGATCAATATTGCACCAAGGCACATTATAATATTATTGTAAAAACAAACAATAAAACATCTATTTTCTAATTTAACAAGAYCATTTATGATCTTCAGTCTTACATGTTTAACAGAATCTGGATTTTATTATTCTGCAGCAAAAAATTTCACCTAAAGCGTCTCCCTATATCTTTTACTTCTTTCATAACTAACAACTCGAGGTTTGGAAAATTTCCTATAATGCATATTCCCCTAGTTCCTGACGAACAGGTTAGACTGGGGAGGGTTTCTGTTACAGCAATGACAATGTATTTACATGAAACCTTCCAGGCAGAAAAATGCCATTCCTTACAAAAGGTCTAGGAGTCACCTCAATTATTATTACACTGTAGTTGTATCAGTAGAAAGCAATCTTTTCATCTTCTTCTGAGAGAAGTGTTTTATTTTGAAGGGGATAATCAAAGCATTTACTCTGAGATAAATAYATCCAATATTTTAGATTGAGCCATTTAATGAAATTTTACTGAAGAGCAGAAAGGAACCATATCTTGAAGCAATTTCATCTAAAAGGACTTATATTAAATTTTAAAAAGCCCAGATCTTGAGGTCTTCCTTTAGTTCTTAATATAAAAAAAGTTTAAAATTGCAGTGGAGATAAGCCCATTTAAACACAGGTCAACAAAAATCCCAATCTGAATGGTTTGAGCCAAAAATGAAATAAAACAGACAAGATCATCAGCTGGTGGATAAATTCATTGCTTTTAGCTAATGTTTTTTATATTTATACCACGCAATCTTCCCGCTCTGTTTTGTTTGAACTTTTTCTACAGGAAGAGCATGAATTGAATTTTAATCTACATGAATTTTGCCTCAGAAAAGATCAAAGATGATTTCAATGTCAACCCTCACAGAGAAGGTAGGCGCAGATCTGGGATGGAGTTGAAAACTGCAAAGTTGAGCAACATATTGCCTAACAGTAACTTAAATGCTAGAATTCACAGTCCTATATACAATACACCTCAGGATTAAACCCTCAAAAACAAAATGTGAAGTAATCCAGGTTATTTTACAGAGAAACACTTTACTAAGGCCCAGGTCCTCATGCCATCCATCTATGAGGTATCATCTCCATAAACTGAACCAACTTCAGATTTACTTGACAACTGCTCCTGTGAATGATGGCCCTAACCCTCCTGCCCTTCCTCTTCTCCTCTCCTTTCTTCCAATTCTGACAATTATATGGTCCCCCAGTGTCCAGCTGAAATCAGTAAAATACTTGTTTTACTGCTCAGTTAGTTGTCTGCCAAATTCTGGGAAATGAATCAATGCTCTATACAAACTCCAGAACAAGTGCAAGGTACAGTCATGAGGGTGCACATAGAGCAGGTGAGGGAAGGAGAAGCAGAATGATCCCTTTTATATCACCAAATTATTAGACCAACTTTGCTTGGCTCATTGTTTTCTGAACTGCAGGAAGAAACCTTCCTTATTATCAAGCTTCTCAACTCCAGAGAGTAGGGTGAAAATGGTTGTTTAACTAGTTGTATTACCAATTTTTACTAGTGACTTTGTATATTTTATTCAGATAGCTCTCAAATTAGGCAGCTGATCAGTGAGATCCTGAGGACTGCAATTTTTGGACTGCAATTTTTTAATCTCAAAAGCAGTATCTGAACAAAACATAATCTCATCGCCAGTAAAAGCTGCAACTTTATTTCAATAATGATAATATCAGAAATTATATTTAATCTAATTGTGTTTCTGAAGCCTTAAGCCAGCCACCTCTCTAAATCCACAGGGCCTTGTTGAACTGGGGTTCAGCATCTGTCCAGACAGGTCTGCTGCAACCCCCTGTAAGCAGAGTAACTTGGTTCCAGCTCTGTGAGACTGATCCTTCAGACAGCACAGCACTAGTGACTCTTTCACATAACCCAAGGAAGGGTAATAAAATAGGCAATAGCAATGTAATGAGAAGGATACAAGGATCTAGAGAAAGAACAATTGCAGATCTCCTGATACATTCCTAAATGTAAAAGAGAGCCCTGAAGAGAAGGCAAGAATCAAGTTAGGGTGATAATGCAGGAAGCATCAATACTAGAGTCTCCTAACATCCACAATTTATATTGAGTAATTTACTGGCTGAGGATAGAACAGAGCTGACAACAGAGAAAGACAAGACAATCCAGTATGATCATGTGTTTCTTAGGACATATTTGATCCAATCTGTTGCTCTACAAAGGGAAAAAAACACTGCCCAGAAGCATCACTTAGTCTTGGTATGAACACTTAGCATTTACAAACTCTCTAAATAACTTTTATCTGATTCAAATAACTTCCACTGGCCACCTGCTCTATAGGGAGTTCTTCCTCACTGATATCTTCTCTTTTAGGGAAATAAATCTAGTGTTATTCCTTGTGTGGTGGTGAGCTGGTACAGGAATCTCAGCACCCAAGTACAGGATATATATTAAACAAACATGTAAGAGCCCACATAACATGCTGAAATAACTATTGAGAAAAGTGCCCTGAGGGTCCCTATTTCAGGTCCAGGGCCTGACACCAAGGAATAATGCGAGTTAGCCCCAGATGAGGATACTGTCTATTCCCAATATTCTTAACCTGAGACATTTTTATTGCTGCATTCTCATAAACTTCCTCATTAAAGATTGGAACACAATTTTGAAACAAAATATGATAAAACTGCAGAGAAACACCCACCTGGATTCTAGGCCTGAGCAGCTGCATGAGCCATCTGTGCATACCATATGTTTAGTGCTTGATTTAGGGTGAATTAACAGGACTTGAAGGCTGCCTGAATATCTACAGTACAGTTAAGAAACTGCTTTCCTTCACGCTTTCTTCAAATCTCCTTTTTATTTTCCTGTGATGTAATTTTTTTCTTCCTTGTCTATTGGTAGCCATCAGTGTATATGAACAAAAGCATTATCCAGTCCCAGCCTAGAGTAGACCAAACACTGACTATTCAACTCCTGTTTCTGACAGTTGATAAGTTGGATTATTTTTGAGACAACCCATTTAGTCCAACGTTTTAGTGGTCTCCCCTAAACAGAAAAATTTAACAAAAAAAACCTTTGAAGAATTTCTGGATGAAATCAAGTGCAGTGCACCTTGACCTCAAGCCATGCTTAACTTTACCTGCTGTGAAATAGTCCTAATTAAGTTTTCATAGTGCTGCAGCTCTACTATCAGGTTCCAGAACGTAAGCTCATGTTCACCCAAGAGTTTGGAAGCCACATGTCAAAGTTGGCTCAAATTTCACATGAAAGCAGATCAAAAGCTTCAAGGACCTGAAAGCACATTTTAAAAACAACTTTATGGATCCAATGGAATTTTAGTTTCCATGTGAAGATTTGTTTAAATCCCAAGTGATTCAGAAATGCCAGAGTATCAACCTATGTGAACAGAAGCCAATAAATTACCTGTTAGCTTTGGATTCTCTCTCACACCAAATATCAAACATGCTTTTTTTCTTCTACCAGTTAGGATTGCAGCCTGTTAGCAACATCCTGAGACCAAGAGATTTTCAAGGGCTGTAGGTGAAACTGCTGCATTTCTTATTCTGCTTGCAAACTAACAGCATATTAGGAACACCTTCAGAAAAAAATATTGTAAAAATTATGTTATTGGTACTAATAATCTAGCTACACAAAATCTAAAATCTAGTGTCTACAGCATAAGCAGTATCTAAAATAGTTTTTTGAATTCACAGAACATCCATAAAATGCACAAAATCTTGAATAATTTTAATTCTTGCTAAGTTATTTAATATAAACCCAAAGCAATTAAATTCAGTACTATGATAGAATAGACAGACTAAATAGTGTTTAGTAACCATGTCTTTCCAAGATGTTGTTAACAGGCTACAGCTGTGGCTTTTGGAAAAAGAAGTAGAAGATCTGAAAAATAAAGCTATTAGGTGCACAATAAAGAGACTAAAAGGATATGTATATGGGTGTCTAGTGAGACAGTATTATGAAAACTTTGAGAATGTCAGTGTCAAAAATCTCCCTGTTAGAAATTTTATTAGAAGTAGGTATCAGCCACATAGGATTGTGTTCAGAGATGTATGTGTTAATTCTACTCATGTATGCAATATTGTGTGGATGAGAGTGAATCCAGTCCATAATATCCATGTTCAAAATCTCTTTAGTAAATCTTGTAAGATTTCTTGCTCTTTGTGGCATGATCTTTGGAAATCTCTCAACAAACATTTCCAAAGATTTTCACCATCCTGAAAAGCAGAAATAGTGCAGTACCAGCTGATTTTGCTTGACTGTAATAACATTAAAAATGAAACTCAGAAAATTACTATATTTTCCAGTTCCATTTTAAACCAGACACAGAAGTGTTAATACATGCATTTATATATAAAGATTTGATGCTACCCTTTAATCATTCTATAACAAATCAGAGCTTTCTGCCCAAAAGTGTCATTTTCATTGTGATCACCCTTCACTGACACAATTTATCGAAGTTATTTTATTCATTCACAAAGAAAATTTAACTACACAGCAGCGTGACTTCAAGAAATGCAAAATTCAGAAAAAAGTGTTCTGATGGAGAAAAATCAACTAAATTGGGTACCTTGCATCAACATTTTTCTATCATTTCATCTTAGTTGATTGGATGGTGGTTTAAATCAAAAGAACTCACAAAGATACCCTCACACTTCTCATATTCCTAGGGGAAGAATGCTAGATCTGGATTACAAAAACTTCTGTCTCAACAGCACAACTTGGCTTGCATGCCAAAGAGTGATACTTTTCAACTGTCTTTTGAAGCCACATCTCTCTCTCAAAAGAAAATGTTAATTTTCTTAGCYTGTACAGCTCAGTAATACCAAATAGACTCATTATCTTCTGTTACCCAATTGTTACCTTTCCCGTTCCTTACATTACACTGAAGTTTGCCAAGAGTACAAAGAACACAAGCTTCCATCCCTCATCTCTGATCCCAAAACTTCCTAAACATCCTCTCTCTGGATGCCTGCACAAGTATTTAATATCAAGACCAATGCATTTCTCATTATCACGTTAGATTCAACAAGTTGACAAGCAGCTGCAGGTGATGACTGCTACTGAGCTGAAGGGTTTCACAGCGCAGGACTTGGCACCGCTTTCGTCGCATGGGCTCTCAGCAGCTGGTAATGGCTGATTGTCATGTTTAGAAGGCTCAGTTTCTTCTTTCACATGTATTTGAGACTCCAGCCAAGATTTTAAAAGGTAAAATGCTAAAAAGCGTTAGGCAACCATTTCCATTTGCAAGGGCCTAAGCATATGCTTTAAAATCAAACAGATTTTGTTGGTTATTAGATATAGATGTAGAAACACCCACACCTTACTTTTTAAGAACCTAACATTTCAAATCCTGGCTAGCTTCATGGCTTACGGTATTGTCATACGGTCTTCCAGCCACAACATTAGACACTGCAGGCTGTGTCGTGCACCAGCCAGACATCATACCATCCTGGACACACAAGCTACACTTGTGTGCTCTTTTTTTGGCAGGAGTGAGTTGGGGAAGTACTTAAGAATAGAGAGCCAGAGACATGCCTGCATAAGTGTCTGTACCCAAACAGACAACAACTCCACATTTAGCTGAAAAAACAGACCCCCAGTCATCTCCCTGGATTTCTAAACTTGTGCGGATCAGCAAGCCTGTAGAGCTGAGCAGCAGATAACTTCATTGCCTGCACCTGCTTTGGTTCAGGTGACAGTCATCTCCCTATTTAAGTCCCTTTGATAACTGATCTAGCTGGTATTTTCAGCCCGCCTTCTCCACCAAGAGGATTGTCCTCTACTTTCCTTTAAAATGCCATGGAGAAGGGTACACCATTTGTTGCTTTCATATAAACTCCTACTTGCTCCTGTGCTCATCTTGGCAGTGGAGAACAAAGAGTTCAATAAGTTTCTCAGCCTACAGAGATAAGGCAATTATCACTCACCAGGAAAACACTCAAACTGTCAATTCTAAGCATTTATGAATGGGTACATAGGTCCTATTGGGGATGAGCTGAAAATGAAAGTTTACAGAATCAGAGACAGAGGAAGCAATGGCTATAGCAAGTGTTTGACTGTGTAACCCAGAGTTCATGGCATTTAGTCCGGACTAGCACAGCTGTATGAGTGGTCACAGCTTCTACAGCTTAACAACCAACCATTTAATGTAAAATGGAGGAACCAGYCAGAAGAGAGAGAAACAAGAGTCCAGGACAATCCTGACAGTGAGTCCCAGGACTGAACATGCTTCTTCTCATGCACACCATCTTTCTCTACAGCAGTATGTAAGTAAACTAGATGTGTTCATGGCCATTGCCTGGCCCTGAGGTCCTGTGGCATAAAACAACACACATCCATACCTCTAAACTTTTCTAACTTCCAAAATGAGATTGCCACGGGCAAACTGACAGCTGAAAAAGGTCCCTGGCCTGTACTAGCTCCCAAATTAAGTAGGAGAACTGTTTGGGGAAACAGGAGGTCAAAGCCACACAGTTGCCCATTTAGGGGATTCAAGAGTAAACGCTGACTTTCAACACCTGGCAGCATTTCCTGGAGCTGTTTAATCCAAAATATGCAGCTTGATTCCTTTTTGCCAGCACCATAGTTTCCAGACAAGAGGGTGACCCTATGACTCTGTAGCCTATAGCCTGGTCATTGTAGACCTGTCCATAGGAAGACTTCTGGGGCAGAGCCACCTGTGTCATGGGGCAAAGGTAGACGCACAGGGCTGGTGTTAGAAGACGATGTCTCCTGCATGTCTACGCTCCCATGGGCTTAGATAGTCATTGCAGAGATTTTTTGGAGGGTACTTCCTATAAAACTGAATTCCATTTAATGTCCTGTAGATCAAAATTTCTAGAACGTTTTATAAAATCAGGTTTAGTTAAGCCTTGTGAAGAGAAGGCTGAAAGAGAAATCCAGTTGCAGTCATTTACAACATGAAAGAGTGTTACAGAGAAGACACATAGAGTTCCACTGTGGTGCACACCTGAAGGACAAGAGGCAATGGTTAGAAGCTGCAGCACAGGAAACTCTGACTACACACATGAAAATATTCTTTAACATGGGAATGGCTAAGCCTCTGGAATACGATGGTCAGACAGGCTGTGGAACAGGCACCCCTGGAGATTTTCAAACCCCTCCCGCACTGGCCCTAAGCATCCTGATCTGGATTTAAAGTGAGCCCTGCTTTGAGAGATGATTGAACTTCAAGTCCATGATGAGATTCTTACAACACAAATCATTCTATTATTCTACGGTATACAGGCAGTGAAAAAATAAAAGAGGTCAATAAGTCTTGGCTACATTTGAACAACATAATTGTGTTGCAGAAGTCCACTTCTTTATCATCCATATCCTGCATTTTCTGAACCTTTTTATATTAATCCAAATTCTTCTAACGATTAAATCTTACCACTGAATTAAAATCAAGAAGGTAAAYTGGCTTCTCCTTAAAAGAGACATTAACATTTATTATTTATTGCCTGATATAGAAACCAGTTTCAAAACCAGAATTCATTAGTGACACAATACAGACAATCAAGTTTAAGAAAAACATGCACAATCAGATTTATTCTTGTCAGCTCAAGATATCATTTAGTAAATAGTTACTTAATAGCCTTTTTTTCTGGTATTATCTGCAATTTAATCAAGTAAATTACCATTCTGAGAAGATCTGTATATTCAAGTTGAATGATGGAAGAATTATCAGAGCAACATCTCAATTAACGAAACAACTTGGAATAATTTAACATGAAATTGGACAYCAGTTTCACATTCAAGAACATGAATGAGAAATCTGCAGACTGGTTAGTGCTGTAAACCTGTGGCTCAGCCACTTATGAACTGTTTCTCATGTCATCTCAGACTCCTTTACCTTGGTCAATAAATTTTCATGACATGTAATTTTTCACTCAACCTTTTTTTCCAGCTTGCTCACATTTGTTACTTGTGTTCTCATATTTGATGAAATATTTATTTTGTCCCTTCATTTTCTAGACAGATTGTTTAACATTTCGATTCCGCTTTTCTGCTTTTTATTCCATATGCACTTCATTTGTCATACTTACCTAGCACACCCCTCTTTTTTCCTGCTGAGGAAACTCTATGTATTACAAGTAGGAAAGTATAAAAAATTAAACAGCTCTTCTAATTACTTGGACAGAAATTTTGTCATTTTTCTGAGAAAGCAAAACTTTAAGGATTACTTCTCCAAGAATAATATGTTTCTTCTTGACTAAAGACAGCTCAATGCTTTTACATACCAGACACGTTACAACAATGTAGGAATAGTTTCCAGAGGATTCAGTGTTATCAAAGTGTGATAACATTCAGTGATGCATCTACATAACTTTTTTCCTGAACATTTCATTTCGAAATGTAGCAGAGGGATTAAAAGAATGTGTTGTTTACGAGAGAAGGAATGCACAAGAAATTTTACTTCCAGACCCAGGTACAATGAAGTCAGGTTTTGCCATATTCTCCCTTACAAAAGCTTTGACATTAGTCCTTATTATTCTGATTGTACAGATATTCTCTACTGCACTGATTCAGAGATTGTACATGGCCATTAATTTGTGTGGACTCCATTACACATGCTTTGACAGTAGACCACAATTAAATACTCGTTGGCTCATTAAATTGCTGCAGTCAACAGTGTCTGCCAAGCTTAATGAAGCTAATATGAATATCTCAAATGATGTCACAGTTAAGGGAATATTCTACATAAAAATACCCACATCTACCACTCTTTGGAAGTCAGTTATTATGTTGCAGTCTACAGGCTGAGTTTGTTTTGCAGACTTGGTGAGACATCAGTCTTATTGATTCTAAGGTTAATGGCCCATGGGTATAAACAACCAAAGCCTTACATTTTGCTTCCCAAATGTTTAAACGCCAATTTTACACATATAGCTATATTTTTGAAAGAATTCCTTTGAGAAAATACCTTTTCAATTATAGAATTTTTAAAAAGGCTGTACACCACTCTGGACAATCAACCCTGGTATTTTAGCTACATGTTCAGCCTTACCTAAAACATGACAAGTATTCCCACTACTTAGCTTGATTAAAGTCATAGTTTGTGCAATATAACACAGAAGTATGTAACAAGATGGGAATTCAAAATGGAAGTAAAATGTGTCAGGCAGAGTGGGACTTCTGCCCCCAAATGTAAATGTATCCAATGCAACTGTCTGGCATTCATTCACTTCCAAACCTGCAGATCAGGCTCCTTTTCACGTCAGTGTGAAACAATATTTGGATTGAAATTCATTGCAAGGGAAGACCCTAAGAAATCTAAACCAGATCAGTTGAAACAGAAATGTTCATTGCTCTTCACTGACCACTAGGAACAAACACACATTTCTACTGTAGATGTCTAAACACGGGCAAGAGTGATTCCACTTGGAATATTCAAACACTTACTATAATTCAAGTTTAACAGTTGTTTCCTCAATGTTGCTTTAAAGTAACCTCATACCCGCACTCTTCTTTTTATTGGCAAAATTTTGGCTGAAGGTGACTAAATTAATCAGCGATAGGAATACTTCTGATAGCTCTTATCCGTAGATGAATTTATAGTTTTAGAAGCAGATAATAAAAGTAAGAGAAAGGCTTCTGTCTTCAGTTAGGGAAGGTGAACTATAAATTAAAAACTGCAGATTCTTTTAAAATTCTAGGGGCACAAAATGAAGATATAAACTACCTCATTTACAAATTTATTCCAGGAAGCAGGGTAACAAAGCTTGCTGTGATTTTGGTAATATATAGCCACATCTTCTCAATCTGCAGTCTGATGGATGATTTTCTTTTTGGTTAAATTTTTTACAAGGTAAGAAGAATAGCTGCTCCATTTTCACTTCTGTACATTTCAATCACCACAGCTACTCTAATCAGCTAAGAGACTCCTGTTGTACTATGTACTGTAAAAACTATACTTGTACTAGAGATACATTATTCAAAATAATATTACATAGGTACATTACTTCAGGTATGACTAGGGCTCTGTTTGTATGAAATATTATTTCTGCCTACATTGGAAAATATATTTACCATAATTTCAGACAGAATTGTCATAAAAATACATGCAAATGTATCCTTAGCTGTTTAAATATCAAGTGGTTTATGACCTTAGAGGTACCTTATAGAGAAATGAACCAAAAAGGCTGATCAAAGCACAAAGTAGTTGATACGAATCACTCCGAAGTCGGCTCCAGTTCACTCACTTAGTGACACTTGTAAAGCAAATTGTGACTCCAGTACGCTTTGGCTGCTAGGAATAATATGAGAAAAATCCTTGAATGCTTTAAAAAGAAAGACAGGAACATAATTATGAGATTATTAATATTTTCATTAATTGGGAGAGATGCACTGAATTAATTATACAGCTGATGTGCAAATTTTTCATCTAAACAATTGTTACTCTCCAGGGTGGTGCCTGACTCACTATAAACAAAGAATAGAGATCAGAGAGAGAGACACTTTTCCTCTCTTTTGAATGCACAAATCACAAATATTTGGGAAAAAATTAACAAATAAACAAACAACAATGTGAAAAGTTATTCTTTTTTGGCTTGGATAATAAATCTCTGAAACACATCCTAGATAATCTGTTTTCCACAGCAGCATTTCAGAAAAAAATACGAATTTCAGATGAAGGTTGTAATTTTTTTAGGGCTCCTTGTATATGTCAGCAACACATTGTTCAATAATACATGATTATTTGATAAAAATCAGCTGTTACCCACAGCAAGTGCCATTGCATTCAATTTTTTTGAGTACATGGAAAATGATGCTTCAGCTATTTTTTACTTAGTTGGGATTATCTCTACATATTTCTTGGAATACAGAGGCCAGTAGAAAGCAACATATGAAACAAAACCAGAAACACAGAGCATGGCATTTTATGATGGCAATCTGGATTGCAYCACAGGCCATCACTATCCTCTGTAAAACCCATGAGCCTTTTAACTCATGGGTGTGAAAGCCTGTTACCACACGGAGTTAATGATCCCTGCTCAGAGGCACGCTTTTGACTACTTACCATCCATCCTTCCACCCTCCATTGCATCTAATCATTAAAAAAGGATAAATTTCCCAAATATGCAAGGATGATAACAAGAAAGCACAACCAACGAGGCAGGCCATTCATTTTCAGGTAAAGTTAGAAATGGACAGGACATGCTGCCCTACAAATTTTACTATATGTCAGGTCATTGTGTCCCCACAAGAAAACCTAAGACAGAGAAAACTGTTTTGCCTTATCCATCTTTTGCACATACACAGTACGTGGAAATCTGCTCCCTCTCATTGCAGTTTCTCAGGGTTAGTGATCTCTATAGAGATTCTCAGTAAGCAAAGACTCCTGTGCAACATTTATGGACAAGGAAAATAAACAGAGTCCTTTTCTTTTGGAAGAATCTTTGAAGAATCAGACTGGTGTCAGCTTTATTCAGCTAGGATTCTTCATTTGAATACTCATTTTGCATTTTTAGAAAACATATATAGTAAGCAAAATCATTTGCATTCCAACCTATTTCAGAAAACACTGCATTGCAGAAGACAAAGCTCTTCTGAAATGCTGATAGCTCAAGCCAAGTTTCCAAGATGATAGTGTGTTCCAAAACCTGATATAATTAACCAAGAAGGTCAAAAGGATTGTTAGGCAGCAAGCCAAACCTTTCCTCACAATCTGCCTTATCCCACCCATTTGGGCTGGGATGGCAGGAGWAAACTTTGCTTACAGCTACAATGCACACATGCCAACTCACAAGGGGAAACATGCGTGGCTTAAATCAGCTTTGTACTCCTCTGATACCAGGCCATCTGTGTACCAGCTGTCCTCTGGTGGAAAACCAAGCATACTGAATGTTTGCTGCAGGGCTTTTCACACATTTATTTGCCTTGTCAGCAAACTTGTTTTAACGTGAGAGATTTGGCCGCTCACTTTACTCTGTTCTCTTTCTTTCTTACATATGTATATACCCACACAAAGATCAGTCAGGAGAGAGCATTGCAGGGAAGTTACAAAAGAGATACCAGAATTATTAACCTATTGCACTGTATGCTACCCATCATCACTGTGTCTAATTACCTTGCACTCTCCATCTATGTCTAAGATATCCAGGTGACTTTGTGCACTATTCAACATTTTTTCTGATTCCATTGTCTTAATCCTGTTAAGAAGATCCTTGCATGTTGTTTTTTGTGTTGGCTTTTTTTTTTTCCTTGCCATATTTTCTCTTCTCTTGTTTGAGCAGATTTACGATAAAAAGAGCTGCCGATGCTGAGAGGTTGAGAACATCGTTCTCATCATGTCAGAGAGAAGAACATTATGTGGCCACATAATGGGAACAGTAGGATGCTTAATTCACCTATTCTGTTCTAAAATTCTGTTTGGTTTAATAGCTAATGTTATTATTTTTTTCCGGTAGAGAAAACTTTGATCCAGGTACTCATAAACCTTACCCTTATTTCTTGGTCATGGCAATTATGACAGTTAAAAAATCAAACTGGAAAAACCTTTTAAAATAACTGAGGTTTGTTGCACTGATAGACCTGAAGAGTGAACCAGGGCACTAAACAGTCACCAGGAKTCCAGCAATCACTATGGGAACTGGAGTATGTGGTAGCCTAAGCCATATTGTGTATCAGCAGGAAGAGCATTATACAGTAATCCCAACTGCAGCTGACAAATGGCTTGCTGTGACGAATGTGCTCATTCAGTATTTGCAGTGGATAGCTCTTTGCTCGAAAAGAAGGGCTGTTTCTTGAGGAGCTGGAGGTGAGAAAAGGCAGTTTTAAACACTGTCATTTCCTGGTTGCCCCAGCTTAGCAAGGAGGCCAGCAAGATGCAATGCACTTTGATGAATGGGACCTTCAGAGGACGAGAAACAAGGTTGCAGGTAGTTTTCCAGTGCCTCCTCTCTCCATTTTAGTTCATTTTAGTTGAAGCAGTCACTGCTCAGCCAAAAGCTGATTTCTTAGAGACTTACTCTCTTCTCAAAGTAACTTTTTAGCTGCCTCATTACTGAGCATGCAAATAGCCAAAGGTTGACAGCATTTGTGGATGTTAAATTCACTGCAATTCATCTGGTCTGTAAACATACCAATGCACTTTCTTGGATAGGACATCCCTGCAAGAGATTTTCAAAGCCTCCAGCCTGGGGCACGGCCTCCAACTGCTAGCATCCTCCACCCAGGGGAAGCCCATTGAAGCCATTATTTAATGTTTAACCATGTTAAATTTAACAAAGCTGTTTAAAAAATGCATGCAAGAGGTTCAGCATCATGAACTTAAAGGTTTTATCTACAGCCCTGCCTGTAAGGAGGACACATGCACTGCACAAAAATTCAAAAACACAGATCCCATAGATTTATATTAGGAACCAAATATTTTCAGAAAAAATCTCCAGGGAAGGCATACGAGGTGACCTGTCCGTGTCACAAGTCACATCCACAGGTTTGCCCCCAGGGCACACACAGCTTTGGCGTGCCTGTGATTTCAGGTCAGGAAAATGCCACAGAAGAACATAACAGCACTTTGATACGGGCTGATGCACACAGTGATGCTGTGTCAGGCACTTCAGTGAAGCCATGAAAAGAAGGCAGAAGCACTTGAGACAGAGGATTTCTCTTTTTATTGAAAAATGCCCTGTCTCAAGAGAATGTTGGTCGAAAGGGATTCCTAGAAAAGGGCTCTGTGAAGCAGAGGAACACTGGACAAGACATAAGAAACATTAGGAGAAAAAATTACTTGAATTTTCACTGTAAGTCAGTTTAGCTTTAGCACCAGAAAAGCTTTTCTCTGCCTTTTGATACCTTTCTGGCTTCTGTGCCAGCAGTGCGACCCTATCATTACCAAACATCACTCATGCAGTTCACACTGGGGTCATTCACAAACCTCTTGTTGCTACCAGCACTAGCAGCAGACTACTAAGCATGTAGAGCCAGATTCACCAGTGGATGCCGGCTGCTTTGTACCACTCCAGTGATGCAAAGCAGCTGTAAACCAGGTTTAAGGTCTGTTAAACAAGCTTTGTTATTGCTTTGTGGTGCTGACACAGTGCAAAGCTGCCAGAGCAGCCCAAGATATCTGATTATCTTCTTTCTTTTTGCAAAAAAGTGGAAGCGTTAATCCTGACTTTGAATCCTGTCAAAATATTTAATACAGTCCACTCAGAGGATCTTACACATTGACAGCTTTAAACTGAGCTCACTAACTCTTCCCTAGATAAACTATTTCTGTCAGTCTTCCTCAAAAGACTGGATTTGTCCTTCTTGT
Organism: Amblyornis subalaris; assembly: GCA_018881555.1. Lineage (NCBI taxonomy): Eukaryota > Metazoa > Chordata > Aves > Passeriformes > Ptilonorhynchidae > Amblyornis > Amblyornis subalaris. The sequence continues at coordinate 2,753,627 of JACAXG010000047.1, read as the reverse complement.
GAGTGGCCATTGAACTTTTTGCAATAATATACATTCATTTATATGAACAATTTAAATATTAAAATCTGTCCTCATTGACCACAATATTGTTTTAATTTTATGATGACATAAAAACCACAAAACCTTACAGGCTTCCTACATCATGATGTATGGTCTTTTCAAGCAAGACCATGGTACATAGAATAATAAATGTGTACACGGACAATTTTGCATACACAGAATATGCATATAGTTACACGCTAACCCCAAGCGAGAAGATATTGTGACAATGAAATTTAATTGTTTTTATTACAGACCAACAAGCAAGAGTTCAGACCCATTATCAGACTCATGATGAAGTAAATTCCTGCTCTATGAATGTATAAATATTACAAAGTTAATAGACCTGAGACATCAAAGGCAGCTGGATGTGGCAATTGCCACCTGGTTTTGGTGTGCTGTCAGTCACAGAAAACTGGCCTGTCTGTAGCTCAGTGGGACACCTTGGCTCAATCAGATGTTCAACTTTCTGAACTCTAAACAAAGGTCTGAAAAGAGTCCTCTATCCAAAGAGTCCTGTTAAAATGGATGAGCTGCAGACTTAAATATCGAAGGGTGTATATCATTATCATTTATCTGCACAATCTTCCACACCTCTGCAACATAAGCTCTTGTCAGATCCCACTAGAGAACAAAATCTCCTCCTTTCATTGCCAAGTTGTATTTGCACAATTATGAACATTCTCCTTCACCCCTTTCAAGATTTAGCCATCCATCTTCAGCTTGACATAAAAACTACTAGATAAAACTATAAAGCATTTTTGTGGAAGAATTAATAGCCTAAAAAACACCTGTTAAATAAGCTGTTATCTAAAGAAAAACATGACTTTGTCCTTCTGAATTCAAAATTACATAATTATGCAATGTCACTCTGAACAATAATGGCAAAACTGTTCTATAAAGCCCCAATCTAGCAATCAATTAAAAATATATATCTTTATAAATTACCTATAACATCTACATACAGAACATTAGAACCTCCCATTTAAAGATTAAACCAAGCCACTCCTAAATCCCCAGGAACCTGACAGTAAGATTTAAATTATGAGACGCACAGCTTTTTTTATACTGCCTCTCCCCTCTATGACTGGAATAATAGAATCTGCACTAGCCTCTTAGAATTACATTTTCTTATGCAGAGACTTAAATGCCTGAAAATACATTTCAAAATAACCTGGAAAACATCTAAGGAAATAAGTTCATGCTGCGAAAAACCCCTTATTATTCTTTTCCATTTTCCATTCTCCGCAATTTGGTCTTTTGCGAATACAATGGAAGATCCACATTCATGGCAGGTACTTGGGAAACTAATTTCTGTCTGTGTCCAACTTGCACTGAAACCAATTGGAAATCAATGGGAATTAGGTATCTTGTCTCATTTCTGGGTGTGGAATGAAGTCTGAGAAAAAACAGAACATTCAGACACAGAAAATTGAGAAAGAATGGAACACTGAACAAGGAAGGAGAAGCTGGTGAGCAACAACATTAGGTGGCACAACTAAGGGTGAATGCAGTTGGTGCTGAGCACACCAAACAGCACAGCTGTCCAGCACAGTAAGGGAAAAGGGCAAAGGTTCTGGTCATCTTACCTGTCAGCAACCATTCAGGTTCCCATAAGTATACCTTATTTTTTTTCTTCTCCTTTCTCCAGTTAAGTTCTGTCGATTAGAGATAGTTATTCAACATCTCACTCTTTGTGCTTCAAAAGGATTCTGAATAGAACTTGAGGTAGTATGTTTTAGAAGTTTTATATAACTGAGTTTGACCTTTGCTGCTGCCAAAAGAAGGGCTGGACTTGGCCTAAGAGGCAGGGGAAATACTCAGGTAAGATACTTTGGGTAGCACCCAGAAGCACATGAAGTAAAGCAATTTAGGGGAAGCATTTTGTACTCAGTAATAGCATTGGAAAAATGGCATAAAAGGATGCATATAATCTCAGGAGGCACTGACCAAGTTTAGGACTGTCAGGGCTCAACTCAGACGCTCAACCATAGGTATTTAGTGCCATGTGACATGCTTTAGAATATATGAGATATCCCTGACAGATGTGACAGTGCCTGTGCCATACCTATGTCCTTTCAGTTTGATTGTTGAGGGCATCAGCTTCCTAGAAACTCTTGATGAGACCCTTATTAAGAATCCTTCTTCTTATCCTGAAGAAAAGCTATTCATTATTTGTGTATTTACTGATTGTAAAGGAACTCCAGTGGCAATGGTTCAGGTGTAGCTGTCCACGTTGTAGATGTTTAGCGCTATCTTATATGAATTCCATCTTTGATATCTAACAAGGTGTGAGCAACAAATTATGTGTTTTCAAAAAGCAGTATAGCCACTACTTTCTCTGTTGCATATGGATTCCCTGGTCTGTGAATTCTCTCTGCAGTTTTCTTTCAATTAGGATGTTGCAGGGCCTTTCTTTTCAGCTCGCCTGTGTACTTTCTTAAAAATTATGTTTTTTCAGAGAATTTCCCCTTTTGTTTCATTGGATGGATATTTGTCAACAAACTTATCCAGAAGAAGATTTGGAAAGCTATGCAAACACATGCAGTGTGCTACTACAACCCTYCTTCTCCTACAAAGCCACACTAAAGATATTTTAATTAAAAAGTCTGAAAAAATAACAGGTATTAGAAAACCAGTAAAAGAGAAGTTATCATTTTATGGCAGCCTCCAAACATACAAAAAAATGCCTCCTCTTTAATAAGCTGTCTTTTATTTCATTTATTTTAGAGAAAATGAAGAATTAAGCAGTGAACTGAAGCAGAGCCCATTCTTCTCTACACTCCAGAAGAAGAGTTGACAACACTAATAATTCATGTAAAATGTGCCGTACTACACTGACATCTGCAAGGAGTTTATCATTCTTTGATGTTGTTTTATTTTATAAAGCTTCTTTCTTTTCCTTAGACTACCTCCCTCCTCACCCTGCCCCCCCCACAATGTTAAATGAAAATCTGGAAGCACAGAGTACCCTAAAGCATCTTACCCTGAAACTGAAGACAAGCTGGAAGATGCAAAGACTAGAGAACCTGAATTTTTCTCCTCAGCTGGCAGCTGCTTTTTGTTACTTTAGGCTCATCTTTGTGAAACATTATCAAGACAAAAGCACTAATGGCAATCTTTCACTGACCACTACATGAATATAATTCTTGTCAGTAACTCAGAAGTAATATCTGGATCCCATACAGCACACCCAGAGGGAATCTGTGCCAGGCAGAAGTTTAATTATCAAGCAGGATATTAAAATCCTGATATCAATGTTGTCAACATTTCAATAACAAGTATGCTTCCGAGACTTATTGCTGCTTGGAATGTATCTTTAATCACTTCTAATGCAATAATATCTCTTCAGCAAGGCCTGTTAATATTGGTTAAGTCAGCAGCCATATTAATCAGCAGTATAGATGGGTAATTTCTACCTGAAAACAGCAGCTGAACTGATTACAAGTTCTTGTCAAGTTTATGCAGGAGAAGTACCTGCATTCTGAATTCTATGCTTAAATTTCCTTTGGTTCCACAACAGCCAAAAAAGGAATTAAAGTTTCTTGCAGAGCTGCTGAATATGTTGCACCTGGGGAATCTTGTGGGAAGCCTCCCCCTTGCACACTGGCCTGCACACAGAAGGGCTTCTGCAATTTAATTCAACATAATGCAAAGTGGCATCCCAAGAAACCAATAAGAAAGTGGCGGATCGGGTGCTCCAAACCGCCCCAGGCTGCTCTGTGCTCAGTCCCACTCACGGAGATTCCTATGAGTAAGAACACATCTCTAGTGCAAACACACCAGAGCCAGCCCTCTCGGCCCACTTCCGTCGATGGAGAACGAGCTAATGCTCAGTAGACTCCAGGGTGCCATTCTTCTCATCCTAAGGTAGACTTTTGAAATAGGTCAGGCAAATCTTATCTCACAACTCTGCTTTTTGCATTGACTATAAAGAGAGCCTTATAGTAATCAATTCAGCTTGCAGACATTTGCATGGCTGATTCTTAGAACAGAGTTCATTTATTTATTTTTATGCTATATGGCATCTGGAGGTCAGGTGGGAAACCCCAGGGAATGTCAGCTGTGTATAAGCGCCTGAGTCAAGTACTAAACCAAAGTAGAATGAACCCTATTTCTTCTTTTCTTCTGTGAATGGACGAAGACCAGAGCTCCACGTCCAGCTTACCACTCTGTTTTGTAGGAATTCATGAAATAGAATCATAGAATCATAAAATCATTCGGGTTGGAGAAGACCTTTAAGATCATCAAGTCCAACCATCAACCCAAGGCTGCCAAGTTCACTGTTAAACCATGTCCCTAAATGTCACACCTACACGTTTTTTAAATAGCCCCAGGGATGGTGATTCAACCACTTCCCTAGGCAGCCTGTTGCAATGCTGGGTAAATCTTTTGGTGAAGAAATTTTTACTAATGTCCAATCTGCCATGAGCAGCCAGTTTTCCCAGGAGATGCTGTGGGAAATGGTGTCAAACACTTTACTAAAGTCCAGTTAGACACATTCACAGCCTTTCCCTCATCCACTAAGCATGTTAGTTTGTCATAGGAGATCAGGTCAGTCAAGCAGGACCTGACTTTCACAAACCTGTACTGGCTGGGCCTCATCCCCTGGTAGTCCTGCATGTGCCATGTGATGGCACTCAAGAGGATCTGCTCCATGACCTTCCCTGGCACCGAGATCAGACTGACAGGCCTGTAGATSCCTAAATAATCCTTCCAGCCTTCTTGTGATGCGCATCACATATTTTATTCTTAGCCCCACAAGTCCTAACTGGAACCTCTCCAGTTATCCAGGGCTGCTGGAAAATGATGGAAAGGGGCCCAGTGAGCACTTCTGCCAGCTCACTCAGTTCCTTTGGGTGGATTGCATCCCATTCCCCAGACTCATATATGTAATAGCAACAATGGAATAGTAACAGCATTTCTTCCCTAAACCTCCGGGAATGCCCCATACAAATTGTGCATGCAGGACCTAGATGTTTACCTCCCCAGCTCCTGCCCTTACAAGGACTTATGGGATCATGGCGCAAGATGTCGAAACTGTTGCCTCCAATGGTTTATAGCTATTGCTGTTTGTATTTTTTGTAAAGTACAGGTGCCATGGTGTGTGCAGGTACTCTCTATGCAGTAAACCAGTTAGTGACATTTTCAGAGTTATCTGACTGAAATATTTTCAGTGAGGGAAAGTAAGAGGATGTTTTCACTACAGATCATAACAGTGTACAGCAGGACTGTGCAAGATAAAGCAGGAAAACTAACACAATTAGGAGAGACATCTATGCATAGTAGGCTAGTAAAGTGCTTTGAATTCAACAGATGCTTGAAGTCATTGCCTGGGACACAGACAAGTTGCTTTTCTATCAGGAGACCCTTTGAAAAACATTACCTCTCCCTTCCAGCTGGCATCTTTAATTTTCAGTTTAAGAATCTGACCCAAAAGGTCAAGATCTCTCATGTCCAAGGGAGATTCTTGAAATAGCAGTAAATGAGTTAACTCAGATCCTAGAAACATTTCAGACACAACACATAAGTATGTGGGACTAATCTGGAAATAAAGCACCCATTTAACAAAATTATTATATTAAGATACCTTATAACAAATGAATACCTTTACTCACATGACTTTTGTCTTTCCATTCACTTATGAAATACTCTATTGGTCAGATATGCCTTATACTAGCAAGATGAAAATGTAGAGATACACAGCACCTTACAGGTGCAGATTAGCTGATTGATCAAAAAGTTACTACCTGTACCACTGATTGTCCATCAAGTACTCTGCTTTGTTATCAGCTTCATCTTCTTTTCACTAAAAGGCAGAGGATGAAGAAGCCACAATTCAGAAGAATGCTTTGATCTTGTCAATAAAAATACATATTAAACATCATCTCAAAGATACATCATATAAGGCAGCAGACAAAAATTCACTGTATAGATTCAGGTACTTTAAGGTCCTGGATGAATTCTTTACTAACATACTTACTATGGTTCACAATCTCGACACAATTCATTCTATGTCTGTTTTGTTTTACATGGAGCTGGCAAAGTTAACAGTCCAGAAAGCAGCTTTAAAAAATATTTAAATAAAGCACTTACAGTTCCACTGAAGATGGTCTGCTATTAAACAAAAAAAATCTATACTTCATTTCTGTATTAACAGGGGACTTTGCATCCCTCCCAGTTTATTGGCCATATATGCAGAACAAATGTCACCAATTAAGTAAATGTTGGTATATTTACCCCAGCTTTAATCTCAATTCTGCAACTTTCTCATTGCATGGCCTTGGGCAGTCATTTGCCTTTTGTCTTATTTTAGTTGTTGTAAAAGAAGAGCACTGCAGTCTATCCATCTAYCTCATAAAGATGTTGTATTGACTGATTGATAGCTACAAAGCACAAAGGACTTATAAAAATGCTAATTGTTATTATTATACCTGACCATCACACAGCACTCCCTAAATTATCCAATTGCCTGAAAATGAATTATTATTATTTTATCATGTTTAAGTTAGCGTGGCAGTTATGACACTTTCAAAACCCATCTTCATTTACTATCAAACAAGGACACAATGAGGCAGGAGCTACGGAAACAGCTATCAAGAAAAGGTCTCTTGTTCTTGGAATATTAATAGTTTAGCCATAAGCTGAAAGTGTTGGCTAGCAGAATAAATAAATCAGCACAGAACTTGGAGCTTATTCTTTTCTAATGCTCTCTACATTAGATCATGCCTATTTCTGAAGTTCTTGGAACTTAGGTAAATTCTATTTCCCTGGAGTGAGTGGCAGCATGAAATTTCAAAATGCTGTGCTATCACCTATCCTTGTTTACCCTACAGACTCTATTACCTACTACCGTCTCTAAAAATGCATTTCCATCATAATAGTTCCAAGACCTTACTAAAGCACGCTGCCCTTCTAGAGCTACCGAAAATTACTTTGACTTCACAAAATTTAAATTCAGGACAGTATTTCCCTCCTGCTTCCTACAACATCTCCCGAAAGCCACATTCTGCTGCAGAAAGGTTTAGAGGTATTTGTGATTCATATACTCTGCCTCATGTCAGCCTTCCATACTGCACAGGGTTCAAGGCTGTGCTTTTAGAGTGGTCTGTAAACTTTACCCTGCTCCTTATAATTGTTCAAATATCCAGCTGCTGCCTGAGCTCCAAAGCCAGCAAAGTTGGCAAAATATTGTACAAACTTCATTCGATACAACCAAAACTGCAGCTACTGATAGTGGGACAAGGGGTGCTCACTTTGGCCAGATATCCCTACCGTATATAAAGTGAATATCAAAGTGATGAATTGGAGGAAAACAACATGTTTTGAGTTTGCAAAGGCATATGCAGCTCATTCTTTTTTTCTCCATTTGAAAAATCCTGGCTGACAGAATTAAGTCTTCAAAGCTTATTCAGTTTCTTTTCTTTTTTTTCACTGCCTACTTCTCACTAAAGCTTTAAAATAGAAGAATGAATCAGTAGTTGTGCATCCAATTACATCATGTTTACAAAGAATTTCTCTTATTCTCTAAGCAAATAATTCTGCTTAGAAATAATGATGATATATGGTCATTCTGGGGATGCACTGTAAGTTTGGAACTTTATATTTCAGACATAAAATCTCTTATGGAGTCCTGGTGTTTTTATTAAACTGTAGTCTCTCTCAGAGAGAGAACCTCACTCAGACCTCTCAAGGGACTTTGTATATGTCAATTTAATTTTTAAATCCTTTAAATATATTTAAATGTATGCATTTCCAAGCTCTTGTGGCCATAGTATATCTTAACTGGAAAAAAAAGTCATACATAAATGATTCATGAGGCACTTACTTGCTGGGATGACAGAGGGGAGACGGAGAACCACTCAAAGCTTTAAAAAGTCTTGCCCTCATGTATCTCAGGACACAAGATAGACAAAGCCTGAATTACACCATACACCGGATATGTCAGGTTTAAAATTAAGACAGCGAGTCTTCATCATCACCAAAGACATTTTAGGCATGTGCTCATTTGCTGAGCAGAAGAGGGAGGGAGCAGCTCACAGCACTGCTGTGATGGGAAAGTTGGGACTTCTCCCACACCGAGTGCCCAAGCACGTACAATGGGCGAAGGACCAACGGATTCATACAGCTAATTCACAGCTGAACAACTGCTCAGTGGGTTGCTCTGATATACTAGGACTGTATGAAATTAGGAAATGTTGTTACTTCATGCAGACATGAATAGAAGGAAGCTTCCTGACACAGAAAAGACATAAGCAAACGTTGTAATAGGACTAATAGTGGATTTACAGCAGTGAAAAGACCTATTGAATATACACACACAAAAGCATAATTTAATGTGTAAAGTGGCTGTCTCTTGATGAATAGGTTGGAAATTCAATAGTAAAAAAAAAGCAAATGGCCATAAGATTTTTAAAGGGATAAAGTCTGAAAATAGTCTGGTTTTCATTCTAATAGAGTTACCATCATAGTTTTCCCATAAAGTCAAAGCTCCTTTATTGCTAATTGGGTTTGCCTGCAGAAAGCTTMGGCATTCAAACACTGTTTCCTATCCTTTCATAATGTCTTGTTTTATAAAGCAGTCATTCTCATTCATRATCCCTTCTTTGATGAAGAAAATATATTTAGATTCCTGTGGAGGAAAAATAAAATACTGAAGGTAACAACTCCATTATTGTTAATGAGTTTATGCCCACAGGTTAGAAACAAGGACGGGAAAAAATTGTCATCAGAGAGAGAGGAAACTCCCTACATGTTTTTCAATGCCTATAGACAGAGCTGGTTCTATAATTTGCATTATCATACCTGCATGAGAAATCAGGACACATGCAACTCAACATTTCTAATTTTCTTGTGTTCTCGTGTCTGCTGGCCTCAGCAGAAGAGGTGTAAAGGCTTGTTTCTAAATATAGACCTTGAAAGCAATGAACACTAACATGAAATGATACATTAATTATTTTTAAATATATCTATAATGTTATCCCATTGATATTGTTGGGGTTACAAAAAACAAGATGCAGAGTGTGGTACAAAACATTTTTCAGCTGCAAGGCTAGCTTAACATACCTCATGTACCTAAGCTGCACAGCAAAACATCCCATTTTTATCTTAAGAATCTTAGCAAACTTCCTTCAAACTGCAGGCTACTTGGCTTATAGAGTAGGAACGAGCTCAAAACATTGCCAGAAGAATTTAAATTCTAATGGTTATGTTTCTACTTTCACACAAAATTTGACTTTAAAATTCTTACTGATATCATACTATGTGAATCAGCAGCTATGCTTAGTCTCAAACTTCATCTACATTGGAGAAATGTACCATGACAGCAACATGAGAATCTGCAGTGAAACACCACACCAGAGCTTACTGTATGCCTATATTTGATGAAATTAAACTGGTGTTAGCAAGGCAGGATGTCTAGCTTTTACTACTGTTTCTATTGCAGTTCTTTACCAAGACTGAAACTCCATTGCTCTTAATTGTAAATACACTAAGAGAGAGGAAAAAAACTTTTACCAAAAAAAAACCCCAACATCCTCCCCCCAAATAGATTCTTTATGTTTTAAAAATGTATGCTACACTGTGGGAAGCAGCAGTGAAAACAATGCTATAATCTCACTGAAGAAAGATTCTCTACCCAGAAATTTATCTTCTATTAAGAAGTTCTGACAGGATTTTCCCTTTCATTGCTTACCTCTACTACTGAGTATCAGCTTGCATTCATCAGCTGTGCAAGGGTCTGGGATGGAGAATTGATCAAGGTTAAAATTAATTTATTTTGTTTGGGGGTTACCTGTGGTCATGCTCAGTTGCTGAATTTGGGTCACTACGGCTGTGCAGACACTTCTGCCAGCTTTATAGTGAGGAGGGTATGAGGTGGAACAAAAGAGCTGGTTCCTTTTCAGGTGAAACAGTGGTTCCATTTCAAGAAAAACAACCCACAAAACTGCAGTTCTCCCTGCTTTCTACTTTGTCCTACAAACAGTAAAATCCCAGTTAGCTTTTTATTTATCTAACTGGTAAGAGGTAGGTAGATACATATATACATATATATATTGGAATGCACAGGATGAGAGTTTCTAAAGAGCAACTAAAGCAGCATCTTTACCATAAGACTTATTTAAAAGTGAAAATGTCAAGTGCCAACTTCTACTAGTTTACACAAAAGTAAGCAACTTGTCTGATTTACATAAAAATTCTCAGTAGGAACAAGAACCTAAGGAAAGTAAAAGGGTCAAAACCACCCCATAATCTTCTTCCAGCAGGCAATCATGTAAGAACCACTTGATAACTTTAAAAGTGAGCTAGAAGATATTAGTCACTGAGGAATTTGTTTTGCATCCATGACGTGCTGCCAAGAGAAGCTACTCAGTCAACAATAAACTATCAATAAATTACAATCTTTCTTCCAATTCTCAGTATTTCTTCAAGGAGGGAGTTGACATAAATCACTTCTAAGATATATTAAGACACTCCTGATTTAAGGTATCGAAGCATATTCTGGCATTGCCTTTTACTCTTCAGCATTACTTCAGGTTTCATTTTGGACAGCATTGATCACTTTGTTATATGTAGAACAGAAGTTATGGATTCATGAACCTCAACACATATAATGAATTTTCTTTTTATGCCAATTGTAGATGTTGTGTTTAACATCTGGTGCATAGTGCTACTAGTGAGATCTTGGTCAGAACATAGAGATGTAAACGTATGATTCATTTCAGCAAACTGAAGCACTGAATATTTGAAAGCAATAACTGGAAGAAATATGTACAGGCCATAACATGCTTTTCAGTTCYGGGCCTAAAAATTAGTCACCACCTCAGATAGTTGTTTGGCAGTGTTCTGGTTTTTGGCCAGGACAGAGTCAATTTTTTGGCAGTAGCTGTGAGGGGGTGGAGCCATTTGGGCATGTCTGGGTTGTTATTCCATACCACCAGAGGCAGGAGGAAGGCACTCTCACTTCAGAGAAGGTGGGATGGTTTGCAATCAGGAAAAGCATGGGCATGGCGGGTCTGTCCACCATTGCTCATTGTCTCAGGGTCGCGCCACGTCGGGTCAGACAACGAGCATTTTTTGCATGTAAATCACCCTCTTCTTGCATACTTCTCTTATTAATATTGCTGCTGCTACTGTTTGATTTTGTATCTTGTTGCTGTTTCCAGTAAATTGTTTTTATCTCAACCCATCATTTCCACCTTTTTTTGTGCCTCCAATTTTCAACCCCATCCTGGAGCAGGAGGGGGGAGGGGGTGAGGGGCATCTAGTTTGGAAGAGTCTTGGGAAACTGGGGGAGGAACTAAATTGCAGAGTGCTGTTCCTAAACCCCGACAGGCAGCGATGATGTTTTCAGTCAGGRAAGCAAGAGGTGAACCACGAGCTTTGTGGTGCAACTTCAAAACACCTGTCACATCCTCATTGAATTCTGCCGCATGGAGGTACAGAAAGAATTCCCTTAAATTATTTGACAGGTGATGTTTGAAGATCTGGCAAAAAAAGGGAAGAAACATCACAAGCACTCCTCAGCTGTGCAAGACAGATACATGTTCTGTTGTCCTGTTTTCTCTCCTTCTGCCTGTCACTTCTCTTAGAGTTTAAAGCTGGGGCTGACTGAGCAGATCACTTGTCTGCCTGCTCAGGAAGAGCTTTTCAAAGCACAGATATAAAACCAGGAGAAATAGTGACTAAAATCTTCAGGAAATAAATGTCCAAGTTTTCACTGGAGAATCCAGTATTGTTTCACCCAGACTTATTTCCTAGTCATTGCATGTACAAGCTTCTCATAGCGTAACTTCTAACACCACCAGAGATAACTATTTAGGCAAAAGTCAAAAAATTCTCTATGAATTACTTGTTGCTTAAAAAAATATACCAACAAGGCATCTTGGGAAGCAGCAGCAATTCCAATGTAATAAGGACCTCAACACCCAACTCTGTACCAGAAAAAGGTGGTCTGTGCAGCAACCTGGACCCTACCTAGCATTCCATAATTGTATACCAAAAAAATCAGTGTCCTCTCCACTGAAAGTAAAAAATTATTATGAAAATAGAAGATAATTAGAATTCTGAAAAAGACAATGATGACACAAACACAGACTCGCTCAGGACACAAGGAACAATACTCCTCCTGTTCTAAAATGTACTTTAAGAGCGTGTGCAAAATTTCAATGACCTGGTTTTATGCATGGCAGAGTATTGCTCTGTGTCTGCCTTTGAACAAACCAGCCACAGAAGGTGGTCCTTTACTGAGTCACCATTCATAGCTCCTAGAGCATGGACAGGCAGTGGAGAAATATTCTTAATTTGAGGAATGACAACATGTCTGTAAAACTGTCTGGTTTAAAACTTCACCCAGGCTTTCTGGGATAAAACTTGGGGTTTTTTCTTGAAAGGATAAACAGCTATTATATATAGACCGTCTTATTCATTAGCTAGTGCCCAGCTGTGAGATGTGCTGAACTTTAGCATTAAACTGTCATTAGTGGAACATAATTTGGTGCTTTAAAAACACTCAGCAAATACAGTAATGTTTATCACAAATCTTCCACTAAAACTTAGGAAATAGTATTTTTCCATGTTTTCTGAGGACTGAGGTCAGAAATAACTTGTACAATACGCCAAGACAAAGATGATCAACCTGGCTGAAACTAGCTGTCTTGTCAAATGAAGGTTAATAAACACCAACAACAAAAACTTGAGAAAGAAAACCAAGAAGGATTGAAAGGTGAAGCAGGGAAATTATTTCAATGACAGACACTTCCTTTTCACAGACCATAAATCAAGTCTTCATCAAAGTAGTTGGCTATGGTCTTGATCATAATGTGCAAATACTGTAAAAAGTTTTAAATTGTTTTTGTAATCTTAGCACATTTCCTGTGGGATTGGATCCTGTTGCAAAGAAATCACTTTTAGCCCAGGTTTACACAGCAGGTAACTGGCATTTAAAAGATTATGATATGCTAAATAGCTTTATTTGTGTGCCTAGTCTTCCTGCTTTCAGTAATGTATTTTTTTATTTTAATCAAAGTGTCTCTATAACATCTTGGCAATGACCTAACTATAAACAAAATAACAAATCTGGAATTAAACTTAAGTTCTCACATTTTCTGCTTTGTTCTTTATTACATTCACAATACATAGTAGAAGAATCCAGCAGTTCTATAGGCAGAATTAATTAGGTAAACCTGTCTGTAGAGGGAAAAAAAAAATACAGGCTGAAAGCAGCTTTGGAACTCTTTACTAGTAAGATTATGTAGAGATAAATAGTTGTTATGACTAAAGAAAAAAGAATGCATAGAAAAAATGTTAAAAAATGCCTTCCAGCAAAATTCAGGTTAGGGGCTAGGGACATAGCTAAAGAATTTAATGAACCACAAGCAACAACTTTTGAAAATTCAAGGCTGTGGAGATTCCTTGTAAGTAACAGTAGCACCTACACTCCAAGCTTGAAAAAGGGCATTCATGGCAACTAACCACTTAGGGACCACTCTAAAATAAAGGAGAGGAGCCTGCATGGTGCCACACAGAAAGCATGGAGAAGGAGAGCTTCCTACAGGCCTATTCCCAGGGGCTGGAGCCAGTCTTTGGTCCTACTGAGAGAGGTGACACCACATAGCCACATCTAGACTTCCACATTGACCTGGGTTTGARTACACTTCCATCTCAAATGCTCTGATCATCATCATGGAGCTATGAGTAGCAGATTTCCTACAGAGGCCCAAGAGGAGCAGAAGTCAAGTCTCAGCAGTGTCTGATGAGGGTGATGCTGCCCAGGCTCTTCTCTCCATGGTAGTCATGGACCTCAGCTAGCCCTACATAGCTAAGAGAACTTGCTCTTCACTTCTYAGAGCAAGGGAGAATTATCCTCCTTTCAGTACTTTTGCTGAAGCTTTCTTAATCCTTGCACACATTTTAGACAATGAGAGACACAAAGAGAAAATGGAGTAAATTCAGAGAAGAACTTAAATAATTTGCAACTGGCATATGAAGAAATTTTTAAGAAGATAATGCCTTTGGCAACTGTGGAAGAGAGATTCAAGCTATGCTTATACAGAAAGCATCTATATAAAGGCAAAGGAACAACTTTACCACGTCAGTAATACAGGTCAGTAGGTAAAATGAAGAAATCAARTATTTAGGGAATGTCAGTCAGGGATGACTCTGACAGATGTCAACAGTTTGGAAAGAAACATCCTCATTTTTGACCTGGAGCAATCCAACTAAGGAGAGAAATGTGCTTAGAAACATGAAAGGGAGCAGGCAAACATCAGCTACTCACCCTTGCATTGTCTGCAGCTGAACTGAGCCCCCACTGCTTCAAGGCAAGTATTAATCATCTGCTGGCACAATGGTATTATAACAATAAAMCAGCCAGATTTTAAACAGTCTTTTTCTTCCACAGAAGAATAAAGTCTCACAGATGAACACTGAATTGCAAACTCCTGCTGTATACATGTATATGTGTAAATCGCTTATTCTCTTGTATTAATTCATTTCAACGCAGCCACAGTGAAGGTCTCATGAAACACCCATTCTTCCAAAGCTTCATCTCTATGTCTTGCATATGGAATAATTTCAGATGACTCTAAACAGAAGACAATTTTGAAGTTGGCACTGCTTGAGCAACAAAGCCTATGTTAAGTCCAAGTCCAGACACCAATAGAAATTAAATTTTAATGGAACCACATGGAAATAAATTTACTGCTTTTGTCTCTAGCACTTGAGTTTTGTATTTTAATATTTAAAAAAAAGTATAAAAAATATTACTTCACTGTGGATGAAATGTGGAACAGATCAGGTAATGAAGATGCAGAGTATGTCACAGCAGGGAGAGGTTTGGGGAGGAAAATGCTGTCACTGCATGAGCAGTTGTCTCTAMAGCAGATTAATTTGTCTTAAGAGCATAATGAAACCTCTGCTGCTGTAGCATCTCTTACTGCAGCTCTTCTTTGACTGTGCCTCCTGCACTGGATTTCTTCTTGCAGTCATATATAGCATTTTGTACACACATTTAACTCTACAGACTCCTAAGACTCCCCCATATACACCACCATTATAATTATCACTGTTCAGGGAGCACATCCATATTTTTTAAGTACTAGGATACCTTTAAGCATGACAACAATATGGTCCCAATTTATTTAAATTTTAAGTGTTGAATTATGATAGCTGAATGGCTCATCACGTCTGATCCAGCAAAAAGTATTAGTGACACACATCTTTATTCCCTAGTTACCTCTGCTATTGATCTGTACTGGAAATCAAATTTTGTAAACAATTTGTATTGTTAAACTCTTTTGATTTTATGTAGAAATGTGAGTTTTCATTCTAAATATACAGCACAATTTTTCTTACAACACAATTAACATAGCCATTTATGCATATAACAAGACAGTTACCATTCTATGTCTTGCAGCTAATTGTGGTCATTCATAACACAATTTCAAACTATGAAAAATTTTCAGTGGTGCACACCTGCCCCCTTGTGCCAGTTTTACATGACTGCCTTTTCCCTTGCTAAGGGGACTAATGTACTACCGCTCACCCAGCCCTGAAAGGCTGTATTAAAACCTCACATGCAGGTACTTTGCTCCTCATCTTCTCTTTCAGTGTACAACAGAGAAGAAGAAAAGAAGTATTGTTGTACATCTCCATCTCAGCTCTTGGACATTTTTTTTCTAAAAAAGCAGAGATTTAGAAAAATGGGAATAGGTTCATAGCGAAGTATAGTGTATCAGGAGGATTGCAGCAAATTACTGTGGCCAGTGGCAGCTTCTGAATGTCTTCACTGCACCACGTGAAGAGACCTTTGCTCCCATCACAGCGGGAAACTGCCCAGATAAAAGAAGAAACAAGAGAATCTTGTTCTGCCCTGCAACAAAAAAGAAAGTAAACTATGAAGGCTGGTTTTCATGATCAAACCTACCATGGTTGGAAAATGGTTGGCCAAGGGAGGCATTGAATGCTTTCGAGTGTAATTTGATTTGAAAAAAGAAACCTAAATTTTATACCAGAAATGTTTCTTTTGTTCCTCCAAGCTTTGTAGTTGGACTGAAGAGTGTCCAGCTACACACTATGAAAAATATTAATCACAAGTGCTCACATATCCACCTAGGAGAAATGGCGCTTGAATATCCAGCACCCTTTCCTGCAGACCATGAGAAGGAGCAAGTGGTGGGGCTCAGCTCCCGGGTAAGACAATGTATCACAGCCCACCGGGGTGCCTCTGTCTCAGCAGCCTGCCCTGGGTCTGTATTCCCTCCTGGCACACCGGCTACACTGCTTCCATTGCTGCACTCTCACCTCCAGGTAACATGTCCCTGTGTCCCTCCTGCCACAGCTACTGCTCTGATGGTTGAAATAAAAATACACAGCAAAATAGAAAGATCAATTTACATTAAAAAAAAATTCRAAAGGAGGGCTCAGAAATCTGTGGGCACTGAGCCCATGTTGAATGGCAGGGCTGAGCTTCAGGTTACGCAGAAGGTGCCCTCAAGACCACCCAACCAGAGTGACTTGCCCTGAGAAGGTTTGCACTCAGGACCTGCTGACACAGTAGAAGTGAGGTACCACCAGCTCATCAGAGACAAAATGTCACTTCCTCAGGGCTTTGTGACGACCACCCAAACCCTTAACAAAGCTGGGACAAAACTAGGATTTGGCCTTCACTTTTTCCAGGTTTCCCGTTTCTGCTTGAGGATTTCTGGTCTGTTCAAGGCCAACAGGAGCATTCTCCCACCCACTGCACACAACATGATTTAAAAATGACCTGTGTTCAGCCACACAGSATGTACTGAGTCAGAGCTATGTCCTATATATCATCCCTTCAAATTTCCTTGACAGCAGGTAGGAAATGATGGAGCCAAAACATGGTCTCAAATATCTCCAGGCTGAAGCKTCTCACTTGGGATGGCACAGGCACTCATCCATTCCCATTCATGTTTAACTGCCCTGAACACTTTGCTGAGAGGGTGTATCTCAAATCCTATTATAAAAAATCAAGAAGAGATGGCCTTTCAGAGCATGACTGATTTAGTCATCCAGTAACTCAAATCCTCATCCAGGATTCTTTGTTCTTCTCACCATCAGAGGAGTTTTGAGTAAGTATCTTGCCCAAGAATTCAGAATCGATATGCATTTCACTGATGATGTCCCATTTCACATAGCTTAATTAAATATTTCTTAAATTGAAGGGATGGATAAAAAGTCAACATAGCTCTAGCCTAGTTGTTAGATACTTGGTTTAAGGGTAAACAAAATTTTATGATCCCTAATTCAGTGAGCATTTCACTATTTATACTCAGTACATTAAAGAATGATGACTGGTTTCACAGAGTACACTGGAGTGTTAAAATGTTGAACGACATTTCCTACATCAGTCTGTAATCAGGTTCAGATTTCATATGTAATTTGAAAAACCCACTTGTCTCTCATCTTCCAGGTTCGGAATCTAAATATATTATAAAATCCACCTCTTCAACCTTGTTTTTCCTTCAGCTGAACACACAGCACAATACAGCCAAGAAATAGGGCAGATCAAGAAACCTTAGTCTGGACTAAGAAGCAAGGTCCCTTTATTCCCTGATATGATCCATGCTTTCACAACATTGCTTTCTGAAACTATATAAAACTGTTCCATCCTGTACAGAAGCCTTCACTGTATATTTGTAGAGAATTTAAATGAGAAAAAGCTTTTTAAATACACTAAAGAACAGGCTAGGTAATCTTGTTGCACCTACCTTATTTAGCTGTGACATTCTGATCCAATTTTAGGTTTCTTATCATGGTGATCAAGGTTAAAGCATGTTGCAACAATACATGAAAAATCTCTCGTTATTTAACCCTCCAAAAAATGATCTGATTAACCCTAAAATATATAGTCACTAGACCAGCAGTATTTAGAGAAGGAAAAATTTGGGGGGCACAGGAGTGTGTTTGCTTCATGGATCATGTGTTCAACTTGGAGAACAAATTAGTTTGATTGTGACCAGTGACCATGCCCTTGTTTTGAGTCATTTTGTACCAGTTCAGATTACAGTTCTGGCCTTCTTGTAGGAGGCTGAGTAAGTCCTGTTCATATTCTTGATCTCTGAGAAACAGCTTGGCAGTGCTGGGAAAAAGAAGAAAGGCTTAAAATAAGAAAACATACACCTGTAGACTGGCAGAAGGCCCCCAAATGAGAGGATCTGATGTGTCCTTCTGGCTTAGCCATCATACTGTAAGAAGCTTAAATAGAATACCWACAAAACCATAAGCAGCAACTAGTCAAAACAGCATCTAAAATCAATCTGTCCAAAAGCAGCTGCAGCTGCATTGACTTTATAGCATCTGGAAAATAAACCAAGTTGCAAAGTTATAATTTTACTAATCTCACTGGTACTGCACTGATAGCTACCATTTTCAAAGGAGTGGCAAGTTGAGAAAGCTCTCACAGCAGTTTTTGCTCGGTGCTTGCTCTAAGATCCAGACTGTAGCCGTTGCCATTGTAGCACATGTCCTCCCTTTCATAATAATCACAGCTGTGCAACAGCATCATAGCCAGTGGCATTTGAGCAGGGAGTGTGTTATTAGTGCAATATGTTTCTTGGGGGTGGAATAAAGAGCCTTGGAATGAAGGCTATTTCACAGATGTTACTTAGCATAGCAATGAAAATTTGTAGGAAGAGAGAGTTACTCAAATGTTTGTGGTCTTTCTCCCATCTCACAAAGGTAACTGCTACAGAGAATGCAGCGTTGAACATAGAGCAGAGTAAAGCCATTTTAGTGGGGTTTAGGGGACAAAAGAAAATGCAAGGCAGCAAAATAAAAATTCTGGTAACTTTAAGATTTGAAAGCATAACTGTAAAATATTGTCTTCCAAGACCTTACAACACCCTTGAATCTATTCTTCCACTGAAGATTAATTTCTCTAACAGCACGCTAGTCATGCTGTGAGCAACAGAGCTTTCCCAATATTTTTAATAAAGTTAGAAGGAAAAATACGGGCTAGAAATGCAGGCATACTGAATGTCAATTTAAATGCCTAGCTCCACCTTGCATGCGGTTTGCCAAAACTGTCTGATTGACTTTGTTTATTTCTGTATTGATTGAGGAATTGTTTAAGCTGCACAGCTAACTAGTTAACTATGAATAATTGCCATCTAACTCTTGTATTTGTTTTGAACTGCTGGAGTAGAAATGAAAACGACAGTCTCTTGAATAGCTGAGTCACTTAAATAAATACATAAACTCATTTCTTAGTTGAACCACTTGCCAGCAAGACCTGATCTGCCACTTATCCCATT
This sequence comes from Amblyornis subalaris, assembly GCA_018881555.1. Classification (NCBI taxonomy): domain Eukaryota; kingdom Metazoa; phylum Chordata; class Aves; order Passeriformes; family Ptilonorhynchidae; genus Amblyornis; species Amblyornis subalaris. Next base: position 2,734,305 of record JACAXG010000047.1, on the reverse strand, counting down.
TAACTTGAGATATCCATACTGTGTAATAGCTGCAGTCATCAAGGTCTGCCTAAACAGTCCCTTAGAGCATAATTCATCTAACACATTTTAGATGCATGCTTCCTCATGTCAGTACAAGCTACAAAATTGGAGGATGTCAATGTCATCTTGAGTCAGAGGAGCTATAAGTCAGAAAAAGTGTTTATTTTATAATGACATATTTATTTATAGAAAGGCTGGGGTTCGGTACAGATAATTACGTCTCACAGAGATCCCATCTGATGAATATAGAACAAGCAGTGCTAGGAACTGAAAGGTTCTGGTGAGCAGGGCAGTGCCTATCCAACACAGCTTCCACAATGAGCAACAGACTGCATTGACATGGCATGAATCCTTCACTCTAACACTGACAGAGAGAGAATGACTTCTGAATCAAGAGTTCAGCCCAAAATCAGGAATAATGTATTGAAGATGCTAATCCTCTGGAAAAGGGAATGAACAAGAACCGATTTAGGTATTGATGAGACAGCAAAAAATGTGATCTCCCTCTTTTCTAAAATCAGCAGCTTATTTCAGAAGCAGTCAAAACTACACACAGGCAAGGAAAGCCAGGGAAAGCACAATCAAGAGGACTCTTCACAGAGGATTGTTTACAGCTGAGCCAACAGAAATGGCTCACTTTACCACTTGGAGTAAATGGGCATGTGCTAATATTCTGAGTTCTGCTCAAAGGGCTTGAAAGGAGAACAGGTAGGTGAGCCATGCTAAAGTTCCAAATCTGAATGTAGAAACTATGGAGGCCAGAGAGTGGCCTGAAGGCCCGACTGGAGGGGCCCTGAGCCCATCAGGTTCAGTGACAGAGATATCAGAGCTTGACTGAAGGAAGAGGAGGCAAACGGCAAAGAAGTACAGTGAAGCCAGTGTACGACTGCTGGGGGAGGGAGAACTTAATGGGGAGATAACACTAGCATTTTTCAAGCAATTTAAAGTCTTCTCAGTGCCTTGAGAAGCCTCTTAAAAATACCTCCTTTGGGTCCTGGAAAAGCTACTGTCCAAGCAACACAGGCCATAAGCTTGTCAAGAGAAGAAAGATGGAGGAGGAGGAAAGACACAGAAAAATTATGGCTTGGATCAAAGAACAATCACAAAAACTAACAGTTATTTGTGAAAACATTGAAAAAGGATATTTATATGCCAAGTAATATTTTGAGAGACAGATGTTAATACCCGCAGATCTCTCTTTGCAGATACAAGTGGTCAAAGTCACAACCAGTAGTCTGCATGATAACAGGCCTCCCCTGTACAGTACATATAAATGTACATATAAACTGTACATATAAATGTACAGTACATATAAAAGTACAGTATATATAAATGCTGTAAATTTTATCAACAGCAGACAGGTGGGAAAGAAACAAAAGCTAAAATGTATAAAATCAAGGACTTCTTAGACTCTCTTTAGGATGTAGTGGATGAATATGAATCTCCAGTTTCTGCTGTCATTGTTAAGCACGTGCCCAGCAGGTAGCACATCATGCAGTATCAAATTTGTGGAGCAGGCGAGCTCTGTGGCACATCATCTCGTTCTGGTACTAAACACAGTTCAGAGTTAGGAGCTTGCTGCAGTGCCATGGGGCTCARTCTTCCGACTGCACACAAAGGATTTCCTTCCTGCTGGGCACAAAAATATGCAGTTTAAACCTACTGACATTTTGTTCCCTCTATACTATTTGAGGTCTCATTTTCTCAAAGGATAAATTTGCCTTTATGAATGCCATATCCCAGTGGATAGCCTGCTCTTGGGATTCCAACTAATTGCTCAAAAGCTGGAGGAGGTATCTGCACACTACCCCAGAGTACTTCTGACACTACAGCACAGACAGGTCAAGCATATCCACACAGCATTACTCAGCTTACAGGTTAGTCATTCAGACATATGGTTGGCTTGCATTAACCTCTGCAGCAAAGTCTGAGTAAGAAATCTGTGGCTTTTCACTTCAGCCAAGCCTTTCCACCCATATCATGCTACTTTTTGCCTTATACCGATATTACCGTTCTTGAGGTTGTGCAATAAATGGAATCGCCAAAAGAATTATGATAAAAGGAATCATTTGGAAGAAAAAAAMCAAATCTGGACCATTTGGTGATATCACTTTAATGTTTACCACAGGTAGCTTCACAGAAAAATGAGAGGTAGTCACGGCAAAACAGTATTGGAAACATGGTGGGGGGCTTGGTGATGTGAGTGGAGAAGGAAGGCAGTACTTGTCATAGCCAATGCACCAGGCAACTATTCCCTCAGTACAGAGAACTCCATGGTATATTAGCTTATTCTTGCTAATTAACATACCAGAGAATATCAAGAGCCGTTCTGAGACAGAGCAGAAATCAGGGCATCCTAAAAGCATTGATAGCTAGAAACTCTTAACCTAACCAATACACAGCATGGAGGGTTTCCACGAAAATTTCAAGTGCCAGTACATAGATCCTTTTGATAATTATATTCTATGGGGCCAGTAAAGAGAGGAAAGTACTTCAGTAGCGCTAGCAAATTATGGAGGGATTTTCAAATAAAACACATTCCGAGTGCTTGAGGTCCATTTTGGCAGCTGTTAAATCTTTATCTTATTGAAAACTGCTGTTTGCTACAGTATATATAAAGATTGGATACTGCTATACTGGCAGCATTTCAATACATAAAAGCACCACAGAACAAGGAATCAAAACTCTGTAACCAATTAAACTTCATAGGAAATGCTAACATATTTCTTAAGTAGAAATTAGTGTGGTAGCAACTATGTCACTTACCTAGAAGGAACTAATCATCAAGGAACTCCATTTCTGGTTGCCATTTGTTCTCAGACATTGTTAACAGCCTTCTTCAAACTAATACTTGATAAAAATATAAAAATTCTAATGCAGTCCATTGTAATGTACACTTAACACTCAAATGAATAAAACATGTCCCTGTGCATAATAATCTTCTTCAACTACAGGCAGAGCAGTTCCAAAATACTTCTGGATTTTATTTTAACTTAAACTTTCTTACAATGTTGTAAAAATAATTTACTTGTGTAAATGAATAAAGACGACATTTGTATATAAAATTGTCTTAAAGAAGCCAGTAATTCAATTTCTTTTCATTAGTGTTGCACTGAGAGCACACCTAACCAAATGCCCATTCAAAGACAAGCAAACCAGTATCAACTAAATCAGTGGACCTCCTTCACTTACTATGTTTGCTTATTTAGACAAACCAAGGGTCATGAAATGTAACTTGATGTTCTTTTGAAGGGTTACAAATACAGATTGAAAAAGCAAATTAACCCTCTAAGGAGAGGGCATGTCTGAAATGAAACAGTGTTTTAGGAAACTATTTTATGAGATCAAGCTTGACAAATAGTGCTAAATATTCTACTTATGTTTGAAAACTCAAAGCTTCCTTAATTAAAGCAATATACATCTTGGATAGCTTATGGTACGGTAGCTTTACAGAGTATTGTTTATGAATATAATACATACATAATGCTGGGTTTAATATTTTATTTGAATGACGTTTAATGTTATGCAAAATAAATTGTTATGTTACATCCACTGTGACATCAACTAAAATGTGAACTAGTTTGCATAGGTTAGTACTTTGGGCAGCATGATGTTGCTCTAGTCCACCAAAGCTTAAATATTCACAGTGTAGAGGAAGAAACAGGAATTAAAGCATTTCTACTAAAATATATTTTAATAGCTGGTGTTAACTTTCTGCATAACAAAAGCCAAATTAAGATGATACATCATATGATCCAAGAGTAAGTTTATCTGTCCTTTGAAAAACAATTGTTACCTTCATAACTGTATACCCCCAAATACAGTACAGTTTTGCAAAATAACTAAAACTTTACACACTTGAAAGCAAACATAAGCCAAACTGCACAGCGGTTCATTTTTGCTTTTTATATCACACTGCAAAAACCAACAGCTGAGAGATTTTCCACATCATGCTAATCAATGTCAATACAGTCATTGCTGTCTTCCAATGGTCTAGCAATTTCTAATAGTAATATTAAATACACGATTGAAATGCTACAGTATAGCTTATTTTCCCCCCTAAAATAATAATAATTAAACAAATGTCAACAACAACTGGATTACAACTTAAGTACAATATGCAAATTCTATTTATCAGACACAAGAAGCATATGAAATTCCTTTGAATATACTGTTGTAGTGCAGGCAGTTTAGGAAATAGAGCTTTCAGGTTTTCTTTCCAAAGGAGAGATGGGGTTCCTATGGCATAAAGCTGGAGAAAAATCACTAAAGCATTGCAAAATGGTTTAATCTTCTACAGCTCACCAGTACTTTGCATTTGCCAGCACATCAGTTCAGAGGACTTCTTTCAACAGCATCTTTTGTCTGTTTCAGTATATTATTTAAACATTTACTAACTAAAGCATGTTCTATATTTTAAACGGAGTATTAATCAACTTAATTAAAATCTAAGATTTTATACCCTGTACCACCTTCTGCCAGAGACCTCTGTATTTGTCATTTCTTTTTCATTGTACAAGATGACATGCATCACTGTACAATAAAAACTAGAATTATTACCTTTCCCAAGTATTGGAGACCTTCCATATCCCCAAGAAACACTCGGTAGGGACACATTTGTCAAAAACACAATCCATGGGAGGTGATTCTCAGTCAAATCCCAATCTGCTGAAGTAGTTTATTGTATGTCAAATGTAATCAAGAAAACCCTGTTTCATCAAGATTAAATGCTAATGTTCCATAATGAAAAATTACAACTGCAGTATCTGTATGTAGCTTTGTTTAAAAAATGAAGATTAGCCAGGCAAGAAAGAGTAATGAAAAGCAAGGCACCCATTTGTTCTTGTATGTATGCATGAATATGCTCTATGTTGTTTTCTACATGATACTCGTGTTAGCAAGAATTACAGCATTCTTTACAGAAATCTTTATTTCTAAAATGGGAATATGTGGACTTCCAACCTGAACTTTGGAACAGCTTGGGAAATGCATTCCTTTCCCTTCCCCAGAAAAATGTTGACTACAGGAAGAAAGAACAGTGAAGGGAACATGCTGTGCTAAAAAGGAATATAAACTTTAAAGGTGACAAGTCAGAATATAACATATTTTCACCCCTATATCACACTGCATGTAACAGTCTCCAACATATGCTTTGAAAAACTTGTGCTGGCACAATTTTGTTTACGACTTACTCTCCCTACCTTACAAATTTCAGATCTTAGAAAAACGTTTTTATAATTGCACTGATAATTTGGGGCCTCTGACTGCATTGCTTAGAACAAAGCTGCAAAATTACATTAAAGTTTGTTTTATATCAAAAAGCAGGAACCATTCCATATAAACATGAATTTCTAAGCATATATGACATAAAAAGTTGACTACAAGAATGAGTAACTTAAACCAGATCTTAATAATTCTGCTGACATACCGGTCTCAAGAGAAATACAATTCACATACTGTTTTGTTTTCCTGACCTTTTCATTTTTTTGCAAATTGCTTTAGCTCCTCTGCCAGGCTAATGAATATTCAAAATTCATAAAGGAAATTTTATTTCCATTGTTTAGCATAACATAGCTCTCTGATGTCACCAAATGCTCATTTTCTGATTTACTTCTATACATAAAGTGGTCAACACTCTAGAGCTGTCTCCTCACTTAGGAAGAATGATTGTGTATGTATAGGTGGAGACTCTTCTTTGTAAGTCACTAAAAACTGCAACTTGATGCGATACAGATATTCTCTATATTTCTTTTTTATTCATATTTGGTTAACAAACTGACACCTTGTTTTTATTGTTGTCAGCTTACACAGATAATAGAGCAGCACAGCAGCAACAGCCAATTGTGCCTCAGGCATCATCTGAAAAATTTGCCAGCCAGCAGAAGATGGAACTCCTCTCCTTGCTGTTGATGGCCAGTGATGAAAACCAATACAGAAGCAGACTGCTTGTTTCAGAGCTTCTAGCTCATCATACCACATCAGCCTCTAAAAAAGTCATTTGACTTGCAAAGTTTGCTGATTTCATGAGGATGTCACCAGCAATGCACAAGGGTCTGATGCAAGAGCAGCTCCTTATGCAAAACTTGCAAGAATTTCAAATGACAGCAGTCAGCCATACAAATTGCACATTTACAGTTGTGGATCTCTGCTTTTAAAACACATTTTTTGAAGTTAGATGCTCCTGGACAGTTATAGTCTTGAAATTAGGCTGCAGACAAGAAAGCACAGGCAATTCCATARTCATGGACATTTTTAATTTTTTTTTTTTTAATGCATTCATTCCATTCTGCTTGGCAGCTGGAATCATCCCTGTGTTAGCAAGGCCTAAAATAAAATTGCATAAGCTTTCCAATTCTTAACTGTATGCAAAAATAGAACTTGCAGGTATTTGCATTGACAACTTTTAGTTGAAATAATAGATCCATACTACCTTCCTTCTTTTTTTTCAGTTACTACAGGCTTGTCTACTTCGTGAGATGAGAAATACAAATTTGTCTAAAAGCTCTATATTTAATTCTACTTCAAAAATTTTAGAAATGAAAGAAAGCCAGTGCACACTCAGTATTCTGAGGGCTACTCCAAAGTTAACTACCCTAGCACATGGCTGAACTCCACAAATTATATTATCAGAAAAACATTTTCTTCCTTACACGTCTGCATCCACATGAGTATGTTCCCACATGAATCTTTAACACTTCTGTTCTTCCTCCCAGAATTTCTCCCTGAGAGGCAATGCAGCACCCAGTCAAAGCAAAAACAAGTTCCCTATGACCCAAGCCTGCTGACACAATTCCTCTTACAGATCCACTGTGTCACCAGTTGTTTGATCCTCTCCTCAACCTCACAAACTGAGATCTGGATCCCTCAGTTCTGACCACAAGTTAGCAAACACCAAATAGCACAAGTGGAGGTTTGTCAGCAGAATATTTTTACTGTTTCCTACAGATGGCTAGACTGAAGCCTAATGGCAGAGTATGTTGGGCTTAGTTAGCTTTCCCTTCAGTGTCAGTTATGAGAAACATTAAGTCAGTAAAAGAAAACATAATACTTCTCCATCATTAATCATTTGGCAAGCGTACAACCCACTGCTGGATCACCACGATTTTGGGAGTAAACTGAAGCAATAGGCCACTGATCTGAAATGCACTACGATAACCAGAGCTCTCCTCCACTGCTCGATGGAGGCACAAGTGTTTCTGCAGCAGGGGGAGGGACATCAGCTCATCAGCAAAGCAGCCATTAAGCAAGTTACCTGTGGTAAGGAGGAGGAATGTGACTGCAGGCTCTGTGTGACTGCACAGCACCGGGGCCTCACGTGGGATATTTATTTACAGCAGTACAGGTGAAGGTAAAGGAACTAACATGAAGTATTGGTTGTACGTTGCCCTAATGAAAGTTTCTATTTAAATGCTAAGTGTTATTAGAAGGAAACAGAAGAGCTGACAGGTTTTATACTTTAGATAGTCTTTGCAAGGAATCTTCTGCGGAAAAGATACTGAAGAACCATGAATCCAGACCTGGATCTAATTGATGGATTGGGATGGAAGCAAAGCCGATAGATTACTTTGAAATAAGAAAAAAATGGGTAATCCAGGAGTAAATGTGGATATGCAAGAGTCAGGAAATTTTTTCTGTCAAAATAGACCTATTTACTGTAAGGCTGCTGGGCAGTAGGGGGTTTTATTGGGTTTTTTTACTGGCGTATTACTTGTCATTATTTCAAATGACTGAATTATCTACTCAACATTTTAATTTTTATTAGGAAGCTAACTGCTCAAACATTAAACATTTCCCTAGTAATTTCAAGATGTGTTCAAACTCAGTGTGTTAACCTCCTTTGACTTCAGAGTGCCATAAGTGAATCAATTTTATGGTTATAACATCTTTGAGGTGTAGGGAAAAGGTATTTCCCCTTTACAGTTAATTGACCAAAATCTTTATAAGATTGGCAGCACCAGGCTGTTTTTCATTTTGAGAATGAAAAGCAATGCTGTTTTCAAAGCTCTGAGCTTCTTGTAGATTATTTATTTTTTCTTTAAAGGACTCTAAATTGGATTCTGAGTGAGAATGCAAACTGTTATAGCAATGATAAAGTAATGATCATGTACTCTTAAAAGATTCTTCTGACTTTTTTCTAAAAGGTTAGATTTTAAGTAAATCATAATAAAGCTCAAAGGACTAGAGACAAAAATTAGTTAACAAACTCAATATAATTTGCTGGAAGCATTCCTGTTTTCCCAGTTCTCTGAACAGTACCATACATCCAGCCATCATCAATTGGTTGCACATTGATGATATAATCACCATCCCTGAAGGAAACTTCATCTTCATCTTGAGCGCTGTAGTCATACATAGCTCTGTATGTTCTCTGTTGAAGGAAAGAAAACAAGGCTGTAAAGTCTCAAGTCTAAACAGAGATAGATTCCTTCTCTTTGCACAAAGAAGAGGAGAAGGAAAGGAGAATAGAGGGAGCAAGGCAGACAGAGAAGTCACAAATTACTTGTTGAAAAGGAATTGTATCCCCTACTGAAAAGAAACAGTATCCCCTCTACACCTTGTCAAATATACAGTGAATACAGGCCCTTGTTCTGAGTAGCAAAATAATTATTTTATTAACCCACATTGTCTTATAACTTCAAACAAACAGATTTCAAGCCATTCAGTGCATATTGAAATATCCTAACTGTTGTTTCATTAATTCACTAGTAACAGTTCATTACATCCAGCCATGGCTAGCTGTGCTTCTGCTCCCTATTTGCATGATTCACAAATAGCTTCTCCTGTGTCTCACTACAAAGAGAAACATAGTCTTCATCCAGGCCATTAACTTTTCCATCTCACCGAATGTCCTTCATTTCATTAGGATTTTACCCTGAATCAAGAATTATGAATATATTATTATCTAAAGGAAAAACATGACAAGGTTTCAAAAAGTCTATTAAAATAATTTTTATGAATACTTGTATTTGCATATTCAGATTAAATGTTCTGTTTAGCACATAAAGTCCCATCATCAGCTAAGCCAAATTTCTCTGCAACCCTGCCCACTCTAGGATAAGATTTCAAMTTTTTTTCTCTATTTTTCTAAATAGAGTATTTATTTTCACTCATTACCAATAAAATGCTATCATTTACTGGAATTCAAAGTGGATTTTCAAACTCAGGGAGAACAGTCTTTCCTTGTATCTTAACAGAAGAATAAAACTAGCTCATTTTAAAATTCCCAGGAGTACTTTCTTTTCCTTACCCTGGCTCTTGACAGAAGTCAAAAGCAGTTCAAGCAGCACAGATAATATCCAATTTCCCTTCCAGTAATTTTTGCTATGTTACCATATGTAGCTGAATTTTTCTGGTACAATGATTTAAATAGAAAGAAAGGTAAAAACAGTCAGTGTTCGAGTTAATGTCTAGTACTACTGTCTGAACCTTTTAATAGACAGCAAACTTCGCAGCTCAAGAAAACAGCTCTGGATTTGTTTTTGTTCATATCATACATATGGTTTATTGAGAGTTTTTAATGAAACTATTTTCCAAAAAGGTAGAGATTGCTCCACATAGAGTGAGCAGGCCATCTGTCACATGTTGGAAATGTGGAATTATTTAATCTAAACACTATAGGGCAACTGATCATTACTGTTCCCATGCTAGAAATACACTTTTAGTCTTGATTCTACCTTTATCATCGGTAGTGCAAATTAAACAGCACAGAGAAATCATCTCCTGTTTAAACACTGGAGACCATCGGAGACCACCTTTCCTGACAAGTCTGCTTTGAACTGCATTTGAGTCTTGCTCTTATTGCTGTTCTCTGCCATGCCTTGTAATTTTGCTGATCTATAGACTGTGACCAAGAGCTGTTTTCAACCAGAGGTATGTCCTTTCTTACTGCTTCCATAATGTCTTCCAAGTAGTCATGGAAGTTGACGAAAAAAAGGATCATTGTTTATGCACTACATCACAGCAAATAATTTCTTGGGTTCTATCATCACCAAAAATTCCTTAAAGATTCATAAAGTAGACAACTAGCAGTCAAAAGACTCTCTGCCTTYAAGAATCTTATTTTTTCCAACTATTTCAACTCATGTCTCTACTGAGCCTTGAAACTAACTCCCAAAAAGCAGTGAAAAATATGCTATTACAACCAACTCAGCAGCASTTAGCCCTTTAAACAATTTATTCCAAAAGAGGGTCCATTTAAGAAAAATGGTAGTAAGTCTGTATCTGGTAAAAGGCAGTAAATGGATTTTGCCCAGAGTTATGCTTATAGGTCTCCCTTAAATGGGAAAAGACTGGCGAAGAGATTAAATGTTTTATTAAACTAACATAAAATGTAAAAAATATAGAGTTTTTGCTCACTCAGAAGGATGCTTACTCATCCTGAGAGCACCATGGCAAAGGACATGCTGCTGCTGTCTCCCTAATGGCAGCATGACTACATGACTACATCACTGTGGTGCACAGTTGTGAAGACAAGCCCACAATTTCAAACTTTAGAAGAATTTATTAGGGCCCTAAATGCTGCTGAGAAACCTAAATTTATGGCCTTAACACCTAATTAGGTGCTAAATGGCTGTCAGGAGAAATCTCCATAATAATCCTGTTAGCATTTAATGCCTAATTATCACTTCAGAGTGTAGTCTGGGCTATATAATCGAGAATTACAATGCCTAAAGGACTAAAAGCAGGGAATTTTAAAATGCATTTCAGTGAATTATTCCTCTGTCAGTAGTGAGTTTAGCGGGTACTAAGTTACAAGAGAGTGTATGAAAAGTTTGGAGCTTTGTAAAACTAATACTCATTTATCTCCCCCCTCCTCAAAGGTCTGTCTCGCAGCTACTGCTCAGACAGAACAGTAAGTCTTGTCCATACGAAGAACTGAAGTCCAGCTATTATATTCTCAGCTCCCCAGCCAGATCTGGGCTGACAGATGTGTATTTCCACTTCCCCCACCAGTTTATGCCCGTTCTTTGGATGGCTCCTTGCAAAGAGCAGTAACTTGCAGCATCCTTCACATACAGCAGCTATCAAGGAAAGCCAACTTGCAACATAGGTTTCGTTTTCCTAGCACTCTTGGATATCTAACGGTGTGTAAACACCCCATTATTTTCCGAAGAGGCAAACAGCCTTTAGGGGTCTCTTATAAAACACTTTGTATTCTGAGCAACAATTTAATTCAGCCCATTATGCAGAACTGCTCACAGAAAGTGAGCAAAAGTTGAGAATCAAAAAATAATGTAATTTATATGGGGAAAAAAAAAAAATCCACCCCAGATTGTGTTAGGATCGTGCCTGATAAAAACACAGCTCAAAATTAAATAAACCAAATTTTCAAAATTTAGAAATTAGAAAATTTCTGCTTCTCAACATAGGAGACTGGTGGACATGATTATAAAACGAACTTACGTCTTTTGGGGACAGATGTGATAGCAATTCAACAACTCAGCTGAAAGGCATAGGTTTACTACAGCAGTTAACTCTGCAATCATCTCCACTCTGATATAACCCATGCAACCTTAATCCCTCTCACCCCAGAGATGTCCTGGCCAAACTCAGGCACTGATGAATGACTGGCACCTTCATTGCTTTTAGTTAAGTCTCAAAAACTGCTTATGCTTTGAGGTCACTATTCAATCGAGGACTTCTTTCCTCCAGTCTCCTTCCCTTCGAACTTTCTCTTCTTTCATCCCTCTGTTATTAGCCAGACAACACTGCATCTCGGGCACTACTGCTCCAAGCCCAGAACTGGACAGGCAGCTGAAAGCAATGAACCTGAACATTGTGCAAGTTTGTCAGATCTACAGCATGTCCACACTGCATTTTAAAAGTGCTTCAAGACTGTCATCAGCCTTCAGTCTGTGGACATTACTACATTTAAACATATCCCCAGCCAGGGCTTTCCCCCCAGACCACTCTGAGACCCCTCTGTATTGTCCCAATAGCTGAGTGTAACATGTCCAGTGCACCTGGAGAAGCAGCACAGGCTAATGAAAATATTCTGGTATTAAGGAGGAAAGACAAGGGAGCATGGCAGGTTTCTAACTGCATCTGAGATGCCTCTTTTGGAGCAGAATGATCACCCCGGGGTGGTAAGATCACACTCTGTCTTCCTCACCAGACTGACAAGTTAGCAGTCAGCACCAGGCCAGCAGTCCTTGATCTCCTCTCTCTGGAAATACTTGGGGTTTATTGTCTACAGGGAAATCCACTCAGTTTTTAACAATAGCAAAATCTGTTCAAATCATTATGTTTGCTGTTTTCTTTTTTTTTCCTTGATAAAGTATTATCACTTATAAGGATGTCAAGTGAAAACAGCTTCACAACAGGGATAAGAAATCTGTTGAAGTAAGTCAATCCTTTACTTTTAAAATCTTTTCACATCACTCCCTTCCTTTTCCTATTACCTTCACATTCACTATTCTGGAAGGAGAGGCAAATGATGATTCTCAAGATGATTGAAATTATACTGTTTCAACACCCTACCAGGTAAGTCACTGGGACACAGAGATATTAGGGGAATAGGAGTGATCTCCCTGCCCACAGAGCTGTAAAGGCTGGTAAGCACATTTTGAGATTTGCAGGCATCTCCATTTTCTGTCTGCTGGATTTGAGGGCTGTTTGTTTTGCTCCCCAATGACTAGCAAATATGCTGGCAAAGCCTAGGCTTCCAGGTCACCTACTTTTTGGATTTTGGCCCTTTTGGAAAGCAGCCAGGTCCAAAAGTGCCTTGCGATATCCTTGGAAATCAATGGTTGATTCCACTATCAGCTGTCTAACAGCTGTCATGCAGGTGTCCAGAGAGTTTCTCAGGTTATTGACTCACTCAACGATGCAGGTACCTGGATCACAGGCTTTCAAGCAAGTTAGCCCCCTCAGCCCCAGGCAGCCAAGAATCTGGCAAGTATGAAATCACTCACACTTCACAGAACGTCATGATCTTTACAATATAAAATGTCATGGAGTTTCAGTCTTACAAAAAAATACTGCTAATCTTGAAAACGGGTTTTTTCAGCTCAGCAAGCTCTAAGTTTGGTTCATAATTAAATATTTATTCATCTCTACAAAAGGTGACAGAGGTAGCAAATATACATCCATTAAAAACAGGTTAAAATTCAAAATTACAATATTTTTAAGGTAAAAGGTGGCTGGATCTGAACTATGAAATCTCTAGGCAGCGATATGATTTAAAATATATGGTAACCATTAAAACTGAATTTTTTATATAGGGAGTTAAAAAAAAAAGGTCAATTTCCTAAAAATCCCAGCTGAATACCATTCACCTCTCCTTCCATGACCAGTTACTTTTAAAATTAAATATTCACTCCAGCTTTGCATTCCCATCCACCACAAGTAAGAACTTCATGATGTGGCCATGGCTTCATGATAAAGCTTCTTCTCAGTTGCCCACCAGTGTAACTCCATTTGGATCAGACACGAGTCGGTGCACAGCTGTTGAGTGGAATTAGAAAGGGCATAGCAATCCAGAGTCTGAGCTAGCTCTGTGCAAGCAGAAGTAATACAGATAGGCACAAAGCCTGCTAGCACAAAATCAGCAAGTCAAAAAAATTGAAACTAATTTAAACCAACAGGGTGATCTTAAGAGATCAGTGGTTTTCATCCAGTTGCTAGGAGCATAACATCAAAGTTCAGCCTGTGAAACACTGTCCAAGCATCTACTATTTGTTTTAAGTAGGAAAAGGATTCAGTTTTCTGGATTCTCTGCTTTCTGCGCATTATAAATGATTTTTTAAATGTATTCTGATGTAGAAGTTCTTACCCCTGCCCATAGTCACTTAAATCTTTTTATACATGAGGACTACTAGTTACATTTAGAATGAGGACAGTCAAATAGGTCTCAAATAGAACTCAAGGGGTTCAATTCAGTCATATTTAAGAGATTTCACATAAGCTGATGATGTTGCTTACCAAATAAAATTCTCCTTTAAATTTAATACTCACCAGACTTGCTGAATGAGGTTGTGAATGCATGGACCTCATGGATGACATACTTGTCTGGTGCATGTATCCATATCCTTGAGTCTGGCTTTGCTGATACGCCCCAGGGAGAACAGGGGCTGCATTAAAGAAATACAGACACATTAATTATTATTTAAAAGCAGCCCTTATCTAGCATTTCATAGAAACTGGAGACTATTTGCACTGTTAATAACAATTTCTCCATACAAAACAGTTCATAATTATTTCCATATACAACATAAGGCTTTTCAAAGGCTGATTTACACATAAATGTAGCCAATGCTATAGCAATATATTCACAAACACTATCATGGTTATTGGAAGGAAAAGTTTAACATACCATTAGAAGTTTAATCATCAAAAGGTTTACCAAAGCTTAAGACATGACTAACAAAATTTTGGTGCTGACATAGATGAAGCACTAAATATATGTCCCACAAGTTGCCATCTGTAAGGAACAATTGATGAAAAAAAGCTATACTAATACAGTTTTGAAATGTTTCACTAGAAATTCACTGTAATTAATTCTTAACTCATTGAAAACTAACTCTTACTTATTGGGCTATGAACAAAGAAGGATTGTGACTCTCAGGAAGAGGCAGAAACATAAAAAAGTAAGCCCATAGTTGAGTTTCTTAGTTTATTCTGATTTCATCACCATTCTTAGCCAAACACAGAGAGATCAACACTTACTTATATATTTCAAAGTCCGCCTTTTTCAGTCTCTTCCTCTTACCACACAATTGTTCCATCTCTTTAATACCTATTTTATTCACATTTTAACAATTCTGTATGCTAATCATTAAATATTAACTTCCATTTCACCAAGAGCTGCTGAAAGCATCAATACAACCAACAGGGATCCCTAACTCTATTGCTTACTAGAGAAGCATTCATAAACTTCCCACATCTGCCCAAACATCCTACTTTGGCAACAGACTGAAATAGAATGAGTTAAAAAACACGGTTGATGAAAAAACTGTGAGAAATAAGCTCAGCATAAGTGACTATTCACTACTTTCCTAGCAAGGCAAATAAGTATTTTAAAAGTAAAATTAAGATACTAAAGTGGTTTTCAAAATATAAAGATTAAAATTTAGTCACCGCATCTTTGTGCATGTTTTACAAGACTCGTGCACTCTGAGAGTAAAGATTTCTGGCTTGTATGGAGGTCATTAGCCAATCTCCACTGTTATTTGCCAGAATTTTACTAGTTAAACTGGAAATTCATTTAGCTACACTGAAAAACAAATACTTTTCTGCTGATACTGTTCAAGTGGTCCCTTTAGCTGATATTCTAACTCCTCTGCCAAAAGCCGTCTTTTGCTTAAAGGAGATGGAACCTATGCAGCATGTGATTCAAAAATCTTCGAACGTGGAGTCATTCAGCAGTCCAGCACTTTCTCGGATAGAACTCTTGGGCTTGTTGGGAGGTAAGAACCACTTCAGCAGCAGCCATCACACATGGATTCAAAAAGGAGCAAAGCTAATGTAAGATTTAATGGGGTTCACAATGTGTTGAAGAATCCATGACTTGTAAAATGAAAAAATACATAGAAAAAGCAGGAAACTCCATTAAAAATATATATTTCTGATAAGTATTCATATTTGCACTAGTAGTACTCTATCATTCTCTGCTTCTTGAGTTGTCAGGACAAAAAATGCATGTGAGAAAAGGGATTACTGAGAAATCTTTTGCTGAACTATTTCAGAAAGAAAAGTCAACCTTGTGTTTTCAGCAAGTTGTTTTACCAATTCTGCTCCTCCAGCTAACAAAATAATTGATTTCAAAAAAGGTTCTTCTTAAAACTTACATTTAGTTTTAGTTAGCATATTCAAATGCACTAAGTGTGTAATTACAATTTGGAATGCTACTCTTTGCTCTACTATACTTTTAAAGATAAGTAACACTGTGTATTTAACTAGGGGTTTTCTGATTTAGAAAACAYTCTTCAAACTATTGTGATGAATACATTGTTTTGTTAAGTGAGCGAAATTAAAGTGAAATGCAGTCAGATGCAACACTGGAACATGATGAATAATGGATGTTCTAGAAGGGCCAAGTTCATTCTAATGACATATAAGTAGGAAGACATTTTAAAGCAGTTCAATCATCAGAGAATTGCTGCTCATTAACATGTTCACAGGATTATCATGCATTAAGTGCATAGTCCTAAGTAGTTCATCAAATAATTTATGTTTCAATGTTGTTACAAGCTATTTCCACATGAGCAGATGTAGCCCTTCATGAGAAAATAGAGAAAAACATAATTTAATCAAAGGTTCTGCGATCAAGCTGGAATGAATACATTTTGCCTTATTCACCACCAGCATAAATGTAGGCCAGTTCACAGAAGCCAACAGAGTCTCGTCTCCTCATACCAGCAGCAAATTGCTTCTATGGGTTGAAAACTGAGCACAGATTGAACTTTTTAACTTAACAGAAAGAGTATCTTCAGCCAACACTGGCCACTGATCAGCCAGCACCCAGCCTGCCCTGCAGCAACAAAGAGCCGGTAGCGCTTCCCTGGTCCCTGGCAGGGTCAGACACCCTGASAGTCCCTTTCTTCTTCCTAAGAGAAGCAAAGAGGCTGGTAGGAACTTTTTACTCTTTATTTCTTCTCCCCAAAACAGATCTTTCTCAGTTCCTATCAATCACCCCTTGTCAGTGTAAGGCAGCAAGCCTACTTATGGTCAGCTTCATTATAAGCTCCAAGTTGACTGGCTTATTTTGGGGACGATAACCCACGGCTCCTGCTTCTGTGACAAGTGACAACAGCAGGTCTGAGATGTGCTTTCCTCCTTAGCAATCAGTCTCTCACAAGCTGAGAGAATTCTGTCAAACTATCTCAGCCAAGCTGTTTGCTACTTTACCTGCAATGATGGGAAACATAAATCCACAAAAATAAAGCCTTTCTTCCAAAGCATGAGAAATTTTGGGAAGTGATAGAGGCTGAAGTATTAGAAAAAGATTCTATACAAACAAAAAGAAGGGTTAGCTTTGCTTATTATCTCCTAGTCATTTATTTAAGTATCATATATGTGAGCATATATATCAGCACATATTAGTGTTAAATGGAATGATTCCATGTGGGTTGGTGGATTTTTCCATCAAAATAATACTGTAGTATTCAGCAAAAAAACTTCAAAAACCAATCATTATTTTTTTAACAATTTTTTACAAAAATACTGAAGAAACTTCCAGATGGTTGTCTATTTAGAACACAATTTGGGAATCACAAAAATAAGCTGAATAGTGAAGAGACAATGTTTGACCTGCGTTTCTAGTGATGTACAGATAATTCAAGGTGAGACTAAATTATGCAGGGAAAGAGTTTGACTTTTCTTCATCATCCTCACACATAGTTAACTGCAATCTTTTGGCTCAGTCTGAAGTATAAAGTTCTACAACATCATTGACCGCAGCAGCAGCAAAAGCAATGGTTTTAGCTAACCTAAGGGAACARTAAAATACAGTGGTGGAACACGAAATTCATTTAACTGAAGCCAGATTTATTGGTGAGGGAGCTGAGGCCTGACCATTGCTCCCAGTAGTACAGGTGGATGTTTTTTTCTTGCATTAAGACTTTACCAGATGCATTCTGATTTATCAAAACTTACTTTTATTTTTTCTTGTCCCACTTACCAAGCAAGCCAGATATTCATTTTAAATTATCTGCTCGAAGAAATTTATCATATCTCTCTTATTATATCTTTACATGTTTCCCCAGAGGAAAAAGTGAGGAAAATAAGTGAACATGGTATAAGACAAACAGAGAGAAAGCCTCCAAGAAAAAGAAGCAGCTGAAAGAATGATAGCAAGTATCAACTCGCTGCCGCAGACAATGGGGTCTGCAGAGTGTGTAGTGGTCAGGATATCCTTTGAGAAGAACTGGGAAAGAAAAAGGTCGAATTGTGGAAACAGGAAAGGACTCATTAAGAGAGCATTGTATAACCATGAGGTTAAAAAAAACGTTATGCTAAAAAGAAAAATCAGTTAAAGGTTAGGTTCCAAGATACATTTTATCAATACCATCCTTAAACTGTTTCATTCTTTTGTTCAGCAGAACCTTGACAACCCATGGTAAAACCGTGGTAAAACCATTGTAAATCCATGTATCYTCTGGTAACTACCGCACTTTTGCCATTTACTGCAACACATGCCAATTACTGAACCACATGTAAAATAACAACCACTTCATTTACTCTCACACACATCATACACTTTTAAGGATTTAATAGGATCCTTCCTATTTTGATAATACCTCAATTCATGGTTTCACTCTTAAGACTTCAGAGAACTCACAAAGAAAATTGCACCACTTTGTAATCATTACATGAGAGAACACAAAGCAAAAATAAAGATTAGGATTACTATGTGCTTAATTCTAGTGTCTGCAAGACACTAGGTAAAAAGCTGTCGATTTTCTGAGCAGCACAAAAGAGCCAGAATACAGCATCATCATACATCTCTTTGTTACTGCCATTTTGACAAGCTCACCCAAAATAGATCAAGCTGCTTATGGGAATCATGCTGCTCCACGTATATGGAAGTCCTTCCCCTTTTTTTGCCTTGCTACTGCTGTATTTTCCACAGGCTGCAACATCTGGCGCAGGCCTCACAGCCTTTCTTTAGAAAGCCTCCCTCATAGTTTTCAGTTCCTACTTTCTTTTGCCCTTCCCTTAGAAATTCCTTAGCTATGTCCTGAGCAAGAGAAGACATAGTCATAGTGATGCAATCACATGTAGGGAAATTTAGGTCTACAGGACTCTTCTGGGGACTCAGGCACACCCCATGCGCTGTCCATGTGGACAAGTCACTGCTGTTGAGCTGCACAGCCCCCTTGACCACTTCCCAGTGCAAGAATACCTGGCTAAGGAAATACAACCTTGGGAAATAAAGGAAATAGAACTGTTACTGCTGTGTTAAAGCTGGTGGATAATAACTGATACCTTTTAAAGCCTTCTCCAGAAAGTGTTTAACAGGTTACTTTGATTACAAACTCTGGCTAGGTAATTTAATTTTTTGTTTTCTTTCAATTTCCCCAGATGTCGGCTGCTGCACACCATCATTAAAATATTTAAAGTGATTTTTTTTTGTCAAAGAGGCCTCTAGAAATAATATAGTCCATCCCCATTTAAAATTAGGGCCAAATTTGCAGTTAGGTTGGGTTTCTTCAAGCCTGTCAATTTTTTGAGGGGGAGGTGAAGATTTTACTACACCTCTTTGGGCAACCACAAAGTCTCTAATTTCTCTTCTTTATTTCCCATGCTCTGTGTATTCCTGTACAAGCTCTTGAGAGGAGCTCAGCCCAGCATTGCATAAACCATATAAGCTTCCTGAGAAACAGTTTTAAGGAGAGATTTGAAGGAGGTTAACACATTAATTCTACAGAAGTTCACATCCTGCCCAAGCAGGGCATGAATGGAATGTAATTGTTGTCAGCCAAGAATTTAGTAAAGGTTTTAAAGCAGGCCCGTATCACAGGCCAATCAGAAACAAGAATCTTGGCACTTTGGACACAAGTAAGGCAGGTTAGATATGATGAGGATAGGATGTTAAAGACACAAAGAAAAGTAACTTGACTGTTATGACAGTTGAGTTTTTAAGGATGATGTGCTAAGCCTCATTATCTGCTGAAGTTAAGACTGTCGGAAGAACTCAGCAGGTGATATGTCTCAAGGAGGCTATAGGCAGTCCATCCCTGGCTCCCACTGYRTATATGAGGTTGATGCCCCCTAAGCTGGTTGAGACAACCTAACACTCCTACTACCCCTCCCCTCCTCTCAGCTAGGCTGTTTTACTGCTGGCTTGGTGAGCTATGTCAGCTCAGCAAGAGATCAGAACAGTCACAGTGCAAGGATGGAGGCAGGACTAAGTACTCAAGGCCACAGACAGGAGAAGGCAACAAACTGCTAGATCAGCTCAGTTGTTCCAAGGTATGTCCCCCTAAGCACCTCACTTCTGTGCAAACTGCCTCTGAGTTCAAACCACACAAGAGCTGAGCCTCTCACAGATGCTCCCCTCCAGATGTCCCAGCATCCGGCTCCAAASAAAGCACCCCATGTATCGCAGATGCTCCTGTGTGCTCACATGTGGCATACACTGCTCAGCTACCTGCATCCTACGTCTCCACAGTATTCGAAATACATTGTAGTGGAGGTTTAGASAATATTAAGCCTAATGCAGCCAGCAAAAGCTGTCTGCTTGAGAGTAAAAACAGGTAACAGAGAACTTAATGAGTGTGCCACGATTGCCCAGGGTGGTAGATGAGGTATAGAACTCTGCAGCATCCCCCTTGAACTGAGCAAGAAGATGGTCTCTAAAGGACACACTTAAAAAGCAGCCACAGGAGTAGAGAAAACAAACAGAAGAGTACAGGTATGTTAGATACAGACATTAAGAAAACCTCAGTAATAAWTTTACAGTGAAGAACTGATTGCCAAGAATGCTCCTGTCCCTAAATGAGATGAAAATAARAAAAATCCCAAAGGTTCTTGCAAAAAGAAATTTCAAAAATTGGGTAAAGAATCTTTATTTTTTTTTGCCAATCATATCAAAGTATCTATAATTTTCAATATTTATTACAGTTTATGTGGCTCTTCAAAATTAAACGTAATTCAACATACAGCTGGATTCTTTGTTTTAAAAACGTCAAGCTATAACCTTAACAATCTCAAACTGAGAAAATGGAGTTCTTTTGTCATTGAGACATTAGTCACGTGTAACCCATTCCCATATAAAATTTTGGCATTTAAACTACTATCTTCTGATGAACAACACTGAAAAATTCCCAGCTATCTCTAAAGCTAAATTGCTCAGCATAAACTTTTCAAATAAGCTAGAAAATTGAAAAACACACTCTAAACTGGTTATAACTCCTATCTATTACAGAGGGTTTTTTCTATTTAGAAAGAGTAGCACAGCACACTCAAATTTACTGGGAATAGTTCAGACTGCACAAGCATATAAAAAGTACTAACCTGAAGACTGGAGATGGTGAGATCGGATACAGAACAGTGCAGTTTTCAGAACAGTAGAAAACACCATGGTAAGGCATCTTGGCATTTTTTCTTGTAAAAGTAACTTTCTCTTCATTTCTATTATTTCTTTTTTTCTCCTCTTTCCCTTGCCCTTCACTGGTCAGTTAGCCTGCTTTCATGGATGTCTGAGCTACCAGGCTGGTTGCTCTCAGTGGTTCTGTCAGAAGCAGCAGTTTGTCTGCATCCTATCCATTACAGGAGTCAGTAATAGTTAGTAAATTGGAATATCAAACCCAGATATAATTAGGTTGTTGAAATAACAACCTGARAGTATGGCCTAATTCACAGAGGGTGTTAATAAATATCTGCCATGCTCACTGACCTCATTAGAATTGAAGCTCTGAACTACTTGGAGTCAGTGGCAAATTCAGAATGTTACAGCTTAGGAAGTTTCCATAACCTAAATTCTAAAGAKATAAGAAATAAACCATGCAATCTTCAAATAGTTAAAAATGATGGAGAGAAGTTCAACAAAATTACTGATCTTGTGCTTAAAATACCATTAATTATACATGATGCAAAAAATCAAAATGTCTCTAAAGATTACTTACTGACATACTACAATTTATAAAATAATGTATTTTAAACTAAACTTCATTAGTGTCATGATTAGACAAAGACTGTTTTAAGCATCATTATTTTAGAACACCATTTTATCAGCTAGCAATAATTAAGACTAACTATATGTATCCACCATGTAAACTGAAGCAGATTATTATGGGAAATGCAGAATTATAGCTCCAAYTACATAGCAGAATTATAGCTTTCAATTATAGCTCTTGAAAGCAATTTCAACATAAGAAATCAAAATTTGATTTTGAAAAAATTTACAATAGAAGATCTCACATAGCTGTTAAGCATATGTCAAAGAAAAAACTAAGAAATTTTGAAAGGAACAACATAAAGAATGTCTAATGTGCTCATGACACTGGAATCCTGTGTTTTATTTGAGGTTTCCTTTCAGGCAGGGACTATCTCATATTTCAGTCCAAAGTTCCTGATTTGTATGAACAGGCAATATTCCTAATAATAGGTACACTGGTCTTTGTTTTATAAGTCCATTATAAATCCAATAGCAGATGGAGTGGAAATTTGAGAAATACTAGCTAGGATAGTGGAAAAACAGTTGGCAAACTGTCTCTCTAGTACATCATTGTCTATTTGTCTGGTCAGTCAGACCTTCTCCTTAATTCTTCACATTTTGAGGAATGGTGGATCCATCAATTCCATTATATTCGTTTTCACAGCAAATTGTTTTCCAAGGTCCATTCTGGCCTCTCTGAGGGTTCTAAATTTCTGTACTGCAAAAAGCCCATCTCTCATGGACAATTTTTTCCTTTAAATAAAAGTAGTATGGCTTTCATTCCTCTTTAGARTAACTGCAAAAATGCAACATATCAATATATTTTTGAAAAGCCCAGGCTAGCACAGTCTCCAGAAGCCTTGTCTGCAAGCAGTTATCAAATGTCACAGTCTAGAGAAAAATGAAAAGAATCCAGGATGCCCTGTTTTCTACAGTCAACATTAAAAGAAAGAGGACTGTCAACAGAACATCCACCCTCTTCATTGAAAGACAACAACACAGAGAATAATTTTGGCAGGAAGTGATTGTGGATACTGCTCAGAGCATCATTTTTATTGATGAATAGGGATTGGAGGATACTGAGTCACAGCTCAAAAGCTTTCATGATCATTAACACATTACTGTCATGGTAAAGCATCAGAGGGCTGTAAAGTATTAAATACATGTAATTTAGTGCTCTGGAAACAAGAACGCAAATCTCAAACAACCTGTAGATTCCCTGCCTGTGTCTGACTCTGGAGTATGGAGGTGGTAAGTGGTAGCCTCTTAGCCTACAAAACACAAAAGCCAGTCCTGTTCTGGCAGAGCAGACAATTTTGATGTTCAGAAAATGCCATCAGCTTCCCCAGACTGCTTTTGGAATGGCCATTTAGAACTGTAGGACCATAAACACCCAAAAGAACTGATTTGATAAATGTAATTCCATAGCAGCCCCTTCAAACAAAAGCTTTTTCACATGAATGCTAAACGTGTTTGTTATAAAGTAGGATGTTAAATGATCTCCCAGGAAATTCAGTAAGTAAAATATTTCAAAACATTATCAGCCTTTAGAAATATAGGAAGAGGCTGTTTGTAATGGTCATTCATATTCATGGTTTTGTGGCTTTTGCTAAAAAACCAGCATAAAATAGAAGTGAACACAATACAAAGTTACGATTTAGAATGAATGATATTAATTATTATCTTCATCCATCTTCTATGAACAGTTGTTTTGRGGATTTTAAAAACTGTATGAATTCTATATCAGACATTTAGGACTTTATGGCCGGCTACAACAATCTACTTGACTTAAAATTTATTTCATTTAAAATACAAACTATTTATGCCCCTTCCAAATTTCACTGACAAATTTTTACTACAGCACTGTAAAAAGAAAATTACTTCAACTATTTGGCTTCTAACCCTAAAATTGGAGCCATATTTGTTCCCGGTTTTGAATCCAAACATGTCATTTTAGGGTTATTATGATGAACACAGAATATTCTAAACCAGTTAAATGTACTGACAAAAAATTCTGGTGTTTTCTAGATGTTTAATTCACTCATTTTCCTCACAAAAGCAAATTTAATACATTAAATAATCTATTGCAACCTGAGGACAAAAGAATTACTATATAGACTATATTGTGTCTTAGGAATTGTTCTAGCAGTTCAATTATAAAAGATCATTTTACTCAGACACCACTCTGAATACTAGTTTGGAATTAGTCTTCAGTGGTAGCAGTACAGGCCAAAGGGTTTAGCCTATGCATCCGTTAACAGCTGGCATACCATAATACTCGTATGTATCCCCCATTTCCCGCACTGCTGGTGTACCTGGGACATAACCAAATCACAGGGCATCCTGTTCGGAATATGAACTGCAGTGAGGATTTGGTGTTACTGACAAACGAACCTTACTGCCATCTGACTTTTTTGCCTGACATTCAACCTAAGCTGCAGCACGTCTCAGCTGATAAAACAATCTGTCTTTTCTCTCTTCACACACCAAACCACATTATTTTATTTATGAAGGCACAAAATGTCTTAAAGCCAGCCCAAGGCATCCTTAGTCCTAGTGGGGCCACGGTGTACCAAGGAAGCTGCAATTTCTACTTAAAATTGTGAATAGGCAGAGTTTTGTTCTAGGCTTCCTCACAAAAGGAAAGATTTAGTAAAATGAAGGTCATGTGAACGTTACATTGCCCACATCCCTTCAATTATAATTTGAAYTCTCTTACATTTACCGAACATCTACTGTTGCCCATGTGCATTAGAGACCGAAGCCTGCAAGTTCTTCTCACAGAAGCTGTGCTTTGATTTCTGTGTGTCTATTTATTTGTATTGTGGGTATCACCAATCTGAACAATGGTGGAAGGATAGTATTAACCAGGGTCATGTATGTCACTGCACATAATTTTTCTAATTATATTTACTGTCTACTGGATATAAAATTCTCTGAAGTGTATCAAAAGCTGCTCTAGGGGACCACACTGAACAACGGAAACAACTCCTTGCCAAGGGAGCCATTAACACTTCCAACTGTTGAGCCATTTGGAAACTTCCTTTCCACTTTCTGCTCACTAACTGTTTAATGGAAAAGGGAACATCAAACTCAGACAGCTGCCAGATGCAACAGAAGGATCCTCTGAACTGCTGCTACACTACAGAAATTGAAAATGGGATCTCTTCTGGGTTCTCCTCCACCTGGATGTGTGGGGATCGCCTTTTGATGCTGCCAGATGCCAAGAGCGTGGGAGAGAAGCATGGGAATCCAAGATAGGCATAAGGAATCCAAGCAAAAATATTTTGGAAGTGTGAAATGTAAAGCTCTCCCTGGAACATCCATCCTCAATGAACATATGCTGAATGAAAATGTGCTTTCAGATGAATCATGATTTATAGCTTAATGTATTACAACCAGTGTGGAATATTTAGTTTTATTCCCAGAACCCTAAACCAAACCTTAATCAAAATKTAACGAAGCACTCACTTGGAGTACAATAGGAATTTTCAAGTTTTGTGTTAAAAAATGAGGTATTACAGATATTTCATACCTCTTTGTGGTGGAAAAGAATGAAGTCTAATTTTCTGGACTAATTTCTCTCATGTTCTGCATTAACCAAGCACTCAGCAGAGGACACTAAAAGTCCAATAGTTCAGCCTAGGACAGAAAATTGATAATGCTCAAGATAGTGCATAAAGGTAGTCCCATTGCCTTTCTGGATTCCTATACTTACATGGCTTAAAAGGCTGAAATGGATTATTCAGAGACAAAATAACATATTAAGCAGTCAGAAATCCTCTGATCATGTAAACATATAGAAATTAGCACATGTGTAGGGAACATACTAAACCTGTTTCTAACTGAAATCTAAACTCTCACAAAYAACTTTGTTTTTCCTTCTTGCCTCAAATCTAGAGCTAAAAAGGTTTTTAACACCAGGAAGCCTCCCACTGTTCTCAAAAACTCCTCTAAGTGTAATGCCATTATTTCAGATCAGGAAAAAGATGCCCTCTGAACATTAGGAGTCACTGCAAAACAGGAGGCAGAAGCTGAAACAGCAAAACGCATCTTTTTCAAATGAAAGATGCAACTTTCAGAAGAGAGAGAGCTCTTTCTTACTGCCTGAAAAAAACATGTCCTTTTGGGGTACMATGTGTTTACAGTAAATATTTACAAGGGAAACTATATCATTTCTGTAAAAATATATTTGAGAATGGAAGACGAGGGGTCACCAGTTCTTGAATGTAAGCTAACAAAGAAAACTCTTCATGCTAAATAATTTGTGGCATCAGAGAGGTTACAAACATATGCACGCACTTGTGTCTGTATAACATACAAGAGAACTATTAAGTTCAAAAATATCACAGAAGTTTGTGGGTGAGGTATTCATTATTTTACCGCAAGCATTTGTAGTGCATTACACACTTAAGAACGGAAAACCACCTGATTACCGAGATGGAAAAGCACAGTTTTACCAAGATGCTGTTGAGTGGAAGAAGACTATTTTTTCCCCACACATCAGCTTTCAGGTTGGCAAACCTGCTGGGGGCTGGCATGTAAAAGAATAAAAACCAAAGTATCACCTAGTCTGAAATACAAAAAAGTCATAAACAGATGTAAGAGTCTGGAGGCTAAGAGAAGTGTCAATGTGACCCTCACCAAGAGATACCAAGAGTAGACAGAGCATTGTCTTGATGTGTTCAGATTTCTGTGGCAGGGCAGCCTGCTGACACACTTGGAAGGGGAAAAGAAACCCGCAAAAGCCTATAGTTCTTCCTGTGAACTGTACAATTCCTCTTCCTCTGAATGCCATGTTTGATTACCGGACTCTGGGAAACAGTATGGAAACAGAGTTCAGCTACCTAGCAAAGAAAACCTATTCTCCCTTGGCTGACAGAGAAGAAAACATAACTGCTGTGTCGTTCTGSTTGACCTCCTTAGAATGGCAGAGCTTAGCAACTGAATATGAATACAAAGAGGGGTGAAGSATTCCTGACCTGTATTCCTGACAGCTGCACCTGGAGACAGAAGACAGATCTCTCTATTACAATATATAGAGCAGTCAGGTATTATTCCCTCTTTTTTTTCTTCGACTTGTCTTTTACTAATGGTGACTTTTCCCAACCTCAAAACCAGAAGGTTTTTTATAAAAATTCATGGGAAGGACAGAGCAAAGAAGGGAACCAAATCTGGTTTCCTTTCCTCTTCTTCTTCCAGCTGTTGGTACAGGAGAAGAGTTATTACCACTATCCCAATGCAAGGAGACTCCTTGGCCTACATGCCAGGGAACATCTCTGCAATTACAGCATGTGAAATAAAGAGGTTTTTTTCYCCATTTCATCTCACTAGTTTGTAGTCTTCTGACCAGCCAACCRGGAGCAGAAGCAGCAGCAAAGTTCCTTGTTCTAGGGTTTTTTGCGGTATATATGGGTGGGTGTCAAAGCCCCAGGCAAATCCTACAAACAACCATTTTACATACAGAGTTACAGGTATTGGTGTGTGCTAGGGGGAGAGAAGGAGACATCCCTGAAACTAATGTTTAAAATGTCAGTGTTGGGCTGAGGAATAAAAGGCCTGTCCGTGAGCTGGTACACAGCACAAGGCTGCTGCCAGTGATACACAGCAATACATAAAGTCTATGTTTGCTCTTTGCAGGGCTGTGTTCACACTGCGGTTCAAACAGCAGTTTTTCTAGTGGCCTACAACACGCTCCTGCCTCAGTGAGGAAAAGACACAGATAACCCCTGGAGTTTGGAGGAAGGGAGGGAAGCAGGCTCAGCTGCTCTGGAGTCTTTCTTCTTCAGAAGACTCATATCACAAGGAGGACATGCCACTAGGGAGAGAGATGAAAGGACTTACTGTTCCTCATCGGTTAAAAACTTCCACTCCAAGCTACATAAAGACTTCAAAACTTTAAGAAAGAGACTAGAGCATTRTGTTTTCTGCAGTCATCATAGACTTTGGAGTCAAATTGCCYGCAATGCCCATTTGCTGTATTTATTCCTCAGAGGTTGTTTGCATCAATCTTTTCTGGATTTCTTTTTTGTTATGTAGTGCCAATGAAGTATCTAACACAAATTTTCAGTTTTCTCATAGCAATGTACAGATTACTTTTAAGGCTTATAACAAAAATCAAGAGACTAGAAAGATGTAAGTGGAATTTCATGGTTTCTTAAAAATTGTGTATTTGGATTGCCAGTGTGAGTAAAAGAAGGCAGGTTAACAAACAAAGTGAGACCTGAGTGTTACTGGCAGACCCTTTTCGTTAAAATAAAGAAGAGAAGACCTTAAACCTCAGATCAAAGYTCCTTTATGTTAATTCTCCCTACTTGTCGGATGGCAGCAGGTGAACTGAATCTGAAGAACTTGGGCTGAAGCACGCAAGTGTAAATAGCAGCCAACCAGTAACACACTGGTTCCACCCAAATGAATGAAATTTCAGCACTCATGTTTAAAATGCAACAAAAGGCCCTTGAAAATTCTGTCTTAATATCCACTAAGGTTTCCTACATAACATGTGTTTTCGGGAGTACAACAAACCTGATTTCTGTCTCCTACAGACTGATTTCTCTATATCTTTTCAGATAATATCACGATGATTTAGAAAATAACCAAGAAATCATGTTTTTTCCCCATTGGAGTAACAATATATCCACAACTGAAAACGAACTGATACTTATCTCTTATTTTTCTCCATCTACAGACTACACACCATTTAAAATAAGAGCAAAGAGTCACTTTCTTACACTGAAAAATTCTGAACCTATGGTAAGGAAAAAATTTATGCAACATGTCTATATGCTGATGCCCACCTAGACAAAGTTGTGCACACAAATTAAACATTAAGAGGAAATAAAAGACAAAAAATAAGGGAAAAGTCAAAAGCAGAAGAGGAGAAAACCAGCCCTGAAGGTTTCAACTAGAAACTGTCCAAAATAGTGCAAGATTGGCAGAGGTGTTGAGCCATATGAACCAAATCATTCTCTCCTGGGGCCTAAACGCAAACTAACAGGATGAAACTTTACTCGTAGGGAAGGAAGGGGAGCAAGAGAGTGAGTGTGAAAAGAACTGGGAAAAAAACACTGTACTAGGCTGCATAGAAAAGCAGGAAAAGACTTTATAAAGAAACTAAAAAAAACCCAAAACACTACAGCTGAGATATTTGTTGGAGAGAATCCTGTCTAGAAAGACCAGAACTGAAACCAAAGGAATTTTGCTACTTTTTTCGTAGTGTTCTGTGGAGAAAAAACTGCCTGGTCTGTCTTTATAAACAAAAATAAATCTGACATCCATATATCTCAACCTCCCTTTCTGAAGAAAATAATCTGAAAAACTTTCCCAAAAATGAATGAATAGTTCCATGCCTGAGAAGCTGCAACGTCAAGGTTAAAAGCAGAACTAAAAGAGAGAAATCATTACCTTCTGTTCCCTTTTAGCCAAGTTGAAAAAAACTACCCACTACAGGTGAGAAACTGGCAAAAATGTGGCATCCAGTGTTTCTGCAAAGCCCTACAGAATGGCTTGCAGGTAAAAAGGTAATCTTTGTTAGGCAATAACTAATTACAAAGTATTTAGGAAGACTGAGAAGCTCTAGTGCAACACCTTCCGTCCAGTGTGGCAAACAACCTCAAAGATACCAAGAAGTAATAAAGTCAGCCTTGAAAAACAATCACAGAAAGAAGCTGTAAAAAAGCCACACAAAGTTGAAAAGTAATTTCAAAGAGAATATTGAAATGAAAGTCCATGACCTGCATCAGGCTTGCTGGAAAGCGTTAACAATTGTTTCCTATCCAATTTTACCTGCAATACTCATAAAGAGAACAGGGAATTTCCTGGACTTACTTCATGCAAAAATCTACTGATTTTGTAGAGAAAGCTCCCTGGGAAGCACACTTGGCTCAGCTCAACATCATCGTTTAAAATAATGGTCAGGGAATCAAATAGGAAGAAGTAATTCTAGCGAACAGTGTTAGTAGCCTCCCTGTGATGTTGACACTGAAACTCCCCAAGACACGAGAGAGTTATTTAGATCCGAATAAGCCTTTAACATCTGGTATTAAGTCAGGGACCCAGCTAAGGGCTGGGAAGAGGCAGTTAAGGAACAATTGCATCAGCAGTGGCAGCAGAAGACTTGAATTGTGTGTCAAATATCAGTAAAGGTATCTAGAAAAAAGCAGCAATTGCACAATGTAGAAATATCTGAAAGATGATGAGACAAGGCCAAAGACACCCAGAGACTATAAAATTGGTCACGGGTCTCCAATTGTCTTTCCTGTTGGCACACCATCAGACAGAACAATTGCCAGTGAGAAAACCTGATGATCCAAAAATACAAACTCCATGAGAAACAGCCATGGGATCTCAGCAAAATGGATTTGGTTCTCATTTACTTACACATACTTACAGTATGCTGTAAGAGACACTGTACAGAGGTCATGGGCAAACTTGCCTTGTGGCTATGTACAAAATGACATTTTGGATGGGATACTGCCATGAAAAAGGTTGGTATTTTTGGCCAAAGATGCTATTTTCTGCTGGCTTTTTCTGAGTGTGTTCACAGAAATGGCATTTTCTCATAAATCATTAGGATTACGTAAAATTACTTAGTTCTGGCATTTATTTTTCCCCTGCAATCGGAACTGTCTACAAGTGCTCAAACCCTGGCTAGCCAGCTGTGTGAAAACAGAAAAAACCTTTTGCTAAAATATGTTGATCTTGACAAGGATCTATTCAAGACATCACCACAATAGATTTAAAGTGAGCCACAAAAAGCAAGCTCACTAGTGCCAAAGCAACCAGGAAAATAAAGCCCATTTCCCATTCTCAATATGGCAAATAATAAAAAATATCTGTTAAAAATCAAATCAAGCTGACAAAGCAACGTTTAAATGGCTTGGAATAGTGCCAAAAAAGAGATCTGAACAGCAATAGACAGGCAACATGCACTGGACTGTGAAGCCCACTTTGCATCATCACAGCAAGAGATGTAAAAACCAACATAATGTGCGTTATTGCTATTATCTATTAAAAGAGTTGGGAATATAGTTAAAATACCAAATAAAGACAATCAGACATGACATAAGGCAATACATTTCTGTCGAAGATGTGTATTTCTTTCTTTGTTCAGAGTTAGCACTTCAGTCTGAAAACCTTCTTCCTCACCCATTCTTAATCAGAGCTGCTTGTATGTATCTACACAGCACCCAAGACAATGTAGACTCCATAAGCAYTAACCACTGCAGTAACATATTACTCCGGTGGGTGGGAGAACACAAACAGGTGCAGTCTACAAGTTTAGGATGCCTTAAAGTCTTCTAAAAGCATGGGTAATTTAACGATGTCAGGTAACTAAATGGTTTCTTAACAAAAAAAAATTAGTAACCCTTTGGATAACGTTTTTAATGCACCTTTTTCACAAGTGAGAGGTAGAAATCACTATTTTTAAAAAGTATCTATTTAGAATGCAATGTTTCAGAATATTTACATTTCATCAGCCAAGTCTAGTGCATACTGTAATGCCACTAGGATGACTAGACCTTTATTCACCATTTTCATACATTTTCTTGTCATCGATGGCATCAAACAGATACACAATGTGGTTTTTTACCTGAGAATGCAGGTTTGTCAAACTATTCTAATATTAATCCATGTTAAACAATAACAGACTATATAAGCTTCCCAGCTGAATGTTAACCCTGGTTCTCAAACCACTGAGAGGATGAGAAAATTTTCATATGTGAGAAAGACAACAGTTGATAAAATTGATTGGTTTTTTTTTCTTTTTCTTTAGGATGAAAACAGAGAGCCACAAGAACCTGCATAGTTGAATATGGGAAAAAGTGCTTTAGTCACTAAAATACTATGATATGCTTGATTTGCCCTCTGAAAATCCCAAGGTAAATATATTTTTTTCAGGTTAGAGGTGTATTTCATTCAGTTACATTGTGTCATTCAAGAGAAAAAATAAAAACAGATTCTTGTATGTTTTGCAAAAACACAGCACACCTTCTTTCAAGCATTGTAAATAGGAGTTAACAGGGTTTTGGAGCTGACAGCGTTACCAAAATGGTGAAAGAGAACTCACAAGATGGCATGCAAGAAACTGTGCAGTCTTGAGATCTTGCTTTGCTTTCTTAATCAATCAGGCAATAGCTTACACAGTTTCTACTTGTGACTACACACGGACATGGAGTTAATACAGGCCTGTGAAGTCTTAACACACTGCAATAGTGGCATTAGTGAAAAAGGTGGGAATAACAGGTACCTCCTTCATCAGATGGCCTTGTTATCTCACTGCAGTAAGAAAAGGTGGGGTTCGTGTCAGAGCCATCTGATTTATAATCTCCCAAACTGGTAGAATGTAAATACTGCTTACTGTAACGGCTTGCTCTTTCTACAAAGGTAGAAAGAAATAAAGAATATCACAGTAAATAGATGACAGAAGTGCAAAGACAAGCAACAACATAAATCCCACCACTGCTAATATTGCTATTCATACACTGATGGCATTAAAATTACAGAAAAGTAACTTCTTTGCAATTTTTTATCCATTCTGAGCACCACTAGTTCCAAACCTTGCTTCAAAATCTAATACAACTAAGCTTGTTCTTTGTTTTAAAAGAATAGCAGAAATGGAAGGTAGTTCTGAGATACCAGAAAGAGAAGGGATGAAGATGAAGCATGTAAAAATTTCCAGTGAAAAATCAAAATGTTCCCTTATCCCAGCATGCATACAAGTGCATGTGGAAATACTGCCATATGTTATTCAAAAGAATATTTAAAGTTCCACTATCAGTAGCAAAGAAAATATATGTGAAATAGGCAGGAAAAGAATCCATAAACTTGTAAAGCCAAAACACTGCTCCCTGTTATTATATTACTTTCTCTCCTTTTCCATCTATCCTTAAATTATGAACACCTTGGAGTTGCAAATAATAAAACAAAGCATAATATCATGTGCCATAYAGTCAAAATGTGCATAGAAAAGAAATCAATTTCATAAATAGGCCACTTTCTATAACTCTGAAATTTTATAAGGTCCAACAGTGAGGACAAAGTAGGTCAATGCTTTTTAAATGGCTGTTTGTAAGTGGCATGAATAACTTGTTTCAGGTAAGATTTATTTCACTATTTCTTATCTCCACGTGTGATTACAGCTGAAGTTCCTATAAAACACTGCTTTTAAACTACTACAGTTATAAATATATATGAAAGTATACTTATAAAACATATGGCTGGCATATTGACCTGAAAATTTACTGTATCAACTTAGTTTCATAAACATAAAGAGCTGAATTGGGGAAAAGTCAGGATATAAGCAATACCAGAAAGCATATGCAGACTCCTAGACTGAATATTGT
The DNA here is from genome assembly GCA_018881555.1 of Amblyornis subalaris. Lineage (NCBI taxonomy): Eukaryota > Metazoa > Chordata > Aves > Passeriformes > Ptilonorhynchidae > Amblyornis > Amblyornis subalaris. Next base: position 2,701,338 of record JACAXG010000047.1, on the reverse strand, counting down.
CCTCCAGAGGATCAATGTCGAAGATGGAGCCAGGATCTGTGCGCCAAACTTTAAGATCTTTTTCCAAAGCACAGAAATTATAAGACAGACAAACAACAAAGGAAGTAAAAGCATGAAAGAAATGAGCTTTAACAATGAGCAATCAATTTCCTTCATCTCGTAATTAACCAAAATATCTAGATATTCACCTGAAGAGATCAGATAGCACTCATTTCCTGCTTGAAAGAACTTAGTGCATTCATTTTAAGCACTGACATTATTTTAAGGAGACACTTGCTCTCAATTTTTTTTGCATTTTCCAAACACGACCATAGTATTTTCTTAAGTCTAAATAGATGGAAACAAGTTAAGTATCACATATCAGAGCTCTCTTCCAGTAGCAGAACCAAAATCATCAGAACTAGAAGATTATTTCCCCAGTTCACCAGCAGCATCCTTACTGYGTGGAGATGCTGCCACATCCCTAGAGCTGACAGTTGGCAGTATACAGCTCCACAGCTGACAGAGACACTACAGACTCTTCTCCCTTGCATTTAGGAGAGATCATGTCAGCCTAATAAGAACCAGGGACATAGTTCGTCTTATCCCAAATAAATTTCTACTAATTGCTTAATTCATGTAAACTCAAAAGTATTCATCTTTCTTAATACCAAAAAAATGGACTAAGCTGACAAACTCAGCAGTAGAAATCTACCTTGTACACATCTACTGTAGGGTAAAATAAAGCCCACTCTTGATCTTAATGAGTAATTCCTTCTGCCAATGAGTGCTCARGTGGCCAAGAAGGCCAATGGCATCCTGGCCTGTATCAGCAATAGTGTGGCCAGCAGGACCAGGGCAGTGACTGTCCGCTTGTACTTGGCACTGGTGAGGCCACACCTCAAATCCTGTGTCCAGTTCTGGGCCCCTCAATTCAGGAAGAACATTGAGGTGCTGGAGGSAGTCCAGAGAAGGGCAATGGAGATGGGGAAGGGTCTGGAACACAAGTCCTATGAGGAGCGGCTGAGAGAACTGGGGGYGTTTAGCCTGGAGAAAAGGAGACTCAGGAGACTTATCACTCTCTATGACTGCCTGAAAGGAGGTTGTAATGAGGTGGCTGGGAATAGGTCTCTTCTACCAGGTAATAAGTGACAGGATGAAAGAATGCAGCCCTAAGTTGTGCCAGGGAAGGTTTATATACTGGATATTAGGAAAAGACTCATCACTGAAAGGGCTGTCAAGCACTGGAACAGGCTGCCCCGGAAAGTTGTTGAGTTACCATCCCTGGAGATATTTAAAAGATGTGTTGACATGATACTTGGGTGTGGTGGTGGCTAGGCCCACAGATAGGCCAGCCACACCAGGGACCAAGGAGTCGGTGGGCCGGGGGTCCCAACTGTTGTATTGAAGAGAAGGCTCCGAGGTCCAGAACAAGATCTCCCCCTGAGATGATTAGGAAGGTCTCTCCCATCCAGGCCCTCCTAAGTTGTGTCCCCCTATTCAGTTGGTTTATCCCTGTCAATCTATGTTCTCTTTATGGTTATGTTCTGGAAAGTTCTCCCTTCCTCGATGCCCCGTTGGCCCTGTTCCCCTGCTCCTCCCCTCACCTACCCTCATTGGTTATATGTACTGTAGTCCCACCTTTTCTCCTCCCTCTTGCCCTCCTGTTATTGGTCCACAGTGTTCTCTCCGCCCTTTGTCTGTGCTGTATAAAACCTTGTGTCCCCCTGTTCTTTGGCTCTCCTTYCCTGACCCTCCAATAAATACCATCTTTTGGAACATCATAAAGWGAGTCCGCCTCCAAACTCTTTGCCCCCCCGTCTTAAGGCGCAGGGCGTGCGAGTGCGAAGCCAATGCACCCGGCTGTCTGGGTGTGATAAGGCCAGAGCAGGCCGCGCCGAGGCGCCACCGGATGCAGGACAGCTCTCGGGCAGGTTGCGGCATTTACCACCGAGAGCGCGCCGCAACACTTGGGGACATGGTTTAGTGGTGSGCTTAACAGTCCTGGGTTAATGGTTGCACTTGATGATCCTAAAGTTCTTTTCCAATCTAAATGATTCTATGATATCTGCTATGTCTAAAATAAAATAATCTTTTMATTGCTTCAAACCAGTTTCAAACACAACCTTGATATAAAGTACAATYAGTCAAAACACAAGTCTACCAGATCACACATTTTTACTAGGGGTTTTTTTGGGCAAGCCTGTCTGCAAGATTTATTTCATGTATTGGAAGTAGGAAAAAAAACCTGTCATCGCAACTTTGTTCTTTTGCTCGTTTGAGTGGTACCAAGCTAAATAATGGATTGGTAGGTAAAGCAGGACTGTGAGGACCCCAAATATGTTATGTTTCAAATGACTCATAGCCTAGATGCAATGGAAAGAACAGACAGAGCTAATACAATAAATCCCATGGCTTTAGAATATGTTCAGTTTATGTATATTATACATTATCTACCACAATTCCCATAAGGTGAGGTGTAGTGCTAACTCCTTCCTGCCAAGATAAATTAAAGCCAACACAAAATCTTTTGATAAACTATGTGTTAGTCCTAGTGGTGATAAATTATGCACCTACATAAAGCACTGACAGGCATGGGAAAGGGAGGGGAATTGGTGAAGGCCCAACTTGGCCTGTTTGATCACACCTTATTAAGTAAAAATAAAAGCATGGCTCCATGGCAGCACCAGTGCAACAGCCACTGATTACTGATTTTATCCATCTCTGTAATCTGAAATAACATACATAGAATCAGAATCTTGTCAATTTATAACACAAATCAATTTTAACYCCCTGGTAACTTTTGCCAAGTTAAAATATCTTTATATACATGTGAGAATTGTGGTTTCTCTTTAGTAATAGATCCAAAGCTCAGTTACATCAGTTTATCTTGATGGGTTTAGAATGGCTTAGTATGGTTAAAACTAGTGTCTATTTGCCAAAGCAGAGTCATTAATTTTAGCAATCAGGCATTTTAAAAAGTAGTTACAGCTTCACCAATAATACGTTAAAAATCAACCAGAGGGACTCTGAGGTACTTTTCCTAACTGGCTGAACAAATTTCAGCTATGAAAAAAACTCACAAGAGTYGTAAGTGTGTTTTTCAGTTTGTAACTTTTTTTTGAGCTGCCAAGGGCATTTCATGAGCAGGGAGCTCACTACTTCTTTTTAAACTAGTAGATACTGTAATTGCAATTTTACTCCGAAAAATAGTTGAAATATTGCAGGTTTGTCATGGCCTTTTTCCTTTAAATAGTTACACTATCTTTGCTTTTTGGCAGGCATGGGGGATTAAGAATTTCTGTGTGTTTTGACACTGGAGTATATTTAGGTGACAAATAATACTAATATTTCAGTTTTTACAGTTCAAATATCTATCTTGGTGATGTCCTTAATTCCAATCTGCTTGTGCTAGCAAGGCTTCAGCTGCTGAACATGAGATTGCACACATGGTTCTTACACAGGGCTAAGCACACATGCACACTAAGCACACTGCAATTTTACAGGAGCCTTTCTCTTTCTCTTTGGCTGCACCACTTCTAGCTATGAAATTGAGTAGTGATGGAAGATCATCAGCACCTTCCCCAGGCAAAACTCCCTAATACAAACTTTTGAGAAATCCCTTCTAATGTAAGGCTGTAGCTACAGACACATAAAGGGTGGCTACAAAACAGGAAATAAACATACTTCCTTATGGAGGGGAGACTCATTTGGAGAAAGACTGAAAAAGCATCTGCCAGGAATGATATAGTTAACCTTCCTTTAGGCAGGAGGRGGGACTATGTTACCCACCAATTAGTCCATTTCACCTGCAATTTCTCTGGGTTTTGAGAGGCAAACTTAAAGACAGCCTTGCTGTTATCACTATGTATGAAGGATTTTAGAACACTATCTCAGTATGGTTTTTTGCACACAGATCCTCTGACCTCTGCATGGTTGTAAAGCACAGAAAAACAGAAAAAGAACACATCAAAAGAAAAAGAAATGAGAAAAAAAAAGTCAGGTTACCATTTCCTTTGCTGTAGCAGAGTTGCTGACTTTTAAGTGATTTCAAATATCCACTTTGATTTTTAAATAAGAGTCCACTATGAATACACCAAATAATATCTTAATGCAATACCTGGTCTTTACATACAAATCTAATTTGTATTCTACCCCCTGAACACTCATTCTTATCTTGGACCATCTTTTAGAACATCACTTCTGACCACCGGTGCTTGGCTTACCAGAGATCTAATGAGCTAGTGATGAATTACAACTTGAGATATTTGTAAAGGTGTGTGAAATTCTGAAACAAGAGGTAAATAGATATGTGCACATCTGGATAAATTACTGACTGACAGAAGGGGAAATCTCAAACTGGTCTGCAACATTTAAACATTGAAATCTTGGAGAATCAGAGGTTTAATCATCTTCTGTGCAAAATCAAGATCGTTGTAGATATTTTGACCTTCCTTACAGAGTCAAAATTCAAATTCAAAGTAATAGCAACAACTATCCATATTTWAAAAAAAAATTACAGAGCAAGTGATAATGTATGTCCCATTCATTCCTATTATTACTTCACTAGAAGCTGGCATGGAACCAGTAGTTCAACCACAAGTTYCACGCTGAGACAAGAGTGAAAATGAAATTTGGAAAGCACATGCAGAGGCTTTTATCTTCCTCACAGTGCTTTCAAAAACAACAATTTAACAGCTTACCAACAATTATTCCAGGTCTTCTATCCATTTCAACGATATGTGGATGCACACCTTTATATGCTGCATCACTCACAATTTGGGTGTTTTTCCGTACACGCTCTGTTATAGGATCATCTACCACTGGGGTGAAGCCTCTGCCCTTTGTCTTCTCAAAATCTTCATGATATTTTACCTAGGAAAACAAGAAGAATTACATTTTTCCCCAGGTTGCAATTGACAGCAAATGGTTATTTTATGCAGGAATGCATATATGTCTGGTTTATGAGGGACTTATATTCTCTGACTTTGCACCATAATAGAATTGTTACACACATGAGGCAGGCTGAATGGCCAGCCAAGTCTTTTCTATCACCTTAATTTGATTTTCTGATATTTCATTATCAATTTTGCATTTCTTTTCCATTGACAGTGAATTACACCTTAGCTCAAGCAGCAAAACATCATCTTACTATCACACAGGACACAAACATCCCTGCCCTCGGGAGGTCATCTGTTCCATCCCCTTCTTCTCTAAGACAGGATAGCTGTCTACTGATGCAGATAACTACATCTGTCAGTAAAAAATGTTCCAGCAGTAGTAGTTCCAAAGAACTCAAGCATTTTCATTCACTGATAATTTCGACTACATGCAGTTGCATATAAAAGGTATATTTTGCTCTTTTGTTTTATCATATGCCAGCTGGCTTTAAAAATAGGTTTTTAGAAAGAACAGTTATTCTAAACAGCCCGCCTTAAAAAAAAATTAAAAACAAAGACATTAGAGTAGAAGGTGTTACAGCACCAAGTATTGGAACAAAACCCCAGTATTAGTAAGTTATAAAGGTAGTACTGCTGATTATGCATCTTTATTTTATAAATAACTTAATCATCAATGAATTAAATTGACAAACATTCTCACACAAGCCAATGCACACAAAACAACTCATTCCAAGAACCAAAGTCACACAGAAACCAGGAACATGCACAGGCACAAGGTGAAGTGTGTCACCTAATCCAGTGAGATTGTGATGCTCAAATGATGTGTGTACATTTTTAAAGAAAAAACAAAAACAAAAGAACAGACACTTAACTGTTAGAAAACTGTTTATTAGTATTTTGAAAATGTTCATTACACTCATATGCAGTTAGCAAACACTCCCTTTACAGGTGTAAGAAGAAAATACTCCTTCCATACCTGAGGAGAGAGTTTCATTAGTTACCTATATTAATGGAAGGCAAAATCCAGTGGAAGTCAAGTGCCATTCCTTAGTATGTTCTAGTTATAGGAAGAAAGTACCCTACCATTGAGATGTTGTTTTGTGTTTCTTTGACATGCCTTAGCTCAGGAGTGTCTAGAAGCACACTACATCTACCTTTCATCTGCCTCTGATCACTGCTGTAYTTGACCTGCAAAACAGCAACAACAGCACAGGTGAATTGTTTGTTTACAGTAGAAAGGATGGTGAGAACCACACCCTGCAACAGTACCTTTTGCAAATCACAATGCCCAACAGTTTTCGTCTTTCTTTACACTCATGTGCTAAGTAAATTATTTCACAGTGGGCCAAAAGGTACATTTATTCCATTGATCACTTACTCAAAAGAAAGGATTTATTTAAAAGATGAAATTTGCGACTGTTTAAATTACGTAAGTGAATTAATTCATTTATCAACTGAAAAATAAAATAAATAATAAGAAAACACCACTGTGACTTAGAACATCCTTAAAACATATTTGTATGCCTGATGATAAGATACCTTCTTATTACCCAGACAGACACAGAGTCTGTTCTTAGTCTGCTTCCAGGTTGGGATTACCTGAGAACCCCAGGGAATTCAATTCTTACAAAGGGATTAATCCTCTGGAAGCCTTCTTACTCCTGTTCAATAGGTAGTCTTTACTAGCAGCACAAAGCAACATGTCTTGGAAGAATCTGAATATTCTGTTTCCAAAAGGAACATCTGGGCTCTGTGTTTTGTGCATCAGTAAGTACAGAATCTCTTACGTCACATTTCTCCTGATCAGCTTATTTTGTGGCATTTTACAGACTACTAAAGATGTAAGGTTAATTATCTGTTAAGAAGAAACAAAAATCCACTCAAAATTCTAAAACAGTAAAAGTAGTTGATCCTACTTATTGGTTCTGGAGTGACTACTCTTCCAGTTTCTTCTGTCTTGTTGAATTCTTTTACCAGTGGCCTCTCTTAACTCCTACATCACATCATAACCTGTGCACTGTGTTAGTATATATTGTAGATAAACCTATGTATTCACATTCCAAGTATTACTTCTCACATAAGTCGTGCAAATCTATTTCAAGATGCATTTGTGATGAGAGAAACCACGTATTGAAACTGTTTAACTCTCCTTAAGATTACATATTAGCCAAGAAAACATACCCATGAAAATATGAGTCTTGGTGACTGTATTTCACAGGTAAGTTTGAAGTAATGTACAGAAAAACAAAAATATATGGTACTGCATATTCTTCAAACCCTTCTTAATTAAACAGTAAATTCTCTTAGAAAACATACTCAGCTACATATGTTTTTGAAAATAAGGCATTTTTTTGACAGAATAATTACAGCCAACAAAGGTGGCTTTTCATCATGCTCATTACATGGAGGAGTATTTATCCTTGTAAATCTTGACAAACAAAGTGAAGGAGTCACTTGGCAAAAAGCATTCCATATACACAAATTAAAAAATTATTTGAAGTCTAGAATTGTGAAGTTTTCCTCTTATTTTTAACTATGCACCTCATAACTAATTGACTTTGGTAAATATTCATGAGCATTTTAAGAACATGCTTAAGATATGTGCAGTTACAATGCCAAATTCTGTTCCTTTGTCCTTAGTCAAATTCTCTGAAAAATCCAACGTACTTTACTTTTCACTCCTCCACTCAGTTCTAAAGTGTTCATTATGTGTAATTCTTTTTTGCCACCTTGACACAGTGGTTCTGCATGAAACCTCTTCTATTTACCATCTAGAGTGATTTTGCCACTGATGTTGTTTCACTGTTGAGGACACAGACAGTTATGTAACTAGTCTTATCCTTTACTTCACCATGCTTTTTGCACTTCTTCCTTGCTCCTTAACAGAATTGTCTCCTGCTTCTTACACCAATGTAGTAGCAATTACATTTTTTTATCATAAAAGCCAAGAAACATATATTATCTTACTCTTTAGTATTTAGCAATAGGACCTATTTAGAACTACTCAGCTCTGATATAGCTGGCATGTCACAGAGTGGAATGGATGCTTCCATGCTTTGAATCACAAAAAAAAAGACCTTTGCGCTGAGGTTAAGTTCTCATTTCCTTTGTTCTTTACTGCAATTCACTCCTGCAATCTAGCAACTGAAATCCGGTAACAAGGGACAAAAATTCTTGAAAGAATGACTGACCTCTACTGACTCTCTCCTTGAAAAATGCTGGCACCAACACAACCACTTACTTCTTTGCAAGAATAATCAGGCAACCCTGAATATGTTTGTTGCATATATGTGCAATGCATGTCCTCAAATAATAAAACCAATATCTTTTCAGTAAATGATGCAGCTGGATTTCTTTGACACATCAAATGCAAAAGGAAAAGCATATCCACATTTATATTTCTACAATGACTGAAAATCTGAATGACAAAAAGATTCAAACAACTTGCCGAGCTGATATTATCTTGATTCTTCCTGACTCTCTCTATCTCAGGAGTGACACTCACAGCAGTAGCTTTGCCAGGCTGCTCTCTGTAGTGAACCTATTKTTTAACAGAATAAAATAGTTCATACTGTTTCAGCTATAGCAGTATCCCATTGTTTTACATAAAAATGCATGATTTCAAAGGTCATCCAGGAAACAACTGAAAAGCTAAAATGCATCTGAAGTTTATTAAAGTTTATAAAACTTGATTCTTGAAAATAACCTTGAATTTTTTCTGTACAGGGTGTTTATTAATGCATTTCTGTGGATATATACCCACATATGCACACAATATCTTGACATTTACCAGACCGGTCCTTGGCTGTACAGAGAAATATCTCATATTTGGAATGGGGTTAAGCCACAAATAATGCAGTAAAGGCAAGCAGAGCACATGAAAAACTGAATTTCAGCAAGGTCCCCTGCAAATATATATTTGTCAAGACACAGCAATTCCATAAGATCTCCATCTATGTTCGAAATTTTAGGCACTACATATTCAAAGGCGATTAGACACAGAGGGCGCAGTACATCAGCCAATTGAATCCAGCCTAATTTCACCATGCATTTATGTAAATGTGCTGTAGGAATATCCCCCTTATCACTTTGTAACAAAGCACACTTGTAGCATTGATGCATTAACCAAAGGCACACTCAAGGCTGGATCAGCATCTAAAGCAGACTGAGGACAGGATGTGGCATCGACGGACCAACCAACCTAATGGTAACCCTGGCCCCACACGCTGGGAAGTCACATATGGTAAATATTTACTAACAGATTCTAGCAAAAAAATTATGTCCATTCATATAGTTTTATGCAAAATGAATGCTTCCATAGAAAAATAAGCTCTTGGGTTTATGTGACAAGGTTAACTGTGCAGATATATTACGCCCATAATTCTGCAGTGCACCATGGCAGTAAGGCACACATTGCTTAAGCCATTGTCTTCCAGCACAACACAGTTTTGGTCTGTCCACATCAATATTTTCCAATTGAAAAATTAATGTCTTACAAAAATGATGGTAAGCTTTCAAATGGATTAAACTTGCAAACGGACRTTTGTAAACGCGAAATGATTACTCAAGAATTAATGTTTACAGAAATGGCTGAAGTTAAAGGATCTTCACTCAAAGCTATTCCAGTGACTTGAAAAGAATTTAAACTTTCCAGCAAAATTTGCACAACGCAAAAATTGGTGAAAAGTAAACAACAATGTGAGCAGAAAAACTATACAGACTGGTTTGAATCACTTTGGAAAACAGGTTTTTTTGAACAGAATACATTTTAGGAAAGCTAGATACATCAACAATAATCCAGGAGTTGAGTTAGAGGGACAGAATTCTTGAAAATTTTGACTCAAAATTAACTTTGGTGAATGCAGCGGAAAGCACCCCAGGGAAACACTGTAGCTATTTGTGGACCCATGAAATATGGCTCCTGATGTCAGCTCTCAGTGAGGAGAACGCCTGGTCTCTCAAGGGCTCATTAACAGGGTACAACTTCATCAATGCAGGAAGGCAGTAGCACGCTCCAGTCCTTGCCTTCTCCTCTGTGYTCCTGCAAATCATATGACTTTCTAATAGTTATGTCAGCTATTAAATACTAAATTCTGATGGGAAGGTTACTGAGGAACAAGAAAGAGACAGGTAAGAGAGCAGAAGTTTGAGCACAACTGCAGCTAATTTTTTACAAAGCAAAGAAAAATAAAACTCGAAAACAGAAAAATATAGAAAAAAAAAATTGGTCAAGATTTCCTGCAAATATCCAAGGCAGACAATAACATCTCAAAGCACTGTAGCCACTTCTTTAATCAAATATGTGATGCTTCATGTGCCATTTCCCAAACCAAGCAATGCCTTTTCACAACTGCTTCCTAACAGAGGGTTTTCAAGTAATTCCATTACTTGAATTCCAATACATTACAATACATTAGTACCCCCTGAGAAAAGGCACAGCTTCTGAAAGCAGAACTTCATACTCATCTTGTGCACCCAAAAATTATACAAATAATTAAAGGAGAGCAACTTCCCATGCTGACATTCTCTTGATTCCTCTTGACTCTTTCCATCTCAGGGGTGAAACTCACAGGTGTAGCTTTGCAGAGCTGTTCTTTGTATTGAACCTAGCAAACATGTCAGAAGATATTACAACAGAGATTTCCAAGTAATAGAAATACAACAGTGTGCTAGACATCCCTAAAGAGCACATTGCATTTGATGGAAAGTACCATTCCTTAATAATCAATCACATCTTTCTACACAATACTTTGTACTCACCCTCTTGCAGTTCTTCTATTTCAAACACAGACAATTGTTACTTCAACAGGGATACTTCACTATCATTGTTATTAATTAAAGTGCAAGGCTAAGGAATTATCATATTACCATTAATTGATTAAATTGGTCTTCGTGGACAAACAGAAACTAGCACAAACACCACAGACATATTCACCAAGACACAAATACATTTAATACAGCAGAGAGAAGTGTGCAAGCAATGAAAATGGGGCACACATTGCTAATATTCTTCTGGTTTTCCTTAACTCTCCTTATTTCAGGTGGATCAGAAATAGTTGTTGCACGCTGAATTTCTTCCTTGTATTTAATCTGTACAATAGATATTACAAAAAAATTAGCAATTTAAAGAAGATACAGACAGGCACTATCAATCACTTTATACTCTCTCCCTTACACATACTGCACAACTAGATATCCACAAACACCACTGGCCTGAAAAGGAACAGTTATACTTAATTTCCGAATACAGACTGCTAGGGTCTCTCATGCATCCTGTTTGATGCAATGCAACAGAGAGTGCATATAACAAGTCTAGTGTACTAAAACTCTTACAGTGGGAATATGCTTCACATGGGATTGTGGCTATTTTCATGACAATTGGGATGCTGCATATACTACTTTGCTGCACCACTTTGACAATAACTTGGTCTTACTATTATCTTGCTATGGAGTCTACCAGTCCATTTCAGAAACCAAGTATTTCATAGATGTATTCCTAAAAGAGTGAATGCCTTCAAAGTCTCATTCAAGTTCTTCAAAAACACATGCAGACACACAGGTAATAATGTAGTTGTTTGGATGGTTGATGCCTCTGCAGGTGCTGGCAGATATTTACTGTTGTTTTTCCAACATTTAATTTTCAACTCTCTTCTCCAAGACAYGGTACTTCTGGAGAGTGCCCAATTTCTTAACACAGACAAAACAACTTGTTTTTCTCTAAGCTCATACTTGGAAGCTGCTTTGGCTGAAATTTATAAATAAATAAAACCAAAACAGCCCAAAGTACAGACCAGGAATGGAAAATTTCAGCCCAGACAGTTTAGGACTGGCAAAAATACTAAAGCACTGGAAAAAAGGGTCTTTTAATAGAGACTATTAGGTAAGTTTAAGAATTGGCAGTGTTACTAGTCCTTAAAATGCTTCAAAATGTCTGTTACTTGAATTTTAATCAGACCCCAGCTTTGTGGTATTGACTGACATACCACAGGGGTTTCCTCACAAATTTCACACTAACAAAGACACAAATAGAATATTCTCCCAAAGTGCTTCTTCTTCCCAGTGCTGTGTCCAACCCTGCCTGCCCCTCAATATAAACAAGTTTTTAAAAGTCATTAGTTATTTGTAGCCTCTCAGTTCAGATTTAGCTACAATCCATGGGTCTGTGTTGCTTGCTTTGAAAGTTCTGTGAGATCTTGACTTCAACTGTTTAGAAAGCTGCTTCTTCCAAACCAATCATCACAACAGGTGAGATGAGCTCAATCCCCTTGGCTGTCACCACCTTGTATTTTAGGATTTGAAAATACCAATCTGATGTTTGTCTCCTACATATGTAACTTGGAAGAATCTGATCACTTTCAGAACATGATTCAATGGACTTCTTTGTGTGGTTGGTTGTATAGTGTTATTTTGGTGTTCTGGTGTTTCTTTCACTGCAAATTTGCTTCACATTCCACAGTTTCGTTTAGCTCAGAAAATAGTTTTAAAGCTGTCCTAAGTTCTTCTGGCTAAATTCAAAGATACATGTAAAATGTTTAAATCTAATGGATTCAAAATTGGTGTAATTTACCCTTCCTTTGGGACTCCCGTAAATTACACAATACAATTTCCCTCTTACTGTACAATATAATTTCCCTCTCACTGACACATAATTTGAAATATTCTTGCTCATTGCCTTTAAATTTGGCATTCTACATTTCTAATAAATATTATACAAGACTTAAGTAATTTCAAGTACACTACATGTAATAAAATACCTTTTTTAAAACATTAACTCTACACAAAGACTAGCAAGCCATGCTACTGACATCATACCGATATATCACTAATGTATTTTGTATTTCCCTTGGTATGTTTTTGATCAAGCGTGTTTACTAGCATTCTGATCAACCTTTCAATTTTCCCTCTTCACCACTGTTTAGGACTTCTAAAACAGCAAGAACACTATTTTTCCATTTCACTTTGAAAGGCATTGTGAAAAAACAGTAAAGTAAGACTACTCCTAATAAGTGTGTGTGTCTGTGTGTGTGTGACTACTCTTGAAAGAAATGTCTGTGCTAACTGGAAATTTAAAAACAAAACAACAATAAAAAACCCCAAACAAATAAACAAAAAAAAACCCCACCCTAAAATCAAGCAAACCAACAGCTTCCCAACCAGAAGGTTTCAACTATTCAACTATCCAAGTATTCCAGGATTTAGGACACATGATAGCTTGCACTGTGACTCAAAATGACAACATGAAAAGCGAGGGATAGAACAGAGAAAAATTGCAAGGAAAATATGAGCTTTTAAAATTTTTTTGGAAATTCCCTACCTGACCTTACTTTGGTGGGAAATTAAGTGTTTAACACTATTCAGTAAACAAGGAAATTCTATTAGAAAAGGTGTCCAAAGTCCCTAATTCGTATCTTAACTAATATTTAAAAACAACCTAGTGTCATGTCTATACATTACTTTCAAACTTTACTTTTAAAAAAGCATCTAAACACCAGAAAAGTCATGTCACAAACATAAAAATTGCCCCAGAGGAGTTCCCACCAAATATAACAAAGAACTGAACAATGCAGTCACAAGGGTTTTCTTGCTTGGCAGTCACTCTTCTGGTTTTTTCAAAGTTTTGCCACATATTTATCAGAAGAGAATGTTCTACTTGAAGAAAACAGTCATTTTGATATTTTATTTTTAGTTGTCTATTAAAGTGCTGAAGACATTGGACATCCATAGATAAACAACATCAATGTAGAACTAATCTCATCAGATTCAGAGATCAACTTGTCATCAGCATGTAAAGAGGCATCAACTCTCCACCTTTTCACGTAGTTCAAGTCTGGACATAATTCTCCTCTTCTTGAAATGCAGACTGTCTCAAATCCTATGCAATACATGCAGACTTTAACAGAATGTTACAGGTTTTCTTTTCTGTCATATGGTATTCTTCTAAACTGCAAATACAACTGCTTTTCRGTCTGTCATATGGGGAAATACATCTCATATTTCTCACTCTTGAAAGACAAAACACTTTCCTCAAATATTTAGTTAAAATATGTTCCTATTTTTCATAATGCTTCATTTAGAAACTCTACATTTGGACATAGAAGAACTACACTAGAGGGGAGTTCTAGCTGTGCTAGAATAGAGTTCTATATCCAAAATCCAGTGGACCACTATTTGAATGAAATGTGTGACATGAAAATGTAGAATTTCTAGTAAACAAGACAAAAAAAAAATTGGTCCACCATTTACTTATGTAAGAATAATTTATGTTAATAGCACTTACCGAACTAATATTCTGTTGATTTTTCTTTACTCTTTCAATCTCTGGAGTCTCTTTTACAGCTGTGCCAGCTCCTACTTCCTTCTTATAAAACACCTTCATTTCCCCAAAAGAAAAGGTAATTATGAGACTGCTAGCAATGCAAATAAAAGTTCTCATAAAAGGGCTGGGCAATTTTCCAAGTTCCAAATTGGTCTGACTATAAATCTTGCTAAGAAAGCAAATATTTTAATTTTTCATAAATCAGACTAATTATCAATAACTATGATAACATTGTTTGTTTGCAGCTGTAACCCAGATAATATATTCTCATCCTTTAGACTGACCTCAGTTTTTGTAAGTATTTGCAATGACAGATTTAACTTTGGAAAAAATACTAACATTTATATAATAATCAATAAAACTTTACAAATGCAACTTTATGCGTGAATAATTTCATTCATTTCAATGTAATTGACAGTGCATGTACATGCAAGATTTTACATGGTTTCTTTAATCTTCAGATCTTAAAATACTGTGAGAAATGAACAGATATTACTATTATTTCTAAGTTAACAAACTAGAACATTGACATATTCATGAAAAAAATAACCAGAACAACCAGAGCTACAATCCAAGTCATGCAATTTTTTACTTCTGGGTTTAAGCCAGAAAGCTGAGGACTGCACCTAAAAACAAAACTCACTTCTGAAAAGATACACATGCTGTTTATACAATTCTTCTCTCTATTTCAATATCTTCAGTAAATGATAAAACACAAAGCACATCAGTAGAATCAATCATTTGAAGTTATTGAAGGAGACAGTAARTAATAGCTCCACAAATTCCAAGTGTGGCTATAATTTAAATAACCATAGAGCACCAGTTCATGCTGCAAAACTCCTGAATAAGTTTTACTTGATTTTCAGTATTTGGTGTCAGAGCTGTTGCTATTCTAGTAAGTATTTCCAGCCTGGTAGTGTGAAAACCAAGTCTGATCCTGGAATTAATAAAATTAATCTTTACCATTGAGTATTTCTGACTTTCTTAAACCGAGATTTATTTAACTTTTCCTGTCAACAAACCTATAACAATAAAAACATCATTCTTGATTAATTTCTTCTGTTTCCTTGAAGTCCTTTGTAGCCTGGGGTGAATACCACTGCCAGATATTCTAGGTGAGAGGGAATGTTCACAACTAATTTTTTTAATATTCAGAAAACCTTTAACAATTTGGAATTTTGTTTTACCATGTGAGAACAGAAACAGTTTAAGAACTTGAAAATTCTTCTGCACCATGTCAGTTAGAAAGATTTATATTGTGGACTGGACTACAACACACTTTTCTCCTCTGCCAAGGAGGGATTGGTAAAATATGTTGGAGACAAGAATTYTTCTATGAAAGAGATGTCTGTACAGTAAATATCCTATTATAAATCATCTGCCAAATGAGCTAGTGAGCTAAAAGCAGCAACGATCTTATCTGCAGAGCTAGTGGCTTTGTTTTTGTCCCTTAAGGCAGAAAAATACTTGAGACAAAATCCAAAAATCAGAAGACTATTAGGGGTCATTATTTTTTTTATATATTTGGGCTGCAGCCAGGTGTATCTTAACTCAGTAAGAAGTAACTTACCTTTAAAATCTAAACTGCACAGAAGAATGAAAGATTAAAACATAGAGAAAGAAGAAAAAAAGGTAGTTCAATCACAGCTATAAAGTACTTTCCTACATTTGGAGGATCCAGTTCACAAACAGAAACAGGACAATCACAAAAGAAAGCAAATACAAATCACCTCAAAGACAAAACATTTTACTTCTTACTATCCAGAACACTAACAAAGAGGATAATTGTCAGCCTTGCCACTGAAAGCTCAGACTGGCCTACAGGGCTGCAAGGGGTTCTGATGCTCGTCAAGGCTTAATTAAGTAGTGACACCTATCTTAATTAAGCCTGGTACCTAACTGATTAGTGAGTCCACACTGCCAGAGCCACTGACCTATTTGAGGACTTCATCAAAAGCTATCAAAGGCTGGAGCAGGGAGGAAAGCAGATCACAGAGGCTAGCTTGGATCCCTCTCTTCCAGGGAGTTTCAGCATAGCCTGTTAGGACACCAGTGACATGAGAAATGGTGATAATCACTGTCACACTGTGCTGCAGAGCACCATTCAAAACCAGGAAGCAACAGATGACAGGAAGCAAAATTGGGCAGGTGGGCCTGTCAAGAGCTCCTACTAGCAAGATGTAGCTTTTAGCTGTCCTTCCTCATTCAAAAGAAGAAAAAGAGCAAGTAATGGCTGGAGRTGTTACATGAGTGACCACAGCCTAGAGCAGGCTCAGAGAGGTACCTCCTCTGCTCTCCCCACAGGCTCTTACTGCTTTACAAAAGCCTCAGCTGTACAGGGGAGCTGCAGGCAAACACCTCTGGGAGAAACTACTTGAGCTCATACTTCTGAGAGCTGGAAAAGCTGAGGATATCCCTCAGTTAAAGAACATCTGTGTCAGATAATACTAAAAATATTTAAATAACTTCTGTTCTTTTTCCCAAATTATTGGTTTCGTTAGTATTACTTAGTCTGCCATAAAAAACAGCCACTAACCGGCCTTTTGTTCTGGAGGCTAGATTTACTCCTCTTCTCTGTTATGTTACAAGCAAAGGCAGAATTACAAACAGCAGCATTAATGGGCCCAAAAAGGAAGTGGAACTTAATACATCCCAAACTGGGCAATTTTAGAAACCTAAGCTTATAATTTATATTTAGGGATAAACTGAAACTTAAATCTAGCATGAAATTTAAAAATATACCCAGTGTAACATAAAATCATTATATATTTATGAAATCTGATCTGTTCTAATTTTATACCCGAATCTTGATGCTCAGCACATATGATAGGAAACAGATGAAGAATCTTATATGTACAGTAAGAAGCCTTAGTTTTTTTTTCCYGTTTTAAATAAAGTACTTCCTGGGGCTTGATGGAAAAAGAAAAAAAAAATCTTCATTTAAAAATAACTGTGGCTTGGCAAGGTGGTATAAGTGGTTTAGAAATTCAAAATAACAGTGTCACACCTAGAAAAGCTGGGTATTTTTTTTACTGAAAGAAATGAGTGATACAGCCTTTGCCAGGAAAATTATGCAAATGGTTGGAAGGACTTTTACTCATAAGTTCCCTATTTCACGCTGTGGCACAAGAGAGCCTATTTAAACTGAAAAATATCTGAAAAGTTAGAAGCAAAGAGAGAAGCACTATTACTCACTGAACTGATGTTTTTCTGAGTACTTCTTATCCTCTCCATCTCGGGAGTATCTGGGACAGCAGAATAGTTACAGAGCATCTTCTCCGCTTCATCTTTGTACATTTTCTGAAGAAATAGTTTTTAAATGTCTACTTTCTGCTTTTTGGGCTCAGGATATCCAAACTGCACAAAAGATGCTTATTGCTGATGAGCCTCCTCATCCCTGTCCAGTATTTACTTCAACCTCTCTCCTCCATGATATTGTTATCATTGTGTGGGACACCCACCTCTGTCCCCCACACTAAAAATATATAATATATGTGTATATAATATATCTTCATTATAACATATCCTCATACATAATGTATCCTAATATATATTTTCTCTTCACTGTCAGGAAATATGTAATGTAACATTAGGTAATTAGGTAATGTAAAAAGAACTACAGGTAGATGTAAACAAATTCAATTTAAATGGCGTAACAGGCCTAAATACAAATAAGAATCACGCAGTTAAGACATTTTACTACATGTAAATTAATTTAGTACGGGTATGAAAGCCTCTGTAGAGCTAGAGAAGAAGTATTTTGAGCAGCGTATGTCAAGCACTCATTGATACACAGAATTAAAACATTCAGCCTTTGACTATGTCTACCTGGCTTGCTATTTCTGAAGCCCTTTTGACCCGCTGTATTTCTGGAGTATATGGACCAACTTGCATCCCTTTTCCTATAATTTCAGTCTTCAGATCCTTTTTATATTCTTTCTGAAGAAAAAATAAAGGGGAAAAAAAAGCATAACTAATTCTACAACTCTMTGTACATACTGTCTTCCAAGCTATTATGATAGTACTGGTCAGACTTTAAAAATAAATTCTTCAATTTCTTTAATTTAATGTTTTTATTGTGCACTGCTTGCTTTTTTTAGCCTAAGAATGTTCAAGAAGATTTTATGTTTTTAACATCTTATTGTGTTTTACTTCCAAAGTAATCTTAAAAGAATCAATTCTGTACTCACCTGGCTGACAATTTCAGAAGCTTTTTTGGCACGTTGTATATCAAGGGTATCCGTACCCACTTCCATTCCCTTTCCTTTAATTTCATTCTCCAAGTCTTTCTTGTATTCTTTCTGAAAAGAATAGCATTGGAAATACTCACACCTGACAGCCGAATTCTTAAATTATTCCCAATTTAATCTGTGCAATTTCACTGAACAGCATTCATAAACCACCAAATAACTATTGATTCAACAGTACTAGTTTGGTAGAATCTATTCATGTGACACCCATGCTGTGGCTGCTGATTGGTTAAAAAACTCTTTTAACAGACTGCTCACTTCAAATCTGATGTAGCCTTTCACATCTACCTGTCTTTGCAGTTTTGGCAGCTGCAGTCAGACACATGTAGATGAGGCTTTCTCCCTCTGCTGTGCTTTGCACGACTGAGCTCATAAGGCTTTAGCATCTCTCTAACTCTGTTTATCATCTGGACCTATCTAAATTAGTAGCTATTTAGACCTAAAAGCAGTAGGGCCCACAGTGACCAAATACACCCCAGGCCAGGCATGGCTCAAGCACAACCCGCAAAAGGTCTAAGTTCTGGGAAGCCTTAACTTCCCCCCTTTATGCTGATTATGCACTGTCAGACTCTTTGCAGCTCAATGGATTAGCTATTTGGAGAAATCTGTCTTTTCGGTACTGCCTAGATTGGTCACCACCCGGAATTCTCAATCACAATAATTTGTTGCATTCTGCCACATGGAAAGCTTGCCCCGGGTATGTACTGACCATGCTTGCAATTTCCGAAGCCTTCTTGGCTCGTCTTATCTCAGGCGTATCTGGACCAACATCCATGCCCTTCCCTTTAATTTCAGTTTCCAGGTCTTTCTTGTATTGCCTCTGTGAAGATAGAACTTACACATTATATTCACAGTATCCAGAGAGTTACAGGTATTTTTTCTTTCCACAAGACATTGAAATTTAGGATTTAGAGTCAATCAAAAGTCCCAAGTTTAGAGTTACAACTCTCAAGGCTCTTGGTAAGCTGTTGTCAGAAAAAACACATAACAAACAACAGGAGGAAAACTTTTAGAAGTTATTCACTAATTGTACAAACCTCTATCACTGAATTATTAATGGGGCAGAGGGTGGGAGGAAATCAGCCCATACAGCTTGCTACAATTATCCTCTAAAGTAAAGGGGAAGTTTAGCTCTGCAGAACATGGTGTAATAAGCTGATACTTGGTGCCAGCCTAATTGAAACACATTTTACTTTTAAGAAAATATTTTATTTATGAAAAGACTACATGTTAGAAATTTAATACCATACAGAATTGCTTCCAGTGAACTTCCAGATCAGGAAGTTGTAATTTATTCATTTAATAGGTCTTTCCTGAACCATAGCCATTAGGCAAGTGGCAGTCCTCATCCGTGATTGCTGCTTTTTCCTCACAACATAAATTATAAATAACCAATAACCTGAAAACAAAATTAATATTTCATCTTCAGCTTATCCAAGCAAGGATATATTCCTTGTTCATCAGCAAATTATATTAAAAAGTAATACTGAGATATTGTATACAATAGTTGTTCTTTTTTTTATTAAAAAAAAAATCTCTACCAGTTATATTTCTACTACTATACTAGTAATCACTCTTTTTTCTATTCTAGTTCATCTCTGCATGTGGAAAATTTTTTCTCAAAGTAAATACATATAATTTAAAAATGCTCCTTACTTTTCTTATTTATTAATTATTTTTAGGCCATACAATAGCTAGAAAAAAGAAGGAAAATATATTTCTACTCAATGCAATGGTCTGGTCACTTATAAAAACAAGAGCAAAAAATTTTCAGTGTTCCATCTCTGTCTCAATCTGATGTGGAAACAAATGTGATAAAACAACTCTCTCCTTCGCAAACCACATTTTTTTGCAAAAATTGTAAATTAACGTGTAGGAATACATCATCCCTCAATTCCTCTCTGCTAAAGGTGGGATGGCAGATGTTTCCTCTGAGCTTCACGTTGTGTAAAACACCAAGGAAAAGATAATCCTGGGAGATACAGCTATATATTCCTGCATTTCTTTACAGCAGTCAGATCGGCCCTATCCATGGCAAGCCCTCTGTTTGTTACGGATATGTATATATATCTCCATATATCTGTATCTATCTATACCTATAGATATAGGTATAGATTTATAGATATATCTACATATAGATAGATAGGTAGATAGATATAATATAAATTGGATTCAAGTATAAAATAAATATATATATTATTCTGAAATGGTTCCCCAAAGGCATAACGTGCAGCATGAGCTTTGCCTTCCCCTTCCCTCCCTACACACCTTCCAGCTGTTGCAGAGACAGCCTTGGATCTCTGGAAGACCACCCAAACTCATGTGCTGGGAACAGCCTGTGTGCTCAGCAGAGCACAGCTCTAAATGCTGTTATCTATTGACCCCACTAACAATCTCCATTGACCTTCTAATTGCCTGAAAATCTGAAATATTTGTCCTAAGTTGTTTTTTATCCAGAGACTTACTATATTTTTAAAGCAAAACAGAAATAGCCTTCGTTTCAATACTTACGTGTTTCACTGTAGATTTTGTAGGAAAAAAAACGGTATCTTTTGAATTTAACGTAAAGTAAACCTTCTGTGATATTAATAACCCTGAGTAGCACAACATACCTCATTTAGTATCTGAGCTGCATTTTTCACTCTAATCAAATCTGGGGTATCTTCAAACACTGTCATTCCTTTTCCTTTCATCCCTTCTTCCAAATCTTTTCGATACTCTTTCTAAGGATTACAAAAAAAAAAAAAAAATGAGAGAGAGATTTCACCACTTCATATTGTGTGCAAGATCTTGAAAAGAAATGCCACTTATTAACTGTCTGAAGGGTCCCTTTGAAATTTCTATGAAATATGAATTAGCTGAACTACAGATTTCAGACTTAAAATAGAATTGGAAATTGTGAAATCAAAAGGTACAATGTTGAAAAAGCGAAAAGATTTTAATGTCGTCACACATTTTGTTGTGCTCTTGAAAACCAGCTGTCTCCTATACAGCACTAGCACACTGTTTAGGGGCCTTGACTGTCTCTGGACAGACATTTTAAACATAGTAGCATTTTCTTTCTGCAGACCAATATACGCCGTGCTGCAGTTTTTACCTCTGTTCCACTAATGGCATCCCAATCAAGATGGATTCCCTAAACACCATACTAGGACCTGTTAAAACACCCTCTTGATCAATTAAAATGTAGAAGCAATATTCCTACCACRTTACTCCTGTGCCTCCTAGACACTGCATTGATATGACCTATCAACATTCAGCAACTGCAGCCTCCAATGTATTGCTCAGTATAAAATTCAAAGCACACTAGAACCTGCCCACAGACATATGGTTCCTTTTCCTCTTCCCAGCTCCTAGGGAGTTGTTGTAAGCCTACTGAAGTTCAAGATCTTTAAGTTTTGTAAGGATTTTTAATTACTCTTCCCATCTCCAGATGAGGGTTAGGCTTTTTTAAGCAAAGAAACTAGAAGAACATTGCACAAACTATTTATCAGAAGCATTTACATAGATGTGAATTAATACCCCTAATTACATATTAAATTTCATAAGCAGCAGTGAGCACCTCTCTCTCTCTATAAGCTCTTTACTTAAATAAAAGGAAACCAGGTACTTTCAAAGAAGCTTCTTTTGATCATCAAGAAGCATGTCCTACAAGCAGGAAACAATTTCTTTTAATTTAGAACTATTTAATTCAGAACTATTTAATTCAGCAATCTCTTCTAAAGGAGTTGTGAATGTGGTTCCAGAGAAGAAAGTTTATATTGTTACAATATGTGAAATATTTGCAGAATTCTCTACAGTGGGAAGGCAACAGAATAAGCTGGAACACAGCTGACATTTGGGCAAAAAAAATGTAATTGAACAACTAATTCATTTTTCAGTAACTCCAGGTTTTTCTTCGTGTTTCATGCAGTATCTCCTCAAAGTGTATTATGGACCTTTATGCAAAAACTCTGAGCTACATCCTTGGCCGTGAAGAAATGCATGATTTTTCCGAATCACAAAAGATAATTATTAATTTGACCTAGGTAGTCTTTGGGTTTGGAATATGTTCCTTGAATATGGATATAAAATCATACGAAATTCATGCAGTTATGCATTAAAATACCATTTCCATTTCCTCATTTTCTTCCCCTTTGTCTTACAAGCATGGTTTACTCCTTAAATAAGGAGTCATAAAACTTGAGGAGGCCAAAATTTGAGAATATCTTACTGCATATAGCACTAAGGAGGGGAGCTACATCAAAATTTTCAAAGATGAACATTTACAAGACCTGTTACAACTATGCATACAGTATCCACTTCTTTGGGCATCCAGCAAGCAGCAAAATTAACTGAATGAAATGACAGCATTTGCATTTTTCCCTAGTGAGAAGGCATTTATGAGATGTACCACAGAATGATACTGTACAAAATAGATCTGGTTTGAGACTTGCCTACCTGACAGCCAGGCTTACCAGAATAAATTATTTATTAGAGGATGAATAACAAAGAAATATCTTAAAAGATTTTTTTTTCTTTAACCATATGAAATCTAGCATAGACTGGGATAAGTTGTATAAAGAACAACAAAATGAGCAAAGTTCAAGGGTTTTTAATTCTAACATCCTTTACTTGATTTGGGAAAAAAAATTCTAAATACCATAAATACAAACAAGGTATTGTTGGCTCACAGATTCAAAAGCAGGATATCTAGCAGCTCTTCTCTTCTCTTCTAGAAGTTCTAGCTCTTCTAAATTTGGTCAAAGAGTAACCATAATCCGCAGAACCAACCAATACTCAAAACCTAACATGAAACCAGTTTTGAATAGCAACATAAAAAGATTAAAGATAGAAGGATTCTCAGTTATGGAAAAAAAATTATTTCATTTGTAGTGACACATGCAACTGAAGAACATTTCACAAATCTTAAAGAAATAGTGGGCATACAGAAAACCTGTACCTTCTAACAAAAACGACTTAAAGCAATTATGTAATATCACAGCTATTTTATGAAATTTTGGTCTTCTTTATTTTCATCCATAACATGTATGATAGATAGTTATTTCAATTAAATTAGTTGTAAGTGACCCTACACAGTTCAAGGCATCCATATAACCACAACACACTATCATAAACATGAAATAATTAYTCAAAGGGAAAAACTGCCATCTGGACACCAACAGAAATCTTTCTTTCCACCCCTTTATCTATCTGAAAATAAAACTAATATTCTGGTTCAGGTGTGCTGAGCTTTATAATTTCCTTACTACAGGACTATTCGGAATACAAAATGATGTGAAGCAATTTTTACTCATGAAGTGACTTGTCTTTAGCTATCAAGAAAACTTCAAGTTATTCAACACTCAGTAGCTTGTAGTGATGATGCTTATTGCTCATTTACAACTCAACAACAGAAAAAACAAATAAAAATCCTTTACCTCTTTTAGAAGATTAGTGACTTGTTTTATATGCAAGAACTCTGGGGTCTTGTCTAAATCCAGTGAGGGTCTTCCCTTGATCCCTTCTTCAAAATCTTTACGATACATTTTCTATTGTAGCAAAATCAACAATTAATGGAACATACACACGCAATTCCAAGCATATTTCAGAAAGCACATTGTAAACAGACCCAGAAATAAGACAAGCCATAAATTAGTTATCACACTAATAACCAACCTCATTACTCATTTCATTATCTAGATTATTTATACAAACAGATACAATCTAGACAAAAATATGTGTATGGTATTTCCAAAGAGAATGTTGAACCTGATCTATGAAAGAAACAGTTTGCTTGGTAGAGAAAAGAGAAGACAAATGGCACACAAGGTAATGGTTTGAAACACATTAAAGTTTCTACCAAGAGGCTGAGATCATCTGTTTTCCATGACACAGCAAAAAAAATGGAATCAAACTGCAGCATGGGGGACCCAAGTGCATCCATCTGACTCAGGACGGATGGTAAAGCACTGGACTAGACTGCCTGGGAGGTCACAAAATCTCCATCATTTGAAGTTTTTTTTGTAAGAAAGTTAGAAAAACATGGCCTGACATAGGACAGCCAGTGCTGTTCTGGAGCCTGGGAACAGTCCTTCCCCCTTAATGAGCTTCCCAGGCTGGAGAGGCAGGAGCATGTTTCAGTTAAATCCTGGGGTTGCACTGGGTTTTGTGGCTTCACTTGCTCCCACATAAAACCATCCCTCCCCTAAGATGGAACTAAAGGGAAAAATTTATAAAGTAATAATCTCTGATCTAGATGACCTCTTAAGCTTTTTCTCAATTAAATGATGCAACATAAAATCTCTCTCTAGTGTTAGCACCAATGGCCTTTAGAGAAAAAAGCAAATTCAAAGGAAGAACTGAGCTACAGAACAGCAGAGATAACTACACGGTGTAATTCTACCATATCCTCAATTTACTCCCTGCTTCATACATTTTCTTATCCTGAGTACAAGATGTCCATTAACCTCTCTGTTGATCTAAATTGTACTTGTTCAAAAACACATTTTACTTACCTCACTTTGCATCTTTTGAGCCTCCTTTGATACTTGATACATTGGTGTATCCACAAACTCCAGCATTGATCTGCCTTTAGATTTTTCATAATTTTCTTTGTACTTGACCTAGTAAAATTAAAATAAAGTCTGTTAACAGCTGAGAGAATATGAAATCTTATTGCTTGCCTCAGCAAGAAACAAATCCTGTCTTAGCCATACTCCTTAGATGTTTGGACTTGGAAGACTCCTCCCAAACTTAACTTGTTGGAGAACTAGAGCGGCTAGACAAGTTAATTTTTTTCTGAGTAATTTATTCCTTTTCTACAAAATTCAGACCTAGAAACTGTGAACTTTGAAGGTAGCAGGAATGAGGAGCATCAATCACAATCCTTAAACTAACTGCATGATTTTGGCGAAACGACCTAAGTATGAACAGCTGGCAGTTTTTTAACAGGATCCCCTGCTATGTTTCCATAAAACAACACATTTACAATAACAACAACAAAATCTGTTTCACACCCAGGCCCCACAGATCTTTGTTTCAGGCTCAGCAGCACCATTTTCAAATGCACTTTTGTTTGTACCTGTGGGAGGGAGAAGGGAAGGAAAACTACTGCCTCGGTAGGGTCGTCTTGCACCAACATTCCCCTCACAGCTACCAGGGACCATGACCTTAAAGCTAGCAGCAAAATCACATTGAAGGTTAAGACATCAACTTATATCTTTATGCTAATTCACAAAGCAAATACACTTTGTTTGGAAACCTGGAGAAGCCTTCTGAACTCGTTCACTCACACTCTTTTGATTAAGACTGGCAAACATTACTTATCTCCATCAGTCAGTGTGGGGTATGATGGAATACTCTACACAAGCCTTAAAGGAAAGCAAATAGCTACAAATCAAAATATTATACTTATAATGAGTAATGTAGTTTTAATTTCTACATCTCTTCAAAAACAATGATGTCTGAATTTCTCTTTCCCTGTCAGGCTTCTGCATTAGGCTTGGGTCCTGCAAAAACACTCTCTTCTCTCCTCATGGGGTCCTTCTAATTGAATATGCACTGTACATCACTGTAATCTGTCATGTGGTTTTGTGCCTGATTTAACCACTTAAAATGCTGCATGTTTCTCCTTGCAGGATATGTGTGTTTGTGGTTGTGTATACTTGACTTTGATGCACTGCATTTTTTCTGAGATGGATTTGTTCAGCAGTATCTGGGCTGAAATGATAGAAGCCCTTGCTTTGCTTAAATGATTTCTTATATTCATACCGAAACAAAAAAAAATGTTTTCACAGACAAATACAGAAGATTTTGGAATTTAAATACTATTTAAAATAACTATGGGGAAAAAAGCATAGAAGCAACTACATTTTAGTCCTACCAACTCAGGAGTTCTTTCAAATTTGAATTTAAAATACTGTGATGAAATTTTAAAAAAAGTATACGATAAAAAATAACTTTTGTGCATCCCTAGAGGAAAATGCCTGTCCTGCTAATCTAAAAGTCATGTTTATGTTCGATAGAAAATAAACATTATTATTTACATTTGAAGTGCAAGGGAACATATATCGTGGTCTGGGTTTGCCTCCTAGTGGAAAGAATTATGTCACACAACAAAATCACTTCTGTAGTGGAAACACATGAAAATTAACTCCACCTGAAGATACTGATCTCATACTTTCACTCCATTTCTCACTTAATGCAACAAAATTTTTAAAAAATTCTTTAAAATCAAATTAGGTAAATCTCATAACCTTTTGCTACACTAAACTAAATTACAAGCACCAGATTCAGTCTTTTAAGTTCTATTCATTCACCTTGTTCCATAAAATGAAATACATCTAAGTTCTCCCTTTTTTAGCCTGTATTTCCTTAGTATCTCAAAGTTTCTACAATAGGAACAGATTTAAAATGTGAAAAACATTAAACTAGTTGTTATACATATATCAAGGTGTTAAATTTTATGTCTCCATAGTTCATGCCAGAATTACATATATACCTGTCAAGGTTTAACCACAGCCAGCAACTAAGCCCTGCATAGCTGCTCACACACTTTACCCCAATGGGATGGGGGAGAGAATCAGAAGGGTAAAAGTAAGAAAACTTGTGATTTGAGATAAGAATAGGTTAATAATTTAAGTAAAATAAAATGTCATMATAATAATAATAATAACAAACAGTAATAAAAGGAAAACAAGAAAAAGAGTGAGAAATAAAGCTCAAGAAAAGAAAACAAGTGATGCAAATGAAAAAAAATCACTCACCACCAACCAACCAATCCTCAGTCTGTTCCCATTAGCAGGATTCCACAGCCAGCTTTCCCCTAGTTATATACTGAGCATGACACCATATGGTGTGGGATAACCCTCTGGCCAGTTTTGGTCAGCTGTCTGTGTCCTCTCCCAGCTTTTCAAGCACCCCCAGCCACCTCAATGGCAGGGCTGCATGAGAAGCTGAGAAGTTTTTGATTTAGCCATCCTCAGCAACAACTGAACCATCAGTGGGTTATCAACATGGTTTCCATCCTAAAGCCAAAACACAGCTCTGTACCAGCTACTGCTACATCCCAACTGAAACCAGTAAATACCATATGAGGAGAGGATTCCACTTTCTAATTCTCTTCCTCATCAAAATAATAAAGCCAGGATGAGTTTGACCTGTCAAAATCAGTCCATTTGTGTCCAGATGCCCATCAAGCTCTTCTCTTAACTGCTGGAATCTATTCCCATGGAAGCTGACTTGTATAACAGCCTTGCATTGATATTACAGTATAAATCCCTCAAAAAGTTGCACACACTTCTACACTCTAGGTCAATCAGCAAATCCATTCATTCAATCAACCATTAGTTTATGAGTTTAATTAACCACACAGGTTTCAATCTGTCACACCCGTGTAGGTGTAGCTATGTTATGCAAAAGATAAGGGGAAGCATAAAGTTCAATGGAGAAAGGTRTACTGCAGGGAAACAGTAAAATTGGACAGTTAGCAAGGAGCTCTGTGTTTCAGAAGGGGAAAAAAAATGCAACAAAAAAATTTAAAAAAAAATAAAATAAAAAAACCACCACCAGATCATAAGATCAGTCCTTGGAAATCAGTTAACACAGGGAAGCCAGGAAAACTTTTGTACAAGGGTGGCAGATTACAAGACAGACTTGGTACGAGCTGTGGAGAGACAAGGAGAACACAAGGAATGTACTAGAAAAGCAGGGAGAAAGGCAGAAGAGTCAACCGTGTTAAAACAAAAGCGATGACATGGGGAGGTCAAATCTGAGAAGGATTGTGAAAATGGGATTTCTGTAAAAGACAAATATTTAGTGGAGAGCTTAGGGATTGGCAAAGCATTTCTCTTCCTGCTTGTAGCAAGAAAAACTACCCACCAGCATCTGGACAATGCAAAAATCAGAGACTAAGCATTTACGGAGTCCTCAGACTATCACATGGACATTATTAATCAACCCCTCCAGGACAAAAGAAAGAAATATATTTTTCAAGACGTGATCTGTCTTAAGAGAAAGTCCAGGTTTCTATCTCCTTAGAGATTAGATGATAAACTGATGAAGTTCATTCTGAGGGTGTTCATTTAATCAGCAAAGAGAATGCCACTCTTACCTTACACTGAAGGAAAGTAGTACTGGGCCAAAACGCACACAAAGAGAGCAGGAAGAGAAAGCCTCTAACTCGTTTATTACTCATACAAAAGGGGATAGTCAGTGTTAGCTTCACATGAGCTTTGAGTGAGACAGACAAAAAGCGAGCTTCAATTCTCCAAAAAGCAACACAAAAATCAAGTATAGATGGATTATTTTGATTATTTTACACATAAGCAGGCACTGACTCAGAAAATGACCCAGTATGCTCCTACTCGTTAGAGTTAATTGTCTATGAAACACTCAACTCCTGCCAACTGTAGAGCAAGCTTCCTTCCCAACGCCACCCACTCATGCCTCTCCACAGCAGCTCTACAGGCCTTCTGTGGTTTCTGGAGTAAAGATGACAAATGCAGCTAAGCAGCCTTCAGGCATGATGCACGCAGCACAGGTGCTCTTGGAGTGGGTCAGAAGCTTCATTATGGCACAGAAGCCAGGGGTTTCCTAGCTCTTCCTTCCTATTTCAACCCCCACCATGACCAGATGTCAGACCAACAGCCCCATCAAGGGGCATGTGGCAGAATGGAGCATGCGCTTATTATCTGACCCAGAGCAGGAAGACTCAGACAGTTAGGAGGGAAAAAAAGTTTAGACAGAGAAGCCCAAATGTACACTAGCACTTGAGAGGCTGTTCACCGAAAGAGTCAAAATATTAAACTAGCATAATGGTCACTTCTGCACAGAGAGTTGCAGGTGAAAGGAAGATCTTAGACAAAATGAGATTTGCATTGAAAGAAGTATCCTAGAACAAAGGAAAAAACAGACAACATTCCAGACATACAAGAAGAAACATTCAACATCAGAAGTCTGTGTGATTTTTCCACAGTATATATTATCTGTTCTAATAACTGAAATATGTCTTCCTAAAAACCCATTTTTCTTCACTATACCTCTCAT
The DNA here is from genome assembly GCA_018881555.1 of Amblyornis subalaris. Classification (NCBI taxonomy): domain Eukaryota; kingdom Metazoa; phylum Chordata; class Aves; order Passeriformes; family Ptilonorhynchidae; genus Amblyornis; species Amblyornis subalaris. The sequence goes on along the minus strand of JACAXG010000047.1, from coordinate 2,671,864 downwards.
CTACTACAGTTACAACACTATTGCCTACTATATATGAGACCATGAAGAAAGTAACAAAAATGTGTTTCCTACAGTGACTATACATAGTACATTCCTTACTAGATTTATTTTCAGGTCATTCTTAAAACGGCAACTTACATCACTCTGTGTTTTGCTGATACTTAAAGCATGGTTTAAATATAGCAGGTTTGGTAGATCAGATGCTGGATCATGTAGGCTTTCCAAATCTTTCTTGTAATTCACCTGGAAAGAGAATTCAGGTTATGCAAACTAAAGATTAATAAAATAATTCACAGCTTTGTATTACAGTCTGACCGTCCAGAAAGAGAAAGCATTAAGTTCCTGCCTGAAGAATCTCTCCCAGCCACTAGATGGTGATCATCTACTATTATTTGGAAGAAAAGAAAAAAACAAGACAGCACTCATTCTGCCAAGTACGTACTTACGAACTACTCAAACTTCTCCTCCAAAAAAGGACTTACAAAAATCATACTTTGTATGACTTTTCAGACTAGAATTTTCTTTTTCCTCTCCCCTCCCCTCCCATCCCTCGCTTAAATCAAGAGTATCTTCCCCAATAGTTTTGAGTCTAGTCATTTTAAACACCTTTAATTCTTATTCTTTTTCCCCTGGTTCAGGAATTACACTAACTGTCCAATTTAGAAGTTTTATATACAGCAGTTAAAGGGAAGTGCTTATGGATATTTTATCTAATACAGATAGTTTTCAGCAAATATAAGCAACATGGTGACCTAAAGCAAAAGATAATCATTTAATGAAGCAGCAGACGGTAACTTCCTATCAGACTACAGTAGGATTTTTTCCATTTTTTCTTTCCATTCTTCTGAGAGCTGGATGCCCAACTTTACAGGAAGAAAACTAGCTACCTTTGTCTTGGATGACAAATTTTTTAAACTAATACGTTTAGTCATCTCCACGTATGTATCACGTTCTTCACTGTAATTTCTTATAATAATAACAACTATTTCAACTAATTTTTTACTACACATTTAGATTTTGGAAACGATTACATAATCTACTGTACCCTTCCCAGAGCCGGTCTCTCCTGTTCCCATTGTGTGGTGCCCCACACTTTGGAAATGCTGGAATCAAGGCTTGTCTCTTGGCTATCTGGGATCACAGCCTCAAAGAAGAGCTCACATTTTTAGCACTAGACACATTTTTAAATAAATCACCCCAAGAGCATTATCACTCGATATAGATGTTTTCTTCAGTCTGGCTCTAGCAGCACAGACGTTGCTGAACCTAGCAACTGCTGTATTTTGTAGTATCATTGAGAAGATCAACCAGCAGAATGAAGTCTGAAAGACAGACATTCAAATCTAAACTGCTCGTGTAACCTCCTTCTCTAACCACTGGAGAGATGCCAGTACTTTGCTCCTCTAAAGACAGGCACCTCTAACAGGTGAGAAGAATTGCCCTCTAGACCCGTTTATTTCTTTCCCAAATAAAAAGAGACCAAGTACAAGGCAATCAGCTCAGAGTAGGCAGTCATACCTTTTGCAAACAAAAATAATCGAAATGAAACTCAGCTAAAATCGTTATGGAAAACTCTGCAGGCCCTCTGTCAGAAGCAGAGGAAGAAATGGATAACATACTGTACTTGCTACACACTGTATAGCAAAGGCTGCAGCTCAGAGTAATTCAAAAGATGAAAAAAGAAATTCTACTTGTGAACAAACGTTAGGTTATTCAGGATGTAAATACATGTAAAATACAAAGCCAATTAACTTACATCACTTGCCAAGGTGGATGCAATCTGTGCTTGCTTGAAGGAAGCACTGTCAAGAGGATTGTATTGGTGAGTCTTCATTTCCTTACTGAACTGCTCTTTGTATTTCACCTTTCACCAGAACAAACATGTCTAATATTAACACGTAGCACTTTAAAAAGGCACAGAGAATTCAGACTACAAAGAAGTTTATTAAATGCAATTGCTTTATTCATAAATCTTTAAACAAAGTTTAAAGAAGCTCAGTTTACGCACACCTGTGACAGTCTTGTGTTGATTTCAAATTAATTTTTATGTATATGAATTTTCCTAAAATTTTAAGATTGTCATATGTGATTACTGGTGCTGAGAGATTTATAAAAAGAAAACAGAAACAAAACCATATGACTCACATGAGTAATCAAATAAAATAGAACTGTTTGACTAGCAGTAATAATTATTCACTGAGAATCATTCAATTCGTAATTAATATCAAAACTGTGGTTTTAACAAAAAAAAATTCTAAGATGAATAAAGTGTAAAATTTATTGTAAACCAAATTGTAAAACAAATCACTTGTAAATTTTTCCACTTTAAAGTGGGAAGTCAGAATCTAACTTCCCGCCACCAGGTCCACATGTCACTCACGCTATGCTAGACTGTCACCAGAGCCCCCAGGTCTATTTTTAATTCCACCAGAAATTTCCCACAAGACACTGAGGAATCCTTCTCCAGCACAGTCCTTTCTTGGGGACAATGCCCAGCTCATTATAGTGTTAGAAAGCATAATTAAACGACCGCCTGCCATCACTTTCACCATCTTTTCTTCTCGTTCAAAAGGGGGAATGACAACACATGTAAGAGGAAATGAGCAATACATAAATATTGAGACAATGGCATTAAAAGTAAATACTTCACAAAAATTCCATAAAACATGCTGAAGAACTGAATTCAGAATCTGAAAATACAAAATTGAACAAATAGTATATCTCCCTCCTTTGCTCCCTTTGTGAGTGATCATCAAACATCTGGAGACTCTGCACACATGTCTGCTTCTTTCCAACAGCTGGGCATAATGGAGGAGAATAAAGTTCAGTCTGAATTATGCTGCTTTCATGAATGTTAGTCAGACACCTGATATCTGAGCCTATGCAACATCCATTATAATTTACCACGGTCTGCACTAAACAAATAGGTGGATTTGTCCCTACTCCTTTTTTCTCTATTCCCACATGAATGTCTGATAAAGTGGTTAAACCACCTCAACCAACCTTCAAAAATTATGTTTTTTCTCAACTTTCGTTGTGGGAAGAGGTGTTTTTTTTCCTTTTCAGTTCTTTCTTGCCTCAAAAGACCCTGAACATGGTTTAGCTTACACAACCTCATTATCTTCAGCCACAATACCCACTATTTCATTAATCAGGATAACAAGAAACCAAAACTAAGCCACCCAAACAGAAACTAGTCAGATATGTTCAAGAACTACATCATGATTCCAGCATTTAGGTTAATTTTTTCTAAGTAAGGAAATCCTAAAACATTGTTACTTTTAAAGAGAAACTTTTTCTGAACACATGATAACTTCATAATCTTTCACGGTAACACTATAAGAGAGTATCTACTGCCTTCTGGTAAATTCATCTGGTTCATATTGTTTGATATTTGCCTTGGCATTGGCTCAAGTGCAAAAGCATATATCTGAATACAAAGACAAAGGCACAATCCATGCTCTGTACGAGCAGTGAAGGAATAAATCAGAGGGCTTTTCTCTCTTAAAAGGTGTATCCAAAACTTGCCTTCTAATGAAAATCAGGCAGTGCTATAATATGTCATTCAAAAAGCCAGAGATCAAGTCAGCAGGGTGAGCAAAATCGTCTTTTATTCCTTTACTCACATCACAACAATACTGAGCACAAGACTCTAAATATCCCACTACTGCAGGCTGCCTTCTGCCCGGCCAACAAACGGCCACAAACAGTCCACACAGACCAAATGCACAACATGGTCCTTGAGAGTCTTGTTAAGTGGGAAAGTGCCGGTGCCAAAGGGACCTCTCCTCTCAGCTGGCTTGCCATCTTCCAGCTGCAGCCATTTTATGCCATCATTTAAAAGATTTTTACCAATACATTTCAATCTAGAGGTTCCAGTAACAGATCCTCTTTAGTGTCGCTTCAGATCACATTGCTGCCACCGAAGGAAAGAGGGAGGACCAGCGAACCCAGTCTTCACAGGGCCGTGTGTCCTGACGCTGATGTGCAGGAGGGTCCCAAATGTAAGGAGCTTCCCAACCAACGTGACTGTAAATATTCCCGTTGCAACAGGGCTGTCCCATAGCTCCGGGCCCTGCTGCCTCCTCTGGCTGCTCGGCTCATTGCCTTTGCTCCCCTCCCCATCGCACGGGTCTCTCTGGGGCAAAGCAGAGGACACACAGGAATATCCAACAACCCCGGCAGTGCCTCCAGAGCACTTCCAGCAGTCATTTAACCGACCTGTCACAGGGGATTTGTTGCATTGAAAGCTACACAGACATACACTTTCTCTTTTATCAACATTTTCCTGTTTCTTTCTGCCTTTTGAAAGGAAGCGTGGGGTGGGAGAGGGTGAAGAAAGAAGAGCAAGCCCATGGATGAGTCACGGGGAAGGAAAGCACACAGTATTCATCCTTTTGAATGGGATGAAGTTATGAATGCAGTTTAAAGAGGGGAAATATGCCTGAGAGAAAGGGTTCTGAATAAAAACAAGGAAAAAAAATACTTCATGTGATTTCTAAACCATCTGAAGGGGGAAGGTCTTAGCAAGGCTATAATATGGTGGAAGAGCAAACAAGTGGGAGTAGAATTCACAGTTGTTAGTGGACACTTATCTACAAATTTCATCATTAACCAAGAGCTTTACTTCAATGAGGGCTTAAAAGCATGGTTACTTATTTACCATCTTCATTAAAGTCTTAAGTTTGTTTGTTTTTTTAGGGATTATATAGTGGGGGTTAATTTAAAAGAAATGCGTGGAGGTTGCTCTCTAAAGACTGCTTAAGAAAGAGCAGACTATGCAGGCTTTTAACACAGCAACATCCCTGAAAAACCAAACTGAAATYAAATAAGGCCTGAATAAACAAGCTTCTCATCGTCCTTGCACAAAACCTATAAAAGTCAGAATTGCAGCTGGACAGAGCAGTGTCTTTTGAAGCTTAGCAGCAACATTCCTAAATCAAATCCGTAGTTCAAAGCTGTTCACACAGGGAGTGTTCAGTTTCAGAAGTGGATGACATCACCCACTGTTCAGATTTACAAAGAAACTACAAAAATTGAATCATTCAACCACTGGGATCCCAGGATGAAGCAGACACTTGCAGCTAAAGCATTTCCTCATGACCATAAGAAAACATCTTAAAAAAAAGAAAAAAACTGTCAGAGCACATATATCTTGAAGGAAATGTAACATAAACAAAGAGCAAAATTGAAACATCCATTGCTAAAAGCACTAGCAGTGTTTAAAGCAAAGAAAGATTGAGAAAATCCTAGGCTCTTCAGGTTGTTACTAAAAATCTCAGAGAAGGTGCATTTTGAAAAACATTCTACCTCTAGCAATTTTATCCCTGAAACAATAAGCACCAGATCCAGCAACAAATACAAATATCCAAAAGTATTCATCCTCAAACCAATTATTGAACACCATAAGAGGAATACTTCATATCAGCAGCTCTTTGAATAATAAAATGCTTTAGAAGATGTAAACAGGACATGAACAAGAGCTCTTTTAATTTAAAAAATAGAAAAAATAGCCCAAATTATACAATGTACACTCATCAAATTGACAAGCTTCATGTTTTCACAAGGGCTAACACAGTTTCTGTTTTAAATTTCATTTGAAAGCAACAGAAAAGGGTTACCACGTGCTGTGGGTAAATATACTAGTTCTGGGAGCTATTATTTTTGCTGCTGTTGTTGTCAAAAGCTTTGTTAAATAAAAAATAAAAAAGGAAAAAATAAGAGAGAGAGAAAACAGTGATTTCTGTAGAGCCTTGAGTGCCAGTCAAACATTAACACTATTTTCTTCGCTTTGTTTGCTTTCCTGCTTGCCTTGATTGCTTTCTCCCTTCGTTACACCCACACTGCCTGACCTCTTCTTGCTCCTGTTCTCTATACTCCCTAAATTACCTACCCATATGCACCACATTAAAACATGTTATCATCTTCTCTTCCCATTACATCCATCAGAATTGTCAACTTTGCAAATTTACTGTGAGGGTCAAATAACTAATATTTCTTTGCATGTCGCAGCTTATAGATTCATGCAATTAAGGGAGATTATCAACTTTCAAYGCAAAAAGTTTATAATCTTTCCATTTTCTGAGAAACAAATGGAAACTCTAAAAGCCAGAAAGTCTGGAGACAATAAAGAGATCATTAACTTTCCTATTTTTTAAATCTTGCAAGTGTTACAAGCCTGTTTCATGATCCTTGGATGAAGAGGATTGACATGACTGACCCATATTTAGGTCTCTTCCTCTCCTCCAGCACAGGTGCATTCCTCATCCTGCCCCACCACCCTGCTCTTTGGACACAGGGGTCATCTTCATTTTTCTGTGCTCTTGATTTATGATTAGTGTGTCTAAGTGTTACAATGATTCAAATAATATATAYGAACATTAGACAACTCATGACCACTGCCTTCCCTTCAGAGGAGGTGGGGGAATTGCTGAGTGCACCTCCCTGCTGCTGAGAGCTGCCTGCTTTCTGCACCCTTCGTGCTGCAGGCCAAGCGTCAGGCTGAGGCACTGCCTCCCTTTCTGAAAGTACAATCCCCGTCACACACACTGCAAGCAGCCACAGCAGTGTAGACTGAGGAGAGGACAAGACAAGGAAGGATCCCAGAACTTGGTTCCAGGGCCAGTGACTGCAGAGTTCAGACCACCAAGGTTTAGTAAAAACGCAAGGTATTTCGTCAACTTCTCCTCCCTTCTGCACCATTTAGACTCTCTAAAGAAGCTAAAATTGCACAGTARATGCTGCCTTCTGCAGAAGGATCTCAGCTATAACTGCTGCTATCCCAGTTTCTGGCAGTGAAGACACTCTATTATAAAGCATTTGCAGATGCAGCTTGCATTGTCCAAGATAAAAGGCACAACCAATTAAAATGAGATAAAAAGTGCATTGATGAAACCTTCCATGCAGCTGGCTCAGCATCAGCCTGCAGGACCCCATGATCCAGCTGATATTTTTCGCTTGTTCTGATTGTAGGCCACAATCTCATGGGTACCAGGCTTGGGAAGATGGAGAGGGCTATTGGAAAGGGATATGGTTTGGTCCCATTGGCAACAACAGGCAGCTGCAAGCTCACTAGATTCTGAAAAAGGCTGCAAGGAAAGAAGTGTGTAGGCAGCCATTGAGTAGAAACAAAGGACATTACACACTAAATTTAGATATGGACCTTTTTAAAAACCACTAAAGGTGTTTGCTAAATGACAGACATCCCCGCTTCCTGTAAGTGACACCCAGGTCTGAGCAGTATCACATTGGCTCTTTCTAGAAAGCACAGGCTGACTTCCAAGCCTGCACAATGCTAAACACAAAATAATCTCTTAGCAGACTTGCCCATCAGCAGAGAAATGAGCACATAATCCATTAGAAAATAGAAGACAGAAATTTATTTGAAAAAGACAAACTCATTTTGATTCTGAACACATCACCAAGCAATAAAAAAACATTTATTTCCTTTTTTTTCCTCTGTGCAATGCTTCAAAGTTTATGGTGGTCCAGTGTGAAACAGAAAATCATGCAGCAGGTATCTAAGGATAACAGCAAAAGGAGCTCTGCCTTCTGCAAACACTGCACTGTTTTGCAGCTTGTTCTCTATGACCCATTATTCTCATTTTATGCTAGTTCTACGGAAGACATTTAGTATCTAGCTAAATCACAAGTATTTGTTACATACCACTGACTTCAGACTGTTCTGGTATATACACTACTTACACTTGAGGGGTTTTTTTGGCTCTGGGAAGGCTGACACAGCCTTCTCCAATCAAAGAGCATTATCCTCCTCTTACAGGAGGGCAGAATTTGTTCCTGCATTTACAAAAGCTCCAAGGGTAGCTGGGCAGGATTACTAGCAAAGATTATGCAAGGCACTGTTAAAGAACTACTACCTCTAAAACTACTAGACAAAAAATGGGGAAAAAAAGAAGAAAAAATAAAAACAGGTCAGCAGTGAAAAATCTGTTCTCACAATGTCAGGTTGATCTGTAGTAGAGTCTTACGTGTAGATTTTACAAGTAGAAAACTACTAAGAGGAAGAGGGAATATTTCTATTTCAGCTTTCTTCTCAGTTAAGGACTAAAGTAATTCATCCTTTTTTTTTTTTTTTGAGGTTAATACATAACAGTAGTACATAAAAGGTTCCGTTTCAGGGGGAAGGAAGGCGGGTGGTTTACATGTCAGGCCAAATTCAGATCCSATTACTCACATTAGCAAGCAGTTACACAAAAGACTTCAGTTACTTCAGTAGGATTAATCACAGGATAAGGTTCCACTCAAACTGAATGAGGAGCAAAATTTGACTCTAAATTACATACAGTTAATATTTTAGAAATCCTAGATAATCTGTATAAATATACACCATCTCCACAAGAGACAAGTTGTAACAGTCGAAGTTCATTGTATTTTTGCATAAAAAAGTGTATTTGGTTTCCTGAGAATCCTAAATTTACCAGTCATTGCAATACTATATGAAAAGTTTGAGAACATAATCTTCAAGGCAGTTAGAGATAATCATCTAAAAATCTAAATATTTCTATGCATTACTAGGAATGAGGTATCTGGATGAAGTCATTGTCAAATGATGGAGAATCTTACTTGGCTTAAAAGTTTTGAAACTCCTTTAGCATGTTCAAAATCTGGTCTTCCAAGTACAGCAGGCTCCTTATTCAGCTCTCCCCTTCCTTTCTTGTACTTAGCCTTAAAAATACAAAAAAAATATATGAATCACTAATAAATTGTTTGGTTTTGTTTTAGCAAGAGAAATGCAAGCATTAAAGCTAGCAGAAAAAGTCTCACTTAATGGTCTGCATTGACACTACTGTTCTAATCAGCTCAGTAAAGACCTTCTTGGGGTTCAGCTCCTTAACAATATAATATTTACTTATTGTAAAACACAATGTACAGCATTCACAAAATTCAGCTTTAACCAGATGCACAGCTTAAGCTGGAGAAATACTGTTCTGACAAGGCAGAATGAGTTACAGTGGCTCAGCATTTCTTATGACAGGGTCTACAGTTAACACAAGATTATTTGTAGCAGCTGAAAGTAGTCTTGAAATAAAACTAGTCTGAGCGGCAGCTTTTTTGAACTGCAAGGTCAAATCCCCCTCTCAGTTTTACCCCTGCGATCCTGCTGGATGTCGGTGAGACTGCACTGGTGTAAGGGAGCGGAATTAGTCCCSCAAGGTTCATGTTACGTGATCTCTCCAGCTGAACTGCCTCCCATGCAAATTGCTGCAATTTTTTCCCACAATGCATGAGAAAACAGCACAGATGAATCAACAATAGGTGCTTTGCAATACCACAAACTAAATTACCCATTGCCTAAAATAGGCTTCTTGCATTACTCAGGCACAGTGAATCAGCAAGGACATGTCATAACAACAGACTGGAAGAAATAAAACTCCCAAAGCCACTCTAAGAGAGCCTGAACAGCAATTAGTAAATTTGCATGTTGAGCATAACACTTAATAGAAGTTCTTGGTTTTCACAAAATCCTGAATATTAGAAGGTGAATTTCAGATCTCTTAAAACTGTCTCTCCATATGTGTCTAGTCAGTCTCACATTTAATTATCCGTTACTTAAAATCCTGACTGAGGGCTTTTAACATATATATATTGTTTGACTTGTCTACAATACAAAACTAAACTGCATCACACACTGCTCCTTCACCTGTCTGTTAGCTAAGGTCACAGTGGGAGGGCACAGAAGTCAAGAGGGGAGTTCAGGGAGGGAGGGCACAGAAGTCAAGAGGGGAGTTCAGGGAGGAGAACCCCCATGAAAGAAGTAGTGGCCGCACAACTCTCCGAAGGACAGCGGGGAATTACATTTTCCTGTCGCTGCCATCTGAGATGGGAAAAGGAAGGGGAGTCCTGGGTTGCCAGCTTCTCTGGCACCAAGGTGAAAAAAGGTTTGGTATGTCTTCTGAGGTACAGTATAGCATACAAACATATGACTTATCTTGAGAATGGTTATCACAAATAAAGCTGAAACAAACCCAACTTTAGAAATTTTAATGTTTCTTTATATCAGTTACCAACAATTTCAAAGACCATACTGGCCACATCAAAAAAGGAGAAACCCATAACTTTCTAACACAACAGGCAAGGCTGGTTTGTTTTGGTTAGGTTTGGATTTTTTTTAATCAAACCTCCCTATCAGATTTCCGGTTGCAGGTTTTCTGTTCAAGACATCTAAGAATTTCAGCAGCATTCTAAAAAAATCTGATCAAAATTGGAATAAAAAAATTACATGTCTAAAAAATAGAAAGAGAGTAAAAGGAGAACATACATCACTTATTATCTTTGTTATCTCAGTTGCCATCTTTATGTCTGGCCTGTTCAGCACTTCAGTGTACCTATGAGTATCTTGCACATCCTTCTTATAGGATACCTGTCAAACAAAACACAGTTTTGTTTAAAATAAACAATAAAGTTTGAAGTTTATAAATAAGCTTTGAATGACCTATCAACTCAGCCATCAAATTCAATACAACTCTGCCTAATTTATTCCAACACAGTTCTGCTTGACAGGGATTATATAGTAAGACCCACACACAAGCTAAAAGGATAAGGAAGAAATTCAGAACCATAAAATACAATTTGAAAATGAAAAATGGTTTTGCTTAGAGGCATAATAGAAAATTAGAGCATTGCAAAGACACAAATATTAGGTTTTATCATTAAATTTCAGTTTTAAGACTACAGCATTTTTTTCCTATGTTGTACCCTTTTAATATAAACAAACCTCCCACCCTGATACTGAGCACTGCAGCATAGCAGATTGCAGCTACAATGAACAGAAACTGTAATTCTATCACAGTGAATGTCCTCCTCAGTACTAGACAGACATGTAGTTTGTATGTAATTCAATGATACAACTCCACCTCAGCATCCCCACACCACCACTTACTTGCTCCTTTACACAATCATGAGAACACGAAGGCTGAGTGTTCCAGCTTGTTGAGTACAAGACTGACTCTTTCTGTTTGTGCAAAAGCCACTACTATAATGAATCGGCTCAGAAAACTTTGGCCAGAAGGCTAAACCACAGGTAGGAGAGTCCAAACATTCTCCATTTAGCAAAGCAATCACAGGAACAGCATAGACCTCAGGGACATTACAGAGCTCCACAAGGTATCCTTCTTTTCCCTCTTCAAGGTTTGTGAACTTTTTCCTGCTGGAGGACATGTGCCAATCTAAGCCAATTTCCAAGGGCTGTCTTACTGAATTATTCTGAATGACATTCTGTCCCTGGTGTTCAAATGTGTCCGACAAATTGAAGYTTCAGGAAAAAGCTGGAGAACTTAAAGTCTACAGGAAATAGAAAGTATCAGAATAATTCCTTCTTTACTGGAAATCTTTTAGATTTTCTTCTGTTGCTTCACAAAGTTAATCAACCTCTCCAGACAGTATTTCACCAGTAAGGAAGTTCTCAGCTTGAAGTTTCTCATTATAACCTCCGCTCCTATTTCCAATGTAAAGTTTCACTCTGGTTACAATGCAACAAACTTAAAAATTATTTGTAGAAATGGTATTGTAAAAAGAAAAGAAAAAAAATTTACTTTTTGTCAAATATTTTACATGCAACAGGAAAGTAATTTTGCATCCATATGGCTTCAGCTAAGTAGACAAGCTAAACAGGCTTCACTGTTGGCTGCCTGCCCACAAATAGATCTTAAAATTTTTAATCTGCCATGAGTGACACACAAGTGTAATCACTGATAAAATAAACAAATAAATAGGTTGGATGAATACAGCCCGAATTATCACATATGTAGAAAACAGAAGTTGATTCTTTCCACTGCTTTAAACCACTGGAACTTTTATTTTGGTTATGTTTAGATTTTCTCTAAAGAAACTAGATGTACAGAGAAGCATTTGCAATTCAGGACTTTACATGAATTTAGTTAATTATATGCTGTTCATCCTAATGACCACATGAGGTGAGGTGAAAACCACAAAGGCAGCAGAAACAGGTTTCTGAATAGCACCCTATGATCCATGTAAATTGCAAATTAAAGGCCAGCATATGTGCTCAAAATAGAAATTAGGAATGTAGTGAATTTAACATCAGAGAATCAAGAACAGTGGTGATAAAGTTGAGGAAATGTGGTCACTTATTGCTCCCAAATGACATGATCATATAGTACATGAAATAATGGATTGTGGTTAATTTCAGGGGAAAAGGGGGGGGAGAAATAAGACAGTGACAGTCCTTTATATTTCACCATTTCCAATTATATTAGATGCAAGGCCAATTGCTATACCTTTCCCTGAGTGAATTATTATTCTTCCTGCACCTAAACCAGTATACCTATTACTTATGTCTGAGGGAAAGTCATCTAGCATTTTACAAATGTCTGCAATATATATTTGCTCCATTCTGCAGCTTGTCATACTCCGGTGAGAATAAAAATGTTATGCAGCAGAACAGTAGTTTGTCAGAGGTAGGCCAAAGAAAGAAAAAATATGTTTCCCATTTCCTGAATAACCTCAATCCCTGGATGCTGACCCTTTCCCATTGGGACACCGTGCTGGCCTCTATTACACAGCTGCTATTCTGTTCCATCTAGTGATTTTTTTTTTTAATAGTGCTATGTTAGAACAGTAAAACCAGAGCTATTCTGAGAGAGCAGGGGAACAGATGTAGACAGGGCAAAGCAACCAGCTTGGTGTGTGCACCCATGGGCATCGAGAAGATGGGAAGTGAAGAGGCCTGTGAGGGGGGAGAAGCAACAAAAGAAAAAACAGCAGAAGCACCCAGAGAAGGAGCCATCTTTTGTCCTGAGTTGGTTCAGCCAAGAGGCTCATACCCTGACTGGAATTTCCAGGCATTACATGACACCCTTACTCAACCTTCACTCAAAGTGTTGCTCAGGCTCTACCAAAAAAAAATTACCAAAGGCTCAAGAATTGCTCCTCTTCATGAGGGCCRCAGGTTTAAAAACACTTGTTCCAATTGGCCTTTGCAAAGGAAAAAGTCACCAAGATAACAACTTTAGAGCAGCAGTGAAAGACCTAGAAGGAGAGTTACAGCAGCGGGAAATTCAAGTGAGAAAGAAGCAAGAAGTAAAAGAGAAAAAAATGTACCATCTTGAGTTTTGAAGCTGAAAACAGTAAAATACAGATACCAACTAAATTTGAAGTGGGTTTCTACCCCATTTGAAATTACAATATAATATATATAGGTGAATAAATATATATAATCGGTTATATATATATATAGTGGTGAATATTTTTGTGAAGTGATAATCTGAAAAAAAGCCATTTCTCATCTTTAATCCCAAATGTGATTACATAGTCTGAGCTGCAACTAGTTTTTGCAAAGCATGGAGAATATTCAGTGCCTGCTCATAATTAGTAAACTGATTTTAATAGGGCAAAACCTCCAGCTCTTATAAAAAGGCATATGGTCCACTAAGGATAAACATGCTGGTCTAGTTACTGCAGCTGAGGGTGTGGAAGATGCTTCACCTTACATGAATGCCAGTGGAATGCATTAAAATGCCATAAAGTAAACAGATTTCTAACAGTGCTGCAAAACATCTCAGGCTGTCAATCAACAAACAGAAACTTCTACATAGTAAGCCAAGCAAACCTGAGTTTAAGAGATTCAGACCTTTCCTGCAATTTTTTATCTTGTCACCTATTCCAATACCAAAACTATTCCAAACTATATGTATTAAATTACTAAAATATGCACAAGCAGCTATGAACACATTCTGCCCTCCTAAGAACTTAACAAGAAGCTGGGCACACCTGTCTGCATGAGAATTTGTCTCTTACTGTTTGTCCCTGCTTAGCATTTTCTAAGAGCTGTAAGACAAATAACTAATGGCCTGTCAGCTGTGTCTCTGCCCTCTTTTCTCTCATCTACACATTGGGGTCCATCAACACTAAGAAAATGACTAGCTGGTGACAATCATCCTTGGCAACAGCTTTTCTAATTCCTACCCAAATGATGTTGAAAAGTATTTTCCGGCTTGTGTAGAAGAGACAAACACATTTCTGGTCCATTACAGATTGATGCAGTCATCCTTTCCAGTAATGGGCTTGAAAATTGATTGGTCCCAATTACATCAGGAGTAAACATCATTTTCAGCACCAGTTGGAAGTGGTCCAGGGGGACCCACTGTTGACAACCACTGTCAGCAGAAAGTTAGTCAGTGAAAGGTGATTTTTCTAATGCAGAGGGTCAACAGAGAGCCAGGAGAAGCTTGACTTTAAAATGATATGCATCAAAACAAACATTAACATTTGGGTATGTTACTGATGGTGTTTAAGCACATCAAGTTTAAGATCTGCTGATTGAGTCTTATCAAAAAGATGGTACTTTTTTTGTATGTGTGGATTGTGTCTGCACAATATCCTGAACATGAAAAAAAACTTACTCCTAAGACAACATACACTTCTTAAGTATGCAAATGTAGATGGTGAGTGAAACATAGCTACTGACCTCACATGGAGTGGAAAGTGTATACATAACATCAAAATTTTGGCCAACTGTCAATTAACATTTAAAAAGCAGTGCTGCTTTGTAGATAAGCATAAGACAAAAGACACCGAGGCTCCAACCTCAGATCTGCAAACTGCCTTTTGAATGTCTATAGATGAGTCTATTGCGGTTTTCTTACTTGTAAAATCAGAACACCACTTCCTTGTTTCATACCATGTAATGCTGTGAGGAGAATCAGTGATTTTAACCAAGTAGAACGTTTAAACAGCTGTACAAATATTTAACATTGCTTTGCTACTCATAATTCCCAGTGATGGACCAGGTTATGGAACAGACAAAACTGTGATCCACAGCTTTGAGCACCTTCATCAAATGCTATGTGCAGCTTCCACATAGACACAAGGTGGCAAGTGGTTTCTTTGCTTTAGAAACTTAGTTGTCATGTCATTTCACTGTTCAATTACGTCCTTCCATTCACAGGAACCTCAGCTACACATAAGGCAAAACACTACTGTGTGACCTGACATTTTTTTAAGGGCTGACACCTAGTTTTGGTCCCAAGTTTGGAAACTTGCAGATGAACTAAATAACATCAGCTAAGCACAGCCAAAGTAGGCAGATGGTTCCTACTTCACTCTTCTGCAAATGACTTTGTGCACCAAAGTCACGACATTAACATTCACTTCACAAAACACGAACACAATTTATAGAGAAAAGTTCTCTAGTTCGGATAAACACACTTTCATTCAAGCATTATGTAGTATTTAAATTCTTTTTAAAGTATATTTCCTGTCATTAAAAACGTCACTCTTGTGAGAGCAATTTTCTTCAGTCTAAGTATAAAAAAGAGAAAAATTATTTTCTTATACATGATCACATTGTTCAGGAGATTTTACAGTACTTCCCTGTTACACAGTTTCTGCCCATGCTTATAGAGCATGTTAATGATATTCAAAGTGGTGTGAAGGCTTGCAGCACATGGCAGTTTCAAAATGTCAGCACAAATGTATTGTAAGTTGAATACAGTTTTAATTTTTAAGGGAAATTGCACATTTCACAGAGTTGAGTATAAATGTCAGCCTTATTTTAAGGCTGAGTAAATAGTCTTAAACACATCCTAATCCTATTAGATGCAAACCCTCCATGTAAAGGTTGAATTGAGTTGGCAGACCTTTGTAGGTAAACATGCATTCTGCTCCCATAGGTAAACTGTACTGAATGGTGGATAAAAGAGCTTTGTCCTTCTAACTCTCCAGTAGTTTCCCTTCTTTTTCCCTGCACTTTCAAAGCTTACACAGATAGCCTGAAATAGTTTGGAAAGACAAATGCTCCACATTTGGGATGCTCACTGTTCCATGTTCTGACTCCAAGATGAAAACTCACACGGTTCTTAATTAAACCTGTACTCACAAAACAAGAAATCCACAGCTATTCACCATGATGCCCAAATATTACCCACAGGAGCTGTATAACTCTGCTGAACAATAACTGGACTTACATAACTTACTCCTTTATGTGTGATAAAGATATTTGCCCATTGCACTGCAGCTATTCATGAGCAACCAGAAAGAATCTCTTGTTAAACAGGTTAAACTAACTGGTTAGAGTTTCATGTTAGATTTGGATGGCTTATTTGATTTTTTGAAGTTTGCTCAGGCTGTAAAGAATTTCCCTCATATTTTTTCATTATTTTTAACATGCTGTTAAGAGTTCTCATTTATCAAAACATCCTTCCCTCCTATATTTTCCTCCATTTCCTTTTTTTTTGCTTGTGTTAAGGGTGAAAGAAGATGAAACAACTGAATTTCATTTATCCTCACATCTGGAACCTGCTCTCCTTAATTCTATTAGCAGGTGATATGCAGCTGTAGAAGGGGAATAGGTTTTCCACTAGCGTACTGATTCTCAGACCATGATGAATTTGCTACAGAAACTCGTCTCATATTCCTCCTGGTCCCACCACCTTCTCTGAGAGGGATTCACATCTCTCTTTCCAGCATTATTTCCTTTCCTAGTAGTCCACCATCATTCCTACTGCTAGGTTAAAAAAAACCCTCTTGCTTATGGGGAGAGACATTCATGTTCCCAGCTCCTACACTCTGTCAGTGTGACATCCTGATGCTTCCAACAGCAGAGATGGACAGAGTTTGACAGGAAGAAGGAATTCTGTAATCAAGACAGGTTGCAAATTACTGCTGGGAATTCCATTGCAGGTATTTCCCAGCAGAAGAAAAAGTTATTCCTCAAACATAATGCTTCCCTGAAGTTTTCCAGCAGCCTTTTAATCAGCGGCCAGCTGTCAAGATTCTGCACACACAGGCATACATCTAACATTGACATTTAGTTTCCAGCCTACATAACCTAAGAGTGTTTGTTACACTGTCAGTAGGGGAAGATAGGGTAAATTCAAGATAATTCAAAATGAACACCCAAGCTTCGTTTTCTATGTTGTTAGCAGCAAACAAATATCCCATTTGTCTCAGAAAAAAGAGTTATACAATGACAGTCCTACCTGACTTGATTTGGCTACCTAAATAAGAATGGAAATGGRTTATAACTTTAAAGCAATTTACACATAAGCTGTTCTCAGAAGCTTTGTGTACTCTTTAAAATTACATCAGTATTTTAACCAATCTTCTCCTAAAATTTGCTTTTCTCACAAGTAAGCTTTTACAAAACCTAAAAGTAACATAAATTTTTATTCAAAGTTGTGTCTGTATCATTCAAGACACTAATCTAGGCAGCATTTCTGCCCCAAGCAATTGTGCATTCAGCTAGTATAAGCTAGCTTAACCACAAAATCAAATCTGACTTGATTCTAATAAAAAAATGTAAATACTATTATTAGGCTTTTATATTGTGAAAACCTTCAGAACTTAAAGAAGATAACAAGAAGCTGAAAAAAAAGCAACCAACTTTCAAAATATTGCTAAGTACTCCTAATTATTTGTAGGTTATCTAAATAAAACTACAGGAACAAATACTTTGGTCAAATGGTATAAACCAATGCAGGCATCAAACTGAACTCTATGGCTCAGATTCTGTAAAATAAATCATATATTATCCTACTAAATTCTTTTAAAAACTCACTTGATATGTATTCATGAGATAGGAACAAACTTATTTATGTGCACAAAAGCGCAGGGCAGAAACAGCCCACTTGTCTCCTCCATACAGCACTCCTGAAGAACTATCCAAGCATTGACAGAGTAAGACACTGAAACACCACTGGTATTCGTGTAAACAAAGAACTTTATACACTTTTAAGGTACAAGTAGCTACAAGCGAATTCAGAAAACCTGTGTTTGCAATTTTGTTTCAAAGTGATAGCACTTAATAACAGTTACTACTGATACACAGTAACTAGCACTTTCCACTGCAGTTCAGAATAAAATTCACATACTGTTATTCACAGCGTATTTTATACACACATCATGTCCTAAATTACTTCAGAGCAAATAATTTATTAAAAAATACCAACCAAGGAAATATGGAAATATTCCATGCTCAATTCATTTCAGTAAGCTATAACAGACGTATCTACCCAAAACAAGCACACTCATTTCAGATGGGGGAGTACTTACATCACTCTGGTGTTTACTGACTTCCATGGCATGTTTAACATCTGGAGGTTCCTTCATACGTGCATAGTCTGAAGTTCCTTTCTCGGCATCATGTTTTTGTTTATAGAGAACCTGAAAAGAGCAACGTTACATTTTTGCGACATCAGTAGAGCAGGTATAATAACGTGAGCTGGGTTAAACCTAGTGGTGTAGTGTGCCTGTATTCAGGAAGAAACTTAATAAATAATTAAGCTCCTTAATGGAACCAGAACACTGAAATGAGAGCAGCTTCCACCCAAAACAGACATATGAGGCACAGTCAGCAGAGAGATTTCTCTGCATCTGTTATTGCAACAGATGTATGAGTAGACAGGGGAAAGAAAAAGTAATGTACAGAAACAGAAAATTAAGCTTAACAAGGTGACAAGACAGCCCAGGGAAAAGCATAAGCAAAATTTTTTTTTTTTTTTTTTTTTTTCAAAACACACTCTATCAGCTATATAATCATTCTCCATTTTCGGAAACAAAATATTTTATGCATTTGTCATAAACAAACAGTTTTATATTAAATACTCATAACCCAAACTTCTATTTCTTTTACTGTTAGGAAACTACTAGCACAATATGCATTTTGACTACCCTCATGTTCACAAAGAAAAATAATATTTACATTTAATTGCCATCATGGTAAAGGAAAATGGAATTGAATTGTGAGTTTATAAACACCTTTACTTTTATAATAGAAATGGAGCTCAATGTTGGGCATTCATCCAGATTTCACTGTACTGTGTTATACTTACATATACACACACGCATATACTAAAAGTGCCTGGAAAGCTGATCTCACACTTATCCTTGTCAAAGACTTTTAGGCTTATATCAAGGAAAATTCACCAGGTTTTTATGCCTAAAAAGCAGCAAGCATCACGAAAATTCATTTTCTAATAACTCTCATGAGCAAGCATTAAAATAATCCCCAAGAAAACAGCAAATACTAAATAAGATTGAAAGCTGATCAGGAGGACAAGGATTGAAACTAAAACCCATGATAGCAATAAAAGAATACTGTGAAAGTTTTGAGACAGAAACTCTCAACTACAGAGATTCAGACTCTTTTAGGACAGGATACTAGAACTGTGAGAAAATGCTGTATCTGTTTCTGTTTAAAGCAAGATTTCATCTAAGTTACAGAGTAGTGTGCCCAAAGCAATATGTTAGTATCTGGCCTGACTCAGATTACAAAATGATATATAGTCTGAGAGATTAAGACAAAAAGGGAGGAGGAGTATTTTTACACTGCTACTATGTGAATGAAAGTATCAAATCAGGAAACTTAAAATGTGCCATCTCCTTATACAGTGTAAAATGATCAGCCCTCTGCAGAAACAAACACAACTGAAATTGAAACAAAAAGAGTCCATAACTTGCCTACACTGGTTACATCTTGCAAATGGAAAAGCACACAATCTTTAACAAGACTGAAGGATCACTAACAAACGATTCCCCACAAAAGTGTAATTACTATACAAACATATGCCACAAAAGCTCTTGCTAATTCTCCTTGTTTACACTGTCACTTTTAAGATGTTTCCCACTTAATGCCATTATGAAAAGAAGACCGGTAGAGTTACTTCCAAAATCTACTAACTTACAGATGTTTTATTACATTGCCATTTTGCTGGTTCAACATCTCTATTTTTCCCTTGGTGAATGGGCTATGTAACCAAGACATCAAAACACAATAACGCATCAACTCTCAGCATGAGAAATTTAACAGAAATTACAATTAAGTATCCACTATCTTGGGAAAAGATGACCATTTCTTTAGCTTAATGTAGCAATATTTCACTTGCTTTGGCATCTGTGTTCTTCCTATCTTTTCACATTATTTTTATTAACTCACTGATGTAGTCTTGATGCAATTCCAGGCTAGAAGGAGTTCAATGGCCATCTAGTTTAGTTTGGGACAGTTCAGTGTAGAACTATTCCCAGATTTGTAAATCAGTTCCAAGTAAGCATGAAAAAATATTTATTATTAATTCATCAATATTCTTAGAACCATTATTTTACAGGTTAGCATGCATGCATTTATTTCTCATCTCATGTTGATTTTCAAGTTTTACCTCAACTGAATTTCCTTT
Organism: Amblyornis subalaris; assembly: GCA_018881555.1. Lineage (NCBI taxonomy): Eukaryota > Metazoa > Chordata > Aves > Passeriformes > Ptilonorhynchidae > Amblyornis > Amblyornis subalaris. The sequence continues at coordinate 2,651,714 of JACAXG010000047.1, read as the reverse complement.
ATCAAATCTACACCTGAAACTACTCTACAGAGAGATCAAGCATTATAGGTCACTGACATAACCTCTACCCTGTAGTGGCACCATTTATTAACTTCAGAAATACAAGGCAATTATTTAAGTAGGGATGACTTCAGATTGAACTAATTTGTAAGTACTCATTTTTTATTTTTCTTCTCTCTTGTACACCAGTGTGTCAATAGGAAACTGCATTAAGGAAGGCTTTGTGCTCTTTTAACCTAGCTCTGACTGACCCACTCTTTTGGCATACTTTAAGCACTACTACATTTTTATTTTGATATTTCCCTTCATAGTCAGTAAGCTGTGCTCTGAACTTAAAATCCACAAAGTAGGATTTTGTGGGAGGAAAGGTTCATGAACACAGAAAATGTCATTTTAATCTCTACATAGAGAATTAGATTATCCAATGTATTCGGTGTAAAACAGAACTATAGAATTCCAGAAGACTAGTACATGCCACCCTAAAACAGAGGAAATCTTGAACACGACATTTCATACCATAAAAAATGCTGAAGAATTACATAAAACAGTCTGATAATGCCTAATATGGTTGGAAATGATGCAGTAAACCACAAAATTTTTATTGTAGTAAAAAAGAACCCTCTGAAACTTTCTCTGGACATTGAAAACATTGCTTAAGATTTACTTGGTTCATCATCTTTATAAAGAAACAGGAAATACTGTTAAGCATCGACATAYAGTTTTTCTTTGAGATATTGCCCTGTGCAAAGGAGAAAATTAAACTGCCTTCAGTTTGCTTTAGATTATTCCCTTCAGATAAGTGGAAAAACAGTGCAATCGCTTCTTATGGCAGAAATAAAGTGATGAAAGAAGTGATGAAATGCTTACTTCTTTTCAACATTGTTTCCCCTTAAGCAATTTTAAATACCTTTATCATTGTTTGTGACACCTTATTAAAAAAATATTGTTCTACATACGGAAGTATTCAGTATACTGATCTTCAGACAAGAAAAAGACTTGGCACAGAGCTAGCAATGATCAGAAATTTTCCTTCAGAAATATTTTCCACAGGAAAATTACAATTTTTCCAAAAAGTTTCCATTTCCTCTCAGAAAAATCAAAATGAAGGCTCCTTGCCTAGACTGCTCTCATCAAGTTTATTTTCCCATTGCAGAGAACAGGGAAATTGGTGAGAGCTTTGTAGGCTGGTAAGGAGGGTGAAGTTACTCAGTGATGACAGGGACTTCTCCTCCTCTCTCTAGCTCACCCCGGGGGACAACTATGACAAAAGAGAGAGGCAGGCAAATCTGGTTGCTCACTCTCAAGAATGCTCTTTAGAAGGCAACAGTCAAATTTTCTGTGAAGAGGAAAAAATTAAATTGAAAGAAGCCATCCAACTATGTGGGGCTATGAAACTTCTTTTTCATTTTCCTGAAACCTTTTTTCCCATAAACAGTGTTAGGATTTTTGGAGATTTTTTGGTCACAATGTTGGATAGATATCCTTCTCTACAGGTATTTATTTCCATCTTCGTGCCAGTTCTACATAAAGCACAGGAGAGCAAACATGGGCTTCATGCAAAAGCCAGCAGGTAGTCTTGTTTCAGGCTTTCCTGAGTATCTTGAAGAGGGAGTTGAGTATGACTCAATACAGCCAATATGGGGAAAAAGTGCCACAGGAGGAGAACCACGTGTCAGGGTGCTGTACTCTCCATTATGGCAAGATCTGTATGTCAGTACCGACACTGCATGGTGGGAGCCCTGCAGAATGAGGTCCTGGCCCTCCTGGAGTGAGCGACAATTGCCAGATGAGTTAAAGCATGCAGATGTGGACAGTGGTGCTGTGGCAGTCTCTTGGCTCTGGAGAGGAGAGGGCAGTGGAGGGCAGCTGTAGGTGGGGTATAACTCCTTGTGAAAAACAGGAAATTTCTCCTAGTTGCCTCCAAGTTCCTAAATCATGTGTGTGATTTGAAATAGTGTATCAAATTACTAAACCGGACTAGATATGGGTAGGCTGAAGGCAGGGCTGCTGGGCAGCAGCAGTACAGCAGCACCATTCCAGGAGCAAACTTCAAATCACGGGAGAGGCCATTTGCCGAGGACAGGTCTGTGCAAGGAGATCCTCTGGCAGAGGCACACCAGCCTGTGCCAGCAGGCAGCAGTAGGGAGAGTCAGTGGCTCTCCTTCTTCCATACCACGATCCTCTAGTCCCAATGCACCTGCTTGGCAGATGAGGCTACAGATCCTGCCAAGAACATGGCACCACAGAGCGAGAAAAGGCCTGCTTGATCTGCCTACAAAAGCATTCAAGCCCAGCATTGCATCCAAGAAGCATGAAAAGGGAGTCAAGAGTGTAAATTTGTTCTAATGTGGGTAGGGAGAAGGACACATACTTGTATTTTCCACCTCTCGGAAAATCAGCACCTATTTTAAAATCAGCTTACTATAATTGAGAAACAGACTGCAGTTCTGTGCTTGCAGCAGCCTTTTTGCAGGAGGGCTGGCACAATGGCCAGCTGGTACTGTTCCCTCTCCTTCCTATGGCATATCTGTAGTCTCCTCCTGAAGTGATGACCTGTAAATTCACAATCCCAGCTAGACAGATGCAGCAAAAACCCCTCTGCCATATCCTGACCCAGCTGAAATCTGACATCCTTGTATTAGCTACTTGGGTAGCACAGTGATAGGCACAATATGGATTAGATTTGAATACTGTGGAGAAGATTTTCACTAGAAAATCCCCTGAGATCTCTCTCAAAGCAGCATTAAATTCAGGTCCACTGCAACAGTAACCACAAGTTGGAAAAATGTGTCAGCATATCTTTAAGTTTTATGGTATATTATGATTTATAATGCATCTACTCCTAAGGGGATGGTATGAATTTTACAGGAAAAATTTCTGCTTAAATATAACTCATCTTATATGCGTATTTTTTTCTCTATGACTGTTGGATGATTGAAGAAAACCTTCAAAAACTACCAAATAAAAATGTCAGTCTTTTCCTTACAAGGGTTTTTTTGATGAATCAATGGTTTCATTTTTAGCCTCAGTTATTTATCTTTTCTGCCACATCACCAATGTTAATTAACCTCATTTGTGTAAACTAATGTAGAATGTAATAATTTGGAATGAATTCGGGAGTAAATCTGTGGGAAAATAGTTAACTCATGTTTTATAAATCAAGCTAATGGTTTAAAAATGTTATACAAGTTTAATTCCCAATTTATTTCTACTGTAATTCCTCTAATCACTCACTTTACAATGAAATGTCACATGAATGTCGTTTCAGCTACTGTGCTGCTTTGAGTGTATATATGTTCCATTTCAAAAGATGAAAACTGAAATATATGTTATTATATTTGCTTAATATAACCTTCATTAACACAGTTTAATATCAAAATATTTCTCCACAAGCTGTCCTGAGATTTTAGTCCTTTTTGTTATGAATATTTTCCTTTGTCTGAAAAAATATCACTGCATTACAAGAATGCATATTGAGATACAATCAATATTATGGATTTAGGAGTGTGTCCACTTCACACATTAAACTATATGTAGTTCATACCTTTAAGAGAGGCGAAAGCAAAAACAAGAAAACTATGGAAATGCTTGGTGGACAGAAAGCCATGACCATCTATCAGCTGTAATTCTCATGAGTAACAATGAAAACATGAAACTTCATTCATATTACACATACTTAACATTCACAATTCCACTGAGATCAGTGGAAGTGAAGGGTCACTTCCCTGCTCTTAGGGTATTATATTTTTGAGCCCCTGAAGGCAACTGAACCAGAATTTACTATTTTACTAGTTGTTTACCAGCTTTACCCTATGTTCAATACACTTGATTTCATAATTTAATTCTATAAAATTTGGTGTGAGTAGTAGTATGTAGATCATCAGAAACACATTTACTGCTACCATTAAGTGCCTTTAAAAGTCATTAAAGTGTTTTTTTTCTTTTGCCTTCACCATCAAACATTTTATATAGCTAATACAACACCCAAGTAAAGTAGTTGTTATATAAGATTCATCCATTCTATAAGCACAGTGCAATGTCACTGAATTCAATAATTCCTTATTGCATTTATGGATTTCATTGGATTGATGAATGCACTACCAGCTTTTAAACATCTATTTAATAAACATAACAAGTAAAATTGTCAGCATTTTAAAAAGGAGTAGTTTTTGAAGTTAAGAAGTTATGGTGATAAACTCTGGGTGATAAGCTCACCCAAATAAATCAAGCAGGCAATCAAGTGTCCACTCAAATATTTTGTTCAAAGTGTACATATTCTGACACACAATTAATCTAAAAATCATTTTTGCAATTCTAAAGTTGTACCTTGCTCTGAAGGTGCATTAATTCTTTTGCAAATACACTGTCAATTGTGGCTGGCATCTGCTGATAAAGAGAGTTGGAAAGGTCTTTCTTAGCAGCTCCTTTATACTTCACCTAGAGGGCAGGAAAAGGTGACACATAATGCAAAAATGAAGATACAGTAAACATACTACTTATTTTTTTCTAGTAAGTAAAATGGCATAGAAAACAGAACCTGAAAAATTTAATGCTGTCRTTAATTTTCAAGCAAAAACATCTTTAAATAATACTTTAGGTGGACCTGTCTAATTCACAAAGGAATGTCAAATATCTCCTAATTAAATTCAATAATTTTGGGGGAAGTATATAATAAGGTAAGCAAGGCAGTCTTTTCTATCCTTTTTCAGATCATTTTCTAATCCAAAATTCTTTTTTTTCTTTCTCTTTGCTCAAGTCCTGCAAAATGGGAGAAAATGAGAGGCCAACAACAAATATTTTACCAATTAATAAGTAGCAGCAATTAAATGTAGCTAGAAAGGACAGGAACATTGAAGTTAGCATGTCTGCCATCATTTCTATTTCATCTTTTCATATTATGGTCTCATTTTTAAATTACGGTTTATTAATCCTGTGTTTCCTCAAGTGTTCAGTGTGTCGATGGAGAGATACAGAGTTCCCAGGCAGGTGTGAAGGAGAGCAAGCTTTATTACAAAAAACAAGTCTTTTTAAGCAGTTAGCCATTATCAGAACACATACCATTGAAACACAACAAACAATAATTCAACCAGTCACCATAAGCCACGAGGTGATCATGAGAAAGTTATGTAACTTGTTTTCTCTACTTCTAAGTTAGCTGAGCTCGTTCCCAGAGGCCTTTTTACTTAGCCAAAGTAACAGAAGTGAACCATGATTTTACAAGGGTAACAAGGCCTTCATTTTGCAAGATTTTACCTATCCGCAACAGTTCAGTATTAGCAATCCCTCACAAAAGGGTTTTAAGAGAGAGACCAGAATAATAGTTCAAAATCTGTGAGACTTTTGCTTCAGATCTAAGTTTTTCAAATTCATAAAACACTAATGTCAAGTACTGCTGTGAAAGTAACAATAAATACCAAAAATATTTTAAATTATACTGTCTAATGTCATTAATTTACTGTGAAATATACAGTTCTTCATTAGAGGCTAACTCTCCATATGTATTATATGTACTTATATCAATAATCTGCTGTAATATTTGTTGCTGTTCCCCAAAACAGAGGGCTCTTTTTCACTGCAGTGGACATGCTGTTAAGAATTTCAGTGCCCAAGATTTGCAAAAACAGGTTATGGGACACTAGAGGTCAGTAATTTACAAGATAAACCATCCATCACATCACTGGTTTCAGGTAATGCTGCAATAAGCAGGCAGAGTGCTCAACAGTGAGGTAATATCAAACATATGGGGTTTAAAATTTTAAACTATGTTTATATCTCTAAATCTTTGATTAATAATTAGCAGCAGATTCTTTGGAATCAGACAGATGGATCAGATAAATACTCTCTATATACTGTATTTTTACAGACTATAATAGTCTGTCTCTCATAAAGTGCAAYTATATCAGATTTACTCCCCTTGGGACATGCCACTCTTGTGGCAGGAAGATAAATACAAGAAAAGTATTGTTTAGATGCATTAATATTGAATGCAGCCACACAGCAACGGTTGTATATCAGAAAGAGAATGGAGAATGTATATAAATTACATAACTTCAGACAGCGATATTGGGAGGTTCTTTATCATAATCATAAAGGTAGCACAAAAAATGAGGCACCAAAAATTTAATTCTTCAAAGGGCCACAGTGACAGAAAAATCACTCAGAACCAGAGATTCCTAAACAAAGTAACTCTCTGTCAGGTAAAACTGCTGCTGCTATTCTTACCTGTGGAAAATAATCAGAGATGCAATCCTACAGCACCTCGTACCTGGGACATGAAGAGCTTACAGCAAATGCTGCTCTGGCATTTCGGAAGCTGTTACTCTTCCTTTGCACACACACAGTTGTGCACATGTCACAGGTATGCATACATATATATATATACACACACATGCAAGTGCTCAGGCAACCCACAGATGGCACTGACCTGATGTCTGCCCCAGACCCCTTGCTGAAGGAGGACAAGGATGATATCAYGGAAACAGTTTCCTTGTCTCCTTCTGTTTGCTATCAGGCTGTGAATTCTCCACAGCAGGGAAACTTTGCAGAGGTGTAATTTGCAAACCTCATCACTGCAGAAAAATTAACAAAAAAATTTCTTTCCTATTCCTCAGTTTATCCACCCATAAAATGGGACAGCTAGCAGTGGCTTAGAACCATTAATGAAGTATCTTCAAATCCCAAAATAAAAATGTCGTGTAATTCTAAATTATTGTTATTCACATATATAGTATACACTAATTACAGCCTTTTAAGTCACTTCAGATTTACACAGAATTGTTATTTGAAACAAGCCATCCTTCCCCTGCTAAAAATCACAGTATTCAACTGAAAGAGTTTTCAGGAAGGATAAGAAGCCAAGAAAATTCTTCAGTCTTTTAGATCTTACCTCAGAAATAAAAGCACCAAGGCTTTTCACATGTTTTAGCTGCGGGGTGTCAGGTACAAATATGCATTTGCCTTTAGATTTTTTAAACTCTTCTTTATAGTGTATCTACAAAGAGGAGAAAAAGAAGTTTAATTGTTCTTAAAAGCACACATACAGAGAAAAATAAACAATGGTTATTTTATTTATTTTTTTAAATTATTATTATTTTATTTTATTCATGGATACTATGCTGGGCAGCTTGCAAATACCTCTGGCTGGATCAAATTAAACCATAAAGGGAAACACCCAGTTCTCACACACAGTACCAGGGCTATGTAAAAGTCACAGAACTCTTTAATAATAAAGATGAAAAAGACAGGATTTTTTCTGTACATCTAGAGCACATTTTCACCACTGTTGTAGATGTTTTAATATCCTAAAGAAAGAAGAATCGAATAATTGATCTCCTTGATCCTTGATCTCAAAGATAAAAAATGTTAAACTAACTTCTAACACAGACCTAGCGAGCACAGAATCTGTATAACATCATCAAATGCCCCTTTATGAATCCAAGAGTTACATGAATAAATTCAGAAGGCCACTGCCAAACCATTGCCTACAAAGCACCTAACAGTCATGACATTCAAGTAAGAACAGAATTTCCTTAAGACCAAACAAATTTTAAATTGAGGCATTTTTTAAATTGTGTATGGACAAGGGAAACCATTTTTGAAAGAAAACACCAAAACACTATGACCTATTTTGCAAAAAAAAAAAAAAAAGAAACACAAATCTTTTTTTTTTTAAACCTCCAACTTTTTCTTACCATGGGGCAAACAGTATGGGCAGGTATAATAATCACACGACTGTTGATGAAGTCAGAGTTATTGTTTGTATCAGTGAGACTGAGAGGAGGATAAAATCTATGTACATGGTTAACATGTAGGAACATTCATTATATAAGAACTGCATGAAGAAAGATGGTGAATTATGATGAGATGGACTAAATAAGTTTTAAAGACAGACACTTTACATGGATAGCCTTAGATGTTTTCAGTGACATTCCTTTCTTTGTACAGAGAATTGTTTAGATCAATGCAAATTGAATTATTTAGTACTAAGCTTTCATGGTTATTATCTGCTAGCATTTCTCTAACCTCATTTTCACATTCTGCATAACAGCAGCTTGAATTTATGCACTCTAGACTTGCTGACAAGCACTGACAGAAGCAATATGATCTGCATCTGAACATTACAGAAATATGCAGTCTTAATTTCCTCTTTCTCTGAATCCTTAATGGATATCACGAGTTCTAGTCTATGCTCCTCTACAGGGACTTGGAAAACTCATGAGAAGGATGGCAGCTCACACAGAATCAGTCCCTGTGCTTTCTAGTGCAAACTTTGTGTCCATTGTAAAATGGATTAGATAATGCCAAATTCATCTCAAACTCATGACTACTTAATCCTCACACAGGAAACAATTTTGGTTACTATTGAGCTCATCCATGTTTGGACTACCAAAAGAATCTACATCTCATTACCAAATCATATCGTATGCTTTTGTGGATTACAGTCTATTCTAAATAAAAACTGTTTGGTAAACAATGGGTGTAATATTACTGTGTCATGACTTTACTCGGGGACCCACAAAGCCAATAGTACRTGTAACCTGTGTGTGATACCATACTCCCAGGTCATCACAGAGCAACACACCAAAAAGGGCAGTTTTATGGTAAATATAAGCAGGCACCTTAATGTTCAACCTGCACATGTGCATGGGAAATCTAGAGCTGACTGCCTACTGGTTTGGTTTGATGGCATTCCCAGTAGAAACCTCTGTAAAGCTGTGATTCTGGCAGAGGAGACAGAGTCTTCCTGCTCACAACTTAGATAAATCACCCACAGATATCTGAAAACTGACTGTGATTATATCCATTTTAATTACAGAGCAATAATTACATTCAAAAATCAAACATGAAAGGTTCCTAAGGTATCTCTTCATTGGGGGGAATGACAGAACATGACTAGAAGAAACAAAACTATTCTGCTGTAGAAGTCATGCTTTCAAACTAACTGAAAGCAGTAAATGACTAATGCCACCTCCTCACCTCTTTATTATTCACATTGGTTACAGTAACCCATAGAAGCCACAAAATGCACACAGACTCAAATGGGCAATTAGCAAGAGGACATACAACAAACCGTTTGATCAAACTCTGATCCAACACACTCCATTCTGCTACAGAATTATACACATTGCTTGTAATTAGAAAGATGGAAGATTAAATGGGACAAGTATAATGAAGTCATGACACCTGCAGTTAAAAAACATATTTAGTGTAAATGATGCAAGCAAGATGTTCAAGAGATTAGCTGTGATCGAACCTAACCAGTGGCTGGAAGGAATAGGCAGAAAAGCTAATATTCCTCTTCAAAATTTGTAGTTAAAAATTCAAATGTCTAAAATACTGAACAGGAAAATTTGCCTGCAAGTGGCTTACCCCTCACCACAAAATACACTGTTTAGGTTGAGCAGATCTGGTAAGCCTTGTGGGAAAAAAAGTAGGAAAAATTTGCAAATGATGGCCTGGAGCCCGCTGCTTTTTCGATATACTTTTGAAATTCAATAGCTCACTAAAGGCCCAATTTTTCATAGCTCTCTCCAGATCCTTTTCTTCTCCCTGACTCATCATAAAACTAACTCTGACCAGCAGCACAGCTATCTAGTAAAAGTGGATTAAAATTCCTAGACAACCACCAAAACAGTAAGCTTCAAGCTGCATTTTTTTCTTAATGGATGTTATATGGAAAGATCAACTGTATAAAACAAGAGCATCCAACCTTTAAACTGAAGTTTCCTGGTTCACCAATTCATCTTGCCGACGGCCTGTTCCATCAGCCTTTTTCAGGGGGGAAACACAGATGGAGGCTGTGGGCTAAAGGAAAGACTCCAATGGTAACAGCTTAATCCAAGCAGCCTCCATTCCTTTGTGTTCAAGGACACATGCTCATCTAACTTTAATAAGAATATACTCAAAAAACTGTTCTTAATAATCTTAACATCAATGGCATAAGCATGTCAACAGCCATCATGCCGAGATCCACTGCAGAACCGTCATGTTTAAAATACCCATTTAAGTTCAGAAAAATAACAAAAGGGTCTGAACCTTCTTATCTAGCTTTTATGCTAGAACAAAAGGGAACTTCCTTCCACTAAGGATTCACTTTCCCACTCTACATTTCTTAATTTATAATCTCTCATAAGACTAAGAACTGTGTCAGACCACAGATCCATCTTGTACAGAATCCTCTCTCTGTGGCCACAGGAACCTAAAGGGAAGCATGAGAAAACGGCAAGCATACAGTATTTTTTTCTCCATAGCATTTTAGTAATCTACAGCAATTTCACCCTCAAAGTCCTTTTGAGTTAGAGGCTGTGACTAGTAATGGTGAGTCCAGGGTAACAACTGCACCCAGAATTAGGGGGTCAAAACCCTGTTGTTTGGCACACTGTTTCCGCACTTGACTCTAGGTCTTTTCGGCCTTTGCTTTATAACAGAGACATCCTAAAGCAAAGTTGGACTCTGTGCAAGGTCAGATAAATGGCTAGTTCTTTTTTTTTTTTGCTTTAGGGGCAAAGAAGCACTGGTACCACCCATCACCAAAATTCAGCAGAATCTTCAGAAGGCAGAGTGTCTGCCATTCTACCAAAAGGGATTATGATAGTTTGGTCAATTGTCTTCTATAATTATTCCCGTCTCTGCTTATAACAGCACTGACAACATCACACCACATAATCAAAACAAAGAAGAGATGAAAATACACCACAAGCAAATGGACGAGCTCAATTTCAGCACAGACGAGAAAAGGCCTGGAAATGAACGCAATTCATATAAACCAAACACACATGACAGTTTTGAAAACATCTGTGGAATAAAATTGCATAATGGAGGGAGATTAAATGGAATGCCTGTCGAGAGAAACAATCCAGGGGGTATCACAGACACAGAACAAACATCTGCCAACCTCAAATGAAACTGTGGATTTTCTCAAGAACCGGAGCACATAAACACTTCACAACTTCCGCTATGTACAGCTCAAGACTGACAGTTACACATGCACCAAAGGCTGCCATCCTAACACTTCTTCAAAACCAGGTTGCCAAATTAAAGTCAGCCTGCAAAGAATGCAGGGCAAGCGTAATACAAACCCAGTATCTCAGGCATGTGCATCCCTGGCGCTGCATTCTGATGGAGGAGTTGTGCTGACAGCTCCACCATCAGAAAAAGACAATCACCCAGTCTCGTGGTCAGCAAGGACACAGGCTGCTCTCCCAAGGTCATCTGAGGGCCAAACTGCAAGCACCGTAAAACCACTGTACACATAAAATGTACAGATGTATGCCAATCATAGAACCGCACAAACAGTAGTTTGTGCAAAGGTTCATGCTAAAAAGGATAAGGAATATATAAAAAGTTCTGAATGTCAATGAGTCAAAAGTCAAAGGTAAGAATGCAAACTCCCTGCAATTTATTAGCCTCCACAACGAAATGTGCAGGGTAAGGAATTTACACCCAGGCACAAAGGACTTCATTGGTCGTAAGAACTTCCATTATAGCAAAAATTCTGGGAAACAAAATTCATACTATATGTATATTCCATTCAAGTCAATGAAGAAAAACCTACTGACTTCATCAGAAGCTGAATAAGGCCCCAGAGTTGGGATGCTATTCTGAAACACTGAGCCTCTTTTTTGAAATTAATTTGGTATGAACCATTATATATTGCTCTTGCTTTGAAAACATTAATAACACTTTGCCATTATGCCTGACATATCTCAAGAAAAATCTAACACACTTGCAGGCTAAACGCATATCACAAGTTTCCAGCAAAAGCCCACATCCCCGAACCATTACAAGCTGCAGAAACCTGGCTTGACTTATTCACTTTAGATCTCAAGCCCCTGCAGAAAATCCAAGAAAATACAGCCACTCCATTTATCAGTTAATTAACAGACACAGCCAACATTACTCTTAATGGGTACACAGCACAACAATAATTCCTTTTCAATTAAAGGAAACATTTCTTCAGCATTTTTCAAGAAGTTTTTGCCTGTAAGAACAGCAACCATGTTTAGAAAGAAGCTGCATGGATGCAATAAATGTATTTTGGGTCATATAAGTGCTCCAGGTCCATTTTCATTCTGGCCTTTACATGAGTTGACAGGCACTTAATGCACCATATGCCCTTTTTTCCCAAAGAAAGCATGTATATAGCTATCAGTAAAAACATTATTAATCTCTACTACTTCCTAAAGTAGCTTGAATTTACAAGGGAGCCATCTTGGCAGCATCTCTTAAGGATCCATCTGATTTTCAGCACTCTTTCCATGAAAATTGAAGTAGATGGTGTATGGACAGAGGAAACTTTAATCTTTTCAAGTCACACTTTCAAGCCAGCATTGTAACACTTTACACATCCCAGATACTGTTCTTCTGAGTTACCTATTCTTTTCTGATATACAACCCCTAAAAATTTAAACCTAAAGTGTAGATTCTGTATGTTCTATTCCCATTAAATCAACAACCCGAAACTAAATGTCAGACTACAGCATGAGTCAGACATGACTTAGTTTCTTTAGAACATTTGTTGAARCAAATCACTCTCTCCTCAGTAAGGTCTCCTCTGCTGCCAGCCAGCATCCTCACAGAAGAAATATCACTCTTTAAAGCCATGCACATGAAGGGACAAAGTTACTTTTCAGAAACACTGTCCCAGAGGGAAACAAAAATAAACTTCCACCAAGGTAAATCTGATGCTCTTASATTGAAGCAATCGGATCCACTCCAATTTAAAATGTCTTGGACCTGATCTATGATGTCTATGTAATGTTTATGTAACTGATCAACTGTTTTAAAAATCTACAGTAACTAAATCAAGAATTAGCTAGCTAAATAATTTTTAAAGATATTCTAGCATTTAAGTGGACTTGTCCCATAAACATAGTCAATAACAATATGCTGAGCAGTTCTGAGCATCTATGAGCACAGAACAACAGATAACACTCAAAATTCATCATCTATTTTTAATCTCCCTCCTTACAGCTATGTATAGTGGAACCCAGTTTTGTTCAAAGCAATTAAACTTCATGGGATTAAGGTATAACTAGAAAAAATACTGCATTTTCCTGATGAAAGCAGCCAAGGTGTTCTCACGGCAGACACCCTCTGCCTGAGATCCACATTTTGAAACACTCTCCTTTCTAAGGCCTATTCTTCGCACCATCCAAGTGCTCTGAAAAGCTCATTCCTCTGTGGCTGATAATTTAACGTACCAGAGTAATCTGTGCATTTCTATTATTTTGTGTGCTTTTATTATCTGAGCCTTGGATGGGCACATGCTACACTGTACATATTTGAGAAAATATGTATCATAAATACAAACACATTCGAAAAAAGAAATGCAAATATAAGGATGTAAATAGTCACCATCACTTACATCACTTATTAATTCACTGCATTTTCGGGCCAGTTCCATATTTTTGTCCTCAATAACAGGCTTGAGGAAGATCTGAAAGAGAAAGGTAATCATTCCAGGTTTATTCTCCTACAGAGTAAAAATAGAAGGAAATAAGTACTTTTCAAAGCTATTGGGGTTTAACTCACCTCTTCTTCTTCTTCTTCTTCCCCATCCTCATTTTCATCCTCCCTGAGATCCTGAATGACAGACACTCGCATTTTAATACTTTGCAGGAAACAATGAAAACTCTTTAAAGCTTCAGTGCTGCAGGAAACAGCTCAGACCCTCTAGCATGCCTGGAATCAATGCTCCATTTGTGTCCTCCACTGCACTTAACCCTACCACAGCTCCTTCCTTATTTAGGCAGCACTTGACAGTCTTTATCTGAACAATTCAGAGTGAGTGAACTGAAAGGCATTGCAGATGGCCTTGCTGGCTATCACTCACAGCAGAGCTAATGCTTTCTTACTGATAAAATATAATTAAATGACCTATCCCCAGCAACTATTTTCAGAGTTACTATGGACACAATTAAAATACTGTGATGCAGTTAATTAATAACATAAGTAATTTAGTAAAATTAACAGGATTAAAGAGGGAACACTGACTTTAAGTTTACGGGAAATCTGCACAATCCTGAAATTCAAGGCATCAATGACTCCAAAATCAGCTATCACAAAATTTTATTTAATATTTATTTAATTTTTATTTAATATTTAATTAATAATGCTTCTTGTTTAAAAAATAACACTATTCTCATTTTCCAGTAGATGTAACTGCTAGTATATTTTTCAGAATTACTTCTTTTCCACAAAGCTTATAGAATTCCTTAAATGCTTTCCATACCATGTCAGCTGCAGGTTAAACCTGTGCATACATAGATACAGACAAGTCTGTAGACTTAGAAGTATACATGGCTATGTATTCACACAAACATATTTGTTCCTCCACTATTATAAACTGCCATGGTCTGCAGTCTCAAAACCAGCCTTTTTCAGTATGAAGTCACCGACTCCAGCTGCAATGAGACTGAAAYCCTTATGTCAATGGGTGCAGTGTCAGAGTGTTTACTTCTGTAAAACAAACAAGAAGGTATTACAAGACCAATTGGAGCAACCAGCATTTTAACATCATTTTTCTTTCCAAACTGTAGTTTGTATATTTCTCATTTTGTAGAGGTCATGATTTTGAACTTCATCTAGCAAAGTCACTTACCACTAGACACCTTTTGCAATCAGGCAAAGTTATGAGGAATGTGTGCTCTTAAAAAAACCCTTCAAAGAATTTTAAGTATGTGTGCCCAAACACAATGTCCTTAGAGCTTATTTAAAAACACAGATTTCCTCAGAAAAAGAAGTATTTCAAAGACGAGAAAGAAATACAGCATTTGACTTAGTTAAGGTCTGAAAATTTGAAAAAAGATGTATTACGAACAAAGGCACAAACTGCTCTCAGCCTAAATCAAGAGACAGAACTCTTCATACATTAATAATACAGAAAGCTTCAAGATTTTCCACTCCACTCTCAAATATAAGTTCCTAAAGGTCAGGTTTGGATTAGCATTGCAGAAGTTCAGATTTAAACCTAGAAGTCTAATTTGTATAGTTGAGAATTACCTGTGATTTATGCTGACTGCTTCTGGAGTTCAGGGTGTTTCATCCTGGTGGAAAAAAATGGTTTAGTCTTATGAGTATTCATAGTAACAGGTCGTTTTTGAAGATTACGGCTACAGCAAATACAGTCCTAAACAACAGACTTATGCATGATTTTAAGGATCACATGCTAAGGAGACAAAGTACTTACAAAAGTGCCAGACAGAAATGCAGCACTAAGGCTTCACTTCGGGATTTTTGTGATAATATTGCATATACTATATTCTTTCAGTGCAGTTAATTTCCCTTTCCTTCCTACATTTAATAAATTTTTTAAGTGGAGACATTGAAAAATATTTAAGAGAGTATAGAAAAGCTATTTAGTAGCTGCAAAGCTTGCTGAATATGGAAAAATCTTTTGCTATTTTTTGCACCGGAAAGCAAATATGGTCAAAATTAAAAAGTCAAAACTCTTCATGTTTTGGGGGAAAAGGTAGGTGTTTGGCTTAACATGCTTACATTATATCTGGTGGGTTTTCAGCAACTGGACAGAAGAAAATTTACATATTAATTCTGGTTTTCCGGCAATGGTTTCTCCGTAATAAAAATCTGCAAGATCACTGTTGGTCAGCCCTGCAGTGATCAAGCAGTTGGACTACATGGTCACTGGAAGTCCCTTCCAACTGAACTATTCTATTCTACTCCATTCCGTTCTATTTTATTCTGCTATCTGTAACTGCTTTGATACAATTCATTTTTTCTCATTTTTGCATGATCTGGGTCAGGCATAACTAAGCATTCAAATACCCTGTGTCCCATGTAACTTCCATAACACAAGGATTGCCAGACAGCTTCTATAACTCATCATATTAAAGAAAAATATAATACTGTGCACAAAGGSAGTAAGGGAAAAAATACAACAGAATCAACTAACTGTACACAAGTTATTCAAAATTCCATTTTTCACATAACAGATGCAGTGAGATACTATATGACACAGAAACCTGTTCAATTTTTTTCACCCTCCTCAAAACACTAATATTATCAGATAACATTCACTGTGCAATAAAGCAAGCCTGAAAATTTAATATATCGAGATATAATTCAGGGAAGAATTTGTTAGGACCATTTAAGAGCCGTGTGGTTTAGTACACTATGATTCGATTAGCAGCCTGCAGGTCAAGAAAAACCACAGAAAGGCTTGGGTGGGAAGGGACTCTAAAGATAATCCACTTTCAACCCCTCTGCCACAGGCAAAAATGCCACCCAGGCATCAGGCTGCTCAGGGCCCCATCCAACCTGGCCTCGAACGTTTGCAGACATGGGAAAGAAGGTTTAGTCACTTTGAAAAGAGGCAATAAATAATCTAGAATCAGCAGGAATGTGTGGCATTACAAATATTTGCGTACATTGCCAAAATTTTTAAAACTACTACAAAAATACCAAATCTAACCTGAATAAAGACCTAGTTAAAATGCTGAGACTTACATCCCCAAAACAATTATGAACTATGTCGTATTAAAGATTACTTTTCACCTACAAAACCTGCAATCTTACCAAAACCTTTAAACTGACACTTCTGAACCATTTTTCAGGCTATATAATGGAATAATCCATAGACTTTTGTTCTGTCATGAAACAACACAGATTAAACAAAATCCAGTTGTACAGAATTGTAAGAAAACACTGTAATGGAGTGCTAAAATGTGTATCCACCATATTTATATGCACAGAGGGCATGGCAAAATTTTAATTTCTTACTGCATTATAGAAATCTTAATATGCATACAAAGGGGGAAAATGGGTTCTTCTGCAAAGTATCCAATATGAACTAATTCAAATTTTGTAAGGAAATGCTGCATAGCTCCACATTTCTACTTCCACACACCCTGCATGGACACTTCACATCTCAGTTCCAACTTAGCCTAGATTGTTTACAGAAGCACTGTACCTGCAATACACAACCTTCACCGTGTATGCACTTTTCCATAGAGAACACAAATATTCTAGAAGCAAACTATATGGCTTGTCCTATGAAAGGAGACATTTCAATTTCCCAGAACTTACAGCTATCATTCCGTGTGTCAATGTACTATTTCTTGACACAGAACATTACTCAAGTACTTGATGTAAACATGTATCTGCTGAGGAGGCAGAAGGGGAAGAAACATGGGGTGTAAATGAGCCCAAGCCCCCATGAGTACAAGCTGGCCCAGCATGTGAATGTTTCAGGTGCACAGCTGGACAACTTTCCCGCTCGGATCCTACACAGCTGAGTCCACATTTGGCCAAAGCCCCACCATCTCCTTGTCCCTTTATCAGTCTTTCAAGAAATACATTTGGGAGTTGTTAGCCCAGAAGGTTAGAAGGCTTCATCTCATTTTTGCCCTGATACACATAACAACAGAGCAGTGATTCTCAGTTCTGTCCCTGATCAAACAATACCACCGGAATTTTTGGCAAAATCCCTAAAAGCCTTCTGAGATATGCAATATCCACATGTACTGCTGAGCTCAAAGGACTTGTCTACCGCTTCACAGAACAGCAGAACCTGTGTTTGTCCTGGTAAAGATACCAGAAATGTCACTATCTCAAACCTACTTAATGCAGAGTTCCTCATGGGGTACTTGGACATAGGTTGCAAATTAAGAACCAAGGTATTTCAGCTGGAAATCTGCACAGCATTATACTGAGATGTATATATACATTATGGATACAGTCCTTTCAATTCTGGAATGAAAATCTAACAAGAGCAGAGGTAGACTTTTAGTGCTTTAACTGTCCTGTTTCCAATGGGTTAAAAATCAATCCACAGACGTCTCAGAAATTAAAATGTTGTTTTCTGTTCTTACTGGACAGACATCACTGAAATAACTACAATTAACTGAACACAACACAAATGGTGGTGTCTTTTCAAAAAGCACACAAGGCATTTTTAAAGGCAGAGACTCAATTACTTCTCATTTCTAGAAATACACAGACTGGAATTTCCTAGCAGCCCTGCATAAGGAAGTTCATAGTTAGGCTATCAGCACCACAATCACAAATGGAAGAATGCAAGGAATCCCAGCCTGCCACTTTTAACCTCTCTGAACATGAAATACCAATTCACATTAACTAAAGAAATTCAAGAGATGGCTCTATTTAGAGAAAAAACTTACCCATAAGTTTGTATCTGTCAGATCATTAACATTGCATTCATCAACAACACTACAAAACCTGCAAATACTTCATGGTTCTAAGCTAGGATTTTCATTTAATGAAAGCTATTTTATTTAAGGTTTTGGTAAAGCAGAGAGTGGCAATACTTTTAAGGACAAATACAAATGAGACATTAGAATTCTGACTTTTGAATCCCAGAAAACCTAATGAATTTTCAATGCCTAATAAATACATAAATGTAGACATTTTTTGTAAACACACACTCTCAGAGACATTGTCTAGCCCAACTGGATTTTGATGACAGAACATTTCAAATGTCTGTATGGTACACAACTAGTTTCACACAATAATACCCAATCTAATCTGGA
Source organism: Amblyornis subalaris (assembly GCA_018881555.1). Lineage (NCBI taxonomy): Eukaryota > Metazoa > Chordata > Aves > Passeriformes > Ptilonorhynchidae > Amblyornis > Amblyornis subalaris. The sequence goes on along the minus strand of JACAXG010000047.1, from coordinate 2,633,205 downwards.
TACCAGAAGCAGTGTCGCCTGAGTTAATAAACTCTTTCCCACATAGCCCATTATCCTCAGAAATCAACCCATTCAGAAGGGTTCAGTATTTACCAGGGCACAAGATTGTGCCATGCAGATGTAGCCTTAGCTGTGATCAGGAACAATACATTAAAATATACCAATATAAAGCTTTTCACATAATAACGTATTCTAAAAACAAACCAAAAACCTGCACTTCGTTTTTCTACCAATATTTGTAATTGCCTACCATGTTTACGCAATAGATTTTAAGCCTCAAAACAGTATTTCCTAGATGGGATACACAGTTCTAAATATTTTTTCCTAATTTTTCATTTGTCAAGAAATTAAATCCTTAACAATGGAGGAATCTGGTTTTTCCACCTCCTCAATATTATCAGTTTAACCAGAAGCCTGAAAAATCTATCCCTCCTGCAGCTCTCTTTGCAAGCTGATGGATCAGGAGCTGAGATGCCACATTTGACTGCATTGCAACTGTTTAATCCGCTCCATCTGACAGCTGTGGCACTTCCCTTTCTTGAGGAAAGTCATAAAGCCCCTTTCCCCTCACTCAAGCGTTCAACGAGGTATCAGAGTCCACCAGAGCTAACAGCTCTGGGGCATAGCAGACGAGCTCTTCAGCACTCCCAACTCTTACCAGTATATTACAACAATGAACAGTCATGACATTTTTCCCTATTACCTACAAAAGTGGAGCCCCAATGCTCCTGTGTGCTACAGGCTGAGAGCCCCACACCTGGTGCCCTGTAACCAGCAGTGAGCGATGCACATCCAAGCTGTCCTCTGCTCTGCAAGATTTCATAAGGCTGTTCTACAGAAGATGACTAGAAAATGGAATTATCAGCTGACTGGGTTACTGTGTGAGGTATCCATAAAAGCAAAATCACATTCAAGAGAAGAGGGAGACAGGGAAATTACGGCTTTTCCCTCAATGCAGAAAAGTTTGGATAATAGATCAAAGTTCTCCATTTACAGAATTTTCATTTTATCTAAAACTAAATCCTATAAAAGAAAGAGACATGAATATATAATAAAAGTTTGGAAACTTTATTGTGCTATAAATCACAGCTAAAATCATCAATGATTGTAGGTGAAAGGTATGCAGCCAATAACAGACAAGTTTCATTTTGCCTCAATAAATCCTAAAAAGCTAGATATCTTTTTCCTTTCAGCAACTATACATTCATATACAGCTTACTGTAATCTGAAATAATAGAAAATACACATTTGCCTTATATACAGACTCTCTTTTAGTTTTTAGCCATATAGATTGGGCATGTTTGCTTGCCAGGAATTTTTCTTGTGGCATTACTTTGAATTCAACTGCCTGAAATGACAGAATCTCCTGGAGCAGGAAGAGAAAATTGCACACTTCCTATAAATTTAATTTTTAGCCTATAACCCTCACTTACTTAATGAATGCATTTTTCTGGAAACTAAAGACAGAGTGGTCTATTTTACTTGTATTTGAGTTTTTTCTTCTTCATATTTCTGTACTTGTATTTTAGTAGTCCTGATACTGTAACTCTCTCTGGACAGAATACCAATACCATAACTAAAATACACCTTCAAAAACACCTTTAAAACTTTACTATTCTGGAACACTTCACGTTACTGTGATTCTCAGATCAGTTAAATTTGCATCAAATTGCTACAGACAGCTAACTCTAGAACAAAAACTATGTTCTTCATTGACAGTTATTTAAAATAATAGCTTTTAAATTTCAGAATAGTCTTCAGAAAGGTCCCCCAAAACACAAAAGACGAAACCAATCAGGCGAGAATGAGAGAAGAAATTCAATGAATACTTTTGAAGTAATGGAAGTCACTTGTTCAATGGTGAAAAATGTACTTAAGTAACTTCATTTTTATCAAGAGAAGTAATTTCAAGTCATAAATAATTGATGTAGAAGGTATATTTTGAAATATCTCCACACACTAAAAGACAAAAATAAATCTTTTCTTGTGCAAAACAGACAACACTTTTATTGGGCTTAAAATTACTGGTTCTTAAATGTCATTTGGAGGAGAAAAAAATTACCTTTTTTTTCTACTTTGTGAATTGTGCCCATCATAAGATTTTAACAAGAAAACAAGTTACACATACTTTGTGTCCAGGAGTGTTTAAACCTGGATTATCGCAGTCAAGCTTCTCTTTTAGCCTACTGTTCCATGCATGGTAGGTTAAGACAATACGCAAGAGCTGTACTATGAATTTAGCACTGTCTTCAAAAACAAAGCACATAATATATAAAATACACCTTCAGAAAAGATCTATAGTTTTCAAGACAGAAAGTTTATAAAGACTGATAGATGGCTCATTCTTCCCAAAGAAGCTGCTGTCAAAATAGTCTACTTGAATAGAGTGAATATTAATTTTTAAGTGCTTATAACAGGCTACAATGGATTAGGAAATAAAACTGTTAATAACACTGTATTGAAAAGAACCTTTTAACAGAGAACCCTGTACTACGGGGTCTCTGGACAGCCTAATCCCGTCATTGTGTTCATGACCATAATTGAGGCAAGTAACTTATGAGTTCTTAAGCATTGACTACAGTGTTGAAGAAAATACACCATAAATACAATACCTGAAAAGAATAAGGCACAGGAATGTTAGATCCTCATGTACACTCTGTTTAACAATTATATACACAAGTTTCCATGACAACACTGACAAGATGATAAAAACGTCTTCCATCATCCACAGAAAAATACTTTTCTGCTTATATCGTTGATGAAGTGGCAAGTACCTGATTTAGAAATGTCGACTTGCATTTAGTAACATTTTTATATTCAAAGAAACACAGATCATGTTTTTAAAGGATTTAATTAAACATCTGAACCAGATTGAAATTATTTATGATATTTTTTGGTCTTTTAAAACAAGTTGTATCAAATTTTATCTTTTACTTTAGTCATGATCCATACTTTAGCTGCAAAATTTCAGCTTAAAAATTTTTTACCCCCATGGAAATCTCTTTAGCATGAATCCAATAAAAGCTGATCTAGCACTTTCCAAATAAACAGTGAAGATTTTAGCATAAGAATGTCTTATTTCTAATTTTGCTTAATTTTGCTCCATCATCCACAAAAAAAAATGGAAAAATTACATAAAGCAATTCTGCTTTATCATTTACTTAATTTGCTTTCGCATTAGAGCATCATCTTCAAGTCTGAATTGTTTTTTTCAAACCAGTAGTGGACATAAAACTGGAATTTCTTGCTTCAGCTAGTTTTTAGTCATTCCTGCAACCTGGTTACTCTTGAAAATAAGCAATTCCACTGACAACAGTGGAATTTAAACTTGGGAGGTATCTCAACACTGATACTTCTAGATGAACACACTTCTCAATCTATTAAGAACCATCATAATACGTATTAAAATGTCAGTTCTCATATTTTACTGTAGGAAAAAATAGCTCCTGTAAGTAAATAATTACAATTTAGCCCTACGATGCTCTTCATATAACACAGTATATCTAAACTGCCACTTAAAAAAAGCACACTGAATTACAATTCTTCAAATCAAAGAAGGCTATTGCTTGCACTACATGAAACACTACAGTAAGCACCTCCTGAGAGGAGAAAGGCAAAAGAAATAATATAGCAATGTTTTGCACACTACAAATTATTCAGAAATACCATCTTTAGATATGATCACTTGTTGCTGTCAATAACAGTAAAGAGCAATAAAARCTTTTAACTTCCTGAGGATAAGATTTAAAGAATTTTATAAATACAGGGATAAAGCCTTTGATTGAAAACACAGACACAGAGCAAGCCAAGTCCTCTCCCTGTCTTCAGGCATTTGAGGACTAGGCTGGAGTCAGGCTTAAGTAAGAACAGCCATGGATAAGTAAGCCTGACCAAAAAACCTGTTCCTGATCGTGCTGCTGATTCGCGGCCAATTGGCAATCACGATACCAACAGAGGTTTGAGAGGTGCAGGAGACTTGATTCGGGGAACAAACTGTCTTAAGTCTCCTTTGAACATCTGGAATTTTGTAAAGAGAATAAATAGCTACTGGACTGGGCTGCTCCTTGCTATATACCTGAAGATATAGGATAATTCTACCATTCTGTTTTACAAGGTGGAGAACAGGGAGCCATGCAGTGAAGCAGCACCTCCACAGTAAGAAAGGAAGCCTGCAATGTATCAAGATTTCTTGACTCCCAGCCCTACAGTTTTAATGCTGATGCCATAGAGCTTCTCAACAGGATTTTTCCTGGCTCTTTTTCAGTGATATTTCTGTTAAGTCATTTCCAGCATAAACTAACTCTTAACTTATAATACTCTATTTACAGCATTGAAAATTGGGTTTTTTTCTAGAACATCTTGCTATCGGTTAAATAAATTTTAGTGTTAATATATTCTAAAATATAATAAAGGAAAAAGTGGGAGAAGATCAGAACACAGAGCAGTTCTTTCATTTAGGACCTTATACTAAATTACAATTAGTAAGTGTTTGGGTTAATGTGCAGAGTAGAGTTAGAATAACAGTGTAGTTACTTGTTATACAAATTAATTTCAATGTCTGTTCAGTTATCAGTAGTAACTATTCAGCATGAAAAAAGCAAGATAACCTCTCTGAAATTTTGCATATAGAACGAGAGAGAAAATACCATGTCCTTTCCCGGTCATCTGATGTCTAAATTAAAGTTATATTAAGACGTTTTTATGTTGAATTCAAAAGAATAGGTGATATTAAAAAGTTAATTTCAAGKCTAGTTGGGTAAGTTTCTATTTAAATTGCATTTTTGTAAATATTTATTCATTTTTTTACATACATAAACCATCACCAGAGAATTAAATTATGTCAGGGCCTAAGGCCTAGCTTTGAAGAGCTTTTAGTCTTTTTATCTCTTTGAGGATCTCATGGGAAGTCTAAGCCTGCTTTCAGCACAAAAACCTCCAAAGCCTGAGGCTGCCTCTGGAAGAATTATATTTGCCTTAAGGTCTGTGGTAAATGTATTTTGGCAGCTTTACACTACAGCTAAAGAAATTTCTCAATCTCATCAGAAAAGTGTACGCAATAATGATAATCTGTAATACAAAACTGCAAACCCCGGGGGCGGGAAGTGCCTAATCTTACATACACGGGTGCTATTCTACAGCCCCAGAAGTAACTACACATTTCACTTACTTTTAACAATTTTAAATCATCTCTTTGCAAGATGAAGATGCAGCTATAATAYGCTCTGTGTAGGCATTCAAAATATGTCAGACTCAGCTTCCCCAAGCTTATATTTAAATCCTAGGATATTAACATCCAGTAGAGCACAGTACTTGACTAAATGCTACCCACAGGGTTTTTTTAAGATGTTAGAACTTTCTACAGCTAAAAATCAAGCTGAGGTAAAAAGTATCAGAGCACAAGGTATGTTAATCTCATGTTGGTTGTAAGGCTAAYAACGAGTTTAATCTTATTGTTTCACCATTATTAAACATATAAACAGCCTTCGGAGCAGCAGACAAAACTAAGACACCCAGTCCTCAGTGTGTGATAACCACAGGACTCAGGCAGAGAGCCCTGCTCCCTCATGAGACCCTTCTCCGGCCCATGAACCTTCTGTTCTTGTCTACGCCATGCTACAGCTTCAGCAAAATGCCCAACAATTCAATATCAGAACTTTTATAATGACGGACTGGTGGACCAAACCCAGCAGCTTTTCTGAACAGTATTTGGATAACATCATAATGGCATCAAGGCAGATGGAGATATCATATATCAGACTAGCAGCATTTAAAGCCAAATTACAAGACTAAAATCTAAAAAGTGTATGTTAAATGCTCATGAACTTTGCTAGATAAAATTTTTTAAAATAAAAGTTTCCATTTTTGAAGTTAACATTTTATATTGCTGTTAGTCACTTTCAGAAAGGACAACACAAATTGTCAGACATGAAACTGTTAAAGATCTTAAAGCAGAGGATAAATAATTACCTTATTTTGTCAAGACCAAGTCTAGAGAAGTAACACTCCAGTTTCTGGGAGTCAACTTTTAAGCTTAGAGTCACTTCAAGGACAGAACTCCTGAATCTTAGAAACTTTTTAAAAAATCCTTAAACAAAAAACACATATAAGTAAAACAGAGAAAATAACTAAGTATTTTAAGTCTGTACTCATATATAATGACTCCAAATGACAGATTCTCCGTCTCATCTTGAGACAAACAAAATATTGAGATTTAACTCCATAAACTTCAATTAGATTTTTCTTTGAAGACCTGCTTCTATCTGCATCTTAACTGCAAAATTACCTTTATTCCAGCTTAACTTAATAGATGTGCAGATACAAGTTATGCAAGCAGATAAATGGATTTTGTTCATATTTAGAAATCTAGATGAATTTGCATATTGTTCAACTTAATCAGTTTTGTTACATAAAATTTGGCTTGCTTCTACTCCCTGCTCAAGTCTATCAGTCTTTGCTACTTTGCTTTCATTTGAAAAGCACTGACCTTCTGTTGTTACATCTGGTGTAAAATTACTTCCGAATAGTGTAAGAATATGGACATTCCTCATGGATTTTCTGTCCATTAAATTATAATTCATTCTCCTGGAGAGTCAAGTTAATGATACGCTTTTATTCAAAAGAAAGGAGTGTTTAAAAATAAACATGCTCTATGTTCTATAAAAACCCAACAACAACAATCTTCTTCCCATGTAAATAGTCATTATCTTTCCATCAATAAGGACAATACAACTAATCCCTAAGGGTCCAGTTCTACCGAATCAGAATTATGCTTGACAGGAAATACATGAGAAATTCTCTGCCATATACAATTCTCATGCATGAAAATGGCAGAATCCATAAATAGTAGAAAATATTACAGGGGCTCACCACTCACTAAGTAACCATTCCCAGGAAATGTAAAACAGCATAACTGGCATCTGCATTATTATGTTTGAAGAAACAATAGCCTAGTTGCTTTCTCTTTTCCAAAATCTATATTTTAGTCAAAAGTATGACTATTGACTTGTATTACGCAAAGATAATGCTAAAATTAAAGTTCAGCACATATTCTTTACTCAGTTTAATACCACCTGACCTCTTTTATGGACTATGCTGAATTGAAGTTTACTGCTTGCAATAATTCATTACAAAATAATCTTATCTACGAAAAACAACTCTCTTTATTAAGAGGTCAATTTCACACAAGCTCTGAGACAACCCACTCAGATCACAACAACCCAAAAAACACAAGACTTCAGAAATCTGTTTAATATGATTTAGTCATTTTACCTAAGGCATGCATTCAAGAAACTGCTGAAATCACTAACAGAATTCTTATTATCAGAACACCTTAAGATAGGACCTCTTCAGGCATGCTGTAAAGTAAGATACAATAGCTGATACGTACTGATTACAAATGTAATCAATATAGGTACTTCAGAGTTAAAAATGGGTTTGTTTGGAGCTGGGAAGAGCTCGGGAAAAAGGCTAAAGGTAACTGAACTTTAAAATCAATTTTACAAGTTGATATTTATATATCAACTATATAAATAGAAGATCAGATCATTAAGCAAATTTTGGACCAGAACTAAAATCCAGGTTTTTTTCCTTTACAAGATGTGTTGTCCATAGTACAGTTTAGTTTATTGCACTCTGAATTGCAGACTGTACTTTGCCAAAAAAGGTAATATACTCATAGGTATGGAAAAAATCTATTCATATATTCTCTATCCATACAAAAAAAATAATTTGGAATAGAACAATGTTCCTCTATAACCTGTTATATATTGAAATATGCATTATTTGTCTTGATTCAAATCTAAACAGAAAATGACAAAAGGTTTTCACACTTTTGCTCATTAGGAAAGAAGGAATATAGTGGTTGAGTCAAATTATGCCAAATATTGTCTGTCAGTATTTAAGATTCATAAAGATACAGAGATCTCTTCTTCTACATCACTCATTGGAAAAATCAAAGACAGTGTATATCCTGGTTTTAATCGGACATGCCTGTGTTTTTCCATATGGTTTCTCAGTTTCCCATCACCTCCTTTCAGGACACCTAGATGTCCTAACCTTTCATTTAACAAATAAAACCAAAATGGTTTGTCTTTTTAAATAAACAAGAAGTGTTTGTTCAAAACATATCAGCCATGGAGAATTTGTTCTGCATTTTGCTGGGCAGTCCAGTGCAGTATGTGTTCACAATGATGGACTGTGTTTGGAATAAAGAGAAGAATGGAGAGAGAGTTGACATTAGTAAAGTTCTTTTGTTCTGAGTGAATATTAATGCCTCCACTTAGTATTTCATCAAAAATTCATTAAGAATCCTATGCTTTTGGAAAAAATGCTCCACTTGGAGAGACAAACTCTTGTCATTGCTCAATCTGAAGCTGGCAACAGCTACGACAATGCATATCTTTAAAGCACATCTTCTGGATAAGTCTTTCATACTGTAAGCTTAAATGGCACGCCTTCCATGCCCCAGCTTGTGATTTTGAAAAAGTCTCTTTGCATCTCTACTCCTAAACTCAATTGGAAAAATACAAAATAAACACATTTTAAGACAATAGTGATTGTGGATGGCAAACAAAATATTGCATTAAAAAGAAAAATGTACAGATACAGAAACCTAGAAAAGAAAATACTTCATAACCAGGGGCAGTCCTCAGCTGAGCCATACACTGCTTACAGTTTTGTTTCAGTAAGTCTATGTATTCACTTTCCTTTTTCCTTCCACACATTATTGACAATAACTTTAGACTGTACACAATATTGCTAGATATTTAAGTTAAATTTAATTTTCAACCATATTGTTATATTCCCTTCCATTGACTTTTTTTAATTCTCAAATTCATCTGCAATGACAGACTTTTCCTCTCAGGTGAAATGGCTTGTAAAATTATGTGTTTACATGAGGCAACGTATTTTGTGTATAGATGTTAATTCCCTTCAGTATTCTATCTGCCTTAGCTCCGTATTTTTTCCAGATACAAAAACATTTTTGTGGGAAAGTAGGAAAAAGGATGTTTATTTTTCCTACAGATAGCTGTGGCCACATGATTTCCTCCATACCACTGTGGCTTCTCGTTCCTTTTTCCAATATCTATTCACCAGTGGTGCTTGGCTGCATAAAGTCCCCACTATCATTTCAAATTTATGGAAGAAACAAACAGAAGAAAAAGCTGGCAGCACACAACATTCATTCTTCTTCCAAAATCTAAAGCCGAACACATTTGTGAAAATAAGGCACTGTTGGATACTTTCAATAACATGTTCTTGTATTTGTATGGTGCAGTTAAAAATGTTTCTTACTTAAATCCTACAGCCAGGTTTCATTTACGGAGGACTGCTGCCACAGTGTGTGCTTTGCACAGGACGTGGTATGAAAGCAGTTCAAGATGTCAGTGACTGTTATGCTTCCTCTGCTTCTGCCCTCCCATCCTGCCTCCAATCTCCGGATACCCTAAACTATGCTAAGTCCCTCCTGGCCAGAACAAATGACCCTTGAGAATCATGGCTTCACGCTTCCCCTTCCCCATGCCTGTTTAGTCTGTGGTTATGCCACACCAGTTCATTCTCAGGTATTACTGCAGCTCCACACAGCAGTTCAGAGATAATTTGGATGAGACCACCCACACAGAAAACACACCGTGTATCCCATGACACTGTGCAAATCAGAGCTGGTCTGACACATCACAGCAGTGACAGCATCAGCGTGCTGCCGGCACTGATGCGGGGCTTCTATGACAAGGAGATGAAGAGGGTGAAGGGGGAGAAAGGTCAGCTCTCACAAAACTACCAAGATGAAGACAACCACAGTGTAAACTGCAAAATACTTTTCCAGCATTCCCACAGGCTAACCTTGTGTCTGCTCCTGCATCATCCTCATTCCTCTGCTGCTGCTATCCTCCTTCCACGGGTGCCACACGTGCAGGTCTTACAACTGTGCTGCAGCATGCTCCCTCTGGGCATGGGAGGGTTTAGACTTTGATCAAGCTTTACAATTTCTTTACACACCAAATATTATCCAGTGCAAAGCCAACCAGGGTAGTTTAGTTCTACTGTTTTCCAGTCAATGACATTTTCAGATTGGCCCTACCAAAGAGATGCTGGCATATAGTAAGACAACTACTCCTACAATTAATGTATACAGCCATGACCAGAGCAGGCTACCTTATAAAAAACATACTCTGTGAAGCCCAACTAAATTCATACTTTTCTACATCATAAAATAGAGTCAACACTACTAAGAAAGATATGAAGCAGTGAACATTCATTTTCATATTAAATCAACAGATGATTGTAAATACACAAAAAGCAGATGCATTTGATCTGGAGATCTCAGCTTTGCAATGTCACTCCTCAGATAAGAGCTATACTTGTAGCACCAAAATAAAACCTTCACAAAAGCAGTACAAAGAGAAAATATACTTCTGCAGAAAATTTACACATTGTGTAGAATTTAAAAAGGTCTAGGTCAACTTTCATATCAGTTCATATGAAATGTCACAAAATCAGTAATAAGAATTAAGAAAAAACAGTCTCCTGGTAAGGAGTCAGAGAAACAATTAAGGGCCAAGCAGGAAGTTTATGGCAGATACTTTTGATGGGCCAAGATGAGCCAAGATTTGTTAGAAGCTGGAATGAACTTCATGTTTCATATTTATAATTGAAGGTCAGTCCTGGATACACAATCATGGGGTGGAAAGACAAGGGTTGGATATTGACGATATAGCAAATACCGTAGTTAGGATATTAAAAATATTAAAATATTATACATAAAAACATTTGAATGTAATTTAGAACTATATCACCACACATATGGTCTTTACTGAGGACGCCAAGAAAACAGAAGTTTGGCATTTCCTATCTAACCTCACAAATGTTTGTCAGTGTATTCACAGTAACATTTTCTTTGCTATTTTGTATGTAGTTTTTTAGTTTATTTTCCCAAAAGCTAAGAAAGCAGGAATTCCTCTACTGGCACTCACATGGCCTCTACCCAGGTTGCAGCATTTAAACCCACCACATAGATCTCTGCCACCCAAGTTCATAAACTAAGAACAGACTATCATGTCCACTGCCACACATCTCAGTCTGCCATTCTTAGCAGGCTCAAAATAGTTCCCTGTCAAAGTTAACATTTATGTTTTATCTTTCCCCAATCATTAATGGTTCTTTACAAACTGATAGTCCCAAACTTCTTGTCCAGGTTGTCCTCTCCTCCATTTTCACTGAACTTAGTCCCAATTTCAATGCTCTTCTTTTTCAGCCTCCTTCAATCCTCTCTTTACAGCTTCCCACAGTTTGTTTTCTATCTCCTCTACACAGGAATCACCTGAAGGCAATAGACTGTTAAGGCATTGATGGTACAGAAGGGAGAAATTTCCTATTTCTGTTTCAGATATTTCAGCTTGGTCCAATACGCAGTAGTCCAACATCCAGCAGAAAACGTGGAGGTAATTCTGAGTAGCTGTTAGATAGCAAATTATAGCTATGCTACATTTCTAAAGCAAATTAGACACAGCTCAATAGACAAACACTCATCCATTGTATAAATCCTCCTCCTCTCCTCTCCTCCCTCATTTCTTTTCTTTTTTAAAAACAATAGCAAAAGAGAGTCAAAAAAAAATTTAAGTTACTAAAAAAAATAGATAATTTATTAAAACATAAGCAAGGTAATATATACGTTTTCTTTTCCTTTGAAAGAGCTGTTGCAGGATGAAAACTGACATGGACATTTTAAGCTCCACGTAGCAAAGACAGACAAAAGTAAACATTTAGAATAGAAAGTATTTGGCAAAAAATGCAAAAGACAGCTTCATCATGTCTCAAAGCAAAACCAGTGCTTCAGAGTTCATCTTCTCTGTGGCAAGTACATCATTCAGTGGCAAGTACTGCTGAAAAGCTACTGTACTTGGTGGAGAAACTCTCCACACAAAGAAAGAAGGGAGAGTCAGCAGCAATGGAAACAGATAACTGTAGCAAAACTAGACTGAAGATGAGAAATTACAAACTACCAATTACTTTTGACATGGAAAAGGTACAGAGCAACCGCTACTGAAGAGATATACTACTTTCATCTGTATTCACAGAACCACGAATATTCTGAGTTGGAAGGAATCCACAAGAATCATCAAAGTCCAACTCCTGGCCCTGCACAGCACCATCCCCAAGAGTCACATCATGTGCCTGAGAGCATTGTCCAAATTCTGTCAGGCTGGTGCTGTGACCACTTCCCTGGGGAGTCTGTTTCATTGCCCAACCACCCTCTGGGTGAAGAATCTTTTCCTAACATTCAACTTAAACCTCCCCTGACACAACTTCAGGCCACTGCCTCAGGTCCTGTCACTGGTCATGAGAGTGAAGAGATCAGTGTCTGCCCCTCCTCTTCCCCTCACAAGGAAGTTTTAAGTACAATGAGGTCTCCCCTCAGTCTCCTCTTCTCCAGGCTGAACAGACCAAGAGACCTCAGCCACTCCTCATTTGGCTTCTCCTCAAGGCCCTGCACCATCTTTGTTGCCCTTCTTTGGACACTCTAACAGACGAATATCTTTCTTATATTGTGGCGCCCAAAACTGCACACAATATCCAAGGTTACAGTAATGTTGGTTTTAGAAGTGAACTTGCCTATCACTGTTCTGAACAAACATACTAAACAAATTTTATTACTTTACATGTAGTAAAACAAACAAAGAAATAAATTTAGTATTCGTCTTCAGTTCTCACTGTTACAGACACAATGACTCTAGTATATTCCTATCCAAACCAGTATATCCAACAGTAATACATGTTTTTTAGGCTGACCATTGTTTCCAATGGAAATGAAATCCTGGCAAGTACTGTGACTTCATTCAAGATCTTTTTGTAAATCACATGAAATCTTGGAGACGATAAAAGTAAACCATGTTATCACTGGGTATATTGAAATATAATAAGCAAGACTGACACTAAGATTTAGGGGTATTTCATTTATCATACTGTACTCATAAACAGAAAGAACCCCAAAAGGTACCTTCTCTTTTTAACAACATGCTTGTTCTCAATTTAAACTAAGAAAATGAAGATTGTATTTCTGGTCGCATTTGGTGCTTCCTGCACAAATGCAGCATTAGGACAGAAATAGACCAGAGTAACATTAATTTAATTCTAACCCAAGAGCTCTTTTTTCTCTTCCTCCAGCTCTCTTACTCCACTTCCTCTCTGAATCTTTCATTAACTACTCTCCTTTTTTTCTGCCCATTAAAAAAAAATCAAGTGTAAAAGTTATGAATCAAGAATGCTTCTATGTCACTGGGCCACCACAGTATCTCTGGATATGCTTAATCTTCCTACTTTGGCACCCCTGTTTCTCTAATTATGTTTATATTCTTCTTAATTGATATCATATATTGGCTGAATTGCAAACTATGCTTCCAGATTTTACTGGAGTGTTCATGAGTGGTCCTGATCTGCCATTAGGTCTCCACTGTGCTATGTCCTAAGAGCTGCCAAAACTCCCTCCCCCCAAACAGCTTGTATTCTAAATACAAGTTGATGTCAATTTTTACCAAATCCTGAACTCCATCACTTTTCTATTCATGACTGTAATTGTTTTGCACAATTTGGGTTCTGCTAAGAATAAACATGAAAGTGTAATAATTCAATTACATTTCTGTAGTTTTCCTCATCATAGGATGCCAAGTCCTCTTAGATGGGAATGGCAGTGTCTGTTTCATACAGGGTTTTTTCCTCATCTAGGAAGATTATGATTTGTCCAAGATCACAGAAAAGTCCATGGAAGACCAGCAAACATATTTGAGTCCCTGAACATCGGACTGCACATCCCCTTTCTCAACGGTATTTTTTCTGACCAATACTACATGCAATTCAAAGTTACAGCTGTATTCAAAATATCCCAGAGCACCAAGTCCATCTGTATGCCTTTCATTATCTACCAGTGTGAGATGTTTTTCTAATTTTTTTGTCCTGACTCTGCTATGAATTTGAAAAATTTTTCCCCACTTACTCTCCTTTTACATTTCTAAACTTTTGTAAAGTCTATGGAAAGGGGGGGGAAAAAAACAAATAAAAAAACCCCAGTGGAACAAAATGACTGTGAGCTGACTGCCTTTGCAGCATTTCAGTGGTGTCCTTGGAAAAAAAACACAAGGCAAAAAGAAGACACTCTTAACATASTAATGTCAGAATAAATCTCATGTCTTCACTGACATTTTTGGAAACATTTTTCCATACAAGCAGGGGCATAAGAAACCAATTCAAATTCCTTCCTTCATAATTTTACACTACATTTTTTCCCTCCATGAAGTATATATAAAAATCCATCTCCCAACTCAAACAGAGAAATGTCACAAAACTTATAATTCAAAATGAAGATCTGTAAACTGTGGGTCTCAAAAGTGCTGTTTAATTTCAGAAACAATCATATCAGCAGTTCTGGAACACCCACAAGCAGGAGGTGCAGTTTATTAATATTCCACAGAACTGGCCATACATAAGTAGCACACATTGCTCAAAAAGTAATTAAGTCCTTCCCCTTAACAATGGAACCTATTTTAAGCTTTCTCCAAGAAAAACAAATTTGGACCATATACAATATTCACTAGTGCATGCTGATACCAGAACTCTGTATTGATCACTGTAATTTCTTTAAGTTATAATGCAGGCTTACTTTCCCCTCTAGGCATCTCTCTAAGGGAAGAGAGCCACTGGTAATGATATTTTCCATAGAAATGCCAACCAATGCCAAAATTACACTGAGTGAGTGACTACAGGCTGCCAAACTCAACTGAAAGGTCAATACCGCAAAAGACGTTCCATTTCATTCATAATTCAAAAGATTAGAAAAACATGGTTAACACAAACACTATTGAAAAGGCAAATATAAATTATATTTTGGGAGGTTTATGTTTGAATTGGTATAGATGCACCTCAAAGTAACTGCGTTTCCTTCACTGTTAAACAAAGAAGTGTTGAAAAACACTACAAGAGCAATAGAAACTGCTTTAAATGTAGTAACAGACATGACAGACATTGTAAATATGSATTAATAAGACTAAAGAAATACTTATGTAGGGGCTGTTCTACTAAGTACTGAAATTTCAGCTGGTAATGGAAATTATATTGCTACATTTTCTCAGTCTACTGTCAAGGTACGTAACTGGAGGGAAAAATACTACAACTCTTTAAAACTGAAGTAAACATAGCACCAGAAGCCTCAGGGTCCCAGACAAAGCTGTATTAAACTGGAGTTATGACTGAAAGTTTGTATCACTAACTTAGGAGTTAGCTGATTTTTCCACCAGTCCCAGAAAAGACAAGGTTTGATTTCCCACTGTCTTTTGTTCTTCAGACATACGGTCCCTGCCAGCTGCAACGCTGGTTCTCCAAAGACCTCTACACCATCCCCACACCTCCGGATCTACCCTGGCATTTCCTATATTCCATCCACAACATAAGCAACTACAGCCAGTGCTGTGTCAGATCCACCTTTCTCAGGCTCATTAGGCAAAAAAAGAAAAAATAAAACCAACAATAATATTTCTAATTATGCCAAAATAAAATATAAACTTAGAATATTCAGATTTGCAGTTAAAATTAAAAGAAAGAAGTCCTTAAATCATGAATTTTCATTCAAGAGACTACTGTGAAAAATATCTACTTTTAGCATATGAAAACTTATAACATTTCCTATAGTAATTCCTGCATCACAGTATATAACATAAATACACAGATACATTTCTCTGTAATTACGTCTGAAATTAAAAAGCCTTAATCTATCTTTATTTTGTTATTATTTAATAAATTTAGACCTGGCAGTGACACAGGCCACAGCATTGTTAGACAGAATACTAGGACTGAGGAATTTATATTCATTCTGTCCATTTCAATTACTACAGAGTTTTTCCTTGGGGGAAGAACAAGAGAATTTACTTCTTGTGGCATGGTCCTCATATTTTCCAGCAATCTCAATCTATTTCCATTCATTTTCCAGTATTTACTTTGCAAAAAAATATTTCATAGAGAGGAAACTGAACTTATGGCTCTAATTCTGCTTGGAATTCTGTGTAACAAGTTTTTGCATCCCTAGGGATTTCCATCACTGTCAGTAGAGCACAGTATACATATATATTTTTATACAGAAGTGTATGCATCAGCAGAGATCATATTACATTTAATTACAGGGAATTCTAGTTAATTGCAATCATATCAACACATATGGAGAAAGAGTACAGCCCAAGCATCTTTAGAGTAACTTAAAACATGTAACTAATTAGCTCTGTCTTTAGAAAGTGACAAAATACAATTTTCTCATAGGAATTATAAGACTTTTGTTTTCATACTTTCCAGTTTTCTTTACTGCAGTCTTTACAGCTACAATGTAATGAGCAACGAGCTCCACGCAGGTAAAGATCTGCCTTTATTCAAAGTACTGAAAACTTCACAGTACAGGCAAAATCACGCACCCATATGAATTTCATCATAGGAGCAATGCTTAACACTGATCAAAATTGTATGCAATAGGAGATGATAAATACAAATCACCTATCTAATTTGAAGAAAAAAATGCATGTCTCTAAGTGGTATCAACTAGAAACTGTCTTTATAATTTTGAGCAATCCAGAGATTGCCCCATGTATATAAACAGACCTGGTTTAAGCCTCATACAAGACTCATATTCTACTTATTTAAATAACTAACAGGTTATACATGATTCACAAAATAATGACTTGCGTTTTGCAACAGCTATGCATGAAACAGCCTGAGTGCCAACCAGCAGGGACTTTAGAGGCATCCTCTGACTGTGCAGAAAATAAAAGCTTATGACCACTTTCTGAAAGAAACAAATAACCCCAGTCACTACCACACGGAATTTAACTCATTTTTAATTATCTTTATGAGAGAATGTTTTATATTATGGACAAAATGCAATGGATGTCTCAATGTTCACCACTGATTCTATAAAAACATTGTCTTTATGGCTTTCAAAGGGAAAATTTATATCCCTATGAGCAATTAAATTAGTAACAGAGGGTCAACATTGGCAACTATTGTCATTGCAACAGTCATAAGCACAATAAGCATCTCAGCAGACTCTTAAACCACTTCCTTTCTCTTCCTGGAGCACATTTTAATTACACAAATTCAATACTTATGCACCAATTTATTTTGAATGTTAATCTTTTTAAAATCAGAGCTAGTACGACAAAAACTGCATTTGATGAAAAAGTAATTTGCATGAAAAATGCCAAAAGGCATATATGAAATGGTATTTCATACACCAAAACAAAATTACAAAGCCTCTTCAAATGAATTGCATCCATTATCTATATAAAACCAGACTATAATAGGACAATTTTTCTCTGTAGCAAAAGGCACTTAAATTGCAGCATAACTTTCATTTAAGTTTAATACAGTTTCAGTATTATCTCATATATTGGCTTTGAACTGACCAACTAAACACTAAAATTCTTCTCATTTTTATTTTTATTATAGCTGCCACCAAAACCAAGTGCAAGCAGGGATAATAAATACAGTCTTTGGCAAACATTTTTTTAGATTTTCATTTTTACCACTTAAAATATGGAAAAACATTTGGCCTCTATGTTTGTTGTCTTATATCTCCCTTATTTTCACCATTCATGACAAAGTGAAAAAAAGAAGGACACTTTTGCTTAATTTTACCTTTTTCTTATAACTGCAGTTTTAAAAACTGAGGTAGAAAAATGGAGGTGGTTTCTGCAAGCAGAATGGAGAATCCATGTCCATTCCAATACAAGTTTGTTCGGCATGTGACCAATGTGACACAAGGTAATATTTTAACATCCTTCTTTTAACTTTTCTAGCAACTTTTTGTCATTGAGCAATTCACAAATATTTTCAATTTTTTTTTCTGAACATAACAAACTAGGAATTGTTTTGAAAATGTACTTACACCTTTAAAGCCCTTTGAAATCCTTAATGACTTTGCTACAGAGGAGAATTTTCTCCTGAGTGCCCTATCTCTGCACTCTTCTATCCCAGTCTCCATTGCCTGAGGATCTCCATCCTCAGACACCTGTACAGCTCTATATGCCCTGTAGCCACGAGAAGCAGTTTCACTGATGTGCTGATCATCTCCCCTAGAAAGCAGGGGCTTGGAAGCCATAAAGCCCTTTGATGTTGCAGAAACGTCCAAAACTGAAAGTTTTCTGTTACTTCAAAGTGTTCTCGGTGAGTGTACTGGAAAACTTCAGTTTCATGCTGTGGGCAGATTTTTACCCACCTGAAAAGCCAGGAGAAAGGCCACTAGAAAACTCTTACAGGTTCACAGCCCTTACAAGCAGGATCCACTTGTAAACTATGTATAGACCAATGAGAAAAGGACCAGACCATATTTCAGGATAATTTGATGAATAACCTATGTGAGGAGACACATTTTTTTCTTTCAACATTAATTCTGTGCATGGTGATTCACCAAACCTTTGACACAGCTTGAACCAAAATTCTCAAGGCACTAACTTAATTTCTTATAACAGAGGAATCAAGGATGAACATTAAGGTAGGAGAAGCACTAAATTATCTGATATGCCTCTTGGGCAGCACCTTACAGAAAGGGACTAGATCATCTTCAACCTTGCCTTTCGTGAAATTGTCTCCAGACACACAGAAATTGTATTACTTTAAACTGAATTAAAACCTAATTTAATTAGATCAGCTAAACCTTTTGCAGGGCACTCTTAAATAACTTTCAGCACTATAAGAAGTATTTCTGCTACCCATCTCCATTAACTTCCTACCTCTTCAYAGCTATTAAATATATGAGTCAAGATTCACAATTCTCTTAAACCAATTCAGAACTTCATTGTCACTTGAAAGAGAAGCCTGTCCTCTCCCAGTCTTCCCACACGACTCACAAGTGTTAACTTTCTTCTCAAATGGATAGGAACACCTCTGGCACTGTCACAGCAGACAGGGTAGCACCTCTTTAAACAGCAACGTAATGTTAGATCAGCTCAAGATGGATGTCACACCACAGCCTGAAATGCATCCTTCTGGTCAGCCATCAGTCCTGTATGCATAATGAACCCTGCAGAACAGCAAGTGTTTCACTTGCATAAATCTTGTTCTTTGCCACCCCTAACTCCTAGGAAGTGTGAGTAAGCCCATCTTGAATCTACCTGCTCTGTAACACGTTGGCCAGTTTTCTTATCATGAATACACAAATTGCTATAAAAGATGAGCTTTTGCTCAGAGAAGTTAGCCCTATTAATAACAAATTAGCCCTATTAATTAGGGCTAATTTGTTAGCCCTAATTAGCCCTATTAATAACAAATACAAACTTTTTCTGACAATCCTTATGGTTAATTATCTTTACTTTTGAAAACATTCACTTTAATTTCTAACTTAAATCACCTTCCAGACAGTAGATCTTAGTTTTGCTTTCTTCAACACATACAATTTCTTTCTAAAAACAAATATCCTGATTCTTCACAAGACCTTTCAAAATCATGAAATTATTTCAATATTTTATTCAACAACAACAAAAAGAAGGATCAGCCTATCTAAGGACTAAAATCTTGCCTTAGATCAATCCTTTAGCATTTCTCCAAACCTTGTCAACCTTTGTTGAGCTTTTCAAATGTACCCATCAGACCTGAAACTGCTGCTTCTACAGAGGAATATTAATACTAATAGAGAAAGAAACAATGGCATCTGGGTTCATACCTATAAGGACTGTGTAACTCTTCTGGTGCCTACATAAGCAGCTGATACCCACCCTGCCTATCACTTTACTGTTTTCTCTATGGAAGTAGTTACATCCAAACTCACATTCAAGCACTATATTGTTAGGTTTCCTATTTATTTTTTTTGTTGAGAGAAATTGATAGCTCTACTAACTTAAGTGCTGAAATATCAAAAAGTATATAAAAAAGTAGAGGTAACAGTGAATAAGAAAAGGAAGTGTTATTTCACACTAATCTGTCTGCTTTGCTTATGTAAGAAAGATAAAGTAATAAAACAACTATATAAGAATACATCATAGAAATATCAAGATTATTTGAATCTGTTTATTTAAATCTCTGCTTTGTTGATTATTTATCTTAGACAAGATGAGCAGGAAGGCAATATTCATTGATCTAAGGAGTCATGTGAGTAATAAAGGAACAATCTCAGCACAAAAGCAGATTACCCAGGACCTAAATAAACAATAATGAATTTCAGGCATTTATATATTCTCAAAGTAGTTCTGCAATGTTTACCACTCCTTACAGCAGAATATAAATTATAAGCAACATATTATAATCAACATGCATCCATTGGACTTTCATGAATACTGCTTAACAAAAAATAATTTTCCAATTTGCAATACAAAACAACCAAATTCCAGCTCAGCTGCTCAGTGGTCAGAACATATACAATGTCTGTGAATATGTTACAAGTCAATCATAAAGTTAAAAGSGAAATTGATCTAAGGGCAAAAATATAGATTTACCAAGGACAGTATGGCTGGACACAGCAATTAGTCTGAGCAGTATTTTAACTTTTTTCTTTATCAGATTCTACAGTTGCCCCATTTCTACTGGGTTCTTTGAAAATGTTCACAGAAACTGCACTTGGACATCAGACACTGTTCATTTGTGCAAGTCCTTCATATATTGCTTAACTTCTACACTGACAACAGAATTTCAAAAGAGAAAGCTAATTCTTTATTGTGCTGAAAGACCCAACAACAGTGGGTGTAGGAATACAAATAGCATATATTTCTCCAGTTCTCTCTAGCCTTACAGTCAGCAGAGATTACAAACCAATAAAGCAAAGCATTGGAAATGGCAAGAGTAAGTTGGACAGTTTAAAGACGAGATGCTCTAGGGATGTTGGGGAAGCTCTAAGAAAACAGTTACAACCCTTCCTATTTACATACGGATCATGTCCTGGTTTCAGCTGGGATAGAGTTAGTTTTCTTCTTAGTAGCTGGTACAGTGCTGGGTTTTGGATTCAGTGTGAGAATAATGTCAATAACACACTGATGTTTTGGTTACTGCTAAGTAGTGCTTACTCTAAGTCAAGGATTTTTCAGTGTCTCATGCCCTGTCAGCAAGAAGGTGCACAAAAAGCTGGGAGGGAGCACAGCTGGGACAGCTGACCCAAATTGGCAAAAAGGATATTCCATACAATAGCACACCATGTTCGGTGTATAAACTGGGAGAAATTGGCTGATCGCTGCTCAGCTGGGTATCAGTCAGCAGGTGGTGAGCCATTATATTGGGCATCACTTATTTTTCTTGGGGTTTTTTCTCTCTTTTTGTTAATTTCCTTTTCGTTATTATTGCTGCTGCTGTTGTTGTTGTGCTGCTGTTGCTGCTGTTGTGTTGCTGTTGTTGCTGCTATTATTGCTATTATCTTTGCTGGTTTTATTGTTATTACTTACCTGTTTTAATTACTAAACTGTTCTTATCTCAATCCCTAAATTTTACTTTTTTTCTGATTCTGATTTTCCCTCCTATCTCACTGGTGGGGGCTGCACAGAGTGAGTGACTACATGGTAGTGAGTCAACAACGGGAGTTAAACCACAACAGAGTGATAATAAGGAAAGAAGAGTAAGTTTGACTTTCTATATGCAAGCCACAATAAGCACATGGAGAAGCCATATATAAAAGATTTGAAAGCTGTCAAGAAAACCCAACAAAATCACCATAGCAATGAAATGGAATACTAGGACAATGCAATTCTAGCCTTCAGCAGTCATAAGCCTCTTTCTCATACAGATGTGCACTTTGTTTGAAGCTTCCTCGCACCTCTCTGCATAGCATAAGACTGCATTTTGGACTCCAAATCCCTTCACTGAATTCAAGTACATTAAAAAATTTCAGTCTCAGGACGGTAAGCAGTTTGACACAGAATGAGAAGATACAGCCATGCTGCAGAAAAAGTGAAAAGGTCTCAAGTTCTTTCAAATACATGTGGGAGAGAACATCTCCAGGTGTCATACCCAGTTCACCTGATGCTGAAATAAGCAAGACAAACAGGACTGCATTTTAAAAAGTGTTCCCTATAGTAGCTAACAGCATTGATCCAGGCCATGTCTCCTCTAAATAAAAACATTAACTGCCTTCAACTATCTTTAGGAAACTACAGTTTATTTAAATCCACAACCAGGAGACCTTGTCATATCTCTGTCAGGACTGCTGTCAAGTCCCAGCTTTATTGATATTTTTTCTTGTGCAAATATCTCTATGCAGTACTAAAACCATTTCTTTCTCACAGATGAATGAATAACTGTCACTCCAACAGCTTAACATTATTTTTACAATCCCCAGGATCATTTCTGTTGTCCTCCCTTGAACTCTACTCAATTATTTCAAATCCACCTCGCCATGGGGACACCGTACTCTAGTGTAAATCCTGATTCTGTAAAACCTCTGCTGAGAGCATCATGCTCCTTCTACCCAGTTGTGTTCTCACTAAACCCCCAAGGGTATCACCTTGTTTGCCATTGGGGAAACTACTAAAAGCATCCCCGTTTGAGATTCCCCTTTGATAACAACTACATCTTGAAATGCACCGGTTAGCCATCTGGCATATGCCTCACTAATCACAGACAACAAACCCTCTTTAAATAGTACTGTGGTCCAGCTTCAGATATTTTGAGGAAGTGGGAGGGACATGTCTTTCTGCTTCATTCCAAAAATACTGTAACTTTTTATATGTTGTTGTAACTTTAGGAAGCCTAAAGCCCAAACGTGAAATAAGAGCTTACTTATTTCAAATACAAATTCAACATGTAAAACACTTTGAGAAATTGGAAAGGATTGGATTAGAAACCGCATTCCATTGACTTGAAATAAGATTATGTTGGCAGAAGTTATCTTGGTTATCGATAAAATCTACATTTTAAAATGATCCTTTATTATAAAAGCTTTATTATTTTTAACTCTGTTAGCCATTTATAATGGACTCTTTCACCTTTCTGTATCCTTTATCTGTATTTAGCTAGTAACGTATAATCAGCATCAATTTCTTTCCATCTATTATATAAATGTTTTAAATTTTATGTTTTTATTAAAATATTTTATATAAATGTTTTATCACTGCTTCTATATAAAGAAAGAACTTAAGAGTCTCTAGTACTGGCTTAGACCAAAGGTCCATCTGGCCTAGTGTTCTTTATCCAGGAATGGCCACAAGCATTAGCCAGAAGCAGTATGGACAGGGTAAACATATATGATACTTCTCCCACATACACATTCCTGGACTCCAATTGTTTTCAGTCTGGTGTATTTCCTGAACCTGGTTTGGTTTTTTCTTATTCTGCAGCAGACTTTTCTTCTCAATGCTTGCCTTGTCCTTGAACTGATCTAAATTTTTGCATTCATGTAAGTCTTCTAGTACAAAAATACCTCATTTTATACTTTCCACAAAGCACCTCTTTCTGCTTGGTTTGATTGCACTTCTGATGAGATTCATTTGTTACTTCTTAGTTCTTGCATTAGAAGATAGAGACAGCAGTCACTCCCTGACTATACTCTCTATGATGATTCTGTAGAGTGTTGTACAACACCTTTGTGAATTCTTAAGGCCTTTTTGTAGGCTGAAGACCCCTATGCTGGAACTCATTCATTCCTCCAATGGAATTTAATCATCCTTGGTTATTTTCTGGAACTTTTTTTTTAAGGTACCAGAACCAAAAACATTATTCAAAGTATGGGTGGAAAAGGTATCATGTATGATGTATAATCAAGGTTTCTTTTCTTTTGTTTTCCACTCTTTTCCTGTTTATTTCTAATGTTCTAATTGCTTTTTTGACTGTTACTAAGCACTGAGATTGTGGCATCAGAGAAGTAGCTCATGAGACATGATGGTCAGTTTAGAGGTCATTATTTTATAGATATAAGCTATACATATGCATTTATCTGAACTTACAATCACATTTTCCATTTCATTGTTCACTTACTATTATAACTCCTTTTTGTTACTCACATTCTGCTCTTGCCCTACCTTGAATAACTTAGAATTATCACAAATTTTTGTCATTTTTTGCTTATCCCCTTTATCAGGTCCTTTATGACCATCATTTCTTAACCAAGACTGATTCTGTGCAGTATAATTTTGCATTTCATTACAATTTGGTTATGGTTGTGCTACTTTTAAGTTAGCTGCTTTAAGCACTGAAAATAGGGCCTTTTAAAGGTCCAAATAAACACAGTACTGCCTGGAGTCATGGTCTGCTCACACATAGGTACTTTGATCAGATCATAGCCATAATAACTACTAATTTTTAAATTGCCAGTTAATTCTTCTCCTCTATCAGAGTTAAAATTGATATCAAGTCTCCCATACTAAGAGACTAGTTTAAGAAGTTGTCATCTGTTAAATTTATAAATTGCCCTCAGAGACGTTAAAGTTGGAAATTAAAATCTGCTTCCAAAAAGTTGTATAGCTTTCAATTATCCAAAAAGTTTCTTAACAAACATTTATTTAATTCTTAAGACTATTTCTTAGTATTCTATTTCTAATACTAAATTATTTTCTTAGTATTGGCCGTAAAAATTTAGCAGCAAAAGGCTATTCTGGCAAGGTCTTAAACAATAACAATTTTGAAAAATGTAAGATACTTTACACTTCCTTCATCAAGGACAAGCCTACCCTGAAAGATCTCATTTCCTTTAAGAAGGAAACAGAGTAAAAGTGCCAGAAGGAAGCTGGCAGAGAGTTACTGGAGAATACTGATGAATGATACTTTGTTCATGCATCCTTTCAGCACGAACTTACTTACATCCAGTTTAATGACCTGACTGGTTATTTCTGTGTGCAAATGTGGATGTGAGGGTCTGTAATAGACAAAAATTAACAATAGCAATGCTTTTTAAAGACATATCACAGATTTTTGCATGTCACAGTACTCAGAGACATCTCACACTATCGATGTTTCTATCCTCACAGCACATTTTCGAAGTAGAGTTTACATGCAGAAATCTCCTCTCAGTTCTGCAAAGTGAAATTTATCCATGCTCTTGTGTTCTTCATATCTGTAACACCTGATTATAGATTTCAGGAGAAAAAAACCCCTTGATAGAATTATATTACAATTGAGGCGGTTTAAATTGTTTTTGCAAGACAGCATAGTCAACACATTGACTATTAGCGCTTTTATCAATAGAATTAATTTATTATTATTAAGGCTACCTTTTAACACTCTGTCAAGCAGGTTCCCACAAAGCAGTGGAGTAGGGAACTCTCATCATCACTATTCTCACTATTTCCATAACAGAATTCATAATAGCAAATTATACTGAATTAAGACTGAGCCAGAAAGTCCAGGAAAGAAATTAAAAAAAAAAAAAAAAAGGCATTTAAAATGCCTTTATTTTCTTTGTGCTAACTTAAGAGTATTTCTAACCAAAATGCCAAAGCTATAGATGTAAGAGGGGAAAATGTGGAAGGCATCTGTGTAGGAAAGCCCAGACAAAGCAGAGGTGTTAGCAAAATCCTGTACAAGAACAAGACTCAGGATACTAAAAGGAGATTTAGTTTCAAAAACCAAGGAATTTTTATAGACCATCATTTCAATAAGCAACGACTCTTTCCACTTCGAGATATAAAAATAAATATAATCAAGGAAATACACAACAAAATAGGAAAAGAAAATAAGGCAAAAAATTGTAAGGATGGGGTGGCAGATTTCTTTTAAAAGAATTATAATTAAAGGGAAAAGGGTACAATTTTTGTAAATGAGCTTAAGAAGGGAGCACACTAAACAAATTAGAACAAAAAAAATGCTGACTATGGGGACATCAAGGTTAATTGTTGATAAGAAAGATTAAATAGCTTTTAGTACAGTGTTGTTATCAAACAATAGAAAAAACTTGAAAATTCCTCTTAATACACAGCAAAGCATTACTTTATTCACCTCCAGAGTTCAGGCTCCACTGTTTGCATTCAGAAAGCTATTAGCTACAGGGGACTGCAAATTGCCAAGGTCATTTGGAGCAATGCCTCTAACATAAACAAACTTTGCTTAGCAATCAAAAATATGTCTGCTTCTAGACAAGTGAGGGTTGCAAGACTGCATTTGAATAAATAAGCCATGCTTTCTATCATCAGGTTTGGTACTACTTTAGTATCATATAAATGCAACAGTCCTTATGTATTAGTGCAAACAGTCTCCTGAAAAATCTAAAAACTTTAACAATATTCTGTAGTTTTTTAGGAAAATTGTCCTAGGTCATACTTAGAGCACTAAGCACATGCACAGAGGCTTAAACTACTACTGGTTTGCTGAAGTAGAATCCTAACATGGCCCTAAAAATGGTTTCTAAAATGAACACAGAAGAGGAAGCAATGTGGATCCAATGTAGCAGTGAAGCACATGTGACAAAATAAAACCAAAAAGAGTAGCAGGACATTCCCTCACTTTCAGGCTTATACAGAAGGTAAAGGATTTCCCTTTATGCAACAATCCACTGGCAAGGCATTAGGAGCTGGCCATACAGATCTAACATGGGGTTTGGTCTCCTTTACCCTGATAACTAAAAGCCTTTGGAACAAGTATGCAGATTCATTATTTCAGTAAGCTAATATGAGAATGCACTTGTGCCTCTACATTTTTGTAATCAAAATAACAAGCTAATATGAGATGAAACACATCCTAAGAAACACATTCCACCCCTGTGAGATGTTACCAGAGGGTCTCAGAAAAATGCCACCAACCACTGAGCTGGCAGAGGATAGTCCCAGGTGAGAAAGGAAGGCAGGACAGCAAGAGGTACATCAGAACACCTCACTGGTGAAACTGGCCAAAGAGGACTAACTCAGATCTCACGTGGAAGTTACACCTCTGTCTCCAGAGAAGAAATCACTCTACAACCCATTCATGGTTTGGACAGAGTTGAGAGGAAAAAAGGAACTTTGCTATGAGGGCAAAGTGCTTGTGACTATCGAGATTTCTTTTCTTATGCTGGGCATCAGCAGAATGAGAGACACCATAGAAGCCCAGCTTCAGTTTTTTGGTGGAGTGTGAGATGGCCAAAGGGAAGGACAAATGGGAAGACTCCATTCTGTAGAACAGCCAAATACCAAATCTCAGCAGTGAAAGATACACAAGACTGGGGGATCCTGAGCTATGGTTCTTCACACATTAAATCTGGAACCACTTTGGTTTTCACATACAAATGCAGCATGTAAAGTTACAGCTGACATTTCAAATCCAAGTGTCTGCCATCTATTCATCCTCTTCCTGAATGTACATCAATTTAACTGTGTATCCAGTATGACTGAAGGTGATCAGCACATTATTTTTCTCTAAAATTGAGAACTTGCATGCCATTTCCGTAAAATTCTGTATAAAATTGACATAACACATCACATACATGGATGCAAAACCCATGTTCAAGTTTTTCAAATAGGGACTCAGATCTGAATTCTGCTTTGGCTCTATGAAACCATGTATTAACTATTCTGATTTATCTTTCTTTCCCTCCCTCCTCTTTCTACCTCTTTCGACTTTTCATGAAAAATTGGTATGCAAAGTGAGACCTTTGCACCAGCAGAGATACATAGTCAGCCCAGAGACACAGCAACCTACACGTGACACAAGTGACCCACACAATAGACCACCACACGGTCTGGACACAGAAAAACGGTTGTTCTTGTTTCTGTTATGGGTAACTTTGAAAGCCTCCACACCGCACCAAAAGCATTTGCAAAATTTCAGCATCTTTCAACATAGAAAGTATCCAGGAAACTCTTACTGCAACAGGTCAAACCCAAGAACTACGTCCACATCTATAGTTAATGACCATTAGTACAGTTATCGATGATAATAAGATTTTTAACAATGTTTTTAAACTTTAGAGTGTTTTAAATATTCACATCAAGAAAGGAAACACAATTACCTGAACTTCACAAAAAGTTATATGAAACCAACAGGCAAGGAATTTCTCAAAGCCTATCACGATATGATACTTCTTTTGTCAATAATATTTTTTTATAATCTTTTATCAAGTAAAGTACAGCAAATCCTTGTGATAAAAGTTTTCCATTGGTATTTTCTATATTATCCAAAATTTCCAACATGTCTGTAACTATGCAGATTTGTATGTGCCCAAGTTGAAAGAATCTGAAAATAACTAACCAAGAGCAGTGAATAAATCTCTGGCACTCTGAAATCATAAATCTTATTATAAGGACCATTATTAATCTATCGAATCGGGCTTGGCAACCACAGAGAAGTGGCACAAAAAAGTAAGGTTTATGCATTAAGTTAGAAAATATGTTGACTGATCCAAGAATTGCAAAATCAGAGACAGGTAGATCAGCTCATTGTACAAATAATTTAAAAAGTTGTGCTAAAAGCAGAGTGATGCTGAAAGATACCAAGAGGGCCTTAAGGGCCTGATCAGGATTAATTTTATTAAGTAATTCTATTAATGAAGTATGGCTTTAAAGAAGATTCTCTATCTAAAACTGATCAGGTTTGAGGTCTGGAGTAATAAGATGAAGTCTGCTCTTCAGAGAATTTCTGCTGCAAGTTGTAGGTTTGATAGTTGGAAAGAGATGTACTCGCATATCTGAATCAATCACACAGTAACTGCAGGCCACAAAAACAGCCATGAAGAAAACCAAATATAATCCTGAAATTAATCAGGAAAGGTATTTTTAAAATCTCACAATAGAGCGAAAAACACTCTCATCCTCTGTACTCAAAAAAACAGTAAGTTTCTATCAGAACAGGCAGAGACATGACTTTGTGGAATGGGGAGACTTTTGCAAAGGCACATGAAAACTACTTACTTGTTCAGCATCATACAACAAAAGTCTGAGAATGACACCTCTCTCAACACATAACAGAGGCAGAAGTGCCATGCAAACAAGAAGACAATGCTCACCCTGCCATAAAGAAATTTTTTGTGGAAATTGGATGAAGCTTTTAATCTGCAGCAAGTGAAGCTAAGAAACGGTCTTCAAAAAGAATAGTCTAAAACTGTGATTAGATTAACACAGTTTGACGTGTTTTTTGAGAATTTTGTATGATATGCCTATCCCAAAGAGAAGACTGGAGCTGATGAGACACCCCCTGTTGTACTGTTGCCTCAGTTCCCAAGTTACCACTTACAAAACTTACACACAAAAGTAACAACAACCAAGTCATACCATTCAGTTTTGTACCATTTTCTTTATAACTTTAAAGAGTTTTCCAAAAGGCCGTCAGCACCGTTATTAGCATTTTGTAAAAAAGGAAACAGAAGTGAGTAGCTTGACAAGCCAACAAAAAATGCCATCAGAAAGGTCAGGAATGAAGAGCAGACTTCCCAAATCCAGTTGTAACGAGCTGTATTGCCCTGTCTTTATACAAATCACTGCTGGTTGATCCATACATTCAATCAAATCTAACAGAACTCGTCTGACAAACAAGAAACACCTCAGGTAACACCTGGATAGACACTTAGGGCCAAAAATCTCAAGGCTTTCAAGATCAAGCTCAAAACACGCATCTCAAAATTTCTGTGAGCAAATACTGATGACAGCTGAGGACCTGACTCAGTGGCCTTTGCAATGCAATGTTGTTAAGTGGAGTGAGTCAAAGTGCTCAGTCAATAAAAGACACTTCCTTAAATCTCTCTCTTCGGTCCAGCCAGTCCTTGCAAACTGGTAAGAAACAGCCTGAGCAAATCGCTCCAGTTCTGTGCAGTACACATCTGAGAACAGAAACCAAACTCTGAGCAGGATACACAGGTGAATGAATGCCAGATCCACGGGATATGTTTTAATAGCCAGCTTTATCAGTTTAACAGAGAAGGACACTGTGCCTCAGCTCTCAACCCTCTCATTTTATTTAGAGTTATGTCAGAAAAGGTCATGTTGCAAAATATAAACAAATTGCTCACATGGAGCAGATTTCCTAGGATTCTCCAAGTTCCTCATGCTGTTCTGAACCATAGGAATATCTTTTCCTACAGACACAGGCCTACCAGATAACTTCTAAGTCTCATTTATACCTGTGGGATATACTCAATTCCCAAGTCTCATTTATACATCTGGCATATATTTATATACTGCTCCCAAAGCAACAGAAACCAGCTAAATTTCTGGCTACCTTCCCTCCCTCCTGTATCTCACACACACACAGAGGACTGTGTGCTTATCTTCTGCTGATCCAGACAGAAAAAATCATGGCAAAATTCAGTTCCAACATCAGACAGATGCAGTATGCCATCCCCAAAACTTCAGAGCCAGCATATCAGATGGGATAGCTCTCACAGATATCTTAGTTATCTACTGTTAACATTTCAAGGCTCTATCAGTTGCAGCCTGGCTCACTGGTTATGCACCAAGCTTCCCTGTCAGGGGTCTCTGACCAGGCTAATTTTGCAGATGGCAATAACCACCTAATCAATCCATGTCTTTCTAAGTCCTAATGGAGCACCTGCACATCCAGACATGAATCTTCCTCCTGACATCCTCCACAAACATAAATTACAAGTTTAGTGCACACACCAGACAAGTCTCAGTGACCCCTTGACAGGGCAAACAGAGGTCATGCAACAATCTGATTTTCAGCACCCACTATTTCCAGCCTTCCCCTTTCCGAATTTTAAAGCCTGGAGTTGCAGTTAGTATCACTCTCGGATCTCACGGGAACACAACTTTGAAGTGATTCTCATTTCTAAGCCTGATAACATAAGCAGTRTTTCCATTAGGAAGTACTGCAGTGTAACAGGAGCAGATCTCCAGGATGAAATGGTTCCGAGGACTTAAAACGCATATTTTACAAGAGGAGGGAGTAGCTATGGTCTAGCTCTACTCTGGTCCCATGGACTGGATACACTTTGGTGGTTGGAGCACATCATTCAGTTTATGAATCCACTTCGTATGCTTCAAGAGAGTCCTGCAATGCCAAGGAAAGTGTGGTAAGGTGGTAAGGATATTCACTTGAAAACCAGTAAAATGCTAGTGGGGTCAAAGCCATCTTACTCATATCTAATGCCTTGTCTGTCAACTGCCATGGCCATGCAAAAACACTTGCATGTATGTAAGGAATATCCATCATATCTCAGTTACCTTTGCAGCTCAGCCACCTCTTCAAAAATTCACCATTCAAGGCTCAGAAAGGCTCTCTGGTTTGCATCAGAGAGGCTGTGAAGATAATCAGATGTCATGAATGAAGCCCACTGGTACCACAGGGGGTCTAGGGTCAGGTGCATAATTAATAATCCTGTCTTATTCTAACTCTGTACATTCAAGCCAGTTAAGTATAACCAAGGATGCAACGGGTTGGTCACTGCTTGGTAGGACTGAGCCACAGCTGTGACTAGAAATAGCACAAGGTATTAAGCTCACTGAAGGACTCATTGGTTTCACTCATGACACCATCATGGCTCTGTCACCGCTCAGTAACGAGCCAAGGCAAAGTACCTGTGAAACAGCTTTTCCCTTGCTAAGATCATTTCAGTTTTCTGCCATCAGCACACCAGAGTCTTACTGACTGTCACTGGATTTGGACAACAACAGTTAATATTTCTTGATGAATTTAACTTTCACAATCTTGTCTAATCTTTCTTTTAATGTATTTTATATTTCTAGACTTCCCAGGCTCCTATATTAATGAGTATCACATTTTTATTATATGCCACATATTTGCTTTTCTTTTAAGTATGATGCCTGACAGCTACATTTCCTGCTCCTAGTTCTTGCCTTATAATCACATTCACTTCTGCAGCTGGATGCTACCTGTAGCTTTATAGATTTATTCCACTTATTGGGCTTTTTTTCATACTGAAAGCTCAATCCTCATTTGTGTCTTCTCAGTATTTTTTCCAGTAATTTTCAACATAGGCTGATCATTTAATCTCCAACCCCACAATAACATCAGAGCTTTCTATAACTTTCTGCCATCACCTTCGCTGATAATTCTGCTTAATTTTCCATCACCACCAAACTTTTTTGAGCCTTTCATCCACTTCATTTCTGTTGAAAAGGACCCCGACTGCCAACTCAGTTCAAGAGAGCACGCCAGCTATTATCTGAGCCAGAAACATGCACTGTACAGAAAGAAACGCTAAACAAAAGGCAATACCAAACAAGTGACAATGCCTGCTGCCCTTACCCTGGTCATGTCTACAGCTTGCTGGCACAGGCAAATAAAACCTTTGGCCCTTCCCCTTGTTCTTACAATACTGCAGCCAAGGGCAGACCAGCCCACACCAGAGCCAGTATCTCTGCTGAGCAGGCAAGAAACCATGAGAGATGAGATTGAGGCACCTCCACAGATCCTTTGAATCCTTCATTTTCCATCAGTGGTACCTGACGGAACAGCATTACTGAGTGACTCCAGCTCTGCAACAAAATGGCAGCCAACCTCACTTAAGATAAAAGGTGAAACTGGGAACAGCTGTCTATGCCAAACCCTATAAAAATCAGCTAACCCTGGCAAACATAAGCCACATGCTCTGGAGTATATTTCTCCCTCTTAAGGTTAGAAAAGGGCTAGACTAGCCAAAATGGGTATGGGTTCACTTTACACCATTGTTCCCAACTTGAACAGAAGAAAGAAGGCAGGCAATATAAAGCAGGGGTGCAGCCAGAGTGAAGTTCAGGAAAGCCTTGAAGTTCAACAAACGCACCTCTGAAATTATATTTTCTTCAGACTACACTTTCCTGAAGTCCACTAGGGACTGACATTCAGATCCCCTCTATTTTCTGCCTGTGGCTTACTTAGTGAGACATTCAGCATCTGCGCCTTTATACCCTTTCTGCGGGACTAAACTGGGTCACTATTGACCAGTTGATTAAAGACAGGAGAGAAAGAAACTCAAGGCAGATCTGCGGGATAAAAAAAAGAAACATCATTCAGTTTTCCATTAAAATAATGTGGTTGCTAACAGTGAGACTGTTGGTGTGAGCCAGAGAAAGAGCCTTTCAAAAAATGTACACAAATATTTCTGTAACTAAATCATTATTTGAACAATTCCAAGAGCAGAAAGGGTTAGAAAGCGATCTTGTGTCACTCTAATCTACTATTTGGAGAAGTAAACTCTTATCCTCTGAGATCTTTGTAGACACAGCAGAAATGGCACATGTAAACTTTTGCTATTTCTCTTCTTGTGTTAAGATGGTTAAAAAGTTCAACCATTAATTACACACCACAGTGCTGGCTGTGTCACAACTGATGTATCTGCTGACAGCCTAAGGAAATCACAGACATTTGTGTTAACATGCAAAAAAATAACTGAGTGCCACAGAGGACCAGATACCCCTGTTGTCAAGGTCAGTGAAGCCTGTGAGCATCATAGGGGTGAGACATTCAAATCTTCAGGGATCAAGATTAAAGATGGTATTAGCTTTAGAAGAAGCAGAGTATCTTGTTCTTCGGCAGGAGGTTTAATGCCGAAGATGCTGCCCTAGCAACTGATGCACAGCACAAAAGCATCAGGTTAGATGGAACTAAAAGGTAAAATGATAAGCAGGTAATGCACAAAGAAGTAAAACAAGGAAATCAGAAATTATTTTCCTTGCAAGCATTTAACCCCCAAAAGATCTCTGGAGGTGCTAACTCCTAGTTCTCAACTTTTTGGCTAATTAATTTTTTCCCATTCTAAAAGCTTCATTTTAATTAGCTCCCAAGTTGAGCTGCTATGAAGAGTTTTATTTTCATTCTCTTTTTTCTATATGTAAAAAAGACTGGCTTCAAAAATACGTACTCATTAAAAATAATTAGTGATTTAGATAGCGCTAAAATATATTCAAGGACACAGGAAAAATAAGTTGTTGGGGTTTTGTCATAATGTAGTTGCTKAACACCACAAAGGAAAAAAAATAGCCATATATTTAAAAATAAAAAACCTTCCAAGCAGGTTAAGTCTTGAAGTCACTAGTGTTTCAAGAGAGATTCAAGTCCTCTAGTCAGACAATGGACAGGTGCTTACAACAGTTGCCACAAAACACTTCATAATTGTCTTCATTACAGCTTGGAATTTTTCATTCCATAAACTACAGCACAAAGAGGCCTGTGTAATACAGTTGATACCATGGCAAAATGTGAAAATAGCATAACAGTCAATTTATTCCTCACATTTGTGTAGCTATTGTAGCCTTCAATTTGGATATTCAAAGTTATACATAAGTACAGAAGTAAACTTTTAAGTCAATATATATCTGTAACACATGCATCTGTTGACAAGAAATTATAGTGGAYTCAAAATGAAGTCCATGAAATATTAAGTTACATATTTGAAGATTATGTAGTGGTTTTATAAACTACGGATGCCTTTCATATAAACCTTGCCTTGCAATATGAACGTTATCACAAATAGAAATTTAAACCAGTGAGACAGAAATGCCTTTTTCTTTTCTATCTCCCAACTAGACGATTCTATTTTACTAWTTTTTTACCCAGGAAAAGCCCAAGAAGTACTTTTCTAGACTGGACTGAACACTTTGCTCATCAAGAGCAAAAGCTATCTTTATTGAATTGAAATGTATCTCATGCAAAGCAATCCATCAACTCAAATAGAGGTTTAACCAAATACAGGTTCAACTTAAAATTTACCAATGCCAGTGACATAAATGAATGCAATGCCTTTGATTCTGGAGTTCAATGACACTGTTCTAATTACACAAATTCATTTTAATTATTTCCCTGTATTGCTGAGCTTTCTTGCTGTTTTTGAAAGACAAGCATGATAGGGCATCCCTATCAAAATATTTAGGTTATCACTTGATTCAATTCTACTTAAAATCTACAGTTTTGCAATCAATTTACATTTAGCATTCATTTCTCATGCATGAGTTGACCCACTTACACATGCAGAAAATCCATGCCTTTGGGGATTTTTCTGGACAGCTTGCTTTATTTCCACCACACAACTCATTTTGTTTTGTCAATACAGCGAGCAAGGTTACAGCCATCCTGTCAAATTTATTTATTTAAATTAGAATCAGAAAGACTATCCTACTCCCTCTGGAACTTCATGGAAAACTTTTTGAAACTTTGAGGCTACATAACTTCTGCAATCAGCTGATTTCATATGAAAGCACTGATACAGAAAAAAATAAGCAATAGTTACAGCAATTTCTTCTGTAAACTTATAAAAAAGACCTCTGAAATGCTAGAAAAATATAATAAACCAAAATATGTATCATATTACACTTACTTGAAAAAAGGAGAGAAAAAAGATTTTTCTAAGCAAGCCTATAGAATAAAGCCAGATGGAATAAGATCATTTAAGAAGCAGCTATGTAGGCATCGCATCTGCTTGCTTTGACTATCAGAGATCCACTCAACCTAAAATATTTCCCCCTGCATCTCTGAGGATTCACGTTTGAGAGGCTTCTTTTGAGGTCACTTACCATGCTCAGTAGGGCTGCCGAAAGGGAGCCTTCCCCAGGAAGAAATTGTCCCAAGGTCACACGCCACTGAAGTCAAGATAGACTTGTGTCTGACAGAAAGGAACTTCTTATGTGGTGTTTCTTTCACACATCAGTAGCTTATCAGAACCTCAGTACAGATTTGCAGATAGTGTTTGAATGGACTTACCCAAAGGCCTATCTGAATTTACACATCTAATGCTATTATGGGCACTATGACATATAATAACTGAAACAACTCATTAACAGCATTATAAATCCTTATTTCTAATGCTAGCAATTTTTCCAAATGCAGTTGCACCTTAGACAGGGGTTTGTTTTCCAGCTTCTCAATGACAAAATGCTTCTGTTCTTTCTAGAGAGGAGTTATGCATGTTTACACCTGTTTTACAAAACCACCTCACTGATAGACTCTATTGCTTCTCCTGCTCTGGACCAGGAAGTTGACTTTCAGCAGGTGAAGAATGCCACCTTGTTAGGGATATCTGTTTTACTACCCCCACGGAATATGGCCTAATACAACTGAGTTACACATTGCTGCAAACTGAACATCCGCCTGCTCAGCAGAAATTTTACCATAGTTTAAGTCAACTAAATTATTCAGTTCCACCTGTACTGACAGATTCACACAGAATGATTGTAATGACTATCTGACATTCCAAACAGTATCCTACAACTTGGCATTTTGGGGTCTAAAAATAATGTTTCTTCCCACATGTTGGGAGCTATTGTCATGTAAATCACAAGGATTAAGAAAGAGAGACCAGCAAAGAGAATCTGAAAAATTATGGGAACAGAAAAAGAAGTGAGTGCCACACTGGATGAATCACGAACACACTGCTCTGGATTCTCAGCAATCTATTCCTCCCCAACAAACAGCTGTAAAATTCCCTACCAAAGGCTGTGCCTCCCTCTACCTCTGACAGGAGGCTGACACAGAAGATAATGGTTTACTCTAGGTGCTACTTACTGCATTGGCATGAATAATCTCTGTGCTTTAGTGCTTCATGTAAATAAGGACCGCATATCCATATCCTCCATATGGGAGTATTCCAATATCTCCTCATTTCTTAGACAACTCTGAAAACAATGTAATTGAATACAGTTAAAGAAGTGAGAAAAAAGCTTTGAGGAAAACTCCATTTACAGGTTGTTTTTACAATGTTTTATGGTGTGTGGAGTATCAAAACATACAGTAAATACACAGTAAATTAAAGAAAATGTTGGAAAGCTGAATGCTTGATGACTATTGTTTTACACAGGGATCACAGTAGAAAGAAGTGACAAAGCAGCATGCCACTAAATAACTTCAGAATTTTTCCTGAAAATGTAGGTAAAGAATTAATATGCACAGCAACTAATTTAACACTGTCTTTCTCTAACTTTGCATAATACTTTGATAACGATCAGTAAAGAAAGATTTTTTTTTTTTACTTAGAATACACACTGAGGTCCAAATGAATTCTCATTTTCTCATTTAGCACAAGTTCTATCTAAAACATTAAATACATATCTGTAGATTCATCCTTTCTTAAGAATTTCTTAATGTGTTCAGTCATTTTAAAAATTTATGAAAGCTTACAAAATATAAAAGCTATGTAGAAATCTGCAAAAAAATACTCATGGTCACTGAAAATTAATGTGATTCTTCTGCTAAGTCATTTCTAAAGCATTTATTAGGACTCTACATTTAAAGGCAGAATGATTTCTGCTTACTGAAAATGAGAAGTCAAAAAAACTTCAACACAGAAATACTAGAAAGTCAAAGGACCTGGGGCTTTTCAGAATTTCCATTTGTATGTATCTATGCAAAACAGAAGATCAATCCACAAAAGTAACAAGGTTGGATGTGACTCCATGCGTGTATGTTCACTGCACAGGAGCACAGCAGGAGCTCCACCTTCTTGCAGAGATACACTTGTATTAGCAATAGGAATGACACACTCAACCACCTTGTTTCCAGACAGAAGAAAATGCTGTTGATCGCAACTGATAGATGCATGAGTTATATGCAGATGGAATTAAGCCTACAGCATACCAAATAATGAATAGCTCTTGGAGTTGCCGTTCATGTTGAGCTGTCAGAGGAACCAAGGGGAGCAGAAGGTAATCAGTACCAGGGTGCATCCAGCCGACCATGCCTGCCACGGACATGCAGCACTAAAGGCACTGCTCAACAAGTGCTATTCGATCTGTGTTAGTAGACAAAATTGTCATACATGAATAAATGCTTATTTTCCAAGTGAAACAACAACAACAACATAAAAATCATGCTTAGGAATACAAGGATAGTCAAAGTATGAATCACTTCAGAAGCAGTAAAATCCCAGCCCTGCCTCAAACAGCATAAGCTCTTTTTGTATGTGATTTAAAACGCTTACCCAGTTTCTTCCTTGATGTGCCAGGGTTGGTTTTGTGAAATGTAGACACTGATGATGCTGTTAATTTTTCTTGTTCCTTATTCTTCTCCTTTACTTGAATTCAGTGGAGGAAAAAAAGCCCTTAGGAGACAAGTATCTGCAGGCTTTGTGCTGTGAATCCTACAAATGGAGCTCTGGGCCATGTTGTTAACATCTTCTCCTGCCAATTTTCTCTACAATCTGTTTTGGCAATTTAAGAGATCATTTTATGTTTGAGCAAGTAAACAGACTGAACAACTCTGCCAATAGCTTCCAAATAGGGAGCCATGGCTCAGTGTTTGTTAGGGACAGTTTCTAATTTCAGATATGCAGATGTGCACGTAGCAATGTGGTTTGTATCCTCCCTTAGTTGGTACTGAAGATGCATTTTTACCACATCTGAGGTAGTACCCAATTCCTTATCATTTGTGTCTTTGTCCATATAACAGATGTTCAGTTGATTCAAATTATGGGGGAAATCCTGTCCTCTTCTGCATCCCCTGAAGCTGTATAAATTTAACTGGAGGTAGAATGTGATCCTTTATAATTAAAAATCCCACACCACACACCACATTTCATTAAAGACATTTAAAGACAATTAATACACAGCCTTCTCATTAGAACACACATACAACAACACTTTCAAGAATGCTACAAGATTTCCATGCTCTCTTTGCATCCAATACAGGCTTCACTAACTTCAATGAGGAGTTCAATTCCCGATACTCGGGGAAGCCACTCCCTTACCCCACAGATCTTCTCTTCAGTAACTGTACTGTCATTCCTAAGTTCTTCACCAAAACAAGGATACTTTGGAAATGTGTTTTTTAAAGMAGATTTAATCTGTTTTCTTATTTTCCTTCTTTGCATTAAGGTATAGTTTTCATTTCATATACAATCCAAACCTACTGGAAACTGAGTCACATACAAATAAATGAACTACATGATTTCATTTTGCCGGCTCTCAAAGGGAAGAAGGGCACAAATGTGTGGTGCTTCTTCCTCCTACATGACTAAAGTTCATAACAGCATTAATGTGGAAGTGAGAAATGCTTTTACATGGGCTCTTAATGCAATGAGCTCAGCCACTGTGAAAGCTTCCATGCATCCTTCCAGCCATACAACCAAGCCAGCAACCTCTACTATCCAAGCACTGGCCTTTATCTTAATGAAAGCTTCTCACTCCATCAGTTTGTATGGACACCTGTTTTCTTTTATACTTTGCAGACATTTACCAGGAACATATTTAAGAAAGAGCAACTTATTTCGCATAGGATAAAACACACTTCAAGTCATATATCTAGACATAAAAGTGCAGTGGCAATAAGCTGGAGCTCATTGCTGCAGACTGCTGAAAGTGTTCCATTTCCCCAAAGAAAATGTTATTAGATTGAGTTTCTACTCCCTCATTTAGCCATGTGTCATGACTGACCAATAGTCTTTTGCCATCGTCTTTATTTATTCTGTTCCTTTTGCCACCTTAACTTTTWCCTTGCAAAACTAGTTTGCAGCTAGTTTAATTGGAAAATCACCTATAAAAATACATGGTTTTGTTTTTGTTTTATTTTGAGAATATGTGCATTCATATTGAAAAACCTCTCAAAGTTTGAGATGGACGAAAGACACTACAAGGTCCTTTGACAAAATTTACACATTTCTCTATGTGAACAGGAGACATCTTTTGTGTATTGACTACATATTCAATGCCCAAAGTATGTTATATATCTGCAGCACTAGGCTTTTAATGCTAAAATAATGAGATACTGGGGTAAATTTCATTCTTTCTAAGAAACTGCATTCTGATTCTGATATAAGAGCCTGCATAAAAGTCATCAAATAAAGTCCACAAGTTTGGTCTAAGTCTTCAGAGATAGGACTGCTGGTGTCAAAATAACAACCAAAATTCAATCTGCTTTATCTACCCACTCTCCTTCCACTGCCCCATGATTTTTTTTCCTCACAAGGTTTATATTCATAGCACAAGAGATTCTTTGTAAAGTTAGAGCACTATGCTAATATTCATTTATGCTGCCAAACTTAACATCAGGACAAAAAAGGCAATATTTTAAAAATATTTATGCTAATTAACATTTATTATTATAAAGTTTATTTTGTTATTTATTTTCGTCAATGATATCTACACAGTTAACTATGCTCACTTACCCCTTCAATGAAGTAGTTACAATTTTGGTTCAAATAAGCCCTTTGAGAAGTTTCTAGTACTTCAAGGTGAAATCAAAACAAAACTGAAAATTAAACACATATATTAGTATTCTTCCATTTTTCTGTATATGAAAATTTAAATTATTTTAGAATTATTAAAGTGCTTACCTTTCAGTGTCTTGAAACCTTAATTAGAACATTAGTCCATGATGTATACTGCTTATCTGACAAATACAGAAACTACTCTGTGTGGGATGCATTTCTATAATACAGGAGCTTTCAAATTAGATTCAAGTTGTGGCCTATACAGAATTATCTTTCTAGGATATAATGCTACAAATTAATTTATTATTTCAGTGTAAACATAAATGAAATGCAACTTCTTTTATCATGCACATTTTAAAATTCCATTTTATCCTTCAAGACTTATTATTTCTAATAGAGTCCCTGACTTGGAATCTCTGTCAGCTACATACATAAAGAAAATAACTATGTATTGTTAAGACTGGATAGAACAAATCTATATTGTTAAGAAGTGGGTGGTTAGAAATGAAGACACAGGAGTCATACATGCAATCACTAAGGGAAAAAACCTGAAATAAAACCACTTTTCAGATTTAAAAAAGGTATTTCTTCGTCTGAAAAGGCAGGTAAGTATCTTTTGTTCAGGAACCAGCCTGTATCATAAATTGTGCAACAAGATCTTCCAGTAGGAGAGAAACCCTCTTGAACCACTCAAAAGTACAGATGAGAAGAAAGCTCTTTCCCATGTCACAAAACTACTAGTTTGGTTCTTTAATCTCCTTTTCCCACAACAGAAAACCCAATAATGCTTTGAACAAGAGAGAGATAAGAGCATGCAAGTGAGCTGTGTCATACTGTTCTGTAGTCTGATGTTGAGGGTACTGGGCTTGGGAGGTCTAAATAAATTTCTTGGCATGCCAATATCCCAAACTGAGCACACGCCTGCTGCAGGGCACTCCTCTCAATCTCTCCTAACAGAGCAGACCCGTGTGAGGGATTAAGTATTCACCAGAGCATTGCTCGTTTCATCTCCTTGATGCGTTCCAGAGCTCCTCCACACAAAAGAATCACTCTTGCTTGAGGAAGCTATGTAGGTCATGAGAGGACCTAATTTAAGTTCCCRGTCTGAACAAAAAATACAGCTGATTAAAAGCAGGGAGTTGCTGAAGTTTCCCAGATCCCAAACGGAAGTCTTAATGGCCATGCTTTTCACCACTCTGAAGAATACATTTTTCTCTCTTACAAGCCAGTAACTTCAGTCAGCCCCAGAATGAACATAAGAGATGAGCTTTTGTTCTCATCTATACACAGGAGCATTTGCATGGCTCTTTAATTAACCGTCTCTCCATTGGCCAAGGCTCCAGGAAATGAGCCCAAATTTTTCACCTCAAAGACCAGCTCTGGACATCAAAATCTTAAATAGTGAATGCTTGGGCAAGAACAGTACATCTCCACTGCTGTGAAAAACTAGTATTTTCCAGCGACTTTTTTCTTCAATAATATCCCAACCTGAAAAAAGTTTTTTTCTTTCAAGTAAATAAATCCCATCATTTTCTTCTGATCATACTTACACTGGGTGTCTCTGATGCTGTGTTGTTATTTATTACTAGAGAGAATGATTCAAAAACATCTTCACAAAATAATCCATGGGGACAAGTTCTTGAAGCAGAAGAATAATCAGAAGGGAAGGGAAGCAAGACAAGTGAATAGTATTGATTCTGTATCATTTCTAGCTCATGTTAGCTCTTACCTATTTCATACACATCATAACTTGCACTATGTATCACCTAATGTTCCATCATGCAGTGAGTTAAACATGATACAAAGGAATACAAAACAAGTAAATAACTTTCCTAGTGAAAACTTAAGTCGGGAAAAGTCCCATTTTTAAAAAACCCACTCCTCTAAGCTAATGAAACACATGTTAAGTTTTGCTATTCACCACTTCTTTCACATCTTGCATGCATTTTCTTTAAAACTCAGCATGAAAATTTTATCTGCTTCTAGAAAATTCCATCTTGCCAGTTATGCTAATTTTGAAAATCCCTGCTAAAAAAGAGGCAAAACGTTCATAATTTATATACCTATATGTAAATAAAAAGTTACAAAAGTATTCTTACTTGCTGACAAATCTACTAAAAAAGCAAAAAGTGTCAAATCATTTTAATAAAGAAAATACTTTGAGCATACTAGAAGAAAGCTGGAGAGGTGAACACACATTGCCAATGTGCTGTACAAGTCCGTGGTATACAGTTACACACATTTCAAAATCTGACATACACAAATCAATCACCAAAATCAGATTCTTCACTCGCACAGACTTCAGCAGAAACACCAACAAACACACCTTTTCTTAGACACACTATTTCTCCATCTACAATCACTTTAGGTTGCAGTCACATACATTACTGATTTGTTCCTGAGTCCTTTTCAGTCTTTGTAACTCGGGCGTATCGGTCACAATACTGAACCCTCTTCCTTTGCTTTCTTCAAAGTCTCTTTTGTATTTTACCTACAGAATACAAAATGCAGAAGAACAGGGTTGTTTTCATTTTCCACAATGTGCCCCTAGCAATTCTTTTTTACTGTAAATAAAGCACTTATGAAAGGCTTTCAGCCTTTAAAGGAGAAGTCTGCCTTCATCCTCTAACAGAGATAGGCAGMAACCGGACAAAATTCCCCAGCGCCCAAGCAACTGCCTCCTCTGGGGTACCATGGGCTCACCTCCACAAATACTGCAACTGTGGAGATACCACCCTCTGCAGTCATTTCATTCCCACAGCAGTTACCACAGAACTATAACACTTATTCTCACACAAAGAAAAATAGCTATAACTAAATCTGGAGGTCTTCTAACACACAGCTTCACATTTCACCCTCTCTTCATGATGATTCTACCAGTCTCTTTCCCGGATGAAACATAAATTACAAGTTAAAAAAATATCGCATGAAAAGAGTATTTAGAATACCATGAAGTCAAACATTGGTAAGTTATGGAATGGCTGCCAGTACAAGCTTAATTTGTCCCTCTTGCACATATGCATTTGGATATTGTCTTTAATCAGATACTCATATATTATCTTTTGACAAGGCCCCCCTTTATTGTGTACACAGCAGAGGTGGTTCCATATGTGGTTGTGTCCTTTCTTCAGACCAGACTACTCAAATCATACCATCAAGGTAGGAATATCAGCTTCCTCGGGAGCTTTTACATAGCTCTCATCACAGCCATTAATCAATCTTCATAATGCACCCTGGAAAGTGGGAATGGCAATATCCACACTATTAGGGCAACYCGCAAACTGAGGTAAAATAAGCTTAATTTCCAAAAACATACAGGGGTCTCAGGGTGTTCACTCTCAGATTCGTTGAACATGTTCAAATTATAGGCTTGCGTTACCTGTACAAATACCCAGTACTTCTGCAAATCAGTCTTGGGGTTCTCAGTTTCAACATAAAGAAACAAGACGAAATCTTCAAAATCTTAAGTCACTGTTGAGCAACAGACAAAACTCTGCAGCAAAGACAGAGTCAGGACCCATGTCTCCACAGATGAATTCAGCTACCTTACCCATAACAGCTCCTTTTACTTCCTATATCCCTTGCTTTCCTCACTACACATGTCCAGATTTTGCAACACCTGGGAGAGAGCAGTAGTGCAGACAAAGCAGGATTCTCCTTCACACAACTGATAACCAGAAAATATCCAGAGCATGCACCGCATTCAAGGTTGGCTTAGGCTTATTTCACAAGCAAGCACTTAATGTCATGATGGTGATGCACAGGAAGAAATACCTCTAGATCATGAAATTAAAGTTTCACAAGGCTATAGAATATAGTTTGTCCTCCTCATCCTAAACCTCGATCAGCACGTTAATAACTTTAGCTTTTTCTTCAATGTAGCTTACACGTAAGCCCGTCAAACAAATCCTTGAGACACCGCAGCAACTGAGCACATCAATGAACTACCATTTTTCCTGTGTTCCAGATTTAGAGCTGGCTGTAGATTTCACACAAGTATRATATTTTCACACTACGCTGAGACAAAGCAAACAGCCCCTTCCACTGGGGCTTTTGAGCAAACTATTGGCTGACTGGCCCGTGCCTTCCTGTTCATCTCCGCCAAGTCCAACCCCTCTGCAACTTTCCTTCCATTTGACCACAGTATTTCAGGTATCACTTTGTCTCATTTGGAGCTTCTCAGCTAGTCTAGTCCATCTCCCCATGGCTTCTTGCTAAATCCCTTTACCCAAGGCACTCCAATTTTTGTTGCCTATTATCTCCTTTCTACCGAATGGCTCTCCATCTTCACACTGACTCTCAGAGGCTTCCTTAAACATACTGGGTGGACATATTCCAGGATGTCTGGTGCCAAGAAAGAGGTCTTAGGAGCATCTCTGAACTTTCTATATTTGAAGTCATCCAAAACTTTATCAAAATTGGGACCGATTTCCATGGCCAAGGACACATGACTAACATAAAAGACTCTTCTATTTCAGCAAGCTTCAACTCCTCAGCCCTAAATGCTAAGACAATTGAGCTGTTCAACAACTCAGTTGAACTCAACTGCCCAAAACAAAACCTGTCAATAATTCCAAGTAAGGGAATAGTGTCAGCCTTGGAAACTGCTGAGTATTTTGCATAAAAATTCCAAATTTGGCCTTAAGCAGGCAGCTGACACAGAAATGTTCAGCCTTACTGCTTAAAGTGTACCAGAATTATGAGCAAGTGAACACATCTTATAATGAGAAATGGGCTCAGCCCTGCCTAAAAGAGAGATTATCTATTGTTAGAAAGAGCATTTCCTGTTATTAGTTCCAAATGTACWAGCCATTAACTTCAAATGACCTTTATTCATCTTACAAAAGGACAGAAGAAGAGAGGGAGGGAACCAGATAGTTTTAACTTAATATTA
Source organism: Amblyornis subalaris (assembly GCA_018881555.1). NCBI lineage: Eukaryota > Metazoa > Chordata > Aves > Passeriformes > Ptilonorhynchidae > Amblyornis > Amblyornis subalaris. The sequence continues at coordinate 2,588,374 of JACAXG010000047.1, read as the reverse complement.
TTTTAATCCTTCAGTCAGATAAAAAGGGCTCCTACTCTCTATTAATAAATCACGTCACAGGAGTAAGGTTAACTACAGTTCCCAGAGCAGCTACTTTGAAACCATAAAAAAATTAAATTATTTAAAATATTAGCAGAGTTAATATATGCATTATTGGATTTTGCTATCTAAATTCAAAATGTAGGTTTGAGTTACAAAAATTGCAAAGAAATGTAATGTTTCATGAAGAACACAGCTCTGTGAAATGTGGCCCACTAAAACTACTAGTTAGTATAAGTTCAAAAGACAAAACCTCTCAGTTTCCAGAAAATGTCAAATAATAAAGATGCCATCAGTCATTTAGAACTGAAAAGAATATTCTGTATAGGAGCTGTAAACATTCACTACAACAAATTCTTTATCTGTATACTGGCTCTGTCTGGAATGGAGTTAACTTYCTTCATAGCAGCCCTTACAGTGCTGTGCTTTGTATTTGTACCCAGAATAGTGCTGATAATACACCAGTGTTTTGGCTATTGCTGGCACAGCATCATCCCCAACCTCACCCAAAGGCCCATAGGCTAGGGGTGCATGAGGGGTTGGGAGGTGACACAGCCAGGACAGCTGACCCAAACTGACCAAAGGGATATTCCATATCATAAAACATCATGCTCAGCAAAAGGAAAAGGGGAGAGGGGACATTGGTGATTAAGGCATTTGTCTTCTGAAGCAACCACTATGTGTACCAAGGCCCTTCCTCCCAGGAAGTGGCTGGACGTTGCCTGCTGATGTCAAGTAGAGAATAAATCCTTCTTTTGCTTTGTTTCTGTGTGCAGCCGTTGCATTTTTCCCAAAAACCTTCACCCACAAGAGGGGTTTTTTTTTTTATATTTTCTCCCTCTGTCCTGCTGAGAAGAGGGAGTCAGAGAATGGCTTAGTGGGTACCTGGCATCCAGCCAAGGTCAACCCTTGACAAACTGAAACCCTCAAAATTTAGTTTTGAAATCGAAATGTATAGTCCCTAATGACTGAATCATAAAAGCAGTCATTTCCTACAAAGTTGATTTTTAGTAACTCCTTACCAAAATCCCAGCCAGTGGCTCATAATGCTTCCCACTGTCTCCAAAATTCACTGCAGTTTCACAGATGCAGAGCACCCTCAGTGGTGTCTGCCCTGAAAAATTGATCTTCTGAGAGACAATTTGTGGCATAAACATTAGAAATCAAACCATAATAAATCACCATAAATGAAAAAGTTTAAAGTAAAAATGCTTCATGAGAAGTAATTCTGCACAGTGAAAGGACTAAGTGATCCAACAGATCTTTCACAAACCAAACCTCTCAGAAGTGTGACATTAGCAGATCTTTGTGAGACCCCAAGACAGGATTGTGTGTATCCACTCACGAGGTCAGCATGAAGCAGCCATCTTACCTTCTACATAAAATATGCTGGAGAAAATCCTGCATATATTTGTTTGCAGGTACGCTTGGCACTTGGCAGCAAAGCCACCTACTAGCAAAACAAGATTAATTTTTCCTGGGAAAAATACTCCAAAAATATAAATGGARTATAAAAGATTGATTATACTCTTGGGGGTTTTGGCACCTACCCTTAGTCCAGCCTCATGTGCAATACCAGAAGCATGTATCAGTTGAACAAACAACATAGGAGTCCAAAAACACCAAACAAATAAAAGTAAAGGTAAAGAATTCAGCATAGTGTATCCTCATGCTCTTCTCATCACTGGAGAGCTGTGAATAATGCTGACCTCAGAAACACTATTCATTCCATCTCTACCTCAAAAAGATACTCAGCCACTACAGAGCAAATATTAATTCCCCAAAAGCTACGGCAGTCTTAAAGCTAGTTTTCGGTACAGTCCCTTCTTCACTTTCCCATACAGACCAGGCAATTGTGTAATTAAATCTCMTTCCTTATTCTGATTCACAGCATGCCCACAGATTGTGGCATCATCACGTCTCATGTCCAGCAAGGAAGGAGTAAGCAGGTAGAATGAGAGGATGGGACACCTCACACCCACATTTGCCGTGAGAGGAACGTTGATAGACCTACAGTCTTTACCACACCCTGAATATTTATGAATTTGTTGCGGTATGCTGTGTTTGAGGCTTGCCCAGAGCCATCTGCTCCTTCTGTGCCCAGCACACACAACTACTTCCCAAAGGTCACCATCTGCTAATACACTGGTTTTTACAGACTGGCAAGAAATCCTCTCCCACAGTACAGGTCCTAGAGGCACATCTTGGCAAAGATGCCTTTGTTTGGATCTGCTTCTTCCACAGAGCACACAGTCTGTTGATTTTGCCTCAATTTATCTTCCTTCTTACAAAATTAATGGCAAGACAGAGAAAAAATTTACTCTGTAAATTAGGTTTTCATTAATGTGACCAAAACGAATGTTTACGGGTAAATCAAATGTAAAGAACAATTCTAGACTGAACTCAGTAAGACTTCTTTTTAGTTGACTAATCCCTCATATGGAGGATCCCAAACACTATCCTATCTGACAAAGCCAGGTTTCTGTCTTCATGGTGTAGTTTGTCTTCTAACACTGCTCACAACTCTACCTCCCATTAATCTTCTGCTCGTATTAGAGGTACATTTAAGTCCCATCTAAGACCAAAAAACAGCACCCAATTGGCCCAAGCATTGCTTCTCCTAATGGCAGCAAAACACGGTCTTCCCACTGTCACTGAATTAGAACTATAATCCAAAGTAAATCTAAACAGCTAACTGGAATACAGGAACTGAGAATGGCATATAGGGCAGACCAAACTGTCCTCTAAATTTTTATATGAACTGGAAGCTATAGGTCAGGCATTCCTTAGTGAAATCAAGGAGTCATGGACACCTAAAAGGCCACTGATGAATTTGCTGTAAAAGGGGACTGCAGGGTTACAGATTTCATCACTTTTCTCAGATAAAACAAAAAAATTCCCTAAGACTGAATTTTGCCATTTTTTTCTGCGATTTTGCAAATGGTCTTTACAATGCACACAGTCTTTTAGATTTTTTCCCTTTTAATATAGAAAAAAAAGCCATTTTCACAATTCATAGCTCTGAAGAAATCATCATAATAGTTGAAACTTTCTGAGATAATAAAGTTTTTTGTTCAAAGATGATTTAAAACTGAAAGTGCAAATACTCCAACACAACAAAAAAAACCTTTGCAGTTACATGGAGTAAAAGGTTTCAAGTCACTGTCATTAAACATTCTGTCTTTCTACAGACATCATTCAAACATGGGGCCAGTCTCTCTGTTCTAGCCTGTGAAGTACAGCCTCAGCAAGTCTCCGACCATCTGCAAATCTCTGCACTGTAATYTCCTGAAGATCTTAGCAGTTTTAGCAGGGAACTACTTCTAACAAACAAAAGTCTTGGAATCCACGTCAGAACAGTTTAAATGTTGGATAGGGGCAAATTAAAATATATAAATAGTTGCTCTGGAGAGAATGTCTCTGCAATGTGGTCTCTTTATACTGAGGATGATGTGAGTGGCTCAGAGAAAACGCATGGGCAAAAGCGTTCCATACCCCAGGATGTGCAGGGACAGGAAATTAGAGGCAGTGACAGATCAACAATTTCGGAATGAGAAAAAGATGGGAGTCCTCCATTTGGATGTATCACAACAGCATGTGAACAGTAGCTGGGATCCAAGTAAAATTATGACTGAACAGAGTGCAATCTGATACTGTTTCAACAGGCTTAGGTCCAAACAAGTCGACTTGGCTCCACTCCATCAAAAATCATTTGCACTGAAACTACATAGGTGCTTCTGCTCAAGAAATTATTTTTATGCCACTAAGTATGCTCTCAAATGCCTTGCACCTTGTTTTGCTATTGGGAAAAGTGGAAGTCAGTGAGATTCTATTCTTTTCTATTAAAATGTAACACTAATGTTCTCCAAAGTCTGCACACAGGGAAGACAACATAAAGAACGGGCCAGCCTCAAAACAAGCTGATTTTCCCCCCATGTCCACCAGTGATTATCATCCATTCAATTTGTGCAATAAACTTTACATCCACATTTTAGAAGCAGTAAACAAATTCCRTGCAGAACTGCAGCTGAGAAGATATGAGGTTGCAACCTTCATGACAGAGACGTACTGTCAGATCTTCTGTCCACCCCCTATCACTTGGTAAATGCTGTGTTTGAACTGCTTTATCTCCAAGGAACAGAAGTCTGGGGAGGTGAAGGATTTCTTACTCTACCACAACAGAAAGAGATCTGACTTTACCATATCTCATCTCCAGGCAGAAAATGAAAGATTGATATATATAATCCAAATGYAGCCTGATAAATTACTACAAATTTTAATAATACCCTCAAAAATGAAACCACTGTCAGCAAACTCCTCCAAACAGAACGATAATTATCAGACACAGAGGGGGAAGGTGGGGGGAGCGGTGAGAAGTGGGGGAAGAAAACATACTTAAATGTCTCAGGTATAGATTGGCTAAATCCTGGAATATTGTTTTTATCTCCAGTGTCTGAACCAAGCATATAGCCCTTGTCCTGCCATTTTTATCATCGGGAAAGAGAATGGTCAAGCAACCACCAGGAAAACTATAAGCTCACGAGCTGTGTACTCTGAAGGAAGTGTGCAGTAAATCACAAGCATGTGAGCTGCTATATGCCTACGCTCCATGGTGGACAGAAAATACATAGCTGCTGGTTGGCTAAAGCACCAAGACTGAGCTAGCAAGTCCTGCTGAGAGGCAGGATGTGTTAGCTCAGGCTCAGCGCCATGCAAACCATGGTCATGCAGCCTGTAGTTGGCTCACAGTACTAGCAGAGCTCAGAGGCATCTGCCCACTGGGTACCAGAAAGATATAACACACAAATGCACATCCACACAAAAGACAGGCAGCTACAACAGCAATTCTGGGGGGATAAAAAAAAGAACAGCAAACATTCCTTTTCCTGCAAAACCCCACCAAATRAAATCTCACAAAACCTACCTATTAAATCTTCCAAATAACACAAGGGCCATACTGATCCAAAGAGTGTAGAATATTCACATAAAGAATCAAGCCAAAAACGGAACTAAAAAATACAGCATGGCATGTAAAAGAAGATTAACCACAGCAAGGATGTAAAGAAGACTGACCTCAGAAAATTGTAATACTGACCAAGAGCACAAGTTGTAGTCATATGCTAGAAAAGGTAACCAAAACAAACACTCACGGGCAACAGAAGCCAGCACATGACCTGTCAAGAAATAAACCTGTAAAACTTTAATGAACAACTGCGAAAAAAATCAGGGAATGTTCACTGCTGTAGCAGAAGAAAGAAGCTGAAATTAGTCCAACTGAGAGTCACCAGAATACAGCCCAGAACAAAGTACCCAGGAAAAGGAACTGAAAAATCTAAATTTGAGCAATGCAGACATGCAGGCACACARGAGTCAGAGAAAATAATGGGACATGGTGCAATTATGCCCTCTGGCCTCTGGTAATACCTTACCAAGCCTGGTGTTTCTCTGTCACTCAGACACCACATAGATGGCACCTTATATACCACTCACATCAGTAACTATCCTCTTGTCTCATTCTGCTACAGCTCCTCTCRTCTATTTCTATGATAAAGACACACTGTCTCTTATTCCACAGAATTAACAGATCGTTTGACTTTAGGTGTTCTTATGGAAGCTCACTGTTGGTTGTGCCACTTATCGCTTAATTCTTGAAAATTGATATATCAAGTGAGAGCCTGCAGTGCAACCCTGGTTGCAAAATCCATGCACAATGCACACGGCCTGTGCCCCCTTGGCCATGTTAGTCAGGGATGTCTCAGGTAGTCAGTTTCTCTGTCTCTGTACAACCAAGGGCAGGGGAGAGGGACTACCTATCATTTCCACTTAACTGTACGCAAATTCTGAAATCCTTAAAATTTTTCCTGCCTTCCAAGTTATCTTTCTGCCACACAGTAATGAAGATAAAGCCAAAGCTATTGAAGGCATCATGAAGGTAGCATAGTGCTTTAGAAGGAGCTTCCTTTTCAAAAGTCGGAAGGAAAAAGGGGAAAAAATATGAAAGTCCATAAAAATCAGCTTCCACTTAATACCTACTTCTTGGCACCCAGAGATTAGTCTTAGTTAAACTCTAGCTAGAACATGACAGTAAATCCTGTTTTAACAAGACTAAATTCTCCATTTTGTTCTTCATTTTAAAGMAAGAGGAAAAGGAAGGTGAATGCAAAATGATACATGTAAGAAAGGTAATTTCATACCAGAAAATATATAGTGGATGGTTCAGCCTTTTATGTTTAAAGTTTCATTCATTTTCAACTCGGAACATCAGATATTTTTAATAAATTTCAACTGCAGAGAGAAAAAGCACAGAAAATATTTTGTCCCAACTAAAATCCCAMAAACTATCAGAAGACAAGTGTTTGTAAAGAGAACTGAATTCCTGCAAATGTTAATCTTTTGAGAAGTCCATTAGCTGAATCACTTAGAGGGTATAATTTCTTATACAATTCAGTATGTAGGCAACCTCCTATAAATGCAAATCTAATATTTACACCATCAGCCTCTCAAATAACATGACAAGAACAAGCAGAGTGAAACTGTTATAACACACAGGAAACTCATACAATTCCAAAATTATAGCCACATGAACTGAGATCAGAAGATGCCAAAGGTCACCAGTAAAATCAGAGTTGCAATCTGGTTCTAACAGTCTTTTCTTAACGAACGCTGATGCTCAAATCATCTGAGTATACGRTTTCCAATACCTCCAAATCATTTGCCTCTACACCTAGAAAATGCTTGCACTGGTAAATCCACCTCATTCACAAAGAGGATACAGGCTCATGACTCCTGAGTCCCTGGCTCAAGTTCACACTTCCCCATGCTCATTGGGAATTGGACCCCAGTCCTGCCACAACTCATGGGGAAAGAGATATAGGTTATCCCAGGCTCCTGACACTACAGGACTCAAGGGATACATAGGAAAAACTCTTAGCCACATAGTCAAGGTGAAAGTCCTATGGAGAGAACATGGTAACTTGGGGCTAGTTTTGCAGTGTTGATGGTAACAGGGAAATCAGGCCACTCTATTTGTCAGTTATCTAAGTAAAACAGGAAATAAAAATTTATCCAGTTCCCTCATCCTGCCCCCATCAAACACATTTGCTGCTCAGACTCTCATTTTAACATCCTTAAACTGAGATCAAACAATTAAATCATCCTCCAAGCCTGGCCTTCAATTTTAGGATCTTCTTTGGAAGCCTTAGCTAAAGCTTGTTACAGTTAATAGGAAAATTCTAACCACATTCAGTTTATTCTTTAACACCATTATCCCAGGGAGCTCTTCAGACAGTGATAACTGGCCAGAAACAGTGGGCTTGTTGGACAACAGGCAGATGTCACTGATACAGACACCTACCTACACACAACCTCATCAACCAATTCATTTTTACAGTGAGTGGAGAGAAAAGACAATTTTAGAGAACTATGCTCATCCTGAAGAMGACACTTGAGAGATTTTTAAAAACTCTATATTTCAAACATATTAAAAATACCTTAAAATGTAAAAATACAACTCAAAACTACCTAAAATGCCTTTAGGTATCTTGAGAAGATATCTAAAGATATCTTAAAAAGTATAGACGGTATAGGTGAAATGAACTCTCTAYCCAGAGCTCCAATACTCCCCATTATGTTGTCTGTATACCTCCTGTAATACTGTATTTTCGTGAGCTACTTCAAAATAAATTCATGACCAGTTTTCTAAATCTTCAGAATTCTAGAGCTGCACACAGASGCCAGTACTGAGTTTGGTGTGGGATCAGTTTTCAGACACAGAATCTATCAGCTGCATACAGCAGTGGTTTTTAAATTGAGAGCTGAATCACCAGATTTTTTCAAACCATGCCTGTAGAGCAGTATGTAAAACCCAACTAAAAGAGTGGTTATTTATGATGTGCAAAGGAACGAGAAGGGCAAGTTACCCTTTAAATACATCCATTATTCATTCCTACTGAATACACATGACTTCTGCTTCAAACAGCAAGGGATATGTTGTGAGAGATGCCCTTCTAATAAAAACAAGGCAGGAATGTTAGTACCAGAAGGTTCCCTGCAGGCTAAAAAGTGACAGTTGGCTGGGCTACGATCAGAGCAAAAAGTGGGGTGTAGCAGCAGGGCCTGCTTACATAGGAAAAAAGTGTGGAGAAAAGCAAAGGTCCACAAATTCGACAAATTCCTCCAGAAATTAACTGAAAACTGTTGGGGAAAAAAAAACAACAACCCACAACTGCTTCAGAAAAGGAAGACCAGGCATCCCAAAGAAGTAGATAGGGGGTGTACTTTCCATTTCTTATCAGAGATGTTAGCTAGCAATAATGAGCAAGCAAGAGGGGAGGGAGAGAAGAGAAAGTGGAGAACAGTTGCAAATCACCCCAGCTGTAAAAACTGCTCYCTTTGTTAAATGGCCCTTAGTAATTGGAGAGAAGGTGAGAATTTAAAGAAGGGTCTTTGTTATTTAAATGCTATCCTGTGCTGCTTTTTCAAAACTTCCTTAGAAATGTATAATGAAAGCAACAATTTTTCAGTTCCAAGCCACAGGCTTGTGGTTTGGGGTTCGTTTTTTTTTCTTTACTGACCAGGGAAAACTAGGAAAGAGGTCATCGCCTCTTTTAAAAAGAGACAAATGGCATTCCTATATCTGATACATCCAAACTTCTAACTGCTTTTAAAGTTGAAAACATGATAGAGATGAACTTTATCACTACTGTAAAGTCTTCTCCTTATGAAACAAAGGAGACTGATTCTGTAAACTTTGCATAACTTTCATTTTTCTTTCTCACCTCCAATAAAAAGGAACTTATCCCTCCCAGTACAACCTAAGCTTTATTTTAGGGGAGGGACAGTAGTGGCAGAGATAGTCTGACAAGAGTGATACAAACTCTATGTGACATTTGTCTGCAAGAAAATAGACTGGCACACTATAAAATGCTAATTTTCTTGGATATGACATGGTTTGCATATTTTTTAGAGACTTCTTTATCTAGAAGAAAAAAGTGTCTGCCTACATTCAGCCAGCATGCTATATCTGCTATATACCCTTTTTAATCTCTGGAAACATCATATCCTAGAGGTAAGATACAACAGGGATTTTGGTCTGCCCTGTTGCCCTATTCAATTCAGCCGTGCAGGGAGGTATATTCTACAGAAAGCAAATACAGCTTCTATGAGTAGTAATACAAACAGCCYGCACAAATCAAACAAGCTGAATAGAAGTTGTATTTAAATGCCCTGAAATGTTCATTAATTGCAGAGAATTTCATCCAATGCCTACAGGACACTCATACGCTGGCATAATAAGAAAAGAATACAACTTGTGGCAATTGCACTATGTGCTTTCCAACATACTTATTTGAATCACGAAGATTAGATACAAGCTTCCCAGATTGTCTTTTTCCTTGACAATATTTAGTATTTTCTGCTGTGGGGAAAAGTAGCATTAAGTTTGATCTTTAGGCCTCCTGTCAATTACAATTCGCAGACTTTGAGAAATGGTAAATATTGCAAAATTAGTCCTAGTATAATACAGAAAAGAAGTTCAAAGATAAACACTGCCTCTTCACAATGGAAAAACCAAGAGAAGCAACATCCTTGTCACTCCATGCAACTACTTCTGTAAAGCACGTTTGAATCATTATGTCTTGTTGCTTAAACAGACCAAATAGGAGTAACTTTGGGCAGGCACTTCAAGGGCATTATTTCCACCACAATATGGTTTTTACATTATTTTTCTATCACAAAACTTAAACACACATTATAATTCCTGCCTGATGGAAAGACATGAAGAAGTAAATAGGGAAATTTTGAAGGGAGGCCACTCTGATATATTTTCCCCTGAAAGATCTGCTGCTGAACTGGTCTGTGTGTGTTGTAATGGGACCGTGTGCAACCTACTGTAACCAGCAGGAACATGGACTTCTCAAAATCCAGCTTCAACCACAGTCGTTATTTGAAGGGTTCTGCTCCGCACAATGGCTTGCAGCCGTCTAGGGAGACCATGTTAGCAGGGAGGCAAGCATTGGTAGAGCAATAGTGAAGCTCAAAACCTGCCAGAGAAAGGATATCTGTCTCTTCTGATGCCTGTAAAACATGCTGGAAACAGGTACATAACCTAAGAGGAGAGTAAGCAAAGAAATAGAGACACCATATGCTCAGCACAAGACAGAGGGCTCAAAAAGAAAGTTCAATGCTGCCACAACCACTGTCAGATAACAGCAAGAGGAAAGAAATTGTAAGAAATTAGTAGATACAGGTATATTGTACACATAGAGACAGCTATTTATTACACTGCTGAATACCAAACTTATTATTTCTTTCATTTCTTCATCTGCTTACACCCTTCTCCTGATTCTTACAGATGGAGTGTAAGTTTTTTTCAGGCAGATACAGTTTTTCTGTGTTGAAATTGTACAGCTCCTAGCAAAGCACTCTAGGACTAGAGCCATTAGATACTGCAGTAATCTGGGTATTTGCTGAGCTGACATAGTGGCAGCTGTTCTCTCAACCAGGGTGTTCAGATGGACACCTATACTCACCGAGCCACGGCACCSAGGGATTCATTCAAGTGTCGTTCAAGGTATTTGGAGTCTACAAACCAGTGAGGTCCAGAAAATCAGCTACAAAGGCAGAGGAAGGAAGAAGATGCAGAGGACAGGCAGCAGCTAACCGAGGAGTTACACTCCATTCCCTCACCCAGACCTGTGTCAATAYGGTGTGTTAACGCTGCTTGTCTCGAAGATGTATCAATACTGACACAGGCAGTGCCTATACCAGACTTTTACAGTGTGTCAGAAGCACACATTGGAACAGCTCATCTGTCACCACGCACATGGTGCGGCTCACATCGGCATACGGCACTGGCGTGGGGAGCAGAGCGTGGATGTATTTCATACTGGAGAAAAAGTACTTTTGGTTAGCTTAGTCTAACTTCTGCCACTCTGAGCGAACTGTGTGCTGTGTGTCCACTATTGTATCGTCAGTCGCTGGTCACGTCCCAGCTCACACTGTCACACCCCTGACAGCAGTGTCAGTTCAGATACGGCACTCAAATCAACACGGCATCAGAYGGCAAGCCACAGGCTGTCCATCCAAAACACCCCACTCTTCAGGGCGGCTCCTCTTTTGTTTGCTACACTCTAATACACACCAAGAGGTGAGGAGAAGCTCCTGCAGCACTTCTGGCAGATTCAGTCTGTTGGATTTTGCTCGCAATGGGTACTCCCCATCCCAAGCAGTGCTGGTGGCTGCAGGGGTGGTGGAGCAAGCAGTGGTCAGGGTCAGGCCTTCATCCTAAGCCTCAGAGGCTCCTCAGTGGAGCAAGGTCTGCAAACCACGTGTCTGAGAGTCAGCAGTGTAGAGCTCCAGTGGGAGATCCAAGTGGTACAACGGAAAGAGACCATGAGATGGACTCACTGGAGAAAGAGAAGAACAGCAGGGAAGAGAATTTCAAGAATAAACTTAAGAGGGTTTGGGATATTTGTCTGGCTGCATGCAAGCATTCTTGGGACCCTCAGAAAATCCTGGACCTGTCTCAGTAATTTTTGAAAGAAAAATGGAGGGGAAAATATATTTGGCATTGCTAGAATACCAGGTGGCTTCACTGTTTGGCAACCATCTGGTCTCAGTTTTCTCTTTGTTAGTAGCACCAGCATCAAATGAGACAGAAATAGAAAATGTTAACTATTAAAATATACACAATTAGACAAATAAATGCTACCATCGAGCACAGAGAATCCAGCAAATGGACAGCAGTGTGAAATGCATGGTAAATCATCTAAAAAAAACTAAAGGCACAGCCATCCTAAATTATAACTACATCGCAGTTAATTTAATGCTTGTAGCATTGCACAAGAATTATGATATTTTTGCTAATGGTTTCTCATCATACTCCCCTCCAGCTCCTCCACACACCATATAGTAAAAGAGCTGCAGAAACAGCCGGAAATGTTCAGATTACAAAGAAGGCAACTCAACACAGAAGAGAAAAACAAAAGGAAGGAGGGAAACAGCAGCAGTGCCAGAGTTGTAGGTGACTACAAAGGAGGACTCCAAAGACCTATGTTTATTGATCTGTCATTTAAAATTAAATTTAAAACAAACTGTATTTGAATTTCACATGGAAATTTTTTGTCAAAGATAGTGGTAACTGCTCAAAGAATCTAAGACTTCTCTGAAGTGTCATTTCTTCAAAATGGTGGTTATTGTCCCAAACGAAGATCAGTTACTTAAAATATGAAGCATATGCAAGGCTAATTTTTCAGATGGGAGGAGAGGAAAAACTATCTGCAGGTTCATTTGCCTCCATGAAACACCTCTTGTTTGCTCACATGCAGTAGGCAATTACATGACATTACTTTTGCAAATTACTAACATACTGACTTTGCAGAAAGTGTTTAAGACTTTGGCACAAAGTTTTTGCTTTTTTATTTTAGAACTGAAATAAACCACCAAGTAGAAACAGAAAAATAACAACCATAGCAAACAAATCTAACTTGAAAATTAAAGAAGAAAGGCAGTTCAGCAACCAGAGACCTCCTGGCCTCTGCCACTTGACTTCATGGTCTTATTCCAGCTGCAAGAGAAAACTATAGATGAAAACATGGTAGGAAGATTGAATATTCTAAAAAGATGCAACAATGTCCCATAAATGCCAACATGTACAATGTAATCATTTCCATAAAAGAATAGCATCTATTTCTCATGGTATATGTGCAGAAACTTGTTATCACAATCATATTGTGCACTAAGATTAAACATGACTCTGCCRTGAGATAACTCTTGACAAGTAGCTTGATTTTTAATTATTTCTTTTGATTAACTTCTKCTTTTCAACAGCACTGTATTGGGAAATTCGCTTTGCCCATTTCCACCTGCCAGCTAAATTTCTGACCAACACTTTATCCTCTGAAATTATTAATTATGGCTAAATGCCAATTGAGGCTGTTATTAGTTCAGCCTAATAAGAGGAGTCCTGATGAATAGAGACTGAAGGATACACCAGGCACAGAGTGAGAAAGAACCCCCAATAAACATCAGGAACCCTGGAACTACAGCAGTGTGGCCACTGGGATTAATCCCCACAGCATCCATGGGGAATCCAGTTCAAACCTGGTACTGAGGACTCTGCACTGGCATCTTTTACCAAAAGCATTAAGTGTTAATTAGTGCACCATAGCCTAAATATCCTATCTACCCTATTCAAATTATGACAAAAATAACTACACTGTGGAAACACAGGTTAACAGAAGACCATTGACCCTCTCTCTTCTCAGCTGCCCATCACTTTGCTAAGTGAGTAAAAAATATAAAATTACAGCACACAAAATATGTGACTAAGTGATGACAAAAACAGCTCAGAAAAAGAACTGAGAATTTCCTGAGAAAACATTGTTGGTATAATTCTGCACTTCAAACTAATACATTAAATTTCATCTCCATTTCTATTACTCTTTAACAGCCAATATAAAAGATGTTCCAGTTTTAAGGGGAAAAATTAGACACAGATCTGTGTTTCCAAATACTTGATGACTTACAATTAAAGGCCCTATCCAAACTGTATTTTGGCAAGGATTTATAGAGTGCCATTTTGGTAGCATGGAAATAACTGATACATATCAAAGGTGGATTATTTTACAAAGCCTCCCTATCACACACACTTAATAATCTTAGAATTTCTTGTTTCTGTTCTTTTGGAAATGATAACTATTAAAAGACTCCACGTAAAAAAATTCTTCGCAAACTGTTTTCAAACCAGGGGCATGTCCTTCTCTCAGAACTATTCAAGCCTGACATTATTTTAAATGCTGAGAGTAGCATGTACAGACATCAGACAGGCTGAATTTCAGGAACAAAAATGTTTGCATTATTGCAAACATACTTGTTACCAAGATGCAGAGTGTTACTACCGTGTTTTGGCTTAGGAAAGCCATTCTCAACTAGCTGAGCATTGCTTTTTTTAAATGTCAGCAAGTATTTATATCACAGTTCATCATAAATATCTACAACAGTTTCTGTCTCTTTAAGAGTAAAATGTATGAATTTAATTTTTCTTAGTTTTATCTATAAATCAACATAAAGCTAGCAATTTTGACTAGGAAGTCAGGAAATCAGCTCAACAAATATGGTAAACTGTTCATAATTTCTGTCATTAAGTGTAATATATAGTAGTGACTGTCCACATAAACCATTGCAGATGTCATAAACCAGGCTGAGTAACCAGCCTGGTAGTACAACAGTTTTCTGTAACATTTCCCACATTTAAACCTTAAATTCAGAAACAAACAAATTCAAGAAAACTGTACCAGCTGGTGGAAGGAAAACACAAACAGATCATGTTCTGTTTTTATTTGAAAAGGGAAGGCGGTGATCAAGCATCTTGTACTTCAGAGTTCTCCAAGTCCTTGCCTACTAATTAAATTCAGACACTGACCAGTGACACATTTCAGTTTGACCTCAGCCACCTAATGCTCTGAAAAGAATGTACAGGGAAAAAGGTCAAACAAATTCCAACTTACTTTTAACTACAGCCTGAAATCCTCTGTGAACTCCACACCACATCTTGCTTCTTTAAACGTCAAAAAAAGCTTCAGCAGGGCCCAGAGAAACACCATCTTTCCCATGAACCTTTTTATGATTCCTTCGGCTCACACCAAAGCAATTCCATGACTCCAGTAATTACATACCCATCTCACAACCAAGAAAGACTCAGTAAGCAAAACAGGACACTATTCTTTCCCCTGAAAAAAATGCAAAAATTACCCAAGCACAGTATATATTATCTACCCCAAAGTGATATACAGCCCTTAAAGTTAGCGCTGATTTTATTGAGAGTTCCATAACTAAATCCACATAAATCTGGCGTTTAGGTCAACCCGTTTCTTTTACCATCGTGCGATGGAAATGCCAGGTGCAATTCTAGCTGATTCAGCTGGAATTTCTGCCAGGAATTCAAGGGAGTGTACACAGCTACAGATGCTCAACCACATTTTGAATGGATGCAGTGTATGCTTTTCACATGCTTATGCTGCCCTGCGAGCCAGTGCAACAGAGACAGTGCCACAATCCCAAACTCACGCTTCCTGCTTCAAAGCAAATACTGCCAGATGTGCTACCTCCATCCATACTGGGATGCACAGGAACTCTAGATGAGGTTGAGAAAGGATTCTCAGACCCCTGCTGAGCCATCAGTCACATTATTAGCTAACCCTGAATGTAGAGAAAGCAGAAGGCAGGAGCAGAGTTTGCTCCTGGATACCTTTTTGCAACACATTCAGAAATACCATCTATTTTTTATTTTTAATTTGCCGAAAACAATACAGACATCTGGCAAAAGCCACGCTTAAGAATAACAATTCTTATTTAGTAATTCACTTATCCAATTCTAAGTCCTAAATGTACAGGCTAGAAATGTACATGCAATGCTTGTTCTTCCCTTATCAAGTGGCAGAGAGCACTGCTCATAGCATTAACTAATTACAACTATAAATTATATTCACCACTCAAAACCTAACACTGCAAAGAGTTCAAAACCTCCCCAATAAGCCAGAAACACTATGACCGTTTTTAATACACATTAAGCCACAGACACTMGAGAAACTGAGTGAATGATACAAGGTGGATTTAGCTCCCCTGTAGCTATTTCTCCAGCCYCATCACATAAAATTATCACACAATAATTAGCAAGAACACAGAACATCTTCCCAAAAATTCTGTTTGCCGCAATCTTTCAAGGCCCATTTTCAAGATGTCTAAAAGTTTAAAGTTTTTTCTTCTTAACCTCTTCTTTCTCCTGTGCTTTCCTGCTTTTTCTTCTCTTTTTCATCTCCCTTCCCCCGCTAACCCATCAGCAAAGATGGAGCCTTTTTCTTTACGCTCATAATCAATCCTCCCAAGCTGGATTCCACTGCATCTTGACATAACAATCAATTACTTTCCACAACCAAGGGTTTCCAGAGAAAAAAGAGTCCAGCATAAAGCTTTCCTTATTTGTTTTACAAAAGCAAACATGAACCTTTGAACAAAATTTTAGGGATGAAATAGCTACGGGTTTGATAGATAACTATGTCACTTGAGTAGATGCAAAATTCTTTTTAGAAGAGATCAGAGAAAAAGTTAAAAGACTGAAAAGTGTGATAAGGGGGAAATGTAAAATGAAGGGCAGATCATTAATAGACTGAAGAAACAAAAGTAAATTGAAAATAAAATGAAAAAATGGCAACACAAAAAAATTTAATAGGAAATAAATAAGAGATACACCACATTCAGAATGTTCTCAGCATCATTCTCATTTATGAGTACCTTTTCCCTTGTCTAATTCACAACTCAGGCTTTTACTCAGTGAGTTAACTCCCTCAAAGACTGTAGAATAAAGCAAATGGGATAGTAATTGGGGCAATATTGTGATAGCAAATATTTTAAAGAAGAAAGCAAGATCCAAACCCATGGATTCACCCATTCTCAGGAAAATTCAAATACCAATATAYAGTTTCCTGGTCAAAGTGCTATTTGTATACTGCCTGATACTGGTAGAAGCTAAATCTGAAATCCCAAATGAGTGTACTTATAATGCTGGAGAAGACAGTGTTACTGTTTTCTCTTTCATTCCTACATGTCAGCAAAAAGCCATCAATATGTTATTTCGTAACTGCAAGATATTTTCTCACACATTTATTTTGTTATATTCTGAAACACAGGAGGTCAGTACTGCACTATCGTAAGAGTTTTCTGACATCAGCTGCCATAGAATTGTAAAAAAGTTTTCTTATTTTCAAACATATGGTCTGATATATTTCCCAGGAGGGAAGAAGGCAACAGTTAACCCTCTTCCTTGTTCTTTATTTCTATTTTGTGACTAAAACCATTTTTTAAAAAAGAAGTTGCTTTAACCTGGGGGATTTTTTTTTCCTTTTCTTCCTTTCTGAAATACTGCATCTTGACCCTTGCAGWTTGTAAGGGTTCCTGTACAATTATTGTGCTGCATCTGCATAATTCAGATGCTTTAATCCACTCTTTTTTTGAT
This sequence comes from Amblyornis subalaris, assembly GCA_018881555.1. Taxonomy (NCBI): domain Eukaryota; kingdom Metazoa; phylum Chordata; class Aves; order Passeriformes; family Ptilonorhynchidae; genus Amblyornis; species Amblyornis subalaris. Next base: position 2,571,324 of record JACAXG010000047.1, on the reverse strand, counting down.
GAAGGACAGAACCTATTTTCCTGCTTCAGTTTATATTTTAAAATAAGACAAATGTTTACAGCACATATCGTTTATGCAAACATGTGATTGTCCTGTGTTTACTTTGCCACAGCTTTTGTTTTTCGTTTCTCCTATTAATCTGTGTAAAGCCAAGCTTTTACATATGGGCTACAATAAATGCTCATCATATTTTGAAGGAAAAAAATCCACGCCAGGGAATTTTTCCACATGACACTCTCTGTGAACTCCAGCGAACTCCTCCTCCCACTCCTGACAGTATTTGTATGATGGTTTTTGTTGCATTCGCAATCTGTGCCCTTTGAACAGTGCTATCTCGAACTGCAATCCAAAAATCAATATATATCTATCAATATCAGGAATATAATTTTATTGCCTGATTTTATTGATGCTTTCAAAAATTCAAAAATAAATCTTTTTAAAGCACCACTTGAGCAATTTCCCTTCAAAGTAATAAAAAACAGCCACAAAACTTTTACATAAGCAGTACTTTACAAGCAGTAACAGAAAAACATACACCTACAACATAAGCCCTAGAAGAGCTTGTATCTTATTTAGGTTTTAAAATGGGACTATTTTACAAGGCAGAAAAAACCTAGAAATGCGCTGCTGTTTAAACACCAATATATTTCAACCCAAAATGGCCTTGTCCCTGAGGAATATCTGCTAAATACAAGAAGCATTTAGCTAAAAGAATTAAAGGGTATCACAGCATCACAAACAGCACTTTCACTGCTAGATAGTGTTTATTGGATATTATTCTTCTAGTGTATTAAAAATACGAAAACCATCCTCATTTTAGAGATCACAGAACTAATACATGAGGAAAAACCAAGCACCCCAGTTACCAGAGCAGTGAGGAACAGACCTTAAAAGTTATTGATTAATATCACTGTTTACTGAATTATATTTCCTTTTCAGTTGTAGGAATTTCACTAGTTTTAAAATCTCATGGAATCTAAATAATGGTATCTTACGTATTTATTACACTTCAGCTTTGTGAAAATTAGTTTTTAAAAAGGTCACCAAAACAACAGTCCTTGTTTCATGAAGAATCATTGCAAAGCAGGCTGGAGATCATCTGGTCCAACCTTCTGTTGAAAGCCCGGGTTTAGATCAGGATATTGAGGCCCTGTCAAGCCAAATCTCGAATTTTTCCAACAAGGGAAAATTCACAACTTCTCTGGGCAACTTATTTCGATGGTTAATTTTTTGCATGGTGAAGATATTTTTTCTTATATCCAGGACAGAATTTCTCCTGAAGCAGCTATTCCCATTGCCTCTTCTCCTGCAACCATGCAACCTTGCAAAGAAAGAACCTCTACTTTGTCTGCAGCTATCTTTGGACACGGCAAGACTGTGATTAAGTTTCCCCTTAGTCTTATCTTCTTGAGGCTGAGAAAGCCAGTTCTATCAGTCCCACTTCAGACATCAAGCTCTCCCCCYCTGTTAACATCTTTGTGGCAGTACTGCAGCTGGGATGTAGTTCATTTTCTTCATAGCAGCTTGTATGGTGTTGTGTTTTAGATATGTGACCAAAACAATGCTCGTAACACATTCATGTTGTAACTGTTGTTGAACAGAAGTTTCACAGCATGAAGGTCTTCAATATTTATCAGTCTGCACCCTCAGTGAATAGACTGAGGGCATGCAACAGGCTGGGAAGGGACACAACCAGGCAGTGATGGCAGAGTACTCATTTTAAGACATCACATATCCCAAGCATAATACCTGATTTTATGAAGAAAATGACACTGACTTCTATGTTCTATTTATCTTAGTACTGCTTCTTACTTCTAATTAACCAAATCCAGGGCTCAATTTGTATCAAAACTATAGAATAAGACCATTAAAACAGAGCTCTTACTGGAACTCATTTCGATTTTTTTGGTTTTTGAATTACAACCTTAGGGCAGAACACACTTTTCAAAAAACTATTACATTACTTAGAAGACTAAGTAACAAAAAGCAATTTAATAATTTGAATCCCTAGGACTGATTTAAATATTAAGGTGTTCCATTTGTAATGAAAATATATTGGGCTTAGGCACGTGGGGGAACTAACTCTTGGTTTGGATGTCAGAACGTAAAGGAGCCAGGATAAAAGAAAACCTTACCTTATCTTTAAAGGTTACCAAACACCGTTTTTGTTCCTGTAAAAGTTTTTTCACTGTCAAAAAGGTCAGATGGCAAAATGCAATCAAAGAAACACAATCTTTATTAATTTCCCACTTTTTATTTTCCTAAATTTACACAAAATTAAAAGCTTAAGGCATTTGGCTCCTGCAGCGTACAGGCAGTTCCCTATAACTAGGAAAGTAAAAGGTAGCCTAGGCTGAAAAGCAGGTCATCTTAATAGACTGTCATAATCTTGCCATTAGGCCCTAAACTGCAGATTTGGCTGCTCTACATACAGCATTTCACCTTCCTATCTGTAAGCTGGAGCTCTGGAAAGTTACAGGCATCCAAGCTTTCATCAGTTTGTGTTACTGTGACTGGAGAGATTCCAGCAAAAGAAATTCAGGTACCACCTCGGACCAGATGGAGAGAGGCCCTGGAAAGATGCAGAGCTATTACAGAGGATCACTGCAAAGCTCAAGTTGCAAAGGAATCATTTTGGCTTTGTAGATAAATTTTACTAATTTCAGAAGTGAAAGCTTCCCAAAGACCGGTGAGAACACAGATAGGAAGAAGTGCTCCTGCTTTTGATTTACTCTTGCTATCTTCAAAAGTAATAGAACACAATGAGAAGATGGTTCCTGAAATTAGGGAACAGAAGTATAATAAGTTTTATTGCAAGGTTGTCTCAATTGTTTCTCACCAAATCTCAGATCAGGTGCATAAACATGAGGAAAAATTACAGCTGAACGTGAGAAGATTGACATTACTTGGAGTTCAGATGAGGGAGATGGAGATAGTAGGGAAATCTCAAAATGTCCCAAAACAGCCCTTTGCACCTTAATGATCAGGTTTGTAAGCTGCACCTAACTTTTTGGCAACAGCCAGGAGTTATTTTGCATATGCTCACCAAGGGGGTTAGGATTTTATTGGGATCTGGACAGTGATCATGCCAAAAGCAATGGGTAGAGTTAGTGTAAAGGATGCAGGCAAGAAGGCAGCCAGCTTTCCAGGAGTTGCCCAACCAAATCTAAGAAAAAAATGGACGTCCGGGGAACATGGGGTTAACTCTGGCACTATAAACAGGATTGGAAGAGCCTTCTGAAAGAAAGATTAGGACTGGGATTGCAATGCAGCCACACAAGGGAATCATCAGCAAAACTTCTTTCACAGAGGAAAAGAAAAAAAACAGGGCCATTTTGAAAACACAGCAGTTACAGATCTTTCACTTGCAGTGGATTTTCAGAAGGGCTGGTTTTTTCTGGCTTTTTGGCACCTTGCAACAGCTCAAAAGGATCAAAGCAAGATGTTGTGCTGACTCCAGCAGCCATGGCGACAATTGCAGCTGCTTCGAAAGAGGAGAAACTTAAGTTGAGTTGGAATGTAAGGAGATCTCTAAAGGTCTCCCTGAACTCTATCAGAAAGGACGGGAATGGTGTTCACGATGCATCATGTGACTTCAGGCCTCAGTGTAGTCCTCTATACACAGTTAACAAAGGACGAACTTCAGCATAACAAAGATTCTCTCCTCAATTTACATCATATTAAATTCCCCTGCATGCACAGGTGAGTTCTTGGCAGTGTAATATTAATGTGGCACTATTGCATAAGGTTCAGCACGTGTTACTCCATAGTTTGTAAAAAGTGCTTGTTTTCATTTGCACTAATTCACAAAATTCAGTAATTGGCAATAGGTTGTTCCCAACATTAGTGCAAATTAGCAAGGTTCCACTTAATTTTCTCTAATTACTGGACTGAAAAGGATGATCATGTACATTGAGAGATAATTAGCTAAGTGGGTATTAACCGGGGGTTTTTGTATGTGAAAATCTCCAATCATTCAACTAGACACTGACTTAGGCATTTCCTTTTGAGATAGATSTTCCAAATGAACCCCATTAGCTCCCCAAAGCTGCATGGCAACAGCTGGAAATCAGCGCAGGCAACACTCAAAGAAAAATGGGCTCGAACAGGAGCAGCTATTCCCTTCTGAATTGGACTGCCTCAGACTAATTGAGAACAACTTCACTGGGCTGACAGAGCCTGTAGTTCCAACATGATAAAAATGATGTTTACAGTCCCCAGGGGTACTGAGTAGAAGTCTGCCTTCATGCATAGAAAACATTAGCAATTGCATCAGTTGTGAAAAACAGCTGCCTGACCACCCCCTCCCAGACCAAAAAGACTCGACAGGGGCTGTTGGTTCAGGAAGAGTAAGAACAGCCACACAGTCAAATAGAAAATATGCACAAATGACCAGCACTGGACTGAGCAGCATATGAGCAGGCAATGCTATGGTAACAGAAATCAGATTTAATTGAAAGCGAGGTAAGAAAGAAGTAGGGCAATAACCTCTGCCTTTCAATAGCACACATTCCTACCGTAATTGAAATATACACAAAGCAAACACCCTTAAGACATAATATGCTTCAGTAATTTATTTCCAAATCAGGGTCAGGACAGTAGCTAATATTTGTTTCATTTCTGCTGCAAGAACATGTGCCTCAAAGAAAAAAAAAAACTGGTAACTAAGGGAAGATAGGATATAAAGCAATTTTAAGTCACATGTTTGTTTCTGATCTGCTCTTTCAAATAAAATATCAAGCAGGAAATACATTTTCCCAACCCTTCCTTTCCTATGTGAAATATCTATCTGTTCCCTTAGACAGACAACATCTCATCATTGCTGTTGTAGCTCATTACCAAGGTAGTAACGACAGCCAGCTACTCCAGCATTTACACAGCAAACATGAATCAGCCCTGTGAGCACAATGAACCTTGGCCATCAATTCAGTACAGAAACAGAGTTTGCAGATGAATAATTTACTGCTGTCATCTCAAAGATTACAAAAAGGAAATGGTCTATTTATTTGTAAAGCAACATTATTGATAAATGTCCGGTTTAACCCTGGAACTATATTTGCTAACTTTTTGCCCTCATGGTGAGGAAATTCCRGTATAAAACTGCATTTATTTATGTTTTCCTTCCAATATTAGTATTTATCATTTAATAGCAAACTGTCAAAACAAAGGCTATTTACTTGACTTCTTTGGCACTGCATTTCTGAGAAACTAGAAATAACATAAGCATACAACTGAAAAAAATAATCTCTAGTAAACCAAATATACAATAAATGAAGAAGTTCCTAGCTGATATTTTGATTTCAGCCACTTAACTATGATTCCAAGGGAAGGCTTTTGCAGTCAATTTATTGCCAATGTCTGCATTGCTCCATCCAACCTTCTAGAGAGAGATCCAAGACCCGAAGTGTGGTTATTTAACTCTTTGCAACATGAACTACTCAGCTGAATAAATTCACTTAGCTGAGGACACACAGCAGCAGCTACACTGCAGCTAGTTCCCAGCTACAGATGACTACACCACACAGAGCGAGTTCCTGCTGTGACTTTATACTGTCAGCTTGTTTCAGCAAAAGGATATTGTCTTTTGATTTCAGTAAAATTGCAAGTTCTAATTCCCACCATCAGTGATGCAGCCAAAGTTTTGAAGCAAAGAGAAATAAATGAAAAATTAAAACCATGTTATTTTAAAACAAAATATGAGCTTCCTTCAGCATATATTAGAAACAAATCTGACTATTACTGAAACACTCCATTCTAGCCAAAAAACTTCTCTGTTATAATTGCACCAAAGCCAGCATTTATACATACTAAAAATAACTCTGTGGAGTAACATCTTGTAAGCTTACATGATTTACAGAGTCAAAAAAACTATTTGCTAGGAATTAGCTAATCTATTTTATTTATTTTATATTGTAACTATTAAACGTTGAGAAAACTAACTTTCACTTAATAAGGTTGCTTATTTGCCAGTGAAAAAGTCCCCAAAGTACATAAACTCTTACCTAGTAAAACACAAATTTCTTCCAAGTAGACAGAAGTAATGAATCAGAAACACTTACACACTCCAGGAATTGATGCCTATGTTAAAGCACTAAACAACATAACAAGTAAGATCGAATAGAAATGCTTGTTAAAACCATTTTAAAACATCCACTCCTCAACTCACCAGCAGCAGGTTGGGACTTCCCTCAGAAAGGGAAAGTGTCCGGGTTGCATATCTCTGCACATCCTATGCTGCCATTTAAAGTAAATACCTTCAATACCTGTGGTCACCAGGAAGTTTATTTCAATCCCTTCTGAACAGAAGAAAGCAGCAGAGGTAAAACATTAAACAAAAGAGTCTTTGGTGAGCCCCGTCACCATGCTTCTCAGAACAAGAAGGTTTATATGGTGCTATAAAATAAGATGATCAGCATAATTTTCCACAACTTGCTGGTTCAGGACAGCAGATGTGCTTCTCACTAGACTTCTGATATGCCCTATCTCTTTTCAGTCTTTTTTTCTTACATTTCACTTCAGTCTCCTGAAAAGCCAAATTTGGTCTGGTTACCATGTCAGTACTCAAACACTGCCTGCTATGTAAGAAGGCATCAGATTCTACCCTACTTTAGAAGTCTTTATGTGAGACAGCCATGACACTTCATACAGTGCTAAACACTGGGCAGAAGTGGGCATTTTTAGGGGCACTGTTCGTGCAACCTATTTCAGATATTATGATCCATCCAGATCATTTTATAMCCCAGGTGGCAGAAGAGTACTGCCCTATGGCCTTGGCATCTACAAAACTGGAGGGAATTTTAGAAGTTTTCACCTACTAACAATCTACCATCAGTATTCGTAACTATAACTCGTTCAGACCACAGGGGTGACAGCTCCCTGGAGTCCTGCCCTCCACATCCCCACTCTGTGGCTGCTCACCCACTGAGCTCTGCCATCTCTGGTGCTATGCACTGCTGACAGCCTGCCAGGGCTGCAGCTCCATTTTTCATTGGTGTCACTCATTTCAAAATATTTCAATTCCTGCACGCTCAATTCACATCTTGTCACAAGAATTTGTCAGGTTAGATCGCAAAGTAGAACACCAAGTAAAAGCAAAGGCCAAATGCAAGAGACGGATGCAAGATGCAAGAAAAGGATGACACTAAACTGAAGGAGTTAAATTTAAAAAGATGGAAAAGTAAGAGCAGCTTCTGTTGCAGAAGCTGATGGAGACAACACCAGTATCAAAAGACTCTAGTGTTCAGTTTTGTCCAGAAGGAGTGACCACGGGCTCAGGCTGGTGGCAAAGGCCACCATGTTCACAAGGCATAGTACTAACAATGTAAGGGTATACACACCAGCGCTGCACCAGGAAGCCACAACTCAAGCCAAATAGACCATTATTTGATTTTTTTGTTCTCCTCTTATACAAATCAAAGCGTTTTCCTTTGATCAAACAAGCAACATAACCTATTTCTCATTTATCTGAAACGCTGCTGCACCATGTGCCCATCCTGGCCCGGTGCCGGGTGCTTGCATTCCAGCCTTATCACCCGTGCACTGGAGCATCCCATCCTCAGCACAACTTATCTGTCTTACTCCCTTCCCAACAGGGCTGAGCTACTTGGACCATTCTTGAGACCATGTTTACACATTTAAGTTTATAGCAACAATTTATTTACTGATAATTATATTACACTATTAAAAAGTTATCTTATCTTGCAAAAATGAACACAGCTCAATATATGTGGTAGCTTCATTCACATTTGCATTTCCTAAAGCTTTAAAGCAATTTAACAACACTTCCTGTTGTTAAATTTATCTTCATTTTATTCAGTAAAATTATTTTCATTCAAGTAAAATTCAATTATTTTTAATTCACAAGATATTAAAAATAACAAATGTAGATAAATTTATTTTGAAGTGTTTACATTTTAAATAAAACTTAACTGTAAGGTTATGTAAGTTCAAAATATTTAAATTTTTGTCATTACAAGCAGTAAGCTACAAGTCTTCTTTTTTGCCTTTTTTTTTTAATTAAAACATTATATGTATTTTGTCCTTCAAAATTTACAGTCTAGTAAACTACTGGAAAAAAAATAAAACTGTGCTCCAAGCAGATTCTAACACCAAATCTTTGCCCCTCCAAAAAAAGATGTTTCCACCAAATACCTTCAAAGCTCTAACATTTGRTGCAATTAAAGCATTTAGTATTTTCTTCCACTTGCTTTATTTTGAACAAGGTTAAACATTATACTAATCCTACTCTTCTTCCTTTCTCTTTTTTTCCTGACCCTTTCACTTGAAAGCCCATCAACATAATCTCCTGCAAGCCCAGCACTACCTGACAAACTATCACCCCGAATAGACCTCAATCCATCCTGCGAGGCAGCAGTTACAAGAAATCATTGAACTCTGAATGGTCCCTGCACCATCTGAGAATAAATCAGGAGGACAATATATTTCTTGGATCTGAAACAGCCCCATCAATAAGTAACCTAAGCATCAGGAAAATGACCAACTAAAATGCTGACGAACGCTCATGGCCTTTTATTGGGGTCAAGGGGTAGGACTGCCCAGGATCCCTCCTGCCTTTCTTCTTCATCCAAATACTCTGAAAGGCCTAATACTATGCAATTTTGGATTCATGTGTTGTTTTCGCCTTGCACCATCAGGCAAGCCAAGGCAAATTTCTCCTTTCTCCTTCTCACAGTCACACTCAGCATATTACAAGTGATCTTTGCACCAAGACCAGACAGCTCAGGCTACAGATAGGTCAGAAATTATCAACCACCAAAAAACAAACTCAAAGAGAGAGACAGGCAGAGAGAAATATCCTCAAAGCTTCAAAGTGCAACAAGTATCTCTTGCCGGAGCAGACAAAGCCCTTCTGCAGCTATTCAAAACCCAGAAGGCAGCATACAACATTTTGTTGGGAAACATGGGGAATGACAGAGATTTTGTTTATTCAGTTTTTAATTTCTCTGTTAAGCCTAAAGCTCTTTTTGTCGTTTCATTTGCTTTGTAAGACTTCCAATTAAGAGAATGTGACACTCTCACCAGGCTTGGATTTCTCCTATTAAGCAGCTTTGCTGGTCATTTTGTTAAGGCCACCTCCAGAACAAATGCTGACTGAAAACAGAATTAATAATGGATTTAAAGGGTACTACTCAGTTGCCAATGCACACAATGAGAACAGCTGTTTTACACAAAGTAAAAATATGCATCTGGATTAACTTCTCTGTTACACCTGGGAAAAAAAACGCCAAAGAGGTTAAGAAATCTAGCCACTCTCAACTGTTATATAGAAATCTTTATCAATTTAAGATACTTTATCACATACAAATAACTGCTGAACAAAATGCATACTTATAAATGCTCTGCAAAAGCAGACTTAAACCACAGTTAATCACACAGGAGAAGCCTGTAGGTAAACCAGTATTTTCCTTTTTTCTCCATATAGATCTAAAGACTGGATGCATTCTAATGAAAAAAATAACTGCATGAAATAAAAATAAATAGAATCATGCTCATGGAAATTCCCTAATTCTACCCTCCCATCAGAATACAAATATGTAAAAAGTTTATAAGAAAAATTGTCAGTTATGGGACAAACTAACAATCGATTTGAGGCAATTTCTAGAGGTATGTTAGAGAAGGGTTTGATCACTCAATCTATTGGTAAACTCAAATATATGTTAAAACTTTCAATTTGCTTTCTCCTTTGAAAGGAAACTATGGATATCTGCCAATCAATACAACACTGTGAGCAATGATGCCTCTGAACAATCCCTCAAACTACAAAAACTGACACAGAATCATAGAATCAGTAAGGTTGGAAAAGACCTCCAAGATCATCAAGTCCAACCTTTTACTAAACACCCCCATGTCAACTAAACCACAGCACTAAGTGCCACATCCAGTTGTTTCTTGAACACTTCCAAGGATGGTAACTCCACCACTTCCCTAGGCAGCCTATTCCAATGCTTAACCACCCTTTCAGTGAAGAAATTCTTCATGACATGTTGAGCTTGTAACATTAGTAGGAAAAAAAAAAAAATGTATTGTCTAAAGAGTAAAAGTGGCTCAACCTTGTAGAATAAAACTGAAAAAAGAGATAAGGTCCAAATTCAAAACATTTTCAGAGAACCAATAAAATCAGGAGAAATACAGTCATTTATCATACTCTTCCAGCTAAGGCCATGATACTAAGGAGAAGAAATAAATGAAGGGAAAAATTAGCATTGCCTCTATAAATTCTCTGTTCAGAACCTTTGAAATTTGTTAGGAAATTGCCACAGATGAACATAATAATTAGTCTCATTATAACAAGATGAATGACTAGCTTTGTCCCTTGGTAAGAAACAGGTCAGTACTTCTGAAAAGATATGAGCTTAAAATAAGGAACTAAATGGAAATCATTAATTGCCACAATGTGACATGCCAAATGCATTTATCCAATGCTTTGATGTACAAAGAATTCATTCTTATAATCTCACATTGGAAAAAAATGTTGACCTGTTACTTTGGATGAGAGCATATTTACAAAAATACTCCTATGCCACTTTCAAATTATTAAATATGCCAGCCACTACAATTTTCTGGGGGGAGGGAAGAGATCATTTATCCCAGCCATTACACAAATGGAACTCTAAGGCAAAGACTAAGAACTTTCTGGAGGAAGACACTAGCAACATCAAGAAAATAAAATAAGTTCTCCTAATACAGTGCATTGACTAAAATCATATTCCTGAAAATATCATTTCTGATATCCCTGGGTGAATAAGCACAGGCATGCTCCTTAGCTGTCCTTCCTTTTAAGGATGGCATTACCAATACTCCACACTGGATCATACCAATCACCTATTGAGCCAAGTTTCCTCTTGCTGATCACAATAAGTACTGCCAGTTTGTGCGAAAAAACAGCAGTGTCAGCAGTAGGAAGCAGGACTACATGGATCCCCTTTGATTGAACGTGGCAGTCTGAAAGACGCAGATCTGAAGCCCAGTAAGGAAAGAAAGAGTGATGTGATCTCATTTTCTGGCTTTGACAGACTATCTCAGGACAAATACTCTGCTAAACGGGAGAGGGCAAGGGAACAAACTCAGTACTGACAGCCTCAATACCTGACACTGCTGGGTGTATTCCCCAGCCATTCCCAAGGCAAGGCCCGGCACAGCTCAGTGTCTACTCCAGTGGAGGGAGCACTCCAGAAAGGCAGCAAGGACACGCCTGCACCAGTTTTGATCCTTTTCACCTGACCAGTCACTGCACACAACCAAGAGRAGACCGACCCCACAAATTCCCCATGTGCTGTCACGTTTCACGGATGCTCAGTTTCATGCTTCACTAATGCCACTCTGRTGGGCTGGTACGCAGCTCTCACACCACCTTAAATACTATGAAATGCAAAAATATATATATATGCTTTATAGGGGGAGAAGCCATACACAGCGGGTACCCAAGCCAGTACGCTCTATTTGTCTTTGGGATCAGGAACTTCTTCCTGACCCTCTTGTACTCTACAGTAAGGATATGTCCTCAGCACCTGATTGCCATCCCTGGATGCCTGATTTATGACGACARTTGTTCTATTCTCAGTCTTTATTTTAAATTCTCTAAAACTGAATGCATTTTTCCTTCATGTGGGTTTAAATGCTGTGCAGTAATCCAACAAAAACATAACTAAAAAGAATCTCAGCATACCATGATTAAAAAATATATTTCCAAATTTCCATTTCTATTTCCATTTAAAAAATCTAGTTCTAAAAATAAAAATCAGAAAGAAGCTCAAGAGAATCTGGAGAGAAGCTTGACATGAAAAAGTACATACATGTTCTCCATTCCATCCTCATCTAGAACAAAAAGGACAATTTTTTAAAGATTATAATATTTTTTAATATATTTAAATCATAGAAATTCTGATATCTCAATTTTTAAGTTATTCTTTTTATTAATTGCCCCTCTAAAAAGTTATAGATATTTCAATACTAGTGCTGATGCAGTTAAGAACTCCACAACTCAACTTACAAGTACCAGCTATGATTTCTGTGGCTCTCTTTTGTTGCCTTTCTATTACTTCTGATTGTACAAGTAAAGGTAGTCTGAATCACTTTTGATTTTATTGATCACAAGATTTTCTGTGAAGGATGTCCTACTTGTCCATTGATTCGATGTCATAAGAAAGTCTATAAAAATGGTTTTGCTCCATAAGTACTCGATTAATTATCATGACCACTCTGTCCTCATCCTACCCCAAAATTTGCCTCTATATCATGTAAATATATTACCCCTTCACTTTTTACCGTTAAACATTATGTGCATCTGAAATACACCTGTGAAAGAAAATGTACTATGGTTTTTTTCCTCATCAACATATACTAGAAAAATTAATATCATTATATTAATATATTTTGCATCTTACTTTTGAATCTTGGCACTGGAAGTGGCCATTTTTCTCCCATGACTGTGACCTTAATAGACTTCCTAATTTTTTAGCCAGCAAGAAGTTTGCAGTGCTTGCTTCCGAGCCTCTGCAGATACTATTGTGCATCCTTAAATGCAGTTCTGTTCTGGTTTCCCCCTATCAAATTACATCAGCTTTTCACATCACTGTGGCTATTAACAACAGGACAAGCACTAATGCAAAAAAAAACCATTGCTGGCACTTTTACTTTTGTATCATCAAATCAACAGTGAAAAGCTGAAAAGTTAGGTAGGTTACCAATTTCTATAGATCCTCATGTGCAAGTCTGTCTAAACTTTCTTCCAAATGTTCAACAAATATTCATCTTCGCTTTGCAATGTGCTCCTGCCATCATTATCTTTGCAGATTTTTTTCAGAGAAACAAGGAAACAGTACAAAAAGAGTAGTCTGAAGCAGTTACTTTGCTCAGGCACTGAAACCTGTAATTTTGGCCTTAGATATAAATGTAGATACACATAATAACATAGGTTCAGAAAAAAGAAAAAGAACTTACTGCTTTTATCTACACAGCTTAACTTACTGATTATCAAGGTGTGGTGTGACCCAAAAAGAAAACAGGGGAAAGAACAGTCAATATCATAAGAAAAATAGTTCTTTTTATAAACAAGTAAAACAAAACCAAAAGAAAAATCTATTAACTCCTTTATAAAAGTAACACTTCCTACACTGACCAGTACATGACCACTGGAAACTAGTTTAAAATTCTGTATAATTATACAGGTCAATGATATTATATTTGAAAAGAAAAATTTWAAAAAAATTGGGATATGCAGTCAGGAATTAGATTTAAGACTTAAGTCTTAAAAACTTAAAGCTAAAGCAAACTGCTCTTCTATTTCAAAAAGTAGCCCATAATCATATCTTATGTCCCAGTAGAAGAACTGTATTTCCACCTACGAAATCAAAGAATTGCAGGGTGCTACAAACGTGTCAATAACACAAAAAATGTATTCCACAGAGAAACTCCCTATCTCCTGCACAATCTGTTCATCCGTTACAGTACTGCACACTGTTTGGTATCTTTGCTTCATGTTCTGGTGTCTCCTGACCACAGGGTTACAACACGTTTATCTCCACATGCTGGTTCAGCATCTATGACAGCAAAGAGTAGCAGACAGGAGAGGAGAGGAAGCAGTACTGTCACATGCTGAATCTTACAGTAAACACAAGGGGGAAAAAAGCAAACAAACAATAACAACAACAAAACCGAAACAGTGTAGGGTGTATGGTGTCACAGTAACAGGAGCAAGTCCAGTGCGGACAGGATGTAGGCAGAATCCCTCACGTACTCGGCAAGATAAAAACCAGAAGAGGTGACAACCATTTTCCCAGAAAACTGAAATTCATTCTGCCTCCTGCACTCCTATGGAGCTTTGTATTATTCACATGTAGAACGATTTTTATGCCTTTGACTCACGCAGATAAAACAAGCCATTTAAATAGTCTTCAGAGGGAAAGAAGGAACAAACCAGGAGTTGAAAAAACATCACATTTAGTAGGTGAGCATGATTTACAAAATGCTGCTGTGAAGGGGTTCACAGGGGAGCAGGGCAGAGCTTACTGCAGGCAGTTCGGGTTTCTTTTAATGCACCAACCTAATCAACGACTCCAGGACTTGTCACTCACAAGTAATAGCAAGAACACGGCTGAGAAGCCTGTACTCTCCTTGTTCTCTCACCCCTCTCTCCACACACATATGATGGATTGGGTTCAGATCCTCAGACAACTGGAGAGATGAATATATAAATAATCAGCTCCTGATGGCAATCTGGAAAAGTCCCATCTCTAAATTGTATTCCAGGGTCTTCTTACAAAATCTTACAAAATCACCCATTAAGGTATAACAAGGTCTCTCTGCTTGCCATATCATATTGCTTCCTCCTTTTCTCAGCCTAAAGAGGATATTTTTATCTCTGTCTCTAGTTCCAAAGACTATTTTCTCCGTGACTTCTCCAACGAGCTTACTCAGGGTAATCCATGAAATCCATCCAATGTCTGCTTTAGTAATTCATCCAGCATTTCATTCTCCTATAGCATTCACTGTGGCAGTTCATTCCAAAGACTTCATAAAAGAGGTGCATATAAACTGAAAAAAGTTTTTTAACAAATCAAGCTAATAAAAATTATCTGCCTGGAAGTTTGCTAAAACGTATTTTTGAAACAGAGAAGCAAAGAGAAAAAGGCAAGAAGGTGAGAGAAATGGTCAAGAGGAACCTGAGGAACAACAGGACACAGATAAATCACTGAATATAAAAACAGCTGAAGATGCGGGGGAACTCTGGAGATCATCTAGTGCATCACCTTACTCAAAGCACAGTCTACTACAGCAGATTGCTCAGGACTGTGCCCAGTCCTCTTCTGAAAATCTCCAAGGATGGTCACTCCACAATCTCTCCAGGCAACTTCTGCCAGGGTTCGGTCACTCTCACACTGGAAATGTTTTTCCCTATGCATAAATGCAGTCTTCTGTATTTCAATTTACACCCATCATCTCTTTCACAGAGAACTGCTAGGCAGATCAGTCTCTTCTTCAGCCTGGACAAAGAGGAGTGTGGCCAGCCTAGATGCAAACATCTGAACATGAAGATTTTTTATTCCCTTTTCTGAGACTGACTCCCTTCCAAATGCTCAATAATACCAAGATTATCCTGGTGAGAGTCAGCAGATAAAGATACAAACACAAGCAATTTCTGAGAAAGTAAGGACTCTTAAAATACAATATTGTTAGGATAACAGTCTGATTCAATTGTGTATGTCTTGTAAGACATCACGGTACTTCTCAAAAATCAACACCTTATGAACTCCATTTATCAAGAAAAACTGCAAGTATGTTTCTTCCTACAGAAACACAGATACACTTTCAGTTATCCAAGTTCCTGTAAGGGAAGTACAAGAAAAGTATTTTCTCCCATAGGAAAAAAAGCACTTGGAGTTTCCAAGGACAGCAGCTTCAGGGTGTGTCACCAGAGACCAGGACAAAAAAGCAGTAGGACAATACCCACAATTCTGTATCAAGTTCTGCACCATTTACTGGAAAGTAGATTTCCTCAGAAAGTGCTGGAGTAGGAGAACACACCTTAAACATCAGCTCTCTCTTTGATCCAACACTTTGATATTCTTCCTGCCAAGAACTRCTGCAGAACATCTCTGTTTCTTTCTGCAAGTTCAACTGGAGTTGCTGCTTTTGATGTACACAGCATTGCCACAGATAAAGACTAAAGGCCACAGAGCAATTTACACTGGTATAAAGTTAGAGAGATCAGTAGCTAAGGTACCCGAAGGAAATTCCCAAGTAAACAAAGCTGAYGTGAGTGTATTGGTAACTTCTGTAGCTGAGTTCATCTAAGAGAGGCAAGTGCATGTGGAAAGTATCCATTGCATGCTATGGAGTAAGAGAATACACTAATTCCCCACAAAGACGGGGATTTTTCATCAGAGAGGCATAAAGAAAAATCTTGTTTGAGACTGGATCTCTGTCTATACTCTTTACTTAGAGGATGAAAGACCTTCAAACTCATTTTTCTCCTGTCAGGAGGCACACTGGAMGGCGGAGTTCTCCAGAATGGAAAACAAACGCAGCCTCTCCTAAAATGCATTTGTATCTCCTTCCAACTACAGAGCTGAATGAAAGCCCATGGAAGCAAAATGCTAAAGGGGGGGGAAGCTCTGAAATTATGTAAAATAATTTTTATTATTTATTAACAGAGTTCTCTGGAAAGCTTTTAAATGTTGTCCTTTGACTTCTCAAAAACATAATTTTTCAAGTGTTCTAAAGAGCTATCCATTTTCTATTGACTCCACCAGAAAACAGTATTTTGGTTTTGTTTGTGTTGCTCTTGTCACGTTATGTCAACATGACACCCTGGCACCTGACGCTGACCTTAATGGATTCTTGACAAAGGACCCAGCACGGCAACTTAAAACACTGTAAATTGATGCTTAAATGAAAATAAAAACAACAAATTTACAAAAAACATGTGTATTTTAGCTTATACAATATTTAATGGTGTTTCCTTTACCAATTCCTGCTGCTTTGCTGAGCAAAATAAACAATAGTTCTAAAGCTCCAGATTTTGAAAAAACACTTGGGAGTCCTGCAGTTAAACACAGGGTTGTGCCTCTTCAGAACTAAAAGCATTAGAGATGTTTACTTAGAAACTAAGAAGCAGCTATTACTGTAGAAAAGCATTTCTCCTTATTCAGTAGTTAATATAATTTTTTACATTACCTAACACAGTATTTGCTCAATCCCAAATTGTCAACTGCATTGGCAGGAGGCTCAAGCAGCTCTGATGAATACTGGAAGGTAGTAATAATGTGATTCTATCCAGCCAAGTCTGGTTTCATAAGCAAGGCTTTTCTTGAACCATGCACATACTTTTTTCTACTGCACAGCACTGAAATAGAATGAGACCTGAACAATGCCAAATTATATCCCATGTATTTGTTTCAGTTGGGAGTTGGGAGTCTTTCAACTTTCCCTGAAAAGATAGGACAATGGACTAGATGGCCAATAGGACTGATAGAGGATGGCAATTCCTCTGTCCTTATACTCTTCAAAGTATTACAGAAACTAGAATTTACAGTCTTATTTTATTACAAGATTTAAATTGGATACGGAAAAGTATCTGGAATSTTTATTTCAGCACTGAAACAATTTCCAAGGTAGGCTACTTCACACAGTCTACATGTGAATCAACAACAGGGAAGCAAATGATGATCAAAAACATTATGGCCTTTTTTCCAAGTAGGCAATTTTGTGCACTTATAATTTAGAATTATATTTGGATCCGCAAATCTTTTGCTGACTAATAATATTGAAAAAAGGCACATTGTACAAACTAAGGGTTTCTTTCCATTTCTATGTTTTTAGCAGATCCTTATCTAACATTTTACACCAGTGCATTGTGAAGAGTTGCAGCAATTTTATTCATAAGCAAACTGCAAGTTTCTTGCTGATACTCTTATCCAGTCCTAGAATACTAAGTTCTCAATTTACAAATAGAGAACAATACCAAAAAAGGTTTCTTTATGCTTCCAAAGGGCCACAGAAGCATGTTTCAGACAGGTTAGGGAAAGCCACTTCTCCTATATTCTCTGTAAAGAGTAGTAAAATTTTATTATTCTCCTGCATCCCAACATTTTCTGTCAAACCACTAAAAAAAAAATGGGTTGAGAATTTATATTCTTTTAAAAAGACCTGTAAAAAGTACAGTTTGTAAGTTCCTCTTAACTTTGKGTCACAGTGGTAACTCTGGCACACAGAACCACTGAACTACAAGAAAATGAAGCAAACTCCGATCTAAAATCCACTGAAGTCGAGGGGAGACATAGAGTCCATGGACTGCCCTCTTTCTAGATGGCAGAATTTCAGCATGAAAGAATCTCTCTAAGTTTTATAATCAATACCTGTACTGCCAAAACAAAGAATTTTTAAGAATGTGCACCATGCTAAATATCTCTGGTACCATTTCTATTTAGCACGCCTTCAATTTTACCCCTTAACCTATAGAGAGGTTCCCAAACAAGAAATGTTTTGTTATCAACTATCTGGTTTTTGCTACAGGTTTTTGTGATATTGACAATGATAGCTATGAATTTATAATGAGAGTTTGCAACTAAACCACAACAGATTAAAAAAAACAACAAAATTTTCATAAAATAAAATGCAATCAAATATTATAAAGTGTCTTACATGGTCAGGCCAACTTCCAGTGTTGCATAAATTGAAACAGTATAAAGGGATACTGGAGAGTGGGGGAGAGGAGGAATTTTCATATATTAATGAATTTTACATTATGGTAGATAGCAAGCATTGTATTTGGGTCACCTAAGTCTTCTTTGCCATTTTCTTCTCTTGTTTTCCCCTTTTCATTTTACATTTTAATTCAAATGTATTTCTTATTAACCTACATAAGTTTTGACTGATAATGTGTTTAACACAACTGGCTTACATACTGCCTCGTATGTGAGTTCAGAGAGGACATAAGAGATCCATAAACTGATCATTCAGTCACTTCAGTGTTGACAAATATTAAAGGCTTCTAAATATCTCCTAATGACAAATACATTGTTCGTTAATCACACACCTATTTTATGATTAAGTTTAATGCAAGCTAACAACGATAGTTTCTCTAAGGAAAGTGAACCCTTTGGGTTAAGCTATAACATTTCAAATATTAAAAACTACTTAGATGCTTCATGCTCCATTCAAAATGAAGGATTCCAGTGATGTCAATGGACTTACAATAGTATGGTAACTAGTATAAGTGAAATCAAAAGTAAAATATTGAGTTCTGCAGTTTTATACTAAATTACAAATATTTTTTACAATTACGCTGCAGTGCTACTATCTATGTACAAAGAAACACTACTTCTACTACTTTGAAAAACTGTAGAGAAGTGTAGTGACAGTCTAATGTTAACAAGACAAAAGAATTAGTTTATTTACCTGACTTTGCAATTCACTTTGTTGCTTCAGGCGAAGATTTTCTGGTGTATCAGCCACTGTAGTGAAGGACTGCTTTGGGTAATGTCTAGAGAAAGAAGCACAAAGCCAAACAGTAAATATTTGCACATGACAGAAAGTCAAATGCATCCCAGCACTCTTTACTACAGTGTACAGAATTCTTTCATGGTTTGATATGAGTTAGATGTACTTACTCTAAAAATATTCTGTCAGACATGCCTTACAGAAAAAACATGAACAATTCCTGTAATGAGTCTAAATCCCATCCGTTCATCCTGCCCACTGACTTCAAAGATCGATCGGCCAAAAGTTGTTTTCAATAGAGTGATCAAAACTACGTTTAATTGAATTGTCTTGGTATACTCATGTGCTGGACAAAGACTAAACTAAAAGCCCTTAAAATGGAATTGTTTTACAGAAACCAAAGCTACATAAGACAATACAGCTGGAGTACCACAGGGTCTTTAATTCATTAGTGCAGAAACCAGAAGGATAAAGGCAGATACTTTCCAGGTAGAGAAAAGTCGAATGCTTTAATGGTAAATATGCCAATACAGTACTGTAATACCCAGCACCAAAGGCTGTGGTGTCTCAGAACTGCAATCAATCAGGCATCTCTCTTCCCATTTGAAATTTTACACCTTTTCAATATGTTTTTACCATTTGCTTTGGCATTTTATGGTAATCTGCTCTAGGGAACCCTGCTTGAGCAGGGAGGTTGGACTAGATGACCTTTGGTGATCTCTTCCAAACTTAATCATTCYGGGACTCTCTGAACTGCAGCAGTCAAACCCTACTCATTTACAGAACCACTATTTATTAATTTTCATGGATTTATCCTGCAACTTTGCAGTCAAACTAGAAGTTCCATTACAGGAAAGACCACAAAAAGAAATAACAAAATGAAACAGCACATCCCAAAATAAATATACTATTATGAGCCAGAAACACCATGAGGAAACTGATTCTTACTAATTACTTTCCATCATCTTCAGTCTGAAACCAAAATGTTCACCTTACTACCATGTGAGGCATTCATGTCTTCAGTTACCATTCACAGCTTCCCATATCTGCCAGCTCACCCATTTGTGCCTCCAACATTTCAGAGTACAAGACAACAGGCATAGCATTTCAGACACAATAACATTTTCAGCATAAGTTTCACAGAGGGAGTAAGCAGTAAGTGTCTGAAGACTGAGGATATGCAGTATTAAACATTCCCATGTTCCAACTCCAGGCTATGTCTAATGTGTTCTTTCAGCAACTAGTTCACTTGCTATGCATTCATCATAAAATTTCTGTGCTGTGTAAAGATGACAAATATTTTCATTCGAAATTGTATTTTGTCAGAAAGTTTTCCATTTACAAGTTCTATTTCCATGAACTGCAGAGTTTCAGTAAAAAAGTTATTTATTTTTATCTGAAAAAATAAAAGAAGTATGAAAAAGAAGTATGAAAAATTAAGAAGGATTTCAGGTTTTAGCCAAAAGCTGAATGTTTCCTTCTCAGAAATGCAAAATCAATAATTTATGAGAAATGCTACCTGAACTTCATACAGTCAACTTTGCTCCAGGCCTGATCCCCCATCAGATGACATCTTGCATTACCAGACTTCTACACCAAGAAGCTGTGGAACATCCCCTCATTTATGGTGTCATTACACAGGGAAAACAGAGGAGAAATACATGACAATCTAGGGATTTCGGGCTCCCAAGGACTAATAACTGCATAGAAAGAGCAAAAATTGAACACCTTGATGGAAGAAAGCTTTTCCTCACAGAAATGTAAGAACCATCCCAAACTGGATACTAGCAGATGGACAAACAATGCCACTCTGGGTTTACGGTGAGACACCCTCCCACTCATTATGTCAGCCAGTTTTCTCAGACAGCTCATGTCACAGAAAACTAGAAAACAAAATTTCTAGGCATGACACCCTTCAGCCTATTCTTTTGGAGTTACACCCAAGTCCCACCAAAGTCTCACCCAGGATGGAGCTTTGGCCGGAGAGCACTGAGTTCTGCATACACTGCTGCCTCTTCCCTCCTTTTCAAACCAGGAGCTTCTCCACCACCACCCCCTTCAGAKGCAGCCGATGCCAGCCCATAGGACGGCTTAGCCACAGCTCCAGCATCACACAGTGAGGCAGAACTGGGCTCTGCCTAGAGAACACCAGTGGGAACCAGCTCTTGCATGAAGCAGATGGTGTCAGCATTGTGTAATATCTTGGGACAAGGAAGGTACTTCCAGGAGTGCTTCTCTTTTTTTTCTTTATTTCACTTCTTATATCTTACCCTTCATTCTTCTGTATAGAGGCAAAAAACAAATGCCAGGCTGGCCACAAGGAGGGTCATAAGCCCTTTTTGGAAAGCAGCAAAGAGCAGATGGGGAAGGCAACAAGCCACCTCACAGCCAGGGTTTGCTGATGCCCAAGGAAGATTGTAGCAATGGTGCATAATTTACACCTTAAAGCATAGCAGCCTTCCACATAGCCATGAGATATCCATGGATAGCTCCTTCAGATGACAGAAAATCCCTGTCCCTAAAAAAATATAATCTGCCACACATGCAGTTAAAATATTACATTATGCACATGTTGAATGCTGAAAGCATAAACTTTCATAGCACTGCTTTACACCATGGTTACATATCATGACCCTGGTATTMTAATCACAGTAATCATGTGTATTCATCCTGTTTAACATGAACACGGAGTGTGAGCCAGCTCAGAGAGGGTTTTTGGCCTGGTCCCCTTGTGAAATGTGTAGACAATGCTGAGGCAAGTGTCTCAGCCACAGCCCCCAGGGACCCTGTTAGCAACAGCAGCAGAGAACTGCAAACCCAGGCTCTCAAATTAAACCTCTCTATTCTGAAGCACAGGAACACACCTTTGTCCCTATCATACACCAGCTCCTACTTCTGATCATTTGCAAAAGAAATGCTTTCTTCCACAATTAGTATTCAAAAGTTCAGAGGTATTTCAACAGTCCAAGCAAACCACTTGAAAACCAATGTCTCGAAGATCATTATTTATTTTAGAAGCACTAGCTCCATACTTCAAGTAAAAAAGGTAAGCTTAGTCTTGAAGAAGCAGTGCTTTAATATGCTTGAAAATACTATGTAAACTGATTTTATCAATGAAAAGTATTTACGCTTGACYATGGAAGTAAACAAAACACATGACAAGTGAACAACACTGCTGAAATTTAAATTGGCTTTTTAAACTGATCATCCAAACCATTTATCAAAATGTATTACAGTGATTAAAATAAGAATCATTTAGCAAAATTAAATTAGCAGTGCATTCTACTGTGGGTTGTCATTTTAACTGCAGCTGATTTATGAAACCACTCACATGGTATATCAAACCAAAAAGACACGGGTTCAGATACATCCCTTCTAATTTATGGAAATTCTTGCCTCAAACRCATTAAAAAGACTAGTGTTAAATTTAAATCCTATCTTCAGCTTTCCACATTTGTTTTAAGCTTACATGATAGCATGTCTTCAGGACAATTATCAGTATTTAAGATACTAAATTATGTGAAAACTATCTAAGGTACATGGTACCATTGGATACATTTGTCTGAAATATAAGGCTGAAACACAAGTGTTAAAATTCACAAATCTGCTTTTTTAGCTATCAGTTTAGGGCTATACCACATTTCACGAAAATGTTCTGAATAAGGATAAGTAACTGGATGGCAACAGCCTTTAATTCAAAAGGCTGACAGTGGTCCCTGGTAATCCGTTCTTCAGTTTCCCTTTTGTCCAAAATGATGTCTGAGAAAGAGCCAGGAATTGGTTAAAGAGGTTGATCTCATGTCAGCTATTTAATAGCAATGTCCAAAGGATTTTTTTGTTTGTTTTAAGTCTTTGTTAGTTGTCTAAGTCTACTTAGCAATATGTCTTACCACACTAATGCTATTAGGATTAATCCTGTATAAAGATCTATACAACAAGTTCCAGAACAAATCAGGATACACAGTATGGTGTCTCTGCTGCGGGTTACTGTATTGCCTGCTTCAGCTGCACAGCTTGATTAATAAATCAAACCACAACTCAATCTCTGGCTGCTTATTAGGAAACTCCTTCACTTTCAATATTTGGAAACAGGATCAGTAAAGCCTCCAAGAATTCAGAAAAGTACCTGAAAGTTACCTAGCTTTTCTAATGACTAAACAGAGAAATTTTCCCAAATACTTTTTTAACTGTAAAGTTTTCATCAGCTTTTCCACGCTCTCAAACAAACAAAAGGAAAAAAAAATGTTCTGAGAGAGAATGGGATGAAGATTAAGCTTTGTCTCTTTTGTAAAAGGTCAAAGACTGAGATAAATTCAAGCATCTACTGAAATTACCTTCCTCATACCTCACTCTGACTTAATCAACATTTACAAATGATTAAGAGATTTGTGTGTTTTCTAATTTTAAGTTAACTGTTGCTGTTCACAGTTACAGAATGATAACCCTTGTCAGAGTTACTAGATTTCTATTGAGTTATCTCTCCCCTAGAATATCTATTCCATATTTGCCTGCAGCATTAAATTTGTGATATCTTTTAACCAGAGAACAGATACAAAATATACAAATCAAAATTACTCTCCCAAGCAGACGGTCAGCTCCGTCACGTCTTTTCGTAATCCCAATCACCATCACTGGCTGTCACATTAGGCTATATCTGTCCTCTACTGAATTTTGTCCAAAACAACTGTTCTTCTAATTTAAGCAAACTCTAAAAGATAAGGAGGTTTAAAAGAAAAAGGGGGGGGGAGGGAGAGGAAATCATTTCTTTTCAGTTGCAGTAATGCAAAGTGGAACAAAATAAACCTGAAGACAACTTAATAAAATTAAACCAATCTTACAAGAACTACAGGAAACTAGAAGAGTTAGTTATGCTTTTAAAACTAGCACTTCAGTACAGTGTATACAAAAACTGCAACCTGAAATCAAACAGTGAATAATGTAGCAGTCTGGATGTAACCCAAGCTCACAACTGATGGACAGGTAGGGAAGCTCCATCTCAGACCTGCAAGGGCCCAATCTGCTAAATGTGACCTGAACCCAAGTTAACAAACAGCACAAAAACACAGAGAAGAAACACAGGAGATCTCCAATTAAGTCTCATATAAAAGACAAGAGACAAAATAACTTAGCCAGGGTAAGGGTGACAAGGTATTAGGGTGTGCTTGGCTAGGAAGTGTTTAAACTGGCAGTTTGAAGAGGCACAGGACTGCTTTCATCTCCTTACCTTGAAACTGTGTCATTCACAGAAAGACATGTAAGATGCACAAGAGCAGAGAAAGAAGCAGCAGGAGGGAAATCTTGCCCACAGCTGACTACTTGATTTGAAATTCGTGCTCAGTTGCACTTGCTGCTCTGAAGCTCCAAGAGGGATTTCTCCAGGTTTTCTCTTTTGTTTTGAGCTTTCTGTGCAAGATCACTTATTTGCATGCAATTATAAAGGCTTTTGTAAGAGGAATAATGTAACTAGTGGATAATACAGCTTTGGTATGGCAGCACTTGGGCAATGAAGTGAACAAGAATTATATCACAATTCTCCAGAAATTACTCTGAAGATGGCATTCTCTTTGGCTACTGGAATCTACCCCACTGTATGAAGAAATCTGGTTGCAATTAGTTTGCTTTGGAAAACATTTTTCCATCTTTATCTTCTATTTTTCAAGGAACTTACTTTTTCAGATATTCAATTTCCGTGTCTGTACTTCTTACTTGAAGTAAAAGAGGAAGTTCCTCCCATGTGCTAGCTAAATTCAAGAAGTTCCTGCTTATGAGAAAAATCCCCTAGAGAGATGAGTTTGTATTGACTTGGAGGAGATTTAGCAAGCAGTAATATCCATGAAATAAAAGTAAGGATATTCCGCTTGCTTGTTGGGGTAAGCCATAACACCCTTGCTCCTGGAGTGAACGAAAGGCCATAAAACCACATAAAACCAGACACATGTTGCACATCTTTACGTTACCAGACTTACACTTGATACACAACTACAGAGACCCATATCTGGGGCTCCCTTCAAAAGCTAAGGTTAGGGGCTACATTAAATATTCTGACTGTATCTGGCCCCAAGACACAGGTTAGTGCATTACTGCTCTCTGCTAGAGGCTGAAATTATTAACCATTTACTGAAAACAACAAGGCAGAAAATGTCTACATTTTAGATAAAATAGTGTAAAAATCGGTTAGCCAACTCTAATATCGAATTTCATTACTCTCACCWTTTGAAATTCCACTTGTAAATTCTACTGTACCAAACTAGTGGAGTAGTTAGCTCTGCAAATGTACGTCATACACTGAGGAATGCTGAAATCACAGAAGTGGGCTACACAGTAATCTTTTAATCACTGGCAGAAGGGACAGATATGGAAAACAGATCTAGATAGAAGATCTGAAACCTACAGTAGCTTATTTTAGAATTTAAAAGGCCAGTTTATTTTGGAAAATAGTAAAATCTTGTAAATTTCCAACTTTTTCACAGCCTGTATCCAAAAGCACTAACATTACTCATGCGGCCAGTATTGGCTAAGTCTTAGAGAAAAAGCACAGGGGTAACTATTAAATTAAATTTGTACTTACAATATCAAGATGACCAAGAAACCTACTCCAAATATATGTTCAGATAGATGGGTTGTCTGAATTTGCAATGTTCCCATACTAATATTTTGATTTCAAGTAGCTCCCCTGAAAACTGCTTTGAGCAGGGTTGGTGAAGACAGGACATGTGCAATTAGGCCAACACTGGCAGTGTCACACAGGCAGCTGGGCTCAGGCTCTAATCACCAAGGAGTGCTGTCTTCCTGCTTCCTCCTAACAACCATCTCAGAATGAAAAAATCCTCCAGCTCTTAGGTGATACTAGCTTTTCCCCCATTTTTTACATTTTTCTTTTATCTCTCTTTTGCAATTTCGTATGGATTATACATAGAAAGACACAATGTTAAGGAGACAGGCCAGTCTTATTTTTTGARAAATTCAAGTCAAAACGTTTTCATCTTAAAGATTTGAAAAAATACAGCAGGAGGAGGACACAGTTCATATTTAAGAAACTTAGCATATAATAAGAAGAATTGTTATAATACAGATCTCAGCCAAGCAGCATCTGGATTCAGCAAAAGATCAAAAAGAGCAAAATCCAAGCACTACGGATGTCAAAAGCAGAACTGCTAGAATTTTCAGTGGAGTCAGGCACTCACCCTTTCAATAATTTACCTATTCCTCAGCTATGGGATTCCAATGCTTGGGGAAAGAAAATTAGTCACTAGCAGACCAAGAACTACAGGGTAGCCCGGAGCTGTGCAGCAATCTATTGGCAGCACACTAGTTGGTATTGACAACAGATCAAAAAGTGAGAGCCACTGCTGGACAAGGATACACAAAAGATGCACAGAAAGTTCAGGGAAACTTGAAAGGTGGAAGCAACTGTGGTGAAACAAAATAATAAACAAAAATCTGACTGCAACAGAGAAATTTGCCAAAGATGCACATATATCTTGACCATGTGCCTCTGCTAGACTGCTCCCAGGATATCGCCCAGTGAGCTTACCCAGCTTTATACATCACCTGACACACAAAACCCCACAGAAGTTTAAGAAAACTTTGCTTTTAAATATTCTAAAGTAATCACCAGTGGCACAACAAAAGGCTGGTGATTCAGTGTTTCCAAATAATCTTCTTCCAGATACTGTGATCATTATAATTTCTTTCAAAATATCCAGGAGACAGAAGGACATGAATATAAGCAGGAAAAAACACAGGCTGAAGCTCAGTTTCTCACTAACTTCACTTGCCGATTTACAGCAGCAGATCTAGCAGAGTAAGAAAACACAGTATGACTATAGTTCCTATGGTCTGTGATTACCCCATCAACAACTTCCTGTTCTCTTTTAAGGATGTCAGCAAGAGCACACAGAGATGGACCACAAAATAAGTATGTTTTGCACAGGTCTAAATGCTTGGTCTGCCTGCTCCAATGTAGTCCTGACATGCTACATATAGACATATATAGAGATATTTATCAAAACTCTACAGTGCAGGTTTTTTCAAGT
Organism: Amblyornis subalaris; assembly: GCA_018881555.1. Taxonomy (NCBI): domain Eukaryota; kingdom Metazoa; phylum Chordata; class Aves; order Passeriformes; family Ptilonorhynchidae; genus Amblyornis; species Amblyornis subalaris. The sequence continues at coordinate 2,544,328 of JACAXG010000047.1, read as the reverse complement.
TCTACGTTTCACCGGGGTAATTCGTACATACAGCAATAGCAAATTTTCTTTWAAAATTCCCAAAGTTTCCTATTAATTAGTCTACCTTCAATACATCAGTATCTCAAGCAACATGACACTGAATTATGCAAATAGTTTCTAAACTCTGCTCATAATATGATAAATGCGCTCTTCCTGCACCCACTTTCCCCTCTCCAATTCTGAGGTATATTCAAGAAATAACTTTTATTTTAAAAAAGGAAACAATTACTCATGTACCTTCTTTTTCTGCTTACCACAACACAGTGTTTCTGCACAAAACTAACTCCAAGGATTCCCATCTTACAGATCAAGACTACCAGATCTTGATGGGTTTACAGGTAGAAGTTTTGTAGTTTCCTTTCTTTCCAATACTGTAATACCATCACCTGATAGCTGATTATAGGCATGTATACCCAAATCATTTCTCTAAGTTTTCCTCAGGTAAYAAAATATATTTGTATTCAGTGAAATGTAAACAATATATAACATCTATATAGGTAATGTATTTACTAATTTCCTTACCAAAAGGAACACCACATTACATTAAACTGCATCTTTACAAGTAATGTAGCTTAAGCAACATTATTTCCCTAATGTTCCTATAGCACATCTAGCCTATTCCTGTTCTTAATACACACCAAGGTACTTTTAATAGAAAGTCATCATTACATCAGAGCAGCGTTACACCTCAGCCTGCCACACTTMAAACAAAAAACTTTCCGCACTTGTGCAGCAAGTCCAGCTGAGGAAATCTTGCCAGTAACCACACCCTATAAACATACCGACAAACGAGGCAGCTTCAAAAGCTCCTAGGCAATTGGAAGCACTCAGTATGGGGATTTAAATACAACATCTAAATGGATGTGTAAATGTATGGCTTTCCGACAATATGAGCAGCCACAAGCAGAAAAGAAGTAAAATCACAATCTAACCTAATAATACTTTCTTCTCAGTCAGCTTTTGAAATGCAACAAATACAACACAAGTTAGAAGTTTCATTCTAAAATTTTTAACACAAAAAATCTGACAATAACATCAGAAATCAAGAGCAAGTGATTATCTACTGCTCACTGCTTGTATTAAGCCTTCCTCTTCCAAGCAAGTATTGATTGAAAGAATATTTGCTACTAAAAACTGCAATTCTCATTCATTCATTCAAAACCTGTTAGGCCACATAGCACTAGATCACAGCTGTAATGAAACTGGAGTCCAGCTGTTGCACTCTCCTAAAAATGAAGGTATAAGCCAAAACCTGGGAAACTGAATATGGACTAGTTCCCAGCTTCCATGTTTTCTACTTAACTCTTCTGTGTAAGTTTACTAGCTTATAATTTTTATGCTTTTCTTTGTTGCTTTAGCAAAACTATTAAGCCAAGCTTCATTGGACTTCACTGGAAGCATTGGTGCTTCTGAATTCCAAAGTTATCATTTAAGACATGGCAAATAGGACCAAGGGGACAGTAAGAAGCCAGCTGTAAAACCAAAGAGAAGTAAGTGCTAGAAAGACATAACAGGTTTTCTTGACCTTGCAAAAACTACTATTTAGATGGCTATCAAGAGAGTGGGAAGTCTAATACCCCAAAAAGACAAAAGGCATCTGCCAAGTCATCTGTCTACCAAAGCCTGAGTCACAACTGACTGACCTCCTCCAAGCAACTCCAAGCTAGAGCAAAAGAAGTACATTAAACAGAGTTACATTTACATGTGTGCTAGGGGACAAAAAAACTACGAAAAGCTGCTTTTTTTGTCAAGTGAAAATTTTACTAGTTGCTTATTCACATACTGTAAATTCKAAGCAGCTATGTTAACTGTACAGCTTTATAAAATGCCTCTCCTCTAATGTATCTATTTCTATAAAATTAGTATTAGCAGGAAAAAAAAGTTATACCCTGCAAGTATTTTATAAAATTAGTTTATGCTAGTATAGTGTAAAACAATTTCATATCACAGCACATTTGCTTATACATAATTATTAAATTATATTTTCAGCTTTTGTTCACAATTGAAGAATACTCTCAGTAGAGCCTGCTTTGGCTTATTCTGATGAAAGGGTACAAAAGCAAACACTGTAATTTTTAATGTAAATCCTTGGCAAAAGTCTATATATTATCAAATTTATTTAATACAATTTTATATAACACTTCATGGGCCCCTCACAATCTGGCATTGGATGTCATATTTCACAGAAGATCTGGTCTGTAAGCTCCAAATTCTAAAGCCTGTGTAATTCAATCAAAACACAGATTTCTTTTTATGTATTTATCATGAAAAAGCAACAACCAAGTAAGATTTTTCACTAGTATCCTCCGAACACTCCCAGAATTTCTGCATACATTTTGTTCTCTGCTCCTCATGGACTGTTAATTATTTTGACTAGAACCAGGTGCAGTYGCCATTGCTAATTAAATGCTCTATCAGTATTGCTACAAAGACTGTCCTCTCTCCTCTTTGCTTTCTCTCTTTTCTCCCTGCTTGAAACTATACTACCATGTAACTTCCCATTAAAGTACAGGGGTTTCTGTCACAGCTCTTAGTATTTGCAATTAAAGACTCAGGCAAATGAACAAGCTTTATGTAATTCATAAAGCACAGGCTTTCTCATCACTTTCTTGGACACAGACCCTAAATTCCACCCAAACATTGTTTCAGAGACTGAAGCAACTGCACTGGATGCCATCCAACATGATTTCCACAAGTTTCTACACAGAAAGTTATTCAAACCACAGAATCATAAAATCATAGAAAGGCTTGGGCTGGAAGGGACCATAAAGACCATCTAGTCCAACCCCATTAATATGGTCAGGGATGCCACTCATTAGACTAGGTTGCTCAAGGCCACAATCTGGCCTTGAACACTTCCAGGGATGGGGCATCCACAACTTCTCTGCAAACAAGCAGGACTTGATAACACCTCTTGATTCCTTTGGGCTGAAGACCTCGCTGTTGATCTGCCTCTCAACAACTTCAAATCAAAAGGCAAAGAAATGTTTTCCATCTCCCCACTTGGACAGAAGACAGCAGCAGATGAATGGCTGCCGATATCCTAATAAATTAATCCTTTAGGATGTAAAACAGGCACAAACAAAATCACATATAAGAGGAATGCRAGCAATTCCTAAGCCAGTTTAAAGAAATGGCCTTCCCAAAGCATAAACCAAGTACTTTAACTACATCAAAATGCAGAGAAAGAGCTATTTCCATGAGGTATGTAAAAATTCAGCATGTAAGAGCAGATACATTATCACACTGCCAGATCAAATGCAAAAAGATGAATTATGGGATAGATGGAGAAGAAAGGAAGTCACTGAAGTAATAGTGAAAAGACACGTCATATGTGTAAGATGAAAGGAAAAGCTCATGCTTCAGATCACAGAGCTTAGTCATTAAATAACATTTACACCACAGGAACACAGAAGACCTGGGAAGGTATTCATAACCATGAAGAAAAGTGAAATATCTCCTAACTCTCCTCCTTATTCCTAAATGTTGCAGGCCACAGATCTGTCGGATGTCACTGTCTGAGCCCCATCTACACCTACTACTATGTTCCTGCAAACGCATCATCGTTCCTGCAAAGCTACATGCTCCATGGCCAGAGCCCTCAGAGGGCAACCAAATCCATTCAGAATAAAACTGACTACGTGCCTTTGASTAACAGACAGAGATGACAGGAAATGCAAAACAAACTGTGTGTAGCTGCTATATTGAAGTTCACAATTGCAAGAAATACATTCACAACTGAAGCTTGCACGTGAACACATAAAACTGGTCTTATGGTCCAAAAACTATTATTTGTACTGTACGTGCATGATCAGTACCACCTCTTTGCTGGCATAACAGACAGTAAAACCATTAAACTATCATCTTAAGAAGTCAATAAATCAAAGTTGCAAGACCACAGAGATTCCTTTAAACTGATGGAGTATATTTCAGCTGGTAAATTATATTTTGACAAAAAAATTTTTTGTCCAAAAAAATGCTATTTCACTACAGTGCTACTGACTTTGTCTCCAAATTTTGTTACAATTACTCACAGATTATTATTAATAAAGCCTTTCACAAATTCAAAAATAAAATAATTATTTTATAAAAATGAAGGAAGATGCAATCAATAAATTATTTCATTATTTATAACCAACTTTAATTTAATTTCCAGATAATCACTAACCTTTCCATTGGGAGTTAAGATTATTTTTGTTTCCTACAGATTTACTAAGAATCTATGCATACAATGAGTCAGCCAACCCTGTCTGTTCATACAAATGAAAAGTATGTTTCCACCAATTTCTTGCAACTCAGTGAGGAAGAAGCCTGAAGCCTCTGAAGCAGTTCAGTGGCTAACATCCCCCAAGTGCCAGCCAAGTCACATGAAATCATTGCTAAAGCACATCACTTCCTCTGTAGGCCTGGTGAAATTTACACTAAAAAGATATTTTAGATTCCAAAAACTGTGTTTTCTGTATATTTCAGAAACAAAAACAGTATTTTAAAGCTGAGCAAGCCATAAGCCTTTTGTCAAAACTGAACTGTGCTGCAAAAGTCTCTTGGATATGTAATTATATTTCCTTGCCTGTATTGAGAKTACTCCTGGGGGCTTTATAGGGATATTTACACGCTGGTGGAAGTATATTACCAGACAGGAGCATAGAGTTTCTTCCATAAACAGCTTTTAATAAAAAAACAAATGCACAAAATAAAAACAGTTTCAGTATTCAAACTAGAGCATTTCCAAATGCTGAAAGCAACTCGTAAGCATCTGCTTAAAACCGTAAAATCTCAGAACACATTTAAAACATATTGCTCAAGTCTGCAAAAGTACTCAGTAGTGCCAAGCTCCTTCATCTGTCTGTCCTCCTGCACCAGCACATGTGAGCCTCTGACTGATGGAGCTCTGTTTGCCTTTTCATCAAAACCCAGAGAGACAGATATTCCAAGGTGTTGAGTATTGTCACTTCTACTCTACTCAAGAGGAGGAAGACCTCACTTTAGAAAGCTAAGGCAATTGTGGAGCACTGCAGTGGCCAACAAAAGCAAAGAAGGAAAAACCTCTGTACACTACAGCACTGGTTTGCTAGGCATATTACTCAATTGAAAAGTAAAATATCTCAGTGACAGTTGCCCACACTCAAGACTTGATGAATATCCACAGTTTCACTGAAATCCAAATTGTGAAAGGTAGAGTTAAAGATAAGTACCTGAAAAAAACAAACTATTTTGACAAGACAGAAATTCTATGGAGTAAAAAGGTATCTGGGGGGGAGCGGGGGAAAGTTTGAGGACATACTGAATTAACCTGGTTTTGACAGTTATTAAAACACACAAGTTGTGCATTGCTCACCAGTGAAAGACAAAATGTTCCATTTTGATGGGAAGTTGGATATATTACAAAGAATAGGTATAGGGATTGCTGTCAGCAGAGCTGTTTAAGGAACAGAATTTCTGCTTTAATAAGAAATAAAATGGAACAACAGAGCGCAGCTATCTTTGCTGTTCAGAATTTAAAATATATACCTTTCCCATGCAAATACTTTTGTCTTTTAAGCTCTTTTTTTTTTTCTCCAAGTCTTTTAATATGCCTGTTAACGTCTTCTTATGTCTTTTAAAGTTCTTGAATTTTTAATAAATTAGGTTGATACTTGGAGCTCAATCTCTGGGAGTTTCTGTCTCAGACACAAGGTCTAGTCTCATGGCTCCCTATCAGTTATTAAAGATTGATGAGGTCCTGCCCTGAAAATCTAGTTGATTCACAAGCCTAAAAGCATAGAAGCTAGAGCTGTGGCAGAAGACATTTCTTCAGGTTCCCAGCGACGGATTCAGGCACTTAGACTTTAACACTACATCTGTGCTAGCAAATCAAAAACATCTAGCAACACCCTCTGGTAGTGAGGGTAACTGGGATAGAGCAGCCCACATAATACTGCTCAACACTTCCACTGCCCAAAACAGGGTTACCACATCCAAAGTGCCTGGSTAGAGCAGAAGTTGGCTTGTCTGTGACCAGAGCAATACCTAGAAACCGCCAGGGAGAAAGTAACAAGCACAGGCTAAAGCTATTGTGCCTGTCAGCATTTTAGCAATTTAACCATGAGTTTCACACACATCTCTAATTTGCTAGGACAGATGAAACAAAGGAGTCTGAGCTGCAGTTCCTATACCACTGCACTCCCAGCCCATGTGCTGTCCAGGAAGAAACTTCAACAATTTCTGCTCTAACATTTTAACAACATGAGCTTTTCTGTGTGGCTTTTCTAAACTTTCTTGCTTCATTGTTTCTAAATCACAGAACCACAAGAGTTGAGGCTAGAAGTGACCTCCGAAAATTGCCAAAGCACAGACAACTAGAGCAGGTTGTTTGCGATCACGCCCAGTCCSCTTCTGAGCATCTCCAAGGACAGAYCCACTCTGTGCCACCTGTGCCAAGTCTTCAATCACCCTCACACTGGAAAGCCAGCCTCAAGTTCATCTATGTGGCCCTTTGCTTCACTCCAGTATGTCCCAGTACTCCACTCYAGATCTGTACCACCAGGCTGAGCAGAGGGAAAAGACCACCTCTCTTGACTTGCCTATTTGACCCTATTTTTCAATTAGCGGATTAAATGAGAAAGGAAAAGACACATACATTTAGTATTTTGTTATGGTTGTTAGTTTCCTGTCACTACAGTTATTACCTTAATGGGAAATTGCCTGCTACTGAGAACTCTCATACACAAATCACATAGCTTTTTTCTCCCCAAAGCCAACAATTGCTAAGTAAGGTAAATGAGGAAAGCACAGCTGCAAAGGTTCATAATCAAAGTAAAACCAGCAGTGGGATGAAGGCAAAGTCTTTCCAATGGCCAGCACTGCACCTGGCCAGGGAAACAAAACTCACTGTCACAGTGCATTTCACTTCTTGTCCCTTTCTTTTGTTATTGACCTGGTCTCAAATCTGTACCCTTAAAATTCTGCCTATTGCTTCTTGGCTGAAAGTGTCGGGAAGAAAGCAACAAATGAACAAGGACTCTGACAGGCCAGAAAAGGGTTCTGTTTCCAACAATAATTCTTGCACTAAGGGCCAGCAGTGTACAGTTCTCTCTATGTGGTGCTGCATACAACCATAGCCCTGCATATGTCCCACCAGAGGTGACTCCACCACCAGCCTGACAACAGTTGGAACCTGAAACAGACATACCATGGTGACAAACTGATTGCTACTAGAGAAGGCTCAACCATCTGTCCCCTGCTACTTGCACGACAATGCAAGCTGCAGTTTAAAACACTCTTGTTATGTTATATAGCCTTAAGCCTCTCTCTGCTCATGCCCTGCGTGCTCATGCCTGTTGCGTGGGCAACACAGCTTCCCTTTACACAGGAGGATGCCTGGGCTGTATGAAGAGGAACACAGCTAGCAAATTGAGGGAAGCAGTTATCCCTCTCTGTCTAGAACTCATTAGACCACATCTACAATCCTGCATCCAGCACTGGGCTTGCAATACCAGAAAGATCAATAAACCAGAGTGAGATCAGTGAGGGCTACCAAGATGGTATCCTGGCTGAAGCACTTGCCCTTTGAGAACAGGCTAAGGGAACATCACTTGTTCAGCCTGGGGAAGACATGGCTTTGAAGCAACCTGACAGCAGCCTTCCAACACTTGAAAGGAGTTTGAAAAGAAAGAAAGAGAAATAAAGTATCAAGTATAGGGAGAGAGGCTTTTCACAGTAGTGYCTTGTGGGAACACAGCAGACAATGGGCATAAAGAGGGGTTCAGGCTGGATATAAGAAGAAACTCTTCCACCATGAGGATAGTCAACTAGTGAAAAAGATTATCTAAAGAAGTTATACAGGCTCCATCATAGGATGTTTTCAAGACCTGACTGGTCACAGCTGACTTTACTCTGAGCAGGACCTCCTGAGGTCCCTTCAGTCTGAATTATCATATGATCCTAAAACAGCTTTCATTCACATTTCTGAGGCTCTGTACAGATATCTTTGAACTGGGGTAACTCTTACATTGAGAATAGTGTGGTCCATGGCCAGCAGAACTTTAGATCCTTGGTAAAATCTGAGTCTTATTTCCCTCTTGAACTTAAGCGAAGACAGTGCACCTGCTAGCACTGTATCTCRGCACACTAGAAAAGGAAATAGGTACCAGAATAGGAAATGTACTGTGCTGGTGGAGCAGCCCTCAGCTGGGTTTTCACGGAGTTTCATTAACGTCCAAGACTGACATGCAACAACCAGGCTAAGCACAAGGAACTGGGTGCAGAAGTTAGGAGATGCCAATCCCTCAGGTGTCTTGACGTGAGGCGAGCAGTGAGAATTTACCCCAGTATGTATTTATACGTGAAGCACAGGTATAAGCATGTGCTTCAAACCTCATGGGTAAAGTGCAGTTGAACAACACAGATTTGGCATAATGAAAAACGAGTTCAGTCCCAAAGCACCCAAGTCACAACTGCCTTTGAAGGAAGCAAAGATTACCCAGGCTAAGCAGCAGCTGGTGCTGATGCACACAAGTGCCAGGGGCTGTCACTGGAACAGAAAGACGGCAAAAAATTGAGTCAGTACATGAAAGTGGACCGTCTGCTGTACACGACCACAACACAGTTTCCAAACAGCTCTGAGAAACACTTCAATGGCAACATAGCATAGCTTTCTGTCCACAGCTTTCTATCCTGCTAACAGCTGAACTCGGCTTAAGGATGGGAAGGCCTGTTAAAAACTTTTCACTGCAGTCCTGCTTGTAGATTACGGCCTAAGGAAAGACCTCATGGTACCAAAATCTAACAGCCTAAAACCTTATTTATTCTCTGTAACACACACACAAGGTGCCAGCAAAGGGCAAAGTATCAGAAATAAGCAATAATTCAAAGACTATAGGGTGACCAGATAAAACAATTAGTCATTCAACTGAAAGACTTCTTCAGTTATACTCTGCTTTGAATGTGGATAACAGGCGTCTTAAGACTAAGAGAAATATTTCATAACTTTGTATTTTCTGACCTCTGCTAAGACAAAAAAAAACCTGAYGCAGCAGAAATCTAAAGAAAACCCAACCAATTTCAAATGATAAACCTGTATACACAGCCAGAACATCGAATGCAAAATTATCTTGTGTCTTTGGTCAATGTTGTAACTTTAGGTTCCATCAATTACTTTTCTATTTATGTTTCCAGCAGGTCTGAGAATATGGACCCAGTTAATAGAAGCAACTCAGAGATACACACTCTTGCCAAATGTGACCTAATCCATATTAGCCTTAGATACAGGTTTTGAGTTAAAGCAGCTTTGTGCTTTCCATTTTCTTYCATTTGAGTTGATCGGTTCAATTTGAGATTTGTTTGTTTTTAAAAAGAGAGATTTCACTTAGATTAGAAAACTAACCTTTCACTGGGAGGCAAAACCATCTGAATTGAGAGCATGCAAGGAAATATTGGYGGGGAAAAGGCTAGCACTGTGATAAAGTACTCAGTTGTATATCAGGAAAAAAAAGAGGGAGAGGCTGAGGAAAAGGAGAGTCTCAAAAATGTTTAATAACTGGGGGAAGTGGAAGAGAGCAGCTGGAGAATAAGCCATAAACTATTTTCTTTCCTGCCATTCTGCTATTAGCTGACAGTGACAGAAATAGAGGGAAAATGGGTCAACAATGCTAGACAAACAGAAACTCCACATTGCTATCTCTGTCCAGAAGAAAAAAAGGACAGGATGGTCTTTTAGAAACACATAGCATGAAATGCAATTAAAGTACAAGCAAGTCTCTCATGCTTTCTATCACACAGTCTGCCCCGAAATGTCGAGAGATCTGAACACGACTATCTATCTCTGTCATTAGGAAAGAGAATMCACTTACAGATCAATGGGAGCCACTCCCTGATTTATGAATCTCATATCCCTCCTAATTCTTCTCATAAGCATCATGAATCCATATGGTGTCCAAGTGTTACATTTTGTATTTGATTTAGCTAAAAGTTATTTAAAACAAACAAAACCAGACCCAAGACATTTCTATGCAATTGAAGAGTTCCCCACTGACTCCTTCTTAGCTGAGCCTCAGGAATGTAGAGCGCCCTTTATAATTCAAGTGCATTAAATCAGATCTAAAGAACTTCCCATTTAGAAGATAACATGGAAATGAGAGACTTTTTATTAAAAGACTCTCAAAAAAATCATGTGTGGAATCGCAAACCTGCTCTACTGCATTTTTTTAATGACACATACCATAAGCAAGGTCACTGTTCACTGCTCTGTAAAGGCTTCACTACCATTTTTGTCTTTTTTTTTAATCACAGCTCACAGCTCTGAGTAAAGAGCCTGATGTCTGCAGGTGGACAACCAAAAACCTGCAAAAACCAGCAGCAGGGAAAGGCAACTCTACCATCAGCACACAGTGTCACTGTAGAAATCTTTAACAAAAAAGTGGGGGAAAAAATTAAGCAGGCAAGAGTGGCCAGGCCAAGAAAATATAGACATACAGAGTTTCATAAATATGAAGTGGCAGAGGAAAAAAGATAGAAAAGAGAAAATAAGTGAGGGAAAAAGAAGGCAGATGAAATGAAAAAGTGATGTTTTATTGCAGTTTGGGGAAAATGACTCAGCATTCTGTGGGCCTACCATCCAGAGCCTGCAAAATTTTTTAAATCTCTTGAGGTATCAATTAGGTTAGAAATCACAGCTACAGGAACTGCATAGCAGGGTAAATTGCTCTCTCACAATTGCATCAGAAAGATTTGCAGAGAAGGAAACACGGAGGAGGGCGCAATCATCTTTAACAAACAGCAGCACTGAAGCAGTAACTAGAAGAAAGTGTCGTTGTCAACACTACTGTTGGCTGAGCACAAAAGGAAAAGGAAAGAAAAAACTGTAATAAGAAAAATTGTCACAAGCTGATCTTCAGACAATAACATAATGGGAGTCAGAATATGGAATATGGGTATTGACTWGTAATTCACTGGACAGCAGCTACAYAGAAAGACAGGAAATTAATATACAGTGGGGGTTTTGTTTGTTYGGGCGGGGGCAGGGTGGTTGATTTTTTTTCCTTTTAGACTGTTACTTTGATGAYAACTGATTATCCTCGCTAAGGGGTGTGAAGCCAATTGCAAATACTCCAAGAGCGCTGTTCTGCCCCCACAGTAAATAGTAGCTCTCAGTTTGTTGCTGAGCTGAAGCTTGGGCTCTCTGGTCTCCAGAGAAGGCATCACATGATGGGTCTACTGCCCAGACATCACTATMTGGAAAAAAATCACTAACACTTTTTAAGGTCAATGGAAAGAAACAACTTACATTGCTATAGCCAACAGCCGACAGCTATGTAAAGTTTTGCTGACAGATTCCCAATGCTGATATCTAAACCAATCACCAATAGCCGTATGTTTGAATAAGGACCACCTTAAAGCATATGCATTGCTTATGCTTTCTTCAGTGAAAGCTTAATGGGCTTTGCTGATGGGATCTGTGATAAATCGATCCGCTCAAGGGACTATCCACAGTCTCCAGTCAAAAAGACAGTGTCCTGCCCGGCCTGGAAGTTGGCATGCTGCCTACTGCTATGCGAACCATGGCAAAATTACAGATGGGGCATAAACTAAAATGAACAAACCTGAACAAATTACACAAACACCTCAGCAAAAATGTACAGCCCTGTGTTAGTAAAATGCTGCCAGTGCATATTTTGGTTTTGGAGACAGTCTCCATCTGTAACACAGCCTCAAGAATGTATGTTCCACCCAAAAATATTCCATGGATTTCATAAACTCCTTACCAATTTCACTATCAAATTTGGCAAAGGCATAATATACAAGTCCTGAGAAAACTAAAGTTAACACAGAATTCTCTTCACCCAAAGAGGTTCCTCATCACCAAAGTACATAGGTATGTGAGAATTCTTTATGGTTTTTAATGTTTCCTTCCTTTCTTTGTGATYTCTAACCAAAAATCTGACACTGGTTCAAGTTTCAGCTGAACAGCTGAACAATTTTCTGGCAATAGTTTTACTTGGGCTATACCGTTCTTGAAAGGGTTTTGCAGGCCCAAGTGCATCTCCTGACCAGTAACCTGAACATGACTAATGGTACAGTAACTTGTGTCAGTGGACTAAAACAGGAATGGATAGGTGAGTTGTGATACAAATCAGGCCTTCCTCCAAAAAGAAACTAACAGACTGCACTCAGTTTGTCAGAATCAGTATGGAATTTGAATTAGCAATCTCATTTCAGTAACCACCAAGGCTACCTCTAAACATCAATGGAGGAAAGACAGGCAYCTTTAAATGGTGACCCCTTGCATTCTCTAAGAGTTAAGATTCTCTGTATAAGAAGTAGATYCAGCAATGACCTTTGGAAGCTGCCTATACAAGAGAAGGTTAAGAAAAGCCAGAACCCATCACTGCTCCCTCCACAGGACCTTTTGGAAGGGGGCGACTCACACCAGCCAATGGATACCACTCAGCTTTTTGAGAGCTTCCCAGCTGATAGCACTGTTTACTGAGGATCCTATTTGATGCCACAACACTGCAAAGTACTATTCAGTTTCCCCTTCCACTGTCATCAGGCCATCATTTATCCTACCCAATCTCTCTGCACATACCTTTTTCCTCTTTGAAGCCTTGAACTGAGAGCACTGACATTTAGTTAATGAGATAATCCTCATAACCACTGAGAGCAGAGTAAATAACTAWACTATGAAAAGAAACCTGAAACTACTCTCACCCTGAATTTCACAACCTGGCTGGAGACATAGGAAAGTATAGTTGAGGAAGAGTAGATCAAACATCCTTTATGCATTTCCACATACATACAGATTATTAAAGTACCGCAAGATAGAAGTTTCCCCCAACCTTAGCCTACTCTAGAGTCTTCTATTCCTAGGCACTAATGATATTCGTATTTCACTTGTGAAAAATATACTAAATACTAAAAAATATTTATCTCTCCAGTTCACTCAGTAATTTCTGTTCAAGTGTGATAGTGAACTTTGGAGCATTGCCGTTAAATGGAAATACAAAAAAAAATACATTAAGAAGTGAGAATTTTCTTTTTATAGCTGTTGACAGTCTAGCTGCAGAGCTATTACACACAGAGTAAGTGGAAATATTACTGTTATTAGGAGCCGTGGTATTTTAAAATTGACTAATCTCGATTATATAAAATGCTAATGTGTTCTATAAACTTCTCACAATGAAGATATCTCAAACCAAGAAGGCCCAAAAAGGCACTAAGTCAAGCAYACCTTCCCAGAAACAACTATTAGGTAACTAGAGAAAGGCACTGGATTTCAATTCATGGCTTTTTGTGCAACAAATACTTTAGAATCCATGCATAAATAACACAAATACTCACAAGGTAGTATAAAACTGAGATTGTCACCTCAAATTTCTACATGAGGGAGAAAAAACCAAGAAGATACTTGCTGCAACAAACTATTCCTGACCTTGAGCAAAAAGAGGGGAAAGAGTTCAGGTCGATAGCAATGGGTACGAGCAGCCCTGGGAAGCCCAGCAGTTACCGAACTTGAATGAGATACTAATGAGTCCTGACACTCCTTCYTGAGCAATAATCACTGGATCTTATCACCTGTGTTTGCTTTTTAGCAAAGAATGATGCTGCACAATTATTATTTTGGCTTCAAACCGAACCTGAAGAACACAATACAGCCTATGTTGCCTGATTTGGAAAAACCAATAACACTTTCCATACATGGGAAAATGACAGTCGTCATCACAAGAAAGCATCAAAGGCCTACTGTACATGTAACAACACATTTGTGTTTCCTTTCTTATATGAAGGAATTCTGGCTTAAGAAAATAGATTTTAAAAGTCTGTATTTATACAGATGGTTTTTATAAATCAAAAGACTAATCAATCTTTTATCTTTTGTCACATTTCTGGCAAAAGTTTTCCAAATATTTATTTTTTATACCAAATATAAGTGACTAAAAAGCTATTCTTAAAAATTAAGAACTGCAAAGAAACTTTTCAGAACAATGATTGCTTCCTATACGGAGAAGTAGGCAGGCCTTATCATGGACTTCATATGGTATCTTACAGGTTTTTTGAACCACTTCAGTTAATTTCAATGTGTTTTTTTCTGATACACCCTTTTTCTGTTGACTTCAAGTCTGATAAAAAGAGAAACAGGGACAGGACAATTTCTCTTACATTCCTAGAGTCAGATCACAGAGAAGTGAATCAATTTTTTTTAATATTATTTTATTCTTCTTCCAATATGCTGAATAGCCATGAAGTCTCAGCTCCTGAGGTATTGAAAATATTACCATATTTATCTGAAATAGTGCAACATGCTTGAAATTTAAAACTAACCGAAATGTAGGTTCATAGYACCTGCACTACCACCACACACTTTATTATAAAGCTTTCACACTGGCAAAATTTCTGTTTAGCACGAGATTGTTTGATGGTCACTACAGTTTCAATTCCATTTTTATGGCTGAAGACTAGAATTTTTTTAACTGGTTTCTCCAGTTGGAAATGCATGATTACACCCACATAATTTCTCCAGTTCTCTCTATTTTTCACATCCTCTGTGAGGCTGTCCATCATGCTCTAGTTGTGGAAGCACTTTCAGGAGTATTTTCCTCATCRGTTTATGAGAAGATCTAATGAGCGTAGCCTAGAACGGCAGGACATTTTCCCAAAGATTTTGAGTCCCAGTCAATGACAAGCAATCAAATCATCCTTGATTCTGCCAACTTCCATTCACCTAGAGTTTGTGACATCTGATTTTGCTTTTGGAACCATCACCCAGGCTGTTGGGGTTTTTCTTCCTCCTTACCCTCTAAACACACTACTGAAGCTCCATCCAGGAGTTTCTCCCCCAGGCAGCTGCCACTTCCTTGTGGCAACTCAACAACTCTCCATCTTTGGCCATTTTTCCTCCCTCTCTCTTCACAACATACATTTGCAAGCAAATTTCCATTCTGCAGAAAACCTCTAGCTGTGACTTTGCTGTCATGATCTAATCCGTCAGGGAATGTCAGAGGGCCCTAAACTGAAGATGTCTTTTGAAAGATGGGKGGGAAAAAATACTGTTCTGCTACTAACACCACAGTAAGAACACAATTTTTTAAAAGAAGAAAATGTAAGATCTTCTGCTCAGTAAATAACAGCATATGGCATATTTTTCATGCTCTTAATATCAGACTAGCTCAATGCTTGGGAGGGGGAAGAAGCTGACAGCAGAAAAAGAGCTGGCATGAAATCTGTACCTGCAAATCAATATTTGGACCTGAGCTGATACAAAGAGTGGCTGTTTTAACCGTGCAAGTGAGAAGCCAGTCGGGGTGTTTGCTGCCGGGTGCACGTGGCCTTCCAGTGAGTCAGCAAAAGTCCACTTTTGAAAGGAGTATGGAGCAAGATGCTCAGTTAGCATAATTCCTCCTGAGAAYAGGCTCAGTTTCTCATCCACAAATTTCTCTCCAATATCCCTTGAATAGAAAATCTTCGTCCACACCAGGCACTGTCTTTATTCTCTTACTTCCCTTATCATATATTATGAATTGTCTTTTGAATGATCCCAAGCAAGAAGGAAAAAAGGTGCGTAAGCAAGAAAAGGAAGTAAGGAAAAAAACCCAAACAAATGGTTAAATTTCTCCTTTCATGTCAGGTTATCTGTAGTGCAGCAAAATATAAAATAGATGTTTGAAAATTTAAAAGCTGAAAGGGAGAGAGATCATTAAAAATACTGTCTAGACAGTCTTTTTAATTCTTAGCAAAGCACGGTTTCTTTTCAAAAGGATTATAGTGCAAATCTCACTTTGATAAGCAGTATAGTCGCTGACTTTGCTTCAATACAAAAATGCAGCATCCTGAAACAGGGGCTTTGAAGAAAGCTCAAGATATCACCTGGTTCATCTCTTGCTTCAAAACTGCAATATGACCACCCAGACTGTTTCTGACAAACAACTCTTCAAATTCTCCAGTCATTGAGACTCCAYAGCACCCCTCATCAGCACTACCCCCAAGCACCTATCTCTTGTGCAGCTGTAGCAAAGGTGGGATGAGAGGGCATTCCTTAAACTGTGAGGAGTAAAGGATGGCGTAAAAATTCTCAGGTTGCCCTCCTGCAGCTGAGCAGTGAGTTCCTAACTCTGAGTGACCTGAATAGGAGGATATAGTGTCTAAGAGATGGCAGGACAAGTTAGAGGCCAGAATGAATGGCAATTTCAGCTCCAGGTCCAGGAAAGGTATGGAAAGATGGGGGAAAAGCCCCAGCCATGGGACCTGACAACCACACGGGTGAGAGCAGGTTGTTCTTGCCAAAGACAGTCTCTGCAATGGAGGTGCTTGRTGTTCCAACAGTTTGCAGCCAACTGAAGAGGAAGGAGGAAAAGGATGAGGGAACTACACTTTGTACCAAACTGCATTGAAATTCTGCTGCACAGGGGGTTTCTGTGCTTCTGAGGCCAATATTCTGAGATTAAATACTGCTGTCCTGCTCAAAAATGCTCACTTCCCARAGGATACAAGACTTTAAGCTACAGAACAATAACTTATGATGCCCCAAATCATTACTACCTCTAAACTCAAAAATTCCAAGAGCAAAAGTTGGCCACAAGAATCATCCTTAACACAAATACTCACCACTCAAACAGTAAGAATAAACTGCAATACAGTGTAATGCTCTATAATGCTCTATAATGCAATATATAATAAACCTGGCATTAAATTCTGGCATCAGTTTAACTCTTCCAAGCACTTCATTATAACATTTTCTTTTATTGCTCTGTTATTCAAAGTGCTGGACAAGTATTACATTAGTGTTTGTGAAGAAGATCATCTACTACATACAACTATGAGAGGAACTAAAAAGTATTTAGTGGCTTCCTTTCAGAACTGCTATAACAGTCCCTTAGAAGGGCAAAAAGTAGAAATGACACAGTTCCAGAATGTTATGTCTTTTGAACTGGGCACCAGCTTACTTGCTCCCTGAGTTTCTTCCCAAGTTCCATCAAAGCACAAACAGTACTTCCTCTAATAGAAACTGCTCTCTTCTGTGTGCATTTCACAATGACCTTTCACAAAAATGTCATTTTCCAGTGGACTTTTTTTACCATCATTAGTTTAAAAAAAAAAAGCTTCCCATTACAATTTTAAACTTTCCATAGACTCAAACTAATCTGRGAATTTAACATAGTATCTAGAGATGTGCAAAATTACAAAAGTTTTAATCAAAAAATGCAGTATTCTGGTTTGACAGATCTGTCCAGTCTCAGTCATTTTAATGAATTTCATTGGTCTTCCTGGTACACAAAAAAATTAAGGCCGCATTTTGCCATCAAAGGCAAGTATTATGCATAACTTCTTTAGTTTTTTTTAAATTAAAAAAAGGTTAGGTAGGCTTTTATTCAATTCAAGTATTACTATCTAGTTTTCATATAGSAAACAACAGTGCCTGGGCAGCTGACACGATCCTGGCTGTAGGAATCCAGGAATTCTTAAAGCCCACTGTAGTGTATTGTAGCAAAGGCAAATTCTAATACTAGGGGCTAGAGCACCATCAAAAACCAATTTATGCTTTCAGGATTTTAGGACTGAAGTTTCCTATATCCAGAACACCTGCACTCTGAGAATTTATGTTAAAAAAAACATCTCCAAGATTACTGCTGTTCCGAAAGATCCGAGCACTACTGGGGTKTCCTCATACCAATGGTGTGACTCCATGTCACATTTCTAGGAGTCTTTTGCCCTTGCAGAAAGAATTGTGGTATCACTGAGTGTCTAAAATCTACAGCACAACGGAACTCCCCTCAGTCCACAAAAAATATTTCAGGACTATGAAATCTACCACCCAAGTGGTTTTCATTGGTCCTGTTCTCTTAAAACACACAACCATCTTCCAGGTAGCATTTTAAATGGTTTCCAYGTAAAAATACTTTGGCACTAGTCTAACAGGCAGCTTTCACCTTAAAAAACTGAAGAGCTCCATGTTGCACATACAATGCATTTTTACCAACACTTTTCACAGATACTTCAAAAGCTTTGTGCAGGGAATAGGAGATTTGATATTCATTTCCAGAAAATAGTAAATCAGTCCTGGTCTTTTCTTAAATTTAATTGCCAATGTAACTGTGTACCATTTTTGTAAAGCACTAAATATTAACTTTCACGACTCACAGAAACCTGAGATATTTATCAAAAGAAAAATCTTTACATCTTTATCCTATTTCGCAACTGTTTTAAGTTACGCATTATCATATCTGCAGTAACCAAGTCCCTTTATAGTACAAATTAACTTCACTTTTTCTTAAGTTTGATTCACCAAATTAGATAAATGAATGCAGCACATACCAGAATAATCAATTTTAATTGACAATTTTGTGCTAGCTTAACTAGATAATAACAAAACCTAATAAAAGTAACTCAATATTGGAAAGATAATAGAGGGTATGGAGTTCAGAGATATCTACCAACTGCATCAACACTTACTCTCCTACAAAATATAACATATAATAGAAAAATTCTTTAGTAATCCCTCTAAACTTGAATTACACATCGTGCAATAGCTGAAGCTTCAAATTACCAAGAAAAGCCACCAGGCTGTATGATTCAATATTTTATCCAACAAGACACCATTCCCTATTTAGATAAGAAATGTGCCACTTCTTCAAAGTTTCCCCCTTCATTCTGCAGTTAAAATGAGTTTCCCCTAAGCATCCACCAGATATTTTTTCACAGATTTCAACCACAACTTTTATTTCTCACGCAAAAARTATCTGTGTTACCTGCACATAAGAATATTATGTGAAAGGGCAAACAAACACCCCCCATCCCATCATACCCTTCACACTGCAAAGTGCTGCTCTGTAGGGGGATCAGCACTAATATAACCAGAAGAGTGCTGCAGCAATGGCTAAAAAAAAATACTTCTGTGTACTATATGCTGTGTATTCATTACAAACTTCTTCAGAAAAAACTTATTCAACTATTTATCGATCCACTGGCAACCTCAATGCAACTATCCTTGCTAGATTATTTGCTTAGTCACATATCTATTTATCTTGCACTTACTGGCCATAACAGCTGCCCATAATGACCTTGAGTGTGCAGAGGGATCCTGGATCCTTTTGCTGTAGAGGCAACAGAAAGTTGTGGGCACTGCAATGAAAATGCACTACCAGACCTAAATTTAGAGAAGTCAGGCAAAGTTTCACCATCTCAGCCCTCTGCAATACACCACATTTTTACTGAAAAAAAAAACCTGGTCAGTAATTAAGCCTCTCTGATTTGGCCACCTCACATTCTTAACCACTCTTTGGTGAACAGTCTTTCCTCACTCCAAAACTTAAAAGCCAAGACCAAAGCTAATGATTAACATGCTGATTAAATGAATGCTTAACACCAAGTTACAGTGTGCTGCAATGTTTTCTCTTTTCTTTTAACAACTGTATCAAGAATATTTATTCTTCAGTTGAATAACATTCACTAAGTACTTCATCAAACAAAGCCAACAACATTACAGCCCATTAATTTTTCATTTTGGTCTAACGCCAGAACCAGTTAAAATACCTCACTATCTTTCATCCTGCAAGTAATCACATTAATATGCATCTCCCTTCCCCCAACCCAAACAGTACCACATACATACTTTGCACTGCTCCTTGGTAATATCTGCTACAAAAGACACACCACCACTCTCTCCAAAAAGAGAACAAATTAGCCAAAAAAACTCCCTTGAAATCTCAGAAATGAGGTCACAGCATCTCCTATTACAGTCTGAATTTTACCAAGGCCTTTGTTAGCAATTAAGGAAAAGAACACACAAATATTTCAGAAGTCAGTTTCGAGATGAAGTTTTTTAGTGTAAAAGAAACCAAAGGAAAAGCTGACAATAAAGAGTTTAATAGAACAGCAACAGTGAAATGTGACCAAAACCAAGTACAGAACAGCTGACATTTGGGGTTCTGTAGATACAACTTTGGAAGATAATAATGCATGCAGATACCCTGACAAAAAGCAGTGAATTCAGGACTTTGCTTTATTATATGCTTTTTATCCAGGTAAGCTTTTACCTATTCTCTACCTCTTCTCTTTATGTGCCTTTCTGGGAAACTCACACAAACCATCAGCTTAACTTAACCCTTCCATCAAATTCAGTTGAAACCAAGCAAAAGCTTAACAGTTGTTGAGAAATGACCAGACAGACACACAGCATGTGCTCAGTATACGGAGGAAAGCAGATTGGCACCACGTTTGTCTGAACAAAGGAAGAGCAACAGCACAGCTAAAAAGTCAAAAAAGCATCAGTCATCTTACCAAACACAGCATTCTCACATGTCAAGAACATGGTATATATTTGCAGTCCAGAGTAATCTCAAAGTCACTCCTTAAATTAGTTGACCTATTTCCCAAGTTGCCCCCAAAAGTTTTGCAAAAAAAGRAATCTACTTGTCAATGCCCAACACTGAATCTTTACTGTCATGATGTAAACTTTTGCTAAAGACTTCTGTGAATGAGGTTTAAAGATTTATTTTCAGATTCTCTTTAATTCCTCAAATTCAGGAGCTGTTTTCCACATGAAACAAAAAACTTTTTATGATTCACAATGAAACCTTGAACAATATAATGTAATGGTGGAGTGCTACAGGAAGGACTCAGACCCTCAGCATCTGTCACAGGCCAAGAAATGCAGTTTTCCTAAAATCCTGCCTGCAAAAGTCTTTGCAATTTACAGAAAAGTCCTTGATGGTACCTGCCAGTATTCTGCTTTCTGCACAAACACATCTGATGAGAAAGTTCCCCTAAGTAGGTCCTGTTGCTGGTTTCAGATGACAACTCAAGGAGGAAATTAAAACAATTGTATTTACTATGATGCCAGTGCAAAATAAATAGAAATATAACTTCCTATTTTAAAGATCTTTCAACACCTACAAAGAAAACCAGATTTAAAAAAATCTGCTATTGTATATAGAAATATTTTATACATGCTCATGTATATTTACTACAGTTTTAGCATAAATCAAACAGACCAAAGAAAATACTGGAAGAATTTGCCAAATAGTCAAAAATGTCTTTTATATTCAAATGGTGGTTTCATCTATACATCCTGCTGCTGAGATATGCTTGATTATATAACAGGCTTAAATGGAAATGATGGTAAACTGTTCACTTTGGTGCTCAAAAAAATAGACTCAACAAACTATAGCTTTCGATGTTTCTTTTTTGTATAATCCAAACACTCTCCCCTTTCATAGCTGCGTATTAATTTTTTCCCAGACAGCTAATACACTAACTATTCTTTCCCTAGAAGTTGCTCTGGCGGCGAAAAAAATTATTTTGGTAGCTCTTTGACAAGAGAGTTGATTGTTGTGGCATGTTTACTCCCAACATGAACTCCAAAATGTCATATTGTGCCTCATTCAGCCTTGCTCATTTAAAACCGTGCCAACATAACAACTTGCGTGCTTTCAGCAAACTGTTGTACTTCTCATGGCATCACTGCATGTGCACAGTCAAAAATGTTTTGCTTTAAGTTGCTAACATCATTCAGTTCTGCTTTGATTAATACATGCCTGATTACATGTCATCAAGAAGTTACATTAAAGTGACAGGACTTAGAGACYGAGAGACACATTGTTCTGTGCTTGAGAGTACATATTTTTACACTTTAAAATAAAATTTCTCAACCCTATGTACAAGATATAGTTTTAGTAACAAAAGTTTTAAGCCATTTCTCAAAATACATAAATTTATATATCTAAATTTAAATCGATGGGAGAGGGGGAAATTGCAAATCTCACTTCTGTAGTGACTTCCTCAATGCTCTTTGTCCTGTAAGAAGCAAGAACCACCTTCTAGCATGCATGGAAAGCAGTCTTGCCCAGCACACATGCAGAGGTGACCAAGAACAGGGACACGAAAGCTCTCTCCCTTTCTGCTTCTATGATCTCAAAACAAATGACACTTTTTCATACCAGTCTTTCTGAATATCATTGATTAAAGCACAAGAACAAAGAATTTAAAATTATCCACCGCAAAAATTAGCCAGACATAACCAGTTTCCCATTAGCTAGGTTTGGAGAAATGACCATGCCCTTTGAAGGAAAGCCCAAAAATTATAATCACCTTGATTTTTCTATTTTGCTATTAGTGATCTGCAGAGAATTATCACCTGCATCTCACTACATCTTTTGTTATGAAAAGGAGGCCTGTCAATGATGACTGTAAACTCACCGCGGGTATTTTTAGTATCCAGAACAAATCCTCAAAGCAAAAAAAATTTTTAAAAAATTCACTGCTGTTGTAAATAGAAGGAATTATGTTTCCTCTGAACTCTCCATGTAAAATACATAAATAATTTAATATTGAGGGTTTTTTGGGTTTGCATAGCTGAGATAAGCAGCTGTGACTTTTTCTCAAGGGAAGGGTGGTTCCTTCCCAGCAAAACAATCCAGGTCATCCGTCACTATAATGGCATCAACTCCGTGCAGCAGTAATTTATTTTTAAAGACTTACTAATTTGAATGCACTGTACTTGAAAACTCTAGGAAAAAAAMCAGAATTTATTTTTGTGAAAGACAGGTTATACAACTCTGCCACATCTCTAGTTCTGATTTTGACCCTTCTATCTAGACTTACTATTTCAGTGACATGCCAACAGTTGATGGCAGTATCAAAGAATTCAGCAATTTTGGGATCCTGAAATACTTTASTAATGAATCAGACTTTTTCTTTCATTCTGCTATTCCTTTTTTCCTATYAGAGCCTTTCCCTTCTGCCGTTTCCCTGCAGCTTTCATGCCCTCCACAAAGAGCTGTGCCTCGGCCTTCCAGTGCAGCTGTGCGTCAGCTCATGGCAGGCTGTCCTCCTGCCCAGCCTCCCTCTGGCTCCGTCCCTTCCTGCTGGAGGATCTCCATCACTTAGAAGAYAGCAGAGAGGAGCTGCTGCAAACGCTATGAAATGCAACTCTGAGGATCACCTTCAAGGCAGCACTTAATTGCAAGCAGAGAGCCATTGATTTCAAACATCATGATTTTGTTGCTGCTRCTGCTTCCCATATTTCAGCACCTGGACTGTGCAATTCTATTTGCATCTCTGCAAGGAGCAGCCAAAAAGACAACTGTCAATTACTTCAACCACACATCACTGGTTTTATGTGAACATGGTTTGGCCACAAGCATATACAGATCCAAAACTTTTTCTGCTACCATTTACCTCTTATCTGACAGCAGAGGTAAGAGATATGGTAGCTGTTAAGCCACTGGTTATCAACTATAAGTCACTCCGCTTGCACACAGAGCAAATATGCCTTAAAGTGAGCAGTTACGAGAATGTGCAGCTCTAGTTACAGCCTGTGTGGAAAAGGAGAAAGGGACAGAAGAGGCGCATTAAAACTACACCGATAATGTCATCCGACTTGAATCTCATACACAGCATGGTGCAATGTTCAGGGTAGGGCTAAAATTGCTTTACCTCCCTTCATSAGCAAAACTGTGCCTGGTGGGTCTAGATGAAAGATGGATGGCTTCTGGTCTTCGACCAGAAATTACCTGTGACTTTATTTCATAAAATTCCTAGCAATATGATTTTCTTTTTGCATTATTACTGCATAACTCTATGACACACATATATGTAATTCAACAAAAATTATCTAATAGCCTATTCTTTTCCACTAACCCTGCTCTGCAGTGTAACTATAGCTCTCTACCACACTTATTTTACCTAGTTCCTCTGCAGGGTTAATTACCTTGGGCAGATCTTTGTGCTAACACAGCAGTATTGCTTTTAGTACTTGAACAAGCTTGTTTAGGGCCTCTTGAGTGCCTCTCTGCACTGTGCCTCAGGGACATATTCTGAAAGCTACAGTCTTATAAGCACCTTGAAGTTGTGCACCAGCTCCCTAGATGAGAACTGGATGCCTATATCCACCTTCTAGGCACTTTTAAAACACTCTCAGCTTTGTTTTACGCAAAATAACAATGATCATAATAGTTCTTACTTCAGTAGGGTGCAAAATCCTTAAACAGCAGATGAGGAATTAGAGTGAGGAAACTTGTGGAAAAGAGCAGGCCTAACACACAAACACTGAATCCCAGAATCAAGTATAAATATAAACTGGGACCAAGTTCTCAAAAATTTCCTACAGRCCCCTAACTCCACATTAATAATATAGGGTTGGTGCTGGAAAGGCTTGAGAAGAAACAACTAAATCTTGCATAGGCGTTCTTCTTGTAATGGGAATCCCTACTCAGCTTCCATGTACTATAACATACCAGTAAATCTGCAACAGAACATAGAGGAAGCTAGATGTTGGACTTTAAAAGTTTTTTAAAAAAATCCATTCAGAACAGTTCAACATAAAGACAGAACTTTAACTGAGGAAGCACTATATCACAGAGTGCTGGAAACTTGGAATATATGACAAAAATCTCCTGAGTTCTTGACATATTCAGACATTCTTTCCTCAATCTTCCCTAGGGCCACAGTTAAAAGTAGGATATGCACTACATGGAGCTCCGGTTGACCCYATATGGCTGATCTTTATTCAACATTTTAGTACAGGCTACCAGGAAAAGAGGAATCCCAGGTAACAACACAGCCCCTTCTTTACCCCCTGCAAGACTGTAATCCTCAACTCTTAAAGCAGAGCTTGGTGAAATACAGGAGCTGACAAACAGGAGTTTGGAGGCATTCTTCCCATTTATAAATATATCCATGTGGAAAGGATACACAGCATGAATAGTCTTTGTAAGGTGACAGATGAACAGAAGAAAATACATCTGGGATCTACACACAGCCTCTATTTTATTAACAGACAGCTAAGAGAATTTGTGTGGTTTAATACCTTAGCCCTGGATACAGGCTGCTGTTTCAATAAAGTCCTTAGTTTCTATAAATTATTTATGTAATTATAATAGATATTTCACAAACTATTTCTCATGGATGTTCTTAATTCTGAGTTTAGCTCACTTATCTAACTCCTTTAGCACACAGCAGTTTGGACTCTGTTCAGGTTCCTTTCCAGAAAAAGCACAATAGGTAATCTTCGTTCAGACAGAAAAAAAGAATAAATCTTTCATTGTTGTGCAAAGCCAAGGAGGGAAACAGTTGTTTTCTTAGTATGAGACAAAGTAATATTGTACACAATGCATATAGGGGCAGCATCTCAGCTGTTTTGAGTTTGCTTGTTTACAGTAACAGCAGTAGAGCAGTGTCAATTGAGACACACACAACATGCCACCAAGAGTTTCCAGTGGAGGCTGCATGAAGAAACACCAGCAGTGCTTTTCTCTCCCCCGCCTTACAATTTTAAGTCAACAAATCAAAGCAATTATTTGCAGCTCTAAAGCCAGCTGTAATTTGCACCTTTTGCACAATGATGTCTCTCCTGAATGATGTAATTTCCTTCTAACTCCCTACAAACAGAGCATACCACTAGAATTTTGCCTTCTGAAGACTGTGAATGGAGATCTTAAAGGAACAGCAACTTCAATCAGTGGTGCAGCTTCTTTTAACTATCAAAATTGAACACTTCCTTTTTGTTAACTGATCAAGTGAGATGTGTGGCTGCTGAAAGCAAACAGAATATGATCTCCAAAATGAGCATGTTTTTTTGGAATGGGAGGATACCTAATTCCTAAAAGCAGAAGATAAGTCTGTGAATAAAATATCATTATTATTGCTAAAAAATCTCTCAACAGCTATTGTAGAGTTCACTCCTGGAAGATGCCAAGTACAATGAAGAACCAAATGATGGGGTATAATTCCAGCTCCCTTATCAGAAAGATGTAAGAAGGAGAGGAAATGGATCAAAAAGACGCTGAACCAGATAGCAGCTTGGAAAAGAGCACTGAAAAGCTTTAAACAGTCACAAGCAAAACTACACAACTCCAGCTCTAATAACCCCAATTCCAAAAGCCCTGTGTCCGGACAAAGGAAGAGCAAGCACAGAAGAGCTGATAGAGAGGCTAATTTCCACATTTAGACAGTCACTTTGGTTGTCATTGTGAATGTGTACAAGGATCATAAGGATTCACTACTCACAGAAGAAAGACATACCAGAGTACAAGTATCAATATTAATGGCATAGTTGTTCAAAAAATAATATTTCTCCTTTGGAGAAATAACCACAGTTAACCACCCTGCTCAAAGATATTTCCTGCAATGTTTCCACAATCTCCAAATAATAGTATGCTAGGGCACATGCCAGAGATTTACACTCACCTATATAAGTCACTAACAATAAGCCAGTATAAGATACTGACAACTGGAGCCAAAGATACAGAAGCAGACACTGACCTGTAGTGAAACAGAATTTGACATAATACATTGAAAGTTATCTGCACCCTAATTTTGATGAACACTTTTATCTTTTTACTTTATACAGCAAAATGAATGAAAATTTCTGAACATTTCTGGTAACTGCCTGCTATATATGCTTAGTATGAATTATACCATTATCAGTGTTAATGTCTCATCTTTATAAACAAAAGCATTTAYTGTTTGCTTGGTTTCCCAAAAAATATACCAACTAGATATATTTAAGAATTACATTAGTTACAATACAAGTCAATTCAAATGACTAACACAGTTTAGTGTATTTCAGAAAAAATGTTCACTTCTAATGCATACTGCTGCTGTGCCAAGCTTGTTATAAATAAGCAGCAACATTTATTCCATCTACTACACATTAAATGGGCTGTAAGGAGTGAATACCAATTCAATGTCAGGCCTTCTCATCTTTTCTTTATGGCAGCATTCGTCTCTTATGCACTTTAAAATCAGCAACAGCAAGATAGCTTTCCCCTTTCTCAAAACTTTTATTTTAATTGCTTTCCAGGCAAAGGGGTGATCTGAAGTCTAACAGCTGCAGTTGCTGTTGGTCTGGCTATTTAGCAGTAAAAATYAACCATCCCATATTAATGAAGAGTCTCTTCTGTCCTTCTGCAAGAAAAATAAAGCCCTGGTTACTGTGATTAAGGARAGTCATCAGTATTTCCAATAAATTATCTATTTCTTTAAACAAGTCAAAGAAAAAGAGTTACACATTGGTCCACTATTCATTAGCAGCATTGTTCAATGACACTAAGGATACTAATGCCAAGGATACTGGCTTCAATTTGATAGGTCTGAAGAGAGTCGCTGACTGATTTGTCCATCATCATGCCAGAAAGGAAAGATTTCTAATCAGCTTGAAACCAATCTGGTTTGACATTTGGCTGAGTCATTAGTTACAGACAAAGCTGCACTCCCTCCACCCATGAAAGACTTCATAACCGTTTCCATGAGCCTCTTGCAGAACAGCCAATATCTCTGGCTGAACAGGGCACTTAAATTTAAGGCAGACGGTTCACTTCCAGCTTAGGAATCTAAAAGGAATGCTGTCTGGCTCCTCCTAACTATCCTAACAGGCCTTCATGATGTTACTATCTAAAAATTCAGGGTATAGAGACTCCCATGGCCACCCTGGTACCTGGCAATTAACCAGAAGTTACAAATTCAAAGTTACAATTTGAATCTTTCCTCCCTCTGGGCATAGCTCTGCCACCCGCACTGGAAGAGACAACGCAGACAACTCCATGCACCAGTGCTCAGGAGCTCCCCTTCATAGCAGCAAAACCCACCAGACACCAGTTTGGCCAGGCTGAGACCTCTTTGCTCCAGAGAACCAMTAGACAATCAACTGAGTCAGAATG
Source organism: Amblyornis subalaris (assembly GCA_018881555.1). NCBI lineage: Eukaryota > Metazoa > Chordata > Aves > Passeriformes > Ptilonorhynchidae > Amblyornis > Amblyornis subalaris. The sequence continues at coordinate 2,516,678 of JACAXG010000047.1, read as the reverse complement.
GAGCCACTGAGTAACTGGATGTGTTTCTCTGTTTGTTACTACTTTTATGACTGCTTTAAGAAAACACAAGGTACAGATGCTGAGCATCAATATTTCGTCATTAAGTTTAACAGGCCTTCTGTCAAAAAATTATTTGCACAGCTCTCAAACTAGCACAATGACAGAGAAGAGTCAGAAAGTGGACTGAATTCTAAACACTCAAGGTCAAGGAGGCATTTACTTTTCTTAAGTCTAACTTCTAAATTCACACATGATCTTTTTTTATGCTGCATGCCAACAAAAAGCTCAATGCTGAAAAGATAAAAGCAGTTCTGTCTTGAAAAGTCTGTTGTGTGAAGAAAGATACTGAACTAGCATCTGTTTCTCTCACAGAGAAGGACACAAAAGAGTAACCTTGGTTTGTTGTCTTTCCAGTTCTCTAAATAGCCTTCTCCCTCTTCTAGAAGTTCTCTTTCTTCTTTGGTAGGATGTTTATCCCAGTGGAAATATTTAGAAGATCTCACAGCAGACGGCAAAGGCCTAATCTGTTACTAGTATCAAGGATGGTTGAACACATATGGACAATATAGGAAATTATGAAGGACCATGCCTACAAGACCAAAGTAATAGCAGGGCAAAAGATTTAAGAGGAAACGAGAGCCAAGCTGCAGATATTTCCTCCAGCATCATACAGAGCTTGCACAGAGTACTAAACATTCACACTAATGAAAAGCAGAGACACATGAAGAGAAAAGCAGCAGTCTGATTAACGAGAAAAGACACTAATCATCATCAGACTATCAGCACTCTACGAGTTAAACACTACCTTTCCGAGACAAATGCAAATTCATGCATCACAAGCAAATACACTTTAATGTTTAGAAAGCTGATAAGAGAAATGTCTTCAATTAAACAAACAGAAAAGGCACAAGAAATTATGGTAGGTAACAAATTCAGGATGTTGAAAATACAGTTCAGGAATACCTTTCCAATAGTAAAAGCAAGGTAAATTGTAGGCTTTACATTTTACAAGTAATTCTTAAGTCAACACTTAAACACAAAAGCAAACCGACAGAAAATAGAAACCTCATTGATTTTCTTGCAAAACTATCTATAGTTACTCTATATCATTCCCATGCCCCCAACAATAAATACTGCAATTCAAGAAAATGTAGTAAGACTGTTCACAGGACAGTAACACAGAACTTTTTTTAAAAATCAGGAACCTAGCAGATCTATGAGTATGAAAAAAACCCCACACCTCTCTCATCACTGTATAAATACTTTTCTGACTATGTTACAGCTTGGTAGCAGTCCTGAGAGATCCATCCAATAAAGAATTGTAATCGAAAAGGAAAAGTGAATGTGTGGGCCTGCATTAATCCTTTTCTTTGTTACATACTGATGCTATTAATTTACAATTAGTTCTTAGATTAGAAACTTAAGATTTTATTTCATAAATACCATTGGGAATTAGAAGAAACTGCAGATGGAATTAATAGGATTTGGAGGAGGAAAAAGAAGGATTCTGTCTAACTTGACAGCTCAAAGCAGTGCCATCATCTCAGTGTTTTCCACTGTAATTACTGTTATTAAGGTATGTACATCTGGTCAAGCCAAGCCACAGTAAGAGAACACAGGGTAGTTAGAGCCCACAATCTGGCTAAATGTTAGTCCTGTATAGTCAGAGTGTGTACTTCAGCACAGCTGCTCTTGAGATTGTCCGGAAAATCCTGTTCATCTGCTTGCTCCACTCAGTATCTCCTAATGTGGACACAATTCAGAAAGAACCAGAAGCAATATGGTAGTTCAAAACCTGGTCACCAGGTGGTGGAGTGTCCAACACATGCGTTAAAAAAAAAGTTACTCACTGCTAACACAGCACATGCTTTCTGCAAGCAGGAAATAATTGAGAGGCACATGGAAATGAATAGCAGGAGAGCCAGAAAGATCCCACTAAGATCGGATGGCTTTTATTTGGTACCGGTTTGAYTAAAACATCTTCACATGTAGTGAAGTTATCTGGACCAGTATCCCACTTGAATTTAGGGCAGTAACTACAAGCCACATATTCAGCTGAAATTACAAATAATTTRAACAGGCCAAAAGTCTAGTTTCTTAATCAGCTTAGATCAATGCACAAACCTAATGCCATGTTACCAGAGAAACATGGGATTCATCACCACTTCTGCCCCACCACTCTGCTATGTAACCCCTACATCCCTCTAGTTTCAACACTGCCAGCCTTGTGGCCCACAAGCAGCAGTACTAATCCCAAAAAAAGGTAAAAGAGGGATGGAAACAGCAGAAGGGAGGACAGAACTAAGGTTTTCAATGGCAATGCAGTCTGTGATCAACTTAAACTGATCACAAAGCAACAYCCAAACTAATGCCAGGACTACAAGTAATTTGCTCAATGATTTCAGAACAATATAAAACTGAAAATTCCGACTTAGTATAATTAATAAACTTAAAAATCCTTTTAAAATATATGTATGTATAGCAAGTTTTATAAACTTAGATGAGATTTGTGAAAAACAAGACAGCTTATGTCTAAATAGTCTAAAGATACATATACTGTTGGGGAACTACTGTGAACAGATGCTTGTGGYCTGTGGTGTTTGAATCCACAAATGCTGCTGTTGTCTGGATAGTCCATTATTATAGCTCAATTTCCTCAWAATCACATGAGGAAAAACAGATTCTACATAGTTAAATAATAAGATTAGTTATTTCCCTTTTAAACAAGAGGTAAGGTGAATCAGAAGGCTGCTAGAACAGAGTTTGCTAAAATGAGTTTCTCTCACTCCAACATAAGTAATGGGAAAATCAGTCCCCGGAAAATGTTTGTCTTCTCAGAACAGTGAAATAAAAAAAGAGCCAGCAAAGACAGCAGAATGGGAAATTCAAGATTTCTGGCATTGTGAAACAGACAAAAATGGCTACTTGTGACTATGAAAAAAGTGTAATTTGATAACTACAAAAAGAATATTTTAAAAATGGTATTTGAAAGCTTCACACAATTTAGCTATATTTTATGATCTTTTTAGAAGAATTCTAACCATAGTAACTACAAACAAATCATATAAAACTGTTTTATTAGCTATGTCTATGAAATAAGAAATCAGTAGTATTAATCAAGACCCTCAATGTCAATCTCATTCAGATAGGGTATAAAAATGCAACAATTATTCCATATTTATGTGCTTACAAGGAAAAAAAAAAATCAGTAAGTAAATTGTCCCCTCTCTCTGCTTGTAAAACAGAAAAAAAAAATTCTGTTAGGTTTACAGCTTGTGTGTCATATGAGTAATGTTATTTTCATTCCAAATCTATCAACTTTCTTCACTAAAACTGATGACTGCAAAAATTGTTTTTTCATTTAATAAGAGCCAYTTTTTTTTAATTTCTGAGCAAACTGAATGTAAATATTTTTATTTTAAGAAACACTACCTCACCTTCTCAGATCTATAATTTTTTTTGACACAAAGCATTATTAGACACCATCTTGCCTTAACTGCTGCATCACTAAGTACTCTGGAGAGGTCTCATTTAATCTTTCTCTCCTCAGAGATACCTGACTTTTCATGAAGTATTTCAACATTCATTGAGTCAGAGATCAACACAGTCAGAATGAGTCTWCAGTCGCATGTTTTAGACATTCACTTGGGAGGTAGGAAAAAACAAAAAAGAAAAAAAACCACAGTGCTTAAGTATGAGAGCATGGCRTCCCAAACGTTCCCTTACTGGTACCTAGAGTGCACAAACAGTGAAATATGGTAGCTCAGCTTGCTTTGAAACAGAAACCTAGTTTCCAAAATCCTTGTCAGGAATGGAAATTGCTGGGAGCATAAGGAACATCACACCAACTCTGTTCAGCATCTAGCTTCCACCACTATTTTCATTCACTGGCAGATAAAACTTGCAGATCTATTTCCTGGGGGTGAAGAAGAGGTGGATCTTTATTAGAAATTGCATCAAATCTTCTTATTTAAAATTCTATGGGCATATCTGTGCAGGGAAAATTGTGAATGCTCAGCCAAATTGAATTCAAGTGTGAGTTCAAAATGCATTAGTTAAAACATATTAAACCCCCATGTGGACATTTTCATTCATAAGTAAAGTGGCCTACTTTAATCTGATTTAATTAATATGTTACAAATTCACCCCCTTGTTAATTAAACTCCCTTTTTCTGAGCATGCCCATACGGTCACTCTGCAAAGGGCTGTGAAACACAGGCCTTGTAAGCTTCTCTCCTGGGTTCAGCACTGGGTTTTGTGCAAGCCAGAACCAGTTTGAGGGGACAGAATTGTGCCTGCATTTGGAGCACATACCTCACAACAAGGGAGCTGGAAGTAGGAGGGAATTAGGAGAGTTTCCAACCCAGTGTGCAAGTCTTMACAAGCCTGGACAAGATTCACAGGAAGAAATCTGCTGTAGAATAACTGGTGTGATATGGTGCTAGACACAGGAACAACTGTTAAGAACATGGAAAGCTATATTACCTGAATGTTCAAGAAGACTAAACTAAACRAGTATTGCTTTTATCTTACTCATGTTTTATACAAGATTCCGGTTTATCATGCTCTTTTCTGCAATGTTTTCTTCTTATTTCTATTTGAATGTGTGCAGGACCAAGGAATTAAATTCAGGAACCATAACCAAACAAAGAATAACACTGCAATTAAAACYGGAATGTAAATGCTAGTTCTAAGCCACAATAATCCTATTTTCTAGTCCTAGGTTTTTAAAAGGACTGGCACTACTCATATCAATCTCATACAGAGTAGACAAAAGGATACTGAGACAACACGCACACAAAAACTATTTCATTTATTATTTACTTATTACTTTAGAGCAGCATCTGTACTACCACAACCTTAGTGTCGTAAAAATTATTGCACAGTGTAAAGACAAATGAGCTAAACTGGAGCTAAATGTCAAGATGTTTGGTGGTAAAACCAGAATCTTTCTGTCCTCCCTTTGCTCAACTGCAAACAGCTCCTATCTGCAGTGACACTAATTCACTGCTCTAACGGTTATCCTATGGCCTATGTGAAAGGGTTGGTAGTTTCTGTTCCTACTGGGCAGGTATCCAAGCTGTAAAGCTACTGTTCACTTGTCACTAATTGATACCCTTGGTAGTCCATTAAGGAAACTATGGAATGAATAAGCACCTCTCACTGCTAAAAATATGCTCAGGATATGGTAAAAAGATTGTGGCGCACTGGCAAAAGAGCATGAGAAAGACTTCACTGCTACTCATGCTCCGTCCATTCAGAAGATAAATAGAGGGCTTCATTCTTCAGATCTGTCACTTTGGCATCTTTCATCGCAATAAATTAGCATTTAAGAAAAAGCTACAGGAAAATGAATTCTTCTTGCTGGTGACAAAACCCAATTCTCACACATAAACATAACAAAGGACAATCACTTCATAAAATATTCTCTGGAAAATAATGTATTATTCATACACTGAATCATGCAAAATTTCTCTGACCTTTTGTGCTTGTCTTTTTCTGGATGTCATCAACTGTTTTATAACTTTCTTGGATTTTTCATTCTTTTAAACTCATCCGAATTAAGAAGTGATTTGATCTTGTATTTTAAATCATCATAAAACCATTCTACTAGAAACCTGAGAGTGAAGCAACACTTATCTTTCTCCAGTCTCTCCCAGTGTCTATTCATGCAAGATTTACTTATTGTTAAACAGTCCTCTAGTTTCATTTTTGGCTTCTTTTGCATAATGTGTTGTTAAATTACATTAACTTAATGAATAAGCATTTCAGTAGAGATACTTAATTTCCTTTGTAACTGATTCAAACAAGAAAGACAGCATTCTAATTTACAGCATCTAACAATCTTAAAAATTAATGCTCAATGTTAAACAGCTGGAAGCAGTAATACTAAAACTGTGCCAAACATACAGAGACAACTCAAGCATTTAAACTACAGCCATTACAGTTTATATACCGTGGTGGCGGCACATTCCTAACAGACAATCACGTCATCTCACCACCACTACCACTGAATACTCACACAGGCCAACATTTTCCCTAAAAGGAACATGCATGGTTTCCATCCATTTTGTATATATTTCTTGTTAATTGTGTAATGACAGAATTTTGCATCTTTTTCCGTGGGAAAATGCAGCAGCCAGTCTGGCCCATGCATCTAGTCACTGTGCCAAGGCTGTAACATTATCTCATGCCTGCGAAACCTTGTACTCCTCTGACATCAGTCGAAAATGAGAGTAGCTGGAAAACGGTCAAATGCAGCTCAGTGAAATAAAACATCCTTGCAATTTCTCATTGATACCCCCAGCCAGTATCAAGCCATGAATTGCAGCAGTCACCATAAATCACAGCCATGCAGCAAGCAATGTTTAGCACAAGTTTTCCAACAATACAGCTGATTACAATTACACACAGAATAATTTCTGAAGATTCACAGAAATAAGTTCTGAGTGTGGCAGACAAAAAGCTGTGAGATTTCAAAGTCATAAGCATTCAAAGTGAATTTAAGAAAAGAAAGACGTCATCTATTTTTACAAGGAAAAAAATGAAACAAAAGGAACTCCGTTTTTGTTTCAATAAGAGTGGCTTAGAAACTTTTACAAATGCTCTGCCCCTGCTGAAATAATACATCCTATTGTCCCAACTGCTGAGCACCCAGCAGTAAGCAACACGCAGCAGGAGCAACAGCTTTTCAGCTTTTCTCATAGTAGGGCAGCTATACACATACCCACATTTTCTAAACCTTTACCATTCAAGGCAGCTCAGCAATTGCCAAGACTTTGCAAGAACTTCCACTGCACATACAAAAAATGCATCTTACAATGCAAACATCACATTCAAAAATGGAGTTAACTGTTCTCTAGTCTGCACTTCTTTGTCTTCTCCCCAGGCAGTAGTAGCTTTAATCTAGGACTAAGAAGAAATAAAGAAAACACTATTGCATGTTTAAAGTCAACTCAAAATCACTTTGAGAATGAGAACACTAAAAACCAAACATAGAATTTCCCAACACTGCACATAYGCTTGTTACCATAGTTGATATGGAAAAAATTAGTTCTACCATCTTTAAAACAGCTGATGTTACCTTGGAGTACAATACAAAACTGCAAAACACAGGACTTTGAATGTCTTGGCTTATTTGAGTCACTGCTGGAAAATTCTGATTAGCTAGTGGCAATTCCCCCCTGGGTGTGCACTTTTTTCCGTGTATTATAAAGATAAATAAGTAGGCCCTACATTTTACAGAGTCTTACACAAAGAATGAATTCTGCAGGGCTTTCTCTTACTAAATCTGTTTTCCACCATTCCATAGATATGTTCTGATAGTGATACCAGCACAGTATTTCAATTCTTCCACGATGAACAGCTCAGTGAGCCACAGAAACAATGCAAATCTACATATACTTGTACAGAGACATCTAAAGCTCGACCTCAGCCCCTGTTTGAGCATGTCATGATGAAGGAACGGATCAGGCATACCCTGTGTAGGGCTGTGAATATAATACTACTACAGAGTGTGGGAGGCAAGATATTTCACTGCAAGGAAAATCTGACAGTGGAAATTTCCATTCCTTGCATACTTTAAAGATAAACTTGGATCTTGTACATGAAAAGTATTCAAAAGTGGAAAAAAAATTCAGCCCATGTACCTGTACAAATAGAATCTAAAGTTAAATCAATACGTTGATTTTGCCTWAGGAGTTAGTGAAGCCCTTCATGACTCTCCAATGTACACATCTTACAGTCACAACACGCACATAGAACACTGGCTAGGTAAAAATACGTGTGTTTAACGTGTGTTTGACAAAATGTCTTTGTCAATGCAGCTTACTGCAGATCAAAACAACAATTGTCACACATGTTGCAGCCTGACTCCACTTCTGCCCGATTTTTCACCTGTTTTTTCCCTTGCCACTCTTTTAAAATCATCTCTAGCTTCATCTGTCTTGACCTCTGATACACACATTTTGCTTCTGCACATTTTAATGCCTACAAAGAATGTGTGGATGACCCTTCCCATTTTCATTAGCTCCATTAACTTCAAGCTTCATGAAACAGTTGAATTTTGTGGTCCTCCTCAGGCTTTATTCTAACCTTTCTTGCTGTCCTCAATCTAGAAGTAGCCTTTCTGCAGAATCTCTGCACTAGTTTCCCCAGATTCTAAACAAATACTCTTATTTTTCAGTAGGAATTACTCTTTGAAACAAACACAAGCATTCAACCATATAACACTGCTTCTAATCTCATGTCCACATATAGGGAGAGCCATTCAAACAGAAGTTACTGTGAAGTTCTTCCTTTCTTGATACAGTCTGGATGTCAAACACTATTTCATGTATTACCCAAGGACATCTCAGAGTTCAACAATAAAGTCATAGGGCTTTATGTGATTTAGGAAAATCTAGCTTGCAAAGCTTGAGGGAGAGGACTGGATGAGAACATACTGCTTGCTGCTTTAGCAGGAAGCTGAACAGAAAATTCCATATATTAAAAAAATGCTAAACAACAAAAAGAGCTTAAAATCCATAGACTTTCATTGCAAGGTGCATAGCGAAGGAGTCATTCTATTAGATTAAGAAAATGCTAATCAAATACTAAAAAAAAAAGAATCTGTCAAACACTAAAATGAAATCTCAAAATGTACTAAATTTGCCAAATCCTCATCACCATCTTCTCTTTATAGAACACCCAGTGTGCCAGTACTTAGCAAGAAAAACTCAGTCCTTGATAYAGTTGCTTACGATCTATATAGACGACAAAAGCAGCAGCAGCAATGAAGGTCAAAGCAGTTGGAAGATAGACTAAAGCAGGGATGTTGTAGTAATACGAGGTTAGGAGCTAGTTTTTGCTTCTTTTCTGTATTTTCTGAGTCATTTTACTTCTTAAAGTAAGCCTTAATGAAGGTGCAACAGAAAAAAAAAGATTTAAAGGTCTCTTTGAATGTTTGTTCACAAAGGAGGGATTTGAATGAGAATGAAATCAAGACCTGAAAGATAAGGGTGGAATTGGAGGGAATGTAAAAGGAATTAATAGTTATGTACAGTAGGTACAGGCAAAACCAGAGACAAAATAGGGCAGCTCCTGGTCACCTTTAGAAAGGTTGGAGAGAGGCAAGAGATGGAGAAATGGACATCCAAGTAAATAAAAGGTGCCAAACAAACCATCAAAGCCAAGACAACAATTTCAAAACAGAAATGGAGACAAGGGGGACACTACTGGAGATGCAAGGAAGCTCATCTATCAAATCCTTATGCACACCTAGAACATGCAGTCCCAAAACGAGATGAGGTTACCCAGGGATGTTACCAAGTTAGACAGGAGATCTGATGGAATTCTCTTTCCCCACATCATAAGTAAAACACCATGTAAGGCACTAGAAGATGCCACAAATGCCGGCAAAATCCATGCCCAAGTCTAGGGTAGGGGAGAAAGAAAAAAAAGGGGGAAGAGGAGGGATGAAAAAACAAACATTGTGAAGAAGAAAAGAATTTTCTATACATGTGATTAGTGATTTTGATGTCATCAAAAATATCCAGGTACAACAAGTGTAAAAGGTCTCTTATGATGTGGCCAGGTAAAAACTGTTGTTACCAAGTCTAAAGTGCAATTTCCAGGAAGTAAAGGAGACCCAAGAAGAGACTGTCAAACAGAGAATTAGCAGTAAGGTCAAGGATAARAGAGTGGACAGCATTTTCAAGCAGCACACAAGCATAAGGGAGAAGGAAAGGGCAATTGCAGCTGTTAAGGAAACTGGAAAGAAAAAGGCAATGTTGCAAACTCTCCATTTCATCAAATCCAAAAAATTCTGATGAGAAATGAAACTCTTATCTTGTCTGTGTCTATACAGAAAAGGGCAGAAAGCACTTCTAGTGATACAGACTAATTCACTGCTGTCTTAAACAAAGAGAAATAACTCTGAAGTTAAGAGCATAAAAACTTTTATGGAACTTGCTCACTTTTTCTACTTCTCTCCTAATACGGGTTACTAAATCATTTTACTGTGAGCAGTGTTCTGTATAGTTACTGTATAATCGTATTTAGCTGTTTCTGAATTCATTCTGAAAAGAAGTGAATGAAAGAAAAACAATACCGATATTCCATCATCACTGTTGTACCATCTTATTTCAATATCATTTCACTTTGGTAAGATTTTTTTGCCAAACTTTCATCCTGAAGATGAAGACCTCACTCTTCTAGCAGCTTCAGTTCTGAATATCTGCTGAATTCTCTAATCACATCCCCTCTTGCATCCTGCAGTTTTCCTTCTCCAGTTTTACTCTCTTATTTTTCCTTGGATCCTTGCTCACTCAGAGCCTTGCCACCCTTCCTTTATTTCTTATTCCTCCTCCGCAGTTTCTTTGCTTTCATTCTGCCTGCTGCCCTCTTTTCCAGCTATCTGTACACTGTAAGAAATATTTAAATAGAAGATCTCACTTTGAAAACTCGTCTCCCCTGGCAGCCTCCCCAGGCTGGGGCGGCCRCTGGCGCTGAGGCGCGTTGCTAAGCAGCTCTTTAGCACCCTGTTCGAGGGACTGGGACTCAGCTCTGCTCCGCGCTGCTGGTGCAGTGCCCTGCTTTGCAGGCAACAAGGAAGATCAAAGTCCTGCTCCTTCCTGGAGGTGCGTGGGAGGACAGAGGCAAGATTATATTATATTTTTTAAAATAAAAATGTAAATAAGCTTTCCTAACAATGCCCCTTCTACAGTATTCCCACCTCCAGAAGATGAGTGATATTTTGCAGCTAAAGAACTTCAAGAGAATTTTTTTGAACAACGTCAGAGAGAAATATCTTTAAAACCGAAACCAACAACCACTCATAACCAGCTCACCAAATCAGGCAGCCTCTCTGCTGCTTTCCAGCTGCATCTGACCTTCTCCAAGGTGTGTTTAAGCCCTCAGCATGGGGAGGCCCTGTGTATTTTGGACACTTGGTGAAGCGTTGATAATGTGACTGCTGGGTAAAGCAACATYACAGCGAGCCTAAGTATGCTCAAAATTGCTGCACGTGCACAGGTAAACAGCAGGGCATGGTCCTACTGCAGGATCTCCACTGTGTTAGCATCAGGTGGTGTTACTATTACTGTCTCATCCAGACACAATTTCTAGGTCCTCTCCGAGTTCTTCTCGTATCTCAAGTGTGAYTGGTTACCTGGATATTAAGACCTACATGATATTAGAGCTCATACCCCAGATCCTGTACTTCTTTTGAAACTGACTCTAGATGGCTTGTTGTACTAATAACTACAAATACCAGGTACCAACTTGGTACCAACCCCAGAACAGCAGCCTTCCATTTTGGAAAAGAGACAGGAGRACAAACATAGAGATGGCAGTGTCTTCTCGCTGAGTGGCACATCCTACTCTCTCGCTTCACCTCCCTGGCTCAGATCATATCCACTGCCTCAGGTGTCATTATTTTGCTTTGGATTCAGGTGGGTGAGATGGGAATGTTCAGGTTCTGAGGTGGACAAGCAGAAACTACTGGACTGGGAAGCCATCACAGCAGCCAGGGTGCACACCTCTGGATTTCAAGCAGCTCAACCCCTCAGACTAGATGACAGCTATGGATGGAGCTCACACCTTCATTCTGGCACCCTCCGCACACCAAGTCACCAGAATGAGACCACACCACAGAGAATCACTTACTTCTCTAACATATAAATAAAAGAGACAGGCAAAGTACCTAATGCCAGGGTCTCTTTCAAGTACAAATCTCCAGTAAAAGACGAGAGGTGAAGCCAGAAATGAAGGCCTGATATCCCTGTTTCTGTTTTGCCCTGAGACTAGCTAACCAGTCAACTGATGACAGACTACACAGGTGGAGAAGACTTGACAGCATCTCTTACTTTTTCACTAAACTAAATGGAAAGAGATGCTGTGTTTAACAGAAGAGGAAGAAACATTTTAAAATACACCTAAGATATTTTCAGTGGAGAAAATTCAAAGAGAATTAAGAAGATGAGTTTTCACGACAGTTGCAGAAGTTTTTTGGATTTAGTGAAGATTTGCTAAGGGAAGTCTTGTTGACAATAAATCATCTTTTCTTGACTTTTGCACACAGTAATCWGCAAGATATGGGATGGATCTATCTATCACAGAAGGAAGATCATCAAATAGTATGTGCACATTTTTTCTGTGTATTAGGCAAAAGAGAGTAAAGAGGAAAATATGTTTAATACACATGCATTATCTGTTATTACATTARTATTTAATACCTAGATATGTATGTAAACTGATCTACACAGTGAATGCAGAAGCTGCTTGAATGCCATCAAAATTTTTCATACTCCTACAAATCTAAGAGCAGTCTTGTACACTTTGCTGATCAGCCTATGCTCCTCGTCACACAACAGAGACAAGCTGAGCAAGTTACAAGAGTAGAAGGGGCTGAACTGAACATCAAAGGTATTATAACTGCTGTTACATTTGCAGTTATGAAAGTTTAAAGAATTAAAAAATATTTGTGTGCTTCATTTCCCAGGTTTTCATGCATTCTTTGCTGAATGTGGGTATCCAGGAATATAGGCAGAGTCCTCTTCCTCAGAAACAGAGGCTTCACTAAAAGTATCTTGACATTTCATCTTATCCAGACAGTCGGATCCCTAATTCCTCACTATATGAAGTGAATTGCAATTCTCATCAGAAGGCCGCTGCTGAAACATTTAATCCTGCCAGCATTTTGGGCTGTTTCTCTCTAATGCTTGGGGGGATTTAACATTTTTCAGTACTAAACGGGAAGCTGATAAGAGTGCCAAATACATCCTTTAATTTCAGGTGCTTCCACTGCATCTTTTACAAATTATGTAATTGTGCAATAAAACTGTCCTCACAATGTTCCAACAGTTCTCCAATGAATGAACATTTGGAAGAGAAGACACAGGTGCCTAATAACTGAAGCAATGTTTCACGCTATAAATAGCTTGAAATAATGCTATATGCATTCAAGAGTATACCCTTTTTTTATATGTAATAATATCCTACCATATAATTTCAAAACATGTTTGTAAAAACAAATAGAATACAAATTAGTTCTTACATAGAGCTGCTTATGAGCGTGGCAAATCAGCCTCCTCATTTAACAGATTAAAGGAGCACTTAGGTGTAAAGAAACAATGTAATTGTCCTGTGAACCAGCAGAACCAAGAAGACCTGCACAGAAATTAGGTCTCCTCAGATCCTAGCAGTTGTCTAGCCACTAGGCAGGACCACCACCTTAAGCAGCCATGGCTCTTCCTAATGCACTCTGACCCTACCATGACYACAGCCTGATGCCCTACTGGCACCACCCACTAGCGAGGATTGCAACCTCTGGCATCAGCTGCTGAATCAAATTAATATGACAGAAGCATTCACATAATCCACTCACTACAGACAGTAAACAACTTCTTCTTTGGACATGCCTGTTTCAGCCACCTTACATGTATTCCTCCTTTTAGGTACCTTCTCGGAAGTTTTCAGAGTCACATTGCCCATTAGCTCATTTTCGTTTACACAACAATCGGGAACAGAGTCTCTAGAAGTGATAGGAGAAGACAGGCTAGATGCAAGTCAGCAGTACAATATATAATACTGTTGTTAAAACGTAAATGTCACTCTGAAGAAAGACAAACTAGGAGGAATCTGTGGAAAGCAGCAGGAAGTGTAAGAGTTTCTGAAAGTATTAAAAAGGACTAGAGAAATTTAGGGTTTTTTCAGTCTAAAAAGACAGTCTGACGTGAGCTATAGGAACAGCGTTACAATATATCTAAGACATCACAAAAAAGCAGAGGAAGCAATTTCTCTCCATACTCATTAGGAAAGAAGTAAAATAATTAAGATAAAGCTACAGAAAATAAGACCAATTTCAGAAAAAATAAGAACTATAAGGCCATAACACAACAAGGACTCTAAGCAAACAAAATTTTAAGAAGAGTTTAGAAAAAACATATAGTCAGCATAATTTAGGTAAACACAGTCCTACCGCAGTGCAAAATGGGCTAAAATGATATAAAGTTGGTTTCCAGTCTTTAGCCCTTCCATGTGCTACACTAAGACATACATTAGCATGCATTAGCTATATATTTATAAAAAGACACACAGAACAATGAGAATAATTACATTGATTTGTCATTTAATTTTTATTAGTGCCTTCATAAATATTAATTTMTTTCCACTTAGGGTAGACAAAATGACACTTCTCTACCGCTAGATGTTATTACCTTATTTCCTTACCAGTGTGTGCTGAGTACAGCGTCCTACCACAGACCTGCATTGAGTACATACTTGGTCACTTGTGCCAGAGAGCTGAAATAGCCTCAGACACTTTGCTAGGTACATCACTTCCTTGTGTGCCAATTACTACAATAATTTGTGTCCTACCTAGACTACTTGTATGAGCCAGCTAAAGCAACGACAAGTCTTTGGTCTATTCTCCCTTGTAAGACATAACATAAAGACACTTGTAAAAACAGTAAGTCCCATTTCCACAGAATTTCACTTACCCAGCTCACCCATAACTTTCCAACTCTCACACCCTGGGTTTTTTCCCCCACTACCATTTAGAGCCCCTCCAGCAGTGCATTAGGAAAGGACTCAACATCACAGGTATGGGGCTTGTTCACTCTCATCATTACCTAAGGGAACATCCAAACATGAAGAACACTACATACTTTTAAACAGACAGGATCTTATCATCAATAAAGAAATTTGGGGTTAGGGAGCTACTGTCTTCTGGTTTTATACATTACTATATTAATTGACACAATGAAAACTAACACTAAATGCTAGTCAGAGCAATATGACATTCAGTATCTAACCAGATTCACTATTTTTTCCATGTATTTTATTTAAAAAGAATATTGATATGGAGCTGATATATTTCTACCAGATATCCTTGCTGGTCAAAAATTTAACCAATATTCAAAGTAAACTAACATAAATGTCCAAAAAGTATAAATATTTATTATACAGGAACTGTTCTACGGAAAAAGAAAACACTAATTTATGTATATAGTCTGAAGTATACATCTTTATAATACCTTATGTAAGACAGAACAAGAAGTGTATTCATAACTTCCCTTTCACTTCACAGATAATGACAGAACAATATTTATGAGATTATGAGTACACTTATAACTAGGCCAGAAATGTAATATTAAATGTCTATCTTATGGAAAATTTAGCTCTGCAACTAAATGAGAGGGGAAAGAATCCCTCAAGAAAGAACAAGTAATAATAAATCAAGTTGATTTTTTCCCATTAATTATCTGACTATGTAACAGTTAAAGTATTAAATTCTTAAGAAACAATGTTTTTAAATAAGGATTTTTATCTTCTTTCAAACAAAGAAAACACTTCTGTGGGTTCTCTCACTGTGACAGATTATAGCTTACAGTGCTCCCCAGCCTCAAGGTTTTTTCAGAAGTTTGTTAATCGCTTGGTTAGTGACAACAAAAATAGCCACAGACAACAGCCATACATGGGCCAACTGTGAACTYTTCTGTGAAATACAGATCCATGTTATTAGTTAGACAGATCATTAACATCAACCACCAAAGCAAAACAAAAGGAACATTCTGTAAGTTTTTCTTTCTTAGTAAGATATTTTATTCATATCGAAGACAAGTTGTACTGATGTAGAAGGAAATCTAAAGGTAATGCAGAAGGACTTGCATTTCTAAAACATTAATAAAGGTTTTTTCCTACCCCAAAATAGTCATTGTTCACCTTTGTTAATCAAACAGAAAAAAAAAATATCATACAGATTACAGCTATTTTATTCTTGCTTTTTCAAGTGTGGTAAGAGCACGTCACCCAGCAGGCCCAGAAAAACACCTCAAAGTGGCAGCAGAAAGTWGCCTCCATGTTTCAACACAACTGGGAAGTAAACACTTAAAAGACAAAGTGGGTACTTGCTTGGTGCAAACTGCATTACCAAGTGAGTGATTTTATCGCCAGAAAGGCAGCACGATGCTTTGCTGTGGGCAGAACTTCACCTGGATAAAAAAGGGAGAACTCTGGTCCTTGTAACAGGCCGAGCGAACGATATRGTCCCTTTTTCCATTTAGAGTAGATCGAGACACTGCAAGGCTACAGCCACTGCTTTATTCAATGAGACATGCGGGCAGAGGAATTCGCTGGCTTTGCAGCCCTGACTAAGGAGCCAACTACCACCTCCTAGAGCCTGGCAAGTAACAAAGTCTCACGACTAACCAGAACATTCTGAAAGTACTGCTTTCATTGTCTACAGAATTATCACCAAAATCAGCAAAATTTGTCCTTGAGCTTAGAAATTAACAGAAAAAGTTACATTTTAATAGAATTCCTTCAGTAGTATTTGGAAATGTGAAAAAGTTAAGGACAGATCTTTATTATACAAATTTAAGAATTACTAGGCATACAGTTTTAGGCACATAGATCTTCTGTCCAAGAATTTGTACATCTTCCTTTTTAATAAAAGACAAAACACACAGGAGATTATRAAACAAATGGAGAGCTTGGAGAGAGGAGATAAATTGCTGACTCAGATTTAGCAAATTAATTTTTTTGTTTAATGAAAGACTATAGAAAGGGTTCCAAACACTGAATACCAATTAATCAAATCATTCTGAAAGGACAAAAATAAACTAGGGAAAAAAAGGAAAAATAAACCAGCAGTCCATCCCATCTTAAATGAAAGAGTATGGCCCTTCTTTGTTTTCTGGCTGCAGAGGTGCCCCAAGTGACTGAGATCCCGTGTCTTGGAAGAAAAAGGTCACTGCTCATTGGAGAGCCTACCATACAGTGTCACCATGTATTTCTGCATGTCATAAAAGCTTTTACCTAACTGTCCTCTGCACATAATCTCACAGACCAATCCAATTCCATGTAATTTGCTTTTAAGAGATGCATTTAGAAATATATTTTCTAAATAGCAGAGATGCTTATTGCTGAGTTACTCTACATTTTCCATTAATATTTTAAAAAGGCATATGACTAAATTCAGACTTTTTTCAATATTTTTAATTGGCTGTGAATTTCTTTCCTCAGGCTATATGACATATTTTTTAAAATGTCAATCTAATGTGCAACTCAAAATTCAAAAATCTGAGTTGAATAAGCCCTGCAYTGCAAGTTTTGAAAGAGTTTATAACAAATCCAATCTCCTTTAACTCATCAATACAAAATAAATTGTTTGAATTCACCTAATTTTCCTCATAACCATGTTTGTGGAATTCACAACTGCCCTTGGTTATTAGACCCCAGACAATACTGACATAAATTTCAGATCCATCATACAATCATTGAACAGCCCAGGTTGGGAGGGGCCTCAAGAGACCATTCTGATCAGCATTCCATGGGACAGCCATCCCAGGTGAGATTACCTATCAACCTGTCCAATTGCATTTTGAAAACATCCAGTGATGGAGACTCTGCCACATCCCTGGAGAGGATGTTCTTACTGTAAAAAATTAATAAATAAATAAATTCTTTCTTCTGTCAAGATAAATGTTCTCCCAATGCAACCTGTACCCTTGTCTTCTTCATGTGGCTCCTTGCAAAGAYAGCCTCCTGGCCTCTTTGTAGTTGCCCTTTAAGTACTGGAATACTGCAGTGTGGCCCTCCTTGAGTCTTCTCCAGGAAGAAAATACCTAAGGACTTCAATCTTTCCTCAAAGGGCAGTTTCTCCTTCCGTTTGATCATCTTTGTGGCCCTCTTTTGGACCTTCTCCAGTTTGTCCGTATATTTTTTGAATTGTGKGGATCAACCCTGAACACATTCTCCAAGCGCAGCATGCAGATGCAAAAGAGAGATCACCAAAAACAGAAGAACAAGTATTTTTCTTCTTAAACCATTAAATAAATATTTTGAGATACAAAATGTTGGCTTCTTTGTAGTTGTTTTTTTGTTTTGTTTTTACATTAATGATGCAGGTTTGAATAACACAAGAATGTGAAGGCAATGTTGCAGGGGCACAGTGTSCAGAGAGGTGACAGGCAGAGCTAAATAATAGGCTTAAAAATGGAGTGGAACAACTGAAATCTTTCCTCTCCCACAAACTCGCTTCAGTGCCTATGAAACACCAAAGGACTGGCAACCTGAGTTGGTACGAGCTCCAGAAAATTAAGATGGTTGGTTCTGACAGGTGTCCAGAGACAGCCATTGTAAACTGGCTCTTTACAGAAGATTCACTTCATGAAAGATAAGCCTTTGTATCTGAGTCAATTCACGAAGATTAAGTTAACATAATTAATGATGAATAAAGTCTGTTTCATCTATCATAAAATGAGTCAGAAGAACTCAAATCTTAAAGCATGTATTTATTTCTCCACCAACTAGAAAAACAGGACTATTACAATGATTTTTGGCTTACGTATATCGGTGTGGGCTATGTCAAAGGTAGGCAACATGATTGCCACCCACAGGTTTCCAGTCAAGGGATACGATAATAGTGAAACAACCATAAAAGGTTACAAGCATTTGAAAGCAGGAAGCAAAACATTCAACTGAACTGAGCCTTGTGAATGGCACTTTTAAAATAATAATTTTTTTTTCTGCATTCTTGCATTACAYACAGAAGAAACCTGAAGAAATTAGATGTATTTGCACGGGTCTCTGAAAATTTTCTCAGCCTCATAGGAACCTGAATAACTTAATTTCACAAGGAAACAGGCAAATACAGTAGGCAGAGAGGCAAAACTATTATTATTTCATTATATAACACCAACATGTTTTGCCCTGCACAAAACTTCCAGTAATCTGGCCTCACAGTTATTTCAGTGTCTGAGTTTCATGTTCTAAAGCATATAGAACAAGAGACTAAATTCAGGCCTCATCATACAAGACATTTAGTTTGGCTTATTTATAAATTTGTTAAATCAATTTGCATTTCTTCATGGGGTAGGGTCTGTGATTAAAGTAGACTCCAGGATTTTAATAACATTCCATCTGTCTCAGAGGTGCTTTCTTAATTTTTGCTTTCACAGGCGTTTAAAACAATTAGCATGCTAGTGTTAGAAATTTCTCATTTTCTAAAATTCTTCTGTAATATATCACAGAGGAGGTAAACAGAAATCTTAAGCCCTGTTTGCAAAGAAACAAAAGACCTTAAGGATTTCAGGAAACCTTAAAATACAGTAAGTACTTGAAGACATGCAACACACAACAGCCAACACTTCTCTAGATACTTCCTTTAGCTGTCAAAAAAGATGTTTTACAAGTCTCATGATGCTTAATCTGTAACACACTCCTCTCTCCTGGGAATGGGAGTGTAACACCATGCAAAAATGAACCATGAGCCTCTCTCTCTCTCTTACGATTATTGCTGATATATTCCTGATATCAATGCAAGTCTGAGAAAATAACTGCCATATTGGAATTGCAGTTCCGTGGAAGTTATTTGCTAAACCTCAGGATTTCAGATTCACCTACAAATTCTGTAAAACAGCATTATCCAAAACTACCACCAAACCCAATATAATGGTATGAGTCAGGCGAGTTACATAAAACACCAACCCCTAMAAAGACACTTCGCTGTAAGATACATACTGAAAACAGAGGTTATTAGAAACGTACAGCTGGAATACACACCCATATCGTGCACTTGCTTTCCTTTAAATATCTTTAATTATAAGGACATTGTAGATATATTATCATAAATCAACAAATCTGTTTTGCACAGCATGTTACTAAGCAACTGTAACCAAGACCTTGTGTAAATGAGATTAAAATTCCAAGGTAACAGTACTCAAATACAACCTCACGTTCAACAGCCAAAGAGAGTAGGATGTGTTCATATTAAAGGAAGAATGTCTGTTTAGTTTTATGGTTGTTCAAATAGTTTAGATACATAGAAAATGTAAATCTATCTATATCAGTTGTAGCCATTTCCACCATACAATCAGCCCTGCAAAGATCTAACAATCGTAGTATATTTTTCAGATAAAATAATAAAAACTTTTTCAAATTAATTTCATTATTCGTCATATGCATTTCATTCTGCCATTTAACAGTATCCAAACTATACAAAAAYATACTACTTTAAATAATCTATTAATAGTCATTACTACAACTTTTAAGAGAAGATATCATACTCACATACACACTGTGAAAGAATACTGTAATACATAATTTTTTTGTTGCTCTTCCAATATAAAAACGACACTTTTTCCCAGTAATAAATACAGAAGCAGAAGCACCTTTCTAATARTTGGCTGCCCTTGACATGCATGTCCCCATCACTCCAGCACTCAGACATTCTGTGAGCTTCTCAAGTAAAGTGAGGAAGCTCCAATTCCAACAGAGTAGACCAGAATACTCTCTAAGCAAAAGAGATTGTTGTAAGCATGTGAAATTTTTTTGGCACTGTCAGTCCTGTCTTCCCACAGAGCTTCAAAGCTCAAGTTATCTGACCTCATAACAAATGTGACTAAATATTTTAAAACACAACCCAAATTTAAACACAGAATCACAGCATGGTTTGGGTTGGAAGGAACCTTAAAGATCCTCCAGTTGCAACCCCACTCACCGCAGACAGGAAGGCCACCAACTAGACCAGGTTGCTCAGGGCCCCATCCAACCTGGTCTTGAACACTTCCAGGGAGGGAATATCCACATCTTCTCTGGACAACCTGTTCCAGTGCCTCACCACCATTAATAAAGAATTTCATGCTAACATCTAATCTAAATCTCTCATCTTTTAGTTTAAAACCACTCCCTGTTGTCCTATCACTATCTACCCATGTAAAAAGTCACTCTCTTTTATGTAAATCCCCTTGAAGTACTGAAAGGCCCCAATGAGGTCTCCCCAGAGCCTTCTCCTGGCTGAATGGCCCCAACTCTCTCAGCCTGACTTCACAGAGGTGCTCCAGCCCTCTGATAATCTTCATGGTCACCTCTGGACTAATTCCAACAGTTCCATGTCCTTCTTGTTCTGGGGACCCCAGAGCTGGATGCAGCACTCCAGGTGAGGACTCATGAGGGTGGAGTAGAGGAGGAGAATCATCTCTCTTGACCTATTGGTCACTCCAATTTTGATGCAGCCCAGGATGCAGTTGGCTTTCTCGGCTGCAAGTGCACACTGTTGGTTCATGTCCAGCTTCTCATCCATCAACAACCTCAAGTCCTGCTCTCAATAAATTTTTCTCCCAGTCTGTACTCATGTCTGGGATTGCCCTGACCCAGGTGCAGCAGCTTCCACTTGGACTTGTTGAAGAAGGGCCCACTTCTCAAGTTTGTCCAGGTCCTTCTGGGTGACATCCCATCCTTCAAGTGCGCCAGCTGCACCTCGCAGCTTTGTGTCATCTGCAAACTTGCTGAGAGTGCACTCCATCTCACTGGCTATGTCATTGATGAAGATACTGAAGAGCATCAATACCAAAACAGAGCTCTGAGGGACATCTGACGGGTGAGGCACGATTWGCCCTTAGTAAAGCCATGCTGGCTGTCTCAGATCACCTCCTTGTCTTGTATATGCCTTAACCCTGCTACCATAAAGACCTGCTCCATGATCTTGCCAGGCAGAGGTGACCCTAACCGGTCTATTGTTCTCCAGGTCTTCCTTTTTCTCCTGTTTAAGAATAAAATCAGTATTTCCCTTTTTCCAGTCACAAGCAACTTTGTCTGACTGCCATTACTTTTCAAGTGTGATAGAATGGCTTGGCAACTTCAGGCAGCTCCCTCAGGACCCCAAGATGTATGTTGTCAGGCCCCATGGACTTGTGGCTATTCACTTTCACCAAGGTTCTGAACCTGCTCCTCCTCTACAGTGGGAGGGACTTTACTCCCCCAAGCCTCACCTGGAGGTTCAGAGACTTGAGAAATATGGGAAATCTGGCTGCCAGCAAAGACTGAGGCAAAGAACTCATCGAGTACCTCAGCCTTCTCCATATCCGTTGTTGTCAGTTCTCCCTTCTCTTTTTTCAGGAGGGGTACACTCTCCTCGGCCTTTCTTTTCTGACTTACAGAATCCCCTCTTGTTATTCTTCACACCCCTTGTTAAGTCCTGTTCCTTCTGTGCCTTGGCTTTCCAGATCCCATCCCTACACATTCAAACCATACCTCTGTACTCTCCAAAAGTCACCTGACCTGCTTTCACTAGCTTTGCATTTCCTTCTTACTCCTCAGTGAGAGGAGCAGATCCTTGCTCAGCCATGCCAGTTTCCAGCCTGCCTTGCCTGATTTCCTACACATTGGGATGGAGAGCTCTTGCACTCTAAGGAAAGTGGCCTTAACGATTTGCCAGCTCTGGTCAGTTCCTTTGTCCCCAAGGACAGTTTCCCAGGGGATCCCATTAACCAACTCCTCCAACAACTGGAAGTTCACTCTTCCAAAATTCAGGATTATGACTTTGCTCCTTAAGATCCCAGACCCACCAGGGTATGCTCACTACAGCCCAGGCTGCCTCCAATCTTAACCCAGCCTTAAGGGAGGAAGACTGTTATTTTACTACTACTGGCTCACGAGAAGTCTCTAGAATGAGAGCAGAAATCAGCTGCAATAGAGACAGAACCTTCCTGGGGACACTTTGTTCCTTGTTCAGTCCAGTTTTCAGAAACTCAGGAATATCACAAGCCCTTTCTGCTCCAAGCACATTTGACTTCTTTTACACATATATGGATCTTTGCAAAGAGTCTTTTCTTTAAACCTAAAAAAAAAAAAAATATGCACTGCATGTACACACCACCTGCTGGGGAGAAGATGAGAGAACAAACATGTGACAGACATTAATCACGATGCTTAATGCACTCCTGGCAGGCTCTCTGCTACCAGAGCAAGGAGAATCGTTTAACAACCTGTGTGGATGAAGCAGAAAGGAAAACTTGCCAGCTTTATTCACTCGTGGC
Source organism: Amblyornis subalaris (assembly GCA_018881555.1). Lineage (NCBI taxonomy): Eukaryota > Metazoa > Chordata > Aves > Passeriformes > Ptilonorhynchidae > Amblyornis > Amblyornis subalaris. The sequence goes on along the minus strand of JACAXG010000047.1, from coordinate 2,493,876 downwards.
CTTTAAGTTCTTCTGCCTCTTTTAAACATTTAAAGAATATATAATATGTGTGGAGCCCTTTCCATTCTAAATTCTCCTGCAGTGACAACTTTGTCCACACCCCAGCCTTCTTGGAAGGGCACATTTCTGTATTTCTGTACCTCCCCCACCCTCTTTCACCAAGAGTGCACTTTAATATACCACTGCTCTGTGCCAGTGGTACTGTGCAGTAAGTACTTCTCTCCCCACTGCTTTACATATTTCTTGTCTTAGAAAAATGGTTATGAGTCTTAATATTTTATGTCAGTCGAAATATAAATTAAGGACATAATCCACTATACTAATGTGTGCATCTTCTTGTAAGGTCAATAAAAGCTGCTCTGCTTACAGCACAAACGAAAYCAAACCAGAAGATATTCCATTGAGCACATCTCTCCCGCTGGGAACAGGGTGACAAATTGAACATTCAGGAAAGTACAAAAGGCTGTATTTCTTAATTCCTCCCATTGAGAAAAGAAAATGTAGAGTGGTTAGTGGCCTACTTCAATTATTTTTTCCAATTCCTTTTCCAAGACACCATCTACACTACCGTTTTCCTGCGACAAGAGCAGCTCAGGAGATACAAGCAACAGTTCTAAGCTGACTGGTTGCAAMCACATCAAAAAAGCACCTTTAACTTTTAAAAGGCCCCCTTCAATGCAGTGTCTGAAAAAAAACTACCATCATACTACCGTTCACAAGGTATTTTTGAGTATTTAATTCTTTCAAACTTCCTTCAGTAGTGTACACTCAYGGCAAGGCTATTTCAATTACTTGTCTTCACTTTTACTGGTCAGTCCTCAAAACAGTGTTCCTGGACATGAAGAATTCCAGTCCCCCATCAGAGACATGTATTGCTTTATAATACACTGGCCCATCAGCATTACATAACTAACATCCCCTGGGTAAAAAAGTATTCAACTACAACAATAACAGGCACTCCGCAAACAAATTATATAATCGATGATAGTACTCTTCAAGTCTTTCACTTTGAAAATGACAGCAGAAATGACATCCTGACTCTGCAGGATCTTTTCTTTTTGTGTGCTCAGTGCATTCCTATTTTAAGGTCTGATTTTTTGGGGGGAACAGCAAGTATTTTCTGCTTTTCACCCATCTCTATTGCAAGGCTAACACAGCTGAGATGAATTCCTATGCATCAACAGAATTGTTTATGAAGCTCTACTTAGTATGGCCTTCATGAAGATTGTGGCATATGGAAAAAGCTTTTCAGCTCAGATGTATATTTCTAACATTACCCACTGGTTTCATACCCAGCGTCTTCCACATACTAAAAGGAGTGATTAAACCTCCCCTATTCAAAAATAATCCCATCACTTTTTTGGGGAAATCGATAGTTGCTTGACTATTTGTAGAGCTCTAAATGTTGAAGCTTTCCCAGCTCTTGCCCATTTACTACTTAATTTACTATGACCAAAACAGATGATTTTTTAGTATAGTTGCTTTACAGCACATAAGAAAGTGGTGCCATGAAGGCTTTCAGTGCTGTTAATTTCTTTGAGGAAAATGCCAGATTACTTCTTTGACCTTATTTTTCTTTACAAAAAGAACTTTTGAAAATTAACATTAGCATTCTCACAAGTTACACTGGGACAGAAAAAAATCTGTTACTGTTAAATTGTCTCACTGACCTTAACTGCCTAAAATAAAAATTGCAAGCAATATATGTACTGAAATGACCAACATAGTTCTCTCCAGAATAAACTCATTTCAACTAATATGCAATAAGGATGGGAAAACAACACCATTTATTAATTTTTCTTTTGCATTTAAGGTTATACTTTTTCAAGTCCAGAATTTTACAAAAATTGGTTCTTGTGAAAGAAGGCATGCATACAGCTGTGAGGAAAACAGAGGAATCATTTTAACCTTAACTTTCACAGTTGCTATGCAATTATGTTGCATAGGAAGATGTACAAAGACATTACTGGTCATATTACTGTGAAATAACAACAAAGCACCAAGGAGACAAATCTAAAATCTCCCTAACTGTAATAGTCTAAACTAAAACTATCAAGAAACCAGTCAAAGCAGTATCTTTTGTTGTTGTTTATATGGGACATAGATATTCCTGGTAACATTATAAAATTTTAGATTAATTTTTATCTTGGGCAATAAAAAACAACTGTGTAGAAAACAGAGTGCCTCTTTACTTAAAGGTTTCTCTCAAAAACATATGGCAAAAGAACCACCATTCATGAAATAAAACATGTTTTTTACATTCTAAATTACTTTAAGGTCTCCATTCTAGCAATATATTCATCATACAYGTGATGACAGAAGACATCAAGTTCCAAATGTCACTTGGTTTATAAGACTAAGTTTTATTCTGCAACTTCATAGCAAGAAAAAAACTTTGGCAGATACACTATCAGCTTTAGAGCTTGAGACAAAACCTTCTAGAACAATTGTACAGGAAACACAAACCATAGAAGGTAAGGAATTAAATTCAAAATAATTTAGATCTATATTGAAAGATTTTGTAAGCATTTTAACAGTCTTGGGATTGTTTGGATGATTCATGACTGCTTTCCAGGTCAATAGTCAACATACTTGTTGTGAATAGTCTTTCTAACACACTGCTTGATGTATTGATTTGGGCAGAATCCAAAATGTTAATTCAAGTCTATATAAAAAAGAAACACATTTGTTAATAAAGCCCTCATAAAATTAAAAGAACATATGCCTAATAAGAAGAAAATTAAAAATGGAGACTGCAACAGCTATAAAGTCGGTGTGTTAAAGTGCTCCACAAGGCCATCACTACTACAAACTTCTTTTTAACTTCCTTCCACACCTCAGGAAGCAGCAGAGCTTCCCACATCCAGTTGCACGAATATGCAAACCATTCTTACTATCACGTGTGACTGGGATAAAACATTCTTTTTTTGAGAAGAATTGTGATCAAAATTTTCTCCCAAAAGAATCTTTTCTCTTAAAATGACTATTCTGCACAAGGTATAGAGACGAATCCCAACTATATTACAACTCCACGCTCTTGAAAATAACATATATCATCTCCTTCCACATTCATAGGTTCTTATTTGTAAATTGTCATCATAACACTAAACGTAATATACAACTATAATAAAATTAACATATGAAAATATTAAAATATTATCTGTATTAATTACATAAGAGTTGCTTTGGCAAAATACACGTAAGCAAAATAAGCTTAACTGACAAAACTAAATACTTGGTTCTAAAAGCATTCTGCTACTATAAAACCAACACAGATAAAATATAGATTCTTACAGGGGGAAAAAAATTATTGAAACTGGCAAATTCATGCAAAATATCTCCTATTAAGAAACTCTTCCATTGAAAAACAAAATCTAACAGGCATAAAATTAATTAGTAATATTTATTACTATGCAATATTAATCTACTAGACTGTCAGCTTTAAAGATCTGTTATAAGTCTGTTCCTGAACGTCCAGTTCCAATTTCTTTGGTATAAGCTGTTATAGTTACTATTAACTGTATGTATTAGTTATCTGTTATCCCAGTTGCAAAGTACTGCCTTAGTAGCAGTCTTTCTGAAGATACACATCAAAGAGATCCTTAAACATTTACACATTGTACCCAAGATGTACACAAACAGTGCAACAAGGGAGACATACCTGTCCCACACCATAGGCAGTGGTCACAGCATATCAGATGCTGAATTACTGACACACCTGAGGCCTGCAGTGGAAATGAGAAAACCCTGGAGAGATCTGACACCAAGCAGTCAGGTGGATTTGCCAATGCACAAAGAAAAATGGCAGAAGAAAACCAAAGGGCCTGTTTGCTTACCAAACTAATTCTGTCAGAGCCTATGCCTCTTCAGAATAGAAGAGACAGGATGGAGAAGGCTATGACAAATGGGGACCTGCCATTCTCCTCAGGGAGAAATAGCTAATTAGACAAAAATAATAATTTTTACCCTGTTTCCTTCAACTTCTAAAAGTACATTACAAGCTCCTTCTCATCCATACCCAGCCTAACAAGTTTAAATTTTCCTTTTGTTAACATATTGCATACACAGTGTTATTCTGCGTAAGAGACATAATCTGTCATTGCCTCTTGGGCAGTTAAAGACTCCTGCTGCTGACCCCAATGAGGCTTGAAACAGCAGTAGTAGCATGGTCATGAAAGTTAAGCACTTAATCAGTATAAGAAATTGAATGCTGCTCTTTCGAGTCTCAGCTCCACAAAGACAAGAGTCATCCTGAAAGAAGGTCTTTAACACAGGAATAAATACATGGCTTGACCAGCTTGTATTCAGACTTCAGACTGTCTTTCCAAACTTCCTGAAGTAACTAGTAGAGAAAACAATTATTTATAAATAAAGCTAAGTTTTTCAAGTTTTACAAAAATATCCATAGATACTGAAGCAGCTGGGTAGCCTATAGAACCAAATGATCTCTTACATTTCAAGACAAATTCCAAAGATAAATCTTTGGCTATGCTAAGTTGCTCATAMTTGATAAATGCAAAATGTTAACAGCACCAATCTACATCACTGCTCAGAATATCTATCTTCATCTCAACGGAAAAGAATGTTTACAATCTACCCTTGCTTGAATCAGACTATCAAAAAAACTAATCACATGTTGTTTTCATTTTCACATGACTCTCGTTGCACTTCTTAGTTTCCCCTCAAGCTTTTCATCATCTTTCTAGGGACACTCTTTGGTAGCCTTGCTCAGTGTACAGACATGTTTTTCAGAAGGCATAAAATTGAGAAACTATATTTTTTTCCAATTGTCATGATATTTGTCATGAATTCCTAACTTTAGGCATCACTTCACTGCATGTTCCTCAAGGCAGAATGCAGTCTTCAGTACCTGCTACAGCAATAAATCAAATCACATTTCATATAACAACAGTATCTCCTATTCTGAATACTCATTTATCATTAAAATAATGAAAGAATTAAAGGAACTCAGACTGAGCAAATATTCAGTGCCAGGCCCTGCAAGAACTGAGACCTGACTGTGTGGTGAAGCATGGCATGAAGCAGACTGACCATTGACTCAATCCAAGCTCGTCTACTTGGTTTTCCTTTTTACCCTTCCAGCTTCTTCCATTTTTGTTAATATGGATTTCCAAAATTTCTGACACAACTATAATAGAAGCAACAAAGCAGTATGAATAGTGAGGTATCTGTTTAATCTCCATTTTGACCTTCAGATCAAAATAATCCAAAATCTCATTACATGATTCACAATGATAGCAGCCCATTCTTAATCTGACTCAAAAGTGCAACCATCTCAGAAATAAAAGTTTGCCATTGCTAAACTGAAAAGTTCAACCAACATTTTTATAAATTGTCTTTCCCATCTATCCTTGCTTTCTCTGTATGCATACTCTTTTCTCCTTGTGTAAGCAGACATCATCACTGTTAAGTTCTCCAGAATTCTCATTTACTAGAGGTGTCATTTTTCAGACAATATTCTTCTAAATATRTATTTTGATAAATTTTTTCTTCCAGACTAGTTTTCTCTTTCTCCACTATTCCTAACAATTTTGTGCGAACAACACAGTGTTTGAACAAGTTATGCAAATAACTGTTCTAACAAGCTTCACCTCTGTTTTCTGATAGCCTGACCAAGTCCTATCAACTACTTCAAAATATAATTCTCAGATCTTCCTATGTTACAGCATAATTTTAACTCCAAGCCCTCTAAAAAGTTTTGCTTTTCAACATACATGTTTTCAGGCAGGTTCTTTAAAACATGTACTGGCATCTCCCTTCCAGCAGCAACACACCAAGCATGCTGCCAGTTCTAACAGTGTTAATCATCTGCTGGTCAACCACATATTGAGCACTTCTGCTGCTAGAAATTCTCATACTGGCCCGTTTTCCTTTTGTATGACCAAGTAAATCCAGTCAGAAATGTCTTCCCTCTTGCATTTGGAGATACACACAACCAATGCTATGCAACATAACACCCTACTTTGTTGAATGTATGCCACTCTACACTGTTCAGCAGAAATAGTCCATGCTTTTTATTTAGTCAATTTATTTCCTCTTGTCACTTTTCCCCTCCACAAACTTAGCCAYTTGCATTTTAATAAAGTCTGAAATCAGCATCTCTTTTCTTTTAAATTTTTCCCTAAGAATTTCTATAAATAGTTTTCTTATGTCAAAAGGAATTGCATTACAAGTATTGAATTCTTCCAGAGTAAAACTGGAACAGAACAAAACAAAAACAGCTATTACCACTGAGTTTGCCAAGTTCAAAAAAAATACCTGAGGTATAACTAAATTAAAATGCACCAGAACTTTATTTTTAAATCTGTGAAATTGGCATTACACCACCACACCTGTGTGAAAAATGCTGCCATTTAGAGAGGAAGAACATGATGGACTAGCTCCACACATTTGCTCTCCTAAGAGGGGCAAAAACATAGTGTGATTTTTTGAAACTGTGAAGCAAGGAAGGAAATTTGCCCAGTATCCATATAGTTCTACATTTTTAGAAATCCTCTTTTAAGAGTAACTATGCACTTCCCAGAAAAGCCTTTGCAATAAATGCTTAAATGACAGCTGGCCAAATTACAATTAGTTTTTAATTTTTTAAATTGCCGTAACCTTGTCTCAAGTGTGACACTGATGGCACATTTTTGTGCCCTCTTCATACTAAGATGTTATGGGATCAGCTACCACCACACAATTGCAGCACAACCAAAACCAGGAATTTTTGGAGAAGGGAAACAGGAGAGATGGGGAGGAGGAAATATGAGAGACTAAAAATTCTGCACTACTCATCATACAGACTTTTCCCCCTAGTACAAATGAAAATTACAGAGGCGACATGAAGAGAAAGCACAGAAAAATAGCTTGGCCAACTCTGATGCAGCATCTACTCCAACCTCAGAAGAGGGAGGCAGACAGAGAAGAAATTGATTGATCTGCAAATCAAGCAGAATTAATTGCAGGGGTTTTGTTTTTCAAAAAGGTGCAGTGTGAGATGACATAACCAGAGGCAACTAGAACTGRCTGGTGTCACTGAAACAGACCAGTTATTCAATAAATACTTCACCCACCTCTTCTTAGGGCAACATTTTCCCTTGTGAGACCTGCCCACTGTCTCCTTTTCAAGGAACTTGAACATCACACAGCCAAACACTGCCCTCAGTGCAACTTCTACAATCTTTAAATTTAGCAAGCTTTCTATAAGCACCGCACAATATTCAAAATTACAAAAATAAAACAAAAGTAATTGACCACTCAGCCAAGATTGTGCATTATCTGGATAATTACAGAAAGTTTCCTCTGACGTTGTATGTAAATAGCAAAACACGTTTCTTGAAACTGAGCTGACTGGCATGTTGTCATGCTCTACTGGCATCACCAACTCTAAAAATTCAAAATTATATGGAAGATTGCAACATACACTTATTTTTCTTCAAGCTTTATAAAGTATAGACAGCRTATCAGGACAGCAGGTTTATTTGCCACCAACAGCAACATTAGCAGAACCACACAGAACTTCAAATTCAGACAGGTAAAAATACTTTTCTTAAGTTCTTTGGCAAATATGATGGGAATTTCTATTGTTTAGACCATTTAAAACCCCAAACAGTTAAATCACAAAGTTGTTATCAAACCACCCCATCCAGATTTCACAGGCTTGCTACAACTGGTTATTACCTCTTCGAGAGCTCAAGCTATGCAATGCAAATAAATAAATGATTCGGAATCACAAAATTTCATCTACTGCTCTTGTTCTGTTAACTGAATATTTCAGTAGATATAATGAAATGAACTTCATCAATCATTAGGACTGAGTACAGAAAGTAACACCCAGTAAGAAAACTGAAGATTATCTTCAGTATCAACAGTGGCTAAAAGACTAACAAGCAAGGAAAAACCCACTTACTGAAACTGTCTCTCAGTAACTGCAGTCCCCTGAGAATCTATGTTCAGTATATTCTATGACTAAAGGTGCTGAAGATATGCATGTTTTCTTCCTTGGAAAAAGTATCTGCTGTCTACAATGACCAACGATCATATATATTAAAAACACACGTTTACTTGAGCCAAGACATCAACAGGCAACAGATCAGGATTCCACACAGCAAAGATATCTATGTTTAGTGCAGTCTTCAATAGAATAAAATAAAATAAAATAAAATAAAATGTATGATATTCATTCGCAAATTTTCTATTTACCTGTCCCAGCAACACCCTAAGTAATATTAAATTGTAATTGTCCCTTTGGAGCAACAACAGGGGCAACAACAATATTTTATCAATAGGTAAAATATTAAAATGTGAATTCCAAACACAGACCCTATGCTCACATCAGGTACTAGACATGACAGCACTGCCTAAATGCAATCTGAGAATTCACCTGCTCTGGGAGAAAAAGGTAACAACTCATCTCCCTTGGGTCAGTTTTTCTCCTGCACTTGGACCAGCAGGGAAGCAGGCTGCCTGCACCTAACCTGTAGGACTCCATGGTGCTCTCCACAGCTTGCAAAAATGAAAGCCAAGGGACCTGCTGAAGCTCACAGAGTCCTCTTCCTGCACRCCCACCACGCATTTAATGTATGCAGATCTTGACCAAACATGAAATCAGGACGTGGCCAATTAAACATGTCAAAACAGAACCGAGAAATGGGCTTGTATCCCATTAATCAAACGCAGTCACAGCAACAAAAAACAGCCCAACTCTTCCCAAGAGCTGAGTGTCAGTGATGATTATTCTTTAGTAATTCCTTTGCAACTAACCACCATCTGCCTTATGCGCATTATTCAGCAACTCTGACAAAGTGTTCTTATGTGCCTTCTTGGAACAGTTTAAAGATATGCATCAAACACCTTTCAGAGACTCAAATATATTTTGCCTAAGAAGTTCCTTCAATTGTTCTAGCAAATAGGCTCAGCTTCTTGTCCTACTTTACTTTACATTACTGGATACCACCAAAAGTAATTTGGACTGCATACTAAATGAACCAAATAAGATACCACAAAACCGAGCAGCAGGAATGTATGGTTCCTCTAATTGTAGTTGTCCCTTATATGTAAGCAGAGTTTGCATAAATATCCAAGATTACGCTATTTCACATTTTTACTTTTTCTCACACAGAAGTCAATGCTTGTTCTAGCACTCCATGAATAGGTAGAGAAGATACTCTTCTCACTCATCACTGCTCACTACAGAAGGGAAGGCTGCATCAGACCACGGTGGTTCATACTGCTCCCAATACCCTTCAAGGCCTTCAGGTAGCAACCTGGGTGACAAAATGAAGATTATACTTATTAAATTTGCAATGTGCTTACAGGCTTTCTGGTGGRAGGGTTGACAGGTTGATAGGAGGGGGCTGTAAGCACATTAGAGAACAAAATTAGAATATAAAATGAACTTGACAAATTGGAGAAGCAGCCTGGGGAAAAAAGGAGATTTAGCTCAATGAGAACCAAGTGSAAGATTCTGTGCTTAGCCAAGACCAATTAACTGCTCAGATAATGGATAATAACAACTGCTGAGGTTGCAATTCTGCATAAAAACATAGCCCACAACAACCTAAATATGACTTAACAATAGTCTGGGGTTTACAACAGAAAAAAAAAACAGGCAAAGACTGTACTGGGATTTAGGAGAAAAATTAGATACAAGTACAGTTGTTGTTCTACCAGCTCTGGTAATGTTCCACTGGGCACTGAAATGAGATACAAACACTGTGGAGATAACTGAAGGTAGAGAAACAAGAATTAACAGAAAATACAATTCATGAGGATAGATTTAGAGCTGTTTTGTTTAAAGAAAAGATTGCTGAGGGGAGACAGGTGTTTTCAAATACTGGAGTCCACATTCATGGGATGCTGAACAAGAAATAACACACTTAAAAGATATAGGTGTAATTGGCTCTGAGTTGAGACCCTTCCCAGCTGTCTTTCTAGTGATTCTGTTATTTGCATTACCCACTTAATATTACATTTTAAATGGAAGGTCTTCAACACACAAAGTTAATACACTAACAAAGTGCAAATGCTTGCTTTCTAGCAAGGGAGTTTCTGGGTTGCTCCTTTTTATACAGYTGAAGAATTTTAAAAGCCTGTTTACTCTGTGCCCTCTCTTTACTGCAACTCTTAGAAAAGTCACCCCATCAGACTTCAGGATTATTCTCGCTGCTTCTTACATAATTTTCTTTCTTCTGGACATGTTTAAATTGAGAAATAACCACCTGCTGAAATCGATACTGAAAAATAAGATAATGGTAGCTATTTTTAGTAAGAATAATATCATTACACTCCTAGGCACCATCTCAAAATTTTCTAACTGGTAGGAAAAAAAAMCACTTGCATTTCACAGCTAAAATCAAACTTCTATACACAACTTTGCCTTTCAAGACAATGGATTCCACTTACTGGCCACATTCATACAGTGATTAAAAGCAACTGCTTCCATCTTCCAGACCATCTGACTGTCCAGAAAGTTGTGCCATGTTCTTATCATTTCCAAGCTGATATAAAATTACTTTCGCATTTTTATCCCTCCCCTAGAGTATCTTAAAATGTAAGGTTTGACTGCACTTGCACATTGAAGCTGTAGTACAGTTCTTCTAACAACATCAAAATATTTCAAATGTATTTCCATATCTATTTCCTACTGGCACAAGTTACAAAGAAATTAGATCTAGAAAAAAAATAAAGTGAGTTTTTCTTCGTGTCAATAATCCAYGCTAAGACTGATGACAGTAGATTTAAATTTTAAGTTATGTAATCATTCCATATGGTGGCTGTCATAAATAAAAACTTGAATGAAGCTACCCTGTGTGCAGGCGATTAGCAAAATTTTAGATACTAAGTATTTCAGAAGAATTTATTGCAATAGCGAGGTTGTTTTGGCAAGAGGGTATATCAGGTCTACAGAAGCTTAAGCTACTAAGTTTTGCAGAAATTAAAAAGTACATCTCTGTTGGATATGTTCACACATGCAGGAAGTCTGTTTGCACCAATCAGCAGGTATAGCTAATGCAGAGAGCACATTCCAAAAATACGCATCGCAGCTTCTACATTTTGCATAAAAAGTAGTCTTGTGTTTTGGTCTAGTGAATCTGTCAAAAGAAGAATTTATATGAACATCCGTAAGAATAAGTTACCATATAATCAYCCTACATGGTTCCATCATTTAACAAGCTTGAGAACTAGTACGCAAACGGTTAGTTGCCAAAATGCCATTCCTTTCCTTGCACCATCTTGGTTATTTGCAGCTGGAAAGAGTCAGCRCTGAGTTTGCAAATAATAATAATAATATTAACAACTTTTCTTCTTGTCATTTCTGTATATATTAAATAGGTATTTAATAATCTCTATCTGCAGATATTAAGGTGGAATAGGGGTTCACATTTGCATTACAGCCACTGTGATTTGCTAAATCAGATTACCGAAGACATTTCAATTGTCTTAACCTTTCTTTTGCTACTTTTACGTGCATTCAGAGAGACAAAGAACAGCTCGTTCACCTGCTTTAGGYAGTGCATAGCACCTGGCTGAACTGAAAAATAGGACTACAAGTCTGAGCTCTTCATTTCATCAACATTATTTCACAAATCAGGCAGCCATCCAGCAACATGGCATATCTAAAGTCAGACTGCAAATAAAAGGCAAGACTAAAGTCGTTAAGGCAAACCTAGCAGTGTCCATGTGCTGTGCATCTACAAGCCTCAAGATGTTGTGTATGAGGCCTTTCACATGAAATGTGAATGCAAGTGAGAAACACAATACTCTAAGTTATTACAGAACTGTACTGCTCAGAGGTCCCAGCTGAGATAAAAGCACGATACGCTACACAAAAAAGCAGAAATAACTATCCTGACTCAGTCCACAAATTATGTAAATAATAAAAAAGAGAGGGAGAACAAAGTTGTACAAGTTTTCCTCTACAAGTAAGAGAACTGAACGGTTTAAAGGAGACAGATCATGGAAGCTCCGTGATACAAAGATGATTCTTTTCAAAGCCATATCATACACATACACATGTAGACAAAGTCTGCCCTCTAACCCGGTTGTAAAATCTTACGTAGATCTACAACTTACAAAAGCCAAAGYCAGTAGCCCAGTCTACTTTTGTTATCAGTATCTCTTTATCACAAGCAAAGTATACAAACATTTAACTGGAAACGTGGTGAGCAGTCCAACAAAAAACTTGCCCTTAGAGAAAAAAAAGCAGAATCCTGCATTTACAAATGTTTCTGCCCTTTTCTAATAGTCACTGAAGTATTTCACAATATATTCCTTCTTGGTTTGCAAGTTCCTGCTGATACGTCTGACCTGACCTGACTCTTCTCCACCAAAAATACAGTTTGAACATTCACAGATGAGCATCTTTTTGTTATATTAACAGAAAAACAATTATACTTTACACTTAAATAATTTCTGTTCTTTACCAGCAAAGTAGCAAAATTTATTAATTTGAGCCCCTGAAGAAAAGAAAGAGTGGACTTTTTAAGATCAAAGGTCAAAATACATTCAATAAACTCTTCTGACCTGTGAATTATCAAAGCAGATACAGAAATTATTAAAGATACATGCTTTTCAACTTGTCCTTATAAAAAACTAACTATAGCTTCTAAACTTGTTGAACAACCTCATCGTATTCCTGTCCCGTTCAAATCAGTGCATACTTCCTCTCTTATCTACAAATTACACTCTTATTGATGGATGGCCTCAATAAACAGTTTAGCAGTAATTGTTCTTTGCCAAGTGCTTGTAGGTGTTTGTATGAGTAAATTTACACTCTTTTCTTCACAGATTTTCTGATCACGCAGCATTTAACATAAAAATGGATTTGCCTCTTACTAATGAAAACATAATAAGACACACCATAATTTGAAATATTGTAATGATGTCTGCCTTGCAAATTAGTAACCTTTGTGATGCAAGAGTTCTCTGAAAAATTTAAACCAACTGTATTTTCAAAACACGGTTTTGCAAAAACATCTTATACATCCTTTGAAGAATATTAAAGTTTGTTGAAACCACAAAGCACACCTTAGTCTTCCCTTCATGGTTCCGCAGAACACCTGAGATTATTTACATTATATGATTAAAGTTTCTCTTTAAAAAAGGAGGGGGATAAAAAAAGCACCAAACTTTAGTTTACTAAAAGTTAAGAACAAAATTCACATTGTTGCTATTACACATTACATTTTGTCTCTAATGGAAAAAAAACCCCAATCCTTCAATGGTTTTACATTCCTTCTTCCCATTYCATACATCAGGTTTGAGAGACATTTCAAAGCTAGAGATTATTTTTTCAAGGATCACTCTCACAAAGCTCATTAAAGCAACTGCCAGGAAGAATAGCACCTGAATGGCACACAACAGATCCATCCTTCATCCTTACTCCCCCTCATCCATCAATAGAAGGACACACCACATGCCATAACTGTATATATGAAAAACTCTCCTGTAACAGAAGTTAAATATGCATAGCATGGAAACCCTGATGTATTAGCATGCAGGAGACTTTATAAACAAAAAAGGTTAATAAGTATAAGTAAGTATTTGGTTACATGGGAAAGTTCAAGCAACCAAAGTATCATCACTGAAATTTAACCACAAAAATATAGGTAAAAGGCACCTATCAGAGTTTTAATCACTGTAAAGGATGGCAGCCTGGACTTAAACTAAAATAGTACCGCATGCAGAGTTCCGTGTAGGGCCAATACTCTAGGTTAGTCTTAGCTTGCAGCATACCACCTGTTGGAGAACAACTCTCCCTTCCTACACAGCTTTGTCTACAGCACGTGACACTGGCAACAGACCACACTTTGTTACAAGAGGTCTAATGTCACCCTCATACGCTGTGTAGAGCACTTTAAGGAAAGCTAGGAACTTACATATGTAACTCCATATGCTCCTAAAGCAATCTAAGTACAACTGTGCACACTGAAACAGGTGTTTCAAGTTTTGGCAGCACAACAGATTTATAACAAAACTTGCATTTTAGACACTGACTGGATTCAGTTTTAGCCTGGAATAAATGAGCATATTGAACTTTTCCATTATTGCCAGCCATAGACTGCCTACCTCAACATCAAGCAAATATTTTAAGATGAGTATAGAATATTTCTGAAGAAAAATTACAACATGCTCATAGCTTCAAAACTCTGCCTCTTAAAACACGTTTTAAGTAGATAAAGGTGAAAATAACAAATACAAACATATACAACCACGTAAGATCAAATTTGATTCCAAAATCTTAAGAGATATCCTTCTAACAAACCATATTATAATGGCTTCTAAAGATTAAAACACACTGAAATGCAATTAGCAAATCTTAGGAGCATGGTAGAAAGAAAAATAAGCAACTTTTTTCCACGTGTATCAAAATGCTCTTTTGCAATATTTTCAAGCCAAATATCAAACCACTCTTAAAAATCCACACAACAACAAAATCTAAAAGTTGAATGCAACATGATTATACTAGAGTATAATCAAACCAAAATTAATCCATTCTCTGGATCAAAATCTAAGAGCAAAATAGCATGAAGCATTAGAAGCAAGGATTTTGTAAATATCTAGCTTAGAAATCCGAGATATGTGAACAAATAACAGTTTTAAAAACAGGCTGTCACGATTTCTAACAGGATACTGTCTCTGATAAACTACACAACTGAGAAGCACTTTGTTTTCTTATCACAAAATGCTGATCAGGTCCATAACCCTGAATAGAGAGCCGCATAATGGACAACTGTAATCCAGCATGCCAATAATGAGTGTAGCAGGAGTCAGCACCAGATCCAACACTTTCTGGGAGGAAAAGACCTGTATCCTCATATCTGATATGAAAACACTGCCTAAACACATCATAATCAAATATTTTCATCTCTTATGACATCAATGCAAGAATACCCATCTGAACTGCTCTAGACTGCACTGCTCTCTCTAGATTAAGTTTTTACAGCATGACAATACCTATTTGACAATATCCACGGCCAGGTTTTCTTTTCATGTGCATTTCTGCAAGACTTGACATTTACAATACTTACGCATTGCAATAAGGTTTCTTTTCATATCCTTTGTAGTTATTCATGTTCAGAGCCATTTTGCAAACTTCACAGTGGAAACATCCTTTATGCCAGTACTGTAAACAAATGTAAAGTAGAATTACTTACGGTACTGATGTTTTGAAAGCAGTGTTAGGGTATGGTAAACATCAAAACACAATTACATGTCAATATTTTGGCCATGCATTATAGGTCTCTTAACTAAATTACAAGAATTACTCTCACATGAAACCAAAGGTGCTTCTAAAACACTCAGAAACATAAATTCTGTGCTAAGGTGAATACAAAATTCTCTGCACGTTGACCTTGCCAGGATAATTTTAAAGATAACTGAAGCAAGAGTTTGACGTTTTGCCTCGTTAAAAAAAAAAAAAAACAACTACACCGCTTGCTAAGAATGCAATACTACGCGAATGCAATCACTAACTAATGTGACGGCTGGCTTTTCGGTACGCCGCACAGACACTAAATTTAGCACATAATACGGCATTTTCCTCCGGTGGCTTCTACCGCCTTCCCCTGCCATTCCGGGAACGGTAATTTGGCGCATCTGTCACAGCCTCACTGTTATTTACGGAGCCACCGCGCTCGCCTATACCGAGTACCACCGGGGACACCCCCGCGGGACGGGGCTGCCGCCGCCCCGCTGCCCCGGCCACCGTCCCCGCAGAGGCGGCCGTGGTGCAAGGGGCAGCCGAAGCTGCCCCAGCGMGGGGCAACTTCACCCCCGGGGCGCCGTCATTCCCGGGCGGGCAGCGCAGGGCGCCCCGGCCGCTGCGGGCCCCGCTCGCCCCGCGCCAGCGCGGTGACACGGCGGCTACCCCCGCCGGCGGTGACAGCGCGGGTGCCGGCGCAGCGGCGGCCCTTGAGACGCTGCGTTTGCCACCTGCCGGCTCGTCCCAACGCCCCGCCGGCCCTGCCCTGCCCTGCCCGCCCCGCCGGAGCCGCGGCGAGCGGGACGGGCACGCCCGGGAGGCGCCGTCCCCGCCCGCCCGCGCCCCAGCACCTTGTCCAGGCAGTTGACTTTCTCGGTGGGATAGACCACTTTGCCACAGCGGGCGCACTGGGGGTTCATTTTGCGGCTCCTCTCGGGCGGCGGCTCCGGCGGGCGGCGGCGGCCGAGGTTGCGGTGCGGCGGGCTGGGCTGGACGGGGCCGCGGGAGGCCGATCTACCATCCCCTGCCCTGGCGGGGACGCCGGGGGTCCTCAGCGGCTGCGGGCGGGCGAGGAGGTCATCGGCGGCGGCTGTGGAGGAAGCGGCGCTCCAGCTGACTGCGGCTCGGCAGCATGTGCGAGTGGGCGGGCGGGGAGCCGGTGCTGCCGCCCCCGCCGCTCGCCGCCCGCCCCCGCCGCCTCCCCCGTGTGCCTGCGCGCTCGGTTCCCCGCGCCGCGGGCTGGGTGACTCACGCCGAGCCCCGTGCTGCAGCCGCAAGGCAAGCCAAGCCCACCGGCGCGGCCCGCAGCGAGGGGAGGGCAGAAGGGGAGGGCGAGCCCCGCGCCGCAGCCGCCCCCAGGGGGAAGAGATGGCGGCGGGGGGGGGTGGGGGGGGGCAGGGGGTGCCCGCTGCGGCTGCCTCCGAGCGCACCTGCCCGGGATTCGCTGGGGCGGGGCCGGCCCCGGCGGGAAGAGGTGGCGGCGGGGGAGGGGGGGGGGGGGGGGGGGCAGGGGGTGCCCGCTGCGGCTGCCTCCGAGCGCACCTGCCCGGGATTCGCTGGGGCGGGGCCGGCCCCGGCGGGAGAGGGAGGGAGATGGAGAGCGAGAGCGCGGGGCAGCGACGGCGCTGGCGGGGCCGCGGGGAGCCCGGGCGCTCCCTGAAGTGAGGGCCGAGGCCTCGCCGTGCGCCCGCGGGCACCTGCCGGGCGGGGCCGGGCCTCCCGCCGCCTGCACACGCAGCCCCGGAGCGGCCGGCGGGTGCGGAACATCGGTGCGTTCCCCCAGCCGTGTGTCCCGATGAGTTTTGGGGCGCGGCGTTGCAGCCTTTCCGGGGCTGAGTCTCGCCGGGTCTCACAAGCGGTCCCGCGGGGCAACCGAATCGCAGGCGGAATGGCAAATGACGCTCATCGGAGCAGGCTTTGGGCAGTCATTTCTGACTTGCTCTGCAGCGCTGTGGAGCGGTACAGCAAGAACTCATGCGGGTTTTCTTCGCTGAGGACTTCTTTAACTACCTGGAATATAAACCACTCTGAGGAAAGCGCTGAAGCCAATGCAGCACAGCCTTTTCTGAGGTTTTTTTCGAGTAGTGCAACACTCTGTGTGGCTCACAGCAAGGACAAATTCTGCACATACTTGAGCGTTATTAAGTAATCAGAATGCAGTCAGCTAAACTGGAATACTTGGCTATAATTCTGCCTTAGCAACCCAACTTTTATGCACTGGCTGTTTAAAAGCACAGGGAGAAACAGTAATTTCTTTGAAATTAATAATATATGTGATTAAATGAGAAACACCTAATCAGGCTTTAAATATTACATGATGGAAGTTGTAAAGCTGCCTCTGCCTCGTTTCGACTGGAACATCTGGCACCCACCGAAACTCAATGTTGGGATGCTGGCTGTGCTGCAAGCAACAGGAAAGCAGGTTTGCAGGCAGTCCTGTAAATGCTTGTTGTCTCCTGTGGCTGTCTCGTGCAGTAGMAAATAGATAAGGTGCTGACCAGCCCCGTTTCCTTTCCTGCAATCTATCTGCGTGCTGGTCCATTTCAAAGCCAGTGCTAGCAACCCGCAGTTCTCAAAAATCTTGAAGCAGATCTTTTTTTTATTGTTGTTGTAACCAAATTAGCTTTGATATGGAATCTAAGATTTGTCTTCTCACTGTTCCTCACTGACAATACCATGATAGTTTTTCACAGATACCTAAAGACCAGTTTGGCTTCAGCCCAAGATTTCCCAGACAGAAGTAGGTGCATAGGCACCCTGCAGTGCCAACGCAGTGAGTCTCATCATCTGCTCCCTCTGTGCTGCACAGATTACCTTACACTCTCTGTTGGGCAGTCTGACTGGCCATGAACAATGGCTTTTATTGAAGGAGCTCTGAATGCCAGGTATCTGAGTATGTTGATAGAGGAAACTTGAATACCTGGTAACTCAGTGTTTTCTGTGGGAACTCTCATTTGGGGATCTGTCTAAAATCCCATCTGAGTTGAATTAGGCCCAACACATAGGTAAGCAATTTCCATTCTGCAAAGGCTATACAGTATAGAGGAGCAGCAAGTCTGTAGTAGGGACTGGGATGGAGACTGATCTGAATTAATCTCCAATAGAAGGCAGTGAATGTTACTTACATGGGAAAAAAATCTTTCTTGGCTGACTTAATTCTTTCTTAGCTTAGGTTCAACAGATGGCTTATAGGTGAAAAGGCTCTGTAGTCCGTTAGGAATAAYTAGAGGCATACAGCTCACCCAAACAGCAAGTATGAAGTCTTTGAGGTTAGAGGCTTCATTCCTGAAAGTTCCAGATTACTAAAATCAGAATCAGAGCCTTCGCATGCAGACAAAAATCCTTTGTATATTACTCTCACTCTCAGTGTTACAATGAAATCTCTCACCTTATTCTTGAAGGGAAAACTTCTATTAACCAAAATATCAAGACTAAAAATGGAATAGTAAAATCGATAGGAATACCTGCAGTTGGATCTGAATTGAGTGTTGAAAGCAGTGTGAAAGAATTCCAAAATTTCTCATTGTTTCAGGATCCTTTTGTTAACTTTTACTAGTTTTCTTCAGAGTGGGGAGAAATTACTGTCTGAATCACAGCCTTCATTTCCACAGCACAGATCTCTTTCCTCATCATCACAACAGTTTTCTGCTGCTACTGTAGTGAAAAATAGGTTCTTTTGCTCTATACAAACCAGTGGGAGAGAAAAATCTGCTTCACCCATGATTGTGAGAAAGCAGTGAAATGTTACTCATCAGTAGACTTTTTCTGAGTAGCTAAAGATGCAATGGTCAAGTCCAGCAAATCAAAATACAACCCTGCCATGACACTGATTAAGGGTGTAAACTAAAGACTACGCAGCATAAGAGGGCAAAGACCTTGCACTTTATAGAACTGCTGCTACAAGCATGGAGCCTGTGGTAGGTGGTGGACCTCTAGATAGGTTCCAGAATTGATTCCCAACTGGTGTGTATTGGCAAGTTATAACTGGCACCCCAAGATTTCAGGCTATTATACTTCTCTCATGTAGTGCATTTCAGGGCTGTTTATCTAGCTTAAATGATTGAAAAGTGGTTGTTTAGCTGAGCAATACACATTAGCAATACTTGCAAATAGATGCTTTTTCGGTGTGCTACAGTGGTCCAAATGCAAAAGACCTTCTGGGGCAGCTGTGTTACAGCATGAGAAATATTATGGCAAGGTAAAATGGTGATTACAAAAGTTCCAATTTCTGTGGGGTAATGCCCTCATCTATTGCATTTTGTATTTGTTTATTTGAGAGGAAGGTTTTCAGAGCTCCTTTTAGTTTGTTTGGTTGATATATCTATGTGTGCTGCAGGAAAAAAACTAAAACATTATGATGATATTGAATTTTACCTGAGACAGAAAGCTTTCAACAATCTGTTAAACTAGGAAGTTATCCTGTGTTATTGGAGGTGACTTGACAACATCTTGGAAGAAACAACCCATAGAGGCTTGTAGGTATCTCAGGTTTATATCTAGTTCTTCTAAAAGGTTTCCTGGAACTTCCTCAGCTTTCTTTCCCACAAAATAGCCTCCTTATAGTTCATCTCCCATGGCTGGAGTTTAGACTTGTTGGAACCATCAAGTGAACTTAAAGCAAGAAGACAAAGGCTTCTAGCAGATCACCATGCATTTCACCAGCCATACATAAAAGCTCAGAGGAAACGTTTACTACCTTCGGTGATCACATGAAGACATCGTCTTTTCACCCAAATTTCTACAGACTGAGTCTGCTCATGAAGTTCTGGTTGTATAGAACCCTACTGGACAAAATAGGAGTTCATGTAAACATAGTGATGCATCTTCTTTCCGTGGCAAATAATGTGGTTTTCTTTTCATTCAGGAACATATTTTTTAATCTACATTTTGTGAAAAAAAAAAATGCCATAGGTAGTATGCCCCAATTAACAGCTGATGCTCCACTTGCAGTGTCATTATTCAGTCATTCTTCTGGAATAAATATGACAATATGTACTTGGACCCTGATGGAGTGTTGTAAAATACTGTTTGGTATTTTTCACTGAGTTTTCATCCTTGATCTGTTCTTTAAACAGGTATAAAAGGTGGGATAACTGACGAATTCAGATAATGTACTAAGAATACTATCTGACTGTTGTAACAAGCTCATAACATTTGCGTACTAGTTCTAGCAGATAATAAGCATTGTGTCATATTTAAGTGGAAGGATGATCTCATGGTTAAGGCACTGCATGGAGAATTGCAGATGAAGTCTCTGAACAGTACTGCAGTACAGATAAATAATACTGGGAGAGGTTTTGTGAAATTCTGTGGCTGTCCTAAATTATGTAGGAAGGGAAAACATTAAACCAAAGTATTGGTTGGCACAGGAATTGGCAGTCAATTTTTGTCCCTTACTGTTTGAGCTTGGGTTTAGCCACTTAAAAGAAGAAACTGCATAGTTACAGTTCAAATAGAAACAATGTAACTTTAATGTGACCTTGTTTAGAGCTACCCAGGGTGCTGTTAGAGAAACAGGCTTTTAAATTCCTGACTGTGAAAGGGTAATTTATACTTTCATATGCAAGGGTCGGTGGCAGTATGTTTTCAACTTCAACTATAGAAAAGCTTCCTACCAAAACCGAAACAAAACCAACAATGGTTAGACTTTATTATTTTCTGCAATATGATCCAAAATCCACTCTGCAGTGGAATCTCAATATGCATTTTCAGAATTATTCAATCCTTAGCTACTCAGATTAATCTAAYAGGGTAATGAAATACTAGAACAAAAATGGTTATTCAATCAGCAGCAGTGTTTTCTCTTCTTAGGATCTCCTTTCTTCACTCAAAAAGCATGCAAACTGAATACTGCATCCCACAATAGCTGTATGCTTAACAAATACATGAAAAAGTAATAATGAAGAGTCAGTGTGACTCATAGAATCATAGAATATGTTGAGTTGGAAGGGACCCATCAGGATCATCAAGTTCAACTCCTGGCCCTGTGCAGGACACCCCAAGAATCACACCATGTGCCTGAGAGCGTTATCCAAACACTTCTTCAACTCAGACAGGTTTGTGTTGTGACCACTTCCCTAGGAAGCCTGTTCCAGTGCTCAACCACCCTCTGGATGGACTATAGAATTGTCGAGAAGAAGGGACTCTTATTCTCTTAGTGTTAATGTTGTAGTGGAAATTTATATTATTTTATGCATGGGGGCAGGATTTTGCCTTATTAATTGGGTGTTTCAGGATACCTGGATGATAATTTCACTTCAAGTTATGAAAAAAGCTTAGTAAAAATGGGCAAGTTACTTGAATTATGCTGAACAGGAAGTTGTTTCCTAGCTCATTTGGTTTTGTTTGACCTTAGAATAGCTGATTTGTGAGCACAAAGTAGGTTGAAGACTTCATTCAGGTGCAAACTTATTACCTTTGTGCATATGTATGTGCCTCAGAAAAGCATCTGGCATTAGTGAAGCATAGGGCCTCTATAATTCAGGTGCACAAAGCAAGTGGAGTTCTGTGAATAGCAATACACAAGGTGTTTTGAGAATTTGGCAGTGCATGCTTGAGTGTTAGCTGCTTTAGCAGGCACACCCGGAGCTGGAGGCACATGAATACGACTAGGAAGCTGTAACCCTACATCCAGTATTTTGTAAATTGTGTCTTCAGTGAGTTCGGAACGTATAAACAGTCAACCTGACTTAAGGTTCAGTGATGTATTCTAACACCAGAGGCTGGGGTGCTGCGCACCCTTCGCATTAAACTTGCGTGTTCGAGAGTGTTCCTTGCTGCTAGAGCTGCACTGGTCCCAGTGCCTCAGTTCAGCCACTCCATCTGTCGTTCCATTTGCAGATCAAGGTGAGGAACTCACAGAACCCAAAACAGTGTTTGTGTAGAAAGGAGTCTGAAATCTGGAGCCTCCAAACCAAATTTCCACATTCAGTGACAGAACTTAGAATAAATATACATTATTAGTAGTTCGGGTTTTTTTAAATAATTCCCTTCTCTTTGTTACAGGCACTGTATTTTTCAACCCAGGTACAGCTCAGAAGATGTTCTAGACATAAACGGACTGAAACTTTTTGGTTTATATATTGCATTGAATGTGTTAGGAACTTTTTTACCAGCTCTGTCATTTCCTCCCTTTCTAGTCAGAATTAGTTTCCTACCATGTTTTGCAGGAATAAAAGCAAATGAATAAAAAATAAGGATTAGGGGAGATTAAAAATCTGTATGTTTTACTTGATAAATTAATAATTTTTCATCAAGTAATTGTTACAGGAATGAAAAGCCATCATCAGAGCTCTTGGAGAAGCTGAAGATTGTCTGCAGTCAGCCCCACATCCTGTGTTGAGAATTAAAACTAGTTGCTTACTCTCAATTCAAAGAGATTTTCAAAAACTTTACCACTACAGACAACCAATCCAAAACAGTCCGGACAAAAGACTCTATTCCAGACTGTAAGCCAAGGAAGGACAGAATGTTAATTATTCATTCCGTTTTAGTAGCTATTACTTTTTGTTTGCTGTGTTGAGTAAAAGTATAAAGCTACTTGGTTTCACTTAGGAAAATTAAACAGAATGAAAAGGTTATTTATTAATTGTGGACATTGTTAATTGGTCTATTGTTAATTTAGCCTGAGAACAAAATGGGAATTTAGAGAGAGAGTCTAGGGTCCTAAACTGGATTTTAAAATCTAGTGAGAGTGTTCTGGTAGCTTTGGATAAAAGAAAACAATGCCGTTATTCATACCCTTGTCTATGCAACCATTTTCCCATTATTTCCAAAAATAGTAGTTGAGTAGCTTCCTGCCTAAATAAACAGTTCATGTAGATAGAAGTTGGCCTATAAAGCTTTTTAAAATAAGGTTTCCCCTTTTTTAAGCTGAACAACATAGTGAAATACAGGAAGGGTTGGGCTGTGATTGGACCGGATTCTTTAAGTTAATGTTTTAAAAGGTTACATGACCAGTTCAGACTAACTAAATACACTTACTCTGTAGATGGCCTGAAAGTATCGCAGGGAATATGCTCCCTCCATTGCCAAAAGAAATAGCCTCTTGTAATAAAGATACAGAATGATTAACAAGCTTAACTCCCGGCTTCAGAAGAATCTGTATATCCAACCCTTCGAGAAAGATTTTAAAATTATGCCTTCACAGTGCAGACCTGACAAATCTCACACATCAAGAGGGAGTCTCACACGTTTAGCTCCCCAACTCCCTCCCCTGCAGCTCGACCTGTATCACGCTCATTTGCAGCACTGCGCCACGGCTGCTCTCCCATTCTGTAACCCCACATGCCAGGCACAGCTGGATGGCCCAGGCTGCAGCTGCCAAACAGTTGCAGCTACCGGGGGGTATCAGGAAGCAGAAGAGGAGGAGGATGCACAATGCAGCATGGCTGCATTGCTGAAAAGAACAATGGATTCCAGGGGAATTCCCAGAAATATTAGTAAAATCCCTTTCCAGAAAGTAAGAAGTAAAATCTCCTCATAGCTCAATGTAGGCATTTTTCCAATTCAAGTTACCTTTTACGTTTTCTGTTTTGAATACAGAGACTACGAGCTCTAAGGCTATTAAATGAAATATTACAAACTTTTAAAATTATGATCTATAAATAAACAAATGAAAAAAATACGGTTTAGATACATTACAGGCTTTGATCAGCAAGACAATGACTGGTGAGAGTCTTCTCCCAGCAATAACTTGGCTTCTGCAGCACTATTCCTGGTGCTGGGGATGCAGAATATGCTAATAGAGTAAGAGAAAGGATTGAGGAAAATTCACCTTCCTGAACACATCTGGAGATAAATCGCTAAAAGCAGAACAAACAGCACATTTAGCAAAGCCCATCTCACTTTGAGCTCTGCTCAGACACGCCAAGGATTTCTGCCTTATACCTGAATTTTTAAAAGCAGATCTTCAAACGATTGAAAGGTTGGGAACAAACAGCCAAGACAGAGACCCAGCCCTCACCACTGTATGGCTCTCTGTGACCTGAAGGGCACCATTTGTGGCTGGTGCACTGCCGTTTTCATTGAAAAGCCATGAATAATAACCTGGAAGCAAAGTGTCCTCTCTCCAACATTTTTTGGAGTGTATTTTCATAGGTTTCTTTACTGGGCACAGAACGAAGTCTTATTTGAACCATCTTCCTAAATACAGAACTATCATATGGGGTTATATAAGCCTTGAATGGTGAAATACACAATTTATTTCTGTTTATTTTAAATTAAGTACAGCTGCATTAGAAAATTAATAACCCATTGAAGTTTTTCAAATATCTTGAATGTTTTAATGATAACGTTGTGCTATGAATAGAAATTGGGTTGTACATATAGGCACTTTATAAAATCTGTTTCATCTTTTTAGTCTGAACCTATTATTTTTATTTCTTTCCTCTCTGCGCTGGACAACATAGGAAATAGCAGACCCAATGCCACTGTCACGGAAAAGATGCACGTGCCTTTCTTTGCATCAGATGTCTGCACTTGCTTATGAATAAAAAGTTAGAAGGCAAGAAATAAAACTAATTGTTCAGCCAAAAATTCATGTGAGCAGTCTAGACCTTGAGTCAGACTCTCAATAATGTTGCATTTTGGAGGAGAGCTTTTTTAGATATGATACAAAGGCACACACAAAACAAAGAGGAAATTTGCAAAGGGACTACTTCTTTTCCCTCTACCTTTAGAATTACAGCTAGCACATTAACTTTTAGACTCAAAAAGTAAATGGAGAGCAATATTTGACGTAAATTAAATATTCTAATATGTAATTGAGTATTTTCAGTGTGAAGTTCTCATTTTTCTCTGACAGCTTTCTATGAATTATCTTAAATGTTATCTTAGGAAAAGCAATTATTATATGGAGCATTAAGCAGAGCACAAATATTGGTACACCGCAGAGACACGGTTTATTTTCTTTTGACTACTGAACCATAAATAAAGGAAAACAGCATAGTTAAATGGTTCTAAAGTTACATAGTGGCAAGCAAGCAGTGAGTGAGTTGCCATGTGAAGGATACACTTTTGGAACATGACCCAGAGGGAATTATTGTGAAGTTACACTATACAGAATGTTTCCTTCATTTCATTCACCTTATAAAAGTTCTAGTGAATCTGCCGTATCCACCCCTTCCCTGCTATAAACTGCAGACCAAATAGTCTGACTGTCCGGGCTGGCTTGTCTCAGACTACATTTCACATTATCATAAGAGTGACATACTTGATCCATCAAGAGAAGGAGGAAAAACTCCAGAGAATTTGGTTTTCAGAGCCTCTGCTGGTGTGAGTGTCAGGCAGCCGGAGCGCCCTGTACCTGCAGCAGCAATTGTGTGAGGCAGCACATCTCCTCAGGGGGATTGGAAGTAGATGATCTTTATGGTCCCATCCAACTGAAACCATGCCAGGATTCTATTATTCCGTTATTTCTGGGGCTATTTCAGATACTATTATACTGGATTACTTTAGAAAAACTTTAGAACTGTTTATCCACAAGATCCTGATAAATAGATGTTAACTACTCCAAGTCTGCTTTTGAAGAGGTTCTTAGTAAAAAGAAATTTTTCATGATTGCAGAAAGCTTTATAGTGCAACACCCTGGAAATGGTACTATGGGAAAACTTTCAAAGAAAACACAGATAGTAGTAAACTTCCCCAGTTTGATGTTATCAAATTATTTAGAGAGGAAAATGGCAACATTACACTTTTTGGTGTAAAAAATGCGTGCCTCACCAACTATCGTTCAGAAATGTTGCCTCATACTTAGGGCCACAACACCTGCTGTGTCTGGCTTTTCACAAGTTAGGCAAAAACCAACTTTTGTAGACTTTTCTGGATTGGCACTTGGCTGATTTCCTTTGCTCAGCATGTATTCCAACTGGGATAAATATCGAGGTCAATATATAAATATCATGATGCATAACTGCTGCAGCTACAGTACTCTCCATAAATCCAGTTAAATAAGGCAGGAATGCACTGCAGATCAAACGTTATACCCCATCAAACAACTTTCCTCATAAGTAAAATTGAAATTGGACCTGTGTATCTAAACTGGTGAGGCTGCAGGGCCAACTCTAATATCACAATAATCTTGGCACCAAATCAGTCACCTAGTCCATAAGGTATTTTTAACTCATGTCTTTGTGTAACTTCTGAGTGCCTCTGCAGTGGGAGGGTGACTGGTATGATGGATCCAGCATATTACTTATTATTCTGCAGTCCTACTCAGTAAGAGATCACAACCCTATTTTTAGAAGGAAATATAAAAACACAATTCAACTGCAAGCATAATGGAAAGAAAAAAAATCAGGAAATCTGTATGCAAAAATTTGTTATATTTAATTGGKTTTTAGTTCAAATATGCTCCTCTTACTAGGTATAATTTTTCTAACACAGCACTATGCAAAGTTCTTTATGGTCCAGGAAAGGAAAATAATATGCAAAATCATTAAGGAAAGAACTCAGTTGCATGTGAGTTGCAGTTGTAACTATTAATCCACTCAACTAATGATAGATCAGAAAACCCACAAGCTGTCAGGTTTTAAAATTATACCAAAATTTGTCAAGTATATMCTGATAATTACATGTAATAACTGTCATGTGAAATTTCTTTCCTTCTTTTTGCCATTCTTACCAACTAACCTGCAAACTGTTCCAAATGTAAGTCAAAACCTTATGCTAGCCTACCAAACAGCCTGAAACACAAACTCCACGTTTTCTTTGGGCAACTTAATCCCAAAAATAATAGTAATAATCAAATGTAACATCAGAGCTGAAATAAACATCTATATTGTTAATAAAGAATAAGAGAAAGTTGTAGCATAGATGTATGTATGAAACTAAAGCATATTTGTAACAAAATAATGAGAACTAATTATAATGAAATCTCAGCTGATATCCAGCCCTCATGACTACAGTAGATTAAGAAATGTCTAAGCCTGGCAGGCTTTGGGCTACGTTGGGTAGAACTGGCTGTTCTTATAGCACTGAAAACAGATCTTTTTTTTCCTCTCCTGTCATCCATTTCTTGGATCAAGATAGAAAAGGTCATAAACTTTTTATGCTTTTATTAATGAATTAAATCCAGGTTAGTTGTTAAGAAGAATGTGTACGAGTGGGGACAGTAAAACACTGGCACAAATTGTTGTGGTAGAGTCACCATCTTTGCTAGGCATTACGAATTGTTTAGCCAGTGCTGAAGTCAGCATACCTCAGGTGAGAGTCTGAATGGGGTCCCCTCCAACCTACATTGTTTTCAATCTGTGTCAAGAAAAATACAGATAGTACTGATCCTCTCTTGAGAAAGAAACTTGGGGCTGGTCAATCTTTTGAATTACATTGCAGCCCAATGCTTTGACCAGGTGGCTCCTCATGTTAACTGTGTCAGCTTTACGTGGGAGAGATTTTCCTTTGTATTCCACGTGCCTTTCTTACACGTGCCTTTCTGCTGGAAGTGAGCCAGGATGGGCGTGGGCCATACCAGAGAGCAAAGAGCCTCATCAGCAGGACGAGAGTCTGAGGGCACAGGAAAGGAAAACTGGGCAGAAGCAGGATCCTGCCTTGGAAAACTTACAGTGGCCTTTAACAATGAGCAATTCTGGCATTGGGAAAAGGAATTTCTCATGAACAACCAGTCTGAGTTGGAATGAAGATTGTGAATATCTCTTATTTAWGGAATTCGCTAAAATATTGTCTTCTCTTTAAAAGACTTCATCTAATTACTGAAGATTACATCAGTATTTGGCTCTACTATATATAAAGGGCAAGTGAAATTCAGTCTAAATACTAGGAGAGCCTAAAACCCAACTGGTCTGTAAACAAGTCGTGTAGAGGTTCAGCTAGATAGCTTCACAATTTTCCAAGTCACTGAAGCAGTGAAGATATCAGTTGTTTGAAGAGAGGACTAACTGGCTGCTGGCTTTTTTTTGTTCCTGTATTTTGCTTTATGTTTTTTTTAGTTGTAAGGAGGCAGTGGCAAAGTTACTTAGGTGATCTTAAATGTGTATTTACTATTTTGGAAGCTTTAGTAAGTGTAAAGACACTTTTAAAAATGCATATCTTCCTGGAAAAGATGAAAACATTTTATTCCAAGGAAAAAAAATACTTTAAATGTTGTTTTTTCATTATGACTATAATGATTCATGTTTACAGTACTCCAGCGTCTTCCAAGGTTCACTGAAGATAATGAATGACTACTCATAATTAAGGATTTCACACAACTTTGTCCTGTGCACCATCCAGCTTTGAAAATTGCAGGTTTACTACAGCCCAGCGTTGCCACTTTAGTGACAGACTGGAACACTACTACTTAACATCTCAAGGATGGTTAATATTTTTGATTGCTTTTTAACAGAAAGCATTTACCCAGAGGAAATGCTGGTAGAAGAGAACATTAATTGAATATCCTCTCTGTATAAGGAGGAATAGTAGTAATGGTATTACTCTGCATTGAAGGTCCATAATGGAGCTTGAATTAATTTATTTACCTCTCCCCAAACAATGAGTTTGGGGTGAATACAATGAGTATCTGCATAAGATGTCCTGAATAACCTGAGAAAGACACATAAATTTAAGTACGCTAAATATTTGCTTAGTAGATAATGTGTGACCATTAGATTTTACTTACTGTTTGATTTTACTGTGATATTTAAAGCTCTTCTCCTTAATAAATTGTAAAATTGGTGAAAATCAAGTGAAAGCAAGGGAGGAAAATTGTTTTCTTTTCTTTTGTCTCCTGGAAAAAGCATTAATTCCATCAGCCTCCAGAGATTGGGGCAATTTATTTAATATGGAAATGCCTCCATCTAAAATGCAGTAAACACTACAGACCAGTGTAAACAGATTATGGAAAGGGTAAAAAAAAAAGCCGACCCTATCCCTTTATTGCACTGGATTCATTCTAAGAAAGTAACAATACAAAATTTGGGAAAAGGCTTTTTCACAAAAAAAAAAAAATAGATATAGTGGATGCAGAACCAACTCTTTATTCCAAGAATTTGAATTGATCAGCCTATTATATGCAATCTAGCAAATATATTTTTTGAGGGATGCAAAATGGCCGTGGAACAGGCTCCAAATAGACTGTTCGATTGACTGCTTGAAGACTGACTCAGAGTGTGATATGTCAGCTTCCACTGTCGTGGTCTCTCACACTCATTGSAAGTCTTTGAAAAAATAATGAGGTTTAAATGTCTGCCTCATAGAACCTGTCTTTAAATAATTGTTAAAAATCATTATCTCCTGAATAAATCAGTAAGAAAATTACTATCCTTTTCTCAGTATTTTTTGACAGCAGGAAATCTATCTATGTATCTATAAGCCCCAAGAATCTGATTGTTTTTATAAAAGCTCTGTATCGCTGAATGCTTCCACATAGACTGAATCAGCCATTTGCTTGAAGGAACTGTCAGATACTGCACAGAAGCTGTGTTGCAGAATGATCAACTCTTATAACTGTGAACAGGACTGTCTTACTTACACAGTCAGTTGAAGTTGACTACAAGGGGTGGCTAAGCAGCAAGAATCACATTTTTGAGTCTGCATGTCAAGTCGATGGTGAATTTGAAAAATTCATTAAATCTCAGTATTCCTTAGGGGAAGCTTTAAGGATGATGGAAAAGGACTAGGAAGTTGTAACAGAATAAATTTCTCCTGAGTAGCTCTGCCTCAGAAACCAGGACAGAAGAAGAACAGCCAAAGGATAGCCAAAGAATGGAAAGGAAGATGAAATCAAGGGTCTAAGAAGGCTGACAAAAACCTGGTAGTGCTTAAATGGCTGAAGACACTCGTTTTTGTTCATGCGTATCTGCAATCTTTCTGTATTTTCTCTGTAAGTGAAATTTAGGTTAGAGGGAAGACATGTAAATACATGCTTACATAGTAGTGCCCATGCTGAATCTCCATGTAAACAACTTGTGCTATTGYGCATTTTCTGAAGAGTGAAATATAAGCACAGATTTCCAAGGGGAGGCTGGAAAGACCTTAGCCCCTGGCTTGGGCTCCATTTCACCTCCCCCACTGCATCACTGGTGGCTCCTATAGMGCTGAACAGTGCTGCAGCTTCTCCCTAACACTTACGTGGCCAAAGGGAAGCTCCACTGTTGTGCTGCATCCAGGTGAATGTGCATGTTTGTGTTTTCCTTCCTCTCCTGACTGGTAGCATCTCTTTCATGTGAGCCAATAAGGATGCAGTGCCTCGACACAGGGGTTGAGATCACCCATTTCAGGCTGCGTTTGTCCTTGCACACAAGAGCACATCCTTTCACTAGGAGTTGCATGTGTGCTCAGCAAGGAGTGGGACTGAGAGAGTGCTAGTTTCAGAGTACTGGACTGAAAGTAATGCGAATGCTTCATTTTTGGTAGCAGCTGCAGGCTTTCAGAATGTCACTGCTAATGCTGCTTCAAAAACCGTATAATTACAGACTCCCAGCCGGTGGTACAATGCCTAAATCCTGCCCAGTCCTAACAAATCAGCAACATGTGCTCTCAAAAGTTGGGTAAAGCTTTCTCATTAGTCAACATGTGGAGAGGCAGGGGTATTCATCAAGGCTTGATAAGATACTGTACTGGACATAAACACTACCACAGCAAGTCATAAACCATATTTTAAAGAAGGCTTTTTTAGAGAAAAAAAAAAATGAAAAAAACCCAAACAAACAAACAAACAAAAAGCTTATTCCCAGACTGAAAGCTGAAAGTATATCTTACTCTGGTCTCATAAATTGTGCAGAGCAATCATAAATATGGACAGCACAAGAAAAGTCTGTTCTTGAGCTCAGTGGCCAGTAAGGTTTGCCCACTTCTGATCCCAGACATTCAGGGTTCATGGCTGTACCCAGCTGCTTGGGCAGGCTGGATCACCTGCTTCAAATAGAGACTCTGGAGAGATCCCAGTTCTGCCCCAGAGATGGCAGGAACACAGAGAGTGCTCTGCAGGGACCTCATAATTTGGCTGAGGAATTCCAGATGCCTTGAAAACAAACATGAATCCCAATATGAAAACCATGAAAACACACAGGTAGAGCCTCTGCAGGCACAGGGGAACCATACGAGGGGTGGCTGAGGTTACTTGGCTTGTTCAGCCTGGAGAAGAGGAGACTGAGGGGAGACCTCATTGCAATTACAACTTCCTCACGAGGCGCAGAGGAGGGCAGACGCTGATCTCATCTCTGTGGTGACAGTGACAGGACCCAAGGGAATGGCCTGAAGTAGTGTCAGGGGAGGTTTAGGTTGGATATTAGAAAAAGGTTCTTCACCCAGAGAAGAACACTGGGACAGGCACTGGGACAGGCTCTCCAGGGAAGTGGTCACAGCACCAGCCTGACAGAGTTCAAGAAACATTTGGACAATGCTCTCAGGCACATGGTGTGACTCTTGGGGATGGTGCTGTGCAGGGCCAGGAGTTCGACTTTGATGATCCTTGTGGATTCCTTCCAACTCAGGATCTTCTATGATTCTAGGTATTTGGTCTTGAAAGCTGTAGTTAGGGAACCTATCTCTCAACAGGAGTAGAATCTTATATATTAAATCCAGGAGGATTGTGTTTGTTCATTAGTTCCTCTTTTTAAAGTAGAATTAGGCAGAGGATTTCTCTGCCTTTGAGCAAAAATCTAAATGTCTGCCCCAGACAGCCTGCACGTTTTTTTAAGGGACAAAGAATCTTGAGAATTATGATTAAAATAAGGATTAGGAAAGTTAGCAAAACACTGTGGTTTATATCCGAGCTGATCTTCAGTCCAGCATTCAGAAAATGTACAATCACAAAATGCAGCATATCACAAGGGGGTAATGTTTACATTTGTGACTGCAACATATATTCATGTTATTTGGTATTCTAAATTCTGTTTTATGAGATTCCAGACAAATAAAAAAACCAAAAGACCTTTGATTTCAAAGGTACTTGGCAACAGACAAGAAGTAGAAAAAGGCATAAAAGAAATTTAAAAAGAAACGAAGAGAGGATGTTGGTAACTGTAATAACTTACACATGCACACAGACAGACTAAAGTTCTTAGACATTACTGGAAAAGACAGTTTTGAAAAGAAAAGTCGACCTTAAGAATATCTATGTGAGCTTCATTCCAACAAGAAAGAAAGAACAAAGAAACTTTGTTTGAAAACTTAGCAAGTGGCCCACAAGGGCAGTAGATTGCTCAGAGTTGCATATGCAGTCTGGTAGAAACAGTAGTGTAGGAGCAGACTGTGAAGAACCCAGACAGCAAAGAAATGTAACTTACTATGTAGCTCAATAACCAGCCACAAGGTTTTGTCACTGATGCCTGTTCTCAGATCTTTCAGGGTGGATGAAGCACTACCCTGTCCTCCAGAAGTGAAAAGCTGACCCAGATCCTGCAAACTGCATAACTGGAGCACATTCTTTTAAGCGTGAGTTTCTCCGTGTTGTAATGATTCACTGGCATGTGTCTGAAAGATTCCATCTAGAAGGTTTTAACAGAACCTGAAGAAAATTCTGGTAAATGCACTAAAATTCCTTTGAAAACATTTCTTTGTTGCTTCAGGTCTTATCTGTTGAAAGACCCATCGATCCAGCAGAGCCCATTACCTAATTCTAACAACCAGGTCCAAGTGAGTTTACTTTTTTAACTGGAGTTGCCAACAAGAATCCAAAATTCCAATTTTTTGTTTTAAGGCAAATGCAGAAGGTTTTGTAAGCCTGTTAGGCTTCAGGTGAAATATCCAGTCCTCTGAATCTTGGGAATGTGCAGGTCAGCACCCGATGTGCAGGTCTGTCCCAGCAGCAGGCAGAGGGCATGGGAGACTCGGGCTGGGGAATTCTCCCCAAGCCGTGGAAACCCTCCAGAAGCATGATAACCTTCAGGAATTGTTCAATAGTCTTTCCACGGAGTTGCTTCACAATTTTGTGGAGACTTTCCCTCTGCTCCCACAGCATGAGCTTCTTTCATCAGTTGAGGTCACTCACCATTTAGCATCCCTGGGTGGGGGGAAGGTGTTTCTAAGGTTTTATTTTATTTCTCATTATCCTACTCCGATTTTGTTGAAATAAATTCAATTAATATCTCTAATTTTATCCTGTTTTGCCTGTGATGGTGTTTGGTGAGTGATGTCTCCCATCCTTAATTCATGAACCCTTCATCCACCTGTGGAGGGGAATGAGAGAGAGGCTTTGGTGGGTGCCTGCAATCCAGCCAACATCAATCTACTGCAGTCTTCTTGGTGGAGAATTGCAGTCAAATCATGAGGATTTTGAGATAAGAATAGTAACTGAGAGCAGTAACGGGCAAAACAAGTGCTGAACAATGTTAGAGGGTAGAACGATCATGGGTAATCTTTGTTGTAATCGTGGTGACAGGTCAAGGGATGGATGTTTTGTAATTCATCAATTTTTTGGTTTGTGTTGTGATGATGTTATTTTGGGTTTTGTGGGGGGCATTCATTTTTTACAATGTTTGCCTTCCAGAGGAACCGCTGCGCGTGCTGAGGCCCTGCTTCCCGGGAAGTGGATGAGCATCGCAAGCCAACGGGAAGTAGAGATTAATTTTGTTTTCCCTTTGCTTATGCACGCGCAAACTTTTGCTTTTTTCTTGCTTTAGTAAACTGCCTTACCTCAACCCACCAGTTGTTTTCCATCTTATTTTTCTCTCCCCTGTCCCACTGGGAAGGGGAGTGATAGAGAGGCTTGGTGGGTACCTGGCATCCAGCCCAGGTCAACCACTACACAAACSTGCTGAGATACAGGATCCATTTTTCACTTGCACATGTTGGTAACATTGCCATCACTGACAGAAGCAGAAAACCATAATGATGTAAAAGTCCAGAAAGTAACAGGAAGACCTTTCTCTGAAATTTACTTATAAAAGGAAGTAGTTTTAAACTGAATCAATAGAAAATGAGATTAAGAATTTTAAAGATTTATTCCAAAATTGAATAGTCTCTGCCATGATAAATAATGCATCTAATGAGGAAAAAAGGATGCACCCCCATCCCCCCAAGAGATTTCTTTTTTCATCAGTGGTACTCTAAATTGCTCTGACTGTGCAAAATAGCTGTGAGTGAAGTCTCGCTGAAGCAAGCAAATCACTGTGTGGCACACTTTAAAAATGCTAAGGACTAAATGTCCCTTTAGAATTTAAAGCAGGTGTTTGTACAGAGAGGCACAATATAGCAGAAAGTGGTGATCCAATTCCAAATCAGCAGCCCTGCTTCCATATTCCTCCCACACATCCTACCCAAAACTGGGACACGAGGGAAAGCCAGCGTTGGCCACCGCTGCATCCAGAGGACTGCATTCTTCAGAGGACTCCTAAAATGCCTCCTGTCCCTGCCATCATCTCAGTAAAGTCCACTTCCTGTCTGGTGTAGGGAGCCAGCAGGAGGCTGTCACAAAGGGACTGGGAATATTGCATATGCCACCTCCTTTCACAGGGCATTTGATTGGGTTGTGACAGTTTATTTTTCACTCCCAGGATAATAGAGATCAAATGCGTATGAAAGGAGAGCACCTCTGCAACACAAGATAATTGCTTATAGCTAGTCCACAGCTGGGAAATACCTGTAAAATACTTGAAGTTAAAGGTAATGCTTTTATTCTTAGCAAGAAAACTTCTTTTGAAGTAACACGCTAGTGTCTTCCTTATTAAAACTCCAAACACTGCAATCCAGAGATGGCAAGACTGCAATAATGTCAATTTGATTTAGTTTTAAATTTGTAACGAATTTCTAGTCCTCTAGGCTGAATATTTGTGTTATACAGATATCAAAAATATAAAGTAAAAATAAGCAATTTTTTGTATTTCCTCTGTATTTGTTCATCTCATGCTTTGATTTATGACTTTGGAATACTAAGAATTCTGCAAGAATTCTTAGGGATAACATCTATATGAATTGCATTAATACAATAGAAGAAGTTGGAATCAAGTATAAGGAAGTCTTTCTTATTCTGAACTTATTTCAAAGAAACTTTAGTTCTAAGTTTTCATATTTCCACAGAATCTGTTTCTTTTTCACTGTTTCTGTTTTCGGATTCTGACAAGGCTATCCTTGCAGGCAGACAGTAACTGCAGAGTAGATACAGTACAGCACAGGGATCTAGCAGCCCATGCCTTGGGTTGTACACTGCGTAGTATATTTTTTTCTTTGAAGGATTTGTAATTAATCATCAAAATGAAGGTGAGAAAACTCAGTGTTATGATACCATTACCCAGAGTTTATTAAAGTGTGAGTTCAGTCTTTCACATTATCCCAGTTTAGCCTCAATATAAAATTTTCAGCTTCAGGACCTCATAGATAACAAGATTAGCACATATTAATCCCTTAATCCTTTCTCTAATTGTTATGAAATCTAGAGTCATCAACAACTTCAGTCATTCCTGACCAGCCTTTTAGTCAGATATCAGGTTTTATCATCTATGCCTGCATTTGTAGGCATAAACACTGCAAAGTGTGATAAAGCCCAGGTGAATATTACCATGAATATTATATGAGTGCAGTGCATGCATCAATATAAATCTTTTTTCTGAGACAGTTTACTATGAGAAGAAATCACTTCATTTGAGAAGAATTGAGGAAAAAATATTCCAAACTTTGTATGCTTTAACAAAGTTTTCCAGATACATTCATTTTTTAATGGGTTGCCTTTTGGTGCTGTTTTCGGTGTTGTTTCAATACTCTTCTAAGCCTCAGAGCTCAATTTTGTAACTCTGGCTGGTTTACTACAGATTTGTTAATTGCTAGATAAGACAGAAGTAGTTAACAGCTATTTACCCTTGAATAAAATGTTTGCACTATTTAAATGCCCAAGGAGAAAACTTAATCTAGATTTGGAGATTCTACAACAGGAAGTATAATTTAAGTTTTTTAAGGAGGTAAATAAATACTTTTAATATTGATGCTTCTTTTTCTTTAGAGGGTAAAAACAGCCTGGAAAATTACTGTAAGTTCCACATAATAGAAAATTATTATACTAAACTAAAATTCTTAAATGTTACACAGCGTTACACTAAAACTTCAACGCATATTAAGAAAAAAATAAAGGCCCAGCATTGTCAATCAGAGAATGAAAACTAAAGATGTTGAAGGTAT
Organism: Amblyornis subalaris; assembly: GCA_018881555.1. Taxonomy (NCBI): domain Eukaryota; kingdom Metazoa; phylum Chordata; class Aves; order Passeriformes; family Ptilonorhynchidae; genus Amblyornis; species Amblyornis subalaris. The sequence continues at coordinate 2,457,620 of JACAXG010000047.1, read as the reverse complement.
GCAGAAACCATTTTTAGAATAGGTACTTGACTTTTAGATTGCAGGGAAGAAACTTCACAGACTCCATGCTGAGCAGGGGGTGCAGGATTGACCAGGGCAGTGCAGAAGTAACCTGTGTGCTCATCACAGCACTGAGTGGCTTTACCTGGGTGAGCTCSTTCAGAAAGGAAAAGCAAAGCTGCAAAGAACTCTGAGGGCAGATGATTTAATACAGTTAGTTTTGCTACCCCAGCAGGCCTGGTTCAAAGGCAGCTCTTACATCTCTGCATGATAGTGGCACGTATACTGCACTTAAATCATTAGGCACGGCATCAGCTGATGAGTTCAGGCTCTGAAAAGGGGAACTGTGGTCTGCTTTCTGCTCTAGAGAGTCATAAAGCAGCTAGGGGTAATGAGGGAGGTAGGAGGCTTGGAGGCCTGAACCTATGAGATGGATACTTTTTTGGGACCTATCTCAGGTCTGTAACGTGCCTTCAATATCCCTCCCTAGCAGCGTGCATAAACAGCATGCTGCCAAACACTGCGTTTGGGTTTGATATACTGTTCAGTTTACTCTTCTTTCAAAATGGCATTTGGAGTGCCAGAATGCATTAGAAAGCATTTTTTTATCCAGGTCACAGTGATCGAGTAAGTTCCTACTTAATTATTAAGGAAGATTATGAACTTCATTATAGGATATTATAAATTATTATAACAAAAGGAGAAGATAAGAAACAACCAGGACTTACAAGAAATGAGTCAACTGGTATTGTGTAGATGGGAAGAGACAAGATAGACCTCAAGGATGAAACTTTCTATAACCTCCTGAATATTTCTGGGCCTGTTATGAAAGGTGAAATTAAGTTCTGTGAGAATCAGCTCTGGATATTGATTCGTCTTGTGATAAGCAACCTGTCCTTAACATAATAAAGATACGTAATTGTCCATTTTTGCAGTGGCTAATTGCTTACAAGGAAAACAGGGTGATAAATCCAACACAAATGTATTATCTGAAGCAATTATGTTACAAAGAAATGTTAAGCCAGTAACTACCTTACAAATATGGATTATTTACRGAATACCCAATAGTCAGTGGTTCCTGAGATGGGTTTCCAGACTATTTCTTACAATAGCTGGCCTGTGAAGATAAGCGTTTTGACATGTTTCTTAGTGCCAGTGCAGAATTCAATTTATATTTTAAAAAGATCAGGCAGCAGACTGGTTTCGAGGGATAGTTGTTAGACCAGTGGCACACGATATGTGAATGTTGTTAAAATTATTGTGTGAGTTTCTGTTTGTCCATTATCACTTTTCTTAAAAAATAGAAAAGGGAGAAAAGACCTTTCTCACCAGCAGTCCTAACCAACAGTCCTAACCGAGTCCTAACCTGTACCACCATTAGCTGCGGCCTGTCTGCCACTCCTGGAGATTTACTGCCAAGAATACTAAAGCTGTGATGTCTTCTGCAACCATGGGAGTTCTACAGCAAATTTGACTTTACAAATCTTTTCCAGTTACTGTCAGATATCTTATTATATTTAGTACATTTTACTCTAAAGCAACATATATACCTGTCCCTGAAGTCAGTAAAAACCCTTAATGTGTCTTCAATCTGTATAAGATCAGACTCAGAAGGAATATTTTCGAATATCCATATACAAAATCAGATTTTCTATTTGTAAACGTTTTATACAAGAACAAGCTTTTGACCATGATAGGCTTGAGCAGTTTGAATCATTTCTTCACTGCAGTAGAGCAAATGCAGGCTTAGCACATTGAATCAGTCAATAGCCATGAATCAGTCAATAGTTACAAATGTCAAAATACTTTGAAAACTAATAATGTTGTCTTTTCAGTTTTGGATGATAATAAAATCCTCTCCTGAATCTGTATTCTTTATATAGATGCACATCCTGACTGGAAATCAGTGAATAGTCCAAGACCTAGTGACTTCTGGTCTCCTAGGGATGTGTGTCCTGCCTCAGTAGATCCCACCAAAATAGCTATGCAGTGCTTCCAGTTCCAAACTCGGTAAAGCTCCATGTCCATTATTTTCATATTTTTCTCATGTCTGTAAAATACCTGCTTGCCAAGAGGCAGCACATGTGGTGTCTGAGACGCATCCATGCTGACTGGCCAGACAGTGCATGTGTTGATGGGCTACATGGCAAACTACACTGCAAAAGTAGCTCTCGAGTTCCCACTGCAGTCCACGCCAAAGCCAGGACAGTCATAAACACTAGGTTTTGCCCAGATGCTGATTTTCATAGCTTTGAGACTTCATGGTTTCCTGTCAAAATTGAGGGAATTTTGCCAAGTTCAGAAGTTACTGGAGGGAAACTATAGAAAGATTGATGGATGGACAGACTGACTGTGCATTCACGTAAGTCTCACTTCCTTGGGAGACCAAGGTAAGCAGGAACAGATATTAACCTCCAGTTATAGGCACTGTCAGCCTACATGTGTGTATCATTACTGTTCCCTGCCTCCACTCATCTCTCTGACTGATGCTCATATAATGAGGAAGGCATTTGATATTTTTATCCTTTATCTTTTAATTAGTAGAGCGTATTTTTTTCCAGTGATCCACCCAGTGCCAGCAATTAAAACAGAGTTACTTGTTTCCTCAAGGCCTTTCTTACACTACTCACATTTCTTTGTGCCTCACAAATGCATAATATCCATCACAGGATAAGAACATTACCGGTTTGATAGCACAAATGGGTAAAATGAGCTGAATGTCTGCAGATACAACCTGGTTTAGAGATGGGATTTCGAGTGAATACCTCCTGAATTGCAAGCCAGTGTTCTGCTGTACAGCACATTGACTGTCTGCCAAAGCTACCACGCAGCCACCGCTACCCCAGCACAGCCRCTGCCGCTCGGTCCTGACACCGGCGTGGGTGCACACACCTTATCTGGAGGGTGGATGTGTCCGAGGAGCTTGGCCRTGCTCTCCCTTCCTGCTTCCAGAGAGACCATCTGCTCTCCTCGGTGCCTCTTTGCTTCATGCTCACACAGATTCAGTCCTAGACAAGATTTTTTCATCTTAACCTGTTGTTTTTGACACACTGCCATTATTTTGTCCACTATGCAACTAAAAAAACCCCATCATTTCCTTCCTGTCAGGCTTAATCTCTCAATCAAATCTGAATGAGGGCAAAGACAATGCACTTCTCTAGTCACAGGACTTTCTCCCTCTCAAACTTCTGAGGGCTTCTACAAACCAAAACAGTTCATAAATATTTTTTAAATGGAGAATTAGGCAACCTAAATAGAGGGAGAGCTGTTCGTAGACCAGTAATCATATTCAAAGGAGATTTAATTTGATTTCTTGGAAAGGTTTCACCTGCAGCCACCATCTGGCTAACTGAGACAGAGTTGAAGAGTTGTTCCAGTAAATCCCATTAATCCTATTGAGTAGCATAGGATGATTTTGAGGACCTTTTCTCCTCCTCTTTGCAGTGTTCCTGAAAGCTGACTGCATCACATGGAATTCATAATCTGATGGCTCCTTTCCGATGCTGGATCTGCTACAGAGCTGTAGCAGAGCCTAGCTGTTAAAAATTATCACATACTGATGGGATATCAAGGAAGTTTACTGTTATAAATCTGATTCCTTCTCTTCCTCCACTGCATACTTTTGTAAAGACTACAGGGGAGAAAACTCGGACTTTAAAATTTTGGCTCTCATTTTTTGCTTATAACTTTTTACCTTAAAATTCTCCTAAGGAAAACAGGTCTTGTCTCTTATTTTCACTTTTCATTWAATAATGAACCGGTTTTAACATTTATTTTGTATTATTATTTTATTGCGTTACCTTAATAAAATTAATAAATCCTCTTTTACATTACTAAGAGTTAAAGGCTGCTGCGGAACGAGCTGCAGAGGTTGGCATTTCCCCTTCTGTAGGGCAGGAGAGTCCTTTCACCAGATGCCTAGTTTCCTCTGGCTCCACCTCAATTCAAGATTGCTGTGAACTGCAGGGCCAAAGTCCAGAGGCACTCACATCACATTTACCCAATGTAATTTCTGTGGCTTCAGAGAGCCTGTTCTTTGTTTTCTCCACTATTCAAGAGCAGAATCATACCTGTGGTCTCCTGGGAGTGCTCTTCCTTGTCTTTCCTCTGGCCAGATGCTATTAGGAACTTCTGCAATTATTTGTTGCTTTATTTTATGCATAAATATCCATGGCTCAAACAACCTTCCAGGGTCTTTCAGAAAGAAATGTGTCAAACTAACATGAGAGGCCTCACAGTCTCTTCAAGAAATCTAGGGGAACAATAGTCACTGTGACAAAATGCTTGTCAAATCTGGTCTTCTCTCTACTTCTTCTTCTTCCCAAGAACTGGGTAAAAAAATATGTGCAATGATCTATTATCTAAATTCGGGAAGTTGTCCTTTGAGGATGCCTATCTGGCGGGGATACCTGTCCGTGGCTCGTAGATAGTGACTCCTTTTCTTCCTGACTCTCTCCTATTCTGCTATGAATTTGTTGTGATTGCTACAGAGAAGCAGCATGTTTTCATGTAATCATGCTCCTGAATTTGCTTGTCAATTGTCAGTGTGTAAATCTCCTTTCATTCACTTGTTGCAAATGTTTGTTTATCCCCTCCACAGACAGGCACACTGGTAAGATGTGTGTCTACGTGTGTGTGTACATGGATTTGTGTCTGAATTCAGCCTTCTCCTATTTTTAGAATAGTAGCAACTCCCCTGCAAGAAAAGCAAAGTCTTACTTCAGCCAGGGATAAAAGGCAACCTACAAGGCACCACTCCAGTGAATTGCTTTTTCATGTAATTCTGCATTTTAAATAAAGAAGCAGTCTAAAGGCCTCACTGTAATGGAAGGTTTCCCCATCTTATATAATAGCTCATGCAGACAGACAGTCCTTCAGAGGCTGCTACTGCAATTCAGACAGAACAAGCCCAGTCAAAAATACCATCCAGAATAATAAACTAGCAGCCCCTGGGTCCTGTGTCCAAAGGAGCCTCCCGCCACCTACTTTTTTTTTCCTCCGAGGATGGTCCCAACTGTAAAGCAAAATCAGAGCACAAAGGGGAAGAAATAGGACTGACTTTGTCTTATTAACATGGCACGCATGCAGCTGGCATTTGCAGAAACCTGCTATGAGCAACTCTAAACTCTACAAATAAGTGTCACTATGGAAACTAATCAAATGAGCAGAAGTATGAGAGAGACCGCCCCAGGAAAATGTCTGCGAGGGATAAATATTACTATAAACAAATTCTCTAGCTTAAAGAGCCCCACTGAAAAGGTTGAAGGAGCTGGCCAGGTGTCTCAGGGCTCTGGATCAAGTTCATGACTTTTTCTCAGCGGGTCAGTGGCATCCAGGAGCATTGTGTGTCTGCAAAGGGAAAACAGAGCCTGCTTCATTCCCTGTGCACCCTGGAGCTCTTGGCTCAGAGGAAAACCTTGCTTATATCCTCCAGGAGGATGGCTTCTTGGCAGAGTGATTCATCCCTGACAGCTCATGAGGATCAGGATAAATAGCTGGGGAAAGTGGCAACTCAAATTCAAATCAGAATTAAATGTTTTGAACATGCTAAGCTTTTTAGACTGGAAGTGAAAAATGTGTTTTATTTCAAAAGTTATGATACTTTACATTTGCAGAATATCTCAGCCACTTCTCTAAAGCAAATATCACCTTCATAAAATCTTTTCTGCAGTTAACATAAGGAACTCTGTGCACACCTTACATTTAGTGATTTCTAAAATAATGGGTAAGAAAAATTGTAGTTGTTCAAAAGCAAATAGAAACATTCATAGCTCCTATTGGCCCAGGGCATATGTCTTTATATTGAAATATATCACATGCTATGTTGTACTTTGTTAGGACATTGCACTGCATTATAAATAGTGAGCCTTTCGAAGAAAAGAAACCAAGCCCAGAATTTGTGTGAAAGCCAGTGAATGCACTTACCCAGGTTCAGGGGGAAAGCAGAAAGGTAAACATGTAGTCTCCTGACTTTGATCAAGCAGCACCTTCAGGCAGCTATGACCTACTACTCCTCAGATCACAGCAGTGGTCTTTAAAGCAGAAAATCCAGCAAGTTTTGGAAGAGAGCAAAGGGCTAGTTAGTGGCTGAGCCTGATCAAAGTCAACATTAGCTGATTAAGACTAAAAAATGAGATTAAATGTAATTTTGTTGAACACTACCAATACCTACTTCTCTATTTTGCCCTTTCAATAACAAATGATATCACAAATGTTTTCCAAACTCCTCCACATTTGCTACTTATCTCAGATGGGTTTGGCTGTAAGTCACCCATAGGAACATGGAACCAAATATTTGGCTCTTGGAATCACTGTGACAGATCGCAGCATGCAGAAATAATCACTGGCGATGTTTTCCTGTCAATGCTGGGCCAGCTCAGGGAAATTCACAGACTGCAGCTTTGAGAGGTTTATAAGCTATTTGGTTTCCAGCAGAATGATGTGGAGGGAATTATATGTGAATTTCAAAAAGAGATTTAATGAGAGAGGTGATTAAAATGAGAGACTAGTTTACAGGCATTTTTTGTGAATAAAAGAAGACTGCTCAGTGGGCATTGGTCAGCGATACTGCTGATCACTCTGTTGTAGCTGTGGCTGTTCCAGTCTTTTGGTAAATATGGTGCACAGCATAGAGAGCCTGTGCAAGCTTTTTTATGCTACTGTCTTTACTGTCAGAAGCAAATCTCTTGATGACTGCTTGAAGCAAGTATGACTAATTCAGGACTCCAGCTATTGGGGGAGAGAAACTGCAAGAGCATTAAAGTTAAAAGATCTGGTGTTCGTTCACACATATATATAGCCATGATATTTATTCTCTTTTACGTGAAATAAGTATTTCTGTTTCACTTTGTTCCATCCAATATCATGTAGAAGTAGAGGTCAGGAAGAAAGCTCTCCTTTAAAATGCTCTAATTCTGCTGCTAGTCATAGAATCATGGAATCACAGAGTGACCTGGATTGGAAAGGACCTTAAAGATCATCTGGTTCCAAATCCCTTGCCTTGGGCAGGGACACCTCCCACTAGACCACGTTTCTCAGAGCCCTATTCAACCTATCCTTGAACATTTCCAGGGATAGGGCGTCCACAGCTTCCCTGAACAACCTGTTCCAGTGCCTCACCACCCTCACAGTAAGGAATTTCTTCCTAATATCTGATCTAAACCTATTCTCTTTAAGTTTGAAAACATTCCCCCTTGTCCTGTCACTACATGCTCTTATAAATAGTCCCTCTCCATCCCTTTTGTGGGCTCCCTTCAGGTACAGAAAGACGGCAATTAGGTCACCCCAAAGCCTTCTCTTTTCCGGGCTGAACAATCCCAGTTCTCTCAGACTTTCCTCAGAGTCGATGCAATCTACCAGCAGTTTGCTCTCAAGCTGTTGCAGGGAATGCTGGAGGTGGAAGAGCGGTGAGGAGGTTGTCCAAGTCCCAGGCACTGCTGTGCACTGAAGGATGGAGAGCGATGGGGCTGCTCCAGACAGTTTTTCCTGTAACCCAGTCACTTCTCCCATGACTTGAATGAACATCGTGAGGAGGGAGTAGAAGTAAGCTGACTCACATGGAATGTGAGGGACACAGGGCCTCCCTACAAGATCATGCTTACAATTAAATGTCTTCCTTTGACCCACAATAGTGAGTTGTGCTGTCAGTGCCATAGAAGGTAGCCACATTGTACAGGAAAACTGAACAAATTTCTAGTGCCAAGACAGATAATTTTTAAAAATTAAGTTTCAATAACTAGAAAAATCAACCATTTTCAGTTCTTCAGGATTTTATCAGTTCCTCTGTCTTTTTTACTAACATAGATAACAGAAGTATCAGTTTACTATGAAGGCCCACCCTGCCCAAGCTCTGGCTTCTTGGTGTTGAATATAACCTAAGAGAAGAGTTTTCTGCTCTTTTTAAAAGCACGGAATGCATTTACATATCCAGTAGCATGCATATTATTTTTAAAACGAAAAATTATATCGATGGTAAATGTAGGTGGAAAGTAGAATAAAGTATCAACTGCTTGATGGAGACAGCACTTAAGAAGGCAGCTTGTGTAACAGAGCTTCTCTGTGATTTTTTTAAGGCTCTTGCTCCCTTCAGTTTCCATACAGCAGAACAATTATTTTAGGTAACTCGGGGGAAAAAAAAAAAAATTGTAAAACCAAACAAGCTATTGTAGATTGTCACACAAATAAGGCATGTCACAGAATGCGAGGTCCATCTGAGAACCCGAACTCCGCTGTTGGGAAAAGCGAGAAGCTTTCCTTTCCCTGCCGGGCAGAGCAGGAGAAGAGCAGCGTTCCTTTCCCCGCCGGGCAGAGCAGAAGAGGAGCGTTCCTTTCCCCGCCGGGCAGAGCAGAAGGGCAGCGTTCCTGCGGCTGTCGGGCAGAGCGGCGGGTTCTGCTGCACGGCGGTGCCATCTGCTGGAGGCAGCGGGCGGACCCGCCCGGCAGAGCCTCCCACTGTCACCGCAGCCAGGACCTCCCGCTGCAGAACCTCTGACCGTGTGCTCACAGGAATAACGACAAATATCGTCAGAGCATGCCCCCGGCACCGTTCTGCTTTGTTCTCAAGTTCATACAGACGCTACGATGTATCACAGAATTATAGAATAGTAGAATAATTTGGGTGGGAAGACGCCTTAAAGATCACCTAGATCTATGGGCAGCGACACCTTCCACTAGACCAGGTTACTCTAAGTCCCATCCAACTTGGCCTTGAACACTTCCAGGGGTGAGGCATCCACAGCTTYCCTGGGCAACCCGTGCCAGTGCCTCACCACACTCAAAGTAAAGAATTTCCTCCTAATACCTCACCTGAACCTACCTTCTTTCAGTCTAAAGCCATTCCCCTTGTCCTATCACTACATGCCCTTGTAAAAAGTCCCTCTCCAGCTCTCTTGCAGGCTCCCTTTAGGTGCTAGAAGATGCTCAAGGTCTCCCTGCAGCTTTTTCTTCTCCAGGCTGAACAATACCAATTGTCTCAGCCTTTCCTCATAGGAGCGGTGCTCCACCCCTCTAAATAATTTGGTGCCCCTCTCTATATGTTTTATATCAGTTTGCAAGTAAGAGTTAAATAGGTCAAACTTGTCAAAAACGCAGGTTTATGGTGTTAACCTATTTAATTAGAGGGTGATGTTTCCCTGTGTATCTCTCGTTGACTCTCTCTGTAGAGCCACAGAATTAGAGGATACTAAGTTGAAGGTAGATTATTATTAGAGATGTTATAATACACATTACTAAAACAGGCTACCAGTGAGAGAGAGGGAAAGTCGGAAGTAGACTATATTCTTCTATATGAAGCTCTTTAAGGTTTTATTACTCTTTTTTTCTCCTTATAGTCACAAGCTTTTCTTCTCAATCATTATTTCAGAAAACTTCAGAAATAGAAACCTGAGATTGTCCGAAGTCATTTGATTCCAAGAATTTTGCATTTCTGAAAAATATCATCTATCCTGAAATTTTCTGATAATGCTTCTATTCACATAGAAAATTATTAAAGAGAAAAAGCCTAGAGAGTTGTGGAGAACATCCRGCTCTAGGCATTCAATCCAAAGGAGTGAAATAACAAATTCTCACCATCAAAAAGAGCAATATTACTCAACCCCTTTTTTTTCCTTTCTYTTTTTTTCTTTTTTTTTCCCCTTATCTACATAATCTGTGCTAGAGGCAACAAAGACTTCAAGACAACTCACCTGTACCTAAACTTGTGTTCTCTTTAGGCTTTGAGCCAACTGTTTGAAGATTTTAGATGAACAACCTTATGAACTAACATATCAGTGCAGTTGCCATTTCACTCATGCAATCACATGCCTTTCACTTAGCTCTTTCCTCATACTGATGTGGAAATCAATCCCAAGCATAAATGAAAAGTATATGCTTCCTTGATTGTTTTATGCTTTTTTCCATTAAAGTTATTAAAAAGATAGCTTGTGCAGGATACCTTACACTGTACTGGCTAGAGGCAATTTTAGGAGAGTTTTAGATTCAGGAAAGTTTTGCACAGTCTTTTAGCCTGTGTGCTAAGCCTATCTATCCTATGTAGGTATTTCTTCTGCCTCACAACGTTTTTCAGTAAACCTTGAAACACAATTTGTCCTTAAATGCATTTGCCATATAGTTCTCAACCAACCCCCAAAGGTTAATGTAAGGACAGCACTTACATACTGCAGTGAAGCACAATTCAGCACCGAAACAGAACTCCAGATCAGTCTGATGAAGGAACCTAAAGATGAAATAAAGAAGCAAAGTTTTCCAAATGTCACTGTAGAATAAACAAATGAAATCAGTGCTTCACTGTCCTGCAGAGATGAAGAGAGGTAGGAGTCACTACCTGCCTTCCCAAAGTTTCAGAGCCATACACTGAGACAGCTGCAYACATTTTCCAGACCTTCCAAATCTTGCACGTTCTTGTCTAAAATCAAATATGTAGCTTGCCTGCTACTTACAGCCTTGCTCCTCTCTTTGGCCACTCTGTCCTACACTCACCGTCCATCCCTGGAGGGAGGATGCAGGGCTCAGGCTCCCCAGGGCTCAGGCTGCCCCTCAGTTCATTCCTTAGCCACCTATTCCAAACACTAAGCTCAACCACCTTCTGGCCAGCCACAAGACTCAGTTGAACACTCAACTCTCAGGCTCCTTTCTGGAGCTGAGAAGACAGCACTGACGGGTGCCCCAGCTGTACTTTGCAGGATTCCATCCATCCAATGGTTTGGATCACTCCAAATGATGAACTGGCCTCGATAGTGACCCTGGTTTCCCCTTACAAGTATTTGATTATGTCCATTATGCTGTATCACGTGTTAGTTATTATCTTTTATTGTATGCCCATCATACATTTCTCAATTGCTTAATTACTTTATCCAGACACTAAGTGCATAATCACATTCCAGTCATTAGCATTGCACATTCAGTTGATGCCTAAGCCATGTTACTGTGGGGGCCATATCTGGATGTCTCCCAAGCCACACRCACTCATTTTATATCCTGGCCACAGCTGACCATGAGTGGTTCACACAGAGCTGTCTACTTCTGTCAGCCCTTCACTGTTTTGTGAAACATTGATTTGGAACGCTATAGCTTCCATACTGCAATCGGTATTTCTCTAATTCAGAAGGAGGATAAACTATACCATATATATACATTTAATTAAGATAATTGTCYTTTCATTCATTTAAATACAGCAAGAGTATTTATCACTTCTCGGCAATGCAGCTTTTGATCTCATAAGAGGTTTTTTATCTAAAAGAGGAATAATCAAGAGTATAGGAAACTTTTATGTGGAAAGAGCAAAAATTTCCAAAGAATTTTTCTTTGGAAATATCCTACAAAGAGAATAAAAAAGAGAGAACATAAAAAGATGTAGGTTCAGAAGAGTAGCACAGAGATGGGATTTCTGGTCTATCCATCGAGTACAACAATAAAGGAACATTTGATGGGATGATGAGATACTGCAAAGCAACAAAATACATTCCTAATAAACAATGTGTATAATTAAGCTGCATAACTTGCTTCCAGAGGAGGTTAATGAAGGAAGAGCATTAYGAAATTCTGGCAGAAGCACTTACGCACTTTCTGTTCAGATTCAGATTTTCTGCATGAGAAAATGGACTTACTACCTAACAAGTGCTCTAAYCACAGGGCTACCATATAAATATCCCTTTTTACTGGCCCTGTGGATCTCTGATGTGTATTTGTGGCTGTGATTAACTCACAGTGGTGGACAAGCAAGCAAACACAGTGTGAGTACCTACAGAGGTGGATAGAAAGAACTGGAAATAGTGTTGTATGAATTAACACTTGCACTTGAACTGATGTCCTATTGTCAGCTTATCTCAGAAAAGACCCAGGAGCTGCAGAATGGCTTTTGAGATAGAGGGCAAAGGAGCAGAAGAATAGGAAAAACTTTTAGAGATTGTGACTGTTTACCTGAGAGAAGGAACAGGAAAGAAATGAAAAATGAGCAGAGGAAACAAGCATAATTCTACTAGTACAAGAGCAAGGAGACAGCCAGTGACAGCAACAAACATGGATTTGATGAAAGAAAACACTTYTTTACTCAGAAAAATATCATGTATTATTAGTTTGCAGAATTCATTCACAAGAGCAGGTAAAGCACTCAGAAGAACTGAAAAAAAATGCTTAGGATTACGGCATGTATTCAGTAGGAATCATTCACAAATTAGACGGAAAAAAACTTTATTTAAAAGAATGAAGCTATAAACCCTTGCTCTTCAGGGAATGAGACTGATGAGGTTCTACAGGGAACTGAAAGGTACCTGTGCAGCCTCTAGTTCTTTCTCTGAAGCTAGCCTTGATGTATGACATTAAATTGGGCCAGATGAACCTTTAATGTAGGTGCCAAAGGCAGAAACTAAATATTAGGAACATATTTACCTTGGGAAAAGGAAATGGAAGCAGAGAAGAGGAAGAAAGTAAAAGCAGACAGAATACAAGAATAGCAATAAATTATAGGACATAAAGAAAAGCAAATAATAAAACTGRCAAATTAACTTCAGTGTTATAGTGCTAAATATGTCATTGGACAACTGAAATGAGATACAAGGATACATGTGGCAGGCTCAAATTTTTATATTGTGATTTGCTCTTCACAGAAATAAATTATTAATGATCAGTTTTGGAAATTACTAAGACATATTGAAGCACACTAAAAGCCACTTGTAGACAATGTACATGAACACAAAAACACTGCCACCTTTTGCCATGGCCCAGTTAGTCCTTTGTAGCGATTCACTATGATGCAAGAAAATACAGTAGGTTTTCTGTAAGAGGAATCCCTCCATTAAGCAAGAAAATTAAAGAAAAAGCTTCCCCAGTCAGGTTTTTAAGTGGATAAATGGAGATTTTAAAACAAGGAATCTGGATTCTGATCACTCACAGGAAAGAAAAGCATCTCACCATAAATACAAATGAAAGAACCAGGTGTCAAGATATCATAAACAAATGGGAGGACAGAGTGAGCCATCTGCTTCATCAAAGAAAAATTTCATATCCTGCAAGTGTACAAAACATAAACACTGGGTGATAAGAGAAGAGTTTTGTTTTTTCAAGGTCTCAAAGGTAGAAACTGCACTGGGTAGTGGCAGGGTTTGTACCAACCAGATAATGAGAAGATGAATCCAGACAGAGCTGCTGGCTCTTCCCAACTCATGACCTTCAAATAGAGTATGTTACACTGGGAACAAGAGTCAGCCCATAACTGAGGAATCCATGGGGTTCACAATCCCAACAGTCCTTCCCCAGGCATACAGGGAGTGAGTACCCCTGCCAGAGCGCATGGGAACACTCCCTGGAATCAGGTCTGTTTGTGCAATTTGGGCTGGGAGAGCCAGCAGGAATGGGAAAAGCAGGCCTGGAAACATCTAACAGAGAGTTGTAAAAGAGGAGAGGATTCATGCTGAGAGAGGAGGCTGCTGCTGACAGATGGGYTCTGTCCAACCATATCAGGGCAAGGTGGATGGGCAGTGAGGCAGGACACCAGCACAGAGCATGGCTAAGCTGGTGGCTGGTGAAGGAGACCAGAATAAGAGAAGACACACAGCATGAGTATGTGAGGCTGTACAGGTGAAAATGGTCATAATTTAAGGAGGCACTTTACTTCAGAAAGGAATTTGGAAAGGTTGAGAAAGCTGTATAACAACTTCATAATCATTAGACTTCTTTGTCTCATTAATTCATCCCCCTGCACTGTCTTGGTCAGGTCATGCCTACAGTCAGGATGTCTTTTCTCCAGCTAGTTGAGCATGTCAGCTATATGTCAGATTACCCAATGTATTCGGGGTATTTCTGTGCTATAAATAGTATGAAAACCCAGAAGTAAATATGGAAAACACCACTAACTGCATTAAAGGGAGAGGATGTCAGGTGTATTAGATTAATTCACTATAACTATACAAAGGATTAGAAAGAAGTTGGTCAGCGCAGTTCCTCGACAAGTGATTGAATGCAGGGCCAGACAAAGCTAACAGTGCTTATATTTAACTTACTAATGCTTACTTACTAATGCGACATTGTGTGCACTGCAGGTGACCCCAAGCAATTTAATCAGAACTTAAGCTCTCTTTTAAGGATAAAAGGGGAAAATCCAGCCCTCACAATAGCTCCCTGAATGTGAACTACTGTAGTTATATCAAAGATCTGCTTAGTTCTACTGTCACCTAGCAATAAAAAATACAGAGAGACAAAAAAAAATTTGTCCTCTTGCTTGTTTCTATAATTTTCCTACATAAATTTCCATGCTTTTTGTCATCACACTGTTGCCAGCTGGGCAGACACATGACATTATACTGAAAGGATGTTCTATTTGCCGGGGATGTCAAATGAAACAGACAATTCAAACATGCCATAAGGACAAGATCATGAACTCTCTTAATAGTCCTCCAGCAAACAGACCATACAAACACGGGGTAAGGAGTTACTACATAGTGATTAACCAAAAGTGGGTTTTCACAGCTCCCCATTAAGAACAGAAAATAGCAACATAAGTATTTTCTTCAACTGTGCACCAAAGAAGGTAACAATTTGTCTAGGCATGAGTGAGATTTTTGAAAGTTAAACAGGGCACAAAAAAAAAAGAAAAAGGAAGAGAACTTTAAAAAGTAAACATTTCATTAGTTTTGCATTTCCAAGACTGCCACGTGAAGCTGTAATATATATCAAAGGCCTTGTATGAGATTTGTGTGCTTCTGGGATGCAACAGTACACTAGGGAAAATTTCCTACTGCATCCAAAAATTAAACCAGCACTTATATTTAAGTAACCAAATTTGTCCTCAGTATAGGTTGCATATGTGATTAGATGTGCATAATTCAGTCCTGCTCACTTCCAAGTGCTCTAATTCAGGAACACCTTTTTGGAGCAGAAGGTACTTGTTCTCCCAAGGAGGAGCTCACCCTCATTTCTGTAAAGGTATTACAATACTGATCACTCTTCTGTGCATATGCAATCTAACACCATAAAGCTCTTATAGTCAAGGGTCTTTCAAAGGAATAGAAACATTCTGTATTTTTCCATCCAGGGTATAGTTCTTTGTATTTACCAACAGTGAAGTTAATTCACCATCTTTTTGCTTGTTTCTCTAGCTAGTTTAAATCATAGTCAACTTCCCTCACAGTTTTTTTTCATAGTAGTTAATCTACATAAGTAATTTTATCTTCATAGTCCTCTCTCTCCCTTTGTTTCTCTTCCTTCCAGATTACAAACAAATGCATTAAATAGCAGATGGGACTGCATGGCATCTAAAAGCATTCTGCTGTTAATTTTACCATGATTGGAGTTGATTTTTCATTGCTGTCATTGGTTATTGTCCACTGGCCAATATAACTGTTGGATGCGCTACAAAATACCGGAAATCCTGATGTAAAATGTTCACCAAAGTAACCTAATAATGCCACAGTGTGGATTCTGAACATTTGTATTTCTATTCCAGGCACTGCTGGACTAATGAACCTTTCATGGTACCACCCAGCCCCACAGAAAAGATTCAGAAAATTAGGTAGGAAGCAGAGCTGGCTTTGTCTGCATCCAGCTCTCTCCTTGTTCTCCCCGGGCCAGGGAAGCAGGAGCTGAGCGTTCTCCAGCCACCAGCACTGCTGCCAATGCTCCCTGCCTTGTCCCTGAGTGCAGCTGCTCGGACCACGGCAGACAGGGCTGCAGCATTTGGTCCCAGCCCAACCTTCACCTTTCCTGCTTTCCCTTCCTGAAAAAGGACAGTATAACCTGACCGAATTTGTTTCTACCCTGCCCTCCTTTAACCCTTCAGCCAAAACGCAGCTATGCGCCTGACTTTTCTCAAACCCAGGGATTATGGACAGGAGTTAAAAGTTTCTTTTAGTAGTTTTTTTAGTAGTTGTCCCTTTGTTCCCCAGTTCATTGTGTCCCAGCRCGGCTCACCGGGAGGTGCCTGCAGGGACAGCAGGGAACTTATGGCTGCAGTTGAAACAATTCCATTGAGGTCTTCAATTCCATTTCCATTCAATCACCACAGTCGACTAATCCAATACCAAAACTTCATACGCATATTTATTAATGCCAAAAGCATCAGACTATTGCCCTGTCTGGCAACTCTTTGCTTTATTTAGGTTTTATTCACTAGCAATTGGAAATTTGGCAGCAATCTCACCATGACTGGTTCCAAGGGACTATTTAAATACAGGAAAGTACTAAGGAATATTAGAGCCTAGATTTTGCTTTTCTAAAATAACCGCTTAAGTCAGACTCATTAAAATTTTCTATAGTCAGAGAAGTTGAGGTAAATAATGTCGTTTTTAAAAAAGTAKGAATCATCAAGTTAAAATAAAGCTAACTGAAATATTAAACGGTTATATTTGTTTCTCTTATTTCAATATGCCCATCAAGTTAATTAATTCTACAAGGGGTAATACTTCCAGTCATTACCCTAGTATGACTATCATCTGTTTTTAAATGGTGTCAACTGAATTTGAAAATATGACAATATTACACTGTGACACATGAATTTTTTGTGTACTACTCCACTGTTCTCCAGGCATAATGCAAGTACAAGCAGGAGGGGAAGAAGTTTGTTTCATATCAATTTCATTCAAATTGCTACGTAACCTCACAAAAGGGATTTACAATTGTTCTTTTTTGCAAGCTTAGAACCAAACATTTAATTTCTAATCTTGTACTACATTACAAACCAGATGACATGTAGAATTCTGCTCATGTGTTTGGTTGTTTAATTTTTCACAAGGACTGGGAGACAGAGTTAACTCTTCTGCACTTTCAAACTACTGAGAAAAATGTGCAATTTCACTGAATACTCAGATATTTTGAATGTCTGATTTGAAAAAATGAGCAGAAGGCAAACAGGTTAAGAGTAAAATAACATTAGAAAACATGAAACAAAAAACCCAGTTAGTCCATAAAGAGGTATTACTCACTGAGCAATGTGGTGTTGGAAATTTCTTACAATGGCAAAAAATTTAGCTTTCTATTGTATCAGCAATTTTAAGCAGTAGATAGTGTAATTCTGTGAAGAACAAAGTTTGAGCTTGGTGTACACACACATATTTACTTCAGTCTTGAAATTCATTGACTGGACAAAGCTCCTGTAAGCAAGGAGTAGCAATACCAGAAACAAGCCTTTCATCTGCACATTTAAGGAGCTTCTAGATTAAAAACCTGATGGTGTTATGAAGGTTTATGAAGATGTCTGAAATAGTATAGTCACACTGTCACTACGGACAGTTGGCCAAATCCTCGTGATTCCAGACCCTGTCACATCCATCAAACACAGAGGTTTCAAATCAAAGTGCAAATTTTACCCAGGATCTTTTAATCACCCGCTCTGATAGCGTGGGAAGTGGGAGTTTGTGCTTGCTGTTTTGTCCCTCCTGTTTTGCTTTGCTTTATGGGTTCAGAAGCCATGTTGATATTACTAAAAGACTGTAAATCTCCTCTTAAAATCTGAGTGACATTGCTGGAATGAGGAATTTATTCAGACTGGTAAGAGGTAATCGGGTGTGTTCCAGTAGTTCGCATTCAGATGCAAGGAAAAGAGGAGATTAGGTAGATTAACCTCCATCATCTGGGAGATGACATTTCTTGCTGTGTTTGAAGTATTTTGTGAAGGAAAGATGGCACYGATTTTGAAGTTTATATTAATCAAATCTCTTTGATTTTGTTTGATGCAGCAGCTGCAGTGACACACCCTCGCTCTTTGAAAGCCTTGAGCTGCAAGGGCCCGGAGTTAGAAGAGACCAGCTACAGCTCAGAAGTGTCACCTTCAGCCTCCAGGGGGAAGGAAAGCACTTGTCTAATTCCTCCTCTTATCTTCTTAAATTTGCRTTAGAATTGGAAGCGAAGGTGAGTGATTATATCCTGAGACAAAGCTCTGACTGAGAGATAGGTTTCTGCACCAAAACAAACTTAAAAATTAACAGAAGATGGTTACATGACAAAAGTGTTCTTTTTCTTTCCTTCCTTTTTTCCTTCCTCTTTCTTTCTTTCCTGTTTTCCTTCCTTCTTTCCTTCTTTTTTTCCTTTCTTGCTTTCTTTCTCTCTTATTATGGCAATAAGTTGGAGATGCAATCTCCTGTTAACAAAGTCTTCCTGACCTGAATTTGCAACACTGAAATTTTACAGTTGAAGCGACTATAGTGACATAAATTTATTTTATTATTTCAATTCATCATATCCAAGTGGTATTGGGCTAAAACTCTGCAAATATTTTACAAGTGTTTCATCTACTTCAGTCGTACAGATGCTTTGGTCTGTGTTTGATTTTGTGTTTGTGAATAGTAGTGAGGTGAAGTGAGAGCTCTAAGGGTCTGAATTAGGGAGCATCAAACTCTGTGTGAACACCACCAAAGGTGAACCATGACAGTGGAGCAAAACTGAAACATCTTAACACTCCATAAAGGGCAAAGATTCCTCTTTAACCAGGTACATAAACTATTTTCGTTTGTATGAAAAACCTTTTTCAATAGTTGGATTCACCAGAAACCATTTCTCTGTACCCTGTTAAGATGTACAAGCTGATTTGACCACCAAAACCTTACCTAGAGAGGCACGAGGCTGAAGACACTTCTCCTCACCCCCACAGCCCCAGTCCTGCCTGCTGGGAAGGGTGCAAAGTGCCCCAGGTTTCACCCCATCATGCCCAAAGCAGATGTTAGTGCACATAAGCCACTGTCCATCCCCAAACTCAGGACCAGAGGCCACTTCCAGTTGGAGCCCTCCACAAGGATGGTCCCACGTGGCTCATCCCAACTGGACYGCTGCCCTTGCTTGGGGGAAATCTTCAGAAGGGACCAGGCGGGTCACACGTTTCCTGCCACACTAAAGACAGGAGTGGTGGCTTCCATGTTCGTTACAACTGTCTGTTACAGGGGGAGCAGGGGTGTGATCTGAGTGAACCCTGGAATTCACCCACCCCTGGAAAGGTAACTGTGAATGAATCTTGTGTCTTCATTTTATTTTCTTTAAAAAAAAGAAAAATCAAAGCCCAGAAAAGGATAAGTTTTGACCTGTTGTTATTTGCTTTGGCAGTGCGTAAAAGGGATAAGCCTGCTGACAGGCTTTGACTACATTTAATTGCTAAAAATCAGACTGTGAGTGACTTGAATTGATAGGCAGCTACTTAATTAAACTCTTCAGATCATAACTTTTCCAGTGAGAGCAAACCAAGGAGGCCAACCAAACATTCATTGAAGCTGAACCACTAATGAAGCAACACTTACCTATCAAAATATATTTAATCACAATTTTAACTGTTCTATACCCAAAGAATTACTCAGTATCTTAAAAGGTGCTGAGGTTTTTTCTCTCGCTCTTCTGATAAGCCATCACCCCAAGGAAATCTTCTCTTTCCACTTATTTCACTTCTCAGCCACAAGTCAATCACAATATGCCGTACAAGACATCAAATATTAACTGAAAGGAGCAATATTACTATGAATGGCTAGAAGGCACTACTAGTACAAATATCAAGTTTTATTTAACTAGTATATAACAGTTAAATGTTGGAAGAGATCCTGCAAGTTTGGGACTCAAATTCAGCATTCATAAGGCTGCTCTCTGACTGAAACACTTTCTCAGAGGAGATTCTAGTTGCAGACAAAGGTACTGGATTTACTTTCAAAATACAGAAAAACAAATGTAAATATTACTGATTGTTTCATTTCACAAACACATTGAGGCTTAGGTACCATAATTGAGCAGTCATTAGTAGCTATTATTTCAGAATATATCTCAGTCTTTTTTGTATGGTGTCACCAGAAGTGACTTTTGACTTAGGTATTATGTAACACCATTTTCAAGAAGAATAAGATTGCCTAAAGCAGAAACTCTGCATCAGACACAGATAAACACTGTCCGAACTCCCATGAAATTTACTTGGAAATTAACAGTTGGATCCCAGATCAATTTTGAGTTTTAACAGGGCTGCAGCAGTTTTCCAGCTAGCTGTAAAGAGAAATTGCTTTTCCTGAAGCCTTGCATCTTTTAACTGAGCACTGGCTCCTTTACCTCCTCTAACTGAAATACTGCCAAAACCTTAATTCTCTCCACTCCTTTCATTTACACTATTCCTCTCCCTGGCAAATAAGGAAGTAGGAAAGGATTAATAAAACATCTTCAGCAACACAGAAGAGCAGGCAGCACTTCCCCTCGTAAAAACCCAGTCCAGAGGATGATGCAGCATCTTTTTGACACGTGATAAACTTTTATAGTTGTACTTACCCAGGCTGTTACTACTGCATGCTCTAACATTTCAACCTATCTGGGACAAAACAGGTGCACTTGCAATGTCCCCAACGTCACGTGCAGCCCCTGAGCAGCCCCTGAGCAGCCCCTGGGAGCCCAGCTCCACTCCACAGCTCTGCCAGCTGTGGCACGGTACAAGCAGAATCCAGACCCCACCTCTAAGGCAAAGGACAAGGAGGAAATGTTGATGAAGATGGCAGTAGGGGTGCAGGTCTGCTGAAATTTGACAGCTTTACTATCTTTCTGTCACTTAAGCTTTTAGTCTAAGCTCAAAAGAGAAGGCAAAAGAAGCAGCAGCAATAAGAAAAATAGTCACAGGAATGACCAGAACCAGTTTAGACTTGCCTGAGTAAACACAGGCCATTAAAAAACAGGCTGATTAGATCTAGGCTCTCTAAAACCAGAGTGGTACACTGAGTACATACTCTTTCCATTGAATCATTCAGGTAGGAAGGACTTCTGAGATCAAGTCCAACCATTAACACTGCCGTGTTCACCACTAAACTGTGTTTGTAAGTGGCACATCTATACTTGTTAATATGTCTTTTAAATCCCTCCAGRGATGGCGACTTAGCCACCTCCCTTGGCAGCCCATTCAGGAATGGATAGCTCTTTCAGTGAAGAAAATTTTTCCAAATACCCAATCTAAACCTCCCCCGGAAAAAATTGAGGCCATTTCCTCTTGCCCCATCATTTCTTACTTGGAAGGAGAGCCTGACCCCCACCTTGCTACAATCTTCTTTGGGATAGTCATAGAGAGCAATAAGGTCACCTCCGAGCCTCCTTTTCTACAGTCTACCTCAGCTCCCTCAGCTGCTCCTCATCACTTGTGCTCCAGACCCTTCACCAGGTCCATTGCCCTTCTCTGAACTTGCTCCAGCACCTCAATGTCCCTCTCATAGTGAGGGGCCCAAAACTGAACCCAGGATTCGAGGTGTGGCCTCAGCAGTGCCGAATACAGGGGGGTGATCATTGCCCTGGTCCTGCTGGCCACACTATTCTTGATGCAATATTTAGTCACTTACAGTAATGCAGCTTTATACTGGCAATGAGATGTAAAAGGCAGGCTCTGCCCTGAAGCTGGTTCCTCCAGCTCTGAGCTCTGCTGCAGCACTGCCCTGTGCCCACAGGTGCACCGAGGCCCTCCCAGCTGGACCCCCCATGCCTGGGCCAGGTTTAGCGCTCACCGACTCTTTACCTGTTACCTCTTAGTGTATCTGACCACTTTACTTCTGCATCTGTTCTTATAAACTTTAAAGAACTTCTGTACTAAGATTATTCTCTTTTTCCTGTAAGATTATACTAATTATGTATATCTTCCATGTGATATTAATTTAAAACTAATTTGCCTTATTTGCTGTACTCTATTGTTAATTCTCCTGGTAAAGTTCTCTCAGAATCAGTCATTTGGAATACTTTGGGGTTTTTCTCCCAGAACTCATTCTGCAAACTTTTTTGATTAGCAGTTCATAATGGGGACCAACAGTAGGAARGTATGGAAAGAATAAAGGAGAATTACAGGATAAGCTGATCATTCTGCCTGAGTGAAGGTGGTCTTGGCACTTTCTATTACAAGATTCTGTTYTCACTTGAACTTCCAAGCTAAAATTTTCATTCAGAGGCTCTGCCTCCACTTGTCTTACTTGAAAACTTCAGCGAAAATAACTCAGCCATATTCAAAGACAAAAGTGAAGGAGAAAACTGATCCAAAACTCTGGATCTGCTTCAGAGGAGTCTTTGTAATTCTGGGTAGAGAACTATAAATTTGTGAAGGCAGTTATCTAAGTGTCCAGGCTTTGTCTCTTGCTATTCTAGGAAGGGCAGAAGCAAGGAAAACACTGTAATTGTGTTCCTCGAAATAAAAACCTGAAGTTCATAATATGTTAGAAATAATAACTGAATTCTGTATTTGCAGTAAAGAGTGTCTGGTTTTGAGACTGGGCACAGGACAGAGCTCTGCTTTGGGAGGGAGCCAAGGCACAATGGAGCCCAGCAGTGCCAGAGTGCAGGGACTCACACGGCGGGCAGGGTGAGGGGACCATACACTGGAGCAAGGAGCTGGGCAGGGACAGCAGTCCCAGGCTGGGCTCTGCCCCACAGGCAGTGGCAGCTCCGACCAGCTCAGCCAGATGCCCGGGATAAAGAGCCCTAGAAAGGACTTTGGGAAAGGGACGGGGAGCCTGGCACAGAAATGGAGGTTTGGAGGGGTGAAATAGGTGTGAGGCAATAAGCTGAAGAAAGGAAAGCCCAAGAAAAGGGCTCCAGGGAACTGCAGGGCACCCTGGGCTGCCGTTCCCACTGCTGCAGCTCTGGAAGACCCTGCCACTGCATGACAGCCCCAGGGCAAGGAGGATCAGAGCCTGCTCCAGCAAGCAGTTATTCCGTTACATCCAGCAGCAGTGATCTGGGCGGTAAATCTGCAGGTTTCCACCCCGCTGGTGACTCGCAAGAAGAGAGAATTGGGGCTGTGGTTAAGACAGTTGAGCGCTGCCTTTCAGTTCTAGCCCTGCTGCTGCCACAGGCTCCTGCGAGAGCTCGCCTAAAGCACGGGGTTCACACACTGCCACCAACCGTAAGTTCCTCTTTTCTGGCAAACCGAACCCACGCCCTGGCCTGGGGAACTTGCAGGGRTCCTGAACTGTCCCACCCTCAGCCAAAGTCAATCAGAGTTGGCCTCTGAACACAAAAATTTATCTATTCTCTGGATTCTCTGAAAGATCAGGTCCTGGAATCTCATAGAGGTCCTCTTAGTTTTTATAATGATGTTCCTGAGCTGCAGCTCCCCAACACTGAGATAATAATAATAAAATCAGACATTTGCATGGTGTAAAGACATCATTTTTATAAAACACTGACCCTGTGATAAAGTGTCTCGGCAAAGACCTGGACACTATTTTTTCATTCAGATGTCTTTGAATGCACCAAGTTATATATGGCAAACAGTGACTGACAAGAAATTAAAGTACAGCTGAAGTCTTCATTCTCTGAGTAAAAGCTCTTTTTTCTGCTGGAAAACAGATTAGGTTTTTAGATTAAAAAAACTGATGACACAGAACAGGGACACTGAATCAATGTCCTCCGCAATTCTGCTACACCTCCTTCTCACTTTAAATCTCTGCTGAAGTGGGAGACAGAGTTCTGTTTTTCCAGGAAGCATTAAATTCCAGAGCAATTGCATGTAAAACTGGCATGTAAAACAAAGGTGTTGTTAGTATACTGTTCATTTCAGAGAGATTACCATTGGTTACATTGAATAAACACGTGCATGTCAAATACTAGAAACCAAAAATAGACATATCCTAGATACTACAGATAATGTGAAAATAAAATTGTAAAATTCTGTATTCATAGGCCCTTCCCTTCCCTTCCCTTCCCTTCAGTATCCACACTAAATTGCAAGAGTTAAATAAATCACTTCCATTTCCACACTCCACTGCTTAGAGAAGCACCTACAAAATACAGCAGCACTCACTTAAATACCCAAGAATCAGTCTTTATTCTCAAACGGATATGCATTACATGCTGGAGTGTATACCTAAGATGAAGAAGTCCTCTAAAATAAAAAAAATCAGAACCCTGTCAGCAAACAACAAATTTAGACTTCTTCACTGTTAGCAGGAAAAGTCCTTGGATTAGCACTGACTCGTCCTCAGTTGCTGGAAAAAACAGATGTGGTTCAAAGAAGTCTTTCGAAGTGGTGGAGGCGTTGGCGCCTGGCCAGAGCAGCCTCCAGCCTGCATCAATCAGCCAAGAGGTCTCCAGCCCCATCCTCCCTATTCCCCCCGCTCCAAGCAGCGCGCAGAGTGGGACCTGCTAGGCAGGCAGCCCACAGGACATAGGCGTGTGGGGCTTCTCAGCCTCCCTGCCCCAGCACAGCCGTCTCTCCTGTCCCTGCTCTGGCCGCTCCTGGGGCTCAAAACGTGGTTTCATGGAATTTCAAAACTTTAAATCCTAACAGTATTCCTTACACCTGGTAGGTTTTAAATCAGGGGGAAAAAAAAAAAAAAAAAAAGAGAAACTAAAAGAAAGGAAAGGAAAACAAAAGAAAAGGGAAAAAAAAAAAAGAAACTAAAAGAAAGGAAAGGAAAACAAAAGAAAAGGAAAAAAAAAATTTATTGCATTAATATGTTCTACTATTGGGCTGTCCTTGAAAATCAGAGAAAGGGTTGCCTATGGATAATACGCAATAATATGGAAAACCCCCAAGATCCAGTTTTTAATAYTCACTTTGCTACAGAGGGCCATGGTTGACCAGTCCTGGGAGTGCTGACCAGCAGTAAGAYGACTTATTTACAGCACTAAGTCATCTGTTGGGGTCGAGTGAGATTGTCACGTAGCAATATACAGCTTTATGTTATGTATACATAAGTATATCTATTAATCAGGCATATCTGGCCCAGTCTTTGCATGCATTTYCCATCATTCCATCCTGTTTTAAAAAAACTAATTCCTTCGAAGTGGAGTGACTCTACCTTTCCATTCAGAGGAGCTGTGAATCTTAATTAAACCACATATGAAAGTGGAGGAGATTTCTCCTCCAGGGGTATTTCTCTGTACAATACCCCTACAGAGTATTCAATATTTACTGTTCTCATTAAAAAAAAAATTTGAATAGGGATCTTGAATAAAATTCTGCTTAATTAAAATCACTGCAGGTTTTCCCCTTTGATTTCAGTAAAATCGGACTTTCATGTTATAGTTTCCCAATTTAAAAYTCAAATAACAACAACAATATAAAATGCTGCATTGGACTAGGTTRTATGATCACTGCTTTTCCTCTTCCTGTAAACACTAATAAACTTATTCCACAGCCTGTTGGTGGCAATTGCTACAGTTTTCTCCTGCCAAGGTTTACACAGAGCAAAAGTACTCCCAGGATTTTGCAACAGAAACATTTGGTGCAAGTCCAGGTTATCACTGCATAGGGTAATTCTGAAGACTTTATTCAGTTCTGATGTGGTCCTTTGGTAAAATTACATCATTAAACATTCAATGGAAGCAGTCAAAGTGGGAGGCTTATTCTTTTTTTATAAAGTTAATATGCTTCATTCTTACTGTTCATACTCTCTCAACAACTCTCGAAGCAAAGAGCATATGAAACCATTCAATAGGAACAAACAGGGTTTCTTGCTCCTCTTGCAACACAGTGGTTGTTAATAGTTTGGATCATTGCAGGCCAAATTTAACAAATTAGCAGCGCCTGAAAAATGAAGTATTATATTTCCAGTATTAGTTGTTTTCTCTGATTGATCTACTACTGCAACAGAGCAGCCTTATGGAGGAAGCAGGGCAGATGTTTGTCAGTAGCCCAATCACAGTGACTAAAAAAACCCTATAGCAAAAAGAAATTAATGTTCATTTTTGCATTTTCTGCAGAATTATGTGTCGTTTTCAATTAAGTTTCAAGTCAAGTCTGTTTTGAGACAGCCTTCATATGAATTCACCCTAGCAGAAAACTACCTTTTGTTTAGCAAAAAACATGTGAACGATTTTGCCAGTCATACTGTGTTCATAAAAGTGTTAATTGGGCTTTGAAGTTGGTTCTATTATAAAGCACAATAATATGAGAAGCAAACACTCAGCTGAGACAAGGCAGTTGGCTTTTTTATCCCTTCTCTTCTTCCCACACATATCTTTTTCAGGGTGGACTCTGTACATCCATTCTCCCAAAACAAGATTTCCTGTCACACAGCTGTGTTCACTAGAGCCATCAAAGGAGTTAATAGATTATTAATAGCAGTTAAAGGTTATTACTTGCAATACCCTATCCCAGAAAGAAATTCCAGAAGGAATATGAATCCCCACTGGATGCATTTCGTATAAATATCTTGAAGAACTGCAGTTATGCCTTATTCTGCAAGACCAACCAGACCACTCCTTTCCTAGAGAGACTTGTGCTGAAACAATAGCAAGCTTGCTTTTYTGTGCTTAGTGATAAATCCGGGAACTAAGGATGTACTGTGCATATTGAACAGATCCTTAAGACATACAAAAGACTTATATTCAAGCCAACTCCTACATATTCAAGAGTCACTCTAGATTTTCAGAACAGTATGAGTAAAGAATACAGACAGCAAGAAAATTTGAGTTTAACCCCTTCCAGAATGGTGTGTTTCCCCAGACTTCCTCACTGCTTTACAAATCCTGCACATCTGCACTGCCACAGAATTGCAGTCCACAGGGTTCTGCTCTGGGGAAGAGCTGCATTCCCACACAAACCCTTGCAAAATCCATGCCAATAGTCATTCATCATTTGCATTCATCACCTTAATTAAATACCTATTTGGGCGCAGGTTCACTGATTCACATAGTGCTACATTCTGGTGTGGAGCTGGGTCTTGGAACAATCCTTCAGCAGTGTTTTTTCCTGAGTCTGAATGTGCTTCAGGATAGGGCTCAACATGGAAGTTCAGAAATACAGATACAGTTATTCCAAAGCCCTAATATTTCATCCCACTTTCTCACAGTGCACACACGTCCCTGGAGTGCTGTGGTAGACACTGATACCAACCCACTGCTTCAGGTAAAACAAAAATCTCATTTCCAAAAAAAACCAGAGGACTAAGCAGCCAAAATTACTTAAAAATATACTCCCGGGTAAAACAGTTCATATGTTTCTATGAATCATTGGCTGTATTTCTTTTTAATGTACAGAAATTCGTTCCCCTACAGAGATTCTATTCCTAGGGCTGTTTTATTGTAAGAATTCAACTTATAACAAAAGTAAATGCATATCCTTTCTCACATATTCATTTAATTTTCCCCAGATGAGGCTTTTAAACATACTATAGTCAACAAAAAGTTCAAGTTCTTAGATATTTGCTTGTTTCCACATTACATGGTTACATGATTGAYATGTTAAAGTCCAGAAAACCTTCTGCTTTGTCTCTGAAGTCTCTTAACCTTTACTTGATGTTGGTTTGTAGCACAAGGCATGCTGGAAAATAGTGCATCCTTATGCTACTGTTAACCTGAAAGAATATTTACTAAGTTAACATCAAAGGTGATCCTATTTTAAAGCTGTGCAATGACCACGTAGATTGGTGAGGATCAGAGATGTTTACCTACTTCTTAATGTGAAGTAATAAATAATGAGTTGATGAACTAATTATTCTAATGCCATTGGAATAACACACTGAAGCATAGCTATGCGCTAAGGGTAGATAAATTCTTTGCTTCAAAAGGCTTTACTTTGTTCCTGAACTGGTTCAACATTCAAGCTTTTATCATTAACTTTCAGTATTCAAGGGAATTTTGCCAATGAGCAATTCAGGTTTGTTAAACTACAATACTCAGTTGTACACGAGTAAAATAAAGGTCATAGACGCTTTTAGTTTGGTTTTTGCACGATCCTGCAGAAACCCAATGTGAATGGTGATAAGCAAGGCAAGTGATATTAATTCAGAGTTTCCCCTTTAAAAAAGGAAACGGGTCAAAGGATATACCCTCTAGGGTATGGGCTGGGATTACACACCTGTGATTAATCTAACAAACTGCTGGAGATGTGATTGTTTCTTCATAGAACTGCAGCTGAAACAACAGTTCTTTGGCAGTAAAATAAATGTAACCCCTTGTGGTGCCCCTAGACATACAAGATAATTACAACAAAGTACCTTCATAGGAAGTTAGGACACTCCTGCTGCATCATTAAAATAAACGGACCTGCGATAACTGATGCAGCCTTGGAAGTGCCACAGAGGAGCATGGTACTCAAGAGATGAAAGAGATCTGCTCTCCTCCCGGAACGTGCATGTGACTTCCATTAGCTTTAGTGGAAGCTGAGATTTCTAGTCTGAATCTAGCAAGAATAAGAGACAGGTTTTATCCCTGTGAAGTCAACTGCCGTTTTGCCAGGGAGTTCAGTGGGGCAGGACTTCTAAAGTAAAACTTGATTATCCCAAGGCTTTTCAAGGCCAGTCTGTGCCTCGCAGTGTAGCCTGGTGCAGAGAGATTTAAGCTCACTTCAACCCAGCTAGCTGCAAGAGTAGTGTACCCGGGACAGGCATTGCCTGGGAAGAGGCAGCCCTCGCCACAGCAACGCCATCCTGCTGCGGTCAGGGCTGCTGCCCAAGCCCACACGGCCTGCGCCGGACCACAGCGTCAGACCAGCGGAAGCCTGAGGACTAACCGGCCACTAGAGGCATTCCCCAGGGGTTTTTCCAACATTAAATATAGTCAAAACACCATAAAGGAGAAACACTACTACGATTGTGCAATTATATCAATTAAAGAATGTTAGCGTGTATTAATATCAAATAAACACAAGGTTGCAGTTTTCAGAGCTTGGGTGATGACTTGCAGGCCAAAGTAAGTGAAAGGAAGAAAGGGCTCCCAATGACTTAGTGTGTTCAGCACCAATCCCATTTTGACCCATATGCAACATTTCCATTTTCATTACAAACATCTCAACAACAGTGTTTCAACAACTTTCTTCAGGTAGTAACTTCCAAGTTCTCACACAATCAAACACATCTGCGATTCAGAATGCAGTTGTTCTAGATATTCAATTGTTTATTTCAGAAAATTTTCATAGGTATACCTCATAGTAATGCTCAAATTGCTCCACTTCCTCAGCACACACATCCAGTTACTCATAGACATATCATTCCAATGAAGAGCTTTCTAAAGCCCTGTCTTTAAGACTTGCTTCTCACTTAACAGGATATTTTAAGTCAAAATGTACACAACTCTATATCCAAAACATTGCAAAGTTGCAAGGATTGGTAACAGGCTGCATTGCAATCATGCTGGAGTACCAGATACTCRTGTATGACAGTCAGGGTCATTAGGAGAGCTAATTTATGTTATGTTTATCATCATTTAGTGGGAAATAAAATATGTTGAGGCTGCTTTCCTTCTTTTTCTTTTTTTTTCCTGGGCTGGTAAGCCCAGCAGTGTCCATTTATTTGACTCCTACCTCTTCATCCTTTTCTGCAGTGTGCAGATAACACTGTAAATCTAAAGGAAAGTTCTAGCCTTCAGAGTAGGCCATTTTTTTTCTCTGGAAACAGGAAAAGGCAATGTAGCATTATATATGTGAAAGTTGTCTTCACCACTTCTAGAATGAAAAATGTGATTTTTATTTTTTTAAAAAGGTAAAACTGTACAGGCATAAATTCTGCATAGGTAAATGTTTATGTAGGAAAGTTTACCATGTTACAGAATCCTGTTCTAAAACAACTAGGGCAGTATGACGCTTTAATGTAACTTCTGGCACAGTAAATTTGTCAGTATAAATGGGGCCCTGAGCTGAGCAAACACACCAAGTTGTCTGTCTTGTGCCAATGGAAAAAGGGTCTAATAGCCAGGTTACAAGGAAACAAGTGCCAGGTTCCAACTTATTTAGAAACACAATGAGAGCATGTGGGACTAGCTTTTAGAGCAAGAGAAAAGGGATATTCCAGGAATATCACTCCCTTCCAGTCCTGCTAACTGATCGTACCTCTTGGCTAAGCGCAGATTCAATTCAGCGTGACGTGAATCAAATGTTGTGGATAAGAAGAAAAAGGGAGATAAAAGAGGAGCTTTGTTCTTGGATGTTCTTCTACTCTACCACTAAAAAAATACATGTCATCTAAATACTCCCCTACTGCAAAACTGGCAAAAAAACCCCTAGAGTCTGAGACTGGTTAGAATGCTAATAGTTGAAGAAAATCTTATAATGAGATTTAATCTTTTTTCAATGCATATCACATATATAAACAAAATAAACACTAAAAATTTAGAAGTCTCCTAAAAGAATAAAGTAACTGAAAATAATAAAAAA
Organism: Amblyornis subalaris; assembly: GCA_018881555.1. Lineage (NCBI taxonomy): Eukaryota > Metazoa > Chordata > Aves > Passeriformes > Ptilonorhynchidae > Amblyornis > Amblyornis subalaris. The sequence continues at coordinate 2,427,619 of JACAXG010000047.1, read as the reverse complement.
TAATCCCAACATGATTAATAACTGCTGGTTTATACAAGATTTTAACCAGTATAAGTGAAAACAACACTTTTCCTTTATGAAGTCCAGTGCAGGACTGAAAATTCCAAATTTACAGATGAGCTTGAAGAAAGATAATTCTACATTTTTATGCCAGTAATTCATTTTCTAGACATCTCTATTTTTCTTTCAATTTGATAGCCATTCCTGTCACGATCCTCATATTGATATTCAATACAATCATTCCTAGCATAACCRGTTAACTGACTACATGATTATCATATTATCTCAGTGAATTCTTCTTCTGAAATAAATGCCAATTAACCTAAGGTAACATGATGCATAAATGAAATAACTTCATCTTAATAGTTTCATAAARGAATAATTCCCATGTAACGTCATTTTTTAAATTCAGCAAATTCCCTATTTACAGTAATTATCTTTAAATAYGAAAGTTTTATTTACTGATGTGCAAGAATGCATCTATATGAAAGTTGATGCTTTTTATTTTAACGACATTAACTAAAGCCTTCTTCACCATTTCTGGCTAAAGGCTTGCTGCCCAGTTGCTAGACGGTGTGAAATACCCTTCCTTACCAGGCTGTGCAGATTAACGGGACTCTACAAGCTCTATTTTACAGCTGTACTTTCAGTAAATACCTTACAGATGTTTCCAGCTAAAGTCTATCTTCTGTGTTTCTGAGTCTGCATCATTCCTTGGATTTATTTCTAAGTGTCTTCATAATTCAGAGTTCACATCAGCCAAATGGTTATGAACTTCTCCACAGCTCTCTGGTCTTCAGCCCAGATCAAGTCATATCTGAGCTGCCTTCCAGGAGTCCCTCCTGTCATGAGTGCCTATTGTAAAAAAAGTAAGAGTTTTTTGGCCAGATCTTCACTTCTGGTACCTCATATCAATTCTCAGGATTGGACTCTGCTTTTAGCAAACATCACATGGCTGGGGCTGGAGCATGGGTATCCAGGCCAGGCTCTCACTATCCCTGACTGGAGAACCTCAGGTAACTTGTATTTATTTCCCTACCCAAACATTAAGAAAAGCCTCTCCTTTGTATCTCTGTTCCTAAGCAAGGAGAAGGATTTTGACCAATGCTACATCCATTCCCTGGGATATTTTAGGCTTTTGTTTGGGGGTCTCTGATTACTGTCCTGTAGTAAGGAGTATTCGGGTTAACTCAATTGAACCCTGACTGAAACTGTTAATTTCAGTCAATCTGTTACTCACTTCAATAATTTCATTGTGCATTAAAAAGCTCAACATAATATTTTTTTCAAGTAATGCACAAAACTTGATGAATGGAGTAGAAAATCTTCAGTAAAAACTGGAGATTGCTTCCTAAAGATATTTCCCTCAAAAACTGGAATCACCATCTAGTTCAAGTCTCCAGCCAGAACAGATACACCAAAAACCAAAGTGAGGCAGAGAATAACAGGCTCAGCCTGCAGTGCCCACCTGGCCCAAACAAATTCAGTTTTGCAGGGAGATTTTGTTACCAAAAWGTTGGTTTCACTTGTTTGATTTTACTGCTCTGGGAAGACATCCAGGAGTAGGACTCCTGAAGGTCATGATGGAAAACTCCTGYGAGTCTTGCCATGTTAAGGTACTGTGGCAGCCTTTGGGGTCATAATGCTGCTACTGAATGTATGAACTCTCTGAAATATCTGGCATTGCCTGCCATCTCTTCCTCACAAAATTAACGCCCAGACAGGACTATGCTTTTCCCTACAAACTCCATCCTGCTTGGGAATTGCAACACCATACAAGGCTGCCCATAGGCCTACACCATCCAAAACTGGGGTGCACYGCCACCCTCCTCTGCTGTCAGAAAACATGATTTCTAATCACACACATGAGCTTTCAGGGGTTTGAGACGCTCTCCATGCATGAGAATTCTAGTTGGAAGTATAGAGATTAGTCTACAGTATTTCTACAGGACATCAGTACATTATGGCTTCATTTTAKAAACCCCATTTGACCAGGTATTCAGTTTCAGAATAAGACAAAAGTCCGACTCTGAGACCTTTCTTCCCCATCCCCTTATCAAGAAGCCTGTTTCAAAGCAAGAAGCTCATATACCATTCAAAAAGAAGTTTTAACATGGTTAAAGCCATTTCCCCTTACTGGATGGATGATTTTGGCTGAAGTTTTCCAAACTAATACAGCACAACCCAGGTTCATGCTAAGGGAAATTTCAGTCTAAGCAGATAACAGATGGTAGAGTTATAAACAATCGAGAACTGAGTCTTTTAGTAGAAACTAACAGGAGACCTTAATAAGAGGTCGTGCTAACATGTCTGCTCATAAAACTTAACTTTTACGTGGCATATTCTTATTTCAAAGTGGACATATGAATAGTTATCATAAAATTGTGTACTTTCATAACTTTATGGTTTTCATCGCCTATTTCAATAGCTCTGAGATAGTCCATGCTACACTTTCATATGGTATGAGCTTATGAAAATAGTGATAGAATCTCATACTATAAATCATTTGCAAAGGAAAGGAATATTATTGTGGGGGTTTTTCTAAAAAAAAAAGTCTATAGACGTGCATATTCATTTAGGTTATTTAAGTATATATAAATATTTACATTGGCCTTCAGTATTAAAATATTTTAGCGTTATTTAAAACATAAAAGTAAAATGATAGGGGGAATTCAAGAGACCACTTTTCAGGAAAGCCCTGCCAAGGATATGCTGTGGCTGTGGAGGACAGGAAAAGTGAGGGCTAGAGTCCCAAGCAGAGAAATTACACATGTGCAAGGCAACCCCACAACTACCTGTGAGCACAACCTGGAGCTGCGGTTCCAGACACAGCCCCTCACTTTCCTTGAAAATACCAGAAAGCTTACCTTCTGAGTGCTTTTGATAAGAGACATCATTTTTGATCATATAGTGCCTAGGACGGGTTGATAGGTCTTGGCATACTCATGCTATGGTCATGCATGGGTCCATGCTGGACAATAACCTGAGGTGCTGCAGCCACCCCAATCTCGGTGCGCAAGGTCAACCCCTCTGTTGGTGACAAGGAGATTATTTACGACAAATGTTTGAGGTTCTGCCATGCAAATGGCAAAGGACTGAGAAGGGAGAAGCTTCCAAACCCTGAAACGTATTTTTGTAAAAAAGATAGGATTTTGTTTAACTTTTCTGAATTGTGGCTTATTGCCCACCAAACAAAATATTAACAAGATAAACTTGTAATTTAAATTACTAGTACTTCCAGGATACTTAGAAATGTATATTCTTTTCATCTAGCCTGATGATTAAAAATGCCTTTGGGATCATGCCTAGAATAATGTTTCACAGTATGGAAGCCAATAAAGAGTCTTTTGCTAAAAACTTGGATCAAATACACTGTTACTGTTCCCACCTCTTAATCAATTAAAAATATATATCGTAACAGCATATGCCTTGTAAGAAGGAAAACACAGAAGTTATTCTCCTCTCCAAGAACACAAATAACTGCTACTCAGTTTAATGGGACATATATGTGTACACCAAATGAAAAATATCTTCCAGAATATGAAGGACTCATATGTATTTGTAAATTATTACATGGTTAGGTGCAAGTTGGCTTTTCGCCATGCTAGAGTCAATGCACCCAGTTTTGCCTCATCTTGGAAGCTGAACAGTCCCAGGCCTGGCTAGCATTTCATGCAGAGACCATCTGGGAATTCAGTGTGCCATGAGCACAAGCCAAGGAGTCACAAGGTGTTGAATATTAGGCCATAGAAACTGGATGAGTGGAAAGATTTCATTCAACTCCCTCAATGCTGCTGAACCAATCAATGAGAATTTCACCATTGCTCTCCTGCCTCTCTCTGCCTTCCCCCAGTAAGGAAATATTCACATTAATTTTGATGGGAAGGATGCTGGAAGCATCCAAAGAGAAGGATACAATGCAAAAAATATCTGTAAATGTAGCACTAAATTAGAAATAGTGAAGAAAATCTTTACAATATACGTGGGGTTTGACCACTCAAAGTCAAGTGGATGAAATTTTTTTGCAGAAATCTGAAATATTTTTTTTTGTCACTCACCTGAGACTAATGGGAGGTATTTCTTTAAAAATGTAAACAAAAGCCCTATGGCTGAGCACACTAAATCTGTGTGCTTGTATGCACTGTGACTGGTACCAAACCAAACAGAAAGAAACTTTTGATTTGAAAGCACATATATGTGTATGTTGGACCTCACAGCCATATTGTAAATTGCAGAGATGCTTTCAACAGTCAAAACATTTAACATTATGCTTTAATTGAGAGATCTAGCTAATGCCTGAGGCTATTGTAAAAAGCACTGAAGAAATCTAAAAACTATTGCAAGCTTTAGCAGGAAGGCAGGAAAAGGGAACTCGTCCCTTTCTTTGAGGTTTGACCATGAGAAACAAGACATCCTCAAATGGGGACCATTGGCAATAGCCAAGACATGGTCTTGGGGAGTCAGATCTTTTGATCACTTCATTTTTTTTTGCTTTTCTCTCTCTTCTTCCTACGAAGAACTGAAGAGTATTTAAACCACAAAATGTTAGTGAAATACAATTAGAGAATGATTATTGGTACTTACACAGAAAACATTTGATAACTTAATGATTCCTAGAGATTATTTTCCTTGTACTTGAGCAACATTCATGTCATCATATCATCAATTTTTAAGCAAAAAAATTTTTAAATTTTAATGTCACAAGTATAAGCATGATAAAAAAGGAAAAGAAGAGGAGAACTTATTGAGAACAGATGTTTTGTAAATAAAACAAGCCATTGATGGCAAATTGCTAGTCATCATCATGCTAATTCTTCTTCCCTGAGCTGCTAGCATCTATAAAAATATCTTAGTATACATCTATGCAGAAATGGAAGGAGAAAAGCTGCCTGAACTACTGATACATCACTGGAATCAAAGGTCCCAATTCTCCTCCCAACATTATACCATAACTCCTTGGTTACAGCTATGCAAAGTGAACACGTGGATAACTAAACCAGAATAGCAGCATTTGACAACAATTTACAGGGGTGTAAAATTTCTTTGCTGTGTTCTAGGCAACAAAGAACCACAGGAACTGTAATCTGTTATCTGAAACTTCACTATCTGCAAACGCAGACAGATACAAGCAAATCCTTCATTGCAAACAGCAACAGGCTTGCTGTCATTAATCACTACAAGGAGGCTATTGAAGACAGACTCTGGGATGGATTTCAGTGGCAGCCTGCAACTTTATTAGCTTAACATATCCAAGCATTAAAGTGGATCCAGTGTAGGAGTTAAGGGACTCCCTCCATACAAATTATAATTCATGGCTGACTGTCCTCAGCCTACCTACAGAAACCAGTTTCAGACATCTGACATCTTCTCACCTTAAATAGAAAGATAGGAGCATGGAGGAGGGAATCTCAGCTTGCAGGGCCTCTGGGTCTYCTTTTTCATCAGCCTACCAGCAAAACCCCAGCTCTTCACTTCTGGTAGATTATACTTCAAACTCCTATCCATGCTAGATACCAGCTTCAAGTTTCCAAGTAATTATTACGCTAAATATCAGAAAGATATAAAATGTACTTTATATTTATACCCTAGCCTATGCCATATTTATTGCCATAATGACATATGAGTGGAAAAACAGACAACTAAAACATAAAAGTACCTGTCCTTCCTCAGTTTTAACCTAATAGGAAAATGTTATTCTGACATCAAAAAAGGCAGCCTAATAAATCTGCAAACTCCTGAAAACATGGTTCCTAGATTATAACTAGAGGTCAAGAATGAAGATACAGTTTAAATTAATCAGATTTCATGATTGCAGCACACATCATGTCACATAACCTCAGGAAGAACCATCTAACCTCCAAAACCATGTTCTTTTGATGGTGGGAAACCTTTAATTCCTACACAAAATTTATTCATTGGCAATCTATACCCCACTTGACCCAACAGTGTCTGTTATCTTAAATAGTTCTTTTTCCTTTCTGGCATTTGCCTCCAACCCCCTCACAGATGTTAACTCTGTTAATGACAGAGGGAAAGCCAGGTCCTACCATCTCCTGGCCCAGCCAGTGGGAGAAAAAGCCAATGTAAAAAGGAGGGAAAACCCTGTCTCTGCACTGTCCTGCCTGCAACAAGCTGTTCACCACCCAGCAGCTAACCAAGGCTCTGACCACAGTTCTCTTGTCTTCACTGGGCAAAAACATGGTGTAACATTTATTAGGCGTGAAACAAAGAAACAATCCCTCTCTAGGAATTAACAGAATTTGACAGTAAATAGATCTTGTTGAGTAGACTTGAAGTGATAGCTAAGGCAAAGAGCTTTGGAAAGCTGAATTAAAATGGATAAAGGGAAGAACAGTATTTTGGGAGCCATGAGCTGTGAAGAATATATTGGAAAGCTTTTGTGACCTGGATGAGGGCACACCTTCCATTACCATGCTATTGATCGATAGATTGGGTACATGCATTTCAACATGATGATGTGACCTGGAGTAATGCAGGCTGTCAAAACAGCCACTGTCACAGTACATCCAGGAGGTCAGCAGTGGATGCAGCGGACCACAAAGTCACCCACTAATGCACAGGTTACATTTCTTCTCACACAGAAAAGACAATAAATGTGTTCTCTTAATCACAAGGAGGAAGAGGAGTCACCCAAACTAAAAAAGAAACAGAATTTTAAAGATATGTCATATGGATTTGGACCACTGGCTGAAGACTATATCTGAGGGCCCAAATGCCTCTGCCACCAGCATGCCCCTCTGTGGAGCTGGAARAGCTGGAGCTGAAGGGCTGGAAACACAAAACAGGGCTATAAACTCACTGAAGGTTTGTCTTGGCATTTGTTTTTACAGATTTACAGATGTAACAAATGTTCTGTTTAAAATACCCACCCAGCTGCTTTTTATCACCTTCGGACCATTTAGCACTCACCAGCATCCTTCCCTCCAAGACAGCCAGCGACAAACAGGGGTTGGACTCTGCCAGGTGACAAAGAATGGCCAATAGGCAGCAGGAGCAGCATCCCCGAGCTGTACTGGGGGCAGAGAGGGGCTGGAAGGAGGGGGCYTGGCCTCGTGCTCCCCAGGGTGGCAGGAGACCCTGGCAGAGGAGAGCCCAGCATGCTGAGGGGTTTGCATCACCCCTGCCACAGGAGGGCAAAGGGCCAGTGCAGCGTTTGGAGCAGGTCACAGCCAGCTTGGTGCTTGGCAGGAGGGAGGTGACAACCTCTCTGCTCTGGGAATGAACTGCCCAACTCAGCCCAGCAGGGATCCTGCTGCAACGAGAGGCTGCTGGAAAGGGGCAGCCTGGCTGGAACAGCCAGGAGAAGCTCCCAGATCCTGGATTGCTGACACCCAGCAGAGAGCAGCGGGGACCAGCATGGGTGCTGCCACCCTACACCAAGCTGAGCCCCTGTGCTTTCCGTCAGAAACAGAAACCACAGACACCAGCCTGGTCTTCCGCGTCTTGGCATAAGCAAATGTCCAGGTCGCAGAGAGGAAGCAGAGCTTAGCGCTCTGTGGGTATGGCCAGGATATTATTCTATACCTTCCACATCATCCCTGGGGACATGGTTTCAGGAGGAAAAGCTGGGCACCCAACTGGAAGTGCGCCACTTTGCCTCCCTCTTGCCGCAGGAAGGTCTCAGGACCAGACTCCGCAGACCCTGTGTCTTCTTTCGTCTCTCCCTTACCAGAAGGAGTGGGATGAAAGGGGAGTGGCTAATTTGGAGTTTAATTTCCTGCYGGTGTTAAACCACCATAGCAAAGCAGGCTGCAAATCCTTGACCATTTTGCAGGTCTTCAGCAGTTTAGTGCCCTAGCAATTGTCTGCTTTCTACAGCCACAGATCCTGGTCCAGGTTACTGCTGGAGAATTAGAAGTATAAAAACAGAAATGCAGTTGCTTTAAGATCTGTTGTTAATTCTCTGCCAGAGGATGGCTCCTTTGTCAAACTTTTATACGCTTGAAGAAATAGTGGCTAGTGGAGCAATTATCCCATTATGGAGGGCAAGGGGCCAGAAGCTCTGATCTACAGTGAATAAAAGAAACTTTTTTCCCACAGAGTCTCGGGCCAGGTTATGCCCACAGGCCATGCTTGGCAGGCAACGGCACTAAGCACATGCTGTCCAGAGGCAAAGCTGCTGGTAGACAAGAGCCACTGCCAGGAAATGCTGGTATGATCCACGCAAGGAGTGAGAGTGCGAGTACCTTTGGGTTCGAGGCCATCAGTAGCCAGCACACCACAGTGATGGCTCAGACATCTGAAATCACTCCAATTCTTGGATAAACTGATGTGCTGGAAGGAAAGCAAGAGTGGATTATACAAATGAAAATAATGGCTATTGCTGAGCACCCGCTGCAGGCAACAGTGGAAATCCAGCCCTTTCTGAACATGGTGATATCTGGGTTCTTGTTCAGGAGCAAGATTGCTGTTCAGCCACAGAATGTTCCAGGCTGAACCTGTGCACAGGAGCCATCACTAAGGCTGCACAGGAGGTGCAGCTAGTGGATAATCATATGGTGGAGACAGCATCTCAAAACCTCTGACAGCAACAGAGGTGGAAGGTGGTGAGACAGCCTGGCCAGTACAAGCTACAGATTGACTTAACAGAAGCCTCGGTGCAAGCCAGTGAAAGGGAGCAATGCGCTTTTACAGCTGCGGTAACGCCAACACCGCACCAGTGCATCCTCCAGGAATAAAGGGGAGCTTGTCAAGATATGATCAAGTACAACGTCAGATTGTGGTTAAACTAAGGACAGTTCCTGGCAAGCAGTTTCCAGTTTGAATTTCCTGAATACCAGGTAACAGGGGAGCTAAGTAATATTCCGGAGGTTAGTCTGACTGGACAACATGCCTAATCCTGGACATCCCCGCCTGCACACCCTCAAAAACCCAAAAGAGACATAAAAATATGCATTGGTTGCATAAGATGTAATGCACAGGCAAGTCAAACACATGGATAAAATATTAGGAGCAAGACATTTTAACAGTTTAAATTTGGATAATGTCAGCTAAGGATGGGATCAAAGAACCAAGAAAATAAACTGCATCTTTGAACTGGTTCAGTCCTTCAGAGTGTTTTCTGAACCTGGAGCAAATCAGGCATAATTTAGACATACGCAAGAATCTATAGAGATTTTTAATTAAAGAAATAAGGAGGTTCGGTTCAAGCTATTGTTTCTGAGTGCTAAAGAAACCTTCACGTATTTCATAAGACACATTAAGAATGGCAAAGATCTTTAAGCTTTTAAAGGCTTAAACCACAAGAAACAAATAGTAGCCTGTAAGGAACTGTATCCTAAGCATAACATCAGTGAGGAACCGGCTAAGAGTTTCAGAGCACCACCAGAAAGCATACAAAACAAAAAAAGATACCAGCAAAACCACAGGCTATCTGCACAGAAGACAACACATCTACAAAACCTTTGAGCACATTATCAGAACCAACAGCATCATCCTGTTATTTAAGAAACCAATGTTTTAGACAAAGGAAGAAGAAAGCTGATGAGTAAAACAAATGAAGAGTTTCTGAGACATGTTTTGTTCAGGTTTTCAAAACCACCCCTCAAACTGCAGGAGTTTGCAATGCCCCAAAATCTCCTGGTGAGATCCAAAACTGGCGAGGCTGGTAGGTGCTCTTTGATGAGTTTCACACAGATTAAATGAGGGTTGCTACAGAACTGAAGAGTTCAATTGTTGTGGAAGTCCTCAAATCCTCTCATTTACATTTACTCAATAAGGAATTCAGTGTACACAGGCTCACAACAGCCTGTAGCAACTTCTTATCAAGCACAGCCGAGCAAGACATCCATGGAGATGGATTCACAAACTAGCCAGATAAACATTCTCAGCTCAAGAGAAAACAAAAGGAAGCTATGACTGCTGTTTGCAGGGCACAGGTGTGCACAGGGTCCCTCTGGTCTCCCTACACTGGACAACACTGACCTGAGGATTGTATTTACTTCTCATGTACTACAATTTCTATCAAAGGAGATCCCAGTTCAAATATAGTACAAGAGAGTAACCGCCTGGAGTTCATACAGATTAATTTCAAGGACTTAAAAATCTGGAAATCACCCCTTTCTTGTGTATGACTTGTCTGAAAATAAGTAACAGCAGAGCTGCTGAAGCATGAAAAGGAGCTTGAAGCTGTTACAGACACGTTGATGAAATCCATGTTGCTGTGGTTCAGCCCATAGTGCCGCATCTGTGGTGATACAGTATGAGAGTAGGAACTTCACCACTGTTGTTATATCTTCCTCACTCAGACTTCTTTCTTTTTAGAAGAAAGTATAACTTGTTTCTGACACAACTAGAATCTATTCTGCTTTGAGACATTTAATTTATGTATTTGCAGGCAACAATGGAGGAGGAATACACAGAATTCCTATTTTTTAATTTTAGACAAAACCTGACAAGGGTGTATAATAAGAAGATCTGGGGAGTAATTTGTCTCTGTAACCTAATTTGTGCAAGCTTCAGCCAAGGACGTTTATCATTTTCTTTCTACCTCCTTCAGGAAACAGGCAGGGGAAAGCAGAGCAATAAGTAACGCCTTGCAGAGCACGCCATCAGTTAGGCAGGAAGAGGCATCCTTCCTTCCTCTTTAGGGCGACATAAACTGCTCCATTTTAGCTAGCATTTGTTTGCTTTGCTGAATACTGATCTCTCTGCTAAAACACCAAGATAAGGACCAAGACTGATCAAAAATGACAAGGCAGCAACAAAAAAAAAGAAGAAAGAGAGACAACAGCTCTGACAGATCCAGTTCATTTACTGACGTCTATCTCCATTAGGGTCATAGGACACYCAGTTTCAACAGCATCAAAACTTGATTTAAAAAAACCACAACATTTTGCTCAAGAAAGAAATCCATTTTTACTCTGTAATATGTGCAGCCATCAGGCTATTGCTGCTAAACAATTTTTTTTAATTATTATTAAGTAGCAGAAGAAAATAATTTAAGCAGAACTGTAATGAGAAATCTGTAAAAGCAGTTTGAGTGCCCAAAGGTTGCATCATAACGGCTACACAGAAGGGGGACAAAGAGGGAAGGCAGCACAGGAAACATCACTCTGGCATTTCCTAATTCCTGAGTACTTGACTTTACAACCCTCACTTATTTTTGTATATAATGTCCTAATGGAAATTTCCTTCATGGAAAGGCTAGGCAGCATCCCACAACCCCTCTCCTCCTAACCCACCTGACCCAAAAACATGGGATGCTCTGGGGTGCTGTCCCAGCCCATCCAGAGACCTCAGTTCTATGGCAGCCTCTAAGGCTGGGAAGAACAAGAACTCCAATCAGGTCAAATCCTTGGGAAGCTGGAGCACAAAAGCCCAAATACACATAAGCTGTAACTGCCCTGAGGATCATGGCTCAACTAAACTCCCACACATTTTCCCAGGAGCAGCTAGAAGTGTCTTTCCAAATACTGTTGTTCTCCCAAATACTGAATTGTAACACCGCTACGGAAAAAACATCAGCTTTTCTGTAAGGTTTGGATTTTTTTGTTTGTTTGCTTCTTAACATGAGCCAAACAAACAAATTTCTTCTCTTCTTTTTAGAGAAATCTGAAGTCTTTTAGCTGAAGTTTTCCATTTCAAGTTCTGCCTCAGGCTTAATATTTCTTTGGAAAATTTCAGTCCCAGTAGTTAAAGTTTGGCTGAGGTATAAGCATGGCCACATAATGGAAAGATTCAGAAAGCTTTAGTTATAGGCAGGAAGACTAGTTCAGCCATTAAAACACATATAAACACTCCTATATCTGGTGAACTTTCTCAAATTACAGAAGATGCATAGCTAATGACTGAATTTCTAAATAAATACATGATGTCCAAAACTTACTCATGGGAGTAGCTTCTTTAGCATTACTCATATCTATGCAGTGTCAGCATATGAAATTCAAAAGAAACATTTTTTTTAAAGCAAGGCTAACTCTCAGGGAAAAAAAGAATTGTGCCTACTTCTCTGTTTAATATATTAAGGTCATTTAATAAATTAGACTGCACAAAAGTGGCAAAACATCATAGCATACTGTCATTTCATTTTGAAAGGGGAGAGCATTTTTCTCATTTTTTCACTGTTCTGCATATATAGATTACATAATTGTTAGAATAACAAGGTGTGAATAAATGTATGATCTGCTGCTGGGTCTGCTGCTACAACCAACAATAAGACATGGATTCACACAGGGCTCCCCCACCACAGGCTGAAGCTGAGCTTCCAGCTTGTGCCTGCTATGGGTGTACCCTGCACCCATCAGCCTTCCAGTGACAACTTGAGCCCCACTGGAAACCAGGATTTTTTCCTCACATGACGCCAAGGCACATGCATAGATTTTTTTTTTGCTCTTCCCTAGTTCAACAGAAACCTCTAWTGACACTTCCACTATATTCCTTCACATGCCTTAATCCTGCTTTCTCGTCTGGGATAATTCCCAGGCAATATGGCATACAAAGTCAGGACAAGTGGAAAGAGAAATTATCACAAGGAATTGCATCTAATAACCTCTGGGATAAAATCACGTGGCTTTGCATGCAGCTCCACAGTTACTTAAATCAGCCTTATCTGCTATACTGGTGGTGGAACAGTCCTACTGTGAAACAACAGTATTTCAGCTTTATGTGCTTATCATCCTTGTTGTTCTCAAATTGACCTAGACAGGTAAGTATTACAGCTCAACTTGTAGATGGATTTTCATGCAGATCCCACTGTGATCAAGTACAGTCAGTTTGATTTTCAACAACCCTGCCGGATGAAAACTTACAGCCCGCCTTGAAACAAAGATGAATGGGACTATCTTTGATGTTGCCAGCCCAGTAGGAGGGAAAGTAGATAAAAGGTGTTTATATGCCATCTTCTGCCATTAAAATAATGCACAATACAAAGTCAAAGTAAGCATTTCAGTTTTAGTAAAATCAGCAGTGGCCTGCAGAAATCTGACAGGAAAAAGCAGACCTCTTGCAAAGAGCACATAGGAACAGTCTTCCCTATCTGCTTTGCTAAAAAAGGAATCCGTCTAGTGGTACATTTTCCCATGTAGACACAGGCAGCAATAATAAAATCAGTCCTTTATCGTGACAGAAGTGGTAGTGATTTTAAAATGAGAATGGAACCCACAAGCAGCAAATACCTTGTTAATTGTGCCTTGGAATTTATACAATTAAATTAAAATGCCGGAAAACTAATTAAGTGGTTACCTTGGTATTTGTGCTGCCAAACGCTTTGCTTTCTAAGATATCTTAGGAACATTAGGAAATTTGTAATATCTTTAACTTGCTTGCAAAAGATTTTAGAATTTTAGCAAAAGGAAAGATTCCGAACCAGAAAAGAGTCTTTTCTCAGTCTCATGACTTTGTGTTATGATTTGGCCAAGATACACAGCTACAAACATTCCTGTCAGTCACATTTCCAACAAAAATGGTGGCAACACACCAAAAATAAGAGCACGCACATTTCAACCGATGGCCACGCCAGGAGGGTCCTATGGGAGCAGCTGTAGCACCCCCTGCGCAGGGGGCGAAGGCAAGCCGGGAGGATGACAGGGGGAACAGAGAGGTGCGCAGCCCAGCCTGACACCGGGAAGCCCTTCTCCACACCCAAAATAACGCTGTTGTCCTGGATGGGACTCGCGCTGTTAGTCCTGTAACTCAAGCTGCGGTGCCTGGCTAAAGGTTCAGGTTTCAGATCCTGCTAACGAGGAATGCTGCTGCCGTCGCTGGGAATTCCACTTGAGGGGGGTGGAGAGAGAGAGAGAGAGAGAGAGAKAGAGAGAAAGAGAGAGAGGTTGTTTTCACCTTTAGAAAACCCAGCCTACAATGAAAGGTACCGGAGAGTTAGGATGCTCGCATACGGCTGCTCATGTGATTTTCATTCAGTTGTTTTTGTGTGCACACTGTAAGACAGTCTTTAATTGCACAATCACGAGTAGGATTTGTTGGGTTGTTGGTTTGTTTTTTCTTTTTCTGCAAGGCTTGATTGGGTAGTCAATAAACAGACATAAAGCATTAATCGGGTTTGTGTAATAAATGCGGTTATTTTTAGGGAAATATTTATCTCGTTGAGACTCCGCGTTAAATTTAGCTGCGGATAGGTAACTAACTCCCAGTTTTCTGTCATCCTTAGTTTCCCAAAAGGAGTTTTCTGAGCTCCTGGGGAATACCACAGTCCGGGTATTATCGATTCGTTCGCTGCATTCCCGACACTGTATGTGTGGAAAAGCGGAGGGCGGCTTTGGGTAGGGTCCGCAGAAAAGAGGGACAGCGAAAGCGAGTGGAGGGCAGCTGCCCTGCGCCAGCTCCTGCGGGAGAGCCAAACAACTTCCCTCAAGCAGCCTCTTCGGGAGCCCGGGCTGCTCGGGGACAGGCGGGGATGGGGCGGAAAGTTCCCACGTGGGTCAAATCGACGGCGCGGTCCCCGCGGAGGCAGGAGACTCTCCCGAGCCGCCGCAGCCTCTCCGGCCTTTGAGCCAGGTTTTCCGCAGGAAAGGAGCCAAGCTCTCCCGCGCCGCCCGCCGCTGCCCGCCAGCTCCCACCCGTGGGCGGCTCCATCTTCGGAAAACGGTGCCCGCAAACGTAAAGGCACGATGTTGCTGTAAGAGATGGGCGAAAGCCGGGGCTGGGCTACCCCGGGGCAGGGGTAGGCGGTGCCACCCCGCCCACGTCGCCCCGCGAGGGTTGAGCAGGGGCCGGGAGAGCCGGGGATGGAGCCGGCACAGCAGGCAGGGTCGTAAGGAGCCTGGGCTGCAGAGGGAACACGTATGAGGCGGGTCCTGACGGGATAACTCGTGTTCCCAAGGGACCGCTACAGAACGGTGTTCTGAATGCTTTGTGTCCGCGTACCACGGGGTCTCAGCATCCCTCCGGAGCATCCCTCCGGAGTGCCGGACTCTCTCGCAGCCCGGGAAGACCCCTGCAAACTCCCAAGTCTTTTGTAGGCCCTTCCCTTAAGGCATGGTTCATTAATACACAAAGTAACACCAAACAAAGCTTTTTCCTCTGACCAAACAATCGACACAGCCAGTGGGCTTTCCCTTCGCACCCCTGTCTGCTTAGAAAAAGGCCACGCTCCTTCCCCTGCACCCACACCCTCGGAAGGGGCTGGGAGGCGGGCAGCTTAACCCTTCCCTGCCTCCTCCACCCCTGGAAACTTTATTAAAATACCAGGGCCTCTAATTGCCCGGCTTAGTTATACCACTGAATGAGGAAAGTAAATTATCCACTCATTGGGGAAGGGTTTTATACTAAGACACAGATGGAAAATTCTTGCTCTGAGTTTGTTGTGTTGATCTGCATTTATTGGTAACTTGACTGCTTAAATAAGACTATACAAATGCACATCGTTAATACCTAAGAGGTCTCATAATAKAACAGGACTCACACCTTGCATGCTTCTGACTACTATTACTTACAGGATCCTCCAAAAAGACATTTGGAAAATCAACCACATTTTCCCAGCACTACTTTTATCCTGGCAACCAAGGGAAAAATTCAGTGACAGCTACATTAGTTAAAACCAAAGAATAACTGGTTAAGTGTATAGCTCTCACCCTTTGCAGCTAATAGAGTTAGACATTCATGTAAATGGCTCTGAATCTTACTGTGGAGATGTTTTCATGGGGCAAAAAAAGGGGTTACAAGAAGGCAGGGAAAAAAAGCTGTCCAGTGTAAACCAGAGGAGATGCCTTTTCTTTTTTTCCTCTGTAGTGCTCATTTGAAAATCAGCATGTTTCATTTTGTTAAAAAAGGAGAAGACGTCAGTTGCTGTGAGCCCAAGATGTGATCTGTGAGCTCCAGGGTAGCATTTTAAACCAGAAGATTTAATCAAAATCTCTGTATTTGCCAGGTACTGGCATTCAAATTTCACAAGATGATTTTCTTTTCAGTACAAAGTGCATCAACATATTTCCCTCTGTGTAAAATACCTGGGGTACATAGAGCACTAGGGTTTTTTAAAGTCTAATTGATATTTAGATTGACCAAGAGCTGTCTGGAGATGTTTTCATTAATATTTTTGTTTGATTAGGCTGAAAAAGGGTTAAAAGTAACTATAGTCTCACAGTCAACAGAAAGCTATTGAAATGTTTGATTATCCCTGCAGCAAAGGAAAGAGGATAGTAATACAACAGCAACCTCTCTTGGGGTAAAGTCAAGATTTAATAACCTAGGACCAAAGCAATTGTTCAAATCAAGCAAAAGGAAGCTCAAAATATTTTCAAGTACAATCTATTTCATTGTGTTTATTTTGATCAAGATGCCCTCAGATAAATAGTCCTCTTCCACGGAAGGCAATAGAAATGTCACCATTGACTCCAGGGAGATCAGGATTGATGCCTGGACATCATGTGGGAACATTAATTTAATATTCCACAAAATAGTGCAGTTAAAGAGTCAATATTTGTTGTCCATTCTCCTCCTGTTTTGCCAGATTTTTTTTATTATTACTATTTAATCAAATCACTGTCCTAGAATTCAGTGAYGGAAAAGATCCAGCAGATCAAGGAATCAGACTTCCTTTGAATGTAATGTTTCTTCCTGGGTTTTTTACTGATGTCTCATGAGCGCAGTTTTTAAATGTCCCAGGTGATAAGGGCTCCTTAAAGAGCCTTGCTGCATGTTGTAATGGATCTCTGACTATGATCAAGTCCTGCTGTTTCTTGCTATGCAGGAAGTCTTTCCAAATTAGTCTAACACCAAGGCCGAGCACTGTGACTAATAGGCATAACTGCACTGCTCATGCTATCTGTAAGGCAGGTTCAGCAGGGAAAATATCAGCACCAAGAACGTGCTTGTTATTCCACGGATAAGGGGCAAACTCTTCCTGGGAAAAAAAAAAAGACAAGGGAATGGATTTGAGAGTTTAAACCTGAAGCATAAATAATAATGCAAAGATGTTTTATTCCAGAGGTGCTTTGTCAGTAACAATTCCAGATACACTGAAGGAAAATAGAAAACTCAACAGCAGCCTCAGGGGAAGGTACCATGCTTCTTGCTTCATATACTTCTCGACCTGAGTTTGGACTCTCCACTGAGTTTGGACTAAGCAGAAGAAGAAACTGTGATCCTCAGTGTTAAATTCTATGAATCTACAAAATACATTTTGTTTAAGATTGGCCATTAGATTTCACCCAATTACTTGTCTCTGACAAAAGCATAATTTCCAGAAAGGCTTAAAACCAGCAGTAACAGTGAATTAGCCGTTTCCGTGGGCAGCATCCTACAAATGTGTGCTTTTCTCACATGTGAATTTGTCTTGCTCCAGTTTCCAGCTATTTGTTTAGACTATTCCTTTCTCCACTAGGTTAAAGAGAGCTTCTATACCTCATGTTTCCACCTCTTGAGGGTATTTCCTGTTGTAATCCAGTCCGTTAAGAAAGGATATGCTCCAAGAGCATCTTGTACAACACTTTTGGGTTTCAAACCATAATGGTAGGAGGGAAAGATCCCTTTTCCACGTCCTTCTAAATTTCAATACCCCTTAAAAGATGAGAATGCAACAGGACATTGTTATTCTGCCTRGCTATGAAGTTGAGGGAATGTCTCATAAGGGAAAAATAGGAGTAAAAGTATAAATTAAGCAGCTGTGAGAGGAAGATCCCGGAAGGCTGTTGGCTGAAGATGAAGTTTTATTTTGTTGGGTGTTCACACAGAGTTTGTTGTTACCTCTTTGAATAAACATTGCTGTAAAGCTTCCTCATTTTCTTCCTAATACTGGCTGTTGGCTTTCAAGATGTAAAGAAAACAAAATCTTCTTAAAATCTTCTTTCTTCTAAAGAAAATCTCTGAAGTTCCTTTGTAAGAAAGTCAGGAGTGTCCTGTCCTTTAGTAAGACTCAAAAGAAACCTACTGCAGACCCTTCTCTGTGATGCCTTGTGGATGACGGGTGGGAGAGTTGCAGCCTGTAGAACAGCCTGCCTGGGCAGCTGAGGCCAAAGCTTTGCCCCGAGAAGTTCCAAAGGCCAGGGATGTCACCAGGACTGAAGGAGTCCCAAGGGCCTCCAGGAGTTCCTCGAGATCCTGGTGACAGGAGTTGTGGGTTAACCTGTCCAGCAGCACCCAAGTGATCATAGCTCCAAAGGTGGATCTTTGGAAG
The DNA here is from genome assembly GCA_018881555.1 of Amblyornis subalaris. Classification (NCBI taxonomy): domain Eukaryota; kingdom Metazoa; phylum Chordata; class Aves; order Passeriformes; family Ptilonorhynchidae; genus Amblyornis; species Amblyornis subalaris. The sequence goes on along the minus strand of JACAXG010000047.1, from coordinate 2,409,525 downwards.
GGAAATTGCACATGAAAAATTAATGTAAGCTTCCTTCCCAGTTTAAACCAGACATTCGTTGCCAGCRTGAGGTTCTTATTCAGATTTCACTGCTGGGAAACTATTAATCTCTACAGTCATGTCCATTTACTGTGACACTTGTTTCAGCCCTGGACAAAGAACGTGTTTGATAAAATGAGGGCAATATCTTTTTCGTTTATAGAGGCAATTAGCTACACACTCTCTGTTGTCAGAGCGACACAGCATCAATCACGGGCAGAGATCAGTTTCTTTAAAAGTTAAATTTCCTGCTGTTGGCCCTGCCAGTGTGTTAGTCACATGCATTATGTTTACTTTGGGGAGGAAAATGTGTTTCATTCTGTCAAGGGGAACAAAATGCTTTGGATGAGGGCTTCTTTGTCAAGGGAAGACAGAATATGCTGATGCTTTAGATAAAAAGGGGAGATAAGATACCTGATTTGCTGCTGCCGCTTTAATYGCAGTTATTATGGCTTATTGTGACACGGTTCGCTGAAGTCTATGGGACTGTTGCTTTCTCATGGCACATCTTACCCCTTCAGGATTTTACAGCCACCCGCTCTAGCATTAGATTGATCAATAAATCGCTGTGTACTATTTTTTATTCACTTGTGTATGAACACTGGGGTGAAATATCGCTTCTCCCTTTCAGCATTTGGCTCTCTTGGTAATTTCGCGGGGTGCAGATTTTTGTTTATTTTTATAAGCTTCCAGCTTTATCTTCATGAAAAGCTACCAGCAAGCTGAACACATAATTGCTAGATTTTGGGGATCTTCTCTGGCCGGCCAAGCCCCAGCGCTAATTTCTTGGCTAATCCGCGGAAACTTGAAGGGAAAAAAAACCAAAAAATCAGGCGGCGAAGCGCGGAGGACGTGACAGTCCCTTCCTCGCCTTGTTTCATAGTTAGGCTGGGCTATTGCTCTGAGAACAGCCGGCGGCGCAGGTCGTGGCCGTGCCGCGCAGTGCCAGCAGCCATCCCTCACCTCCTCTGCGCGGGGAGCGGGGAAGGAAGGCGGGGCGCAGGAAATTGGTTTGATTTTGAAAACATTTCGCTGCTATTCCGACCTGCTTGGTGTAGGCTCGGGGTCGCCAGGCACCGTGAGGGCGCGGACGCTGCGCGGTGGAGCCACCACGCCGCTACCGCCATGCGCGGAGCTCASAAATCACCGCCTAAAAACACGAGAGGGAAACCTTGGCGTGCTTCATGGCCTGTGTGGAGTAGCTGTAGTGCAGATTTGTCTTCATTAGTTTCCATCACCACTAGCCCCCCAAAAACCCCATCCCCTGTCTGGAAACGTGAGTAATTCAGCCCTGAATTTTCAGCACAACGATCGCACCCTCGCGCAGCCGAGAGGCATCCCCGGGCACCGCGCCTGCCTTTTCGGCTTCATTTCAGACGGTAAAAGAGACGCGGATGGAGTTGTCCTCGGCGAAGTTCGCCGGTGCCCCTCGTCCCCACGCCGCGTCCGTGAAGCCAGAACGGAGCCGCGGAGCCGCGCAGCCCGTCCGGCCCAGCCGCAGGCACCGCGCCCTACGCGATGCAGCCCCTTGGGGGCTCAGCGCCGGCGCTTCCCTGGAAGGACCCTCCGCGCTGTCACAGCGCCTTCTTGGTAACCCCAAGAGCCAGAGTAAAATCATTGCTCGGTGAGGCTCATGGATGGGGAAGGGTCCAGGGAGAAGCGCTCACGGGGGCACTTCCATCTCCCGCTGCCCCGGGGATGGCGCGGGGAGCCGCACGGCCCTTGTGGAGAGCCGCAAGACACCGCGTAAGGGGAGAATTATCCCCTCGGCCTTTTTTTTTAATTTTTAAATATTTTTTTTTCTAAATTATTTGGTTTGCTCTAGGGACGAGTGTCTCAGGGCAGGGCGAGGATGCCCCGCGGCAACAGCCTGCCGAGAACGTCCCGTCCGGCACCCACGGAGGCTCGGCCGGCGGCCCCGGAGTCCCGCTCATCTCCACTCCACCTCCCACGAGATGGAGCTACGGCCGTGTGCTTGTGCGCGGGGGGAGCACGGGGCCTTGGGAGAGCATCTGCCCTGGCAGCCGGGGGATCCCGCGCTAAAACTGCTCGGTGTTGGCAGGAACTCTGAGTCTCACCCCTAGGGCAGGACCACTTCAATGGGCGCTACTTTTCTTTTCCCTCTTTCCGCTTTTTTTTCTTCCACCCCCACTCAGGGCCAGTGTTCCCAGGCGGACAGGGAACCGAGTGCAGCCGCCGGTCCCACGGGATAATGCGTGGGCAGCGAAGCCCGTCAGTATCCCGAGAGGAGCCGGGTGATCCCCGCCCGGAAGCGAAGCACGAAGCGCCGGGTGCCATGGGGGCCGAGGGTCGGCCCGTTCGCCGCACCGCCGCCGTCGGAGAGGCCGGTTCGGCCCGGGTAGCTCCCCCGGCACTTCCCTCGAGGATGCCCCTCCGTAGCCGGCAGCCATGGCTGCCCCGGCACCGTTGCCCCCGACAAACCCTCTCAGCGCGGAACGGGCCGCGTCTCTCGCGCGGAAAATCACGCCCKCGGGAGCACTGCGCTCTTCATTGACATGCACCGGGAACACTGCGATGCCTTCACGGCGGAGCGGGGGTGAAGGAGTGAGACAGCGGCAGCACCGACGGTGTTTCGGGACGCGGGCAGCGGCCGCCCAGTTGGGCGGGACGGGGCTCCCCGAGCGGAGGGGCCGCCGCCACCGCCCCGTCCGTTCCACCTTAAGAGCTGCTGCCCCTTTAAGGGGCGGTGCCGCGGCCGCGCCGCCGCCGCGCCGCCGTGTCCCTGCAGGGGGCGCTGCCGGCCCGCGTTTGCCGAGGCCGCGGCCCGGGCTCGGCGGGGCGGCCCCTCCCGGCCCCGCGGCCCCGTTCCCGACCCGCCCGGCACCCCCGGCCGCCCCCCGCCGCCGCCTTTGTTCCCCCGGCGGCCGGGGACGCTGTGCTCCACCGGGAGCTCCCGCGCAGCCCCCGCACAGGTGCGAGGCCGAGCCGCCGCCGCCTCCCGGCCGAGCGCGGTGTGCCCGCCGCGTCCCCGCTGCCCTGCGGCCCCCGGTCTGTCCCCGACATGCCCGGGGATGCGCGGGCGGACGGGAGCGCCGCGGGTTTCCCTTCTCCCGGCCGATCCGCCGCAACACGCAGGGCTCGCCCAGGCCCGGGTTTGCGGCTCCGCGGTGCCTCCCGGGCGCTCTGTCCCGCTCCTCCCTCCGGGGGGCACCGAAGGAGGACACGGGAGAAGCGGGGAGGCTCCCCCAGCCCCGGCTCGGCGCTGCACGTTATCAGCGCCCTGCCTTTGTTCGGACTCCCCGACCAGTTCAATCGCCTCTCCCTCGTAATTCGAAATACAATTAGAATGATTTTTGCTTAAGATCCTAAATAAAGTAAAATAATCTTAATTTTAATGTGACGTGACACCTATTTTTTTCCCGACAATAGTGAGAATATAACGCGGTCATTAATTAAAGCCAAGATGTCTCCGTATAAAGATTATATCTGGATGGGCGGCCGCTGCGAGTCACTAGCCGTATTAGTAAATGTATAATTGAACATTTAGATAATCATTGGGTTTGCCTGTGTGTCTGTGTTTTAACCTGGAAGCACTATATTCATTTGGCAGGATTGCTAGGGTCCTAATTATTTGTATTTCTGATCAGCGAATAGATAAACCCGTCCTTGTTCCTATTGTGCAAAACAATGACTCCTCGGCAATCCTCAACTTTGATAACTGATCGAAAATTTCATAGCACAGCAACCTCCCCTTGCAGCCACATTCAGAATGGCATTGGTTAACCGTCTCATCCTGTATCGCAGCCCGGCGAGCATTTATTTTCCCAAAGATAGGAAGGAGCCTACATAGCTCTATGTGAGGCACGCTGGCCCTGTGCTGGACCCAGGGACTGTGTTTTCGGTGTCAGGATACGAAGATGGGTTTGAAGATGGTCAGATTGTGATGGCCACCGACTCTGGGTAGGGCTGCTCCGCCGGGAAAGGTCGGTCACCGGCTCTCAGAGACTTTGCCCTACTCTGCTACATACCCTGATTGCTTTTCCTTTTTCTCCCAATTTTGTGAGAAATGGACTTTKTTCAGAAACAGTCGGTCTTCCAAACAGAATCCCATATCACCCCTCTCCTGACTCTCCACGCTGGTTTGAACAGGTTTTTCCTTACCCTTTTACTTGTCTCTTTTTTTCCCCCTCACGTTTACTGTACTTTTCCTGAGAATTTGAGATATAAACCATGTAGCAAAGGAGATAGGAATCATATCTRATTAGTTATTCATAGCAATCTGTCCAATATCCTTTTTATTAAGTTATTCCTACACTGCGCACCTATTTCCACCTCGGATCGGTGCGAGATCTGCAGGTCCCAAAAATATCTATTTTCTCGTATTCGGTATTCTGTCAGTGGCCAGATTTTTAGTCTGTAGAGTTAATTTTCTTTTCTTAAATGCTACCTAAAATCTTAACGCTATTTCTTACTCTATTTGGGGGCTTTGAGCAATTAAAGGGGCATAAAGGAATAATTTCTTCCCTCTCTCTTTCTTTTTTTCTTAGAATTGGTATTTTCCCACTATAATTTAGAATGAAATGGGATTTTTAAAAGATCCAGAGTTCTAATCTCGGTTGATGTTTTGGTGTATTCACGGTAATGAGTCCTATTCCCTCGGGTCATGAAGCCCCCAAATGTCAATCAACCAAACTGATTCAGAAATGCCATTGTTCGACTCCTACGTCACTCGCCTTCCTCTCATTTTACTTAACAATACCGGAGTTCTCTGATCACTCATTCGGAATATGGGCATTATCTGTGGAAAATGCACAAAGTGTCTTGATCTTTGGCTGGCAGATACTGCTGGAGGGTTTCCGCCGAGCAGACGGTGCGTGTTTATACTTCTGCACACAGGACTTTATTACAGCTCGGAGGAGCCAATGAATATCTTGAAAGCAAACCGTGCCATAAATCCGTCAAAAATTAATTTGTCTGAGGAGATGTTACATTTCTATTTCCGCGCCCAAAGCCGGCCCCGGCACGGGCTGCGGCCCCGCTCCGCGCTCCGCGCAGCGCCGCTCCGCGCAGTCCCCGCCAGAGAGGGCTCGGTCTCCCCACCGAGGGGCCGGGCGTCCCGCCGCGCCGGACACGCGTGGGAGCTGCCTCCAACCCACCGCACAGCAGCACCGAGCTCATGAACATCGGGAAGGGGCTTCTGAGGTCGCGTGTCCCCGTGGGAAACGCCATCCTCTCTCAAATGAGGGTGAAATAACCTTCCCCCGAGCAGGGCGTGGAAACGCCCCGTTTCGGACGCTTCCGCAGTGCGTGGGGACATCCCCCAGCCACCTCCCGCCGGTCCCCGGCGCTCCCCCCGGCCGACAGAGCTGAGGTCCCTCCTAAGAAKGGAGGCGACGGGGTTGCTTTTGCGGATCTTCCAGTTCTCGATCCCAACGGTGTGTCTCCGGGAGGCGAGGGAGGACGCGGAAGGCGGCAAGCCCTGCCTGGAGCCTCGCAGCGAGCCCACGGAGGAGAATTAGTGCTATCCCTCACCCAGCCCGAGCACGGGCTCGCCGCTGGCTGCAAGGCGTGAACGTCGTCTTCATTTAAAATTAGTGGCATAAGCTCCCCAGCCCCCAACCTCAGCATTTAAAGTGCCTTTTGTCTCTTCATTTCACTTAAGCAAGGTTTTTGTTGCCGGTTGCCAAGTTCTATTAATGCAGAATTTAATCGGGAAGCGCTTTTCCCCGGTCCTAGCAAGACAGGAACAGCAGATTCTGAGGCCTGAGACGGTACAAAACAGATCCCTCGGTGATTACTGCTAATACCCTACAATTTAATGTCGTCTTTAGTAAAAACCACTTATGTGGCAGCAACTTTTTGCGCTCAAAGGAAGAACTGGTCCTTTATGTTTTTTCTCTCGAGCACGCAGCAATCACGCCCGACACTGGAATACGAAACCGAAAAGGTTTTCTATAAAGAGAAGGGCCTTAATTACTAGATTCCGTGTACAACTAATCCAAAGGCACACTTAAAAGGAAATTTAATAGCGCCAGTTTCTATTTCACTCTGATTCGCATGTGTCCTCTGGCTGGATGCTCCCAACCCGCCTCTCCCAGCGCGGAGCCTGAGGACTTCCCTCTCCATTTTGTTCGGGATCTGTTGGTTTTTCTCAAAATCCCCTTCTCCCTGCAGTGGGAATAAATGGAAAGCCTTCCTCGGGATTAAACCCTTAGATTTTCCCCTTTGCTAACCAGTAAAGAGAGAGAGAGGGAAGAGAGGAAATGAAATTGTTATGGAGATTACAGTGTATGTCACCGGCTCTTTGGCCAGTCCTTGGGTTTTGTCGCTGAACGGTTAAGTGCAAACTTGTATTTCCCTTCACAAGAATGGACAATTTTTCTCGCTTGTTTGCAGTTTTCCAAAGTTCTACACACAAATCAGTGAACCTTAAGAGACCCTTTCACTCTTTTATTGTGAATATTTGTCAGTGCTCGGGGGCAGTGATTGCAGTGACAGGTGAATCCAGGGGCCCAGCGATGGCGTCCCAACTTCATAGGTTTGGGAATGTAAAAGACTACCGGCCCTTTCACTCGGGACGTGGCAGTCAACAGGTTCGCATTTTCTGGGATGTAATTCCTGTTCCCTGCAGCCGAACGGGAGCGGAGCAAACCCGAGCCCCCGGCCGCTGCCCTGCCAAGCCTCAGACGCAGCTACCGCAAACAGCCTTGTGCAGGGCGGCCACCCCGGCATGCCGGTGGAATAGGGGAAGGGAGGTGGCCCGGAGGGTGCGGGAGTACTCCCGCCTGGCAGTCCCGCATGACGCCCGGCCACCTTCTCTCCCAACCCCAGCGCCCAGGCGGGCTCCCGGGGGCTCTCGCTACTCCTCTGCCCACTCTTCAATTTTCATTCGGCCTTTTAATTATTAATTAAAGCCGAGAAGGGCTGTGGCTGGGGGGGGAGGGGGAGAGGTATGCAGGGAAGAAAGGGAAGAGCGAGCTGGGGGCAGCGGTGGGAGCGGAGGGTGGCTGGGGCGCAGCTTTGTGTGTCGCCTTAATTGGCCTGGCCACAGAGGGGCTGCCGCGGGGCGGCCCGGACCCGCTCCCCTACCGCCGCCCGCCCCATCCCTGCCCGTCCCGGGCTCCCGGCTGCAGGACCCCCTTGCTGCCCCGCGCCAGGCGCCCCGGTGCGCAGCCCTGCCGCGGGTGGCGGCCGCTGCCGGGGGGCCGCTCCTGTCCCGCGCACCGGAGTCGGGCTTGATATTTAATCCGTCTCTCTTCGGACAAAGATCCATCTTTTTACCACGGAGAAACGCCACTGAGATGCGGCTAACGTCTAGGGTTATATCCCAAACCGCGACCCAAGAGCTTGAAAGATGCTTGCCCGGCCCTCTTCTAACCTGAACAAATGGGATCGGGGGAAAAAAAAAAAGCCTTTTTTCTCCCCCCCCCCCCCCCCCCCCCGCACAACAAAGAATTCCTAATCATTTCATCTTGGGGGTGAATTTTTATTCCCGTGTCCACTCAGGGTATTGAAATCGATCGCTGCAATATTTAATATATTACTGTCTTAGAGTCCTCTCTGTCTGTAAGGCTGGGTTTATTTCTTGTCTGACTACGTCCCTTCCTATAACAGSACAATCTGTACATCTGTCTGCGGTGTAAAATAATCGTAGTCTTCATTAAATACACGGTCATTAAAGGCTGCGGTCAGTTTTCTAATTATGTGTAAAATCAAACGTCGGATAAATACAGGCATATTAACAGAATTATCTCCCAATAAATTCACAGGCACTTGAACAACAAACTCAACAAATATCTGAAGGTATAGCTACAACATTGGAACTAACTATTTTTTAATTATGTGAGGTTTATATAATGTACCCTTCATTTTTTGTTTAACTTTCCTGTAGTGACCTGTCCCATAACCTTGTAATCCACTGTGGGATATTTCTTTGTGGCCTCTTTCCTTTTGTTATGCCCCCACAGGTTTCCAGCTTAGATGCCTTTTTTTTTTCTCTTGGTAAATGCGTCTTTAAAAAATATTTGACCTGTTTGACTTAGAGACGTGCATAGACATCTGAGGATTGGGTTAGGCTTGGAGTTTCTATTTGATTTCATGATCTTTGTAAAGCAACACCTGAAAATTAAAAATAATTGTCCTTAGATGTTGTGGAAAATTGCTCCACTAGCAGCGTTTGTAAATGTCAATGATTCTTGCATATGAGTTGATTTTCTATTTTTCAGTACAGACAAATATACAGTTTAATGATCTCTTTGGGACCACATCCTCTTTTATAGCCTAAGTGCCGGTACAACCAAGCTTTTGCCACCCCAGTTTGCTATGACTGGATGTCGTTGGACTGCCCTCGGGAAAACCAGGGAGTATGCCAAAGGATCTGCAGCACCTTGATAGAAAGTGTGGGATAGCGAGCGGGCTCGGGAACTTTGCTTTTCCCGCTTCCCCGGGAGAGAGAGAGAGAGAGGCTCCTAGAAAAGGCTGTCGTCACAGCCGGAGTTCGGGTGAACGAGGCTCCAGCCCTCTAACATGGACCAGCTCTCCTCACCGGGAACCAGCGGGTTATTTTTTCAGGCTGAGTTTTGCAGGTACTGGCGAGGGAAGGCATTGCAAAACAGAGATAAACACGGAGCAAGGGCGCTGCTGCTTCTCCATGTCCGTCAGCGGAGAGAGACAGCGAGTCCTGCTGAACTCCGTGATGCCTGCGAGGAAACCCTGAGCACCTCAGCACGCAGAACCAGTCAGTCTCATTGGAAAACCCTTTTTCTTTCGAAACCCAAGCGTTCCTCTTCAGAAACCTTGGGCTGGTACAAGCAAAAATGTTAATCGCTRTCATGCCTATGCAAAGCTATTAACGCTATTGATTCTTAACTTTCTCAGCGAAGACAAATTCACCATATGTCGATGTGTAAACACTTTGGAATAAAATTAAAACCAGTTCCGTGCAATTGTTACTATGCTTGATTCTAATACAAACTATCTGATGTTTATGTAGTTCGTATTTCTAAAGGATCAGACGCCATCGGCGTTGATAAACCAAACACAAGCAGTAAATTCTGCGTGGAGGGCGGCTCGGGCTAGCAGGTTTTGTGAAGCCAGAGCAGCTCGCACGAAGCCGCAGCAAAATCATCCCGTACTTTTGTGCCGGCGTTGGGGCTGGGAGCCGCTGAACTCTCAATTACCCTCCGGAGCTTTTTCCTAAACCCGGTGTCATCCGTCTCCTGCGGAAAACGGGAGGAACAAATGCAGCAGCACGGCAGGAGCTGGCAGAGGAGCCGGGCTCCGGGCTGGAGCATTCCCGGGAAGCCTCGCCGCATCTGTGCGCGGGTGTTTACAGAGGGGAGGGAGGGAGGGAGGCAGAAAGGCCTCGGGAAAGGCAGGAGACTCTTTTAAGTCGGCTGATGAGGAATTGCTGTCGGGTAGACTCCTCTTTGCCCCACGAGCAATGCAAACACGTATATAAAGATTCCCAACTTGCAYGTGTGTTTTAAAAAGTTCACCTACTTTCAAGCCTGTTTCAGAAGCCCGGTTTTCCGGGACGGAACAAACACCGCCAAGTACTTTGCGTGGAGGGCAAGAGATATCAGCGATTATCTGGAGAGCCTTTCTATTTATCGGCCTCTACGCAGCTAGATAGGGAAATACGAATGTTCACGGACTTGATGAATGGCAGGGCTTGTGTAGAATGGCTACATTTTACAGGCCCCTTTACGGGAGAAGGATACAGAAATCATAGTGGAATTAATGAAATTTTACTAGCAAAATTTGTAAACCCCAGGTAACCGTTTATAAACTTACTCTAAAATTTAAGAGAGACTGCGACATCACAGCCGGGGAGATCTGACATTATTTTATATGGCGTACTAAACGCCATTCGCTCGTTTCTTCTACAACATCATTTAGCATGAACATCTTTTTCCCTCCGGCGAATTTAGCCAGATTTTGACGGGGACGATTATGTCATAGCGGGAAACAACCTGAATATCCTTCTTCTGGTTATAATGTTGCTACTTCAAATATCCGCAGCAGACACAGTAAAGTTTTTCAAACGGTCTGGAAAACTGTACACGGAATAGCACGTTATTGCTATTAAACCTTACCAAAATGTCATGTCCACGAAAATGAAAATGAACGTTTCCAAAAGAGAACAAACCCTTTTCTTTCTTTCCTTTTTCAAAAATTGTATATTTATTTATTTATTTTCCCCATGCACTTTACTAGATAATAATTCTACGCTCGTTATTGTCCCAGGCAGTTTACCCCCGAATCTTGGGAATACAAAGGCATCGCGGGTAAATATAAAACATATGTTCACGCAGGTTATGTGGCAGCTTTAACACTCGCAGCCCCATTCACACGGGTCTCCACAAATGCACAAAGACCCTAGAAATCCTAGCAAAAGTACTGCTCCCGGGGCAGCCAGGCGAAAGGTGGTCCAGGAGAGCGGGGGGGTTTTGCTCCAGGAGCAACACCAACCTACAACGAACAACCGGGAGGTTGGGGAGGGTGTGTCCGGGACCGAGCCGTGCCTCGGCCGGACAGGGGATGGTGGTCGGCCCTGCCACTCCGCCGGGCGCTGCTGGTGCCGCGGCCCCGCGCTTCGCCATCACCAGAGACTTTTCCAAGGGTCTGCTTGTTTGTTAGTTTATTTTGTCCCCGGGAAGGTAGAGAAAGGGGAATGACAAGATGAAATATAATACAGAGATGTGAAGTGACCCGAATGGCAGCTGAAGACGAGGGTTTAGCCGGGACGTGTTTCCCAGCTAAACTCTCCGCTGCTCTTTAGGGAAAACCAAATGCAGGTTGATGGAAACATCCTGTTTTGAGGGAAATGGACTGTACAGCCCTATCTAGCAGCTCCGACACTACTAATCAGCTTGGAAAAGCGCTGCGAACACAAGTCCCGGGGAAGAGGGAGCCGCGCATCTGACACGATTGCAATTCAATCCCGATCCTGAAAGGCAGTTTGGAAAATCGCTGCGCTCTGAGGGGCAGAGCCGGGCTGCGGCGGCCCCTCCGCAGCTCGGCCCGCCGGGAGACCCTCGGCTTCCTCTGCCTGCAGCAGGGGCAGAGCCCCGAGCCGCAGAGGGGAAGGCAACAGATGTGGGCTGTACAGAAATCCGTGGAACAAGTGCTCTAAACCCAGGGGGATTTCTCCTAATAGCGAAATCAGAGGGGGAGAGATTTCGGGAAAGAGAATAGCCCAATATAAGTTTCTAGAGTAGAATTTACATTTCATCGTGATTTGTACTTTACAATATGCAGACGCGTGCACGCGGGAGAGGTTTGGGTGCCAGCGGCGGGGGAATCCCTGCGTCCCGGTCCCTCTGACCGCCGAGGGTATCGGCGTGCCTCTCCCCGCGTACGGGAAGGGGGCCACGTTGTGGAGTTCGGGGAAGCTCACTGCGATACCCCTATTCCCATCCCCTCCCCCGCCCCTCCGGGACGAGGGAGAAGGGACTGGAGGTGCTGGCTCCTGTTTATTTGTCTAAAGGGAACGGCGGCGTGGGAGGCCGCGGGCCGCCTTGGAGTCCCCCTCGCCATGCGGACGTGCCGTTCGGCGGGCAGGGGCACCCGGACTGCGGGCCGGGGCGGTGCGGGGCAGGCGGGCAGGGACACCCGGGGCTGCGCGGCTGCGAACAAAGGCGGGGAGCGGCTCCTGCACGTGTGCGCTGCCGCGGCGGGGCCGCCGGGCTCGGCCGTGCGCGGAGAGGCTCCGGCCGCGCCGCTGCTCCCTGGGCTGCCGGGCAGGGAGAGCGGGTCACCCTGGGCCGGGGTCCCGGCGCGTCCCCCTCCGACGGACGAGGCTTCAGCAGGGTCTGCCTGCGGGACGTCCATGTCCGGCCCCACCGCCCAAAGGTCACTGTGGCTGGTCCGGCTTCTCGCTACGGGCCACATTATCGGAGCGGCCATTTACTGCCCCGGGATTGCAGCGCAGCCCGGGTTAGCCCATAAAGCCATTCACACTCAACAATGGGGATTTTCTCAACAATTAACAAGAAACAACATAATAAATCCATTTACAAAGCCCTCGCTATTTACTATAAATTAGCCACTCTTTAAGAGACCGGTGCGTAATTTCACACGCTTTACAGCCCCGGCTGCATTTTAGACGCAAGAGCAAACAGCCCTGTTGGACCTTCTGCGCTGACCCYGCTCCCCATCCCCTCCCGGGCCGGCTCCGCGGGGGCGGAGGGCGAACGGCCGAGCCCGGAGCCCCGGGCCTCCGCCGGCCGCTTCCTGGCCCAGAGCCCGGCATCTGCCCCGAGGGCCCCGCGGAACCACCACGGGCTTGCCCCCTGGTTCGCCCCCAGCGCGGAGCGGGCAGGGCGGGAGGCGGCGGAGCAGCGCCAAGGGAGAGCCCGGGAAGATGGACGCCCCGGCGGATGAGCCGGAGGGGGGAGCGGGGTGAGAGCCACGGCCCGGCTTTGAAGTGCGGGAGACCCCGCGGGCCGCCGCGCCGCCCCCGCCGCCGGCGGGAGCGGGGAATCCGGGCCAGGGACCCTGGCCGGGAGCGAGGGAGCCGGCTCGGGGAGCTGGGCCAGGAAGCCGGGGAGGCTCCGCGGCGCAGGGCAAGATGGCGGCCCGAGGCGCGCTATGCCCCGGGCCCGCCGCGCTTGGGCCGCCCCACCGCTCGGGGGCCTCGGCTGCCCTCCCGCATGTTTTTGATCTCCCTCTTCGCTTTTTTCTCAGTTTTTCCTCTTTTCCCTTTTTTTTTTTTTTTTTTTTTTTTTTTTTGTGTGATTTCCAGGCGGCGGCGGCGAGGAGCGGGAGCGGGGCCGGCGGCGCTCCTGCCGTCCTCCCCCCTGTTTACAAACACAGCTGTTGCCGTGTATTTGCAATGCTAGGGGTAAAGCCACCAGCAGCGAGGAGCAAACGAGAGATGGTGCGGGAGAGGGGTCCTCGGCATCTGGAAAGGACAGGGCGCCTTGTTTTTGAAACTGTCAATTCCCTCAACCCCTATTGTGAGCGCCTCATGCAAAACATCTCGGGCCTTTTAAAGCGGGGGCTTGTGAGGCCGCCTCGGAGAGAAAGGGAGAGGGGGAGAGAGAGGGGCCTAGGGCACGGGAAATAATTATATCAGCGCAGTGAAAAAATGCAACGTGTAAGGCCTAAACCCGGCTTGCTGTCCCTTCCCGAAAGGTTTTTGGGCAGGCCGGAGCTGTTAGACCGCGGCTTGCAGGGCCAAGTACCAGGGGAATGGGCAACGTCTGCAAGGGTGACTTCGGCAAGGTAGATCCCAAAGCCTCCCTCCTGATTTTGCTAGCCAGGGCTTTTCATTTTCAGGCGCTCACCCTCCTTTTGTGCCTTCAAGCTGACCAAATAGATCTCAGGATGAACCATTACATATTCTTCCCAGCAATCCTCTTAACCATAAAAACCACAATTAACAAGGTTATCCATGTTTCATGTTCTCTAACATACTGCATATGTAGAATATTTTCCTGCAGATTACCACGGTGTGTCAAAAATGCCACTTTTTTTACCCCTTTCTGTCTCAACCACTGGCATGTGTGAACAGTGACAAACACAAACATGATACATTGCTCTCATTTCTGCAGGAACTTTAATTTATTGGCAACTAAATCTGTTAGAGTAAAAGAGATCAGAGACCATGTAAAAAATCACCATGTGAATTGATTAAACAGCAAACTTCATACAACAGCTACCACTATTTTGCATTATTGCTAGTAGTGGCTTTTTAAATAAACAACCAGTAAAGAGATTATCCCACTGTAGTCAAGTAAGTGTAGCTTATAGAACAATCACTTCTTAAAGTAAATTGCTGTAAACGGCAAGTTATATCTTTTAAGGCAATATACCTTGTTGCTGAAGGCATTACATGTGTTCCCTTTTTAATGCTCTAGAGAATTAAACAGAGTCCAAAACTTTCTTTTGTCTTCCATCTGGCAACAGAAATCTTCCCAATAAATTTAACGGTGAACTCTGCTTGTGGCAAATACCTACGGAGTATAGTCCTTACAGTACACACACTTCCTCAATTGCTTTTTCCTCTAGAAAATTCTGTTGATTTTTGTGTACACCAGGAATTGGAAAATGATGACAATTCATTACTAACACATTTTAAGTTTCATCTCCTGTAAACATCACAACAAAATGGTAGCCTGTCTTCCTTGGTAAACCTTGGGTTTTCCTCATTATTAGAACTTACCTTTATGGGAGAAAATTGGTTATTTTTATGTAATTCAGTGATAGGACTTCGCATGATTAAGGCTGAAATGATAATGAACTCTGATCGCAATAATAATTACAATGTCGTCAGAAACAGTTACCAAACTATCAGAACTGGAGAGAATACCATTCCCACCCTCTTTTTTTTTTTTTTTTTTTTTTTTTTCCCCTAGTGAGTTATTGTACCTGGCTAATTTCTGCAACGGTAGTAAAAACACGAATATCCCTGCTAGTGACTTGCACTAAACTGAGGTGTGCACGTGTGAAAATTATTTGGCTGTTTAACTCCTTGCCGTTTGCTGCTCCCTGGATGGAGGGGAGCCCAGCGGAACAGCCTGCCGGGGATGCCCGGGGGTGCCTGGAGCTCCCGGGCCGCTGGCAGGGCTGGGCGCCATATTTCACGTCCTCAACTCTGCAGAGCCTATTTGGTATAAATTTATGCTTATTTCTCCCCCTCCCCCCTCCACCCCCCCCCGGATTATTTCGGAACCTGAAAAGGCACCTCTGTAATTTACAATTCCTGGCCAAATCAGCATATCTCTAATTGGAAGTAAACAGGGTCAGGGGACAGAGTTACTTTGAAAGTGATACGTTGTTTAACTGACAAGGTGAAATTTTGGGTTTCAAGTTTGCATATTGCACTTTTGCAGCTTTTGGCTCTTTTTTTTTTTTTTCTTTTTTTTTGGTCAAGGGAAGACCTTTGTCAGGCAGACATGGTTTCTAAAAGAGTGGGGGTCTTTCCTGAGCAGTACATTTTGTACGTACTTACAGTTCTCTGGAAATAAGGCTGTAATCTGTGCAGCTCTAAACACACGAATGTAAACATTCATCTCAGAACAACTTCAGTAAGCAGATTTTTCATGACCATCGTAATTTCAGCAGAGCGGTTAAGTATGCAATGCACCTTTTGCAATTGGCAGCTTAAAGTGATGTGTGTGTGTGTTTGTGTGCATGTGCATGCAGAGGGGGAAGGGTAACTCCACTGAAAGCCAATTGTTTACTCTTTCTAAATATATTTGGCTGCAGGTATTCTTAGACTAGGCCTTTTACAATGAGAGGAAAACTCCGGTGGTGATATAGTAAACAGAGCTGAAATCAGTTAGTGACTGCTTGGAATATTTAGAGACATGAGGGGTTGGGACAGGGCATCACAAAAGGCAGGAATTAAAAAATTGGAACCCAGGCAGTGGATTGCCAGCAGAAATGTTGACTTTGAGTCACACAGTAAACATTACATTGTTGCTTTGTTTTCCTTTTTTGATTTACGATAAATTATTCTCCCGGGATTGATCGATGAGTGGAATCCTTAAAATTTAATTTGCGAATGATCTAGTATAAATAAAATGCTAATCCAAAGAAAGAAACCAGCAATTATTCATCCTAAACTCTGCTGATTCAGCGACTCAATTATTATTGCCTTTCTCAAGCTGCAAACTTTTCAGGCTGTTTTCAGAGTCGCTGTACCCGTCCTCCCCCCATAAGAGATACCTTCCCCCGTCCTCAGCTCTGCCTCCACCTCGGCCTCCAGCCTTTCTCTCTTTTTTTTTTTTCCCCTTCCCTTTCTTTTGCAGAGGTTGGGGGGGAGGGAGTGAAACAGTTAACCTCTTGAAGCGTATTTCCTCCAAATAAAAACAGTGAACTTACAAACGGAGAGGAAACCACGGATAACTCTGCAATAATTCAAAGTGTTTGGAATCAGGATTTTTTTTAAACAGTGTTTTTAATTGAAAATAAAGCTAAAGCATGCTTTTCAACAGTGCAAATTTCCATAATGTTGATTTACTGCTTCCATCATCACAATATATTATACCAGCATGTCTTACCGAGGGCTAGACTCTAGAAGTCTGCCTGTTCAACTATTTCGATATTAAGTGCAAATATAGATAATTGCCTCTGATTGTCATGTGCAGTAGAAATGTTTCTGCTACATAGAGAGGATGGCATGGCAAAAAACCCCACGACAGCAAATTTCAAGAGATGAGGATAGAACCGGGAAGTGTAACATGGCTGAAACGCCTGAGTTTTGGTGCCAAAAACCTATGAATAACATGGTCTTCTCATTTTGTGTAATCTTTCCACTTACGGCCTCTCATTTCACTTTCTGTGTTGTATTTACTGCTTTGCTATTTCCTTCAGCCAGCACGAGGGGCTGGACCATAAATTGTACTGCTGGCCGGGCAAATATTTTAGTTGCTTTGCAAGTTTGTAAGGGGCATGTTCAGACCACAACTTAAGTATGACATTAGTGGATAACAGTAACCTTATTTAAGACCTCTGGGTGAAACAAAAAGGCTTCCCAATTGCAAAGAGTGGCTGTACAAGTAAAAAGACACCCTTTTACCAAAAATAGAATTCCACATTTATTTACTGGTTTCAGATGAGGCAGCTTTTCCCAGCACTGGGGTCACAGGCGGACCCTAGGCTTTTTCAAACCGGAGAAAAAGGAGTAAGTGCAACTGCTCTTCAAAAAAGACACCCCTGCACCCGAAAACAAAGCTCCCAAAAAGTAGGCTGCTGCCACATTGAATTATAGTGAACCCTTACTGTGCAACCATGTAACTTAACAAACTTTAACTGAATTAACAGTTAGACTTCCATTTTCAAAATCTAGTGCATAAATTTAATGGCTCATTCTAATATTTATTATTCAACCTTTTGACATTTATTTGCAGCAGTTGAATTGAGGTACTGGTGCATTATTAGCATTTAAACAGTAAAGTGTTCCAGCTCTACCATAATAACTGAGTTTAACTTGAGTCTTTAGCCTGAAGTACTCTGTGGAATGTAACATATTAAAAAAAACAAAAACAAAAACAAAAACAATGCAACAGAACAAAAAAAAMCCCACCCCAAACAACCAAAAAACCCCACCGAACCCCCAAAATAAGAAAAGAAAACCCCACTGTTGTAATGGTAAATAAAATAGTAATCCGGTTTCTGTCTTCACAATGTGATAAAACAGGATTCCGAAAGTGTGTATAGCATTAATGGGTTTGTACAAACCATGCTGCAGAGTTTAAAAAAAAAAAAAAAAAAAAAAAAAAGGTAAGAAAGTTAAAGGTGGTTCAAGAAAATATTTTCCAAACTATTTTATTAATTAAATTTCCTGAATTTGTGGCTAGGTGGAAGAGGTATTGCAGAACCGCCCAGCTGCCATTTCCATACAGGATGGGCCTTGTGAGGTGGTTGGGAATCCTTAGTGGTGTTTAAGGAATAAGCTGGCAACAAATCCCCATCATTGCCAATAATTAGTGATGGTGGACAGGGAAAATTTGCCATGAAATTAAATGGCCTTTTCACTGCTGATGCTACATTGCTGGCTACCCTTTTGCGTCTATTGTTAACTGTAAAATCATCCAGTGTTCCTTCATGTGTCTCGATTTTACCTGTAGGACGTGGGCTTCGAGCTGATTTCAAATTTGGTTTGACTGGAGGAGTCTGCAGTAYAGGTCGCTTTCCCAAAACCAGTGTCCTGTAATTTTTTCTCACCCTTGCTCCRAATTTATACTCCCCATCCTCAGGTTTTGGAGTACCTAAAGTGCATGAGAGGACCTGACTCTGAGTCAGCGGGTTTAAGGAAGTGGTTTCTTTCTCAGTGCATGCAGAATCTTCCTTGGCTGTTAATAAAGCGTCCTGGTTATTACTCTCAGTCACACCGTAAAACTCATCCTTAGTATCATTGCACTCACACTTTAGCTTATGTGTTGTAAGATCAGGCTCATACTCGTCGTTCGCACTGCTGTCCTCTATTTTGATTTTAATGCTGTGCAGGAATGGCAATGCCTTATTGCCTGTATCAGTGCACTGGAGCTCAGCTGCTGCTGCTGCCCCTGGAGAAGCAGCATCCTCCGCAGGATCAGTCTGTAAAGAGGGCAAATCCGTGGCAAATTCAATACAATGAGGGATTTTGGAATCTTCCTCTGAATTTGCTGCCGCTGATGAAGAATCATTATTTAAGAACCTAGCAGCTATTGTATTGTTATCTGCACGGTGTGTAGTAGTTGCTTGAAGGCATTTCCTTGCCTCTCTGAGTATTCTTTGTTGTGGAAATGCATTGTTTGTCTTTGGGCTAGGTGAAGAGGCCCCCTTTGCAACACAGTTAATTGTTAGGTCAGTACTCTTGGCATTATTGGAAAATTCAGAGTGTGGGAATGTGAGTTCGGATACCCTATCATCTCTTATCTCCGCGAAGCAGCTCCCCAGGCCGCCGGAGCAGCGCAGCGCCGGGGCGGCGGGAGCCCAGCCGGGGCGGCCCCACTCCTCCGGCAGCTCCGGCTTGACTCCGCCGGGAGCGCCGCGGAGGGCGGGCAGCCCGCCGGGCTCCGCCGGGGCCGGGGGCCGGGAGGCGGCGGCGGCCGCCAGATGGTACAAGAAGTTGGCGTGGACCACGCCGGGCGGGCTGCAGAAGCTGGTGCGTCTGAAGCGGATGCTCTGCACCGAAACCTGGCTGGAGACCGAGCTGGAGTCGGAGTCCGAGGTGCTGTCCTCCTCCTCCTCCTCTTCCTCCTCCTCTTCCTCCTCCTCCTCCTCCTCCTCCTCCGAGCTGCCCTCGCTGGAGTCCGAGGCGCCGCTGCCCTCCTCGTCCTCCTCCTCCTCGTCCTCCTCCTCCGAGCTGCCCTCGCTGGAGCTGGAGAGGCTGGAGCCGCAGTCCGAGTCGTGGGCGGCGCGGCCCGAGCAGCAGCTGGACTCCGAGTCGCTGCTGGCGCTCTCGGGGAAGGCGGGCGGCCCGAAGCCGCGGGGCAGAGGCAGCGGCAGCCGCGGGGCGCCGCGGAGCCGGCAGGGCCGGGGCAGGGCGAGGGGCCGGCGGGCGCCGCCGGGGGGGCCCAGCGTGCCGGCGGCAGCGGCCGCCCCGTGGCGGCGGCGGCGGCAGCGGGCGGGCAGGGGAGGGGGACCGCCGGCCGGCAGCCGGGGCCGCGTCGTGGCGGCGAGCGGGCGGCGGGACCGCAGGGGCGCGCAGCCGCCCGCCGCCGGCGCCGTTTCATAGTTTACGGGGGATTTGCAAGGCGCCCGAGCGATTTCTGGGTAGCTGTGGCCAGTGTATTTACTAAAAATGTGAGGTAGATGAGCGGCCGGTAGCAAGGCTGTGTCCCCCGGGCGCAGAGCTTTCCTCCGGACGGGCAGCAGCGGCCGAGGAGAGTCGCTCAGACCCAGCCAAAGTTTGTTCTCCTTCCAGAAGCCGGAGAAGGGGTCGGCGGGAGCGAGCTCCGGCCGGAGATCGGTGGCAGACAGCGCCCGGCTTAGTTTCCTCCGTTTCGTTTTAAGAACCCGTTCGGTTTTGCAGGATGTGTACAGGGCTTCCACGTCCTCTCTGGAGATCAGGGTGCATTTGGCGGCGTGGAAAGCGATGGAGTTGATGGCTTTGAGTTTCCTCAACTCCTCCAAGTCGCAGTGATGCTTTTTTACTTTTAAATGATCCATTCGCTTGTGCACGGTAGTTCGTGGGATGTTTTTGAGCAGGTCTGTAAAAACCTGGGAGAGTGCAAACATTTGCTTTCCTTTAATGATGAGGTAGCCGAGCCTCACGCCATCCACCTCTTCAAAACCCGACTTCAGGTCTCCCATTTCGTGAGTTAAATTATTCCCAGCATTTGCAGAGAGACAGAGATGAAAAAAAAAAGAAGGGAAAAAAAAAAAAAGAAAAAGCCACACACACACAATCCTCAGCCAGATGCTGTATTTGTCTCAAGGCATCCTGCTAATAAAATATAACAAAGGCTGTTATTCCTGGTGAATGAAGTGCCAAACTTTAGACAAAATTTAAAAAAATAAATTAAAAAATACCGTGAGGCTACAATCAATATATAATCTTAAAAATCAGGTTTGCCAAAGTGTTTCTCTAAGTTGCTGCTGAAGATCAGTACCTGTTCCCTTTCATTCCCTGCTTTTCCATTGGAAACTATGATAATGGAATGTGAAGGGAGGAAGAGAAAAGAAATGCAGCTGCTATTCCCGCCGCTGCTTTAGCTACAAATAAAATGACAGAGTGAAGTGAGCTCGTCCGGAGACACCTTCATCAATTAATTCCCCTAAAGCCAACGCTGATTGGACACTCCTGACAGGTGATGCAATAAAAATTGATATTCCACCCCTTCCCCCAAAAAATCTCCCACTAATTAGCATACCCTTATACTGCCACCTCCCCTCCCAAAGTAAATAATACAGTTAGTATATAAATCTTTCTATTAAACAATCTGCGCTCAAACACACTCAGCCCTCTCAGACTTCCTCGTTGCTAGCTTCGGAGGAAGGATTTGTATGCTTTTTGCCCCTATCGTTCCGTGTATTTTCAGCCTGTTTTGGACAAACGTTGCTCTTTTGTGCATGCTGTGAATTTAAAGGACATAAGTCTGATCGTAGCGATGGAAAATCCTTCGGTAACGTAGCCGCTTTAAACCAGCGTTTTATTCTGCATTGTGTGGAAAATGAAGCTTAGCGAAAACGTGCAGAACAGCCTGTTATTTCCCCTTCTGAGGCTCCAAAGTTAAATGTTCGGTTGTTAACGAGAGGGAATACTTACATTTTCGAGTTTCTCTTGATTTTCCTCTTCTGCTTAATTAGCTTTTTACAGCCGGGGACTAAGGTTATTTTTGCTGTCTGAATATCACGGGTTCCCGCACCGTGATACTATAACACTTTTAACTGAAATTCTGCCTGTAATATTGCAGGAGGGGGGAGGAGGACGTGAGCTCACGTCAGACCCATAACAAAGCATAGATAAGCCAGAAATGTATACACTTTTCACGATTAACCGTGCTGGATCACGAGCTGGAATGTCCTATAGTCCCAGAGCCCACGTCAGGATTCCTGCGTGCTGATTGCTTCCAGCAGAGAAAGGAGAATGTAAAATATCCAAGGTGCTTCCAAGAGCCTTTACGTAATAACAAAAAAGTGCTGGAACACACAATGTACGATATTGCATCGGGCTAGGATGCCTCTGGCTCGCAGTTTGCATATTCCGCTTGGAGTAGCCCTGCCGAAGCTTTTTGATGCTCCATTTATAGCAGCCCCTTAAAATCAATTTGAAGAAGCAGCATGAAGGTTTAACCTCTTCTTAGGAACGTTAAATTATTCGAGTGTCAAGAACGAGGATTTCACAAATGTTGCGATAGCTGCATGCCTCTCCCTTGTCACGTTAAAGTGATGCTTGCGGTTTGCACGTTAGGCGCTGCGAAAAAAAAAATCACCAATCTCTGCCGTGCATCCAGTGTTCCGCTGGATACAAACACCAGCACTTTTATGTATCACTGCACATCCAGAATTAGACACATCCGCGAGATTAATGAGACATCTCATACTGCTGTGACTTGGCAAAAAAATCGACGGAGGAAAAAAAAAAATAAAAATCTTCAATCCCAAGCGTCAATATCCACTCCGCGTGTTGGCAATATGGTGCGTGGAGTTCGTGTTACCCCGTCAGGTACAGCTAAAAGAAAGCGCATAATCACTCTGTGAAAACGCAGTTTTGCATGCCAAGGMGAAATGCAGGCAAGCCCCCAATTTCACAGGAATTCGAGAGAGAAGTGGGAATTTGGAGAAGTGCATCCGGGAATGGAGGAAGTCTATTCAAGGGAGCCTCTAACTCGGAGGGCTGAGATTTGAAAAGTCAGCCCTGGACTACTGTTGCTCTCAGCGCAGATGTAATCGCCGCTGTTCAACTTAATCCATGTGTGTGCGAACCGCGATGCCTAGTTCTTCCCTTTGAAACCTAGGGATAGTATTCCCATCCGAGAAAGCAGAGCTACAGCAAATTACATTTTGTCCCTCGAATTAGAAAAGGATCATTGAGTGGATCTCGTGATATTTCAGCCTTTAAACGTAACCGAGAGGCAGCAGTGAACAATGCCTCGGCACAGCTCAGACCATCCACAGAGTTCTCCTTCCCTCTCCTCGCATCTGGATCCCCCAGCCTTGCCTTTCTCTTGCTCGCTCATGTGAGAGGCAAAAAAAGCAAAGTTTCGAGAGAAAACAGCTGCTGGCGCTAAGAAGAAATCATCGTGGTCTTTCTAGAGCTAGAGACAATAAGGTCGTTTAAAAATTCCTCCTGATGTACTTATATGCTGCGAACACCCCCACCCCCTCCCCACTGCTCTCCTCCCCCTGCTTTAAGGTTAAGGCTATGGAGTCAACAGTAAAGGAACAGTAAACTCCGAGAAAGCTGCTCAGAGGATGTTACCAAAAACCCCGATGGGCTGAAAAGTCCTTTATTTGTCAGGTAGTTCAGCTGGGTTGGATTTCTGTGTAAATCCACGCGTGCGTTTGCACGCAGGGAGCCACGGGCACCCAGACCTGCACCCATGCGCTGCCGGTGATAGCCTGGCAGCGGGATTCAGCAACTATTTAAAAAATGTCCTTTTTTTTTTTTTTTTTTTTTTTTTTTTTAAATTCCGGCTCTGCCAAATAGTTAAAACTAGTGACGGCTCTTCGGCAAACCTCGGTTTCCCAAAAGGTGCAGCCACGAGCACCAGGGTCGAGGCAGCGCCAGATGTTGTCAGGGAGAAACCCACAACAACTCTTGGGAAATGTCAGGCACCCAACCTACACATCCCCACCGTATACTTACACACACTTTCGGTTGCATATCTTTCTCCGCATCTCACACAGAGAGCTTTGTTTCTTTACTTCTCCATCATTTGGTTTGGTTCTTTTTGTGTGCGTGTGTGTGTGTGTGCGTGCGCTTTCCCTTGGCCATCGGCACACGTTGTGTATCCGGGGTCGTCTTCAAGCAGGCTGGGGGAGATCCTGATAAAGAGCCGTCAGAGGCCCCTTGCACACGCACACGCACATTAAAGGCAGGGGACTTGAAAATGGATTTGCACGCACACAGGGGATTGCGATCAATAGCCACCAACATTTATGGCTTAGATTGTTAATGTGAAGGCTGGTCAAAAGAATGAAAATGAAAAATTAAAGGTGTCTGGTGTCAATTACATGAAAAGTTATGCCATCATTTACTTGCTGGGATGTATGCCTGCGTGTTTGTGTGTCTGTGTGCATGTGTGTGCAGACCCAGACGTACATGTAGCTATCTCTTAAAAGCAAGGGAGTTTCTTTGTTAATTTTGTGGACTGTGTCACCCTCGCTGGTGATCAAAGATGAACATGATTAAAGGAATGGATGTTTGTCTCACATTTCTTAAGATAAGGACGCCCAGAGATGCCCAGTTTTGCCAAATACATACACATGCAACTACAGAGAGTTGTGTGTATGGGCGCACACACACACAGAGGCGATCAATCAAATGTGCTCCTTTTCACGTTGAATAGCGTGCAATCTGCAATCTAGACTCTATAGCCAGTAGTATTTCAGCCTTAAAACTGTCTGGCCGAAGGACAAACCTCATTAGAAAAGAAAGAGTAAAATAATATTCATAATACTTTGCTGTAGACCTATTCCCATTTGTTGGAAATCATAGACTTTTATTTTTGTAAACTTGTGTTAAAATATATATGCTCACAGGGAAGTGCTTAGCCATGTCATTCCAGAAAGAAAACGTGTGTAACATTTAAAATACTCCTTTTACGTGATGTTTTGATTTATTTTCATAGTATGATTATGTTTAAATACCAGTGCAATTTAGCCTGACCTCTTCCTTCTGCAATGTAGTAATGCACACACCATTTACAGTCTTTTAAACGTTTCACTGGGAAATGCAACAGCGATGTCCACCACCAGTTGTACTTATGGAGAGAATTCTGAAAATCTTCGGGAAAACCTAAGGGGTCATGTGAATTTTCACACTAGGATTGCCACATTATTAGAGCATTATTATTATTTATTATTATTTGTTAATGCTGGACTATGTCTTCAGGTATTGACAAGCATTAAATAAACCTTTTACTTTCATGATGCTGGGCAGAAATACATATTTCACATGAGAACTTGATTTCTAACACTACACCCTGCTTCCAGTTACTGCTGGGCATATTTTGCTCAAGGAGGACAGAGATAGAAAGCAGCTAGAGGCTATCACAAAGAGTCCAGTAACGTAAATATAATAGGGTGAAAGAACAGTATAATAGGCTCCTTCTGCTATTTTAAAGTCAGCCAAATGTGACTCTAGTAAGTAAAATTTGCCGTAAATTGTAGTCAGACAATGTATCAGAATGTATAACCAAATCTCCTAAATGTGTGGGACAAAGAAATACCAGCCATCAGTCTGGGAAAAAAATCATAATCTGGCTAACACTCTTATGCCTAGGAGTTTCAGGGTTGGGTTTTTCTTTTCTTTTTCTCCTGCCTTTTTTTTCCCTTTTTGTTTTTTTTTTTCCTTTTTTTTTGGTAAACAGAGGTGCAGTGCAGAGTTCTACTAAGTGCTTTTTAAGTTTGTGGGTTGGGTTGTTTTTTTTTTTCCATGGGGCTGGAGTGTTTCTTGCACACTAGAATTTTGTACAATTTATAATCACTACGGGCTAAGACTATTTCTTGAGTTTAATACTCATGGTAGTTTTAAAATACTTTTTAGCAGSAGTTTCTGGACACATACTACATGCCATGTTGTTTACTGACCCATAATCAAAATGCAGTGACCTTCTACCCTTTTTTTGCCCCTTGACCCATGCTGAATTCAATGCAGCCTTTATAAATTTGCAAATCCTTGGACGTAAAGGGGATTTGGTGAGGCTTTGTTCTGAAAGGATCCTAAAAGTTTGCATTTTTAATTAGACAAAGGTAAAGCAACAAACAGTGGGAAATAAGATCCTCTCCTGCACATAGGTGATCACTCTTAATTTCTACGCTGAGAAACTACATCTTAAAAAACGTACCCTGCAAACCGAAAAGCAGTTGCAAACGAAGGAGATCAGGAGGTTATGAATTGCACCAAATTAGCAATGTGGTACAAATCACTTTCATGACGTAAGGGATAGCCAGGCCACAATCTTCCGGCGCTCCTCATCTCCAAGGACCGTGTGGATCCTGGTGACCCGGGGAGAGGGGAGAGCCAGCGATTTGATCTGGAGCTACAGGCACATTCCCTTATCTCCTTTGCTATCAGTCAGTTTAAAGGACACCGTAATTATGATGGTGATAAAACAATGCCCGCTTATGTGTGCTGAATAAATAAAGAATGTTTACAGCCCCAGAATGTTTCAATTCCAATTAAACGCTATCAAAGAAAAGCCCCTCTCGCTCCCTCCCCCCTCCCTCCCTCTCCCCCACGACTCCCTATTTACCTTGTTGGTTGTAATATGGCCCTATGAAATAAACCGGCCTTCCAGTTTGCCATTAAGGCCACATCGGGAGGAGGGGGAGGAGGAGGAGAGGGGGTGTGAGACAACATGCACTCCTGGTCCCACAATTACTTGGGTCGCCTGCATTCTCTCTCTCTCTTTTTTTTAATTTATTTCGCTATTATTTGTTTATTTTTCAATTGGCAAAGGCGTGATGATGCAGGGGGAAAAGGCACTTAAAGATCCTGCTCCGAGAGTTGGAGGATCCCACCGGCCGAGGGAGTTGGGCTGAATTAATCCAGCGCCCTTGGCCACTGGAGGAGGGGGCTGTCCCCCCCACTCCCCGGCTGCCACCCTGCTGAGGCCTCGGGGAATGGGGTCTCCCCACTGCTCCTCTTCCCTCTGCAGCAGGGAGCCTTGGAAACAGGAGCCTGGAAATGCTTCCCCCTCACTAAGACACAAGGATCATTTCAAATATTCATTGTATCAGCAAATCTCATCATAATCAGATTAAAGCAAGGTTTGGGGGGGAACTGCCTGTGTTTCTGAGTGCAAAACGCTGACTGGACTACAAAGAAAGCAGAAAATGGGTTCCTCTCTCCTTGCCTTGGCTGCATGGGGGAAAAATGAAAAGCAGTAATTTTTGCGAAAAATGGACACTTTAAAAAACTGTGATTCTCTCCATTCCACTCCGGGTCGCATGTTCCTCTCAGAGGTGGTTTTCCTTTTAACTTTACGCTTAACATTTCTATATGATGCTCTCATTTACTTATTTGTTTTAAACTCCAGAGACTATTCCCGCTGTGGAATACACTTAGGTAGATTTTCTTCATGCCAATTTGCTTTTAGCTTATCTCAGCCGAGGGAACAGCTTTTCTACATTCAAGCTTTAAAATGTGTGTTTCATGGAGTTGTCTGGGGTGAGATGTTTATATAAATTTTGTGGAAGTGAGTGAGGAACTGAGTGCATTTTCAGGTCTGCTCGATAGATGCAGGCCCTTTTCCTTTTGAAAGTTTAGACCTCCAATACCCTCAATTCTACTGGCAGAATTAGGATGGACTTGGAGGGTCCTAAACGTGACCATTCACTAAGGCGGGGGGCTTCCAACAACGTGCTCGGCAACTTAATCTTACGCTAAAAAGAGCAGAGTGTAAAAGAATGGAATACAAACTCTCCCGACATTTGTAGTCGCTTCCAAAGTGGACCGTGCATTTTAAAGCTGATGGGAACCCGTGTGTTTTAGAGCAAAAAGGAGAGAAGGTAAGTGTTTATCATTCAATCCGCCAGTTCGGGTAGAAACAATGAAAGAACAAAGGGAACCACTTCTCCATGTGAACGTTTCACATTTTCCTCCTCCGTTTGAGCCTCGCTGCGAGGGGCTGGCGAGGGGACTCGCTTCAGCTTTACCTCTGGCGGCGTGTCGGGGGTGCGGGGGACGGGGAGAGAGTTGCGGGGCGGTTCGAGTCACCCCCCGTTCGTCGCCGGAGCCCGCCGCGAGCAGGAGCTGCAGATTTCATGGCTCTGGACTCACCGGAGAGTCCTCGCGAGCCGCGGCCGGCGGGAGCGGCATCGGGATCGGGGCCGGGACCTTTGTGTGCGGGGTCTGCCCGGCCCCGCGCTGCTGGTGAGGACGGAGCTCCCCGGTGACTGCCGAGGCGGCAGGAGAGGAAGCGGAGGTTAGGAGCCGGRGGGGGGGGGGRGGGGGCGCGACAGAAAAAAACCTGGAATTATTTGCAAATCCCATAAATCGCGTGGAAGAGCGGTGGGGGAGGGGCTGGGGGCGAACAAACACCGCGCGCGCGGGGCCTCGCGCGGGACCGTTACAAGGGGCGGCGGCGGCCCGGGACACACAGACACGCACGGACACACGCACGGACGCGCACGGGCAGACACACTCAGTGTTAACAGCCGCGTAGGGCGGCACGACCCCGACTCGCCGTGCGGGACCGGCGCGGTCCCCCCGCCATTGGCGCGGGGGCTCTCGGCCGCTGACCTTTCACCCCCCCATCCCCGCCCGCCGCTTCCTTTGCTGCCCCGACCACCTTCCTACCCACAATCCCCCGCGCCGGCCAAGCTCGTGCCGCGCTCGAGCCTCCCGCCGCTGCCCCCCCCGCTCCTTTTTCCCCCTCCCGCTCCCTCCCCCCGGCATCCTAGGAAAACCCGGGAGCGGCGGCGCCTCCCTCGGGAAGCGCCGGGGCGGGATTGGGGTGTCCCGGCGGCGGCGGCGGCGGTAACGGCCGAGCGGGGGCGGGGCAGAGGCGGGCTCGGCGGCGTTTGAACGGGAGCGCCGGCGGAGTCCCGCGCAGGGTGGCGGGTGCCGGGGGAGGGAGGGGCCGGGAATCCTGTCACCTGCTGGGGGGGGACCCTGACCACGGGATTGGGGGGAGCTCCCTTAGCCGAGGACTGGGGGGAGGCGATGGGGCAGAAAGGGGGGCTGAGGTCCCTGTCTGCCCGGGTGTTGGGGGAGCCCGGGCGCTGCGAAGAGGATTTGCCTGTTGAATTTCGTCACTGGTAGACGTTAATCTCGTGTTTTAAAGTACCTTGTCAGTGGCTTTAAGGAAATCAAACGTGACATTAATCAAATCACACAAATGTAAACATTTATAAGTTAAATCCTAATATTATGCAATTATTTAAATCGAGCCGTGGTTTTTCCACAGTGTCAGGTTGTAGCTCCCGCTCTCTCTCTCACATGCTTTGAGTTTTCTGCTGGATCCCGGTGTCTTGGTGTCTGCTCCATGGTGTTCTGAGCGTGGGGCCAGGAATGCGCTGGGCTGCTGGTCGCAGGTGGCAAAGGAGGCAGCCCTGTAGTTTAAAAATTGCCTGGTCACCTAACCAAGTCCATCAAGGTTAAAAAGCACGACGCTTTTGTGAATTTGAGGACAAAACCCTGAAATAATACCTTGCATTGGTACAGTTCTGGGTTTTTTCCTCCTGTGGGTATGTGAAGCGAGTGATCCCGTGTGGAAACTCGAGAAGGATGCTTGGGTGGCTGGGATGTGGACAGAGGTTCCTTTTTAGGCTCAGTGGGATTTTTAGGAGAAGTGACACGTGAAAGACCTGCTAAATTGCGAGTAGGGAACGAGGGATAGTGGGCAGGCAGGCTTCGACGAGAGGCACGGCACGAAGGCGAGTTTGGGGAAAGGCGAAGATGGCAGGATACCCTGGGAAGCGGCCGGCGCCGCGGGCAGTTGGCCTCTCCCCGTCTTCGCCCTTCGTCCCGGCCCTTCCCGTTCGCCTCTCCCTGCGGGGAAGAGGGGATTTGGGGGTCAGGGAGGAGAACAATGCTGAGCCGCCCTTTGTGCGCGGCACCGTCCCCTGAAGGGAGGGAGCGCGCAGTGCAAGCGGGGCCGCGGCGCCTCTGTAGTGCTGCCGCTCTCCTGCGGGCAGTGCTCGCGGCATGCGGGGCAGGAGCCTGGGGCAGCGGGATCAGGGCTCCCATAGGCCGCCCGCCCGACCCCGGGATAGGCTCAGGAGCGGGGCTGGCGCCGCGCCAGCCGGGCAGCCCCGCTCGCCATGCGGGGGCGGGAGAGCTCGGGGGCGAGCGAGTGGCTGCGAGAGTAAACTCGTGGGTGCCCTCGGCAGCGCGGCGCGGCGCGGGCACGGGGGATTGAAGGGTGAGCGGGGGTCTCCCGTCAGCGGGGCGGGCTCTCCGGGCAGGCTGCCCTAGGGAACGGAGCGGCGCGCGAGCCCGCAGGAAGCGGCGGCGGGGCCGGAGGAAGCGCGGCCGGGGCTCCCCCTGCTCCCGGCGCTCCCCATTGTTCCCCGGCCGCCGCTTTTCGCGCCGCTTTCCGCCGGCGGGGAGGAGGGAGAGCCCCAGGCCCCTCTCGCTGTGTGCTCGCAGGCAGCGGCGCGGGGGGACCCGCCGGGAAATCGGGTTCATGAGTAGAGAGGAGCCTTTAGAAGTGCCATCCACTGAGGGAGCTCCGTGAGGCTGTAGCTCACGTGTTACTTGAAAGGTAAAAACCCCCCAACTACCGCAGCGGAATTGTACATAAAGTAACATCTGTTTCTGGGTGCATTTTAGAGCAGGACTTGTTAAAGAAATTGGGAAAAACTGCTCCGACCCACTGGATTTGGATTAATAAATGTAGCCAAAGAGAATTTTGGAAGGAACTATTCTTAAGTCTGTCTAGAAAAACGAAGATTAATTTTATCCTGTTTTTCATATAAGCACCGTGATGGATTTTTCCCCCCGACTGATTGTTTTATGTCGGTTTATTTGTTTTATAGGAAAAGGGTTAGTTGCATTTTTTCCCCCTTGAAAATAATTAGAAATTGAATTTTCTTCAGTACACCATTTCAGACTGAACTTTCTCATGTCTTTACATAGGGAAAGAATTAACTAACTTGATATTCAAGAAAATTTCCAACAAGTGCCCTTAATCATCTAAGGCAAAAAATATGTATTTGCACATTGTTTCTGGAAGATTAAATTAAAACGGGTAGGGACTTGTATATGTGATGAAGAAAGAATTTCTAGAGAACTGGTTATTTTAAGAAAATTCTTTCTAGGAGAACTGTGATTATTTTTAGCAAGTTATCTCCAAGTGCTTGTGAATTTATTTTAAAATATTAGAAGTGATGTCTAGACTTTTTTTAAAAATTAAATATATGCCAAGAAATTAACATTTTGCATAGATCGTGAGCAGTAAGTAAAAGAAGTTAAAGGTTGATGTTTATGGGTATCACCTAGCTGAAAATAATTCTGAAGTGACTTTTCTCCCCCCACGCACACTTGGGAAGTTGCATGCTTGCAGTCATTGTTTAAGATAATACCGTTTGGGACTTTTCTTTCAGTCTTGGAAAACTTGCAGGCTTTTGTGGGACTCCTCCAAATAAAAACAGTTCAATTTAGACGGTAAAAAGCATCCATATTATTCAAAAGGTGAACATACAACTAACATTTAGTAGGAAAACACCACCCTGGTAATATCTAAAGGCATTAGCTGTAAGATCGAGGAAAGAAAGATTTCTGTTTTATTTTACTTGTCCTACTTGAGTATTCTAGACATGCATTTGCTCTTGATTGCTGCTTGGGAATTTTCAGAAGGTTACTACAAATTTAGAAAGCGTCATTCAAAAGGACATTTAGTACTCTTGTATTTACTAAAACAATATATCGCTATTTGGAAACTCTCTCATTGAAAGGGAAGATTTAAAAAAATAGGGGGAGACTTTTTGTTGCCATTCTTCATTACTCTTTATTTTGTATTTGTGTGGAATGTGTTGACAGATTTTATATATTAATTTTTTTTCCACAAAGGAGCATTGTTGTTACTTTTAATTGGGAAGTACCCTGTTATAAAAATTACCCACATTCCCGACTCTGAAGTACCGTAGTAAGATTGACAAAAAATGATCCGGGGCTTGTGCGCTTAATTCACCAGGAATGTTAAGCTTCCCATATACACCCTATGTGGTCAAGTCAGACTTTCGCTCTTAGACAGCTTTTAATGGTCAAAGTTGTACCTGGAGGAAATGTATCTATGTAAATCTATATGGAATTGAAATGAGATGGTAACTAGCAGTGGGAATGCAGCTCACTGATCGAAAGACTTTTTTTTTATTGCATTTGGCAACCTCTTTCTTTCAGAGACACAATACAATTAATTAACATATTCTGGGGCGTGTTTTTGAGATTGGGAAGTGGTGGCCCCTTGTTGAGAAGAAAACACTTTWAATAAAAAAGTAACATTGTCTTGTCCAAATGGTAGTGGGAAAAGCAGAGTAGTATTGCTTATCCAGCCCATGGATGCGGTTGATTTACTCCAATTTGCTTTAGCATATAACAAACCGGCTTTTCCTTTCCCAYGCTTATATGAGATATATGTGTTTTATTTATACAAACCCATCTGAAATAGATCTGCATTTAAGAGATTTGATGGGAAATTCAGCATGTTGTTTCTCATACTTAATATGTAGTATAGGTATCATTCCTAAATTGAAATCAAATAAATGTGACCTGTGACACAACACAGTATTACAATGCTGATCATAATACAACAAACATGAAAAGAAGGCTATTAATTTATATGGAATGTTAATTTAGCAAATCCTACATAGAAATGTGCCTATAGAAGAAAAGTAATCCAAGGCTTGGTCTTGGAGTGATGGTATGTAAATGTATTTAATATAAACCTAATGAATTAATACATACCTCATAAAAATCCAAACTTTGAAACGAAGCATTCTTCTTTGAAGAAAAGCCATGCGTTACATTTAAATTGCATATAATCTACATTCCAGAGTTTACTAACCCAGCTTTTCAGGGCTTAATATGGCATTAATATTCAATATGGTTTGCCAGAAGTTTATTTCAGGTTCTTTTGTATCATACCGTAATTATCATTACTTTGACTTGACTCATATAAAAATGTGGTTAGCATTTAAATGCTTTTTTAATTTAGAGTATTGTAAATTAACTGTCACATTTAACTTCTTTAACTTCTATCACTTAGGGAATGTTAAATTTTTAAAAGGAAATAATCACTGCACTTAAAAACATCCTGTGCTAGATTTCCTTTATTTAGAATTTTGGTTGGAGATCGTTCATTCAAAGAAAATCTCTTGTTTCATGTTTACTGTAAACCTCAGTCTGAAATTAACATTTAAATGTCAACACTAGTAACAGAAGCAGTACTTGAAAACCACCAATTTTATCCATTGCTGGTAGCTAAGTGGAATTTACCAAAGTCTCCAAAGGTGATAATACAATTAAAAGCAAGAAAATGAACACAATAGTTGGTGGAATTATTTCCCCCTTTTTCACAGTCTAAAAAACTACAAAATTTGTAAATATGTTTGCATAAAAGAAAATAGCACAACATTTGAAGAGGCATGGTGTCCAGAAGATGCACTGACATGACCTCCAAGGCTGCTACCTGTACTTGCATAACATGTAAATATACAGAGCAATGCAAATTCCTGATCATGAAGTGACTACATGTTCAATGTTGAAATGTCTAAATTATTCAGTACATTGCATTTGGATAGGTGTTAAATACAGATTTTAGCAGGATATTAATGAACAGGAGGAGGAAAAAGAAAACTTTTTCTCAATATAATTTCAGAGTGAGCATGTAAAGATACATTTACGTTATTAATGTGGATTCTGTAGACACGCTATATCCTTCCTAATTGAACATGGATAGAAAGAATTTGTGGGATCTAAGGCAGACTGCCATTTAAAACACACTGCATGCAAGGGTCAACATGTAAGAGTCGCATTTTATTTTGTGTAAAGTGACCATTTCACTGCTGCCTTCCCAGAAATGAAGCCAATACCCACGATTAGAAGGCATTTCAGTGAACACTGTTAATGATTTAAAACCACATAAACAAAAGGCAGACAAGCATCAATGTATTTTAAATGGATAATCGAGAGATAGATTATTCTACCTATTGAATATCGCTAAGCTACCGCAATTTTTCTGTTTTCAGTTGCATCTGTTTAGCCGCAGCATGTATCCTTTTGCACATAGGTAAAGATCACAGCTTTCTCAACAAAGACCCAATCTGAAAATGGAGTAAAAATTGCTGTGAGAAGTTTGCTTTCTGGAAGGAAGTGAGTTTTCCTGCTCTACAGCTCCAAGTCCAAATATCAGTTTGTGTTTTCTAATATAGCATGCATTTTATATCAAGTCTATGCTTTTTCTGTTATTTCTGGAAGATTCTTCTGATGATTATATACAACTGGTAATGTGGTTTTGTAAATTAAAGACTTTTTCTTGTTCAATGCTTTGTTTTATTTGCTAAAATTACAATATGATTTTGCACATTTTAGGGAAAAAAAGGTGACATTTAAACCAAGCATTCAAAAATCTTAGCTTTACTGTTGGAACTGATTATTTTGTAGTAAAAATTTGTGAATGCGTCTTTATTTTTGTTTATGAAGCTGAAGTGCTACTCACTCATATATGTTAATGGTTTCTTGAGGAATGCCTTAAACTTTAAAAAACAATTTGCAATTGGAGAGTGTAATTTTCTTTCACTTACACATTCACTCTGTTTGTGAAAGTATCTAAGAAAAATTGAAACATAGAATCTTCTTGCAAGTTTCTTATATTCTAACTTGTTTAGTTCCTGGGTTTTGTAGGTTCTTTTAAGCAAACTGGATTTTATCCTTGCATTTAGATTAACAATAAAATTATTCATTCTTACTCACTGAATTATATTCCTCTCTAATTATTTTAATCTCTTATATATCACTATAAGAAGGACAGGCCTTTTTTGAAAAAAGAAAATTGGCCTTCTGTGTCATGTCAGTGCTTATTCAATACTACAATCATAAGAACACATATGCTACAAGATTTTATGTTCTGATTCCATAGCTGTTACAGGCTTAGTGTTTGCAGTATTTATTTAGTGGTAATGCATTTCTTTTCCTATTTTGCATTTCAAAGGTCTTCTCTAAATTATTGTTTTACAGAACTATCAAGAGGTTATCTATATTTTTCCATCAAATATTACACAATACCATAAAGTGGTAGTCATGGAGTTTCTTCCAGTCCATGTACATTCTTTCAATAGAAAGACTTAAACAGAAATCTATAAGAAGACAACAAATGTTTCATTAAATAATTGAATGTATTAGGCTTGACTGAATTTTGACCAAAGAAAAATTTCAGGCTGTTCAATACTGAGCTGGTTTGTTACAGGGTGTGAGATTAGAATATTTTTATTTGAAAACTATACAGTAGGTTTTTCACGAATATACTCTTGTTGCTATGGTGCAGCTTTAATCAAGTTGTTGCAAAGTAATTAGTTTTTTCTTTGGCGATGCTTCTTTATAAAACTAAAGATCGAGCTTTAAAATAGCTAACATTAAAAAACCCCAAAATGCTTGGGAATTGATTGTACTAGTTGCTTTTCAAAGAAGAAATTGCAGGAAGACCTCAATGAATTTAAAAAAAAAAAAAAGTGGTGAGAAAAATTTACAATTGTTTGTTACAAGTTTTACTAAATGTATAAATTTACCCAACAAAATATATTTTAAATATTTTCATTTAAAAAGGATATTTATTTTAATTTACCTGTCAGGGAAATAAAGTATAGATTTGCTGCTGTACCGTGATTATTATTTTTTTTTTGGTTAGGGTTAGCAGAATCATTGAGAATGCTTTTTAAATTACATGTCATTTTCTTGACAAGAATGAAGAAGGGCTGCGACACTGTATCTATCAGCTTCAAATAATTTGTGTTTTTTTAAAAATGCCAGGATATATTAATTGCTTTATTTTCTTACAAAGTAATTGCTTGCACCTGCAATTTTCAGGCTATTTTTACGAGCTTTTAAAGTAATAAAAATAGTGTTTTAAGTATGTTTTATAAAAAATAGTTTTATGTTTAAATTTGTGTTCTTCAGTGTTGATAGGACATTTGGTGCAGGGTGGGGTTTTTTTTGAGAGCAATCTTTGATTTTACACAAATTGAAACATACTACATTCCAGTCCCCTCCATTTTTTCATGTGTCTTAAAAATTTCTAAACTCTTATGGCTATTTGGAGCATATATTTACAGAGAAATGCTTAAAATGTGCTCCAATTGGCTGCAATAATCTCACTTTTGGTTGGGCCTTGCATGTAGGAAGCTACCTCCATGATTCTTTTTTGCCTGCCTGCCATTATTCCTCTATCAAAATAATTTCACTTAAAACTTTCAAGGAGAGAGAAGAGCTTGACCTAAGATATCCTGTGTACAAACTGCAGACTCAGATGTCTGTAGGGGGTAGAGTTGTGCACATCCCACCTCTCCCTTCCGTGTAGCAGTTTGTCATAGTCCTGTACACAAGTGCAGATGTTTTATTAGTTAACAATGTATGAAATAGAACCTGCATACGTGTAGGTCTAGGTGGTGATGTGTCCAGGAATGTACATAATTCAGTAGTAATTTGTACGGATACCAGCTAAGCTGCCCTTGCAGATTCATAGTGAAAACTACAGTGCACACACAAATTCTGCTTCTCCGCCTTTTAGCGTGATCATGAAGATGAATCAATGATATCTTCCTTGCCCAACACAAAATAAACAAATGAATGAATGAATAAATAAATAAATGCATGGTAGGCCTGGGGCAAGCTAGTGACCAGAATTTTGCAAGGCTGCATATAATTTCTCTGTGCTCCTAACAATCACCACAATTAGTTCCTTCTGCTACAGGCATACCTGCTTACAATGGAGAATTGAATAGCCTGAGATTTTCCTCTCTGCTGACCACCTCAGCTCTCTCCCCTCAGTTTTTTTTTCTTTTGCCCTCCCCCCCTTTTAATTAAGAGAGAAAACAGAATTACAGAATTGTTTTACTAAAAAAGAAACGCCAAACGCCCAACTTCTAGAAAGACATGTCCACGTCTGAGTAAAAGTAGAGAGCAGCTGTATTGAAGAACATGTTTGTTTTTGCGTGTCTGCGGCCTCCCTGGTTTCTCTATTTGTCACATCTCCCGTTCAGCATCACTTTCGCTGCTGTGGCAGGAATAGCCAGGCAGCGCTGCATCCACGCCATGAGTTTTGGGGGAAGAGGAAAGAGCAGGATTAATAATGCATTAGCTTTGCAGACCCATCGCAGGGAAAATAAACAAAATAGTAAAAGTTGCGGTGAGGGCAGGCGAGTGGCGTAATAGCGAGAACGCATTAGTCCTGCAGGCACACCGAGGGGATATAAACAGGATAATAAAAGTTGGGAGCGGGAATGCATTAGTCCTGCAGTCACATCAGGGGGAAAATAAACAAGATAGTAAAAATGATTTCTGGGGGGTGGGGAGGGGGCGGGCACGGGGCGCGTCCTCCGGCCTTCCTGAAGGGGCCCGCGCAGCGGCCGCGCGGGGGAAGCGGGGCGCATGTCCGCCGCCTCCCCGCCCCCGCGGCCGAGGGGCGGGCGGGGGGCCGCGCGCAGCGCGTGCGGCGCTCGCGGGGGTGGGGAGGGCCGGGCGGGACGCGGCGCCGCGCGGGCTGTCCCGCGGCCCCGGCGCGCCGGGGGGCCCCCGCCATGTCCCGCGCGGGGGACGGGCCGTGGCCGCGCGCCGAGGTGGGTGCGCGCGCGGGACGGGCGCGCGGGCCGTCAGGTGCGCGCGGGCGCGGCGAGGGGCGGGCGCGCGTCGCCGCCGCGGCGCCGGGAGCTCGCGCACGCTCTCTCGGAGGGGGCGGCGGTGGGGGGGGAGGGGGCGGAGGGGGCGCGCGCTCGGGCCGCCGCGGCGGCGCTCACGTTCCGCGGGCGGCGCGCGAACCCTCGCGAGGAGGCTCCGGGCCGAGGCCTGCCCGCCCCGCGGGCGCGCGCGCAGTGCGCCTGCGCGCCGGCGCTGCCGCCGTGCCCGCCCGCGGAGCCGCGTCCGCCTCAGGAGCCGCCGCCGCCGCGGCCCGACCGACACAGCCTGGCCGGTTGGTCGGGCGGGGGCGAGAGGAGGCGCTCAGCCGGCGGTCATGGGCCCCGAAGCGCTGCCGCGGTGGCGGTGGCGGCGGCTGCGGCTGAGTGACTGAGGGGAGACCCCGCCGGGGGAGGGGGCAGGCAGAGGGCGAGGCGCGTGTGGCGTGCGCGGTGTTGACGACGGTGTTTTTAACCCTTAGATGGTCTCCAGCGAGCCGCTGCTGCTGCCGGTGTCACTGGAGGGTGAGTTCTCCAGTAGCATGAAGGAGATGATCGGCGGCTGCTGCGTGTGCTCCGACGAGCGGGGTTGGGCCGAGAACCCGCTCGTCTACTGCGACGGGCACGGCTGCAATGTCGCAGTGCATCAAGGTGAGCGGGCAGGCGAGGGCAGCGCGCCCGCTCCGGCCTCCAGCTTCGCCACTTCCTTCTTGGTGCTCCCTATCTTCTTCCCTTGGGCCTTCTTCCTTAGCCCCCCACCTCCCGGCCGTTTTTTCCCCCGTCTTTCCCTCCCCCTCCCAGTTCCTTCTCGTTACCCATGAAGCCTGTTTCCCTGTTTCTAAGGCCACGTGCTTTCTGGTTTGACCTGCCCTGTCATCTTCTCTCCTTCCAGTCTGTCTTTTCCCTCACATGAGACTTACTATATAACGTTCTCCTATATTATGTTTGTGAGGAAGGAAGAAACCCCTCCTTTCAAATTTTTTCTCCCTTTCCTCTTCCCTGTATGTTTTTTGTCTGTGCTTCTCAGTCTGCCTTTGCACCCAGTTTACAACCTCAGCTGCAACGTTCGAAAAACTTATGTAAAATTGCTTTCAGTCTCCACAGAACTCGTTACTATGTACTGGCAGTTATTGTTATATTTCTTCCCGTACTTGATCCTTGTTGTCCCTGCTTTTCCCAAGTTTGAAAAATTTATTCGAGGGGCAGCCAGTAGACGAGGAGGGTTTAGGATTGGAAGAGAGGGGTGCCTAGGAAAGGCTTAGCTGTCATGTGATTTCTACCTCTGCCTGCCTTTCCTTGAATGTCATTTGGCTGATGTTTCCTGGTAGATGAAGAGACTTCCTGTTGTGTTTCTGCAGGGGGAGGGTGCTGGTCGGAATGGCTGATGCTGGATTTGTTTGGCTTAGTGGAGGCTGGTTGGTTGGTTTCCAGCTCAGCTCAGGAGCTGGCGTGTTCCCTCTGTGTGATTGTTTTGTTTCTGTCAGTGGGTTGACCCTTCGTGTGAGAGCAGAGGAAAAGACGATTCTGCTGCTTACAGTGGAAGAAAGGAAGCCATCATAACTTTTGTTTTATGGTAGCAGAAATAAGGAATAAGATCGTAGTTTTTCTGTACCAACTCCTAAGCAGTCATATCAACTTTGTGACTGTCTTTTTGGCTACTTACAGATGCTGGACAAATTGGAGGAGACAGAAAATCCTAAATCCAATTCATTAGTCTGAATGCCTAGTGCGTGTGAAAATGCTACTAATGTGTGTCTTATGCTTAGTCTTAAATTTTGCTGAAGATGATATAGTAACTGGTTGTTCCAAGAACATGCTCCCTTGTAAGTTGACAAATAGTGAGAAATAGTAGTAATTTGAGGAGATATACAGAAGAATTTAGTTATTCCTGTTAACATTGGACTGAACAGAGGGGAGCTGACAGGATTTCTGAAATTAATCTGGTTTTGAATTGGTTTTCCGTTGTCTTAAGAGCTGAGTACTGTTAACCAGTAAGTTGATTACTCTTGTGGAATCTTATGATCATGAAGAAGAACACTAAAACTTGAATACTWCTAGAAGTCATACCTGAACCAGCTATTTCTTTTGCATTATCTTGGGCATCTTCCTTTGTATCTAGAGCCTTGCTGATCTTTTCAGAATTGGATGATAGCAGCAGTTGAAGCTGAAATAGCGGGAACAAAAGTCAGTTATAGGAACTATTTCTAATACAGAGACACACTTCAGTAAATTTGGTACAAGAAAGTGAACTTTTTTTTTCAAGTCATATCTCAACCTGAATTGGAATCTGTCAGGAAGCGTGTAAAGTACTGCTTCACTAAATCCAGAGGCAATTGTAGAGATCTTAAGAAGAACTCCATGTTTTAATTTACTGTACCATTGATGCTTCACATTTTGGATTTGATACGTCACGTGAACAAAGGTGATAGAGGAAGCAAGTCCACTATTCTTGTGGCCTTTCTGTAGTAAATGTAGTAGTCCTCATGGTCAAAGCTGATAGTCTGTATTTGAAGTGCAGACAGCAGTTATTACCCACAAAGCTTTGTTTTTGTAATTACATTTAGTTCAGAGGAAACTTCTTTTCAAGTTATTGTCAAGTTGTGAAGGACAAGATCTCTTCTGTTTAAAAAAGCTTTGCATGATCGTGGAAGTATAAATGAAAGGAAGCCCTGAAGCTCTGTAAACAGTATCATGATAGAGCACAAACCTGTGATGGACTGTTCTAGGCTTTAGGTGTACTCTGATATTACCCTGGCAGATATAAAAGTACTTCACTTCAACTTTGGTCGTTGCCCAACCCATGTTGCCTTTGGATCTACTTGCCATTCCTGTCTCCAACCTGCATTTTATAGTTGTTTCTTACTCTGCACTGTAACTTGCTAACCTAAATGTATGATTGCAGATTTAAAATCTCCTTCTTAATCTCTGAAGAGAAATTCAGAGTCCCCCGAATCTGTGGTTAATATAGATGCAACAAAACCAAGATTTTTTTTCTCATGGTGAAGAATTTTATTGTACAGTAGAAAGGGCTTATCAGAATAGTTTGGCCTGCAGGTACTTAGGTAAAGTATTTGAAAATCTGACAACCGATCTTAATATGATTACATGTACATATATAATAGGAAATTATTTCATTGATTTTCCTTCATGGAAGGAGAGGTGTATTAGCCAGATGGTTTTATACTACTATTGCATTACTATTTTTCCTCTTCAAGCTATCACAGAATCAGTATATTTGTATATTATAAGTAGCGGTTACTGATTTAATCTCAGCTTTCTTCGTAACTTGAAATTAATATTTTTTTTTTTTTCTACTTAAGCACTTAAACCCGATCTTTGTATTTAAGTAACATATGATTGTTGGGAATTGAGTCTGACATCATATCTTTTATACTTCAGGATTATCTTTGAGCTTTTTGGTTCTTTGTTATTTGTTACACCCATACAAATATTAGAATGTACTCACAGCACTTGTGTTCTTGTATTATCATTCTCTCGGTAGTTCTTAAAGTTGCTTGATGTGTGCATTTCAAACATGAGCAGTATTGCCAAATTGCTAAACTTTTTCTCTGTGGATTTTCTTACCAAACTCCTGGGGTTTCTTTTATATATTATAAAAATATAGGTGACAGTGTTGCAGATAAATCTGCATGTCTGAAAATCTCTTTCCTAAGGAGTTATGTTGTAGCATGGCTAAAGTTACAACTAATCCAAGCCCTGATGCTGAGTTCAGTTTGTATTTACAGCTCTGTGAATTTTCTAGGCTAAAAAAGCAAACTTTTTCTTTGTTCAGTTCACTATGGATTTTCTACTTAAGACCAGTTATTTTACTTATAAAGAGTAAAAAAACTGGATAGTAAGTGTATGAATAAATGTCTTACGAAGAACTCAGATTTGTTAGTTACTTTTAGATTTTTCTTTAAAAAGACCTCGTAATAATAAGCATTTGTCATTTACAGTGAGGTGTCTCACCTATTTTGCAGGTAAATAAATAGCAAAACGGGTCACATAATTTTTAAAATGTAAGCTTGTATGTAATTTGTACTTCTGTGATAGGATTTCATGTGCAATGTATAATGTCAATTTGACTTTGTTGACAATTAAAATGATGTGAGATCAACTAATAGTAAGCTTTTTTATAACATATTATTAGTATTGTAGTGCTATTTATGTTTGTTGAAATGTTTTGTCTTGTTTGAAACAGCTTGCTATGGAATTGTTCAAGTACCCACTGGACCATGGTTTTGCAGAAAGTGTGAATCTCAGGAAAGAGCAGCCAGAGTGGTATGTGTTTTGTTTATTAAGTAATGCTAGTTATAATCCTTGTATGGATAATATTTACCTAAGTGTTACAGTAATAGTAGAAAAGAGCTTTGCCTTCTATTGTAATTTCATCTAAATGCTGTTCAGAAAGACTGTTTTACTTATTATTTTTTTAAGTGGAAATACGTAACTGTCTTTTAAGTATTCTGACAACTTCCGGGTGTGGGGTTTTTTATTTTTTAGGTGGTGGGGTTTTTTAAGTTTGTTTTTCCATTGTTTTGTCCATGCTGCAGGTTTTGGTTA
Source organism: Amblyornis subalaris (assembly GCA_018881555.1). Taxonomy (NCBI): domain Eukaryota; kingdom Metazoa; phylum Chordata; class Aves; order Passeriformes; family Ptilonorhynchidae; genus Amblyornis; species Amblyornis subalaris. The sequence continues at coordinate 2,368,521 of JACAXG010000047.1, read as the reverse complement.
ATTTTGTCAATTTAACACTTCTACAGTTAGGTACAGGAAGTAAATAAAATCTGTGTCCAATTTTCTTTTACAGCAGGTTTAGATCACCCGTTAAAAGCTTGAGTTTAGGAACACTTTCCCAATAAGTAGTGTTGTTAATTTCAAAAGCTAATGCTTACTTGGAATGTCACACTTAAAATAGAAGAAATATTTTCTTTCTCTGTTTTTAAAATTTTTTTGTGGTAAATATTGGGGATTCAGATAATGCTTTTTTGTTTTTACCATGATTACATGAGGTTTTTTTTGGTCAGACTTGTATGTTGTTAGATGAAACTGGGTGATGTCAGACATTTGTAGAAAAAGAGAATCACGTTTCTCCCTACTTAGTACTTTTTAGTTTGTCTTCCAGCAAAAGATAAAGTGACAGAAGTGAGATTATTTAGAAAGATGAAGCTGTTCCTTTGTCTCTGAAAAAAAATTTCATTGGAAGAGAAGGTGGTGCAGCATCGTAGAGCAGTGTGTGAACTGTTTCTAACATTCATATCTAAAAATGAATGAAAAGTCAGAGACCCAATTTTCAGTTACTGTCAGTGACTATCAGTGTGTTTCTATGAGCTGTTTGCTGTACCTATTTCCTTTTGTAATATGAAGTACTATAGAAATGGTGGGAAGACTTAATGTCGAATGAATTTTTGGCACAGGTCTAAAGAATCATGTTCTTCTACTTTTTTCCACTTTTTGCCACTAATGTTTTCATAATGCCCTGGTAATCGAGACTTTGTTACTTCTTCCAAAGCAGACCTGTTGGTGGGTGCAAGAAAGGATTGATTTCTGTATGTTCTTCAAATATTTGTCAACGGAAAATCAAAACCCTTTCTAAAGAAAGGCTGTTTCTTTCTTTTCTTGGAGACACCATCGGCAGTGTAAAGTTTTAAGAGTAGCACTTTTTAGTGTTGCCAGGTGTGATATATACAGGTTGATAGCAAAGTTAAAAATACAGAGGAGAGGGAAAAAGGGCTGGTGGCTGTAAGAGGATTTTTCAAGTGTATGATAGGGAATCCTCATCAGGGTTTAGGATATAGTTATTCCTCGTGACACAAGGAATGAAGGAGAACTGTCCAGAGTTCTATAGTAAACCATATCTCATTGCATTATGATAATTTCTTGAGTTTACCAAGAGAATAGCTTTGATAGACTACCTTTCTTTGCTGTTTGAAGTGAAGAAGGAATAGTGATGAACTTAACTGAATTCTCTACCTGGTGTATTCTGTTCTTGTTTCCACCAAACAGTGTCAGTTCAACAGGCTGATTACTGATTTTGGTTTGAAAAAAAAACAAACAACCCCGTTTGTAATGTAGTGTGGGTTTAAGTGGTTCTCAGGTAAAACCAATTGCATGCAAGTTTTAACAGCTACTCGTATGTTAGAATTAGAAACATGGTGTCTGTATCTGAGGTGTCTTGGAGCAGCTCTTAACATTCAGAAGCTAAACTGAAGCCCTGACTTCAGTATGGAAACTGGAACTTTACTGTAAGCAGTTTATCAGATCCAGAAGTTTTAGCACATTGGCCTACAAAGGCAAACATCCTTATCATCACTATACGAGACTGAAGCTTAATTTTTCTCTTGGCCTTTTTGCCTATAAATAAAACCAGAATTAAATTAACCATATTGCATTGACTATGCATCTGCTTACTTACTTTTCATTTTTAAAAAGACCTCGGTATTGCACTCAAGGCATATTTTTCCATGCTGATGCTGTGTTATGTGTTTTAGGGGTGTGTGGGTTTTTTTTGTTGTTTGTTTGTTGTTTTTGTTGTTGTTTGGGTTTTTTTTAGTTAAGCTGCCATTACTGGGTGAATAAATTCATTCTGATAAGAAACTGCGGTTAATTATTCACACTAAAGTTAGTCTTGCTTTAACAATGAAAAGAAATGGACTAACTCAGGAGCACATAACATAGTCCAAGTTGGTGGGTCACCAGACAAGTTCACTTAATAGCAGCCTAGGGCACTTGGCTTCCCGTGTACTATCAAGCGTTATACACTGACATGTATTGTATTCCCTTTCTGTGTGCTGCTGCTAAGCTGGTACATACTGGGTGTGGTGAAAGTGCTGGCTGGTTGACTTATGTGTTTCTGTTGGTGTGCTGGGAGCCAGGAGCCAGTGTCTTGGGTGTTAAATGGTCGGTTACTAGTTGGAAAGCACTGTTCCGTGCTGGACAAGTCATACTGAATTTTGGCTCCAGCAGGGTAATGTTCTTGTGTGTATGAGAGAAACTGTGACTTTTGGTAAACCTGAACTGTTTGGATAATGGACATACTGAGGTGACTGGTAATTATTTGAATTACTTTATAATCATGCTTATGTAGTACATAATTGAAGATTGTAATTCCAGTACACACTTTTTACAATCAGTGTGTAAGTTTTTAACTATTGCTTGAAAAATCCAGTTTTCTCTAAATAAGSTAATTTATCTTAGCTGGCCTATGGTGAGCTTGGAACGCAAGTCTCTTCAAGATGGGTGGCAACTGCTCACAGCTTTGCCTGTGTCAGCACCAGCTGTTGTTAACCTGCATAGTGGGCCTTTTTGGTGTATTCAGATGTACCTCTACTTCTGAGTCAAAAAGCAGGGCGAATACATATTGATGTAGGAAAAATTAATTTTGGGGTCTGTGTGAGGTTGTTTATATATGGACTACTACATAAGGGACTTTGGGTCCTGGCTTGGGAAATTGGATGGTCCATGTATGTTGTCCAAGGGCTCATAATTCTGATACCCAAAAAGAGACTGGAGAACTAAGATTAGGATTTGTAGCACAACTGTTGTTCAAAAAGACTTTTTTCCCCGTAATCCTGTTAAGTGTCAAACGTCTTCCTTCATGATCTTACGTCAAGAATAATTTTATTATAGTATATAGTGGGGTAAAGATAGACAATGTGTTTATGGTTTATTGCAAGCTACTATTCTTCATACTCATCATGAAGGAGTTGCAGTAATCTGTGTGATAGAGATACCAGGCAGCATGGAGGAGTTCAGCATTCATACAGTTGGCTTTGTCAGGCTTTTTAGCTATGTGTAGGCCCTGTTCCTTGTGAATTCAACTTTATTCAGAGAGACTGGGAGATCTCCATACTGAAATTCAGTGTTAAGAATTCCAGGAAGTTTTACTACTTCAAGGCGCAGCTCAGATGCTACATGTGAGGAGCTCAGATGCTACATGTGAGGTCAGATTGCTTACATTGTAGGTGAATTACTGTGCTGTTGATCTGTTTCACTGGAAAATGAATATTATACGCCTGTCCTTGCATCTGGAAGAATCAGTTTGGACTTGGTACAAATTATTCTAATGTCATAAAGATGGTATTTTTTTCACTTGGCATTTCTGCATTAGTTTTTTTTGATGGGATGACTTAGGAAGTTAAATGCAGATATGGTCCAGAACTGAGTCAGCACATTTGTGTGATGCTACAGCTTGTCTGTTAAGCCACCTGGATATTAGTCCTGGGGAATGTGTTGAGGGGGCTGTGGCTCCCTGTGAAGCTAGTCACAGTAAGACTTGAGATAGTATCCATCTCGATCTCAGCTCAGTCTGGCATAACTGGAGTCTCTGTGCTTGCACGTGTGTTTCTTGGAACTTGATGTGGAGACAAAAAGACTGTCATTGCAGAGTAAGTTTAGGTCATACAGTACCCAGTACTTTAGGGTTCAGAGCAGTAGAAGTGCAGCTATACTGTTTACCCAGTTCAGGTATGTTGTGTGCTGGCAGTGATATGTTCCTGCTGGTTATCCTATCAGCCCTGAGGTGCATCTGCTGCACAAATGATCCAAAGTCTGAATGCTTGAGTTTTAAATTTTTTTTAAAAAATTGTCAATATAACAAGAGTCGTAGCTCTCCAAATTCTCTTTTAAAAAAATGTTTCATCACATTCATCTACACATTTTTTTTGTAGAGTTGCTCATAAGAATTGTTTGATGTATCTGTAGTTTAGCACCTCGCCCCCAGCATCTATGTAGTATAAAATAAGCATAGGTGTGTTACTTGCCTTTTGCCTAAACAGAGAGAGGCAAAGGAGGAGGAACTAGGAGTGCAACCTTTCGATATGCAGACGGGTTTGTGACCAGAGCTCTGACACGTTTGGCTCAACAGGCTGCCTGCAGAGGAGTGGGATCTCTGTAGTTATTACACCTGTATCTGTGAACTAGAATGAACATTGATAAATATGGTCACAATGCAGGTGAACTAAACTTTATTTTAGAAGAAGAAAACTTGCTGTTTTCTCTTTTTTCTTCAATTTGAAATACTGTCCACCAGTAAGGACTAATATACTCTGGAGTCTCTTTGGAGATATCTCTAGAAATAATTATTGAAGAAATTTTGAAATTTCTTTTATGTGTGTCAGTAGTTTTCCTTAAAGGACACTTCATGTAAGAATATTGCTATAAGTACTTTAAGAATATTGTAACAAATACTACTAGAAAAATTGCTTTAGTTTTGAGTGTACTACAGAAAAATTGATCTATGTCCTTTTATTTTTCTGGATTTTGTGAATGACCATGCTGTCTAGAAGGCATTGAATATTAGTTTGTAGCTGGATATCTTGAATAAAAAGTCTGACTAAAGATACTTAAGTAGAACATATTGCATTGGGTTTGCATGACAAGGTTTTGTTAGCAAGGGGGGCTACAGGAGTGATTTCTTTGAGAAGCTGCCAGAAACTTCCCCTGTGTCTGACAGAGCCAATGCCAGCCAGCTCGAGAACAGACTTGCTGCTGGCCGAGGCTGAGCCAATCAGCAACTGTGGCGGTGCCTCTGAGATAACATATTTAAGGACAGATAAAAACCGCTGTGCAATAGAAGCGGCAGCTGGAGAGAGGAGTGAGAATATGTGAGAGAAACAACTCTGCAGACACCAAGGTCAGTGAAGGAGGAGGTGCTGCAGGTGCTGGAGCAGAGATTCTCCTGCAGTTGATGGTGAAGACTAGGGAGGCAGCTGTGCCCCTGCAGTCGATGGTGAAGGCTCTAGGAAGGCAGCTGTGCCCCTCCAGTCCATGGAGGCCTACGGGGGAGCAGAGATCCACCTGCAGCCTGTGGAGGACCCCACACTGGAGCAGGTAGATGAGCCTGAAGGAGGCTGTGACCCCGTAGGAAGCCCACGCTAGAGCAGGCTTGTGGCAGGAGTTGGGTACCTGTGTAGAGAGAGGCCCACACTGGAGCAGGTTTGCTGKCAGGCCTTGTGACCTATGGGGATTCCATACTGGAGCAGTCTTCCTATGGGACTGCTCCCCATGGAAGGGGCATATGCTGGAGCAGTTTGTGAAGAACTGCAGCCTGTGGGAAAGACTCTTGTTGGAGAAATTGGTAGAGGACTGTCTCCTGTGGGAGGGACCCCACGCTGGAGCAGGGGAAAAATGTGAGGATTTCGACCCCTGAGGAGGAAGAGAAAACAGCGTGTGATGAACTTACTGCAGCCCCCATTCCCTGGCTGGGAGGAGGTAGTAGAAAAGGAGAGTGAAGTTGAGCCTGGGAAGAAGTAAGGTGGGAGGAAGGTATTTTAAGATTTAATTTTTATTTTCTTATTATCATACTCTGACTTGCTTGGTAATAAATTAATTTTTCCCCAAGTTGAATCTGCTTTACCCATGATGGTAACTGGTGAGTGATCTCTCCATGGCCTTATGTTCATGTAGGAGCCTTTTTTTCAATTTCTGTCCCCTGTCCAACTGAGGAGGGGAGTGACAGAGCAGCTTGGATGGGCACCTAGTATCCAGCCGGGACTAACTCACCGTGGTGTGTCTTGGTGCCACAGATGGGGCGTAAGGAAGTCAAGGTAAGGATAGTAATTGGGAGAGGTAGCAGGCAAAACTTGGACTGAACAGAGCTAGAGAGAGAAAAATGGAATTACTGTGGAGACTCTGTGTTGTTCTGGTTGTGGTGAAGGTGAGAATTCTTATTTTGGAATACTGTTGATTGAGCAATGTATGTTTCTTACATGATGGGTGAGTGTTGTTTGCTTTGCATTTCATGAGTATGAGAAAGTATTTTTTCCTGTGCATATTTTGTTGGTGTATGTAGTGAATATAGACGCATAACCTTATTGTAGTGCAACTCAAACGATGACAGAATTGCTTAGCATTGCACGGTGTCTGGTCATCAAGGGTAGGAGTACAAGAAGTGCAGAAGGTGCTGCAGAAGTGCAGTATAGTTTCTGTGTACTTTCTCCCACATATCAAARTGGGAATATTAATGCCATTTCTGATTGTGTTTCCTTTATGCCTTTTTTTTTGCTATTTTTTCCTGTGCATTTTTCCCTGCTTGGGGAAAATATGCGTATGCTTCTAGGTATACTTGTTACTTGGTTTCTAAGTACACAGATGAGTTCATAAACTTAACTGAAGCACTTCCTTACAGCAGAGAGAAGGTCTACTACTTTTTTTAAAGTTTTGATTAGCTACAGTTTACTGAAATGTACATGTAATTTGTGCAGTAATTTATAATTACATTTGCTAATTATGGCTACATAGAGTGTTTGGGCTTTAAAAGTGTTACATCACTCAACTGCTACTTGATCCAAACATTTTTAACATAGATGTCAATATAACAGGTACTTTAGTAAATAGTCTAGAGGTTTTGTGGCAAGATTACTAACCAAAGCAAGACTGTAACAAAACATTTTTCCCTTACAGGAATTGCATAATCCTTATGTGGAAATGTTTTGTGAGTGTTTGTTTCATAGTGTTCCCTGCCACGAGAAGTCTCTAAAGTAAGCAAGGAGTTCCTCAGCTTGTGAGAAGCTTTACCTAAAATGCATGCTAACATTTTATAGCTAGGAATTTTTAGGATAAAGCTGTGCTGTGTTGCAGAAGAACATTGAAGTGAACCATTGCATACTGTGTTTTCTTCATGTAGATTGAATTGGGTCAGTAACATACTTTTCAGGCTGGTAACAAGAACTTGGATGTTTAGTTGGAAATGCAGCCAAATGTGACAGGCATTTCTCATAGCCTTCTGATGCTTTCCATTAGAGATCAATGTGTGAATCTTAAACTTTATGTATGTTTATAATTTGGATTCTTGCAACATCTAGCAAGGCTTACTAGTCTGAAATACATAGAGGGAGATTTATGGTTTTGGACTTGCAAAGTTGGAGTAGCCAGATCATGATAACATAGTGTTACCACTATGTTACATTGTACTCTGCATTATCTCTAGTTATCTTACATATGTAAAAGAGTAAAGAATGAGTAAAAGAATCACTAAATGTCACCTGTACTATGTACTGAGTGGATGGTCTTGGAAGAATACTGATTTGCATGTTGAGTGCCTCTAATCTTCTTGTCATAGTCTACAAATTTTATTATCTGTAGTAGATGTTTTTGACAGAGCTAAATGAATCTGCATATATTTTTATCTGATGCCTTGATAAAAAGAACTAGGTTGAGTCTCTTTAATTTATCTAGGTATAAACCCCAAAATGCTTCAGGTAGTCAGTCTGTTTTTCTTTTACCTGTCAACTGTCTGCTTCAAAAAAAAGTTCTTTCCTTCTCCTGGGACAGATGACTGAATAGAGATGGGGCAGAGATTCGGCAAATTTGTCAGTATCGAGAAATGGTTATTTGAAGATGAAGATTACTTAATTTCTTAAGTTGTCAAGTTGCAGAACATAGCACTTTGGAAGAGAAGTGCTGACGGCATGCATTCGTTTGCTCTATTAGTGATGTCGGCCAGTTGGGGATTCTTGGATGTAGCAGAAGATACTTTGATTCCTGTTGGTTCTTCATTGTGGTTTATGAACACCGGAGTCTGGTGTGAATCACAGACTGGAAATATTTGAACTTTAATTTGCTTCTTTTTGGATGTTTCGGTTGAAAAATTGTGTAGTTAGCTACTTGCTGACTTCTGCTTCAAATCCTGTCATGGTTGCAAGCTATAATTTATAGACCCATTTAGATCAAGATAGTGAAGGTGGATATTTTGTGGGTTTATAAGTTTATAAGGTTTAAGGTTTATAAGGTCTTAAGATATTGTAGGTTGAGACTGTTGATAATGTATATTGCTATCCCATGGTAGTTTAGAAACTGATAAATAAGGAAATGTGGATTTGGTTTTGTAGATAGCAGTCTTTTTTTTGGCTGGGCTTTGTGTTCCTAAAGAAGCTTTTGGAAAAGAGGGTTTGCAATTCATCCTTTTTGCCGTACTGAGCAAGTGAAAAATGAACTTTTCACTCTGGCAAGTATTACAAAGCATGGATGTTAAAATAGACATAAACTCTGATGGGAATTTTCACAGTACCTAACTGGTTTTAAAGAAAAAACACCAAAGAGAAGATCAGTAAAATATCAGAGTAAAAATATTTGGTAGGAATAGATAGCCTAAGTTTGGGGTGAGTAGAGGTTCAGTACTTTTCAGCAGCTGCTGAAAATGCTTGTGAGTTTTTTTGAACTTTGTGGAGACTTCAAGGGCTGGGATGTTGTTCTCCCTGGTTAGTCTTTGTACGTTGACAGTAGTGATTTTGTTTCGTAGAAGGTGGCCTGAAGGAGTGAATGGGAAGATGAGATGTCACTGCCTTCTTAGGGCTGGGGTAAATTATTGCCAGCAGATGTAGATATGGTCGGTCTGGTGCACATCCTGTTGCTGGGTCTGTTGTGCTAACTGCCTGTGAATTCTCATCTATTGATAGAATTTGTCCGAAGATCTGAATTTCCAGATAGAAATGTCTTGGCAGCAGTGTATTCTGGTTTGCACCACTCTGCAAATTGTCTGAGGGTTTTCTTCTTTTTGTTTTCTGGTCTTGCAAAAACTACTCCTTTGTAGGCTCTGAGATATTTGTTCTTCTGTAGATAGCCTCTGATTAGCTGAATTTTAGTTAGGTTTTCTATTAATTATAATCTAGTTGTCTGTGGTTCTTAATTTCAATTACCACGCTTTTATTGAAGTATCTTTAGAATATGGTGTCTTTTTATAGATGGAGCTGTGTTTGCATTGATTCTTTGGTACCGTATTTTTCTGAATAACACAAATTAATCACTAAAATCACCCCAAATTTTCCAGGTTTATTAGGGGGAAAACAGAATTTTTCCTATTTTCAGTGTTTTCATTCCAAGGTACATGTGTTATTTTTTTACTTTTTTTTCCTATCGAAGAAAACACACTGGGGTAAGAGGAATGTGGAAAGTATAAAAGGAAATTAGAAAATATAAGAYTGTTTCCTCTGGAGAAAATGAAATACTAATTTCAGATCCTATAGGGGAGAGGGAAAATAAATAACAAGAACGTTTTGAGCATAGAAGATAGTTTTTCATCAAAATAAGTGAATAAAGAACTTCAGATAGTTTTGTGTAGGTTGGATAATGTATGTACAGCGTTGGCATAACTGAAACTCTAGACATGATTTGTAAAAAACTTCATGTTCAGAGCTGTTTTCTAGATAGCCTTTTTTTCCCCGAATATTTATGTTTTTGACAGCAATGGATATGTGTTCCAGCATTAAATTGTTTTGCGTTAACTAAAATTACTCATATCAAGATCTTTACCCTTCTAAACCATTTTTTAAAACCCATATTAAAATGTTATTAAGGTATTGTTATTATATTACCAAGCTGTTGTTTGAAGTAGTAGTATATAAGACTACCTAGCATATTTGAAGTCTATAGGATTGGGAAAGATCATCTTAGATATAATAAAGAATATTAGAGGTGACTTCTGGAGGTGTGTTTTGTTCTGGTAACACCCAAGGGTGAAACAAACTGGTGTGGAATACTGGTGGAGGCAGGTGAAGCTGTACCAAAGAACTTGGGAAATGAGTACCTGGACATGGTCAGTTGTGGTGCAGGCTTCTGCAGCTACCAATGAATGGAACTCAGGGCTGCTAAGAGCATCAGGGGCTGCCAGTTGGAAAGCCATCGATTAGAAACTAACCCTCTGATCAGCTGCTTTGCATACTTTGGTAAATCTGTCCATGTGCTTTGGGGAAGTRTGTTGAGTTAGTGCATTTCAATAGATACAGAAATACCCAGTAGCATGGCATGCTGTAAAGTAGATGTGTTTGAAAGCAAATTCAGAAGTAAAGCAGTAAAGGATTTCTGCTTAGCAACTGACTCTTTCCTCCTAGGTTAATTTTAAAAAATCATAAGAATTAGAAGGATTCATAGAATCATCCAATGGTTAAGGTTGTAAAAAACCTCTAAGGTCATCAAATCCAGCTGTTAACCCAGCACCACCGTGTTCACCACGCTAAACCATGTCCCCAGGTACCACATCCACATGCGTTTTGAAGACTTCAGGGATGAGGATTTTGCTACTTCCCTGGGCAGCCTGTTCCAATGCCTGATCACCCTTTCAGTGAAGAAATTTTTCCTAGTATCCAGTCTAAGCCTTCTCTGGCACAACTTGAGGTCATTTCCTCTTGTCCTGTCACTTGTTACGTGGGAGAAAGACAGATCCTCACTTTGCCACACCCTCYTTTCAGGTAGTTGTAGAGAGCACAAAGATGTGGAGTTGAAGATAAGGTATTCCCTGAGCCTCCTCTTCTCCTGGCTAAACAACCCCATCTCCCTCAGCTGCTCCACATCAGACTTGTCCTCCAGACCCTTCACCAGGTCCCTTGCCCTTCTCTGAACTCGCTTCAGCACCTCAATGCCCCTCTTGTAGTGAGGGGCCCAAAACTGAACCCAGGATTCGAGGTGTGGCCTCAGCAGTTTTGAGTACAGGGGAACAATCACTGCCTTGATCCTGCTGGGCGCACACTCTTGCTAATACAGGCCAGGATGCCACTGACCCTCTTGGCCTCCTGGGCAGTCACTGGCTCATGTTCAGCTGCTGTTGACCAGCACCCCCAGGTCCTTTTCTGCCAGGCATTTTTCCACCCACTCTTTCCCCAGCCTGTAGCACTGCAGGGGTTGTTGTGACCTAAGGGCAGGACCCGGAAGCGGCCTTGTTGAACCTCGCACCGCTGGCCTCTCCTCCTCGATCCAGCCAGTCCAAATTCCTCTGCAGAGCCTTCCTGCCCTCCAGTAGATCAACACTCCTGTCCCACTTGCTGTGTCTGCAAAGACTGAGGGTGCCCTTGATCCTCTCATCTGGACATCCATGAGGATATTAAACAGAACTGGTTCCAGCACCAAGCCCTGGAGAACACCACTGGTGACTGCGGACCAGCTGGATGTAGCCCCATTCACCATCACCTTCTGTGCCCGGCCATCCCGAGAGTTTTCTACCAGTCCAACAGAGCACCTGGCCAAGCCAGTGAGCAGCCAGTTTCTGCAGGAGATGCTCTGAGAAATGGTGTCAAGCTTTACTGAAGTTCAGGTAGATATATCCACAGCCTTTCACACAGCCACTAAGTGGGTCACCTTGTCACAAAAGGATATCAGGTTGGTCAATCAGAACCTACCCATGCTGGCTGGACCTGATTTCCCTGGTTGGTCAGCATATGGCCCATGATGGCACTCAAGGTGATCTGCTTCATGACCTCCCTAGCACTGAGGTCAGGCTGATGGTTGTGTAATTCCCTGAATATTCCTTTCAGCCTTTCTTGTAGATAGGTGTCACAGTTGCTAATCTCCAGTCAACTGTGACTTCCCTGGTTAGCCAGGGCTGCTGGTAAATGGTTGAAAGTCGGTTGGCAAGTTCTTCTGCCAGCTTCCTCAGTACCCTCGGATGGATCTCATCCAGCCCCACAGACCTGTGGCTGTCTAAGTGGCATATTAGGTCACTGACCATTTCTTCCTCCTGGATTATGGGGACTCCATTCTGCTCCCTGCTTCTGTCTTCCAGCTCATGTTTTCACTAAAATGTGAGCTAAAATTTGCAACAACAAATGGATTTAACCATTCTTCTGGTTGATTAACGATTAACAGGAGCAGCAGAATAAAGTGTTTTGTCTGACAAGTTTTAACTCCTGTTGATGAAAAAACTGAAAGAGGTTGAGTGTCGGGTTTCAAGAAGTGTTATGCTGCTTGTATGTAACTCATTATTTCGTTATTTGTAATTTTATGGATCATGTATTGCAATCTCTTAAAGTTGTTTCTTTCAGTTAAAAACTGTTGGGGCTTGGGGTTTTGGTTTTTTTTTTCCTGTTGTCAAGCAATATGAAACAGTAATTCTGTGATCAAAATGTATTTTGGAGAATAAAAACCATTCAGGAAGTGTGTCATGCTGGGTATATACACCTTGACAGGGAATATAAGCTTCCAAACTGAATATTTTGTGTATATGGCTGATGCTTCTTAAAAATCTTGAAATATGTGAATGTCAAGGAAATATCAAAACAAAATTGGTCTGGTTCTGGGCCCAGGGAATCTGTCTATATTACTACCAACATTAAATTAGTCTGTTTCAGGTGTATGGTTTATTTATTTATTTATATATTATTTAAAATAAGGCCATTTATAGCCAGTGTAGATAATGGCTCCTCCCAACTARGGTAGTTACATCCTTTGTATGCTTTCCCAACTGCCTGTCTGTGTTCCTGTTACGTTTGTTATCTGACATTGTTCACGTCATCTTATGGAAAGGTGACTCAAATAAGTGATCTGGCTGAAAAAAACCCATTTATTTTTGGGTTGCTGATTAGGATTTCCATGTAGTCAATTGAATGCGTTTCCCAGAGCAAGGAAGGCAGTAGAAAGGACACAGCAGGGAATGGCCAGTGATCTTCTGGCACCATTGTGCAATTATGTTACCTTAAAGTGAGCCTGTAGTAAAGTCAGCTGGAACTGCAGCCTGATTTCTTGGCTAACTTTAAGGAGCTGTGGTCTATTTAATCTGCTGTAGATCTTCTTCTGTTATTTAGGTTAACAGGTCATATTGAGAGAAACGTTTTATTGCCTCATTGCAATGCTGGGAATTCAGTCCTGCAGGATTTTACTTGGTTGACAGTCATTATTCAGGTGAATGGTTCCAATGGCCTAGCTTGGGCCACAATTCAGTAAATTACTTGCACAAGAATTCTTTGACCTTTGTTTTCTTATAACAAGAGACAGCATATAATGGATGTCTGCAGATGATGCTTTATGAATGTGCTCCAAATTTACAGAACCCTGAGGGAAGAACAATGTTATATTCCTATTAATATTTTTTTTCTTCTCTCCTGCTTGTATAGTCTTGTTCCTGTCCCTCTTTATCTTCCCTATTTACCATGTGCCTTTTGCTCTTTCCCTTCATTTCGACATGAATAAGGTAGTCTCTTGGATTAAATCAGCTTCTCCATGGCTTTCCAGTTGAAAAATTGTTAGGTTAATCAAAAATGCTTGAATAATTACATTTGTCTAATGTTATCTAAGGCTGGTTAAGGTAGCTCTTAGTTCTGGTTAAAATGGAAAGGCATTTTTATCTAAAGTAGAGGGAGAACACTTTATGTCACAATGCAGGGGGGCCAACTTGGACTGTAACTCATTCAGTATAGGAAGCTGGAATTATTTAGCTCCTTCTGTTATTTTGGTCTTCCATTCTTGCAGCTTTTTTCTGATGGATATCTTTAATGGACAGCTCTTTTTTTATTGTTTGAGTTCTTTATTTCTTCTTGGTTATTTTTACTTTTTTTAATAATGTTGGGGAGAAAAAAAAAAGATTTCTTTCCCCTTCTGCATGGGTCTCGCGTGCTTCTGACTTTAGTTCTCTGCTGGGTGGTGTTTTAAAGATTGGACTCCTTAGGAGGCAGTGGGTTTTTCATTAGGCCCAGGCAGTCTCAATTCACCTGAATGCTAAGGTTATAGGATCATTCTTGGTTTACTTAATTAAGTTGCTGTTTATGTAGCACAGAAATGGGTTGTGACAGTCAAACTTAGACTGTTCCAGCTTCACAGCTTTGAGATTGGTTTCACTTTAGTCCTCTACAGGAGACCTCGTAGTCCAAAGCAGTTCCTGCTGAGTTCACCCTGATTCTGCTCAGACAGAAGCTAGATCCATGAACTTAGACTCTTCCACCAAAGAGCTGCAAAAATGAAATGTCCATGTTACACTCTGTAAGGACAGGAAGGAAAGGGATGATGTCACTTTCTACAACTTCATTTGGTGTTCTTTCAGCCAGTACTTGTCTCTTCAGATCTAATTCAGCTGCCTGTACCTACAGCATCACATGCACTGCCGCACCTCCCTGTGTGGGACTAGTGCCCTTCAGCACATCAAGGACTGTGGTTATTCTCCAGGGTCATAATCAGCCTCTGTAGTGTTCGTATTTGCACTGCTTAACCTGATGATGTTTATCTGGATTGTTGGTCAGTCATAGCAGCTTGCCCTGTTTGTGCTATCTTGTGGGTGTTGTGTTTGCCCCTGCTACCCACTCCCTCTGCCCCCTTCAGCTGGTTTAGTAGTTCCCGGCAGTGTTTTTGAATGCTCRAACAATAAATCTGTGTCAGAAATCCTCTGCCAGAGATAGGACTTGTAACACAAAACTGGAGAAAAGAGCCCTGCCGCAGTCTGTGTGCTCAAATATTAGAGACCATCTGTATGGATCGTCAGATTATTCCATGTACTGTTGCATCATCAACATGCATGATAAAAAGATCAAGATATTATTCCATCCATTTTAGAACTAGTAATAAAGTGTTAGTTTACAGAACAAAGGAAAAATCTCTGCTTGTTACTTGTTTCAGGGGTTGAGATTCACTGTTCCCACCTGGCAAACCTACTGGTTTTACTATGTGGTGTGTATTGAAACTTGGCAGAGCAGAAATGGATGACAGAATTTAAGTGTGGCCCSTGGGAAGGAGGTGGGTTCCTAATGCAGAGAAGGGAGTAGAAGGGGTCGCTGTCTGGTCTGTTAGCTGCCTAGGGTGCTACTTTATTGCAGATTGTGGCCAGAATTCATGGCACCAGAAGTGCTCTGTGTCATCAAAGTGCAAATATCTCTGCAAAGTTGCCAGTCGTCAGCACCATGAGAGCTGAATGCAGCTCCACACTCGAGTTTTCTTCCGCTGCCAAAACTTCCTTCTGCAGTTTTCTGTCTTGCATCTTCTCTGACTGATTTCAGCCAGGACTTCAGAGGATTAATGAGGGACCTGAGTCCTTTTAAAGATAGGAGACAAAAATAAATCAGGTGAAGCTGATGAGACTGAATGGACCATGCTTAACTCCTTTGCATAAAGTACTGGCTCAGTTCCTTGTAGCTTAGTGTCCCGTGATCATGTTGATTTGTTTTGTGGTAAAGTTTGCTCAAGAAGCTTGCTAATTCTTTAATTACTAATGCTGCAGTGCTGTAGTTCCCTGCCTTCAGTTTTGCTGATGCAACTGTTTGTGGGATTATGCTTAAATTACATCAGTGATATGACCTGAATTAAAAATGTTAACAAGTTCTTTTCACTCCATTTCACTGATCTGTTTTAAGGGGCAGCCCTACAGATAGTTGTATCAGTAGCTGAGGGAGTGGTGGAGGGAGAGATGGGTAAGGGGGAGGTGAAGGGAAGAAGAGAACCTCCTAAACTGGTTTTGCCACTAGTGAAAATGTATGTCAAACTTCCATAGATTTGCAGAGGTGGGGCAAGGTAGAAGCTGTTAACAGCTTCTCTTCTCTCAGATATATCATCTCGTTGGCTTTAAGCTGCCAGCTTGCAGCTTTGAGGTGGGAGCAAACTTTATTGCCCTGTGACGATGAATATATACCAGGCTTCTTGCATTAGGAATTTGGTTCAGTGCATGAGAAATTCACTGAAATAAAACTGTTACTGCTGTGTGTCTCTCAGCACTTAGTATTTAATGTTTGGAGAGCTAAAGTGTTAAGATACAGCTCACATATATACTGCATGTATAGGATTTTGTTTAAAATGAGCTGATCATTTCAGTGTCTTGACTAAAAAAAGAAAGGTGTGATGATCCCAGCCTGCAGGCAACTTACAGAATGATTAAGAAGTTTTTAGCCAGTTTTATATCTAAATTTCATTGTAGACTTAATGCTGCCTTTCAGTTAATTGCTGATCATTTTAGTGAGTGAGTTTGAGGGAGAGATGAGTGGTGCAAAAGACAAAAGGGTTCAATCCTAAAGATTCTTTTTTCTGTGTGCAGCTCTCTATACCAGTGCGCTGAGAAAAAATAATATAAGAATTTTTCTATTATACTCTTTATGAAAGCCTCTTTGCTGCTAATATAAATTTTCTTGCAGGTTAAGAAAGATAGTCTTACAAATTTCTTACAGATTAAGATAGATAGTCCTCAAGATATACTTTAACTGTATGAATTTCAGGAACGGAATTTCTAGTTCCTCAAATAAGTTTGCACAATCTATTTCTGAGGATCTTCTGGCATCATAGGCTCCTTTATCTGCTGTCTTGTCAGTTAGCTGGTAATGGAGAATAGCACTGTTCAGGAAACAGGGAGGAGAACAGGAGTGCTGCTCTGTTTGAAGGATGTGGTGTTAAGTTTGCATCTGATGATCTTGGTTTGTTTAAGCAGCTTGTTAGGTTTGTATGGTTCGAGTTGTCCCTAATCTGGAAATACATAAAGGTTGTAATAAGGTGATTCCTAGGATTTCCTATAATGGTGTTCCTCTGCATGTCATTCGGAGCAGTTAAGTGGAATGTGTGTCAAACCTGTTCATTTCTGTCATCTCTGGTTTGGAATTGGTTCACAGTGCCCTAGGACACTTAGAGATAAACATGATATTAGGAACTTGATAGGAGGCAGTGATAGCAGAAAAACTGTTCTGTTTGTTCTGTTGTGATCCTGGTGTATGTCAGAAGAAGATTAGATCATAAATGACTTGGATGCAGAACTAGAAGGGATGCTAAGCAAGTTTGCAGACAATACAAAACTGGCAGGAGCTCAGGGAGGCCCTGCAGAGGGACCTTCATAAGTTAGAGGGCTGGGCAATCGCCAACAATACAAAGTTTAAGAAGGGCAAGTGCCAGACTCTGCACCTGGGATAGGGCAACCCTGGATGTATGGACAGACTGGGGAATGAGATGCTGGAGAACAGTGCTGTGGTAAGGGACCTGGGTGTCCTGGTTGATGTCAAGTTGAACATGAGTCAGCMRTGCCCTGGCAGCCAGGAGGGCCAACCGTGTCCTGGGGGGCATCAGGCACAGCATCGCCAGCCGGGCCAGGCAGGAGATTGTCCTGCTCTGCTCTGCGCTGGGGCGGCCTCACCTCGGGTGGTGGGGACAGTTTTGGGTGCCACAGTGTAAGAAAGATACTAATCTGTTAGAGAGCATCTAAGGAGGGCCGTGAGGATGGTGAAGGGCCTTGAGGGGAAGCCGTATGAGGAGTGTCTGAGATCACTTCATGTGTTCAGCCTGGAGGAGACTGAGGGGAGACCTCATTGAAGCCTACAACTTCCTCATGAGGGGAAGAGAAGGGGCAGGCATTGATCTCTTCTCTGTGGTGACAGTGACAAGACCCAAGGGAATGGCCTGAAGCTGAGTCAGGGGAGGTTTAGGTTGTATATTAGAAAAAGCTCCTTCCCCCAGAGGGTAATTGAGCACTGGAACAGGCTCCCCAGGGAAGTGGTCACAGCACTAGCCTGACGGAGTTCAAGAAGCATTTGGACAGTGCTCTCAGGCACGTGCTGTGACTCTTGGGGATGGTGCTGTGCGGGGCTGGGAGTTGGACTTTGATCCTTGTGGGTCCCTTCCAGCTCATCTTGTTCTGTGATTGTGTGATCAAACTGCTTATTTCCAGACATGCAGGCTTGAACAATTGTAGGGATAGGTCAACTTCTGACCTCCTTTTTCTGAGACAGAAAGTGAGGTTGGTTTTTGTCTCTCAGGATAGGTGGCAGTCAGGAGAGACTGTGTAGTCAGCTGTAGTATGTGTATCTGTGCTGATCATATTCATGGCACTCCTTTGTAATTGACCACCTTGATCAATACAAAGATGCTAGGAGAAGGAGATACAGTAGGGAGTTTGGGGACTGTGTCCAAGCTTCTTGGCATGTAAATCTACCCCATGGTATAGTTTTTGGAGGTTTGTCTCCAGAATTTCAGGGTGTGGAATTCGGGAAGAAAATCTTGGAGGTAGAACTGTGAGTAGCTTTAATGCATGTTATAGTTTCAAGATCTGGAGGAGAAAGCTTTATTTTTCACAAACTAATATTCAAGTAAAGGATAAGGGAAAACATACCCATTCACTTTTAAAGAATGGTTGCTTCCTTAATACCAGATAACAGTTTTAATGTGTGTGGTTTCTTTTTCAATGCTTCTATGATCATTCCATTTTTTTATTTTATTTTTGCTTTTTTTCCTAGAGATGTGAATTATGCCCTCATAAGGATGGTGCTTTAAAGAGAACAGATAATGGGGGTAAGTTTTATTCTTACTTTTTGTGAACTCTCTTATTTTGTATGAGGGAAATAAATCTGTGGAAAAAAAATATAGGGATCCTAAACATAAAAGAAAGCACTGACTGTTTTGGAAAGAGATAACTATTTTACAGTAACCTTTATTTGTCCAATTTAGTTTCGATTTAGTTTGAGAACATCTATCACTATTCTTAGTTTCACATCTAGGAAAAAAGCTGCAATGCAGGAACTGCATTTTAACATAAGATTTTAATGGGTAAATTGGATAAATTTTGTGTGTATTTAGTTGAAGCCTGAGCGTTTATAGAAAGCCATTGAAAGTGCACCATTCATGGAGGAAAGTGGAATTTTTATGTCTATAGACCAGACTGAATGCACCAGTGCATTTTCAAAGGATGGCTCTTTCATGCCTGATTTACTAATAGGTTCTGTAACAAAGAAGTTAGAGCTGGAAAGTTGCAGTAGTGATTACCTCTCCCTTGCATCTCTCTAATTTCACTGTTCAGGTGTCATCAGTTCTGTTCCTGCTGAGTAGAACTGCTAGAGAAAGTCTCCACTGAATATCCTGTCTTGATTATGTTTATACTAATAGCTGGGTGATACGAGTGAAAAATTTCAATTAACTTTTCAATCACTTTTGGAATGCTGCCTTCTCTCTGTACTACATACTTCTAAATTCCTGTCCATCATCTATCTGTAAACAGCCTGGACATTTTGATACTGAGCCCTTTCTCTTGTGAGAGGACAAAGTATGATCCAGATTCTGGATTTCATTTGGACAGTCTGTGTAAATTGTATTCTGCAGATTTTATGCTGTGTACATAATATTCTAGCTGATATATGTCTTATCTCAGTGTTGGTGCAGCTTTGCTATATCTTTTGCAGTTGAGTAGCAGGAACGCAGAGCCTGCTCATGTTTGGGCTGATCTACCCTTGCCTTTGTGTACCTTTGACTGCTCTGTTCGTATGTATATGCTCTAGGTTTACCGTTCTAGTGTCTACTGTCTCAAACACATTCCTGAACTTACTGCCATGTGTGAGTGTTGGGAGATTGTATTGAGGCTGCGTAGTTGTGTGTCAGGGAAACTATCATCTGAAGTACCGGGTCAGTACTTCAGTCTTACTCAGAAATGGCAGCTGGACACTTTCTTTTTTAGGAAATAAGTAATAAGAAAGCCTCAAACTTCTTGAAATACACAGTAAAATTTGTGAAGCATGATGTAGCTGAAGTGTTTTCTGGTTTTATACTTAAAGTAGCATTTGGGAATGCTTTGCTATTGTGTGTGGTGGTTTTGAAACTGTCTTTGCATAGTCTTGAGAATTTATTTTGATAGTGTGCATCAAAGATCTGAGCATCATATTAGTTATCTCTTATGGCTCTATTAATTGTAATTATAAATTCTTGTCTGAAAGGGAATTACTGTATAAGATTGAAATGTTTTAAGTTTAAATAGCAAAATAGCAAAGATACTACACTGTACTATAATTTTAATACCCAAGTATTTTTATCAGTGAAAGCTTCATACTGAAAATTTCATAGCCAAGAGGCTTAAGAATTTATATTTTCTTCTGAAAACACCCAGCCTCTGTAACAGATCTTGTCCATGGTGTTGAAAACAGCAAATTCTACTTTGTTGACTAAATGTCCTTTACATAACAGCTTTACAGAAGGATGTGGACTTTGGAAAATACTTTGGCTGGTGTTGCATTTCAGAAATCTGCATTCTTACCTGAAGCTTTCCTTTCAAAGAGTTGCCTAACAAGAGATTGTGCCAGAAGATTTTTAAACTTAAGGAAATATTTTTGAAGATCAGGTAATGGGCTAGCCAGTTGAAAATGGCATTTACAGTGGGTTAATACTTAAATTTTTTTTAATGCTGTTACACCTTTTGTTGCCAAGCGAATCATAAAAAGATGCAGATATTTGAAAAGAAACTTTGAAACAAACATTTCTGATAAAACCTTGTAAGGATTTAGCTTTATAAACTTGTAATTATGCAGTCTTTCTCTCAGTATAGAAATAATTAAATGGTCTTAGCTTTTCAGAACAAGAGAAGAAATTGCTGATTTTATGTCAGTGATATAAAGTTTTGCTTCCTTCTGCCGTCTGGCAACAAATAACTTCATTTTGTAGCCAGAAAACCAATTCGGTTTTTGTTTTGAATATGCTGATAGCTTAGCTCACACATGGCCTGCTGCTCCTGTAGTTTTTTTTGTTTAATAGTCTTCTGGATATTCGTGTCTTAGTAAGGTGAAGAACTGTGTTTTGGGCATTGAAGGTACTGTATTTCCTTTTATGTTAGGAAGCTTCATGGTCTACTGAGCTTTTACTATAGGGTTCCATGATTTTCTTAACCTGCGGTAAGATGCTGTTACTGCAGGGAGGGTCCTGGCTATACATTGCTTCCTCCTCCTTTGTGATGGTACTAGCATTTAAAACTTCGCTTTTTTGTGCCCCTGGGTTCCTTTTCAGCTAAATGAAATAATTTCCTTGACCCAGCTAGCTACCCATGCTAATGCCGATGTAAGGAATGGCCAGGAGAATTCTTTTAGCAGCAGCTTGTACATTAGCTGTCTTAACTCAGTTGCACAACTGTAACTGAAGCGGCCTAATCTTACAGCTCTTTTGTAATGGTGTTATCTTGCCTTTAAGAACTGTGGGGCGCACTATATGTATGACAAAGTAGTCTGGGAATCAAGCTCGTGTTGTTTATAAGTATTATTAACTGACTATAAATATTATTAATTGACTATATATTATGGTGGCGTATGGTGTGGTTGTCTTGGTATTTTGTGAGTTTTTTTGTCCCTCCCTCTTGCCCTCCAGATGGTGTGAGATTCCTTTGTGTGCATTCTTCTTCCTGCTCCCTCTCCTTTTACTGGCATGTTGCTGCTTATCTGACCTTCTGGAGATCACCATTTCTTTAGATTTGCTTTTTAGGTTTTATATTTCCATTTGGAGTCTGTTTGACTCTGCCTTAATTGTGCTTATCAGGTTAATGTTGGGTTCTCTGGTGTCATCTGTGGCAAATACAGAATTACAATTTTCAGTGATACCTTAAATACAGCATTCTTGAAGCAGTACTGTCGTGGATCTTACAGAGAACTTGAAAGTGACAGCCGGAGATAGTAAGAGGAGAGGAGCATAATGTGGAGGCCAAACAACATTTGTCATGCTCTCTTTGTCACTATGGACTAGATTCTTGAGAAAGGTCTTGTGTGCCTTCTCAGAATAGTCTCCCAGCCTACAAGCATTTATGCTTTGGGACTTCTTGATCCAGACATGATATTTTTGTGTTTAATGGAAGACAAGTCCATCACACTATTAAAGTGTTCACTTCTGTATGAAGTTTAGTGTCCATAATGTTGTGTGGCATTTGGCAGTTGATCTGTACGAGGTGTCCGTACGTTTCTTTTGAACCTATTACCTCATGGTTTTGTTTGATAACACTTGGTACTTGCAAAGTGAGATGGGAAAGGTCAGTTATTCTGTGCTCACCTTTCCAAAATCTCTTCCTCAAACCTTTTTGTGTACACTGGAGAATACACAGATGCCTGTCTGTTCTTGGCTTGGTGCCAAGAACAAGTTACTACTGGGGCTGTAATCAGAACCTGTAGTGAGCCCAGAGAGATAATTCTGTCTGGATTTGTGTGGAATATGTCCTAGTCTTCATTGTCCCTCCTGAGCTTTCCATTGTCATGTTAGAGACCTGAACTGACCTTGAACAGGAGCATCTTAGGTCCGTTTGCATGTGTTTGTTCGGTCTCTGCACGCTGTGTGTAAATAGTCCTTTTGCTCCTGCACTTGCACAGATCTTGGAAACAATGCTCTTGGATTTAGCAGAGTGTAGTCTGGACTAGTACCTGTGGTGTGGACTTGTCTGTCAATGGATTTATCTGTCCTGAGGATTGTTAAAGAGTTGACTGCATTTAGCTGCACATTTGATTTAATTAATTTGTAAGAGTAATAGGACATTGCACAGTTATGAGCAGGGTATTTGTAAGAAATTTTAGGAATTAGCTTTGAATAAGTTTTAATATTTCGTGTGCCTAATATGTGTGACTGTCTTAGAACTGTATGTTTTGTGAACAAAAAGTAATCCTACCTGTATGTGGATTTTGTGGACTTTGTTTTTACATAAACATTAGGACTTTTTCAGTGCTCAGAGACTGGAATTATATAAATTCTATTAGGCTATTTACAGTTTAAAATTTTTTTTATTTATTCTTTTCTTATTGATGCTAAAAGTAGAAAAATAAGA
This sequence comes from Amblyornis subalaris, assembly GCA_018881555.1. Classification (NCBI taxonomy): domain Eukaryota; kingdom Metazoa; phylum Chordata; class Aves; order Passeriformes; family Ptilonorhynchidae; genus Amblyornis; species Amblyornis subalaris. The sequence continues at coordinate 2,346,050 of JACAXG010000047.1, read as the reverse complement.
TTGAATTGAAAAAGGAACTTTTCTCTGTGAATATATTTGTTGACAGAATTCCTTGATAGATTTGGTATTCATATTCATTTAGGGGAACTCTTGTGGTTTTAAACATGACTGAATATAAAAGTTTTCTAAAATGAGAAAACCTGATACGTATATGAGTTGCTAATTGCTTTGTTGTCTTATGTGTAAGAAGGCTATTGAAAGATTAATTTTCCTTTAGCTTGGTGGATTGCTAAGTGGATTTAGTTGGATAAAATATGAACATGTTTTTTGAAAAACAGAAGTAACAAGTGAGCATTTGTTTGAAGATACTTGAGAACTGATGGCTTTTGACAGTTTTGGGCCTTTCGGTTCAGTAATATTTCTGTAACTGTTGCAGTAATTTCCCTTGGATTTTTGACACTCAGTGAGGAGGAAATAAAATCATGAGCATTTGAACTTTTTGAATCACAATTTTTTATCTTCTCGTAATACCGAGTATGCATTTTGTTTTTTAAGCAAATTATTCATTTGTATCTAATATTGTGCATCTCCCATTTAAATAGTTTTCTTACAGTAATCTTTGTCCACGATTTTCTGTAAGCCCAAGAGGTTTGATTTTGCTGTAGAAGTTGTTACTTTGAAATCTGACTCCAGTGGATGATGATCAGGAATGCTGTGTAACAGCATTCTTTGTGTGACTTTTCACCAAGACTTCTTTCATGCAGCTGCTTGGGGAAAGGCCAGCTAACAATGTGGTGGTTTTATGTCATGGTCCAGGCCCTCTTCCCACCCCCTAGGTTAGGGGCGGAATCTGCCAAGTCTGTAAAAACATTATATGCCAGGTTTTCCTGTTGCTATTGTTATTATTAGAGTCTCACTGTCTGGTTTACTGTTCTGATGAGTTTTCTTGGTGTTAATGTCTAAGAATGTGGATGGTTTAATGTTATATGTACACGCTGAGACATGCATTTTCGAAGTGCTCACCTGTTCTGGCCTTTTTGAGCGGATTTAAGCAGTTTGTGTGTGTATTTTTTTTTTAACTGGGAAAGAGTAAAAATCGATGATCTAAAATACTGTAGTAATATAAATACACGTATTACCATATAATATGTTGTATATTTATGATTTACATTGCTGATAATCATAATGTATATATAGGAGCTTTTTTTAGAGTTTTAGTTTCTTCCTTTTGTTGTATGAAAGGATTTCTTGAGGGAGGTGGAAGAAACTCACTAATTCGATAGCATGCCAGATAAAATTATTAAAGCTATTAGCTTACCCAGTGGACTAATGGAATTTCATCTGTAGCTGTATCAAAAACAAACTATTTGTTGTGTTGCTGAGTGATGATTCAAAATGAATCAATTCTTTAGTAGAGGAGCAAATTTTTCTAAATAGAAAATTTTGTGAAATTCAGTAGTAGGACTTTGTAGGATGAAACCTTTTGTTCATAGATGAATAGTATTTATTTTACTTTTTAACAGAAATTGTCCATTCTRTACCAATGACAAGACTGACTACGAACCACAGTGTGAGAGCTCTAGTGGTTAGTGTGAGCACCTTCTTTTTATCTCTCTTGAAAGAGTATATCAAACAATATAATATGAATAATGCTATAATAATGATAGGAAACTCTAAACCTGTATTTAAGAGACGAAGGAAAAGACAGTAACTACAGCTGACAGATTTATTTTCTGCAAGTTCTCTTGTTTTTACAGGAAAGRAAGATCAGAGTTAAAACAAAAGTATATGGAATGTCTTAATGAAGAGACGCTTAACTAAAGGTTTAAAATAGTGCTTAATCTTTCCCTTTGGCAAATAGTAACACTAATGGTCTTTAAAGGTGAATCCAGCATAGTTGGATAGAGCTCGGTCTTCGGGTCAGTCAGCAGATCTGATGGTTGTGGAAACGGAGGGTGCAATTTCATGTAATCTAGGACAGCTGTTGACCTCTGCTGAAAGGAGTGGAGTGTGGTTTTCCCCTGACTGGGTGTTTCTGCACTGGTGGTTTTGTGTATGGTAATCATACGACCTTAGTGTGGATTGCATCAACCTATTGACTGATCTTGCTGGAAGGTAAACTTTTAAGTTTCCCACAAGTTTAGTAACCAGACGAAAAAAAAGTTGTTTGCCCTGCTACATAAAAAACTCATATTGCAGGGAGAGGGCAAGAATGTACGGCTGAAAGCGAAGAGTAAGGTGAGATCTTGCTTTTCAGTGACAGTCCACAGTTGAAATGGATTGAGGTGTATCCTTAAGAGACAGCTTAGAGCAACCCTAATAAGAAACTAATATTTCAATAAAGAAAGATTTTTCCGTGCTAGAATAATAAATACATTCTCTTGGTTTGGGAGTGAGCTGTAGTTAGAAATAATGTAAAACTTCTTTACTGAATTGTAATGGACTCTTTAGGAATTTAGTCAGAATGCATAAACAAATTTTGCACTGAAATTGATGCATGGTTAGGAAATGGTGATAATATCCCTGAGCTCTTGTGCTGCCAGACTGGCCCCTTAGCTGAAATTCAGTGTGGCTTCAGGATTCTGGCCTCTGTAGTGAGTTAGTGCTTTACAGCACAGCTCCAGCATTGACCGTGGGTCATAGTGGGGTTCCTACTCTGTGCCTCTTAGTTCACAAGCAGCACGTGGGCTTCCCTTGTTTTGGATGGTCGGATGCATTATAAGTTTGTTGCTGTTATTTTAGTATGAAGTCAAAGACTATAAAAGCAAGGCTTCAAAGTTTGCACTGGAAGACACTTTAAAAGTACTATGAGTTTATTTATAGGGAAAATGCTTGTGAACCAAGTTTTGGGTAATTAAGCAGTAGTTGTGAAGGCAAAAATTTAGTTAGATGGGTAACATACTTTGTATTATTTATCTTTATCTAATTTTAGCTTACTTTGGTAGAGTTTACTTCTAGTTGTACAGTTCTTCGTTGGCAACAGTCTTGTGTTTGCTGATGGTGAAATTGCTAGGAATTACTTGTTCTCTCTCACACTGGGATAACAGATCAATTATTTTCAGCTASGGATCTCAAGTCTGAGCTTTAATGAACATTAATGAACAATGTATATTAAAATGATACCTGCTAAGTATGTGCTCCTAGGTTTTCACTGAGTTAAAAATCAGGCACGAGAAATAAAAATCTCAGTGAAAGATTGGTAACATTTGGGTAGAATCTATGGTGATGATTAAACATTTTGTGAGCTAGAATGAAATGTAAAAATTGGCAAACGTCAATAGTGTGTCTTTCTGAGGGATAAATAAAAATAAAAAAGAATTCATTCAAGTGAAATGCTACAAGTTTAATATGGTGTATTGAAACTTTGAAGACTTTTCAGTATGAATTTCCAATTTTTGATACTGGAAAAAATAGTTTTCATTATTGTTATCAGAGCAGATCTTGGAGTTGGTTTATATGTGGTTTTTCATGTTGTTTTAGTGTTGGTAGAAGTTTTTTTCTAAGATCTCTTCAAAGGAAATTGTCTTACTTATATTTGCGTGATGTTTTCTTAGAAAGCACACTGGATTTTTTTTTTAAAAGGTAAGCAGCATTTCCCAAAGTTATTGAACTTGAAAGTATAGTTGAAGTAAATATTTTAAACTTTAATTTGTCTATCACCAATAAGTAAAAATGAAAAATGATGATGTTTTACGATTTCTGGATGGAGACATTGTTTGTTGTAGAATATTAGATTTTTTTAAAGCAAAAGAGGCAGTGAATCTGTCAGCCCATGGTAGCTGGAGGGTTTTTTTTTCAGCAGTTTCAGAGAAAGCAATTCTGATAAAAATGCACAGTTTGCTTATGCATTGTAGCATAATGTCTTGATGCTTAGGCTTTAGTTTAAAAACAAGAAATTAAGTTTATTTTAAAGTAAGCAAGCCAGTCAATGTCATCTGATAAAAATACTATTATTGAGAAGGCACATGTGTCAAAGGGCCACCATCTCAAAGATTCAAAAATAAATAAAATAAAAAAATCTGAGTATAAGGGAAAATTTTAAGAACATTTTGTAAGTTGCCAGTACCTGCATTTGCAAAAACATAGGTCCTGCCCTTTTTTCCAGTTAAAGTTGTTCTGAAAGGGAGATGAAACCAAAAGTAAATTGCATATAAGCAATTCAGTGGGAATAGTAAGAGTTCGTTAGCAATTACTGCAAGTTTCATAAGTAAAATTTAAAAAGCGAGTAATAGATCTGTGGCCATTTGTCTGAATTCAAGGCATGCACAACTAAATGGAAGCTTATCATTCATKTAAAGAGTAAATGATATGGTTTGTAGAGATGGGTTTAATAAACTCATTTGGAACAAAAGTGATGTCAAAAATGGCATGAGTTCGTGGCTAAATTTGGAGAACAGTTAAGAAAAAATAGGAGTATCTTGCTGTTATTTCTGTGTGGTGTATTGGTGGAGTGCTAGTAAAATAGTTTCGGTTGCATCAGAAACTAGGCAGAATGTTTTAAATGTTATTGAATGTGTAGAGCAGTTCTATTTGAGGTTTTTATTTTAAAATCTAAAGCATGGGTGTACAACAGTATTTTTCACACTTAAACATTGGTAAAACTCAAAAGGACTGGATTTAATGATGGTTTTTTTTTCCTGAGTGAGAAGGAGGTTGAGATGTCTAGTTGCTGATGAAATTGTAGTTACCCAAGAATAATGTAGCAAGTGATTTGAATAGGAAGTTTAAAGTGCAAACTTTGTGGTTTAGATGGAGTAAATGGAAAAATATGTATTTTAATGTAGTCTTAAATACCACAAATCCTTTAAAATGCTTGCTTCTCATATGGGCTTTTATGTACGGTTTGGATGGGTGTTTCTTTAGATTGTTTCATTATCCCTGCAGACAAAGAAGGCAAGTTATCATCCAGTAGGAAACAGTAGACAAAAGCACTCAACTTTGAACGGGACAACAGGTCCTTTATTCTGTTGGGATTCTGAGCTCTGTGGTCAGCTGGAGTAGTTGTCTAAAAGAGAAGGAAATGTCAGCAGAGGATCGGGAAGGTGTTTTTGCACTGTGTTGCATAGTCAAGAACACCCTCAGTTGCACAAAACATTAAAAGTAAAGTCTATTTATAGGCTAGTAGCTCGTTCTCTCGTCAGTGAGACACAACTTTCACACTTTGGCCGTAGGTGTCCTTACTTCCATGCTTATGCATTGTAGCGATAGTGACTAGTCTCTTGATGCTTAGGGAATCGATGCTCCTTTGCTTCCTTTCGTGTTTTCCTCCTCCTATCTGGTCCTTATATGGCAAAACTGAATCTTCTTGACCTCCCTTAAGTTTAGACGTTTTGTGGAGGAGTCTACAGACCTTGAATTCTTAAAAGATGGAGATTGCACCAGCACCTGTCGACAACCAGTCCTTAACCACACTTGGTATGGAAAAATATCTTCCTTACTCTTCCCTCAGGGGCAGCTGCTGACCCTGTGCCTCTTTTGACACTTCAGGTGAGCTGGGTGTTGCTCTCTGACAATTCTATGTTTCTTCACCAGTTAAACTTGGACAAAGAACACGTAAGAAACTTGTATGCAGAGTGTCTTGAGTCGTGGTTGGAGCTGGTACTGGATTAGTCTTCTTTTTTGGTGTAGCATTTGAGGCTGGTAACATAAAGGTGCTGCGACCATCGCTAAGGTTAAATTATTGTTGGACAGATTTTTGTGATTTTTCAGCAAGGTCAGATTATCTGGTATCTGAAGGTGCCAGATGGAAACCAGTGGAAAATGTCCCTTGTCCTCAGTTCCATGGGCACTTACTAACTCATGTTTCAAAAGTGTGTTAGTGCTGTGGTGCTTCATTTGTTTCATGATATGGATACTGGATTTGTTCCTATGAAAGCTGAAAGCCTGCTACTGCCCACAGCTGTCTTGAATGTGTGCTTTGTATTTTGTAAATAGAAATATATTGTAGTGTTTGTTTTTTTTCTTTTTTTTTTTCTTTTTTTTTTTTTTTTATTAGTGATGGAGCAGTATTCGGTATCCAGAGTAACTGGAGTGCAGGCTTAATTGCATCTGAAGTAAAAGCTTTTGTCATCTGATTATGTTCAAAATTATGGCTTTATTAGATGAATGGTGTTTCTATTTGAGTTAATTTTTTGAGAGAAGATTTAAAGATAAATATTCGTTGTTAACACCATATTAACATTTATTTGTCTTTAGTAAGATGACTCTGACTTAGGGCGGTTTGCAAGTCTTAGAAAAGCCCTTATAAACACTTCTTTCCTGAAGATATTTGAAGTAGAGGAGAAAACAAAAAAGGTTGTGGTTTTTATAGTTTTTTTTTCAGTCTGTCTGTTAATGGTAGTTTTAAAATGGTCTGGTTGAACAGTTTTTAAAAGCAACTCAGTCTGGCAGTTTGGTTTTTTTTTTTCCCCCTTACACTTTTGTTAGTCTCATGCCTTTTCTGTCTGGAATAATTCTACAGACTCTTTGTGAATAATACTGTGGAGCAGCCCATATACTGTATTTTGTTGCAGTTGAAATACTAGAATGATATGTGTGATTTTGATTGTGAATGTTGATTATAACTGTTGTGTGTGCACACTTCATTTTCCATAGAAATTGTAACTACTGATCTGTTAGATGGGGAGGGGAGACACCAGATCTGTTGGAAGCAACTGGAGAAGATTTGTGGTTTAAGAAAAGTATCTGGAATTGCATATGTGCTTTTTATTCTAAATACCATTCCAGAGTCTCAACAATACTACTGTGAGCAAGCACAGCTTTGTGTTTAGCTCAGTTTAGGAGTCAAAGTACAGTTAGGTGAAGAAATTAAGAACCTTTAGATTCTGTAGAGTAGTTGAAAAGAGAAAATCCAAGATGAAAACAAAACTCAAAAAGGTCTGCAGTGAGACAGTATGGTGGGTTTTGTGGGGATGGGTATTTTTATTTTTGTTGGTTTTTTTGTTTTATTATAGCATGCATTTGCACAATGATAAGTTACTTTGCTTGCCTAATCTAATAGTCTGCTAGGTTATCTAATTATGTAAGTCTGTCATTTTATGTCCTTAATGTTTGAATACAAGTAAGCCTGGGTAGGAGGAAAGCACAATTATTTTTAAAGTATTCTGAGGGTCTTGTCACAAGAGACTTTAGCTTTCCTCTTGGGGAAGAGCAGGATTCACACCAAATTATTAGCCACACCAAATATGCTTTCAGATGGGGTGATTTTACTCTTACTAATTCTATTACTAGTGTCAATTTAACAATATGTTGGGTTAGCTATATAGCAGTTTCTGCTAAATTTACAGTTATGGCAGACGGTCCTCTGCTGAAACAAACCAACAACCCTCAGGATCTTAGTGTTGAAAAAAAGGCTTCAAATGAGTAGTTTTGTTTCTGACTTGGTGTTTTCCCCCATCCCAATCTGACCAAATGTCTGACAATTAAGAATGTTGGCTTCTCGAGATGTTGTTAAAGCACAATATGGTGAGTAGCTAACCATTTATTGATGACCCCAAGTTCATGAATTAGAACAGGACTGGATATAGGAATTTGTATTCCTGTGAAAAAATGAGTTGGCCACACCATTAATAGATGGAAAAGCAAGAGATTTCATAGAGGGGATGTGAGGGTGTGTGTATATGTTGGGATTTCTTTCTATAGAAAGAAACAGGAGTCAATTCAAATCAGAATGACATTGTTTAAATAAAAATTATACACAGAGCTCTTCTATGATGGTAATGCTTGCATGAATACCAGTTTGGTCTGATGATATTTCCTCTTTGCAGGACTTTGCTTGGCTTTTATGCAATGACTATGTTAATCCAAGAAATTAAAAAAATAATAGTTTTTTCTGCTTGTTTATCACTGTTTGTATAAATCATTAGTATTTGAATTTCATGGAGTATTACTTGTATACATTCTCCCCTGACTAAATTAAAAAATGTGTTGCTGCTCATCTAAACTCTGGATAACAAAAATGAAATGTAAACATGACTTAAATCTAACTTACGTCCTTAATATTCTAAGCAGTTAAAAAAAGTTGTTGTAAAAGGTTCTTTGTACTATAATTGAAATGTCCTTTGAGCTTCTAGAAAACATTAAATACAATTATAACTTTTTGTAGGTTGGGCTCATGTGGTTTGTGCTCTGTACATTCCCGAGGTGCAGTTTGCAAATGTTTCTACAATGGAGCCTATCGTGTTGCAGTCTGTTCCTCATGATCGTTATAATAAGGTATAATTATATGTCTTTTTATATCTAATGTATTTATTTTAAAACTTGTGAGCTTTAATAATATAAAACTACACTTCTTAGTAGTATGTAAAATTCATATAAAATTCATAAATATGTGCGGTAATGCTGTAAGTTTTCTGCTCTGACTTTATGGTAAATTGAAGAATTAAGAAAGCTATATTATTAAATTAAGCTGTAAGGTTATCTGCCATGTTTTATTAATCTTTTACAGATTAGGGACTGTTTTGTTAATTAAAAATACCGTGATCTTTGAATAACAGTTTGAGAGGAATATGAAATATTTCCCATAGGTTAAAATACTATTGCAGATTATATGAAATGTTATTATTAATTACCACGAAGTCCTAGTGTTTTAAGTGTTGATAGGAACATAAACATATTCATAAACATTTCTTTTAGGAAAAAAGATATGCTAATATATTAAGGCAAATGGTTGCAGACTCTTGCCTTTGTAAACAATACTCATTTCAGTGGGATTATCTGCTTATAGAAGAACTGCTCCTAAATAAGTGTCAGTGAGATGGAATGTTTCATAAAGTGTGGTGAAACTTTAAATAAAAAAAACCCAAAAGGCAAAGCAATAAAGCAGTAGCTTATTAGTGTTCTGTATTGATAGTTACATTTTTCTTGTTTCACTTGTGTTACTTTTTCCTCACTTAACTACATCAGTCTTTGTATGTTCTCTTCCGTAGACAGCAAACTGTCTCTATTTCTGATTTGTTGTGTTACATATTTTTCTTGTGTTGTTCTTTTTACCTCTAGTTTCTTTCTTTTACTTTATTTTATGGTGGTTTGTAGACAGGGGAGTAACATAGGAATAGACTGTGTTAGAAAAAAGAGAAAGAAGAAAAAGGCATGCATCACTTCTTGTGTTCTTCGTATAGGGAGAGCAGTCCTGTTTACATTGTGTCTGTGACTTCTCACACCTCCACACCCCCTTTCCAAGTTTCCATCTCTGATTTATGGGCCACCCCTCCTTTTTTCTAGCCTTTTTTCTTTTTTCTTTCTTTGGCCTTTTACTTGTCTGTTTCAGTTTCTCCAATTGCTCTCAATAAGTTTTGTCCGTCTTATTTACCAGTGTAGCTGAAAAACCAGGAGTCAAAATCTAGGTTTTTCTCAAGCTTTCTCATTACATACTACCTGAGCATCTCTGTTGGCATCTCACTATTCCTTCCTTCTGCATTGGCAAGAACATGCAACAATGAGATTAAATGCAGAACTAATGAAATGTTTGTGCTTGGACATAAAGCAGTAAAAATATGATGTAATAGATGAGTTTATTTGCTCTCTGTCCTCAACTCTGAGGAAACAGAACATCTGTTTTCTTCTTTTTCCTTGATTAGTAGTGAGTCATATTTTTTTTTTTTTAATTAGTAGTGGTTCTCCCTTAATGTACTTCAAAATTTTTTGGAACACTTTACATTTTGTTTTATCTTGCACCATTTCCATTGATGGTAATTGGATATTGGATGAGTAAATCCTTGTAACTTCAAAAAATGTACAGTGTCTTATTATTACATGTTCACAAAATCCATTGTTGGTCTGTGTCTTTAGTCTTTAATTCTTTTTCATCATAACCARAGTTGCTTCTTTCTCAGATGGCTTTTGTTCCAAATATATGACATATACTTCTGTTTCGCTGCTAAAATTCCGATTTCCACTTTTGTTGGTCTGTAGTTACTATGACTTTTTTTCTTTACTAGATACTTACTAGTGCCATACAGTTCAGGTAGAGAGAGTTCCTGATATTGTCCACCTCTTCGTTTTCTGCRCTCTTGGCAGGTGTTCTGATTGAGGCTTATTTCCCATGTTAGCAGTCAGCCTAAAACTACTTTCATACAGGCCACTACAGTATATGGTGAAATATGATGAGACCTTTGTCAGAAATGTCAAGGTTAGGGGTCATACCCTTAGCCTGCAAATTGTTATTATTTTTGTTCTCTCTTTTTACAGAACTCAGATTTCGCTGTCATTATTTGGTCTGTTTTGGTCAGGGAGATAGTGGCTGTGGATTTCAGGGGAATCCAAGAAATGCCTATAGTGCAGTTGCTGCAGCTAACCTCCTGAAACCAATCTAACTTCAGTGCCAACAGCAGTTTAGTTGTAACAGCAGAGAATTTACGAGGTAATGGCTGAGAGGGAACTGTCAGCTTTTTTTGCTGAGTCTGTAGGTGGTGCCRAGTTTGGTACTGCTGTGGCTAATCTGCCATGGGTTCCCAAGTAGGCTATTTTTGAGCAATACCCCCCAAAACCAATAAAATGATTGCATTTTCAGGTACCTTGCAGTAATTTCACCTTCCACTCCCATTGCTATTCAGTATAAATTGTGTTTATTTAAATGATATGGTTCTTTTAGATCAGAATTTTTATAAAGCATTTCACTCTGACTTTGTTAATTTTGATAAAAATGGGAAAGAAAAGCTGTTTTTATGAAAGTAGATATGACAAACAGTTCTTGAAACATTTGTTGCACATTGAGAACAAATGTAAACATGTAATTAGGACAAAATAACTGGAATTATTTGTTTTTTTAGATAGGCTTAGTGATAATTTCATTCTGTCCATCAGCTCAGGTTGCAACAGGAGTTTTCAAGTAAGATATTATTTCCAGTGAGGTTCTAAATAATTCTCTGTGCATGGCTGGATACATATAGAACACTAACATACAGAATTGGGGAAAAATAGAGGCTAAAGAAAATTACCACGAGGGAGGAATTATACTGTAGTCTTTAAAGTAAACATTGACGTTTTGCCAGAAGATAGTGCTTAATTTACTGTTTTTTTCCCTATGCACTTGTTTCTTTACTAAATACTGCAAAATACACAATATTGCCAAGTACAGTAATCTTAAGTCCAAGAAGAAATGCAGCAGGTACCAAAGCATGGGGCTTGTCCATATAGAGACATTTGGCTGCTATTTCCCTGGTTTGCCTGCTTCTGAAATAAAACACATCACATTACAGAATGAATCCACTGAATGATTTGATTAATGAGGCAGCTGTCAGGAAAGCTCTTCTGACACAGTTGCTTCCAAAAAAGAAATGGACTATTAGTCGCTCTTCTGTTTAGAGTAGATGTTTGTTATTTGTTGGATGGTTATACATGGATAATATATTTTTATTTTATGTCAGCTTTATTTGTCTCTTTCAGGTTCATTCGAAACTATGTGATAATTGAATATAATTACTGCTTTTAGGAATCTTTTTTAAGAACTGATTAAAAAATAAGTGCATTTGGAGTTTCTTGATTTGCCTAGTAGTGAAGGCAGCTGGTAAACTTCTCTTTCAGTACTTGCTGCAACAATGGGAAATTTCTGTACAATTCCTAGGTTTGATTTTGTGATGAGGGAATGCCATTATGTAGCTGTTATGAGTAAGCTATTTCTCAAATTACTTTGTGCTTTATAAATTTTTCTTACCTCATTTTCCTTTCTTCTTTGCTTTTGCAAAGAAGGTTTACACTTTGAATTTTTGAAGAGAAAATGCTGACAGTAACATAAAGGCAGCTTTGCAAAATGTATATTTTGCCTTTAAAGGAAGTAAGATATTTGTTGTGTTTTTGAGTAAAATTTCCGTGCTGGGTCAAAAGCTTTTGCTTCTTTTCCAATGAGTTTGGGAGAAGTCTGAATACTCATTTCCCTTAAGAGCTTTGAAGATCAGTGCAGCTGTAGGTGAGGGGACACAGACCGTTTTAAACTTCCACATTCCAGAAGCTTCAGAGATGTAGCATTTGTAGGATTTGCAAATACATGAAAGTTTTCCTTTGTGAAAGAAAGACAAAGGTTCTCGGTCTTCTGGAATTGTTTGTGTGTCTAAGAGAAGGTACAAGTATGAGAAGCTCAGTTTTAGAGAACATGTTGGAAGAGGAGGATGAACCTTCTTCGGCACTGTTTCATATGGAAGACTAGGAAACAGGTTTTATACTTCTCATGACTGTTGTAGGAAAGTTTTTTGAGCTTGTTAAAATGAGTAGTCAGTCTACCATGTTGTGTTTAAGCTTGTTCATAATGTGTCTGGTCATTTGTTGTCATTTTGCAGTCATTTCACTTCACATTGATTTAAGAGATCCTGAAATACAGACCCTACATGTAGGGTAAAGGTTGAAAAATGGGGTCTACCTCCCCACTAAGTGGAATGCTTATATTGCTTTTCTTTCTGAGCTCCAGTGAGGAAAAAACTTAACTTTAAGCAAAACCCTGAAAAAACCAGAAAGTAACTGGAGATTGAGTTTTATGGGGTCTGTTGAACTCTCTGTTTATAGAGGTATCTTACTTTGAAGTTACTTAGACTTATTATAGTGACTCAGATGATACTGATAGATCATGACCTTGTTTTTTCCTAAAATCTAAATGTGTCAGGTCATGGTATGGAAAGCTAAAAAGACACCAGTCTCAGATGCTGTCAAACAACTGAATTATCAGTGTGCACCACCTTGATGTACAAAAGAAGGAAGGCAAAGAACTAAGTAGGATTATCCCCTTTCTGATCTTTCAGATGTTAGGATATAAGGTATGATTTTAGGATACATTAGCTTTTTAAAGTCTTGTGGAAACTGTACAAGAATAACTCACCTACCTTTAAGCCTTGCATATTAACAGAAATGCTTTAGTTAGCCGACATCTACTGTTAAATGTTGTTCTAAAAACCTTTGTTAAAGGCTGTTCTGATCTCAGAATTTCACTCATTTTTGTGTCTTTCTAAGTAATACTGATTTTGCATTATGTAAATTTTTTTTCTTAATTTCAGTGGTCTCTTGGTCCATTTTTTTTCAGCTATGTTTTCTACTACCCATGGTTGATGTTATTTTTATTTATTATTGTTCTACTCGTTCTCTGCTTCACTGAGAGGAGGTTGTGATAAAATTGCAAGTCAGTTAAAATATAGACAATTTAATTTTTTTGGCRTTAAAAAGTATCTCCTTTCTCATTTAAGATCTTATAATGGGGTTTCTACAGAGGTGAGAGTACATTGTTGGTGTTTATTACTCAGTAAAGTTCTCTCTCATTTAAAACCAGACACTTAACCACCTCAATGCTGGATGATACTTTCATTGAGAATCTATTCTTAGATTGTTAAATTTTACACATAAATGTGATGTGATATAGAATCTCTCTAAATGGTATTTCAGTAATTAGGACAATAACAAAGTGAAAAGAGATTTAGTTTTGCCTGATGTTTCTCCCTAGAATGCAGGTGAGAGATTGTAGTGATACCTAGTATAGTAATGAGCTTCTGTACGGTGTGTATCCGTGTTTATTGGCCACATATTAAAAAAAAGAAAAAGTATTGAATAATGAGGAAGAATTTGGATTTTTTTGTCTTAATTTTTTCTTCCATTTTACAAAGAATGTTTTTGAAAAGATTAAAAATTGCTGTAGCATCCCAGTAAAAGAAGTAAATTGACAGAAATGCTATGAAAAGATTTCCAGCTATTAGATAGGTTATTTTCATTTTAGCATGTTTTGGAGGTTGAAGTGGGTTTGATACACTGATTTAAGCTTTTTTACGGAAGGTTCTTGCTTGATTAATTTCCAAGATGTTTATGGGGCTGTCCAAGTCATGCTGAAGTTTAGTCATCCAAGTAAAGCAGAGTTCTGTTAATCACCAATTTAATTAAAAGTAGCTGAGCATCATATGAATATTGAAGCATGCTATGACACTTCTGAAAATTCTTTGCACCAAATGTACAAAGAAAATTTCAAGTTTGCAGTCTTTCTGTATGTAATTGTGTAGATATATATGTATACCATATGGTATATTGTACAATTAGGCACTCAGTCTAATCTGATGTTTCTGAATGCCACCAATACAGGTTATGTTAAATGAATATGAGAATGATTGCGACCTAAAAGGACATAAGTACAAACCTGAAAGCAAGGACAGTCGTGAAGCCTAATGCTATTAACCCTTGGCTGTTTAACCCTTTGGCTAGTTGATAGTGGTATGGAATGTAAGTAAATTAGTATTTGTACTGCCTTAACGTTGAAGTGTTACACAGATTCCAAGAGTCTACAAGGCGATCTCCTTTCGCTAACAAGCGTAATTAGACTTTCATAAAGAAGGTCTTATGTAGGCTTAGCTGCAAGTAGTTCTCAGCCTAGAATTAGGCTGTGTTACAGCCCTGTAACACAGAGTTTATATGTATGCTTCTTATCAAGTTAAGTATTTTCTCTTTGATAGACATGCTATATTTGTGATGAACAAGGCAGAGAAAGTAAAGCAGCCACTGGTGCTTGTATGACGTGTAATAAACATGGATGTCGACAAGCTTTTCATGTAACATGGTAAGTATATTTTATTATTTAATCTCTCTGATGTTCCAGAAAGAATCAATGCACACAGTGTAATGAATAAACTCCTTAATTAGTACATCTTTGAGTCAAGAAATACAGTAAAGTGGTTTGTTTTTATAATAATAGTGTTTAGTAACAATATGGCAGCGGCAGCATAGATACTGCTGTGAGCTGCAAAAGCTGTCCGATAAAACTCCGTTGGGTGGTATTCAATGGTGTGTGCTCCCATGAATAAGGTATAGGGGGTTTTGGTTTTTTTTTTCCTTGCTCCTAGGTTATTATTCTTAGAGGATATATAATAGGATATGGGAGTGTGAAGACATTGTTTGTTTGCCTGCTAACTGATTTTGATGTTTACTTTTGGTAAATCAGTGGGAAAATTACTGAGCTATATGTAAAAATGCACTAGACTCACCCATTCCAGTACAGATTTCCAAACATTTGGGAGTAATTCACCTCGCTGGTGAATCTAAATGGTACTGAACTGGCATCCTGAACTATTCAGATTTCATGTATTACTGTTGGAGAAAAACAGCTGTGTCCTCCACCGTCTGATTCATTCCACTTCAAGATGTTTAGGTTTCCTTGCATTCAGGAGATGCTTGTCTCACTTTATGGACTTCTAAAAGAGGCTGGATAATTAGATTAAACCACATGTCAACAGGTAAAAGGAGGCAAAAAGAGTTCCACTCTGAAATTTACAGGCATTGTTTGTTTTTTCAATTTCAACTGAAGTTATTTTACAGTAGATAGCTAGCAGATTTAGATAAGATGTCTAGCTACATAATCTGTGGATTTATCTATCTATTATATGAGTGCCCCCATTATGCTGCTTCATGACCAGTTTAGTCAGGGAAATGGTATTTGCACATCAACTCAAATCACGTAAATTGATTTCCTTCAGTGTACCCAAGTGATAATTTGTATGTCTGGTGCAGATCTTAAAGGGTTTAATTCTATTGTTTTGGTGCTGATTTCTTGGCAACTCTTCATTTATTTTTTTCTTTTCATTACTTGACTACTTTGCAGGTTTTATTCTTTCATAAGCATCTAATTTTTCATTGGATGTGATCAATGTCAAGTTTCTTTTTATGGTGAAAATGGATTGTGTTCCTCAAAGCGTGCATACCATGTAAAGGGATTACTTACAGATATGAAAAAATGTATACATCCAAGTGCTTGTATGAAAAGGTCGCTTTCCTTTCAAACACTTGGATGCATACAAGAGTCCTTTTCATCTTTTTACTTTATTCCAAACCCCTGTTTTCAGTGAATGCCGTGAAGAACATGAGACTTACGTTCAAAATTAAAACATCTATCTTGCCAAKTTTTAGAATGTTTTGGTTCAAAAACCTGGTCTATGCTATAAAATGATATCTAGCTGGAGAGTAGTATGACTGGAGATAATCGGAGTCTTCTGTAATATTAAAAAAAATGAAAGAAAAATGTGAAGACTGCAGAAGGCAGAAATGCAGGGCAAGATGGATCAATTCGGGATTAACAAAACTAATGTCTAATGAAGAATGAGCTTGAGTACATCTGGTTTTTGTAAGACAAGCTTAGAACAATAAATCTTTGCTTAAAGACATCCTCTTAAATGTTTTCACTAGTTGGTATCAGGTGTAGGTGTGCATATATTTAGTATTTCTGAGTTTCCCGAGAGCATATTTTTAAAAAGCTATGAAAATGAGCCACATTATATAGTCTTCCTTCATTTAAATACTCCCGTGCATTATTTTGACTGTAGTGTTGCGTTATTATGGGAATGAAAATTTTATGAAAAATGAAACTGACTATTTGGTTTTTCAATATCTAAGTTGGTTTTGATGAAGAAAAAATACCAACATTACAAATGGTGAAAAGCAAAATTGATTTGAAAAAAATGTAATAGAATAAGGTAATAATTAGCCCAGTCAATGCAACTTGTAAATGTTGTTCTATTTAAAAGAAATTAGCCTGCCACAGTATTTTAAACTAGTAAATACGGTTTGATTTATTAAGTAATACAAGTTAGATTAAAAAAAAAAGTCATTTTCGTGACAAATCAGAGAAGAATGTATGCAACTTGTGAAAAAAAATTCCTCTTTGGATCTGCAGTATAGTTTTGTTAAAAACTGTTCTTTCCTTAGATAATTTTCGGCTTGAATTTGAGCTAAGAGTAACTGTAGATTGCTTTGTTCATTTACTTATGGGAGTAGCTGCGTAGTAAATGTAGATTTGCAAGCTATAAGCTTGTGTGAGTGGCTTAAAGACTCTGGAAAAASGCAGCAGGCCAAAGTATGAATGATACATGTTTTTCCCTGGGCTGCAAAGGTTGGTTATGTGCTCACATGCCACTGGAAGTCATTTGCGTGGAAATCTCTTTATTAATTGCAGTAGAAGCATCCATACATTATCAGCTGTGATACAGTGGTACAAAGTGGTGTAAAATGGCTTTCCTTGAATGTTGTTTGGTTTATTTTTAGTGCACAGTTTGCAGGACTTCTTTGTGAAGAGGAAGGCAATGGTGCAGATAACGTCCAATACTGTGGCTACTGTAAATACCATTTTAATAAACTGGTAGGTATTTATTAAATTCTATAAATAAATGTCACTGACTTTTTTTTTTGTAGTCTGAATTGCCATTAGCAGTAGAAATAATATTTTCATGTAGTTCAAAAAGTAGATTGTATTTCATTAAAACAATGTTTTAATCATAGTTACGGAAGTACTAGCTGGAAATGTTTTTATACGTGGTTACTTTCTAGATGTATGGGTTTTTACCCTCTGCCAGAAATAGCATGCGCATTTAGTTTTTTTTTCATTGAGTTCCTGGAATTTTTTTTTTTGYTATTTGTTTAGGTGCCTTCTGGGAAATTAGTCCATTTTGGAATAAACTAGAAAATACTACTTACAGAGAATAAAGAAGCCCTCCATTTCTTTCTGCTTCTGTTACTCTTCTCTCCCAGCTCTTTTGTTCTATCTCTCACCGTGTAGCCAGTGAATCTTCCCTGCCTATAAGTTCTTTGAAACACAACCTTAAGGAAGTGACTTGAGGTTTCATTTTTAAAAAAAAACAAGCAAACAAAAAACATTGAAATTTCTCAGTTAATGCAGTAGGTTTTGGCTCAGACCTCTGGAGTCTTTCCTACCACTTCTTATCAGTTTGACAGTTCCAGATACCTGTTTCTGTGTACAAGTGTGAGTGTGTGGACTTGAAGGACTTACTGATGTTTAAAAAATGTTATTTATGAATACTAAAATATATAGACTTGTGTTCAGATACTGCTGTAAGTATAGTTAAACTTGCAGATTACTTGTTTTCACTGCTAAAAAAGTTGAATACTTGGTGTGACTTTTAGGTTGCAGTGAGGTATAAAAAAAGAAGGACCAATCAACCATTTCAGCTTTCTAGAAGATAAGCTTGGTGAGGTTAGTTGTATGCTCTTGTGAATACTGATGAATTTCCTTCATAATGAAGATAAGTCAGGGCTTTCTAGGCCTTTACTAAGCTAAGGTATTTTTTTTCACTATCTTGAGCTAAGAATATACAAAAAGAGCAAAAATGGTCTGTTACTTAACAGTGAAGGCAAACCCTTACACTGTTATGCCTTTGATTTAAATGTTGCAGTGCTGCTATGATTGAGAACAGATATGTTTATTAAGCAAGTTTAATGATAAAGATGTAACTCTATATTTGACATATTAGTTAGCTTTCCCTTATGAAGCTATAGGGGCAAGAACAGTAAAGACTGGCAAGATTGTTCTAAGTGTTTCAGTTTTTCTTCAGGATTATTGTGACTGTTAATGCCTGGTAAATACAGGTGCTTAGTATTTACTGCTGAAGATGGTGGGTGCTGTATATGTACTATTCCACTGAAAACTGCTTGACAAAACACTGACCTGAAGTGTCTTTAAATGCTGCCTTGGTTACGAGAAAATAACCAACATTTCAAACACTGGCCTAGCGTAAAGTATTTGCAGTCCTGAACTAGGCTCTCAGAGATTACAGAAATACGGACGATTACATCTGCCACTTGTAATCACAGACATGACTATAGCATTCTGTATCATGGTTTTTAATCCATTTAAGGAAAATATACCAGGCAGATCACTTGAAAAATAAATAAGTCATGAAGCCACCTCACAATGCATTTCAGGCATGTGTTAGGGCTTTACTGTGGTTTCATGTGATACTCGTTTGAGCATCATCTTTTTTGTTTTATGTTATGAAAACTTGAAAATGTGTCTAGCATCTTTTAACCTTTAAAAAGTGGTGTATTTCATTTCTCTATGGAAAGCATATCTTGCAAATTTGTGGGAGGTGTAAAAGTTGATATGGGGATAGACGTTTTTCACGGTGTACATTGAGTAGTGTTGTGAATTTTACTACTGTCAGTAATCAGTCCGTTTTTCAGTAACTGAAATACTGAAGTTTTTTTCCTCAAGCAATAAGGCATCTTATCATTTGAAATGCTTTATACTTTTTATTTATTCAGATGGTTCCTTTTCTCTGTCCATAAATATATTTTCTCTTTTTAGAAAAAGAGCAAACGGGGATCTAATAGGTCATATGATCAAAGTTTAAGTGATTCTTCCTCTCACTCTCAGGATAAACATCATGAGAAGGAGAAAAAAGTAAGTGGATTTGTCGTTGCTAATTATGTGGCACATCTGCTTAATTTCTGATACATTTAATTTTTGCTGAAAAGCATGAAGGAAATCTTGTTCTGAAGCACTGAATAATAAATAACACATGATAAACTAGAGGTACTGGCATCCAGTGAGGAAACCTCTTCAGGTGCATTTGTATATGCACTTTCCTGTTCCCATTTATAATCAGTTTTGAGCTACACACTGAGACATATCCATTGGGAAGGCTGTTCCATGCAACTTCCTTTGCCTTAGTTTTCTTTTAGAGCTTTTCATGTATACGCTTTGTGACTACGTGGGAAAGAAAACCAGCAGTAGACATTTTAGCAACTGTGTGGTTAAACATGTGCCTCTAATTCCTTATGTTTCAACCTGTTACATCTTTTTCTCTCATCAGATAACTCACATCTCTTCTTGACACATTTTACTGGTACTGGTGCTCAAGCCCACTGTGCTGGCAAAAAACCTTGTTATTCACCTGGGAGATCTTGCTGTGAGGGTACAAAGAACATAACTGACTGTGAATGTCTAGTGTGGGTGTATTCTTTTAATAATTTGACTTCACCTATTATTACAAAAGAATTTTAAATTTATCACGATTACTACTTAATGTTTTTATTACTGCTGAACTAACAGTTGTCTGTAGGAAATTTGTCATCTAAATTCAACAGAGGGTGATAACAGACAGTGGCACAATAATACAAGTATGCTTTAGCACTTTTTTAGGCCTCTAAGAATACATGCAGAACTGCACACTTGCACGCATCCTGTGCAAATATCTTAATAGAATTTTGTGTGGATGTGGGTAAACTTAGTTTTAAATTATTAAAAATCATAACATAAAAATTGGAATCAGAGAATCTTTTGACCAGATGTGTATTRTACAAAGGAGCTATATTTATAGAAACAGGAAATTGAATAGCATATGTCAGTCTTGAGACTCTTAGTCTCCTTAATATTTGATTTGGATTTTAAGATGACTTCCATTTTGGATGGATGTTGATCACCAGTTGTTCTTGGATAATCTTCTAAAAAGTATCTTTAGATTTGTTTAATGGTGTAGGTGAGTAGTTCCATCTTCATCTAGTAATGCAGGAAGGAGTGTGCCCTGTGATGCAGTTGTACCTCTAAGTCTAAATTTATGGGTAAAATAGTAAAATGATGGGGATTGGGCAGACCTTTTTTTTTTTTTTTAGTAACACATWGATAGAATAAACCAATTTTGAATTACAGACTACAGAATTAGCTGCAAGGTAAACCCTTAATAATATTTGCCATATTTTTTTCTTAGTTTTTCGCTACTATCGTATTTCAGGTCATGTTTTGTCAAAATACATGCATGGATTTTTACTTGCATTGACAAAACTTGTAAGTTGCTGGGTTTGTGGTTTTTGAGTGGGGTTTTGTTTTGGGGTTTTTTGGTTCTTCTAAGTGACTTTGAAGATACTGTGCTTCTTCAGGTCATAATATCTGTGAAATCTTCAGGATATACTTGGAGGGACTTTCTAACTGACTGTGTTCAGTCAATGTGTCAGCTTTTTTTTTGGCTTATGCTCTATATTCGATATACTATATGAAGTACCTTGGGGGAGTAGGGTAATTTTTTAGGGTGACTTTCCTTATTTCCTCTTCTGTAAATCCCTTTGGAATCTATTGTCATATTACAGTAAATATTTATATCTTTCTTCACAGATACAGTAGTGTCTGTGTATGCATGTGTGACACCCACATCTCCCTCAAGGCCACTGTAGTTTCTACTTTATCTTTCACCTTTGTTCTTTGGAAATTTGGATAATCTGATCTGTAGGCATCATTAAAGCTTTCCATTTTGCCAAGTAGTACCTGTATGAGTGTACCTTTGCCAAGTAGTACCTGTATTTATATTGCTCACATCTTGAAAGCTATCCATTTGTGCATGTGAAATATTATACTGCAGTAAGAAGAGGTTGGTCTGAAAATGTTGATATACGTAACTGTCATTTTTACAAATGGACACACTGAAAGCGTGTGTTTCCCTTCATAGTGTGTGTTTAGTCTCTTCTGGGCACTTTGCTAACAAAATGGGTAATAAATATAAAAGGTTATAAGAATTAAAAAAAACCCTGAACAAATCTAACCAAACCTGTGGTATTATTTAATTTTAATGCTGAATGTGAAACTACAGAACAAATAGCTTCATTATATTCTGATTACTGCTGCTTAAGTGTTGTTAGTTTCTGGGGCAGAGAGGCTATTTAGAAATGATAAGTGATGAGGCTGTGTCCCTCAAATATAGGGTTGGTAGTATGTTGCTTGACATTCCATTATAATATCCCTTTTTTTCAGGGCCCAGGTGTTTACCTCAAGCTTTCTTGGAAAAAATGTAGGCCACCATGAGGCTGTGAAAAAACACCTTGCTGTAATGTTCCTGGCAGTCTTATATTTGGAAGGACTAAAGAAGGAACTAAACATATCTGGAATTGACCTTTGTATAATAGAAGTCTTTTTTTGCCACTAACATGAAAATTAGGCAACGTTATTAGCTTTATATGTTTATGACTTTTGAAAAATGTGAATATATTACATAAGTAACTACTATATAGTAGCTGAATTACACAGATGCCTTTTCTGCTGTAAGTGCTTTGGTCTGAGCTGAGCAGGAAGGGGAAATTTTAAGCTCTTTGCTATAATGGCTTGTGACTGAAGACTGCAGATGTCTTAAGAAGTTGTGATTGAAGAGGCAAAAAGAAGAAAATAGTGGAGCCTCATGTCACTATTACAGAAGTCGCAGTGTGTCAGAGGAGAACCTAAAATGCAGGAGCCAGGATTAGTGTTCTAAATACTGAGCTACGGATTCATTATGGCATCTTTTTGCTGCTTGTACTGTTTTTAAAGAAACATTACAGCATCTCTGATTTTGTGGGTGGAAACTTGAACACCTAAGAGGAGGTTGAGGTGAGGCAGTGCATCACATTCCGTGTGTTCTGCTGCAGCCGCGAGTTTGGTTGTTAGGCCCTTGGGAAGGGAAAATTTAAAACATTTCTCTGTGTGTTGGAAGTTTCCATACACTGTGTGTTGGTTTGGAACTGCATTTGGAACTGCCCAGACTTTCCCAGTATGTTGTGAAGGAGTCTGTGCTCATGTAGGGCAGTGAATTTCATTTGGGAGAAAGGTGCTTGATGCTTTTTAATGTATTTTAATGCTCTGTGTGAGCTGTTATGAGGCAAGTTGTCAAAACTCACATCAGGTGTTCATGAGGCATTCCTCACTGTTGGAGCAACCGACTGTGAAAAGGTAAAATGGACCTGCCATGCATCACATAAGATTCTGTGGTAAAAACAGGATCAAATTGCAAGTTTTTGCATTACCATTCAGCTGCATAAGCAATGGTTTCTATTTCTCTCTAAAAAAAAAAATCTGATTTAGTCCCAAAGAATCAATTTATAATGCTGTATGGAGTGTTTTAAAGGTGATTCTAGTTGTGTCGTTCCTCTATGAATTGCCTCATTTCATAAACTAAGTGATGTTACTTAAACATCGGGGGTTTTGTGTAACTCCAGACTCATCTCAGTAATGCAATATCCCATTGCGTTTTTATTAAATTTTAAGTTTCTGTTAATCAGTTTAATAGATTTGACTGTTTCATACTTTCAAGTGCTCTCAATGTATGAAGCAAAATTGTAAGAATGCTAAAGATAACTAGAAGAAAAGTGGTTTGCAACCACTTTAAAATTACTTCCATTTTAATAATTGAAGTAATACTAGATAAGTATTATAAATGAGAACTGTGTGGTATAGATGCTAATGGTGATGCTTATCCATGTCAACTTACTCCAAATTCTTTTCAGTCAGGGGGAAAGAAGAATGCCTCTAAAACACCTCTAAAAGCTGGTCAGTAAATATATACCACATGTATCTCGGTGTATAGATGGTCTTTAATATCCATCTGAGATGCAGAACTCAGTTCCTGTTTCCTAAGACTGAATTTCTGTGCGGGTTCCATGGGTTCATGGATGGACCATCCCCATTCATCAAGAGGGGGATGACTTCATCCTTCAGTCTTTACTGTTGTTGCCAGTGAATATTATTTCTCTTTCTCGGCACCTGTTCTGTCCTGACTTCTGTAGGAGTGTAGATTTTTCCTTTTTAATATGTCTCTTCAAGTCAAATTTTGTTGAAAGTCTGTTTGGGAAGACTGACAGCGTGTGACCGTGTAAACAAAATTTCATTAGAGAGCTATTCTATCTGAGTATATTCAGTAATAGATATTTTTATCTGCAGGATTAAGAGGAAAGGCGACATTCTTGTTGTTTTGACTTGTTGCCCACTAAAATTCTCTGTTAACTTGTGCTGTTTTCTCTGTATTCTGTTGTCATCCTGATAATCAACTTCATGTAGTTCACTGGAGCTGGCACCAGTTGGTATATATGGCACAGCAAAATAATCTCTTGTGGAGGTCAAGAAGAAATATATAAGCATATAAGTTCATTTTTATTTAAATTTTCTTTTATTTTAATAAAAGTTGGAACTTTTAATCTCAATTCTCAAGATTATCATGGAATTATTGATTTGACTACCTCGTATTTTTTTAACCTTACAGTAACACATCATATATATTATTGAAAAAAGAGTAATGCTTTCAGTGTACATGGGCACAGCAAACACCTCAGTAGTCTTAAGCTTGTCAGCTGGGATTTGTTAATTATTATAATATCTAAATGGCAAACACACCACCTCAGGCATATGTAAAAACTGCTCTGCAAGATGTTGAATTTTGTAATGCTGCCTAAGTTGAAACTGTCCTTTTCTGTTTCAAAGTACACATTTCAGTCTTTCACTTTTCACTCTGAAAGAAAATAAAAGCCCAGCCAGTAGCTCATCCCCACAGCAGCTGCTTGCTCGTTCTCCCATGTGGAAGCGGGGAGAGAATCAGAAGAATAAAAGTGAACAAAACTTGTGGGTTGAGATGAAGACAGTTTAATAGGTAAAGCAGAAATTGTGCATGCAAGCAAAGCAACACAAGGAATTCATTCACCGCTTCCCATGGGCAGGCAGGTGTTCAGCCATCCCCAGGAATGCAGGGCTCCATCATATGTAAGTGTTACTTGGGAAGACAAATGATACAACTCTGAACATCTTCCCTTTCTTCTTCTCTGRGTTTTATATACTGAGCATTATGCCATATGCCATGGGATATCTTTGGTCACTTAGGGTCAGCTGTCCTGGCTGTGTTCCTTCCCAAGTTCTTGTGTACCTCCAGCCCACTTGCTGGTGGGGTGAGGAGCAGAAGAGGCCTTAGATTTGTATAAGAGCTGCTCAGCAAAAATGAAAACATTCCTGTGTTATCAACACTGTTTTCCACACAAATACAAAATAGAGCCCCGTACCAACTATGTCAAGTAAATTAACTCTATCCCGTTAAAACCAGCACAGTTTCGGTTCTATAGCTATAACTGTGAGAGATGCAGAAGCAAAAGGTGCTTTAAGATACTCTTTTCTCTTGGCTTTGGATCCTGGATTAATACAAGATTACTAGCGCTTTGACTTTGTAAGAGTTTCTAGATGGTAATCTAGATAGTTTTTTATGAAGTTGTATAGATGTGCTGTTCACCAGGTACCATGTTTCATGTACTAGTAGACCAAAGATGATCTACAATGTTAAGCTGACTGAGCCAGGAAAATTGAATGGATTCTTCTGTTTGCCATTCTATTCACCTATTTCATGATATGTATTTGAGAGGTATCTTTAAGTTACCTTGCAGACAGTGGAGCATTTCACAGTATGTAACATAATACATACTTTGAAATTTTAAGTACTTGCGATTTTTATAGGAATAAATGAAAGTGAGCGTTGGCAATATATAGTTGCGTTGATTTAGTTAATTTTGCACCATTTTTGAAGTTACAAAGTGCTACTCAGGTGTTCAGCACTGTATATCCATTACTAACAATTAGTATTAAACAGTGCAAATAATGGAAGCAGCGTGTTTTAGTGTTAATTATCAAAAGAGTGGCTCATTCTGGATAAGAGTTGGTAGTCTTGTGCCTCATAGAAGCTTTGAATGGCATTTTTATCATTGAATTCTTGAGTCTTTTTACCGTTGACAGTTAAAATTCTCGCCATTATTCCTATATTTAAGCGAGGCTTTCGAGTCAGGGACTGGTATTTAAGAACAAGTTTTGTGCTTAGAGCTGCATGTGTATGTGTTTGAATAATGCTGACAAGTAGTGTTCTACCTCTCCCTATAAACTATCCTTTGCCTGTATCCTTTTATTACTGTGACTGCAGCAACACTGCTGCTGCATTGAATTTTTCTGCTGTGGGTTATACCATTTCAAATGCTAGCTAGATGAATACCTGAGCAAGGGCTGATCTTATTAAAATAAATTAGGATTTGAGTTTGAAACTTGTGGACTGTGGTCATCTCTCATTCTGGAATTATGGTTATATTGCTAATAGCTACTAGTCCCAAGTAAGAGGCCAAGCAAATCTGGTATTGGGGATTAGCAAGAGCTATGCACAGCTTTCCATTCAGGACATTAGTTGTGATTTGACATCTCTGGATTTACAGTCTTTGACACAAAGATAGTGCAGAAAACCTATAAATGACAGAAGAACCAATCTGAGTACTCTGTGCTAATAGAACATTCTGATACATTGGAATTATTTGAGGGAGTCAAACAGCAGCTGAAAAATTAGTGATTCAGGCATTCAAATGATTTTGCTTACAATAATCAATAAAGAAAATAGATTTTAAAAGGTTGTTAAGGTTTGAAAACTTGGGATAACCAAAGGTAGTGGAGGATAAGGGTTTTTGTAATAGAGAAGGCATAAAAATGGAATAATTCAAGGTCGACCCAAGCAGCTTTTTCTTGAAGGACTAAGCACTGGTGCTTGCTGATGGTATGCACGTTTTTTAATTCTTCCAAAACAGAAGTTAGACTCCTGTTCCCTGAGCAGGTGAGCTCTTGCTTCTTTATTCTGTATCTATCTCTTGTGCCTGTCGCTGTCCATCTCTCATATTCCTTCACAAAACTAATGTAGCTCACTAAAACAACAGAAAACTCAACTTGTTTTTTTGTTGCTGCTGTTTAGCAGTTTGAGTGGGCACACAGAAGGTCTGACAAGCTGGGCAGTGTGAGAAAAGTGAGAGTGGGGTCAGAAAACTTCTTTGCTCCTTTGTAACAGTGAACTGTTAAATGCTGAACTTCAAAACATATTTTAATGAAATACAGTACTGTGGAAACCCCTTTCAAGAAGGCTGTGCATTCCTGAGACAAAAATGAATTGCAGATAGGTGTAAATACCTCCAACAAGTTAAATGATATTTCCATGTGGAAATGTTATGAATTAATAATGCAATTTAAGAGAAAAGCTGAACTCATGCATTCCATCTGTACTAGAAAAGTTACTGTTCATTTGCATTATTCATTTTTTCCAAACATTGAAGTCCAAAGTGTGAAAATACGTATTTTTATAACATCTCTTCTGTTGGATCAGAGCTAAAGTGTAGTTACACATGTATCCTTAATTTGATATTTTGGTGAGATGTTGGGTTTTTTTCAGTAGTCTGACAAATGTTTCTCTGAAAGTATGTTAAAGAAAATGAGCAAGTACTGATCTTTAGCGTGATGAAACAAGTGAATGAGCTAAAAAAATGAAGAATGGGAACCAAATTGTATTTGTGAAGTCATATTATGTAGTAATTTTGTAGATTGAATCGTTGTGGAAGGAATAGAAGTAATCAGAATGTACTTTTTTCCCCTTCTCCATCCCCCTACCCTACAAGAGAGCTATTTACAGAAGGTGCTACAGAATTCCAGACATCTTGCACCATATTTGTTTTTTTATGTAGCAGAATGTAGCTGTTGGAGTTAAGATGGTATTACATCATTTTATAGATAAGAAACAAAAGCCAAAAATGAGAACCCTGGTGAGAAATAAAGTTTTCTGATTAATCATGACATACAAACTTGAGGTATTTTGTATTGGTATTTAGCTGCACCATAAATCAGAGCTCTTCAAGTTGTTCAGGATGAATATTGTTACAGGTGCTTACCCAATGACTGCATGGCAATCACATCTTATTTTTCTTCAAGTAAGAAAGATTTCAGGAGCTGCCTGAATCTGATCTGCTGAAGTATCTTATTTGTGAACCAAGATTAAAGTTTTCTTTGTCAATTTTGTAGTTGGCCCTGTATTTTTTTAATGTATTTTTCCTTGGAATTGTGTCTTCTGCTAAATCTTGGTTTTACAGAATGTAGTATTGCATTCATCAGCTCTGCAAAGGTGTTTGGAACATCTGAACTAATTCCTAAGTATATAAATGGGATAGTGCGTTCTGCCTGCCCTTAATGCTCCCTTAGCTTTCGCTTACTGGCAGTATTATTTTCAGTCCTTGTTAAGAGTAATTTCTGTCCTTTATTTTCCTTACAGTAAAGCTTGTAAAAGGTCAGACATTTGATATCATTATCTTCCCTAGAATGGGGGTTCCCATGGGGCTTTCTGGATGAATGTTTATCTTGGTGAGCTGTTGGTACGTTTTTTGGAGTTTCTTTAGAGCTGYGTCTGAACAGAGATCTTACAAAAGTGAAGCATGCAGAGTTATCCATGAGGAGCTAAGGGTTTGTTCTTTTTCTGGCAGTAGGGAAGATGGCTAGTTTATGTGGCCCTTGAGACAGACTTGATTGAAAGCTGTCATATTTGTAAAATACTGTGGGAATTCATGTCCCTCTGTTAATCCTTTTCTGGATTCCAAAGTGGATATTTCAGAACTCTTCTTATACTTTTTATGGATCTTTTTGGTAGAATAGGGCGCAACTTCAAGAAGTCATTTTGCGGGAGCTACTTCTCTTCGTCTCAGCAGGTTGTTGTTGAAATTTTTATTCTGATCGGTGTAAAAGCTGAGCATTTCTTTCAAAGGTTTTTGTGCAGTGAAGTGTTCTCCAGTTCTTTGCTGTTCTATGCAAACTCTATTTGGAGTCAATTCACATTCAGAAGTAACACTTCTCAACTTTGCTTGGGAAGAAAAAAGAAAACGAAAAAAATACAGAGGAGAAATGGTGAGAGGAGATATAACCTATGAGGAGGAGGGAATGTAGAGTTAAGGACAGCAGGTGTCTTGTGAATAAGATATTTATATGCAGAAAGCCTTTGAGTGGGTTACCCCTCCAGTGGCCTTGAGTGGTAAGCTGTAACCTTGGTAAGCTGTCCTGGCAAACTTTGTCTTGATGGTTTGGGTCTGGAAGAGGAATTTGTGGTTGCTGATGCTTCACTTTACAGAAATTCAGGATGTACTTTCCAGACTCTTAGTCATTTGTGCCCCCTTTCTTCCTGCTGTTTGTGTCCCTTTGTCCTTCTTCTTGACACTTCCTTATGTGTTGAGACTACTGTCAAAGTGATTTGATTTCAGCATGTTACAAAATGTAATTTGAAGTCCTCCTAACTGTTCCTTTGATCAGAATTTTATGTTTCTTTGCCCTTTAGATGAAATTAACACTGGAAGTAAAAGAACACTTGAAAGCCAATAGAAAAGATTGAAAAACATGTTCATTTAAAAGTTTTCCTATTGTTTACTGATATTGTTGTGAAGTTTCATCTTAGAAGTGTATTAAAGTCATAACCCCTTGGCTCCAAAATTATAAGTAGAAAAAATTCTTTAGGGTGATTTGAATTTTCCAGTAGAATGATGAATGCAAAAGAAACTCAGGCAGTGGTGTAGCCATTTCATAGCCTCCTTCTTGAAGCTTGTCTGGGGTCTGGTGAAATTGTTACTCAAGTTTGCCTAAACACATACACCTATGATGTAGTAAGTTTGGTCGCTAACACTGGTGAAAGTCTTCTGGATCAACAGATTTGGTGGATAACATGGCAGTCTTGATGTAGATGCTTCTGTTTTTTCTTGATCCCTGCTTGCTTTTCTGGTCGTATGAGTAGCACTTTTGGGACTGTTACATTTAAGACATTATTGAAAAGACTGTGCAATACATTTGAATCCTTCCTCTCCATATTATTTTTTTCTTTCAAATGTGTTTTCTAGGTCTAAAAAGAGACAAACAAACAATCCCTCTTCCAGAAAAACAAAAAAGAAAATAAAAACAACCTCCCTGATCTAGACCTCGTTCAACAAGCCCATATTAGGTTTTAAAAATTTAAAACCTGTCTTATGGTGTACGTCATTGTAATTATGACACCCACACACTTTATTTTGAAAGGAAAAACTCCATATTTCTATCCATGTGGCAGAGTGGGGGAAAAAACCCCAAGTTCACTTGAGCGTGTAAAAACCCCAAACCTAGAAATCTCCGTCAGCTTTTTAAAGTGTTCTCTTGTACTTGTCTTTTAGTTTTAAGAAGGGTACAAGAATTAAAAGAACTCTATATATTGTATTTTAGCAAGTATAGTTTTACATGATATTTTGGTGATGATAGCTTTATCACTTCGTTTATGAACTTTCTTAGTTAAACTGTATTTCCTTCCTGTCAAAATTAGTTTATAAGTTTAGTTAAATGGATTTGGGCTGGCTAGAGACAAGGTGATCTCTAAGTCAGTCATCTGGTATTTATAGATCATAAAGGTGGAGATAAATGTATTTTGCTTTCAGCTTTTCATCCAGGTTGTCGGTTAACTGATTCTACTTTATTAGATAATTTGAGAACCC
The DNA here is from genome assembly GCA_018881555.1 of Amblyornis subalaris. Lineage (NCBI taxonomy): Eukaryota > Metazoa > Chordata > Aves > Passeriformes > Ptilonorhynchidae > Amblyornis > Amblyornis subalaris. Next base: position 2,316,311 of record JACAXG010000047.1, on the reverse strand, counting down.
ATTCTCTTACTCTCTCAGGCTGATGCCATGAAATAAGTTTCTAATATTTCTTCAGTTGTGACAGAAATAGAAAGCTGATAACTTGGTCATAGAACAGAATATGCATATATTGCATCTCATCCTGCTGCTTGGTGAGAGTGGTTGGTTGTGCAGTCGCTGTTGAACAAATTATGTTCTTGTGAAAGTCTGGACAATCATTTTGATAGAGAAAGATCAGCATGGATAATTTTTAAGATTCAAAACAGTTACTGAGTTTTCATATGGCTATTCAGACTTACACATTTTCTGTTCCTCATCTTTTCAGGCTGCTCAGTGGGATTTTTAAACCCCTTGTGTCAATCCACATGTATGCACTTTTTTTTACTAGCTCGCTGTAGAAGCACTCGGTCTGAACAAATAGCCATACATTGTGCATACGAATATTCCACAAATACATAGTTAAAGAAACAAAATACTTAAGTGCCAGTAGCTTGTAAGTAACTTTCTCTCACACCTGCAGTTTCTCTGCATCTTCTGACATTGACTGTCTAAATAAACCGTATTATAATGCTAAGGAAAAAATTATTTGTTTATGATTAGACTGGAAAAGTACTGAACTGCTGTATTCTGAGTGTAATCGTTAGTTTTGTCAGACTGGCTATTTTTTTAAAGTATTTGTCTGAACTATTTAAACAAATACCATTTGGGTCTGATTCTGTAATCCTCTAAAAATTGATTTCTGTCGGTGTGAAGGAGTTCTGTTGTACTGTAAAGGCTCTGGGATAAGAAGTTATTTTCTCTCTGTTTGCACAATTTCATTCACACTGCCAATACTTCATGTCATGTTTAAAAAATAAAAATTAAAAAAGTCCCGACTAAATTGTCAGCTCTTTTAGAAAGCATATTTGATTTGTGTAGCTTTTTTCAGCTATACAAATAGCTGAAATTTGTATAGCTGAAAATTTTATTCAGTTTACCATGGAAAATACTTACTTAGTCTGTAAAATGTATGCACCTTTTTGGGAAATGAAATCTAAATCAGATTTCACATTCTTATGCATGGAGATGTCTGTAGGGGAGCCAAAGCTAAAACCTTGCATTAATTTACATTACTGTCCCAGCAAAAAATACTGTGTGGGTGCAGAGATGCAGAAAGATAGAAATCTTTGCTGAAAAGTGGATGAAGATCTCTGAAGCCATGTCTCTGTTTCTAATCCAATTTCTTTTGCTAATTAAGCGATTATTGTAAACATGGATAATACCAACAACAGTACATTCATAAATTCTGGTTGTGATTGAAGAATTTCAATTTGTGTACTTTGAAAACAAATATAAATACTTGATTTGCTTTTATAAAATTATAAAACATTCAAAACATTCATGTATTTTCCAAATAGCACAAGACATTATTGCCATCTCTCTTAAATTTTGATAACACTTGATGTGGTATAGAATGGGTTATGTTAAAGATGAAACTGAACTTAGTTTTTGTTGTCTTTTACAACTTCTAGAAATATAAAGAGAAAGATAAACACAAGCAAAAATATAAGAAGCAGTCGGACTCGTCCCCATCTTTGGTTCCATCTCTTACTGTAACTACAGAAAAAGTAAGTCAATGTGTTTTTTCTCCTCTTTCACTTCAGTTACTTTTGTTGAAATTTCATGATATAATCATTCCGCTGTACATACAGGAGCTTTATAATGGCATAAATTCTATAATTATCTATCACTCTTGTTATTTTTTCCTATAATGTAAAAGCCTAAAATACTATGAAGTTTACCATATGGGGAAAGGCTTAGAGTTTTGTATTTAAATTGTGAGTCAGGTGCCAGTGATACTCCAGTAAATCTTATTTAATTGAGCTGTATTTAATAATTTGAGAAGTTTTAGAAAGTCTTTACTTTGAATTCTTTTGTGTATGCTGAACTGATACTGAAGCATTTAAAATTGGTAGTTATGAAATTATAGCTTGTGCTTCATACACTTATAATATCACATCGCCTTTTTTGCAGTCTGTTCTGTTAAGTTCTGTCACCTTTCCTTCCCGTTGATGTGCTGGCAAATACCTAACTCCAGGGATAACATACAGGGTTAAATAATGACAGTTCTCATTGTACTCAACAAGAATCACTTGTGCTATCCACCAATAAAATGACACTGATGTTGAAATTACAGAGTGGGCAGTACTGTGGAGAAATGGTTTTTCTGATTTCAAAGTTGGAAAAAATTTGTCCCATTTATGTGGGAATGTTTGACATCAGTCAGGGAATCGTGGTTTGAATTCATTTGTGATCATCGTGTTTTAGCAAAGATGTTGAGGCTTGTGTTAACTGTATGTGTTTTAGTTGCTGAGGTGTTCTGGTCAACAAATGTGTGTTTGCATATGGTACACCAAGACCTTGTCAGGATGGGGTGAAACGATTGAAATACCAACTTTCTCTGGTCTCTGGAAGTATTCTTTCAACTAGTGGTATCAATTTCAAGAATGATCTCCAAGAAAGTTAGATTTTTAGTATGCTTTGCATATTTCTTTATTCTCAATGGTAAGATTATTAACTTGAGAATGCATACCTGTTAACATCCCRTTATTTGTGACTCACCCTGCTGTTAAGAGTCTTGTTTCTGGTTCTACTGTATTCTCTTTGACACTGTTGTGTCAAGTGAGACTTAGTAGTCAGTGGTTTTCTGAAACTCTCAGTACCTCTCTGTTAAAAAAAAAATAGAAGAAAAGGTAGAGTCAATTTGCCACTTTGCTGTTTTGATTTAAGAGCTATTAGAAATTGCAGTTGGTGAGTGTGGCAGTTTCTATTGAAGTTCTGTTGTAGAACACTTTGAGTAGTATTGACTGGTCCACATGATTTGTTATTTAATTTTATTAATTTGCCCTAAACATACTCTCTTCAGTATGAGACAACTTGGAAAATTCATAGCCTCTAAGAGAGGCTTCTTGTATGGGAACTTCCTTTAAACTTTATGACCTTTGTTTAGGTTTTATGCTATGTGTGATCTTATCTTTCTTGAATTACATCCCTTTAGTATTTTATCTAATCATCATCTGAAGTTTTTACAAAAAGTGATATTACTGTATATTTTTGTAAAAGTTAAAGAAAATATATTGAAATATTGATTATTTTTTGCATCCTGCCTATTAGAATATGCTTTTAAGGCCAAAGACACAGTTGGATTCTGGTTTTCTGCTATCCTTATTTCTAATTGCTTTGTCCTCCCTATTCTTTCCTTAATTACAAGATTTGCTCCTATGGATAATCACAAGGCTGAGCTAGAGCAAATACTAAAGTGAACAGAAACTCTCTAATTCTAGAACTTAAGTTATAATTGAATTAAACTGAAACAGAATATTAATTGTGGAATTTAAATATCAATATGTGTCCTTCTAGTTTTTTTATTTAACCTTTTGCATCCTGTGGGTTTTCTTTACCTGAACTATGTGCTTTAATTAGTACCTTTTTTTATAGTGCTTCAAGTCATCAGGAAAATTGGTGTCCAGTTTTTAAAATGAGGTTACTAAGTGTGATTCTGTTTTTTTGAAAAGTATCTACTGGATATATGGAAGTGATTTTTTTGTTGTTATTGTTAGTTCCTTCAGTTAATTTTTTTTGCGAAGTCGTTTTAACACCATTTAGATGCATTTGCTTTTCTGGGTTATAGATTCATAATGTGTTGCTCAAAACTTTGAAATTTTAATAATGAAACAAGCTTTATTTTTTCCTTAGAGAAGTGTTTAGTTCAGAATATGGTATTAATGTGTTACTTTTATGTGTCCTTTTACATCGAGTTACAGAATTGACTTGGACCTGATGTCTGTTTCAGAGCAGTCTTTCTTTGTATTGAATGCATGATTTTAACATGGTATATAATCACTTCTGCTACCATAACATTCCTGTGGGGGGAACTGCAATTTGAAATGGAATTTGTTTTTCCTTTTTGAAGATGTTAAATCCTTTGTAAATCCAACGGTAGTGACCCTTTATGCAGGGGATATCTTAAACCATGTTTTTATCTGGATGAGTGGCTTATTAAGATAGAATCATGAAAGGCTGCATGTTAAACTGTGGATTTACCTTATGTCAGTGTGCTTGGATTGCCTATTTGTCCTGCAGAATTTAATTCCAAGAAATTTTACTGAGGTTCCAGTCCATGCCATTTTGAGAGGCATTTTTGTGCATCCCTGTAATGTCTCAGCAAATGTTGTTCAGTCTGAATCATTTAAGTTTGAAAAAGTTTGAAATAAGAAATTCCTGACTACTCTCTGATTAATCTAGTAGCACTACATTTTTTCACTTTTGGGACATAGATTTAGAATGTTTTAAGAAGAACTAGAATAAGTTATGAATTTGAATTCTCTTGCTGCCTGTTCTTCTGGCCGCCGCCTTAGTTGGGAAGAGCCATCAGCCCCGTATTTACTCCTGGTAAAAATTTCTGTCTCAGAGTTTGAGCTTTGGCTTGTATTGGGAGTTGAAAAATGTATATAGTTTAAGAGCTGCAGAAGAGTACAGCTCTCTTCCTCCCCTCCTTTTTTTGGGTGGTGTGTTATTAATTAAAATAAAACTCCAAAACATGGAAGTATGCAAAGATATCCAAGACAGTGTACCTTCATTCAAATTGTGATCAGTAACTAGGGAAAAGATACTGCAAACAGAAAGTACAGCTGACTGAATTTCAGCTGTAATAGCAGAGATGATGATAACCCTCCTCAGTTCACCCTGACTATTGGCCCAACCTGGTTCTCAAGGGAGGTGATCAGGTCGTACCACAGACGATACAGTAGAGAATGAAAAGAGTAGGGAAATCTCTTTTTGATGTAACTGAATGTTGCAGCTTGGTGTTCGTGGGCTATGGGATGTATGTGCTATAGTGGGTTGACCCTGGCTGGATGCCAGGCACTCAGCAAAGCTGCTCTCTCACTCCTCTCCGGAGCTGGACAGGGGAAAGCAAATATAACAAAGGGTTCTCGGGTTGAGATAAGGACCAAGAGAGATCACTCATCAAATACCATCACAGCAAAACAGGCTCAACTTGAGGATATTAATTGACTTTATTACTAACTAAATTAAAGCAGGATAATGAGAAATACAATAAGTCTTAAAAATACCTTCTACCCACTCCTCCCTCCTTCTTGGGATCTACATCCTTCCCACCAGCAGTGCAGGGAGATGGGGAGTGAGAGTTACAATCAGTTCGTCACAGGTTGTTCCTGCTGCTACTTAAGGAGAGGAGTCCTTCCTCTGCTCCAGCATCCTTCCTGTGGGAAAGAGTCCTCCACAAACTTCTCCAACATGAATCTCTCCCTTCGGCTACACTTCTCCACGAACTGTTGCAACGTGGGTCACTTCTCCACAGGGTGCAGTCCTTGTGACACAGCCTGCCTCCAGTGTGGGTCCCCCACAGGGTTACAAGTCCTACCAGGAAACGTGCTCCAGCATGGGCTCCTCTCTCCACGAGTCTGTAGGTCCTGCCAGGAGCCTGCTCCAGCACAGGTTTCCCATGAGCTTCCTCTCAGGCATCCACCTGCTCTGGCGTGGGTCTTCTCCATGGGCTGCAGGTGAATCTCTGCATCCCTGTGGCCCTCCATGGGCTGCAGAGGCACAGCTGCCTCACCATGGCCTTTACCATGGGCTGCAGGAGAATCTCGGCTCTGGCACCTGGAGCAGCTGCTGCTTCTCCTTCATCACTGACCTTGGTGTTGACAGAGTTGTTGCTCTCACATATTCTCACTCTGCTCTTCTCTGGCCATCATTGCATCTGTCCAGTAACCCTTCTTTTGTTTTTCCTTCTTCAATATGTTGTCATGGAGGTGTCACCACTATTTCTGATGGGCTCAGCTGTGGCCAGTGGCGCGTCTGTCCTGGACCCTGCTGGAATTGGCTCTGTTGGACATGGAGGAAGCCTCTGGCAGCTTCTGACAGAAACCACCCCTGTAGCTCCCCCACTGCCAAAACCTGGCCATGCAAACCCAGTGTTGGTTTTGGGGTTTTTTTGGCTTGGTCGGTTTTTGCTTGGACTCTGCTCTTACGATCTGGCGTTTTTGTGGAGAATTACCTGCCATGGTCCTCCCCTTCTCTGTGCAAGGGAAGCGCCTTAYAGATCTGTGTAGGGCTGAAGGCCACACAAACCTTGGAACTTACTATGTGTAGCAGAAGTGATTATTGCACCTTTACCATAAATCCCCAGACGTTTTAAGACTTGCTGCAGATGGATGGTGTAACTGTCAAGGGCGCACAGAGTGATACATGGGGAGCATAAAAACAACGGCAGCTCTCTGTGCACCAAGTGGGCAATGTGAAAGTGTGCTTTCCAGAAAAAAACCCTGCGGACTACTTTTTATGGGGAAGCGTAAAGGAACCCTGAGACACACAGAGTTAGCTTGGTAATTGCACCAGAAATACTGAATGTTTTTTGAGAATAGAATTGACATTCATGGAATTGTCAAGTTCTCCCAGACAAACCAAGGAATGGAGTTGCGTGACAGCATCCATGGAATCTCCTGTTTGGGAGATGTTTGTAGTGAAATGAAGGAAAATGACTGACTGCAGTGTCAGCAGTGAATGCGGCAGACTAAGGGAGTGTGTTCCATTTAAAAAGCATGTGCTGGGTGGGGACAGCATTGTTAAACTCAGGGGGACTGCAGGGGCTGGAGCTGGTCAGTAAATAACCAAAGGTGTCCTGCCTCTATCCTCAGGTTTTCGGTCCCTGCCACTCACACTGTCCTGACCTCAAAAACCTCCAAACCAAATGAACAATATAACTCTGCCATGGTGTATTAATGTTTTTCTGAGACATTTCTATTAGGTCTTTGTCTTCTAGAACACAGCATTTTAGGAAGCAGTTTGTTCAGTGGTGGGGAGGTTATTGTATAAACCAATTAACTTAATACTCTAAAGTTTAGCTGCAGTTTTACCTTAGATTCTGTTGCATGTCTTGTGGATTCTCAAAGCAATTGATGGAAGTTTATCTGGTTTAGGGCACTTTGCTGCAATTAACTCCTTGAAGTAAGGAATATAATTTGGGGAAAAAACGTGCCAAACCAACCTAATGAACCCCGAAACCAACAAAATGATACTAATTTTACTTTGATTGTATATTTAATCATGTTAGTGTTCTTGATACTCTGAATAAGCATTTAGATTTCGGTGTACTTTATAGCACCTTCCGAAACACAAACACCTGTTGGAGCAAAATTTTCCAAAGCAGAACTGTGATCTGCATGCATGTTCTCCAGAATCTGCCAGGAGTGGGATTCAGGCTTGCAGTCAACCAGATCAGTGCACAGTATTTGCAAATTAATGCCTACTTGTTGTTGCCTAGCCCTGGCCGGTCTGTACAGCTCTGTTAAACTCTTAATTTCCCTTTAAAACAAATAAATTTTTTAAAAATTCTGCAGGAGTGGGGAATAGGTAGTAGACAGCATTACACTATGTAGGTATCTATAGAGAATTATTCTTGAAATTAATATTCAGCTGAGTTGAGRGAAGATATGAAATAGTCTAGGAAGGGTTTTGATAAGAGGAGAAATCTTGGATCTTAGAAAAAGCCTGACTTTTTTGGTTTGGATTATTGCATGTCTGGAAACCCTTCATTCAAATGGCCCAGGTTTGAGCCAGTGCTTCTTAAGTCAGGTCAAGTGACACACCAGTTTCCAGAAAATTGAGTGTACTTTTGTGGACTTTGTAATAGTTCCAAAACTTATCTACTAAACTTAACTTAGAGTTGGCTCATCTTCATTAGAAACATCAGTATAGTAATACGAATTGGAGTTAAATGATTTTTGACACTGTACTGTAACAGACTTAAACAGATTTTTCTTCACTGTTGTTCAGAAAATCCATAATATATTTTTATTGCAGTTCATAGTAATCCATACAGAGTGGTATGCAAATAGATTGAAATATTTGCTTTCCTCAAAGCTTGTATATTTAGTTGTCTTCTGTCATTTGCAACTGAAAAGTGAGATTTATGTAAATGTTCCAGCTATTTTAGTAAAAGATGGAAAACTTTGTATAGCTGGTATACAAAGTTGTATATAAAGATGAAGAAATGTTCTGTTGTAGGCCTAAATTCAGCTAGCATCCCACTTGGGGCAGGGAAGATGTGTGTGCATGCTCAATTTTAAGAGGCATGTGTTTGTGTGGTCTTTAATGGAGATAACTTTAGATACTGTTTTAAATTTTATTCTGTAAAGAACTGAAAACCAGACAAGCTCATTTTGAACAGATAAGTAGCTTCTAGGTTTGATCCATATTTTTTTAAGAAGCTTTAAACAGCTATTTTACTAGCTGGTTTGAGTATGAATAAGAGTAGAATGTTTTTTCCTTTTTCCTGATTTTGCTTTCATTTTCTTTCTTATGTTATTAAAATTCTGTTATCACAACTYCACATTTTTTTCAGTCATAAGAGCAATTAATTTTCCTTTGTATGGTTTCCTAATGTTGTGCTTGCAGTTTCCCTGCCCATCCAGTTACTTTCTCTGAACCTTTTTTGACTATTGTTCACCAATATGAACAATTCTGACAAAATTTAAAAGATGAATAATGGAGATAAAGACTAAATTTTTGAAAGCCCTGTGCAGAGTGTATGAGTATAGGAGAATGGCCAGAATTCCTGGGGGTAGGCAGGGGCTGAGGAAGAAATTTGTTTTGGGAGCTCAAGAGTGTGCTTTCCTTTTCCTACCTGTCAGACAGTGGGTTTGAAGTAGGTGTGTCTCTGTCAGCTCTCTCATGTGTCGTCTTTACTTGGTGATACTTAAGGAACTGGCTAAATGGGATGGTTCACATACCAGGGAAACCTGGTGTGATGATGTGAAGGGAACACAGGATAGTTGGGCTTGTTGGAGTTGATTTTGGTTTGGTGTTGAGACTATAAAGTCTTAAAAATCCAAGTTCTTAGGTTCTGAAGCCTTCAACAGTCCTGCTGCTGATGGAACAACATTTGCAGTTTAACAAAAAAAGTATAAAAATTGTATGTTCAGGAAAGCATTTAAAGTTTAGTTTCTAATTTTTAATTTTAAGCATAAAATAACTATCGTATTTAAATAGACTGTAAAGACTGTAACCATAATGAGATTTTTCCATTTACCTCAGTGAAGTAAAAATTTCAACCAAAGCCATTAGTTTAATGCATCTTTTCCACAAAATTATGTTTTATGTACTTCAGTTTTCTGCTGAGAATCTTCACAGTTCAGTTTCTGTAATTCCTGCTGTTTCTAGTTATGTTAGTATTTGAACACTTCTATGTTTGTGTGAAAGAATGAGGTCTTTTAAAGAGTTGTTACAGTTTTTTGTGTGACCTGTTTCTTTTATTTCTTGTCTCTTTCAAAATGCCAGACATACACAAGCACTAGCAACAACTCCATGTCAGGCTCCTTGAAACGATTGGAAGATACCTCAGCTCGATTTACAAATGCAAATTTCCAGGAAGTTCCTACACACGTTTCGAGTGGAAAAGACTCTTCAGAGGCTAGAGGGTCAGAGAGCAAAGGGAAGAAATCTGCAGGTCACAGCTCAGGTCAGAGGGGAAGAAAGCCTGGTGCTGGAAGAAATCCAGGAACAACTGTGACTGCAGCCAGCCCTTTTCAGCAAGGTACTGATGGTTATGCTGTAACACAACTTCTGCTTTGACATGAATTAGAAATTTTATGTATTCAGAACTTGAAAAGTAGTTAATCTGTTATCCTCAATACTGAAAATGCTGCTTTTTGGAGAAAAAACCAGCTTTTTTCACAGTAAAAGTGTTTGTTGTTCTAACACGAAAAAGAAGGTTTTGCATTTTTAAAGGGCAAAACTGATGCTTTTGTTCAGACTGTTAAGATATTCTCTTTAGCTTCTAAAAGCAGAAGTGTCTCTGTGTGCCAAAAAGTTAGTTAGGGGTAAACTTTAAAATGATAAACAATTTTTCAAGATGCAGACATTTAAAATATACCATTTTCTTCAAAGTGGAAGACCTTTTTACTTAATTTTTTTTTTTGTCATTGAAATATATAAGCAGAAGGTGATTATGTGACAAGTATCTAAGGTTTATTTACGTTAGATAATGCGAAATTTTTTACTTTTTGAACTTGCTGAAACCCACTACATGCACTATTGACACTTCTGAAAAGCAAATTTTACGGCATCTTTATCGGAGTTGAAAAAAAAATTTAAAACCTAAAAGTTTATTTTTTAATTCCTTTATTAATAAAATGTATTCTTTTGAAACACAACAAACTAGACCTTCTATAAAGTAGTTGTTTTTCAGTAATTTTCACTGTGGTGTCTAGTAGCTATCTGTCCTTTATACTTCGTGATGTTGCTTTTCCTTTGAGTTTATACAGTGAACACTTGTAAATTTGTCTAGAACTCTTTCAATATTTCAGGCTTTTTTACTTGAAAGAAGTGGAAATGGTTTTTTGTTTAAATTCTCAAAACTTTGAAAATTGCCTTCTGGAATTCTGCATTTAAAGAAAAAGCTTACTCACTGSAGATGTCAAAACAGATCTTTACTGTGTGCGTGTGTATTCTTGAGGCTGCATTAAGTGAAGTTGATGTAACTTATTTAAAATACAAAACGATACTTTCATGTATTTTAAAAAAATAGCTGTATTAACGTAAATTGTATTTTCCATGGAATTCTTAATGTTTAGTGGAGTACTAATTATAAAATCTAGTTTTTAAAGGACATGGGGTTTTTTATACCTAATGTCATATATAGGAGCATTTTCTTGGTGGGATAGTTGTCATCAGTCTGAATTCTGGGAAACAGTACCCACATACACCCACTTGTATAAAATTAGTGAATTTCAGTGCAAGTAGATGGTTATATTTCCCAAGAGTGCTTCATTTTCTGGCTTGAATGCACTAATACAATGATGAAATGACTGCATTCCAAATATTACAGAAGCAATGTAATCCTATTACACAAAAGATCTTTATGGTTCTGTGACAGTGCTAAAGAAGTCTTAAAATGCCGATTTTATACACTGTTTTTCACTTCCTCTTTTGTACTTTTGAAAAATACATCTGGGGAATACCTCCTCAACCAGGGTAAATGAAGCCCAGTTGTTGTTCCCTTCACCTGTGTCAGACCCTTGATTTTAGGTAAGATGGTAAGGAAGATTGCAGACATAGTGTAGATGTGATCATAGCACATTTCTATCAGCCTTCTTTTTATACATGTGTATGTTTAAAATAAACTGGTCTGACTTGCACTAAATGTTTTTTTGTGGCTTCGAAGCATGATGGGTGTCCAAGTTGCCTAAGCAGCAACATTGTTGTTCTCCTTTCATTCATTTTAACCTTGTTTGTGCCCCAAATTCAAATCTGAATCTCCGACAGGAATCTGAGAATCATATCCAGCAAAGTGAAGATCATCCGGAGAACCAATGAGTTATTTAAAAAATAAATTCTTTAGCTCTTGCTAATGCTTTTCATAAAGTCCTTCCACATTAAAGTTTTTTATTCCAAGATAGTAATATTTCCCATCAGTTTTCATCAACTACAGGGAAAAAAAATAATTGTAATTTTTTTGTTTTCTTTTTTTAGGAAGCTTTTTGGGCACTCCTGGGAGCATAAAGTCTTCTGGAAGTTCAGTTCAGTCTCCCCAAGATTTTTTGAGTTTTACAGACACAGATCTGCGAAGTGACAGTTTCACACATTCTCAACAGGCTTCGTCAACCAAAGATGTACATAAAGGAGAGGCTGGGAGCCAGGAGGGGGGTGTCAATTGTTTCTCTTCCTTAATTGGTCTCCCTTCATCATCATCAGCTGTTTCCCAGTCTAAAAACTTTGACAGCTCACCTGGAGACATAGGTAATTCAAGCCTTACTTCTACAGCATACAAACGAGCTCAAACTTCTGGAATAGAAGAAGAAACAGTAACAGAGAAGAAACGGAAAGGAAATAAGCAAAGTAAACATGGGCCTGGTAGACCTAAAGGAAATAAAGGTCAAGAGAGTCTTTCCCATCTTTCAGTTTCTTCTGCTTCCCCAACTTCATCTGTGGCATCTGCTGCAGGAAGTGTGACAAGCTCTGGTCTTCAAAAATCTCCAACTTTGCTCAGGAATGGAAGTTTACAAAGTCTTAGTGTTGGTTCATCTCCAGTGGGTTCAGGTAGGCATTTATTGGATTTGTTTTCTTACCTCAAAATATGGTTTTATTATTTTAGCTATAATTCTGACTATGCTTTTCAAGAACATAGTATCATTTAAAGTATCATGAAAGTCACACTGGGGGAGGAAGGACTGTTGGAAAAGTAAGTTTTGTTCCATGTATAGGTGTTGCTGTAGGTGGCTGTGGTAGATTGACCTGTGTATTGACCTATAGGCTCTATAAATGGAGGTTTTGAAGCTGTAGGGGGAAAAGTTGCATGAATATAGTTTCTTTGGAAATTTCATGTGACAGGTTTAGCTAAAAAAAAAGTGATACTTTATACAGACTATATTGTCTGTATGTTCTGTTACACAGAGAAAACAAAATTGGTACTCAGGCATGTCAGCTATGCTGAATATGTCTCTCAATTACATGTTCCCAATTTAGCTTAACTAAAAATCAGAATGTCTACATGGAGAATGACCAGTTTAAACATGTAAAAGTATATTCTGAATCTGGACCCCTTTGCAGCTGGATGACGTTTTCATATTCTCATGTGCTTTTTAGCAATTGAAATTGGCTGGTTTGTTCTTCCTCTGTTCTAAATGTTATGTGCATCTGGGGCTGTGAGAGGCTTTCTGTTTCCGGTAAACCTGTGTGTGGAATGGCCTGACAAAATACTCTTTATCTTCCAAAGTCTTTGTTGCTCTAAAGTTTCTTTTGAAGCTTTTGTGTTTGGATAAAAAAAAAAAAACAAATTACCTTGCCTTTGAAACTTAGAAATTTTGTCCTTTTAGTTGTTATAGTGGATTTTTTTTGCTTAATTTTCTCTTTTGGGGGAAAAGAGAAATGGAACTTGAATGCTTGATTCTGGGCAGGGTTTTATGCTTTTTATGTTGTGTACTTTCACTCTTTAAGCAAGAGATACTTTAAAAATATACATGGTTCAAGAAGAAAACAACTGTATTTCTTTCAGAACGAGGAGGTACTTAAAAACTTGATCTCAAAGCCACATTGTTTTAAAGCAGTTAGATGTAGGCAAATGATCATTTTTATTATGAGTAATAATGGGAATAGCAGTAGCAACTATATTAAAAAAATACTTTTCCTGTATTAAAATCAACTTAGAGGAATGATGTATGACACAACATCATGGTTCACTATTTAGCTTTTTGTTTAAAATGCAATTTTAAGAACATGTTCACCTCTTACCTGTTTTGAGCAGATACCATCTAACAGATTTACATCAGTGTTCTGATTATTATAGTAGAAACTTTCTTATTCCTTTATAATCCCTTTGAGGTGGATTATGTATTGTGGTAGTTGGAGTAACAGGTTGAAGTACAAGGTCTTAGTCTGAAGTGAATGACCAATGTTTTCCGTCTTGTATTTGTCTTAGAATACTCTGGTCTTGTCAGCTCCTTCAACAGGCCTTTTCCTGTCCAGGTCCATTCTTCCTTCCTTTGTCCTCTTTATTACATCTCACTCTTCCATCTATAAAACGCCAGTGATAATGTTAAACTCTTTGTAAATAAATACATGGATGGAAATACTGTGTAGGTTTTATTACTTTTATCATGATATTCAGCCTATAATTTCACTTCTGCTAAGTGTACTTAGATTCTTGGTAGCCAGCATTAGACTTAGCCTCTAAAACAGTGATATTTTCTGAGGATGCCAAAGAGCATGAGTAAAACCAACCAACCAAAATTTGTCAACAAAATCACCCCAGCAAAACCGAAGAAAACTGGAAGATAAAATCCTAAATGGGATGTCTTTGAGTGTGAGCTCTAAATTTATCCAGGAACTTCTACTTGAATCAGAGCAGATTGTTTTAATGTACTCTTCTCCCTCATCTCCCCTTTTTCTTATGATTGTAGTGCTGGTTTCCTCACTTCATCATAAGCATTTTTGGATTTAGCAACCCAACAACCCAAATATACAGCTTTGTTACAATGAGGAAGGACATCTGAGTATTATCAGTATTACCAAAAAAATACATTTCCTCACATATAAGATGCTAATGTTTCTCTTTGAAATGTGCCTACATTGTCCAGTAACAAGATCTGACAAGTGAATCTAAATTATTAGACCCAAGCCCCCAAATAAGATTTTGCGCATGTAAATGTAGTGAGTGAAAACATAAGGGTACTCAAGCTAGAAAGTTTCCACTGACTCTTACTTGAATTGCCTTGATACCTCATAGAAGCAGAATCAGGAATGAGCTAGACCATACTAAACACAGCTTTTGAGGCACTTTTTTGAGAATTTTTTTTTCTTTTAATAGCCTTCCTTACTGCAGCTATCTGAAGCTATTCTTTTTCAGCTTTCTTAAGAGTACTTGTTGAGATCCATAAAAATGATGAAAAACGTGACTTCAGAGATGTATGATAATTGTGTTCATAGTTAATGTTCGAATTAGATGAAATGTGAAGGAAAGCTTATTTTAAAAGGTAATGCATATTGATCATGTGCTATTTATACATAATTAAATGTCTTCCAAAAAGGTGTTACGCAGAATAAGTATATTCAGCTCATTTTGTGAAAATATTTGTCATTTCCAAACTTATCCAGTCCACAGGACTTCTCTTTTCCTGCTTAATAAGAACAGAGATGTACCATGAATATGGGTATAGTATAAGGACATGTAATTAGTAGCTGTAACAACACATACACTCAGGTTGTAGATCAGTTGCTGTGCAACTGATCTGATGTGTTCAAGGTTTGATCACTTAAATGTTCAGTCTTTCTGCTCTTTATTATTTTTTCTGAAATGCATTTATAACCTGATAGGAAACTTGTATGCATTACTTCAACATTGTACTCAAAGGAATAAAATTAATTTTTAAAAATGAAATAAAGTTTAAATTGGTAGGGTGATGTGGAATTTTTGTAGTAAATGAACATTTTACTAGTACATCTGTCCCTCTTTGAAAAAAACCCACCAAACTTCCTTAGATATCAGGTCATTTACAAACCATACTTCTCTTTTTGTTGGGAATTCACAACCACTGTAAGTTCATGTCTAAGAAGGCATAAGTCAGGTATTAGTGGGAGTTGTATAAAGCTGGTAATTGTTCACCCCAAATAGGGCTGGTCTTTGGAATGATTTCAAGATCCAAATCTTTTAATAGGGGCTGTGTGTGGGGATTTCATCTGAACTCTACAATTTTATAGAGCTGTCTAACTTTTCAAGTCATGCTAGCTGTATTCTCAGGATTAAGTTCATTCTCAGCATCCTTCTTTGGAATAATACTTAAAGATTTCTAGTCTGAAGTACTGTAAAGCATTGAGAGCTTGTGTCCCATGGCAGTAGGGAAAAGAACATTTTATGTGATGTACAGTACCTTCTGACTTTCGTGGAATAATGTAGCAAGGTAAAATGGAAAGCAGTCAAGTATCAGAAGTCAAATGAAATTTCTGTTTGGTGGTGGATAAAGTTCTTGTGCAGTTGTCTTCCGAGTTTGGCATGGATACTTGTTGCTGGAGTTATTTCAGTGCTTCAAGCACTTCTGCTGTTCTCAGTTCTGCTCCTGGTTTCAAGTGTACAACATATTGTATAGTATCAGCTTCAGTAGCTAAGGAGTTCAGAGGATCATTTGCTTCAATATTTTAATTTTTACGTGATTGATTCTATGCCCTTGTGTGTACTGTAAACCCTAAAAAAAGCTTATAAAGTATTTTTTTTCTTCAAGACAACTGGAGAAGATTAAATTACCAATTGGGCCTTGAAATGGTTAGCCCATTGTTTCAGCGCCTTTGCTGTGTCCATCTTCTGGAATTCCTTTATCCTGATTGAGACGAACTTAGAATTTGCCTTCCTGCATTTTTAGCTCTGCATCATATATATTCTACCCTTACCCATTCTTCAGTATGCTCTGGTTGGTAATGCTAGACAGTTTCTGGAATGAAGGACTCATCCAAACCCAGTATTGTACTTTAATAAAGCAATATGTAAAACTCTGAGAAACCGTGAATGTTTTTGGCACAGGTCCCTCTGAGTTGATCTAATGTCTTGTGTAGTCAAATTTCAGCTTTGTATGTGAGCTTGCTCTATGCGTCAGATTAGTTCCATGTATTTTGTTTTCCTTTCTCATCTGATTCAAGCAGTGATGAAACCTTTGTCAAGTGTTACAAGTGTTACGATGTGCAAGATCATTGTGCTGTTAAGGTCATTGTTGTACTGATGATGTAAGAGAACGCTGAGTTTCAAAGTAGGAGAATAACTTGAAATCATTTTCATTGAGATACTAAGTCCCTCAGTACTTACGTTAAATCTTCATGATGTTGTGTTTGAAGTTTGACTTACTAGCTGAATCTACTGGGAGAAAGAGTTTAGAAAAAATTGTTCTGAAACAGTTTGTGCTATTACGCTTATCTGCAAAGTGCACCAAAGCAGAAGTCTTGCTGTGTTAAAAAGCCAGTTTGTATTCAGAGGAGATAGAGTATAAAGAACAAATTGATACTAATAGATATTAATGGCCTTTTAGAACTAAGCGAGTGGTGTAGAAAGCACACAAGGCAAAATTAATGTGCAGAGAATTTCATTCTTCATATTTGAGGCTCAACAGAAGTGGTGTTGAGATTGGTGAATGGTGTACAAGATTAAAATGTTAAAATTGATGGTGGTTGGTGTAGAAAACGTGGAGACATTCATCAGGTAACAGGGAAGAAATCACATGAGGTAGTAGCTTATAAAAATGGGGATTATCACAAAATGGATCCCCCATCAAAGTTCTTAAGTAAAACAGTTGGTATCAGCGCCTACAGCCAGAAGTATTGACATTTACTGATTGATGAATACCCTGTATTTCCATGCTTTTAGACTGTCAGTGTTAAATTTCAGTAAGTCTTTAAAACTCATGAAGTTGTAAGAGACTGGCAAGTAGTTAATGTTATGCAATTAGGATGTGTCTGACAGAAGAAAGATGTTAAGAGATACAAAGATGTAATGATTAGTGGTGGTTATTGTGAGTTATGGAAAATAGCTTACTGGACTAATTTTATTTTATTTCCTATTTTTTTAATAAAAGTGGCATAGTAAATGTCTACATTTCAATTGATACAGCATGACAGTTTAAATAAAGACCTGTAGTGATAGGGAGTCAGCAAACCCTTGCATTAGCTGTAGTAAATAGGTAAGTTTCAATTTTAATTTGATCAGAGAATTATTAAACCAGTGTCTACTTTGTTTTGTTATTTCCCCTTAAAGCGCAGTTGGTCAAGAGCATGGTGCTCATAACACCAAGGTCACGGCTTCAATCCTCAAATCACTTGAGAGTTGGACTCAATGATTCTTGTGGGTCCCTTCCAACTCAGAGTGTTCTGTGAAATCTGTTGGAAAACTCTGCAGTTTTTGACAAAGTCTCATTATGAGGACAGGGTAAATCTCTTGGTCAGCAGTACAAACTAAGAGTTATGTTGGTGGAGCTAAAGTAAAAGATTGTCTTAGAAAGATGGATGTATACTTGCAGGGTAAGGATGGCCTTCTGGAGAAAGAAGGGCTGTAGAGAAACAGAATGAAGGTGATTAATCAGTTATATCTGAGTTTCCAGTGCTGAGCTGTGTTTGAAAAGGTTTTAACGCATAAACAAGCAAGCTAACGAGAAAGGCAGCTCTGTGTTCAGGGTGTGTCTGGTCTTTAAATGCTGTGTCTAGTTCTGCTGTTTGCTCTGTGTAAAGAAAAGAGCCTCCAGAAGGATTCAGCGACTGGAAAAATCCCATTGGAGAATAGCTAAGGAGTGAGTTTATCAGACCATGGATATCATAGGAGGAACTGAAAACTGGTACTACAATGATCCTTAACCTAACAAAAAAAGTAAAACATGATCAAGTGAGAGAAAGTAGTAGTTGAACAAATCTCAGTTCTGAAAATTTAGGTATATTTTCTAGAAGATACAGTTTAGTCAAACATATTTATTTGATTTGTGGGTGCAGGAAGTTTTAGAGCTAAGAAATCAATGTGCTTGCAGAGATTCTTGTTTGGTCCTTACCTATGAACTTAATTCTGTGCTGTATTCTCTCTTTGATTTTTAAAAGAAAATTTTAACATGGTGCATCAGTTTAGCATATGAAATAGTTTGTAACTGGGCAAATAATGCATTTCAAAATACAGTAGTTACTAGTGAATTGTCAGGCAGCATGGCTCTGCAGGAATTGATTCCCAACACAGTATGCTCCATGCTTTTATCAGAGAAAAAGAGAAGAAGTTAAGAAGAAGAGAAGAAGTTAAGTCATCTTTGCTGCTTTCTCTGAGGGTTCAGGCTGGTTTCTGAAAATGTGTGTTGTAAGAAATGTACTTGGATGTAATGAATAAGAATTCCTTGATTAAGAAGGCTGTGGACAAAAAAAATACTGAACAATGAACCTTTTAACAGAGATATGTTTTGAAAACAATTATGAAAAACTTCTGGATAATGATGGAAAACTGAATGTTATTACACTTTAGGGGAAAAAAGGCTATTGTCATCACTCTGACACTTATTTCAAGAAGGGATAGAAAAGTTACATCATAATTAATTGAAATTACTCGATACATGTTGCAGGTAGCAGAGTACTATAATTATGATACTAATTTCCTCCTAAAATATGACTATGAATGTGAAAGTTGAGAAGAGGCATACAATGATTGATATTTTTAAAACATCCTTTTCAAAGAGCCTGAAGCTCTTTGCTAGACTGGAATACCTTTAATTTGAGAATATTTTAGTTTACAAAAGTGTTTAGAAGCATGATTGTAATTCTTACACAGGAAGAATAAGTATTCCTGTTCAAGATTTTTTTTTTTTGGTAATTGCATACTGCATTGCCCACTGTAATTGCCCCTTTTTCTATTAAAAAAAAAAGTTCATAGAAAAATACAGACATATAGTGTTTAGGTGGATGGGCTGCTGAAAACAAGAAATGTTCAGCCTGTTCTACTCTTGAAGTCTCCAAGCTGCCTGACTTTCTTTCTGTGGAAGCAGTGTTTTGTGCATGAGATGCAAATCAGCCCCCCTGTGAATGTTGCAAGACTAGAAACTCTTGGAGCATTGTTTCAAACAAAACTTGATTTTAAAAAAGGCAAGATTTTCCTTTCTCAAAAAATTGTAACTTTTTTTGTTTGTTTGTTTGTTTGTTTCTTTTTTAAAAAAAATTTTGAGTGAAAACGGATGGGAGGGCTTTCCGAAGTGAAAAAAAAATGTCCCAGGGACGGGAAGTTCTAATAATTAGGATAGAGCTTCCATGTCAAGCTGCCTAGGCCTACTAATATTGGAGACGATCTTGGCAGCTGTGGAAATTACCTGACTAGTGAATTGTTGCATGAGAATGTGTCTGTCAGGTTGAAATCGAAATTTTGAAGATGATATCTTTCAATGATTCCCAAATTATGGTGAGTCTGGGCATTAGTTTCTATTTAAATTTCAAAAGATGTCATCATTTATTTAATTATTATTCTCTGATGGTCAGCAGCAAATAATGTGTTTAAACTATGAACTCGTAATACATTTCAGATGCTAAAAAGACCCACAACAAAGCAAAAAAATGAATATGGAAAAGGGAATGTGTATTTTCTTGACTTCCCTTTTAGGTCTTTAATAATAAAATAAAGAAAATTTTGGTAGTTATTAATTTCAGGAGAAAGACATAATTTTAAACAGCTGAGCAAAAAGATGTAAATATTTCTAAACTGTTTGAAATAATGTTTTTATTCAAGCTTTGTGAATCTTCTACCCAAATAGTAATTTAGTAACAAATACAAGAAATTCTGCAAGTCTAGATTTTTGGCCACAGAGAATTATTTGCAGAATTGGCATCTAAATACAAACGTTTTGAAACATAATAAATATCTGTATGAATACACTGACTATTTGTTGTATTGGCAGAGAGGAAAATGGACTGGGGAGGACTTAAAGGCTACTTAAGTTTCTGTACTTCTTAGTTTCCAAATTTAGCTATAAATCTTTTTTGTTTGATAAGGGAAGGTTTTCAGAGAAGTCCATGAGCATTTTGTAAACTGTTGGCTTTTGTATTACATTTGACCCATAAGCCCACAAAGTGCCTTATCTATATTTGGTGTTAGGTTTGAACTCCTAATAAAAACTAACTTATTTTAGGCCTGGGTAATCTGCGTAAACGACACTGTATTGATGAGATCTGGCTGACAGCTTTGCTATTGTTGTCTGTGTAGTGAAGAAAATAAATTGCCTGCTTCTCCAGTCAGGGGCTGATTGTCTTTGCAGATATATGGAGTAAAAGTATGTGGTATTATCATTATTATGTTTAAAAAAAAATAAGGGCAGAAAGAGAAAATGTACTGAAACATCCAGTTTTGTGCTTAGATTATGTTAGTTCTCTAACTCTTACTATAAAACTGAGTTAGAATTTAAAATAGGTAGAATGGGGGAACACAGAGACACTGTGAGGCAATTAAGATTTCTGTCCTATCAGATGTCTTTATTGCAGAACTTGATATTTGATTTAGAGGTGTATCCCTTTTCTGAAGATCAAGGGTATATTCCTTAATTCTGTTGCTGCATGGAAAATAAAGTGAGATACAAGTGCTGGCTTACTTATAACTGTTTAGTTCCCAGAAACCCCTTTAAAATAACTTGAAAAAAGGACTTGCAAAATGGTATCAAATTAAGAGGTTTTGTATATATATATATATATTTAAATTAAAATATTAATCTTCTTGAGTGTGAACATTTTTCAGCATCTGGAGTCAATTAYTAGAGTATGGCACATTCTTTGTAAGTCAAATGCGAGATAGCAATCAGTCTTTTAACTCCATAAAATCTGTTAAAGGTGACATGGGAACATAAAAAAGTGCATGTGGAGGAGGGTAGAGAAGAGGTTTGACTATGAAAGGAGCAGTAGGGTTTTTTGCCCTTCCTTGAAGATTGTACTTTTCAGATCTTACAGACTTTSAAGTCTTTCAGAAATATAGCTGAAAAATAGATGATGCGTATGTGTTGGTAGCTCTTTAAGCATTTTTGTCCCTCTGAACACTGTCCAATTCATATGGTAAAATTCTTTTTTTGTTGTTGTTGTTGTCAGTCAGAAGTGACAGCACTACAGTCAAGTTTTTCAAATCAGAAGGAAGTGTACTTAGCATTTAAATTTTCCATTTATTTAATGTGAAGAGCTGCAGTACCAGAAGTTAAACTGACTGAAGGTTGTCTAAGGATTATATTTGGGGAGAGGCTGTGATGTCTAGTGCTGTTGTTGATTATCATAATGATTTCTGCAATTCCCTTGTAAAGTTTCAGAAAGAAAACAAAAAAATTAAATAGAAATGCTAACATAATGCAGTGATACTAAAAACTAGTTACCTTAATTGAGCTTTTCGGTGAAAGATGTTGCTCAGGGACAAATCCATTAAGACTTAGAATGGAGAGATTCATGTGTTGTATAGAAACTATACTGCTTTTTAAAACAAATAAGGCCAAGTGTCTGATTATCAAGTTCACATTTCCCTATGCTTCCTTCTTATGTAAGAAATTTATTTTCTTCCTTAAACAGGTTATATGGATGTGATAGGACTAAGAACAGCAGCTTTCTGAAGCTCTAGGTAGCCTGTGCTGTGGTATTGTAGTGTGTCACTTCACACAACACTGAAGCACGTGTCCCACAGCAGTTCTGGCTCTGTAGTGGAGTATTTGCAGTCAGGTGGTCCCTGCGTAGCTCCATATGCGTAAAGATGTGCCTTAGGTACACCAGATGACAGTGTATGGCAGTTCTGGTATTGTATGTTAGCTGTGCCTGCAAGATCTGCATGTTGATCCATGTGAATGTGAGCTCCTTTTTAAGAAATCTCTCCAGCATAATTAAAATGCAGAAAATTGGCAGAGATAAGCCAACACTGTGTTTCCAGAAGGTTACTCAAATAAAACTCTCTTTCAAGAGTGTTAGGCGTACCTGAAAAACTGTTGTAGGAACTTGATACACAGGTATGTCATATACACAGTGTGCTGTCAAAATACTTAGCAGGACAGTTCTTACAAGGGCTTTTGTGGTGGTAATGCAGAAAATAGTAAGTGAAATAAACTATTTTATGTTGTTAGAAAAGCTACTTCTTATCTGATTCCGATTTTTTTTGTCCGTTTGAACTACACTGGGATTTAACACCTAGTTCAGATGCAAACTCATTACTTCGTATTGTTCTTTTTATCCTTTTTATTCAGCTTTTAAGTAGAAGCCTTCCTCTTTCAGTGTCAGATTTGGTAGATATGTGAGGTGTCTGTGAGAAGGCCATAAGGATAGCAGGAAGAAAACTTCATTTTGACAGTGATCTAGCTTGCTGCATATGTTTTTGTGAGAGAGAATTACATGCAGTGGTAAAAGGTTCAGAAAAGTGTTCTCACTAAACTAAGTAACTGGCAAAAATGGAAAATTCTTGTCATAAAAATGTGAGTGAGCATCCAAGGTCTTTGGACCAGTGTAGCTCTAGAAATTTGAGTTGAGAAGGGATTCGTGGAAGCTGGGAACGGAGCTGAAGAATATGAACATGTGGCTGGGGCTTGTGCATGAGTAATCCTATCAGATCCTATGTACTTGACTTGGTTTTATTTCTGTTTCCCATTATTTATTTGTTTTGAACATCTATGAAATAAAAATGACTAGAGGTTTCAAGTAAATCTAAAAAACTGCAACAGAACCCCCCTCAAAAAACCAGAAAACCAAAAACCAGTCACACCCTCCATTGCCCCATTCTCCCAAACTAATGAAAAAGCAGCTCATAAGCTGTCAATTTACTTAGCTTTCAGATAAGAATCTCAAATGCAAGTTGTTGGAGTTTTAGTTTGTTTTGTAGGGTGTTGGTTTTTTTTTTTCCCTTAAATTGTGATAACTGTCATGGACAAATGCCTAATCTGAGTGATTTAGGGGTTGCTTACAGCAAATAACATCCTTTTTAGGGATGAAGTCACTAGGACTTGTGGAGTAGTGGTAAGCTTAGAATTGTACTTTAGTTTTTGTATGCATAACCAGTTCCTTAGAAACAAGTAACGAACAGCCGAAGGATGGTGGCTTGGATGTAGGTATTAATACAGAGTCATTTCAGAAATGGAAATGAATGAGCTGGAAGCATCAAAGTTTTTTTCTGAGCAGAATTGTTTYTAAGGCAGAATAATTATAAGGTTCTAAGTAAAGCAAGCAATAGCAGCTACTGTAAGGACTGGATGAAGAGAGGAAGGATTTAGCCAAGACTGAGAGGAAAGTGCAGAAGGCAGCAGAGATGGCAGATAAAGGAAAACAATGAAAGTGAAGCCCAGCTATTACAGCATATAGTTTTTTGGCAGAGATATATATATATGGTTACCATTCACCATCCCTAACCTTTCTTGACACCTTAGTATATGGGGTTTCAATAGCTTGGCTGTACATTGTAGCAGAAAACTACAATGTCAAAGAGGGGGTACTTCAGTGCAGGAGTCAGGGAAGAGGTAGCTGCCAATAGAGGCAGTTACACGAGAACCGAGACAGTAGCTCTTTTTTCCTTTCAGAATAAAACACCTTTTTTCATCTGCCTTCTGCTAATTTATGGAGTGTGAAAGGAAGTGGTGGTAGAGGAACAGTTCTCCTTCTGTTCTGTAGAGGGGCTTGGGGGGGGGGAGTCTAGAATTAGCTCCATCAGTCACAAGGAGGACTGATCTAGTGTTGGACCTTCCTCATGTAACTGGATGAGGTCTGTGTTAGAACAGTTCATTTTTAAGGAATTAGTTTAAACAGGATTTTTTTTACTAGGTTTCTTTGCATATCATCTCAAGACTGGACATCTGCAGCTATTGATCTTTTCCATGAATTGGTCTGTTCCGTAAATTTGTGTAATAATTTTTGAAACCATTTATGCTGTTAATACCTGAAACGTGAGAAGTGAGTTTCATATCTTTATGCATTGTAAAAGGATGTACTTTTTCTGCAGCAGTTGCTGATCATGTTTTGATTGTACTCTACATACAGTGAATGATTCATTAAGTGTTCGGCATCTTTACAGTATTCATAATTGATAAATGTCTGTCATTTTCCCCYGTTATCATTTTTAGACGTAGATATCTTAATACCTTTTTGTCATTCATACTATATCCTTCCTACCTGTTTCAGATCTCTCTTAGTGCTACTATATCATCTTTTAAGAGATACAGGTAGTATTTAAAATACAGGTGCAACATGAATTTTTAAAGTGGTACAGTTACGCTTTTGGTTTGGTTCTCTGTTCCTTTCTGATAATTTGGAACACTGTGTTTCTCTTTTTTCATCATTCCCTGATAGTCTTTTTACTCTCTATTGGAAATCTTAAGGATTCCAGAAAAAGAGACTTTCATAGTAAGAGTCAAAGTTGTGAGTCCTTTTCTTATGTATTTATTCCATTGTAAGACATAGCTTATTGAGAAAAGTTCTTTCTGCATAGTAGCAGACAATTAAAGTCTAATTCATGTGTCCTGGACTTGGCACTGTTCTCTTAAGGATTGTGTATACTGTCAATGTTAAAAAGACATTTTTTTCACCACATTTAGTAGCTGCAGTTGGAAGATGTTCTACTGCAATTTGTTTCTTCTTCTTTGTTTTTATGTGTATTCTTGCCACACAATTGCGGTTTTAACCTTGTGTTGCTGCCTAGGTCTACAGGGTTGTTTCGTCAGCTCTTTAACTGCAACTCTTTCTCATTTGTCTATGAAGTGTGTATCTTACAGTAGTAAATTTTGCATTGGGACATATCTAGTGTATTCTTCTTTTAAACTTTCTCTTACCTCTTGAGTGATGTTTGGGAATACATTGTATGTGATTGGTTGGATTAGTGGTAGCTCCTGTGTGGTACAATTTTAAAGAAACAAAAGCAAAAGATGTAGCTTCAGGTAATCTAGGACTATGCTTGTTTGAATAAAACAAAAAATAATAAAAAAAGAAAAAACCCATCACCACCTCAAGCCTCCCTCTGAACCTACCCAATGGCTCCTTAAATTTGAAAGGGACTTTCTTTAATACTGAAAGCAATGATGGATCAAAATGGCTACTATTTCTCGTGCACAAAAATTGAACATAACTGGAGTGAACTGATACAATTATAATCAAATAAAGGCTGTGGAGAGTAGGTGTGGGTGAAATGATTCTGCTCTTACGAGTGGCAGACTGCAGTTACGTTGTGTCCTCTGCACCTGAGAAAGAATTCATCTGAACGGTGTAGCATGATTCCAGTCATATTAACTCTGTGCATTTTAGTAATTTTTTCCTTGTAAATTGTAAGTGTATTTTTGTACATTTTGTCAGCTCTCTGAAAACTGTTGAGAAGGTTAATTAAAATTACTGCTTTCATTTTTATGAGATTATGAGATATGATGCACTTCTATTGAGAATCATTCAGAATTTTGTATATTGTGGTTTTTTTTCTGTACTGCAAAATTTTAAACCCCCAACATTAGTATTCATATTTTTTACAGTACAGATTTTGTATGTAATGCTTTCATTAAAATATTCCAAATTTTAAAAGTATTTTCATCGAAGTACCTTTAGCTAGTTATTGAAGTTTAGTCAGTAGGTAAAAGTCAAGGCTTTGAAATTTTTTTTAATTGCTTCTGAATTAGTTTTGTAATATTTGAGTATCAGTGACAGAAGTTTAAGGTGTCTTTGTTGTTAATTCTTTTTTTTTAAATCCTGATGCTCAGAAGAGCCCGGCAGTTAAAAAATGGCTTATGACAGGAATCTTTAGTAGCTTTCAATTGTGGCAAGAGTAAAGAAGAGAAAAATAGAGTCTTGAAGCAGTTGCCCTATTGGAGCCCAAATAATTGTAGCAGTCAGATCTCAGAGGCTGATGCAGGTACAAAATTCCCCCATGGAAGTATGACARAGGTGTTCACCACACTCTCACCTGTAAAATCATTCAGTCGATCACCTTGTCAAACCAGATGGGTAAGCTGAGGGCTTCGTTTTAAGCAATGTGAAAGATTGAACTAGGAAACTGAAACTAAAATAATTCTACAGTCATGAGGTCATCATCCTAAGCAGGAATAAGCTGGTGGGCTAGGTGGAAGAGGGTTGGCAACTGCACGACTGCCCTCACTCTGCAGCTGGGCATTAAAGTGCTGTGGTGCTGTGGAAGGCTGCATTAGAGACTTCAGCTGCACGGCAGAGGATGTGAGTGTGTTCTGGCACTTCAGGATCAGAGATCAATATTCTCTAAAAACCCCAACTCTTGAAGGAAAGGAAGTTCCTGTGAGCATCTCCTTTGGTGTACCACTGGTTGGACGTTCTTTCTACGTATCCGAGTTTTTCTTGCACTGAGCTCTCTAAAGTCCAGGAGACACAGCCATTTTCTGTTAAACTTCTTGATTGCTTGAGCTCATCTCAATCTATCAGTGAAGCAAAACAGATGCCTTGTGATTAAAATTAGCAAGGCAACTTCCGTTTCAGTTTCTAAATTTGTTGCAGACAATGAAATTAAAATCAGTCTTTTGTTGGGGGGACTGATTGCCACTGCAAAGTATTTGAATTTTTATTTGTAATACTAGCTTTAGAGTACAGCTAATTGGCATGTGCTGGAATGGTCTTATACTTGATGTTTAAAATCTAACCAACACTGATAAAAGAAATCTAAGTAAAAAATTATAGTGGATAGAAATAAATCCATTTTACAGTTTGTGCTACTGTAAATGATCAGAGCTGTAATACAAGAAAGATGTATTCAGGTATATTATTGTTCACTGAAATTCCTGTCTATACATATATTCTTTTGTGTGTCTGTTAAACATGATCTTAACATGAAGCCCTTTTTCTCCTAACTCAAAAGCTTTCTCGAAGTTGATGAATGCCATACATAATGGTAAGTTATATTAGAATCTTTTTCAGAGGTTCATTTATCACAAAGGGTAGCCTTTTGTGGAAAAGCCTGATTGAAGGTCTGCATATTCTATGGATTGGGTGAAATACAGGTCTGCAGTGCGTCAATTGTTCAGTACTTGAGTGAAAACTTTGTAGATTGTCTGCAGGAGCCTGATAGGTCAATAGTTCCTCAGTTCTCTTTTTATGATCTTTTTGTATGTGTGAAGTAAAACGATAACAGTTTTATTCCATTCTGAGATTCTTTTCTTTAATTTTGTGAATAGTGTTTTCTAGTCCTTCTTCTGTGCTCCATTCATAGGTGTGTTATAGTGGTGTCTACCTCAGGCATTCTCCCACTTCCCTTCCTGACTACTTAAATTACTACAAGTAATGCATGTGAAGGTAGCCTTGTTCTATCCATTCTTTGTGCTGACAGCCTGATGCTGCTCATTTGTGTCACTGATAACAGAACTATCAGTTTCAGAGGGAGCAATATTGAATCTTTAATGTATCTAATTGCTGTTTCCCTTTAGTATTCACTATTGGCTTTGTATCCCTGTTTCTGTATTCACTCATAGCCAGTGGAAATGAAATATATTACTAAATTAGAACTTGCTTTACTTTTTCAAGGCTTTTGTTAGTTTGTAGGGAATAGTCATAAGTATATTCACAAGTTACGGAAAGATCTAAAACCCTCTCATGAGGCTAGTTTTGAAGATGATCAAGTTTGTTTCTCAGTATGATATATAATTGGTGTCAGGTGATCTGTTAATAAAAATTGGAATYTTTATCCATTCGTGCCAGCCAAATAGAAACTTTCTTACTGCTGTGCATGTATGTTAGATGAACAGTGCTGTATGCATTGCTAATTGTATTGACTTGGAATTCAGCATATGCAAAAGAATTTAAATGTTTAAAACTTTGCATGGTCAAGGTCTTTGCATTTTAAGCTAGCAAGCATTAAGGTTTTATAGGACTTTTGCTTTTCACAYTGTCGGGGTCATGAATTACACCTGTTAGGCAGTTGTCTACAGTGGTGGGTCTCTTAAATAATAAAAATTTTAATATTACATTAAATTTATATTTCATAGTCTACATGTGGTGAGAAATATTGAAATTTCTCTAGATTTGCTTTGCTTTAGTAAAATAGGTTTAGCTTTTTTCCTTTTGATATAGGGTTTCCCTCTCACTCTCCCAGGTATACAGTGCTCTGAACCAGCTTTGAGATGAAGGAAAGCAAGCTCACCATTTTTCTGAACAAAAATAAAACATCTGAAGGGTATCTGACAAAGTGTGCTGAATTTGGACTTGGTGAGTTTCTGCTGTTTTATAAGCAGAGCCTTTTTGCTGTTTAATGTTGAAGAGGTATAGATTCACAAGAGGGTGCAGAATAGAAATTGATGGAACACCATTTGTGACTTCTTTCCGCATTGCACTTTTTGTTTTTTAAACTCTTAACATAGATGTTGGAAGGGCATATATTGCCAAACAATAGTAATGCTTTATATAACTTACTGTTGTGGAACAGCATAATGGTAGCTACTTGTTTGTTTTAGAATGGTGTTTGGACAGGATTTATCATCTAATTACCTCTTTGGCGGTGGGGGGGTGTGTGTGGTGACATTTCATGGTACCTTCCAACGTTTAAGTTGGCTACTTTTTTCCCCAGTATTGCCTTTCCCTCCTTCCCTTCCTCCCCCCACCCCAGTATTGCAGTGCTCTTGTTTTGTGAGAATATATCTGGGTGAAATCAATGATGGTGGGTAGAAATTTTGATAATATGAACAGCAAGGAAAGATCTTGTGATGTGTGTTTATATAGGATGAAAAGAAAGTATTCAAACTTGAGATAAATATTTAGATAAAGGAAGATTATTTACTCCAACAGCATATTCAGGTTATGAGTCAGGTAATGCTGAGGATTGTTAAGTGTCACTGTCAGTAAGAGTTTTGATGGAGTCTGTATCAGGAGCTTGTTTTTCATTGACTGAGTTTAAGCTGGCTGCACATCAGCAATAAAGTGCCAAAAAGAAAACCTGTGGGTTTTAGTTTAAATGGAGACAAATAGAATTTTGGAGCAGAGAGGTTTATTTTTAATAGTTTTGCTATAAAGGTGATGGGCAAAACTTGTCAGTTGAAATTTGGTGCTGACAAACTGTGAAGGAGGAAAGATAATAAGTGTTGAACATGGTTTGAAAGGGTCTAGTCTAAAAAAAGAGGACTAGAAAATGGAGTCATGAAAGCTCTTCCATAAAGATGCCTGCCTTAATAGAAAGGAGTCAAGACACTTCAAGGCAGACAGTGGCATACTGCAGTTTTGCCAGTGGGAGACTTCGTATACTCAGTGCTGTGTTTTGCAGTTTTATAGTCAACTTATATTTTTCATGCTTTTTTCAAAACCTTTTTTTAAAAAAGCACAAAAATTGTGGTTGAGAGATGTAAAGTTTTCACTGCTGTTCACTGTATGATAACAGTGTGCTTTGTCCTTCTCAGTCTTAGTCTGGATCTTACAGTCAAACTTTTTTGACTTGACCTTGCAGTCTCGTCTCTTCTTCTATGGGTCTACCACTGAAAATGAGCAAGAGGGATATACATATCTGTATATGCATACATATAGAGCATACATCTGTTGACAATTTTAGGGCATACTTTAAAAAAAGACTATGGGAAGCAAAGACCTGATTATTTTATGTTAGAGATAGCTGTAAATTGTGGTGTTTGGTTGTAGTCTTTCTGTGGTTACTTCTGTTCTTGCTTGTTCTGTCTTTTGTCTATTTCATACTCCTGTTTCAGTTTTCAGGTTTTTGATTGTTCTGTCTTACACTGATTTTTGAGTTGCAGTGAGGAGAGTCATAATACACAACAGACATCCATTGTGCCAGTCATAGTGCTGTGATTGTCTTTAGAAGACAACATGTTTCCRAAGAAACTTCAGTTCTGTAGCATTGGCCTCTGCATCAGTGCAGGCAAAATTTAGTATATATGGTATGATTTTTTTAACAAGATAACCTAAACTAAACAGAATCTGTACTGAGCATGAATTAAAATTTTTGAATCTAGCCCAACGTGGGCAGAGTTTTTCAGTGTTGATAAAAAGGCATCTGCGTCTTTTGAAGCATGGGGACAGTAGTCCTCAGCTAAACCATCTAAATTGATAAAAAGGAAGAACAAGAGAAGGGCAGATTAAAAGTCAGCCTGAAATAGTTCCTTTATGCACATCTCGAAGTACCGAGCAATTATTGTTTGGTTGTCAGATATTGCAACCTCAAGTATAACTATCTGTTATTGTTCTAGAATACCACTTTAAAGCTTTAGCTGCTGCTAATGACAGCTATTTGTAGTCTTTCAGAAATTTGGGCAACAACTGTCTCCTCTCCCCCCTCCTGAAATAACTAATCACAACAGAATTGCTGTTGTTAGTCCTTAGCCTTTCTAATGGCTCACTTTTGGAAAATTCTGGCTCARTCAAGCATCCTTTATGCCTTCGAAGACACCAGCCTTCACAGACACCAGCCTCAGATCACTGGAATCCAAAAGAGAGAACTTCTGAGGTAGAAACTGCCGTAAAAGACTATATTATGTTCACAGTGAAGAGGAATGTAGTGCTTCCAGTGACCCACCATGCCAGCACCGAGGTAGATTGCTGTCAGAATGGTTTGAAGCTATTGTGTGTTTTTCGAGATCTTCAGCAAACACAGTAAATTTTCTCTGAAATCATTAAGTAAGCCTAGATCGCAAGCGTCATGCTTCTACTCGGGAATACTTATTAAGAGAGCCTAAAACTGCTTTGGTTTTAGTTTGTCATATTTAAGTTACTTAGGGCTTGTATGTATTGGCTCACTGTTAGGAAAGTGAACATCTAAAAAGTTAAGGTCTTTACCAATTGTTCTTCCATATCTGTTTAACTTTTTCTTTTACAAAGATCTTTCTGTGGTGTGACATGCTTGAACTACAGGTCGTTTCTGTGGTTCTGAGCACATGTGTCTCAGATATGATCATGGAGCTCTTTGTCTTAGTATTCTATTCTAGAAGAGTTACTTCAGAACTTTTTGAGTCATGGTAGAATAACCGTGAAATTCTWAACATGTCCTATTTCATAAAGCTGAACTAATTATGAAACGTAAACAGGCAGTTATAAGCATTTCAGAGATTATTGTGAGAAATCAGAACATCCAGAGGAAACAGTGAAAGGAGTTTTGTCCCTGTGTCGGGTGTCTTTCCCTCCCACCCCCAAAAAAAGACCACATAGTTTAACTAAGGTATGACTTCGGTGGGAGATACGGTAGGAAAAGCTACAACTGTTTAGAAAGGATTGGAAGATACTCACTGGGGCAAGGTTGGAAGCAGATTTAAGGCTAATAATTACAAAGACTGTTCCTSAAGCTCAAAATTCATACATTATGGATTTCTAGAGGCTGGGAGAACATTTGAGGAAAGTATTACTACAAGCTTGCCCCTTTTTTGTACTTTTCCTTATGTAGCTGTTACTGTTCAGTGTTAGAGATGGATATAGTGAACTAGAAAAATGATACAGTTCTCCCTGTGTTCCTAGTCCAGCACGTCATTCATCTGTCTTCTGTCACATTCAGACCTTTTCTCTCATAGAGCAAATTCATCTTGGGTGGTCTATGAAAAATGTGGGTTTGAGCCCTTCTGCAGTGGAGGTCTGTAGTGTAAGGCCTGTATCAGCTTGTATGAATCCGAAGTGGGAACACGACTGCTGACATGTGTGGTCATCAATGAACGTGGAATCAAGTGTAAAATACCACTTTTCACTGTTGCAGGTGGGACTAGCTGAACATACGAGTAAACGATTTTGCTAGCACATGGGTCAGTTCTGATCGTTCACCCCCACCCCATTGTTGAATACATTTCTGATGGACTGTGGATAGCTGTACAGTCAGGGGTTTGAACATAGGGATGGGAGTACACAGAAGAGATTGACTAAACATCTTTTGCTGGCTGAGCTGTCAAGGATTTGGAGTGAATTTTAATGGAGTTTGATAGCAAACTTCAGGTCTTTGCTGCGTATGTAGGTGATACCATCATGGATTCATCATATACGGCATATTGCCATGCTGGACTGTGTTCTTCAGTTGTGTCAAGGTTCTTGTCAAGTATTTTGGTCTTTGACTATAAATCCGATCTACAGAGTATTCTCAAAGGGAATAATTGTGTCAGTCTGCATTCTGTCAGTAGGTATGAAACTGAAACAACTGTTTCAAAACCGTTTGAAAAACAGATTAGCAAACG
Source organism: Amblyornis subalaris (assembly GCA_018881555.1). Taxonomy (NCBI): domain Eukaryota; kingdom Metazoa; phylum Chordata; class Aves; order Passeriformes; family Ptilonorhynchidae; genus Amblyornis; species Amblyornis subalaris. The sequence goes on along the minus strand of JACAXG010000047.1, from coordinate 2,284,203 downwards.
TGTACACTTGTACTTTGTATCTTCCCTCCTCCCCTCCACCCCCAGCAGTGTGCATTCTYTGTGTACTTTGAGTCTGAGCTTTTTTTCCTTCTGTCTCATCATGGAAGGTGCTCAGAATGCCCTTCATGAAAGGAAGGCATTGACTGTTGGTCTGTGACAGGCTGCTGGTCCTCCATCAAAAAAGGATGCCCAGTCACTGAAAGGGAGGGAAATGGTAGCTTGTTATCCAGCTGCAGRTCAGTAACTTTCATTTCCATGCACTTCTAGAACTGTTACTGCAGAATCTTGTACAAACCTATCTGAAAGTGAACTCTACCACTTTTCTCATCGCCAGCAGGAAAACAGCTTGATCATTTGATTCTTAGATTTCAGATTTCTTCATGAAGAAAACTGATTGGCCCTAGCTTCCAAGCCCATTATCTCATAAATTGAAATGAAAAATTGTTGCTAGCTCGTGGTTTCAAGTGCAACTTTATTCTCATTTGAGACAATTTACTAAAATAACCTGGGTTTGTTTCTGTTTTGCATTAGATTCAGTTTAGTTTGTGTCCATATAACAAAATAACATAGTGGGGTACTTCTTCCACTGTTAACATTGTACTGGCATAGAATATGTTTTTTCTTGTGTAATGGAACTTAATCAATTTTTTCTACGTGTTTAGTTACTAATTAATGGACTGCTTCATGCAAAGGCACTTTTTCATTTTTCACTGTAAAGGAAGTTGCCATGGCTTTAGGGGAGATTTTTTGAGATTACCCCACGAAGTGAAGATGCTGAAAATGTGTATATAGCTTCAGCTTGTGTAAAGAAGTTCTTGTTCTCATAACCCAAAATTTCCTTTTATTTTTGTGAATTCTACTATAAGGCCCCTTGAGGTTGCTGTCCCTGCCTTGTGTCCATCTGTCCTCCCCCAAGTAGGAAGCTTCTGTAGTTCTGTGCAACTTCTGTGGGCTTGCAAGTTTACGTTTTGAAAATAACCTCTTTGACCGTATTCTGCTTAGTCCTGAGGTTTTGACAAAATGCTAAGATGAGCAACCTATGACATACCTCAAATAAGTTCCTTTTTTCACAATCATTGCACGAGTTTCAAATAACTGCCCTACAAAAGAAAACACGCTTTAGGGAGAACATATTACGAGCTTCCTAAGGAAGCAGTCTAGATGTTGTCTCTCTTGATTTTGGCCCACAGTAAGCTCTGAGTCTCTTGTCCAATTTTCAGAAAAAAACAGTCTAAAACACATACCTTCCTGTAATAGGAATGGTCAGTGTATGACTACAAAAGTAACCACTGTGTATTTTTTGTCTTGCTGAATAGGCAGCTACCAGCATAGGAAGGGAGCTGGATAATGGAGGGGGCTGTAGTACTAAAAAATAATAACTGAGGATTTCATAGCTAGATACAGAAATTGTGGTGGGAAAGCTTAGTGTATTGATGTCATCTATGAGATGCAATACTGCTGATATCCAGAATTTAATCTGTTTTGTTAATTCCTCTGCTCATAAAACTACTTATTTTTGAGATTTTGAATAAAATCAATAAAATTGTTCTGTGTGCCACCTGGTGTATATTGCTGCACAGCTAGTTTTAACTTGAGGCTATTTTGGWTTTCACTATTCTTCAAGTACTTTTATTTCCTCTCTTACCCATTTTGTCATTAATTGTGCATAAAGACTGCATTTTTTTTCCAGTCTCCATTATCTGATATGTTCCCTGCTTTATAGTATTACCTTTCTGTGCTAAGCAGGCAGTTATTTGTTGTGCAGATATGCTTTTTTTTTCTTTATTGCAGTTGCCTTTTTGTTAAGCCTTTCACTCCAGCAGTGCAGGCTACATGTGTGTTTTATCTGTTGGAACCTGAAATCAATGTTGTGCAGCTGTGCTAGTGGTGTCACACACAGTCAGACTGTACCTGAACAGTGTTACATGTCCATTTCCACCTGGAAGAACTGTGTTCTGTTTAAAATGCTGAAGATTGTGTTTGACCATGCTATTTATGCCTCTGGCAAATTACACGATGCTATTCATTACCAGTTACAGCTGTTCGGCTTTTGGGTAATACGGGAAGGACTTCAAGGTGGTGTGTTTGTTTTAAACATTAATGTAGTTTACAGAGATTTGTTCAGGTTTTTGCTATTATTCCTTCCTGATCCAGAAAGTGGTTTATCTCTCCCCAAACCCCAAAGGACAACTTAGTATGTTTGAGACATTTCAAATGTGTACTGTCTTGGCTTTCTAATATGGTATGCCTRTAGTTTTTATACAGGTATTTTTGAAACAGTGTGAAAATCAAGAACTCATTTGAATGTTCAGCATACAGTTCTTATTTGAATGCTGCATGGAGYAATATCTTGGTTGCATGACTGGTTTCAGAAGGTGCATGTACTTTATGTGTTAAGTAAGGGATTGCTAAATGGAAATACTTACTCCAAACAGTGTGCAGATAGGTCATATTTGTCCTGCGTTTTGCAATAGCAACAAATAGTTTTTAATACTACTACAACAACTGGCAATGAATATTAGCCTACCTCATTCCACTGGCAAACTAGTTTGCTGCTTGTCTTTCTTTTGAAATACTTTTTGCCTGTGATTTCATAACTATCTGCTTGTATTCCAGAATTTTATTTTTAAGAGGAAGAATAAACCTTATCATTAAAATAGAAGCAGCAGAAGCTCTGCAGTTATTAAATATGTAAGATTTTTAAAAATTAAGAATTAAAAAATCTACAATAGATTTAAAATTTTGGAGTTGTTTTCTCCTTCTGGCAAAATATCCTTCATTTTTAGTACTTGTTTCTCACCAAAAATTTTGTTTTCTCCTCTCATTCCTATTGATGTTTTATGAGAGTGATGGTATTTGTGGTGATGAGCTCTTATGGTTTACTCATAGGTGTTGTGATATATCATTATTTTTACTCTTAAAATTTATGGTTCCTGAAGCCTGATAATTGCTTGAGAATCTCATATTTTTCAAGAAGGTTTGTATGTTTAATTGTTTTAATGCATTCAGAAAACAAAGAATCAAATCTCGTACTTTTTATTAATTTGAAATTGCTGATTAAAAACAAATTAAAAAAAACCTTTTGAGGACCTGGGTAATATTTCAGTTTTTGTGGTTGTAGTTATATCACATTTAAGAGTAGATTCAAGAGCTGTTAATCATGCTCATTTTGGTGGTGTGTAGGGACAAAACAGAGCATGATCCATAAAATGTGCTGTCTAGTTAGTTGATCCAGCTAAATCTGGAAAAAGGTCATAGCAAAGTGAGCACTTGAAGGATCTTAACTGCTAATAAGGCCGTAACTGCAGGTTTTGGGGATGGTAACCAAATAACCCAAGGAGGGGGAGGTCTACTAAATGGAAAAAGATATGAAGGTCAGCAGAAAAGCAGAGCAGGTATGGAACTGCTCTATGATGAAGAGACTGGGGAGAAGTCACTAACCTTGGTTAGGCAGGGAAAAAAGTGTTGTCGCGATGTGTCTTCAGCTGTTTTTTCATATCTTCTTTCTCTGCTGGGTCTGGCTGATTTTCTCTTCCATTTTTCTTGAMAGTTACGAGAGGCAGGGAATTTAAGATGCATCAGTGTTTGCATTTTATGTGTGGGTTTGGATGATGTTAGTCTCCCTTGACTGCCTGTGCTCAGAGGGATATCTGGGTGGCGAGTGGTGTTTTAACATTGCGTACCTTCTTATTGTCACTGCCTTCTTCAAATCATTATTTGTATGAGTGACAAACTAGCTCCACCCTTTGCCTTCTAACTGGCATTTCAGTTCTGTTGCTTTTTTTGATCTAACCATGTTCATTCTACTTCTGTTTACTCCCTGTGGCACTCTTCCTCTAACTGCAGTTCAGTGCTACCATGCTTGATATTCCTTGGCCAGCTGACAGCTCACTTATCTAATGCACGTGGAGCCTAACGGTTTCATAGACAGGTACTACTTCTTGTCCTGGGCTTCTGGTCAGTAGGGTTTTTTTTCCCAACCTCTATAATGAACTTTACCCTGCATGTAGATGAACAGAAGTAATGGCTTCACAGAGGGGTATGAACTCTTCCTATTTAAATTGCTAACTTACAAGTCTGACTAATGTTAACGTGTTTAGTCGTTTATTTGTTGGCTGTTCTAGCAGAAATGTTAGTCAAGCATTCGTATAGATCATGGATGGAATTGTAGTTTGTGAATAAATGAAATACCACCAGTTCTACTGGCAAATCTGAGTACTTTGTCCTCAGACTTGCTGTCAATATTTTTCTGAAAAAGCACAAGCAATCCTTAGTTGCCAAAATTACAGTTTTGGACAAATGTATGTTGTTTAGTAATATTTACTTTAAAGCTAAAAAGTATTTTTTCCATTTGTATGGTGTGTGTTCAGTTATATAGCACAATACTTCATTCTTTACTTAACAGTAATACATTGAAAGAACAAACTCTGATAGCAGACTCAGTTGAAGGCAGGCATTTTAGCCAAAAATTCTGCCACTGTTAGTATTTGAGCAGTTTGTAATGCACATAAATATTTGATTTATCACACATGTTTTACAAAAACTTAAAACTGAATCAATCTGTGTTCCCTGAACTGTAGAATGTTAAATGATGAGAGCACTTTTATCAATCAGCATGGTTAGAATTTCTACACAGGAGCTTTCTGCATTACGTATTAAGCGATCTTGTTTGTCTTGATTAATTTTCTACTGCATATTTACATGGTTACTAGTAAACAGAGGGGGGGGAGAGAGAGATGCATGTAATCGTTTTTGTAATTTTTTTCAGGTATTTTTAGCAGCAATGATGTAGCAGTATCATTTCCAAATGCAGTATCTGGCTCAGGATCTAGCACTCCCGTTTCCAGTTCTCATTTACCTCAGCAGGCTTCAGGCCACTTGCAGCAAGTGGGAGCTCTATCACCTTCAACTGCGCCTTCTATAACTACTGTTGTTGCTGCAACTCAGGTAAAATATCACAAGAGTTTAAGATAGAAAACCWTGTTACTGACCTGCTTATTTTCAATGTTAAAAGAAACCATAATTTGTTTGGAAAATAGGTTAATAAACATTATATTTGTTGTGAAAACATTGTAGTGGCTCGAAGTTCCCCATAGTATTACATAGTCTAATTTTGCAGAGCACATAGATTTTTTTAAATATAGTCTGAGGAGGTGCTTAGTAATAATGACTGTATTATGACTAGTAGCATAAATGCTGGTTGCAATTCATCAGTGTTCTAACCAATYTTTTATCAGCACAATGTTTTAAGAAAGGATTTTAAAAAGGAAAATACGTAAAGTTTTCCACTTTTTTCTACAAAAACGGTGGTATCAGTTAAAGAGTGGTCTGTCTGGGAGATTTAACAAATGGACAACTAAAGCTAGCCAGGGGAAAGAGAAGGCCAAGGCTGACATCTTGGTAACAAATGAATGTTGACATATACGTTACAGTTTTGTATTTGAAAAGTCATGCAAATGAAGATCCATAGTTCATGTGTGGTGGTGAAGGAATAAGGGAGGCATGGGAGAAGTGCAGAAGGGTGGCATAGCTGAAGTAATGAACCAGCAAAAATATGTTTATGGTAGTATTTTGTATGAATTTAAGTTGGACAAGATTACATTTATCAAGATAAGGAGTATGAAGTTATACTTGTAGAAAGTCACCGTGATTAGTGTGTAACTATGAAGGAATACTACAGTATACATGATGATTTTATACTTCCTGTTTCTTGTATTTTTCATTTTCTGATGGGAATCTCTCTTACAATGAATGTATCAAATATATATCTTTTTGTGTGCATAGAAGCAATGAACTTGTAATTTTTAGAGCCTACAGTGATCTGAGATAGTGGATAGAAACATGAAGAATTAAAATCAAGCTTAATGTGTGTGTATGTGCACAAGCGGGTGTTTATAGTACGTGGATTGCAGAACTGCTGTGTAAAGACCGACATAGATTACATTTCAATATCATATAACAATTTGTTCTTATAGGTGGCAGTTCATATTTTTACATCTTTCTTCTGGACTGGTTTCCTAAAGAAATAAGGTGGTTTCACCCAAAATTGAGTGACATCTCTTTTGCACAAATTGATAGACACTACTTTAAAGAAATCAATTAAAAATTTGGTACTTTGCTTTGGCAAGTTGGGTTTKTTTTTTTTTTKTTTTTTTTTTTTTTTTTTTTTTTTTTTTTTGTTTTTTTTTTTTTTTTTTTTCTTTTTCTTTCCATTTCCAAAGATCATTACACACTATAACTCACTGGCGACACTTAAATTGAAGAGTCTGGAGTTAAGGGAAGGGGTTGTGTCATAGTTCAGTAGCATATTAAAAGTTCTAAAAAACCCCAAATAAGTCAGTGCTCAGTTTTCACAGAGGAGAGGTTTGCCATCAGTCTTGGCAAGACTCAGCCTTTTGTACAGCTCAACGTATTCACAAATCCTCTGGGGAAAGGAGGAGAAGCAGACGCCAAGTTTGCTGATTATGCTGGGTTATGCAATGAGCCATTATGAAGATCAGCTGTCACAAAGACCTCACCAGCCTGTGTTGACAAGGTGGTAAGAGGGCAAATAAAATCAATGTTAAAGGAAAAGGACRGTTTCTATTCAAAACAGATACGGTACATGCCAAAAGAGGTACAAGAAGAGCCATGGCAGTGAACAATGGCAGAGAACATCTTTATAAGGAGTGAGTAAATAGTGAAGGACTTGTGGCCTCAAAAAGAGACACTGAGATGGGATAAGACAAAGGTCTGTAAAATCAATTGACATGGAAAAGATAAATAAGCAAGAGTTGTGCACCATCATTTCTGTTTGTTAACCTCTGTCAGAAGATAAACAGATTGAAAAAGCAATGGGACAAAACCCATATTTAGGAGTCACGAACAGAAATACCRTTGTATTTTTTTCCTCATGTTTTCACAAAAAAAAGAGAAGTACACCCTAGGAGATGGACTTTCTCTTAGTGTTTAGCTGAACGACAGAGCCCTCCATAGCTAAAGTGCTTAAAACTCCTGTCCTTCCTTTGGCTTTGTTTTTTGGGAGTTGCCTTGGGGGCTTTTTTTTTTTCCTCCCCAGAGAAGCAATGGAGTTGTGTATCTTGCCTCACTACCAAACTTGTTTTCAAGTGGTCATAGATTTACTTGTCAGGATCTTATTCACAAGTACTATAATTTAAAAAGTCTTTTGGTTCTGAAATAAACAGGGAGATTCMAATGATGAGAGGTTTTGGTTGGCAGCCTTAAAGGTGAGCTCCTCTATTTGATTTAACAAAGTCCTCCGCTGCTCCAGTGAGTCTTTTTTCAGTGCATAAGGTCGGTACTAGTTTGAAGAGATTCAGTCAGGAGAGCCTAGTTTACCATGCAGTTGTTCTCCAGTTGAAGCAAACCTTTTCTTTTTTGTCTCCCTCCCTACTTCCCACCCCCTTCCCATTTAGCATAAATGACTGATTATATGTCAAGGGTTATGGTTTACCTACTTCTACAAAGTTTCATCAGAGCGCTATATCTGCTTACTGGGCTCTTGCGGATGTATTCTCAGTGTTTACCTACCTCTTGACCATGGACGTCTTCAAATAAGAGTGTGCTAATATGTTTTTTGTGTAGTGTTCTGATTAAAAGAAAACCCTCATCTTAGGTTATAAGCTAAGGTAAGCTTGTACCTCTATAGCAGGTAAAAAATAATAATTAAAAAATCAGGTTTTACTTGAACTATTAGTTAAGACAGCAAGTATGACCAAGTCTCAGCTGCTCAGTTATTTGGTCAGGGTAGGAGATGTGCGTTTGGAATACTGCTAAAACTTGCAATAGCCTCAAAGATGTGCTGCTAAGGTGCATCCTGTAAGATTTCAACTGTTTTCTTAGATCTCTCTTGGGCATTTGTAATTATGACTTTGGGGACATCATGAATTTGCCAATTTTTGAAGGTTTTTTTGCATCTCTCTTTTTTTAAAGAAAGGGTGTTGAGAAATTCTTAAAAGAAAGAGAAGATCTTGGAAAAAAATGTGTTCCCATAGAATTAGTCTCAGGATTAGCTGATATATTCTGATTAGGATGGCATGATAGGAATCTAATACAGAAAATTTTGTTCATAGCATTAAAAAAACTTGCAAACAGTTGAAATCAACTGCCCTAAATTAGGTAATACTATTAATAAATTATACTACTATTAAATTACTGCTACTCAAAATGACAAAATAGCTTGCGTTATTTTTAATAACTTATATGCCTGTATAAAACCTCAGTGATTAAAACCTCAAAGTGCTGTTTTTTCCTTCAACAACTAAACAACACTGATTTTAAACTTGAAAACACTGGATTTTGATTTTTGATTTTGATTTTTTCATTCTATTAACTAGCATGATAGTTCCCGTGCTGTGGTTTTTGTTTGTTTGTTTATAAGACAAAAGCACAGTATGGGCCTTGTTAYAATCCCCTTTTCTGCCTCATTTTCTTTTCTCTCATGCCACTCATAATTTTTATTCCAAACTAATAAATCCGAAAGACATTATGAACTTGTGTTCCGTTCTGTGCCATAACTGAATTTAAGTGCCGGTGTTCCTCACCAGGTGGGAACCAGTGGACTAGTAAAAATGCCACTTGCTGGAAATGCAGATTTTTTTGCATGCTGTTCTTTTTTTATATGTCTTGGGCATAGTCTCAGATAGGTTACACTGCTTAATTCAGTAAGGCTTTATTAGCTGCCAGTGCATTTAACAATTACAAGAATGTAGGAAAACAGGGATACAGGAGAGAAGGGGCACAGTCCACACAAATATTTGCTCCTGGTTATCCATGAATTGGTGCTCCTGACATGGTTGTGGGTACTGCCTATTTTATATGTAACAGCCAATTGCTGTATGCCAAACTTGTGTCTTTTCTCTCAGAAGTGTGTCTTTAACTTTCATATGATTATTGATACGTGCTCTGTTACTGAGAAAAATCACTTTCTTGAATTTGGGTTTTGAGTAGCATCTTAATTTTTCCCTTTTAAGCCAGGTCACAAGTTGCACCATTCAAATGTCCTATGCTCAGTTTTTATCTCAAGTATTTTCTTGTGCTTCATAATTATAGCAAAAATGTTTTGTCAGCCTRTTATGCTGTTCTGTAACCGTTTGCTGTATTGCTCTTTCTGGTAAGTTATTCTTAGTGATTAACATATATTCATAAAAAAAGTGGTGACCTGGGTGCCTCAGTATCTTCTGGTGTTGTACAGCAGGATTTGTTTTTATTCATTTAGGATTGTGTAATTGAATGTTCGCTACTTTGGTTGGGATTGAGATTGAATTGGTTGAGCTGTGTGTTCTTTTTGGTGACTTAAATTAGTGAAATTACCCTTCTAGTGCTCTGTGGCCAATTGTTTCTGGGATCTCCAGGTTCTCAATGCAAAATCAAACTGCAGAATTGGAAGTTAAGGTTTTTGACTGGGTTTTCTTCACTCATTGGTTGTTAAAGCCATTTAATGGCTGAGACTGTATTGCTTTTAAGAAAAAAATGCATTTAAGTATCTTGTAATCTCATTTCAATAGTACTTTGAGTGGGAGTGGAAATGGCACATAGTAGTTTGATTAAATATACAGCCGTTTACTTTAAAAATTTGCAGCTCATCAAATTTTTGGGGTTGGTATTGTATGTTTGATTCAGTAATGTATGATCTTTACATTATAGTAATCTCAGTTTATTGAGAATTTTTCAAGATTTATTCTTATTTTGTAAATTCAATATCAAATTTTCATTTTGTAGATGATTTTTTTTCATTCTGCCATGTAATGGTATCTCTGCTCTTGGTGACTGTAATAAGCACRTCTGTGAGGCAATTTCAAGCAATATTGCCCATACTTGCTACTAACCTCTTCTACAGATACAATCCAAAAGACTTTCTTACGTAGGGATTTTTTTTTTTGCTGCTGCTGCTGCTGGATTCTTCTTTCTTTTCTAAGCATTCTTTTTTGATTCTGCAGCTTCTGTTTTATTTTCTTGCTGAATTCCCAACTCTTACTTTGTGCACTGTGCTTCCTTTGCCACAGAGGCAGATAATGAAGAGGGAAAAGGACAAGAAGTATCTGTAAAAGCAGTCCTTGTGGCTTGCACAAAGATAGGGAAACTGAATAGTTGCTGTTTGTTATTCTTGATTTATTTGTGATGGCATGATAGGTCCACTTCAACATAGTGTAATGAACTACTGCCTCCAGGGTGCAGATGTGATAATTGGGAAGGTAGGTGCTGCTGCTCARTTGCAATTCTGAGTGAAATAAGTTTGCTTTCTATCGCTTCCATTGTCCCTTCTAAAGTTCCTTTGGCTTTACTTCCCTTAGGAGCAGTGCAAAAGCAGCAGGGTTTTCTTTAGCATTCATATAGAGGTGGTTATCCTTCTTTGTCTGATCCAGGTTTTAGGGGGAGATAAGGCTTATTTTTTCCAGTAGATTTGGAGTTACTTGTTAACAACAGAGGAATGTGAAAGCTAAGGAATCCTGAGATCTTTTCAGGTTCCGAATGTAGGGCACATGATGTCTTAGATGCAGCCGTCCTGTGGTTTTTATTTTCTCGTTTTCTGAATTAATCTAGTCCCTAATGTTGGATCTCTGTAGTCCCCTGCTCTTTCTCCACATTACTAGTCTACACTATTTTTGGCTTCCTGTTTTAGTGTTTTTTTTTCTTGTCATAGTTTAAGTAAGTCTGCTGATCATTTTGCATGCTATCAAGGGAATTTTCTTGTTCTTTTTATTTTATGTTCTGACACTCATGGGAAAATAAATGAAAAGACAGAAAATAGGAAGTCTGTTCTTAGTTTTTGTCCCTTTCAACAAGTTAGGAGCAGTTTTGGGAGCAATCTTATTTATACCTTCCACAGCAGGGGTAAATTATGGGGGAACTTAAGAGTACATCTKAAACAAGTAGATGTTTCTTTGCTGAAAATTCAAGTTGAGAGGGGTTCTTGCAAGTCTGCAGGAGTGGAGGTTGGGCATTTTAGTGGGATGGTAAAATGCACCTACCTGATTGATATTGCTTCCAAGTTTACAGTTGTAGCCTCAAATTATGGATGTCACATTTCTCAAATCCAGTATGGCCAAGGAAGATACTCCTTTGTCCACTTTTGTTTCCCAGTCTTGTTTAGAGAAACATACCCTGTTTCTTGCTGGTTTTGTTTTGTTTTTTTATTTAATATTCAGGACAAAGTAAATGTGAGGAAGGAAGGAAGGAAGGAAGGAGGGAGAGTTTCAGGTTAAGCATCTGAAGTTTGCTGGAGCTGGGCGGACTGCAGTCTTAAGGGACATATCTGCGCCATCCTCCCTGTGGATACTCTAGAAAATGGCAGGTCTATCAGCTATCAGTGTTTAATCAACTTTTCTTTGGGGAGCAGAATAAATACGTGGAAAAGAAAACAAGCTGCCCTCAGTTCTAAGACTCTGGGATGTGACAGATGTGACCTGCGTTAGATGGTTGGCTACTTAAATGAGTTTCTTGCTTCACTCCCAAAGATGCACATCACAACCATATGAAAGTTAAGAGTTAGTGTGGTACTCCTGCAGACACACCTTTGGATCAGAACATCCTAAAACTAGAGACTTTGATATCATCTCAACAAACTTAAGCAATAATCCTTTCTCGCAGTGCAAAGGAACTTAAACTAATTATATTAAACTCCGTTAGACATATAATCAGAGATGATTTCCAGAACTTAGGAAGAACTTTACTCTCTTTTTACATTTTTTTCGGGCCACTTTCTGAAGTCTGTTTCTTAACATAGAAATCACTGAGATACTGAATGCCGTAAGAACTCTTAGGAAGTCCAGAGTGCAGGGAGTATAGATTTCTACTGCATATCTGGTGAGTGCCTTGTGGTGAAACCTCTCACCCCTTAGTTAGTGAGACTTAATTAGTCATTAAGGTAAAGCATAGACTGCAATTATGACGATGTGTTAGTATATTGCTAAATTTCTCCAAAATAAGTAAGTTTTGTTAGTTCATTTTTAAAGTTCAGTTTATACATCGTCATAAAGTGTATCTTGTTGGTTTGGGGGTGGGTTTTTGTGTTCGTTGGGGGTGGGTTGTTTTTTTTTTTTTGTTGGTATTGCCTTTGAATGATAATTAAAAAGAGACTAATAAAATATCTGAAGATAATGATGTTGCATGGTTTAAGCAGCATGCTTCCAGAAAAAGGAAGTTATATCCTTACTGTGGTACTATAATTCTGTAATCAATAGAAATGATGGATACAAGAAAACCAATTTACATACTTTATGTTACTGTCAAAACACCTCTTGATGATAAGGTCTCTTGAAAGAGGCTCCTACCCACTGGGTCAAAGGTAAAATATCAACATGGATCACGGRCTGTTTGGATGCTGAAATTACTCGGTTCTCCTTGTCTCTTAACTTCAGAAGAAGATATAAAAGGAAAAGTCAGCACATCCAGAACAAAAAGAAATAATTTGTAACAGAATATGTTGCTCATCATTGGGACTCATTGCCACAGGAAATTGCCAGCACTGCTAGATTTAGAAAGTGTGCTAAATGCATCCTTCAGTATGTTGTAGACAGAGAGGTTTGATATTGTGGTGTAGGATGTCAGTGCAAAACAGGGACTTTCCTTCCAAATGCACGAAACCGTACTTGTGTCACAGCCACTTAAATTTGAGTCTTGCGAAATTAAAAATGTGAACGAACCATACTAGATGTCATGGGTCTGCGTGGTGATATTCCAGACAACGACGAAAAAGTTATTCTTCAGTTTTTCCATCAAAATTTTCTTGTTTCTCACTTAAAAGCTGTTTTAATTCCTTGTTACTTTTAGGAAAAATGGGTAAAAATCTAATTTTCTTTTGACGCGATCTAACTGAGGATTTTTGGGGTGGGGGTGGAGGAGCATAGCAAGGAGGAAGAATTTACAGCCAGAGGGAAAATTCCTTCTAACATGTGACTCAACTAGAAGAACAAAGGAATCATAGTTGCAAGTAATCTAGTATTTAGCCCAATGAAAATCTTTGCTTGTTTTCCTCTTGCTTCAGAAAGCTTCTCTTCATGTAGACTTGTGCAGTATAGAGGTAGTCTGAAAGGCAGTTGCGTGCTTTTGCGCAGTGCTGCATGCTGAGACAACTGCATCAATGTTTCGGTCTCGCAATAAATGTTTTCTGCCTTCAAGCCGAAGCTTATTTAGCTTGGCTTATCTGGTGCTGCTGTAGCAACCATCAGTCTCCAGGCAACTGAGGCACATTGACCTCTTCGTTGAACTGAGTGTAGCACTACTTCAATTTAGCTGCCTGAGACAATAATAATGATGTTGAATGTGAAAAGTGTGAAATTTTCTAGTTTGTATGCAATGGAAATAAAACTATTTAGATGAAACTGAATGTTTAGGTCTGACTTGAAAAAGATGTCAAGTTTACATGGTGTGTGTTTGTTGCAAGCTGCAGAGTTGGTTGCTGAGGCAGTGTCCTTTTAGGCCTTGTATAAATGTTSAGAATCTTGCAAGCATTTTTGCACAGCAGCAGTTCTGCTACTGAAGGTGTTTGTTTCATCACTTAAATAGCAAAGATTCTTGATGTTTATTTAGATACTTAAAATGTCAATGTTTGTGAATAAGTAGCTAATTCTTTATTACTCTCTTTGAAATTATAGATGATCTTGAAAGTAGTTACTTTTCTCTCATATCAATTAGTTGCCATATTACAAGTGTCTGGCTTCCTTTGGAATACTCATATGAAGAAAATAGATTCCTCTGTGGGTATACTGAGTTTGTTTCCCAATAAAGTAATTTTTTCTGCTAGTCAATATGAGAGTGAAATTGAAATTCATCATATATAGGTTAAAGTTCTTAAGTAAAACAGATTCTTGGGCAAGATATTCCTTCCATGTCTGTGTAGAGCACATACAGTTTAAGTGCTATGAAGACAGAGGTAGATGGAAACAATAGAGCAACCAACTTGAGGTAAAAGGGCTTTGTGTTGAAATGATAGCTCTGTTTTCAGTTAGGTCTGTGGGGGAGGCAGAGGAATCCCAGGGTCTTATCTCTGCAAAGCCTCCTTTAGAAARCAAACCAAAACCCACAACAAAACAAAAAACCCAAACAACAAAACCAGTCAAACAAAAAAGACCTCTTAATGAGGTAGCATTCTAATAAGTTTTTGTACAAGTCTCTTTTTTATGTCTAGTATATAAACAAATAGATTTTAATTGGTTAAAATTCTATATAATATCCAGTTAGGTAACATGAAAGAGAGGAGTAAACTGGTAGTACAGTTGAGGTTATAGCATTTTCACATTATTGGAAGACAGGCCTTCTATCCATGTGGTTTTTAATGACTTTATGTGCCCTTGTTGTACACTGGGCAGAGGTATAAATTAGTTTCTGTAGGTGTGCCATTAATTTTTCATTTTGCCTTTCAAATCCCACTGTTTCCCAGTTGTATTCATTCATGCCTTTCTTGGAAAATACTTGAGTGCTGCTGTTTGAAGGTTAGATGGTTTCATTTAATTGAAGGATTTATTTGTGCATTTAATCAAAACAATTGATTCTCCAAGAGTGTATTTCATTATTAGGTTGTTCGTAAGCTAGAATCTTCATTACAGCTAGAAGTTCGAAGGATTTATTTTTGCTGAAAACAGAAAAAGTACTAATGATGTGAATATTGAATCCATGGAGTGATGTCACAAATACAGTTTTTCTGACAGATTTAAATTATGACAATTTGTATATTTGTAATTAATGTTCTCTTTCTTTTTGAAAGAAAAGTTGCTCTTCTAAGACATCATAAACTGTCCTTCTGATTTCATTTTAACTTTTCCAACCTCATAATTAAATTTTTCAGTTAATTGCTTTATATCAACCAGGTGGCGAAAACATTTATTGTGTAATTGGACCTTGATTATCTGTTTTAAAAAATCCCCAAACTTTAAGGGCTTCAGAGTGCTTGGATGGTAATGGTGGCAGTATGGGAGAGTTATCTTTTCAATCTCAGTACTGCTTTGTAGAATGAATGAGTAAAAAGCTATGCTAGATGTTTGGGGTTGATTGTGTCGCACTGGTGATGTGTGATAGCAGATTAGGTGAGGTTAGCTGTAAAAATTCACTCTTAATTCCAGTCATTGCTAGTGCTGTAGGCTGTCTTAGTCAAGTGGCCAATATCGTTTGCTTGACATTTAATTATGTTCAACTTATAACTTAAGACAGTCAAAACGTGTATTAAAAAGATGTAAATAAAAGTATCGGTTTAGATAAAATATATGAATAGTAATTATCATGCTACAGATTAATATTTTGTGCTGTGCTGGTTGTTTTGAAAAGTCAGGCAATAATTTTCAGAGTAAATGTGGAAAAAGTTTATTAAGGATTTCCTGTGCTGTCTTCCATTCCATCTGTATTTCTTGGCATATATGAAAATAAACAGGCATTTGGATTTTTTTTTAATTGGAAACAAGGTCTTGATAAGCATTCTAAGATTTCTAAGTGAATTCCATATTTGTGGTGAAAATTTTCAAGAGTTGTGTTGCAGCAAGTGATGCATGAGAAGTTGTTGATGTGGCAGAACTTCATCTTGGGCTTCCTAGATATCTGTTTGTATTGCTGTGAACTGTGCTCTGACCACCCTCCTGTGGGTGTGCTTTGCCATCCCAGTGAACAGCTGACAATTCAGAGGAGGCAAGTGATGATGGGTATTGGTGGTTCCCTCACCTAAATGCAGTTAAAGGTTGTACCATAAGTACTGAAAGGGTAAAAGGAAGCAGTAGCATATTCTTCCCATTGCCTTCAATACCCAAGCAAAGGCCTTAAAAATTCTAGGGATAAACATAACATTACTTCGCTTGTCCAAGTTAAGCTAGGAAACATAAGGCAAGGTTGTTTTTGCTGCTGTCACTTGATAGGCAGCTCTTCTGACTTCTCAAGAAAAGCAATTAATTTATATATATGCATATTATGAATTTTTTATTATAATTATGTGTCTAGCGTTACTGTGTGTTCATATCTAATCTCATTTAATTGCAGTACAGGTTTTAATTAATTAATACATTGTTCAGGTAAATGTTGCTTGTCACAGTCCAAAATGCATCAGCTTAAGATGACTTCTAAATGAAGTAAATACTGATGCTGATACTTGGTCAAGTGCTTGAATTTCCTTCCATATTTCATGAAGCTAGACATGGATGGAAAGTGTTAGTAACATCTCAGAAGTGTACTAGAATAGCTTACAGAAAATTTAGCTTTGAATTTCATCTGCATCGAAATTTTTTAAATGCGTTCAGTAGTAGTTGGCCATAAGTAGTTGTTGTTGGTATATCTAATGCTCTTTATTTTTACTTTGTGTTAATAGGAGCAAGGGGGAGTTTTAGACTTTGTATCACAGCATTGTGCTGTGATGAAGAACCTGGTATGATTGGTAAATGGTATGACCCCGACCAGAGGAACAATGATATGTTTTTATTTTAAACAAGAAATAAAGTTAACCTTTGAAACTATTTCTGACAAATAAATATTGGCAGAAATAGGTAATTAGGTGATCTGTCACTAATTGTAAAGCATCATAATGATATAACACAGAGCTCCAATATAGCAATGACAATTTTTAAAGCAGGGGGGAAAAGGATGTTGATTGGATATAAACTGATTAAGAAGCCRTCTTGGAATTGGTTGTTCTGGCCATCCTCGTCCTATCATGAAAGGAGGAGAGTTCAGTAATGGTTTAACTACAATTAAATCCCTCCCCTTTCTTTATGGAAACTCAACTGTAGGCATTTCAGCATTAGCCTAAACAATGGTTTTGAATATGTTAAGCCCCTAACAATTAGGGAGCAGTTTGGGGCATTGAATAATGTGGAATGATGCAATTGAACCTGACAGCTTCAACAGTCAGCCTACTCATGGGACCCAAAAGTTGTTCACACTTGGTTTCATCTCTCATCACACGCTGGGTATTAAAACCTTACTGGTGTGGAGCTGAGACAGAAATGAGGCCTGTTATCAGAAAATATTTCATAGCATAAAACTTGAAAGGAACAGGGGAAAAGGCATGTTCAAAGAGTCTCAAAGTTTTGAGACCCAATCTAATTGCATACAGCTAAGTATTGTCTCATTTTTCTTCCCTTTGTTTTTTTCTGCTTAAAGAACATATAACTTTTGAATTGAAGAGACTGCTTTCCCTGGAAATTTAAGCMAACAGTTATGAATGCTTTGGAAACAGTATAATCATACTGTAAAGTACCATTTTGGAGTCACGCAAACAAATATAAAGCTATTTAAAATATTTCGGAGGATATTTATATATATGAGTTAAATTCAGTTAACTTGCAAGTGTTGCTCTTTAATGAGAAGAATATGCCTGTACTTTGTGTCTTGCTGTAGAGGAAGTGTTTYTAAGCATCAATCAAATATCAATCATTTCTTCCTGCACGTGGGCATTCTGTGAATTACAATGCATCGTCCTTCTGTGCTGCTCTGCTACTTATGGCTTTACTGATTTATTGAACATGCCATAAAGGAAAGCAGTGTGTTGTATACCTCTAGATGGGCTTAAATCCTTCTGCTAAAATATTTTCAGGAAAATTTGCTGCCTTTTCAAAACAAATACTTAGTAGTCTTGGTTTTTTATTAGTTCGTACATTTTGATCATGTATTGTCTTGAGTCCTTAAATAGAATCAGTTGAAATAAAGAATAATACAGCCTTAAAAGTTGTGAATTTTAGAACATATGTCAGTCCTGTGACCTTAATATGTATTGACAGGATGATTGCGCATTTTTAATAAATGCTTGCTACAGCTTGTTTCAACTGTGAGTGAAACATGAGGCTCTTATTTCACCTTTAAATAATGTAGCACTCCTCCACCTTCTCTACTTCCCTGTCAGATGAAGTTGTCACACACATAAGAARGCTTCACAAATCATTATTCTTGTCATTTTACATTGCCATTTAAAAAAAGTATTTTCAAAGGTTTTTTTATTTGCCTGCAACTTACTTGAACAATTTTATTGTGTCTTTTTGCTTTGAGAGGTGCATAGGATGCAGGATGGCACTAGAACTTTTGTAGTTCCAACTTGTTGTAGGACACCTTTACTATTATTTTAAAGTATAAACAGGGGTTAAGTTTAGGGTGAAACCACCACTTGTGAAAAAACGCAAGTTCTTAGATATTGTTTAAATCCTGCTAAGTCTTTTGATCTGTTATATCAACCCTCTTGGCAAACGTTTAATTCCTTTGATGTCTTTTGTTTTGTGATGTGATGGTTACTCAACAAACTTTAGCAACTCCCTTCAAGATACTTATGTACTTCAGAAAGTTTCTTTTCAAATACGAAACTATTTGTACGTGTTTCAGTCAAATAACCATGTATTCTCCTTGCTGATTATAGCTACCCTGCCATCATAAATTAATATATAGTTGCTATTGCAGTTTTAAGCAGCCTTGCAGTGAATTACATGGACTGAGAGCTAAGTATAACAGCTTCTGTGTAAAATGTGAGCAGTATGCTTACTAGAATGAAAAGAAATCTTTTAGGGAAATACTCTAAAACTAAACAGAAGTAAGACCTGGTGTTTCGAGTTCAAAAAAACCCCCATAAACTGTATTAGTAGAATTCATAACCTCGTATAAACTTTTATTTTGCTAGTCTGGCCTTTTAGATATGGTTGAATGGTAATACTGGTTGAATCTGTCAATATTCCATTCTGTAAGGTTTCTTCAGCAAAAGGATTTGACCAAAGTTTGTTTGGTTTTGAGGGGAAAACAGCTGAAGGTTGCTAGGAACAGTAACAGCTGAGCTGGAATCACCCTACAGGCATTTGTTAAGGAAAATAGCAGGAGCTGTGCAGTATTGCTGCCTTCATCAGTCAGTGTCCCAGTCCTAATACGTATTGTATTTCTGGAAGCTGTTGTACCTGGGTAGGTGGAAATGCCTGCATTATTTTTAAGGCTTAGAAATAATTCAGATGAATTCTACTAAAGACATGCAATTCTTAAAAAAAAACCCCTAACAAACAACCAGAAGTAACAGCCAGATTTGAAGTGACACTGTGGTTCCATGTCTAGCAATCTTGCACATACCTATAAATTGAAAAGTGTATAAACCCCATATCATTCTAAGCAATTACTTGTGGCTTTTTCTAACTTTGTGACAGTAGAAGAATGTCAGTATCAGGCGCAATTTCTCACCAGTATATAGTAAATAAAGCATCATTGAAAACAGTTGTGTGAATTCATAAAAGTCCATTCATCAAGTTTAATATGTTGGCAGAAAGCCAAAAGTTAATGGTAGTGTGTGATTCTTTCCAGAGACATAGTTTATACTCTGTAATATTTTGCTGTAATAACCAGTATGTTTCCCCTGTCTCTTGTGTGCAGTTATGCATGTCAAAATGTCCCACAAATTGAGTTCCTTACCGTTCACCTTCTTTTTTAGTTTTTCAAAAAAAGTTTCATTTATAAAGGTTGTTTATATTTTCTTAGAAGATTAATTTTAAAACCAGCGATCACACAGGTTTGTGCAGCTTTGATTCCAGAGCCCCCACGCTTCCCCCCGCCTTGCAATCTTTTCTTTGTTCTGAAATAATTTTTTTATCAGGTAGGAAAATGCCTTTTAAATAAGCAGCCGTGCCTTTATTTCTTTGATTGCCTGTCTCTGCAACTCAGCATTTGACACAAATCTTTTTTTCTTCGAAAGGGAAAAAGCATAAGCAGCCAAGGAAGAAGGTATTTTTATTGYGTTGGATTATGCAAGATTTTGGCCAGCCTCCTTAGCTTCATCTGTTTAAGGGTTCATTTTCGCTTGTTTGGCACAAGTCCCAGCAGAGACCTTCAGAATTGTGGTTAGCAACATGAATGAACACAAACTTTGGGAGCTCTTCAATAAGTAGAGCTGGCCAACTGCCAAAAATACAGTTCCTTATATGGGGTCAGGGCAAAGCTGTGATTCCCGGAGCCCCCTATTGTATAGAAAACATACTTGTAATGGCTGTTTGCGTTCTTTAAAATAAAAACAAAACAAAACAAAAAAACACCAGGCTTCCAAGTCTATCAAAATAGGAAGTAACAAAATACTGTGCACGTTTTACTAATGACGGAGTCGAGCAAAGGAAATATGGCTCTGTGTAGTTAAACTATAGAGCTGAAAGTTGAACCTTTTGACCTCCACAGCCGGCTTGTGATGTAAGGAACCCAGGCATTTGTGAGACATCTGTTGTCTACCTGCCCTTATTTTGTAAATGGTTTAATAAGATTAAATAATTAGTAGGATAACCACATGGTCGCCATGCTACTAAGTCCTAGTGTTGAGCGCATACTTCAGGATCGCAAGGAAGTCTGCCTGTCCTGCAGACTGTGGTTGTTTTAAAATGCACTTCAGGTATTTTTAATATTTGCTACAGTACTTTTTTATTAGAAGAGTTTTCTTTAATTAACAGATCTTGTCAACCACAAGTACAACACACTTTAAAACCTGATAAATTTTTCAAAGTACAGCAGTTCTATACTCAAAAATGGAAAATATTTTTTTCCTTAAACTACATTGTTTTAAAAAAAATTCAACTTACAAAAATAATAAATGTGCATTAAGAAAGCTTCTTTAAAATACATTTAGCATTTCTCCCATTTTCAAAAAATGTATCAAGTTTTAATTGGTTTCTTGCAGGCAAACACCCTACCTGGATCTTCTCTCAGTCTGCCTCCATCCCACATGTACGGCAATAGGCTGAATCCAAATTCAGCCATGGCAGCACTTATAGCTCAGTCTGAAAACAGCCAAGCAGGTAAGCTTCCTCTGCTGATGCAAATGTGCAGCTTCACAGAACTCGGTGTTTTTAAAAAGAGTGCTAAATTCTGGTTTTTATTTCTGCTCAGCTTTTGGTTACTAAATGTCTGTACAAAGTTGTTCTGTGTTGGAAGTAAATTCTCAGTTGTTCTGTGGAACAGCACGGGTTTTCTTCCCCCTTTTTTTCCCCTCGATGTGTGAAATGTAAATGTTTAAGCAGAGCCATCAGCAGGCAGGAATGCACCAGTGTCTCTGGTGACTCCTGTGATTGATGCGCTCAGTTCCCAGCTCTTTGCAACCGGAGTGACACAGCTCTGGGTTTTGTCGTGAATAGTTGAAACCTTTATTTGCATAATTCATGAAATTGCATTACATACAAGTTCGTGTGAAAGAGATCCCGTTAGAGAACTTGTGCAGCATTTAATAATCTTGTGAATATTTACGAATTGGCATTTGGTACCGCGGGCTCTCCGCTGCGGTTTTAATGAGCCACTGGCTTTGCTTTGTTTCATTCCCTCCGTAAGGATTTGTTGACATGTCGTAGTAGTCATGCCTGTTTGGGGGAAGGGAATGAGTTTAGCAGTTTACCAAGAATGGATCAGTCATGTCTTTGCCCTCCAAGGGGTCGGAGGTCGCTTGACTCAGAATAGGGGGAGGGCAGCCTTGAAGGGGGCAGATAGGGTTATTTTATTGAGAGGCCATAGGGAAAATAACCCTTTTGAGTCCTTCCAAGCAAAACGTTTTCGTATATTTAATGAGGCCTTTTTTGTTTGTTTTACTACCTTTTTAGCAAGGGGCTTTCCTATGCTTCTGCTTATAAATAGGAATTAGTGAATTATACGCTTTCATAAAGTTTTCAGTAAATTTGCAGAATAATGTGTGCTTGTTAGATGGCAGCAATAAGTTTAATACATTATATATTTTATGAGTTGTTTTGGGATGCAAAGTGTTAAAAAAATACAGAGCATCAGGATTTGCTGTGATAAGCATACAGATTAGCTGTCCACAGCTGTGATTCATTACTTTCACCGTACAAATTAAAAGTGGCTGAGGGGAGGGTACTGCAAATGCAAACCACGCTTCTGTGCTGTAAAACTGAAAGGAATGAAAGAAGTGAACATAATCCATGGCCTGGTACAGCCTCAGAAATGTGTAAGGACAACACCTTACATGCTACAGTTCAGCAATCTTAAACTAGTTACTTATTCGCTCGTCAGCAGTAACTACAGATAGAAGTTGAGATTGAAGGTATTTTTAAAGTATCTACATCAGATATTAAAACTCTTATCTAAGAAAAGGCGATTTATCAGCTGTGAAATATTTACACTGCAGATCAAGATCTTGGAGATAACAGCCGAAGCCTTGTTGGCAGAGGAGGATCACCCAGAGGAAGTCTCTCACCACGGTAAGTGTTATTTACATTGGAGAGTGCAGGCAGAGGAAATGTTTTAAGATTTGCAAACTTCACTGTCTTTTTACCAGTAATACCACAGTGTTTTAAAAGCCTATATATATGTATATATAAACACACATGTATAAATACATTTATTTTTATATAGATATATCCTTCTAAAAAAATCCCTAATACATCCAGAGAGCTAAAATTGTCCTGAAATATACTTTCATATCAACTGAAAGTAGGTTTACACATGAAGGTTTGTAGGTAAGTTGGTTTACTCCCTTACTTAAGAAATGGCGTCATGCTTTAGAGGGATTTATCCATCATTTAATTCATATGCACGACTTAACTCCTCAGATTTGTTACCACAATCCTATTTTAGTCATATTTGCAAAAATTCCAAAATCCCATACACTTAACAATTATCACAGAATAAGACGGTGTGAAACATTGTGTCAGTAAAAATTTCAAACAAATATTTTCTTCCTTTTGCTTCACAACTTTAAAATTTGCAACAATTCTCTGTAGAAAAAAGAAGTATGTTTTTGTTTTGCTGCAATTCACGTCTAATAGAAAAGCTTGAGATAAGAATTCTGCTGAAACTGTATCATGTTATTTGGTTTTAAAATACTTGCTGTTAAAATTTCAATATTGTGTTTTAAATATTTCAGTAATGCTTTCTGTATATTTTAAGCAGATCTTTGTTTTAAAGTGCTTTATTTTCCCTACTGGATCCAATATGAATTAGATTTTATTGTGTTAGTACTGTATTTTTTTACCTAGGGACTAAACATTTAAAATACTTATCTGAAAAAAAGATTTATCCTGAAAAAGATTTTAGGATAGGTAAAAAATGGTAGTTACACAGAAATAGCATTGTAATAGTGAATTTTATTGCTATGGCWTGTGTTTATTATGGTAATATAGAACAACTATCTCCAAATTAGGTAATTTAATGTACATGCTTGGTGTTGTTGATCTTGTATTATATTCCTTAATTAATCAAGAGACATCTTGTTGGATGGGGTGAGATTATCCATTCTAATACTTAGGTGTTACTACCTAGTCATGAACTTGTTTTTAAGTTTTCCAGTATGTGTTGCTTCTAAAATAATAAATAGAGAATTTACAAATTAGTTTAGACGGTATTCTTAGTATAAATGTGTATACTTACATTAGCATATAAATTGATCTATACAGAGAAGTTTAGAGAATTTCGCAAAGGGAAATGCTCAACAATTAGGAAATCTAGAATTTTTGATTATGTATTAAGTAGTCCTCTTATGCATACATGTTGTGGTAATGACAAGTTTTAATGCCTTCTTAGTTGATATGCAAAGACCTGGTCTTGCATGATTTCCATAGGTCATAGTTGTGTTCAGTCTGTCTTTTGGTGGAATATTTGGGAAGGTAAACTTCTTAAATATGATGCTTCTACAGAGTGTGTATGTTCAGGGTATATACAATCCAGTACTTGCACCACGGTAAAATACCAGCTGGTTTTGATAGGGATGCTAAAGGAGAACTGGATGATACAAAGGCCACCTCAGTCCACAATTGAAAAGCTTCCTGCAGTGTATGGAAGCTGTAGCACTTTGCAAAGAGGAGAGAGAGTTTGCTTGGCAGTGGGGTTGTTCAAAAACAAGCCAAAAAGGGGAGAGGGGAGGGGGGAGGGTGGTGGGGGTGGTGTGAGCGAGAGCAAGGGGGAGAAATTGCTGCTGTAGTTACGGAATTGAAAGATGGAAAAACTCAGTCTGAAATACCTAGCATGGAAAAAATTTAGAAAACCTACTCATTCAGTTAAGTTCAGTAGTCAGCAAATTTCACCCCTGGTTTGTGTGATAAAAAAGATTACACRTACGTCAACATTTCTAAAAGGTGTAGGTAACAGCCATCTTCCCCGCTTCAATAAGTAACTCTGATTACTTAAAATACGGTTTATAGTGAACAAAAAGCTAACTTTAAAAAATCTGCTCTCTGGAAGCTTTGCAACTCTGAATGTTACCTGCTTTATCTATTAAAATTATTTAGCTGCAAGTTCTGACTCTGTTCCCTTTGAAGCTTATGAGATACATAAATAACACAGTTCTCCGAAAGAACCATGTGATTTTCAGCGAGTTGCTTAAAATAAAAACACTTGCAGAACATTTGTTTGCTGTTGATGACGCAGCTGATTGCAGCTCTTCGGAGAAGACATRTGTGACTCATGAGCTTGTATGGTCATTTCCAATTCATATTGTAGTATCTTTGTACCCCAATATAACCACAGCGTTTGATGTTTAAGCTGTCGTATTTTAACTTTTAATATATATATGAGAAATATAAATATACCTGGTATATGTGAGCTATTTCCATTTTGCAAAGGAATTGCCGCTTTTCCCAAGGTGGCACTTAAACTTCTTTTTACCCCATACTTAACCTTAGATTTAAAAATGTGTTATGTAATAGCTGCAGTGAAATGTGTATGTATGCTTATATCTAAAGGCAGTATTGCTTCTAATTAATGCTCTATAGTATGAGTAACTGTACCCCAAACTTAAACAAAAAACAGTTGTGAAAGCAGGCAAGGTGTGAAACACAGGATTCCTGTCTCTGTGATGGGATTGGACCAGTGCAGACAGCATGTTTATAATCCTGTTGGAAACTATGATCAARTACTATTTGGAGTAAGGACCCTAACATGCAGGAACCATATCCTGTCTGAAGGATGAGGTAGGGGTTCAGCTGGAAGAGGATAAATTGAGTAATGTTGCAATACACGGAAATCGAGATTTTATTTTTTTATCCTTTTCTTGTACAGGCTTCCAGTGAAGGATTGCAGAGGTTATACTGTCATGTACTGCTTTGTTTCTACCTTTTTGAAATTGATAGGAAGCAGTCCAAAGCCCAACAAGAATTTTATTGGTGATTTATAATCTAAATGGCACAATCTGTTAAGGTAGCATTATGCGCCACTCAGAAACATGCAGACAGAGAGAACTTCTGGAGGAGGTGTTCAGTGGTTTTATATATTTCTTTTCTGGTTTTAGTTTTGGTGGTTTTTTTTTTTTTAAATGGCTAGTTGTTTGTGTGAAGTGTAAGTGTAGTACCTCTGTGTAGAATGTTTCTGCATAAACTTCCCTTCTTACTGCTTCAGCACATCGTGTAAACAGTCTGTTTTAAGGCTGCTCTTGCTGTCTCTGCTGAACTGTCAAATGCTGTTGTCATCTCTTGTCAAAAAAMACTACCTTGGTTACCCATTCATCAGGGCTTTTTGTTTTAACAAGTGCTTTCCTTTCTTCCTGTATGCAAAAGAGGAACTATTTATAAATACTTAACAGAGCTCTTAAGTCACCTACTTAAAACCTTTTCTCATAAAAATCGCTTTGCTCTGGTGCCTACAAAATGCTTGACAGTCATTAGGTAGCTAATGTGCTGTGACCACTGCTTATTACGGTAATCATAATTAACACACTGATTTCCTGAGCTCTGTGTTGTCCTGTACTGGGACTGTGGTGGTCTTGTTGGTAAGTTTGCACTGTGGGTAGAACAGCCTGGCTGTGATCCCATGATGGCACCAATTGCTTACAGTAATAACTAATATATGAGAATTTGAGCTCACTGCAATTGATTAACCTCCTCCCCAAAAACAACTGACAACAAAACCAACAACCAACTTTTAGTGGGCTTTGGTGTTGGTCCTGTAGGAGGAATGGGACCATGCATACATGAGACCAGAAACTTGAGTCAGAAATACAACAAACATCTGGTTTTGCTCAGAAGTTAAATTGTGCCCTATCCAATGCAAAAG
This sequence comes from Amblyornis subalaris, assembly GCA_018881555.1. Classification (NCBI taxonomy): domain Eukaryota; kingdom Metazoa; phylum Chordata; class Aves; order Passeriformes; family Ptilonorhynchidae; genus Amblyornis; species Amblyornis subalaris. Next base: position 2,258,301 of record JACAXG010000047.1, on the reverse strand, counting down.
AAGCCTTCTCCTASGGCTTGAGAGAAGTAGCCAGCTTTCTCAGTGGCTGTGTGCTGAATATTTAATTTTCTCCTGAATGAGAAAAGACATGGAGCAAGGGGATTATTCTTTGAACTGTGTGTGATCATGAGTAAAAAATGAGGTATATTAAGTGTTCACAGTACAGGCAGAGGATAACTTCTAACTTTCATTGCATCCCTTGCGAAATAATATTTTCATGTAGTCCCTCAAAAGTCTGGGTTTACATGATTGTTTTTAGAACAAATTAGTCAGTGGAATTATATATGGCCTTTCTATGTGCTGATTTTAATAAATTGGTTTTATTTTTCCCAGTTTTCTCAGGGAAAGGTTTGAAGTTTGCTATGGGTTGTTTTTTTTCCCCCCAAAGAGCACTGCTCTGTGTATCCATATATAATGGTTTCCTGCTGCAGAAGTGTTGTGTAATTTAATTCAATGCTATTTGTCAGTTACTGTCTTGTTAGTCTGTATGCAAGAAGAGGTTATGTGCCGTCTCAGTATAAATTCTCACACTGTAATAATATGTCTTTCTTTTATTAAAGCCCTGGCAGTGAGAACCAGGAGTTCTTACTGATGTTGATGAATTAACTTAGTCTTGGAAGCATAAGATATGTAGGTGCTAAGAGCTGATATAAGATAAGAAATTTCAACAGCCTTTTTCTAATACGTTTCCTTTCATCCTTTTCTTTAAACAATAAATTGCAATATTTTCAACAGATCCCCTGTGAGCAGCTTACAGATTCGCTATGATCAATCAGGGAACAGTTGTGGGGAAAATTTGCCCCCAGTAGCAGCCAGCATAGAACAGCTTCTGGAGAGGCAATGGAGTGAAGGACAACAGTTTTTATTAGAGCAAGGCACCCCCAGTGACAGTAAGTACTCACAGTCTGTTTGTTATGGCTTTTGCCAACTGTTACTCAGAACTGCTATTCCATGCTTGTCCAAGAATTTTAACAAAATTTATTTCCTGCTGTGAATTGAAATATAACTGTAGTGTATAGTTCTAGCACAGTTCTTAATGCAGCACATGGCATCAGTAGATTTCAAAAGACTTCTCTATGATTATCTGCATTTTTGTGGTGGGGAAATTGTGTCATGCAAGAGGACGTAACTTGCAGATCCAGCCAGTCAGCTGCAGAGTTTGGAAAAGAATTCTGAACTCTTACATCCACTACTGTAAATACTGTAGTACAGTTCCCCATTTTTATTTATGTTGTGTGATATAAATTGGCATAATAATTTTTTATTGTTCTATTTTTCATTTTTAAGTCTAAATTGCCTGCTTCTGTTGCTGTTTGAAAAGAAAATATTTACAAATGTTAGGCAGGTGTCCTACTGGGCTTTCGTATCTTTATTATGTTCTGCCTTTTTTGTGAGTTCTTAAAGCAAGCAAATTATTATTTTCTCAAGTTATGTTTAATAGAGTGGAACAGTCCGAGAATGAATATGTTAAAAGCATAAGTGATCAGTAGATCATGTGGATCTCCATATTCAACAATGTATCAGTATCAAAGACAATCACTGAATATGTTAAAAAATTTATTTGGTTCCAGGTTATGGTTTGTGTTATATTTTATTGAACATATTATTCTTCTCATTGGTAGTGTAAAGAGGTATCTAGTTAGTATTTTTATGAATGGTATCCTGACAAAAATGCTAATTGTGAGGAAATTCATGCAGGGATAATCCTTTAAACATGATAGCTGGAGGACAGGTTTAGCTAAGTCTTATTGCATCTCATTTGAGCTCACTGAGGGTTCCTTTGTATGTTCTTGAAGAGGAGGGATAAAAGCTAAATCCTTGGGAAATGACCAGATGTGCCTATACCAGTAGACTTATGTCTGTAGTAGGCCCAGAGGTCATGTTAAACAAATACAATTTAGAATTTAAAAAAAAAAAAGGCAAAAAAAGAAGCTATCCCTGTGGCTTTACAGTCACACTGTAGTACTGGTTGGGAAATCCAAGTTCTAAAACCAAATGGGAGTTTGAGAAAACTGCGCTTGGTAAAAACCGGRTGAGTAGAGAAGGTGATGCCCTTGTTACGCAGAAGGCGGGGGGTAAGTGCGGTGCTCACAGAGTGCGCCCTGCTGGGGGATTCCGAGATCGCGGCTTGCAGCTCCCGCTAAGGTGCGCTGGGACAGCTTCGCCTTGGAGGACTTCTTTTTATTCCATTGTTTCATACATTTGTGATTCACTGTACAAGTCATTAAAGCAGAAAAACTCCCTTTTCACAAACTGGTTGTTTTTATATAAATGTAGGTGGTGGCCTATGCTGTTAGTTGAGTGCGTACTTGTCAAACTTGTGTTTTATAAGGTTTGTAACTCCTAATACTGCAGCTGAACCCGATTTTTCCCAACTATGCAGTTAAGCTGTGCTACTAAAATACTACTACTTTTATATTCTGATTTGGGGCTAAGTTATCATGTACTGCTGTTTGCTTAAAATGAATGCTGGCCCTAATGCCGCTACTTTATCAGTATTTAAGACAGGGGCAGAGGTATTCCAGAATTACTATCAAACACACTGTGAACTTTTTTCTGTGCTTTAAATTACATAAAATTGATCTTAAATCTTTCCACTAAAATTCAAATATCCATAATAGTTTTATTTATATTTTCACATATGACTTCCTGCTAGTCTTAATGTAATGCAGAAACTAAAACTGAATGAAGGTGTTACTCGTTCATTGAATGTGGTTGTGGAACACAACATGTGCATTTTTGTCTTAGTTTTAGGAATGCTTAAATCATTACATCAACTTCAAGTTGAAAATAGGCGGTTGGAAGAACAGATAAAAAATCTGACCGCAAAGAAGGAGCGGCTTCAGCTTCTCAATGCACAGCTTTCAGTGCCCTTTCCAACAATAACTTCAAATCCCAGCCCTTCTCATCAAGTACATGCCTTTCCAGTACAAGCACGTAAGTAGATTATTAAAGTGTCAAAATAATTTGAACGTATATTTATATGAAATATCTATTTCATCCATATATGCCATTGATGGAAGATGCATATAAATGTAGGATGAATACAGACCAAGTATTTGCTGATGTGTTTAAACGTTTAAAAGTCAATTGGTTTATTTTTCTGAACAATTACTACCTGTTTCAGTGCAGTTCCTCTTTTACTTCAATCTGGAGCACATCTGTTTGAATCTATTGATTCACCAATTACTTATTTGATATTTTACTATTCAGCAATTATTTTAAAGTTGACTTTACATTTTCTGTGTTYACCTCTGACACAATTTTGAAATAATTGTTTTGAATCTTTTTACATGTTACAGAAGTGTAACCACTGTATGTTTTTTGAAATAATTGCTTTAGCACCTAGCACTGATTCCTTGAACAGCAGTAAAAGCCCTCATCTGGGAAACAGTTTTTTACCGGACAATTCTCTTCCTGTATTAAATCAGGTAATTTTTATTTCCTTCTTCTAAACCTAAACTTGCTACAAGTTAATGCATCCTAGTCCTTGCATTGTGGTGTTGGGTGAAATTTTATGCAGCTGAGGGGGTTTTGTTGTTTGTTTTGACACCAGGAGATAACCTCCAGCGGACAAAGCACCAGCAGTTCATCAGCGCTTTCCACTCCACCACCTGCTGGGCAGAGTCCGGCCCAGCAAGGCTCGGGAGTCACCGGAGTTCAGCAGGTCAATGGTGTGACAGTGGGGGCACTGGCTAGTGGTATGCAGACTGTAACCTCCACCATTCCTGCAGTGCCGGGTGTGGGTGGAATAATTGGAGCACTGCCAGCCAGCCAGCTGGCAATCAATGGAATTGTAGGGGCTCTAAATGGGGTAATTCAGACCCCAGCAACAATATCACAGAACCCTTCTCTCACTCACGCAAGCGTGCCACCCAAYGCAACTCATCCTCTGCCAACCACGCTGAACAACAGGTAAGAATTTGCTGATTTTATGTTTTTACTCATACTGCCTGCTGTTCTTCAGGTTAGCTGGTTTTGTTTGTCTTACTTCAAATACACTGTTTCTTCCTTAGCCTATAATTGTCAAAGTAAGTTCAACTCCTGGTCTGTAAATGAAAGCGAGGAGGCATTTAATGGAAGCACAAATAGTCAAGTTAAAGAGAAGATGTTTTCTCTTTAGCTTTTGGGAATCCTAGTGGATTACTGTTTTTTTAATCAAGTCACATTCCCAAACAAATGTAATTATGTAAATGTGCTTCAGCTCCTTTTTTTAGTTCAGAAAACAATATTCTTTGTCCTGCCAATTGTTCTTCAAGGATTAAAGGAGCACTGGAAAAGCTACCATTTGTTGCRGTAAGAAGGGGGAGGGGGAGAAGGAGAAGGGGTATATGGTCGTGTAATTCAAGATGTAATAGGCATAACTAACCAGAGTTGTAATACAGTTGCATGGTGTTTTCAGTTGTTTGCACTGACTCAAAACCCAACAAAATTAGTTTTTCAAGTGGTGTTCCTAAGGATTTCTAAATGCATAAAAAGACTCATGTGTGAGTATTCCTAACAGCCCTTCACCAAAACCAGGTACCCTCAGTAGCATAAACTGCTGCTGCTTGAGTTGCAAGGCAAACGGGTAACAAAAGGAGACAGCTGCTTTCCAGGAGGAGGAATGGACTTGGTCTGGAAGTATTTTGGGATAGAGCAGAGCCTGGGCCAACTCCTTCTCCCCACTCCCCTTCCCCCCACCCCCTGTTCTGTGCTTCACTTAGGAAGGAGAACTACAGGTCTGCGTAAAAAGAAATGCCTGCAAATAGGGAGTGGATTACTTGTCTTTAAGTAGAGTTTATTTYTGGAGATTATGGTGGATTACCCACCAAAAAAAGATACATGTGATTGGAATGATGCAAGGGATCCCTAGTTTCTTAGCTTCTTCCAGTTTCTGTGCTTGCTGTTGGTTTGGCAGCTCCTGAATATTTATGTACCATACCATTGTGTGGTATTGCTTCAGTAGGCTCATAAAACCTGATACTTTCAAGTGTATCCTGTTGTTTGGATGTGTTATGTTTTTCCTGAGGAGCCTATATTTTTCATAGTTTATATCATATGTAAACATGAGGTTTCATAGGTTAAACAAAAGACATTCTGCTAATGAAAAGTTATCTTCTTTCTTATCAGAGGTTTGTGAAAAACGCAAAAATTTTGCATTACTCTCCCCAAAAGTGTGAGACAGAGAAATACTAGACAAGATCAATAATATTAACCAGTTGCATGATGCTTTCCACTTTCAGGTACTGCCAGAATGTATCAGTTAGGCTAAATACTGGTCGTGCCACTGTTTTCTCAAATGATTTTTTTTATACACAGATGATTTGCTTCTGATTCTTTATATTGCAGAAGTTCTTTTGTTTCTTTCTTAATATCCATCTTAACTGCTGTAAGTCTTCACTGTGTAGCCTAGTAGTAGAATGCTGCATTTCACGCAAAATACTGCAACTAGTATCCTGTTCTTAAGTGCTCATTCTAACTTTTAGTACAGTCCGGAATACTCCCAGTGATTCCCTGTTTTCTGCTACAACACACTTCCTTTGTACAGTCTGTCAGCACTTCCATTTCTCTATTATGGCATGATCTCTTTCTGCACTGCTYCCTCAATAATACTAATTTAAAATTAATGTTTATATTAAAGTTAAAAGTGCACTTTTCACACAATTATCTGCTTTATTTGAGTTCATCCACATTATTTCCTGGGCCCCTTTCCTTTTGAGATGTTTCACAATTACCCTCATTTTCTGTGAGTTTTCAGTATTTCTGGTTGTATATTTAGAAGAAAAAAGCTCAGGCCTAGCAAGCAGTAATGGTAATTAGTGCTAATATGATTTTGGTTATGACGTGCATTCCTCATTCCTGTTTCTTCCATTACAAATTCTTCCATGAAAAATATGAAAAATATTTTTTGTATGGAACTAAGTTGCCAAGAGGCTCTGGGATGATTCTGAAGGAAGGAAAAAACATGGGAAAAAAATATTTTCCACTGGTTGAAATTACTGGTTCTGGAATTCTATGGGACACCTGCCACACTTAAGTTCAGTGCTACTTCAGTGGCAACGAGTTGACTATTTCTTTAATGTTAAATTCTCCAGAGTTTCCCTGCTCTTCGAACTGCCCTGGTGGGAAGGTAAATGTACCAAGGTCAGGCAGGCCCGAAGGTTTGGTGCTGTGGTGTTGTGAGCTCCCTGACCCTGGTTAGATTGTGTGGTGGGGGTCAAGTTTAGAGGTGGTTTAAATCGGTATTGGCAACATGTTGCAAAGCCACATGAAAACGCAGCCCTGCTTTCTAACTTTGGGGTATTGTTCTGTAATTAAAAGACTTGCCAGATGTTCCTTTAAGTTGCTTCTTACAGTAACTACCCAAGCTTCAGAATCTGTTCCAACAGTTTCATGCAAAAAGTAGGCAGTGTTCACCAATACATGAAGACTTCTTTATATGCATATTGTCCTTATCCATCTGAACTTTTAACTGTGGGACACAGGGAGGTGAGAAAATACTGATTTGCACATTGTTGGAGAGAGTTTCAAGTAGTAGGTAAAAGAGCCCACATTCATCTGGCAGAGAAAAATACTTGATCCTTTTCTGGGAAAAAGATGGCTTAATACAGATTGCTAGCAACTGGGAGATTAAGTGATTTGAGGAAAGAGATAGGATTGTTTCTTTACGTTCTTGCAACCAGAGAAGACTGTAGGATGGAGAGTTTCAGACTGATCATGCACCTTTTAATGAGAAGCTAAAAAGGATTAAATTTACATTCCAAGCTGATCTGGTTTAGAGAAAGCGAAATCCAGTGAACTGTCTCTTCTGGGAAGCTTGGGAGCTGCAGCGTTTTGTCCTCTGCAGTTCGGTTTTGTTTCTAGACACTGAGATCTCAGCTGCTGACTGAGGGTATTTTCTTTCAAGTGCCAATGCAGAGCAAGAGAGGCAGGCAGAGCGATTAAAGAGAAGGGAGAACAACAGCAGAAACAAGAAGTGCAAAGGTAAAACATGATCTGGGAAAAAGGAAAGAATGGGATAAAAGAATGAAAAAAACAAAACAATGGAGAAGATTCATTCCAGTATAGAAGAATACAGAAAAAGTGAGGCAAAAAGAGAAGAAGGAAATAATGGTAATATTAGTCAGAATACTGTGGGAAATATTGTGAAAGGCTTTACCTAAGTCCAGTTAGACACATCCACAGCCTTTTCCTCATCCACCAGGCAAGTCACTTTGTCACATGAGATCAGGTCAGTCAGGTCAGGACCTGCCTTTCACAAACCTGTACTGGGTGGGCCTCATCCCCTGGTTGTCCTGCGCGTACCATGTGATGGCATTCAAGAGGATCTGCTCCATGACTTTCCCTGGCATCAAGATCAGACTGACAGGCCTGATCCCCAGATCCTCCTCCCAGTCCTTCTTGTAGACAGGCATCACATTTGCTATCTTGTAGTCAGCTGGGACCTCCCCAGTCACCCAGGTCTGCTGGTAGATGGTTGAAAGTGTGTCTGTGAGCTCTTCGCCTGCTCCCTCAGTAGCTTTGGGTGGATCCCATCCAGTTCCATAAACTTACCATTGACATAAGTTTCCCATTCCCTGTGGGAAATAAGTGCAGCCCACCAGGTATTTCCCATAATGCTGAGGCCATCCAACAAAGTATGAGACAAAGTTTATATGAGGCTTGCTCTGTCCCAGTAGTAGAGAATGGTGATGCTTTGGGTATTTTCATATTGGCTGGTTAATACAAAGTCAAATTACAGTGGAGCTGGACTATGGTTTGCTGGCTGCTGTAAAAATGCAAGATAAATATTATGCCCTGAGGAGCTAAATGATTGTAGCCTAATGGTGTGGATTTGTGGCTGATTTAAGTGAATAATTCCTTACCACCAAGCCCAACAAGCAGTCCTGTCATCCTCTTGGTCATCTTACACACACTTCTTACTGACACTTGTGCATGACACAGTGACCTCATCTACATTAACAGAGAATCTCTCAGTGTGTTTTGTATTGGATTAAGTTTCAGCTCAGTTCCCACAAGATGTAAGTCATTGTGCAAGACCCAGTGTGAGGGGAGGGGACAGAAATGTCCAACTGAAAGGGAAATACTTAATGTTTCAATAGCAGGATAAACCTATCATGAAACTACACCTTAACATTTTAATGGGTGTTCTAAACTAGTAAAAGCTAACACTGTACTGAAGAGTAAATCCAGCTGTCTTCCTGGTCTTCTATTCCCAACACACCCTTGTTCATGCTGCTGGTCTTGCAGTAAACTGGTATAACTGAAGAAACCCTTTATTTCCAGACTAGTTGTCAGCTGGATCTATTCCCTGCCCAGTTTCCTAAATATCTGCAGAAAATTTTATATAGGCATGAAAATAGGGACTGGGAGTGAATAGCTGGCAAAAGCAGAGGCAGCTTCATTCCATGGGAGCATCCACTGGCCTCCTGCAAGATTGAAGGTGTTTGCTAAATTACAGACAAGGTGTGGGCAATAGTGAGTGATTTGAATGTCACAAAAGATGGGAATTAGAAGGAAACCAMGGCAAAGTAAATGCTTGGTAACTGTTAAAGGTTGGCAAGAGCTGTCTTGTAATATAAAATCTGGCCTTTCTGTATAAAGTATTTGAAAAAAAATGTAGATGTGGCTGTTGCACGTTGAGACGTGGGGGTGGTAATGTGTCAAAAAATGCAGCTGGACAGACAAGACAGTATTTGCAGTATGAAATCAATTTCTAAATAAGGTCTGTCTGTTTGTGTACGTCTTTTCTTAATGGAAAGCTGAAGTAAAAAGTTCTCATACTTTCATATAAACCACAGTATTACCCTGTCAAACCCTACAGTGCCTCAGGACTAGGACTGCTTTCTGACCAACAGAGACAACTATTACTCCATCAACAGCACCAGCAATTTCAGCAATTACTAAGTACCCAGCAACTCACATCAGTAAGTTTTCCAGTTAATTATGATTTATTCCTCTATTGTATTCTAAGGCATGGATAAACTCCTCAGATTAATATAAATACTAGTAATGCACTCAACTTGGTGTTAAAGGCTTTGATAATATTTTAGTCTTTCAGTTGCCTCAACCTTTGTGGATGATAGTCATATTAAATGACAGGGTGTTAYTGGGCTTTGTGTATGGCTAGAAGAAGCATTCCATAGTGCCTTCAGTTCCATTTTGTCCTGTGTGACATGGAGGCTTGTCTCTCTCAGCATCAGCTGTGGGCAGCAGAGTTTGGGACCATGTATGGATTCTAAMAATATCCTGAGCTATCTCTGATTCCACTAGAACACTAGCAAAGATTTTTGGATATCATCTCGTGAGCTGTCTTTGCTCTGCTTGCCGTGTTCATATATAAGCCATTAGATAACTGGTTTACTTATTTGTATTGTTAATTGTGTAGTTTTAGTACATGGTCTTCTCAAGTTTAGGCCTGATGAAGCCAGCAAGCTTAGCTGAACTTCTGCTGAGCTACTGGCTTCAGGAAGTCTGACAGGAACTTTCTTCCCCTTCCCACTGTCTTGTGGAACCTAACTTAGCTGGGATTAGGTGAAGGGTTGCACTGACTGAAGATCTGGATAAGCAGGAACCCAGGGAGGAGCTATTTTTCAGCAACTAATTATTGATTTATTTTTCTTCTTCCTCCTCCCTCTCCTCGTATTACTCAAGGAACAACATCAGGCCCTTTTGTATCAATTAGTACAGCAACAACATCACCATCACCAACACCATCAGTCTGAAGTACAGCAATTGCAGATTACTGGAGGAGCACAGATACCCATAAACAACTTACTTTCAGGCACACAGGCCTCACCACTTAATGCAGCTGCTACCAACCCATTCCTTACAATTCATGGAGATAACGCAGCTCAGAAGGTGACAGTAAGTATACTTCTCACCTCTCTTTCAAAGCAGTACCTCCAGGAGGTAACTAAAAARTAAGCAGGTTATGTGCCTGTATTCACAAATCAAAGATGGTGGATTTTTTTCCTTCTTTATCTTACTTTTCTTGAGCCTTGGGCTGCACTTAAATGAGCCTCAGAACTCTGTGAACTTGCAGTCACACCAAAGGTGTCTGCTGCACACTCTGGCTTCCCTGGATCAAGACACCAATCCAGTGACCCTTGCCTTCCTCTTGTAATTAAAACTGTAGCCCTAGTCCTCCTCACCCCACTTCTTCCCCAACACTGTGTCCACTGTTTTGTGGGTCATTCCTTTTACCACCTTACTTGGTGAGTTTGCCCTGGCCAGAGCTTAGGCCCTTTAAAGCTGCAGTATTAGTTTTGAGAGGTGAGGAGCCCATTGCTGGGAAGGTGGAATCTGTCTTGGGAGAAGGGCCTATGTGCATCTTGGTTCTGGCCTGGGGAAATGAGGCTGTACCTTGGGAAGCTGAGCAGCTCTTTTGCTTCATAGAGTAATAAAACCTTTCCTAGACAGATAAGAAGCAAGACACATTTTTCTGGCAAAGATGTTCCATTATCTTCAGTATTTGTCCGTAATCTCCATCCCCAAGACAGGAATTCTCTCTTCAAGAAGTCAGAGAATAGACTTCATTCTCTAAGGGTTACATAATTGAGAGGAGGAAGGAAGGGGCATATGAAACTTGAAAAACAAAGGATGAATAGAGCAGGAAGACATAAAGTTTCAGCATTCCTTAGTGAAGACAGCAAGTGGCACTGGTAGAGAAAAAAGGGATGCTCTGCTTGGAAGAGCAGGTTGGGACAGTTTGGGCTAGGTATGAGTCCCGTCTTTACTTCCTGCTCCCAAATCCTCCAGCTACTTTAGGAGCACTGTGGTGGAGGACTGGGGCTGGGCTTCTATGGCAYTTCCGAGTAGTTGATGGGAAACAAAACATATAAATGATGAATTTTCAGGATGATTTTTCCTGGAAACAGCTCCTTTCCATTCAAAATTGCGAGCATTTAGTTTTCTTCAGCTCTGTGCAGGGTCGTTGCCACTCTGGGGTTTGGTCAGTTGTGATGTGGCTGCGAATGGTTGCTGTGGTTGGGCCCCCTTCTGGGGCCACTGGCTGTCACAGCAAACGTGCTGTCACAGAGATTGGCTGCATGCCTTGCCTTCATTTAGAAATGTTCACAGTTTGTCCTCATATGTTTAAAACTTATCTCCTCTCATTTTCCAAAAATTAGCAGTGAATGGAATGGAGAGCCTATATGTGGTTAACATCCAAACAAAATATTTTGATTTTTTATAATGGCCATGGCTTTTAATGTACAGTGCAGCATATTTTTACAAATATGCCATTCTTACAACAGCTGTAAATAATTCCAAGAAATCTCAGAACATCTTTTGAACAAACCCCTTAGAAACAAATTTCTTTTGAAATTGCTTTTGTTTTTTGAAGGCTAGAATTGAGACAAGGTTGCATTGATTGTTGAACTGTTTTTAACAAATTCTCTATTTGCCAAAGTTTGACTGTTTTAATCTCATTTGCAGTTGAAACAGGTTTTCAGGCAGTTCGTAGTGAATGAGATGAGGTTTTTGCTCAGTCCTGTTCAATACTTGCAGGAAATGTCTCTGTAGCAATATGTGAAAGAAAGATAATTGTGATTGGGCAAATTGGAAACTTGTTCTGATGGAGAAGTGTAGATTTTAGTCCTCTCCAGTGGGCAAAACGTAGCAGAGGTCACTTGGTATTTCTCTTGGCCATCTTGCAGCTCTAGAGAGACCCATGGCCAGGAACAGCCACTCTTCTTGGAATGAAAGTAAAAGCAAAACTGGTGTTTTCTGATGCTGGCTGTCATGACCTTAGCATTAGTTGCTTCAATAAAGGACTACTGCTTTGATTATTCTTTCCTTTCCCACTCTTTATTCTACAGTACATGATTCTTCTTTACAATGCAAAAGTTACCATTTAGATGGCTCTACTGAAGTACCTCATCTGCTTTGTCATCTGTATGAATTTAATTTTACTTAGCTCTGTATGTTATAATCTGATTTTTAGAAGTATTTTCTCTTACACAGAGGCTCAATGATAAAACTGGACCAGTTGCATCAGAGAAGAGTTGACATTTGAATGACACTTGAGCCCTGCACGTCCTGCTGTTATAGCACTTCATCTGGCTGCAAACCACGGGTTCCCTTTCTGCAGATGGAAAAAGAGCAACAAGGAACTCTTACTGCACAGCAAGAGGTTAATAATTTTCATAAGGATATTTTTGGTAGGCTTTCATTTGCTTTCTTGTTGCACTAAAATGGATGTACTTTTTAATGTTTCAGACTGTGAAGTAGATAAAACTCTGCAAATCATACTTATTTTGTCAATGATGGTACTAAGTACAAATTCAACCGCAGAAGAACATACATTTGACTCTTCAGTCCTAATCTTACATATTGAAAGGCTATAAACCATCTGCAGTGATGCATTGCTTTGGTTTCAGAGCAGTAGTTTTAACAGCCTAACCCCAGCCCATCTGATCTGCTGCTGCAGTTGCAATAGATCCTTTTAGCCTGATCTTGTAATGGCAACTGGGCCTTGCTGTTCAGCGTTTCTTTTTTTACACACCTATTTTGAAACCTGACTCATAAGGGAATTGACTTCTGAACTTTTTATTCCTTTAAATTCCTATTGTTGTATAGTGGGAGTTTTTCTTGAGTAAGAATTACAGTATGGAATCCAAAGTTTATTAATTTTGGTGTAGGTTTTAGAGTTCTGAGGTTTTTAAAGGAACCGGTTTGGTTCCAGTGACAAAGTTTTCTTACCAGATGAGAAGGCCACACTGGAAGAAGTTTGTGTAGTGTTTGGCCTAAACCAAGTGCCTGTTGCTACCTCCATGTTGTTGAAATGGCTGCGAACAGCTGATCATGCACTAGATGTGTCCTTGTTAGCAGCGGGAATATTCTGTCTTGCACCAGCAGCCTTGTTCTGCCTTTCCTAGAGGTGTTTATACCACTGTAGAGAGCTCAGGCAGATTGTTACCTGGGTCACTTTTCACTAATAAATTACCAAAAAAGCGAGTTAACATTTCCCACTAAAATTTCCCAGTGGTTGAAACGGGTGAACTTGCATTACAACACTTCTGGCAGTTGCTGATTTTTGTGGCGAGTCTATGCAGGGTGGAAGGACAGTTTAAATGGGGGTAATGACCACTAATCAAGAGTGAGGTGGGAATTATTAGCGGAAAAGACCCAGCTGAAATTAGACCTCCACTGTGTACTTATTTGGAAGAACATGTTAATTCTGCAATATGTTTCTTAGTTAAACATTGCACAGTTCTTACCTCATTTCTGTAAATAAAGTTTTGTGAATCTGTTTTGTATTGTGAAGAATTCATAAGAAAACATTGATATTTTGATTTGTAATATTTCTAATTAGTAGATTTAATTGAAAAAGTAAAAATAATTTATTTTTATATGTTCCGGGGAATTTTTTAAAAATGTCACAAATCACTTTTGTAGATACTTTACAAAAGTAAACCAGTGGTTTATTTTACTTACTTGCCCCACTGGTGGATATTCTGTAACAATTTGTACAAAAGGTAAGATGGAAATGTGCTGTTATTTTGACTAGATGTAAAATTCCAAGTGTATGAAAAGATATGTACAAAGCTTTTGTTAATAAACTTTAATAATGTTTATCATTGTACATGGCTTGTGTGAACATGAGTCTTATAGGAGAATGGAATATTTGTCTTAACATCAAAAGAGAGGAAGGATTTCAATTGCACACGGCCACTAAATTTTATTACAAGAGGTTTTAAAAAACATTTCTCATGTAAATTTTTGCTTTCAAGAGACACTGATGCAGCTGCAACACTGCCCAGAGATATTTGTGCTCACCGAACAGAAATGCCAGTTGCAGCCCTGGCTCTGATGTCAGTTTTTTGCTTTCAGCCTTCAAAGAGAACTGACTGAAATGGCAGGAGCAGTGGCTTCTGTGCAGCAGCCCTCGTTTGTTCTGCAGTGGCTTGGCTTGAGCTTGGTGGGGAGGGGACAGTTCTTTATCTGCACCGTCCTGGGCTGAGGGTAGCGAGGCCGAGGTTGTTGCTCTAACCTTTGCACTGTACTTTCTGCAAAACTAGCTCCGTGAGTTTTTTCCATGAATTTTGCTTATTTTCCATGAAGGGTTGGTATAGSTAAACCCCTGTTTTTTTATTTCCCAGGAAGCAAAGAGTACTTGACCCTTCTTGTGGTGTCACTTGAAGATAAAATCTGAGGCTTGCAGTAGTAAGGAGTTGGCAGACAAGAGATACATTATGGCTTCCTCACACTTTTTAGCCCCCTTCTATTCAGAGGCAGCCTTGGGCTCAGAGCAGCTCCCGGGACAGCAGGAACATGGTGTTGCTGTAGGCCTGTGCCCTTTGAATGTTGTTCCATCTGCTCAAGACCTGAGTACTGAATATTTTTATTTTCCAGTGGGGAAAACTGGAGGCCRGAAAAGACCAATAAATGAGCAAGCTTAGAACTAACAGTAGGGAAAAGTGAAGCATCATATGGCACAGCAAAGGTGCATCACTTGCCYCCATCCTCCCCTCTGCTGAATGGCTCCTTGGCCTTTAGGGCTAGAAAAAACTCCCATTGTTCTAGGGGCAGTTGGTGAATGTTTTATGCTCTGAGGTGAAGAGGTTCAGGAGACTTCAGCATTTCTACTGATTAAACCTGTACAAGGTCCAGAGCTGTAGCCCCAGGAGCTATCAGTGTTCGGACCCTGTTGAGACTACAGAGCACATAAGGTCAGGCCCCATAGCTACACTTGGTACTGCCAGACCTGGAGAGGAGGTGGAAGAAAAGCCCAATCTGCCCCTGCCTCCCGTACAAGGCCTCCAGCGAATCCTGAGTGCCCTTTCTCCTGGAGCCATGGACTGCTGCTTTATTCATGGATCTAAGCCAGATCCCAACTCTTAGGCAAGTATCAGTAAGTCACCTTGCTCCAATTGAGCAGTACCATACGAATCAGTAGAAGTGGTAAGTCCTGCCTTTCCTTGTGTATTTCTTTTATTGGAGAGGCACTGCCTAAACTCTGGTACCTGTCTCCTGCTGAGATGTAGAGAAGTGTGAAAGGGGCCAAGTTAGAAATACTTGTGAAATTCTCAAAGGAGATTGGTGCCAGAAGCCCAAGATAGCAATAGGTGTTTACAGTACCACAGTCCTGGTGGACCAACAAGGAAGGAAATAATGAAAAGGACAGTTCTGACATCCAAACAAAAACCCAATTCACCAGCCCTTTAAAGAAAGAGACCACATCAAAGCCAAGTTCCCATGAGGGCCAGATGCATTCAAAACCACCCTTGTTTCAATGATTTTGCAGATGCTGACATCAAAGATGATGATCTGTGGCTGATGTGGCACCAGTTCAGTGAAGGCTGTACTGTCCCTGTGAAATGCCTCAGATGCCAAAGCAGCCCAAGCCACTCCACAGGTCCCTGGCAGCCAAGTACCAAGCTCTCCTCACATGTTGGGAACTGCTCTGGGCTCAGTATCATGAATTCAGCCCCGACTAAAGGCGCTGCATTTGGAAGATTTTTCACCAAAACCCCACTTTACTGACAACAGTGACAACAAACCTTATGGCTTACAGAAGCCAACTAATTCTGGACAGCCTATGACATCTGAAATCCTGCTTTTATCCATTTTATCCATTCAAGCTGTGTTAGCAGGAGCAACTCTTTCAGCAGTAGCACTGTGTGACATTTAACTGACCAGTCTTCTGATGCCTGTTTTTCATAAGCTGCACTAAAATCTCACTGTTGGGTCTGCCTGAAGGAGAACTCTTTTCAGTGTTCCTGTTGTTTTCAGGCCCCATCATCTCACAGATCACACTGCAAAATCTTTCCTGAAACACCTTTTTTTTTTAATTAGTTCAAACACTGAGAACTGTCAAGGTGAGAGTAATAATAGTCCAAACATCTACACTTACAAAAGGGCACTGCAGAACAGCATCTGCTGGTCTTTCCTCAAACTGAACAGCCTAAATAAGAGCACTATTAACCTTCACAGCATCTCAGTGATATTCTGCTTATTCACTTATGTGTGGTTGTCAGGATGCTTTCGCTTGGCCTCAGCATAGTATGGGAATATCACCCTCTCTGTCTCATCTGCTCCAAATGCTCCTTTCCATAGTGTTCTGCCTGTCCCAGCAGCAGGGACAAGCAAAGACTCAGAGTAGGCTCAGATCTGACACATTTAGGTGCAAGTCAGAGTATAGAAGCTACAGCACAGACTGTCTCTAGGACTGAACACAAAGTTAYGGTGCAAAAGCATCACTGAGCTACAGCTCACAACTGCCCAGGAAAGAAAGTACATTTTGCCAGCAGGCAAATATTAACATTACTTGAAGGAAATCTGCATTCTGTGCTAGAACAAAAGTTGGAAGAAGTTGCTTAAATGCCAAGCCTTGAGCGACCTTGGTTTTCATGGACAGAAAGTTTTAGAAAAACAAACTCTGGTGGTGGGTACCAGACCCACGAGAAAACAAAGCCTGGCTGGTTTTCCATTTCTCTGGTGAGCATCATGTGTGACCTCACTTCACCAAGGACCAGAGGCACTGCTAATAGGGCCGGCTGTGTCATCATCCACAAAACACCTGGCAACCGCAGGAGAGGACCCTGAGAGGCTCTGCAAGTCTCAGACTCTTACCCAAGCCTCCCTCGTCCCCCCTGCTGAAAACTAAAGTTAAGGCTTGGCCAACTCCTTTGGCCCTTGATGAACTGAACATGAAGTAGGACTGGATGGGCCCTGGTCGAAGCCTTCGCTACCTCGCTCTGTGAGGGAYGGCTCCCAGACAGGCACCTGAGCATCCGGCTGCAGAGCTCAGATCCACTAGTGCAGGGCACTGAGTGACATTCCCCACTCCAAGACCTTCAGTTCCAAATGACCTACCAGTGCTATGCAAAACCATCCCAGTTCTTGACACTGAGACAGTTGTGTCTCACCCATTCCTGGTGCGGTGCCACTGTGCAAGAGGCCAATCCATTTCTCTACACAGCCAGCTTGCCTCTGCTTTCAGGCAGGTTCAGTCTTCAAGCAATAAGGATGCAATCCATCAATTCCCTTCCATCCAGGCATAAGCAGCACCTGTGATTAGGCACAGACATCCAGCACTTCAGGTATTCAACCTGACAAGTATGACAGAATGGCACATACAACCTTTGCCCATCCTTAAACATCTTCCTTCAGGTAAACTGGATTTGTCAGGAGTACTGCTCTTAAGTTTCTCCGTGTGAATGGTCTTACAAACAAACAAACAAACAAACAAACATTCTTACCAGTCAGTGGTGCTTGTCTTTCTTCTTCCTTTGGCCCCCCTCCAGAAAGGCTGTGCAGCTGAGGGTGTTGGGAGGTAGTGTGTGACTACTGCCACACACATGGCAGGGATGTGGGCAGGTCTTGGGCAGGTGCTCGGTTAAGTTTTTAGATTTCCAGCAGTAAAGGTGTCAAGAGTCCTCCCAAGTCCTTGTTACATTTGCCACTGGATTTTTTTGCCCTTACTCTTAACTAAGCTATTTCTCACTCCAAACTGAGCCCACTGTTACTCTTCACAGCCACAGCAGACATGCAACAGTGCCATATGGATCACATCAGGGAAACAGATCACASAAGTGCAAAGCTCCCTTTTACATACTTGCAAGACTTTTGTCTCTCTCTAGTCTAGAGTAAATGCCAACAATTCCTTCTGTCCTTCCTAGCAAATCAGGCATTGCAGATACTGAATCATTCTCTCTGTTCTCTTCTGGATGCTCTGCATCTCAAAATGTGATACACTGAACCGGACACACCATCCTAGGTAAAGTCTTGTGACTCCAGAGTGGAAAGGAAAGATGACTCTCTTCTCCACACAGGCTAAACTCTCCCAGTAGTTGTTTTCTTTTCTTGAAACTGCAGAAATATTCCCATTACCAATGTATTTTTTTCATGAACAATACATCTCCATTTGCTCAGGTCCTTCTACCTCAGCTCCACCCATTAATTTTCACCAATTCCCCTCACCATTTTAGCAGCTTTTCTTGGTAGCCCTTTCAATTACCTTGTTTTACAGCTACAGTCATCTCTTATTGAGTGTTCTGGATGATTACTAGCTTTTGAAAGTTAAGATTTCCTGATATCTCTTGAAAATACCTCACTTGATCTCACTAAGATTCTTCCTTCAAAGCAGCACAGAATTCCTGTTCCATCGATTAGCACCCAGATCACAGTACAGCCTCTAAATGTGTTTAATTTCCAATGCAGTTAAGCCGTGAAGTTCTCTGTGAAACAAAATTCAGATGCATTATTTTGGACCTACCTAAGTTTCCATAATATCATTGTTTCTACCAACTAAGATTTTTTTTTTAATATGTGACCAAAAATCCCCCAAAAACTCCAACTGGTAAAGGAATGCATATGGAACACTGTTATATTCCCTAAATACTTAGCCCTTACAGTTTTATGGGAATGGGATGAAATGCTGTGAAATGCTGATCTGTCAGAAGCAGCACAGTTGGCAGTTACTGGTGAAATCAGCAGTGGAAATGGCAGGAAGTTAATGGAGATTTCAGCCACCAAGTTTTGATTTTGAGTTCAGATACATGATCCTCTGAGTTTTCATTTTGATTTTGAATTAAAGCTCAAAAACTTCTTAGAATCCTGGTATTAAATCAGAATTTAAATGGTAAATAATGCTTTAAAAAATGCAAGTCCTTAACGTTTCTTGCAAAAGACTGTGATCACTGCTCTGATTTACTGCTGTCGTTTACAGCCCATTAAGCACCCTTTATTCCAGTATTTTAAGCTTTTCATAATTTTGGAAAAGTTATACAAAACAAAATGACAAGTATGAAATAATAACCCGTAAAACCTCTTCTTCAAATATAAAATCATACTATATTGAATCCAGGGTAAACAACCACCCCCCAAATATGACAACTCTCAGCCCAAGAATGTTAGCCTGGTGGTGGTCCTGAAAATCAGCCTGAACGTGGTCCTGAAGTACCTTATATATCTTATTTTCTATTTAAAAAATTAAGGCCTTTAGTGTTTTTACCCATTTCAACTTCACTGAACTAACAATGCTATCAAATAYCACTGTATATCACTGCAGGGTTGGCAAAAAAAGGTATTGTATTGCAGGTGCATATAAATATATGTGGAAGTTAAGATTAGAAATACTACTTAATTCAAAATATGACTAGATATTTACAAGAATAAGATATTTATAAGCATATGGTCTTGGATTTAGAGCTGCCAGAAAGAAAAATATATTTTGAGTGTAGAGTTTCATTACTCTTGTGCTTGCTTAACAGTTTCAGGTCAATTCTCTCCTTCAAAAAAAATATAYATTATTTAAATACTGTATATTCATCAGCTGCAAACCTACCAGATTCAGTATGTGATTATCAGAGAGGCTTTCCTGAAGGTCTGCTCACTTTTAGACCTTGTTATCACACATCTGCTTAAGCAGCTCTTCAATACAAACACACCTTCATTCTTCAACACACGAACCAGGTAAGATGGTATAAGATTTATTAATATTTTCTTTTACTAAGGCACATGACGTATAGAAATACTGAGGTACAAAAATGCAGTTTCCTGCATGAGATTTAAAACCACATTTTGACAACGACTACATCTCTTCTTGCTCACAACATTCAGCTTTTAGCCATTTTTTTCTTTTGTACCAGTTCAACAAGCAACTTGTATCTTGCTATACACTCCTCCTGAAAGGAAACACAAAAGTGTTATTCAAAGGTTGATATTTTAGCATTGCTTTAACTCTATATGTGCTATCTAATTCTACAAGATGGGTTCTGAGGGTTGTGTAGGGGGAATTTTGAGGTGGGTTTTTTTTTTTCGTTGGGTGGGTTTTGTTGTTGTTTTAAAGTTGCACACTGAATTTCAGAAGGGGAATCTACATCTAGTGAAAAGAGGATTAGAAAAATGAACTTGCAATTTACATTTCTCGGTGGCTTATTTATCTGTTTGAAGAGCACACAAACCCAACAAACAGTTGCCTGGTACTTCTTGACAATGGCTGCAAGAGCAATTATTAAACAGTTGTATTGCAATATCTATTTAAAACAGGTACTCTGGTGCGAGCTACACTGCAGACAGGTTAAGATGAGCCTTCAAGGTTACTAAAGCAGCACCTACTGACTATGGAACAGCCTCAGAGCCAGAGAAACACCCAAATCCTTCCCCACCAGACTTCCTGCTCCCTCACACCTCACGTTGTGCTTGGCACAAATACAGCAGGGCTTTTCTGCAGCTACAGTGACTGAAGCAAGCAAACTAAGCTATCACAACTATTAAGAAATCTAGCACAGACCATCTATATCAATGACAATGAATGCTATTTTAAAAAGATTGTATTTACAAAAAGAACATTAGATTATTGAGCATATAACACTTGCAGATGGATTACTTGTTTGTTCATTGAGATGGGTTGAGGAAGTACTGTGAAAGTGTAAGCAAAGCAGCTCACCAACGTTTGATTATGAACTTTGAATCAAAATTTGTTTTAAAATCTAATTTGTCCTGCAATTAAAGATCTGAAACGCAGAGGAGAGGTGGGTATTTTAAATGAAAAAGGAGTTATTTCAGTATTTTCTGTATTAGATCAAACAAACTGAAATAAATGAAAAAATTATTTAAATAAAACAACAAACGTCACAGTAACACTCTTTAGGTCGCCTGAGTCTGGACGGAGAGGCCAAGTAAAGGCCTCACCTTTCTGCATGGACCCTCATTCTTAAGGTAATCAGGAATTGGTAGAAAATATGTTGCCCTCAATTTATACTACAGTTCAAACAAACAAGTCATACCTTGCTTTTTCCAGGAACGCATTTTGCTATTTTATCCCAGCGATCTGATGTTCCCTTTGGATACTGCTGCAATGCCATTTCAAGAAGTTTCTGTTGATTTTGAGTCCACAGTTCTTCTGGGGCACGGCTTTTCTCCCTTTTTCTGCTCTCATCATCACTTTCTTCCTCCTGCTCAGTGTTATCAAAATCTTTCTGACGTCTCCCTCTGCCCTTCTCTTCTGGTGCCTCTTTTGTTGCCAGCAGAGCCATTTCAGGTGCTTTGACAATTTTTCGTCTGCGGTGTCTAGTTTCACTTGCACTGGTCTCCTTTTGGACATCCATCTGCTCTGGTATATGACTGTAGTTCCCCTCCTCCTCCTCTTCCTCCTCCCTTTCTCGCTGGGTGATTATGTGATCTGGCAGATTCATGTTGACTTTGAAATTTTTGGAATTGTGGGCCAGCGTTTTAAGCTCAGAGAGCCTAATGATACCTGTTAGAAGCACTGCTGTTACATTTCTGAGGAAGTAGAACACCTCACAAACAAGCAGGGAACTGCCCACAAATTAAAGGTACCCGGAACAGTGCAGAGTGGAGAAAAACTCTTCTGACTGACAGCTTAAGGAAAATGCTTATTGGGAAATCAAGGTATTCACAGTGATGAAACAATGAACTTTGCCAATTAGGAGCTTATATGGGAAGTGCTACCCAATTCCCACACTGATACAAACAAGCAGAGCAGCCTGAACTAATGAACTAAACCCACTAGAAACGGAGTAAGAAAGCCATGGAGAATGTAACTAAAGGGAAACATTCCCTCAGAATACCCATCAGTTCTTCTCTTTGCTCGAAGTAAGGCATGGTTGCAAAAGTCTCTCTGCAGAGCAGACTCTGAAAGGCACAGCTATCACCCAAACACAGTGATTTTCATAAGCACACACCTGGTGTATATGTAACAGAATCCTTCACCTGTTTGGCTTTCAGGGTAACCTGCATGAAAATAACAAAAATAAAGGACTGTTAAAAATTACATCATTTGGGCTATTGAAGAATTAATTATCAGCTTATCACAAAACACCTACATTGCAGATACATTAAATATGGTGAGGGTGATGTTCTTTGGCAGCCTTTGCTCCTATGTGGAGTCCAAACTGGCTAAAAGTAAATTTCTAGATTTTGCTCTTTCTAAAGCATTCCTGGCTGATTAAAATAATGTAAGGGATGCTACACATTTCTATTACTATCACCATAATATACACCACAGTTGATATTCAAATTTTCTTTTCTTGCCTTGTTAAACCCTAATTTTCCGACCTAAAAATACCACAAGGATAAGGGGGAGAAGGAAACAAATGAGTTATCTTCTATATATTAGTTTTTCAATACTGAACAAAAGAACAAAATAACCCACGTAGGTCCAGATGATGAAGCACACAAATGGACAGGCATTCAGTCCCAAAATGAAATGTCACAGTTTGACTGCCAGAGATCAGCAAAGACACCTCGTAGGTCCTGGTGCTTCAGGAAAAAAGTTATTGCTGAGAATCCAAAGGATAGAGAGCTGCCTGCTTCAACCTCTCCATGTATACTGAAATCTCTGTCCTGGGAGAAAAGTAACACCAGATTTAGCAGTTTCATTTTTTTTTTAAGTAAAATGTGATTGTTTCAAAGTTTGTTCTGTTTGTAAGGAAACAAACAGGCTTTCTCCTCACCCAGAACAAGGAGCTTCCTCATCCTAAATTTCTAGCCCTTGTAAAAAATCCCTCTTCAGCTCTCTTGTAGCTCATTTTAGGCAGTGATCTAGAGTCCCAAATTCAAGTACCACAAAAAAGCATGTTAAAATGTAGTATTCAAAGAATTATACAATCTTTTTAATTACTGAAAATGTTYTATGAATACTAGAGATCAATTTCTTTTTTTCTTTTTGAATGTGAGGACTTTGTGAAAATTGAAATCAAGTAGTCTGAGCCACCCAAATCAAATTTAAAATATGAACAGGCAACACACTGAATCAAACCTGATACTATGCGGGATGGGTTCCCTGTGTTTCCTGCTCTCTGAACCTGGGACCTCAGATGTTAACATCCCTTTAGTGTAAGGTGAGTGGTAGTGTGCTGCCCAGAGCAAAAATAAAAAATACATCACTTAAAAAGTCAGGAATTCCTCTGGGTGGGGTTTACCCACAATAGGAGTCATTTAGGCCTCACGAGCCACAGCACAGACTTCTGCTGTTTTAGCTACTTAATGTTAACAATAACAATTGTTCCCTACTCCAAGCAGCACTAGAGAGCAAACCTGCCAGAGGATTGTAAAGCCATTTGCTGTGAGAAGAATTAAATATTAAGATTCAGGATTTTTGTTCTATTACAAGATTCATAAGTGAGTACTTCAACAGTTAAAATACTTTGGTACCATCTGCTTCTAGTCTGGTCTGTTTGGTTCCCCCCACCCACCTTTCTGCCCATGAAATTGCAGCAGTTTGCTGTAAAAATAGACTGGTGCTGGATCTCCTTAAGGAAATGACAGCAAGACTTAACAAGGCAAAGTGGTCTATTTTCCCTACAAATTAAGCCTCATTTTCTAGGATGATTAAGTTTAAATGAAAACTCTGTGAACAATGAAATCCCAACTCTAATTAACCAAAACCTTTATCCAGAGGTAGAYATCTGGCACAGAAAACTCCGGTTTCTACTGCTGCAGTATGATTGAGTTTTAACAGTTTAAAGAAAAATCTCAGAATACTGTAATATCAATAGATATTTTTAAGTGGCACTAACAGTTCTGGGATCTGCGTGATCCCAATTTTGAAACAACAGAACAGATCCTCCTTGAAACATGTGATCCACTAATAGAAATTGCCTTCCTTAAAAAATTTATATTCTAAAATAATCCAAATTAAAATATTTGTCTTCCATCTTAATTACTAGCAGAGTGTCTCTACAGTACCAATGATTTAAAAGGCTGAGAGGATCAGAAACCATTCTTGACTGCTGAACAGAATGGATCCTTAGTGGTGTCCTCCTATGCATCTCTTAAATAGAAATTATGTTATATAAACTGGATTATAATACATTATTTTCAAGAGAGTGAGAAGAATTCGCCATGCAAACAAGTAGCTTTTAGAGCTTCCTGCAATGACACAGTGAGTTCCTTGTAAATATGACAAGGCCCTATCTATCTTCGTGTATTCCAGAAAATTGTTTCTAAACCATTTTGCTACCTTTAAAGTAATTATTTCAAAGACTTACAGCCAGCTCATAAGGACATGAAGGCAAGAAAAAGAGAGCAGAAAAGACTCCCTGAATAAAACAGAGCAGAATAAATTGCCAGCAAAGAGAAAGACAATGAGCTGCTGCCTCAGTGCCAATGTTCAGTTTTCTCTATGTTGAACCTCTGACGTTTTCASAGGTCAGCAATTATCATTTTATCTTTCAAACTGAGACTACATGTGCAACACAAACTTTGCTTTGGAAGTGGTGCAAATCAGCTGGATTTCRGTTTCCTTTACAAGACAGGTGTTCCCAAATTAGGTTAGTGTAGGTATCTCGTAATAGATATAAATTTTGCTGCATATTACATCTAATTGGACTAGAATCTAAATCATCTCTCTCCATTTGAACAGTGAAGGATTTTGGCTTATTCTCAGATCCTGATTGCATTTCATACTTCCCCTTAAATGCAAAAAATTCAGAAGTAATAGTCTTGCCTTAGGTTATCTTATGTTGGCCAACTTCAGTCATTATAGCTTGGTGAACCCAGATGTAACATTTGTAGTAAGTTACTCCATCATATTAGATATTTCTAAGACTTTATCTTTTGAAGGCTTTATGATATCTGTTCATATTTTGATGGACTTTCAATTTGAACATTCACCAGGTAAACTGGAAATAACAACTGTGTGTATGGTTTAAATACTGAAAATCTACTATTTCCAACACAGAACAAGCACCTTCAGTAGACATAAGTTTGACAACTCATCAAGCTTCTTAGAGCTTCACTATCATCATTCACAGGTTACAGGGGAAGATTATTTGTCTATTATTTTTTTTTTTGGTCAGCTTTCTTCTTCAGACAGATGTTTGCAAATCCTTTTCCAGGTGCTATGTACAGTTCACATTTACTCCAGCTCTTTTCACTGAGGGCTCAGGTATCACTTATTTAGACTTCAGATTTATTTGTCTGTCAGCTTCAACTGTCATTGTTGTTCAAGACACTGACACAGGGCAAGAATCGTTAACATGTCAGTATTAAACTGCTGAGGATTATTAGGAATCCAGCCTATGGAACATAGAAATTGTATTTCAATTTGATCTGTTTGAGTTTAATCATTGTTCTTGCCACTCAAACGGGCAGACTCTTCTGTTGCCGGTTCCTCCATGCTTTTTGACATCCTTAATATCAATTTAAATTTCCTCTCCAGGGGCGAATAGTGTTATTTACTAGCTAGTTCTTAACTGATTCATAAAAAATACACTATGTTATGCAACAGAAGTTGCTCCATTGCTTTCTCCGCTCAATTACTTATCATAGCTTGTTTATATGATATTATTACTTGTTCATTAGTTAACAGATAATGTACTTGGAAAAATTTACTCAAAGTATGAAGCAGTTGTAGAATACTCTTCTAGTTATTATTGCTGTTTGCTCCTGCATAATGCTTTAAAATTATGGTTTTCCTTTATATTAAATTATGAGTTTTATCCTGACTGTGAGAAGTTGTGCTAAAAGCCTGCTGTTATTGACAACAGCTTTCTTCAGAGTATTAGCCAACCCCCTTAAGAAATCCTGGGTCTGGGGACACCTTAAATAATAAGGATCAAGGCTGTGAAATTGATTTAAAACAGAAGACAGAAGATCTCATATTCCTGCAAGTATTTGTACTGCTGAACAGACACACTGCATTATTTTATAGGAATCAACTTTAAATGTTGTAGTCCACCAGGGATAACAGAAGTCACAAATAAAGTCAGGTAATATCATGCACAGTGAAACAGATTTCCTTAGACAGAGAAAGATGACAAAAAAACCTGGATGCAAGCAATCAAATTGCTGAAGTACAAATCAAACCATCTTACTATGGGACCTACAGAAAGAAACCACAGGAACGATTTGCTTCTGAGAACTCCCTTCTGAACTAAGTTTCAATAGCTCTCCAGCTATAAAAAGATTCTATCGAAAGCAAGTGGGATTACTGGGATGATTTTATGTGATGAAAGCCAGACAGAGCTGGTTTCCTCCTGTACTGCTAACAATTAGTCCAGATCACAAAGACTAGTTGCTACTTAACAAGACACCTAGCAGTAAAAACATTCCTCATCATGACCATCCAGATGTTAAATCTCTTATTACCCTGGACACCTGCCACCTCTTTCAGATGGGACAATTGATACTTCAGAGATATACAGGAAAAAAAAATTCAGAATCAGCTTAAAAAAGTCTCAGATGCACAGGCAAAACCAAATTTTGCTGTCATATGAATGAGAGGATACTTTCCACCCTGCAGGGAAGGCAGACATAAAAAAAGCACAGAATTGTGACAGACCTAGAGGGAAAACCCTGTAAAGTCAGGTACAGTGATCCTACTGGTGTCAAACACAGAGAGAGAGTGCTTTTGCAGAAGATGAAGAGCAATTCCCCATTCTCATAGCAGCAGCCACCAGCCCAGCAGTTCAGCTGAGCTCTCCAGCACCACCCCCAGCACAGCTCTGCAGGGCACATGCCAACATGCCATTGAAACCTTCACCCTTTACTGTCTCCTGGGAATCTTCCATGGGCAACAACCTACCTTGCTTCTCTACAATAATAGTTTGATTTGGATTACAGCAGATAATCACAGAAGTACAAACCTTTTGGGTTCTGACAATATTTTGAGAAAATAATGTGGGATTTGTAGAGGAAGAAAATCTATGTCACTTGGCTTCCCAAATGTATATAAACTTCTTGCAAAGAAGGATAACATGTTATGGTGCTACTGAAAACTGGAGGTTCTGATAACATTTTTTATTATTCTTAGCATCTTCCTGAGCAGAAATTCTCCAAGTATTTACTAAAGCTGCCATGGTTTCTCAGCATCAACTATCAGAAATTTGCTGTACCAGTAGCAGTGTTCTGTTCACCCAGTTGTTATCTTTCTGCATGCTCCCCATCTAGTTATGTCATGAAAAAATGTTAGGATCTATGGAATTATGGAAAAAAATAATGTGGAGACAGCCTGAGAGTAGTTGAGGCTACTATGAAGCAGAGGAATTTCTGGAATCTTTGAGGCTAATTTGAGTTATAATCACGTTTTTTCTCATAAGGGAAAGCCAGACACAAAAAGATTTTAATGCCTTCCTGGCTTTGTCAAAGTAGTAGGTTTTTACAGATCTAACCTTCCAGAACCACACACAATAAATTGCCAAATTTAAAGTTCTCCCCTTATAACCAAAATACTACTTGCTGCACTGAATTTTCTTCCAATCTAGATCTAAACAGCTTTTTTTCATAGCAGCCACAACTGTATCAAGCACTGTTTGACAAGTCAGACAACAATAATGACCCATTCTTTTATTTCCATGTGACTCAAAATTTGTTGCTTTATACACTGCCTTCCCTTGTAAACAGTAAAAGACCTGCTAAAATTGTCTTCCAGTTTTACCAGATTGGTGAAACTTCAAATACTGAAGCATCAAGCCAAATCATTCTCCATTTTTGCAAATATCGTCATTTGCAACTTACAAGACCTCTTGAAGTATTTCAAATCGGATGTATCTTTGTTCTGGCACTGCTTGTAACAGTTTGTTTAGTAGAGTGTTACGAACTTTCCCAAAAGTAGGTAATGTAACTAGTCTTTAGCCACTGTGTAAATTATAGGTTGAATTTGACCCTAACGCAGCAAATGACTATTTTAAGGACAACATGCTTTATTCTTGAAAAAACTAAGAAACATGTTACGAATTTAACTGAACTTGCTTAGAACCACCGGTTGCAGCCAGCAACAATACAGTTTTCTTATGCTTATGGACTTTGAAGCCACATGTGATTTTGAACTTTGCCACAGCAGATGGAGAAGAGGCAGCTACCTGAACAGAAATCCCCCAAACAACTGTGAGTTTAATTATGAGGCAGTTTAAGATGTGGCCTGCAAAAAAGGCAAACTTGGCCTAAATCACCAGATGTAGAACGTTCCCAAACGGTTAATTTAAAGCAGCAAAAGAATTGCTCCTTTTTTCAGGACACAAGAGGAAGAACGTTGCAAATAGAACTGTGATAATGCTGGAGACTTCAAACTCTGCTTGTTTTTTTGTCAGTTAAAATCCATGAGAGTCTTTAGCTCTACACTAGGGGCACTTGCATAGGAGAAGAGTTTGGCTCAAATGCCCACTGCAACAACTACTTGGACATCTTATTTTAGTTACATCTTTAGTTACTGATGATGCAAAATGCATTGCTCTTCTTGAGAGTYGGAAGATTTGAATTCTCCAAAGGAATTCAAACGCAGCTCACCAGGAGCTATATGGGACATTACATTAATTTAAGCCACTCCATAAAAAGTTCCAGCATCACTGGCTTGACCCTCTCACAAGCCATCTATTTGAACCAAAAATTGCTGTCCCAGTGCCTTCTATAAAAATTTTCTTCCTTTAAGTGAGAAGAATGCTCTGGTCCTGCTTTATGAGAAGAAAATCCATCTTGCATGTGGTTATAAGATGCATTGTGCTGCCCAGTTCTGCAGAAACTGCAGGTGCAACTGTAGGAGTGCACAGAATAAAACTGTACAGTGAGAGTAGTGTGACACCACAGCAGAGCACCAATCACCTTGTCCTCCCTCCAAGTATCAACAGACATTCTGGTGTGTCTGTGGGATTAGACAGGTGTTTCAAAGACTTCACTCTCAGACTGAGGGATCTACATGACCTACATATGATCTAAACGCCATCTTAGATATTCATAACCTGTCTTGGACCTCSATCTAGGTCTTTATACTGCAATAAGCAACTGGAAAGACTATTGATTACATAAATATATGCAAACTGCTATATTCTGAATGTTTCAGAATATCCACAACTGCATTGCGCTGTAACTGAGTTAACACAGACATAGTACACAAAATGAAATGTGAAACACTCTTAAGAAAACAGTTAATCTCTAGAAGCAAAAGACCTAATAAATTCATGAGTTTTTACATATGGACCATTTCTCATATAGATGTTTTCTTGTTGGCAAACTAATGAGCTTGCATTTGTCAAAAATAAGAAACCTATTTTACAATGGCATATAAAGCATAATGAGTATGAACTCACAAAGTCAGAGTTAAAAGCTGAAACTGTTGCTTGGGCACACAAAAGATATCACAAAATAAGCACCCACCCCCACAAACCTTATGCTTTCAGGTTTCATGATAATTCAGAATGTCTGCCACCTGGCTATTGTTTTGCTGTCTACCTCAGTGTTCTATACAAGCAGCAAATCCCAATCAGTCTGTTTTTGCAACACAAATGCATGAGATTAGGGACTGCAGGAGCAAACAGAATCAGTTTAAATCCTGTAAGACAAGTGAATGATATTACTTCACAAGTATGAAATCTGAGATCTCTTTGCCTTTAATTTAAAAAACCTGTACCTAATAATCACATTAAAGTCTGTTTGGCATGCCAGACAGCTTTTACTTCCCTCTGTTATTTTTACAATTTGAACGTCCTTTGTAGTTACTGAAATTAATTTATGCCTTTCAGCAAATATTTTTTTTAAAACTTTTTATCTATAAAGGTTGGTATTGTCAAGTACAATATTCTTCTGTAATTTCACATCTAAGTGCTTTTTCTCAATTTTTGAATTCAGCAAAAGCTGACAGTCATTATTATAAATCTTCATGAGGCTTAGCATTTGTCAAATCAAACAATATAATTTTTTCAGAAATAGTAGTATTGCAACTCCACTCCATTCATTATTTATACTGCGTTGTAGAGTGTTCACAGTGCTTAGGAAATTCAAACATAACTTTTTTATTTTGTTTTAAAAGGTCAATTATTTCCTTAAGTATTGGCGGACAGGAATGAGAACTAACCCTGGAGCAACAAATTCAGCAAGGAAAATGGGTCAAAGAACAGATGTTTGGAGGATGACAGAGAGCAGTGGTACAGGTAACCAGGTCAGCAGGCAGGAATCCTGATTAGAGTTAACTGAACTCCATTTCCCTTTCATAATCAAAATACTTGAAAACCTAATTTATAACACCAGCCAATTGCAATAAAAATGAGTTAAAAAGCTGCAGAAGCTTTCAGTTGTGAAAGCAGTAAGATTTCATTATACTAAGCCAGCTGAAAAGCATCTTTATGGGAAAAGATTGCTAAAGTCCTTATATGCACATACTAAAATGACAATTAGCAATTTAATTTAAATAATTAAACATACTGATAAAATGAGCACAACTTAACCTCATCTATTTTGGGTTGATTATTCATTGGTTGTTACAAGATGTCTTCCCAAAGAGAGACAAGATAAACATATCCTGTATTAAACATGACAGAAGTTAAAGTAATAACCCTTCTTTCAGTATGTCTGTACCATGGCTGCAAGCCTACCCTAGCTCTGAGTTGAAAAGCACAGGAATATGCTGCAAAGATATTTATGCTGGTATCACACAAGGCAGCATAAATAGAAACAGTAGAGCTGAATTAGCTCAGGGGCACTACAGCATGGACATGGCTGTTTATTGCTGGATTTTGGCTGGCACTTTCCCAGCAGCCTCTGTCACATCGTGTGGATGTACATGTTTGCATGGGGAATCTGGTAGACAAACTCATATAATGGGCCTTACAGTAATCCTTATTTGGGCTGTATTTTGGGAAATAACAATTAACAAACTTAAATGCCTTTAAAACACCAATTTGAATAGTAGTAGAAAAGAAAAAAGCTGAAGGAACACTTTATTAGGAATTTCTGAATTTAAGAAGTTAAGCTAAGGTATATGCAGTGATTACTGACCAACTGTGGTGACTATCTGGCTTTAATTTTACATTTTTAAAAATGAACTCACACATGCTYCCAATTGTAGGGAAGGTTTTGCTTCCTCCCCCTTTCCTCCCAGATAGCTTGCACTTGCTAGTGTAATCAAAGGCCATATGAAGAGAAAGACCTAATCTCAGGCAGAACCACTACATTGATGATGTTTCTTGCAGATGTTTGTGTAACCTGTTCTTAAAGGCCTGCAAATATGGAGACTCCACAGCAGCTTATTCCACTGCTTTATCATCTCCATTGTAATTCTTTGCCCCTTAGTGTCTAACTCTGCAGCCTGTGATGAAATTTGAGATAACTTCTTGCCCTGTAAAACTAATACAGTGCACAAGACCCTTCCTCATTAGTTTCTTTTTATGTAGTCGAATACTTACATCCTCAGTTCATATTTTTTTTATTTCAACAACATGAATTCTTTCACAATCTTTCCTTGTAGATAACATTGTAGGAACCTATTATGCTCATCTGGACTCTTTCTATTGCACATGTTTAAGTGCAATACTGAAAACTAGACACAAACTAAGGACATAGTAAATTAATACAATACCATGAAGCTGAGAAGTTCAAAAAAGTCAAGAACATTCTCCTCAAGTTGCTTCACACTGTTTAAAAATTGTAAGTGGAAACACAGTTGGATGTAGTAGGAATTTATTTCTTTACAAAAAGAAGGAATTTAAGACGAAGCAACATCATTTTGGACTGGATTACTCTGAGCTATTTTTAYTAACACCTATTTAGCTAATCTACTATTAAAAAGGGTTAGAATGCATAAAATCACTTGGAAACAACCACACTGTACCTTATCAATCCTTTCTATTATAGTTCTCTAACTGTGAGAGGAAAACCAAGCCTTACTGCTCTTGATGCTTTGCAGAAGAAGAAACAAGCAGACACTGATCTCAAGTTTTTAAAAAGTATTTCCTGTATTAGAAAATGTTGGAAAAACAAATTCAAATTTGCCTTTGAATGTTTTTCTTTTTTAAGATCTAGTGCATTTGCTAAATAATACATACTTCAAACTCTCTCAGGCCTGACTCCCGTTAAACCAGCTGTAAGCAAGGCATTTCCAAACTCYGCTACACAAGCTATTTTAAAGCAGCACCTTGTACACCAAAACTTATCTCCTTGCATTGCTCCCAGTGGAAACAGGGAAGAGCTGTTCGGGCAGCAAATACTGCCTGCAAACACCTCCTTTACTGCGCACAAAGTTTAACAACCCAGAAGGTTTTCCTGCAGTTTTAACATAACATTTCTTATTCAATTATGGTGATGCCCAAACAAAATAAGAATCTTTGCTGTAAAATTAGATGCTATTCTATGCTATCTTCAACAAATACACAGGATAAGTTGTATGCCTTATTCAACAGTTGAATGGATATATCTGAAGTAGCTCCTAGTTTCACCATTTCTAGTACTGATGCAATAACAGTCTGAGATCCAAAGAAGTTCCCATGAAGCTTCTGTTTAAAACATTCATTTTGTAAAACATTCATTTTTGTTTCCTCTTAATAACTAATCACTGCAATTCTGTGCAATGTAATGATAAAAGTAGCAGAATCTCTAATAATTAGTTTGTGTCAGGAAAGTTGACCTAGCATTACCAACAGCTGGAAATTTTTAGAGAAGTAAAAACTTGTGTGGAGAACACTTACATTAATCATATAGTTGGAGGTTACTGGAAGTAAAAAGGATTACACTCAGACCCTTCTCCACAAATAAAAATCCTGGAAATTCCTTTTTTCACACAAGAAAATGACAACTCTTAGAACAATCACATTTCTTTCATTTCTCTTTCCAACTCACTGACACAAAAGAGCATGTTGCTGAAGACCTCTCATCTAATGGAAGAAACAAGTGAGCTTTGTTTTTTTCTTTCCAGTACTGGATGTGTGCAAGTATGATGGCCAAATATATTATGCGAAGGATTCTTAATAAAGAATGTTTTTACACCAAAGTCAGGAATAAAGCAGAAAATGGGTGCAAAAGGCAATCTTAAGATAGTGTTAGTAATATGATGGGTCTGTGTGGAACTATTCTATATGTCTGTATTATCTGTACCAAGACAATCAGATTTTCCAAAGGAATCTCAAAAGATCTGTCCCATGAACACTCTATACTACCAACACATGTGAAATATTTTTGCTGTTAATAGCTGCTCAGTAAAATGTAACATCTTTTTAATAAAATCACTCTGGTTCAGTAGTATGAATACTTCAAGAAATAAAATAAACAATACCGAACACAAACSTTAAAAACCTTAATTTCATTTGATTAGCAGGTTAGTAACTTCTTGCTTACATACACTATTTTGCAAATAATGTAGTATTCTAAAATTAGAATAGTGCAGAATGGTGCAAATGGCTTATTTTTCAGTATATGTATCAGAACTGTATAGATGCATTAAAACTTTAAAAGTAACTTCTAAAAATATTTTTTTGTGATTATATCAACAAGGAAAAAATATTTAACAAGTACACAAATTTCTCAGAAGGCTACAATATTTCACTCTAGTCAGTGGCTTTGTTTCCCATTATTTATGATAATACCTGAAATATAATAAATAAAGAACATCTAATCTCAAAATGTACATGAACAGATTTAAACATTATTCTCATTAACCCCTACAGAGCCTATAAAATAGGGTCAGCTGAAAGGGCTTTCAAATGGTCCTCAGCAGACACTACATCACGTTCTAGTGATCTATTGCTTGAAAAGGAAAAGTCTTTTACAGCCTAGCCCCTAAGGGTTTTAAGATCATAACACTTAAAAACCGTAAGTACAAGCTTGCTTTGATATCTGGTACAATACTATAAAATATGAAATTAACAAGGACATTAATCATTTTACATAATATAACTACTAAGCATACTATAATCCTGAAAAAGGCACTGAAATAGTATCATGTGTATTACTTGTTTTAAAATTTGTAAAGATATTTCAGTTTAATTAATGGAAACCACCTGTCTAAACACCACTAGCCCATATGCAATTTTTAAGGACTGGCTTGAAACAGAAATGTAATCTTTAACCAAGGCATACAAACACTCACTTGCAGTGAAAGGAGGTTGCCACAAAACCTGCACTGCATTGTTTTTCTGTTATTAGGTTACAGTAGCTGAAGTTTGTTAGCACCAGAATCCCCCATCCAGCTGATCAGTTACAGCTGTTAATTGTGGAGGGAGAGACTGGCTGACATCTGCTTCTTGCATAGTTAGTTAATGGTTCACTTCCAGGTCCTAAAAGGATTGTAGCTTCTCTCAAAAGACAATGTCGGCCCCCATATACGTCTGCCTTATACACTGCCTGTCTTGTTCTGGTTTGTCATCCTCTACACAATGCAAATCTGAGTGAACTCACATCTGCCACTGATCGACCCAATTCGTGAGCAATCTTTTCCCATCGACCGGGGGTCCCCCCTGGGAACTTAACCATACTTCTTGTCAGCTGGCTCAGGTCCTCCTCTGTCCATTCAGGTGCCTGTAAAACATTTGTAGAACATTCATTACACTGGAATACTGGACATATATTTGCAAGGTAATATACTGAAAAAAAAAAATCTTTAAACCAATTAATCTAATAACGTAAAAAAAAAAAAAGGAAAAATAAATCTAGGTACCTTCTCCCTGTGCTGTTGCTGAAAATCGATAAAAACAACAGACCAAGAGTAAGATACTAAAAATCCTGGACACTCAGAATTTGCACTTTGTGAATTATGTAGACTAACACATTTAATTGCTATTAACTTTATTACAACATACATAAAACAGTACTATAAAATGCAGTCAAGATCATAATCAACAATACTTTTATTAAAGATTATGGGGTTATGCAAGGAAAAAATTACAAGGGCCAAAGCCCAGTAAGAACTTAATCTGACTACTGCCATAAAAGACAAGAAAAAATGTTTCTGTAAATATATCAGCAACAAAAGAAGGGCTAAGGAAAATCTCCATCCTTTACTGGATGCAGGCAGAAACATAATGACACAGGATGAGGAAAAGGCTGAGGTACTTAATGCCTCCTTTGCCTCAGTCTTTAATGGAAAGATCAGTTGGTCTCCATGTACCCAGTCCCTGACCTGAAAGACAGAAACACAGAGCACCATGAAGCCCCCCATGATCCAAGGGAAAATGGTCAGTGACCTGACACACACAAATCCATGGAGCTGGATGGGATCCACCCAAGGGAACTGAGGGACTTGGCCAAAGTGCTCACTGCGCCCCTTTCAACAATTTACCAGCAGACCTGGGTGACCGAGGAGGTCCCAGTTGACAGGAGGTTACAAAATGCAATGCCCATGTACAAGAAGGGCCAGAGGGAAGATCCAGGGAACTACAGGCCTTGGTGCCAGGGAAGGTCATAGAGCAGATCCTCCTGAGTGCCACCACATGGCATGCCCAGGACAACCAGTGGATGAGGCCCAGCCAGCAAGCGTTTGTGAAAGGTTGGTCCTGCTTGACTGACCTGATCTTCTTCTGAGACAGGGCAATCAGTTTAGTGGAGGAGGAAAAAGCTGTGGATGTGTCTCCCTGGAGTTTATTAAAGTCTTTGACACCAYTTCCCACAGCATCTCCTGCTCAAGGCTTGGCTGGGTGGGTAGAAAACTGTTTGGATGGCCAGGCCCAGATAGTGTTGGTGAACGAAGCTACATCCAGCTGGTCACTGGTCACCAGTGGCGTTCTCCAGGGCTCAGTGTGGGGACCAGTTCTGTTTAATACCTTTGACCAGTTCTGTTTAATATCTTTATCAATGACCTGGGCAARGGGATGAAGGGCACGCTCAGTTTGCAAACACACCAGATTGGGTGAGACTTGATCTACTGGAAGGCAGGAAGGCTCTGCAGAGGGATCTGGACTGGCTGGATCAATGGGAAGAGGCCAAGGGTATGAGGTTCAACAAGGCCAAGTTCCGTGTCCTGCCCTTGGGTCACAACCACCCCATGGAATGCTACAGCCTGGAGGAAGAGCAGCTAGAAAGATGTCCAGCAGAAAAAGACCTGGGGATGCTGGTCAACAAGGGCTGAACATGAGCCAGTGAGTGCCCAGGTGGCCAGGATGGCCAAAGGCATCCTGGCCTGTATCAGCAAGAGTGCGGCCAGCAGGATCAGGCAGTGATCATCCCCCTGTACTCAGCAGTGCTCAAATCCTGTGTCCAGTTCTGGGCCCTCACTACAAGGAGGACACTGAGGTGCTGGAGCGTGTCTGGAGAAGGGCAATGGAGCTAGTGAAGGGACTGGAGCACAAGTCTGATGAGAAGCAGCTGAGGGAGCTGGGGGTGTTCAGCCCAGCGAAAAGGAGGGCTCAGGGGAGAGCTTACTGCTCTCTACAACTGCCTGAGGCAGAAGGTTGTGGCGAGGTGGGGATTGGCCTCTTTCCCAGGTAACAAGATATAGGACTAGAGGAAAGGGCTTCAAGTTGCACCAGGGAAGTTTTAGATTGGATATTAGGAAATGTTTCCTCACCAAAAGGGTTTTCAAGTAGTGGAATAGGCTGCCCAGGGAAGTGGTGGAAATGCCATCCCTGGAGGTATTTAAAGGACCAGGTGGATGTGACACTTAGTGGTGGGCTTCATAGTGCTGGGTTAACAGTTGGACTCAATGATCTTAAAAGCTTTTTCCAACCTAAACGATTCCATGATTCCATGATTAAATCACAGTTTAAGACACAAAGTTTAAGACAAAAAGTTTTAAACATTTAGTTAATTGCCTATGTAATATTTTTTCAGCAAACACAAAGAAAATATCTCCATTTTTATATATTAAAAAAGCCTCTAGATGAAACAGAACAGTCATTTTACCTTTTTGTCACTATTACCATCCTGGGTTTTAGCACTCTAGTGTGATCCAGGAATGAAATCTGTTGATTCTAATATTCCATCAAGACTTTAAACAACACCCCTCCCCCCTCCCTAAAATGCAGTTATGCCACAAAACCAGACCGGATGCTTCTACTACCCAATAACCAAAAGATATAAAAATGTTTTGCTCTAACTACATGCCAGGCAGTTAACAATGACTGTCTTCATAACGGCCAAATAAAAGTGAACAAAGCAAGGAACACACAATTAGAGCAGTTTAAGGCATGAAATTGCGGTTGCCTCAGAAGGCAAGACGCAGTAACCGTCTTTGACATTTGCAGCATCTTCGGCAACGACCGCAGAGCCAAATCTTTGTCACCATCAGTAGTTTGCCATTTTATTTATTTTTAAGGAATTCTTTATGACATACCTCTTCTAATCACCATTTCCGATAATGAACAGGCACATATCAAGCGGTTTGCATTACAGAGCCATCAGCACAGAACAACAGTCAGAGGTGAGTGACCCCAGGGACCATCTCCACAACTACAGCAAAGCTTCCCCCTGACACTAATCCTGCCTGTCATTCTCCCACTGTGCTCTAACCACACTGACATCCGCCTGCCGCACTGCAAGCTTAACGGGGCCCTTCCTGACTTTTTACTGTCTCCCCCAATCAATGGTTCAAGCGTGCTCTTTTCACCATGTCCAAATGGCAGCTTCACTCATAATCAAAGTGCATTGCTCCTGTTAAAGGGCTTCCCGAAAGGCTTCACCATTTGCATTCATTTGCAAAGCAAACTACTTTTATTCACTTTGTTCTGCTATCAAGAGTGTTCCCTGAAGCAGATAAATTGGCATAAATACAACCTGCCACTTAAAAGACAGTAAATAATAGCCAATAGTAGCAAGGATTTTATCAATCGTCCTGGTTTGGATCCATGTAGTCCTTTATTCAATGCTGAAAGCCTCAAACATTCATAGTTTTTAATACAAGAACAAAATGAATTATCTCTGATGATTCAAACACAAGACACTTAAATAACGTGTGTGCATGTGAGAGATCTCCAACATACATTGCATGCATTATACATAACACCYTGGCCTACAGAAGGAATGATAAATATATAGAAAAGTCTCTATGTTGCACAATAACCTTATTGCTTTTACTATTTTAAACAAGTTAATATACTCCATACCTTTGTTATATTATATTCCATATAGATATTTTACATTAAAATATTTCTCAGGGATTTTTAGAAAAAAAGATTTGCAGTAGTTAATGTTCTATTTACAAAAAATTTTATCACTGTAATTTAAATAATGAATTCTTTTAAGAGTCCTGGTTGAAAGCCTTTTGTTTAAAAATCCGTCAAATTTCATACTTCAAAATTAGCCTTAATCTACAGTTTACCGTAATTTTCTATTTAATTTGTACTAAAACTTGGGCCTTTTTTTGTTTGAGGTTTTTTTAAGTATATTCACAGCTATTCTCTCTTACCATATCCAAAGCATATCTAAGCAATTACACACGGAAATCAAGATGATCTTTTCAGTGATATACAGATGTCAGAAGCTTTCTGCTAAGTTTTATTTTCAGACTTTTTTTGTAAGCTTTGGTTTGTGCTCACRATTTTACTAACCACTTGTAAATATTACAGAACTCTTAAGGTTATCTTCCTAAATCATGGAAAAATCTACAGTCATTCTGTAGATTTGTAGTTACTTACACAGCTAATTCACAGCACAAGAACTCATTAGCTACATTAAAATATCAACTTCTTAATCTTATTTCAAGCTGACAATAATTTTAGAATGTGAAGATCTAAAACATTTATTAATTTGAAAAATCCTTGAAAAAGCTTTAAGAAAATCCACTCTCAACAGCAAAAGCTGTAAAGGAGCTTTTGTGAATTTGCAATTCCTCAGCAACAGTTAATTGTGTCTTTAGATACAACAGCGCCTACTGTGATCCAAGTACTACAAGCAGCTACGAGGGTGGTCATGGTGTGAATGTATTCTCCCTGTTCTAATCTGTAGCCAACTGTAACTGCGAGAGTCAAATGAATGCATAAACATACTGCTTTGTCACCTAAAACCATGTGTGTCCAATATTACTGAAACGCTGGGCCAAAATTCATCTCTACAGTAAAGCAATGGAAGACACCACATGGTGAGGGGACAGCTGTTGTTACTACACAAGCCTTCACATTTTGCATCCGAAAAGCCCCATTCTGGGATTAACGCCCCATACTGAATACAAAATTAAAAGTACAGAGTTATGGTCTAGAGTCTTTAAAATGAAAATAAGCTACAAGTGTAGATATAAAAAAATCCATAGCATTCCCATAAATAATAATCCTTTAACATGGTTTATCATACATAGCTGGCTTTATTGAAGGTTAGTTCACCCAAACCAGTATGCACCTTCTATAGAAAAGAAATACCAATGTGTTTTATTGTTTAGCATCACTCTTACATGTGAATCTGCACTTGGCAATTCCATCCCACCTCTTTCAGCATGACAGTTCTACACTATTAGGATTTTTTTAAATATGAGCAACACTATTTTCAATTACATTAAAAGCAAATTTTTAGACAACAAAGCATTTCTTGTTAACAGAAGTCTGACTCATTTAATCCTGTTAATAAGTGTAAAACTATATATGCTTTTAGAGATAGAAAGAGAGAGTGGTTGGTATTTGAGAGTTTTTAGTAATTTACAGTGCCTTGACATTATGAGATAATTTGATTTTTTTAGATTAAATTTTAGCGTTAGATCACTTCTTTCTGTCATCAATACACTCTATATTTAATTAAAATCAATGTTGTATGGAAGTTTGGCTAAAGTTTCAACCTAGCTAGGACTTTGTGCTATGCTTCATCTAATTTTGGTGATTCACTGATTTGAGTACATCTAGTCCATGATCTTGCAAATAACGCATGAGGCAGCATCTATTAAAAATATCTGTGCAAATACTTTTAGACCAAGAGTCCTAGTAAAACCCTGGACAATTTTGCAAATCAGGAAATATTTAAACTACAAGGTGATGGTGTTTTTGTCCAGTAACTAAGGAACAGAATGTAAAAGTTTTCCTGATTTAATTTCTTGCTGATAATGTCTTATTTTTATTACAGTATTCTTCTATATTCTTACAATTTCTTGCTTTATCAACAAGAAGTCTGAAGTCAGTCTTGTTTTATCAAGTCTAATACACACTTGGCATTGTGATCCAGCTGTTGCTGAACACGAAGGGTCTTGCTCCAGTTCTAAAGATCTAATGAGAAGCTCTCAAGATTGGCTAAAGGGTATTAATGATCTGAACTCATATTTAAAGCCATATGTTCATATAACCCTTTGGTATTCACAGCTCTTACTCAATCCAGCTTTCACTAGTACTGTTTTTATTAAGTGAGCCAACAAAAACAAAGACAGCTATGCTGTTTCATAGCAATGGTCAAAGCAGGCCAGTAAGCTCATCATTTGTGCTCAGGGAGTGCAGAGGCAGAAAACTTTGTGATAACAAGAAAGATTATGTTTATCATTCATTCTTTTCAGTCCCACCCTGCTCTGAAAAAACTGGGACCATAGGCACATACGAGRGTTTGATGAAGGCAAGCAAGGTTATCTACACTTCCCCTAATATTTTCCCATCTCCAATTATTTTCAGCTCAAGCAATTTCTCTAGTCTGATATATTTTATCTATTTGGATTTATCTATTTCAATGAAYGTTTTTCAGCTTTTTTCCAGTTTCCCATAAGACTACGTAAACTTTCTGGATTTGCAACATCATGTACATGAGGAGCTGCACACATCTGCTACTCATTATACAAGAAATCAGCTTATTTTGTGTTTTGAACCTGGCTCCCGTGAGCCACTCTTGGCTTAGAGAGACTCACCTCCAAATATTCTACATCTACTGACTTCCATGTCACTTACACATATGTTCAAAATACCCCTCAAAAATTTTCCCCTGTAAGTTGTCTCTTCCTGGCTGAAGAGTCCTGATCTACTCAGCTGGTTTCTCATGTAAAAGCCATGTTACATATAATACTGCCCATGATGCCTTCTTCTAAACCACCCGCAAGTCCATTGTAACCAACCTCTTTGAAATGAGGTACCAGACTGCACAGAGCAGGATTAATCCTAAATTATAGACTGGAATAAGGATTCTTCTGTTCTGCTCTCTATTCTTTTCTTAACTATTTCCAACATTTACATTGGTTTTAGGAATGATCCAGAGCTGATGTTTTCAATGAAGCCAGCACTGGTAACTCCTCAAGGAGTTCTCTCTTACCTCAAGGATCAAGGTCAACTCAGAGCTCATCTTCTTGTGCATGAAGTTAGAACAGTCATCCACTGTATTAACCTTCGCATCACTTTGTATATTAGGAAATTTTTCTGCTATTTTATTGCCCAAGCAGTCAAACTCTTAAGATCACTCTGCAGTTCTTCAGCGTCTGTTCTCATGTTCACTGTTCCAAACAATACTATCATTGATAAACTCCCTCACCTCAAGAATAATCTTTTTACCATATTATCATTTTCACTATATGAATACATTGAACACCACAACTCCTAGCAGAAATTCAGCCAAACTGCACTCCTAACCTTGCTCTATTGAAAGAGATGTTTACTTCTACCCTCCATTTCCCATCTTTTAATTGTTTGTCTGGGAAATAGCCTTCCTCTTATTCCATGACTGTTTCCTTTCCTTAAAAACCTACAAGCCTTGTTAAATCCTTCTGGAAAATCAAGTAAACTTTATCAATCAGACCACCTTCTCCCTGTATATTTGTTAATCTTTCTATGAAGCCCAGAGGGTTTAAGGCAGGACTTCCCATTATAGACGCAATGTTCAGGACTCCCTGCAGGTCATATTTACCTGATGCTCACAAATTCTTCTCTTTTTATCAGTTTTTTGTTAGTTTTCTCTAAAGACTTGTTATACGTACAGGTCTGTAAAGGTCCCTGAATTCCACTGACAACTTAATAAATATATAGAATGACACATTTGCCATTTCAGTCCCCAGGCACCCATGAAAAACAGTTACTTGAATTATTTAATCCTTAAATTTTCTTTGAACTCTGTGTTGCATATCCTCTGGTCCCAGTAACTTAAATAATTTAATCTTAAACAACATATTACACAGGTTTAAAAGAACATTAATTTTAGAATTTTTCAAAGCAACTACATGTAAATATGAAGATATAAGTAATTGTCTTCTCTTATAAAGTTGTCAAAATAATAACCCAACCATAATAATTTTTTGTTTTTACTATTCCTCGCACACGAATGCCTTTGGCATCAAAAGCATTAAAATATTAAACAATATACATAAGCAGACAACAGCTCTTAGAGAAGAGTGCAAACCTAAGAACAGAAGCATGAAGTTTAATCAGCCTCAGTATCAGGTCTTCTACCATGTGCAGCAGCAAATGTTTTAGGACAGAGAGGTTCTTTCCTTCCTCACAGCTGCCCCCAATATGGATTAGGGATTTCCAAAGCATGAAGTTGAATCCATTTCAGTTGCAAACCAATGATGAAGTTGGCCACTCTCCTCATCCCAGTTTTGCTTTAAATCAACATCATAAGCTGGCTTTCTACACATTCAGTTTCTCACTTCTTACCATACCTTGCTGCCTTTGCATTTCTCTGTCCCATATATTTCTGCCGTGCTCTACAGCTTCAGATACAATATGAGGGAGAAAGAAAAGAAAATTCACTAAAAAAAAAAAAAACCACCACCAGGAAGCCATGTGATTTCTTTACTTTCTAAACATGCAGCTAAGGAGAGTCCATAGGAAAAGACAGGACTCCTTGGAAAGATTTTTCTAGACCTTGCCTGTTTGAGAATGGGGATTTCACAGACATTTCAATTAGTGCTGCCCTGAATAATTCTGTTACCCCTTGCAATTCACTGCACTAGACCATTTCCAGTACTGAACAGATCTTTGCAGATATATATGAAACTCCTCAAGTGACATTTTGCAATAACAAAAACGTATCTGTTTCCTGTTCTTGATAAGCATTACTCCAAAGATTTTCCTTTCCATCCTTACATTACTTTGTCTCTGGAAGAAGTCTTGCTGACAGAACCTGTCAAAACCTTTATAAAATCCAAGTGCATTGTAAAGCTCTAATAGTAAGGCATAACTTTTCTTTAAATTCACACTGACTTCTTACTACTATTTTTAAATTTGCACTCCTAGTAGTACCATTCATTTCATAACTTCAACAAATTACCCAGTATGGAATTCATGCTAACCAGTCTGTACTTCCCAGAATCCTCAAGGAAGCTCAAAAATTGGTATCCTATTTCTATCTTTCATTTCAAGGCTCATTTAAGTAATTGCTAAAATATTAACAGCAGTATTAAATGGATTTGATATTAGAGTTCTTTTCAGGTCAACGAATGGTGAAGACCATTGCTCCAAGCAATTTGTTATTTATCATCCTCAGATGAACACTTCAATCTAAAAAGTTCCCTTCTCACTCGTCTTCAACACATGACGTCAAAACTCTCTAAACTTCCTTGTAGTAAACATGGGTGAAAAGGACTTTTGGCCCTAGCATCTTCTTGAAGCTCCTTTATATTGTCATCATCCAGTATTTAATCAAAATCCTTGATAGTGTTCCTTCCTCTGTTTCTTGGGGGAAAAAGTAGTAATTTTTTGTTCTTGGGCTTACCTTCTTTTGGATTTGCAAAATCCTTTCCCTTTCTGAAACTCCTCACCACCCTTACCCCGCAAAGCAGCTATCTTCACTTTTTAGTCCGAGACAAGAATAACTTAATTCCAGTAAAATGGTTATATTTGAGGTTCCTCCACTGGCTACCATATTGATTATTCACAATTTTGACAATTTTTTTTTTACCTTCAAGCTGTATGTTAAC
Source organism: Amblyornis subalaris (assembly GCA_018881555.1). Taxonomy (NCBI): domain Eukaryota; kingdom Metazoa; phylum Chordata; class Aves; order Passeriformes; family Ptilonorhynchidae; genus Amblyornis; species Amblyornis subalaris. Next base: position 2,214,911 of record JACAXG010000047.1, on the reverse strand, counting down.
CCATCCTAATTGCATGTCAACAGATAATCTGTAAGCATTAAAACAAACAAACCTAAAAAACCAATCCCCCCCCCCAAACCAAAATCCAACTTGAGAGTTTAAGCATATTACAAACCAAAATGCAAATACGTCCATAACCATATAATGTCAACACAAAAGAACCCCAATGTTTTTGGGAAAACAAAACCAGATGCTATCTATTCAGAAACAATAACTAAAATATTTATTTATAAGTACCTTTCACAGCTAATGCAGGTCAAAAAGGAATTATTATTCAGCTTTCTCATTCCTAAGATGTGCCTATATATATATCTATATATCTATCTTACTTAACCTCAGCAGGAAGTCTGAGTGAATAAGAGATTGTCCCACCACCACCTCAGCAGTATTATTTGGTGCTGCCAGGCTATTTYTAGACTTATTATAAGCCATACCTTAAGACTGAAAAACTTGTGTTCAAAAAGACAGACAAAAATCAGGGGAGGAGAAGGAGAATTAAATATAAATCAAGTTAAGAACCAGCTACACGAAGCAGTAAGACAATTTTTAAAATTTATTACTATATTCAGAAAGTTGCAGATACTCAAAAAMCAGAATTAATCAGTCATCTTACAGAAAAGGTGGCAAACAGAGACTTGAAAATGAAGCACAAGATGTGCTATATACTCACAAGATGATTGCTATTATTCTACATTCAATCCAATGTCTCTGCCTTTCACTTCTAGCCACTGGCCTTTCTGAGTCTTCCTCTCAGAACAAGCAAACCTTTAATAACAAGTACTTTCTCCCATAAAGGTCACTCTCTGACTATCAGCAGACAGCATTTCCAACCCTTCAGTAATTTCTACAGATTTTCTTTATGTTTATTTTACACYTTTTTTTCATGTGCATCTCTAGATTACAAAAAGCCATTCAGAGCTGAATTTCCTTCCCCWTTCCTACTCATTATTTATTCCTACTTCAAGAATTCAGAGCCAAGAGCAGTTTTCAATATTGGCTTTGAAAATGCTCCAGTTCTTCATCTATAATCTGAGAGCAAGGCAATGCTAAGCGGTAATTTTTAGGTTTTGCAGAACAAGAACACCTCAAAAACCGACTTTATATTAGTTTAATAAAAATATTTTCTTGTCAGTAGTGCTGAAAGTGCTCTAAAATAATGACTTGTTAATATGCCTAGTCATTGATATGAAGTAATAATCTAGTTAAAATTACATCACCTTGGAAAAGCAGGGGACTTAAAAGAACGAAAACACTTCAGTATTTCATTGTAAAAATCTCCAGAAATATGACAGGACAAGTGAGAATTTTTTTATCAGCTGACTGTGGGCAGAATTTTGGTAGCCAAAGTAGCCTCTGAAAGGAGGTGAGGGGCTTCCCTATGTTGGACACAGCTGGCTCCTCTGGACCCTCTGCAGGACACAGCTGAGCCCATCAGCCAAGCTGGTGGCACCTCTGGGAACCTCAGGTGGCACTGTATTTAGGAATGGGCAAAGTGCTGCCCAGCAGTGTGAGGCAAAGCGTAAGCAAAAGCCCTGCAGGCACCAAGGTCAGAGGAGAGGGAGGATGTGCTCCTGGCACCAGAGCAGACTTCTTGGCAGTCTGCGGAACAGACCATGCTGGAGCAGAGATCCATGCTGGGGCCTGTGGAGCACCCACCCTGGAGCAGGTGGATATCCCTTGAAGGAACCATGACACGTGGAGGACCCACACTGGAGCAGGTTTATCCTGAAGGACTGCAGCCTGTGGAGGACACACACTGGAGCAGGAAAAAGTATGAGAAGGGAGGAATGGCAGTGAGGAACTGTTACAGACTGACCAAACGGCTCCTGCCCCAACCCTCTCTGCCACTGGGAGCAGGGAAGAGGTAGAGGAACGCGGAAAGGAGTGAAGTTGAGCCTTCAAGGGGAGCGCGAGGAAGGTGTTCTAGGTTTTGTCTTTATTTCTCACAATCCAACTCTATTTTATCTGGCAATAAATTAAATTTTTCCCAAGTCAAGTCTGTTTTGTCTGTGACAGCAATGGATTACTTGATCTGCATACCTTTATCTCAGCCTATGAGCTTTTTCATCTTATTTTCTCTACCAATCATGCTGAGAAATAAGGAGTGGCTGGGTAGGGACCTGGCRGCCAGCCTCAGTACACCCACCAAAGAATTATAAAGTACCAAAATAAATGGTTTGTATCTAGGACAAGTTCTGGGGAAGAATTTTTTGGTGATCTCCCCTCAAAACTACAAGAACAGGAGATTACCAGCACCTGCAATTGCTGATGTTGTTTGCAACAGCACAAATACCAGATTTAAAGTAAAACTCTGGTAGCAATAAGATAGTCTGCAGATCTACCTCCACAAGAAATAAATATAGAAAATTTATTACCTATTGGTATAACCTAACAAACTCGTTGAATTTCCTACACCAACTAATGGTAATTTTAATAAAAAGTTACTCCCTCAGTGATTTAGGTACTACCGAAAAAAAATTACTCACATTTTTTCTTTCTTTGACTACCTTACAAAAAAGCAAAATCTTTCATGGATGTCTACATCCTAAAGATGTTACTGTCACCTCTTTTAAATGGCAGAACATACTGGTTGACTTCACTTAAATGCTGAAGCCCTTTCATGATCACAAAGGTTCAAAGAGATTACAAATAAAAATGACACTTCCATAAAACACAGATAAGCACATATGAAAAGGACACAAAACCAAAACAGAGGTTATTAGACTGCAAATGTCCTCATTTAAAGTTAGAGAAAAATTACTCCCTACACAGTCCTCAAATAGTATCAGAAGCCTAATTTAACTAATGAACTTTCTACCTCTGGTTTTCTTCAAGACGTGTTTTGAAGAATCACTTCTATTTCAGTTTTACTTGATCAGGAAGATATAAGACAAAACTTATATCTCACAAATAAGACGTGTCTCAGAATACTTTCTTTTAGTCAATTAAAGCTGACATCACCCTGRAATTGTTTGAGAATAGGATTAAAGTCAACGAGCAAATGCACACCACTTAATACAGCACAGAACTACAGAGTGGCTGAGGTTGGAAGGCACCTCTGGAGGTCATCTGGTTCAGAGCTTGGCTCAAGCAGGTCCACCTAGAGCCAGGCGCAAAGGATCATGACCAGAGAATTTTTGAATATCTGTCTCCAAAGAGGGAGACTCCACAATCTCTCTGGGCTACCTGTGCCAGTGGTCTGTCACTTTCACAGTAAAATACCATTTCCYGATGTTCAGAGAGATGCTCACATTTGCACTCTTTCTTGTATCCTGAGCCCTGTTAGAACAGTTAAATTTGGGTGAAGGTGCAAGTCATTTCTTGATTAGGAATTGTTAAGAAAGAGAAAATGTTTTTCAAAGTTACACTTCTTAAAATTCTACACAGTTTGAGGGGGGAAAAGGTATCTATCAAACTTGGTGTAGAAACATATGCAAAATCCCACAACTCCTTCATGAAGTAACAAAATACACATGGAGACACAGCCTCCTTTAATCTGCTGCTGCACTTCTAACAAATCTAGTTTTGTTTGCAGAGGCCATCCCTCCTATGGTACAAGGGATGACATTTCAGGAGCTACAGTTCTCATACATCTCTCAGTACATACTCATCACACCATTTATTGCCTTCCTTCTCCTGCAAGTCCACCCACATCAAACTTCAACAATCCCAGAACAAGAAGTATTTCTTGTTACATTGTACTCTTCCTCCTTCCTTAGGCAGATCTACCAGTCATGCAGACACCGAATTATGAGGTTGGGACAGGAACTGAAAGACTGCTTGTTCTGGTTCTGGCCAGGACAGGGTTAATTTCTGCAGTAGCCAGGACAGAGCATGGTTAGAACCCAGAGGTCATTCTATACCACCTCACATCATTTTCTGGGGACTGGGGAAGGGCTCCCTTATGGGTGGCAGAGGAAGAGGTCGGGTACTTTTGGGGGAGGGTTTCCCTGGAGAGTGAGCAATCACATGGGAATCATTCACCTTTTCCTGTACACTCTGTCATTACTATTGTTGCTGTTACTGTTTGTTTTCTTTTCTTATAGATGTTTCCAGTAAATTGTTCTTATSTCAACCAGTGATCTTTAACTTTCGTGCCTCCAATTCTTGTCTGCAGCCCGCTGCAGGGAGAGGGGGAGTGATCGAGCAGTGTACGGTTTGGAGTGTTTCAGTGGTAACACTGAATTGCGGAATATGATTCCTAAACCACAACACTGTTCTGTGATGTCGTCCAGCAACAGTCTCATTAAATAATACTAAGAACCCTTCTTGGTAGTAAAGCTGCTGTGTCCTTACCAAAATGAGATGTATTCAGCATCTGATTGAGGCATAGATCACTGCAATACCTGAACTAGCGTAACAAAAGGAAACACAACTAKATGTCTTAAGGTTCATTCCAGCCCTAAGATACAATTTTTCATGAAACACGACTGAACATCAGGAAAAAAAAAAAGGTATTTTAAAATTCTGGTTCTTTACAAAGACCAGCATATCTTAAGAACTTTATGAATCTGGTAATATAATTGGGATGACATTAAATAAAAATGCATGATACTTTCAATTTATACATAAGCTGGAAGCTTATCAACTGCAAGTGATATAGAGCCAGGTTTACTGGTAGAAGGGTGACTACAAACTTGCAGTGTTTTTCAGAGATCAAACCCACAAAAGATACTACCAAATGGATAAAATAAGGTCTTTCCATTCTAGTAAGAACCATGTTCCATATCAAGGTCTCTCTAGTATTAACAAAATAATGTGTTCACTAGTTGTTAGCAATGCATCAACTCATACACCGTTTTCTTTTTAAAGGGAGCTAAAGCCAAAGTAGTAAGGTATATGTCTCTAGCAATACACACCTGAAAAAGGCCTGCTCTGCAATATATGTTTTCACACATGAAGTTCTACCAGACTTTGTATCTAGACTTAATAAAAAGCTTTCTTTAACCCCTACAGCTGTTAACACGACCAAATACATGTGGGGATGTTTCAAATACCCATCTACAATACCATAAAGCAATCAGAGTAATCTTCCTATAAAGTAGACAGATTTTAAAAACATGAAAAATAATTTGAATTCCAACATATTTTTATGGCTTTTGAAATTAAATTGTRCCATCATATTTACACAAAACCCTGGTAATTCTGTCTTCTTCTCTTTGTCATTACAGCAAAGCATGAGGGGGAAAAGGTTACTTCTTGCCACATTCTCAAAATCAAATCTACTTTTGCATCATGCATGCCAGAGGAAAAATGTCACAATTAAATGGTTCATAAGTATAACACTAAAATTACTATTTAAGTCAATGTAATTGAACAGAAATTAAAATGTAGTTTTTAATTGCATATTACAACTTAAATGGTAGCACTTAGCAGAAAGTGTTAACTCATTTATTTTTTAATTGTTAGCTGCTTCAAGGCAATTGTTTTAATGCAGAAAAAAGTGAGAAGCTCCTCAGTAAATTTGATTGTAGGACACCCAGGCATGCAGATCAAATAAAATACAGGTTGAATAGGTAATTAGGTTTGGCCTGTGATACATTAACGCAGAGACAAGTTCCAAAAGAAAGGGAATAAATGTTTTTCGTTTCATTCTCTCTCAAACACTACTCTATTTGGATTTTTAAATGCAGTTTGAAAAGTATTTCCATTTGATAGAGATCATAAAATTGCAAATCCTCTATAGTACATAGGTTAATGAATTCTTCAGGAGAAGAATTTTGTAACTTTCATAAACTTCAATAAGTAAGTACTCAACACATTGCAGGTGGCAACTTATTTCATAATTACTTGATACATTAAAAATCTTTAGCCATGCCAAAGTCACTGGAGCAGACAAGCCCAAGGGCATGCAGATACATTAAAGCATATGATTAGTCCTTATTAGTAAGGAGTGTTTTCCCTTGCAAGGTTATTGTTTGACTCATGAAATACTAAGCAGATTAAGCAAGTGTCAAATATTTAACAGCATCAGGGTGTATACTCTTCTTTAATCGACTTCAGTACAACATGGCATGTTATGGGTACACCRAAAACCTTAACGTATGGTATTTAAATACCATGTAATGTACTAAACCATCCTACACTGGTGTCATAATGAACAAGGTATTATTACACAACTAATCCTGCTGACTGCTCTGCAGTGCTGTCCTCTTCTCTCTCTTCTGTCCTTTGTCCAGCATTGATGTCAGGCTTCCTGGCACAATTTATCATAAGATAGAGATCTTACCTCAATAATTTTTGGATTTGTTTAGTTTTCTTTTTTTTTTCTCCCCACATTGTTCTGTTGCTGGCAACATGTTTCTCCTACCTTCATTCATCTTATATAGCTTATCCAAATCAACGGGATTTTTTGTGTCCCTTGTTTTCCTTCAGATACAGTTTTAACTGTCTCCCTCAGAAGTATTTCACCACTACAGCTAATGTCTAAATAATGTTCTTCCTTTCACATCAAATGCAACTAAATTCTTTTACTAGCAATGCTATCTCGCTGTAATGCCCTAAACCAGCCTGGATATTCTGATCTCTTAATTTTTAACTCAAATGCAGGAGGTACTTTGCATCCCCAAAGTGCACAGACATACTGTGGCAGCAGTGCTACATAAGTATGACTCACCAAGTCAGGTCTATCAGTATGCTAAAGCCCAAAGAAAAATTCAGCACCCTTCTCCAAATAGACCAGACGTCCAAAGATGATAAAATTCTGCTACAAAGAATACCAAAATGTAGAGATTTGGTTTCAACATACAAGTTCACTTTGGTAGAGAACAAAACTAGAGAATGGTATCTAGCTGACAACCTAACAGATGCTCTGACATTGCTCAAGGCAAGTGTGAATTTTGGCTACAAAGCAGAAACAAAAAGAAAAGGAAAGAAATAAAAAAATCTACTGTCCCAGCAGAATATGCCTGCAAGAATCAGAAACAATATACACATTTAGGATCCTAAATGATCTACCTGGAAAATGCCATGAACATGGCCCATACTAAACTCAACTTTCAGTTCTGTTTTCCAACAGTCYAAAGAGTCAAGTAATAATGAAGAGGGGTGTGTGTGGGGAATCTGAGAAGTTTTCATGTATTCATAAAACACAGATCTGTGATGACAACCTCAAGCAGACTACTGCCAAAAACCCCCAAAATTTCAAAATTGTTAATTATCATGAAATAGTATACATGTAATTGAAAATAAGGGCAACACTAGTAAAACTAGTTAAATATATAAACACTGAACGTGCCTGTCGAATTCCCAAATACAACCACAAAGTTTGGGCTAATTAAAAATCAAAGTTAGTCTTTTTTCATATGCACAGATTTTCTTTCCCATAATTTGTGGTCMTTTGAAAATGTACCATTAATGTCAGTCTCATTCTTCCTGCACTCACTTTCTCATTACCAGGCAAGTTCTCCAAACAAGGACAATAAAAAAAAACCCCAAGGCAGTGATATATTGCAGATACGGGCAGATACTCAGTCATCAAGACCAGTATAGTTAAAAAACCCCGAACACACTCATATACTAGAAGCTACAAACTTAGATCCCCTAGTTACAAACCTCGATCCTCTGTTGACATATTTTCTTTCTAGAACTGTTCCAATCCAGATTTCTAATGTGAATTACAAATATCACCTAGTAAATAGTAAAAATAGAAGTATTATAATTTCCACGTTCATGTTTGTCTGTTTTAAAAAAATAACATACCCAGGCAGAGAGTTTACTTTATGATCAAAAAACAACACCACTAGGAGAACTTTGGATGGYCAGAATGCTGATGTTCCTCAAAAAGGTCTGTATAAAAAATCTGATGCTATACAACACATCAAGTAAATGCATGCTGTAAACGCATGCTTACGCACAGGTTTTCATAGTATTCAATTGCAAATGATGCAAGAACCTCCACTCCTTCACAATTTGCATCTCAAGGGTAGTCACTGTATTAAAGAAATTCTGCCATTCGGAAATTGTAGAAAGTGCCATCACAAACAACATGATAAACAAACCTCACTGCAGTGTACCATTTCTCATACTGTGCCAACATTAAGAGTGCTCTCCTCTTTCTCAGGTTTGGGCAAGTAATGTATTATCCAGTAGCATTTTGTAAGAATGGTTATGGACACAACTCCTATTCATTTAAATGGAATGCAATTGCATGCTCAAGCGTGCTGAACTGAGAGTTTGAAGACTAAAGGTGATCTTTTTAAGACTGCATCCTGCCTGACAAAACCCATACAGAAAACGGCTAATAACTAGATTGAGATTCTCTGAAAATTCTGAAGTGGCAAAATGCTTATGTCAGTAGTATTAAATMGTTCCTTAGCAAGGCAGGATTACATATTTATCTTTACTGTGAAAACAAAAGCCAAACACCTCTCACACTGTTCAGTTTACTTTTAGAAATTGGAGTTTACCATAGATTATAGTTTCTGGGTAATTTCTATAAATAAATTCGACCAAACCTCACTATAGTCATGGCCCCAGGAAGAAAAGGAAATGAATGCATCAGCACTATGAACTGTGAAAGAACGTAAGATGCTGAATCTAACCAGATTTTAATTGGTTTGTCTGGAAAATATCATGTAGAAACATCACTACGTATTTACACTTGTAAGCTAAAGCTAGATTTATTTGAAGCTAACTTCATTCTCCAACTTAAAGACAGCTAAAATCATACCAAGAAAAGTAAGTAACTATTTTGCAACAGTTTGCACTTTTCAAATTCATGGTAAAAATCCAAAGAGAGCAGCAGTGGATTGCACTACAAAAGTCAGTGCTATAAACTGCAAACTCTTTCTGATCCCTAAGTTGTAGATCCTGTGAAAATCCCATTTCAGGGATATTTAACATCCTCGCCTCTCATCTGTTGCCAAAATTCTGAGGGTACAGGGATTGCTGAATTGCTCTCTCTCCCTTCTCTTGGATGGGCAGGCAAGTGGGGCAAGGTCAAAGTGATTAACCAGCTTTCACATCTTCCTCTAGCTCCTACCCCTGATATGTGCAACTACTCCCTGCTGCCTCTTTACCCTTCCTCTCATAGTTGAGACAGGAGTGTCTTTGTTTTGGGAAGTGACAGGGAGGGAGCTCTACCTAGGAAAACCAGGATTTCCACCACCCCATGACTCCAACTGGGCTAAATCAGAGCAGTCCCATCAGATGTTTTCCTACATCTCTCCAAGGCTGAGAGGAAAACCAAACCAGTGCAACAACAACTACTAATTACAAAAGCACTGCACAGTTTCTTGCAAATTTATGTAAAATGGATATGACCTTCAGGACAGAAGAGACACCACCAATGAGAAGAGTCAGATCTTCAAGGGTTGACTGGGAAAGATCAATTTCCTGTTTCTCCTCACAGGAATGAGGTTTCTCTTATGTCAACTACCATGTTTTCTGTGATAGACAACTATCACGTCAATCTCAGAAATGCAACAGGACTTGAGACCTGAGGTAAACTAACAAGTCCAATCTAAGTTATATAAAAGTTAATGTAAAAAGCTATACAGCCCTTATCTGGACCCAGGCAGGTGCCTAAACTGAGGATATTGTATGGCCCAGTGCAGAAACAGAGCTGCATTTTAAAAACCCTGTATGTTTGTCCCCACAGATTAACACTTTGCACAATTAACTTGAGCTCTTCAGTAGTTTTCAACTGACAGACTCAAAAAACTGAGGACTACATACTGAAAGCACACGTGTGAAGCTAGTCAGAATTGAATTATGTCAGCAAGTCACATCAATCACTTCTTCTGGAACACGGATTCAATTGGAAAACTACTGAAAGCTAAAATTTGACACCACAACATCTATAGCATGGTGTTGAAATCAGTGTATTACACTTCTTGTCTGTGCAAGACAAGAACCTGCGCTACTATATTTAATTAGAAGGAAACTTTTAAAACTCAATCAAAATCAGGAAATATCAGGTGAATGTCAACTATATTACCTTAACACAAAGGCATGGCTGATTTATGTTTTTAACTAGGGCATAAGTGTTTATATAACATATTGTTACTATCTTTAGGAAATGTCCTTAGGGAAATATATATTTTGGCTCTTTGTTTCCTTTGCAATCTAGACTGAATTTTGGTTGTGCTGTGAAACACCATTTCCAAAACCCCTTTTTTTCTGGCTGTAATATCAAAAAATTTCTCTGTATCATTTAGGTACTTTTAAATATTATCTTTAAATGTTCATAGCATGACTTTCTTGCCTGCAGTTCTAGCTGGCCTGAGCATGGTATATTTCAAAGCAGGATATTATTGAATTATCTATTCTAAAAAATGCACCATTACTTTCTATAAATACAAGAATAAATAAAGAAAGTTTCCTATGCTTTGTTAACCTATATAGCCTAAGTAATAGGTCAAAGAGAGAAAGGCAAAAAAGGAAATACATAAATTACACATACTTACATATTCAGTTAGTGTTTATTCACAGTTTTACATATGCATGACCTATTTCAGGCAAAACTCTAACCATTGGTTTAATGTTTACTATTTGTGGCATTTTTCTCAGTCATAAAAACTATTCTCTCCAGATCCAATGCTAGGAAATATTTTCTTCATTATATATTTACAAATATAATTTGTTCTTTGATGTATATTTGCCATAACATTGAAAACACCAACTTGAGATGCTAGTTAAAGAATATATCATCATCATCATCCTATAACTTTATTCTTCCTTAAGAAAACCTGAGGACCAAAGAGCATTGCATGTTTAATACTGCAGATTAAATTAGATTCCTGACCCTAATGATTTGATATTCACAGCTCAAAAGCAGACAAGCCTTCTTCTAGATTTAAATATGTGGGTCATCCTCTCCAAGGAAAATTCAATAATTAAAAATAATATTTTTTTAGAATCACATTTATTCTCTCCTTAAAGCTATTCAAGTACAAAGTAAAGTCCTTAGAGGCTTAAATATTTAAGACAGAAGCCTGAAGAGAAGGTTATTGTCTGCATTTACAGCAAGATGACTCAAAGAGTATACAAAAGTAAATAAATCTATTGTTTCTAAACAAAAAGTACTCCAACTGGATACAAATATGCTAAATACACTAATTTCCTAGAAATAGACTGCTCTGGTTCCACAGTCACATAAAGAAACAAATTAGCCATAAAACCAACAAAAACATTGGCAGTCAGTTATAATGCTTGAAAAATTAAATAAGTCTTTGTGGTTTTCTTTTCTTCATTAGGCTGACCAACTTGGTGGCTAGCAAAGAGGAAGACAAAGAGGAACAGAATCACTAATATGTAACTACACAAATATTTTAAAATAACCAAGGTGCCCAGCTATTTTTTTGGTGTATCAAGTCCTGTTCCCTACCTCACCAACATAATGTGTAACAAAAGGACATCTTCTCCACACTCTCCCTTGGTGCCAGGGAAGGTCATAGAGCAGATCCTCTTGAGAGCCATCACATGGCATCTGCAGGACAACCAACAGATCAGGCCAAGCCCAGCACAGGTTTGTGAAAGGCTGGTCCTGCTTGACTGACCTGATCTCCTTTTCTGTGGTAAGATGACCCACTTAGAGGATGAGGGAAAGGCTGTGGATGTGTCTACCTGGACTTACATTAAAGCCTTTGACACCATTTCCCATAGCATCTCCTGCAGAAACTGGTTGCTCATGGCTTGGCCAGGTGTGGACTTCCCTGGGCAAAAACGTGCATACAAGGCCAAGCCCACCAAGTTACTGAGTTACATCCAGCTGGTCACCGGTCACCAGTGGCGTTCTCCAGGGCTCAGTGTGGGGACCAGTTCTGTTTAATACCTTTGACCAGTTCTGTTTAATATCTTTATCAATGACCTGGGCAAAGGGATGAAGGGCACGCTCAGTTTGCAAACACACCAGATTGGGTGAGMCTTGATCTACTGGAAGGCAGGAAGGCTCTGCAGAGGGATCTGGACTGGCTGGATCAATGGGAAGAGGCCAAGGGTATGAGGTTCAACAAGGCCAAGTTCCGTGTCCTGCCCTTGGGTCACAACCACCCCATGGAATGCTACAGCCTGGAGGAAGAGCAGCTGGAAAGATATCCAGCAGAAAAGTACCTGGAGGTGCTGATCAACAGCAGCTGAACATGAGCCAGTGAGTGCCCAGGTGGCCAGGATGGCCAAAGGCATCCTGGCCTGTATCAGCAAGAGTGCGGCCAGCAGGACCAGGGCAGTGATCATCCCCCTGTACTCGGCACTGGTGAGGGTGCACCTCAAATCCTGTGTCCAGTTCTGGGCCCTCACTACAAGGAGGACATTGAGGTGCTGGAGCGTGTCCAGAGAAGGGCAGTAAAGCTGGTAATGAGTATGGAGTACAAGTTGGATAAGGAGCAGCTGAGGGAGCTGGGGGTGTTTAGGCTGGAGAAAAGGAGGCTCAGGGTAGATCTTATTGCTCTCTACAGTTACCTGAAAGGAGGTAGTAGTGAGGTGGAGGTCATTCTCTTTTCCCAGGTAACAAGCAATAGGACAAGAGAAAATGGCCTCAAATTGCAGCAGGGGAGTTTTAGATTGGATATTAGGAAAAATTTCTTCACTRAAAGAGTGGTCAAGCATTGGAACAGGCTGCTCAGGGAAGTGGTGGAATTACTGTTCTTGAAAGTGTTCAAAATGCACAAGGACGTGGCACTTAGACATGGTTTAGTGATGAACACAGTGGTGCTGATGTAACAGTTCGACTCTATGATCTAATGATCTTTTCCAACCTAAATGATTCTATCATTTTAACTGTTACCAGAATTCTGTCGCACAGAAGAAAAATATATACATTGTTCCATACTTGTCCACTGACCTCGGACAGAAGCCAAAGAATATAGGTCGATTTAAACACTTATTTTTAAAAGCATGTGTATAATTTTCCATTAATAACTCTAACGTAAATATGCCAACTCTAGGAACAGCCTATGGCACATAAACTGTAGTTTTTTTAATATGCAAACCCCAATATTCCACTCAGGGTGAGTCTGCAATATTTGCAGTGACACTAAGCACAATAAACCACAGGAAAGTCTGAACTCTTAACACTTTCAGTAAGACTCTAATGCAAATTTTTTTATTGCTGTTTTTAAATGAAGCATCTTTTCAGTAACACTACATTCTTAGGAGTTTGGTAATAGAATACTGAGATTTTCACCTCAGGGTTACTAAATTCAATATGGCCCAGATCAATAGTGACTCAAAGTCATCACCATTTGATGAGAATTTGGAGCTCAGCTTAAAATGTATTATGAGCTTAGACTAGCTCCWATGAATAGCTTCATAACTGACACTAACACATATGATTGCTGGCAGTCTCAATACAGAGCCTTAAATTCACTGGGAACACAGAGAGATYTACTTTCTGGACCTACAGCAATCCTTCTAAGTCAGGGTCGAGGCCCACTAGCTGGACACCATGAGGAATCTTGGACTGCTAGCTGCTTACTTGTACCTGACCCAAGAATAAAAGAGCATTAGAATATGGACACACTTTTCAAACAGCATATTTGCTTCATTGCTAAAAAAGAGAAAATAAATTATTTCAAAACTAATGACCTCAGGCTGCACACTAGAACAGAATAACCCTTCCCCTCAAAGACCAATTTATTAAAACATCTGGTTTACACAGCACCTTAATCCTGCTAAGATACAAACTGCTTGCTTAAGAAATTAACATTTTTTAAAAGCCTGGAAACTGTATTCAGGTAATCCGTCATATGACATCTGATTAGAACAAGCATCACATTATTTGCTACTAAAGAAAAAGCATACTCAGATTTCAAAGCAGCACAGATGTGGGAAGATCCAAGGCAGAAGAGAGCAGGTGGCAGGCTAGCTGGCAATTACARAACGTGCACGGTTATAAAATGACTAAGATTTAATTGTCAAATCTATACATTTTAAGCTAACAAAATAGTAATTTAGCATTTGTATGGCATTTTGCCTTTTAATGTTAGGAAGCAGAGAGATCTCTTCTGTACATTTAAAGTTATTTTATATCACTGTTCCACAGCCAGCTTTCAAATAAAACCTCTATGATTAAAAAGCGCACTCAGTTATCAATACCCTATCTCTGAAACACAGTGCTTTGATGGCCCAGGCTGAGAAAAATAAAAACACAAATTGCATTTTAACCAGAAAAGAGTTTAGCACCACATGATCAGAGTCTAYGGTTCAACAATTAAGAAAAAATGGTAACTACCATGTTTCCAGCATCTACAATAAACTATGTAAAAACAATGCTTACGTATACTTCTATTTCATGGTACTTTTAATAATCCTAATTTAAAGGTAAAAAGTATAGCAAATGCAGGAGATGTATGTTGTCTAAGTTTCCCAAGCTCTGTGCACAAAAATACTTTTTACTACTCTTGCTTCAGTAAAATCAAGCCAGGTGTTCCTGCAATATCAAAAACACCCAAATGCCAAGAAGTGCTGCAGGATAACATGAAAAACAAAAATAATGAGAAACATAATTTTCTATCCATACATCTGGTCCAGCTGGAAGGGATCAGGCACTGTCTTTCTCCACCTTTATCTCYTCTTTACAGAGCAAGCAAATATCAAAAGGTCAAAAGTATTCACCAGTCATTGAGACAGAACTTGGAACTTTATCTTCAGAGACGAATGAGTCAAATAATGATATGAAATGAAGAGGAGATTCCAGTGAAGAAAATGAGGAATCTGTAAACCAAAAGGAATTATAATCCTGGTCCCACTGAAGACAACGATAAATCTCCCAATGATTTCTTAAGGGCCAAGATTTTCATGCAACAACAACATTCTTCACATAAGCAATGAACTCTCATGAAAACAACATGTGTTACAAATCACTTAAAATCAAATCAGAACAAAGAATATGAGAGAAATCCCACTGAGAGAAATGATTCATCAACAGAATGATTCCAAAAACAGTGAACACATATATTCTTGCATGAATATTTGCAGAAATGACTGAACAAGATCAGATGTAACAAAATATGTCCTCTAATACGTTCCCTTTTCTTTCATCCAGCTCAATGTAATAGGTGGCTTAACAGGGAAGTAAAGGGTTAAATGGCTACTAACTAATGCAACAGTGGCTTAACAAGATATTCAGGCTACAAAATAATAKACCTCAAAGGAAGTCCATTCCCTCTAAATTTCCCTTAATTCCTAGCAAGCATACACAGAACAAGTTTTCCAGTCACCTTTTAGTGACAGATAAAGAAAAAATAAATTAGAAACTCGAGCTAAGTAAATTAAGCTACTTATCTCAACAAYCTGAAAGAAGATCTTGCAGATCTTCTCCCTTTCAGCAACAAACATTCAGTGACAAAACAAAAATAATCTCTGAAATAAATTTTTTCTTTGCTTGCTTTGAAGAGTTTTGTTGATGAGCATGAGAAGGAGCTTTTAGCAATTCCTCCCAGGTTCGTAATCATATGCAGTTTGCATGAATAGTATAAACAGCACTATATGAATATGAAATTTAGTCCTAGGTAAGTATATAATTTCCTATATAGAAAAAAACCCAAAACCTCTCAAGAGTCCCATTACTTCATTTCCATGGTCTCAAATACAACTGAGTCAGCTTGCCCTATTTCCAACAGATTGAGTTTAAGAACAGGATAGATGGAAAGGTTTCATAAATGGTGCAGACAAAATGCTCTCACTATGCACCTCCCCCTACATGTGTTCCCAAATCTGAATTTAAGCATTCTGGCTGCAAAATAAATTGAGTATTTCTTTCTCTCTGAATTTATGAAAGGTAGTACGACATAATAAATTGTTATAATTTTGCCTGAAACAAAACTGGAATGGACTGGAAAAACATTGCCTCCTGTTATTCCCCCACAGCTTCCCTTTTGTGGTCTAAAACTCCAACTATTTAACCTTCCCTCATAAATATGATTTTCTAAATTTATTTTTACTGTTGACCTAGTCTTTCTGTTGAGTATTCTTTTTTTTTGAAAAACAGAATGATCAAAACTATACAAAAAAGGTCTTAAACTTAGATGGATCACTGCTACACAGAAATGCAGAAATATTACCTCTCAGTTCTGTAATACTGGTATTATCTATCTCCCAATAGCTGCCTTTCTTTTATTATTTAATATTCAGTTCCAAGTAAAGAGTAACAATATGGCAAGACTAGCTCCTTATGGACATAAGCTCAGTATTTTTAAACTCAGGCAGAAGAATAACTTTACTATGCGATATAAGTTTTCATCCAGCTATGTAATCTTATGAAAAAAACAGGAGAACATTCCTCTTTCTCCTTCCCTTGGTAGATCATTTTGTAATGCCTAAGAAAGAAGTTGTTTTCTTCTCTAGAGCCTGTTCTTTATCTACTTCAATACTTAAATCCTATAGAAGGAGTAATCARAAAGAATAAATCACAAGAAAAAAAAGAAATTATTCAAGAAGAATAAATCAACCTAAGAACTGAACATAATCTAAACTTTCTATCAAATTAGGCACTTTGCACAGTACAGCACTTTCAAAACACTAGTTCATGCATTATAGGCCGATCTGAAGTACAAATGTCAACAGTGCAGAGCATTTGATGAACAATACTAAATTATTTTAACTATCTGCACTTGGGATACCAACAGTAGGGAAAGCAACTCCACTTCTTTCTCCTGGAAGGATGCCAAAGTAACATACTATTTTATCAAGCTACTTTGATTCTACCACACAGGTAACTGCTCTCAAGGCTGCTTGGCCATACATAGTCCCATCCCTGAGCTACCACAAAAGACAAGGGGAAAAAAAAGCTAACAGCCTTCCTTATGAGTGAAGAACGACAATCCCAAGAAAAGATTTGATAGCAAAATGATTTATGAAAGAGTAACTTTTTCCTAAAACAAGCGGAACTGAGACGTGAACATTACACGCCACTTGGTTTCATGCCCATGCAAGGGCATTCTATGATGTGAAGAAAAATATGTATTTCTAAAACGGAAAATGTGTTGAATGACAGTTAGGAACAATTCACTTGTGGTACAACCATTTTTCCAGTAAGCTTATTACAAAATTGTTGCTGATAGGTAAAACCTTGYAAAATGAAGGCCTTGTTACCCTTGTAAAATCATGGTTCACTTCTGTTACTTCGGCTAAGTAAAAAGGCCTCTGGCAACTCTGTATCTGTCCATCRACACACAAAATCATGTGACACAGACCTTCTGCTATTACTTACACATGGCTCCTAYATCCTACTAGAGCCAGTAACATATATCCTCCATTTCTTTATGGAGTTTATGTTTTATGGAGTACAGTTTATGAATCTGTTTCCTTCCACTACTGTATTAAATGTTGATGTTGCACCGTGATAACAAGCAAATGAAGCACAACTCATCACACTTTGTTCAGGTCAAACACTTTACCCAGACAGCATACCTACAAATCGCCGGCTTGTCCCTAAAAGGTTAACCCCTTTTGTAACAGAATATAATTTTAAAAATACACTCATTTATCAAAGCGATGAGATGCAATATTGAACATCCAGATGTAAGTGTAGAAAACCAAGTTAGTTTTGTTGAGGACATCTGAAAGGATGGACCTACAACTAGTTCTCCTAGCAGTGTCTGTGAAGACACAACTTCTGTATATTCTGTGAGGAGGTGTGAATTTATAGATGGAATAAGCCCAGTCTTATTTAATTCCTGTGTTTTCATGGAAATTCAAAGACAGACTCAATTTCTGCCAGAGGGGAAGATGAGTTTGGGGATCCAGACGGTCAAGCATGCAACCAACCCAACTTCACTTCGAACACACCCTTCTCATCTGTCTTCCAAGGCAGGCAGATTTTCAAGGCAGCAGACCAATTTACAACATTTATTCTGTCATCTGTGTATCTCAGTTCCAACATGAAAATGATACATTTTCAAGCTACTATGATTTAATAAAATTTACCAGAACACAATTATACTAACTGCCACTAAGAACCCTTATATCTTAGTAGAAAGAACCTTAACAATATGCATAAATTGAATTATTAGGACTTTTCCATGCATCAGATAAAATGCACAAAGTACATAATCAGTTCCATAATCAAAAGATAATACACCTGGATATTAAGAAGCGAAGGTTTCTTCTTTTTCCTYTGCTTTTCTTGTAATAGAGAATAATCTATTCTTGCAAGCAAAATGTTATTAACTGCAATTAAGAGAAAGAACCAAGCCTCATACAACTTGACAGCATTATGTTCTACTAATTTCTAGTGAACAAGAATAGTATTTATATTAGAAACCATAGAGAGCTTTCATATAGCTTAATCAACGACATCCTATTATAACAACATTTCCAGTATCATTACACAAATTACACTGAACATCGATGTAATTTTTTCTGTTATGTCTCAGCCAGACAATTAATACTTCTCTAGACATTAATGGTATATGACTATTGTGGTGGTATACACACAATATTCTGTTTTCCTCAGAGGCAAGCAAATGAATCAACATTTAAAATATATAACATGAAATATTTTGAACCTACCTCCTTTTTTTGTGTTTTGTTCCTGCCTCCCAACCAATCATCCATCTGTTCCTCAATCTCTTCAATTGAAGCTCCATGATCGTAAGATGGTRTATACACACTTGAATCCAAAGCTGTGTATGCAGGGAATTCTGATTTTGGTTTCTTGACTTTAGGCTTCTTCTCTTCTATATAAAAGTAAAAGAGAAGAAAAAGTAATGCTACTAGTACTGCAGGGATGTATAATTCAGAAGCAGGCTTAGCTTCTCAACTCTTAATCCTATATTAAAATGTCCACTGAGGAAGTGGCTTCAATTACTTTGTGAAAAAGAGAATCAGAGTTTTGCATAATAATTTAATTTTTATTAAAGTAAAAGTAAATAGCAACGCACTCACTTAGCCCCTCTTCCATCTGAACTATGCCTGAAAAGGCCAGATGAATTAGCTCTTGTTACTGCCACACCACCTGGCAAAGAAGATTAGTACAGGCGAAAGCACAGGAGTTGTTAAAAGATTTTGAAAGTCCAGCTAGCTTCAGAGAATTGGCAAAGGTAGGTGAATTTTAGGCAACTCTGCACTACATTATGCTCAGCCACGCTAAGTAAAAGCTTCTGAGTCAAYAGACAGCTTCTCTATTCTCAGATTTCTCCAACCATAGATAGCTCTGTTCTAGCACTTACACATTTAGGAAGATTTAAATGGTGGACCTCACTTCTCATGTTGATCACTGTTTTCTCCTCTCTCTGCCCTTCAAATGGTATTACATGGGAGCAGCAAACTCAGGGGACCAGAACGAAGGACCACAATAACCTAAACCCCAGCAGCTAAAAATGCACCCACTATATAAGATGATCTTAAAAGTAAGATTTAAAATGGAAAATTGACAAAACTTTAGGAAAAACAAGAGGATGAGAAGCAGAAAAAGAAGCTTGGACACTCAGAAAGCACCCAGAAACCTCAGGTGTGCCCAGTTTTTATCTTGTTTTTAAAATAYGCTGTATTCACAATAACTAAATATGTCTAAACAGAAAGAGCTGATCTAATACTTCACCGCAACCAAGAGGGAAGTTCTACTCTTGACTCCACCTTTCCACTCTCCACTGCATGTCTTTGTGCTCCTGTTTCTTCTATTGTGTTTCTACAGTCATCCAATCACTCAGCAAACTAATTCAATTTACTAAGCTAGTAGAAAATTACTCTTTACACTCAAACAAAAAGAAAAAATCCAAGTCATTTAAAGGTGGTAGGCAAGGAAAAGAAGAACCACTCTTGTCAGATCAGCTTATCTGCCTTTGCAACCATGCCCTAATACTTCAGAGCAGAAAAATCTGYTTTTCATGGAAACCTTAAAAAATGCCAAAAGAGGACAGAGGACTGTTCCCTACAGACTTTCATGCAGAATTTCTTTTCCTAAAAGTATATGTGCAGAAACAGCACAGTGAAGACTCCACAGATTTGACAAACTCCTAGGAAATGAGTATCTAAGAGAACAATAAAGGGAGAGAGAACTGTTTCAAGTCCAAAAGGAACAGAAAACTCATACAGATCTTCAAAGTTAACAGAATGACTAATGATCTTTTAAACTTTTCACTATCCAGAGTTTCACTGTACATTGTTCAGAGATGTGTTTCTGTAAAAAATCTTTAACTTGTCGAATTTCAATAAATGAAATATTAAGTTAAAACTTGTATTTGGATTTTTTTAGCATCCTTCTACAGGGATGCATAGAAACAATAATGAAATGACAGATACTTCTCAAAATTAAGTGAAAACCCAAAAGTACTAATACCAGCATTTGTCTCACTGTGCAGATGTTAGTAAAGACAAAACAGGTACAAAAATTTTTTTGTCTATTTCAAAAGGTAATTTTTATAATCAAATCACATATATTAAATATTATCTCATTTTATTCCAAAAATGCCATGTGTAACAGCTTCTGGAATCAGTTAAGATTTGCATGGATAAGTAACAATGGCTTTGCCAGCTCTTTACTGCAAACACATACACTAGCAGAAATATTCTAGGAAGTTAGCTTAAATGACAATTTTCACCACGTATTTCAATCCTTCAAAATAATCAAGCACACTGTGCGTGTTCACTTGGAATTACTTAACAGTGGAGACACACCATGACAGTTGGCTTTTCCTGTATCTTGCACCCCATCAGCTACTGCTAATTAATTTTCCCTCTCAAAATATGCAAATAGTTAAAGCCTGAATGCTTCTAACCAACATTTAAAAATGAAGACCATAGCCTGAAATAGGTCATCTCGGCTCTGGCTGTAGTTTTGGAAGTAATTCTGTAACTATTTCCAGAAGACACTGTGCTCCACTTTAAAATGAGGTATCGAAGACAGTATCGAGGCTTTCTTCGGGCAGCTAAGTGACAGAGGAAGACCTAACATAGATAAGACACCCTGCTGTTTGCTGACTATCAAAGGAATGAGAAATCCTACCTAGAGAAGATGGCTGTACAACCTCAAACAAGCACTCAACCAGAATTAAAAAAAAACTTATCTCTACTGTCTCCCGTGCATATACAAGAAGATGAAGGAGTTCAGTATATCCTTTAATACCACAATGGCTGTCATATTGAATAAAAAAAAAATAAACAGAATTGAAGTAACAGCACCTTTGACATAGGGCTCCCAATAACCCATCAAAAACAGTTTCACCTCAAAATTTTCAAAGCCACTTTTTAGAACAGGAAAGCACATAAAAGGAGTTTAATTGTAACATCTTAAAGGATTTTAGACAGAGGAAGTTCAGAAGTTATGTTTAGAGGTATGAAGCCTCAACTCAAGGCAGCCAAGCACTGGTGCTCTTTCAGAATATCGAGAAAGCAAATCAGACCACTGGAACTATTTTACCCAAACAACAGAAGTCCACAGGAGATACCTAGAGAGAAAATCTCCCTCTTCCATATTATCATTTCATTATCAGCAATTCAATTGGCAGCCTAAAAGACACTTCCGACCTGACCTGGTGCTTTGCCCTGAAGAGAATATGGATCAGGTTTTCCAAATAGTAGATGATGCCTACACAGCTGAATCCTGTATCTGCTAACGCTTGACAGACAGCCAGGAAGTTGGTGCAGCTGCCACCACCACGACCTAAAGTAAGGATGTGTTTGATCGTGCTGACAGTAGTGACAACTGCAGCTGTGATTCAGAGTTTTGAAACACAAGTGTTCCTTTAATACTTAGGGTCATTTTGTAATGGTGCTGGTTTTAGGCCATCCACTATAACAGAACAGGCTTTTAAAACACATTTTTCACCTGCAGTCTTAAATATTGTTTTAATATTGTTACACATAAACCTAATGAAAATGCAGGAAAAACATACAGAAAAGATTTCCTAGGTTCCTCTCAGTTTTGTGACAGCAAGCTCAGTGTCTGCCGGAGACTCAGTCAGACCAGCGTGCCCTGTGCGGGCACCATTATCCAGCAACCCTTGACTATGGCCAGAGTTACTGGTGTTCATACAACTAAACACAGGGGAGAGAAAACAATCCTGGTAAAAACAGAGCCCGACTTCAAGCTCAAAAGGGTAAATTAAAAGCTTACTCTCATTACTATTTTCTGGGAACATTACATACTTTAATTGCCAAATTATAGTGCAGTAACTTTCCAAGTTTATTAAATAGAATTCAAAAAACAGGCAACAGCAGCAAGTAAAGAGAATCCAAGATCATAAGCACAATGGAAATTGTTTGATATCTACCACTCCAATGTAAAATGATCAGTATTTTACATGATTCATAACTTTTAGGGAGTTCTAGTCCTTTTTGGCAGAATAAATTTTATCATTTGCTGAATTCATACTGCAAAAATACTAATTTTCTACAAGTATTTTCCACCTTTAGAACTATCAAGTTCTCTACCAGAAGAATAAATTTTACTGCATATTTAACAACTTAAGAGTTAAAAAAAGAGATATGTCCCCTATGTTTGAACAGCATATAAACAAACCTATCACTGGGATAACAATTAGCTAACTCTCCTAAAGTACAGAACTTTCTGTTTCTATAGGCCTCCAATACTATTCTGCTACTGGCTATACATTTTACTAGTTTGTGGTGCCACGATCTGGGTTTTGAAATCTGATGAATTACTTGCACATAATCAGATACTTGGATCTTCCTTGTTAGCTCTTCCACCTTGTTACTACATTAATTTTATCAGCGGCAGAATTAATAGTATCTGGCTAATGGTTATTTGCTTTAAGATGAATCAGCTGTCAGATAAGGAATCAGCTAGACTTTTTGGATCAAGTGCCATGTAATAAAACAACAATGCTTCTTCCATAATAAGTATCAGAGGTCTTGCATTTTAAAGCTTTCAGAAAAATTTATATTGATTTTACATGTTAGTTGATGTAAGCATAAAGAACTCAGAGAATTTTCTCACAGAAAAAAGCAACTGCGTCATATAGGAAGAAACAAAACTAAAACTAAGCACTGAACTTTTGCAAAGAAATTATGACACATCGAGTTGTAGCTCCCTCTCTCTGCAAGGCTTCTAAGCTTTAAGCATGAACAAGAATAAACAGAAAATATAGTCAAAAAAAGACAGTGATATCTTGAAAATCAAAGGGACAGACTGCCTGATATCTCATGCAGTGGTAAGCAAGAAATATGACCACACAAAAAGGTAGACAGCAAACATCCTTTTGGCAAATCAGCAAGATACTGCACTGAGATCTCTTCTTTCAGCACTGTTCACTTACCTATGTAACTATGAAAGACAATCAAAGCATTTACAGCATTAAAATTTGTTGAAAACCTGACAAAAGAAAAATTCACTTACATGTACAGTAACACAGTCTTAACACAAAGAACCCAGAAGTTTGGAAAAAATTGTACTAAGGTTTTGACAGTCTATTGAAAAAAACGGAGTAAATTATGTTCAATATCAATGCAACTATGTGGCAGACACATATATGCTTAAAATACTCAAAGTCAATGGGATTACATGAATACATCAAGAATTAGAGACAAATATATACATCTGCTGTACTGGGACATACAAGCTTATTTATTTTTGAGCAAAGTGACTAAGGACATGCCCAGGGATGAATACATCCTCAGCTACAAGAAACTTCTCACAAGCTGTAGCTTTCGATGCTTTTCATCTTTTCCTCTGRGTATCTACCCGTCCCAAAACTTCCAATTTCCCAAAATACAAAACGGTTAGAAACAAGGCTCCAATATTTGAAAGCTAATTTGCTTTCCAACAAACATATAATGAAGCATGCATGCCTCTTTCAAATGAGCCTCATGCACTGTATGTTAGTGGAATATTTTCCATAAAGTCTGAAGGAAGTATTGTGGGGAGAGGTATCATAAAAGCCTAGTTGAAACAACTGGGAAAAATACACAAGCTTGAAGGTTCAAATTCCTTTCAGGAGGCCTGCCAAAACAATCAGTGAAATGGATGATACATAGTTTGCCATAATTAGGCTTCAGAGGTAACAATTAAGTGATCAGAACATTCACACCCACACCAACCAAAAAAGCATGCATTGCACAAATTAATTTTCTCCGAACCTGCCTGTCAGCAAATCATTACTGAGCAGACATGTCAACACTGCATTTTGGCAGGGATTAATACTAAACACAATTACCCAATTATTTGGAAGGAAAGTCACCTTCAGTATAGTTGTAGATTCCATAAATTTGGTCAAAATGGTTTACAGTGAAGAGAAAAGCACAGGAAGAAGTAGGAACATGGACTGGCTGGTAGTCTGGGACCAACCAAACCAAAAGCATTTTTGAAAATTACACAGTTAAGGGCCTTATGCCATATCTGCACTTAGGAGGGACTGTGTGCAAGGAACCTTTGATACCAGGGCTTGCAGTTATGGTGGACAAGCAATCTGGAATGAACTGATGTAACCTGTGATTCTGTAATAATCACAGAAGAAACATGATTTTATAATCAGAAGATGACAAACTTTACAATACTATATACAAACTCAGGGCCCAATACTTATAGCTACATTGCAAAACTAAATCAAGTACAGAAGATCCAYAGAAATCAAGGGCTAAACAAAGGTTTCATATCAAGAAAACCTGCAGCTAAATTTTTTTTTAGGCACAGACATGCTAACAATGCTAATAATGAACAACTGAAAGCTACAGCTGGAGAAATCCATACTGAAATTAGGATATAACTATATAATAGGAAAATTACTCGTCTGAACAAACCATGAAGAACAGAAGGCATCTCAAGGTTTACTGATCAATGTCATAACTTGCATAAAAAGGAAGTGCAAAGCTAAAGTGCACCACTGTACAAGTCAAACAAGACCAGTCAGGAGAATCAGTATTTTTCACTGATTTTTGCTTGGAAGAGTCTGAAATAAACACATTATACTAAATGACCAAACGATATCTCCTATCCCTAGGTTTCATGAAACAATATTAAAGGCTACCCAAGTAGCATGCTGTATTCCAAGCCATCAGGAAAGGAAGAACAACCAAGCCCAACTAAACTCGATCAAATGTATTAAAAGTTTCACTACAGCACTAGATGTTTGGTGGCAGACACTTGGCTAAAAGTGCTGTAAGAGACATGAATAACACATCATAAAGGCCCACCACAGAAAGGCAGCTGGTCAAGCAGCCATAGGGCTCGTAATCTTGTACTTCAGTTAAAGCTTGAATGATGGGGGTAAGGAAGAAGCCCAAAACCCAAAACAGTTTCTTGTCATAGATTGTTCCAGATGCCTTGTACATCATGGCAAGAATTCTGGATTTACAATGCAAATGTATTTGGTAACTGGGATGCSAGTGAAGAGCTCACTTGCAATACCTAGCAGGCACCATCTTTTTAAAAAGGCAGATTTTAAAAATAAATTTAAGTCTTCATATTGAACGTCAGGGAAAACAAACTAAGAAGAATGGAAAGTAAGAGAACTGCCAAGGCTAAGTATAAAAAAAGAAAAACAGATGGGTTTTCCCACAAAATGGACATGGTTGAAAGAAGTGCTCCATGCAAAAAGAGCCTGAGAGCTGCTAGAATTTGTCTTGATAACTATTTAAATATTGCAATTTAAATTTAAAACCTAAGTCATCTGTCCTGACTGTATGCCTACGTCATCTTAGTTTAATAATGACTATTCAGTTCAGCTAATACCTATTGTACTTTACATCCCATGACTATGAAGAACAGGGCTATCTATTGTTAAAGAACAATTCCCTGATGCAGGGATCACAAAYGTGTGACACTAGAGAAGAGGGAGAAGTTGAAAGAAAGTTTATTTATTAAAGCACTTCCATTTAAAAAAAAAATTTTGTGTTCTGGCATCTAAATATGAAAAATGCATCAGAAAATGTAAGGCAAACCATTTCTACTTTTGTCTCAAACACACAGCTATTTGTAATTCCATAAAAAACCGTATTTCCTAGAAACATAAGGTTGTATTGTAAGCTGCTCTATTTTTGTAAGATAAAGTTGCTATATTTTATTAAGGTAGTAATGACAGTTTTGAATGGATTGAGAAGTGATAAGAAACACTGCAAAAGTGCCAGAAAAATAAATCAAAACTGCATAATATTGACTTACTAAGAAATTATTTTTTCACACTCCTTTCCAAAAATAGTACTTTAATGACATCTCAATACTGTCCTCTCTTTGCTATTTTGCAAATTATACTTTCATCCTCCAGTATCCTTCTCTGGTTTCAGTTCAAGCTGCCTACAGAATACTGCACAGTTTCAGCAGGAAAGCAGACAGACGTGGGGGCAAAACAGCAATTAGGGCATGAAAAAACAAGCAATGTAAAACAGCTATTGCTAATCAGCATGAGATATGTTTACTCAATTACATAGATGGAACCTTTATTAAGAACTTGCATCCCAGAGATGGTCTCTAAAATTAAGACGAATGGGGGCAAACAAAATGCGTATTTGCTGATTTACATCATTTCTATGCTAATTGTGAAGTGACAATGTAGATCAACATAATGAAATAATTTAGCAGATGCTTTGCATGCAAACTTCAAGAAAAAACAATATAATTTTTTTTGCCTACAGTAACATGGATACATCTTTTGTTCCTCTCTTGGGAATCCTTTAAACTCTTGGGATTTATTTTGAAAAAAGGTTAAGTGACAGCTCATTCTGCTGCCCAGCCACAGCACTGCTACAGCTGACCAAATAATTCCCCACCAAATTTCAAACTCTGTTARTTACAGGTAGTGACTCTCAATCCTTCTTCTCGCTCCCTGCCAGCAAACCTACGACAGGAGGGCAGGATGCCAACCAGTGAGACTGGTGAGGAATGGCCCCTGCTCACATGAGTGACGCTGGGTCACCCAGCACACATGCGACGCACCAGCAGYGCGACACGGGACAGGATGGTGCTTCCGTGAGAGGTCAGGGGTGACCCGGAAGGACAAACTTGCGCTTCTCATGGGTGGGCACCGCTACTGGTGGTAACAAAAAAAAAGTACAACACACCTGGCAGGAGGGAAATACTGAAAAATTAACACGTGGCCTTTCAGTGACACACAAAGGAACGTGCATACAATGATTTTAATGACTTTATACTTTCATTTGCACTTCTGTTTTCAAAAACTAGTCCTTTWAAAACAGTAGTTCACAGATTTCAATGAGGAATGCATGCCAGCTATTTTGAACAATGGCAATACATTACTATCTGACAATTTAACAAGTTTTTAATAACCCGAGTCAAGACCCTTTTCAAGGGCCCATTTTGTGGTAGGTATCTCAAACATAATGGCAGGCGTCCCTAACAAGTACTAAATGCACTATTTTGCTAGATTTGGCCTGGGTCCATGATGCTCACTGAAGTGCTGAATGTTATCCATCTTCCCAAAATAGATTCAGCTACAGATAAGTTAGGAATTATTGCTGGAACTGGATCTCTTTGCTGATTTAAAAAAATTAAGCTATTCTRTAAATATAAATGATGCAGCTGTATTTTAAGTACCTAAAGGCTTATGCATACTCCAAGCTAGTAAATTATCACAAGGCACTCAATGCGCTTGTCAGAATAAAGGAACTTAAAAGCATGCACTTAAGTACAGTAAATAAAGCAAGCATGCACATACAAACACAGACAAAAARAACTTTTAAAATTGTCTTCAGAAGAGGGTAGGTTTAATCCTTGTCAAAACCAAATAACTGAAAGAAGAAAAGTCACCTATAATTATTCTGATCACTTTATTAAGGAAAATGTTAATTGCCTTCTCTGTTTTTTTCTAAGAGTATAAAGACTATGAAGCATTTATTTCAACAATAGCMTTAATCCATCTCTGAAGTCTGCATCCATGCTTTTGGAAATTCAAATTATTGTCACTATCACAAAAATCAACTCAATATGCACAAAAGAATTATTAAACACATTWTTAAAAAAAATATTTACAAACAACAGGAATACAAAAATGCGCAAAACCCAAGAGGTCACTTCTGAAAACATATAGTACATTTCAGATCTCCCCCTCCCGTAAAGCAACATTTCTAGCAAGATATGTTCTTGCTACAATGTAACTCATCACCTGAGTTTTATGTTTCTATAGGAACAAACCAGCAGCCTACTGCAAAATTAGCCACAGAATTAAAAGCTTATTTAAATTTAACAGCAGTAGAGAAACATATAAAACATGTATTTTAGAAGATTATAAAAATGTTTGTTCATATACATCCAGTGTAGAAGGTATATCATATTATATCTTTGTTTATTAAGACAGCAGTAAAAACTCACTCTGCAGTGTTTCAAGTTCAGCCTTAGCCAGGGCATCTTCTTTCGCCTTCATTTTTGTTTCTTTATATTCTACATATAATTGTCTGGCATCCTTTAAGAAAACGTTGCAATGGCATTAGCATCCTTATACAAACAAGTTATTGCAATGGCTCTGTTTTAAGTTCTCACTTAACCTCACAAAAAAAAAAAATTAAGATATATTTGTTTCCTTGAGTTACAGCAATTTTCAGTCTAAAATGTAGAATTTGCGTAATAAAGGTTAAAACGTAATTGTTGATATTATAGACTATGATGCTCACTGACAACCTGAAAAGCAAAATGGTTAAACTACCTACAGCTTTGCAGAGACTATGTACCCACTTTGCTCAAATCAGCAATCTGGAAGTTCAAGAGAGAAAGAAAAGTTTTTAGTTAGAGTAGTGTCTGCAGGGACAAACAAAGGCAATTACTAGGCAGCAATCGCCTTAGTGTGAACTCATTAAGGTAACGCTAACTGCATGTGCCAACTTGTTCCCCCCCCTTTTTTTTAAGCCAACTTCTACATTGCTATTGAAGTGTTGAAAATAATATATATTTTTTTCTCAGAGGACTAGATTCTAATCTGAAATCTATAAAGCAAATGTACACATAAAACTAGAAGTTCTGTCACAAATACCACAATCAGGAAGACCTTTCCAAAATGAATTAGTAATTACAGTTTTCTGTTGAAAGCTTTCCAATATGAACAACCAGATTGCTGAAGCCAGAAGTATGGAGAGTTTTCTTACTCTCACTTACCAGTTTCAGAGATTTCTATACTCATTCAAAAACAAGGAATCTATAATAGAAATGCTGAAATAGAGAAACTGTTATTTATCTTTTCCAAGCATGCAGAATGTCTACTGCATTATATAAAAATTAATTACGGTATTACATACACCTAATCTTAATTCTTTTTCAACAAAAATACTTTTTGGTGTTATTACACTAACAGTACCACTTTTTACAGATGAAGSGTGATTTAAATTTTAATGGAGAATGTATTGTAAAATGGTAGTAAATATTTTTTATAATTTCAACTACAATCCTGTAAATTTGAACAAAACCTGGTGTCATCAACATGAAATAAGACATCTTAAATCTTGAAAAGAAAAATCTGAGTTAAGCAGTCATTATTGCTACCTCTAATGGTAGAAATCATCCAAACCCATTTATTTCTGTCAAGATACTATGACACAACACTTGCTCTACATGTTACACTGGCATCTACCCTTACAAAGATACTTGAGGGAGGTCAGAAACACATGACAGGAGTCATGACCAAGCTCTGAGCAGAACTTCGTAATGTTTTGGAGGCATCCCCTACATACAAGTCAGCACACTTGGAGAGCAGCAACTCTGACAAATTCCCACAAAAGATCAGTAAAGTCCCACCTCCTTCCAAAACACCTCTTCTTACTCTCTAATTTGGTTTTTCTTTTACACTGGGTATGGGAAATGGAAAGTTATATTTCTTTGCCAGGTTTATGTAGGAAATCACCGCACACAGAAGTAATTTTAAAGGGTTTACATAACTTTTTGCTGCTGGAACATAACAGAAGAGAGCATCTCACATGCTAACAGTTTTAGAATTGGGGAAAAGGGGTAGTTTTAGTATGGTTGTGGCCAAAAAAAAAAGTGGCTACAGGAGGACTAGCATTAACAGCAGATATGTAGCCTTTGAGGAGACGTATTTAAATTACAAAATTAGGATCARCATTGGTTCTCTTTTTGGTTTACCTGAAATAAGAATTCCCTACCACACTGGAAACTTTGTTTATACTCTCCAGGTTTGGACTACTTGCAAAATTAGAAACAGCCATAAATGAAATWGTTCATTTCTGCTACGAGTTTTAAGACATTTGAGTTGCGTGGCATACATGGGATTCAGACTTACGGATATCCAAAAATCGCTTTTGTTTAAGGCTATGATTTCAAAATGGCTACAATTAACTGGCATTTAAATTTAACCCATTTGACACTGAAAGCCAATATTTGATGCTAAATTCTGGTGTAAAATCCATTATTGCTTGTGGGATCTCCAGACAGCAGGCACTAGGGGGTAACTGTCAATCTCTCCAGCACGTCAATCACAGAACAATTGGAAATGTGGCTCAGATGAAAATGAGACACAATAGCTGAACAACAAAGAAAACTACTCAGAAGCACGTAAATGAAATTTGGTAGTATTGTTGCTTTATAGATATAAAATGAATTATCACTACAAATGGAGTAATATGCAGGTAACAAAGGCAACATCAGTCTTTTATCTTACCAATAAGATTATTATGGCTAGTACCATAATTACAAAAACAGGGGAGACTGCACATTTTGAAGCACACACAAATGTATATGTATAGGAAAGGAAAAAAACCAATAAAACACTTTACTCAAAATGGATTTTGAAGATTTGAAAATCAAATCCTTCCCACAAAAGTGTAAGAATGGCTCTACAGGTTGTAAAGAAAAATTCAAAGTCATACCTGAGTAAAGACTTTAACCACAGAGACAAATTTTATGGGTATTAGACCTTATAAGTCAAAATGAAAAAACATTTGAGAACCATTTAAAATAGGAAGTTCTTTGAAGAAAACTTCTGCCTTAATGTAAATAAGCCCATTTCTATTTATTCTTCATTAGCTTTCAATCAGTCTAAACAGAAATATTCATTTTCAAGAATATTCAGTCTTGGTAGTGTAAGTATTTCAAAACAGATTTATGTTCAGATTTTTTACTTTTCCAAAGTGATAAATTTAAGCAGTCATTTTGTCTCAATACAAGCATTTTAAGGCCCTAAAAACACTGACAATATAGATACAGTCTCTTCCAATCTAATGCTCCTTCCCCAAGATTCAGTAATGATTTTATAGTTCAAAATACATGCAACATCGAAATTTTATACTTAATGTATACTTCACCTTCAATAGGTAATAAATGTAAGAAAAGCGGTATTTTTGTACTTCTGTGGTGGAAAGATATAGAGAATAGAGACACAAATACAAAGCTTGGAACGGTTCTAACTAAAAGCTCCACCTCACCTAATCAGAAATATTTTGTTCTCATTTGCAGGAGTTTAAGAAGTTTTCAAAAAGAACATCAATAYGAATACATWACTTCTTCTCACCATCAAAGCAGTATAACATGTAATTAGCTAAGCAGAAAGAATAAAGAAGAGGGCTGACATATGCTGGTTTATTATACTACAAATTCAAATATATACTTTCCAAAAAGGAACAGAATGAAAAAAGAATGTATTGGAAATGTAAAATTCTACTATTAGTATTTCTAAATTATATTTAAACTGGCATATATAGGAAGTTACTGTGATCACCCTCATATTTAATCACAAATAAGAACGAAGAATACTGAAAAATTCTTGAAAATATAGTTTCTCTCTTTATAACAGTATAGTCTCCTGTCAATAAATTGAGATTGCCAAGACAAAGCTGAGCTTGAGTTATGCAGAAATACAGAAATTCCTGATACTGCACTTTCAAGGGTTTTTTTCCTTTATTTGTTTTGCTGTTTGGGGTTTTAGGTGTTTTTTGTTAGTTGCTTTTAAATCAAGAGATACACCATTTATTCAAACTGTACTAATTCTAGCAGTAAGAACTTCAGTTCTGAGTAAGACTAAGTCATTTTGTCTTCTCCTTGACCTTTGAGGAGGGTGATGAGGCTTTGTTGGTTTGTTTGCTTTGTGGGTTTTGGGCATTTTTTTTTTTCCCCTCCTGTAAATCTTTCTGGCTTTCTGATCTATCTCAAAAAAACCTGGAGATTAGGAGAAAGAAAGCAAACAACTTGAAACAACTTGCTCTATTTGTCACATGAGAATCTTCATTTCAGATTTTGTCATAGAAACAGCTTCACATTTTAGTTCTCTGGGTAAGGGAGTAACACAAACAAAATCCATCCCCTCAGAATTCACAGTTAATGGAAAGCTCTCACAAGCATATTTAAAATCAGTACATTGAAATAATTTTTGGGACTAATTTTTATTAAATCAAAACAATTAATACTCATATGGAGTTATTGAACCAATTTTTTGTCTTTTTGAATACAGTATTATTGTACAATTTATATTAAAAAGAGAGAAAAAGGAGTTAAATTAAATTTATTCCACCCAATGACCTTCAATTTGCTATTTCTATTTAATAAAAATTCCAGCCATTACACCACAGCAAAAATACTCTTTGGATGGGTTCCTGAACTAGTGATGGCAATGTGTTATGGTAAGAAATAATGTTTAAAAAAAAAGAGTTGAACATTATGATTTATACTTCTCTTTGGCATTTTTACCTCTTTGCCCGAAGGCAATCTAGTAAATAAATAGGAATTACATTACTTCCTCCTTTATAATCAGAAAATCATGCTTTGCTCATAGAATGATCCCAGGTGTGGGGAGGCCCTTCAGCTGTGAACAGCCCATGGGCAGTTGTGGCGTGGTTCCCAAGTCTCGGTGCACCAGGTGACCAGCAGCTGGCTGTGCCACTGCAGTCTCTGTTGGGATTCCATGTGCCCAGTGGTGAGACAAAGGCAGCCAGAAGGGGAAACAGAGGTCAGTGCTGCAAGGCCTCTCTGGGACCCACTTCACACCCCATGAAGCCTCATACCACAGCAGACCAGTAGCACTAATTGAGAGCCAGTATTGCCTCGTACACACGAGCTACTCTTGGAGCTACACTCCTCTCACACGTGTGGTAGTGTACGTGGACGTACAGTAAGTGATATGAAGAAGCTGCCACAGCACAGCAGGCAATTAAAAGCAAATTTCTTTACTGTCTTACATATACTTAAAACTTTTAGTATTTTTGCAGCACATTTTGCCTCCAGAGCCTCAAACAGTACCCTATTAGACACAAATTATTTTTGCTCACTTACATACAGCCAGAATACTTGTTTTACCATCCACTCTCCTCTGACCTGCTTCTAAGCTTCTAATTGACCTCAGGGTCAAGAGCTTCATCCTTACTTTGGTTCTCCCAACAGCTGCGAAATAGCAAGAAACAGAGCAAATGGGCAATCACTCGTGCCACACATCCTGCAATTGCTCGCTCCCCACAAATTATATCAACATTGGTGCTGTACAGTAAATTGGAACACATCAAAACCCTGTAAAGCAGGGAAATAAAGAGATATTTAACCTCACTGACTTGAATAAATCCTTTTTTTTTTAAAAAAAGAAAACTTTTCTAAGGCATATGTTATTAAATGCAATAAATTTTGTTTTAATCTCACACAATTTTATATCAAGTCACATGTGAAGACAGAAACAACTCACAAATACATTTGCTGACCTAATCAAATCTTGCTTAAAAGCTAACTTGCCAAAGGAGATGCCCTGCTGGCAAAGCCTCTTGAGTTTAATGACACATTGCCAATCCGTTTAAGGCCAAAGCTGAACCATCTCTAAATAGGTGTTGAATTGTGATCATGGATTAAAAGAAAACCTGAGGAAAAAATGCCAAGAAATTAAACACCTCTGGGTCACTAGTTTGAATCTATTCCAGACTACTAAATCAACTACAGTAATTACCATCTGGTAGTCTACATAAAAAWAAATTACTGGCTTTTTTGCTTTAATTCACTTTGTGCTACACAAAGGTCTTTATAAACATAAGTTTCAATTGTAATTGAAAGCTTTGTTGATAATCTCACCAGGTTATACCCAGTGCAACTATGTATTGAGCTTGAACTGCCTTCTCAGTACTGGTGAGCCACCAGTTCTCCCAACAGCTCACTGTCAGGGTGTGTGCACTACACCTACAGTTTTACAAATAGAAGGAGGAAACTTTATTTTCTTAACAAGAAACCATTTCTGTCAGAAACAAACAAAAATGCTTTCTGCTCCATTACCCTCAGATCAACAGCAGGCTCCTAATTCAGTCAGTGTAAAGATAAAGACATTCATTGCTAAACTTCACCTCCACCTTCAATGTGGAGGAAAAGTAGTAGACAGGACCACTAAGAAACAATCCTATCTTCTGTTTCCTGAAGGAAACATTTTGTGAAGAATAATTAAAATAATTTTTTTAAAAGATCACTTTTCTTAAGTTATATGTCCCCACATCCAAAACAACCTCTCTAGTCAGCTGTTCTGGAAATAAACTGCAATTTACTTATGGCRGTTCTCCCACAAAAGATAATTTCATTTAACACACCTGTCTGTTCCGTACTGCATACATAATATGAACTGAAATTCTTGCACACTACATGTAGCTAGTTTATTTTGTTGTAATACGAAATTTCACTTCCAATAAGCATTTCAATTGAGTTTTTTTGTGGTGGTGGTGGTGGKGGGGGTGTTCTCCCCCCATTTTTTTTAAAATATGTTGCCTTTTTCTAGGTCATTCTCATGAAAGTGTTAACTAAAATGACCTTAGAAACAATACCCATTCTTTTTCTATCTTTTTCTTAGCCTACATTACAAGAATTAAACTCAGTAATAATAGCGAATGTGATTTACACTCCACTTAATGTTTCTTTCACAGCACAGATATTTGATTTATGATACATTTTATGTATTTTTCTCCCTTTGCTTCTTCAAACCAACTTTAAAATGCTGTTTTCACCCCTAAATTTAACTAAACTCAATGTGCGGATATAAAAACCTATATAGTCTCTCTCAAAATAGAATTGTCAACAGTTTAAAAAACCTGCTCATTTTCTTAGTTTCTTTAATCCTCCTCTCACCCATTTTTCTCCCAGTTTCTTGACACAAAATGAAGAATACAATAAAATGACATAGGCCATCACAAGGGCATGCAAACAAAGCATTTTTCTTCAGTGAAGGCCCACCTTAATTATTTTAAGTGCCTCCTTCTGAAATCTGACATTTTGAAGGAGGAAGCGAAGTAGGTGAAAGACACTCAATTGGATAAATGAGAGCCAAGCATGAGCAGAAGCTCAACAGCCTGAATCCTCAGAGCTGTTGCAAGTAGAACATTCACATTAACTAATAGGGGCAGAGATGGATGCTAGGTAAAAAGAATTCAATACAAGAACTGATAAAAAGTTTTATTTGTTGCTGTTGTTGGTTTGTGTTTGATTTGTTTTGGGTTTTTTTTAATGAAGTCTCCTCTGAGGAAGARCTTGTGTCTGTCACAGGCAGGTGCTTCTGTTTCATTAGAGTCTGAGAAACAGTTCAGCTGTTTTACTGGCAGGGCTTTGAAAAACTCAACAGCAGAGCAACATTCAGTTAAAAGTATTGCTAACTCTTTCCCTTTCCTGTCCCAAACAGGGCTAATTTAAACATGGATGCATTTTTAGAAGTTCATCTACAATTGCATCAGTTGCAGGTGAATGACAGATTTTGAAGACAATTTGTTGGCTCTTAAATGACTGGAGAAATAATTTAGATTAAAACAATAAACAACTAAAATCTGTAGCATCCATCCTGATCTTGACCACTGCAATACCTTGTTAAATAATTTGCATGCRTAACATGTACATGTAACATTACTCAGTATCTGTAGGATCCTTCATCTTCTACAGAAACTGCCTTAGTGATTTTACTTATATTAAAAGCATTAAAAATACTCTGAAATCTCAAGCCCGTTGTAATGTATTATTGAAGAGAAAAGCAYTTAGATTTAAAACAGGATCTCTGTACCAGAGTATAATCTTAAAAGTACAGGTAACTTTTTGCTACGTGTTGGTAATTGCGATTAAGGCAGGTCTTGCCAAACTGTTAAATACACCTCAAAAAGAGCCCAGAGGTTTCTTTGTCCAGGTAGCTATGTACCAGGTTATCTTTTCAACTGTCACTTCAGAACACAGCTCCAGCATGAGGTCACTGCTGCTTTTATGCTGTTCAGAAGAGGTAATACTTCTTTAAGTATTGTTAGCTAACAAGCTACAGTAATTTATTTCAGTCACCCAAAGCCCTGAATAGTCTTAACRTTGCAGATTACTTATGGTTTATTGCATTTTAACTTACGTAGCTAGCAGGTCATGTTAAAAAACAACAAAACAARCCCTGCAATTAAGCAGTGGTGTCATTTACATATGGGGAAATTTACTTTAGAACCCCTACATCTTTCCTTTCTCTTTGCTTCAAAGCCTTCCTGCCCTGGATTCCTCTACATCATGCTTCCCCCGCCAGCAAACCCCTGCTTGATGGTCACCAATTTTCCAGGAGTTATTGGACAGCTTTTTTTCCAGTACCATTAATTTTATGGATTAGGAATCCAAACAAGGGCTAAGTTCTACAAAGCACAAAACATCATTTTTGTTGTATTTTTTTTCTGCCTATTCTGACAGACGTTAAGTGCTGCTTTTTGAACAGCAAATCTTAAACCTGTTATACTGATGTAACACTCTATCTTAATATCATAAAAATTATAAGAAGCCCATAAGAAGTCCTAATTTAAAATTATTCACTAATCTTACTATAGTCTGTAATTTTGGAATACTTTGCAATTAAGGCAAAAGGGAAAGTACTATAATTACGAATAAAATTTCAAAAATGCAGCAACAGAGTTTGCTGACCTTAATTATTTTCTATCTGACTCACCTCAATAAGGTATGAACATCAAAGCTTAATTTGGACACAACAGTTGATTAAGCATAATCAATTTGCTTTAAAAACTTGCAAAAAAGAAAGGTTTCTTTAATAAAACAGCCACACAGTTCTGATGAAATTTTTAAAAGAGAGATATTAACTTTTGCATCTGTTTGCAGGAAATGTTAAAGGCTATAAAAATGGATGCTGAAAGACCAGACTTTATTGCATTTATAACTTTTACAAGGGTTTTGCTAAGAGAGTAGGAATAATAACTATAGTCTTTTTCCAGCTTAAACACAAACAAAAACCAAACATTGATGTCATGTATACTACTTATACTTTTAAATTACTACTCAATATTTTGTAAATCAAAGTAAAATCCACCTTGCATTCCCCAATATTAGCAGTGACAAGGTTATTAAAAACAAAACAGTATATTCAAGGAAAATGAAAAGAAAGAGCAGGTGATATTAAAAAGTTATTCTGGTAACTGATCTGATAATACTTACATTGGTTGAATATCAGCTAAATCGTACAGTTTATGGTATCAGATTAAAAAACCACAAATGTGAGCAAGTCCACCACATTGATGTTTATAAGTTACAACTATACCTTTGTTGTTTTCTTTTAGCAATTTCAGGTATCAATTTTTATCATTATCCAGTGAATTAAAGAAAGAAACTCACTCAATCATAACAAGTAATTTCACTGTTACCCCAAATTTAAATGGCGTATTAGAATTTGCAATGGAAGTATAGCTTTTGCCGATTTGAGATAAAAGTCCTTTGTTAACATCACTTAAAAAACATTGCTATTCCTAGTTAGATGGATGTATATCACCCCTCTCCCATCATTTAGTCTTGTAGCTTTACCTAACAGAAACTGCTTCCCTAGCACATTAAGATTAATATCCATTTAAAATACATTCATATTTCCATGAACTTATGATATCAAATTTGCCTCCAAAGAGTAATTTTTATTTATTTTTTATATGTGTATATATATATATATATATATATCCGCTACGTGTTTGAGCCAAAAAATTAATTAAGAACAAGCACTACACATCTGATTATGCATAATAACACCACCAAGGAAAATTAAGTAACACAATTTAAAATCATCACTGTTACCTGGAATAGCTGAGGTAAAGCTTTCACTGTGAGACAGAACCATATTCCCAGCTTGCATGGAAGTAAGTCATGCCATTGTGGTTTGTCCAGTACTCTGCAGTCAAATAAAATTGTACGTTTTTCATTATTGCCACACAATTCAAAGCCAGAATTTTCCCATTATCCTTTAAGATGATTAGCACTTGTCAACTCCCATAAAAATATATAACTACATAATAATAAAGATACATATTTTGAATTAAGTGTTCAAAATGTAACAGCTAACTTCTAATCATTGCTGTATTTTGATCTCCTAAAAGGGCTTTTCTTCAAGAAAATAAATTCATAAGCCACATAATCACTTCAGTTGAAATAAAAAACCAAACCAAAAACACACTCAAGCCTCAACCAAGTGTTCACAAGTGCTGACAACCAGATATGAAGACTGTAGCATAAACAAAACAATACATAAAAATTAATGTCATTTGCAGCTCACTGGAGCATTACTCACTGATGTCATCAGGAAAGACGACAGGCAGAATGGTCTCTGATCTCCATCCCTCATTGATCCAGTTCATGGCCCTGCTGTGTGAACTATTTAAACCCTTTATTTCTTTCTATGAATCAAYAGAAGAAATGGTGGTATCTTTTGGAGTGTCCTGAAAGTCACTATTTCCCTATGTGTTCCTTGGCAAAGAATGTGTTAGAAGCCTTTACCAATAGGCTCATTTTTAAGTTAATCAGATAAAAAGCATTTAATCAGACAAGCATTAAAACCCCATAAAAACTACTTGCTCAGTATAGTAATAAACTAAAGCTCAAATAAATTGAAATTCATTAATTGTAATCAAAGGCAAAAATCCTTAAAGACAGAAAAAGGTCTAAAATTTTCTAAAATCAACTTGTAGAAATAATACCCTTTTATAAGGCAGATGCCATTAAATCTGCCTTAATCTTTGAATGATTATTGATCTGCTGAATAAACACCCCATGTTTATTTACAAATCCAAACCCGAAAACACATCTACACTGACACTCTTTATATGAGCAATGGCTGTTACTACAAACACAGTTATTTTTCTCATGAAATATTTCAAAATGGAAAAAGAAAATGATGGAACTAAACCAGTAGCTGATAGAACGTTTTAAAATGCAGAAAACAAGAGAGTTCCTTCCCACCTTTCATTTTTGTCTAGAGCAGCAAGTTTGGCTTCATCTGTACTCCTGCCGCCTGTTTTTTTCTTCTTCTCTCTCTTTTTTCTGCTAAGCAGTTCATCCTTGATGTAGAAAGAACTATGGTTACAGGTTATCATTAGCATGTAAACCACAAATGTTACTGGGACTCTTCTGTGAAGGGTAAACAGTAGAGTAGCATTTATGCAAATGTATCTGGGGTCCTACATGATTAAGTAAAATGATCTATCTTAACAATAACTGTTGCCATGGTATCCAGTCTTTAAACACACATGAAGTCCAGTTCTGTCACTCATGTGTATCTCCATAGCAATCAAAGTTTTCTAAGAGGAGAAAGCATTCAACTTGCCTCCTTTCTCATTCATCAACTTAAATAATGCAGTGGAAAATAAAAAAGTAAATAGATGCTAATGTATGAATATTTTTCAAGTTATGCTTAGTTTTTTTCTTAGTAGACTAAGTGCAATAGACTTTTATATGAAAAAAAGTAAAATTATCAAAAAATAATGTGGTTTATACTGCTTACCAATTCCCACCCTGTTAAGGAAAACCCAAAAAAACCAAAAAAGCATCTAGTCTTTGCCCTCTTAAAACACAGGCAAAGCAAGTATGACTTTTAAACTACTAAAATCTGATTATTTTTAAAACTTAGATATGACTACAGTAGCATTTGATTCTGCATCAACAAATTACAGAAGAGCTTTTATTTCTCTTCTTCCTTCAGGCTAAAAAAAACCAAAGGACCAGATCTTGCAATTTACCAGTTCTAGAAAAATTAAGTACTTTTTAGATTACTGTTTCTGAGATGCTGAATATCTCGTTCTGTAATTATCACCATTTTAAATATAATCCTTTTAAAATATGAAAAACCCAAATTCAAACCAGGGGAAATGATAGAGATCCCTATAATATGCAAACTTCTGCAGGAAATTCAATACTAATAATTGGAAGCAAGTTTGATTTATTACCAATACTTACCAGCTGTTTTTCCAGGTAGATTGACCAAACCACAGCATAATGACCCACTGTGAGTATAATGAACAAGAGTAATGCCAGCTCAGCATTGCTCATTTTTCTCACCCGCCTGTAGTAGAACACAGGCTGCCGCCAATCTGGTAGTCCATTGATCAGAATATCATCGTACCTACAGTAGCAAATATAACAGGCTTTCATGGAGAGCTAAAAATGAAATAAGCCAAACCATCCAATTATAAAACAAAAGATAATCCACAGAGTGCTTGAACAATACACACACAAAAGATCACTTAGTAATTTATTTTTTTTAGAGAGCAATGCCTTGTTTTGTCAGAAGCTAGGCTTGCATGTGGAAACAAACAGAATCCAGAACCAAACACTGGAGCAGGAGAGGAAAAAAAGGGTAATTCAAATGTTCCTGCAACACTCACCACCCTCCCCCTCCAAGTTCATTCACTTTTGAAGTAAAGAGACTTCCAGAAATGTCGATGTGTTCTACCTGCTCAGCAATCAGCGGGCAGGTCTCCAGATCGAAGTAAATAACAACCCACTAACTACTAAACAGATAGCAAAGAACAAAGGTCTCAAACACTAGAAATCCTCTTTTCTTTTACAAATTAAAAGCACAAGTGCTGGGGGGAGGGCACAGGTATCTCTGCTTTTTGTTTTTGTCCTTTAGTACCACAAAATCTGCATCTTGTAAGATAAGAGTTTAAGTTAGAGGCTTGATATTGATGTTTGAAAACAAAATTCACCAGTTTTTGATTTTCTATGTGAAATACTGTCTCCAAAATCAATCTATTTAAAACTGTTTCATTACTAACACTACTAACTGTACAGAAACCATTTTATGACAATTCATCCCTTTTCCTTCACACAAACACCTTGAAATATCTTAGTATGTCTGATGTGTTTGATTTCCAGTATATGATCAATTTAAAAATTTACAAACCCCAGACACGCAGATCAAA
Organism: Amblyornis subalaris; assembly: GCA_018881555.1. NCBI lineage: Eukaryota > Metazoa > Chordata > Aves > Passeriformes > Ptilonorhynchidae > Amblyornis > Amblyornis subalaris. The sequence continues at coordinate 2,173,976 of JACAXG010000047.1, read as the reverse complement.
TTTTTTTAAATTAACTTTTCATAGTAAAGTTTCAAACAAAAATCTCTATAGTAAACTAAAAAACCTGTATGTTCAAGAGGCACAACCTGTTAATCTTAAATTGAACGCGACTCATTACATATTCTAATCACACCATTTCCAGAATTAAATCTGCACTGAAAGGCCTAATTTGGTGCAACACATTGACCAAAATATTTTAATTAAAAATATTCTGAGTTAGTCGCAGGCCTAATTACAGGAATAGAAATAGGGCCTATATTGTCATGCAGGTCAGTAGAACTCAGTAGTAGGTTTTTCTCAAGTAAATTGACCAATCCAGGAATAATAGCGCAGCTGCTAAACTGCCAGTCTTGACATGTAAATCAATTTAAATGCAACAACTGCAGTAGCTACTTTGATAGTTATTAAATTGATACCTTGGAGATGTACTAAAAAAAAAAAAATTTCCACAAGCAAATTCATTTTTTAAGCAGAAAAAGAGACAGTGGTTTTCAATTAAAAAATATACTTTAATATAGTGAATATCTAGAAAAGCTGACTTGAGATAAAGCATTTGTTCAAGTTGGCACCATTATTTCTATGTAAAAGACTTAACACCTCAGGATTCTGCTGTATTCTGAATTWTACCAGAAGTAAAATTCATATTACAAAATTCTGTCTGCCATTACAACTATGAGAATACTAAGGTTAATATTATTGTAAACTTTTTTCCTTTTCCAGTAAGTTAGAACAAATTAACTACTGATGCCTTAACATAAACTCTGTTCAGAAAAATTGCTTAGTATGTTATTTTAAAATTAAAACTTCTACTTAGCTTTTAAGAAATAAGTAGAAGTTTTAGCCTTTAAAAATAATAACACGTTTACAAAAGGTTTTACTGATAATAGAAGAGAATATTTTAGAAACAGAACCATTTTTAAAATAAATTAGTTTCATAACAAGGTTTTACATATGATGTTCTTCCTTTGAAATCTTCAGAAAAATACACGTAGAATCAAGATTTTTTTTAAACACTAATATACATTTATTAAGTAGTTGCTTTTCTTATACACTAAGGGTTGTTAATTGATGTACTGAAAAAGTGGCTACTGATTAAATAAGGTCCATATATGCTGATGGCAACAATATAGTAATACGCAAACCAAGATTTCAAACTAATATTTGGCAACCATGTTCTATTATAAATTATCTGTTCAGAAAAAATAAATTAAGCCAGCAGAGCCTCTTGCATTAAGCGCTTTAAACAGCACTTGGTATTTACTAGGCTGTGTCCGCTGTTCTGAACAACAGTCTCCAAGGATTAAGTCTCAGAATCAATGCTCTATTGATTTTACTATCAATGAGCATTATGGCTCACACGACTGGCCATTTTAAGGGAAGATAGCTTCTATTATAACCCACTTTTTAGAATATATACTGTTAAAAGATAAATCACTGCTTTCAATAGTAATTAAGCTCTGTATTTGAAAAATAAAGATATCAATGATTTTTAGGTTTTCAACTGGAAAATGATCCTACTGAAACTCAGAAGCTTCCCATAATTTTTAAATCTTGATGATTTTCAAATTTAAAATGTGATTTAATTAAAAGTAAGTTTCTCATTAAAGAATTCCTGTATAGACACTTATATTAACTTTGAAAGACAGTTAATCTGTGTACATCAAGAACTACAGTCAAAATTTCATTACAAAGCATTCTTTTAGCGACCTATATTAATTGTAACTCTGTGTAAGAAAAAAAAAATCAAGCTGAAAAGATATATCTGCAGGGTTTTTTTCCACAAACATATGTACACAGAATACAGCAATTTTTTCCTCATATAAATATGCCTACCAGTTGTCTCTGAAATGTAGCAGTCAACAAGCTACAAAAACGCCAAAGCACCAGTACAGAAACAAAAAGACAAAAAACATTTCCCATTTAAAACTATGTTGAATATTTCTTTTAAAACATTACATTGCAAGTAAAAAATCTGTTAACTGTAGTAACTAATTACAGTATCATCAATTTTAATATAATTATAATTTACTTTTCCCTTTAAGAAAGCCACTGCATTTCATATTTCAAATAATTTCAGCAATCTGATATAATTTATATACTATAACCTTGAATTAATGAAGACTATTCTGCACTACAGGAAGACTGCACTGGTGTCTTTTATTTTGAGGGGCCTATTTTCCTCAAGCTGTCAAAGACATCCAGTGCAACATCAGCCAGAACAATTTATACCTATGAACACAGACATTTAATTATTAATGAGAACTAAGACACCTTTCTTACTCTAAACAAGCATATGTTGATTCCCTCGCAAATGTTTCCTGTAATCAAAACAACATCATTACAGAGGATAGGCCTAGTAGGTTAAAAAAAGCTCCTTAAAAAGGTATCAAACAATGAAATTAAGATCTAAAGTTTTTTTGCCTGGTTACAATTAACAGAAGTGCATAAAACTATCTATTTTTTCATAAACTAAGACAATTAAAAGCTAATAAAATTTATCACCATCAAATTGATTTACCAATAAATATCCTAAAATACACTTTATTTCAGGAAATGCACCTATGTCTACATACCCTAAAGATAAAGTTTTCTGTAGAATTTCACAGTCYGAAGTGTGTATACAAAACATAAAATATTATGTTCTGCTGCATGTATGTTTAATTTAATGTTAAACAGTGCTACATTAAACAGTGCTGCATGTATGTTTATTGTCAGAATATTTTAATGTTTTGATCATGTATCACTCAAAAGTGTGTAAGAGAGAAGTACTAACATGGTAATATTACTATATTCTGCAGTACTACTAATGATATTAGTGTACTTCATGAGCAACTATATAACTTGCTCGAAAAAGAAAACCACATTTTAAAGCACAGTATCATAACTGTCAGTAGAGGAATATTTTAAGACAGGCTTCACCATCAAATAAAGTAAAAATTCACTGATATATATGAAAACACAAAGGTTTTAGAAAAATAATTACATAGAGCTGGCCAACAGACCCGCCTTTTTAAAACACTGTTTCTGTACCCACACAAACAAAAAACGCCTCTGGCATTGACCAAGACACGGAGAAGGGGCTTTATTGTTTCAAAATGAGTTCATCGCTCTCTCGTACAGTGCAGGACCTACCTTATTCCTGCCTTTGGTGGCTCCACTCTCTGAACACACACCAGGAATGATGCTGGATTACATCACTTTAGAGATGAACAGTGAGAGGCAGGTACAGCTGACTTCACTGCACAGAAGTGGAAGCCTGCAGCTCGCTCTTCTCTCGGTGGTGTAAACCCCTGCCCCAGATCATTTAGGTGTCCAGGTGCGAGGAGACTCCCAGCTCCACTGCCAGTACAAGGCTGCTGTACAGTTTCTCCCCAGTGCAGGGGTATGACTGTAAGCTTTGAGCCTATTCCACTATGTCCATCACCTCACACAATTCAAAGCCAAATATCAACATCTAAAGTAGAAAGATTCTGAAAAGCAACAACTCCCACCCTTTTCTTTGCTGTTCTGTTGCAATTAAGCCTGGAGTTACCTTACAAAAGAAGCAATATACCACAGGGAGAAGCTCCTGTCACACTTACTCAAGACTTGTACTGGGGACATGCTACAACAAGGCCTTATAGGAGACACCACAGGCCATCCTCTGTTTAGGAGTTCAGCTGAGAGTTTATCATTAGACTGTGCAATAAACCTGATCAATAAAGGGTTTCTCAAACCAATGAGACCATATAGCTCTGCTCTACATGTTATTTCTAAATTCTGCATATTATTTCCAGAAAATTCTCTGAAGGTAAACACTTTTTAATCCACCACATTTCTATTTATTCAACTATAAAATCAGTATCAACCATACATCCACACTGTGCAGGAAAAATATGACATTTTCTATATACAAAATAAGTTAGTGACAAATCAATCTAACCTAGAACAATCTACTTTTGCTTTAACTTCTTATTTGTAATCACTGATGCACTAATTGACACTATTTGAGTAAGTTAGTCACATTTGTAACGTATGCAAGGCTTAAAGCTTTTACAAAATTTTTACAAGCTACTGCGTCACAGTTCCATGCAAAAAGCTTCTATTACAGCTGCCAGGAAATTCCTACAAGTTCCATGATGGAACTAAGTTCCAGAGAGGCAACATTCCGAAATGTATGTAAACAATGTTATAAACAAAAGGTTGGGGAGATTTGGGGGATAACTCACTTTAAGTGGTCTGAAATCATTTAGCTAACTTTTTTTTAAACTTTCCTTGAGTGTAACTTCACAATGAAATTCTCCTTAGAGGGATAAAATAAAAAACCCACAAATTTCCAAAAGTGCTTCTATGAAGTACATTTTCATGACACTTGAAGAGGGGATTATCAAAAAGTAGATAATCTGTACTATAAACCCTGGACTCCTGCCAAGACATCTACAAAGCCAAAATCCCTTCAAGAAACGTCTCACAAAACCCCTTTTAAAGACTTGTAAACTGAAAGATGATTTACTAAAACTCCAACACAAAAGCAAAACTCTTTCAGTGCCTCAGTTTTTCTGGTAATCATTGGCTGAAATTCCTATTTGTTTAAAAAAAAAAAAARRGGGGGAGGGGGCCAAAATAGTCTTCCAAAAAGCAGGTCAGCTCCAGGTTTCCAGTTTTTTATCCTCCCCCTTTGGGTACTGCTGGGGCTGCTCCTGAAGCAGCAAGGACAACTGGCATTTATTTAAAAAATTTGCTATGTATATCAAAATTTACACTATTATAGATAATACATCTGAAAGAAAAAAATCCCTATGAACTAAGCAACAGAAAACAATGCTGAAGACAACGTCCAGTGGAAATAATCCCTAAATACCATGCAACAAGCCTTTTACTGACATAGGGAAAGATGACTGACAGTTGAATAAGTGGCCAATATTTTTTAATCACAGTTTTTAATAAAACAACCAATGATAATTGACAACTGAGAAAAAACCTAATATAATTGTTAAGTATTTTTWAAAATGGCTTGAAATAACAACTAGCTTTCAAAGTTCTTTCAAGCACTAGTTTTAAAGAAGAAAACACAGTATGTCATGCAAAAATACCACCCTTCCCTTTAAGCCACATGCAATCTTTAATTAAACATCTACATAGGAATTACAAACTTAAATTATGCAAAAATATCATATGAACTACTACAATTAAGTCAAATAGGACTTGAATATGGCACTAGTATGAATGGTTTATGTAAAAATCCATGCAATTTAACTCACCTCTGCCTCCTTTCTTCATCCTTTAAAACCTCATAGACGGCCACCAACTAAAACAACAAAGAAAACAAACACACACAAAAAGATTTTATGATTCCGTTTATAAAGTCTGAACAGTAGTGTCATATTTATATTTGCCAACAAACAACCTTTGCTAGCTTTCACTTTTCCCTACACCACTAAGAAGCAAACCTAGCAAGCAAAAGAAACAGTAATATATTCATATACCAAGTGTCATTAGACACAAACAAGCAACTCTTACACAAGCGTTTTTTCCCATCTTCACATCTGTCAAACTGAGTCTTGTCTAAGTTATAGCTTAAAAGTAGGTATCACTTGTTTCATCCTAAAGATCTTACTGAAATTAAGTAAGCTGTATTTAGCCTGAGTTACATTTTTAAAGGCAGAGCTAATTATAAATTCATGTTGTTTCCCTCTATAAATATTCAAAGGGTGAAAATAACTAAAATGAATTATTTTCATTAAATTATATCTATCTAGGACATGGGTTGAGAGCTGATCAGAAATTTTTCCCTACTTCTTTTGAAAGTGCAAAACATATTTTCCTCCTAATTTATATTCAAATTTCCCCCATAATTTATGTTCAAATTATTTTTAATATACCGGTAAATACTAAATACAAGTTATCGAAGAAGTTAATTCCAAAAAAGTATACGTGGTTTTAGTCTAGCTACATCAGCAAAAGTGTAATTCAATGTTTCACTTATTAATTTCAAAGATGTACCATTGTTCTTACTAAAATGACATCAACATAAAAATTTTTGATTCTATTTTCCCATAAAACTTTTATTGCCACACATTGCACTTACTTGCCTAAACTGTATTTCTGCATTTTCATCTTTATTCTTATCCGGGTGTAGAATTAGAGAAAGCTTTCGATATGCTTTCCTAATGTCTGCAGATGAAGCATCCTGAAAAAAAGGAAAACAAAGGAAATTGTCAGAAACTGATTTCGTGAACTTTGTTAAGATCTGAAGGGAGCCAACCAAGTGCAGGAACTAAGGCAACATAATTTGAGACATCTAACAACCAAACCTGCAACCAGCCCAGCCTAAATGACTTAACAGCCATTCAGTCCAATTCATCTTTCATCTTAACTCCCTTCATTACCATACATCCATTACGACGACATTTGCCAATACTTCTAAACACTTTCTTGCTTAAAACCTAACCCGGGCACCTTCTGCACCATTTAAAAGTTCAAATGAAAACTGAAAATTATTGCATCTGCATATCTTCAAGACAGACATAATTTCAGCAAATTATCATGCTCAATTTCCCAAACTCAGGACTTGCTAGGAAGTCTTCCCTTATTAATATTTACATGCAATTCACTCCTAATAGGACTCCCATTCAACTTCAGCTTCACCACGTCTAAAGAATTGTATTTTTCTAAAGTAGTTTCAAATCGCGGTCTTAGAGCTATACTGTAGTGCTGACATCAATCTATACCTTAACCGTTATAAAAATTGCACACATTTTGGGAGAAAAAACAAAACTCAAAACACAACATTATGTACCAACTTAGCTGCACAAATGCAAGTGTCTGAATTAATGACAGCTATTTAGTACATGCTATAAAGATATCCAGAAATGAAGATATCAAGAGTTGTATTCTATGTTATGTAGGTGTTACCCTCACCAGAAGATCCACAAGCATCGCATTTAAACAGAACTACTTGGATTCTATTGCTAACATGTCTGAACCAATATTTTAGAAATCAGCTGTTTATCCGACAATTTTTATTTCTTGATTTTATATATATTGTTCCTAAGTATATTCTCTCTCTCAAAATTACAGTGTCAATAGGGATTAAAAAAACACCAAAACCCAGATCTGAATGAGCTGTGGAACAGAGTGAAATAAGATAATAATTAATGCAATACTGTAATTAGTGTGTCAGGCTTTTTATTACAAATCATTATTTTCATTTTAAAATTTTCAGTTTTATAACATAAGGTGATTACWGTGCTGTACACAAGTTTGGGCCCAGAGTGAAGAAGAGAGAAAGACTGAATGAGGAGAAGGAGAAAAGCAGGGAAAAATGCAGAATTTGAGAAAATTCAGCATTGAAAGTATATTTTAAGGAAGTTAGTATTTTCCCCTAATACAAGGCCAAAGTTTCCATAGTCTCTTATCTCTCAAAGGAAGATGTTTTTATTACTCAAAGGAAGATTTCTCCTGGAAAGACCACATATGCATTTTTTAGTTTTTCCATTTTCAACATGGCATGTGCACACCAAAGCAGAATTCCTCTGCTTAAATAGCAGCTTGCTTCCAGCTTGACTACTGCCAAGGAGTTGTTTCATATTGCCATTGTTTTACAGGTTTATTTTTAACTCTCAGTTAAGGGGAAGGAAGAGACAGTGACTAAATATCTATTGTAAGCTCAAAGAAACATTAAATTCTTGAGATGTGGACTTAATAGAATTATATGAAATACACATGAAAATACAATGTAAAAATATCTTTTAAAAATTAGAGACTGAGACCATGATAACCTCGACAAARGAGTACCTCCAGATTTGTATTTGGGATGAACCACAGTTTATTCCTTCTCTATCACACATTTAGCTGTGCTTGGTATTATTTTTGGAGCACTCATGATTAACAGTTAAAAAGCTGATAAAATCATACTAAAGACGTGTCCCGCAGTATTATTCCAATTACTTCAAACAACAAACAAGCAAAAAAAGTTAGTGTTTTCAATTGTATCTGAAGAATTGAAATTTTAGTTTTATTTGGCAGCAGCAGGATTATTTGTGTAAGATATCAGGACAAAAGGTAATTTATCTGTTTAATGCTTAAGCAAAGCAAGAGATCCCAAGACAACTCTGAAATAATAAAGTTGCTTAAATATTTATGTTGTTCCACCTTGAGAAGCTGAAATGAAAATGTATAAATTTACAAAACCAGATTGTTCATTTTAGTTACCAGAAATAATGCAAAGATTGTTTTGTTTCCCCCCATCTGCCAACCCAGTCAGCCACTTCATAAACAACATGGGCTTGTCTTCAAACAAAATATAATTATTTAAACACTACTATAGCAAATAAACAGGAAATAGTTTACTGGCCATGGTTTTAGCTAAACCATGAAAGTGATCCTTATCAACATATCAGCTTATTGCAATTAAGCCTCTAAAAGGCTGAAGAGGGTACTATAATATCAACAAATAATTAAATAATGGGATGTTACTGTAAATGACATCATTATAACTGGCACATATCAATTTCTAAAGCAGTAAGTGTCCCTGCTAACCAATTCTCCACAATACCACCAAACACAACACGGGAATGTTGTATGTTCCCAACATTTTGCCAATTAATGCTACCTATGGGTAATGTTGGGCGTCTTCAGGCAAGGTTCCAGATCCTCTAGGATGTGCCCTGAACAAAATGTTTTTTGAGAAAAGCGTCTCATCACTACAGAACTTCCTACCAGTGTATGACTCTAAATAAGCTATAAAGAATGATTATTTTCCAACTAATAAAGAAACATCTCCCACATTGAAGTCAGCTGCTCTAAGAGACTCAACTCYGTTGGCCAACTTCAGTACCATTTCCATAAAGGCTAAGGCTAAACACAGAGTTATTAGTCAGTGTTTTCTGCAAACTAAGACATTATTTTACACACTAGAGCAGAAGCCCAAAGACTAGAGAAAGCTATGACCACACTAAGGCTTTGTTTGTTTTAAAGAAACAACATGTTGGATGGCTTTGCTTACAATTTAGAAATCTCAATCTCATTTACTTCTAAGGAGGGAAAAATAAAACCTGTATAGATATCTCAGTTAATAGCAGAAGGAGCTGGTAACAGCAAGTGCATTCACTGATTTTTCCAACACTGCTTCAGGTTGGCAGGTTTTGCCACCAATTATGGTAAATGAGTCTGTCACCCTCATGCAGATACAAACATCGTGAGCATCATCAAGTTATTTCTTGATAACTATCCTTCCAAAGCAAAATTGTCCCATCATACTTCCAAGGTTGARCACGTCTTTGTTTTGTGCTAGAATTAGTTCTCAGAAATACAAAACTCCAAGTCTATACTTACGTAGGCCACAGTCTGGCTTCTTATGTGTGTAAATATGCAAGGATTCATTTTTTAATTCCTAACACTTCATTCAACAATCAGAGTGTCTATGTGTCTAGTTACATGACCTCTAGGCAGAAGTTAAAGTTCAATMTTTTACATTTTTTCTCATAATCCCTTACACTTCAAACAAGTATTTTAGCATAGAAACAAAATTACCATTTGAAGGAATCAACAGAATGTCAAAAGTTAAACACATTTCTTAAGGTTCTCTGCTGGACTTTCACGTTTTTGTCTAAAGGGCAATATATGTCAGATTCAAAGCACGAGATAGAAGAGGAAGCATCCTTCTCACTATTTATGACTTACTTTTGGCAACTTGTTTAATTCAGACAATGAAAAAGACATTACTAAATTTTATTTACTCAGCATCATTTCCATGTTCTCTAGTATCACCAAGAAAAGTTCTACCATTATACTACARATACATAAGTAGAAACACAGAAATGAATTTTTCACAACAAAAAATAAATAAAAAATCTAAATGGGCATTTGCATTCCATTCTTTTAAAATTAAATTATTGCTCAAAATGCACAGTTTCAAATCTGGTCTCCTCCTCCGTCTATACAAATTCAGACTCCCACAGAGCTCACGTCCACCTTTACAACAAACCAAACAACTGGTGTAGTGCACAGTACAAGTATATTACCCCACTGCCTTCTATTCCTAATGTAACTATGATTACTAATGAAGCTAAAAAAAAAAGCCTCACTGTGATCCCAAGACAATTCTTGGTGAACACATAACATATCAGATATTGCCATAGGCAAACAGTGATTAGGTCAAGGGGAAAAAATAATCAATGTCTACATAGTTTTCACTTACCAACATACACAATTCAAAACCTAAATTGTTCCCTTGAGTGCAATGCAGTTATACAACAAGACTTAGTTACTTACAATTTAGCAACTGCTTCTAACACAGCAAATGTGCTCAATTCATCTTGGGTTTTAAATATGCCTGCCAATGTCTCCAAATAGGTGGCAGTATCTTTATTAGCAATGAGAAGGCACATGGTCCAGGAACCAAGCATGCAGATAGAAATCATGTTTCTATTCACTCACAGTATGTCCAATCACCAGTTAATGGGTAAAAGGAGAATGACATCAGTATAACTAACTATTTCATTGCAGTGCTGGTGAAGGACTGTGGAAAATTCTCCACAGCCACGTTACTGAAGCTATATGGCAAAAAGTGACAATTGTATAGAGAACCAGCTGACTGTATTTCAAGTGTGAACCTGAAAGTAACCTCAGTGCAGGCAGGCTTTCATGAGGCCTTTTTTAGCCTTCCCAGATTATAAACAAAACTTATGAAACTTCTGCACTTGGATTTTTTTTTTTTTAAACTCTAGAGCAATTCAAATGTACATGGTTTCTTCAATAAAAATATTTCATTCAGTACTTCCATGTAGAAGGGGCATAAGTCACTACTTTCCTTCTGGTAAGTATCACACATACAAGTTGAAGCAGAACGGTACAGAAAAAAAACCAGAAAGTAAGCTTTGTAAATTCACAGTCATGTTTTCTACTGTGATTAGAAACTGCAGGATGTATAGGCTGTCCCACAAAATTCACAAACAAGCAGGGGCAGATAACTGGACAGAAGCTACCACCCTCAATGAAACATTGTGTCAACACTGCTACTTTCTATTTGTTTGTCTTCATGTGAAGTCCACAGAAAACGAATACCCCTAAGTGTYAGTGAACAAACAAACATGACTGCTGGTCAACAATTAAATATCCACTGTCCTCATTCCTTAAGCAGCATCAAGGAACTCCGGSTGACCCTCTCCTTAGTGCCTCATTCTCATATGGGGACAGAACAGTGACCACTGTGACTCCACAACCCTTCTCTAGGTAACTCTTAGGATGGAAACCATACAGCTGTGACCCTTCTTCCAACCCGATTCTTTGGTTTAGCACAGGCTGACACAGACCCCCTCAATACCACTCCCAGATTTACTTCACACATATATTCACTTCAACCTGGTCCTAATTTAAGCTCCCATGACCAGATTAGTTCCAAGAAGTACACCTGAGTTTGCCAAGTCTGCATGTGGAAAAACATTTATGAGGGAAATAGAATCTTGTACAAAATTCCAGAGGTGGGAAGGACTTGCTGGCAATCCTGAAGAATATAACTCTAGGAAATGAAAACAAGTGTTTCCCAGAAGACCAAGCATTATCTGTGAACTTTCATAGTTAATAGATACCAGCTGAGTTTTGGCTTAAATTTCTCGCTGCATAACCTTTGTTCAATTACTCTTTATTTTTACTGAACTTCTTTCTAAGACACTCATCTTTTCCAAGGATGTAAAATGAGTTAAACTCAAATTTGCTGCTTGTCTACAGATGAATGCTCTGAGCATACACAGGCAGGAGGAGAGATCTGCTCTGCTGCAAACCCAGCCATGTTTCTCACAACATTCCATTGATTTAAACTGAATGACAGCACAGCAGGGAAATACATAGGAACTAAAAATAATGCTAAAAAGGTGTTTTAATGCTTTTTTATGTTGCTAAGTTTTAAAGCAATTCATGAAATGAAAATGAATACAAACCAGCACAATGTATTCCTGTGAGCTTCTGATAACTGGCACAATCCCTTCACTGGCATGTTTGTTTCCAGGGGAGTGTGTCAAATGAAAGAAGACTCTGTTTTCAGCCTAGCATGCCAAATGAATGAAAATTCTGCTGCCTCATGCTTGAAAAACCGAAAAAAGTGTTCTGCTCATCACATGTGCACAATTATACGGGCTTRGATTTTCTTGACCAGTTTGAACAACAGTATTTATATGCATTTTTTTTTCTTCCTTGAAACTATTTTTTTTACCTTTTACTTTTTTCAGAAACTGATTACTTAGGAAAAATTRGATTGTCCAAGAGAACACTTATGTACAACCATAAGTTATATTTTAACATAAACTTTGTCTCTGAGATGCAGAGAATACTCACCAACTCTCAACATTTTTAGAATTACTCTTCAAATTCACAATGGATAGAGGCTATCAACCAACAACTGAGGACATCACTCAAGCCAGTATTGACTAATTCAAAATTCTGACTACTGCCATATTTTTTTTGCATTTAGTTTTCTATTCTGGTCATTCAAAAGGAAGGAATGAGTAGATATTCTGTACTTATTTCACATGCTTTTCCAGGAACGCCATTACATATTTATTTTTATTCTATTTGATATATTACATTTATTGTTTACATAGCTACATGTGTTACATATTTTTACAATATAGATAATTGTATATATTTATATATACCTGCGTGTATATACCTTATAGAGTAAATAAAGTTGTTTCTACTGAGYTCTCTTAAAAATCTGCCTACTGCATCTGAGATTTCCAATCTCCAGCTCTCACATGAAAACATTGCCTACAAAAGTCCTGATCTTGCAACATATTCACAGGAACTAAATTGCTACAAAGAAAGACTAGTGCTTTTACAGGATGGCAAAGAAAGCAAAATGTGGTGTCTCCTGCAGTGCGCTTCTTGCTCACTGCTCTCRGATAGCACAGCCCCTTGATTGACAAGAGGCGAGAAATACCCAAAGACAGCTGCATGCAGTCCACATTCACCACTGTGGATCACAAGGCAGCAAAAATTTTGGGGTGTTGGATCTGACAAGTTCCAACCCTTCCCATGATGTAAAGCAAAAAATATGCTGCTATTTGATTGTTTATACAGTTTTCTTGCTACATTTCAGCTTTAGAATGTTTCCAACTACTTCTCTCAGTGTAAGGAATTAAAGAAAATTAGAAAAACTGGCAAGGCTACATCCATATCAGTCCTTTACCTCTTCCTCCTTTTGCTGTTCCTGTTCTCATTACACCCTTCCACCAGAACTGACATTAATGACCTACACACTCTGACATACTTAGACATCTTTTCAAAAAACTGCTTCCCTCATCTCAGTTCAAGTGTAATTTTTTGGAGGGAGATTTCTAAYGACCACCAAACTTGGGTCTTACCAAAAAACCCCAAATACCTAAATAAGTAAATAAATAAATAAATAAACCCCCCCAAATTGTTTGAGCTACTAATTACTGAATTCTTGTGTCACATGAACAGTTACCATCACTTCTGTGACTACAACTTTAATTGCTAAAACTTTTCATATTTTTGAAAGGTGTTTATTACCCTTCCTTCTGATGTCCAAAAAATGAAGAAAGGGCACTTAAGAGACAGGATATAGGAGGTATGACTGAAAACATTATAATGCCATATAAGAAGCCAACAGAGCACAATTACCTCCAACACAGAAGTTTTCAAAAATCTAGCCACTATCTTACGCATGAACACAACACTTACAGGGTGAATAATCCCCACAGGCATTAACTTCCAGAATAAACATTAACTATTTGTTAGCAACTTCCTCAGCCCTATCAGCAGTGAAGGACACCAGTTTATAAGCCCATACACCCAGACACATCCATCATATATGTTTTCCTACATGTATAAACACTAGTTTAAAAACAGGCATAACCAGCCTTACCTCCCCAGCAGTCCTTAATGCTTACACAACGCTCTTATCTATATTTGCAATTGTCACTCAACTTCATGAAGTATTTTAAGAACACAGTTAAATAAGCTTGGAAAGAATAGTGTGACCATTTTTGTATGTTGACTTAGTAATACTYTTAATGTACAACCTTTTTCTAAACAAATGACAAAAACGTGGGTATCAGACAGCTCCTCTTGCAGGTGCAAAACAAAATGGAAAGAAAATAAATCATACCTTGAACAGTTAAAGGTTCTAACAGTCAAAAATGAAAAGGTGTATCAAACAGGATTTTATGAGGTCTGTCCCAAGTCCGCACTCAATATTTTAACCAGTAGGTCAATTACAGAATCATGATTGATCAGGTAGGTAACACTAACCTGAAAAACCTACAAGATGCAGTCAAAGAGAACTAGAATTTTAAAAGATCTGGACAAAATGGAGAACTGCTGTAAAAAAAATGACATTATTTCCTAAGCAAAAGACTAATGGTCTACATCTGGACAGAATTCATCAACTACAAAAACACAGGAYAGAAAAAAACAGTTAGGCAGAAGTGATCAGTAAATCACAAGCTGAGCATGAGTCAGGGGCATGATGCTGCCTTTCTGTGCAGCACAGCACCATGACACGAGCAGTATGGCACTGAGCACCCGTGCCATGTCACACAGCAATTTTAAGACCTCAGCAGATTGCTGTGTCCAGTTCAAACAATGCAATTAAAGACAGCCAGGAGCATGTTCAGACAATAAACAAAAAAAATCTTACTAATAGGAGGTCTAGGAAAATAAAACAGTGACTTGTTCAGAGAAACCAAAAGAACAAGACTGACTTAAGCCTACAGAAAAGGCAGTTGACACAAGGAAATAACATATTTTAAAACGTAAAAGGTAGCTTTAAAGAAAAACTTGAAATATTGCTTTGTCTGATCTACCAGGGCTAAGCACTATCAGTCAGATAGTAGCACAGGCAGATTCAAGTTAGGTACCAGGAAAACCTCCTACAAGCATCACTAGTGTACCACTGGAACAGACTGCTGAAGTCTCCTTTACAAGCAGGTCTTGCATACATTTATCAGGCAGGACTTAGATTTAACCAGCTCTGTCACAGCAGGGTACAGTAGGTCACTAACAGTCTTATATTTTAGAATTTAAATATCCTTTTGATGATCAATTTAATAATTACTCTGAAAATATTCCAACTGGATTTACTGCATCTGTTTCTGTAGTTTAAAAGATCCTAGCTGAAAGACAGTATTCTTATCACACTGAAGATGACAGATGTTCGTGCCGGAAGAGTCCATGAGGTTTTCACAAAACCTAAAAGGGCTTCGAAAGGAGTGGCAAATATAAAGGGGTGGCAGGACACACTTCTTTGCTATGAAGACCCATGGGACTCCACCCCATGACTTGGACCACTAGGCATTAGGCTTATTTTTCCTGTTACACAGCAGCTGCTCTGAACCAAGAAAGTCATCCTGTAGTAGATGATCACTAATAAGGCATCTGTATAATTTGAGTTTGGAATACTTTTCCATCCGTTACCAGCTTTAACCTTGAAAGATGATAATATAGAACAGATATGATCAGCAGGTTCCTTGACAATGTCAGATGAAAATAAGGACTAAACTGAACAAGAAAGGCGAGCAGAAATTTCTAACAATACAAGTAAAACTTTTTTTAAAATTAAACTATTCCTTTAAAAATGTTCTGTATTGGGTTTATTATAAATACATACTTAATTCTTGCAACGAAAACACATAAATGAGGATATAGTAGAGCTGCTGTAGTAAACCATATCCATGCACAGTAGGCATAATTTCTTCATTCAAGACAGAGCAGGTGCACTTCTCTCCAAATTATATACATATTATATATGTTTACATTATATTAATATTTTTTTCATTTAATATATTTTGTATTTGCTTCTAGCCTCCTTTTCCTGTAATATTACTGAAGGGCTTATTTTGTAAAAGTGATGTTATGTTTCTTAGGTTAAGTATACTTAGAAATAGTTCTGTCCACTGAACTTCAGCTGTGAGATCCAGGTGTCCCTGAGTCCACAGCCTTTCATTTGTTTGTTTGTCCTTGTAGAGCCTGAAAGAAGACACAAAGCATTTACTGAGATCAAGACTTTTTTCATCTCACTGCTACAAAATCCACATTGTTCCAATTTATCCAGTTTGGATAAATTCTTAATACCTTTTACCAGAAAATAACCATAGCTAAATGAGAAAAATAAAAAATAGCACCTCATGTGTGACGTGGTTATACTTTCCCTGAACAAAACCGTATTAGGGGAATGCCACTCTCCTACCACAAGGAAAATTGTTCCACTATTTATTTTTGGCATATAAAACAGAAAATGTCTACAAATCCTGAGGTATAGGCCATTCACTTCAGAGTTGGACTTGATGATCCCTGTGGGTCCCTTCCAACTCAGAATATTCTGCGATCTTAAAAAACCATCAAATGTAAGCAGTTATGAGGTAAAATAATTGTTCTCTTTTTTTTAACTTCAAACACAACAGATCAGAAGTGGGAAAACACTGCATATTTTTAATTAAAGATGCTTCATTGCACTGTGTTACAGTAACTTTGAGATTATACAGGATACTAATACTTCTGAAAGCCCTAAAATACATCTACAAACCTGCATTAATTTATTCAAAACGTATTTCTATGAGTATTTTTCTCAAAAACGTTGCTTTAAATAGCTAGGTTTATAAAGAACTAGCAGCAGCATTTGTCAGATTCTTTCCTTCTTTATTTAGAATACTTTCTACCGAACTAGTTAGGATTTAGCCTTACCCGTCATGCAGGAGAGTCGTATAATGATCCCTTTATACTCATTAACTACCATTTTAATGAGCTATTACTACCTCGGGACTCAGAAGACCTCAGGGAGGTTGTAACATGCCACTACCTATATAGTAATTCACTGCTGAGTTAGTACATAGCCTCCTTGAAAGAATATAGGAATGCCCTCCATCACTCTCTTTAATTCAGATGCCAGCATCAGCAAAATTTCTGCATGTAAGACACATCCCAGCCTAAAACTTAAAAAGCATCTCAGTTAAATTCCAATAAGCTTAACAGATTACTATTACTACGGCTCACCATGTTGCTAAAAGTTAGCACACTCCTAACAAAATGAGCTGAAAGCACAAGCAATGTCTGACCACTTCAGCTCACGGTTTGATGGCATAAAATATTGCAAATCTGCTCAAGGGCCAGGGTAGCAGGCAGGGGACACAGACACTATAATCCCAAAAGGCTATTGGCAAAATCTGCCAGAATCTGTAGGAGTCATAAATTAGGCAGCCACTGTCCAAAGGTACATGGATAAAGAAATCAAGTTTAGCATTAGGAACCATCAATTAAAATCCACACAGAAAATTATTTTACAAGCAACTGAAACATAAATAATATTAAAACTAAAAAATTGTGGACATATTTAAAAAGCCACATATATTCAATGACTTACAATGGAACTGACTTGAAGACAGCCTTTCCCATTCACTAGCAATTTTGTATGGAAAACTTGTATTACGGTCTCCAAAAATGCTTATCTGACACTATTTCTAGTGAGAATGAGCCAAATAATCCTTAAGGAAGATAATTACCTCTCAAGATTTATGGCAGCTGTGGGCAGATACTGTTACACACAGTGGCACGCTGTTCCCTGAATTGCCCTCTGTGTTTTTCAGATCAAAATGTTTTAACTGAACCACACAGGCCCAAGCAACGGACAGAAAGATCACTTCCCTGCTTTTCATAAAGCCACTCCCTGCAAGCAGTTACTGCTCTTCTCTTCCAGTACTTTGGAGGCATCTTTTGCATCAAGGAAGGAGGGGGTAATTCATGCTGATCCATAAATTGCCTCCTCTTGGCCGGCAAGAGCCGAAAAAGCAGACGACAGACCCTGCCGAAAGTGAGAGACCCTCACAAGAGGGCATTCTGCTGCAGAAGCGGCATAGGGAGCAGCTGGCAGACACAGGATGTGCCGACCTGCTTCTCTCCCACAGGATCCACAGGAAGGCTGGAGCTGAACCAGACACTCTGAAACACTGACAAACCTAGAAGAGACAGATCACAGGTCGGCACAAGGAAGAGAAGAGGAGCGTGAAGGAAACGCTTCTCCTGATCTACTTCAAGTGTTCTTCAGTTAGCTGCGTTCAACACCCAACAACCTCATTGCTACAAAGGGCAGTGGGTATCAACCACATGTATGTGCCACCTTCTCTTCTTATACATTAAAATAATTCAGCAAAACCAAGCCTTTTTTGCTGGATAGGCTGTCACCATCAGAGGACTGAGACAGGCACAGTAACAGCCCTTACCCAGTATTCCTCCTGAAATTATGACTGAAACAGATTGGGAATGCTTCCTGCTCCAGAGAGAAAATCAAGTAAAGGGGCAAACATAAGGTCAGTTTTTCAGCCACTGATATTAAAAGGTAGCAGTTGTATGGATTGTATGCGCCTCCCATCATGTGTTATCCACYCACAGAGACTTGTTCTCAAGTCACAAAAGCAGAGTCGAAACCAAACAACTAAGGACACCTCTTGCTTCCTCCATCCCCGTTTCACTTCGCCACCATCATAAGCAGAAGTAACAGACAAGAGGAATTTTCTTCTGACACCTGTATTTTAAGGATACCTACTCAGTCTGGAAGGACTACAGAGCAGAAAAGAGAGCAATAGCCATCTGCAGGAACTAAAGTTGGGTAAGGGAAGCTGGTAGCAAGACAAACACTGCAAAAGGCAAAAAAAACAAAGAGGAAAAGTATGTCTTTTTCTGTGCCTGTGGAAAAGAAGAATCAGCAGTTGAGTGAGCAGCAATAAAAACTTGGCACAGGTTACATCCCATTAACTGTGCTACCAGAAATCTGTTTCAGTCAACTGACTGCAGAAGATAGTGGCTACTACCAATTCATTTACTTGCCTCTCAACATGGGATTACAGGATTATCAGAGTCAAAGATAACAGTGAAAGTTGGGAGATAAAACTGTGGTCCTACTGCCTCAAGTAGAAACACTGACAAATGCAGAATATTTCAAATGCATAAGATACAAGAAAGGTTTTGTGATCACAGCATTTAAATGCAGCAAAGATAAATCCTAACATGTGTTCTTACCCAAGTTTTCAAATTATGAAGTCAAGACTAAAAGAAAAATCAATATACAAGAAAGAATATAATTAGTAGGTAACTCCTCACACGGGTGGAGACTGGCAGTCCACAAGCTACTACAYGGAAATAAGCATTCTGTTACTGACAATCCTGCAAGTAGCAATAATATGCCCAAACTGCTTTTCCCTCTGTCTCATAATCCCAGCTATAGATTCTAATCCATGCAGGGTTTTTTCCTATCAGATACAATTTCTTCTTCTCGTAACTTGTCTTTTTTGGAAGGAAGAAAACCCAAACACAAAATGGTGGCAGAGATACCGCAAAACTATTTCTGAAAAAAATCAGTCACAGTAAGCACCACTGGACAAAAAACCAGAAAAACTTACTTCAGGGTGAAGAAATTAAGAAGCAGAAAGAAAGGACTAACATTAATTCGTTTCCTCGTCTAGCTCCCCTCTTCCAATCAGTACCACACCCTAAGCCAACTTTAGGCAGATGCCAGGAGTGGAAGCTGTATACCCTGTGGCRATGTTGACAAAGAGCAAACAGACCTAAAGGATAAAAATATTTCATCAAATTCTATTTTTGTTCCTTGAATCAAGAGAAAGGGTGCAACTTTTTAAGTAGTAAGAGAAGGTATGGTTAAAAAATAATGAGATTGCTAGAAGATAAGAGTTTAATTTAAATCTATTTCAATCTAAAATGTAAATTTACCATTTAGAAATTAGGAGATAACAGAAATATGATAAAGATAAGACATGCTACAAACCAGAATGAGTATTCTGAACAGGTAAAGGGGATTTGGGAAGAACTCAGTGATTCCCTGAAAATCAACTACAATCTGTCGTTGTTACTCCTGCCACTCTGTCTTTATGCAACACACAGAAGATGACTGCTTACCCAGTGAGCAGCTATTCAGGATTTTTCTCCACGCATTTATTCATGTGTGGCCTCATCTGCTCGTAGCTGCATGCTGTTCAAACACGTTTGGAAGCCGTGGTTATTTGTTTTGAAGCCCATCAGAGTTCATCAATATTATTCACCATTGCAGTATCTTAAGAGACAAGCGGACATCACTTGCTTTTTTTAATATATTGTAAAATGGGGCACAGATTAAGGTAAAATCCTCAGTAATCTCAGGTGCTAATTTTATCTCAGATATGATTTTTCCAAGTGCTCAGTATCAAACAACATTTCATACATTCAGGGCACAGACTTTAATCGACTTCAGCTGCAGCTGCAAACCCTCAGCATTTCTGCATATAAGCCCCTAGTAGCTCAAATTATGCAACCAGAATTGCAGAGCACTCAAATCAATTAGTCACCACTTGGGAAAAGTTTCGTTTAAACGACTTGCCGAGCATCACATAGGAATTCTGTGGCAGAGAGAGGAACAGGATTCAATCCTCAAGGGCACTTTTCGTCTGACTAGCTTACCCATGAAACCATTTCCCCCTCCCGCCCCCCGCAATCTTCTCCCCCGCTCTCTACATACCCTCAACATCTACAGGTTAAACAGTTTTTACAGACAACAGTCTCTTTCAATACATAAGCCTGAAGCTGCACTGGGGCCAGATCTCTCCCTGAGCCTGAATAAGTAAAGACCCTGTAGAATATAATGTAGTGAATTAAAAATCATCACAATGAACAAGCACAAAGAAACCAAATTAAGATTTGAGACATTCTGAAAACTGACATTCCCTAATTTTAGAGCATGCATTCCAGAAATTTGTTACTAGTCCTTTAAAAGTGATATTAAGGTGCATGGCTGCTATACAAAAAGACAGAGAAACAGAYTCGGAAAGGAAAAAAAATTTGCATAACCAAGGCAGATCTGCTTTATAACACTAACTCACAAGCAGTGGGTTTTCCCTCTCTCTTCAAATAAACCCCAGCTCTCTGAAGCATCATTTTGATTCTAATAGACTCTACTAAATTACAGAATGATCTGGCTAGTTAACAACTTGCCTATTTCAAATTACAGATCTTAACACAAACAAAACATAAAATGGATTTTTCCTTAAAAGTGTAATGTTTCTTTGAAATATGCAGTAGTACTGGCGTGTAGACAGAACTAAAAACCAGTATATGCTGTATCAGTGTAGAAGGGCTGGGAGAAATCAGTAAAGCAAATGCATCAATTACGAAGGGAAAGGAGACTGCATGTATTTGAAGGAGATGAGCCCCATAGTAGACAGCCAGATCTGAAACACGCAGTGTCCAGGCAACTGATGATTTTCATACAGGAAAGGGTACTTTTTGTCTCAAAAGACACAGAAGTATTTACCAAGCACTTTCTGCAAGGTTTACGTATTTTTATCACCTAAGACAAAGCAGCCCAAGACCCAGCACCTTGCAAAATCTCTCAAGTATAATGAAAGTAATGAGATTCTAAAAATAATGGCAGCCATATGAGAAGCTGGTAAAGTGTTTTAATTACTAATTCTCTTATGGTACAACAAAGTTCTTTCCTTAATAATTCAGCAGAACCTCCCTACACGAGAGGGTACTCCAGAAGAACAAACAGAGATGACTACTTTCAGACCACAAGTAACTGCCACCACTTTTTAACCAAATGACTTGGAATCTTATTGAAATATAATTTGTGAGGCACTATTTCAGAAGTTATAAATAATCCAGAACCATTTTACTTATATGAATGGCATCGTTAGCATTTATCAATACGAGACATACTTGCAATACTTTAGTATCACTTCTATCTCAATTTATCACATTAAATGTAAAAACATTTGACTAAGAATTGAAAAGCTTTATATAACCTGGAAGACAAATTCCATCAAGCTGAATAAACATGACTAATCCAAGTCTTTCTTAAAAAAACCCCCAAGACTCTAGTATTGTAGTAATATTTTTGAAACAATATTTCATGTATTTGATATAATTTGCCTGCACTATATAAAAGAATAACTTAAAATATAGAACCATACTATTCCCACATAGGGCAATCAAAATTTGCATGCAATTTAACCAACATTGTTTTAAATACTTAAATTCCAACTCCACAAGTCTCCAGGAATCCAAGGACTCATGCCTGTACTTACATGGGAGTCAAATACAACTGCCACCTTAATACTGGTAGAATTATGCTCTCAAACTCAGAGGCCTGCTAAACTTTTATTCGGTAATATTTATAGATCTACAGTCAGACTCGTATCTATGAAGTGAAAAATTACAGGCAAAAATTTTGCTTTCTTTACTGAATGAGTCTGCAAAGATCTTTAACTAGGTCTGAAATACACATGAATATCAAATAAGGGCACACAAACAAACAACTTGCTGCTCACTGCATGAATAAGTTGCAATGCAAATTCAAATTCTGAAAGGCTGTCTTATGGCAAAATAAAACAAAAACATGAAGAGTTAAATCTATGAGCAATTTTAAGTTCTTCATATTTATTCTGCTCTCACTAAACACTACAACAAGAAATGTTAATCATTACACAATTTTCTATGATCAGTTTTATCAGCTTTTTTCTATTATTCTACAATTATAACAAAGTAAAATAGAATTGTTTAGAAGGTTTCTCCATTGAAGGGAAGCTTCTGATTATTTTCAGTAATTCAGTTTCAAATAGTGAATTTCCTCTATCACTATTAAAAAGCAAGCAAATGTGATAAAGAACTCCACAGTAGTCTTCAGTTCTCGTAAGGCATTTTTATTTATAAATGACAAAGTAAAGTATTGCCTACAGATAGGGAATTTATTCTTTGTTCAAAGTACATGTCAGAGTAAACACAGGAATATTYAAGGAAATTAATGCCATATATTGGTTGCTAATTTGTTCCATTTCATGCCTTTTCCAAGAACTGACTTGTTCTTTCTACTCACACAGGAAGTAACCATTTGGGATTTGCTCAGCAGTCAAGGATAAATAAAAATGCCATCAACAAAACTCAAAGTTTTAATGATAAAGTTAATATAAAGATATAGCTAAGAGACAGTTTCAGGGAAAAAATTACCCCAAGTGTTAGCACAGTAAAAGAAAAAGGCCAGAGGATTTTTAAAAGATCAATATGAATTTGCTGACTTTCACAGAGATAAAACCTAGAAATTGAGACCTTTACTATTATCTGCAACTCTTTACCAGATAAGGAGAAATAAAAGTAACACATTGCTTCTGGGGAATTGCTACTACTGCACTGATTAATACAGAAACTCTTTAGTATAACCTAGTTACCCTCCAGGAAGCACAAGAGTTGCATTATACTCACAGCCTTTTTTCCCCTCTCTTATAAAATGTGATTTCTTGCACACAAGATTTAACAATTGYATGCAGTCATATAACATGCACCCCTGAATGAATAAATTGCCCATCACCTAGAGAAGTTTATCTCTACGATGAAAAAAACCCAAACAAACCAGATGTTTTTTAAAGTTACATTTGCTAAARTTCTTAATCAACCTAGAAAAATAAAATTTATTTTGCACAAATACACATATTCTTCCCATATCTGATTTCTGGCAACTGTGCTGTTCATCCTGGCAAGCAAAACACAGCAAGATTAACACTACCTTCTTAAACCGATTTCATGTTCCAAATGCTGYGGTAACTTTCTTCATATCTTTCAAATTTCAGATTCCCCTAAACTGAACAGCAGCAGCTGGAAAAGCTTGCACTACCTTATCCTAAAATTGTAT
The DNA here is from genome assembly GCA_018881555.1 of Amblyornis subalaris. Classification (NCBI taxonomy): domain Eukaryota; kingdom Metazoa; phylum Chordata; class Aves; order Passeriformes; family Ptilonorhynchidae; genus Amblyornis; species Amblyornis subalaris. The sequence goes on along the minus strand of JACAXG010000047.1, from coordinate 2,150,314 downwards.
TGCACCACAGTAGCTAAGATTTTCCAATGACATTAAATAAATGCAGCCATACCATGTAATAAAGTAAAACTCCATTGTTTTCTAACAAATCTTACTGAAAACAGTACTGACAAGAAACTCATTCCAATAGTATTTTATGCCACACAATGAACTAATGCCACAGATTAAATGCTATGGTCTCACAAGGGCATTGCCAGTAAACGAGCCTCCACTGGCTAAAACAATCATTCTAAAGACTGCACTATCTTTGACTCCATCTTCTAACCTTTGCTTTCTACCACTAGACAGAATTTGTATTTGATACTTACTTGATAAGATAAACTTGAATCTTGCCCAGTAAGTATGCTCTGGCTGTCATTACATTAAACCATCACAGCTATCCATCAATTAGAATTATTAATACTAATAGGAGGAGTAATGCGCTTAAACACTTTTTAAAAATTAGAATGGCATCTGAAACTAAAGCAAATATTTGATAAATCTGGCAAATTTTCCCTTATTTTCAACTGTGACTTTATATAGTACTATTATAAAACTAGAATAATGCTGATAATGATTAACATATTCTATAATTATGCAAATTTAGAGTTTGCTTTATGACATTTTCTTAAATTAGTAACAGGCTGCGCACTCAGAAAACCTAACAAGCCAAGTTCTTTATTTAGTATCCAATCAAAAATATAACTGCAAAATATTAGCTATGTGTATTTTAACAAACAACTTCAATCAAGTTGCTTGCTATCATCTGCATGGATGTTTTTGATACTCATTCAAAATCACTTACATGTCAAAGGCACTGCATGAAATTGAAACCTTTACTAATGCCAAGGTTTGACCCAGGATCCAAAATAAATCTGCATGTACAGACCCTTGTACCTACACAAAGCACCAATTACTTCAAATAAGGTTTTGTCTGTGCACTAGAGTCCACCCATGTGGAGCCAATTACTACAGCAGGGCCATTATATGGTTCATTTCCCCATACCAGCTTGGCAAGAGGTGTACATGGGTGTAGGAAGTGCAAAAGAACCTTCACTAATAAAGTGCCTCAAACACACATCCGTGCATTGTAATATTTAATGTTACAACAAACACTACTTCAATGGGACTAGACCATGCAAAACAGTAAATATTGGAGGGCAGTTTCCAGTCTGAACAGTATTTTTCAAGTTTCTCTTTTTGGCCACCAGTAAAATCCAACTATTTTTCTTCTTACAAAAGCTTGAATAATTATGTCGATTCTTAATCTACACCATACATTTCTAACAATACTTGAGAATTCCTAAGAATGTTAAGAGTTGTAGGATTTGAACAGAAGGTGTGAGAAAAACATCAGAATCGCATGTTCTTCAAGTAGTATGTTTATAATAGCAGAAGCACTGATATTACTTATTGATTATGTCTGGTATCATTCCAGGTCTAAATGGGAAAGTTGTTGTTTGAAATAATTATTATAAATAGGAGGAAACCACTTGAGTATAAAAAATCTCTCCCCCACTGAAAGCACTGAAGCTCCATCTAGAGGCTTTTCTTCATCTACTGTCATTTGCGGTATATGTAATATCACCTAGAAATGTGAACAATATTAAATGTCAGAGGCTTCCTTTGTACCTCCTCTTTTGTTATTCATAATGGGTTCTTGCCCTGAACCTTTGCCCAGCAACACTAGCTCCTTCACTGCCATCAAGTGGTAAGAAACCAAAACTGAACTTAGAAATGTAAAATCTTAATCATCAGATTAAATGATTAGTATGATCGAGAGACAACTATAATTACTGAATACTGAAAATCTTCATAGCTCTTTTCACTGAAGTTCTGGTATATCTACTCCAGGGCACTACAGTGCCTCACACAATAAATTCAACAATGGCTTCAAATCTCTTTTTGTAAACTTTTTTTTCTTCAAATTGCACAGAATAAAAATCTACATCCATATTTCCCAACATCAGATTTAGAAAAAGAAAGGCATCACACGAGAAGAATTTTTAAGCAATAATATACGTAATGCTTAACACGTTAAAAATATTTAAATTGGCAATTAGGAGGAATTTCATAACGTAATTAGAAGGAACAGCACAAACATCTCCTCAGACTTCGTGTTGCCTATTGGCAGCATCTCAAAAGAAAGGGTGAAACAGCAGCTCGTCTCTCCAGCAGTGTCTAATGCAGCAAGTATGCAGCTATGTCAGTCTCTGTGCTCCACAGCTGTAATCAACTGGGGACATTTGTTATGTCAGGAGAAGTCTTAATGCTTTACAATCACAAGTGACCTACTGGGAAACAAGCACACAACACACGAAAAACTGGGAGGGTTTGTCCAGATCAAATAAATAGGAAAAAGAGCTAAGAGCAGAATGGAGCMAGGCTGCAAGACCTTGACTATTTCAATTTCTCAGTAACTTATAGTACAACTACTCCCACGGCTGCCCATCATTCCCACATACAGTGCTTTGAGTTACAGAAATGCCACCAGGTCTCTGCCATGACCAGCAATACCATTAAAATAAACCTCCTAGCACACACACACACTGTAACTGCACTCAGTGCTTCTATCTGCTCCTGCAGGCACACAATCTTATTTCACTACATTTTCTTTTCAGCAGTTATTCCAATTGGGTATTTTGTCCATGGCAGAAGATAAAGTACAAAGACTTCTTGGTGTTGTCCTGTTAGACAGAACAGTGACCAGCACATGATATGGAGCTTAAGAATTCAGCTTCTGTTACAGAAATTTAAAAACAGAAAAAGAAATAGTTATCAAATTAAAATTCACAGGAAAAAAGACCAGTTTCAATAGCAGAGATATTCTACGCCTTATCATTACTTCATTGGTAAAGAAAGAGCTATTGATCTATTTCTATCAAATCCTCTGTCCACCAGTCCACAGATTCAATCTGATCTGTGTGAGTACTGGGTGGCCACTTACCTACTTCTAACTGAGCAGAGCCAGTTCTGCTGAAAAGAAGGCTCCCACAAAGCAGTCTGCTAAAACTCTGCCGTTGGACAAGCAACCTCCAGACAGCCAAACCTTCCAGCTGGAAGAGGTCAGTCTGAAAGATCTGACTTCTGTGTTTGCTTGTCTCTGGAACCCAGCCTGCTGATCCAAGGACACTTCATTTCTAGACCAGCAATTTTCAAACACAGTTGTAAAAAATCCTCCTTCAAAATAATTGATACAACACCTACATATTAAAATTTAGACCACATCAAGTATTCGAGAAATACTTCTATTATTTGTGTCTTTCCCAAGTCAATGTTGGGATACTTAGGACAATTATTTCTTCTACAATGTTGGTAAAGGAGGGATAGGACTGATACTGACTGGCAGAAGTATAAAGAGATCTTCAGAAATTACATGAGTAAGAAGAGACTAAAAATTGAACAGAAATCAGTGAACTAACAGAGACAAAAAACAAACAAAAAACCCCCATCAACAATGCCAAAGTATGTGAGGATTAAAAAAAAGTGGCAGGATTAAAAAAAAGGGAATATACAGGACAACTGTAACATGCAGCCTAAAGCCACATGCAGCTTTAATATCAAGGCAACACTAAGTGCCTGTTGCTTGGCAATTCATCTCCAGGTCCAACTGAAAAGCCAAACCCAATTTTAGACAGTCATTTTAGTTACAGAAAGCACAGGGATTAGACAAAGAAGGTGTTCCTGGAGTAATTGAAATGTAAGTTAAGCAGGGTGCATGCAACCACTTTAGCTCCTGAGCTGAAAGGACAGACTGAATTTATGATGAGCAGTGAAAGCCACAGTAAAATTTGATGGCAGCAGGAATACATTTAAAAACAAACCAACCAACCACACAATAAAGAGAAAAGATGACCTCAAAGATTAAGAGTGACAAACAGAAGACACTGGAGATTAAAAAGAAATAAAAAAACCCTTAGTTTTTCCTCCCAAACATGATTACACGTAGTTCAAGCTGATTGCAGATCTCTCAGAAGGATCGAATACCTTGATAAGAGAAAGTAACCAGAGAAAGGGCGATTTAAGTTACAGATATCCCTGTATAGTATCCCTGATTGATAACTCTAGTTCTTAATGAGAGGACAAAAACAAAAAAGAAAAAGGAATCTGAAGGCAAAGTACAGTATATATTCCAGCAGAACAGAGAGAGAGGACTGGCAAACTGTTTGTTCTTCCAGCCTCTAAAAATGACAGCAGAAAAAAAAACCAAAAAAAAACTAGCCCAGAAGCCATGGAAAACGTCATCAGCGAGAACAATTATTAGCTCCAGAAGCGCATTGCAGAAAGTTCCTAGGATGTACTTACAAAACACTAACACTACTGAGCATCACAGCCAGCACAGCAGTTCTCAGCTGCGGCCACCAGGGACCTTGGACACCGACCTCGTTAAAGAAACACTCAGTGCTGGCTGGGTGGAAAACAAAGCTCTAGGCACAGCAAAGAAAAATAAACCATTTACGTCACTGTCTTGTTCTCCATCATTATTCTAGGATTGACAGTCTGGAGCCAGGGATTTCATGTTGGGGTGAAAGGGTGCAAAAAAGAAAAGAAAACCCACCATGAAGCCCAGCAAGTTAATGGCAGTGAAAACTGTAAACTTGTTGCCAAGCATTAATCTAGAAAATGAAGTCCTGGTAGGCAGGTCTAAAAAGATCTGCTATGAAGCCTAGAGAGAAATCAAGAGACCGAAGGAAAAAAAAAAAAAATCAGTATAGGTCATTTTGAGGAGTTGTTTGCATCTTTTCTGGGTAAAGAATATAATGAAGCTCAACTACAACAAAACATGCAGGAAGTCTACAAGGAAGCACCATCTTCCTTTTTGGGGCCACAGGTGTTACTCTAGTGGTAACTAGAAGAAAACCTGCCTTTCCTCTCCTCTGTCAGGATGGGACTATCAGTGGAACTTTAGAAGGAAGGCTGTGGCCTAGAAACTGAAAACCAACTCATCCAGAACATTGTCTGAACCAGGCTTTGTCAGAAAATACAGTAGGCTTTCATACTTTATCCAAATAAAACCACCAAGGTCCAACTTAAAACAGAAACCAAAGGATAGCATAATAAGCAAGATGCAACTTCAAAATGTCATCAAAAGATGAGCAATGAATCTCTTGAAGATCAGCTCCTTTCCTCGGGCTATATTAGAAACTGCAGCACATTTCTGATGCTTGACTAGAAAAACAATTTTAGAACAATTATACCAGAGCACACACAATAATTCTTGCTAAAATCACCAATTCAGTATTTACCTTAAAAATTTAATATAGAAGACCTCAAGCCTGTTAGGCAATCAGCAAGAGTGACCATAAAAAATTTCCCTGGAGTAACTCGCTATTCCAAGCACACCCTGCCTCACTATATTCCTCTGCTCTCCCTCCTCTTGCCAGTGTGTTGGGCCTCAGCAAGGTGCTATCCCTCGCTGTGCATCAACTTAACTAAGCAATAGATTTGACACCAGCATAGCTCATCTAGAGTATTTTTGACCTCTTGCAACRATGTTTTTCCTTAACCAAGTCATTGCAAGACAGACCCTTGTGAAAACGAATCCTGTTTTCAAGGTGCCTACTGCCAGCGTATGAATTTGTTACTACCAATATTCAACAGATCCCAGAACACAAGCATTGGGCTGAGAGTCAGAACAGCATTTTCTAGACAACAATTATCTCAAATACCCTTACCATAGGCTAGCACAAAATTAATAACTTGTGTATTAATTTAGTCACACCAAAAAAAAAAAAAAACCCAAACCCAACAGTTATGCAGGGAGAAAGGGGGAAAGATCTATTAATTCCCACATTTCACAATACACTGGATTTTTTTATGTTTTAGTCTTAGAATATCTGAGAGATCAATGTCCTTCAAGGAGTCTTAACTTTTCTGTTTACCACCACTTCAAGATTCATATCTCATCTTTACGTGCCAATACTGKTTTCACTATATAACTGGACAAAAGGTCAGATTTTTGCCACAGCAGTTTGTTATTTTCCAGCTTCACCAATCTCTACAAGACTCCATCTTTTTAGACATTCTTACCTTCATGCCTAAATCCATTAATAGACTGGGGGGGAGGAGCGAACACTGATAGTTTTTTTGTGTGAGAATCTTTATCCATCCACCCCTTGCCAGTGGGGAGTCCAAGAGGAACCTCTAGTTGAGCAAACTACCCCTTAAGAACAGTCAAAATARTCATCTTACCAAATTATTCTGTGAATTTCATACTCAGGTGAAGCATGGCAATGACTACAATATACRTACTCCTTTCAGGCTTGCAGCCAAACACTCTGAAACTCCACAAGCAAACCCTGTGTAAGCTGGGGGGGGGCGGGTGTTTGCTTTTATAATAACAGCAAGTTCTACACTTGCAGCTGGAATGGGAAATAGTTTGTATATTTGTCTTAGCTGAATTGCAAAATATTGAATACTTGATCAAGATACAATTCTATCTTGACTGAGAAATCAATTTTGAAAAGCAACTTAGTCCAGTACTGTCTTTCCTGGCCATAGCATCAATCCGATCACGTCTAACCAGCTGTCATGTAAGGCTCTCATATCTCATGACAGCAGACAGGATAACCAATACCCTGATAATAATGGGATACCATTAATTCAATGACAGTGTCTTTGAGTTAATCTGTTAGAAAAGAGCACAGAAGCTACAGGAATGCATCTTACATAGTCCAGAAGAGAAGAAATTCACATTTTACAGCCTTCTGCTTCCTTTAGGTCACAAATTTAAGAAGGTATCATGCCCCTGTTAACAGTTGTCTAAATACCAGTCATATTTTCTTTCACAAAAAAATATTTTTTGTGTTAAAAATCTGAACTTTGAGGAAATCAAACACATAGAAGACAAATGAAATTATATCTTAGAGAGAAAACATAGCTATGCATGTTCAGTGTTAAGCAGTGTTTATTTTCACAAATACATTTACAAGGAAAGTCAACATTCTGCAATGCAAAAATGGCAACTTATGCAAGAGCACTTTTTAAACAGAAGGTGTCCCAATTTACTTTTTAGACTTCAGATACCATGAAATGAATGCAAACAAATGTTTTGTACTGAAAACTTTTAAAACATCATGATTAAAAATAGGAAGTACAACATCAACATTAAAGTTCTTTATTGTTAGGGGATGATTTTTAATTCAAGTGCGTTTCTGTCCAACTCTATCCCTTTTTAGTAGAGAATGTAGTATTACATGAACATTTTGGATTTAAACGCAGTCCACTCAAACATACATCTTCAGAGACTGATAGAATTAAATATTAAGTTTTACCTAAAAATCAAAATAAAGCTAAGTCACATGTGATAAAAATCATCTGCTAACTAAATAAYGTTTAATTGCAACTATATATTGCAATTTGCTGTTGCACTAAGACAAAYTGCAGCCTTCAAGAGATAATCCCAGGTCTAACTGTTAATGGAATTCAAAATAGGAAGTATTTACCATCAGCACCTCTCCTACAAAACTCTCCATCTGAGCTCTGCACCCAATACACTGTACCTACAAAACGAGTCTCCCCAGAAAACACAGTCTGATTTCATCTTTCATTACCCCACACTCTTTTCTAGGTACTGTTTCTTTGTGTTCTCAAACTTGACTTCGCAAGGTATCACCTCAGATATGTTGATGTTAGCAAAGAGCACAGTCTACCCTAAATTCTCATCTCTTGATGATAGTCAAGGCACATGCACAGCATGGAAGTAACGCACAGGATTAGAGACAGGGTTTAATTGCTTTAAACAGTACCTAGAAGTATGACTTTATTCTAACCCTGAACAATAGACAGATCAACTCTATTTAGAAGAAAAAGAAAATTGATGACACAATAAAGAACTGTACTAAAACCCTGACATCCAATACAACTTTTAGCTTTAACATGTTCCATTAAAGTTCCTCTACTTCGAACAAGTTCCCTGCTGCAAAAATTATCTCAGCAAGTCTCTATCTTTTAAAAACTTCTAGAAGTGAGGGTATTTCATAAAACCCTGTCATGTTTCTCCTCAAAATGTCAGCATACAAYAGAAAACATAACAATTGAAGTTTTCACCATGATTTATAAAACTGAAAAAATGCCATACAAAAATCTCGCCTAAACCAGTAGGAATGAGCAAAGACATAGCAAGTAAGTAGTACCATCAAAATTAGAATAACTGGATTAAAATAATCTCACTGTTTCCAAAACAATACACTTAACTCCATCACAGTAAGAATCTTGCTGCAGAATTAATAAATCCACACAATGACGGTAGTATAAAGGAACCATAAGTCACAAAGGGGGGAGGGGGAAGGGATGATGGGACACAAACCAACTCTGCTTAAATCTTAACTCGAGTGGTAATACAAATCCAAGCCCTCCATCTTACCCTCTGAAAAGAGAAGTACTATCCAAGACTGAGATGTTACAGGCCAGTAACTAAAGCAAAGTGACCAGAAGAAGATGATATATTCCTGAACTCCCTATGGATATCTCAGTTAAAAGCCTGGGTTCCTATGAAAATGTGTTTAATCATTCATGTGTAGCAGTTAATCAAACAGGAAAAACTGCATAACAGCTGCTATTCTTCCTTCTCATGGTCAATAACCACGGCAGCAACACAGAGGATTCTTGTGCCAGTTCCATTAGGATTGATGGAATGCGTACTTAAGAAAAATTTGTTGCCTTCCTTCTTTCCACCATGTTACTGAGGACTTTTGTATTTGTCCAAGCAAACTAGAGTGGCAATTTATTTGATTTTCAAAACCCTTTTATTTCTTTAGATGTAATCAAACCCAGGATGCTACAGATGACAAAACTATGAAAAGTTTCATTCAGAAACAAAGCTACAGCTGTGCAATTTAATAATTTATTAATGAATCTTCCCAGTTGGAGATGTTCAAGAGATTCCCACACCAACATGTTCTTTGGAGGTCAAGAGAAGCTAATTCAATTTGAAATATACATAAGACCTATTACTCCAAACAGACAAACTGGATGGTAAGAAGTCAGGAGCAYGGCTTTCACCTGGAACTGCTGAATGAAATTTATATACAAAGCTGCACACCTGCAGGGGAGGATGGTAACCCAGTGGTGCAAAGAAAATGCCACCAGGGAGCTGGCAATTTTGAAAAAGCTTTTGACAAGGTTCCATACCAAAGGCTATTCTATTAAAGAGGCTAACCTACCTCAAGAATGGGAGGAAAGAGTCCTACAAATAGAAAATTGATGAACAGGATACAAAAAGCAAGGTCTAATGGCCAGTTTTCAGGGCAGAGAAGAGGCAGCTGAAAGGTCTCCTGCTGGGAGATTGGTGCTGGGACTGGCTTCCTTCAGCATTTTCAAAGACAACCTGAAGAGCCAAGCATGCAATAACACCAAATGTTTTGGGTAGGTACCAGACACAAGCAAGGGAATACCAAACCAAGTGATCTGGGACATAAGATCTAGTGTAGGTGAGACTGTTGCCTTAAACTACATCTTGCCTACACAGAGCAGAGCTTGCAGCTGGCAATTATAAATCATTAAGTGATCCAAGACACAYTGCTGACAGTTCTGCAAACCCACTGTACAGCACCAGACTGAAAGGTACCACCAGGAATGCACCTTTGAACATTGTTAATCAAAAATTGTGGCAGCTGAGAGGTACAGGGGGCAAATGGACTGCAGAACATGGTTAGGTTCACAGGTGCTCCCCAGTGACACCATCTATTGCCACCAGCTTTATTGCTTTTATTAAAGAAAGAAGGGTAATACAGAAGTGCATAAATAGTAAGAAACAAGAGTAGAAACCAGACAGAGCACATTGACAGCATTCAGCATTCCTTGAAGGTATCCAAGGAGCTTATGGATGACATGGAGGGGTGCCCTAACTGGAGACTAAGAAGACTATGGAGTGGAAACAGGCCCTCACAGGCATCAGGATGAATTGCTCAAGACAATACCAGACTATTACTAAACATCTGCAACCCAGACAAGGCAAGCGTGTTTAGTACTCTCAAGTGCAAAAAGCATTAAAAAAATCTCATTATTTCTTAACTGATATAACAGCTATTGTCCTTAAATTTAAGTTCACTAAACAGAGGGTTGCACCTCCTCCAGAAAATTAAGATGTCTACAGCTCATATCCATTTGTAGGTAAGGAAGGTAAGTACAAGTGTATGAAAGGCCAAACTCATCATGACTGATGAAATCAGTTAATCAGTAACTCGTTGACAGGGTAGTTTTTATCTCTCCAGCAGACAATTAGATTTATTTTTATTTCCTTTAAAACAAAACAAAAAATCCCACACAACTGCTTTCTAATTAAGCACCTAGTAGTACCCAACCAGAAAACACAAAGACCAAAAATATTTACTAAATGGACTACTGGTGCACTTCAGCATGGGAATTCTGTACTATATAAGTGGGAATGAATGTAAGTCAGCTACAATTAATTTTCAAATATAGTACACAACTTATGTACAGAAGAGGTTTGTTCTTTCACCATTGTAAGCTGCAAAAAACAACTGATTGGCTGATCCCCTCAATCCATATTTCAACTATTGAAATATGTTCTCAACAGACACAATCCAACATTTAAATTCATTATTTTGTTTTGAATGTTGCTGGGTGAGCTGGGAGGGTGGAAAAGCTACCGAAGGAGAAATAGAAAATTCTGAAGTAGAACAGAACCTACAAGCTACATGGGTTACAACAAGACAGAAGTAGTACTTTTTATTCAATAGATAGGTAGACTCAGGCTGGAAAACACATTTACTTCAAGTTTTTTATCAACTGAAAGAAATGTTTGAATTGAGTAAGATTTTTAATAAATCCTAACAGGAAATGGGAAGAGGCTTCCATATAGGATTGAATTTTACAGACTTTGTTCTAGTCCAACATTGTAGTAGCCACTGTTAGACACGATATCCAGTAAAGTGTCTCATAATACAACTGTACACTGTCACAAAGTTAAACAGCATACAAGCTCTTGTACTCTCCCATCACAGAATTTATATCCCATAGAAGAACACTAGAGAAATCACTGACTATGAAATGATTATTAAATATAAAAGCTAGCCTAAATCAGTTTGATAAAACTGAAYTAAAACTGATCAATTTAATAAAACTGATTTAGGCTAATAAAAAAATAAATAATATTTAATAAAACATTGATCAATCACACTAAAAAAATAATTTGCAAAACTTTTAGAGGTAGGTAAAAACAATCATTGCCCCTTAAAGGAGAAGCTATTCCCCCCAAATCAGTGCAATAAGACTATTTCACAGCTTTCTCATGTCAGCACTGAATGCTTCCTTCAACAAGTGAAAGTACTTTACAGTGTCAGAGCATTTCATAACTACAGCCCATGTGGCAAGATCCCTCTAGTTCTTCCTTCTCTCTTCATTCATAAAAGGATTACGGACTGACTTTATTTCAACAGCTCCTATGCATCTTCTGGTTTCCTCCGTAAGTTTTCTAGGTTAACACTGATAAGGAGGAACCTCAGATCTATCAGAGACTACATGTGAGCTTTCTTCACTTCTCATCCCACTGCTCATTTGACATCAGTAAGAAGAGTTTGCAAGGCCTGCAAGCCAGGTCATTTAAGAAATCTGCACTTAAGCAAACCCTCCCAAGCAAACTCAGTAACAAACAACCCTGCTTTAAACTGTTACCGTTTGCATAACTGTAACACACACCAGGTGTACAGCACATTGCCACATACATGAGACTGTTTACAAATCACTTTTATACAGAGCTAGTAACATCCAAACAAGACTGACATACAAACAAACAAGAAGCAAAAGAAACACAGAAGCCTCAAATCTCCTCATAATTTAGGGAAACCCGACAATTTTACACTGCAAGGAAGGAAAAAAAAAAAAAGAGAAGCAAACTTATAACCTGCACAGCATCTAGCTAAGCAAAAGGACAAACCCTAACAAGCAAAGCAAAAGCAAAACTGCAGGTTTTCATATGCTGCATGAATTTTGTTAGCCCACTAGGATTCTGTAGAAAACCAAAACATTTCAGATATTAAAATGAATAAAAGGAGGAAATTAATGTATATCAGACCCATTCTTAGAGACAAAAAAGCCCCTTTGTTATCACTCCTACTCTCATTCTTACTGGCTCAGCTGCGCAACAGCACCACAGACTCTTTGTTACCGGCTCTGCTGAGAGCACAAGAAGCACCAAACCAATTAAGGAACATCTTACATGCTGAATTTTCATTTTATTTTTTAAATTTTACCACATACTTAGAGTTAAAATAGCACCACAGATACCTCAAAATATGTCTCGTAAAGCTACAGTTTTCTCTAGATCTGATTAGAAAACTGTGTCAATCTTAACTGTAAAATGACTCTAGACAGAGCATAAAAGCTTTACCATCCAACAGAATGAAATTAAGGCTGCATCTAGGATTTTTTTTACACAGCTTTACAGACAGACATGATGACCACAATCCACAGTAGTCAAGTAGTAAAAGGCCCATTGGGAAGTTGTTTACAAAATTCCATGTTAGATCAATTACGTAGCTGCTCCAGATACCAACGTAGGCACAAACATTAGAACTTCAGCAAAGGAGATGAATTTTGAACAAGCATAAAACGTAGAGCCTTGTGTAAGCACCAGGGGCCACCAGCACAAGTTAGCTACCATTCTTCACTAAGAAATTGGTCAATCCTTTCAATGAATTACAGGTCAAGTACAGAATTACTTGGAAAAAAACTGCCCATTTTTTATTTCTGCRATTTGAAGATCAGGCTATGATGGATACACCCTTAAAGGATTAGTGAAGCAAGAAGTATAGAGGTAAAGAGCTGAAACATTATTGCTGTTGCAGACAGAAAAAAACCCAACCAATTCACGACTGCTTGTTTTATCCCTTTTACTGCACTTTGCATACTGTTAGTTGCCTTGGGTTCCCAAATATAATCGTTTCCTATTGCTCTATGTCCTTCTACACAGCAAGAAAAAGATAACCTGAAAGAAATCAGGAAAGTGGTATATGAATGAATTGTCACGGAAAGTTAAGTCTTTAAATCTGTAGATTCTGAAGCACTTTTGTGTCTCTAAAAAAGGAGGCAACAATGAAAGCAAAAAAAAACCAACACCCAACAAAAAAGCCCACACCACCATATTGTCTTGGACAATATCCAAGCAGAAATTTAATAGGCAACAATACAGAAAACCCATTTTTATGGAAAATACAAGCTTTACATGTCTAGATGTCTCAATCATTTTTATACGCAACAACAGTGAACACAAGGGCAGGACACTTGCAGAATAGGACATACTATCTATCAGCAATTTACCTGTAAGTTCAGCCATGTTAAAAAAAGCAAAACTAAAACACACAGAAACCTGTACCCTGCACCATCCTCAGTTACAAAYGGAGCAGTTATCATCAGTGCTTCTCTGTGGTGACTCTTACGAGCAATTAAACTACTCAAGTTCAAAACAACTTTGTCCTACAGGATCCAAATGAGTAATCTCAATTATGACTTCACACAGCTTTTATAATTTACATCTTTTAGGAAAAGTAGAGTTTCCAGAACTGCTGAAAATCTCAGTTCCATGTACAACTTACAAGTAACAGACTCAGACAGGAAGTTTTAAACCATAAAGTGATGCAGAATTGTGTCACAGTAACATACTGAGAAAAAACACACAATTACTTTTATGGAATGAACTGATATTACAGCTAAAGCCACTGGAAACAAATGTGGATTTTCTAATGCTACTTTTGTTTGAACCAGTGCAATGGACTATTACTGCCTCAATGTTGACAGCATACTCATGTGCTGAAAAGAAATACAGTTTCAGGAATTACTAAAATCTCTCAGTGTCCAAATAAAGGTCTGCTACTACTATCACCCAGTTGTGTATTACAAAAGTTTATTTTTGAAAGCTTGGAGAAAGAAAACTGAAATATATTTCATCTTTCCAACTGAGAACTCTGATGTTGCAATTGACAGCGCATTAAAATCTAATGCCTTCCAATTTAGATCTCCTTAACACATACTTTGAACAAGAAGTAGAAAACAATCTTGAAACAGGTCGAGACCATTAGACATGACATTTAATCATGTCTAACCATAAAGCCAAACAACTTTGCTTCCTCAAAAATGAGTAACTGAGACACCAAGGTGCTACATGGCTCCATGTCATTTCATGGCACAAGGTTTTTGAGGGTCACAGTGAATATCTTGTTTGTCATGCAAGGCAAAATAATCTTACAAAACAAGCTAGAATGGCTTACAGCTCATGGTTTTGACACAATCATCTGAAAAAGMGATGTTATAACTGCATGTGTGTGAAGCTCTGTCTCACTAGAACGAATACTTCCAAAGCTTGGAAGACTGAAGCACTATCCCCAACCTAGATTTTTGCTAAAACGTTTGCAGATGATGCACACTCCATGATTTTAGCAACACTGCACCCACATACACTAACCTTAAAAAGCAGCAAGGAGGAGAACAGTCTGAAGCATTAGAAGAGCAACCAAAATACATCTATGGAGGGTCAYGCAGCTTGTCACTGCTAAGAACAAACAAACTGCTGAGTTTCTGGGCTATCCCTCCTTATTTCCTCCCTTCCTTGCTCTACCTATGTGCACCTTGCCTGCCAGAAAAGACAGAATTGTGTGGGTACAGGTAAGCTGTTCTTGATGAGGACTTAAGAGTATTCCTTGAATAGATACAGCTCTCCCCCACCTGCTTCTTCCCAYTTGAGGGGACCAATCTATGTACTCAAAGTTCCCCAGAAGTTCTACAGGAAAAATAGTTTTATCTGGACTTTTTTCTGGACAATAACTCATTCAAAGCCAGAACTATGGCAGTGCCAGACAATACAACACTGACAACTTCAGAGACTGCCATTCCTTCTGAAAAATAGGTGACTAAATCTACATCCAAGAACTTTACTTATATAACATACGAATTCACAACTCTTTAACTGCAGTAATGTATGCATCGCATGTCATCAGTCACAGAACTTGCATAAAACAGACCACATAGATACCCCTTACCGAGAATTGTCTTCAGTCTCCAGTAACACTTGATAATACCACAAAAGCCACACAGTTTGTTGTGGTGTTCATTCCTGTTCTTACAGAGCAATGCCAAGAGGTAAAATTCAGTGTCAGCCATTTACTATAAACTATATTTTTAAAGGCACAGCTACCTCATTTCTTTAGTGCAGACCAGGAGTGCACATGTAAAGCAAAYCTTCTCATTGTATCCACTGACTGTGTATCGTGAGGCGGTCCTGGAGTGGATGAACTGGATTCCTTTCAAGGAGAGCCAAAGTGTAAGATGTGAAACCAGGAGTGCAAACAGCATGTCTCAACACAAACGGGCATTGAGGCCATGCAGCCAGCCTGGAATTAGTTYAACAACAACAACAAAATCCCTGAAATGCAAACAGTATGGACACCAATTCCTCACCACCAAACACTGCGTTCTACAGACAGAACCTTGTCAGATCCTGCTACTTGACAGGGCACAACAGCTCCTCTGTTCCAGCGTTCTTGAAAGAAGCCTATTAGGCCAACACATCCAGCTCATCTGGAGAGGTTGTAGCTTCCCACAGCCATAGAAATCCAACTCCTTGGTTTTTGTGTCTTGCATTTTCTTGGAGTTCCTAACATACCAATGTCTCACAGGCTTTCAGACCACAATCAGGTTCTGTACATGCAGTTCCGACGTGGAGCTGCAGCATCATCTAGCAAACCCATCATCTTGCAACGACAAGGATACAATGCTCTTAGCTCTCTACAGTAAAGTCACACAGATTAGAGTCTGGTTCAATATAAATCTCCTGTACCACAAGGAAGGCACAAGCCAATACTGAAGAAAATCTCTCTCTCAACATTTTTCAGGTTATATATTTATCCACCACGTTGGCCAGCAAGTCCCACTTCTGTTAACTCTCCCTCGGGAACCTGAGCTCCCAGGGCCTCCTCCGCTACCTCAAAGAGCGCTCAGAGAACCTTTCTGTTTGTTTCCATACACTGCACAGGCCTTGCAGAACTTGCAACACCAAACCCTTCCCTTAGCTGATTACCAGTGGAAGCCAAAGCATTATGCAGACCTTCCTTGGTCCTGACACACGACACACTGCTCCACACAGCTCAGTTCTAGCAACACAGCTCATGCATTCTAATACACCTTCACAAACGCTACCTAAAAATTTCTTGATCAGATCCAAGAACCATATCACAAAGTTTCAAAAGACATTCAGAGGCTTATAGTGCCTTCCTTGCTGCAAATTAAAAAGAGTGGAGGAGCAGACAATTCCCTCGAAGCCATATTAACAAGTTATAATCAAAAGCATATTTTGGGAAGGAGATGCACAGGTTCAATTGATGCCAAGTTGATTCATCCAGAGCGTATCATATTCATGCAGGTATCAGCTATTAAAAGCTGTAAGAAATGATAAAATTAACTCAACCCATTCATTTGTCCACCATACAAGCTTGTAGCTCTTTAGATCTTCCTGGATTTTTTCCAAAAAGTTAACATCACATTTCTATGTTCTCATTCTCAGCTAACATGTCTGAGTCTGCATAGCCTCTGGTTTAATTCTGCTGCTTCATCTGAGTTTATAGACGAATACTATTTGGTCCTGATTCCCTCATGAGTTTGAAACTGGCTATACTGAAGTGATTACTGAAATGAYTGTTACATCTGATCTGTCAAGAGTTTATGATTCCATTTTCTTCAGTAACCACTTGGGGGACAGGGAAATGCAACCTTTTCTCAAGCCAAAGGTTATGTCCCCGTTCTGCTGGGTCAAACTTCTTGAGAACAGCAATGTTTTAAATGAGCCATTTAAATTAATCACATTATCAATTTAAGAACCACCAAAGAAAGAGAAGGTAGAGCAATACCCATGCTGATCAGAACAGTGATAGTAACAACATAACAATGCAAGACTTTGTTACTACTAGCTAAGACTACGTTACTACCAGATCTGATGAAAAAAACTGATAGATAGTGTCCTTGTACAAAAATCAGATACTTCTTAGTCTAGGTACTCAGCCCTAACACTTGGGGGTTGGACAAGAAGGGCCCTTCCAACCTCAACCATTCTGTGAGCATTTGTAGATTCCTCACCCAGCCCCTTTGTGAAATCACAAACTAAGGTCAGTTATTTAACAGCCAAGACAGCCACAGTCTTACTTTTCCTTTGTCACTCCACATTCACAACCACAACAAAAATCACTTCCCTTAGATCATCCTGTATCTCTGCCATTGATCTTAGAAAACACTACAGCGGCTCAAACCTAACACCCTACCAGAGCTGGATGAGTTACCTGACAATGCCACGACACTTCCATGAGGCCTTCAAAACGACAAAACAAAAAATTCAAACAAAAACTCAATCATTTCTCTCCAAATTCAGTGAAAAATCCATCTATCAGAGGCTTCATCAAAGCATGTTTGAGAGCTACAGCACTTTCCACCATGCCTTCTGCACCTTGTCAGTTGAGGTCAACATCAGCTTCTGACATCATGTACAAGTTCAACAGTCCGTGCCACAATTCTCCCACCAAAACCTAAGCTGCTTTAATGCCTTAAGGAAGCGTTGGAGTAATTCCCTATATTTTTCAAAACACAAGATGACATGCTTAGGAAAAATCTGGCAGTCCTGATGCACTGCTGTTAACAAACACAGTTGAGCATCCATATCTCAGATGTAGAAGTTACATCCCGCATAAAGGAGTACTCCCTTCCCCAGAAGTACATGAAGGAAAAAGGAATTATCAGGACATAATACAAGGCAATGAAATAGGAATGGGGGGGTGGAAGCTATGATGAATGAAAGATAATTAAACAGTCCAAAGGCATGGCCACAAAAGCTATTGTCATACACCCTGTCAGCTCTTGTACTAAAATTACAAGAAAACCACGCGAGCACAGGGAAGGAAACCACTAGCATCAGAACTACAAAAAGTGAAATTACAGGACTGAAGTCAAAAGCATCCCAACTAAAACAATAATGACATACATAACAATAAATAAGCTCCATTAAACCATAGTATTAAAAAACAGCAGAAAACCTGAAGAGACATGCAAACAGCACATTGAGACATCCAAGCTAGGATACAGCACAACTGAGATTTGTGCACTTGTCTTGACACTGTCACAAGACCAATTACCCTCCTAATATGGTAACTTAAAGAGCTGCAGCTACCTAGCAAGTCCCTGCAAGACAACATCCCTTCAGGATGACTTCAGGATCTTGGTGGAAGTTTCAGGTATAGGTCAAAGCTGGAGAAGCAAGCAGCAGGACTAAAAGATACAGCGTGAAAAACCTGTAAACCTACATAGCATTTTCCAATCTTACAAATTCCTACTGAAGCTCAACTTCCAACACTGCATACTCTGTTACTGCATTCACAGGTCTATTCTGCTGCACGTACAAAGTACCTAACACTATATACACTTCCAGTCTTGGCTATAATGACACGGTGAGTGACTCCTGCACACTTTAAACAAAAAAAAAAATCTTGGTTTCACTCGTGTTGCACTTCCACCAACGTTTGCCTTGCTCCCACATTGCAAGTGAGACAAGTTTTCTGTTATTATTAGGAGTAGAAGCGTGAACTAGCAGAACGTTTGCTTGCTAAAATTAACATACTTTGCTAAACATACAGGGCAAGGTACAGATTGAGCCCTAGAAAAAAGGACTGTGGAAGATGTTAACAAAGAGTTGCATACCAGGCCTGAACATCACCAAGCGAAACAAAGTTTTGAATCCCTACATTATCTAACACTAAAATTGTCTTTGAGAATTAACACCTAGATTTTTATGGTCATGAAAGTGAAACATGAATAGCAGTGCTTGCTGTGTTGTATATATGATAGTACTCCATAGTACTTAACACCAGATGCTTAAGAAGGATTAAAAGAAAGAGCTGAAACAGTCAGAATCCCTCAACTATCATTAACAACCACAGCCAGTAGTTTCCAAAACCGGAACCTTGGATATTGCAGACATCTTCCCTCTCTTTGTAGACATGGCCTTAATGAAATGCACCTGAAAATACAGTCATTATTCCCAAAAGCTACAAGAATTACATCAGAAACTTCAAGGTTGGCAGGGAAGCCATTCAAACAAGGATCACTCACCAGAATACAGCACTGGAGATAATGTACTATGGGATAAACAAAGAACAAAATGTCTTTTGGGGACTCTGGGAGAAGTAACTGATTATAAAGAATGGTGTATTTCATTATTGAGGAGAGGAACACCGACTGGAAGAAAGACCCAAAAAGATTGTTAAGATGCATGTAGAGACATTGAGCAAGGTCACACACAGAGCAGAGCATCTAGAGATAAGGAAGGGCATCTCGTGGGAGCCCAGGCAAGTGATACAAGTTCAAGATGCCAAGTGGCAGTGAAACCAGCAACCACAGCTAAAATATACACAAGAACCATGGGATAAAAGTGCTCCTAACAGGAGCTCCTGTTTTGACTATTCTACCATGAAAAATTAACCGAAGGTTAATAAATGCTTTAAGATAATCTTAGGTGTTACTTATCAAAGAGAAGTGAAAACCATGCACAATAACCAAGATACATGGAAAGTAAACAAATACRACAATCTACAAGACATTAGAATAGCAAAGGGTCAGTCTACCCCACGGCAGGAGTGAGAGAAAACATGAGCCGCAACACACGGCAATGCACAATCTTAAGAAGACAAGGAACCAGCAGCTATGCAGAATGAGGGAAAGGTGAGAAACAGCCACACCGACGATACGAATGGGAAGTGTGAAAAGCCCGGAAGCTACTTTTGTCTGGCTATAGATGCATTTGGAGAAAATGAGACATATTCAGAAAAGCAACAGGCAGTAGGAAGACACAAAGGTACGATGGGAGAAGGAGGATGATTTATGGTGGGGCAGGAAGGACAAGCAAGAGAGCAGTACCTGAAGGCGAAGAGAGACCCCGAGGTGGGAGGGGAGAGGCTGGAAAGGGACAGAAGCGCGGGTGGGTGACAGCGCCAGGCGAGGTGCCGGCGAGCTGTGTCGGGGGTCAGGGGCGGCGGTGACCGGCGAGGCCCGCGGGAACGGGCCAGGGCAGGGGGCGGCGGAGGGCGGGCTCGGTCCCTCGCTCACCTGCTGCACCCCGAGGAAGTCGTAGAAGTTCCGCGGCACCTCCTCCACCAGGTCGAAGAGCTCCAGGTCGCCGCTGTCCCAGGCGCGGGCGCGGGGCGCAAGCAGCGCCAGCAGCGCCAAGAGCGGCAGCAGCCGAGGGCGCGGCGCGGGCCGCGGGCGGGCCATGACCCCCGCCTGCGGTGGCGGAGCAGAGACGTGCCCGGGAGGCGCCGCGGAGGCCGCGCTCGCCACGGCGGCCGCTCCGCACTGAGGGGACGCGCGAGGCCCGGCCCGGCCCCGGCAGCGGCGGTGCCACGGCGGGGGAGGGGCGGGGGGGGCGCTCCCCACCGGCCAATCGCCGCCTCCGCGCGTCGTGACGCCGGCGCTCGCGCAGTGCAGGGGCCGCGGGGGAAGGGCGCGAGCGGCCCTTGGCGCGAGCTGTGTACGCGCGGACGCCCCGCCCCGCCCCGCCCCGCCCCGCCCCGCGCGGCGGCGCCGCCCGCAGGCCCTTCCCCCTCCTGCGACCTTCCCGCCGGGAGCAGCGGGAGCGCCTTCCCGGGAGCGTTCTGCTGCAGGGACCGAGGGCGCTGGGCACCGAGTCCCGCGCGGCTCCTGGGGGCCGTGGAGCCCCGGTGGCTGCGGGGCCCCCGCGCGCTAAATCGTCTTTCGATTTTCTTTTTGAACTCTTTAAGGGCGGGGTTGATTCCTATAACCTGCTTTACCCTGAAATCACCCTATTGTCAGTAGCAACCCCATTTTTAGGGTGTTTTCCCCGGACCTTTCGTTCTTTCCTTGCTTAAATTAATGTGAAATGTTTCACGTGGAACGCTAGATGAGAAATTAGGTGGACACTTAATGGCTGAACAATACATATTAACAGCATTAAATCACTTTTCTCTGGCACGGGCAGACTCCTCGGCACATCCCATCTGTTTTGTCTCTCTCGAAGCTAGGCCTGGTTAATAACTCACTATGGGAATCTTTAAGAAAAGACAGATTCACTCATCCAAAAATATCCATGAACTAAATTTAATAAAATAGGGTTTGCAATTTAAGAAAAAAGTCCCAAATTCCAATTCACCAAAGAGGAGCTAGGAGCTAGGCAACATTTACAGAACCACTATACAGCAGAGCACTGCCTTGGATACTCCCTGGGAATAGCAAGATGTGGCTTTAAAGTAAACTCTGCTTAATTCAGAGTAAGGACTTGAACCAACATAACCATTATCAATTTTCCAACTCATAAAGTATAGAGTAGTCTTAGGAATTCTCTACTATTGAAACTGTTCCCTTTTGTATAAACTATTTAAATATTAATTAGATTGATATTTAAACTCATGTTTCCATATCCCATATGCATGCCCACTGGGCTTTTAGGATCACAATTCTGCCTCCGGCTCTGCTTTCTGAAAAGACACCTAAACCCATTTGTTAGGAAATTATAATTTAGCCAACAGTGTCTTATGTAGACCCTTTTAATTCATCCTTCACAAAAAGGAGCACTTAACTGTTCATTCTGATCGTCTTAAAAAAGCTTCCTCCACTTGATCACATAACCAAAAAAAAACCCCTTTTCTAGAGAACGACAAAGTAAAGAGAAAGTAATGGGATAGTTAATTTATCAGTTGCTTTTTTTGGCTGGAGTAACTGAGCCTGGTATAGATCAGTTTCTTTCCACATCCTTATTTTCTTAATCTGTTCTATATTGCGTRCCAGTATCCATAGCATAAATTTGTTGCCTGGTATATTTATATTCTCCTTCCTTTCAAGTCTCAAGCTTTATTGCACAAAAATATCAGCTTTGGATTCAAAAAGTTACCTRCTCATAAGGTTGTAGAACAAAGTCTAAAGATGCAAAGTTTCCTCAGAAACCAGGGGTAAATAAAGAGTTCAATAAGGTAGTATTGTTTTCAAACCAGGTGAAAGATTTTTTTAAATGTGGGATTAGCGATATTTCATCCTCCTTAATAAACACTTCCAAATTCTGCTTTCCTTCTGACTCATTCTCTATTTTCCATATCTACTTCTTCTTGCCTCATTAGCTTCTAAGCCTCCTAAGTTGATCTAGTGCAATGATCAACCTTGAAGAGAAGCATTTGTTATTTTTATGTTATTTTTCACCATTTAGAATTTKTTATGAAAAATTACTCCTTTCAAACCCCACCTCTGGCTGCTCTTGCTGAAACTGCTAAAAAAAGCCTTCAAAAAACCTGATAAAAGCAGGTTACTTACTCCATTCTACTGAGACTAAGAAAATCGAACACTGACCCCCAATTGCAGGTGGCTTGTGGCATCAATCCTTCTGAGAACCCAGCAAATGATAGCTATTTTGAAAGAAATGCCTGGGAATTCTTCAGATAGATTATGGCTTCTTTTAGTCAAGAGGAATGTGAATTTGAAACAATAATAAGAGAAAAAATGCACTAATGATAATGGAATTATGGGTATTTAAAATACATATTTAAGAGATAGCTTACATTTAAGTCAGCATAGTTAAATTATTCCAATTGGTTTTAACAATGAGAGAAATTTGAAACTCATTTATATTCTGCTCCTTTAACCATTGGAACAGAAGACCTAATACGCATGGAACATTTCTAAAAGGGATTTTTAAAAAATTCTAGACTATGAGATTAGTTTAAATGTTTCCATTAAAGTTGTTGTGTATTCCAAGCATAAATACCGAAATTTTGGGAAGAAAATGCTGAAAATGCTGTTAAAATGCTATAAGCACCACCATAATAACAACATATTATTATCTTCTCATTTTTCAGTTTTCTTCTTTAAAGTCAKGAGGGTGAGTCATGAAAAATCCTTCCCCTTCTCCAGCACTTCAATTAATCCAAGTCACATTAGGCTTCCCCAATATAAAATAAATCTGTTAAATTATAAGTCAGTTCTCTCTCTTGGCTTYGGAGAAAGACTTAAAATATAAAACAAACAATCAAATTCAGCAATGATTGGCTTTGCTATGGGCCTGCAACAGTCTATGTGAGCCATCACAGGCTGGTGAGTTGGGAGACTGGTGACGATGATTTAAATCTCACTGCTGCGAACTCTGACACAAAGGTAGAGGGGAAGGTAGAGGATTGCACATGGCTTTTTCATCATTGTCTAAAATTACTCCTGTTGGGAGGTATTAGTATTTTTTTCTGTGACTCAGCCRTGACATTTAAATTGCTAGAGGATCAGAGAAAGGTTTTTAATCCTGTGTRTAGTCTCTGCAGCTGGGCAGCTCCTTTAATTTAAGAATATGGTGAGCTATGAAGGCAAGGATGGCATTTTCTATCTGTGCCCCAAGTTTGTCCGCACACGCAGGCAGGTGTCACTGAATCAGCTCCACTTGGTCATGAAGCTCTACTTTACAAAGCTTGAGGGAAAGAAGCATATACAGAAATAATTTGTTTAAATAAATCTCTGTTCTGACGCTAATTGACAGTAGCACCCAAGGCCCGAGGCACGAACCAGTTATTATTAGCGTTTTTAACAGCACTGAAAGACCAACATGCTTCATAAGCCCGGTAGGATTCACACGATCGTATTCTGAATAGCTAAACAGCCTGCGATTTCGGTGCCTCAAATGAATAGCAGACGTCTAGGGGAAAGAGCTTATTAAGGGACCACCCCTTTTCTTCCTAAAGATAAAGCCTTATCTTCAGCAATTCAAGAGCCTGACTGCTCTGCAGTCTATTCCAGTTCTCTGTTCTGGCTGTTTGGTTTAGGTGCTCGGCATGGTTTTGTACAGTAACAGTTCTCTCTGCTAACAAAGCTGGCTCGAGAGTTTCCTGCGCCCTCCCCCCAGCCCAGGCGCTTGTTCCCACCTCTGCTCCGCTGTTTGCTGCCTCCTCAGCTGTGCTAATTCAACTCTTTGTGGGCCACATTATAAATCAAATGACTGAAATGATGCAGCTTTAAAAGAAGGGGGGAAAAAAAGCTGCTCGGGCACACATATGCACACACGCGCAGAAAAACTCAGATGTGTTTCACTGATCCAATTTACAACTCAACCCACACACAGCTGCACTCGCACCATCAAGGGGACAGCGAGCCCCGATGAGGGAGCAAGAACAAGGGGGCAGAGCAGGCAGGAAGCTGCCCGACTTAAACTGGCTTTCCCACTGGAAAAAAACCCCGTTGTGTAAGCAGATCCGGAGAGCTGAATGCGAGCTGCTCCCCGAGCAGCGGGGCTGAGCAGAGCCAGGCAGGAATTGTTTCACAGCTGGCAGGAACGCGCGAGCACTCGCACCGGAAGAGAAGCTTCTCCTGCCGAAGCGGCGGGGCTGCAGCAACCTTGCTCTGAGGAGCCCCGCAGTGCTCCATCCCCACAGGCGAGTGGCCTGGTTGTTGCCTTTTTAAGGGATCTTTTTTTCTAAAGTCAGATCATTTTGCGAATGCGGTTTAGCGTTTAGCCACACGAACAGGCGGATGGACCGGAGACCGAGGGAAGGTAACATCCAGTGCGGCAGTGGGAAAAGAAGGGGGGACAGGACCACTTTGTAGCAACGCTGCCCGCTGAAAGATTTGTAAGGAGTATGCCATTTGTGTAGACCAGCTGTTACCTTAGGCCAGACATAAGTCAAAGTAATGAGAAAGAAATGTAGGAATGGAAAGAGAAGCAAAAGCAACAGAGCTAAAAACAGAAAGCTATTGCAGTCCATCAGACATGAAAGAATATTATGTAAGAAATAGCTCATTTGTGCCTGGTCTGGGCAGCTCAGTCGTCTCTTTTAGCTACATTACTCCTTTTTTTCCTTCATGGTACRTCATTAGTGCCAAAACCCGCTGGGCATGCCATACCATTGATGGTGTTTTCCAAACTCAAAAACTACCTGAAGCCACATTACCATCATAGAAGATGACTCACAGACTCTGAGATAGGAAAAGAGGGATCATCTTCAGAATACCAGCCATATCCTAATAGTATAAAGCCAAAATATGAAAGCCCTGATCATTATAAGTGGCCTTTTTCTGGCATAAATGTAAAATGTTTTGCTGCATGACACGACAATAGTCTGTCATTAAATTTTAATATGCATTTTCCTGAAGAGGAACATCGACATGGGGAAGCACTGTCATAGGCAGAAGCTTTGGAGGCACAATAATTAAAAGACAAAATAAAATCAGTGATTAGAAGGCATATGCCATCTTTCTAAACAATGTATTCTTGACACCTTTCAAAATTATCTGTGGCTTAAATTGCAAGTGTCAGTTTTGTTATTACCATTCCAAGGGTGACATCCTGGTAGTCTATGTACATATGAAGATGCTCAGTACATGCAAGCTGAAAACTTCTAGAAAACTTTTTGGAATATGTACAACTCTTTTAAAATTTTCATGCAAGGAATGTTATTCTAGTCTCCCAGAATGAGATCTCTCAATGTATGGACAACATTGCTAATCTCCAGAGAGGGGCATATCTAAAGATGCTATCCAGATGAATATGATTTCCATAGTTCATTTCTAGGAAGAATGCTGGAAATCAGGGATTCTCAAGACTACACTACATTCTCAGGACATTTGTGTTAACCCTCCTGAAAAAAGCAGAGTAAAAAACATGATTTTGAAATCTTGAAGGTCTTATACAGTTTTCAAACTATTTTTATTCTATTCTGCAGTGGCTATCAAAAATTGATGGAACTTGCTCATAACAGGACTTTTCTTAATTATGTTTGACACATTAAGTGTTGCTTAGCAGTTTACTATTAATTGTATTTAATGAAGCAATTAGTATTTCTTTTTCATTTCAAGTAAATTTTCCTAAAAGTGTTTTGTAATATTTTTCAAAATTAATTCACCACCAGGGGGCAAAGAACTATGTCTCCGGAGGTAACATTTTATATCGGTTTCATAGATGCATGACCCTTCCAAGGTCCTTYTCTACTTCACGGTAATTGCAGATGTGATCAAAAAGTGAGCAGACCTAAAAATACACCAGAGAATCATCTTTACCATTTTTGCCAATTTTGGCTGCTCTAAGGTTAAGACAATAGCTGGGAGAGAGAGCAAGCTGGAGAACCAGAAAAGGTGGTACAAGATGGCTGTGACGTGAGCGCTGCTTCAGTCCTCTGTGCGCGTGGTAGTTCTGTGCCTCTGTCAGGAACACAGGAAAAAATGAGAACCGTGGAGGCACTAAACCATGTAACAATAGTAACTCTGTGTTGCAACCAGTATCATAACACTTATCACAGAATCATAGAATCATTCTATTTCAGCTGATTTTTGTTCCTTGCACAATGCTGTCAGTGCTGGTTTTTTCCTGCTTGGTACGTCCTTCTATTTGTTGCTTTGCCAGAGAGGAGCTGATGTTAGGAATAATTAAAAATAGAATTTGATTTTGCAAATGAAAAGAACCATTTTAAATATCACCAGGGAATTTTCTATGAAGATCATACCATTCCATTCGTCAGTACATAACACTCATCTCCCATTAATTAATGTGGTAGGTATGTATGTTAGTGACATTTGCTAAGGCACCTTCCCGAGAAAGAAACATACTAGCACCATAAAATATTGCAGAAGAGAAAAAGAATCAGGCAAATCCAAAACCAAAAATACATCACTATAAAATAAAGTAGTCAATATAACTATGACCATGCACAGGGAGACTGAGCAACCAGCAGCACAACATGCCAACAGTATAACAGAAGAGCCTGTTACAGCAAACATATGTAGGAATTAATCATGAACAGCATTTGGTTTGTGGGATATCTTTTCAATAAAATGATTGAGTCCATTCAGAGAGGAAACTGAAAGCTGTGATGGATGAACACAGAATACACTATTTACTCAAAACTGCTGTTTCCATACCATAGATTTGTTTTTTAGGTGGTAAATTGCTGTCGTGTTCAAAACTGAGGATGATACTTTGAAATTTGCTCAGGATGCTCAAAATATTTTCTTTACAAAATAAAGTTAAATGTCAAGTTATACAGTTTTCACATTAAGAAAGTAGTCATACTCTGATTATACAGCGCAAAACCAGCAGAACTAACTAAATATATGAAGACCATTAACATGATGTATGTGTACATGTGTCTTTCTAAGAAAAAGCCTATAAAAATTCTTCAAATTCCATTTTAAATTTTCCAATTAATTGTGATTGGAAAAAAATGCATTGAATTCTCATCTACAAAATTCCAGTCTATACAGATACAAAAAAGAAATTCCTGGGAAGACCAGTCTGGATTGTGTAATCACAACTACACAGCAGAAACAGTACGTAGCTAGAAACTAGTATAAAGAAATGAGGTTTGATTATTCCGTGGTTATGTTTACCAAAGGGCACCTTTGAAATCTTACCCAGAGGTACAAATGCAGACACATATCTGCTAAAATAAGCATTATAATGTCTGATATAGTTTTTCTTACATTTGTATGATGTCAAGTAGAGATATATTGACCTCTCTGATTCACTTGCTTTTATTGAATTAAAAGTTCAGTGTTAAACATGTCGCAGCATCTTGCAGCTGATGGATTGTATTTGAGTTGTCTTCAAATCATAACATAAATGGCCAAAGCCCTTCCTCTGCCTGCACAGTTGTGCCTTCCATTTGCTCTCAAGAAGTATTTTTCAGAAAACAGAGCAGGGCATGTTACTTTTATTACAAAACATTATTTTCAGAAAAACAAATTACCGTCCAAAGCGCTTTCTCTGCCAAAATTCTGCAATATAATTTCTCACAAAATCCCATTAGCCACTACAATCTCTCTAGTAAATAGTCTTTAACAGAGCTTTAACAGCTCTCAACAACTTGGGAATTTTGTTGTTGTTGTTTTTAGATTTTGCTGTGGTATGAGTTTCACTCACTACATTATAGGCTAAAACAATAGAAAAGTGAAAATAAAGATTTCTCATACTAAGAACCTTTCATTGAAGATAAAAGGTGCCCTAAACATGAAGAGCCCAAATGGTCCAGATCTTATGAGAAGTGGATCACCTCTGGAGTTCTCTTGAAGTAATGCATTTTTAGAAAAAGTATGACTGCTGTTAATAGTTATTTACAGTCCTCTTTAAACATTTTTTTTTCTTAAAATATTTGACTTTTAAATTCTAAAACCTAAATATTTGAAATTGTCTTGCTACTTACTTTTTTTCAGAATCACGGTAGTCATGTAGAAATATTTCATGTTCTGTCTGTGCCCTTTAATCACTTTTTCTTCCTCCTGTATTTGCATTCTCTCTCACCTCTCCTGAATCTACTGTATTGTGCTACCAAATAAATATTAAATATGTTGTATTCATTTAGTTCTTCTTAACTAGGCATTCAACTCACATAACAAATACTTTTTCTGTGGGCAAATATTAGACAAGGGACATGTAATATAGACTGTTATTTAGCAAAACGTGTTTAATGAATTCTGTCAAGTGAGAGGTATAAATATTGACTCCTCCTCCATGTGGTATCTACAGGAAGAAATCACTTAGTGGATGCTCCTGGTACGTATTCTTGGTCACTGGCGGGCTGAGGAGGTGGATTGCAGAGCACAGAGTAGGAACTTACACAATGGTATTATCTGGATCCACTTTTACGTGAGTCGTACTGATGAGTCATACTTTCAACACAAAGTATCAAAACGTCACAAGGCAAAAAATCCTATTTAGTAGCTTGTCAATAGCATGGCAATCCTCCCAACATCAAAACTATCTATGAAATCCGGGGAAAGCAACCACTCTTAATAGCTGTGCTAATGGAGGCGATTAGTTACAGATCCACTAATTTCTTTCATTTGTGTTGCAGAGGCCAAACAAATATTCTCCTCTTTTTTTTCGACCTATAATGCAAACTCCAAAACTCTCTTATATCCTGAAAATATTAAGGAATTTGATGTCCCCTGCCTGCCATTAGGATATCCTTGAATGCAAAAATCAATGTCAAAGAGCAGCCTTCTTGTTCTTATTCCATTTACCCCAGATTTGTTTTTATAGCCAAATTACATTTTTCAGCTTTACTTTTGTCGCAAAATATTTTTAAAACAGTAAACAAACACCAGGCTAGCAGAATTTTAATCAGTGCTAGATCAAAGTGCTGTTACCTCTTCTACAGGCCAGCCAAGGAGTCCATTGTCTCACTTAAGCACGGTTTAAGCTGGATAGGTGATTTATTCTTGCAGCRTGTTAGAGAAAAGGGCAGGAGGAATTCTCCCCGCAGTACCTCCTGCTGGTCGCAGGCTGCCCTCCCACAACTGGCATGTCAGTGACAGATCATTTCTGTGCCACCAGCCATCAGTGACTGCAGTCCTATCAAACCCAGGGCTAGAGATGGGCAGTGTAAAGCCAGCAGGGTCCCAGCTGACTGCAGTGCACATGCACACTCCTGTGCAGGCACAGCAAATCAAACACGTGCAGGTGAAGTGAGAAAACTGAGCTGCAGTGGTGGGGCTGATTGTACGTGACCATCATACAAGATGCAGAGCTTTCATGCTGGATGSTCTGTGTTCCAAGGGATGTCTGTCAATCCTGACTAAGGAAAGGCATTGCACCCGCCCTTGCCTGCGCCGTGCAGTGTGAGGTTTGCCTGCAGGGAGCTCCTGAGTGCACAGGAACTGCCATTCTGCCTGCCCTTCAGCCTCAGGGTCCAACAGCAGCTCCCTGCAGCCATGTGGCCCCTTCCTGGCACCTTCCCCCACTGCTTTGTACAGCTTCCTCTCCCTCCCGCTCCCCATCCACCCCAGACTCGCTGCCTTCCCCAGCTGCTGCTCCAGCCTCTGCTCCAGCATCCATGCCAGCCTCAGCCTTGGCTATGGAGAAAGGACCTGGGCATATCTGTCCTCCGTTGGCACATACACCTGCAGATCAACACCCAGACCTGGGGTCCCTCTTGCTCCCTCYTCTTATGTGCCAGTAGCCACTTTTGTGCTGACTTTTGCAGGAGAAAAAAAACTGATTTAGACCGTGCAGCTTGGGAACAAGTGTTTGGTAACCTTCCAAAGGCTAGTCATAATGACCAGGTTCTAGCCAAAGGTCATATATTCCCACCCAACTTTCCTTTAACAAGGTAGCTTTTTCTCTAAAGGACTGGACTTTGGAGAAAACCCACCCTATTTTGYCAATAGATCCAGCTGAGAATGGATCAAGTACTCTGGCCATGAAAAACAAGCCAAAAGATGTCAGTGGAGCAGGAGATACATCTGTGACCATCTGCCCTCTGAAGACCTGACAGAGGCAAGGAAGCGCCCTCTGGATGCTGTAGCTCCTGATAGGAAAAGGAAGAAACCCATCCTTGTATTTTTCTGAAATTTGACATTGAAGAACGCAGTACATTGAAACACAAAAGGTAAAACATAATTAGGTTTTCTGCTTTAAAAGATTAACTAGGGGGGGGGTTCGTCTCTGTTTTGATTTTGAATAATTTTTACTTACCCCTTGGGCGCATATGTAATTGTTAGTGTTGTCTGGCTTCCCAGGAGTATTAAAAAATGTAGCCTAGACCTTTCTGCAATTACAAGCAAGTGAATATGCCACAGCTCTGTGCCATGCTCAGGCCCAGTAGCAAACTCTGCCCAACTCTCCACACTGCTTTTCCTGTTCCAACTGGGTACAGGACTAAAATTCACCAAAATGGCAGTACTTCCACAACTACAGTATTTCCTGCTGTGCCAAAATCCCATTATCTCTGCAATAATTTTAAAGTACAGGAATATTGAAAACAAAACTGATCCGGAAAGAGGCACAAGTGCAGCAATGGGTCTCTCCTGAGCTGGAATTTCTGTGTGTCTTTATAGAAAATGTTAAATACTGTTGTAGTAAGAAAACTACTGCTGTTGTTCTGAAATGTCACTCCATGGCTCACTACTGAAAATAATAAGCTGTTAATTTACATTAGATTTTTTTTGCCTCATGGAAAAAATATTCAGTGAACATTTAGCAATAGTAYGTACAGGACAACACCATGTACAGACACACCATTTTCTCCACGTTAAAGACTGTACAAAATAGCAATGGCAATCAAGGTAAACTGTAAATAGTGGTCACAATACTCYCCTGGTTATCAATTAAATGTGCCTCAGTTATCATGTGGTTGATCTGTCACTCTTTTATCCATATTTTTGAAGGCAGTCTCCTGAAACTGCACCCCACTCCAGAAAATCTTGGATACACCATCAATCTACATGCCTGTTAATAGAGTGATCTCAGCCTAAAAGGAAAGGAATCAAACTGGTCAGTTTAAATGTCTAAATTGCCTTTAGCCATCAGTTCTCTCAGCCAGAGAGCTGTAATTACCATGAAACACGCAGGGAGGCACTTACCATTGTGGCTTTCTTTTTGTACTAGTCTGTTATATTTGGAGTTATGACAGATTATACTACAGTTAGCATAAAGTAGTATTTCCCAAGTGAAAAGACTCCTCACAAACTATTGTCTTTCTTCTGTTTTCATTTTTGCCAGTAAGAGACCAAAACATTTGTTAGAAGGAGAAAGAAGCAGCATAAAAAAATTATTATGGAAAAAAGATTTTGCAGCTGAGGAATAAACAAATTGGATCTTACTGTTTTTTGGTTACATTTTGCGTTTTCACAGTAAGTGAAACAAAATGGTGGTTTCTCAGCTATGATGATTTTAGAAATACAGTATTTAATTAAAACTTTTTATAGCAAAGTATTGTACCTGCACTCTTTGTGCTTCTTGTAGATCTGAGGCTTGCCAAGTTTCACTCAATTAGAAGGAGATCAGTCACTCCARAGCTGAAAGCAGTTTTCTGGAATATCTCCATAAAAAACAACATTGAATAACTTAACTGGATGTAAGAAATTACTTCTAAATAGTAAGGCATTACAAGCCAATTTTTAACCTTGGTCTTTTAAATTTGGCGCATAAATATGCCGTTTCATTCCTTGCTCATTTAACTTCAGAGACAGTCTTAAGTACATAACACCTCTGAACATTAAATAACACTCACGGTAAAAGGCACTTTAAGAAGAATTTTGGTCCGAATTAGCTTTTGCTATACTCAGACAGTGCTGAGCACCTGATGGAGTAAAACATATGGATCTTTCCCCAGCATTATATTCTCTTTGGTTATGATAATGATTTATCRTACTTCTGATTTGGAGCTCTGTTTCACAGCCACCTCGGAAGACAATGCAGTACCAGCAATGGAATAGGCACACAGGTAAAAGAAAAGATAGGGAATAAAGGGTATCTTAGRTAAACCAGTAAAAACTGCACTATGCATCTAACTTTTCAGAAATACACCGGGGAATTGAAGTAAAGCAGGACAAAAATTTTTTTCCAATTCCTGAAAAGATTAAAAAGTGGCCTAAAAAGTACTGCTGGTCAGGTGCACCAGATTAGACAAATAGCCTAAGGTGAGAAAGAGCAAGACAGCTGTTACACAGCACTAAATAAATGAAGAGTATTCTTCAGTTACAAGAAAGTAAACCTGCAGAGGGATCGGTTTCCTCTAAAAAATCAGAAAGGAGATGTGTGATGCTTTATATGTATTAAACTGTAAATCCATAAAGAGATGCAATTGCAAAACAAAACTGAAGGCTCTACAGAGAAGTCCACAAAATACAATCAGAGTAGATTTGCAAGAAGTCACATAGAAGATTGCACAAAGGCTTGAAGTAAAACATAGACCAAAATATCCTTTGGGCAAATCCGTTATGTTTGTAAGAAGTAAAACAACTCTGCAAAAGTCTGTGGACGACAGCTGAAGAGAAGMAAAGAAAAGATAGAAAGAATCAATCATAGCAGAAATTTTGCAAGAGCAAAGACTGCATTATCACTTTGAATATGAAAAGACTACATATGATTTACATTTGGACACAATACACAAGCAATACTATATTTGAAGTCATAGACTTTTGAAATTAAACTTTAATTGTATTGAATACAAACAAGGAAAGCTCATCTCAGGAGTTGTGCTGTGGGGAATGTGAACTGCAAGCCTAGTCAAGACAAAATTTAGAAAAGCTAACAGTTGCAGTTGTTTCAAAAATGAAGCGCTGTATCTTTTTTAGGACTGGAAATGTCAGATACTAGATGATAATGCAAATTCTGAAGAAAAACACAAGTCCAGAAAGCAAAAATATAAAGCGAAAGCAGAACATAATGAAACAGAATAGAGAAGTAACATAGCAAAGGTAGCTTATCTGTATCTT
This sequence comes from Amblyornis subalaris, assembly GCA_018881555.1. Lineage (NCBI taxonomy): Eukaryota > Metazoa > Chordata > Aves > Passeriformes > Ptilonorhynchidae > Amblyornis > Amblyornis subalaris. Next base: position 2,117,155 of record JACAXG010000047.1, on the reverse strand, counting down.
TTTCTTTGAGATATGTGGTTGAATGTCACTCACACTGTCAGTGTAACTATATCCAAGCACAGTTAGCCAGATAATTTATGTCTTGGTGCAAGAAACACAGTATCAAAGGTATGCCAGACAGCTCAGTCCTGGAAGCATGTAGTTTAGGAACAGCTGATTGAAGTCACTCTCTCAACTAAGAGAGAATGCTGACACTACTTGGGAAGGTATTTAGGATGAGTATAAAGCATAAACTCTAAAAGATATAGTACACAGCTATCTGTTTATAAAGGCTATCATGTCTTTTTTCGCTACTGACTGAAATAACTGTGACTTTGTTGATTTCACTGAGAAATGAAGAATGGAGAAAGATTTGGAAAGTGTACTGCAAGGATATAAAGACAAGCTTACATGGCAATGAGAACAAGACCCTCATGGGAAGAACCTTTGTAGAGTTTCAAAAGCATTCAGCAAATCCAAGTGGAAAACCCTTCACTTGTTGACACAATGTGGGTATGAATATGAGGGCCATTTCAAACAAGCTGATCAAAACATCCTGTCCTATAAATCATCATCACACATCAGCACTCTTGCTGCATGTGCCTGCTGAAATCCCCACTGTTGTTTATCAGGCTATCACCAACCAGAATAAACASGTAAAATGTAATCCAGAGAGCCATTGCCTACTGCTGACTAAAGGCAAGCTCAGCACCAGGAGGCCGTGGCACTGCAAAGCAGTGTTTTAGGGAACTGTACCAAAAGATTAGGAGTAGTAGAGAAAAAACTGTCTTGGGCCATGGAAGAATCACTACAGTCATATATTGTCTTACCTAGTGGATGACTACGATCATGAAAGAAACTTCTGTGAAGAAATATTCCTCTAACTGAAAAATCAAGAAACTAACAAGAACTAAAGAGATGAATGAGCTCCAGGGCAGAAAGACTGATCGAAGGTGGATATCGAAGGCGTAGGAGACAATCTCTGGCAGGTGGTAGAGGATATTCACCAAGTTGATTCAGTGGGCATCTTTAAAAGGACATAATTTATCATTGTGAGTCAAAGAAAGACTTATAAATTAATGACAAATGGAGGGGACATGGTCTACACAAGGAATGAGTCAATCTAAGTCCATACAAAATCCCTCTGGCCATGTTAGACTAGAGGAATAATGTGATAACAAAGCTCTCTCATCATAAAAATGAATGAGAGACTTTCAGTCTACTCTTGCGTCTTGAAGAACATTGAGGAAGCAGAAGTGTTTCAAAAGGACAGGTCAGTGTTTAAGAAGCCTGTGATCTTTGCTTTGTGCTTTTGCTCACGGAGTTAGGAGTTTCTCCAGGAATATCTAACAAAAGAGTGGAAAGTCTTCTTGATTCCCAGGGAAGATAAGGAACAGATTACAAGTTGAATCCTCTGATTTCTTTTCTGGAGAACTTTCAGTGTAAAGGAAGTTATAAGGTAAAGGTAAATGCGGCTGAATCAACAACCAATTCTCGTAATGGTATAAAGGAAAACCCCAGGACACAAACAGAAGCTATTTGAAGAGAGAGTCAGTATCCAGGACCTATCTATGAATGACTCTGGAATGAACAAAATGGGTACCATTGTGGATCTCAACAATGTGAGAGAAACAGCTGTTCTAGAGAGTCTCATGAGTTGCTGTTCCAAACCAGGGGATCTTAGAAGACATGGCCTGAGCTAAAGGTGAAGAGCCAGCATTCGTAGACCTACATCTGACCAAACCACATCTTAAGAGCCAGCAGTCTCTTTGTCAAAAGCTTGTTTCCTCTTTCTGGTTGTAGAAACATGAACAAGTCCAAGAGCTGTCAGCCAGACAGTTTGTTCTCCAGGCTGTTTGACTTTGTAGAATCTTTGGATTTCCTCATTAAGTGTTCTCAGMGATAACACCAGTGATCCCCACATGGTCTAATCCAACTTTGAACATCTTGCCAGGTATGTGCACTTCCGTAGGGCATTAAGACAACAGCAGCCATCAGAAGTGGGAAAACAGGTTTCCCAGGGAAAAGTCCAGYGGTCCATGCCAAGTATGGGAAGCAGGTAACAGCTGGTGAAGTTTTGGCCAAAAAGAAGCTGAAAGATTGCCCAAAGTTTATATCTACATGTATTTATRTAGATATGGAATTTTAAAAATCTGTACTTCGTATTATATATGTGTGTATTCTGCCTACATATATACACATCTATGTGTGTATATATACATTCTAGAGAGAAGCTATTTTTATAAATCAGTATATATGTACAGAACTTTAAACAAGGATCTGAGTCTTGCTCCAAATCAGATGGACTACTAAGATGGGGCAGAAAAATTCTTCAGCACTGAATGCCTGGAATGAGRACAGGGTTGCCTGCATTTGTGCAACTCCCACCTGGATCATTTTGCTTCCTCTTCAGTACGTGACAGTGTAGAGACATATGTAGATAGGAACTCAAAAGAGAAAGCCAAATTCACAGCAAATAGACAAAAAACATAGACATAATAAGATCATAAAAATACTGGTGAAGTATGCCCAAGAAAAAGAAAGACCAGAACCTGATGATGGAGACCAAAATGCTGAGCATAGACCTTTCACACTGTAATCTTCATTGATGAGAAAATTGTATCAAAATTGTTAGTTCTTTATAAATATCAGTAAGTATATTTAAGCAACCACAAGACAGCCTGTTATATATATACAACAGCAAACAGAGGCTCAAGAGGCAGTACTGTCCCATAGAGACAGTGCTTGTCACACATAGACTGCAGAAGGGTAAGAGACATCCACAGTTTCTGATGGAAAAGAAGGAGAAAAATCAGTAAGACCCTAAATTTATGAATTCCAAAGCRGAAGAGACTGTCAAGAAGCCGAAGGATGATCAGCAAATATGAGGAGAAGACTCTGCACAGAACAACACCCCGAGTAAAACCCTGTGAGTGTTCACTCTGCAATCATTCAAGTGCTGGCTCCATAAGATGGAGACCAAACTGGCGTTGGCAGACAACTGTTGAAATACACTTTCTTCTTTCAGAGGGGAAAGATGTTTGGGTAGCTGGCATTTTAAAGCTTTCAGCATCCTGCTTTCAAACCAGCAGTTGGGGTCACTAGTCATTGGATGGCTGAAAAAATGGGGCTATTTCTCTCTCACTTGCAAATTTCTCCACCTTCTATGTGATAATTTAAATTTTACTTTTAATAAGAACTAAATTCTTCTCTTTTTCATTAGCATGTAAGAATATGGATTAAGTTGCAAAATTTGATACACCCAGAAGATGAAAATGTCAGTGTTCACTTTCATATTTCTTTTTTCTTAGCTGTAAAATAGGAATAGTAAATGTAACAATACAGCTCACATGATTCATTAGGCTTCATTAAGATTCCCACAGATTGTATTTTTTAGCTAAGGAGTGTTATTATTTTTATCTCTCTCCTTCTGATAAAGGGATTTAGAATGTCTTTCAGCATTTTTCTTATCGCATTTGCCTTCTTTTTCTGAAACTCAGACATTCGGGATCCTGGTTCTTAAAAGCTCTGTATAATATCTGGGTTGATAAAGCATCTTGAGAYATCCCTAGGATAGTTCCAAGTGTTTTACGCATACACTACAACTAACATTCTTTGGATTAAATTACAATCCAACCCCAAATCCTACCTCCTCAGCTGAGAACCACAAATGCATTTGTGCAGATAATCTGGAGGGGCCTGAAATTTATGAGTCTGGCCACCTAAATTCACATTATGCTAGAAGTTACATGTAAGGAATCATTGTTAAGGTTGTGAAGGCAAATATATTCAAAAGTTAAGTACCAAAATTAGAACCAATTCCCGAATAACTTCCTTCCTGTTGACTTGACATTAATTTCTAAATACAAAAGTAGAAGTTCTGCACTAGTCACTTAAAAATTGCTTTATAGGGCTTGCTCACCTGAATATTACAGTACTTTCATGTATCAGCACAGATTTTTCAATTCTTTGTAAACACTTCTGCTTAATTCAACACACCCCCCCCATGGATGCCATGGCAAGCCCGCTGTACACCCTATACATGCCTTTCTCAAGTAATTCAGTTTATTATTTTGATGCCAAAATGAACAGATACTGTGGAATTTATGCAGTGGAGTTTTCTTTTGTACACAATAATATTCTAGACTATGTGGACAATTTTAGGGCTTTAAATCACCAGAAGAACGACTAACAACCCTTTATGATACCACAAAATGACTGTATTGTGCTCTGACTGTAAAAAGCTGATGTGAAAATTACAGCTGAGGTTTTACCTTGGTTGGGTTTTTTTCCTTTAATTTGTCTGTTTTCAGGCTACTCTGAGATGGATTTTCACCACGACATAACGAGCATTGACAGCGGTTGAACAGAACGTTTCTTTACAATGAAAGTTAATATTCTTCAGTTTTGGCTAATTTTGAACTCAAGAAGGTTCCTTAGCAAAATAAAAATCACAAAAATGTTTATTAAAATAAGTAAAAAATTTATATAACGATATTTTATTAAATATTTTGAGCGCCTTTTTCCTGCTAGCACTGCTTTCTTCACAAATTTTGATCTAGTAAAAGCCTTGCATGAAGGAAGCCCTAGCAGGCTACCAGGATAAAATATTTCCCCTACTTACTGGTTACCYTCTCAACACTACCAGGCTGCATTATCAGTTTCAGCTTCTCTTCCCCCACTCTTTCTTAACCCTAAAATTTTCCCATTACAGAGCACCCAGTGATGCTCTATGAACCACTCATATTCCCAATTAAGCTCTACTTCGCATACTTTAGCAGGTCTTAAATGATATACAGATGCCAGCTTGACCTTTTACCCATTCTGTACATGTGGGAGCACTGGGTGGATGGATTGTTAAAAAAACACAAGGCCCTACAGTGCAGAGAATCTCCCCTTCCTCCCCAGCCCAGGCAGGAGGACCCTGAGCAACTTCTTGTATGCTATCATGGCATCCTACTGTAGGTGGAAGGAAAGGGACAGTAAATACTTAACGAATGGCTGTAAAAACATGATCCAAGATGAAAGTTGGAATGTAACATTCAAATCTATACGCCATTTTCTTTTCTTTTCTTTTCTTTTTCTTTTATTTTCTTTTTTTTTTGGCAAGGGGAGGGCAGAGAGAAATCAAATTGCCCACATCTGAATTTCTGAGTAGAAGCACCTTTTTGGCATTCTTGAATTTAGATTTTTTCAAAATGCTGTTTTCCATCCCTAAATTTATAGGGCAAACTAGACACTTCATTTAGATGAGCAGCCTTTGGGCATGAATGACAACAACTGTTCATATGGATTTTTATTATGCAGATTAAATACTCTCTAATTACACATAGTGGAATACTTCATAACAGTCTGCTGTGTTATGTCAATAATCCATTAAGATATGAATAGATGCTTGGTGAAACTTCTGCTGAAAGCAAATGAGCGCTTATAATCTTGTTGGAGAAAGCACAACAATCCTATTGACAAGAGCCCAATGGGATTGCAGGGGTACGATCTCATGAGCTGCACTTGAAATCCAGAGAAAGGTCCTGTGGTGCTGACAAACTGTAAATACAGCACAGAACTTCAAAAGTAAACTTAATTTTTTTCTAGATTCATTTCTCATGTGAGTAGGAGCAGCTCCACTAAGCCCTGGGATGCTTTGTCTCTTCTTTCCATAAACAATCTTAGACCTAATTTTCAGTGGTTTTTGTCTTCATYACGTAGTTTACCCTACAGTGATAACTTTTGAGTATCCCTCAGTTCAGAACTAGAACAAGGACGGTTTCAGTCAGGAGCTGACTCTGGAAGAAATAAGAAGGTATCAAAAGATATGTGTGTTCTCTTCCACAGTTTCACAGAATCATAGAATATCCTGAGTTGGAAGGGACCCACAAGAATCACTGAAGTTCATCTCCTAGCACTCAACAGGACACCTCAAGAATCCCACCATGTGCCTGACAGCATTGCCCAAACACTTCTAGAACTCTGTCAGGCTTGGTGCTGTTACCACGGCCCTGGGAGCCTGTTCCAGTGTCCAATCACTCTCTGGGGGAAGAACCTTTTCCTGATATCCAACCCAAACCTCCCCTGACACACCTTCGTGCTGTTCCCTCAGGTCTTGTCACTGGTCACTAGAGAGAAGAGATCAGCACTTGAGCTTCTGCTTCCCCTTGTGTCTTCCATGTCTGCTCTTGCCACCTCTCTGACACTGAGTCAAGCAGTCAGGGAAACCAGTTAAAAAYGGCCAGGAAGACTAAATCAGAAAGGATGGATTGTGTTCAAAACCCACGATAATCAGAAACAGACATTTTAGAACACTGACCTGAATCCTAAGCACAAGGATGTACAAAACAAACAAATCAAATATAAAGTTATTTGCAGTTTATATTGTCTGACCCAAGATCAGCAAGAGGTATTAACTCAAAAATACTAAAACTCATCAACTGCTAATATAACTATCCTGTAATTTATGAAGTCATGGCAAAGCCACTCTGCTGCACATTCTTCTGTGCCTCTCCACCATCATCCTTGTCCATCAAAAATGGACAATTCCTTGGGAAAAATTTTAAAGCAAATTACTGTGCTACAGGGTTGAGCATCATGTGCTGTGTCCCAAGAAATATTTTTGCCACAAATAGTTCTCTTAATACTGGTGTAGACACAGGACCTCAGATGAAATTTTACACTGCAGCCACTGTTCCTAGGTGATCCTGAACCAGATCACTGCTGTGAGCCAGCTGACAGGATGCCCCTGTAAGGACTTGTATCAGCCCAATGTGGGSAGCAGTGAATTCACACCTTGGGGGGATGGATGTCTGGGGACCAAGAAGCAGGAGGATCTTCTTAAAGCAACTTTGTCTATGCTTTTGTGTTTGTTTTTTCTTTTCATGAAACTATAGATCCAGAAATTGAACAGATCTACAAAAACCAAACATTCACTTTGTGAACTGAGTATGCTCCGTCTGCTTGTAGCTCCAGTGTGTCTACAACATGGATGTGCCTTCCCTCCATGCTATAAAGTGTTCTACTTTGCTTCCAGAATCCCAGGTGGCTGTCGCTGGACCATATACAGCTCCAGCTGTATATGCAGGGTAAGCTGTACTTTCTCAGCATTAGTTGCTCTGAAGAGGCAGCAAGAAAAAGCAACACGTCCGTCCTGTGTTGACAGTGACTAGTATTCCTTTCACAGTAGGTGCAAGAGGAAGGAGCCAGTTGACTCAGAGCCGAGACAGACAGTAGCTGGTGGACTTGGAACCAGCCAGACAAGAAACCTGAGGGCAGAAAGTCGTGACAAAATGGAGAATGGGAGGCAGGAGAGACTGAATTTAGAGACTAGTTGGTTTTAGCCTCYGGGGAACATACTGGTGTTCGATGAAGAGCTATGTGAAGAGGAGTGACTAAGTGCTATATGGTTGTTCAGTGGTATCACTAATTACAGACTATCAGAAATACTCATGAAGTGAGATTTGCAGTCACAAGTAGTGTATTTCATTAAATCAAATTATGATGATTCAGAGAAAAAGGGGTTGGACAGACAGACGCTTCTTTAGGTCTGAAATAGAGCAATCGTCAACATCAGGTGCAAGTGCTAAGATTTACTGGCCATGCTAGTCAAAACTTAGATACAAGCTCATAAAAGACTGGAGTTACACAAAACCCCATTTGTGGCACTTTACAATTTTGGGGAGCTTGATTTTCCAACCTCAGTAACGTCATCATTATTTATATGTGTGTTATATACCTGTAATACCTTCATGATCCCCAGAACTGATCAGAGCAAATGCTTAAAGAATACCYCAAAGTTTCAAAGGAGTATATTTGTAATAGTTCTTGAAAAAGACCCTTCTTGTTCTTTGATAAAGTCACTGAGTATATTATGCAAAAATAAAAGGAGAAAAGAGATGATTTGTCTGTTGATCCTTCATTTATTGTGTCCCTTACACACAGCTGGTAACACATGTCAATCATATTTTATTAGTTGGAAACACACAGAAGTTGGGCGGATCTTTTCACCGGCATTAAGGCAAGTTACACTTCTGCTCTTACCTCATTAACCTTTATTGTCATGCTTTAGTTTACCAGGATAGAGTTTGTCACTCTGCAATCCTGTGTTAGACCAAATAGGATGCTTGGTAGGTTGTCTCATTTCACCATATTCCTCTCTTTAGCTCAGTAATGATTGTTACTCATTTTGAATAAAGCAGCCTCCAGATGAAACAAATAAAGCTTATTTACAATCKAATAGCAATAAAAGTCTACACAAACAAAAATTTACAGGTTGCTTTTATTTGTCTTTTGATTTCCAAGTCTTTAGAGAATACATGAACATGGCTTGTAGCATTGTTCTGCAGGCAGGGACTTACTTCAAATTTAATTAAAGTAGGAATTCCCGCTGTAATCATATGAATTTAAGAGTTGGGGCTGTAAAAAAAATTACTAAATATTTTCTGACTCTCAGCCGAATCATGAGTTATCAACACTGAACTGCAGAGCTGCATGATTCACTGTGAAATTGATTTTATCACATGGTTCCACAATGCATCCTGCGGGGGGGTTTTTTCATATTTTCCCATGCATTTTTAATGCATTGCCTGATCTTTGGGTACAAATTCCTTTCCCTTCAGCAAATTCTAACTTTCTAAACACCTGAGCAGTTTCAAACATCTGATATTTAATTTTCATCCACCTGATATTTAATTTTCATCAGTCTGCTAGGGAAATATTTTCTCCTCTTACATGTGGATATTTTTCTGCTAAAATTATATACTTCTGAGGCACACTATTCAATCTCGAAACATGAGTAGCTGAAGGGCTAAAAGTTAGATCTCTATCATTTTAGACAGAAATAGATATAGTTTTCTTATAGAACTCAGTGCTTGCTTCTGTCACTGGCAAGACAGTAACAGGTATCCMCCATTTAAATGTTTACACTTTCATTAACAGAAGAACCATACAAAGTTATTTTAGAACTGCTTTGCCTTCGAGTTCTGCTACTTAAATTCACTCACAAGCCTTAAATGCATCTCTTCAGGCACATTCATTCTGTTGACACCACTATAATTCCACACTGTAACATGTTAAAATGCTTTGCAGAATCATGGCCCTACAAACATGGACCTATAGGTGAAGAATCCCAAAATATCTTAACTCTAATACGGCTAAAATTTTATTTTAAAAAAGAAGTGAATGTGATTCCAGATATATGTATGTGTGTGCTTGTGTATAGATATATATAAAGGTCATATGACAAATCAGTTTTTATTGTTACTTGTTTGGAAGGATATATACATACACACATGACTAGCTGAGTTTTATAGAGGCTCTATCTATTGTCCAACCATACAGTTGCCAAAACACAACTATTTTTCAATGATCAGGATAACTACACTCCCTATTTACTTGTGTAATTGGCTACATGACATAATTCAGCTTCATATTTTAAAAAATGAGGGGCCTATGTTAAATAATTTGAGATAAATCATGGACTGCTAGAAGGACTGTAAACAATTAATAATGATAAATAGGCTCCAATTTGTTGAAATAGATGCAAAGAGGTATCTGGGGAGATACTGAAGAAGTCAGTGTTGAAACAGATTTACTATAAGCATAAATGTTCTAAAAGGGGCAGTTGATTAAATGATTAAATGATATATTTTTAAATTTCAATGTAAGCAAAGATGGGGGGAAAGAACCATAGTAATCAAAAGGAAATAGCAGCATGAGGTTACTTCAGCTGAAATGTAAGATAATAATATGAGAAAAATTAATTACAATCGTAATTATCTTCCCCTCACACAATTATCTTCCCATATAGTTATTGTTTAAAATAGATTCCAGAATTTAAGGCACTGCTGGCTCCAGGAGCCTTTCCCTAATGTCAGTAACTTTGAATCCAGCCTTACAAAAACTCCTGGATTTGGGATGGAGTTAAGTAAAGAGTAATAGAAACCAAAATATGTTAAGGAATACAGATGAAGGTAAGGTGATCAAACAATGGCAAAATCTCTCTGTAGTGGCACAATAACACTATAATTATAATTAAGTCATGTCAGTATTTGTGGACACAGGTTAGGGTAAAATGCTTAAAGTAAGCTTATATCGCTTAGTTTTCTTCTTCYATCATAGCCTGAGTATGCACACTGACAGTTCTGGGATTATTACTTAACATGCAGACTTCAGAAAAACAATTAATTTTTTTTCCTATGCATTTTCTTCATGTTGGAGGACAGAGCCATAGGAATTCAAACAGCTGAAGAGAGGTCTATGTTAAAATATGAATGTATGAAGTTTAATTTTCAAATAATATAATCTTCCCGAGTCTGATGTGCTAAGCATAATAAATGAACAAGCACTCAGTACTTTATGTATAAGCAAAAATAAATCAGAGCAAAGTCCCTGCAATTCATCTGGTCAAGAAGACTTATTAGACAAGGTCAAATTATATGAAAACCAATCTTTGTAGACTGAATCTGATTTGCATTAGTAGATAAATGTTTACCATAATTCCAAATCAAGAACAATACTATACAGTTATTCCTTCACCCATGCTCACGGTCCATCATACCTAGGGACACACTGTTACTTACACAGGCTGTGCTTGTGCTTGGCTCAGCCAAGGGGAGCTGTGCAGAAATGCTGCTCTAAGCAGAGATATGGAAACCATTTTTGTCTGACTTTGGGAAAAAAACCTCTCCTGAGTTAACCTGAGCTGTATTTTAATCAATTAAAAACAATCCTAGCAAAATGTATTGTTTTCCTGTGTCCTCTCTTGTATCTGCAGCGGGGAGAAAATCTGCCCTCCAATCCTTCTCATTTGACCAGATGAGGAATTTTGCCTGATCTCCCATTTCACAGGACTATCCTAGGCATGGTCTTCAGTCTGCAAGTGGTTTGTCACCCTGCAACAGACATCATCTTCCCCAGTTATGTGGGCTGTACTCAAGTGTGCCTATGAATCTAGTCTGGAAAGGATTTAGGAAATAGTACTGAAAGTGCCAAACTGATCTAATTCAATTTTTTATTTCCTTCCTATTTTCTTCTTCTTCTTCTTTTTCTTCTTTTTTTAAATCCAAAGCTATTTGCCAAATTCAGCTCACGTTTTTAAATAGCTTTGGTTGTCCTCAAATTTCTTTAGGTGGCTGAATAAATCATTGGAAATCCTGAATCCCAATCTTAGTTCTAAACATGTATTTATTCTCCCACCCTCCTCTTCAGTCCTGGTCTAGGTAAAGGCCAAATCAGCTTGTAGTATAACTCCAGCATGACACCAAGATCCCACTTCCTAAACTGCTCTATATTATGCTGCAGCAGAAGGCTGAGCCCCTTGTTTCCAGTGTTAAATTGCATWTCACCTAAGGTAGAGGGATGGTGAGAGATATTCACGTGAGGGAACCCGTAGGTAGTTTTTAAGACAATTTTAGCACCCAAAGCAGCCATACACCAGGTCCAGAAAAAAACTTACACATCTCAAGTACAGCTGGAGTAAGATYTATGATGTCTTTATACTTTCTAGTAAGTTTCTCCACATTGGGCTTGATTCGGATTTTTCCTAAGGTGGCTTTGCATTGATGTAACTCTACTGGTGGCAAATAGAGTTGCTCTGGATTTCACCTGGCATCGGACCTCTCCGAGTGATGGTCTGTCAACAGCTGTAACAGAGTCCTGGGTCACAGGCAGATATCTACCATCATGAGTTGTAAGTTCAACCTGTCACATGGTGTTAGTGCTAGGAGAGACTGCACACTTGCTCTCAGGGAAGCCAGCAGGGCTGGARGGTGCTCATCACCCTCGAAGGATGAAGGTTGCTGGGAGCACCCACCTGCTGAATGTCCACCTTCCAAGCCTCGTCTGGATTCAGAAGAAACAGCTATATTGAGTTTTCTGTCCCAACCTTTCATCAATTAAAAAGCTTTAAAATCTGAATATGATTCCGTATTTCTCAAATTCAAATAAGAAGGCTTTTTCACATTCGGGCCAAACTCTAATGCAAGCTGTCTGGCTGTGACACAAACAGTGGACCCACGCCAATGAAATGTGGTGTGTGTCGCTCCACAGTCTGAGCTGTCTTCTTGGGAGGCTGGGAAAGCCTGGAACAGCTGTGTCATTTTAATTTGCTTACTCTTTCCAGACTTTTTCTAGCACCATCGCTACTTTCTGCTCTATCAAAGACATGATAAATTATTAGAAACTACTTTTAAAATTATGGAAAAGATGTAACAGATACTGGTAAACTGGTGCCAGAAAGCCCAGCTCACTGCAGGAGCACAGATGTTGACCTGATCAGTGCTTCCTTCCAACTTTCCTCCTTTTTTCCTCCTCTTTCCCCTCTCTCTTTACTCTTTTCTTCTGTGTGCTAAAAAAAAAAAAAAAAAACAACCAAAAAACCAGTTGAAGACTTGCTAGTGAGACTCAGCTCCCTGTCTTGCTCTCCTCCCAGATCAAACTCTCAAACTCCACAGGCCCTGCCATGGGGTCATGCACTAAACAGAGCCACCTCCTTGTGATCTGGGGAGGACTCCTCCACCTCCATCTCTGACTGACACTCCACAGGATGCTGTTAAATTACAGTTTTGTAATTAATGGAGCTAGAAATTTCTTGAGAAAAGACAACCTGCAAAGCACGCCCTCCAGAACTACCTCTTTGTAATTAAGAGCCTCCTTTGCTAGCTATTTAGAACCTTTCCCAAAGCAGAGGAATCAATACATTTCACCTGTAAAAATAGGCACCTTGTGAAAAAATTAGAGGTCTGACACGGGAGCTAAAGAATAGGGGACATTTATGCTGTTCTGCTAACTGTTTCTGTGCCTCCTCTTCCCCATGTCGCAGAAGAGAATTGGGATGGCAGGATTAGAGCAGAAAAGTGGAAAAAACCATTGGCAGGGCTAATAATGGTGATTCCATCCTTTTTCTGCTGAGTACAGTCATCCTGGCTACATCCATGGTGTTCGGTCCCTGCAGCTGGATTCAGGCTTAGGTGTGCTGGGAGCCCAATGGCAAAGATCGGGTACCCGCAAACTGTCATCCCATGTTGTTTTTGTTTTCTCTGGTTGTATCCGTGTGTCCTGGTTTCGGCCAGGACAGAGTAAATTATTGCGGTAGCTGTGAGGGGGCAGAGCCTGGAACTGTGTGGTTGTGTCTAGGTTGTGATTCTATACCACTGATATCGTCAGGGGTGGAAGCAAGGGACTCTTGCTTCTGAGAAGAGGGCCATAGCTTTGGGTTGAGAAAAGCGAGGTGGGAGTGGGAAACCTGTCTGCCATTGTTCATTGCTGCTGTGGGGCAAGCATTTTGCACGTAAATCACCCTCTCTGTTTGTACATTTTTGTTAGTAATATTGCTGCTGTTACTGTTAGTTTTTCTTATCTCATTGCTGTTTCCAGTAATTTTTTCTTATCTCAACTCATGATCTGTGCCTTTTGTGTCTTTCACCAGAGCAGGGAAGGGAGTACCTCATGGTTTTCTTTTTAGTGGGAATACTAAATTGGTGGATATCATTCCTAAACCATGACACCATGCTATGTTTTGGCAGGAACAAACCTGGGCTCATCAGTGAACACACTTTTGTATGGCCCCTAGTACTCACACCAGTTTGAAAGCATTGCTGAAACTTCTCTGGGTTGGCTGGAGAAGGCAGAACTCTGCCAGGTGTCTCCTTAAACAGCAAACCAGCAGAAGGTGGGATATGGCTTAACATCCAATCTCCACAAAATCCTTACTACGGGGAACACACACCTTGCACTACAAGAGGACAATTTTGTGTCCTGAGCAACTTGGGAGACCAATTTCTGTTTTTATTTTATATTTCCACTGACCAGACAACCTTTGAGGGCCACATCTGTCATGRCAATGGGATATCATGGGTTTGTTCACATAGAACATTTATCCCACAAAAAACTTCCAGACAGTGACAGAGACTTACATCTCCTCTGCTCTCCAGATCCCCACTTCCTGGGCAGGCAACACAACTCCCAGAGATGACCTCTGGAAGAGAGACAAAGGGAAAACCGCAGAAGAGATGTAACCCACCAGCTGGTGGACGTAGCAGTGAGATGCTGAGGGCAGGACAGGGCTGGTAGGTCAGTCATTGAGACTGAGTGCAGATGCACCRAAGTGGTCAGCGTGATCCAGGCCCTGGGGAGATGGAGCTGGGCTGTGAAAGCTCAGCTCTGCTCTGGGGTCCTATTCAGCCTGTGCCTGAGTTTCTTGACCAAAGACCCCTCGGGTTCTCTCTGCCCTGGAGCCAGACTGCCAGCCAGGATCCAGGCACCATGTCAGCGACGAGGAAACTGCCAGTGCAACTCTGTATTTCAGGTATTGTTCTTCCAGATCCTCAGTTCGTTCACAAAATATTGAAATAAAGGAGTCTTGAGAGGACCCAGTACTTTTCCTGGACCATCTCCTTAAATTTAAATCCTTAGGCAGTTCTTTAASTAATCCATCCAGATAGAAGCAAATCAAAATTCCCAACAGTGTCAATGCCCACCCCTGGCCTCACCCCCCTGCCACTGCTTTCCAGTTCATTTATGTGAGAGGAAAGGCCCTTGGGAACTGGCCTTTAATACCACAGCTGTAATCTTCTCTGAGGCCAGGAGAGAATTCTACTCAGGGATTTGATGTCTGCAGAGCCGTGTGGTAGTCCTGTCTGGTCTTATATTGTCTCTATACTTTTTTTATTGTTTTATGTTGTCTTTCTCTAATTATGAAAAAAAAATAGAGAAGCATTTTTTCGAATAAAGAATAAAATTTACGTATACATAATTTACCTAAATAAGAGATCAGTAAAATTAATAGATTAAATTTTTGATGCATATTAGAAAAATAAAGAGAATGATTCATTTGCTTTAAAGTATAAGACTGAAAAGTTAGTGACAAATTAAAAATSAGAATTGATGATTTCCTGTTGTTTCTGAGGTATCAGAGCACAGGAGAAATCAGAATTTTTCCCAGACTTCAACATTTGAGGGACTGCCTTTGCRTTGCTGAAACATTTGCTGTTCAGCCCCACGGCTTCTGCTCTGAAAAGCAGTGAATGAGCCCACCATTAAATGTTTAAGACAGAAATACTTTATCTTTTTCCCTTTTTAGCTAATCAAGATCATTCTGGTTGAAAACCCACCTACCTCTCTAACAGTAAAAGTTCTATTCAGATGTCTTAAGCTTCTGCCATCTCCTCCAGATTTTCTGCATGGCTTGAGTGGTGGGCTGTATATTCAAACCATGTACGACAATATTTCTTACAGATGTCAAACATATGCAGTAGGAAAATGAACAGTATGGCAGGCTTAGTGACTTTGTAAAAGTGACTTTTATGTTAAAGGAATTCCCCTTTTACAGTGAATACAAAGAGCTGGTAAAGGACTTGGAGGTATACAAAAAAAGTACTGCTCCTTGCTGCCACATTTCTGCTGTGTTTGGGGATCAGGACTGTCTGTGCACAGTCTTTGAAAAGAATCATAACAGCATCAAAGAAATACATGATTCCATCAGCAATTTCTTATTACAACAAAATACTCTTGTGAGGCTGATTTTTGGTTAACCACTCAGGTCAAGTATATGAGTAAACCTTTTTTTTAGGTCTTGTCTTATTAGATGCCAAAATGTCTTACTCAATTGCTCCCTTTGACCACAAGTAAGGGCGTTTTCACTTCCTTGCTTTAGTGATAAACAGAATCACCAAATATTCTGAGTTGGAAAGGACCCCTAAGGATCATCATGTCCAACTCTTAAGTGAATGGCCCATACAGGGATCAAATCCACAACCTTGGCATTATTAGCACCAGGCTGTAACCAACTGAGCTGATCTCACGGTAAGGAGTGACTACATTTCTTCACATTCTCATGAGAAGAGAGCAAGACTGGAAGCAGTTGCCTGGGGAGGCAAGGCATGCTTTTATCTCTGATGGCTGCAAAGTTCACGGCCTCACATTCTTCTTGAGATATAGACAGAGTGCGCTTGGCCAGGTGCTTCCATGAAGTCTCATGCTGTTTGGAACTCCAAGGAAAAGGACAATCAATGCCATACAGGCTTTTGAGAGTGAATACACCAACTTTTAACCAAAACTTGTGGTTTAAGATGTGGAGCAGAACAGCACAAGTTAGCATGACGTGTTCCAACGAGTAGGTAAAGGTAGTGCTAATGGGTTTTTTCCATAGATTCTGAGCTAAGGTAACTCAGTCTTTCTGTCTTTCAAGCTTGTGTGTGGTCCAGCTTCTGCTGGTCAATCAGTTTTCCACACACACCTTAGAATATATGGTGAATTACATGCACCTCTTTATAAGGGTCTCTTATTCTTACCCTGGTTTTAGATCTTCATCATTTTGTAACAATAGGGTCTGTATTGMAGTTTGCTACTGTGTTTCCAAACTGTACACAATTTGTACACTATACAATTGAATTTCCTTGCAAATTCCTGGCCCATTTTTTAAAGATAATTTGTTCAAAAAGAAGCAGAAATGTAATTTTTGCAACATGATATAATTTATATGCATACATGTGTTACTTGACCTTATTGCATATCTTTTGTGTCCTAATGTGCAGACTGTAGCTCAATCATGGTCTTATTCCTACATGAGAGCAAACGAACAGTTGAGTGCTACATATTTGTGTGTTTCTTTAAAAAGTGATTGCCTGCAGGATATTACTGATGCCTATTTCATTAATACTCACTCGTAATTAATATCCCACTGTCTGTTTATACGTAACGCTTGTCTGACAATGATTAATTTTAGGAGATTCCACCTGAAAATGTGGTGTTTGCCATGACAGAGCAGGCAAAAAGGCAGTGCTGGCATCCACACTTCTGCCCTAAGCGTCTCAGTTCCCCTTCAGCTAAGGACCAGAAACAAAACCTTCATTGCAAGACCCTACACAATCACACCTAATCAAGATGACACAACTCCCAAGCACGGATTATGGAACACATACGGAGAACTCTCAAGTCACTTCATAGCGACTACATGAGTTATGCAAATACAGGAGAAAATGATAAATTTATCAACATGTTTGAAAAAAAATGGAGCAGTTCTCATGAGTGCAATGAAAAGGCCAGATCAAAGCAGCAGCCCATGAGCCAGAGCTGGCTGCCAGGACTGTGTCAGCTGGCATATTACCTCCCCAAGCACCTCCGCATGCCCAAACACTTACTCTGTAAACTGTCAGCCCACCTGTGTTGGAGGAGAACCCTGCTCTGATGGAGATCCAGAGATCGGCTTACAGAGGTGCCCCAAAGCTGACATTTGGCTCACAGCACTGAAAAGGCTAAGCCAGCCTAGGCTGGGTTTTTATAAATGATTGGCTTACTTTCTACACCTCTTTGTCACCTCCCAATCAAGAATTACTATAATCTTTAAAGATTATTTATTATTAGTGCAACCAGAACCCCTGTTTAGAGACCAAGACCACCTGGCACAAACACAGAACAAAAGACAGTCCCGACTCCAAAAGTTTATATGTTAAGCATGTTCCCTGGAAATGGTCTTCCAACTGGATGAATATCAACAAGCAGACTTGCATTTCTGTGTAAATCCCATGCTCCAACAAGAAGAAAAAGGGACCCATAAGCGATCTGTATTTTGCTATCTGTCAGTGGTGGAATTCTGCAACCAACGCAGCTGACAGCAGTCAGACCTGATGCAAGAGTGTTGTACTTATGGAAGAACTTGAAAATACTAAAAACACAAAACCTGGCCAACATTTTTTGCATATTTATGCTGTTCAGATCTTTATTTCTCTGAGGTGGCAAAGGACATATGGTGAATCAACATAAAATTTAGTTCTTTATGTGCAAACCATTCCTTTTTTATTTCCTTTTGCCAATTTAGTTGGAGCAGCATATTTTGTRTAGTTACAGCTGATACCAAGTAAGTCAGCTTGATCTGATGCTTGTAAATATGTCAGAATCTCACTAATAGTTATATATTTTACCCCAGCATTTTCCCTGGGGAAATAATAGTTCAGTATTTTATTCTTCCCAGTCTCTTTTCTCTCTTCTCTGAACCCATCCCCACTCTACTAGCTACTGCAGTCTACAGTGAGCTGCTTTTCCTCCCCTTCTTTACTTAGTACTGATGTCCTGTTCTATAGAGTCTTCTTTCTCAGTTTCTCTCTCTTGTGGGGTGCCCTTCTTACTCTGCTCAGAAGTGTGAGAGTTGTCAGACTGTAACTAAGTTGACAGTGATGCTTTCATAACTTGCTATCAGTATGAAATATATCTTTGCTCTTTGCATTCTAACAAGATATGGGTAAATAAGGTATCTGCGTTATTTTATCTCGGGGCTCAGGCTTCTCTGAAGTTTTCATTTCCTAACAATTGTTCTTTCAATACCCTACAAACAGAAAGCTATCACTCTGGGACTGTGACATTATCTGCACATCAGTAGACTATATGACTCCAGCCCAAATAATGGAGACTATGGTGATAGTGTTAAGTTAAAATAAGTTGCAAACAAGACTGTTAGCTTTCAAGTATACGTCTGGTTTTATATTTTTGTCCTATTGTCCAATGGGTGATAGCACTGAAAAAATCCCAGAGAAATATTCCATTCAATTGTATGGATTTGTTTCCATCCTTAAAGTATATACTAACACCTATTGCAAACACTTTACACATTCTACTTTCTCCAGAAATATTGCTTAGACTTGCGGAAAGATCTTAAATTTGATTGTAGGTAAAATTTTAAAGCATGATAGTTTTTCAAATGGAAAATATTCAACTCTGAAGAGAGTTATCTCTGATTCTAAGAAACACGTCTTAAGTTTTTGTGTTTTAGCTGAAACTCAGCCGCATCTCAAGTTCTAAAGGTGCAAAGTTGACCCCATAGCCAAATGAACATCAGTTATTTGTATTCTTTACAGAGTAATTCATGGTTCATACAGTAATCCAATTGCCTTAACTAGAAAAGTGGTACTGAATATCTCCTCAGCCATAGCTCTGGTCATGCAATTGTGTGCAGAACAGATGTGCTCCAGAGAATGCCCTCAGAAAGAACTGCTGGATTTTCTCCATAGGCTAAGTCAAGGGAGCAAGAACTTCTATCATTGTAACCAGGAAAATAAGCAATATAATCAAGACACGAAAGATTTGTGTTTTCTCAATATTAAATTAAATGTATGTATCTACATTTTCAGTTTCCAACATGCAACTGAAAACAGCATCGGAAGTTAATAGGGTGGAAGCTGAAAGTTAACTTCTGAACTGGAGGTCATTATCATGACAGAGAGAACTGAAAGTAAGAACTCATGGGTTTAACATGTTGCTAAAATGCTCAGGTACTGAAATAGTTAATGCAAATGCAGCTGTCACAATTAAGTTTCAGATTTTATCATTCTGCTGAAATGAAAGCTCCCTATTTTCATACCATCTGCAGACTCGGGAAGACAACACAGCAGCTCTGCTGTCTGCTGGTGTTTTGATGGTTTCCCTCCCGAGAGCATGGAGATAACATCCAGCTCTCTGTCGCTGCACCACGAGTGACAACAGCACCGTCACGAAGCTTGGCTGAAATCTGTTGAATGTTCACCAGTGAAAAGCAGCCAGTGAGCAACTGTGACAGGCATCACACTGGTAGGCAGAGAAAAACACTTAGGAAGTTTGTGACCATACCTCAGGCTCTGCTGATTAAGATACCACAGTTATCTGTCAGCTTGCAGCTAGCAGAGCTCCTCAACTCCTCCTTGAAGTTCTACCGGGAACAGATTTAGAGCAGGGAGAAAGAGAGTAAGAACTAAGGGAGCCTCGGTGCCTTCAGGAACCTCTGTTATAGTGCTGGAGCTGTTTGTGATGCTGTAGCAGGAACGAGCTACCTGCTACCATCTCTTTCTCTCCAAAAAAAACCATCTCTGCACCATGTCCTTGTATGTGATGATGCTCCATGTGCCCTGTATGTGACTGGTGCTCTGTCACTGGGGTAACCCCACGGCAGCCAGTGTGGAGCTGAGGGTCAGAGCTGGGCTCCCTGGGAGGAGAGGGGGAGATATGTGCCTTATGCTAGGTAGGTTATGGGGTTAGGACAGAAACAGTGGTTGTGGTATAATAACCCAAACTGAGCAAAGGGGACTACAAACTGCAGGGTTTATTTTCCCTTGAATGGGTTTCAAATGATGAAGCAAGGTTCTCCAGCAAGAYTGGATTCTGCAGTCACAGGCCCTTAATACTTAGGAAATGCTTAACACAGTCCCTGCCTCACGAAAGACCTGAGTGACAATGAAGATGTCACTTCCCCACCCATAAAGAAGGATTTCTCCATCTTGTATAAAATTCCTCTCAAGCAAAGATACAAACAGCATCACTGCGTGAGCAGTAGGGTTTCCAGTAAACAGCTTCATTTGCAGGAGACAAAGTCCTTCTGTCCTGCCCAGCTGTGCACTAGTGACCAGGGCTCAAGTCTTGCTCAAGTCTTTCTAGTGAGATAGCAGAGGCAGAGCAAACCTAGGAAATAAAAATTATGCCGATTTTATCCCGCAGCTTTTCTGAGTACCTTGCACTGCAATATCGGCACATGCATCCTGTGCTCACAATCTCTGATTTAAATCTCCCCTGGACAGAAGACTCCCTCCAGCCCTAACCTTCTTTCTTTCTCCCCTCCAAGCTCTTTTTTGTCTCTCGATCCGATTCAAGGACCCATCCCTCAGTGTTTGCCATGAGGCTCCATCATGTATCCCTCAGTGCCTTCAGGGTGTCTTCTTTTTTCTCTGTTCCAATGGCTCCAAGGTCATTCACTGCTCCTAAGGGAACCTGGCTTTTTTCTTCAATCCCCAGACATCAGACATCTCTGGACCTCTCTGTCTATTCCTCTGTCTATCTTCCTTCATGGTTCTCTCTTTCAATTTGCAAAACCTTCACTCTATCAAGTTTTAAGCAACAATATTTCAAGGGAATGGACAGGAAATTCCCATGCCCATAATTAAATTTCACATGTAGGGCTGTGCGTGCCTTAGTGCCCACACTGACAAATACTTTTCATAATAAGCTGCAGCTAGTACAAATCAAGTGACACAAAACCTGAAACGATTGGAGAGAAAAGAATGTGACTCAAATACGTAGGACCTTTCTTTTAGCACAGAGAGCTTTTCATTGTTAAAAATATGCTTGAATACAGCATTCAAAACCTGAACAAACTGATTAACCAGGGACCAAGTCAGCAAAGGAGCAGTGGTACTCTGCGTTATCATGTGAGAGGCCCCAGTTTGGGAATGACAGAGGCTGATGATAAATGGCTACAACACAGCCATGATGCCACAAGTCTCTGTGGAACAATACTGGCTCTGCTGCCCTTCCTTGACAGCTGCACTCAAATCTCTGCAAACAAGGATTACTCCAGAAGGCCATTTGCCCTTCTCCTGTTGAAAAAGTTGTCTGGGGAATACACATGGTCACTAGTTGTGAGGATACACTGAAGGGATCTCTGGTGCACAGCTACAGTGCATGTCCCTGTCCCCTTATATTGGGATTAAGGGCTTCTGTACAAGGGAATGAACACAGAAACATTGCACTGCCAGTGGAAAGTGTGTCTACCAGGTGATTTAGAAAGCTTCCTATTTGGTTGTGCCAGTAAAGGCAACATGTCTTCTAACACATCCCCTTAAGAAAAGATCATGATGATCAGATACAGTGTTGGAAGTGAAAGGGCAACATATTAGTCAACAAATGAAGTTTTCCATCTTGTTGTCTCCGGGTGATATTTTGTGTTTGAATTCTTTGTGAGCAGAGGCAAGCGGAGACAGAATAAGTGCTTGAAGTGCACAGCCATCCATGTGCCATACCATTCAACCTATGGAGCTGACTAGAAACAATGCTTTCCTTAAAAAATAATTACAAAGATCACAAAAATGTCTGGTTTTGAGTTTTAAGAAATTTTGTCATTGCTCCCCCTCCCCTGCCCTTGTTTTAGATAGAAGAAAATTCTTTTATAAAACAAAAGGAATTTTAGACGAATCCTGGACTGTCCAGTGTCTCAGCAGAGTGATGTTGTGGAACCCTTTACAGGGTTGTTGTTTGCACCCTTACAGATTAACATGCTTGGGACCAGCTCTCTGTCCCAGTCCCTGTATTTTCAAACGGCAGCCTCCAACTACACCTCAACAAGAACATATTTCCCACTCTTTTAAGTTCTTCAAGTTGCATCTTAAGAAGTACATGGCGCCCTATATGGGGATTAAATTGGTGGTTTTAGACATAGCCAGTGATTAAGGTGGGCATTTATGACCTTCTCAGTGGCAGGAGCCAATCTGTAGGAAAGCAATCTGCAGCACAAGCCCTACAGACAAGGCAAGGTATGATGCTGTAAACCAAACCCCTTTCTGTTGTTGTGTTACTCAAGGAGCCCCATCAAATTATTACCATTATTTATACCCTAATAAAATGTAGAGGTTTCTTTCAGGTTTCAGATTCCATGGTGCCTGATTCCCTCCAAACACACAATGAAACATGGCTCTAAGACTGGTAAAATGAAAACAGTTGGGAGAGTTTAAGAGAATTCATAATGAATTATTTTCAGGCATATGGTTGTTTTAAATGTTTTCTCATAGCTGGTAGTATAGCAGGGAAAAAAAAAGACATGAAACCAACAAGGAATTTCATTGTCTTTAAGTAAAAAAATCACATAAATCTGATTTTGATAATCCAGTATTACAGTGGTGATAGCAGCACCGGTCCTATCCCAGACTGCCTCTCCCGGTCCCAAGACGGGGACAAGACACTTCCTTCCTCCAAAAAAGCAGAAGGAAGGATGGGTGTCTCAGCTGTGGTACCGGCCTGGCATGCCCTGAGGTTTTACACATATGGCAACACTTTGTACAGGGGCTTATAAACATGATACAATTTATTACTGTTTCTCCTTCCCAGTAAACTAGAATCAGAACACTCATTTTCAGACAAAATTTGTTTTTTCCTAACAGCTGCTACACTTAAAAAATTTGACTGTAAGCTTTTTTTCTTCTCATTTCCAGAACTAAAGCTATTCCCAAAAGTAAAGACATGCACCCATCTTTCCGTTCACTTACATATATGGATACATGTAAGCATCTATTCTGATACCTGGTGTTGATAAAGAATGTACTAGGAATCTCTGATGTTGAATAGCAGTTTTCTCTTAACAAAGAAGCAAAGACTTCACTCAAAAATCTTAAAAACATTGATATAAGTATTCATAATTAAACAATATTATTTTATAATATTTACAATCTTGATGACAAATAAGAACGATGAAAAATCTCATTTTTAAAAACCAAATATCCCAAAACCAATTAATGCCTTTTTCTGGCATCATGAAAAAAAAACAACCCAAAACARACAACCAAACCCAGTCCTCACTTTCTCTTCCTTTCCCATATTATTTTAAAAGATTAATGCTAAATTTTTGTATACAATTAGTGTCCACTTAATAGGCAGCCTACAAAAATATATTCAGGGGTTTAGCTTGATTTTGGAATATGAAGAAAATTTAAGGAAAGCATGGGGCAAATATTTCAAAACATGAGGGAGTGGGTCAGCTAGAGGTAGCTCCAGGGTMTGCATTTGCACCCTCTGGTTGATACAGCTCTCCAACAGTATCCCGAGAGGTCTTGCATCTTTCCACGGTGTGACATCTTCCAGTCAGTTCAGAATTTAGTTGAGACACCATGAACGGGGGGTGAGATACAAGAGAGGTTGATGAGATTGTTATCCAGAAAGAAGGCCAGCAAGCTCAAGGATCACATTTGTATTGTCTACCTTTACCTTAGGTCTGACTGGCACAGTGCACAGCAGGAACTTAGACAGCAAAGGACCCCAAAGTCCTGGTCCCAAACCTGGGAACTGTGCTTCTCTCTAGGCACTGCCAGGTGGCCCAGCAGCTGCAGAAAGCCATGGCACAACAGCACGGCTTTTTCCGGCTACTGCAGGAGTAGAGGAACTGGAGTATATTTTAAAAACTAAAACCTGAGAGTGTAAAAGTCTACGCCTCAAGTTCTAGAGCTGTTTAGAGTAAATATGTTCCTCCAATGCTGACCTTGTACCTATGACTGTACCTTCAGCCACTGATCCACAAAGTTCTTGTTCATGGATTTGAGAGCAGAGCTGCACACAGTCCAGAGACCAGGCAAACTTCATTGCAGGCTCATTGCTCAACAAGCAAGGTAAGGGTTCAGCAAAGGGCCACACCATCACCTGTACTTATCAGAAACCTCTCCTGATATCACGTGCAGGGAATGCTAGCACAGTGTGGAAGGCCAGTTTCCATGAAAATCTTGATTTGGGTGCACTCATTGAAAGAGCAACAGAGAAGTCCATGGCCACCTCTGCTTATGAGTTGCTTTATGCTGCAGTCAGCAGCTTCTGGCAGATAAGCACAACACAGGGACAGTGTTCAGGAGCCAGGCCCAGGAGTGGGAGAGCCCTGCTTCACTCTGCTGCATGCTGGTCACACACCAGAAGAGTGAGAAGCTTATTGGAAAGCATCCCAAACTCTGATACCTGAACCAGCTGGAGAACATTTCAACTTTGAGGTAACTATAGGTTGTCTTGCTTGAGGTTGATTCACAATAAAGTAAAAAAAGAATGTATGCAAGACACTACTGAGTAAAAAATGGCCCTGACTAGGTTCAAAATTCAGCCATACACTGGGTGACCACTACCACCAGAGTCATTTCATGCAATAGGTGATGTGGCTCCACATGCAAAATGACTCCAAATACACTAGGAATATGTTTCCCGCAGGTATGTCAGTGTGATCAGTACCTATGACATGGGACCCTGCAAGAACAACCTTGCAGACTTTCGCCAACAGTGTATTAATGGTAGAGTTATGCTAAACTGGTTGTCCAGCACTGATGCTGAATATCTTCCTGTCTGAAACATTCCTTGATTAAAATAGTGTATGAGGAAACTTGTGTCTATTAAAGGATAAAAAACACTAAGTAGATCTAATTGTTTCTACAACCTTGTGTACTAGGCATATTTATCTTAATATAGTCAGGCATGAAACCTACATCAGGTGGATTAAGAGGGGAGCATAGCGCTGGCTGAGARCACAGATTGCTGTACTACCACAGACTTCACTCCCTTCTGAGGAATAAAATTTAAGCAATATGCTCTACGAGTACCTGAGCTGCTTAGCTAGTGGATACAATTTGCAAGAAAAAGACCTGCAAGAAAGATCAGCAGATGAACTGAAGCTTTCTGGCTTTGATGCAGAACGCTATCTTGACATTCATGGTCTCTTCTGCACTTTGCTTGTGCAAAGGAATAACCAGTTCCTCCAGCTGCTGTTCAGACCTTGTGCTGCCAGTGCAGGGACCTTGCCATCCTAAGTTTATTAAGAAAACCTAGTTTGTCAAGAATACACCTGGGAAGCAGCTAAGTCAACAAAGCAAAAATGTAACACATTGCTGCCTGAAAATATGCTACAGTTAATGCTTGCACAGGAAAATTCTTATATACAGCAAATACTTTAGGACTCTTTTACCTCCACTTGCTGTAGTAGTTCTAGCGTCCTGTTATAGCATCACCCTGCTGTTGGAATATTACCAGCAGTGAGCAGTGGTAGCCTGCACTAAAGTTTTATTCCTTTTTCTGGGCCAGTCCTTTCATCTTTCTTTTTTTTTTCCTCCCTCTGAAGGTTATTTATGCAAGTGTGACATGCAGTTACAGTAAAGTTCCTTGCAATGAATGGAGCGCAGGGCGGTGGTAAATTCCATTCCAAAATCATTTTGAATTCTAAAGGTTCCATTTAAGGGATAATGATGGGAGCAAAGGGCATTTCTCCAGGATTAATCACTGGCTGGGTGAGATGATAGCCCAAGGCAAAGCCACGGGCCATTAACCCCTGCAGGTCACCTTATCCCTACAGGAAATGCGCTGGGTCAAGTTCACTGTTGCTATTATAAACTCTTATTCGAGAAAGGGGTTACACTTCTATGTTTATATATGTCTTCCATTCCCATGTTTGTAATGATAGTGGATAGCTTTTGGCAATGCCTCTATATTGTACCACGGAGAGATGTAAAAACAAGTTCTATTGTTATATTTGATGCCAAAGACACAAGTGGATTTTTAAATGTTTACAGTGAAACATTTAAGATTCTTGGAAAAGAATGAAAAATGAAATGACAGGAAAATACCACATGAAAAAGACCCAAGGAAATTACATTAGAAAGAGGGAACCTCTCTTCAGCTGGTGTAAATAATCACATCTCCTCTAAAGCCAAAGGAGCTGCATGAATTCACATCAGCTAAAGAACTCAGATAGAAGTTGAGGTTGAAACACATTGAAGAATAAATTTTAGGCTTGGCTCCTATACCATCGCATAGGGAACATCACATAAAGGAGCAGTTTGACAAAAATACTGCTAAACGGGATTTATGTGCTTGTGAAAACAGCACTTTAAAGCGGTGCCTGAATCCTCTATTATTTACATAGTTCCCAGTGCCACAAACTTTAGTCAGGTTCAACAGTTTCTAGCCAGGGCACCAGGCAAAGGCCTTCCAATCAACCCATTGCAAGGGAAAAGCTATCACTGTAGCTTCATGGGTTGAAGCAGCAGGAATTTTGCTCACTGTGAGGCTTTTCTTTGCTCACATGAACAGTAGCCAGATCTAGAATGAGACTGTTCAAAATCTTCAGGATGTGCACATTTGAAGATCCTCCTGAACAAAAACAAAGGGACAGCAGACAAGGTCAAACCAGAGCTGTGTTTGTGTGCTTTCTGCCTGCCTTCTGAGCCTCTCTTGAAATGTATTAAACAATTTCAACTTTCATTAGAGAGCAAATAGTCCTTAGCCCTTGCTAGAGAAGTGTACTGAAGACTTGGGTAGTTCTTCCATCTTGCTGCTTGCGGCAGCTCCTCTCTTTTCRTGAGGCTGTAGTACCTGTATCCTTTTGGGATGCATTGCCTGAAACTCTCTCTCTACCTCCAGCCTCTCTTTCCAGAGGTGGAGCAAGGATCACTGGTTTTATGGTGCCCCTGCAGTTAGCAGCAGTAATCCCTTCTATAAAATCGTTTCCTGACTGAGGACTTGCACAGGAACAGCAGACTTAGACTACTTCTCCACAGACTGAAGGGAGTTCAAACACTCTTGGCTCCCACCTACAGGGCAAATCTGGGGGGGAGCGCATTTAACCCCTTCATTTTGAAGCTGTGCTGAAGTTCAGCAAAGAAGTGAAGATCCACTGAGCCACAGAAAGTGACCTAGAGCACATCTCACATCATACCTAGCAGTGGAGGTGGTGCTGAGACAGAGAGCTCTGAGGTCTAGAGCAACGTTTCTACATTTATCCAGTTATGATACAATAGGTATCATATGATACAGGTACAATGCACAAGCAGCCCTGTAGCAACCAGGATGTTACACTCTCCCTGAAGTAAATAGAAACTTCACTGCAGTATGGGAGTTTTCCCCAGCAATATACCTTTCCCTCAGACATGCCTCTGCACTCCTTTCCCTGTCCTAATGCCTCTTTCCCCTGGGAAAGGAGCGCAGATCGGCAGAGCTGCTTATTGCAGGCTGCAGGTCTTGCACAGACCAAGGAAGCTCCTTGCTGACCACAGCCACGTGCTTCACTTCTGGAGAGAGGTCGAATTTCAGATGGAGCCCTGTCYCTCGCACTCCCAGTTTGTGAGTGTAGGTGGCTTACAGACCATGAGTTTGTTTAAATCTCATTTGGAGGTGGCTGCCTCTGCTCATGCACTGTATACAGTGTCCAGATAGCTAACCTGCAGGTCTGATTTCCCTAAAGAATTTTAAAATTGCGCCGGAAAACACACTTCCATCATTTCCTAACTTCAGAATACTACACTTTGCAGCTTTAATGCTCTTTTAATGGAGTGTGTAGGCGTAATACGAAAGTCCAAACATTTTTAGCATATAAACTACAAAGTAAATATGATTACAGTAGGCCTTACCAAATTGAAACCTTTTTATCTTTCTGTTAATTGGCTAAAAGGATTTGCAAACGCTGAAAACAAAACTTTGACATCAGTATTTAATAAAATACAGCAATAAGATATTAATCATCAGATGGGATCAAGTAGACAACTTTTAGACCATATGATATATGATCAAGTGTAGGACTGATGGTACTCATTGCTCTCTAATTAATGCCTAAACCAAATTCAAACAACATAAAAGATCTGGGTTAGAAAAGCTGTTATAACCRTTTGCTTTCTTTACACGTTATTTTGAGGAAAGGCCCATTATGTGAGTGAAAAACAATTGTTCTCATGGCCCTGACCCCTGTGAAGATGGAGACAGGTGTAAGACAGACTTCAAAAGGAAAAGTGCAGCAACCTCTCTAGCAGGCCAGTCAGGAAGAGCAAKGTAAGGCTGCTGGCTACCTACAAGCGAGCATGGAGAGTTTTCCACTGCTTGTTCTCCGACAGAGATGCATGGTCATTTCATGGCACCAATGCCTCCAAAGCAGGTAGAAATGTAACTCAAGAGTAACTGAGGTACCAGACACGATGTCTCCTCCTTCCCTCACCTTCCCACTGGCTTAGGGAGAGCAAGGCAAAATTCCTGCAGGACAGGAATGGAAAATGACCACTGCTGCCAAACATGGGCTACATCCAGCCATGATCCAGTGTAGGAGAGGAAGCAAAGGGAGGATGGGGCAGGGTGCTCCAAGTGCTGCTCACAGGTACCAGCTGGCAACAGGCCCTAGGGATTTTAAAATGCTGCCACGTCCTGTGCCTGTTCAACTCCCCAGCCAGTGATCACCGAGCAGTGGGCAAATCTCACCCTTCACAGCTGCATGTGCAATAAGCAGTGCCATTGCAATGTCTTCCCTGCTCTGTTGTGTCCACACGTTCCCTCTCTGTATTCTTGTATTTGCCATCTTTCTGCAAGAGATTCTCTTTTTTGTTATATGGGAACAGTAGCTCTCAATTTCCAACCACTAGTGCCTCAGTGCTGCTGCAGTACATAACAATCATTACAGTAACAGAAAACATCATGCTTGGAAGATGAAAAAGAGGCTGAGAAAAAAATATATTTTAGTCTTAAATCTAAAATAGTTAATAAGAAAAATTGAGAGAAGCAGAATGTAGTTTTTGCATATCTGGATGGCCAATACTTGGAATGCTCACTTCAAGTACTCATCTCCTGCAGAGTTTTCAACCTATATATATATATATATATTTTTATATATATGCAGTTTTTAATCTAACGGTTGAAATACTGTAATGATCACATGTTTCATTTTAGACACAAACCCCTACTGAAAAAAAGATCTGGTAGGTAATTTTTTTTCACATCTGTGATGGGAGATGTATTATGCATTTGAAGTTTGAGCCAGCATTTTCTCTTGCTATTTTTTTTTTTTGCTCAGAAGAGTCAGCAAGAAAGAATGCTTCATTTTACTGCTCTGCAGTTTTGAAAAATGGAATGGGTTGGACCATCATGAAAAGCTGAATAGTTTGATCCGTCTGTGCTTTTGCTAGGTTTTGCTACAGCGTGAGGAATTCAGATCTCCCCACAAACAGTGCTCTAATGATAGGATATCACAGCCTAGTCCCAGTGGCAGGGGAGCTCTGCTTTGGCCCTTACTCACCGTGATGTGTTTAGTCCAAGTTTTARTGTGCAAGTCTGCATCTCTGCCCCATAGCACCAGCTCTATGCTGATTTAACTGTGTTAGACTCACATATGTTACATTACACTATAGAGGTGGGGGCTGGTCAGGATCAACACTTCTTTTTGGCTGCCTCCATTTTATGCTATGTCTGTTCAGCCTGCAAGTTCAGGCCATATTCTGAGGAACAGTTCATAATATCCATCAAATTTGGGTTTATTGATCAACTATTTTAATTTGCAATTAGTACAATAAAGAATGTCTTCCATATATTCAAACAACAAAGGGAAAATTATGTGAAAAAAGCATATCAGCAGTTATAGCATATGCAGAAGGAAATTCCATCCCTCTCATCTAGGGCTTTCAAAGTCTGCATTAAAGCATTTGGGCCCCATCCTCCACTCATGGACAGTGGTACAACCTCATGAGTGTCAGTGGAAGCCAGGCCAATGTAAACCAGCCCAGAATCTAGAAATGAGAAATGGCTTCTTTTTTTTACCATGAACAATAGTTGAGGTACAAAAACTATAGATAATAATTTACATAAAATGCTAGACTAAAAAAAATCCTCTTATATGGAATACTTGCTTGTTGTTTGTTACATTACTTATTAAGTTGCCAGATGATGTCCAACTAAAATAGTCCCAAATATATGTTTTATAAATATTTTCTGTCCTGCTTYTATGACATCTTATTCTCAAACAATTAATGTTCTTGTTTTAATCAAGGTAGGTTGTGTGGTAGAGCTGACACAAGAAATATTACAGCACATGGCAAAGGAATTCTGCTGCACTTCAATGATGCTTCTGGGTGATCTTTGTCCTTAAAATGTTCAAGGGAAAAGCCAACAGTGACAAAGGATTGCATTTACATCACTGTATTTAGGTTTATATTCCTATTCACAAACAATGGGGACTTTGTATCTTCAAACAGTAACACACTTTGTAATGTGAGCCAAATACTTTATCTTGAGTTACTACATAAAAATATTATAGATCATCCAACAATATGAGAAAATGTCACTGTATTCATTTAAAATAGCTGTCTGAAACGTGCGTTACTGTATTTTGCTTGGGGCAATATATTTCCATGCTTTATGAAATTATTAATTCTCATTAAATTCTAATGATCCCGTCTGAAAAGAGCAGAACTAATTAACTGCTCCATTAAAGTTATTACTTACTCCTGATGAGGCCTGTAAATGTTTCTACTTTGTTAGGCCAGGAAAAGTTTTCTGAACCACAACTCCTGGCCTTACAAGGAAAATTCCCCAATCAGCAGCTTATTCCATAACAGTAAAATTACCAGGTCCTAACAACACCCATGTAGCCTCTGAGATTGAAGTCTTACGCCCTGAAACAAACATTTTCCTCCTTTTACAAAGAAAAGAAAATGAAGCTCATGCTGTCAGGAAGGATCTGCGGAACCTGCATCAGACAGGTGATGCCTACTCAGGGCCAGCACCTATACAGAAAGAAGTTGTTTAAATATCTTTGAGGATTTGGACTGCTGTGACTCTGTACCTCTGCTGTCACTTGCAAAGCCAAAATGACTTTGCTACCTCACCAGAAGGCTGTGAAAAATGATGACACCTGCGGGGTTCTCACATGCTGTGTCTATTGGAGTATCATCCCTGCCCCACGGACAGATGGCAGAGCTGTGAGCAGCAGCAGAGCCCGGAGAGCAGCAACATCCCCTCAGTTTGCACACYGAGCTGGAGTGTTCAGCATCGTAATTTTAACAGGATATAGGGTCATCTCCGTAATCAAAAATGGGATCTGCTTGAAGACCATCACGGCTGCAAGAGGTGAGTTCCCGCCCTGCACTAAGGACAGGTAAAAGAGCCCCGGCAGTCTCAGCACTGCCGGGGTCTATCACAGAGACTCAGTGAGATGTCGACCTATGCCAGAGGAAATGAAGGAGAAAAAGCATTGATCAGAGCTGATAAGAAAACCTTGCTGACCGAAACAGCAAACAAAATGTGACAGTTGTATTCACAACCATGTGGTGTACAAATATCCATCAGTGAGGAAGATTTTAAATATACACATGTGAAAATCTCCCATGAGTGGGCTCTATGCTCATCTGACCAGAGAACTGGAACAGAGTTTATTATTGCTACTACAAGTCTGACCAAGAGCTTCTCCAGGCAAGTATCAAATGTTGTAATCCATCAGGTAATAATTAAAATAGAGACATTAGTTAAAGAAATTGAAAAAATTATTACTTTTGTGATCTATTACATTATTTACATACCATGAATAAATTACTTCTTAAATTATTTGCTCGGTTTTATTATTAAAACATTTTTCAAAGTTTGATTTTTTGAGTTTTTTTGGGGAGTTGTTGGGCTTTTTTTCAGGGTTTACTCTTTTCTAGATAAAGGCTGATTTTTTTAGAGAAATTAAATAGCTCTTAGTAAGGCTCCTCAGAAAGTAAACACAGATTTTTTTTCAACATTCAACTCCCATTACTCCCTGAGAAACACCTCCATTTGAAAGGGCTTCTGCCACAAAACCAGTATTTATAATGGCCATTGATATGTTGGAAAGGATCAGAAGTTAGATTTGCAACCTCAGTCAACAAATATACGGTGTATTTTGACTCATTCTATGCCAATATCTGCTATTTAAGCACCAGGGTTTTGCTGAGGGTTTTGGATGCTTCTCTACAACAAACGAATACAATCTGAAATACTGACTGCTCTGGAAATACTTTTTCCTTTGCTGTCTCATCCCTTTCAGTCACAATAATTACAAGATCAATTCTTGAAATTAGCCCCATGTTCCAGCCCCTTGGAAAACGTTTCGCCAAACATCTGCAGTTCCAACATTTGACAGTACAAGCCTTCCTTAAACACCTCAACTTTTCCTGCTTTCTCATGGCCTCCACATGCACTGGGCATCCCGAGGAAGGCAGCTGACCAGCTGATTCACCATTTGGGACAACCCCAGCAGGTTGGTGATCAACTGCACTTTATTCAGTGATGGCCCCATCGAGGTCAGTAATGCCATTTTGGGCCCCAAGGCAACCACACAAGGAAGTGTCTCTGAGCAAGGAAATTCCAAATGATCTGAATTTTCTCAGCAGCAGAAGCAGCAATAGGACCTAAAACACACTCACATCCATCAAGCTGGACTCCTTCGTGCAAGCAAGCACCAGGCACAGCCCCAGGCTCAGCTGCATCCTGGGATCATCATTCCTTGGGGAGACCTGGCTCCATCACCCACACCAGCGTGGCGTTTCCACCACCCACATACTCCCTGGAGAGCTGTGCCACTTGCCGAGAACTTCCAAAATAGCAACTTCCCAGCCCATAACGTTAGAAGCTTTTGAAAACATTTGCAACCAATTTTACAGTTAATTAAACCCAGATTTGCTCTATTCAGTCATTTGTTCTATAACTTTTAAATCTTTTCTGGTTTAAAGTTTAGGGGTTTTTTCTAAGTCATGCACAAGCTTTAGATGAAAATAGGTTAATTGCAGCTCTGATCTTCCTCCAGCATCTGCCAGAAAAGACAAACAGTTTTTAAACACCCAGGCCTAACATGGATCACAACATTTCAAGGTGGGACCAGTCCCACGGCACCGCCAGCAGAGAATCCCATGCCAAATCATACAGCTAGTAAATACTATGGCATCAATTCCTCAAAAATTTCCATAGCAAGAGTTTTAGGAAAAGATCCAAATACCCCATCRGTAAATCTCACAGAGTAGGTGAAACCTTTGCAGTTGCCACATATTTCAAGAGGTCACATATGGTTGCAGTCTACAGATCCAAAGCTCACACAAGCTGGATATGCCACAAAGTTTGAAGCTCTCCTCTCTCCTCTGCTCAGAACAAATGTAGGAAAATTGTATGACACAAAATCATCGCTTATTTTTTCTCGACAAGAAATCATTATTCATTCTTTTCTTTTAAAATCAATATTTCTACCAAGAAAAAGAAGTAAGTTGTGGTAAGAAAAACTGCCTGGCTTGAGTTTCAAGGCAGGCTTGTCCTAAAAGGAGAACAGTTTTCTCAGTAATGTCCATTTCTCTAGCTCCAAAGCAGCACCTCTTATGACTCTTACCTTGGGTACGTAAATGAGGAAATCTCAGTTAAAATTAAGCTCCTGCTCACCAGACACCAATTATTGATTTTCTTTCTTTCTTTACTCAATGAATAGAACAGACAGGACTTTAAAAACCTTTGGAAAAAAGAAGTACCTATTAAAAAACATCTACAGTGAATTGTAAGCATTAACAAGAAAACCATCCATGTCTTGCCTCCATTTCTGTGAGTGCTATAAATTTTTTGAGAAACGAGTGATCCACATTCACTGAATAAGGTCATAGAAACACCCCTGTGCCTTGAAGAGAGACTGGAATCACAGACATCCTTGGCAGCTGTGGGCACCTATACTTAGCCCTAGCCCTGGGCAAAGGAATTCAGCCTACAAAGTCTGAGGTAAACAAGTGCATAACGTGCTGGTATGCCCCAGAGACAGGCAACAGGTGTTCTATGAGCTATAAGATGTCCTTTGCAGAAAATAATGACTGATTTACTTAAAATGAGAGCTTAAATCCCTTCTGTATCAACCTGGAAGGTGCGAATTGATGTCCAGTAAAATGAAAAACCATCACGTGAACCCAGGTTAATTATCCGTCTGGTTTTGAAAGCAAGCAGTGGTTCATTTATTACTACAAGCAAAGCCCTTTTATGCATCAGAATTATCTCAGTGCCTTAAACAAACTTCCAGAAAAGCTTTCCTATGTAGCAGCCAGTAAAGTGAACTGTTGGAAATTTCATTTCTGACATWAAAAAAAACCCCTTCTGGTCTCTAGTACCTTCAAGTAGTTATTAGATATTATTATAAGTCCTAAAAAAAATCACTGTGCAATTCCTTAAAACAATGATATTGGTGTCATTTACCATCATCTGCTGCTGCTGGTAGGAGACTCCACGGAGGGAGCGCAGATGCCAAGGAGCATTTGGCTCAGGGGCAAAGCACCATCCCTACAATCCTGCCTGTAACAACAACCAGGGTGAGATTTCCCAGACCACATCCAAGCACTCAGGATCAGAGATCACTTGTCAGTCATTGCACACACTGGAGGAAATGCCTACTCTCCGAAAGCACCGCTGCATTCTAGCAGGTTTCTTTCTTCAACAGCACACCTAAGAACCGCTTGATTTTCCAGTAATTGTCTGTGTTCTGCAAAGAACCCTGTGTATTTTAGACAAACCTGCAAAACACATGCTAATAGACCAGAAGTGTGAGTCAGATATAATCCCATGAATCTGTGTAAGTACGGGCCATTCAATTAATGGTTGAACTCCAAGATCCTCGTGGGTCCCTCCCAATTCAGAATATTCTGTGAGTGTGTGTGTGAAGTCTGACCACATATACAGCAGTTTATGTAAAATGTGCAGGATACACAAAATCCACGTCAATCAAAAATGTCACCAAAATCTTGATATAAATCAAGATCCACAACTCTGTGGATCCAAGACTCCAGTTTTAATGAATTTGAGTCCTATACAAGGATTTGACTCACAAATTCCCCTTCTTCCTCTCGTTTAAGGAAGTGTGCAGGGCTAGAAGTAAGAGTCATATAGAGGGACTTTTAACCTCAGTCGACCAAAGAAAAAAAAAAGAAGGAAACCTGCAGATTCTGTATCCAGAATAAATATATTAAGCCACTCTCATAAACATTCACTTTTTGAACCTGTTTCAAAATTTACCAGAATTCACGCTAGTTTTTTCTCCAGTTGCTTTCCGTATCAGTGAGAGTCCTGACCTCACACACGGCCACTTTCCTTTTTGACATTTTGACATCATCATTTAAAGGCTGTTGTTATCATGGCAGGTTCTTTACAGCTGGAACAAAGAAAGAGTATGGTTTTACCTCTTAGGAAGAACATTTACTGAACATCCTGTGACCAGTGTACTCCCAATCTGTGGAAACCAATGGTTTATGTTCCAGAGAATTCAAAGGATTTGTGGCTAGTTACTGTACAGGTCAAGAAGGAAAAAGCATATAGAGCTTGTTGCTGAAATCATCAGTGATTGCACTTAAAGGTGAATAAAAGCAGTGACACAAATCAAGAATCACCAAAGAATGGAGTATCAGGTAAAAGAAGAGGTAATATGTGTCTTTTTTTAAAGAGAGAAGTATTCATATTGCCTTCAACCTGCTGGCCAAGATGCCTCTGYACAATGGATTATATATTACTGAAACCTGTTTTAATTCCTGCTTAATGAATAAGAATTCTACCATTCTTCAAATACAGCTTTTGTGTGTCTTTCTTCTCTATTTTGGATTGTATTTTTAATCAATGAAAAAACTATTTAATTTTGAAAAATAACAAATAGTTTTATGGGGCATGCTGCATGAAGTACTGTTTCCTGTTAATTCAGTTTCATTGTTTTCAATATATTAACAATTTCTATCAATCAGAGATGTGCAGAATTCAAGTTGCTGAACCAATTTTAAGCACTTTATTTTAAAATGAATCAATTGACATTTCTTTAAAATACGATAAAAGGAGGTTTTCTGCAAAGTATTTCCTGGAATCATGCTGGCTCATTCAGGTACATTTTACTTGTTAATAACTTTAAGGTACTATGGCCTAATTTTAATTTAACCAAACACACAATTTCTAAAATTAACATTGTGAGTTGTCATCAAAACTTCAAAATTAATTTTTAAAAAAGCATTGTATCTTTAAATTTCAAAGTTACATTTAAAAGCACAAAAAATCCAAACTGTAGACAAATGCAAAACCATGTTCATTCATTAATATGCTATTTCTAATAAGAACGGGTAACATAATTCTATAATTGTATTTTGAGGTTATCTTTTAGCAGCATCCCTGCCCTTAAGACCAAAACTGTGTCTTGAAAATTTTATCAGTAATTTATGTTGACATTAGTAATTAAACATTTCATGGAAATGTTGATTTTTAATTTTTGTCATACTGTTTTCAGATGCCCTGATACCAAAAAAAACAACAAAAAAAAGAGAAAATTACTGCTTACTCTGTTGCTCTTCAGTATGTTTAACAAGCACATTTCTAAGCGCTGTCATATAGCCAGACATACAGGAGCTATGAAATGCACTTACAATTTATTGCCTATAATTAATTACACTCACAATCCTTTACAAGGAAAAAATTGTACCAATAAAATAGAGACCTTATAAAAAGAACTGCGTATTACTTCGAAATGACAGGCTTCTCTAGCAGTTCCACTGCTGCTTTCTGGCTAAAATGGTTCTTGTTCAAATAGTGAATTCTCYGCCTGGGCCCGTCCCAGCTTTCTCAAGAGCTCTGACTCCAGACTGGCAGCAAAAGGTGCATTCTTCAGCAGCAAAGTTAGCAACCCCTAGGATTCTCTTGCGAGTCTTGGTATAGCGTGGTCTTGTGATTTTTCTTTTTTAAAGTTCCACAGCTTGGAATGAACAGATTATATGAAAAATTTAGCTTCCTTTTAACAAAATTAATTTTCAACTTCGCTGGAGAAAAAGTTGAAAAATATTTTTTGTAAAATCTTGGGGATGCAGAAGGCAAATAAAGCCAAGGGGTTTTTCTACAGTAGAGATTTTCTAGGCTGGCATGTTGGGTTTATGTCCTATTTCATATTTTTAAAGCTCAAAATTGATGATATTAATAGTGGAGTTTTATATCAAGTGTTAAACCCTGCAGAAGAGCAGCCACCCATCAGAGCCAGAAGGACCTTTACAGGTTAGAAGAGCCGAGTTCCTCCTGCATCCCWATTAATAACCGGCTACGAAATCCATTGCTTATACAAATAGTTATGAAACAGGGAGGGGATTAAGCATAGTAAGGGCTTCGTTTCCGTGGACTTTTACAGTGGAAAGCAAAATCGTAGTTAGTATCAACCCACTTATTCGAGAAAGTGAACTGGGACCACAGAAATCCCCCAAACCAGGAAATGTGTGTCCCAAATTATTTTTGTCCTTTTTTTTAAATCTAGTTCTAATTTATTTTAAAATATGATTCCCAACTTTCGTACTGCAAACCCTGGGCAACCTCAAGCCCCTCGCTGTTGTCCTCTTGAGTCTGTAAACAGGCAGAATTAAACAACAGCATCGCTAAGTGCGAACTTTCTCAATTCATCTTAATGGCCTGTTAATTATGACCACTTAAATGCCCACAGTGTTAACCCTTTCACCGCTGGCTGCATTTCACCCAAAGAGGCAGTTTAGAGATGCTGATTTATCCAGAGACAAGTAGATGTAAAACTCTCTATCGATGCACGGTTAAGTGAACTAAACGATTAAAAAAGCTGTGAATATGGATTATGCAGCCAGTTGAAAAATCTAATAATCATCCTCTGAACTTTATTCCTTTTAAGGATTGGAGCAAGATGGTGCTTTCAGTGTCATTGTTTGAGGGTTGTAGAGTTTCAAATAGGATGGTGKTGTGCTTGTAGTGAATTCTCATGGAGGAGAAAGGCTGGTGAGGTGTAGTTAACTGATTGACCTGGCACATCCTAAGTGATGCAGCAATATGTAATGTCAGGATATAATAAGGCTAGTTGATTTTTTTTTAATTTCAGAAATTTTTATAGAGCTATATAAGAAATGAAACGATTTTAAAAAGCCAGGCAAATCCTAAAAAAAAGTCATAAATTTTACATATTGCTGCCTATAAGCTGATGCAATTAATGGTATTAACAGGTATGACAAATGGAATCAATTTTCTGGGCACAAATGTATACAGATTTGGAGGGGGACACAAAAATCACAGTGATTTTGAAGAATTTAACAGAACTGTATTTGGAGTACAGTCATGACAGGAGTTGTATTTTTAATATTGTACGTACTGCAAAAATAATAATTAACAAAGCCTTAGGTTTCATTGTCTTCCTGGTTCTCCACTGGAATCTCTGGCTATTTGAGGAAAATCTTATCACCAAAAGGGACCATGTCCATTTCTTCTGTCACACCATAGTTTTTTTCATCATTCCTTCCATCAGATCCTATGGTTGCTCCATGCTTGCACAAATTCCAGCAACTGGGAGTATGTAATAAGCTGGCCAGCATGGGCCAAAGCAAGAGCTCACAACATTCATAAGCAAAACCCTTGTACATATTTTTCAGTCTGCTGGTGGTTACAACCACCACCACTGCAGCTCCACTGGGCATGCATGCCATGCAGATACTCATTTCTGCAGCATAATTGGAGTCTCCAGGGTCCATAAAACAGCCAACACACCACTCCACAATGATTAGAAAACAACAACAGATCTGCCGAGTAAAGCAACTCTGAAACCAGAAACCATTKTCCAAACCCCTGAGAACCCAACAACTATTTGTGCTCAAGCGTGCAGTCTGTTTTCCCCATTTAAGCACTTTGGGGTATCAATATTTTTTTTGAAAAATAAGAAATAGTTGTAAATGAGCAGTCAGGCCCWTGCGGTCAGCACATAACACTGGCAAGAACAACAGTACATGGGCCGACGCATTGGGTCCACCACCACTCTCGAGACCCCCCTGATAGTTACCATAGAGATAGCAGGAGCCACAAAGAGCTTCGATCACATTACTGGCTGGGAGGGGGTCAATTTGTATGCGCGAGCCCTGCTGGGATTGAAAGAATGCAGAGGAGGACAGGAAAGATAATAGAGAGAAAAATAAGAGAAGGGAGAATACAAGAAATTAGAAAAATGAAAGAAAGAAAGGAAAAGGGGGCAGAGGGAGATGGGAAAGCCACCTAAGGGGGTGAGGGTTCTCAGAAGAAAAAAATCCAGTGGAAAGACCAAGAGAAAATGAAGAGAGAAGGAGAGAAAACACAAGCGAGAAAATTCATCTTGCACAGACAGCACTCGTGTTGCTGCCTGACAGGAACTGCTGCTCCAGAGGAGCTCAGCCAGTGGTGTGGCCAGCTGCAGGAGCAGCAGAGATGGATGGATGGATGGATGGATGGACAGATGCTTGCTGCACCTGACCCGCACCAGAAAAACTGCTCCAAACACAGGCAGAGGAAGGACTCTGGATTCACAGAGAGGAGAGGGGGGGTTGTTTTCGTATGCCCACAAGTGAACATCCTGAATCTGTTGCCAACTGCACCAGCACCACAAAAGCAAACAAGTTTCTTTCTTCTTTGTACTACTCAGCCAAGGACACTGAAGGCTTGGGGCGGACAGCTTTTGCCTCTGAAAGCTGTGACTGCCTGGGCTGGTGGGGCTGGAGCCTCAGCAAGTGCTCTGGGGTCTCTGTGAGAACCATGGCAGCCTCCACATCCCCTGCCTCCTGCAGACAACACTTAAATCTCTACTCCAGAAAGGCTGAGAAGAACAGTTTGAATCACTAACTAAAACAGCAGAGTATCCCAAATACCAAACTTGGGAAATAACCCCTTGGGGATGTGACTGTAATAAGTGGACTGTGTTGTTGCAAAAATCTGTTGTTCCTCTGCAGGTTGGTAATGTCGCGGGCAAATCTGCTTGACTGTCAAGAGGAATCTTAGCACAGTCATAGAAAGAGAGAGAGATATTCAATGCATAACCAGTAATAATTAAAGAAAATAGTCTTATTTGRTGGCATGTTCCTCAGCCCTGTGCCGCCAAGAAGGTAGGGGTAAAAAAGGATGTCCTGGTTCGGTGGTCTCATCAATGCCATTGTGCCGCAGCAGCTCACCTTGCAGTTCCCAGGACACACACAGCTTCACAGCCTCATGCTGGTACTCAGCTGGGATTTCAGTTTGCTGCCAGAGGAATGCCCCAGAGGCTGGCAGAGCAGCAGACTGCTGCACTGTACTGCAGCCTCACGGCTGAGAGACAGGAGAATTTTTCCTGGGGARAATGACAATCTGCTGAGTTTTTCTAAAATACAYCTGTTTTTCTCAGCAGGAGCACCATAGTACTCCTCACCTTGAGGGCCATCCYGTTCAGCCCTCTGAGACCAAGACAACATCCCCTACATTTTCTTACAGAGAAACAGATTTACATATGTTCAGTGAAAATTTAGCATGGATTTCAGAGGCAATCCCCAATTGCCAATAGGACTGAGTGGCCCAGCTGCAGTACCATGTGCTCAGTATACACAGACCAGCCTAGAACTGAACATGCAGGTGGATTGTTTTTCTTTTTAATGAACCGATACCGGGCTTGTATCATTCCGCTTTTCAAGCCAGCTGCCAAACTGACCATAAAGTAGATTTCTCCCTTGCATATTACCACGAACATCAAGTTACCCCTAAGATCAACAGCACTGCCTTTGAGTTAAAAGCACACAGATGTCTGAGTAACAGTAAAATTACTGAAGTATGTAAAAGCCTCTAGAAATGCTGTAAAGCAGCTTTTCCATATATAATAGTGTCACCATTTTAAGTCAAATACATTGTGATTTTAGCTTAAAAAGCCCTCCAAAGCAACACAAACTAAATTGAAAACACTTTCAATTCAGAGGAATAAACTCTTTACATAAAGCTGTAAACTAAAGCAAGAAAATGGAATGTATAAAACTGTAAAGTGCCTTTGTAGGAAAACCTGAACAGTTTTATGCACAAGTTTCCAAACTGTCCTATGCATTAGAGCTACTATCTCTTTTAATGGGATTTATAATACAAAATCATTTTTAAAAGAGATGGTGTCAGTCTAGCCACAGATACACTCAAAGATTTCAAAGCCTTTTTTCAGCCCTTCCCTTATCACCACAACACATGTAGGGATGGGATCCTCCAGTCAGCCAGTCCCGTAGTTTCCATCCAAGCCCAGCCCAGCCTCAACAGCCTCAGGCTGCTGAAGTCATTAAGATTTTTATGAACATCTATTAGCCAGATGAGTCCTCATTTCCAATCCCTTACAAATTTTTCCACCACAAGAATACTTTCCAAAAGTTGGGTAATAGGCCCCGAACAGTTCTTTCAGCACTAATGCAAACTGGAAACTAGAAAACCATCCAGCAGGTAAGTTGTACAAGTCTCTTAAATCTTGAAAATGAGGCTATTCATTTTCTAATAATAAATCTTTACTGCAGATAATCTTATCTTCCTTTCACGATAAACTCCTAATTATTACCTTTCTAGCCAGCATATCTGTGATTTTAAAAGTGCGTGACAGCAGTAAAAGCAAGTGCTGGATCTTAGGACTGAGAAAAAGAGAATAGTTAGGTTAGGCATATGGAAGATCCTTGTTTTTTGAGATCTGGTCAACACGATAGAACAAGTTACAAGCTGGGAGCAAACTGTTCATATGAGAGAAGTCAAGGACAGCCACAGCCGCCGGCTCTGGGGAAACTCCACCTTCTGTTTGACCAGATCTGTGCTGCCCAAAGGAAAATGAAAGAGGAAAAGTCCTTTCTTTTTTTTTTTTCTTTCCTCATTTGAAGTTAGACCCGGTCAAACCCAGAATCCATTGCTAAAT
The DNA here is from genome assembly GCA_018881555.1 of Amblyornis subalaris. NCBI lineage: Eukaryota > Metazoa > Chordata > Aves > Passeriformes > Ptilonorhynchidae > Amblyornis > Amblyornis subalaris. The sequence continues at coordinate 2,075,271 of JACAXG010000047.1, read as the reverse complement.
ACTAAAGGCAAATGAATAAAACATTTTTGCAAATATTTGTCTAAACCCAAAACTTTGCACATCATTAATTATGAGTTTTATCTCTCATTTATACTGGGAGTACTTCAGGGCTGGCAACCCTGTGAGGCCCAAGAGTACCAAGCACAGTGTGTGTCATGGTACAGACCTTTGCTGTATCACTTTCACTCTGCTGAGGCTAAGCAAATTATGGARAGTATCTGCAAAGCTAGTTTTTGAGTTTCAGAATATTTATGTCACCCAAGGAAAAAAAAAATCAGATAAAGTATGTCCTCACATTAAACTGAATATCTGAATTTTGAGTAGCAACCACTTGTCACTGCCTATTTTCAACTGAACCATAGAAGAAGAAATATTTAGAGGTGTGATCTGAAGAACACATCTGTCTTACAAAACCAGAAATGTTTGCAGGGAATCTGCAAAGTGAAAAGAGAGCAGAAATGATCACTCTGATTTTGCCATTTTACTTCACTGCTCTACAATCATCGTTTAAACAGTACAAGGGATTTAGCTGCACTGACTTTGAAGCAGATATATTTACAAACAGCTCTCAGCTTGTTAAACCAATTATTCCTTATCAATACATGCACTACTCTAGCAAGCACTTAATAGTTGCTTGCAGAGCCTGATATGCYAATGACACAACAAGAAAATAAAATAACCAGAATATCCTGTCCATTCAGAGTAAAATGTAAAATTACCAGTCCCTTGGCCTCAGTTATTCAGAAATTCCCAAACACTCCCTGTTCTTCTGGAAGTTGTAGATAGAAGTATTCCCACGCCTTTCCCTGTCTGTTTAACTATGAAGGTGCAATTTAGCTCTCAGGTTTTGCCAGCAAAGCTATGTGAATGACAAAGGAATATAATACTTAACAGAACAAAATAGTCTGAGCCTATCTCATGTAACAATGATTTAAGTACATTAGGGCAAATGAATTTTATGAATCAAAGCCATATTCTTTAGAGGAAAAATACTGTACTGTTATTTCTCTTCCTGTTAATACATTTTTTGGTGGTAAAATATATATTTTGAGTAATCATAAAAATAATTTTTAAATTAATTTATAATTTATTGAATTATAGTTTATAAAGAAATGTATTTCTTCTATTTATTTCTAAAAAATTTCTTTGTCCTTCACATCTAAGGGACAAAATACAGTGTTATATCATCTTGGTCTTTCTTCACACCCTGTTTCCTCCCTAGAACCCTACATACCTTTCCCACATAAATCGGATTTCCATGACATTTAAATGCAGTTCCTTAAGCTTTCAGCAAATGTGACACAGCTTTCCTCTCTGGGCCCTACAGCAGTCCCCAGTATTACTCAATCTAGTTGAAATCTTCCTGTTTCTTAGACAATATTAACAATTTGAGCTGAGTGTCACTTTCATTTTCAGAACAAGACCTGCCCACTAAGAAGTCAGTGCCTGCTTTTCTAGGTTATTGCTTCTAGTCTATGCTTTTTTTTCTCACAAGCACAAGTTTGTAATTTTAGCCTTTGATGGAGCAAAATTTTAGTAATTTTGCTCACTCTGCTTTTCACAAATGCTATTCTTTGGAGATTCCTGTGTGCTCYAATTGTAAAAAAATAACAAGGAATCTGCTTGATTTCATAGTGCCTTTTGATTCAAATAATCTCAAGAAATGCTGTACAAACATCAGGATGCCTATGGAACAGATGCTAAATATATTTTCATGTATCAATCCATGGGGGAGAGTATGGAACTGAGAAATTAAAGCAAAAATGTTCAGATACAGAAAGTAAAGCTGTACCAAGGTGCTGAAATAATTAGGAACTGCATATGCAGTATCTCAAAATTTCCTTGAAAAATTAGAAACTTTAATAAGAACAATACAGTTCTCAATAGGAACATTAGGAACATGTTAGGAACATCCTAACAATTAGGATTAGAATTGCTGCCCAAATTGACATTAAAGAAATCAATAAAATAAAATAAAGCAGTTCTGCCTTGAAATCCTATTCTTTAATCTTCAGACAATGCTCTCCAGCCATCCTTGCATTATATTTTTTTAGCTGTCTTTGGTTTTTTTTTAAGTGCGTTGTTTCTTCTGAGCTTATCTGTGAAGGAGTAGGTCCAAAGTAAGCAAACAGCAACGAGAAAAGAAATAAATAAATAATCCCGAGGAAGGAGCCTTTCTGAGCCTGTGTAGCTGAACCACTGAGTTATTGTCTCTGCTCTCACCACACCCCCCACTTCAGTCGGTTGTTCCTTTGTTAAAAAAAAAAAGGCAAAAAAAATTTTTTTAATTTGTGAAGGCCTAACCGCATTAACAGCCTTGCAATTTTTAGGAGGGAAAAAAAGAGGGAAAAGCTATTTTGCAGTTATATGAAAACAAAAAGCATCTGAAATCACCATGTTGTATTTGTTTTCGCCATCAGTTTGAGGTGGGGGGGGAGGAAAGAAAAAATAAAGACAGCTGTTAACCCATTTTAGTAGAAGTGGAAAAAATCCTGGGGACTTTTTAAGCCTAATTTCAGCCTAGAGTGATTTTTATGGCCAAACAATGAATCCTTAGAATAATTGGTTCATATCATGAATACACAACAAACTCTGAACCCAGGGCCTGATTCAATTTCCAGGGTGATGGGTAGGAATACCTCCTTTGACTTGGTGACAGTAACAACTTACAGTATCATAAAAAATAAAAAATCTTTACCAATGTGTTCTGGCTGAACACAGACCAATTGTTTCTTTATGTTGCATGAGCTCTAAGACTGTTTTTGCAGCATTACATGTGACTTATGTCGATGCAAACAAATCGATATAAATCGTGGGTAAAAAAAGCACCATCGCTTAGAGAGGTACTAAATTTCCAGACCACAGTATTCAGATTATGATTATTTATTGCCATTGTAGGTAGATGAAAGGCTGTGGCGTTCCTTCCAGTCTCACTGCTTCGTGCCAGCTGAATTCTGCGAGAGGGATGGTGTTAGAAATGGAAGGCTACAGTAATGTTAACTATGCTGTTTCCCTCCAACATCCATTTTGTTCCAAAGAAACACTTGCCAGAGATTAAAATATTCAAGATGGCTGTTTTCTGCACCCTTTCTGCGAGCTGTACAGTTTTTCATCTTTCCAATACTCCGGGTCCCCGTCCTTATTGAGACCATGAATATTTTATTCCTCATCTTATCTGCCTCCCAAGTCATTAAATATTGGCCAAAGTTCAAAGCGAGTTGCTTCACAGCCGCCTCGCTCCAGCCCGGACACCGCGCACCCTCCGGACGCCGCTCGGGCTGGACGCCGCTCCCGCACCGCCGCTCGCCGCCCGGCGCCGCGGGCCGCGGATGCTCTCCCGCGCCGGGACACCCCCGGCCGAGCCCCGCCCGGCCGGCCCCGCTCCCCCCGCGGCCGGGGAGGCAGGGCCGGGGCAGCGCCCGGAGCGCGGCGGCTCCGCGGGGGCGGCGGGGCCCGCGCCCCGCACCTGGACTTCCGCGCGGGCCCCGCGTCCCCTCCCGGCGGCGACCGAGCAGCTGCGGGGCGGGGCGGCCGCGGGGGCCGGGGGGGCGGCGGGGCCGCGGGACCGCGGCCGCCGGCGGCTGCGGGGGGGTCCCGGTTCCGCGCGGCCCCGCCCGCCGGCAGGAGGCAGCGGGAAGCCCCAGCGAGGGGCGGGGGCGGCGCGGGTCCCCCCCGGCTCCCACGCACAGCCCACCTCTCCCCTGGGGCTTCCCATGGCGGGGGAAGAGAATTCTTTTGTCCCCGCGTGTCCCCGTGTTYGTGAGTGTCCCGAGCAGCGGCGGGGGTCGGCTCGGGCCGGGGGCTCCAGCAGTGCGGGCAGCCGTATCCTCCCCATCCCCCAGGGCTCCGCTGGAAGCGGCGGGGAGAGGACCGGGACCCGCACCCGCGGGGAGCGCCGGGCTCCCGCGAGTGCCCCATCCCGCGTGGCCGGGCCACGGGCGGACGGCGGCGGCTCCCCCTCTGCGGTGTGCGGAGCCCCCGGGAGCTGCCCGCGGCGGGAGACCGCCGCAGAGCTGTACCCTCTGTCCCCAGCCCGAGCCACCGGCCGCCCCCAGCCCCGCGTCCCCGTCCCACCGCCGCGCGAACAAAGAGCCGCGGCGCTTTGCGGGTTGCTGGGGTTTATCCAGGCGCTGGTGATGCCAGGTTGAGACAACTGGCGGTCCGCTGGTTCTGAGTTCTCCCGAACATCTCGACGGCGAGTCTTCCCCAGCTGCCCTAGAAATTGGTTGGAATATCGGTTGGAAACATTTACTCTGGAATTAATCTCGGTGTTTGTTAAGAGGTCACTTTGAATATGTCAAGTTTTTTCCTAAAAGCATCAGACGATGCAGTCCCCCTTTACACTTAGAACAGCGTTTATCCTAGACTGCATACAGATAAATGGATTAAGGCAAGAACCGGCTGGTTTGTCTGGGTACATTACACAGCTAAGAGCAGCTTTTTTCATGGCTGAGGACTGAAAGCTTCACTGACCTCTGAAAAAATTTTACTTCATACAAAGAAAGCTTCGATTCCCTATCTAGTCCCAAAAATGTATCAGGTTTCCCGTTCTCCACAACCTTAATTGTAATTAGTTAGCGAGCAGATGGGATGAGGCACTTCCCATGCATGAGCTTTCCACTTCTACAAAATGAGTTTATCAGGCACTGCCTAAACGTCCCTTTGTATTACCGAGTCCACAATGTGCCTTTGGAAGAGCCTCCTCCTGTACACGTGTCGCAGGAGCGCGGTGTGGATGCTCACACCCCGCACCTATTTTAGCAGGTTTGACGGTGCACGTTTGCACACCGACACGTAGCAACTCGAAGGAGCGTTAACAAACCTCGTGGTCAGCAATAACTACCCCTATAAAAAGCATCTGTGACTTGCTAAGGAGAGCAAGACTTGCTTTATGGGAGCAGAAACGCCTGTCCTTCCCCACGAACTATCAGCTAATTCTAGTTTCTAAATTGTTACTGCTTTTCCAGCCACTGGTGCTTCACACTGACATGATCAATTTTTTGTTGTTGTTGGTTCCTGTAAGCTGTTGATGCTTGCCTGCTAAAGCGACGGTCCAAGCACAGGCAAATGCAGATTTTTAGATTTCATCCCCTGTGAGGYTTTGCTGGCTGCAGTGGATGCAATGCTACCGGGCTGAATTCATCCTGCACTGCAAACAGCGTGGAAATATCGAGGAGGGAATTTGCCTGAATTACTTTAGTTAAAATAAAATTCTCTCTATCAGCAGGGAATATTTACGGGTTAAGTATGGCTAACGGTGATAGGTGAGTCCTGCGGAGAGCTACACCTTCTCTGATGCTCAGCACACGGCTGCCAGTTTTTCAAAATGTTTTACCGAAATGAAAAAGATGCGGATGAGAAAAAAAAAAAGCCATCACATCAACGATTTAAGGTTTACTACTTTCAAAAGAATTTTCGGTGTTTCTAAATACATGTCTTTTCTTTGCTATCTTGGCTAGCGAGGTCCGTATCTTGTCATCGATGGTAAATCAATGGCACAGCCTGACCTTTCAGAGGGTTGTATCCCTTATTCAAACCAGGCGGGTTGAACAGAAAGATCTGTGAAATACAGCTTCGCTGGGGAAGGGGCATTTTTAATACGGATCCTATTTTCTCTAAACTGTAAATAGATCCTCTCAGAGCTGGCAGAGGTCGGGCTGGAAGGCAGCCGGATTTCACGCGACCGGAGCGCTCGTTGGAACCGGCTCTCGGGCTCGGATACGGCGAAGGTGCCAACTTCTAATTGACACGTTTAGGCGAAGCTCCCAGCGTAATTGCTTTTAACATTCATTTATGCAAAGCGGCTTCGTGCGGGCAGGGCGAGCCCGGAGCGGCCGCGCCGCCTGCCAGCAGGGAACGGGCCTGGAACACGTCCCGCCTCAGGCGGAGAGGGACCCGCAGGGCACGGCGGTGTCCCGGTCCTGCCCGCCGGGCCCCAGCACGCGGCGGGAGCCCCGCAGCCCCCGGGCTCCCGTGCCCCCGTCTCACTTCACCCGGGCTTCGTCCGCCGGGCAGAGACGGGGCCGGCGTGCTGCGCGTTCACACCGCGCCGCGGAGCGCCGGCCGCAGGCGCCCTCGGCAGCGATCACGATAATCCTCCCGGCGAGCCGCGTTTGTCGCCGAGTCTCGGCTCCCACCCGGGCTGTCCGCTGGCGATCGCTCGAGTGCTGGAGCGCCGTGAGTGCCTCCCGGAGCAAATCCCAATCCCGCGGCAGCATCGCTCGTTATCCCGGAGCAGCTCGAAGACCGTATTTTCCTTCGCACCTCCCGCCGCGGGAGCAGGGGGTGCAGAAACTCCCGAGCACTCGGGCCCCCGCCGGCCTCAGGACCGAGCCGGCCGCTGCAGCCGGCGGCGCTYGGGCAACGCGGGGCCGCTCCCAGCACCCGCACCGCCGCCGGCCCCGAAGTGCAGCTCTCGGGCGTCCTGCACCCCTCGGCCGGGCGCGGCGGGGCACGGCCGCGCGGTCCCGCGGGAGCCGGGTCGCCGCGGGCAGGGCAGGCGCTCTGTGCCGGGGCTCAGTGCTCAGGGCGGGCCCCGCCGCAGCTGGAGCCGCCGCGCTGCGCTCCCCGCCGGGGGCCCCCCTGCCCGGCAACACGCGGCGCCTGCAGGGCCGCCGGCGCTAATCTCACATCCTCCCCCGGCGCACACGCACAAAACGACGGCCGGCGGCGGGGGCGGCGCCGAGCCCAAAAGTGGAACCCGTCCCTGGGTGGGCTCGAACCACCAACCTTTCGGTTAACAGCCGAACGCGCTAACCGATTGCGCCACAGAGACTCCGCTACATCCGCCTCCGCCCTGCTACYCAAGTGCTGCGCCACCGCGCCGGCCGCGCCCCCGCCGCCTCCTCGCCCTTGTCCCGGCCACTGGTGGCCACCACGGACCCACCCAGCCCAGGATCCTAAACCGCGAGCCTCGCCACACGCCGAAACAAGGCTGAGGAAATAGCGAAAACGGCAGCTTTTCTTCTCCTACCCAATAGGAAAGATTCACAAAATCGTTGTTCACAGCAATGTTCTTTATTTTAGGGAATAAATTCACGAATCAGAGTTAAAACTGCTTCTTCTTGGGTGCTGCTAATTCACGGGTTACACATGCAAGCCAAAATATAATTTCCAAATATCTTGGCAAAATTGCCCTGTTTATATATTTAGAAGGTAATTTTAAACGACTGCAGGCAACAGTTAGACTGTCTAAAACAAGCAGCAGCCCTCTGTGTTTGTAGGTTAAGTGTGTTTACCGTTCTAAGTGACTGAAAACAGCCGTGAAGAAAAGCTAACTTTCCTATGTATTATTTTATTAAAATCTTCTTCCCACAGTACCTTACAGTAAATCTGTACCTCTGCAAGTACAGAGTTTCGCATCCGAACCTGAGCAAATGTTTCCCCTTTGCTTTCACAGACTAATACTGTTTGAATCTCTTTGAAGTCTTACAGTATCGGTTGCTTCATGTTGTCCCTCTGTCTCCCTGAAGCTCTGCCTGGTGGCTCTTTTGCCCACTAAAAGCCTTTGGAGCCAAGCAAGAACGTGGCACCCACAACATCAGGACAGGCACTAACTGCTTTCCAAGCAGTGCTGGTTATCTCCTGGACCAGGAAGTTCCAGCTCACTCCTGAAACCAAGGAGTCTCATATTTTGTGCAATACTTTCCTCATCAACACTGTTTGACTTCATTCCTCTTCCCAGTGAATAACTTTAGACTGACCATTTACTGATCACAGCTCAGCCTTTGCAGTTTTTCCAATACTTTGAAAAGAGCTACATAAATGCCAGCAGTATCTCAGGACAGCTCAATTTTCTTTTATTCTATGTGTTGGTACCTTACTGACCAACACATTTTAAAATCCAGAAGAGAAAGACAAGATATGTAAGCCCTGAAGAGTGATTAAAATCATTATTTTCAAGATTACTTTGTGGGGCATCGTGCCTGCTGCTGCCTATTTTCCTACCCAGATATCTGCTAGTCTCAGGGTCAGAAGAATCAGTTCACAGGCTGGACCACTTCTGTTTTCTCTGTGTTGGAGGACAGGCAAACAGTCCTGAGATTTTATGCACAAGCAAATGGGTATTTAGCGTAACAAGCAAGATTTTGTTCTGAGCAAAGGCCCAACCCATAGATCCATAGACCTGTAGTTTGGGTGTGGATTTTGGGCCCTGAAATGTTTTACTGTATACACATGAATATTCACATGAGTTTTAATGGATGTAGGCTATATTCAAACTCTGTTTCTAGAGGCCAGATCTAAAAAGGATCTTTCCTATTCTGATACTGAGCACAAGCTCTAACTGAAGTATCTGGGAGGAACACAGGACCTAGCTTTAGATGTCCAAGGCTGCCTACTCAAAGCACTGGGACAGTGAGAGGAGTGCTGCAGATGAGGCTGCAGAGTCACTTGGCACCTTTCTTCTCAGCAGTCTTTCTCACTGAATCTCAGAGTCTGTCACTTAAAGTCTTACAAGGCAAAAAAGAAAATAAAAAGAATGTACACAACAGTGACTGTTACTCATTCAAGCCTGAAATCCACAGATCAGCAAAAGATGTGAACATGGATGACTTTGGCTGACTGTTGAAGCACTAACCAGTGAGCTATCATACCAGAGGGCAACATTTTCTATCACTGCTCTGCAAATGGAAAAGATTCACTATCTACCCTTGGGAGAAGGTTTCTGACTGTATCTTTGGTAGAAAGGAAGAGACCAAGTACTGTTYAAGGCATTCAGAAACCAGAAAGGGCTGCTACTTCAGATTAATCATTCTTTCTATCAGTGTTTTGTTCTTTATTTCTGGACAGCTCTGTTCCTCGATACGCTGTTTCTTGTGGATCATATCTGGAGGTGCTTAATTTTTTGCAATATCTAGTATATATAATTTAAATACCATTATTGCATTCACTAATTATTAGTTATCTTGTGGTTTAGATTTTTATAAAAACATAAATATATAATAATATACTACATATTAATATATTAAAATTTTATACTATGTAATGTGAACTATATACTATTTTATAATATCCAATTTTTTTTTKTTGTTATTTATAGATCTGTGAGCTTAAATGTTCATTGTTATGACATCTGTGACCTTCTTCAGATATAGTCTTTTGTTCTTGACTGTTAGGGAAAGTTACTACAAGACAGAGGGTGGAACTGGTATTGTTTATGAGATTTATAAACATACCGTATATTCATCTGCTGTTCAGAAAAAATAAATCTGGTTTTTCACCCAGAACAATTCCTATAATGAATTCAACAGGATATAGCCGAACAAAAAGAATCTCTCCACTTATATTGCAGATTTACTCATTAAAGACCCTATTTCTACAATTTCACATGGGAAAAGGACCATTTTCCCCCAGCAAGCACATGTGCTTCCTTTATTTATTATCCTGTGTCATTTTTGGTCAGCTATTTTTCAGCTCTCAAGTTACAACTCGGCCCAAACTACAAAAATTCATAGTCACAAAAAATTTTGCAACAGTTACTCAGTTTTGGCCCAAACATATTTCTGATTGCTTACTTTGTAACAGCAGTGTCTAGCTTAAAGATTTCTTGTGTTTTCCTTGGAAACATATGATTCTAGTCCTTACAAGAACTGGGACATTAAGATAAATGGACAACTAATACAATTCAACATTGCTATTAGAGTTATTATGGGCAAAGAATAAGATTTCCATGACAAAAGATTTTTCTTTATGGACCTGCTAGCATCAAACCATGGAAAGTATTACTCCTGAAGAAGGCTTCAAAAGATTGGGAGAAGCGGGTATTGAGAGTTTTTTCTTGACCAATTACAAGACTTTTGTTCTTTTATTCTTCCAATAAAATGCATTTGGAGGGGTTTTTTTTCAGTTGTTTGTATACAAATTTGCTGCTTTTCAGATACAAAGATGGCTTATATTTCTCTGAAGACTTTATTAATTAAACACTTCTATTCTTGGGTCTGTTAATAAAATCAGAAAAATGTCTTAACTGAAAGGACATCAAATCCAATCAACTTAACCTAAAAGCAAAGAAAAAGACTGAACTGTAGTATTTTACTGAGCTATCTAGTTCACTTAGCTCTGGCTTCTAGTGCAAGTCACACAAAAGATGAGTAGGTGAGAAAATCCAGAAATCTTGGGTTACTGTCAATTGCAGACTGTAAACTAAAAGTCAACCATACTCCCAACATCCATGTTTACCAAAAGGAAATGGCATAGGCTGCCTGGTTTTGGATCACAAAATATATAGTTGCACTTACATTCAGGAGAGCCAAAAAGTTGCTTCAGTGTGACTTGTGACAAAATTAGAACAGCTATTGCTATTATCAGTAATTTGAAACACGGTCTGCAATTGTGGGAAAAAACCACCAAAACCCGAAAAGCCCCAACAACAACAACAACAACAACAACAAAAACAACCACAAACAAAACAAACACAAATAAAACAAAAACAAACCCCAAACCAAACAGAGAGGACTGCATTCAGAATTGATCTTCAGATCTCACCTGATATACCATAAGGGGAATTTTACTTTGCCATTCCCTGCAATCTATCCATTCTGAGTGACTACTGAAGAGAGTGCAATCAAGAGTGCAATCATAGTTTACACACACACAAAAACCTAACCAAAACTAAAAAAAAAAAAAGGAAACAAACAAACCCTCACACAATCTAAAGTGAAAAGAAGAGTATTTTACTGGCACAAGAAATGAGAAGAGTAATGATGATGCTTCTCACATAGCACTTATTTATCTCAAGCACTTCTTATTATCATGGTAAGAAAGGGAGAAATTTCTTGTCCTTGCAGGTTTTTGAACTGCACCTACTGGGAACGCTTAAGAGTTCTTAAAGTAATAGTGAATATTATGAAAATAAGAACGAGTCTTATGCAAGTCAACTTTAAGGTTGTGTCTACATAACACACAGGAAAGCACTGTAATTTCCAGCCTGTGTTTTCAGGAGCAGCAACCTGTTTTAGCATTTTCTGAAGTCCAGAATTCACATTTAAGTTCACAACATAGGCCTCAATTCAGAAAGCAGCTGTATTCAGAATAATATGAAAGCACGTGTTACATTCAAATACAATCAGATTACTAGCATGGTAGAAAAGTGTCTTCTTAAACAGGTTAAATTTCAGGGAAAAAAATAAAGGGCAAATTTCAGAGTAGACCCAATCCCATAGTTTGTCAAAAAAATGAGAGGAGCATAAATTTTGTATCCTTGCAATGCTGAGGAAAACACATGTCCTTGAAATTCTCAGTAGAAAATACCAGTTCTAAGTTATTTTGCAGGTGATCACACCAGTCAGGTTTACATCTGTCTAAGTGCTATAATTCAGCCAGAATGTCTGAAGGAAAGGCAGTGAGAAAGGAAAACCCGGGTAAGCTTTGTGGATCTGGTCCAGACATTTCCAAACAGGAATCTGACATGTTTGGCCAGGCTGCAATCTTAGGAAACCTGTGCTGACAGGTTGTATTGGCAACACCACTTTTCAAAGAGTAAATAAATCAAATTCTGGAACCAGTGCTCTTTTCAGGATGCATTTACAGGCTCAAAGTGTTCTTGCATTGACTTCTAGAAAAGCTCTCTATAGCAGATGGCGCCGAGGGTTCAAAGAATCATGGAGAAGCCAATATATTTTAGTTTCTCCAGCTACATTTATTTTCAGCTAGCAAAACATCAGCAAAGGTTTCTAATCCTATAACTCTGTTGCCAAAATGGAGGAAGGTTCTGATACCCCTGAAGGTCATGATCCTGAAAACAAACTTCAATTCTTATGGTTACTGTTATCTCCAGCAGAACTCTAACTCTCTCAAACACCTCTGGTGCAAGGAAGTTTCTTCCATTGCTGTTCCCTGGCTGTTCGTTGCAATGTGAGCAGCATCCTGTAGGACCTCAGGATACCAAATCTGTTGGTGGTCTGAACTTGCAATAAAAACCTCCTTCTCGGAGTTATAATAGGAATAGTATACAAGAGATCCATCTTGTTCTTTATAAATATTATGTGAGAGATATTCAGAATATTCTTAGTAATACATAGAAGAGAGAAAATAAAAGATATATCTCTCTATACATATTATAACCAATCTCTTTTCTTTATAGGGTCTCAGACATGGACAGATGTCACAATAATGGGGCCTTAAAAACTAAAAGCAAAACTAAAACTAGATATTACTCTCCTACAATTCAGTAAGACAGAGAAAACCTGGGGAGGTTTATATTCACATCAGCTGAAATAATGGATGATGTACTTCCATGGTTCTATGATACTTTATGATCACTTAGCATGGACAGGAATTCACTGGGGTCCTGGAATATTTAAAGAATAACTTAAAAAACCCCAAAGCAATCACCTTTAAACCCTCAAATTAAATATATTCCTATCCTAATTCCAAATCCTGGGAAGTATAAGGTAGAGGAAGATTAGAGTATTGAGAGTAAAGAAAAAAGAGACAGATTAGGAAGAAAAAAAGAAGACAATGAGGAGTGGAAGGGAAACAAAAGGATGAAAAAATCAGAAAAATGAAAGGAAGTCTGAGTTAGTTAATTTTTGAGTAAGGCATATTCCTGCTGCTTTCAGAGATTTTACAGTGGAAAGGAACCACCATATTTTTGCAGTTTCAATAGCTTTCAGTGAGACTGAAGGCGAAAGGACAGCACAGAGGGAACTGACCTGTCTCCTGTTGCTCCTGTCCTAAAGGGTGGTATAATCTCCACTACAGCAAAGGAACAGAGAAGGCACTTGGAGAGTTACTCACAGCCTCCTGTCCCCTCCTCCTCCTCTTGGCCCCCAGTTTCTCAGATCTTTCTATTAAACTTTAATAGTGGGGACCCCCTCACTCAAGGSAGCACTGCAGTCATTCATTAGTGTCCACCTAGGGAACAAATAACTCTTTAGCTGCACTGTAGGTGTCCAGCCTGCTTTGTGCCTGGAAGGGGATTTGTAATCGAAACAGGGAAGTGCAGGAGTAGAGAGAAAAAATGGGCAGTAATAACCCGTGAACTCGCCTTTCATTCAGGTAACACACAAGACACATGTTAATGATTTCAGCTTAAGTAGCAGGCAGAGAACTAACTGTACACTAACCAGGCAGAAACCACCTGCATGTGCCAACGTCCCTACAAAGCAGGGACTTCCTAGAGAAGGGACAGTGAGAAGTAACCTGCTGACTTTGCAGAGATTTGTTTTGTTGTGTACTKTACTGCTCTGCATTTGCAAAGTCCCTTTTCAGCTCTCATCTGGATGGATCAACAGGCCAAGATTTTTCTCAGGTCTTGTATTTTACTGTCTGCACAGTGTTCCTGTAACTGGATTAGGAGAATCCATGAGTATCCAGACAGAATGCGCTGAGATTTCAGCAGCTCTGTTGTCTGATGGCACTAGAATATCAGCCAGTTATGTGCTATCTTAGGCAGGACTGTTTCAGACCTCATGGCCTGGATCATTAAGATAATTTTTAAATACAAATTAATGAAAACAAAGATAAACAGGAAATGGGTTTTGCTTCCTATAATTCTGTCAAAATGCATGTGTGTGCAAAGGCAATCAAGCAATCTTTATGCAAGCATTATCCTTTGCTTGCTTCTCCCAGGTTTTTGGTGGCTGCCAGCCCCAGCAGGGTGAGGCAGCTGTTTGCCCACCTTTCCAGTGCCCTCGCAGGAGCATATCAGCCTGCAGCATATAACAGGTAGAAGACAGCCAGAGAAATACAAGGGAAGAAAGATCTCTAACAGAGGAGAGAAGACTGCAAATACCTTTGAGGACAATGTTTCCCTTTTCATCCCTAAATATTTGCAATCAATACAGCTTCAGTATTTCACAAGCTAATCAATAATGCAGTGACAGTGAGAGAGATGTGAGGGTCTTCTTGGCGGCTACAAACTGGCAATGATGCTTTGATGGCTCCTACTGAGGATTTATCATTTCTTGGATAATCTCCTGCAGAACACTGTGGGGTCTGAGAGTATAATACACAATATGGCTATAGGAAGGAAACCGGACAGATGATTGCACTTTATCTTAATTCCCTATAGCATCATCTGCCAAGGAAATGAAAGGTAAAATAAAAGCACTATACGTCTAAAAGTATGAATACAGTGTACAAAGACTGTTGTTTGGACATGTAATATAGCTAAGCTGGCCCATAAAAGGTAARACAGAGAAAGAGTGTTATGAGGAACCACAATCCTTTTTTGCAATTGTCCTTKCCATGAGCCACTTCAGAAGAACTTTATTAATATTTATTAACAATATTAGACTAATATTATCAATTATTTCATACACAAGCTAAATCTCTCTCTTTTTCCACATGCATGCAATCCACCAAATGCGAATAAGATGAAAACTTGCCCCTAAATACAGAATCACATGCAATACTTAATAAAAAGGAAGAGGAGAGGTCACATCTCCAGTGTTTAATGCATTTTTGTCAAAATGCCCCTGGCTCAAGTGACCAGAACATTTAGTGGGATGTGCCACCCCTGGGGGAAGGGATCTTCCATTCAGACATCTCTGCTGCTATGAAGAGCACTGCTGTTCACACACAGCATAACCCTTTCAGGAAAAGGAAATACAGGCTGTTCACAGCAGCACATTCTGACCATACTGAAGTCCTCCTCCTTCTGCTTGAGGCCGTGATGTAAGACCCTAATGATAAGCCCAAGAATGGTCAGACAACATGTAAAATCTCATCATTTCACCTGTCCAGGAACCCTCTAGGCCTGAAAGGTCTAAAATTATTCCTTTCTCACTCTTCTTTCATTACATAAAAGCCTTTCTAGATTTCCTCAMGTTTATGTTGCAATTATTTACTACCTCAAAATCATTATTATAAATATATGAAATTCTACTTCAAGAAAAAATGGTATATTAAGAAACACACACTGCAACGCATCCCAGTTGCTACCGAAGAGACTCCTAATGATCCAGCATTACAACTCGTTACAACTCTGTGTTTTTCTAAAGAACACAATCCAGCATTTTCAGTTTTCYGTACAGCCAAGCTGTAATTGTGATACCATTTGCTTTTTCAGTATTTCCACACTATATGCTAATACACTGTACRTCGGCTCCGTTTCCACAACTAACTACCTATGTGTAAATACAAAATATAAAGAACATATGATTGTGTACAGCGTATTTCTAAGTCTTATAGCCCTTCCTACTCTTGTCATTACCACATTAACTAGCTTTAGAAAATTCTGCTAACACTTAAAGCACTTTAACAACTGCTTTCCTTATGTATTCATGTGATTGGTATTTCCAAATTCTCAGAGGTTTAACCTTTTTCTTCTTTGCAGTTTATTAAAAAGCAAAGCAAAACAAAACCAATGCTCAGCCCCCACCTCCCAAAAAAACTCCAACAGGTGTGCATGAGTCTGTCAATGCACTTGGAAATTTTCAATCTTTTTTTTTTTTAATAAAGATAATCAACAAAATTGTAATGTTAAAATCAGTGAATTCTCAATTAAATTCTCAAGCAACCTTAAAATAGATAATTTTCATAAATCCTTTCATTATCAACTTAGGATTTTTTAAAGTTTGTTAAAATATTAAGCCAAAACCATCAAGCTAAAACACATCAAATAATGATGATATTAAAAATTTTATTTAGGCCCTTTTACAAATCACAGTATGCGGTTCAATGACACACAAGCAGATTTATAACAAAACTAATCTCACAAGACTACAGAAGCCTTTAAAAGCAGCATTTCTGCCATTTTCAACAGGCTTTTGTGGCTTGGTAGGTACAGATAATTTGTATTTCATCAGCCAATGACCATTAAAGACTCCCCCATATTTCTCTTAAATTGCATAAATTAGAAAATTGTTCGTTTCCTCTTCCTCCAGCTCTGTTTTCATGTATGATGAATTTAGGGATGTTTTGCTGAAAATGGGCGAGAGATTATGCTACATAGAGATATGCCTGCTGAAAACAATTCAATGAATTAAAAATAACCGTGGACTGCAACTGACCTTTCATATAAACCATATATCTCTATATTTTTTACATGTCTTAATGATTATTAGAGTTTGGCTCAATGCAAGCAATCAAAGAGTAAAATATTTAGCATTTGTTTTATATTATTTATAATTTCAGGTTCTGTTTACAGATGTTTACAATCCCCATCCTGGCAATCTTACTCAGATAAGTAATCCAATCTCTTGATTGTATTACTGAATGGAAGATGAATGCTCAAGTATTCTGAATGGAAGATGCAGGAGTGACTCTTTATTCCCCTCTAAACACAAGATAAACAGGCAGACACACTATATAGATCAGCTTAGGTGGGGGATGCCTCCTGGCTGGAGACAACGTGTCTGCTGCCTGTACAGGGCTTACAGGCAGATGAGCACAGCAACGCTGAATCCTGACATGCTCTGAGAGCTCTGCAGTGCTTCTGGTGCAAACCTATTGCAATCAGCTCTGTGCTGCATGTGCCCTCCTTCCCCAAGACAGAAAGTTCACTATCTCCAGCACCACYGTGTTCATAAACACATTTTTCAATATTATGCTTCCAATGTTACTTTTGGTCAATACAAGGATCACAGTCTAGGATGTATTAAACATGGGTTTAACTATATGAGGAAAAGGGATACCTATAACATCATTTCTATCCTAAGTCCAGCTTTCAACTAAAATTACCACAGAAATGTATGTTTTGAGCATTTTGATATTAGATAAATGGAGTGTCACAACTGTGAAAAATATTTCTGTGCCTAGCATCTATTTTAGTTTTGAAAATTAAATTCTGTAAATACATGTTAAGGTATTACTCATAGGGAAATTTTGAATAACAAATCTTAGCAATGCATGGAATAAGTATATGTATAAATATGTGATAGAAGTTACATGCATTTCTAGTTCAGAGCAGACGCAACTATTGCTACAT
Source organism: Amblyornis subalaris (assembly GCA_018881555.1). Classification (NCBI taxonomy): domain Eukaryota; kingdom Metazoa; phylum Chordata; class Aves; order Passeriformes; family Ptilonorhynchidae; genus Amblyornis; species Amblyornis subalaris. The sequence goes on along the minus strand of JACAXG010000047.1, from coordinate 2,058,398 downwards.
CTTCCTCACTGATGATTTTTGCTTTTAGTTCAAAGGTTTGCACATGAGTTTCACGCACATGGATTTTCAGACATGTTCAGGATCTGGCCTTACAAACACTCAAGTAACTTTCTTCAGAGGTGTATTCCAACTCTGCTCCAAAGCTTCTCATCTTAGTCGAGCTGCTTACACATTTGCAGAATGAAGTCCCCAGTATTGACAYGGATACACGTGGCTAAATGAGATTTGGCTGCCAATTTCACAATGTGGTATTCTGTATCAGACAAAGCAACAAAGGAAAGGTGACTAGTTCCCCTGTGTGAGCTGTAAATACCAGCCATCACACCACTTAATAGGTTTATTTTATTAATAGCATATATTTAAAGACTTCAATGCAAGTTTCTTTTGAACGATGAAAGGTTGGCAAATCTTAAAAGATAATAATCAGCAGTGCAGCAGTTCTTTGATGGTCTGTAATTACCCAACTGTCCACTATTTGAAGGACAGCAGCAAACTACCACTCACTGTTAGTTTATTTTTATTTATAACTTGTACTTTAGGTAAGAATCCATTAATTATAAGCAAAACAAATTGCTTACTCAAAACACTTCCCACAGAGGCTGTTTTTTTCACATGCATTAATCTAGCTGAGATATACATGACATTTTAAATGGAGGTTAAACTGATGTAAATAAATGCAATTATTTGAAAGCAAACAGGATTCAGTCACATTTATTTCTGTGTGGGATTACTGTACTTTCTCCCCTTATGACCAAGCACTGAACCACAGGAATTCTGGAAGGCTGAGGATTTTAAAACTTCCTACTAACATGAAATTTGAGGATATGTCACAGTACTCTGTCTTTTAATTTTGTATGATTTGCCTTAGGTGGCATCTCATGTAATTGTTTTTCARATAGAACCACAAAGCTGGAGGGATGGCAAAAAGTTTGGATTTCACACACTTTTGTGCTTTGCTAATAAAAAGGTGCAGACGAGGCCCCCGAAGGCCCAAGCCCCGCACATGGAACTGCTGGTGCCTCCTGGGAACACACCCTGATGGTCACCACCATGGGACTCCCCTGGGGGAGCCGCATCCCGGCCAGCCTGCAGTGCCCACCAGTGCCCGCCCCACTGGGCCCTGACCACCTTCCTGGGAGCCTGGCCTTCAGCCAGCCCCGCAGCCAGCTCGGCCCTCGGCCACCTCCATGGATGCCATAGCATCGGGGCCTCTTCCCATTCTTCTCTACAGGCTCCATCTGGCACCACCCATCTCACCCGGCCACCACCAGGTAATGCAAAGCAAAGTTCCCTTGATCTAAGGCCAGGGTCACCTCAAAGGGAATTACCAACCCAAGAGACATGCCAAGATTGATAGCTACAACCTCATCACCTTTCATAAGGGATTTAAATTTCAAAAGTGAATTTGTACAGTTTTGGTGTGCTTTTCTCATACTCTGAGCTGTGTTAGTTTCACTGCTGTGGAGCAGCTCTCAATGAAGCTTTTTGAGACAAAGAAGAGTGAGAAATCACTGTACAATCACAGTGACTCTGAGGAGCCACCCAATTTCTGTGCTGCAGGCAGTGGGCAGCCCAATCCTGATTCTGACAAAGACAACAAAAAAGGGATTTTACCACCAGTATCATTGGCAGTGAGATCAAGCTGCCCGCAGCAGCAAGGTTCCAAAAACCAGTTACGTGGTATGATAAAGAGTCTAGGACACAATGATCTTATAGTACTCAGTAGGGACAAAAAACCCCACCCTATTTAATGCACCAAACCATTTCAGCCACTAGTTTTGCCTTTTGCTGTGGCAGAGGTCTTCTGAAAATTATTTTAAATAATGTATAAATATGAGTTCCAAAATGTCAGTTTTACATCCTGCCAACTTCAGCTAATGTGCTATGTAAGGAACAATGGATAACATCATAAAATCCATAAAATCAATAAAATCAAAATACACAGCTGAACAATCAGCCTTCCATCAGCTGACCAGCAGTCTTGATGACGGTTGTTTCAAACTGCACAAGTTAGGAGTAATTGCAAAAGGATCAATCTTTCCATAATCAGACCGATGTAGGGACATTGTTGGCTTATGGCACCTTTAGGAAGGCTGCTCTTGCTACTTTCGTGTCACTGTAGAGGCGTAAGCATGACCCTGACTTATTCCTGCTCCATTGTAGAGGTTATCCAGAAGGTCGGGGTGCTGGGCTCCCAGAAGAAATTTCCTATGAGACTGGATCTCATATGCATTTTCAGCAGTGTTGCTGTGCAAGGACTTGTCACAGGCATAGTCTGGCCCATATAATCCACTAACCCGACCAGAGATCAATTCCTGGGAGAAGTCTATCCCATTCTTTAAGAATGACTTTGTCGCCAGCGTTGTAAATCTAGCAATGAWCTGTTGCGAAACTCTATCCTGTCTCACATTTAAAGAGCTTTGCAGAAAATGGATCTTGAGGGATAACGAGACACAGGGATATTTTTCTCCAAATATTTCAAAGAGGAGCTGTTCTACCTGGGACTAAAAACATTTTTATATTTTTGAATATTCAGGTAACTAGTACATTTTTAGAATGTTATTTTTATCACTATTTCAATAAACCATGGCTTTGTATTGTCAATTCCAAAAAACACAGGCAGGAGTATCTTTGTCAGAGTTCCATATTATCATCAGACATACATATTTATAACTCTCCATTTCCTAGAATGCTCCACATAAATAGATGCTCAGTGCTTGTCATGTAACATGTCTTGCAGATAATAAGAACAAAAGAAAAACAACAAAGAAACAATACTGAAAATAATTTTTAAAAATCTGAGCTGAAAACATAAAAGAAAAATGCTCAGGCATTCACTGGTAACAACCACACATTTGAAGGCAGTGAGACTGAGCTATGTTTTGCTTTCCTTGTGCTTATGAATATGATAGATGTCTTGTGAATGGCAAGAATATTATTTAAATCTAATATTATTCTTTATGTAAGTGCATTTTATATTGATAGACTAATTCAAAACCCAATCACCCTTACCTTTATTATAAAGTTCCAGCATGCAGGAGCTCTAGTGAAAAGCTAACCTTATTTTCTTTGCTTCAGTCACATGAACCTGGCCAGGGTCACGAACAGTTGCATATACCCTGTCATATGGCACAAGGGTCAGTATCTACTAATTCCAGTGGCTACTGTTACAATATTTAACCACCAAAAGTTTCAGATCAGAAGTAGAAAGTTTGAGACATTTATGAGTGAGAACAGAGGGTCCTAATTTAAAACGTGCGTGACCTTAATATAGTATTCCGGGGTTCAGAATGTTTTTATGTACTTTGTCTAATACTGCAGTTTTACAATACTCCCTTGCTTCCAGTCATAAARTCTTATCTGTAAATTTTGTAAAGATGTCTGAGAAAAGCAAATTTACGTGACTATGTGAACCAGGAACAGGCAAAAAATTTTTTCTTAATGCAAAGGCAGAACAAAAAGAACCTGCATCTAACCCTTAATTCCAGACGTAAGTTGGCATTTTTCACAGATATGTACATTTTTCAGAAAGTACTATAAATCACAAGGATTCTGTACTTGTCAATGACAACTCTGTTAATGTAAAATAATCTTATAAGACACCAGAATAATCTGTCTTAATCAAAGACAGATTTATATCCATACAGTCCAGTTATTCACAGACTGTAACAAAACATATAAAAATGTAGATCTGACATCACYGTAAGTCTTGCATACACAATTGCCTTCTTCATGTATTATATAACAATGAAAAACTAACACCTACTCCTGCTCCCACTGAAATCAGGGACACTTTCCAATTTACATCACTGGCGATTGGATGAGAGAATAAAACTAATATAACTAAGCTTTTGAAAACTCCTTAAGACTGGGTATCACATGTATTTGAGTAATTCTGATTGTTCCACAACTTACTGGAAATATAGATTTTTTCTTCATAATTAGCCCAAAGAATTAAAACAAAATTCAGAAAAGGATAGACACAATATTTTCCGTAATTCTATCCATGTATTTTTCCATAATTACAGCTTAGACTAGAAGAAATCAAGTCAGAAACCTGGCTCATCTAAACATTTTCTTGAGGAAATTACTTAATAAATGGCAGTATGAGATAGAAATAGAAGATCTGTAGGCTGTAACATATTTCATTTTCTCTGGTGGGAATTAGTATGTTGTGGATGAACAATATTTGGAGCAAAATCTTCCTTTATTTAATCATGTGTACTCTTTTTGAAGCCAAAAGTCAGTTCATCTACAACAATATAACTGCAAAAACTGTGTCATCAAATCGGACCAAACCTACAGTGCTTATACAGCCAAAATATCCACTATTTACATGATGATTTTGCCTACAGTTCTCAGTCATAATGTCTCAGCAGCTTTTTTGATAAAAGCAATAATAGATGAACTGACAACGGAATYGTAAAGAAACAAACTAACATATTTTTAATACTATGCAAAAGTTAATGTGGATATATTAATTACTTGGTCAGGTTGCTGTATCAGTGTTTGTGAAATTTCAAAATAGGTAGGAAAAGTCAAGAGCAATCTGAATTCTTTATATGGATTCTGGTTCAGATAAAAACAGCTACATTTTATTCAAAGTATAAAAAAAAACCACAATAAAGTTTTAGTGAGACAGAACAGTGCAATAACTCAAGAAAATTAATGCCATGAGCAGTTTTTCCTCTGTTTTTGATGGCAATGGTCAGCAAAATAAATGAAGAACAAAAAGAGAGAATCAATGCAAAGGCCTAGAGAGTAACTGCAATTTTTTTAACTATTAATTTTGTGCTCGGTGTCAAAGGCAATGACAGTAAGCACTGAATAAATACAAAACTTCTTTGAGATTGCTATTTTTTCAAGATGAAAAATGCACTGGCTTGGAATGTTTATTTGAACCAGCTGTACGGTATTACTATAGAGAGTCAGGAAGTTAATATATTCTTTGGAAGTCCAGTATCATAACATGTTATTCTAGCAGGCACAGTGAATGAACAGAGGACATGCAATGTGACTTGGCAGCCACTACAGACACTCCTATGTACAAGCTACACGGCAGGCACAAGTTACCATCACCAAGTCTTGCTGCTAATTAGGAGAGAGTGGTGGAAAGAGGGCAGAATCAGAATTAATATCAACATTTCCTAGCAGACAGGATGGGACTGATCCTCTCTGAAACTTACGGAACAAAATCTTCTGACTGAGATCTATAATGTAACAGGATCAAGCTCCTAGCATACGACACCTTTTTTTTCATTTATTATAATACTTTATTCTGGGCATTTGCCTTCTGTGGCTTATGCAACCATGTCCTCATTGTTATAGTCCTGGCAATAAAGCAATGTATTGCGATAAGAAGTACTGGAAAATCAAAGAAATCTCTATTCTGCCAAAAATTTCCATGGCAAGCTGAGTGTTGTAGAAATAGAAGGGTATATATTCAGATATTCCAGTTAAGAACAGCTGTGAAACCTGTTTATATTCTGAATCTCTTTCGTAAAACTATTAATTGTGAAATCCTTCATAACACTACAATCAATCTCTCTGTAACCATTTATTAGCTATGCTGAGGCAAATCAAATTATTCTCATAATCAGGGATAAAATGCAACACATTTTGCAATCTATCAAGTAGAAGACCACTTACTTGTACAATTAGTGTCTAAGGATTGTGGTGGGTTGACCCTGGCTGGATGCCAGGTGCCCACCCACTCTATCACTCCCCTCCTCAGCTGGACAGGGAGAGAAAATATAACAAAAGGTTCATGGATTGAGATAAGGACATGGAGAGATCACWCACCTGTTATCATCATGGGCAAAACTGACTTGACTTGGGGAAATCAGTTTAATTTATTACCAAGCAAGTCAGAGTAGGGTAATGAGAAAATAAACCCTAAATCTTAAAACACCTTCCCCCCACCCTTCCTTTCTTCCCAGGCTCAACTTCACTCCCCGTTTTCTCTACCTCCTCCCACCAGCACAGGGGCATAGAGAATGGAGGCTGTGGCCAGTTCATCACATTTTCTTTGCTGCTTCTTCCTCCTCAGGAGGAGAACTCCTCACACTTTCCCCCTGCTCCAGCGTGGGGTCCCTCCGATGGCAGACAGTCCTCCACCAATTTCTCCAACGTGAGTCCTTCCCACGGGCTGCAGTTCTTTGCAAACATTTAAAATGTGGTCCCTTCCACAAGGCACAGACCTTCAGGCACAGGCTGCTTCGGTGTGGATCCCTGTAGGATCACAAGTCCTGCCAGCAAACCTGTTCCAGTGTGGAATTCTCTCTTACAGGGTCACAGGTCCTGCGAGGAGCCTGCTCCACTGTGGGTGTCCGATATGGCCACAGCCTTCTTTGGGCACTCACCTGCTCTGGCGTGGGGTCCTCTGTGGGCTGTAGGTGGATGTCTGCTCCACTGTGGACCACCATGATCTTCATCACAGACTCCAAAGGAATCTTTGCTCCCACATCTGGAGCTCCTCCTCCACCTCCTTTCTTCACTGACCTTGGTGTCTGCAGAGTTGTTCCTCTCACATATGCTCACTCCTCTCTCCAACTGAAGTTGCCCAGGATTTCTTTTCCCCTTCTTAAGTATGTTATCCCAGAGGCTCTACCACCATCACGAGTGGGCTCGGCCCTGGCCAGTGGCAGGTTTGTCTTGGAGCTGGCTGGCATTGGCTCTGTTGGACATGGTGAAACCTTCTGGCATCTTCTCAAAGAAACCCCCCGTAGCCCTCTCACTACAAAAACTTGTGCAAACCCAACACAAAGGTCAATTGCTGTGTTTCAGAATATTAATTTTATTATATGAAGTTTAAAGCAAATAATTGAAAGTTAGTGCTGAATTTCAAAGCTAGATGTGTATTTTTATGGCAAGATGATGTAGGAATGTAAGTTATGACACTGCAACAACTAGAAATAATAGAGTAAGTTAAAGTTACCATAACAGATGTTTTGATCTTAAGTCTGCATTCCCTTGCTCTAGCTAATGTTGTCACAATCTTCTGGTTGCCTAAATATGGATTATTGCTATCAGCAATATCCCATCATCCTTAGGCAACTTTCCCAAAAAGGGAAAGGGGAATTTTCTTTGAGTGACAGATGCAGAATAGTGACAGATGCAGAATTCACCATTTTTTATCCCCTGTCTGCCATGTAAAATACAATGTGGAACAGTTCTGGAATACCTCTTCTTTGTAGACAAGGACAAGAGCCTCTTCCACAAAGTACCACTTTTACTTAACCTTTTTGCCTTCATAGAGCAATAGAGACATTAAAAAGTAACTGAAATTTTAGAATRTGTAAAGAATCTGTCTGCATTTATTTATACTTAAAAATGGTTTATGCTGTAAGCTACTATATCTTCACTTTCTTTAAATCACAGAAACAATTTATTTTCCAATATATGAACAGAGGCATGTAATAGTTTAGTTATTTAAAGTGGTCTATCCAATAAATGGTACCTACATAGATCCCAACAGGGCTTTGCCAGATTGTGCCAGGAGATGTTTTGGCTGATAACATTAGTCTAATACAGTTCTGTACATAATAGAATAAGTGAACAAGTACTCTGGTATGTGCTTACATTTTAAAACACATATTATCTACCCTACGTAAGAACACTTCTTAAGTTAATAAGGTATTTTACTATATTCACATATTATTTAAAAACTGGACTATATGACAGTCCAGTACAGGATATTCTAAATTTTGCCTCTATTTTTCTGAGGACTATAGTGTCACTATAATATCTCAGTTTAAATAATTAGATTACTGACATAAAATGCATGCTTGACTCCACTTCTACATACAAAATCCTTATGGCATTTTTCCAGTACAAYGTGGCACAGTGATGCTAGTGATGTGAGTGGATGGCGGGAAGCACAAAACAGGACTCTATCACCAAGCCTGAGCAGCATGACTTGCCCAGCCTAATCAGCTCCATAACTTCCACGGAGTGAACAGCTTTCAGTATTGAGAAGTTCCAACACCAGCAAAGCTATCCCCAGTATTCATTCTGGGTTAGTCATTCAACCCCAGCATTATTCCCTTCTCCTCTGACTCCCATTTGTCATAGCCACATTCAACAAACCTTGGACTTTCTGCCAAATGGTGGTCTCCAGTTTTACTCTGCCTTAAGAGTTGCAGGGGAAATCGGACCAGTCCTGATATTAACTGGGGGGTTTTGCACTTTGAGTGAGGCCAGTGGCTGGGAAATGAAGGTCACAGTGGAACAGGGCAGAGGGAAAAGGTTTCTGACAGTTTTCCCTGACACTGGGAAAACTCCACAGATGAATGCACTCTTTTCAGTCTCATCATACAGCATGAGAGAGAAAATCCTACCATAGAACCTCCCAGGGTTTCCAGCCTCTCAGATGGGCTTTGCCTCAGAGAGGACGCCTTGACAGGAACAGATGTGATAACAAATGACCTTTAGAATTGCACCCTGAGAGCTGTTGACCGTTTCCTGAAAGCTGTTCATCCTCCTGAGTTCCTGGCTTTAGTTTGGAAACCTTGAGATCCTGGCATATAATTAAAAAGAGTCCACAACAAGAAATAGAAAATTAGAGTGTAAGACCAAAAGAAAGTGAGGGCAAAACCAGAGTGCATATATATTTAAAGACTCTTCCTTTGTTTTTAGGGATAAAAATCATAAATCGAAATGTAATGCCAAATCTCGTCATCATCTTCATCCCCAAATAGATGAAAAAATTCTGAGATGAGAAAAAAGCTATCAAATTATAATACAATAAAAATTGGATTCAAAGCTATTTAATTTTTATTCCAATTCAAATTAAACCAAATGTATAATATTTGTATATTCCTGTGAGTGTACTTAGATTTGCTGTGCAACACACAAAACTGTCTCTCCCAGTGACAGCTTACAGGATAAGTAGAGCACACAGAGAGCAGTGCACCTCGGGAAGTCCAGAGGAGAGGCTGCGGAAGCAGATGTGTGTCCACAAGCATGAGAAAGGAAGATGGGAGATAGTTTATTTGCTCCTCTTTGACTTCATCAAGAAAGKCAAAAATTTCTCAGCACTGACTTCTTGTAAAGCTCCTCAAAATCAAGGCTATGACCATATCTCATGACTGGCATGGAGCAAAAGTYACATTTCACTCATACGCTCACTTAGGTTTGTGTTGAGGAATTCAGGCTGTCTCCACTGAATATTGGGGGGGGAAAAAAGGGCTGAAAGAATAACAGCATACTCACTGGCATTCCATTTTTAAGGCAAGTTTGGGAAAAACCTGGCTCTGCTAATACAATTATATGCTACATCTCATTCATTGCCTGTGAGAGTCAGAGAAGAGAAAAAGAGGAGGGGTAAGCAGAGACAGAATGAGACAGAAAGCAGAAGCAGAAACAAAGATGCAGTACTGGGAGACAAAATGAAAGGAGGGATGACATCGGGGAATATGCACAAGATGCCTCTTCTTACGTTTGTTAAAACTAAACACACACATGAACTATAAAGCTGAAATGAAAAGCACAGGCAAGCTTATTTGGTTTAATCCTTTCAAGCAGTGAAATTATTTTCTCTATGATTTTTTTCCCTGTCAGTTCCTGTCATTTCTTTGCAATGCCTTCTCTTTTCTCACTTGTCTTTTCTCCTTTTCCTTTTCAATGCCATCTTGCTTTGTTCCTTTTTCTTTGCTTCTGTCTGCTTCTTTCTTCCTCTTCCTTTCTTCTCTTGCTCTGCCTTGTCTTTTTTGTCTTGCTCTTGCTCTCCCATGTGTTCTCTGAGCACATGAAGAACATGAGCGCAAATAGTCGAAAAGCATTTTTTTTCCTGATGCTCCTTTTCTATCCCCATGTGGTTTTGACTGTTGTAGTTCTGTTAGGTTTTAAATGCACATGGGGAACCCACTTGTACTCCCATGTGTTTTAGAACTATCTACAGTAGCACACTGCAGGAAAAACATGTGGGAAGGGAATGTGTCAGAAAAGTTTCTTGTACTCCCTCCAACACGTGGGCCACATTTAACAAGGTCAAGGGACAAGTGTGGCTCACAGGCATTAGTTTGACCGGAACTATGAAAAGGATCACGCATTCTACTTGGTTTTACCTGCACACACACTTGCAGTTAATCACACACCCAAATACAGCTTACGGAGTTTCAATTGATCTTTTATTTTTAGGCTAGATGATCAGTTTAACATATTTTAGGAGCAGATTATTGTATCTTTTTTCCTGATTTGATGATTCCAAGATAACAGAGGATATAAATGTAACAGAAGGAAACCTTTTTTCTTTCCTTTGTCTTCCCTCCTGCATGAGAGCATCATGCACGCTGTGATCGAGCAGACAAGGGTATGCCTGTTAAGCTGGCTCACTGTTCCTGAGGCAGACAATCTCTGCTGAGGGTTCCTTCTAAACTTTCCTGCTACAACACCAAATTCACACAAAATGTCTGTGAACTGTTGGTTCATGTTATGCACATTTTGACACCTTTCAGCTGGCTTTCACAGATTTTCAAAGCACCTGTTCCAATACAACCTGTCTTTTTGGCAGCAGCCAGTACCAGTAAACCCCTCATTTTCTTTCGTCCTTCGCTTAACCATTGCTAACTATGTACATGTCAAAAAATATAATTAAGTGAAAGAAGGCAAATGTTGTCCAGCTCTCTCAGATATTGGACCACACTTCCTGCAGAAAAAAAAATTGTTCGCATTGTTACGCAGACCGACTAAACTGTTCTTTCCTGCCACTCATTTCTTAGGGGAAAGGTCCAGCTCACTTGCAAGTGGGCTGCTTGCCATGTGAGCAGATGGGCACGGGGTTTGACAGCCAAGAAATGATGGATCAAATTTTGAAATTTGTTGCTCAGTCTTCACTCTAGTAGTTCCTAATTGGCCTCAATGGAACTTTATTGCTGTAAAAATGGTATAATGGCAACAACATTTGACTGAACAAACGCACATCCCACGTAGGTGCTGCAAGCAGGCTTCCTGGCTGACAAAATCAGAATGACGCCGTCAGCGAATATCTGCTGCAAGCTGACGTAGCTCTCTAAGGTTAACGTGCTCCTGGGTGAGCATACAGTGCAGCTGAAGGAAGCATCTAATGCTTATTTTGAAAGGTGGTCTAAAAGACAGTCTTTTGTCTGTAAAGATCCTTTTAATAAATATAACTATACAAACAAATAAAAGGTCTACTTATGTTTTATATTGAGCATAAGGCAAGAGAAGGGAAGAGGTTTTCTCAATGATGCACTGTTTATAATAAATTATCTAAAATTGTTATCACCTATATAACAAGTATTATTCAGGATTTTACATAGCAAATTAACCAAAATTAAATTATATTTGACTGCTACTAAGAAATGAAGAAAATGAATTTGCTTTTAGAAAAACATTGTTTCCCAGATTAATAAGAGCTGCTATGGCAGTATATATTCACTTCAAATTCCTGTGGACTCAGTGAAAACATAGGATCTGAAAACAATGTAGATTTATCTTTGATCTCACCGATAGAATTATATAGTTCTGGGTTGGTATCATTAGCAATTTGAATTATTACTGACTAAGTGTTTGCTTTACCTAYGAAACAGAGGCTTCTTAAATTTCTTCATATTGGTTATACATAACTTTGTAATTTTAACTCTGCCTTTCTGTTATCATTTTGACTGTATCAGCATTGTATTAACTAATACCAGAAGTTGCAAGACAGGATCTTAACATTTTGTTTATACTGTAATTGGAATTTCTCGCCTTGTGCCTCTTTCTTCTCTRCATTTTGACAGGTTACTGATGCACTTGCAAAAATAGTAGAAAAATTCCATGACTGCATCAATAAGGAGTGATTATGATTATGATTACGATTACTGTTACCTTTAGAAATTGCATAGTATTTTTAATAAAATTGCAGATATAGAAAAGATTATAAAAACCTTTATAAGCATCTACACAACACATTTCATTATTTTTTTCAAGGAAAAGAAAGCAATTTCCCAGGGTCTCTTGCAATTTTTCTCCACCACCTTAGGCCCAGTGCTATTTGGTCCTGGCAGATTAGGGTAGCTGATGATTCCTATTGATTTAAATGTCGTGCTAGGAAGCCTAAATCCCCAAGAGCAATAGAATCTCCCCTATCACTATCCTACTGCTTATTGACCTAATTCACTAACCAACCATCAGGGTTTTCTCTCACAACAAATAAATCTTGCATGAAACAGAGAGTACATGGACACTCGTAGTTTTCAGTGGTGTTGCCAGTATAATAAATTTAGGGTCATCAAAGCATTTCTCTSTGTTTTCTCACAGTGATCATAACGTCATTTGCCATTTAAAATGAGCAGAAACTGCAACTGTATTTTTAACAGCAAAACTATTTCTACGGTCTGAAGTAAACTTTATATTGTATGAATGATGCAAATAATTCAGCATGTGTAAAATTGCACGTATTTCAATGCTTTGATTTGCCTATAAGTTATTCCTGGAGCAGTTGCTGAACAGGTTTAATGGTTGCAGCATTATAACCACTAATTGAGATACCACTTAGACCCAGCATTTACCACTCAAAATTCTGATAACTAATAAATGTCCTCTTCCATTAATAGAGTCAAACAAATGAAGAATTAACCAGGGTTTATTATGTTACTCTGAGTCTCAAAGGGCAGTCATTTCAACTAAAACTTTCAACTTGGAACTCTGGAGATGCCTCTGCATCTGAATTCACTCTTGGTGATTTTACTGAGTTGAATAACATGTTTGTTTATAGGTAAAAGCCAGGACTCTAAACTTAGTGGTCCTGTAAAATGTGGTTGTCACGAGATATGAAATATTTACAGCAAGAGAACACAAAAAATACACAATAGATATTTAAAAAAAAAAAGAAAGAAAAAAACCAAACCACTTCATGCTACTTTGACTGGCAGATCTCTTTCAGAGGAGAGGCCTAATTCTGCTCCCAGAAAAGTTAATTAGAGCAACAGCAAGGTCCTAAATTACTAGTCCTCTCATCAATATCAAGTTAAGCTTTTGTCAATGTAATTTGAAGCAGTATTAAAAGCAATAAGTGCTAATTTATAATTGTTGATATTATCAAAGCAAGATCCTTTGCAACCATACATAACTGTGCCAGATTTTTATCACACTATAAAGGTTAACATAAGTGTTACAAGAAACATCAATGAGCTAYGTACACTACGTTTGCTTTTGGTTAGATAAGTATGCTTTGTAGTAGTTGATATTCCCTCTAGATAATGGATATGGGCCAGATTCTCTGCTGACACAGAGCAACATAAGTAATTTGAAGGCAGATATGCTGATTTGCACTAGCTGCAGATCTAGCCCTAACATCTTTAGATGCAATAAACCATCTTAACTAAGTCCATTTCCTAACTATTACTCAGCCATTCCTCACTGTTGCCAAAAGGGAACTGCGAATGCCAAGGTCTGCAGGGTTTTATATATCAAAGTTTCTTTTGAGGCATCTATCGTTTTGGCATGCAAGCCTTGCTTTATGACCAGAATCAAACATTTTCATGAAACAGCAGGACTAATTCTAGCAAAAAAATACTGCGTAGTGCTCATTCTTGCTGCAATATTACAACATCTCTTTCAATAATTTTTTTTATGAAAACTGTTTATTACATTAGCAGAATTAGATACTTTTGGTGCTTGATACTGTGAAACTGTATAAAGAGAATTTAAAATGTTATATCATGTACCTCTAAATACTGGATTACTTATAACTCATTTTCCGTATTTCTGCTTTTATCTAATTTGATAGGAAGTTAACTRAGTGCATAGCTAAGAAAATCACATTTCTGTTTGCTATATAAATACAAAATTATTTTACGTAGCAAAATTAGGTTCTATGCTAAATAACATTTTAGTGTCGTGACATTGAACATGTGGAGAAAAATAGTACCTAAGCCACACAGCTTAATTTTCCTTTGAGGTTTATCTATTTTTACTTACATTTGCTGGATGTCAGCTTATAATAATTACTCTCCTACACACATCTCTAGCGCTAATGTGACAGACTGTGAATGCTTCTTGACAATAGAACATAATATCCTCCTTACAGGTTTCTACCAGCAAGGCTACAATCTTACCACCACATGTATAAACATGTAAAAAGACTTACTTAAAACATTAACAAATTTCAAATCTATTTGACTTACTGTGAAAATTCACATACAGATTAGACTTTTCTCAATAAATCTAAAAAATAAAGCTTGATATAAAGAATTTGRGGTACAATGTGTGACATCTCTATCTGAGAGCTGCCTCAACTTTGAAGCATCTGTAAATTATGTCAGGTCATTTGAAAAGAAGCAAAAAATTTCCATTTAAGACCTGCTTCCAATAAACGTTGCTTACAAAGACAGGATATCAATATAATAACTAAAAAGCGCTTCCTAGCATTTTTGTGAATATGACAAACTGTTCATCTGTGACTAAGGACTAGACATGGAATTATAGAATTCCAGTATAGCAGCAGGAATGTTTGTGTTTCTCCATCTCACATTAAAAGTGGCATGTTTTATGTAGGCCTCATTTATAAACCTCCACGAATTTAATCAAAGACATGAGAGTTTTATCCTAAGAAAGAGCAAATGCATCATGAATTAAATACCTTTATTTCTCTGTGAAAGAAAAAGAAGGAAAAAGAATGACTAAAAATAAGTAAATACTTCCATTTAATGAGAAGGACTTCATAATAAGTCAAAATACACAAAATGACAAAGCCGCTATCCTGAAGGATGTACTATCATCACAGTGACCCGGGCTCACATGCCCAAATCTTTACATCCTTTTAGTACTCAGTTTTTCCATGATCTTAGACATAAAGTATGCCAATTATACCTGTGATTTTTTTTATTTGGCAAGAAATTATAAAATATAAATTCAAATCAATTTTTACAGTTTTGATCTGTGTTTTCATAAAATAAGGGGCTAATGGAACTTTTACAATATGTAAGATTTTCCTGAATTGTTAGAAATCAGAGGAACTATGATGTTTTAAACAGTGATTCTTYTCTGGTTGCCTGTATTCCTGAGTATTTTAAAAAGGACTGAAAGACTTCAAAGTGTAYAATTGGAATGTGAAAACTTTAGATTTTTTTCCTTTTTTTTACAACCTAGGAATATATCGTTCTTTTCACGTGTGAAGGGAATATCAGAAGACTTTAAGTTTTGACAAATAGAAGCCAAAAACAAGTCGAATAAAGCTAATCAAAAAGTAAATAGATAAGATCTACTTCTTTTTTAATAAATTAATCTCACTTAACTCCAAAAATACTACCTATTAGGAAAAAAACGGTTTTCAGGTTAAACAGAACAAAAAATATTAAATACCTGGTGAAAAAACATATTCAGCTACTATAGATTTTACCTTACTGAAATAATTCAAGTGCTTTCACAGATTTAAATAAAAAGCTAATTTCCTTAACTGTTAATCAGAACTATTTGTAAGCAAACAATGCATGTTTTATTGAATAGTCCTTGTCTCTAGACAAACAGTGCATTTATAGAAATTAATTCATACAAAAAATTCTGAAACTAAATATTTCCTTTTTAATATGTGACAAATACTGCACTTTCAGCAGACATGAGGACTGTCTACAATAACCATACCAATTAAATAATCCACATAATTGCCTGGTTCGAGGCAGTATTTTATTTATTATATTGCACTCCTGTGCCTGTGATTATGAGAAAAATTTTCCTGGACTTTATGGGGTATGCAGACTCCTTTTCTTTGATTCTATGATCATGTCAGTGACTGGTATATGAATATCGTGTTTTCTCTTAAGATATTAATTAATTAAGCAAGAAATAAATTTTGTAGAAAATAGTTACTTATTTTTACTGGGCTTATCTGCTTAAAACATTTTGCTCAGAAAAATACATTTTRTAATAAAGAAGACTTAATAGTGATTTAAAGGAAGAATTCTACGGGCATTCCATTAATGCCTGGAAGAAACTCTTGGAATTCAGTAACAATTCAGCAGAAAATTGATGTTGGAATATCATCTTATATTACTGTCTGTGAAGAGCAATACACAGATGAAAAAATGCTAATCTGAGACTTTTCAGAAATATTTATGCCAATGCTTAAATTTTATTAATTAGTCCTCCGGACACGCTAAGTGATTTCCCTTCATTTTGAACAGTTGCATTATTTTGTTTCGACTAACAAAGAGCAAGCTGTAAAAATTACTATCCGGCATGGGCTGGGGTAGTTTGTTTCCCTGATTAATTATTATTCAAGTATTTATGCATTTCCTTCATAATTTCTTTATTCAATATCAATATACAGGTTAGATTTCTCTTAGAAATTTTAACAAACAGGGCTTTAAAATGTGTATATGCTCTGAACAAGTAGTAAAATCTTATAGCAATCTGACAATCTGAATCCATCTCATGTCCTTCTTGGAGGGAAAAAGAGAAAAARAGTCAAACTGAGAGACTGGGTATAATATATATATATAGATAATATAAATTTTGTGATGAAATTGTGATGAAACTTACATGTACTACACAATCTTGCAATGGATCTTTAGCAGTTGTTTTGCCTTCAAAGCTAGATGTTAAGCTGCAGATTTCAATATGCTATTAACGATAAGGGGATGTCGAGGAAGACATTCCTCTAACGTGTGATCATACCCTATGTGTATATTTCTAACATATTTTGGGTGAGAACTCTTTTTTATAGCCCTGGTCTCTTCACCTTTGTGATTCTGCATCTCAGAACTCTGTCCTCTCCTTCATGTAATGGTTTTTCTTCTCCTCCATTTTACGCTGGCTTTTCTTAGGTATCGTGTCTGTATTTGACAACCATACCACAAAAAGAGAGAAAGCCTTATTTTGTCAGCCCACCTGCCTGTCGCCATCCCTTTCTAGATTCTGGCAAAATAAAAATGACTGGAACTTCCATCTGCCAGAACTCTGAAGCTTGGAGTTCGTCAGTTCAGTGGTATTAATTTTTATGTATCAGGCCAGTAGTAGTACTTCAGATCACATTCCAGAATTCTCCGGGTTCGGTCTTCAGAGTATCATGAGGCCTAATATTGTACAAGGGAGTTAGAATTGAGGGCCTGATCCTGCAGCCAGTATGATTTCTTTTTGACCTTAATTTGGGCATGATTAAGACCTAGGTATACAAAGGTGTGTTTTTACAACACAGTGACCAGACAACCCACAGGAGCCAGGAAACTGGAGGCAGAACTACTCAGTAGCCCATGCTCTGCACCCACACTGAAGGAGGCGCATGTGCTGTGCTGGGTGCCTGGGTTTGCATACAAGATTAATTAATTAATGCCGCAAAAATATTAATATACCAAAAAGTGGAAAAGAAAAAAAGTTGAGTGATGATCTCAAATGTAGCATGATTCAAATAAACATAAAGGTGATGTGGTGAGATGTGGTTAAGTCTAGTCTCACCGTTCATTCTGCAACTGAAACTGGCCTCCAAAGCTGGGCTGAGATCTTACATCGTGGGTTGTAATTAGTGTGAGTGATGGACACAAAATTCCAAACAGCTTTCTGATTAAATCAGGTACCAGTCAACTACCACGAATAGTTCAGATGAAATCAAATTTGTTTGTTCTTTTTGACATTATATAGCCATTATTTAAAAATCAGTAATCTGGTAAAGGCCTTTAGCTTTTACTCACATTTTTTTGGGCTGAGCAGCTTTCAACATTGGATTTCCCTTTAAGAAATGTTCACCAGAAATGTTTGCTCCATAAAGAAGGCCAAGTAACACAGTAACATTTTTGCCCATTCAGAGTAGACAGACACAAAGAAAAAAAAAGAGATCTAAAACATTTTTGTACATGAAATCCGAAGGTTGTATGCATAATGATTCATGTGACACAGTAAGGCCTTTACCTTTGTTTTATTATATCAGTCCTAATTTGCTCCTTAGTGGAGGTATAAGCAGACACTATTTCATTGTTTACTTGTAAGTTATTAACTTTAGTATTTTTTGAGGACTATGGCAATGTTTCAATATGTAAAGAATAAAATGATAACGTAAGATGTTAATGGCTCATGTGAGGAACGTATTAGATTTTCTTGGAGATGTTTCAGATAGCAGTTGCATGCCTTTCCTAATCCAACAGAGAAGGCTGTATTGTCTATCTGTCACTTTTTTTTGTATGTCAAAACATGTGAAGCCTTTTGCCAGAATGCAACAGCAATCTTGGTTAGAAAATTAGTTCAGAAAAAAATAAATTAGTTTAGTAGTAAGCTCGCATTTAGTTTGGTAAGCTTGCATTTCAGCTGGCCATAACCACATGTGAAAAACCACACCTGGTTTGATACACAAATCTATAACCAGGGGGAGAGGCAGAGAATACCTGGTGATACACAGAGATATTTCAGAGGCAAAATAACRTTCTCCACTGAAAGAGTGGTTAAGCATTGGAAGAGGCTCCCCAGGGAGGTGATAGAGTCACCATCCCTGGGAATGTCAAAAATCCCGAGTAGACTGTGGCACTCTGTGATATGGTTGACTGGTCATGGTGGTACCTGGTTGAGGGTTGGACTTGATGTCTTGAATGACTTTTCCAACCTCAATGATTCTATGATTCCATGTAACAAAAGGGATAAGACTCTGTTCCTGAGGTTTTGAGCTAGCCAGCAGCACATCTTGAATTTGTGGGCTGTAAAGCTTCACATCAACACGTGCGCCTCGGGCATCTCTTGAAATATATGCGCTTTAGGGATTGCATGCAAGCACTTTTAAGATTCACTAAGACCTAATTACACCCCAAAACACAGCCGTGCGGGCGCATCTCCCAGGAAAACAGCATCGCCTCCCTCTGCAAGCCCCAGGGAGCGAGGGGGGACACACTGGACACGCGTGGGCAGGACAGCGGCGGGGATGGGTGTGGCAGGGGGAGCGGGAGGAGCYGCGGCCCGCCCGGGGCTCCGCGGCCGCGCACGGCGCCTCCTCCCCACGCCCGCCCCCGCGCCCGCCCCGCGCCGGCGGCCCCGCCTCGCGCCCGCGATCAGCTGCGCGCGCGTCACGTGGGCGCGTGTCGAAGGTCACGGCGCCCACAATGGAGCTGTCGCCGTACGCGCAGGGCGGGTGGCGGCTGCTGGGCGACCCCCGCCGCTTCCCCCGCCGCCCGTTCGCCGCTCTCCTCCGCGCCGCCTTCCGCAGCCTCCTGGATCACCCGCAGGCCGGGCTGGGTAAGGCGTGGCGCGGGGAGTGCGGGCCGCGCCGCTCCGCWGAGCGCGCAGGCGGGCGCGGGGCGCCATCCGCCTCCGCGGATGTCCACGCGTGTCCGCGCCGGACTGGACGGTGCCCACGCACGCACACGGGGCAGCTCCTGCCCGTGGACGGCTCCAGGGTGCCGCTGCGCGGGGTGTCACCGCTAATGCGCGCCTGCTTCATTAAAGCTCCGACCTGTCCAAGATAGAGGGGGGGGGTGAGGAAGGGTCCCCCCGCGCGTTCGTGTCCGCGGGGTGGGGTGGGGTAAGGAGGCGGTGTTCTCCCACCGCTCCGCTGCGACCCTGTGGGGGTTTTTGCGCGTGGACACGTCCTACGGCAACCCCGGCGCGGGGGTGCGCCGCCGTGCAATTAATTTGGCGGCGTTAATGACTCTGCCGCCGCCTCTGCGGACGGAGGGAACCGCCGGTGCCGGACGGGGGCGGCGGGCGGTCCCGGTGTCCCGCCCGGCCGGTGTCTCCAGCCCCGCTCCTCGCCATTAACAGGCTGCTGAGGAGTGCAGACGGGGCTTGCAGAGGAAATCGAGGTTTTCCTTCTTTCTTCCCACCTTCCCCCCCCCCCCCCCCCCCCCCTTTTTTTTTTTTAATGGGAAGGAGATGCAGAGGCGGCGGGGCGCGCAGCGCCGCACAGCCCCGCCTGGTACGGCTTGCCCCGGCCGGGGCTTCAGCCCCTTACCTTCTCCTCCGCCTCCTCACACCTTGCCTGCTTGCTCCGTCCTTTCGCTCTGAAACACCAAATGTGTTTCATTTTGAAGTTTTTGTGGGAAAGGCAGCGTTTGAAGGGCGAGCAGCAGTCTTCGGTACCGTGTGCTGGGGTTTGGCAAATAAGTGTGTCATCAGTAAGTCATTTATTTTAGACGATCCAGACCTGAAAGATATTGACCCTACAGTATTAAAACATTGCCATGCTGCGGCTGCAACCTGTATTCTGGAGGCAGGGAAGCAGAGAGCTGACATATCTGCTATAAGGTACTCATACTTAGAAGTTACACCATTTTTCTAGCGGTTGTTATTTAAAAGTGTACTGTTGAGTTAATGTTAACAGAAAACTAATAAATTCTTTTTCCCCATAGCACGTGTCTAGAAGACTGTAAACTGGATAAAGAGAGAATAGAACAATTTTGCACCGAATATCAGGTTTTTAAAACAATTTTAATATATTAATTTTTTTCCTTTCATAGGAATTTATTGAACCTAGCAATTTTTTTTTCTCTCTCCAGAAAAACAAGGATGCATTGGAAATCCTATTGGGAAGGTAGGTCAAGCACTCAGCAGAGACACAGTTTCACTTACAGTTAGTTTGAAACTGTCCTGGAAAACACTTCTGCATACTTTAGGTAATTTAAGTAATATTGTTCCATTAAAAAAAGAAAACCACAACATTTTTAACAAACTCTACAAAACAGCTGTTGAAACTCTTCTTCATTTGGAATTCTACTCTAAAAAAACTTTTTGAGCTTCTCAAGAAGCATTAGCGGGATCATGAGAAAGTTCTTTATTGATGGACAGCTTGAGAAAATGACCTTTTCTTTTAGCAAAGGGAACTTGTAAGTGTTGTGTCTTTCAGCATAGGCAGATCTCCTCTCCATATAACTGATGTGTCTTGGCGCTTGGAGTATCAGATCAAGGTAATTTTAACAGATCAAGGTGTTTCTTTAGTCTGTTTTAATGGTGAGATTTGACTTTTTAATATATTCTTTGTTTTTAATTTAGAACAATCAACTTCATAAAACTTACCAGCCTTCCTATTTGGTGACCTTAAACGTAGAGGTACTGTACTCCCAGCATCCTCAAAAGAAAAAATGCAAATTCATTATATTTTTTTAATAAAATAGACATTGCTATTTCTTTGTTTTTTTTTTCCTTCAGAACAGTGATTCAGGATCACACCCAGATGTTAGTTTTAGTTGTACGATGGAGCAATTACAGGTACTTGTTTCCTTCATCGTTGTATGCTTAGCTCCAGCTGTGGATGTACATGTTTTTAACAACTTGCCAGTCAAAATGAAATTATATGTACTATTATGAAGAAAACAAAAAAAAACCCCAGTACTGGGACGGTAAGAGAATTTTCCATAAAAATKATCCGAGTGTATTTTTACTGTCTTTTCAAATAAAGTTGCAAAGTAACTGAATTTAGTTGCGTGGGGAGAGTTTTACATACGTGCATAAATATTTTGTCTGTTTTCATAACTGTAATCCATATGTATATGTGGGAGGAAATTCATCATTTTCTGAAACTCTGATTTCCCGTGCTTTCGAGAAATGATTAAAGAAGCTGGTTCAGTGATTTAAATGTGTCATGATTAAAAATAGGGAAGGAACTGAAGGCTCTTCAGTGGTGTTAATGACATGTAAGAAATGTCCTGAAACAAACGTTGATCTTTGTTTAGCGATTTAAATGTGTAACTGAACAATAGAGGTATTGTAATGCTTGGAAGTGACCAAACTGTGGAGGATCGGGAAGAGGGCTTGGTGGGAGAGGAAAAGCAAGATATTAAAACTTGATGTTTACACCTCCACTTTTTAAATGTCTCAAAAGTCATCCTTTTGTCACTAGTGAGTGTTTCTAGTTGGTTTGCTGGCGTAGCAAAATCTGACATGCTTTGGCTGGAGAATGGTCCTGGTACAAAATTGCGCTCAAAATATTTTCAGTGTTTTAGAAATGCATGTAGTACTTCAAAGCCTGAAGCAAATGTCGGCATTAGCCTTTGTGGCAATACTATTAAAATCTACATATTGATAGTAGTGATCCGTTTTAGGAGCAAATACGTTTTTTTAAAGTGTTTTCCTTCAGTTCCCGCTTTTCTGACTACATTGTAAAATACAGAGCTATTTGATTATTTGCTTCTATTGTTCGTCAGTTGCACCATTTCTTTGTGCTACAAGGTGCTGCTTTGCCTTGTGTCTCTGTATTAAAAAAAATTCTGTTCTTCTAGCTTACCTTTTAAAAAATATGCTTATTCTAAGACAGTATTTCATCTCTTAGGACTTAGTGGGAAAACTAAAAGATGCTGCAAAAAGCCTAGAACGAGCGACTCAGATGTGACTGGAGGAAGGTGTCAGCCTGCTGAAGCACTCTCCTTCCTCAGGGTGTCTCCTAAATGACAAATGTCTTTCATCCCTTGATGCAAACTGTATGGGGTTTTTTTTAAGTCCTTGGATGTGAATTAAGTGAAACWACTTTTTTATGTCTGCACTGGGTATTCCTTGCTCGTGTAATTTTTTTTTTTATTAACTCTTGTGAAATATTTGCTGAACTGTCATGTCATCGAAGCATTGCTTCAATCTTATTTTGTAGATTTTTACAACTGTCACTGCTTATTTTTCTCTGTGATCTAATAAAAGTTTATTCGTGCCTGTTGTGCAATTTCTGTGGGTGAATTAGCTGTACCTAAAAGTAAGATGCTAAAAGTTAGATCAGCTCAGTGAGGCTAAAGTCCCTTCTTCCCGTCCCGCGGCTACGACGCGTTTGCTAAATCGCTCGCCGCGCTTTGTCACTTCCAGCCGATCCTACATCTCTCCTGCGAGGAAAGGTTGGACCCCGGCGCGGGGGGCAAGGAGGGATTCGGTTTAATCGTGTGGACCCAGGGCGCCTCCTGCAAAGCCGGCAGAGTCCGCGGAACGGAGCGAAGGCGGGTGGCGGCTCTGGCTCGACGGCGGGGCTGCTTCCCGCCTCTCCCGCTCGCTTTGGGCCGCGCCCGGCACCCGTGGTCTCCGCGGGGCCGTTCGCTCTCGCCGGCAGGTGCGGACGGGCTCCGTGGAGCCGTCCCTCCGCACCTGCCGGCGAGGGAGAGCGGCCCCGCGGAGACCGCGCGGTGGCGGCCGGTCCCTCGCCGCGGAGACGGCTTTTCCTCTCCGCTCCTCCGCGCCCGGGCTGCGGGCGGCGTCTTGTCGTCGCCGGCACCGAACACCCGCGAGGGTTTCCCCGGTTCCCCGCCTCCCGCTCCGGCGGCCGCCCGTGTCGCACACGGGGTGCGGGGACACCGCGGGTCTCCGCGCCACCCGCTCCCGCCGCCGCTCGGGGCGGAAAAGCGGCCGCGCCGCCCTCGAGGGGACGCGCTGCCTCGACGCCGGCGGCTCCGCGCGGCCCCGGCCGGGCGCGGCGGGGCGAGGGGCGCGCGGCAGCGCGCACGCGGTGGCGGGGGCGCGAGGCCGCGGTGCGGATCCCTCCGGGGGTCGCTCCGCGGCGGGACGGGGCGTGCGGGGCGGCCGCGGGTGGCAGCGCGCAACAAGTGCGCGGAGGGAGGCGAAGGCTGCGGGGGCAGGGTGACGGGCGGCGTGTGGGGCCGGCGGCGTGCGGGCTGCGGGGCTGCGGCGCGGGGAGGATGGAGCGGGCAGGGCGGGGGGCGCGCGCCGCGGGGCGCCGGGGGCGGGCGGGGGTCGGGGGGCGAGAGCGGGGAGCGCAGGGGCTGAAGGGGATCCGCGGCGCGGGCGGAGGGAGCGCGGGGAAGGAGGGCGGGAGGCACTGGGGCTGCGGCGGGCGGGTGGAGGCGGGCGGGAGCCACGGAGCGGGGCCGGGGGTCGGGGCGGGCGGCGAGGAAAAGGAGGAAAAGGAGGCATCGGCGGCGCGCGGGCGAGCGCGTGCAGGGCCGGGGGGAGGGGAGGGAGGGAGAGAGAGAGGAAAGGAGGAGGGAGGGAAGGGAGGGGGTGGCGGGCGGGGGAGGGGAGGGAGCGAGGGAAAGGGGGGGGGGGGGGGGGGGGGGGGAGGCGGCCGGGTTGCGGGATTGGGTCACGGGGAGGCTGCCGGGCCCCGCCGGCAGCGCCGCTAATTCCCAGGCCGCCCTTAAGGAATGAGGCGCCCCACGTGACGCTGGCGGGGCGGGCGAACTCCGAGCCATTTTGGGGACGGTGTCAGTTTCCACTGTGTGCCTTCAGCGTTGCATTCTTCCCTCCTCCGCCCTCCTCCCGCCCGCCCGCCCGCCCGCCCTCCTTCCCTCCCCGGGTCCCCGCCACCAACTATGAAATAACAACAACAATAATACTCGTAATAATAACAATAATAATAAAAGAAGGAACGCGAGCGAGGCCGCGAGGCGGAGCGGGGGGCAGAGGGAGAGACAATGGGCTGGTGGAGAGAGGACCCATCCGGACCGGGGAGACTGTGCGCTCCCAGCGCCTGAGCCGCCCGGGCGGCCAACTCGGAGGGAGCGAGAGAGCGAGGGAGCGAGCGAGAAGGGCCCGCGAGGAGCGGAGGAGACCCGGGCGTTCTGTAACTAAAATGAGCGGAGCGCAGCGGCGGCGGCGGCAATAAGCTTATTGCAATTGACAGCGTCTGCAGTTCATTTCAAGATGGCCGCTTGGCTCACATTCATTTTCTGCTGAACGACTTTTAACTTTCATTGTCTTTTTTGGCCGCTCCGATCATCACCCACCGGCTCCGTTTTCCGGGTACGTATGAAGCGAGGTGTCGCCTTACCAAGGGCGGGGGGCGAAGGGGGCTCGGCGGCGGTTTTCGGCTGGTTTGGGGGCTGCAAAGGGGCGCCTAGGTGTCCCCCGAGCTCTCCGTATGGGAAAAGCGCTGACAGGCTGCTCTAGCCACACACACACATACAGACACGCAGCAGCAGCAGCAGCAGCCTGTGCACTCGCTCGCGTTACGCACCCACATTTGCAAATTTTAGTTCCTTTCTTTCTCCAGACGCCCCCTAAAACCTTTCTGTGCACATGGCCCCCGAGGAGAATATTTATATTTCCCGACCCTGCTGCCAGCCCGGCCCGAGCGCCCTTTGTTTAAAGGCAGATTTTGATTAAACAGGGACGTTCGTGAAATCTGGAGCTGCCTGGGTCAAGTGATTTCAGTCCTCCCCGAAAGAAATGTGTCTGGGGGAGGTTAAAATGTCAGATAACGCACCCATTTTATAGAGACGGAACCAGCGGGGGGTAGCGATCCTCCTGGGGGGGTTGTTAGGCGCCGGGGCACCCAACAGAAAATGTTATTAACTTAAGTTGGACAAGTACTTCTGTGAAATTGGATGGGTTGTAAGATGGCGGTTCCCAGTTGTTTCCAATGTCTCCTCTTACATTTCTGCTCTAAATGCTAAACTTTAGGGGTTTATGCCTACTGGGAGAGGCAAGGGGTGGCCAGCGACGAGAAATAACTTTTTTGGGGGGTAAGGGTAGCAGTTTGGCTGCGATCTTGGGGAGCTGGGGCGTGCGGTTTGCTGGAGCCTTTGGAGCAAAGGTGATGTGTCTGCGGACGCGGAGGGGGGGTGGTGTGTGTGAATTTCTTTTCTCTGCTTGGTATTTTTTTTTTTCCCTGAGACCGGGAAGGGTAAATTTACATGAAATCCTTTGTCAGATCTTAAAGATGTCACGAGTGGGCTTCTCGTGCTGCTTATGGGCAGCACTTGAAAGTTGCTGGTGTTATGTTTTTATAGTTAAATGGCCTTGGCAGTATGTAAAGCGGGATGTTTCTGTGTGTTTGCTGTAAACATTTGCAAATAATTAGGTGAAAATAAGCAGAAAAAAAATCGCATTTCCATAAAAGTGAGGTAGTAACTTTTCAGCCTCTAAAAACTTTGATTCACTCCTCCACTCTCCAGAAAAGTCAAAGACAACCTGGGCATGTGTGCCCATTTGCAAGTTTGGCGCTAGAAGGATTTTTTTTTGCGTAGTCTGTAGTGGTGAGAGCAGCTTCTTTTGTGGGACTGTCCCTAAGACCAGGGACGTTCTGGAAATACAGTCCAATAAATCTACTTTGAGTGACTCTGTGCAGCCTGTTCCTGGAAACTGAGAACAGACTTGTGTTGCAGTTTGCCAGAGACACGAAGTCTTGACCTACCTGATCTAGGCGAGATGGTACAAAATTAACATTTTAGTGTATTTTTTAAGTAGACAAATTGTGTCCTACGTCTAGTCCCAGACAGGCGATTTAAGAGACTGGGGTCCTTTTGCATTCTGTTGCCAATATTCAGGTCTTTTCTCGCTGCAGCGAGTTGGGCAGAGATACTTGAGCTTCGTGTGCCTTCTCTGAAAGAAGTACTGTCCTCTCCTTTAAAACATATGCGGCCATTCTTAAGCGAAGGAGTAATAACAGGCTCGATAGTACAAGTGGCTCTGGCTGATAATGGGTGAAGATGTAGAATGACGGCTGCTTTATTCCTGATGAGAGTTTTCCGAGAGGAGATGGGTGCAAAGTACACAAACCTACCCAAGCGATGCTTCTATTTTTTATGTATGTATTTTCTGTTAGAGACCTGTCAAGCAAAGTTTGATGGCTTATTGCCTTTATAGATTTTTAATAATGTAGCAGATTCTTAGCAGGAGAATGCACTTCTGTTTATCTTCATTTTGACACAACTTGTTTAAGGCCTCTATATAATCGGTTGGCTGGCAGTGTTTACTTCTAGCAAGTATTATCTACATATATTTTACGTTTAGTTGTTACATGTGTCAGTGTGTAAATATATATATTGTCCTGGCTAAGAGGCTGTTTGTATTTGTGTGAAGTGTTGGCATTCACCGTGCGATCAGCAGGAACAGAAAAAAAATCTGAAAGGGTTTCCCTCGTACCGAGATATTAAACTCAGGCTGCTGTAGTAAAATGTGCTGCCTTCATGTTACATCCCCGCAGGCACAGACACGCGTGTGCCTGTGCGGGTGGCTTTTGGGGAGAAATTAGGCACCTAGTTCAGCTCGCTGGGGAAAATCACTGATTTTCAAGATAGCTCATAGCACATTGCAAATGTGCAAACTTTGGGCAATAAATAATCCGCATTTAGGGGTTGCTTCGACAAAACAGGTTTCACGGTTGAATTTAATCCCCCTCCATGTAGGAGGGGGCTACGCCTGCATGAAATAAACGCGTTAATGTCTTGAAAGGTTTGTCCCAGTCTGTCGGGGATGGGAAGGAATTCTCGGTCAGCCGACTTGTGTGACCTCGGTCACTGCTGGGTTTTTTTGGGTTTAGATATTTATGAATTATAAGGTAGTGACTTGAACAAATAAAACACAGAACCGTGAAAGCAGCCTGTCCATGTGTAAGTACCTAAAAGGACTCCAGAGCCGCCGGCTTCAGGGCGCTGGGTTCTTCAGAGAGGCACGCAGAAACCCCGTCTCTGCCCTTTCTGGGAAAAGCAAAACCTTGGTATCAGTTTAAAAGGAAGAAGCGGAGGGTCAGGGACCCTGGAAGCGACATTTAAACCGCAGTACAATGCAGTGGGGCTCTTGCTTTCCCGAACGGTGCTGGGGACAACTTTGGGGACCTGGTCTGGCTTGGTGCTTCTGGCACTTTGCTTTTCTGTGTGCTGGCCGGCTGTGGTTTGATGCTGCTCACTCGAGGGTTCTCCTGCAGCAACCAGAGAAGTTTCCTGGTCGGGGTCGCTCGTTGGCGCTGTGCACACTTCTGAGGAATATTGTACCCCTGTCCTGGGCAGTTTGGCCGACGTTCAAAGCTTTTAGAAAGCTTGATGTGTTGCCTTTTTTTTTTTTTTTTCCCCCGCTGCCTAACATCGAAGTTTGCGAGTGGCTGCGGGAAACCTCGCATCTTGAGCATACGGTGCTGCGGTGAGAGGTGGCTCGCAAGCTCTGCCTCGGGAGGAGCGGGGACCAAGGACAGGAGCTGGTGTGCTGGGAGCACTGACCTGGGGAAATTAATAGCTTGCACTGGAGCAACGTTGTTACTATACATTTTTCAGGATCTGGTTGACAGAAGATAATTTACTGTGCCATTCACGTGGCTGACAGGCGTTTTTTCCCCGTGTGTACTTTCCCCTTTATCTCTTATTCCCTCTCATTTCAAACAGTATGTGTGCATCTAGCGTTGGTGCCAGTGCATCCGATGGGGTTTTATGGGTTTCAGACTGTGAAAATGACATTTGTTTTTCACTCTTGTCGCTGCATTGTGTTGACAAGGTGTTGATTTAGCTTTAGGAATGATCTGGTCACATGGTCCTTCGCATGTTGTCACTAATGGACCGTTTAAAGTCGGTTTGGGCTTTTTCCCCCCTGTCGGTGTGCTTTATTGCTGAAAAGGGGGGTTGCTTAAGGATCCGGAGACTTGTTTTCTCCCGTCCAAGCACCTTACTCTGGTGCTGCAAATCTCTTTACACCTTTTGCAAAACTTTGCATCGCGCTCACTTCGTCCGCGGGATGATTTTCAAACAAGAGTCAAAAGGTGGGGGAAGGAAAGAAAGAGAAAGAAAAAGAGTTGAGGGGGAGAGAAAGGTAGGAAGGAGAAAAATGAGGAAAGCAGAGAAGGAGGGAGCGGGGATGCCGGCACGGTGGAGCGGGAGCTGGGGCTCGGCACCCCATTGGCGGTGCGGGGGGCTCGGTTCCCGGGAGCGCGGCGTGGTCCTGCTCGGCGCAGGGAGGGAGGGAGCGGAGGGGGAGAGGAGCTATCTCAGACCAGCTCCTCGCACCGAGTCGACGTGGAGAGAGGCCCCTGAGAGGATCCGAAATGGCCGAGGCTCGGGAGGAGCCTCTGGCACTCGCCTCCGCCAGGCTGAGACCCGAGAGCCCCGGGCCGCCCCCGCCGCCCGGACTGCCCCGCACCGCGCCCGGGCACCCTCCGGGCTGTGGCACCCGACCCCGCCCGGGCCGCTCCCGCCCTCCCCCTCCCCTCCATTCGCAGCCGGGCTCCCAGACCCCCGCGGGTTCCTTGGCTCCTCCACCCCCTCCGCCAGCCCCCGGGCCCCGCGTCCCACCCCCTGGCCCGGCCCGGCCCGGCCCGGCCCGCCCCCCCGGCCGCCCCCCGCCCGGCTCTCGTGTGTTCCCAGCGGTGGCAGGATGCCAAGTGTAAGTGTAAGTTGCTATAGCAACCCCCTCGGAGAGCGGAGCAGATCCGGATCGGCACCGAGCCGCAGCGGCAGCCGCCCGGACCCCCCCGGCGGGCCGGCCCCGCCGCCCCGGTGCCCGGCCCCGCTCCGAGGTGCGTGTGTCCCCCCCCCGCGTCCCTCCCCCCGCCGCCCCTCCCCGCGCTCCGGAAATGCCAGGGCAGCCGCACCGGGAGGCGCTGGTTCCCCTTTGTGCTGCTCGCCGGCAGCCCGGTGCCCGCCGTGTCGCCCCCGGAGCTCCCCGCCGCATCGCCGCCGAGCCGCCCGCGCAGCCCGAGCCGGCCGGTGCCGCCGCGCCGCGGGAACGGCTCGTGCCCGCCGGGGAACGTCGCGGTGGGTGCCGCGGAGCGACTGCCCCTCCGCGGGGCTGAGCCCAGGCCGGCCCGGGGCAGTGCGGTGCGGGGACGCCCCGCCGGCCTCGGGACCGGCCCTCGCCGCCGCCCGGCCCCGCGCCGCCTTCGCCTTCGTCTTCCGCGCTTGGTCTTCCTCTGCGCCGGGGGATGCGATGCGATGCGCGGGGGAAGGGGATGCGCCGGATCGCGGCACCTGGGACGCCGCCGCGCTCGTCCCCCCTCACCGGTCCTCTGTGTGTGTGTCTTTCAGAGCTGCTCCTCGCCACGCCAAAATGCACCGAACAACCAGAATCAAAATTACCGAGCTAAACCCCCATCTCATGTGCGTGCTCTGCGGCGGGTACTTCATTGATGCAACAACCATCATAGAGTGCCTCCACTCCTGTAAGTACGACCGGGCGCTCCGCGTTTTTCCTCCGCCGCTTTCCTCCTTTCCCGGCATCCTGGGAACACACACGAAAAAGAAAATCCTCCCAACCCAAACCCCCCGAGGGGCTCGGGGCCGCCGCCCTCCTCCTCTTCCCCGACGGGAAGGGAAGTAGATGTTCCAGCCGCGGTGCAGATTTTCTGAGAACGGCCCTACGGTCTTTGTTAAAGTAATAATATATGTACTATAAGCGTCTCCTTTTCATGGTAATTGCAGCTTATTTGGGTAGTTGTTTAGCTTAAGCAGCCGTTGCTGACAATGGACGATTTGCTCTAGCTTGCATAGTTTAGAAAATCGCACCTTTATCTATGCATATCTGAGCGGCACCTATGAGCATCACTAAAAGCCTGTCGTGTTTGACTTACAGTCTGTAAGACCTGTATCGTGCGTTACTTGGAGACCAGCAAGTATTGTCCTATATGTGATGTCCAAGTTCACAAAACTCGACCACTTTTGAATATAAGGTAGGAGAAAGCTGCAAAGCGCACACTGCATCTCTTATTTTGCTTTATATGGGGAGACCAGCAGTAGTCGGTGTCAATGTTATCTCTTCGTCTGCGATTTAAATCTGAAAAGGCTTGTCTATTTACAAGCGAACTCGTGTGTATGTGCTCTCTTTGGAGTTCATTCATTGATTGAAACGTAAGATTTCTCTGGATGCGAGACAAAGTTTTTGTTAGCATACACGAGTCATTGATGCCTCTTCCCTCTCACCCATTCTCATGTGTACCACACTGACACTTCTTGATTCTACTTTCTGAATCTCCAGGACGTGCATCACTCTGGCCACAGCTCCTAGTCATGAAAACTCCTGTTGCAGCTTTCCAAACTAAGAGGCAAAAGTCTTTAAAGTATCACTTGTCTTTCAGAAACATTTTTGTTGTCAGCATTGCGTTTTGCCCTCCTTTCTTTCTAGGGAGGACATGTAGTTTTTAAGGCCTTCCTTCAGTCTGAGAGAATTCTTTTTCAGTCGTGGTAACACAGATGAGTTTTGTTTCAGACTGGTATTTAGAGCAGGGTTAGTTTGATTACAAGGTCCTGTAAGTTAACTTTTTATGACTGGCCTCCCACTTTGTAGAAGATGCCTTCTTGTTGTGAAAGTTTATAAGTGAGGAGCTGCCATTTGGATTAAAATATTGCTTCATCTGCTTAATTTTATGTTTTGGGGTTGTTCTTTTTTCAGGTCAGATAAAACTCTCCAAGATATTGTATACAAGCTAGTACCAGGCCTTTTCAAAAGTAAGTAGTTAAATCAGGTATTTTTTTAAGAGCAGAAAAACAAAACCAGAGCCACTATCCTATATCAAGACTACAAGTTGCAGAGTAACTACTAAAAGAAAAATATATGCTTTTCTATCTAGATGAAATGAAAAGAAGAAGGGATTTTTATGCTGCTCATCCGTCGGCTGATGGTAAAAGCTTCTCGTTCGCAACTTTAATATATGTAGCATTGACCTAGATGTTTTACTGTTTCCTTTGTAACTTACAAGTGATGTATTACCGTCACAGAATTTTAAGAAGTCAAGTCAGCATAATAAAAGTTTATTGTTTTAACAGTCAGGTAGCTTTCATTCATTATCTTACTGTGAAGATTTTTTTCTTTTTACTGAGAATTGCCATTCTTCCTGATTTGAATTTCAAAATGTAAATTATTGTGGAAATTTCTGTGCAGCTGCCAATGGCTCTAATGAAGACAGGGGAGAAGTGGCTGACGAAGACAAAAGAATTATAACAGACGACGAGATAATAAGCTTATCCATTGAATTCTTTGACCAGAATAGGCAAGTTCCAGAATGGCAATATTTTATGTTTACCTGTTTGATAGCACCTATATTTATTATTTGTTGTAATTGTGTAATTTCTTCTCACAGACTGGAGCGAAAAGGAAATAAGGAGAAAGAAAAATCAAAAGAAGAGGTAAATAACTTTCCTTTACACCAGAGGAAACATATCACACATACACACAACTTTTGGGCAGGTCTGTAGCTGAGAAAAATACGTAGGTATGTGTGTCTAGAACAAAGGAAGTACACCTCATATTATTGTACTAGGTACAGAAGAAGTACAACATTTTCATACAGCTGTATATGCAGGCAACTTTCCAAAACTAAAAATACCTGCAGGATTATTTTTAAAGGAGAATGTGATTTTTTGGTTAAATTTTGGAAAAATATTTAATAATTTATTAAAAATTAGTGTGTATTGCATATGTAACCTAAAATATATTAAATATAATACCAATATTTATATATAAATTGTTAGATTTTTAAATTACTTTCTCTAGAACTGTAATTTGTCACTTATTTCTGATGTGCCCTTTAAGACAGCAGGCATTGTTGTATTATAGTTCATAAGTAAGTGAGGTGCACTTTTTTTAACATAAAATGTTAGAATACAACATTGGTGGGAGTAATTGCTCGTTCTCAGTAGACTGATTTTTTTTACTATGCCACCAGGTGAATGACAAAAGATACTTGCGCTGCCCAGCAGCAATGACAGTGATGCATCTCAGAAAGTTCCTGAGGAGTAAGATGGATATACCTAACACTTTCCAGGTATGCGTGGGGAAAGAGTGATTTTTTTTTTTTTTTTTTTGGTTAGGACTCGTTTTCTCATTACGACCAGTCCCAGCAAGTGGTAACAGCCAAGTATTTCTGGTGTGTGCCATACGTTATTGGGTTTATTTTTAAAATATCTATCTGTAGAGTTTGGTGACATTATAATTTTTTTTAATGCTGTAAATATCAAAGTATTAAGAAATTCCTCCTTGATGTATTTAAAACATATCCAATAGATATGAAAATTTCCTACTCTCTCCTAGCTTTTTTTTTTTGTTGGCTTCTTTTTTTTTTTTCAAATTTGTGATATCTGTGACAGTGGGGCTACTTTTACCTCAGAGCAATCATGTGCTAGGGCTCAATGTCTGTATGCTCCTTAATGCAAGGATTCATATCTTGAACAGATCGATGTGATGTATGAAGAGGAGCCTCTGAAGGACTACTACACCCTAATGGATATTGCCTACATCTATACCTGGAGGCGGGTGAGTATTTCCAGTGTGTCTCCTTCCGGGAGGGTGCAGGTCATGGCCTGGGCAGGGCACTTACCGAGGTCTCCCTTTTGCATTGCAGAATGGGCCTCTCCCCTTGAAATACCGGGTCCGACCTACTTGCAAGAGGATGAAGATCAGTCACCAGAGGGAAGGCTTGAATAATAGTGGGGAGCTGGAAAGTGACTCTGGGAGTGACAAGGCGAGCAGCCCGGCAGGAGGCATCCCCTCCACCTCCTCCTGTTTGCCCAGCCCCAGCACACCAGTCCAGTCTCCTCACCCCCAGTTCCCCCACATCTCCAGCACCATGAATGGCACCAGCAGCAGCCCCAGCAGTAACCACCAGTCCTCCTTTACCAACAGAGCTCGGAAAACATCAATAAATGGCTCCTCAGCCACTTCGTCTGGTTGACCTGCCAACCAGGCTACCACCCTCGCCCCTCCTTTATATAGATCTCTCCATGCCATTACAGCTTTATAGATGCTAATCCATGTGACTATCATCCAAATTGCTTTCTTTTGTAGTAACACTGAACTTGGCTATAAAAGTCGGACTAGGTGACATTCAGGATGGACGTTAATGGAAACGCAAGATTGAAATGTAAATTGTTTTCATAGGACTGGGAAGCAAACAAAAGTTACACCTTCACCTGTTCTGAATGATGTGGAGTTGTTTCTGTCCCCATCATCTGGAGCCAGGAGTCTCCAGAAGTCAATACAAATCCCGGGAAGTAGTTTGTTAATCCAGACTAACTCCTCCATTGCGTTCTCTTTGATTGTTATTGTTCTTATACTGTTTTGTGAACCTGTAGAAAGCAAGTGCTTTTTCATCTTGAAATCCAACAAAATTGAAAGAATATGCATAGAAAAATGCATATATGTAGCCATGTCACTGTGAATAACAATTTTTGCGTATTAGCCATTTTGATTCTTATGTTGCATCTTTTACTTCTCTGTTGCTGCGCAGAACCGATCAAAAGAAAAGTAAACTTCAGTTTTACAATCTGTATGCCTAAAAGCGGGTATTACCGTTTTATTTACTGACTTGTTTAAATGATTCGCTTTTGTAAGAATCAGATGGCATTATGCTTATTGTACAATGCCATATTGGTATATGACATAACAGGAAACAGTATTGTATGATATATTTATAAATACTATAAAGAAAATATTGTGTTTCATGCACTCATGATATGGTTGTTAAATTTCTAAACTGGTTCGACCCTTGCAGATGCCGTCTGTTTGAGCTTTGCTCGTACTGCAAGAAACACATTGTGTGTGAGAGCTACAGTATTGGGAAAGCACATTCAAGTCTCTGATAACCTGGAGGCAATTGGCAATCTTAAAAGGATTTCACTCGCTTTGTCTTTTTTTTTTTTCCAAGTGGAATATTTTTACTTTACCAAATGTTGAAGCGATACAGTGAAAAAAAAATCAAGGGACATGGAAGTTTTAGACCTGTTTGATTACCTTTTTATTATTTGGTGTGGTGGGACTGTGTTTTTAAAAGCACATGGAATCATTATAGAAGCCATAAACTATTTGATATAAATTTTAAGGAACCAGCAAGTGGCTGGATGAAGGCATTTTATCTAAATTTGTTTTAATATATATGTATATGGTACAGTACTAACTTCATTAAAATTTAACAGGTACTTTATTATTTCCAATAAATTGTGGAGAATGCCTTCTCTTTAATGGCCTGCAAGTAGGTGCATTTTATTAGAGGCTTCTAAGGGTGGGTTTTTTTCAATAGGAGGAACTTTTCCACCATAAAATATGAACAGCCCAGAACACTTTTCAGTTTGTGCTTTGCTTTGGTCGAACTTTGTGTGTGTTCATCACCCATCAGTTATACATTTGTGAGGGTGTTTATTCTATATGGATATTGTTTCATGTTTGTACGGAAAAATTGTAGTTAAACATTTCATTGTCTCCAGTCTGCAAAAGAAGCACAATTCTTATTGCTTTGTCTTGCTTATAGTCATTAAATCATTACTTTTGCATATAAATTGCTGTTACTTGTCCTGCTTGTTTTTATAGACCAGGTGATTGCAAATCCTCCACAAGGTTATTACTTATTGATGTATATGTCTTGTTAAACAAGAGTTGATATTTTTTCCTGTAGTAAACATGTACAGTTCAATTTCAACAGTAAAAACTTCAGTTTTATATACACGAATAACTTTCATTTATAGCTGATCAAAGAAATAAACAAATAAAAGGGATAATTCATTGAAAAGTAGCAAATTACCTCTGTTGATAATGTGGTGTTTGAGGACAAACATCTTGTTTCTCATGGGAAATATTTCTGGGTGTACCAAATATTTTAGTGAACAGAACAGGATATCTTACTAAAATAACAAAGAAAAAAAAAACCTAGAAATTGCAGTTTGGTTGTCTGTCTTGAAAACATTTGCTGTTCTTTATTTGACCCCGATTTATTCTTGAAAATAAGCAAATGGTGCATCCTCACATCCCAATCAGCCACAGGTTTTACCTCCTATCTGTTCAAACTTAGCCCCTGTTAAACTGCACTGCCTGGGAAGGGAAGAACTTGATTTTTGTGATGGCAAGTGCCATGTTCTGCCTGTGCTGCCCTGGGTTACTTTTTAAAGCCTCACTAGAACTAAATACATTTTAATATAAAGATATCTCTCAATGCGACCAAATGTCTATCTTGACATGATTCACTCAGCTACATGAGTGAATCACACTGTACTGGTTGAATTATTTCACCCAAAACCCAGCACTGAACCTGCAGCAGAGGCTTAGCATACTGTACGTTAGCACACTGATGTGCTTAATTTTACTGAAGGTAGCAGTTAATCACAACTTTTAGCATCAATACGGAACTATTCTCGGTCTTTGTGGAGTGCCCGTGAAGCACTCGGCAATGAAGCAGGAGCTGGGTATTTTCCTTCGAGATTTACTAAGCTCTTACAGTATTTTCGACATCTCCCAATTTGACATCTCCCGTCTGAACAAGAACAAACGCTCTCAGTAGCTCTCTTGCCGAGCTGCAGAAGCCGCCGAGGATGTTTGTGCTGCCATGTGAAACTTTTGTTTTGCTGCTGGCCCTGCGCAGATGGCACTGCGATGTGTATATACTGCTAAGCACAACTGGGAGGACGATCAAAGATAGCATCTTGGTGTTCTACTTGTGAAGCTGCTATGTCAACCTTCCCGATTTCACAATATTTTCCTTTGCATGTACATAGTGACAAGGGTTTATTTTCAAATGTACCTAAATTCTCCCTGATAGGAAAGAAATCTCCGCTCGGTACATGTAAGGGGAATAATTTCATTATCCGATTGGCGTTTATATAGATGGAGGGATAAAGGCGAAGTCTGCTGCCTTTTCCTGAGCTTGTTCAACAAGCAATCTGGTCCAGGGTTCAACAAGCGAGGGCAGAGGCAGGGGTGGTGTGTGCCCGCTGGAAAAGGATGCTTTGCTGCCTTCGTCTGACCAAATTTTCCGCCCTGGCTCAGCTGCCTGCAGCTCCAAGCAGCGCTTTTGTGTCCGGCACGAATGGGGATCCAGCCCTGGGGAAAGCAACTGAGAGGGAACATGAAGAGCTCCACACGCCTCTGGAGAAGACGGGTAGAAACAGGGGGAAGGAACACAGAAATATGCAGGGAGAGAAAGAGGAGCAGGACGAGCTTGGTGAGCCGAGATGGTTGTCCCCCAGCACTGACCATTTCTCTCAGCAGCCTGCGCCGATGGCTTCTAGAAGACCGATGCTGGCGGGCGGGCACCGCCGGCAAATTTCCGACACCGGCGGCGTCCCGTGGGCAGGAGAGGAGAGCGGCGGGCGGCACCGCCGCGGCGCCGGGGACTCGGGCAGCACCGGGGGAGCCCCAGGAAACGCCCCACAAAGACGACGCTCCCCAGTTTTTGAATGATGACGGGGGCCACGGAAACCCGACGGCGGAGGCAGCGGCAGCGGCGGGCGCCCTGGCCGAGGAGGCGATGCCTTTGGTCCTCTCGCCACGGCCGCCCGGGATGGACCGCCGTCGCCTCCGCCGCCGCACCGCTGCCCCAGGACCCTCTCGTCTCGCTGGAGATTTTCAAAGCGCGGCCAAAGCAAGTCTTCCCGTGGCTGGTACCGGAGCGAACTCTCTTTCCTTCCGCCTCCGCCAGGTCTGCACCTCTCTTCTTCTTCGCCGCGGCCCCGAAACGCCGGTTCCCTAGCCCCGGCGGCAGAGTGCTCCTGCCTTCCAAACATCACTTCTGGACTGTTCGTCTCTCACCACGCAGGAACTCCTGCAGTTCCGATCTTTGCCACCAAACCGGCTGACGAGGATGGAGTTGTCTCGCCGTGCCGGGCTCCGATTTCTGGCCCCGGCGCACGGCGGTCGGCGGCGGCCCCCGCCGCAGGTACCGCAGCGGGAGAAGGGTGGCGGCGGCCCCGCCGAGCACCTCGCTCCCTCCCAATTTTAAAACGGTGAAATTCTGAGACAATGTTTACTCAGATAAGTGTTTCCTGTTTCCGCTGTTAATTTTTAACGTTCTTGCTCCTACTCTGGGTACTTGAAACGGATTTCCTTTATTTTACTATAAACAGTTTCTTTTTCATCTTTTCTGCCCGTCTCCGACCCGGAGGAGGCCTGGAGAAGAACCTGCCCTCACGTCCCAAGGGCTGCGGATCCCCGGTTTCCGCAGCTCAAAGTCGTTGCCCCGTTCCGGGAGATCCGACCCACGGTTAATTTGTGTTTTATTAACTCAGTGATGGCAAGGATTCTGGCAGCGGGGATTTTTTCCACCTCTGGCTCCCCCACTCCCTTTCCCCGCGACCAAAAGAGGAGTCCTGCCAGGACAACAGAAAAACTTGCAAAGCCCGGTGCGGACCAAGCAACTCTCGGTCTCGCCGTCTTTGGGGATGATATATTTGTATTTATTTAACAGCGACGATGTGGGCTAAAGAAAAAAAAATCATCAATGTCGGTAACGGATAGAGCACGAAGGACACGTAACAACGGCAAAGGAGGTTTTCCTGCCGAGGTTGGGCAGGGAGAGGGACTTTCATCCCCGCTCGCTCCCGCAGAGCCGCGGCCGCGACGGGCAGGACAGCGGCAGCCGCGGAAAGGCCGCGAGCGGCGGTGCCGGAGGCGGGCGAGCGCTGCCCCGGGGGTGCGGGGAGCCCGCAGGCCTCCCCGCCGCCGGGCGGGCGGGCGCTGCCCGCCCCGGGAGCCCAGCCGGGAGCCGCGGTTCGGCTGCGTTTCTCTCCGCGTCGTCTCCGCCGGCGGGAACGCGGCTTCTCCGGCTTCTCGTGGCGCTCGGTGCCGCCGGTGCCGCGGCCGCGGCCGCGCCCCCGCCGGCTGCCCCTCCACGGGCGGGCCGCCCCGCTCCGCGCCCCCCGCGCCCGGGCAGAGGCCATCTTGCGCCTGCGCACCTCTCGCGCCCGCGGAACTTCCCCCGCGCCGCCAGATTCGAACGGGGCTGTGCGGAGCGGTACCCGCGGGGGGACCCGCCGGGCGCTCCGCGCCGCGCCCGCCGCGCCCGGGTCTCGCCAGCGCCGCCCCATCGGCATCCGCCGGCGGCCGCGGCGGGTGCCCCGTCGCGCCTTTGGCACCTCTCGGGCCGCTCCGGGTCCGGCCGGGGGGCGGCGGGCACGCCCGGCAGGCAGCACCCCCGGCCGCAGCCGCCCTCCGCCGAGGCGTAGTGGTGCCGCCGCAGGCCCCGCACCGTCCTGCGTCCCGTCTGCTTTCCCCCGCGTCCTGCCCTTTAGGATGCTCTAGCCAGCCCGGACATTTGGGGATGTGCGCACCGGGAGGGAAGCATTCCAGGTTTTCCAGCTGCGGAGCTCCACGGTCCCTGTCCCTGTCCGCCCTGCCGCAGGCACACGGCCTCCCGCCGAGGCCGGCCGGCACCAGCCCTTCCCAGGGCACGGTGGGGCCCTGGGGCGCGCCCACCTCCCCGAGAAATAGGAGGGGGTCGCGGTAGCCATTTGGCGTATCTATTTTCTTGGTCCGCAGCTAAATATCGCACCTCGTCTAGAGAGACAAAGGGCTGTATGTTCCCATCGCCGGAGACGGGCAGATGCCTTCTCCGTTCCACACGGCGATGCCCTCAACGATGTGGCGGGGGTACATTTTCCGGGGAGCGGCTGGGTGAGAACTCCCCAGCGGCAGGGAAGCACTTTCCAATAGCGGAGGCAGCCAGCAACCCTCCCCCTCAGCGCCTGCCGCCGGGCTCCGCGGCCCCGGTGTCTCTCGGCCGCCGCATCCCCGGTGGAGGAGGCCGAGGCCGGGAGGCGCCGCCCCGCATCCTGGGGCCTCCGCTGAGCGCAGAGCTTCCAGGCACTGCTACCAGCGGTGGCATTTTTTACTCTTCCTTCTCCATGTGCTGGGGATGGTCAAGAGTTGCCTCCTCGACGAGGCACTTTCTGATCTCTGAGCCAACATCGTACAGCTGATGGAGGCCTCCGAGATGGACTGAGTCTTGAAAAAAAACCCAACAAATCAAACCAAACCAAACCAAAAAACCCACCAAAACCCAAACACAAAAATCAGAAAAAAACCCCAACAAAATAACAACAAAACCCCGCACTCCACCAAAGATGCCTCAAAAAAAACTCCGCATACACAATCCCAAAACTTTGAAGGGGAAATGAGGAAAAAACCTCCAACAAAACTAACAGCAAAATAAAAACCAAAAGGAAGCCCAAACAATTAAAATCAAGATACCCAAAAGGCTATGCTAACACGGTGCTGAAGGGAAGGTATTGGCATAGCCAAGGTGCTGAGTGAGTGATGCCCCTGAGAGGCAGCTCTCCCTGCGCGGGGTGCGGAGTCTGCGCACACCCTCCGCAGGTTCCCGGGGCCGGCAGCGAGCGAGCCGAGCTGGGCTGCGCGGTGCGCGGAGCCGCAGCTCCTCCCGGCCAGCGGGTACGCCGATGTAGCTGGTCGGGACGTGTCCCATTCGAAGGGATGGCACTTCGATTTCTAGGTTGGCTAGGCTGACTGCGAAGGGCGAAGAGCTGCGGCTGGAGCCCCGGGGGACATCGCGCT
Organism: Amblyornis subalaris; assembly: GCA_018881555.1. Classification (NCBI taxonomy): domain Eukaryota; kingdom Metazoa; phylum Chordata; class Aves; order Passeriformes; family Ptilonorhynchidae; genus Amblyornis; species Amblyornis subalaris. The sequence continues at coordinate 2,018,585 of JACAXG010000047.1, read as the reverse complement.
TCTGCTCCCTGGGCTGGGGCTGTGCTGCCGGGCAGGCGGGGAGAGCCCCGGGGCACCGAGGAGCTGGCAGCAGGGGGGACCGGCGGAGGCCAGACAAGGGCTCAGCGCCGAGAAGGATGCCTACAAGCCATGAGCTGCCATTTTGTCTCTTTTCGGAGGGTTGGCTTTCCCCTCTCCTGGAGCGCAGTGCGCGGCTGTGGCAGCATCGTCTCCCCTTGCCCTGCCCCTCCTCGGCCGTTCTCCAGGGAGGCAGCTCGGGGCGGCACGGGAGGTCCCCTCGGGAAAGCGCCCATCAGCCCCAGCCTTCCCAGCCCCGGCGCTCTCCCTGCCACCTCCGCCCTAGGTGCTCGGGGTTTGCAGGCTGTTCAGCTGATTTGTTGCTAATAGCAACCACACGACAGCGATTTGCAGCCTTTGCTGCTGCCAGCGCCTCTCGTTACACCTTCTTCTGCAAACCGGGATACGGTCGTCTGGCTGCTGCCTGTCCCCACCCCTCTAACTGCAGCCAGGGACAATAATGGTGCAGGAGGACGGGACGAACGCGGGGCGAGCTGCAGGCTCCGCTGGGCAAGGCGCAGATTTGGTCCTTCCACATCAAGAGCTACATACTGGCCTGCATTCAGCCGCAGCCGCGTAGGCTCCGCGCATTTCACATTGTGTGGTAGCATTGTTGAGAGCTGCCAGCGCCCGCAATCCGACCGGCGCGGGGGGGGGGGGAGAAGCGCTGCTGGGTTTACATATGTAGATGCGGGCACCGTTCAGCGCCAAGCCGACACACACCCTCCCCCGGAGCATTAGACACAAAGGAAGACCTCGTTTCTTTCAAGTCCCCAGAATAAATTAAGCTCCGGCTTTCAGTTTTGGAACGTCCCAAAAATATTTGTCTTTTTTTTTTTTTTTTCTTCTTTAATGGCACTGCACAAGCGCTGACGGTTCCGCAGGAAACTAGAGGTGTAACCATATGCACGTGGTAAAAAGGGCTCAGCCCTACCAGCTAATATTTCCTGGTCTCATCTTGCAAGTCAACCTGACATGTTTTGCCCTTTTCCAGTTTATTTATCCCTTAAATTTTTTATTCAGTCTTTCCTAGTGTAATGGCGACGCACCAATCTCCACTAGCCAGATCTGTACCGTTTACATGTTGACAGTCACAAATATCTGCTCAAATGCCAGCGTTGTCCTCTTGGGTGAAGAAAAAGGAGAAGTCCTCTTTCTAGCGTGTCTGAAGTGCCTCGACGTTTCTGTCTTTACCTCACAGAACTAATTGACTCTATAAGAAGGTCTTACAAACTAAACCAACCACCGAAAATCCGGAGAAGGGACCCCAGAATGGCGTGAGTCCCTGCAGCCCCGAGCCAAAGCTCAGGGAGAAAAAAGAGAGAAGTCTCCACTCCTACAATCTCTCTGACAGAGTTTTTGCTAAAATCAGGTAATGGCAAAGCCCAGCTTAAATTTGAAAAATAAATTATTCAAGGATTCAAATTAATTTTAGTAGAGGCTATACGTGGAGTTGGAGATTCTTCACAGTGTACTCTCTTCGAGAGAGCACTTCTGTTGCCTACATCCCATTCACCCCCACTAACCTTTCCACGTTCAAACTCCTGGCTTTCAAAAACCCAGCACTTCCAACTCCGATCCGTGGGAGAGTTTGCACGTTGCTCTTCCCACCAGATGAGCTGAGTCGTGCAAATACGGGATTAAACCCCCTAATTTCTGTAACCCTATAAATATCTCCTCAACGCCTTGAACAATTTGCCAGGCTTGTGGCAAGAGAAGGAGACCCTCCAGAGGCAGATGGAGCGACACAGTGCGCCGCCGACGGGCGCGAGGGGCGGCCAGGGGCGGTCCGGGTCCAGGTCCGGCTCCAGCCTGGCTGACCCGCAGCCCCGGCGGGCTGTCCCGGGGGCTTCCTGGAGCCAGTGGGGAAGCCGCCGCACCAAGGCACGGGAAGACCTCACCTTTTCATGGACGTCGTGCAGTTTTAAGCCGTAGTGGAACACCCACGGCTTGACCAGCCGAGGCACAGCGGGGCATGAGCCGTCGAGGAGCAGCGAGCCCGGCCCTGGACCTGCCAGCCAGTGCTCTTCCGGCCGGGTGGTCCCGCGGGGGAGACCCGGCAGCTCCCGGAGCTGAGTCACCTGTTGCCTCGCACCCGCGGGGACGAGACCAAGCCGGGAAAACCCACGTCCCTGGCACGCCTCACCCCCCAGAAAACTCCAGGAGCAACTTCGCTCTTCCCCGTCTTGGGGAAAATGATACTTCCCCGCCCCATTCCGGGCGTATTTCCGAGTGAATCAAAGTCTGAGATTAAAGAACACCCACCAGAAAGCGAAGGCACATTATTCATTTGGATAGCTGTTGCCTATTCCCCTGGTCTCCGGTTTATTTTTTAAGCTGACGTGTGCGGTAAGAGTCATTACTAACACCACCCGCTTAAGGATACAGGTTTCCTACTAATGAGCACCCCAGCAGTAGGCAATGAAGTCTCACAACTACGTCATTTCCATAAATGATTTTCCGTCTTCAGTACTTTTGCGAGAACCAGTGACATTTCCGTAGACCACATTTGCATGGTGTTTATTCCTCATTATTATTATTAACCATGTGAACAGACTCAGTATCAAGCAACGATGTGTAACAGCAAGTCTTGGTGGTACTCAGGGTGCATTTTGTTGTTCCTTATCCAAACATTAGACTTAATTAGACAGATAAATCAATTTATCTGTAATCGACACATCTGCTTTTTTTTTTTTTTAAATCTCTGGAAGTAATTAATCACCATTTGTTTATTTTTTATTTAACTTAGGAACAGAAATAAGTATAAAGAAATGTGTTTAACAGCTGTTCTCAAGTACACATGGTGATAATTTCCCAAAATATTTTCTGTGGCAAACGACCTTCTCACCAATCTGATTTTATTTGTCTCCTTTATTTGGAAAGAATAGCACATCGCCTGTTTAATTTGTTTGCTGAAAGAGGTATATTTTTTCCCCACTAAATACTCCTGGAAACATATAGGTCATTTTAGACCATGATATTGTGTACCTTAGCCCCTTTCTTCAGCTGAGCAAACACAGACATGATTTTTTCAAAATTTAGATGTCTTTCTTACACTTTTCTAAACTTTTAAAAGGCAGCTGAAGTAACTTCAGGGTTCTAACTTTAAGGTATGAGACAAAACTTTACATTACCTATCAGATAATATGTTTATATAGTGTCAGTCATCCGATTTTGTACATTCAGAGCTTTGCAGGACAAATTACCAGCCTATGAAATCCTGAAGCCACCATGCAATACTGTGTGGCTACTGAAAGCGACATTCTTTATTGAATATTAACTCTGATATTCTGTTGGGGATCACAATTTCACTTGGAGCAGCCTGATCGATAGCAGAACTAACTACTACCTTCGTTCACAAGTATATTGCGTCTTGGGAATCGCCCTCAAAAGATACTGGGGGAGATGCAGAATCTATTTCTATTCAAACCCTGAACACACCGATTTCATTTTCCGGTCCCACCGTTTGCATTAGTTGCTATACAGACCTTCAAGGTTGTGTTTACTCGTAGATACAACCAGGTCTTTGCCGACAGGTTATGAAGAGAATTATTCGTAATTAGTCCTTATGGCCGGACACCAAGATGGGAAAAAGTGGGAGGCAGTGTGGAGCTTATCTACCAGAATGATACGCTGTTAGAAAAAAAAAATTACCCCGCCCCTATTACAGTGCACAGGAATAACTTGTGTCTGTGCTAGGCAGAGGCAGAGGGCTGCTGCCGGACCGTCCTTCCCCGCTGTGCCCCTCCGCGCTCTGCTCCCCCTGCACGGAGAGATTGGATGCTGCTCCCGGCCACCTGCGGCAGAGCGGGACGGGGAGCTGCCGCTGCGCGGGTCTCCTGCGCGGATGGGTGCGCTCGGGCAGATCATTAACTGCGCTGTGTATGGTCTGAGAAAAGCCTTCTCTTCCAGCGGGGCACGGCGCCTCTTCCGCCGCGCTTCCCCCTTGGCTCCCGGCGAAGGCGGTGGCTGTAGCCCACGGTCTCGTCCCTGCGCGTCCGCGCTGCCCGCGTCGACCTGGCTCCGCCGGGCTCCACGGCCGTGGGTGGAGGGGGGTTCTGCGGCTCTGCGCGGGACAAGTTTATTCCCCGTGCAGCGCAAAAACCCCCTGCGTGGGTTGTCGCGACGGCGTAAGGCGAGAGCGGAGATCCCCGAGGAGGAATCGCATCGGTGGTGAGAAAGGAAAGGAAAAATTAAAATCAAAGGACCCCGCTTCCCGAAGAATAAAGGCGCGGCGGAGAGCGAGCAGCTCCGGCCTGCCCTTATTTTTCTTTTTTAATTTTTATTTTGCCTCCGGGCCCAGGGAGCGGAGGGAAGCGGGACCCAGGCAGGTGGACCCCAGAGGACCTGCCGGGCGATGTGCCGGATTCCGCCGGAGCGCCGATGCTCTCCCTATCTGTCTGCTGGGCCCTTGGCAAGTTGCGCAGCAGCGGAGCGGAACAAGGGACGCGCCCCCGGTGGAGCAGCGCGTCCCACCGATGCCCATCGGCGGGGCGGCCGCGGCGCCGCTTCCAAATGTCAGCGGGAGCGGGCAGGCCCCGGCCCTGCCGTCCGACACCTCACCGCCAGCCTCCGCCAGCCTCCGCTGCGCGGGACTCGGGGACGCGCCGCGGCTGCCGCCCGGACACGTCCCTGCGCTGAGACCGGCACCGTCCCGCGGGCGCTGCGCGTCCCCTGCCCGTCCCCGTTGTTCCCCGGCCCTGCCGAGAGAAGCAGCGGCCGGTKAGAGGGGAGTGCGTATAGCTGCTGTACACGTTTTCATGTCACGTCGTGTCGATACATCCCCGTAGGTGCTACGTGTRTGTGCTACAGACGTGGCACAGCGGCGGCCCCCTCTCTACGGAAGCTGCCGATCCGCACCCCTCCGCGCACCTCTGTAGGTGCCGATACCCACACCTGTACCGGCACCGAAACGTGTGACACGCCTGTGCGACCCGCCGCCAGCCGAGCACAGCCCGCCGGGCCGCCGCTTGTCCCATCTCCTCCCGCCCCGTCCCGTCCCGTCCCGTCCCCTCCCCACGGGCACGGCCGGCGCGCCACGCGGAGCCCCGCGGGGCGGAGCGGGACAGGGCGCGGCGGGCGGGCGCGCTGACGTCACGGGAGAGGCACCGCCCCCCGCTGCTCGGCTTCCGCCCGGTTGCCGGGGAGACGCGTCCACAGCGCGGAAATCCCCGCGGGCGCGGAGCCCGCCCGGCGCCGCCATGAGCCAGCGGCAGGTCCTGCAAGGTAGGCTGGGACCGGAGCCGGGGCTGGGGGACCGGGGGACCGGGGCTGGCGCGGCGCTCGCCCGCCCGCTGACCCGGCGCCCCGGCGCTGCCGCCCGCAGTGTTCGAGCAGTACCAGCGCGCCCGGTCGCAGTTCGCGCAGGCGGTGGCCGACCTCGCCGCTCGCCCGCAGAGTATCGAGACCCTCCAAAGTGCAGGTACGCGAGAGCCAGCGGGGCCGGGCCGTGCGCGGCCGCGGGGTTTTGCGCGCCCTGGCGCCGGGGCGGGGGCAGCGCGGGGCCGCCGTGGCCTTTGCCTGGTCTTCTTTTTTTTTATCTACCTCCTGCCCTGGTTGGCCGCTCAGTTTCCGGGGATTTTTTTTCAGTAGGATGGGGCCCCTGCCCTGCTGGCCGAGTCCCCCTCGATGCGGTGGGAAAGTAAATTGCGCTGGTCAGCTGCGGGCGGGTGCCCCGCCGGTCCGTGCGGAGATCGATCTCTCTGGCTGTGATCTCATGTTTATTTCAAGGAAAAATTCTCAGCATAACATTTTTTTTCCCCTTTACTTCCTCACGCTTCCAATATAGCTTTGTGTGAAGTACAGAAATTGGAATTCCTGGTGAAGCCAGCGCAGAGTTGCCAAGGAAATCCTACTTTTAGAATAAACTATTTTTATACTGGCTTTACAAGTTGTTCCTAAATTTTTCGATGCTTTCTGCCGGCAGATTGGCTCAGTTTAGGAGGGATTTACTTTTGTTATATTGCTGTCATGGGATGTTGTGAACCAAATTGAACATTTTTAGAAAGAGAAGCTGCGGGAACACTTCTACCAGCTGTTGTGCTGCTGGCATCTGGCAGACCCACTCTGCTCGGCCAAAGTTCCTGAGCTTAAAAGAGGAAAAGGAAATGCTTGGTAATTGATTACCTGAATGACAGTTTGAAAATGTGCTGTAGATCAGTAGTTGGTTTGCCATGTGGCATTCATGAATTGATTATGTTTTGGCATGTCTAGATTTTATTTTTAATACTTGTTTCCTAAATCTAGTAAAGCTGTCAGTCTTTTCTCAAATACAATGGCATCCAACAAGCAAACAAAAAAGAAAACCGATGGTGTAAATATTTACAACTTTCTATTATTGTATTTACAACTGTTTATTAAAATTGTTTTATTGAAAAATCTGTCACTTAAATTCTTGCTAGAGAAACATTTCCTTTGATTATGGGAGTGACATGTTGACACCAGGCCTTTTGTATTACCTTGCTGTGGCTCTTGATTTTTTTGTTTTGTTTTCCATCTTCTGGTGAGTTAATGCCACTGCTGTAGTTTATACAAGTGACCTCTGTTTGCCAAAGGGACGTCTTGGCTATAGGAATAATTTATGCTTTATTTGTATGAAGAGGTCCCTCTGTGTCCTTTTACACTCCTGGTTTTAGCAGTTCTCACAGAGAGATCCCATATAGGCAGGCTTCTTGCAGCTCAGTATTTTAAAAATTCAGAAAGTTTCTATTTTAAGAAAGCAATCAAAGTGCCAAGGTAACTTTAGTTGCATTTTATTTCTTTTTAAAATAACTATTTTGATGTAATCTGGTTGGTAACTTTATCTCAGAACTGATTTGTTGCTTGTGCAGAACAAATAATTGGTTCAGAGGCGTGAAACTTCCTTCTGCATACAGCTGGTGTTGGTCTGAAGGTTAATTTTGCAAGGATCAGGCTCTGGGTAGTAATGTCGAAATGTGCATTCATGTAGGTTATCCTACTTGGCTGTTTCTGTTACAGAGCTGCTTTTCCATAGGCTTTAGTTTTTCAGATCCTGGAAAAGAGGGGAATGTCTCCAAATATGGCTATTACAATTTATTTGAATGGCCCACAAATACTTTACCATCTTTTCCACGTGTGTCTTTAAAAGTACTTTGTAGTTAAATAATTTGCTGTGATAGCTGTTCGTTTTGACCTGTTCTGGATGTGCTAGATACAAGTTTTTAAACCTCCTCCTAAATTAAATGTGATTCAGTGTTTCTTTTAAAACCTCCTAGGAAATAAAATGTGATTTGGTCTTTTTATTAAAACACTTATACAAGTATTTTGGGACAAAGCTGTCTAGCAGATAACTGGTGTACCTTTTATGGTCTTAACCTAGTGATCGCTGAAGGAATGATTTAAGAAAGATGTCTCCCTGTATGTGCATCTCTGTATAAATGCATATATAAAAGGATTTGGGGTTTGTTTCTTATTCATGTGAATAAGAATTCTGGCCATCCCTAATGGAGATCACTGTTTTAAGAAGATGAGGAAAGTCTTTGCCCACTGTAATTTTACATTAGCTATAGGAATCAGGGGCACCCTGCAGGGTTCTTTTGTTGGATCTTAAAAGTTGTCAGGGCTAAGTATTTTTCTGGCAGAAGCAGAAGGCAAGATTACAGTGACTTAAATTTGAACAAAATTAAACCCTTAAAATGTACTGTGATGTACTCTTGTATTAATGGCCCTAGTTTATATTCCTGAAATAAGAATGAAAGATCAGTGCTCAAGGAATAAAGCGTCTGATCCCATTTTAGAAATCCTTTTGATAAATACTTAATGTCTTATAAAGAAAATAAATACTAATTTGAGACCTTATTCTTCATGGAGGTGTTTCTGGACACCATGCTAACATCATGAAAGATGGAAGTGTGTTGAAAAAGTAATTCTTTACTACCCTGCTTCTGTGGTATTAAACCAGGTGCAAGCAGTGGTATTGCTGCAAATTCGGAGACTGCAGTCTGGAGGGGAGCAAGCAGCCAGAATCAGAGGCTGGAGTTCCTTATACTGGCTTGACTGTTGAGAAACCTTAAGGTACCATTATCGTGGAGAGTCCTATGTATGACCTGTAAGGAAAACTGGTGGGAAGCTGAAAAGAAGATCAGAGAGGGCCAAGACGAAAACCACCTTTTCTCAGGGCATCTGTCTTCTGAGGCTTCTGTATCTCATCAAGTTCTGGAGCTGCTTTTCCCACTGAGCAGAAATCTCAAAGATGTTGTAACCAGGGAACTGGAATCTGGCCCTGGACTTTGACACATTTGCATGGCACTGGCTCTCTCCTGGTCAGGAATGTCCTGGGGGGTTAGTGCCTGGGAGCTTAACAGTGGCAGGAAACTGCAAGGAATGATCAGAGAGATTCTTTTGTTGGAACTCATTCCTGTGTGTTTTCCAGCTTTCTGGTTGGCTTTGATAAAGTTGTTCCTTATAATTAAATACTACCATGAATAATTGCAGGATTTGTCATTTGAATGTTTAATTAGTGGATACTTGGGGAAAATGTCTCCTCCAAAACTCCTAAACCTTTTCCATTTAGTAAATATACATGTGAAACAATGACAGACATTTTATCAAATCTTGTTTCTTGACAGCTGCTGACTAATGGAGAAGCTACTTTGATAGTAACAATTTTAAACATATTTGTTAAAAATAAATCTATTCATTTGGCAGCTACCACTCATGAAGTTTGGTACTGGAATGCATTATTCAGCTCCACACTCCCTCATCCTTCCAAAATTTAAAATCGTAGAAACAGACTATTTTCAGTTATAAAGGCAAATGAAGTTGAGCTCTCATTCTTGCACTGAGATTTAGGCAGCTGTCTTAGAAGATTTAGGTGAAAATCTGAAGTGGTTCTAGTACGTTTATAAGAGTGGTAGTCACTGAGGGTCTCATTCTTCTTTCTTTTCCTTGTGAAGCGCAGCACTCTGTAAAGAAACAACCCCTTTGAAATTGCATTTTGGTTTGATTCTTTTGGAGGCATTTACAACTAAGGATTAATGCGTGTATCAGAATAATTACTTCTGTGTATTCATTTTTGAATGATCTGATAGTATTATTTTTTATTTATTTATCTTGCATTAGAACATATGGTGATGAGAATGTTGCTTTTAATATGCGAGTTATTTAAGGCTACCATTGTGATTAAGAAACAGTTTAGTCTTTCAGCTTTGACTTTAAAGATATTACAAGATCAGCTCTTTGACCCCTTTCTTGGGGCTAATCACATTCTTAAGCATAACGGCTGTGGAAGTCATAGGGAAAGCTGAGTATGGAATATGGAAAAAGAAATATGAAGCTGTGTGGTGCAGCAGCCTGTGTACCAGGGCCCTGCACACCTGGGTTCCCTTCAAATTGCTGCTGGTGTATTTTTATCATCTGGGGCAGATAACTTCAACTGCTGTTCCTCTGCATTGCCTACTTGCTGGCCAGTCTGCAGGGTTCCAGGAAGGTTCCAAAATGTCGCTGTAAATGAAGATCCTTTCCCAGTGAATCTCTTCGAACTGTCCTCCCACTCCATGAGCCCACAGCCCTGAGCCCAGGTCTCCCTTCCATTATGCCTGGTATCAAGCTGCTTCTCAGGCCTTATACTCCATGCCTGAGCCCTGTCCTCCTGTTTTACCGCTGGGTATTTTCTCCTGTACCTGTTCCTCACAGTCCATGTTGGCAAGAAGCTATAGCCTGGGGGCAGGGCTTACCTGAATCAGACTAGGGCTCTACCACACTCCCTTGTGACATGGCAGATTTTCCCCTACTTTGTGGTATGTTTTTATGTAGGCAAAGGGTGATGTAGTCAGTGTTAGTTCTCGCCTGGCTCCAGAGCTATTCCACTGGTGACAGGTTTTAAAAGCTATATTTTCATATCTCTGGTTTGGTTTTAGGAGCCGTTATTTTTAAGAAAATGCTGTTCAGATTTATTTCCGTCCTCCAATTACATTCAGTCTTTTTGCCTATGCTTTTCTCAACTTTTCTTTCTAATGTATGTATTTTAAATGTACCGTTTTTGAATGTGACAGTTAGACACTTGGCCCTGTGTAATTAGGATCAGACTCTGGGAAGGGATTTTAGGATATAGTTCCATATTTTATATAATATTAAAGAATGTGGTTTGATAGCACAGTGCTTAATAGAAAGCCTACTGGAAGCATTTGAACCTTGCAAGTGGATATGCATGGAGTGACTTCAGTGCTCCCATGTAACCAGTTTCAACACTGGGGTTTATGTACCCTGTCTTTTTGTTTGTTTGTGGGTTTGTTTTGTTTTTGTGGGTTTTTAAAAATTATTTTTATTTTGAGTTAAAAGTCTTGCTGAGCTTTAGCAGCAGGAGAGATGGGAGAGGATTATGCAATGTGGCATGAAAGGGAAAAGGTTGTCTTTGCAGGTATAGTAGATCACGTGTGGAAAGTGGCTTTCCTGAAGGCTTGATGACATAGTGGTGCCTGATAAAGGGAAAAAGGAGGCTGTTTTAAGGAAAGTATAAGAGAGATGACAGAGAAGGAGGAAATAAATGCAGCTGAAGCTGGAGGACTGACTTTTTCTGTAACTCTATCAACTGAAAGCTCAATTGCTCCAGGATTCCTCCTCTTCTCAGTCTCCTGGCCTGTTTGGAGATTTGCAAGTAAAATGTCAAAACCAGAATTTGTTAGAAATTTCAGTCTCATCTTAACAAGTGGCCATTAAAAGGAGGCAGCTTCTTGTGACCACCTTGGTTTTGGTGTGTCTGTGCATGATTGTGTGGTGGCCTCTAATAGCCCTGTAAAGGGTGTTTTCAGAAATTTGTCCTCTTGTAACAGGATTAGTTCTACTCCATTAATGCAGAAACAGGGTCTGACATCTAAGGAGGAGAAACTTACTGTTCCCCGATCCTTCAGGAATCTTCAGTGATACTGTCAAACTGAATCTGCATTATGTCCCACACCATCTGGTAATTGCTATACGAATTACTTGATTACCCAGAGTCGCTGTTATGAAACTGTATTTACGTTCCCTTTGATCTTTGAAGAGTTGTAGTTGTGCTGTGCATGGAACTGTCACAGTGAGGAGTCCTTTCTCGTGACGAGTCACACTTGAGGAGTACATACTTGAGACGTGCATACTGCGCTGTCTCTGGAAGAGGCCGTGTCAAGACGAGTGAGTGTGAAAATTCTCTCTCACTGCTCTTCTGGGAAATTTGTTTTAAGTAGGGGACTTAAAACTCACTGCTATGCTGCTTCTAGAAAAGGATAGTTGAAGATAGGAAGTTGGGGTGAGGCAGAAATAAATTTCCAATTTATTTCCGTGTTAAGTCAGCTGAATTTGACATGAGGAGCTCTGAAAAATCAAACTGATATGATGCATGTTTGAGTGCTAGTGTGAGCTCTGTGAATGTTCTTAATGTAACAGGTAGTGCACAAAAATGAGAAGATGTTATCTTGGTCCAAAGCATAAATTAGAAGGACAGCCATCTTCAAGACCAGAGTGTATCCAGAGACAACTATAGTGTAGAATGACTTTTTTCCCACATTTTAAAACACAAATAAATTTTCCTTTAAGGAGGGAGCCTAGGGTAGGAGTGGTCATCTTCAGATGCAGAAATGGAAAGAATTTCCAATGTAGTAATGTTTCTCTGATTTGTGGCTAGTCAAATTTGACAAGGATTTGATGGGAATGGGAGGAGGTAGAAGTTATTCTGCATGAAATACAGGTTGTTTTCCCCAAGAAGTCAAAATGGCAAAGCAAAGATTGCTGTCTCCAATATAGTAACTGTTTGTTTGCTACAGAAACTTTTAGAATGAAAAAAATTGGAAACTGCTGCTGCCCTGAGTGATTTTTTTTTGTTTCCTAGCTAGGGAGCAGCCAGCACTTGCTTGCTAAAAGAAAGTGCATCAGGCATGTATGTAACAGCTCCACTTGAGAAGTGTGTGTTAAGAGTGATTCAGCTTCTAAAGTGTGTCACTCTTTGAAACAAATTTGAGTGAATTTGAGTGGGAAACTGAGGATAGAAAGGGGAATCGTTCCTTGCCCGAGGTCAGTCAAGGTTCTGTGATGCAAGAGAGAGTATTTGGCAGTAATTCTCTGTTACTCAGTTTCTGAGTGCTAGTGGGAACTCTTCCAAAACAAACCTAGTCCAATAGTCTAAATGCTTTATTTTGTAGTTTACTTTCTGTGTAGTTGCTTTTGAATTAGAGTTAATGAATTTCCTACTTCTGTCACAACAGACTTATTTAGAAGAAGACCAAAGAGTTCTAAAGTTTTCAGCAACAAGACACTGCTACTCCCTGATCTGTATGGCCCTGTTCACTGGAGTGAATGGTCAAGATAAAAGGAAGTTGTTGGAAGGTTCTTGCCCATTTTCCTGCTTTAAGTAATGTTAAATACATTTGAATTTAATTAAAACTGCTGATAGGAATCCTGGCTTGGACCTCTTTGGAGAAGAGGAGTAGACTTTGCTGTAAACAGGATAGATGAAAGGAAGAGATCAAATAGAGGAGGTGACCAAATACAGCTGTCTCTGCGGCAAAGAGCTGGGTTGGGCCCAGTGCAGGAAAGCCTTATCCTGTGTCAGGCACATCTGTCCTTTTCAGCACTATGTTCAAAAGTCAGAGAAGGAAAGGTTGGATATCTTGGCATTCCTATAGGTGTTTTAGTGGAGACTATAGAATCTCTATGTAGCTGTTTGCACACTCCCAGAATGGATTCTTTTTTTCTAAGTGCTGTAAAGAAAGAAATACTAGGTTTGCTGAAGATGCAAAAATTATGACAATGGTGAAAACTCCTCAAGCAGTTGGTGTTGCAGAGTAATTGGAGGTGATGGAAAGCATCTCGACACAGAGAAAGAAAGTGGTTTTAAGGGAAGGTGGGAAGTAGAGGTAAAAGCTTTTAATTATGTTTAGTGCACAGGCATAATCTGGGCCTATACACTTCTCTCAATTCTCAGTTAATTTGATGTCAATATAAGGCTTGTACAGCGACAGGAATTGATTTTTCTTTGTCTTGATCCTCCAAAACTCTTTCCATTATAATTATTTGTCTCCTGTCTCTTCTTACATTCAGACATCACTTTAAGAAAATATAGTCTCCTTGAGGACCAGCACAGTTGCTATTATTTCTAAACCTGTTTTTTCTTCCAACCCTGTTGTAGCATCTTGTGTCCTTTTTTCAAACAGTAACTCCCATTTCATTTTTCATCTCTTTCCTCACTATAAGTTGGGAAAGCTAAAGTAATTAGAAGTACAACATTTTGTGCTGATGCTTAAATGTCATCACCAAACTTTATATGGTTTATACTGTTGTGAAATGAAAGGCATTGGTCATGGGGAGGCATGCTGCTTGGAAGCATTTTCAGATTCAAGGCTTTTTAGGCTGTTATAAAAGTGAAATCTGTATCAGCTAATCTCGAAAATACAAATTATATAAATCTCACATTTGGAGCAACTCAAAGCATATATAACACATTTGGAGCAACTCAAAGCATATATAACACATTTGGAGCAGCTCAAAGCATAAACCTTCTTAAATGTGGTCTTACATTTTGCAGTGCCTAGGTATGTCATAAAGGTCAGAAACGTGTCACACGGTCTGGACCTGGCTCCTGGGTAAAGTGATTGTAGTCTGTTTCAGTTTCACTGGATTTGAGACCATCACCAGAACTGAACTGGCTGATACATCCTGGTTGAATGTCCCAGCCATCAGGCTCTTGGCTGTTTTCGGATCGGGACACTGCATGCTGAAGTGTTTCTTTCCCTCTCCCCCAGCCACTTCTAACAGTCTCTTTTATATCAGTAAAACTATTTTTCCCTTTTCTTTTCTTTTTTTTCTATTTATTAAATAATTTTGTTTTCATATTATCTCAAGTCAAGGGCTCAAATGTAATATCTGTACAGTAAGTACAAGTGAACTACTTCTGACTGTTCCTGATTTACTGAAATACTTTCAATGTAGATAGTCAGAACAGTGTGAGGTCCCATTAGGAATTTAACCAGCTGTTTGACCATGCAACTGATGTTAGAGGGAAAAACAAGAAAATACCCTCCTACAGAGGGTGCAGATGACTGGCTAGAAGATAATAGATGATACATGGCATTGGCCCCAACTCATATGGGTATTTTACTTTTAATTTGTGATATAAAATATTTAGTGGTTTTTGATATGAAGCATAACTTGTTAATGAGACCATACCTCCTATTTGGGAGAGTTTGTGAGAAGATGTCAGTATGATGACCACATTCTAAAGTAGTGATTTCTGCAGAGTGCTAAATGAATTCACATTGATCTTACAATACTGGAGGATCTATCTTTTGTCATTTGGTACACAGGAGGCCTCTTTCAACCCCCAGTGGCTTTAACAGAAGGGCGAGCAGGCCCCAGCTATATTACAAACCTGTTTCTATAGGTTCTACATGTACACGTTAAATTAATACCTGTTAAAGGGCTGCTTTTGGTGCTTCTGTAGTGCTATTAGACATCACAAATTCAGTTTACATTTCTCCTTTTATTATGTGTCCTCCCAAGACCTGTGTTACTTTGCCTTGTGAACATGCTGGGAGGCTGTACCTCTCAGGACAGTGCAGCTTTTGTCTGGAGTATTGACCTTCCTACAAATTAATTAGTGGACAGCATGGCCTCCATAGTTAGTTTTTATGTGTGCTTCTTCCCAGCCCTTTCAGAGCCATGTATAGATTATTAGGCTATTTTCTTCTTTCTGGGAGCAATTTCATTTTGATGTAAAATAATGGTGAGAATTATACTGCTGCTCAACTTACTTTTTTTTTCTTTTTAGAGAAAAAAGTATGCTTCTGGTGTAACTTGTTATAGCCTCCATCCCTTTGGACTGTTCCTTGCTCTTAGGTCCTCAGCTTTCCTTGTCATGGAGTGCCTGTTGAACACCTGGATGTTTGTTACTTGCCATTAGGCGGTGATCCCCCTGTTTTGGGACTGTCACACCAAAAGACCTTTGTTCAATGCTAATAACCATATGAGCCCTTGAGAAGGGAAGTCTTGCATTCTTCCACCATCACTCAACTAAATCTTTATATTTGTAAAAAAATGTAGTGGAAAGGACTTAGAGAGTTGATATGAAGGTATCTGTAGCTCCGAGTGTTTGGTGTTCTGTTGTAGCACATCTGTATTTTCAGAGATGTCTGCTTTCTGGCTGAGGTATAAAGCTCCAAAGTGTCATTCATGCAGCTGGCTGCTATAGGGCTAGCACATTTGAAAGATCACAATACAACTAATTTTCCCTTCCCAGACGTTACAAATCACAATTTTTATGTAACCATGTGGATCTCATTTCTATCCCTATTGAACAGTTTAGTTTGACAGGAAGAGCTTCCACATACAGATTGGTCATCTTTGATCATCCTTGTTGCCTTTCACTGAACATTTTTCAGTTCTACTCTAGTGGAGGATATTAAATGTAGCATAGTGATGATCCCTGCTTTGGCCTCTACCCCTTTCCGAATAGTCCTGAGCACTCTGTATACTTCTGTGAGTAAAGTTTCTTCTCTTCTACTGAGCGAGAGCTGGGATCTCTATGGAATTGTCTGTTCCTTCTCGATCTCCTTCATCGAGATCCTTCTCCTGGTTGGTCATAAACTGTTTGGAGTCCATCACTGCATGTGTGAGGTTGGAGTTGGGTTCCCTGCATGAGCTCCATTTCACTTGCCATTTTGTTATCCAGTCATTCAGTCTGTGGTTCCTCATAGTTTCCCTTGCTGCTACTTTCATTTTCTTTATGCTTAGCTGGTACACTGTAAACTCATCAGTGAAAACACATCATAAATAATAACATGATAAGAAAATCTACAACTCTTCTATCTGGAGTGTAATATATTATGGATATTGATCTTCAAATCAGCTGTTGCTTATAACAGATGAAATGTAATTTGGTGTAATTCAATGTAGAGGTTCTGCTGGCATGATAAATGAGTGACATGCCAATGTSTTCTCAACAGGATCTCCAGATGGAGTTTCCCGTGCACATGGTAGCACATGCATTTTACGTATGTTTAAATATACCTTATTTTCTTATGTAAACT
Organism: Amblyornis subalaris; assembly: GCA_018881555.1. Classification (NCBI taxonomy): domain Eukaryota; kingdom Metazoa; phylum Chordata; class Aves; order Passeriformes; family Ptilonorhynchidae; genus Amblyornis; species Amblyornis subalaris. The sequence goes on along the minus strand of JACAXG010000047.1, from coordinate 2,002,515 downwards.
TTGAGACATGTATTTTATAGATATTTGAATACACATCATTTCTACATGTGGCTTTTTTTGTGTTTCAGAATTGTTTTGTACCTATGAAAAATGGGCAGAAACATTGCTATACGTCATCAGTGCTATCCAAGTGCCGACTTCATTTCCGCAGAACACCTGGATTTCCTACATGCTCTTGTTACCTGGAAGAGTAATTTAATAGGTTTTTGTGAGTAAAGGCAAACGTTTAGAAAAACTTCTGCTTACCAATGGACTTTTCTCTTCCTGCTATAACTCAGGTGTAGTGTCTTTGCTGAGACCTCTTTTGCTGGATGTCGTCCCAAGTATTCGACAGACTTCTGCCTTGGCTCTTGGGAGACTTGCTGATTATGACGTGAACCTGGCAGAGGCAGTCGTGAAGGCAGGCATTCTTCCACCGCTCATATGTTCATTGCCTGAGGAGAATGTAAGGCATGATTGTTTTCTTAAGTAATATTTTTTTAACTATTACACAGGGAAAGGGAAATCTTTCTGTATCAGCATCTGCTGTTATTCTAATAGGACATTAAATGTACTGAAGTCAGAGCAGTATGTATGTTTGAACCCCTGAGAGATCACTGTGTACTGTATGCCTAAGTTTGACTGCAAACAAGCTTGACTTTAAAATATCATATTACTGTTTAATGCACTACAGGAAATACATTCATTGCACTGTAACATTTTTAAAATGTTGAGTGATGTTGAGTGATGCTTTGTAAAAGGTCCCACTTAAAAAATGAGACAGTTTGGAAGCTGTGGTGATAATTGACTAGGTTTTGTCCATAATACCAGACACTTGTAAAATACATGTAAAAAGCCTGAACTTCTGTAATAAAATATTTAATATTTCTAAACACAAGCTTTTGGAAATCTGTAGCATGAGAACTAACAAACCTCTAACACAGGAAAATATACTGAAAGGTTTTCATCTTCGTATTTGTCAAAACCAAACGAAGAACAGTCACAATTGCAATGCAAATAAATCTGGTGGTCTCTTTGACTCCCTTCTTCACATTTTTCTTCAAGCTCTGTGTCTCTTCCAGCTTTGATTTTCCAATGATACTAACCAAGATTAACAGAAATACTTAAGTAAGGTTCCTAACAACTGGAAAGTGACAGCCAAATGGTTAAGTGCACTGATATCACAGCCATACTTAGGTTGCAGTTTAGGAAAAGTAGGTTTTCAAAGGAATTATAATTTGGAATACTATATATTTTAATTTTCAATCTTTTGAGGAAAACACAGATGTAAGTGTATTCGCTGCATATTTTTTGTGCATATAGAATCATCGCCTATACAATTAATATTGAAAAAGCTAAAAAAAAACTTTGATGGCAGGATACTGGTATGGTATGAAAAGAAAGCAAAGATTTTAATTATACAAGGTTATAAGCATTTTGGTTATTTTATTTCTATTTTTAAGGAAAGACATGGAACAAAACTCTTCCCTCTACGTTGGTTTGGAAATTACACCCCTGCTACAACTTGAAACCCTCACTAAATTAAGTTGAGTACCCTGAGATAGCTGTAATTAGGGGAAGCAGCAGCAAGACTTATGTGAGGTCATGGATATCCTACTATGCTTTGGTGGCTGAGGGCAAGTGAAGGAAACTCATTATCTAGTTCATGCAGAGTTTAGCAAGCGTACAGTTTGTCACTTCCCATAGGTAAAAAAACCTTTTCTGTTCCACTTGCTCTTAGCATATCAACATCTATATTTAAGGATGAGATTCTCTGAGCACACAATGAATACTATTTCTTCTGATTTATGGAAAACAGTTACAGAACATACATCCCAGATCAATGTTTTATCAATTAAATGGAGCAAAGTTCAGTTTTACAGTGTGTTCCGACTGTGCCTGTGAATRCAGTTTGTTTGTAAATAATGTGTTTTGAATAATGAAAACAAAGAAGTGTTTTTCTTTGCCAGGAGCATAATTACTTAACAGAAATAACATACCCATATTTGTACAGACATAGACTGATGTAAACATCTGTGGCTCCATTGAGTTCAGCAAAATTTACAGTAACTTACATTATCTAGGGATTTGACCATTTGTCTGTACGGTTTCCCTTAACTTCTGTTCCCCCTGAATAAGGTTTAATGCTTTGCTTGTAAATTATGTTTAACGTACCTGCTTGTAGGCCTTAACTTAGAAGACTGGATTTTTGGCATTAAGGAATTATATCAGTACTGATAAACTAAGGAAGGTAAGGGCATGTGTTGGAGCACTGGAAGATGACTGTGCTTGTTAATTGTTAACATGCTCTCTGATGTGGTTTTAGCTAATGCTGGCCGTCAAACTACTCAACAATGCTTAGACATGGTTTAAGGAATAGCACATGGCAGGGACAGTTTCCAGTAGTGTAAATGAGGCCATTGTGCTTTGAGGAAAGAGGAGTTCAGGTGGATGGATGTGTTGTGCTGTGCCACCTTCCTTTAGGGCCAGGGAGTGGGCCTGGGTACCTTTTATTTCGTGGGGGGCCACTGCAGGTACTGCTCTGTTGCCATACCTTAGTGCTTTAGATCAGACTTTTGAAGGTGTTTGGGCACCTTACAGGGTGCACGAAAGCACTCATGTGGTTCTTTGTTTTTCTGGATTTGATCCAGAACAGATCTGGGCTTTGCATTGTTTAAATTTTGACAGTAGAACTCTAGCACTTTAAAGTGCCCGGGCTGCCTGTGCAGAGCAGAGGAGAATCCAGCATCTTGGGATGAGACCCAAGCTGGCACCCGGAAAGAGAGCCCTCTAGAGCTTGTCCATAGGGATGATCTATCAATGCCCAGCCTGGAGGGCATACTCCAGGCACACAGACATAACAGGAGGTTACCTGTGTCCCCATGAATCTTGCCCTTCACCAGGGAGGGGAACTGTCTTTCTCACAACATGGTTTTCTCTGGCCAGAGTGCTTTAACTGGGCTCTGGATTTTGAAATTGTAAGGTGGTGGAAGAGGCTTAATCTTCAGCTTCCATGTCCCAGTGGTGGTTATAAAACTGCAGGAGGAGACTGAAGTGTGACTTTGAGGGAAGATTTTAACTGTGCTTTTAGAAGAAACTACAACCACTGCTGCAGTTTATGTGGGAACCCCATGATGTGTGCAGTTACATGTATTATATGTACATGCTTGAAACATGTATTTGGTCCAGCTCTGAGGGACAGGGGTAGAATTGAGACAAGAGCTTAGACTTTRCTTGCACTTATACCAGAGGTGCCAAGGTGCTTAGTCCTGTTTAAACTGAGCTTTTTCTGAACACGTGCAGGAGTAAAATTGCAGGCTGGTGGTCAAAATGGAGGGTTATTCAGTATTGGGTGTTGGTGGGATGGGTTTTCAGTGTCTTAGTTGTGGGTTTCAGGCAGTATTTAGGCATTTCGGGATCAGATCTTAAATACTTTTATTGGATCTAATTCTCTCTGTTTCCGTTTCCTGTTTGTAAATGTAAGCAGTGTTTTCTCATAGAGGTGTTGTGAGGGTATCTACATTAGAAATTGTAAAACCTTGCAAGTGTTACAGATGGGTAGAATTATTTTATGACTTTGCCCTGCATAACCTGTATAATCTGGTTAAATATATTGAGTTATTGTTTTTAGAGCTCTTGTTGTTCATTACTCACTKAAACAAACAGACTTATCCAGACTACTATCTTTTCCCCATATCCTCTTAGCCCTCTCATTTTTTCTGTTTGTTTATGCACTTACTGCAGATTTTAGATCATGAGCTGTCCCAAAGAACTGTAGGTTCATTGTTTGAGTGATGTCTAGTGGTCATGATTTGGATCTGTATGAGATATTGCTGCTACTAAAAAAGTCTAATTTAGGCATGTCTGTACTATATTATGCTTTGAACTTCTTAGTGAAAGTTTGTTTGTTTCTGATTTGTCTAGCGTTACTACAAGAAAACAGCTGCATTTGTGCTAAGAGCAGTTGCTAAACATTCTCCACAGTTAGCTCAGGCAATAGTTCAATGTGGAGCACTGGAAATGCTGGTGATTTGCATGGAAGATTTTGACCCTGGAGTCAAAGAAGGTGCATCTTGGGCATTTGGGTATATTGCCCGACACAATGCAGGTAACAAGTTTCACATGTGTTATCTTTTAGCTTAATGTTATGTGATAATCATAATAAATTGCATTATTTTGATAAATACAAGAAATGCTTTTTCTTCTCTACTGTTACAAAATTTCAAATTTGGGATAAAATCCTAGTGTGACTGTACCATGCTGACAATGCTGTACCTTTTTGTGGGAAACTGGCATATCTGACACCAGCAGTGCCTGGTTATGAGAGGTGCTTTAAGAGGAGATGTGTTGGTCCTGTGGCCAGGAAAGGACACTCTGCTTTACTCCTCTTCATGAAGAGATTTCTGAATCTTTCTGTATTGCATAAGTGTTACTGCGGAACCAAGTTTCTTTTGCTTGACATGAGTTCTTATGTTATGTACACAGTAGAATGGAGAAGCCTAGGGAGAAGCAAGTGTCATTCAGCTTACAGCAGTGTCTGCAGGATAACTAGGCCAAATTTATTGCACTGAATATATTATCATTAGCCAGTAGACCACACTACTCTCTGAGAGTCGGGAATAGATCCTAGGAATCCAAGATTGGGCAGTTCACTGCTGTCTCACAGACAGTTGTATAACTCACTGGCAATGTCATGATTCTATTTAAAAGCTGATCCACGTACTTGATAGTTCTTTTTACCAGCTATTTATATAGTTCAAGTAAAAGTTTAGAGCTGTGAATCAAAGAACTAGGGGAAGAAACTGCTGGCTGGAATGGGTGGGAGAAATGGTTAGTATTCGTATTGTTTAAAGCTAAACTAATTTTAGGATCATAACATTAACTCATGCTTTTATATTTGGTTTTGGCTCTAAAAGGTACATAGACTGATTTTGGAAGTGATTTTCTTTCTTTTTTAATCAATACAGAATGTTGGACTGCAGAAAGCATGGGGGATTCCCCCTTCCCACTTAGAGGGTTAGCTTGCTGGGACAGTCTCCAAAGTTGTTAGCACCTTTCTAACAGACTGCGTTTTCTGGGGAACAAATTAATTCTTGGGATACCTCTCTGGTAGTCTTTTATCTTTTGGTCACCAGATTGAATCCCACCCTTGGTGGAAAATAATTGTTCCTTCCATTTGAAAGATATTTATTTAAATATCAAAAGCGTTTATTTGTATAAATGAGTGTAGTGTGTGTGTGTCTGTGTTACTCCTAACATAAACATTTCTGCAGTTTTGTTATGTCAGTAAATCAATATTGACTCACTCCAATTGCCCTTCATGCTATTCACTGCATGAAAGCTGACTGATCTTTAGGGTGATCCAGTTCACTCTGTGACAGTGTTGTCTGCAAAGATGGAGGTGATGTGGGAGTATTGAAGACAACAAATTCCTTGTACAAATTTTTATTCCATGGTTATGAATAATTTATTCACTGATGGTGAATGGGTGCATACCTTATGTCAATTTACAACAACAATAAGAACAGCATCCTCAGAAATTAGGTTGAAATTGTGAGTGCTACCAAGCTGCAAACATCAGGTTATAACCAGATCACCAAATGTAATCAGTGAAAAACCACCTCGAACACCAACAAAAACCCACCAAAAGATCCCTGAAAAAATTGCCCAGCTACAGCCAATTTAGGGGATTTTTCGTCCTCTATAACACAGTCACAGGATGTATCTAAAATGATTATTGAAAGTAGAGGAGTTATACTAAAAAAAGATCACTCCGTGCATGGTATGTTTTTTACATTGCTACAAGCATGCCTTTGCAGCAGGATATTATTGGAGATGGGGTACAGAGATAGAGATATGGGGTATGGAGATAGAGATATGGGATGCAGAGGCTTGTTCTTATCAATAGCTGGTATTTACTGTTCAAGAAACTGGATTAGACTGACATGCTTGTGTTGACAAAATTTGGCAGTTATGATTTTCTGTCAATGACTGGCTGTGGACACATAATGCAACTTTAACTCTAAAAATAGTGCTGGGTGTGAAATGGTTTCCCCCAGCCACAAAAGGTTTTTCAGTTTCAAAAATTGTTATGGTTCCAAACTGGGACAATATTAAGACAAGACTTTTTCTCTCTCCTGAAGAGATTGGGGGGAAGGGGGATTTGTTTGCATCAGCAGGAAAAGTTCTATAATTAGGGTGTATCTTTGGGATTAAAGTCCTGACCTGTTTTAGGCAGGATATGAACCTCTGTCTTCATGGCTGCAATCAAAGGCTCCCAGCATTCAGTGATAACTGTGTGTGATGGTGAGGGTCTCTCTGCTTTTAATCAGAAATTCCATCCATGACCTGGTAAAGCTACTGTCTGAGAACTGCAGTGCATGTTCCCATGAAAAGACTTCCATTTTGAGGAATCAAGACTTTTTTTTTTTCTCCCCTGATGAAAACATTCCTTGGTTAGCAAGTTCTATATTTTGTATAAAAATCTCTTAAAATGCAGTTCTTTTGTGAACAGATGTCTGCAGAAGGCCTGTGAGATTTTAGGTCAAGACAAATGTCTCACGAGGTTTCAAGATAATAGAAATCTTGCCAGATCAGATTCTAAAATTTAGGAACTGCTTTTGCAGTTCTGCTCTTTCTTGAAGTTCCTTTTGAGCTGAATTTCAGATACTGATCTTACTCCAAAGTGTACAAATCAATATGCTGTAATTTTGCCATTCATTATTTCTACTATTTGTATTTAAAAAGAAGTGTAAAGTGTTTCAGATACCATAAATACCATCAGGTCCGTGAAAAATATTTTTAAATATTTTATTTATACCATAATCAGTTACTTGTACAGTGCAGAAGTCTTTTCTTTGAAGTATGCAAATATTTTGGCTTTCCATTTTCTTTGTCTACATTAAAGGTGTAATTTTTTAATTGTCTCATATCTGCTTCAGTATATTGTAAATTGGTAGGAAAACAAAAATAAACAACTGCTTATACTGAAGCACATTGCTGAGAGCAGAGTTTTGCTCATTTTCTGTCATACAGTGGATCATAGGATAGCTCAGCTTGGAAGGGACTTTGGAAGGTCTCTAGTCCAGCTTACTGCTCAAAGCAGCGTCAGCTACAAGAACAGGTTGCTGAGCTCTTCAGTGATTTGATTTCATCCTCCTGATGAAAGGTTTTCCCACTTGTTCTGGTGGAATCTTTAGCACTGTGGTTGTAGTGGCCTGCATAAACCAGTGATTTTGAAGTGCAGCCTTTGGGCTACTTGTGGGAATTAGAGTCTTTCTATGTGGCCATGACATGATCACACAGTCCTCAGAAAAATACAGTATTGGTGGTTGTTTTGGTCAAAACCTGTTGTTTCCTGTGGATGCACCTGCTACCACAGCAGGGTCTGTTTGAGAACCCTGGTCTGAACTGAAACTTGCATTTCCTTCCAGAGGTTTTGCTGCTGCTGCACTATGTGATTATAATATTGTATATTGTCAATATAATATTGAACTGACTTTCCTTCTCTGGGGACAACCTGCACATTCGCTTTCTCACCTTCATCTTTTTTTCCCTCATCTGTTTTTTTTAACCCATACTATTATTGCCAACATGTTAATGTTAGTATGGGGGGGGGGGGGAGTTAAAACCTTAAACCAATTTGGAATAATCGTGTAAGACTTCCCATTGATTTCAGGATCTTGACTTCTCTTTGTTAACTTTCCACTCTTCCTGATCACACAAACTCATGATGAGGCTTCAACTTACTTTAATTTCTTAGTCCCTGAGGAGTACTTTTGTATTGACACAAATCAGCGCAACTCTAGTAGAACTTCTAGTTAAACTAGTGGCATCTTAAACTCCAAAGTCTGTCTTTATCAGTCTTTCTTCTACATCCATTTGTTGTCTGCAGTATCTCCATTTGCTAAAATCTTCCTCATGTGGATCTGAGTGAGAGCAATTAATTTATGGTTGGTTTTGAGCCATAGTTCCCTTGTCTCTGAACATATGGAGAGTTAGATTTCCTACTTTCGCTCCTGTAGGGAGAAGTTCGACTTTATTGTCATATACTTGGACAGGTTCCTTGAGCTGTACCCCCAAGTGAGTTCCAACCCTAGGGTTTTCATAACCTTCTGTGGAATTAAATGAGGTTCATACATTAGTTTTTCTCTGCTTTCTCCACTTCAGCTATCGGTTTTGTCTTTTTCCTTATAATGTAGCCTTGGTATATTTGGAAAAGTCTTTTTGTAATTAGTTTCACTTCTTTTAATGTTTTTCTGACTGAATATTTGGTTTTAAAAATTTCTTCTTGACAAGTTTGTTTTCTCCTCTAACTCCTTCTCAGTCCTCATTTTTTCCCACCTCTGTGTTTCTAATTGGATGGCAAAGTTTCATTAATCCTTTGGTGTATAGTCTGCATTAAAGATGTTCTACCAAGTAGGAAGGTTAATTGAGCCTTTTCTTGAGAAAAAAAAGAATTACAATTTGTGATAGAATCATTAATACTTTGAATTGTAACTTTGGGCTGAATTTGCAGGGAAATGTGATGGCAAGTTTTGTATTTTCTTTTTTCCCTACCTCACCTTTTCTGTTTGTCTGACAGTCTGTTTATGACTTGTCTGTCTTGATACATGGTCCAGCTCTCCATGTGGTAAGTTATTAGCCATGAACCTTATAAACACCACTGGAAGAACAACCATTTAATTATCCATGACCAACAGTAACCATCAGTATTTAAATTATATCAGACTTCTAAGAGCAAGAGCTGATCTAAATCGAATCAGATTTAGTTTGCTCTTTTGAAATAACTTTTACAGTTACTTTTGCATGCCTGGGTGAAGCTGTGACCTGAAAGGATTGCTCTTTCTCTCTCTGCTTGAACTTCGTGATTTTAGCTCAGAAGACATCAAAAAAGCCCATTCTTCTAGTTAGTAACGTGTCCTTCTTGACATCATATTCTTGCTTTTATCATCTCCCAGCAGACTGGGCAATAGAGTTGGCTGGTCTGAAGCTACTTCTGAGGCGCAGTCGGATGGGTTAATCTGGACTGTTGGTCAGTAGAGCACGATGTATTCCACCTGGTCAGTGTACAGCAGCAAAACACAATTTGAAGAAATTGAACATGGCTTTTTCCATGAAAGGCTGACTGTAGCTTATACTGCTTATATTGTTTAGCTAGTTTTCAGATTTGTTTTTACCTACATTTCAGGTACATTTCACTTCAAATTTGTCAAACTGAAGATACAGCATTTGAGTTTTGTTGAGATCTTATGATTTGTGTGTATTTTGAGGAGGCACACGGTACATTTTCAGTCAAATAGTCATTTAAAAGCTGAACTTTGTAGAGTTAATTTTACAGATTCACAGAATATTCTGGATTAGAAGACATCCACAAGGATCATCAAATCCAGCTCTTAAGTAAATGGCCTGTATAGGGGTTGAACCCACAACCTTGTCATTATTAACACCATGCCCTAACCAACTAAGCTAATTTCAGGGTATTGTATTATTTTAAAATTACTGCATTATTTAACTTTTTTAATGTGATATTTGTATTTTCTTTAAAATATTGTATCATAAAATAACATACAGTGTAAATATTTGACTTATCACAGGTATTGCAGTGTATGGCTATAACTCACTAATTGAAAACAAATCTGGTCTGGAACATTATTTGGATATTAACAACATAATGATGACATGACTTACAGATTTCATGAAAAACTATATTAGTCTATGTATATTTAATGAAGCATGCTGTATTTTTCTTAGTATGAAAATCTCTTTATGGATGGACTATAAATCAAAAGCTAAGTTAGAGTCTTGAAATACAACAGCCATATGTTGCCATGGTACTGTAAGTCAAGATAAATGTTAAAGATAATAGTGGATATGCATAATAAGGTGTAGCAAAACTGAACGAAGAACCTAATAGATTATTGAATCCCCTATGATTTTTACCACTTTTTCAACACTATTCTAAAATAGCACAGCTTCGTTATAATACAAATTTTGCTTCTGATATCCAGTAATTCTCATTTTAGGACTGTGATTAATGCTGCATACACAGAGAGAGCTAATGAATTTCTAATAGTGTAATTTTTGTCCATGTCAGCTAATCACATGCTCAGATTTTTTTTTTTTTTATTTAAGGTGCAGTTAGTTAAGGATATTGTGCTAATCTCAGACACACAATATCACTGATGATATTTCTTATTTGTCTAATAGTGTATGATAACATTTTCATGTCATTAAAGTATAAATTCTGTCTCATCCCACTTACGGTAGCAAAGACTAGTTTTGATAAGCAAGTTCCATTTTTCCGACCTTTTATGTAAGGTAAATCTTTTATGTATGTTTTTTGTATTTTTGTTTTTGGCATTTGATCTATGCTAATATCTGCTTATCATTTAAAGAGGGTAAAATGCTCTCTAATTAGCTGGTTGGTAAAATTTTGGTACTTTGGCTTTCTGTGTTGTTGTTAGCCATGCATAAAATGCTTTCCTATTGATCAGTGTAGAATAGCCAGGGTTTAAACAGCTGACATCTGCTTACTTTAAAAAAAGAAAAAGAAAACAGAATAACAAACCATTTCAGCCTAATCTACCTCAAATGTGTGCATGTAAATGGGGGTCCATCTATTGACCTGCATTCTTTTCAGTTGTGGATTGGTCCACACGGTTTATGAAACCAGGAGGGCTGATTTGAAATGCAGATGTCGAGACAGTGAACTACACCCTCCCCTTTTTCCTTTGCTGTATCTGTCAGGGTGAAAAATGGCTTGCACAAGGGTCAGTCACCCATACTCACTTAATTACTTTCCTTGGACCTACAGAACTGTCACAAGCTGTGGTGGATGCAGGCGCTGTTCCTCTTTTAGTGCTCTGTTTCCAGGAGCCAGAAATGGCTTTGAAAAGGATTGCTGCTTCAACTCTCAGTGATATTTCAAAGCATTCTCCAGAGTTAGCACAGACAGTAGTGGATGCAGGAGCTATCGCTCGCTTAGCTCAGATGATTCCGAACCCTGATGCTAAACTGAAGGTACATTTAATTTTTTTTAAATCTCCATTATACCAGTCATTACTTGATACTGAATCAAAGACACTGATATTTATTTAGAAGCTCTTGGTTTGGGTATTAAAAAATGTAATGATGTAGTTAATGACAAACAGTTCTGAACATACTTACAAATTTAGCTACTGGATAAAAACTGCAGCTCTGTGAGGAACAACTAAACTAATCTTTAAAGTGAATAGTATGGGGTTTTCGTAGAAATATGTAGTATATGAAGAACGCAACAGATACTTTTAGTAGATAAAATTTGCACATTTCAGTTACAAAAAAGGTTTTGCATACTTAACATTATATGATAAGCCAGTTAAAAGTGAACGTATTATTGTATTTTAGAATGTACTATCTGGTGTGAATAGCTGTTGTCAAACATTTAATCATGAGAGTTTAACTGACAAAAAATTTGTTTCCTAATAGAAATTTTGTCTTACTCTAACAAACAGAAGACACATAAAAATGTCACAGAAATTTCTTAATATAAGGTCTGACAGATCCAAATTATGCTGATAAAGATATTTTCTGTAGATTTTACTAAATTTTAAATCATAGTTTTAAATGGTATATGTATTTTTTCTTTTTTAATACATACAAACTTGAATAGGATAAAACAAAAGAGAAACTTTTATTCAGAAGCCAGCGAATGTTCTGTGCCATTATATTTGTGCATGAATTGACTCAGTGAATTGTAAAATAGCTGTAATTGTTTTCCCTATGCTGCTTTGTTTTCCTTGATGCAATAGATTTTTGTGTGCAGGGGGAGTGTGTGTTGTGGGATATTTGTATACTATTGATTTTATAACAATTTTTATTTACTAGCGTCAGGTGCTGTCAGCTCTAAGCCAAATAGCAAAGCATTCAGTGGATCTTGCAGAGTTGGTGGTTGAAGCAGAAATTTTCCCAGTTGTGCTCACATGCCTGAAGGACTCAGATGAATATGTCAAGAAAAATGGTGCAACTTTAATTAGAGAGATAGCAAAGCATACGCCTGAGGTAAAACCTTGAAAATGCAAATACAAGGTCATATCATTAGATTTTACACTTTAAATAAAATACAGGATTATTCTGTCATTTGCTTTTCGAAAGGGAGGGCAAATAGCTGTTTGGCATGTTCATTGGAAAATATGGAAATGCTTGCTGATATTATGAGATGTGTATTGAATATGAATTGGGTTCGGAAACTGGAAATCATAAAATGTATACCTAGCTACTTCATTCTATGAGATCTGCACAGAGAAGGAGTTCTTGGCTGACAGTACTGTCAGTCCTAGATATTAAAAATATTATGAGAAAAGCCTCACAGAAGTCATGACACCAGCTAATAAATTGCAAGATCATCTTATAACAATAATAGATGGTGTGTGTCTTTTTAAAAATCTTCTGGGGTGCTGGGATCACATTTTAATTATTTTTGCAATGACAGTGAAGGTCAAAAGTCCTCTTATTTACCTGATGGTAACTTGAGTTTGTAATTTAAGTTGGAGCATTTACAGTGTTTTCGCTCATAGGAAGGTGGGGATGTTTGGCAAAGTCAATACAAAATAAATAGGACAACCATGTAATTATAACTATGTTAATCTTGCAGACCACAGAGATAATTAAAAGGCTCTAAATATAACTTAGGAATGAAATATAAGCAATGTATTTGTGGAACACACAAATGCTGAGCATAGTCATTTCAAAATCATGATACTAATGTAACAATTGAGAATTGTTTAAACATGAATGTTGTGCAGTTTCTTCAGCCTGCCACTCTTTAAGCTGGTGATAAAAGTTTACAGTCTTGGCACATTTCCTGCTGTCTCTCCGTACCTCATGGGCAATGCAACTTCACTTCCTCAAAAAAGTGAAGAAATTATCATTATCAAAGGGCGGCACTAGAGTCAGAAGCCAGAGACCAAACTCAAGACTGCAGGTAAAGCCAAAAGAGCTGCTAGCACTGAATCATCCATGCAAGAGGAATTGGCCATGCTAGCAACTCTCCAAAGGAGCTGCAGGATGTATCTTGGTGACTCCCAATTGGAAGTCACAATCCATTTTTGACTTCAGAGTGACAGCAATGACTGTGCGTCTCTGAGCAACTCTATTCAAGCAATACATGTTGCAGCAGAGTGGCAAATGGTATTTCTAGAGGACTTGGCTGTGTCATTTGAGACTCACAGCTTTTGGGTCTCGGCTCTCTATCTGCATGTGCAGTAAAATTCATGTAAAGGTCAGCACCAGAGGGATTCAGAGCGAGGGCTGAGGGACACAGCAGGAGTTCTGCACATCCAAATGCACATGGCTGTGTCCAGACGTGGGACTTGGTTGCTACTGGCTGTAGTTCACAATCATGTGAACAGTTTTTCCTAAGTAATAACTGAAAATTTCATGTGGGTGTTTCATGAGTAAAAGAATCTCCTTTTAAAGGCTCTAAGGCAAAGGTGGATTTCATATTTATAGAAATCAGCTGGACTGGAAATTCACATACCTCAGTTTTGTTCATTTAATTTTGAATTTTAAGAATATGTTCCTTTTGCTTTGGAATCTATGGGGAAAATGGGATATAGGTAAAAACGTGGAAGAAAATAATAATATGAAATAATTTTAATTTCTATGCATTGTTGATGTCATACATATTCTACTACTGTCTCTCAAGTGATATGAAAAGTGCTACTCTTTGGAAAAAAACCATGTTGCATAGCTTGATTATCATTTATAAGAAGGCTCTGTAATTTGGCATTGTGGGGCAGACTTGTATTGCCCATCAAGTGTGTTCCCTGGACATTTCCCTCAGAGCATGCTAACATGGCAGAATGGTGCAGCCCAAGTCAGTTTTGCACATCCAGAAGAGTTATCCTTGGCTTCATGCCTCAGTGGGAGGATTCACAAAGGATTTTATGCCACAGCGATAATTTAGAATGCAGGTGAGAGGAGGAACCGGCCTTTCCCTCAGTCACTGCACAGAACAGAGGATGTTAGCTTGGGAATGAGTGGGCACTAGGATGAAGCAGTATCTGGCTCAGTAGATGCCTCTTCAAGATCATTAATGTATTAGGCTGTCATTTGCACATATGATGATGGAGTTGAGAATTCGTCATTCCATGCTATACAGCATCAAGAATTCAGAACCGTGAGTTCCTTGCAGTAAAGTCAATCAAAAAAAGCAGTAGCAAATTAGCTTAATTCCTCAAAACTTCATGCTGCACTTAGTTTTCAACAGTCTATATGATTCATCTCTTATTCCAGCTTTATTTTGTAAATCAGGAGCAATACATTAAAAGACTTCTCTAATGTCGTGCTTTATGCCTGTTGATACTTCATAGTATCTAATCTCTTCTGTTTATCTTTTCAGCTTTCACAGCTTGTAGTAAATTCAGGCGGAGTTGCTGCTGTGGTTGATTGTATTGGCAGCTGCAGAGGGACTATCAGACTGCCTGGCATCATGACACTTGGTTATGTGGCGGCTCATTCGGAGAACCTGTCAATGGCAGTGATTGTCTCCAAGGTTAGCTATCACTTCATTGTCTTCGTATAATTCTTAGCAGTATTCTTTGGCAGAGATACAAATTAACATAGGCAGAGAATGTATTTTGTGACAGGATTATATACTTGCTCTTGACAAATGCACTTTCTCCTAGTATTGCTGTTTGCTATGATTGAAATTATGTGGTAACGCGATCAAAGGGTGTCTTTATGGTGTTGAACCTCTTATAAAATATCCTGGATTAGTTGGTATTACAGTGCATCATTTTTCTATGTTGCAATTGCATGGGTACAGAAGTTAAGTAACCGAATTTCTATAGTCTGCTTCCTCTTAAAATGAGTATTTGTGGCTACATCAAAATCTTTGAAATAAGTATGTTTAATGGCATGTCCTTCATTGTACTAACATGACTCTGCTAGTACTACTAGAGTATCTTGCAAGAGAAACCTTCAGACTTGAAAAGACCTCAGTTTCTAATGTAGTATGGTTTGATTCAGTTGTGCAAGTGACATTTCAAATGAGTAAAGTTATAAGTTTTCAGATTAAAATAAATTCTGCTGGGAAGTGATCCAGAAGGGAGAGAATTTGCGATGTTTGCAATAGGTGAAATTAGTGCCTGGCATGGTAGTCTGATGTGAATAATGCTAACTAATGACAGAAGGAAGGAAATAATTTCACTAACATTTTGGACCCATTTTCACACTATGTCAATCATTTAAAATATATTGTATGAGTGGAAACAATAAAACAATATAAATGGAGGAACATAATTGTCTTCTAGTAGGAATGCGTGTCAAAAAATGAAAGTTGCTGCAACATATAGTATGCAGGGAAGGTAGGAGTGATCAAAAAAATGCTCTTCTGTACTTTAAAACTAAAGAAATAGATGCTTTTT
Source organism: Amblyornis subalaris (assembly GCA_018881555.1). Lineage (NCBI taxonomy): Eukaryota > Metazoa > Chordata > Aves > Passeriformes > Ptilonorhynchidae > Amblyornis > Amblyornis subalaris. Next base: position 1,987,126 of record JACAXG010000047.1, on the reverse strand, counting down.
CTTTGCTCTCTCTGAAGGCCCTTCTTCTCTCTGAATGTGTCTGTCTTTCCACTTTCAGGGATGCCTAGAGCAAATATGCTCCTGCTGTTGAGTGCTTGACATTAAGTGGGATGAATCCATGATTAAGTTCAGGAGGAAGCCCCTAAGTGTTAAATTTTTGAAGAGTATTAATGATTCTGATCATAACTGAATGGAACTGCAGTGAGAGCTGTTGTAGGGATCTGGGCAAACTTTGATGAAATTAAATATGTTAATGAACGATCCACAAAAGAAATGATAATAAAACCAAGTAAACCCAAAACCCATTAAAAAAACTGCTTCAGAGGAAATTAAGCTTGTGGAGCGGTACATAGTGCTGAGCACAGGGCTTGGTAAACTGGAACCATTTAAAAGAAAGGCACTGTGGCATAACCATAAGCAGTTACACACTGATGATGTTATGATGTGAAGTCATAGCTTCATTCTGTGGTACTCTAACCTGGAAAGGATGAATTTTGAAAAGTGATTTTTTGGATCATACTGGACAAACACTTCATTGTGGTCTTCTGCTGTAGTGCAGTGGCAGAAAAAACCCCAATACAATTTAGTCCTTTTTGGTATTAAAAAGTAGAAGATGAAGCATTATTGGAAAAGAGAAGTTAATTGATCTGTAGTGGTAATATATATAGTTCCACTGTCTGTACTTGAAAAGGATCTTGCGGAAAAAAAAACCAAAACAGAAAATGTGCAGAAAAGACTAAGGAAAGATTCATGGGATGGAGAAAAAGGATTTTGGGTTTAGTAGAGGTTTAGTAGCCTTGCCTTACGTAAAGTAGCATGAAACGTTTCCTATTGAAGTGTTTTGGCATAAAATACCAGCTACTAAGTAGTTGTGGAGAAAGTATAAAGACTGTGACCCTGAACCAGAAGAACTTTAGCAACAGCTGGATGTGAGATCTCCATCTGCAAATCAAGAGTTGAAACCTTTCTGGAAATGATTGGATGAGACAAACACGAACTACTGGACTCAAGAAGTTGATAAGTTGAAATTTAGTGCTGTGGGTAATGAAAAAGAAAGACACAGTGATTGAGCTCTTCTGGTCTTAAACTGATTTCACAGAATCATAAGCACTCAAATTCTTTTATTTTCAGTCTGAGAAAAACTGCAACCTTTACTCAGTACAGCCTGAAATATGTTGTGTATTCTTTTTATACCTTGAATTTGCATGTTTGTTCAAACTGCCTTCTGACTCAAAACATTGAATCTCTTTCTCTTTATTAAGATTTATTAAAAATTCTTGTTAGTCATGATGATGATAAAAAAATATGACCACTAGCGTGCATTCTCTTACAACTTTTTTAGAAGAATGTAAATAGAGAAACATTTTCAAACAATATGTATCTGTTTCCCATTGTCCTTCCCTGGTCTACATTTGTAAAGGTTGTGCTATTGATTAATGCTACAGGGAATACCACCACTGTGTGCCTGCTTGATAGAAGAACATGAAGATCATGTTAAGGCAGCAGCTGCTTGGGCCTTGGGACAGATTGGGAAACATACTGCTGAGCATGCACGTCATGTTGCAGTAGCAAACGTGCTGCCCACACTGCTCGATATCTATGTGGACACACGCAGCTCAGAAGATCTTAAAACGAAAGCAAGTACATTTGTAGTGTTTGCAGTGTGATATATTAATTGTAATCAAGAGGTTTAAGTGCTTAAAAACTACTCAATCATATGTGTTTTTATTGATGTTCATTGAGTCACAGCTTTCTTGGGTGCAGGGTGTTTGAAGGCTGTGTGTCATTTATTAGGGGACTGGCTGGTCCTATTGCATGTGTATGTAGTATATACCAAATCATATGCTACAGTCTAATCCCTTATTTTTTTCACAGTTAAGATCAGAGTTACATACACCCGTAAATGCTATAATTTCTTGTGACTCGTTTCTAATTATCTACTTCTTTTTTTGCAAGTATAAGCTCTTGTAGAAAATCTTATAGTCCTTGCAGTAATTTTGCTTACATTTTTATTATTATAATAAAACTGCAACAGCTAATCAAGGCTCTGCTCTTGAAAATGTGCAACTATTCATGTTTTGGGCCTTTCTTGGGTGGGACCTAGTAGAGGCTCCTACACAAGTGATACACACTAGTAAAGTGTATTTTTGAGCAACAATAAGTGAACCAACGGAACAGTATAATAGGGCAGGATATGATCTCCCATGTTGCACTATGCTTCTGTACATTCCGCTGAAATAAAACATTCCACATCTGTAAAGTAACTTTTATATAGTAATTTCTAGTGGTCCCAAAAATATCGAGGCCAAATTAACTGTAACTGTAATCTTGCCCAAGAAGGTCACTACTGCTTGTGACAGTCAACACTGAGTTTGGTTTCAGAAATAAGCACCAATGCACAATTGTTTCACTCCCTCTTTCACCCCCCTGCCTGGACAGTACTGCACTTTGTTATCCCAGACTAGCAGCCTCTCCTAGTAAGCCACTTCTAAAATACAATCTTTTAAAATGTGTTTTGGTTTAACTTTCTTATTATATTACAGTACTTCAATTTACTTAAAGGGTCTACTCCAGCTTTCATTGTAGTCGAAGGAAAATTGCCATTACTTTGACCTTAGATAACATAATAAGCATATGATGTACTGTAGGTTTTGAGTTTTAATAAATCTAAGTAGAAAATTGATTCTTCATTAAGTGACCTGATAGATATCATCGTTTCTTTTCAGAAATTGCTCATTGAAAATTCTGATCAATTTGCTTTTTTGATCAGACTTCAGTGATATATAACATGAATTTTTGTTGTTTTCATTTATGTCTTACTAGAGAAATTTTATTTTGCATTTCAATAGGCTAAGAAAGCCTTAAAGAACATTCTTCCGAAATGCACGTATCTTCCAGCACTTGAACCATTGCTTCATGATGCCCCTTCCAATATTATGGAACATATTGTTGGGCAGTTTAGTAAGGTAAGAAAAGGCTCTGCTTGATGAGTAATATGTTGTTTCCCATTTAGCAAGGAAGAAGCTATCTTTCCAAAGATGAAGTCTCTCCAAAGGTGTCAGTTGTTTTCTCAGGATTCTCAAGCATCCCCTTCAAAAGCAGTTTGGAGCATCCTGTTCTTTTTTCTGATACAGCTGGATACTGTTTCATCTGGAATCTGCCATAATTCATCCTAAGACTGGGAAAACAGTTTCTTACAAGAAAGGTGTTTTTTTCCTGCCTTGCCTCTTGAGATTAAGTGGAATATTAACTCACGTGCAAATATTTTCACTGAGCCAATGTATCACATAAATCCCAGTCACATCTGTTTTAGATAAAGTACAAGCTGTCTGTACAGGAGTGACTTAAGTCAGGTATTTTACAATAATATCAAGGCTTCACTACTTTTATCCTCATTAATTTTCAGTCTCAAATAAGTATAAAAATTCCAAATCTTTTCTCGTCTCAAAATGTTGAAAGTTAGTTGTTAATTACATTGTTGATTTGAATGCAGCATGTAAGAGTGATACAATTTAATAAAAATATTTAAAATTTGTAAGTAATTGCTGACTAATTGGGAGATTTGCAGTGTCTGTCATGTTCAGCACCTGTTGGGAATCCTGCTCAACTATAGACTATATTTTGTGCAATGCTCTGGAGTGTAACCAAGCTCCGTTGGCGAGATGTTCTTTCTGGAAATGGCCAAGTAAAACACTCTTGATATTCAGTTCTGATTATGACAGATCTGGAAGCACTGCTGTTGGTAGTGCAGATTCCTGATTATGTTGCCATAGTCTTCTTGCTAAGTCTGTACAAAGACTGCAGATCTGCACAGAATCCAGTCCCTTTTGCTTCTGCATGCTGACTGGAGCTATTAATGAGCCAAGTGCATAGCAATTGGTTATCCAGTGTATATTTGAACATTGCTTGCCATTGAAATGGTTTTGTGCCCTTCATATCAGCTGATGTTTTGTTTCATTTTTCTCCTTTGCCTATTAAACTATACTTGTCTGGTGTTTGCTTTTCTGAAGTATACTTCTAAAATTAAGTTCTCTGTAGTAAAAGCATTTTTCTCTCCTGTACCATAGCTTGGGAATTTCCTATTCTTAGAGCTGTGGTATATTACTTCTGTGAGCTTATTTATAGCACAGTAAAAGCCTTATTTCCAAGCTATGCTTCAGAGTGGGGTGCTATTTGTTCTTGGTGCTGGACTGTGTCATTTTAGCATTAGTATTTTCAGGGTTTGTGCAATTCTGTGCTGTCTCAGTTTGGACTGGGGGAAGGGACTGTRTCTCAGAGTTGCTCTCTATCTTTACGGCCTCTTCCAAGAGAGTTTTCTGATGTTTTATCCAGCCTGGAAGTCACAGTGTGGAGGAGGAAGGCAGGGAAAGGGCCATATCCTGTCTCCTTGCTAGTTCCTCCTTTGCAGTTCTTGTTGTGGGAGATATGTGAAAACAGACGTCTGTTAAGTTCCCACAATGAAAAGATCACAGTTGTTCCTGACACTTCTGTGGAGCATATAATAGAGAGAAGTCTCTGTGCTCTCCTGTTTTTTCCCTACCTGTCTGTTGATTTTATACAGCCTAGAGGGGCCACAGAAATGAAGGCTGTTTGCCTGTATGCGTGGAAGAAATCTTGTTCTTTTCCTTCGTCCTTTTAGGCAATTCCTTCCTTGTTTGAGGCTCTTGTTTTATACCAAAATACAGTCAAATTTATGGCTTAATGTCAGACCAGTGTGGAAGCTTACAAAATGCTTTTACCCTCATAGAGTGTAACTCTCAGAGTTGGTTTTAAACCAATCTGGTTTTGCTGTAGATGCAGCTGACATCTTGCATTATCTTTCTGTCTTTTTCTCCTTTTTTTTTTTTTAATAATATTGCAGCCCTATGGGCCTATGGACTACATGCTGTCATTCTCCCTCGCCTGGCCCAGCCCCCACTTCCCTCCCTCCCTCCCTCCCTCGCTCCCTCCCTCCAGTCCTCTGGACAGAGCTGCGTATTGGCATCACTCAGGGAGCACAGAATGTTATTGTCTGATCATTTCTGCTTCTCATCCCCTTTGGCTGCAGAAACTTCACGTTTTCGCTTTGTGTGTGTGTGTTTGTAAAAGGCTTCCATGGCTACACAGTGTGTTAAAGGATTTTAATATCTAGGAATTTAATAGTAGCATGTAATGCTTCAAGGCTGTATTATTCACTTGCAACAATTCTCAGTATTGTTTTCATGCACTAATCTATACTAGATCATTATAATGATATAAAATTCAGCTCTACAATTAAACTGTGGGAATTGACATAAAAGACCTGAATAACTTGGTTTAAGTGGAACAGATGCTGTTGTTATTCCATGTTAGTGTTCTGTTTTTATGATCTATTTATTCTCCACAATCTTATTGTCTCTGTAGGAATAATTCAAGAAATATTATTTATGAAAGGATAAATATTCAATTCATTATTTTATATATGTTATGTATTAAAGTACATGTTAAATTATGTTGTAATCATAAAAGGCTTGTTTATGTTTTTTTTCCTTATACAACTGGATGTTATAATACAGTAGTCATTACAGATGTTGTTTCTCTGATTTTCCATTTTATCTGTCCTCTGAATTAAAACCAGATAAGCAATATTTGAGCCTAGTGGCATACAGATTCATTCAAAGAATTTATGTTTTTTTAAATGTACTATTCTGTGTGTAGATATTACCACATGACAGTAAAGCACGTCGTCTCTTTGTAACAACTGGTGGACTTAAAAAGATTCAAGAAATAAAAGCAGAACCTGGGTCACTTCTTCAGGAATATATCAACACTATTAACAATTGCTATCCAGAGGAAATAGTAAGGTAGGGAAAATGAAATGTACAGAATTCATACTTATAACATAGTTAGATTTTTTTCACAGGTACAACACAAAAGAAGGACTTAAAATAGTAATGTAACTTCTATACAAATTTTGTTTTTAATAAAACCAAAGTGTAACATTTGGTTAATTGCCCCAGTGGTTACAAGACCTGTGGACACATACCCTTTCTCTTTTTGGATTGCATTTGGGATCAAATTTCTTTGTCTGCAAACAAAGCCCAAATAATCAGGCTCTTGCAGAATAGTGTGAAGAAAAGTCAGTCCTGCACTTCCCAGATGGACTCCGAGGCTTCAGTACAACCACTCTCGTACTAATGAATGTCTGTTGGAAATTTAGTTGATTTTGGTAACTGATTTATGGATTACTTAGGCTCCAGTATACAGGTATTGGTGAACCTTTGGTTGCATCCTTGACTTTCCTAATAGTGTGTCTGAACTAGTGTATTCAGAGGCTCCTTTGAAACTTCCTCTGATGTACAGAGGGTCCAGAGGCTCTCCTGCACAGTTGGTCTGCCCACAGCTGCCCTTCCTCCCTGAGCCTCATCACAAGGCTTAAGTGTTACATAAAAGGACCATACACCAGCTGTCTGCACTAAGTTGAACTTTGCCCTTAATGAATACAGAAACACTATTAAATAGCTTACAGTCAAAATGTCACCATCCTAAATTGTAATAATGAGAGAAATGCCCTCCTAGATTCTAGATATCCATTTACCAGTCCTTCACTCCATCAACACATCAAAAGGATGTTGTACTCGTGCACTCCCTCTACAGGCTCTGAAAATCTGCATCATCAATTTTAATTATAGCAGCAGAGTTCTTCAGCTAATAGTAGCTACAAACTAAGTCACACAAAATGAAACCCTGTTTGTCTCCACAAGGAAAAGCCAGTGGCTGTCAAATAGATAAAAGCAAAGTCATAAAGAAATTTTATTCTGCAGCTAATACTTCAGAGGGAAAGAGGACATTTGCTTATGCTTTTCTGGATATTATTAATGTTTCTTTGTTACAGCTATTTTTCCCCCTGTAAATGAAAAAAGGTTACTCATCTAGCCTGGGATGTAATACAGAAAAAGGCCCCTTCAAGCATCTCCTTCTTGCCTGTCCGTGCTACTGCCTGGTGTTGGTTGTGCTGCCTGAGGCACAGCAGCTGTGATAGACTCCAGCTCTGGGTTTGTCCTGGAGACCTGTTATTTTAGGCTGTTTGCAGACTGAATACAGTAATGCATTGGGAAGTTAACTTTACAATCAGAGAAGTAATATGAGGTTTAAAAAGAGTTAAATTATGCAGAAATTATCCAGAAAATGGAAAGCAACAAGGTAAATGGATCTTCTTTAAGGGAAAGCATTGGGGATTTTTTGGAGTATATTTTAGACATACATTACATGGAGGTGTGTTCCTCTCTCTTTATAGTTGAAGCTTTCAGGGCTCAGAGGTGGCAATTTACGTGCCTGCAAAACCAGAAGTATACTGAGATGTATGTTCTTAGAATAATATAGTAATAAATTTCAGATACTCTCAACCTGGAAAACAAGAACTAAATGCAGCTTTGATGCTTGTGTATTGGGAACATGTAGTTGGTCCATTGTACAAAACCAGCTGAATGACAGCAGGACAATAATGGTAGYAGAGAGTCCTACTCTAATGAAAACCTACTGGATAATGTCCATCCTTGAGTGGCATTAGAGAGAGAAGGTCATTGTGATAATTTTTTTTTGTTCCAGAATCAGTGTCTCTTACACAGATATAGACTTCATGTGAGTTTTGGGATGTGTGTTTATGTCTGATGAACAGCAGCAGACTATTGTCATCTGGCGGCCCACAGTTCTGTGTAAACTCATGCTTTTTTATTAAAGGCTGTAATTTCAAAAGAATCCCACATCTACATTTCTTAGTAAAGACAATGCTTATGGCAGCTGAAGCTGAACTTACCTAAAATGTAGCCACTTACCTATATGCCCTGAAAGAAACTAAGTATATTTTTGAAAACCTGACTTCCAAGTATAAACGATAATGTAAGTTGAAAAGCAGGCTCTTATTAGGGGAGTAACTGTAGAATTCCTTGACCAGTGTTTAATGCTAGGATTTTTTCCTGATCAGTAGAAATATGCATAGTGTTTCATTACTTTGCACAGAACATGCCTTGTAGTTTAACACACAAACAAAATGTTTCTCTTTCAGGTATTATTCCCCTGGATATTCTGAGATACTTCTGGAAAGGGTGGAAAATTACCAACCGGTTTTATAAACTTCAGTGTTTTATTAGAGCTGCATTTCACATTTATGCCTTTATGACTGTAATACAAATACAGCTGCTGAAAGCCTTGCTTGATTCTCAAGTCTCCTTCTACTGTTTGAACTACTAAAAAAGCTCAGCAATTCCAGCAAGCTATATTTTGTTCTTTTAAAACCTGTTTGTTGCTAAGTTTTTGTTCCTTTTTGTTTTTCTTTAACATTACTACCAGATACTGCCGCATATATGAATGGAATTTCATGCAGGGGTGATGATTTATCACAGAAGCTTTTTTAGAATCAGTCATTTCCTTTTCCTTCCACAAGAAAGGTTTGTTATTATCTCATTCAAATTTTAGCCTTCTCAGTACTGTTACCATTTTCCCCTTTTGCCTTTGCATATTGTTTAAAGCTTCCCAAGCTTGATGAGGGGGAAAAAGCTGGCCCCTGTGCTTTTTCTAATTATGGAATTCTTTCTGCACTGAGATATCTCCTGCTGGTGCCTTTGAGGAAGTAAAGTGTTGTGATTTTACATCTCCAAACATGTTAGTAGCAGCTAAATAAAGAAATAATCAGATCTGAAGATGATACAGGGGCTGAATTCTGAATCATACGATAGTGTGGTGATCCTGGCGTGGTAGATAATACATCTTCTGCAGAAGTCACCCTGATTAAGGCAGGATTCACTGTGGAGGAAAGGAACAATACACTGTTTGCTGTGAGCATTGATGTTCCTCTTGAGAAGGACAGAATGAACTTAGAACTTTCGTGGACACAAAGGGAAGGACACTTGGCAGCTTTGGCTCCATGGGGGTCGGCAGCACATTTGTGTGGCTCAGAAGAGAGGAGATTTGCTTGGCTGCAGGAATGCTGTTAGCAAAGTTCTGAGTGCATTCAGAGGAAATCTGAGAACACTTAAGTCCCACTGATTGGTGTGATGGGACTAAGGTGGCTTAGGACTTATCCTTCAAGATCTGAAATAACTGGAGAGTTGAGTTGAAACACATTTGGAACTTAAGTCTTGAAGCTGCAGATCACATCGACATAGAGGTATGAGCTCTTTCCCGTCTGTAGAACATCCTGAAACTATTTTTACCTTCTTGTGGAGAGTGAAAAGACTTTTACATTCTGCTTACTCCTCTGGTGTATCACACAGCAAACAACCCTCTAGTCTTCCCTAATATGTATGTAACTGTCATTTACCATTTTTTGTTCTAACCATTTTTCTCATATGCAGCAGTTTTGAGTGTGTGTTTTCGTTTTTTTTTTTCTCTTTTTTTCCCCCCCAAAGACTAATAAACAGTGTTTCTGGAATGGGATGTTGAAATGCTGGCAGCCACAAGGAAGGACAATATTTGAAAACCTCCACAGGAGAGAAACTTTTCTACTTTCTTAAACATATAACTAAATGAGTTTAGAAAGGAAGGATAGTCTCTTCTATTACTTGTAAAGCAGAAGCAAACAGATTGCAGTTGGGAATTATTTAGAGTGGCTTTTCTTTGCCAAATTCCAAATGACTATTTTTTTTATTCTTGTCAGCATATTTTTCAACTGTTCACAGAAACCTTGGTGGGCTATCTTGTGTTAAAATTTATTTCTACCAAGGGCTATACTCCTGCTGTGAGGTAGTTGGTGCTCTCAGACTCTGCTTTTCAGGAGGAGCAGGGGATGCTCAGTACCTTGCTATATGAAGCCTAACTGAGACAGAAACTGTTGGTGTCATGAATGTTGGTGTAGAATCCCCACCAGCTGGGTTGTTTCCTTAGCCCACAGCTAAGTGAAAAGCCTTGGAACTGACTAGCTTTTGTCGAATGCCTTTTTGGTTTTGGTGTTTATATTCTGACATTATTAATGCTAGGACACTAGTGGAAAAACTTTAGGACTCTTAACAAGACTGTTGTTGTAATAATAATTTTCGTGGATGCATTATGGATATTTAAAAATCAAATCTTGTACAGTCTCTGAAACAAAGTGTAATGGAAGGGCATCCGGCCAGTCTCGAAGGATCTGAAGCCTTTCTTTTCCCTGACAGTGCAGAGGGCTGCGTGCAGAGGGGAGGCAGCAGAGGCATGGAGCTGTGTGTACCCATGGCTGCCTCGTGTGCTTGGGAGCACACCCACACCACACAATGCTAATGTATATGTTTTGTGCAGAGAGAGCAAAGAGGCTTCAGTCCCCTGACAAATGTGCTCCTGCTGTGTCACACTGCGCTACACTGTAAGGATTCCACAGGGTTAAATTTCAATGCCTAAACAATTTGTTCACAGTCTTTTCACAGTCTTTTTCTGATTCCTGACAAAGGAAATGATTGCACAAGGCAAACCTTCAAAGCGATCTGATTGTGTAGAGCACAATCTAAATCAGACCTAGCATAAATACATCTTTACGTGGGCCAGGGAGCTCTGTCCTAGGCCAGTGGCTGTTTGGCCTCTTCTCACAGGACTCCTGGATGATGCCACATCCCATTAGGCTGTGGCAGTGCAAAGTCCTCTCCCATGTAGTTTGACCCCCTCAGTTGTCCTTTGCTGGCAGGCTGCTTCCCTGCATTGCCCATACACCTTGTGGCTGGAGGCTTCCCTGGAGGTACATGTCTGCACAAGGCAGATCCAGCCCTTTAGAGCAGAATTATTGCTAATTTGCATTTTACTAATTTAAGTATGGCAAGAGTTGCTTTTTTCTGTAGTGTTTCACAAGGTGTTTCTGCAGTGTTTCTATTCTATCCTCTCATTTAGTTTAAATCATCATCTAAAACTATATTAATGTTTGTAATAGCTACTCTGGCAGGCTTCAAGTGTGTATCATTTGTCTGAATTTCATATAATAAAATGTAGATTTGCATTTTAATTCATTCAAATGCTGTTTTCATGCGAGTGTGTGACTGTGATGCTAGAGAAGATGAAATAACAAGATCATTTTGCAGCTTGGGCCTTACACCGCCTTTGGATGTTTGTCTCAGTTTACCGCTCAACGGTGCCTCCTTCTGAGCTTAGGACATACAGGCATTTCAAGTAAGAGTCCCTCTCACAGAGGTGGCTTATTAAGACACACAAAGAAAATTAAACCAGTGCTTTGGCAGAAATAAATGTAAGCCCTTAAATCATTTTGCCAGTTCCTTTGACTGCAGCATTGGGACTTTTCAACCCAAGTCTCTAAAGATCTTCTCCTGGGGCCCAAGCCATGATTTTTGTCTACATTACTGCAGTTATTATTACATCTACAGATGTAAACAAGGGCCTTGAAAGAACATGTGGATGTGTAGAACTTTCACCATATTTCATTCAGTGGATGGATTAACTGGCCTACAAAAGCTCCATTCTTTGTCTGAATGGCTGGAAACCTGGAGGATCTGAAAAGGGGAAATTCAAGGAGTTCAACTCTTGTGCATGTAATATGTTCTGCATTTCCAGAGGGATTTACCAAGGGATTGCTTTGTCTCATCTGAAGTGATCAATCTGCTGGGGATCTGCATCTTAACAAACAAATGAACGAAGTGTTGAAGGAGCTGAATGGAACTGGTGGAGGAAATGAATCTCATTTTGTAAAGTAAAGCATAAAGTTACTATAATTAGGAAGTGGATGGAGTGTGAGTAGATCTTCAAGCGTTCTTGATTTGGTCTAGGGGGTTGTGAATTATCKTGGCCAAAGGGGAGTTTTAGGCATGGAGGATGCCATGGAATAGCCTTCAACTTCGTTATAAATCAGAGTCTTCTGATTTCTGGGTATGTAGGGGTGGCAGACTATTGTCTCACCGGCTGAGGAGTCTGTGAAAGCATGCTTGCCTCAATCTCTTCCTTAATGACTGCTTGTTTTCCAGTATCTTGGTTGTTGGAATTTTAGATCTCCCTTTGTGACCAGGGTGGAAAGGAAATATGGAGTAGGACTGGATTGCAAAGCCAGTGGTTCCACTTCTTGCACTGACATAGGATTGCTTGTATGGTCTTGGATAATTATTACAAATCCCTGTGATTCATCATCTTCATCTGTGAAGTATCTGTTACACTCCTTTGTTAACTTACAGAAGTGCTGGGAAAATTAAATTCGTATGAGAGATTGATGCAGCAGAACTTAAGTTCTTTATAACTAATACCATATTCAGAAAGGAATATTATTCAAGAACCTACAAAAATTTACCTAAGAAATCTCGGAGATGCTGATTTTTAGAATTGGAGTTGAACTAAAAGCCAGTGGATTTTGCAAGTTTCCTCATCTGACACGATTTAAAGAAATCACGGAGAAAGAGGAAATTATTACGTCTCGTGACTATACTAAAACTATTGATGTTATTTTTGTATAATACTTAACTGATAATATTGATGCTACTATACTTTATTCTGCAGCTAGCTCTATAATTTAGCTAGTGAAAATACTAATTATGTTATTACCACTGCTCTGTATTTCTAGAAACGGCACAAAAGACTGAATTAGAAAATACATATAAGCAATACTAAAGCATATTTTGATGATGAGAATGCCTTTTAAACCAGGAACTGGTTTTGTGCTGCCTTTCACGAGAAGTTACTCCTGCTTGGGATAAACACATTTCATGGCTGTGTCCCTCCCACCTGGAGGTCAGATCACGAGGCTCTCTGAGTGCTCGAGAAAGTTCTGAGGCATTGTGAGCTACTGTCTGGAGCAGAAACCGGTTGTGTTCACTCTCATGCATCAGCAAGCTGTGGAGAGGAACAATGCAAGGGTACTAATGTCATCAGCTTAGCATATTTCCACAGAGATTTTGAAGGCTTGCTTTTTTCTTCATAAAAATATGCTTGTTCCTACTTCCAAATTGAGTTAAAGAATAGGTACCCAGATTAACATGAGCTGTTCTGTATTTTATTCCTTTTGTAACAAAAATTAAATTTCAAGAGGTCCGAAAAGTGTGTTAATGGGTTTTTTAAAAACAAAGCTTTTGATTACTTTTTTGTGTCAAAATTAGCAGCAAAACTCTTTACAATCTTAGGACAAGGTTTGTGCCCTTTGCTCTCAAGGAAAGTTTTGTTTTCACTGATGCAGACTAGTGATATGTTTTATCCCTGTTGTCCTATTTTTAATTAGGTCTGATGGCCACTGTACATGTTGACCTTTCAGTATTAGGTCAGTGTTAAAGCCATTATCAACCTAAAAGGTTGGCTTGCTACCAGGATCCAGCCTTTGTTGCTGCACAGTGCTATAAATTATATTACAATCTATTGTTAAAAATTAATAATATGCAACRTAGAGGTCTGATGGAATCATGTTAATGAGAACACTGAAGCTTCATTGACTTGCAATATCATTAGAGCTCTGAGACAGGTTTATAGCCTTGTGCAAAGTATATTTGTGTTGGTTTAGACACAGTATTTATTTGGTCACACCCAGCCAAATGTTTCCCTACTAAATTAAAATAAATGCTGGTTAGTTCAATGAACTACAAAGATATATAGTGTAATTTCAGGTTCTCAAGTCACAGAAAATAAGCCCCAACAATGGAAATCAGCAGCGAATCAAAAATTATGGATATACTAGAGTGAATATGAACAAAGAGGGAAGGGAGTTCACCGAGTTGGGTGCAGTTAATATTTTGTGACTCAAGTAATGTATAAAATTCAGAAAGAACAGCTCCTACTTGTAGTTCGCCCTGGTCTTTATGTAACCCCTCCCTGTACACACATACACACATACACACTTGGAAGCATAGTCAACCAAAATGTAATCAAAATTATTTCTGTCTGTTTTGACAAGACTTGCCTCCATAAAGCATCTGTAGAGGCTGGTAGAACGCAGGCCATTAGCAGCTCCTCTGCTCACTAATGCCAGCTTTATGGTACTAATTCCCGTCAAGGCCAGCAGCACACATCTGATTTCCATTGCAGTGAGAATTGGGCACTAGATCTGCATCACCTGTGCTCTTAACAGCTCTGCTTTTTGCTGGAAACAAAGCAGAAGTGATAAAATTACTTCCCTGCTTTCACTGTGCTTCACATGAGGGAATGGTAAGAAAATCTTTCTAGAATGGGGGAATGGCTCATGCTCTGTGTTGGACACATAATCTGCAGCCATGCAAAGCATGAGATAGAAAGAGAGATTAGAAAAATCAGTAGCATACTGATGTTGCAGCTCTTATCTGCTTTGGGAAATTGATATGAAGGAAGCTTCAAGTTTCCCATCTCTTTCCATGGGTAACATCTCCTTGCTGTAGCTGTCCCCGAGTTTGGTCATGGGGCTCTGCCTCCTGCTCTGGGGACAGACAATTGCATCAGTGACAGTGACAGCCTAGCATTGGATCATGATTCCTACAGACATTTTTATTTTATGGGAATGGAAAGGAGGATAGTTCTATAAGCTGCTTAACAATATGAAACTTTATTGCTTTCAGTCACTCCAGAGCAAATCCTATACCAGCTTCTCTATGAAGGCTAGAACGTCTTGGAGCACACAAGAGACAGGGAAATTTGGCAGTGGGAGGCTGAAAAGGGGTCAAGGAGAGTGGGCCTTGTGCCTGTATTGCTTGTATACTGTCACAGCCGGAAAGGTGGAGCTGAAATCAGCCTGTCCTTAATTGCCTGGATGAAGACCACACCCTGCCTTGGAAAAGACAGAGTATATCCATATCCAGAACATACGTCTACAGGGTTGAGGGGTTACAGATTCCTCTTCCTGCCTCCATGTCCACTTGGCATCAGTGCACCAACCTTACCTAGCTGACTCTGGCACAGTGAGAACTTCCACCTCCTCAGGATGTCCCAGGGATGATGTTCATTAATGCTTTGAAGTTGAAAACGGCTCTGAGTGCTAAGTGTTGTTGCTGTTCACCAGTGCCATCAATGTGTAGCTGACCATAACTCATTTTCCTGGGATAATTCCCTTGGTTAAACTGAAGAAAATGAATGATTTTGATGACAATGTTTTAAGAAGCTGCCATTTCAGAAGCTATAGCTATGCCTGTGATATATCACCCTGACTGACAGCAAGAGCAGAAACTTGGCTTTCCCTCTGAGGTGTCGAGCTCCAGTTTGGACCATCTCCCCTTATTTTTGTATTTTTCTTTTATATCAGACATGACCTATTAGTAAAAAAAAATCTGTTAAAATTTTAGCTGTGGAGTCAAATTATCATGAGGTCATGAATCACTTCTTTAGACCTAGCCCTTACCCTCCTAAGTGTTTTTTAAAATCCAGATTTGTGTTTATTCTAATGTAGTCGTGCAATGGGAATGTTTGGTAAAATTGCCGTTTAATTTACAATAAAGACTGCTTTAGCAGCTGTTTTATAGCAGTTTAACTACTCTGACCTAAATGACTGTTCTTAAGAGATTGAAAAGTAATTGAAAATGTGAAAAAGTCCAGGACCATCCTTTTTTTTTAAACATCTTTGAAATGGCTTATAAACAATTTGAATTCGTCTGCAGAATTCAGATTAGAGAGGAAAGAATGTCAGTTTACTGGGAATTGTTCTCTGACCACCTGAGAAAAATGAGTTTTTCATCCTCTTGAACATCATCTGGAGTTATAATAAAACATGCTCTCAGCTGGATTCCTTCTGTGTGAAAATAGACAGAGCTACATCATTGCACACCTAAAGGAAGGACACAGAACTACAAAAGCAATCTAAAGTCTGGATTTTTCCTTCTTCTCAGAGGCCACAAGTAATTTTCTGTAATCTCAATGAATATTATTTGAATCTTGAAAGAAGGATATACCCCTCTCTTTCCTTCAATGTGAGCAGTCCAAAGGAACAGAGCTAGAGATCCTTTTATACAGAGATAAGCCACCTGTCAGGATAGTAGTGTGAAAACCACTAAGCAATAGCTATTGAAGGAACTGCAAAAATCCACAAAACTAAAAGGTAATTTGTGAAAATCCACAAGTAACCCAATAAAACTTCAGCTGAATGTTCATTCCAATCTGTAGCAGATGAATGAAATGTGGTGCTAGTGGTCTTGGAATCCTGTGGTGATAGACACATGAAGAATAGATAAAAGATGGTTGTTAGTTAGCTAATGGTGCAGACAGACCATCCTACTTGTCTGGGGAGCTGGTCCTGAAAACCCTCAGCCAGGCAAAGCTTTTGTTGATTTGAGGGTGACTGTGCACTGAGGGAAGGTTCCGGGCTGGGGCATATGGCAGTCAGATGACAATGGTGCAGCTCCCTTGATTGCTCTGGACTGCTGGGATGGTTAGATGACAAAACTCTGTGACTTCACACAAGTGTGGTGTAATTTGAAGCTGTTCTGCAGGGAAACCGTAGGCAGCAAGTACAATTTCTAAGCCTGATATAAATTCCATCCTGTTTAACTGCCACCAGTTCTACTACTGCAGATGAGCAAACCAAGTGAAAGAACAAAGCAATGGAGAGAATTGATCTGGCTTCATAATGCAATTGAAAAACTCCCTGTTAGAAGAGCATTTGCCATGGCCCCAAAAGCACAGAACTGAGGTCTTTGCTGTTGTCTGTTGCCATATCGCCGTGCCCTACGCAGGCAGCTGGTCCATTTGCTTCCCTCCCTTTCTCCTACCAAGCAAAATAGTGGTTCAGTCACTGTCTTCTGAATTTCCTTCACCCCTTCTCTCTTTTTTTTCCCCCTCCCCTTTCAGCTGCTTTAACTGAAATTCAGTGATGCACATATCTCCTACATGATTTTTTGTGTGGGAGAACTGCAGAATTCTCTAGTTTAGCTCCTTCCAATATTTTACCAGACCTCATGTACTCTCTCTGTTCCTTGACTCCAAGTCATGATGCACTTAAATAATTTGTCCTCTGTTTTTGTTTATTTGGCTAATCACTCTTTACATCTCCTTCAGCCCTTCTGAATTACCACTCCACACATTGCTTGTCATAGTTCACACTCCTTTTGTTTGACTTTGCTTTTTCCAAGGCTAGTTACTGAGTCTTGGCAGAATTGTTACAGCATCTCACAAACAGCTGGTTTTTGCTGTGACAATAGGCCGATGTATGCTCCAAAGTGAAAACACAGCCTGCATATTAAATACTTACGGTGTCGTGACAAGCACAATCAGTTTTTAAACACTTAAAAAAAAATTAGGATGGAGATTCAAAATAGGAAATAATTGAAAAGAAACATTCCCAAACTGAGGAACAGGCATGCTTGAGATGAGACACACAGTATCAGCTGTCAGGCAAATTTCAAATAAGATCTCTTGCAGTAAAAGACTTTGAGAGAAAAACACCGCGGGCCCCATGATGTCCTGTGCATAGGCAGTGCAGTGTGTGGATGCCTGCACAGTCTCTGCTGGCTGAGTAAAGGGATCATGGAGCGAATGCAGCTCTACTTGCCCAGCAAGACAAGGTGTTCTTGCTTGACAGCACTAATTTATTTCTTCAAATAAACTTTTATCAGACAACTATGTCACGATCACACTGACAGGATATTTTAATGACTGCTTTGGTTTAATGCTGTGTGGACTACACTGCTGCTTTCATCCTTCTGGCTTCTCTCTGTATCTTTCCTCCACCTTTCCATTACTTTTCCCCATTAATGTTCAATGCATGCTCTAAGGTATGTCTGTCGGTGGGTATTACTTTCACCAGCCTTTCCTTGCAGTAGTATGTCTATAAATGGCAGACAGCATCATTCCTAATTACATGTTGCCCCCAGATGCTCCAAGGGTGATGCTGATGGATTGCTGTGTGGGTGGTGTTGAAGGGCTGGGGGAGGGGAGCTGGGATGCAGCTCCTCTAAGTGGTAGCAGAGGTCTCTCTTCGGGCTGGGCTCATCAGCCTTCCCTGGGTAAAGTGGGCTCAGGAATCTCCGAGATCATGTAACTGGGCATTGGAAAAGGGGATGCAATGCAGGGAAGGCTACAGAGTACGGCACGAACAACAGGGGAAGCAGGAGGAGCTGGGAGAGACAGAGAATGTACCCTTTACGTATCACTGCAGAAGCCGCACAGCACGGAGGGCTGACAGAGTACACAGGCTGCTCCATGGTGCTTCCCTGACTCGCTTTCCCGGCGCTGGGTTCCGCGCCGGGCGCAGGGCTCAGCGCGCAGCCGGGGCGCGGCTGCCCCGCCGTGGAGCTCGGCCCCTTTCCTTGGCCGTGCTCCTGACAGGGACCTGCTGCGTGGGTTCAGAGATCCCTGGCGTGGCCGAAGGTAGACTGGGCTTTGAGTCGGGCCGGGTTTGGTTGCCAAAATAGTGGCGATGGAACTGGGTGAGCTACTGACTTCTAGCAGCTCCGCGGCCGGACTGCAGAGGAGAGGCAGAGCCTCGGCAGCCTCTGCCCACAAAAGGGAGCGCCCTGCCCTGGCCCAGGGACGGGCATTCCTGCACCGGCAGGCTGAAGAGGAAAAATGGAAAGCTGAGTGATCTTGGACCTTAAAAGGATGCTCACCAAACCCCAGAGAAATCCAGAGAACAGTGAGGAGGCGAAAGCAGGGACCTCCAGTCAAGTGTTTGCCGGTTTTGCACAGACCTTTACTCTGCAAGGTCTGCTAATGGAGAAGGAGGAAGTGAGAGAATGCACGTGTGCGAAAGCACATCTGCAGGATCTGTTTCCTTCTCTCTTTAACTGTTCTGTGGTCCTTGAAGGGGATTATATTTAGTGTGCCCGGCAGGTCAGCCTCCCAGCTGGGCAGCTACTAGGAAGACATGGAGGGAATAGGCAATACTGGCTTTGGGGATGGAAGCAATTGAACTCCGTGGGTTTTTACATCTCAAGCTTACTGCTAGGCTGGGAATTTGCTCCGTCCCAGTGTACACTGAAACTGGGAAGTGTCTTGGGATGGTGTGCAGAAGCACACTTAGGAATGTAAGACATCAACTGCTGCATCAGACCAATGGTCCATCCAGCCCTGAGTCTGACTGTGCTATCTACAGAGAGCAGGTGAGCCTGTCCTCTCTGTACTCCCCCAGCATCCCCAGTGGTTGGATTTGGATGTTAGAGGCTCATCACTGCCTAACCCTTCTAGTGTCTGCTTATAGAGCCATTGCCAACTCACTCAATCTTGTGAAGTCCTTCTAGAGTTGCTTGACTGAAGGAGCTTAATGACATACAAACTTAAGGATTTCACTGTACACTCCCCTGTTCAGGTACTCACTGAAAATATTAAATAAAGCCAGTCCCACCATCAATGTGGAGATCTTGCTGATGCCTGTTCTCCACCTTGAAAAGTGGCTGTTAAGCCTTATCTTTTGCTTCATGTCCTGCCTTGAATTTTCTATCTGTAAAGAGTCTTCCCATCCTGTGGCTAGTTTCTCTGACAACCTTTGGTATAGAATCTAATCAAAGGTTTTTTCAAAATTGGACAGTTCTGTGTCTGCTGCACCCGTTCTCTGTCTTTACAGATGCACTCTGAGGACTGTGGTGGGTTGGGGTGGCAGGGTTTCTCTCTGCAGAAGCCACACTGCCTTGTTCCCAAGAAACCATGTTTATCCTTGTCTACAGTGACTTTATTTTCTTAGAACCTACTGCCATTAGTAAGGACGGATGGCAAACTTCCTGGTCTGCAATTCCCAGGGCCCCTTCTGAAGTCCTTTTTGTGGCTGTGAGTTGCAATGGCAAGTTGCCAGCCCACTGGCAGGCTGGGCTATCCTCTCCATCCCATGCAGCCTGAGACTGAGGGGTGTGAATGAACAGTAGTCAGAGACAGAGTGGAGCTTTCCTCAGGACTGGAAGCCACCATCCTGAGAAGTGTCAGTAACTCATTTATTTTAACTTCAAAACACATTTGCTCAACTTCTGAAGTGAGTACTTAGGTGCCAGTTATTCTTTCCCCCTCTTCCTTCCAGAGGGACAAGGCATTTACATGGCTCCTCGTACAATGGCCAGCAAAATACAGAGAAGATGTATAGACATTAGGTGATAATACAACTTCTGTCATGGGTCTCATACCTGCTATTGATATATAATTGGTAATTGGTGAGATATTCCCTACAGTGTGATGGAAATATCTGCATTGTCAGTGTAATGGAGTAAAGGGGGAAGTGAGAGACCATCGCTATACTCTGAAATCGTGTAGATCAGGATTTAACAGAAGGCATGAGCACAAAACTGAATAACATAGCTAAATACGGACCCTTTGGGCTACTGAAACACTGCAATGAAAAGTTTTTGGCTCAACTATTAAAGCAGGTGACATACATGACACCTGATGAGGAGCAAATGCTGCTAATGAGCCTCTGAGAGGATCCAGTGTGTGAAAGAGACTGCAAGGCAGCAAAGATTTTTCTTGTGCCTGCTCATAGGCAATGCAGTTTTGCAGGTAATGCTCTTTACTGATCATCACCAAGATGGGAAGAAATGAAAATACAAAAGCAAAAAAGAAATAGCAAACAGTAAATAAAAACACAGGAGGCAGAAGTAAAATGTMAATTTTTGGTTGGCCTCAGTGAGACTGCCATGGAGCTTTGTTCTGGGAAGAGAAAGTGCCACAGCAGGATGGGAACGCTTGCATTGGATGGCTTGTCATATCTGTCATCATTATAAGCATGGACAGATGATGATGATCTCTCCATTCTGTTTCTGGTTTTCTTGGTCTCTAGAGATGTTCATCCAGCTGTTTTCACCAGAAAATTTATTCAGCTAATTTGTCCACTTTTTTTCTTGTTTTCTTACAGCACTTCTTTCCTCTGTCAAGCTGGTAACATCTTCTCTGTGCCCACTGGTGCTTTAAGCTCTTCCTGTTCCTGGAGATGCTGACTACTTTCAGTGCCTAGAGGTGTGTTAGTCTTCCTCCTTCCACTGCTTTTCAGCTCCTCTTTCCTGCACGATGTGGCATCCCACAGTGCTCGAGGAGGGGGCAAGGTGGGGGAAGAAAAACAGGCAAAGACTGGGGCTCTTTAAGCGGGTCACTTCTCATAGATACAGGCGCCTTCCTCTCCTCTTACGCACCCATCCCTCGGGTACTGACCCCACGTTTATTTTCTAGCCTGCAGCAGCAATGTGTCTAAACCCAGGCAGCTGACAGCACAGCTTGGGAGTTCAACTACTGCTGTAAGATTTTGAAGACAAGCAGGTCTCACAAGGCTGCAACTTAAGGGAAAGTGTTTCTAGAAGCCAGTTCCTCTCCAGAGTTTTCAGGGAAAATGCGTATGATCACTGATGCTTTTCAGTCTCAGTTTTTGGTAAGTGTGTTGAAGAAAGGTACTCTAGATACTCTAAGTACCTTTTTTTTTTATTTTCCCAAATGATAACTAGGATATAACAATCCTTCTTAGTTATGTAGCTCTCCTCACCCTGAGTTTGTCAGCCTGTGTCTGAGGAGGACCGCTTTGAATGAGATTTATGTGCATTTGGTATAATTTGAAACAGACTGAAACTTAATGTCAGGGCATTTCATGAGAGGCAGAGCCTTAAAATTATGATAGAAGCCATCTGGGGACCCGCATTGGCAGTGTACAGCCCTTCTCAGTGGAGTTGTTCCTACCTGCTCACCACAGCCTGCAAAACAAACAGCCACCCATGCAATCGCAGTGTGGAGAAAATGCTGTGGTGATGGATGATGTCCAGGTGTGACCTTTCGCCTGCTACAGTAGCTAAAAATCTTTGTGGGAAGAGTGTGTGATGGAAAATTATGGGATAATATAATAAAAAAAGGTCAGTCAGGTGTAGGATTCTGTTGTTAAGAAAGTATTAACTATTTTTGAAATACCCAACCCTCTGACAGGCCAGGCCACACCCGACAGGGGACGGATAAGGCCGCGGTTGGCGGAAGCGGTTCAGTCCAAAGGGCAGCTGGCTGCTGGCGGGCACAGAGCGAATCTTCAGTGAGCTGCTGCAACGGGGGCAAGAAACCGAGCACACAGGCTATTATCAAATGAGTGGTGGAAACTTGTCGTTTCAGCAATGTAATGTGCTTGTTTTTCCAGCAGAATGAGACTAATATACTCCTTTTCTGTGCTTGATGCAGTGTCATTCACATCTGAGCAAAATAAATGGGGAAGAAGACAATTTTGGTATCTATTCTAGGCATCGCTAATTTTAGTGCCACTAAGGAGAGGGATTTTTTCCCCCCTTTTTTTATTTTGCCATTTTTTTCTTTAAGAAAATATAACAAAGCACATGAATCTTAGAGTAAAAATAATTGTGAAGGTCAACATCACTGCTGGTTCTTTAATACTGGCACTTTGATAGCTGCTGTACATCTCTTATGTTGTCTGGAATGAAAACCAGCCATCAAACTCTGACACAGTGGAGTTATGAAATCTTTCCAGCTTTTCTGAACCTCCAAAGCAAACCAGGGCTTGTGTAGCTGAAATAAATATAGAATGACCATGAATGAACCCTGCTTAATTCAGTGCCATCAATACAAAAGATTACTTCTCTAGTCTGTGTGCAAGAGGTTTTGAATTCCAATTTTTGAGTCAGTCACCTGTCTCCCTTTTGCAATTCCTCCTCCTCCTACCGTTGTGGTGGTTCATAACAAAACAGATCTGCGTATCGAAGGAAAATTGTGGGAAGAGGGTTGTGCTTGGCCTAGCTTCTTTGAAATGCATGCAGACATATTTATTTCCCCTATGATATAGCTCCTATTATGTGCTTTGCATCTTTAAATGTGTGAAGCATCATGCCTGCCTGGCAGGACCCTGAGATTCAAAACGGAAGAGAGAGAGGCTTTGTTTTCTCTCTCATGGAGATTTTGCTTTTGGTCTTTCTTTACCATTATGTTGGCTTCTTGAGAGAGTTAGTTAAAAAACCCTATCATGTTTTCCCAGTTTCTTTACATTTTCTGTGCACAAAGGGAAAAATGCACGTTTTCCCCCTGCACAGGGAAATGCCAGGAGAGGAAAATGTACAAAACCTCAGCGCGAGAAGCAGCGTCTCCTCTGCTGCAGAGCCTTCTCACAGCAGACAGGCAGGCTGCATGCTCGCATTTGAAACTGCAAAACAAAGAAAAGAAACTCACAGGCGCACATTCTGGAGTGCCTAAGGACTGTTTCTGTTCCTGCCAACCTGCTCCCAGCCGGGACAATAACGAAGGCGTGCTGCTGCGTGGAGGCTCCAGTACACACAACTGTGTTTTGCGGATGAGGCATTTGCCATCACATTTTCAGATGGTTTCATTTTTCTGCCTGGTTCATCTATATTCTAGAGTGCAAGAAAGTAAGAATACTATGAAAGTAATTCTTCACCTGTGGTAGATTACTAGTTAAACTGGTTAAGCACTGATCTGATTTTGTAAGTTGTTCCGCATGAGCAAGCGGAGGGGCTGCAGCCAGCAGGGAATGAGGCTTGGCTGTATCCGGTGGGGGTGGCTTTCCTGCAGGGTGGCAAGTTTGGAGCCCTGAGTTTTTCAAGGATAAGTTTCCTTCTCCCCACTCCTATATGGACTTCAGAAGCTGCATGGTGGCTGCTTTCTGAGAAGAGGTGAGTCTAAGGCAAGCCAAAGTGAGCGAAGCCACATTAGCATTCGGGTTTATTTGTATGGTCAGAGGCTTAACCATGCTGTCAGTCCTGATGAGTTCATGAAGAAGTTATGGCAATTTGTGGGAAGGCCTCCAGGCTCTTGCATTAGGTGTGGACTGACTGTGGTTGGAGCTGCATTCTTTTTTCCCCCTGTACAAGTGACCTCCTTGGAAAATAAACCCCAGGACTGATGTCAGAGGAGTATTCTGCATACATTAAATAGTGACACAGCTGTGCTGTGTGTAGCTGTGTGTGTACATGGAATAGCAGTGCTCACACTGGCATCCTCCCTCAAGAATCCTGTTGCAGGAGGACAGTTATAAATAGCTCTTTGGCCATTATAATTGTTCTGCCAGTACAGGCTGCCAGAGAAATACATTGACTCAGCACATGCCTGAACAAGGTCCTTTCCCAGGCAGCACCTCCCACCATACAAACGTCCCTGCAAAGTCGTGTAGATGCCTGGTGGGGCAGCAAGCCCCATCTGACTGCTGCTGCAAGCTGGCATAAACCAGTGCTGAATCAAATTTAATGTTGGTAAAACATACTGGAGACAAAACAAGCATTGCTTAGGCACGAGTTAATATTATTTCAGTGCCCCCAGTTTAATTCTGTTGTGGCGAGAACTGCAAGTGCCTTTCCCTGCAGTGGTACTCTGCGTGTTTCTCATGGAGGAACGGACATTCTTCTGCCGCTCACAGAGCCACCCTGGTCTTTACTGAACCAACTAAGATGGTCTTGTATGTGTTCACTGACAAGGGGAACAAAATTGTCCCTCGTGCTAGTCTTCTTAGTGTCTGCTGCTGCAATGGTTTAATGCCTCTTCTGGCTGCCACAGTCTTACCAAAGAAAACTAACTGGCCCTGTACCAGGTAGGAGGCTACAGTCCAATTTTTTTTCTGTTGTTCCTGAAAGGATATGAATTCATTTTGATAATTGCATGGGAGACTCTTTTTCTTATTTTAAAAATTGCTTTCAAAATAATAATTAGGAAGCTGTCATTGTTCTCTTTTTTCAAAGCAGGTTCTACGTGGAGTAAAGAACCTAGAGATGTGATTTTCTTTTTATCACTTGGAGCACCAAAATGGCTATAAATGAATCCAAATGTAATTTTCTTGGGAAAATAATTTCTCTGTTATACAGGCCCTTTTTGCTATACTTCTCGGGGCCTGTTTTACCTGTGTAATTTGAAATTATTCAGAAAAAAGCCCTGCCTTTTTTGTTCGTGTAAATACTGATTCTGCATTTTTTATTCTGCTAATCCTATCTCTGAGACTGCTTTTTTATTAATGTCTACAAGTAATTGCAAAATACTTATTATCTTCAGAATATCACTCTAACTTTCCAAGAACCTATTTGAACATACACAGTGTGTTCCCTTAACTGCATGGCTCCATTTAAACCAGTACAATTACTTGGAGGCACGTAGGTCTACTGGTGTGTTATTCTACCTTGCTGTATCTCTTTTCTGAAATGGTGATGGCCTGACATATACTCATGCACCATACCTTTGTGTGAGTAAAATTGCGTGTGCAGTAAATGTTTTACCAGTATAACTACTTTGGTAAAATAAAATTATAGCCTGCCTAATTATAATGAAAAAAACCCAGGGTGTTGACCAAGACTCACCGGTTAAGTCTTTATTACAGTACATTTCCAGCTGCAAAAGATTTTAAATATCATATTTTCTCTTGTGGGTTATTTTAATTTTTTTCCATCCTGTCATGGATTTATTATTTCTAAATGCAATGACAACGTCAGTTACAATGGGAACATTTTAATCTTTGCCCTGTGTCCCATAGAGACAAACCTTGAGAAGTCAAACAGTGAGCTTTCAAAAATGAGCTTATCTCTGAGGTTAAACAAGGTGTGGCAACCCTGACATAGGGTTCCTGCATCAAGAAAATGTAATTTTTCCAGCCCCTTGTGGTCGTCATTCTGTAATGTGAAAATAGTTTTATAGATGTGTATTTCTGTATTTTTAGCACCGTCATATACTATGTTTTCAATGGAGATGTTATATTTAGAAGTTTCTCAAAATGTGGAGCATGTGTTAAGTTTCTTTTGCGTAATCCATCAAGACTAATTTGATTTGAGACCGGTGCCTTTTTTTTCCCCCATCTGTTTGGAAAAGTGCAGTTGTAGAGACATCAGTCATGTAACACTTTCTGTAAAACAGCTTTACTGACAGTTGGGAGTTGTCAGTAACCATGTGGATTTCAAGCTCTCAGTCTGGCTACGATGAGAAAAACCCTCTGACACATAATTTCCACAGACCTACAGAATTTAAGGCTGGAAAGACCCAGAGTGCTCATCTAGCTGACCTCCCGCCTAGCCAACCCAGAGGTAAGTCCTGTTTCAAGCCTAATAGCTGCAGAAAATGCCACCTTTTGGGACAAACATACACTCAATTTCATAGCATTTGGTCACCAATCACCAGTAATTTATTTCAATAGTTAATGATTGTTATTTATTTCATATATATGTTGTGTACATAACTGTGGCTTGTTTCCTGTTTCAGCTGATCTAGCTTCAACTTTCAGCCTTTGGGAAAGCTTTAAGAGATGTTGAATCTGTGTTCCTTGTCTAAGTATGTAGAGACCAAACTCTTGTGTTGGGTGAGGGTAGAACAGGCAGATGCCCCAGGAAAGCCAATTGCTGGAAGCTGCAAAACAGTTCTGCATGGTAAAACCATGTCCCTGTTACCCATGCACACAGTCCCACTTTGAGTTTGCCGCCTGGTGCTGGGACAGAGGCAGGAGCAGGGGCTTGCAGGGCTTGGCACAGGCTTGGTGGGCTTGACATGGGCTTGCAAGGCTCTGCCTTTGTGCAGGAGATGGAGGAAAACACACCAAAGTGCCCCTAAAAGCTCTTTTCAACTAGGAAGCAGAAAAACTCAGTTTTGCCCCTGTCTTGTTGAGAAATGTRGGCTTGTGTCTTCAGATCGGTGTGCCAATCTCCACTGTGTTCACCTTTGGGGAGATGCTGTAATGAAATGTTTCTGTGTCTCACCGTAAGATGTTTTGTACCCTCTAGGACTCTCTCCTGTTCACTTGTGTTCCACTCAGGAGGTGGCCAGCAGAACAGACCATGAAGGCTGATGTCAGAGGTGACAAAACATCATGCATCTTTTCCCTAACCTCTGCTCATCAGCATGGGCTCTCTTCTGCTGTGAATCTTTCATCCTTCTAGATGTTTGAGCTTGCTTTTGGCTGCATTGGAAAGCTTATGATTTCAGTGTGCCCATGCAAATGATCAGGCTGACAATCTTTCCTCCTTGTTGCTTACTCTTGCCCTGATCTTGGAGTTTTTTAAAACATTACTCAGGAATCACTGTATCAGTTCTTTTGTGCAGTGCAAAAATATGAAGTTGGGCATATTCAGCTACTTTCTTGCAAATTGGAAGTGAATCCACTTAATCTTATTCATAATCATACTTTTCTATCATTTTATATAGCTATCATTTTATTTGGTTACTTGTAGAATCAAGGGTCCTCTGGAGTTCGTGTGGGCCAACATCCTACTTGAAATGGGGCTGTGACCAACAGTGGATGAGGTCAGCCATGCTACAGCTAAATCCTGAAACATCTCCAGGAGCAGAAGTTCCACAGCCTCTCTGGGCCACCTCTTTCAGGGTTGCACTGCCCTCCCAGTGAACATGTCTTCTTCCTCCAGACTTCAGCATGTGTCCACTCCTACAGCCCTTAGCGCTCAGAAGACAAGCTTGACTATTTTCTGTATAGCCACCCTGTTCCAGCAGCCCTTACCCTCCCGTTGATCAGATTAAACAGGCTCAGCTCCCTCAGCCCCTCTCATGTTGCTCCAGGCCTCTGATGATCTCAGCAGCGCTTCACTGGACCCTTTCCAGTTTGACACATTTGGCCTCATGCCTTCTGTAATCCCCAACTCCTTTTAACCAGGATGGCTCCTCAGCGAGGTGCTTCCCAGCCCGGAGGAGATCATGTTTCCTTGTTGAACATCACCTCGCTGTGTTGAGGTGTCTGTTGGCCCAGAACTCAAGTATATAAAGGAGCCTCTGCATTGAAGCTTTGGCATTTGCCAGTGCAGACTGTTTTAAGTCATCAACAAATCTGACTGTGTCACCTTCAAGGTATCTGATGAAGATACTGAACAGTGTGGATCTTGGTACTGACCTCTTGGATGCACCTCTGGTTGCTGGTGACCTCTCAGGCATAAGCAGCCAGTTTTCAGCTCCGCTTACAACCTGTCTTTCTAGCCCACACCCTCTAAGCGTCCAAATGACGTTATGTGAGATGGTGTCAAGACCTTACTAATGTCAGGGTACATTACACCCAGCACTTTCATCTTCACACATTTAGTAATTTCATCTTAGAGAGCAGGCTGGTCAGTCAAATTTGGTTTGCCATCACTGAATCCATATTACCTGTTCCCAAAAACCTTTTTGTCGTTTATGGCCTTAGAAGTGGACCCCAAGAGGAACACGCTCCCAGATCTTCTAGTGACCGAGATGATGGTGATCAGCAGGTAGTTCCCCAGTTTCCTTTCTTGACTTTTTAAAGATAGATGAGTTGTTAGAGTTTTTCCAGATGTTGGGGACTTCCCCAGTCTAGACAGCTGTCACAGACAGCAGTGTTACAATCCCATTGGCCAGTTCTTTCAGGAAATGGGTACTGTCCCTCATGTCCRTCTCTTGGATGTTCCCTTTTTGCATCTGGTTTCATCAAGAAGATGCTTCTGTAGCCAATGAAGTATTCTCCTGAAATTCCATCTTCCTGCACAACAGGATAATTTTTTGCTGAGCTGATGCCTTAAGTATTACCTTTTGGATTTTTCTAATCCTGCACTGTACTAGTGTGTAATTCTGAACTCCATATTATGTGCTAAGTAAGCTTTCTTCACATCCCGGTTAGACAAAACATTCCTTCTAGGCCCGGAAAACATGGTCACTATCCTAGGCCTAAGTATAAACAAAAGTGAATTGGGAGGAGGTGAATGGGGGAATATTACTTCATTACCTGGAACTGTAATTGGACAATTAACTTCTGATATGCAAATGTACCAAACCTATATCTGGGGGGGRAAACTCGTGATCGGAGTCCATCTTGGTCTAGCCTAGCCTTGGCCAGGCTCTGCACCAGAGGTGTACCACTCGAAGGCCTTCAATAAATTCATACCTTTATCCACTAACTTTGTTCAGTCTCTGTTTCAGGTACTCCCAGTTTTAGGCATCAGAGCTACTCAGTAAGTTGTGTTTAAAAATAATTCAGAACTTCTGAGCACATTTCCACTTCATGGTTGCACCCCAAAGGATTTTAGCAACTCTGTGAGTAAACTGAAGTTTCTTCTTCTGAAATACAGAGTTATTATTCTGTTGCTTACCTTCCCAGCCTTCTTCTGGAACCTGAATTTAATAATGGTGAGAGAAGATAAATCCAGGCTGATACTGTGACCACATTCACCACTGGAAGTCAAGTTGAGTGTAATCCCCAGCTGTCCCCTCCAGAATTCACAGGATGAAATTATCGCTTGTGCAGTATAAGGAGCTCCTGGATTGCCTGGTCATTGCTGTGCTACCCTTCCAGCAGATGCCTGGATGTTTGAAATGCTCCATAAGAATCAGAGTGGGTTAGAAGGACACTTCTACCAGTTGTCTGTAGGAAGCCCTGTTCACAGGCTCCTCCTGGTTGGGCGTGCTGTGAGAGGCACTGTTTCCTGCAGTCTGTCGCCTCTGCTCCTCACCCAGAGACTCCCTCTGGTCTCAGCTTTGCTGCTGGAGCTTGGTACAGTTAGGGAACTCCTTAACACAGCACAACTCATATTGTTCATATTTGATTCACTGTGGTTCACATCTTCTTGATTAATTTTGAATCTCTTGATTCATATCATTCTTGTTTCTTAATCAAGATGTCACTGATCTCTAACCTTACAGTCAAATGCAGTCAAAGATAAATCTAATTCCTTTTCTTATTATCTGAGCTTGGTATAGAACTGTAATAATAATAATTACATATATTTCTTTATCCTCAAGCTCTTTGAACCTGACTTGCACAGAATTTAGTGTTCTCCAAGTCAAGCCATCTGCACATGATGACATCAGAAGATGAAGTTCTATTTGCCATAAAGAACTGCTTTTGCACCCTAGAACACTACAGCTGTGAAGGTGGAAGGTATTAGAGGGGCATGTGAGCATATCTTTGTGCTGATGAAAGTACTGCACCAACATTAACATCAGGCTGAACAAGCAGAATTTTTTTCTTTATTGGTTAATCCCCCAAAGCCCCAAACAATCATGCAAAGAATAGACTCTTTTGAATGAAAGTCACACATTAACTTTATGTTTTATATTTTGCTCCCACACCAGTTGAGTGGGTTTTTTTCCTGCTTCTCGCATTCATTCATTTGACCAGTTTTTTGTGTAAAAGAGCAGAAGTGAAGTTGGTGGGGTGTTTTTTTTGTTGTTTTGTTTTTCTTTTTTTTTTTTAAGCAGAAAGCTTGATGCAGATCTTGGGCTGTTCCTGTAGCCAGAAGGTGCAGCAGCCTGGCTGCACAGTGACTCATGGCCCTGTGCCACATCGCAAATAATGCTCTTATTAATCTCTCCAGGCTTTGTTCTGGCCCCCCTCCTAGCGGTGTCTGATTTCATGGTGTGGCGTAGCCAAAGGTCAGATAAACTACATGATGGCCAGAGTTGCTACTGCAGAAGGAAATCGGAAATGCCTCTCCCAGCAGTTTCAGCAATGAGAATGGAGAGAAAAATAATTTCTTTTAGTACTAACCTGCCTGATGTGTCATCTTGTGTTGCAGTTTCAGTAGAGGAAAGCTGTGGTATAGCAGTAACCCAGGGAAGCAGCCAAGCCCAGCTGTGTTGCAAATGCTTCTGGATCTGCCTGACTCAGTACATTTTTCAGCAAATATGTTCTTTCTTTAGGTGTTTGATCATTTGCAACAAACGACAGTCCCAAGCTAGAAGAGATACTGAGCTTTGTCCCTAACGGAGCTGGTGTCATTGACTGATTCATTAATTACCCACTTTCCCCCAGATTTGATTCAACATACTGTTCACAAAGAGATAACCAGTCACAAATTAGTCAAGCTGAAGTTTGATGTGCTTGGCTACAGGACCATTTTTTTGTTACCAGTTTCAGATGAGTGATTACTCATGTGAAACTAGCAAGTGCTTCTTGCGAGTTGTTTTTTCTCCTCCATGGCTACCCAAAGTGTTTTTATTCAAATGAAATGGAGCCCATACGCACCGGGCTGGGCGCTTTGTGAGCAGCTAGCACGGCCAGATCAAACACGTATGCTTACTGTAAACTCTTGCGTGGTTTTCCTTGCTCTCCTTTGAACCAAGCTGTCTGCGGTTTCTGGTGACTGCTGCCTCCGTGCTATAGGCTCTGGCTAATGCTGACACACACAGGACTTATCTGGAAAAAGAGAGGGGAGCATCACTTCCTGCACGCACGGTCCTGGCCATTTCTATCAAAGGCTGAGACCTCACAGAAGCTCTTTCCAAGAGAAGCTTCCTGGGTCGGATTTGAATGATTTTGAGGGTGACAAAACTTGCTGTTGGCTAGACAGGTGCAGTAGAGCAGTAAGATTTTTCTTCTAACACCTCATAATTTCATGGACAGGCATTGCAATTCCAGCCTCATATTATGACTTTCAAAATCACATTTGGGCAAGTGTGCAGTGTGTGTGGCTCTGTTTTTGCTGTCATGCAGAGGCATGCAAGCCCTGCTCTCCACTGCTGTGCCAGGGCTTTTCCTTGCAGCAGGGCTCCCACCACCCATGTAGGCACAGGGCTCTGTTGGCCAGAGCCAGCAGTCGTATGTTCCCATCTGGAACAAACACCAGTAATTGCATAAAGCACAGAAAAGGGGAGAGAGCAGTCCAAGTGCTCTGTGTTAAACCTGGCCTCCATGACCATCAGGGCCAGGTGGGGCTTTGCACAGAGCAGATTTGAGGCTTGTCAGTCTGTCGGCTGCTTCCAAGGGGAACAGCGCCCAGCTCACCACCCTGTTTTCCAGCTGCCAGCAGCTGCCCTGGGCCGAGGCCCTATGGGACCCTCACCCTGCAGCTCACTCTGTTGCTGCACCTCAGCTCACTTGCTGCACCACGGACCACGGCAGGGACCGAGGAGGTGACAGCCGGGGCCAGCCCTCCTGCCTCAGCCTCCAATGTCCCCTTTGTCACTGCCGGCCCCTGCCTGGTCTCAGATTAACCTGATGGCTGGCTGGTGGCAAATTGTGCGGGAGCCCTGCCCTCTTTGGCTCGCTTAGCCAGGGGGGTTTATTTTGCGGAGCGTGGTTATTACTGCTCTGCTTTTGTTCTTTGTCATCAGTCCTGCCTTATTTTTATGTGCATTAACTGTTAATAATAATGTGAAGCGTTAAGCTTTGGCAACCAGCTGAGCTCTGCRCAAATCCGAGGCCAACACGGCCGCTGGCACAAGGCTGCTCGCTGCCACGGCGGGCGGCTGGACACACGGAGCGCTCGGTTTGGCGACCGGCAGCACCGGGCACCTCCTGACATCCTGACAAGGCAGCAGGGGAGGCGGGAAGGGCAGCCCAGCACATGGCGGCACAGAGCTCAGCGCCGGCCCGGCTCCTCTTCAGCCCGGGCTTCTCCCAGCACTGCCCCTTGGGCTCCTTCCCACTCTCCCGGGCTCCTCGTCATCCGTCAGGAAGGCGGCGGGAGGAGGGAGGAGCAGAGGGATGAGAGCTGGCTTTACTCATAGATGCTGCTGTTGCAGAGGGAGGCACCACCATGGGAATGTAGACGGACAGGCAGAGGTGATTAATAGTGATACATATTATTTTAATTGAGTCATGTTTGGCCTCTCGCTTTGTCAGTACTCCATTTTTTTGCTATTATTGTGGTGTGAATTTGGAATTAATTTAACGTATAATAAGAATCCCTCAGCTGGCAAATGCAGGCAAGACTGAAAATTAAAATGCTATGTAAATCTCACAAGATTAGGGCATAAACTGCAGCAGGCAGTGGAATGGCTGAAGCTTCAAGATGCTGGAAAAGCCTCTCTCCACATTATTCCTGATAATACAAAATCAATTTACATTGAATGCATTTTTTCCAAATAACTATCTACCACATTCTATTTGATATTACTAATGAATGCACAAATTGGATCTTAATACATTCCAGGGAAATATTCTGCAGAGGTTTTATTAGTTCTAAAAATACTTTGTGGCATCGCAGTACTTTGTCATTAAAATTGCCAGGTTTTGTGATATAGATATTGTGGAATCGTAATTAAAATGCTGCGGCGCTGGCAGTGGCAGCATTTTGTTTTGAAATCCCAGGTCCTTTCCAAGGGTTTTTGAAGCACCGCTTATGAGATGCTGCCACCCTCCTGCTTTCAACTGTGCCATAGCTGAGAGCACGGCAGCAGGCAGCAGTAAGGCCAGGATGGGGATGGATGTGCACGGGGACAAGGCAGGTATCAGTCACGGACAGCACTGAGCCCATACACACGACTCGGCCTCGGAGCCGCCTTGCCCTTCCCTGATGCCCCTGAAGAAAAGGCAACAACAAAAAATTACAGGAGTTTCTCCTAGCTGGGATGCAGCGGAGGCTCAGGGCTGTGAACGCCGCAAGGACCCACCGTGGCAGAAGCCACTCACGTCGTGCTTTGGGGGGCTGCAGCGGCAGCAGGTGCTGATTGGGGCTGCTTCTCCCAGGAATCCCGGCAAACCCCATCAAAACGAAGGCATCTAGCACGTGGAGGGCGGGAAATCCCCAAAAGCCTGATGAGGAGGTAAGACCTCCAGCCCCGCAGCACACCCTGGGCTCACCGTTCCCGTGACCACCTGGGCGGATGGCTGCTGAGAATCCTAGGAGCTGGCAGTGCGGCTGGATGGCACAGGGGCTGGGGAAATCGCTGGCGAGCCCTCTGCGCGTGGGGCACCGGCTTCRATCTGCGTCCGGTTAGGAGGAGGTGGAAGTCCCCGTGCCTTGGCTGTTGCTTGGAGCTCCATCTGCAGCACTGATGAGGAAAGTATCTTTCCTCCTGCGCGGAAGCCATTAATTCCCAGCTGCGGGAGAGTGATCCGGCATGGGACAGAATCCAACCCGCTGCCTGGAGGACGGAGAGCGGGCCTGGGACTCCCGGCGGGTCTGTGTCACCACACGCTATTTCTGACCTGCCCAAAAGTGCTGCTTATCTCTGCAGATTAAGGACAGCCCGAGCGCGGGGCTCCCCTGGAGCCTCTCTGCGGGCAGGGGCGGCCAGGCAGCCCCCCACCCCCTCCCCTGGTTCAGCTTCCTCACCTCGGGAATCAGGATAATAATATCTGTCCGTGGGAGCTTCATCACTTACAGCCAGTGGCTAAAATTGTCAAACCAAGTGAGAGAAAAGGGTCGTGCATTGTTAGGCTTCCCATCGAGATTCCTTCCTTTTTTCTACTTTTTCTTGGTAAGAAACGAAGTGAACTGAAAATGAGGCAAGTGGAAAAGAAAAAGAACCACACAGGGTCTAAATAAGACTGGTTTTGTGAGGATTCCTACTATTTTTATTCTGTTGTGCAGATAGACAACAATGCAGCTCTGGCCCAGAGGAAGGTGGAGACCCCCGAATGAGGGCTGTTGGAGGCAAAGCGGAGAGATGAGTTACAACAGCAGCATTAATACTTTCTTTGACATCCTTTTCAGACATGGTTACAGCTCCCATTTATTCTGCTACTGATTAATTTGATCAAACATTGTGAACAAATAATTTGTATTAAAAATCGTGCGAGTTCCACCCTTCCTGTAGTTGGCTTCAGGCAGGTATTTATTGGATAACATAGTCTCAGACTAGTGAATGTTGACATTTAATTAATATGGAAGCTTAGCATCGTGAATATGAAGAACAGAAAGAGGCCCAAGAAAATCCTGTGATAATGAAAGGAGATGACAACCCGGTTCTGGTAGTCAGACATTTCTGTTGACATTGAAGGGTCAAATGTAGATATCTGGTGGAGGGCTGCAAATAACACACTGCGGGTCAGGGTTTGCATGTACAAATAGTTCTATACGACGCCTGACTTATACTCGAGCTGCTTGCACTTACATTGGCAGTGCTAGGGTGGATGTTTTTGTCATGACTATACCAGAAAGATGCTACCAAAATAGGGAGAGTGGTGTAACCTACCAGTGAAGTGCTACGGCTGTGAATGCCCACCACACAGCTATGAGATTGCTTTCCATAGACTGTAGAGGTTAAAAACACCCAAAATCAGGCTAGTAAAAATGAACCTATGTTAGGGGATTAGGTACCGTGGTCAAAAAAAGCAAAATCAGGCTAGTAAAACTGCATTTRTATTAGAGGATTAGCCACCATGACCTACATGCCTATGCCAGGAGAACTCTGGAGTATCTCAAAAATACTTGTGTCCTGTCTAACTTGTGACGGGTGACGTCCGCGCCCACAAAAAGCAAACAAACTGAGAAGAACTTGACTGTAATAAAAAGAGAGTGTTTTATCACAAAAATGTATGGGAATTGTTTCTCTTGTCATGCATAAATCAAGAGCATGAGGTTGCCTGAATTTTCCATTCCATTAACTCTGCACTTTTTGAGTTGAGATGAAAATAGCTGGAGAAAGGAAACATTCTGTGCTGTACACTGAGGATATCACAAGACATGTTAAATTGCCCTGTTACTTTGTTGGGCATTAGCCTACCACTAACTTCTGTTTATTATGTGGTTTACCTTACAGAGTAATTGTGTTCAGAATCCCGTTTATTGCATGTGCAGGAAGGACACCTTTTATCCTTACATTATTGGGCTTTATGGCTAAACCCCTAGACTTTCATCTACTTCATGCTGAAATTTGACCAAAAAAAAATATAAAAAGAGGTGAGAGTGAGTCTTTTTCTCTRTTTCGTGTTTAGATTCAACAGAGAGGTTTCTACTTAGTGGAAACAGATATTCCATTAAAAGTCCACTGCTGCTGTATAATTTAAACGCTTTTTCAACACCACAAACTACCTCAAGCCAAACAGCTGGTGTTGACTAAGAACGGTGTTTCAGCCTGTTACATGCTGTGATTATTACTTCCCAAACAGGAGTTTATACTTCATTTTCAGTGAAGATTAAATTAATTAGGATGGCAATGTGATACGGGAATAAGGAGGCAAGTGAAATTAACAGTTTTCACCTACTCTGAGGTTTGTTTAATTAACTATTTTCATTTGGAATTGGTGATCTGGGACTATATTTTAGCAGCAATAGTTCTTTTTGGGCAAATAGTACACTTCACAGGTCATTCAGAAAAACACAAGCTCATCAGAAAGCTGATCAGTAGTTCCATTTTTACTATGCATGACATACTAAAAGAAAAAAACCTATCGAAAAGATTTTAAAATCTACCTTTTCATAGCATGTATTGAAAATGAGTAGTATCCTCCCAATAAGTAGGAAGAATTGTAATGTATGAAGAAATTGTATTCTGATCTTTTATTATATTTGAAGAAATTACTTTCTCATGTTGCTGGAAAATTGTCACGCTAGAGAAAGCTACTAATTCCTCTTCGCTCCATTAAAATGTAGTGAGCATTCTCCTAAACCATCAATATTATTGCAATGCTTCTCACTTCACAGATCAGGGACTATTCCTCTCTCATCAATAATGAAGTTTAGTGTTTAAAATCTTATCTCTACATTGATAATGAATTGTTGATATTAAAAAAAAATTCTTCACGATTCTTACAATTGTTTCAGGATTTCATAAGTAATTTTAAAAAGAAATAAAAATGAAAAACATCTGCTTTAGAGACCAACCCCTAAGAATCTGATTCTACAAAAATGCTGGTTGCCCTCACATGCCCTTAATGACCACTTATTGGCAGTAACATAACTTAAGGTTTTAATTGATGTTTTAGCCAGGCTTTTGACTTCAGAGTCTTATTTGTAAAGATTCTAATTATCATGATATAGTAGAAATTAGAAGGCAATTTGTAAATGTTTAGATCAATGTGATTAATACAGTAAAAGGAGAGCAGCCTGAACATGTATATAGCTTTACTTAGGGGAGCAGTCCATGCTTAAAAAAATATCTAAAAATAACTGCAAGTTCAGGTCTTAAGAGATAAAACACCATCAGTCTGACCAGATTTTCTTTCCCACAGAAATGTGGTGTGGAGTACAACTTGTATTCCACCAATCTGACAAATATAATTTGTATCCCATCAATTATATAAACAAAATTAATCTCTTATCCTATTTGAATTTCAACCACAAGTGCATATTGAGAGATCTGAATATATTTGTTCTTTTAAAATATATAAGCAAGTAAATCTGACTATACAGTTTCTTCATAAGTTTTTGAGAAGCATATAGACATCAGAGGTATTTTGACTGGACCTCAAGGAATGTTTCTTTCCATGAAACACAGCCCTGGAAATCTGAGTTTCCACCATGTGCCACAGTAAATTCCGGATTCCCTTTCTGTGAAGATTTTCTCACTTTTGGTTAAAAGTGACTGTATCAGTGACAGTCTCACCAAAACTGGACAATATTTTGCCCCTCTGAAGCACATTTGAAAATACTGGATACAAAAGGAATACAAACAGACTGAAAACAAATTAATTAACCAGCAGAACTGTTTTGTAGCAACATTCTAAGGCATTCTCAGCCTTCTGCCTTAACACTCACCATTTAAGAAAAGACCAATTTAGAGGTTGCATTTGCTGTTCCAAACAAGTGAGAAAAGCTTTAACCGCATTACTTACAGTCATACAGTTCCTTAAAAAAAATAGTCACTTAACAGTTCCTGACCATAGCATTTTTGCTTATCTGCCAGACTGTGCTCTTTGCATGCAGAAGCCAGCCATCAGTGTTTAAACAGGCTTCCCCCTACAATTCTTCTAACAATTAGTTTCCTTTCATAATTTTGGTACAACCTGAGGCACCTTTATTTCATAGAGGCAGAGAGGACAGAAGCAGTTTGTTTCTGGGCAGCACGGAGTACCTGTTTTGAGTTAGCTCTTGCTTGTCTGACTCCCTGAATGATTCTATTGATTTCAAGGGGTCCACTTGCATGAGAAAAGTGAGCAGCAGAGACTGGATGCTCGTTTTATTGTTTCATCCAACACAGATTCATTTTATAGGATCAGTTATTCTGCGTGATGAATGGGAAGTGCAACTAAAAAATTGAGCCTAGAAAGCCAGTGTTAGCAGTGAGCGTATGAAAGTCTGATTGTGAAATATGATCCAGAACATATTTACTAACAGACAAAACTCAAGACTCATTTCTCACACAGGCAGGACTGTTAAAGTCAGTAATACTTTGCTTTTCCATTACAGCCAACAGGATTTCTGCTGCACAAAGGCTAAGCAAAGCAAAGACAGAAAATCTGGTGCTTGGAGCAGTAACGCTTTCATTTACTAAAACCTAGTGCGTGCAGAAGGTAGAATTAATTTAATTGCAAATAAATGTCAAGAAATTTATTAATGAAATAATACTAAATTTTGCCACAAGAATATGTTAGGGGTAAGATATTCTTTTGTGTCAGTCTTCCTAAAGAGAGGGAGACAAAGGAAAATGGGTAGGGGGAAAAAAGGCTGTACTGAAAGCACATACAGAAATCAAACACAGGAAAACTGTTGGGGACTTAATAGTGCTAGAGGTAAATTGGCCACTATTCTTTCTATCAGAAAGAGACCAGAGTATTTGATTAAGTTAAACAGGAGCCATTTCTTTGTTCCCAAGAATAGAGGAAGCGGCATTTCAACCAGACAACTGAGACAGAGAACCCAGGAAAAAAAATCTATTAAAGAGATAACAAAGGAGAAAAGCACTTATACTAATTCTGTCAAAACTCATGAAGCATCGTGAGAGGTTTATAAAGGTGATATTCTTCTAAGGCACGTAGGGACGGCTATAGTAGAATATTTGAGATAAGTCCAAAGGATTGGTGATTTCTGTACAAGTTAAAGGCCCGGCAATGCCTATGAAATAAGCTAAAATGCTAAATCTGCAAGGGCCAACAAAACAGCACAGCTGCGTGGCTTACAAATTAAATGTCATAAAGACAAAGGCACTCAACCTTTGTAACACTGAAATTATTTCAAGAGGCTCTGTAGAAAGGCAGGCCAGCAGATTTGATGAATATTTCAGTTGTTTTGCCTAGAACAGGCATCTCTCATGTCCTAAAGAAGGGACGACACTTGTATTAATATAAAGAAGAGGATAAAAAGCTGTGATTTCGTGAAGTTGGTCATGTCAAATCATTATCCTTTTATCTCCATGATAATTTATAATATTTACCAGAGTGTAAAATAAAACCCTCACCTGGGCCTCTATTCACTTAAATGACTGTTCAACCTCAA
The DNA here is from genome assembly GCA_018881555.1 of Amblyornis subalaris. Lineage (NCBI taxonomy): Eukaryota > Metazoa > Chordata > Aves > Passeriformes > Ptilonorhynchidae > Amblyornis > Amblyornis subalaris. Next base: position 1,948,400 of record JACAXG010000047.1, on the reverse strand, counting down.
GCAAAAAAATGATTCTAGCTATCTACTCTTACGTATTTGTTAGATTTTCAGTTGTGAAGAAAAAGTCAAGTTATCCTGAAAAAAACTCCCTAATTCTCCTATTTCTGATAAATTCACACAGAATGTATTTTACAACAGTTTGTAAACTAAACACATTTTGTGCAAATACAGAGGTATCTTAGTAGAGCTAATTTAGAGTAGATACTGATTTGAGAACAAAGTATGGCCCATCAGTTTCCATATTTAAGTTAATGCAAAGATTTATTAGTCCTCTAGGTAAACATTGACCTTGGCTTCACCTTGGTCAATATTTACTTCTCAAGTTAATAAATCTTTATATTAACTGCAATTGAAGTCACTCTCTGCTTAAAAGATAAAGACCAAACAGGTCCTCATATGAAGACAGCATTCATCAGATAAACTCTGCATCTTGATTTATCTTTTTGCCCACTTGTCTTAAAAATATGGTAATCCGTAGATGGTGAAAGATGTACCTCTCTGGAGAGAAAGAGGTTTGGTTTTTTGGTTTTTTTTAACCTGCAGATTTGTGCATTTTACTCACCTTTCAAGATAATGGCACCAGCTTTTTGTCTCTTGCACTTAGGAATCTTCAAAGTTTCCAGGATGTTATTCCAAAGGATGTTACATCCCTACGCAGTGTATTTACCTGTGGGCAAGCCTGGAGACTGTGTTACTCAGTGAACAGCCCTCTTGGTCACTGACTTGGTTTCTATTTGTTTTCAACAAGGTGACAGGTTTAACTTTTTGAAATTCATAGCTATTTTGGAAAAAGGTGCTGACTGGGGGTGATGAGAATGGCACTGCAATGAAACACCAATAATAAACAAATCAACTAACATGTGAGGACCTTGGAAAAACAGGGAACTTTGAACTTATCAGAAGAGAAGAGACATCAAAGACTTGACTTAATCCAGCTACCGGGAATGGGAATCTGAATTACTGTAAAAGAAATTGTCTTGAGGAACATTTGGATAAGTAGAGGATGAAGTTACAATTAGAGATTTCCTTGAAATTAAAAGTGAAAAGGAAAACCAGACAAGAACAGATTTACACATCTTCTCTTTCCATGATTTCAAACATTATTGCACTGATTAAAACCTCACCATGCTGTTTTCTCCACATTTAACTTGTGCTTTTAAAAGCCAAAACAAACAACATATGTTTTGTCCATGGGTTTCTCTGATTGAGTCCAGATTAGATTATACCATATTTCACTTTTTACTGGATTCTGAACAATATCAATTCTTTCTGCTTGACTGTTGCACAAAAATTGAGGACTTGCCGAGAAATACTCAATTACAGAGAAATTAAACATTGAACTTTCTGAGAATCAAAGCAGCAGTAACTTTAGAAACTAAATGGCAAAGCTGTTTCATTTTTTAAAACATATTTAAGATCTCACTTAAATAAACATCAACCACTTCACTTGTGCAGGCATTCCCTTTGAAGTCAATGGGATTACCCATGGATAAAATTCATCCTAAATTCTGTGTAGAAAGACAGGTACAAAGCCACTGAATCACTTAAATCCTACAGAGTCTCAGGCTTAAAAGCAGCAAAGGTTTCTTSTTAGTCCTTTAGACTGGAGTGTTTCAAAATCTGGAAATCTGAGGGACAGGATTTGTCCTCCTTGAAAGATGCTGTAAGTCTCTCCGGTTGCCTTCCTCTCTTCCATCGAGTTGCAGTTTCAGCATCCTCTTGTTTTCTCCATGCAGTGCTGATGAGTTTACAATGATGTTGTGATGCCTTTCTGCAGGCAGTGCAGGGAAATGTCATGCAAACTCCATTAATAAATCATCCTATTGGCATAAACTGTTTGAATGGCACAGCCAGCTCTACTAGCAAGAGAAGTATTTGCACGGTCGTGTGTGTGTACAGAAGTATATATACCCATCTTTCAACCCCCCCAAAAAACTGATCTGCGTTTTTTCTTCTTTTTTTTCCCCTTCGTTGAAAACAGCAGCTTAGTGAATGACGAGGCATGCAAAGGGACACAAGCTATATAAAGCCGGTGGTGACTGGTATAATACAGCTCTGACTTTCATTGTAAATGATGTAACTATTCAGAGCTGTACTTCTCCCTACACTTTCTTATTTCTAGTTCATGAAAATAAAACACGAATAGAATTTCAACATAGTTTAAAAATCTGACAGGATTTAAAAATAATTTTTAAAAGCATGAACATGAATAAAGATTAATTTACTGGCATGAGAACTGAGGGCTGGGCATGTAGCTGTTTGAAGGCTATACTGCGAGAAAGTGGGAATCCTCAGAGAGGGAAAACCAAACAAATTATGGCTGCTGACTCCCAATATTCCACTTTAATTGGTGGGAGTTGTCCGGGAGAAAGATACATGAGCCTTTCCCGGCGGCAATAGGAATTTGACATCTATAAATACAAGGGACCATTTGCGTTTGGGTCATTCGCGCATCCGCATCAGAGGTTCAAGCTGGGACGCGGCCCGTGTGCCAGCGGTGCCGCTCAAGCCGCGGTGCCCGCGGCAGGGACACGGGACCGCGGAGCTCAGAGCCCCGGCTCGGGACGCGGGACCGCCCCCGCGCCAGGAGCGCTTCACCGCGGCTCCACCGGCACCCCCGCCCGCCCCGCCGGGATCCGCGCCCGTCCGGGGCTGCGGGCGGGGGCTGCGCGGAGCCTTCCCGCCCGCTGCGGGCTCGGCCGCCCGGTTGCCATGGGACCGGCGCCGGCCGCCCCCGGGGCCGCCGCTCCGCCGCCGCCGCCGCCGCCGCCGCCGCCCCGCTCCGCGCCCGGCACCCGCCGCCCTCCCGGAGCCGGCGGCTTGCGGGAAGGGGAGGGGGGCTCCAGGGCGCTCCCGCTCATTTGAACAGCCTTCTCCTTTTCCTCTCCCCGAAATCAGGCGGCCGAAATTGCCGGAGAAACGCCCCCGCCCCCGCGCCGGGGCTCTCGCCTTTGTTGTGCTGAGCCCGGCACCGGCGAAGGCGCCGCTAAATGAATGGTAAATTGTCTTTAAAAGGCGCTGGCGGGCGATGCCCGGTCCCCGGCGAGCCAGCGGCGGGGGGCGGGGGCCGGCCAATGCCTGGCGCTGGGACACAAGAGGCGCGTTGGGGAGGTTTCAGACACCTTTCTTTCCCCGTTTAATCCCCTTCCCACCCTGTCGTGACTGGTTTCCCGACACACTGCATGTCGAGCGAGCCGGACACACAGGGTAGGCAAGGGCGCATGTGTGTAATTAATAAAGTAAATTAAAGGGTTTTAAAAATTAATTCTACTCATTTAGTCACCAATCTGTTAATGAGGCATGGAAAGCCCCCGGGATCGATAGTCGGGAGTAAAAACGAAGTAGGTGAAGGAGGTGCCTGCTGAATGGTAAAAGGTTTATAGAGGAAGTATCCGTATCTCAGGCGATATAAATATATATAAAAGGATGTGTATAAATCTTTGCCTGCTCTGGCGGGATCTGGATTCCATCGGCGCGATGGAGGCAGCCGCCGTCTCCCTGGTTTATGGGGCTCCGAACTTTCCCTTCCCCGGTACCGCGGGGCTTCAACCTTTGCTCCGCCGCATCCTCCCAGCCACGGGAGCCTCTGGCTCCTACCATAAATATTAATACTCTGCGCTAGTGCGAGGCATAATTATCTCCCCTTAATTGCAAATTCAACCAAAAATTGAGCCTGCTGTCATTCAGGCACCTCTAAATTATTGTAATTAGGGCTTTTTTTATGTCAAGTGAATCCCTGGGCTGAATGTTAGTCCTTGTATGCAGTAGTGCAACATGTAAACCATATGCTGTGCCGCTGCTCGGGAAACCCCACCGCCGGGAGATGCCGCCCCCCATCCCCGCTCCCGGGAACGGCTCGGCTCGAGGCAGGGGGTCCGGGCGGAGCGGGACAGCCCTCGGGGAGACCCGCGGGGTTTGCCGGCCGGGGGAGCGCCGTCCAGCACCGGGGGCGATGCGAGGGCGATGCTCCGCACCGGCACCCACAGCTGCCGCTGACCCATTTCGGCACCGGCGTCGCGTCCCCCGCGGCCGCCGGGAAATTCCCCCTCGGAGAACCGACCCCCGACGAGCTCGCTGCCCCTGCCCGCCCCGGGCCTTTGTTCGGGGGCGGAGGGGCGCCCCGGCCATCCCCAGGCCCCGCGGGGCCCGGGGTGGGGTCTCCAAGCCATGGGGAGCCCCAGTTCCTCAGCTGGGTGTTGAACCAGCTTCCAGCGCCGGTTTTGAGGCTGCCGTCTGCAGGTGCTGCCCGGACGCATGTCTGTTCCCATCGTCTTTTGGGAGTGAGAGAATGAGTCTATCTCCAGCACAAATCCCCTGAGTGGCCTGGCACTGTGTCACCGAGCCAGAGGTGAGGCTACCGGAGGGCACAGCACAGTGCCAGGGTGTGCAGACACAGTGTTCCAGCCATGCCTCTTTCCTCGCTCAGCCTGGCGTCTGAGCAGCGGGCAGAGCGCTGCTCCTGCGGCCTGCACCCCTTCCAAGACACCTGGGGTCTAGGTCCTTCTTCAGCCTCGTGAGATAAGCTTTGTCTTTCTCCCCAGTACGGTGGTAGCTGAGGACACTGTTCCTGACCAAGAACACACGTGGAGCTGGGCTGCTGTGCAGAAAGGAGTACCAGGCTTGTTGGGCCAGTAAGACAGCAAATAATCAGGGAGCCCRAAGTCCATGCTGAGGACCTTCTGCCAGGATGAAGGGAGCCTGGGTCTCTGTCCCCTGTGAAATTTATGCACTTCATGCAGTAATTTTCATACAAAACATGTAAGCAGCCTTTATATCAGGTGCTGGAGTTGTCCACTTGCACGTGGTCTGCTAGTGCTACTGTTTGAGGGTCTTAAATCCTGCCTTCCAATCTGAAAGGGTGAGAACCAGTAATTTGTATGGAAMCGGGACATCAAGCTTTCAGAAAACTGCTTAAAAACACAAGTTCTTAAATCAGTGCTTGGGAAGTGATCTACCACAGCAGTAGGTACAAGAGCTGTGTGGGCCAGGCAGAAGATGCTGCTGGCTCTGCCTGAGCTCTCACATGTTGTGACAAGGCTGTGTAAGGAGCTTTTCCTCTCTTATCTCCAGTTTATTCATTCCTGGGCTTGTGGAGCTATTTGTGTGGCCAAGAGGGGTGAAGACTGAAGAATTGTTATGGCTATTTTTTATCCTCCCTCCAGTTTTAATAACTGAATTCTACTGGGAAATTGTGCACCTCCCTTCCCTAGGCACACTCCTACACTGTGCCTTCATTAGCACAAGTCACACAGGACTCACCTGTAGCTTCTGATTTCCCAAGACAGGTGATGGGAGTGCAGGATAGATGGAATTATAATCAACGAAAAGTTTACTTTTCATGATGCATAGTTTTCTCAGTGGGAGGAGTTTTTTTTCAGTAAGAAATTTACACAATAGAATACCATCAAAAGGAAAAGTGTGTAAAATGGAGCACTCAAAAATTAGGAAATGACAGGATGAAACTTTTCCCTACAAGTTAATGTGGCCTTACTATAAAGGGCAGAATATGCCTCATGCCCAACAAGCAAATTCGGATTGTGTTTCAATCCCTGTCCTTCCCYGGCACGGACTGCATTTCTGGGCAGGCAGCAGGAGCAGGCAGCACTTTTCCTGAGGGGAAACCCCGGGGGCAGCRGCTTTGCCTCTGAAGAGACAGCTCATCTGTCGCCTGGGCTGGACCCTGCCGCAAACTTTTCTGAGATGGCAGTTTTGTCCTGTGCTTAAATCTGGTCCTCAAAGAGCAGCTGAGACCCGAGCTGAAGGGGATCTGATTTGGGAAAAGCTTTTGTTTAAGCTGTTGAGAGCTATGCTGTGAATCCCTGAATCCACAAAACGTGAAGATATCACAGGACTCAGCTCCTAGGGTTTCCAGTTCGCAGAGCCAACACTGAGGGCATTAACGTGTCTCACTGTGCCTGCCCAGCCTCACCTGAGGCTCCCCTGACCCTGCCCATGGCCCAGGACCCCATGCCAGCCCAGCCCATGGATGTCAGTCCCTGTCCCAGCAGTGCTGTAGGACAGTGTAGCCCCTGCCGTGCCAGCCCCGAGAGAGCAGCCACCCTTTGTTGTTCCTTAAAGAAAACCATTAGAGATATCTCACATTTCAGCATTAATTTTGGTCKTTCATTTTCTGTCTTGCATATACAACTAAGAGAATAATGCCACCTTGCCTCACAGTGATGTAGTGCAAATAAATTAGTATTTCTAACAAAATGAACTGGCGAGGTGGGACAGTAAGAGAAAACCCCACAGAGAAATTGGTGGCAAAGTGAGAATCTGGAGAGTCCCCACAGGAACATGGCAACAGCAGCTCYCATCTTAAGGCAACCACATGGGAGTGAAGAAATGGATGCTTGTTATTTCACTCTGTTGTTGTCTTGAGCAGCTAAATTGCTTAAAATCTAAAAGGTCCTTTGAAAGTCACCAGACATGTTAGCTGTTCTGTAAATCTGAAAATAACATTACACTCTGATATTTTTCGGTCTGTGGCCTGTTACTCTCCTCCTTCCGAAATTTTACTCGTTGAAGTGGTTTACAGTTGCAGAGGTGACCCTCTTCTGGCCCTGTTGAAACCAATGGGAAATTCCCCCTGACTCATGAGTGCTAGTATTTCCCATGGGGCAAAAAAATTTGCATTCCTTTGCCTCCTTAAGTTCAGCCCAGGTCAGTGCAGATTTGGGGAGCCCTAAGTGTTACAGAAAACTCTTTCCTTGAGCCTGCAGATACTGCCCCTCTTTGAGGTAAACTGAGTTGTATTTTGAGTTCCAATTTTAGAAGCAAACACAGATGTGATAATTACCACCTATGAGCAGGAAACCAAGATGGTGTAAATGGGTCAACATGCTGCCTGGGCTTGAGCCAGAGAAGTGTTTTATTTATGTAACAAAAACCATAGTTTATTTAGAAGGGAAGTTTTAGATTAAATCATAGTCCTTAAGAAACAGCGATAGTCAGTGAAGCTTGTGTTAGTTTCAAATTTAACATCTGCTGTGTATTTTATTTGTTGTGTATACTATTTGCAATAGTGTTAACAACATTGTTTGCAATATTAAAAATACAGGATTGCTGTGAGCTTGTGCTGAACTGTGTGCAGGAAAATTATTTGGGATGGTGATCATCGGGCCAATTACATACCACCTGTGATTTTGCAGTTATTGTTAATCAGCAGGTTTGGTTGGAAAGCCCACCACCCGGGAATAGCTGCCCTTGCCCTCAGTTTGGGCTGTGCCCCGGGGGCAGCATCCCACCCCGACGGGCAGTCAGCGCAGCAGGAGCGAGCGCGGAGCAGTGTGATGGCTCTGAGGTGCCTGAAGTCGGTCTGACAGCATGGAAATAGCACTCAGATGCCTCTGGCCTGCTTGGTAGTGGAGGAGGGTGTGAGGGTGAGCTTCCAGAAGGAAGAGGACGCTTTTCTGGAAAATATATTTTTGCTCTGATGAAGAATTTCCTCCGAGTACCTTCGCAGCAATGAAAAGCGGTTAATGAGATGCAGAGCTCCTCTTTGCCCAAGCTCTCTCAGTATGCTCCTTGCCAGCATCCAACCCTTGCTAGCTGTGCTAACATAGTCTCAACCCAGATTTTCATTGTGTCGAAAAAAAGCAATTTTGGGAAGCAAGCCTTGTGCCCCGCAGCTCAGGAGAGGAAGGCAGGAGAGGGACCGTATCCCATGGAAACTGCAGGGGGCACAGTGTCATTACTAGAGGGCCGGGATAATTAGATGCTGTTAACTTGCCTTCCCTAACGCCAAGCTGAGATGGGGCTGTGAGTGGCAGAAAATCAAGCCCCGGCTCTGATTACCCACGCCTGTACAGGTGCCGTGGCGTGGTCCCGAGCCAGCACAGCACCGAAGCCGCTGCGGGACCGAGAGGCGGCTCCTTGGCTCGGCTGCACAGTGGCAGCGACGCCTGTCAAGGAGTCCCATGTCGCGCTGCGGACACAGCCCGTGTCATCCTGTAGCACAACGCTCCTGCCCTCGGCAAAAGGGACGCGGTGCAGGGGGATGTGCTGAACACCCAGCACTGAAAATTGAAGGGAATAGATTTCCCTCACCTTTTCAAAAATGTTAAAAAACACTGAATATAAAAGAATTCTTGTTAACAGCATGCTTTCTGCTAATACATAAATCTTTGAAATATCTTAGTTTGAAAGGCAAATACATGCACCGTTAGTTTTAGTGTCTTTTTCTTACATCAGCTGAGGCACAGATCGCTCTCACCTGTTCTGGGTCAGCAGGATGAGGAATTTGCTTTCAATGTGGGGACGTAGATAGGGCCATTCAAATGCTATCTTGTGGGGTTTTTTCCCTGCAGAAATGCCTTGTGTAGCTGACATCACCGGTTCGGCAATCTACAGTGCTGAATAATTGTAAACACGTTTGTCCTAGTTATTCCCGGGGAGGATTTTTCCACTTAAGATATTTAAAGGAATATATACTTGCTGTGACATAGGTCTACTTTAGAAATACTGTCAGATTATAGTACTGCCAAAGTTCATAGATTTAGTAATTATTTTCCCACAATTAAAAACCTAAAGATTTTGCCTGTAGATACAGAACTCTCTACCAGCTGAAAATGTTACAACTGTCTAAGCAAAAACATTTATTTTTTTTGTATAAAAACATCCTCTCATATTAAATACATACGTGTGAATTGACTGTTTTGTGGTCTTAGAACTGATAAATTAGCTCTAGAAACATTTGTTTCTCTGGTGTGGCATCTCTGAAGTACAGCTGGGTACACAAGGAGTTTGATACTGCGTGAGCACTTGCTCTTTCTATACATTTAGGATAAYGTTTGATTTTATTAACTTTTCCCCTGTAATATTTGTCTCAAGGTATCAGAACAAAAAATAGAGGGTTGGTTTTTTTTCAAATTATGCCCATGAAAATGACAGTTAAATAAGAGAAAACTACTAACAAATTTAAAGAACAATATAAGGATTTCTTACCCTTATGTAGACTTAATCTTTAGGAAGACAGAGGAAAAGAGAAAATGATTGGGGAAATGATGTTTCCGGAGCTTCCAGGAAACACTGTTAATAGTTTATTAGAATTTGTTGTAGTAATTCTTAGAATTTCAACAAAAGTATTAATACTCTTTAATAATAATTATAGAATAATTATTAATTATTAATTATAGCTATTTCCTTGTTTTGTTTTACCTGATAGCAGTGTTATTTGCAGATTACCAGTCAGATAAAGCATTAGGATTTATTAAAATACTTTACTACAAAGCTAGTTAATTAAGGAAGTTTATTAAATATTATCCAAAATACACTGTTCATAACAATACAGTGAATTGGACCATATATCCTCCTAGTAAAAAAAAAAGGGATTTCTCCATGTACCTAGTACTTCTGTATATATTTAACAGCAGAAGGATTCATTTAAGYTGGTAGAGCTTTCACCTATATTTAGGTGACTGCATTTTTAGCTAGTAAAGGAGTCAAGCAGAGAAGAATCTGCCAGCTACTTTCATAGATAGAATTAGAAAAGGAGTCAAATGGAGAAGCATCTGCTGAGTACTTTTCATACATGGAGTTACTTATAATCCTTTTTTCAACTCAGCAGGGTCCTGTGATGAAAGGGAACKGATCAGAGAAGACACGGGCTGGGGATTCCTGCAGGTGAAGCGCTGCTCAGCTKCAGGGAAGATGAGCCTTCCCCACGGTTTGTACCCTCTGACTTGGCAGCACCACCTTGCCCTGGCCTGGCCTGCTCTGTCCCTGGTTGTCCTGAAGCAGTTGTGTCAGGCACATCCCCAAGGGGCAGCTTTCTTCCCCTCCCTTGACTTCTGGCCTGTCAGCACCTTTCTGCATCTGGGGCTAAGCTCTGCTATTTCTGAGGAGAACCAGAACAAATAATTCTGCTGACCTGCCTTCACCTCTTCCAGCACTTCCTACAGATTTGTGATTGATCCTGAGCTCCAAATGGAACTTTGCAGTGAGTAGATATTCATGTGGTGTCTCATTTAGTGCTTGTTATCTTGAGGGATCGTACTTCCACTTTGCCTTGTGCAGGGTGCTTAGTCCCACTTTCCTACCTGAACTTCTGTTCCTATGAAGATGTATAGGAACTTTGTAGCTCAAAGCAATCTGTACCTCCCTGTTAAATTTGGTTAAAGCTGGCCAGAGAATCTGGATGAGAACTGAATCATACAAGTGCAGAGACACATGGTGCCTTTGCATCTCAGTTTCCTTAGGAAACGAAACTAAAAAAGACATCTGTATCTTTTCCTAAGATCAGAAGCCAAATTAATACATCTGTGTCCATGGGGAAATCCTTACTTTGTGACTCCTGTACTTAATGGCAGAAAGCTTAAATGCAATACTTGAAAAGAATAATAGCTGGCTTCATAGGAGGCTACAAAACTTACAGGTCTGGCTAGTATCCATAAAAGAGTTGGGTTGAAAACTAGTTCCAGGGTCAGAAGGACAACAGCTGCCCAACCTAGGCATGCAGTTGTTCCTTGGCTCACAATTTTATGACTTGGCTCACACTTTTATCACTTTTGTACAGCTCTCTACAAGGAAGATGAGAGATTTGGAAAAGTGGGCATCAGGATTGCACATAGTAGTGGTCTTGAGAGTGAATTTACTGTAGCAAAATCAGTTCCTTTCACTCAATATTTCCTTTTGCACCTTATGCCACCGGCTTGTGTTCTGGATGGACTTTTCAGCTTCTCTCTGAGAAACTGATTTTCAAAATAGTCTTCTGTCCTTCCAGCATCGCTTGCATTTCTGACTTCCATTTGACTTTTCTGAAATGTCCTGTGGGGCTGTGTCCGTTTATCAGAGCTCATAAGAATAACATGTTCCCTTCACTACTTTCTGCAGACCTTGGTTTTAGTGCCATGCACAAGCTCTGCTGACCAAGATCTTCTGACATTGAGTAGACCATCGATGAATAGATAAAAAGACTCAGAACTTCTCCCAGAAGGTTCTCCCGGAAGAGTCCCTTTCAGATATTTTCTCATTAAGTGACCTCTTACATTTTGCTATTCTTATATTAAGATAATTTTTAATCTATATGTGCCTTATTACCTTCATATAAAGTATCACCTGTTGTGTGGTTCCAAGTCAGACACCTGGACAGATCCAGCTGCACCGGCATGGCTGTCTTCTGCTTTCTACTCAGCTGTCCACTGATGTCAGGCAAAATGGTACATATCTTCTGAGTCATTTCTCCGTGTTTTGAAATAAGGAGGTACAATGTGGCATCTTCTGGTACTTTTAAGGGAACTAGGGCTGTCCAGGAAGAGTTTAAGGTGAGAAGCTTGGTGTAGGATCAAGGGCTGTGGGTGTCCCTGAAACACACAGTGGAGGATGGGGCAGAAAGGGGTCAATCCCGAGGAGAAAGACTGGAAGTCTATGTTGATTATTAAAGCAGGGATGGGCTCTGTTTCTAAATCTTGCCCTTCTTTTGCAATCATGAAATAGCTGAGAAGCTTTGTGGTGAGTTGTGCCTTGTGTTCTCTTYCAGTGCTGGTCCATGCAGATGTAACAACCTACTCCTGCTGCCAGCTCTTTCTTACCTCAAATGCAGATGTGTTTGTGGCGAATYTAAGGATGTCGGCCCCAGTGGTGAGCCCTGTGGTTCAGCATCCATTCATCTGATACAATTTCTGCCTTTTTGGGGGGGTTTGCCTTCAGTAAAACTTCTTCATTTGTCATAGAGGTGGTRTAACCACTGATTAATGATTAAGGCAGCCGAATGATGGTCTGGAGAACTGCCCCCTATCCTTGCCATTGCTGCAGGGCTCCACATGTTCCTGGTCAGGTTATTTAAGCCAAATCTTCTCTAGGCAATCACTGTTTTCATGTTTGTGAAATAAGACCTGTGGGAATGCTAGACACTCAGAGGTGGAGTTGGCATGATGACAGCTGTGCTTTGAATCTATGAAGTCCTATATAATGTCCAATGCTTTGAAAATAGGTTACTGGCATCACAAAATTACTATTTATTTTTTCCTGTAATCTGTCTCTAGTTCATGGTCTGTAAAATGGGAGTAGTAACGGTGGCTCCCATCTAACGTAGGAGAAAAATAATACAAAATTAGAGTAGTGATACATTTGATGCAGTGGTGAACGTCCATAAGGAAATGAGTCATTCCTTTAGGATAGTAGAGTTTCAATAGCATGTACAAATAAAGTCTTGGATTATACCTTGAATAACAGGAAGAAAACAGAATGCTAGGCTTCTGTTTGTTAAATTAACACTGTCTTCTCTGCATGGAATAACATAAAGATCTTGTGGCTGAACAGTGTGCAATCGTAATCAGAGATCATATATTAAAATCTGATAAACAGATATGCATCTGGAGGCAAATAAAGTTGCACAGATCYTTAGTTCTGTTATTTTCCCAAATCCAGTGTCAGGAATCCACTAATGCGTTAAATAATTTATTTCAATAGGCTGCCTGAAAGATTATTTATCAGAAAAACAATGTAAAGAACATCACGAGCCGCTTGCGTGTCCGTCTCCCCACACTCCCTCCCAGCCTGTTGCCTTATACATGTCGTAAATCCTCTACATTGTTGCTCTCTAAGGAACTGTGCAACTGGTTCATTGTTCGTTTGTCAGTTTGCATATGCAAATGGCACAGCGCCATACATTTCAGCAGCAGCAAAAGCTGTTTCTATAATCAGGAAAACTAGCAATTAATGAGGTGGGAGTAGGAGCAGATACTGCTATAGGCAGGAACAGCAGGCTTTTGTGCTGTTCCTCCATGACTTTTTGTGTCTCTGCCTGGGTTTTAAAACTGTTACGTAGTCAAGACAGCTCCTGGTCGTTGTCTTTCAAGACAGTTCTGCCTTCCAAGGGCTCAGCACTGTGTAAACATGCAATTGAAAACTTGTTCACTCTGAAAATGAATTTGAAGGTGAGGAGACTTGATTTGAAAAAAAACTATGTAACCGAATAGCTTTTAGAAATCTTGTTTCCTCAGCACTTGTTGCTCTCAGGCTGCCTTACCGCTGAAGGTGGGAAAACAAGAACCCGCAACAATCCAGGCAAACTATCACCAGAGGTGAGCATGTGTACGAGAGCTGGGAGATCCTGCCTGGCGGGACCATGGACAGGAGACGCTTCCTTCTGGACGTTTGCTCTGCCATATTTTCTGTGTATACTTCCACATAACCCCTGTATTTATCTAGTAGCACTCTACTCTGGTATAAACTAACGTATTTTACAAATGCTTTTGGATTGTAGCATGTATTTAAAAGGAAACACAGATGTTAGAGAACAATTCAGAGAGGAAATGAAAAGAGGAAGAGCATCTGGAGACTTGAGTCTGGGCTGGAGCTCTGGTTGTTGGTTGAGTTAGTACTCTGGGGTCTTTGTGATCAGATCTGGCCTTTCTGCTTTTAAGTAGGTGCCCCGAGGTATTCCCCAGCATACCTGGCTTTGTTCTGGGTATGGGACTATGCACCGTGTGAGTTTGAGGCTCCAGAGAAAGGACAGACAGTGGAATTACTTTGAGGCCAACTCCAGTTGAAACATTCACAGCCATAAGTTTTAGATCYCTTTCAGATCTTATCAGCCTTCTGGAAACACTGGTGTCCACAAACAGTTGTCTGCTTTGTGAAAAGTTTGGCAAAGGACAATCACCCAAAGAGAAGAGATTCTGGGGACTCCACCTAAGGGTTTTGTGTTTCCGTTGCTGCTCTGAGTCCAGGTAAAGCTGGCAAACCTGCTCCTTTCATAGGTTTAATAGATAGGCTTGTGAGCRTCTGCTCAACAAACTGTTACACCACCTGTGGCGATGATAAATATTTTATACTGTGCAGAATTTGTGTCTTGATTACAATTACTTGCATGTTTCTGTTGTGCTTGTGTCTGTTTGCTGAGTTTGTGCAGATGGTATCTGTGCATCTGAACAGGCTTGACAGAAAATTCTTGTGTTATTTGTCTTCTCTGAGGCTGAGGAATACAGAGTTCAGGAGCAGTTTTATGTTGGAAATGTAGTGGTGCAATGTAACCATAATTGCCTGGTATTTGTTGGGAGAGGTRTTTCCTTAACATGGCCACAGCCCTGTGCTTGCTCTCCCTCAACCTCTYTGTCCTCAGTGAAATGTGAGATTTAATGAATTCTAAGGCTTATACAGAGACAGACTCTTTTCTCAGCTAATTTTATTATTTAAATAAACATTTTTATATTTTGTACCCTTCCGTTGACTTTGTCAATGCAGTCTTGGAAATACTGAGAGATTTATCTTTTACTATCAGGGATGTAGTTTATGTYTCCTAATAAGTAATATAGTCATTATCTGTGTTTAATGTAGAAATTTCTTTCTTTCCTTGTGCTTTGGTGCTGTATATTATACGCTATCTAAATCTAGTCAAACTTAAAAGCATCATAGAAGACATTTGATGGAGATCAACCTTAGGGTCAGTTCTTTGCTGTCTTTGGAGTTCGCTGGGAACAGAGCGAAGGAAAAAGAATCCGTGAGATGAGGGGATTTTTCCCCCAGACTTTTTTCCAACTTATATTTAAAGTTAGCAAAATGTAAATTGTAAAGACAGAAAGAATTTTTTTTTGAGGTAGTGCTTTCTTTCATTTTATTTTTTGTTGGAGAAATATTTTATTGTGCYCTGGGGTATTGACCATTTTAATCCTCTAAACACAATATTCAAGCCTCCTGGAGGTTTCTGCCAGTGCAGCTAATTCAGGCTCCTAGGACTGCAGTGAGAGAAAAGTATGAGAATACATGCAACACTTGTGGAGGCCAAAGGTATTAAAGGGTTGAGGGAGGGGTAGGTCCACTGAGGGCTATTAAACAWAATGGTCCAGATGCAACTGTGGTGTTAGTGGAGATGTGGACTCCAAATGTAAAGTCTTTGGTTAGATCAGAAGATTTTGTAGTATTATATATGTGGGTTTGGAGCTATTTTTATTTAGTATGTGTCTGTTTTCTAGATAACAAAGCCATGTATGAGTGTTGCAAGTGTATCAGGGTTTTTATTTCTCACAGATAGAAAAGAAAATGTACCCTTTATGTAGCTTCCTTTAAATAACATAACGCACTGGAGAGTCTAATAGATACAGATTTAGGCAGGCTACACAATAYTTGGTTTTGAGGGACTTGTTCTGTTCTTTTTGGAAATCCAGTAGAATTTTACCAATATGAATAGGATTGAACATTAAATGCTTAAAATTATCAATGCTAACTACATGCAATTTAGCYAGCCACAAATTACATACAGTAATGAAAATATCACTAGCAGAGCTTGTAAAGGAGTGTACATATGGGTTACRGTGAGCTTAGCATTTAGAAGGAAAATGATGAAAAGAAAGAAGAAAAGCAAGCTGCTTATGGAAATCATTTTCTGGCTATCCTGGGTCATAAATAATCTGTGCCAAAATGCACAAAAAGCACTAAAAATATTTCTTCAATGCAGGTTTGACTGTTCTAGTATTGGACAAAGCAGCTAAGTTTGCACAACTGCTGTGTGCATAGGTTGACTAATTTTTTTTAATTGCTCTTATCCCTTCTAGTATAATGAAGAATCTATCAGCTAGGACACMGAAAAGTTTGCAGCCTTTTTTTACAGAAGAAAAAATAAACTGCATACGTACATTAAAAAAAATCTTAATTTCTTTATAAAACCAAATGACACCATTGTTGATTCCATGTGAACAAGAACATGTAGGTTGTTTTTACCCCACATTCATTGTCTTTTAAAGATAATGCAAGTTTTGCTGATGCCTTTGTGTGCCAKCGTTCTCTTCATAATGTGAAAAATGCTTTCATGTTTCTGATAGGGAAATGATAATTTGCAATCTTTAAGAGATTGTCACATAAAGGAGATTGCATGTACTGAGCTGCATATGCTGCACAGATGAGGTAATGTCTGTGGTGCACACTTGAGATTAACCTGTTTGAAGCACAGAATACCATTTTAATGATGAATTAAAAACCGAAGGGGTGTGTGTGCGTGAACATTTTACTTTGGGCAAAAAGGTGAAATCCTTCTCTAAGAAGGTTAAACGTGAAAGAAAAACACTATGCTGCAGAAATGAGCTGGTGAATTAATGCRTTGTCAGAGGGAGTTTGGAGAAAAAACGAGTATCTTCCCAAGATGACATATGACTTAATGAGGGGCTGAAGAAATGTAGTGGAGGTGTAGAGGGGAAATAGATAAAAATAATTCCTGTTTCCTCTTACCATCAGACTTCCAGGTGTTACATGCTTTCTTTGCCTCTTGAGTCTAATAAAAGACTTGTGGGAGTCAATGAAAATATTTTTGTCTCTCTGTTCTATTTTTCCCCAATAATAGAAATTCTGAGGAAAAAAAAATGAAACACCATGGTAGTCTGAAAGGCATTTCTTTAGATGATGTAGATTGCAAATTATTTCCTTACAGGACAAGCAGTGCAATCTTAGGTCATAGTGCAACTTTTAAAGCAGTTTTGATCAATTTCCACAGATCCAAGCCTTTAAGAAAAGTAATTTCCAGACAGCTTCAAAATCTACTTACTATTGCAAGTGATAAGCTATGTTGAAACGTACCTTTTTGAAAATACTTGAGATATCATCAGTCCATATACTACCCAAAATAAAATGTTTTATATACAAAGAGGGGGAAGAGCATGTTTCATAAACTACTACACTGAAGCTTTGAAATGCAGCACAGTATTGAATATCTAGATAGTTTTTAGTAATTGCTGACATTTTGTAGCCTAATGATTGAGAGTTTTTTCATTTTCCAGATGTGATGAATTTCAGCCTCTGTTGTGCAAAGAAGCTTCTTGCTTTAATTATATATATTTCTTTTAAACTGAAGTCATAAGCTGCTTCACTAACATGCTCCATTTATCATCACAGTCTTAAGAGTACACCTTCAAAAATGGATTTTGTGTAACTGCAGAAGTGGAAAGCTGAGAGTAATTGAAGAAGGTTAATCTTGTATGGTGAACTTCTGTGGATAATAACAAACGTGAGCAAAACTTCAATTTTTTGCCGATGTGCCATTGCCACTAGTTACAATAATATCCATTATATTAACAGAACAATTATATTAATATAGAAGTCCTTAGATAAATTTTTTACAATGGTAGAATCTAATTCTTGATAAACAAGTGGAAGAAACACCTATAATTAAAAATCTGTACATAATTTTAATGGTTTTATGCCAGCCAGTGACAAACCTTTCCCCTTGAAAGGCAGCCAGAATACCAACAAAAGCGTGGTGCAGGTCAGTGGACTCTAACTCAAGGATTAATGGCATGAAGGTGTGTCAGGGCAGGTTTAGGCTGGGTATTAGAAGAAGGTTCTTCACCCAGACGGTGGCTGAGCACTGGAACAGGCTCCCCGGGGAAGTGATCACAGCACCAAGCCTGACAGAGCTTAAGAAGCATTTGGACAATGCTCTCAGGCACATGGTGTGACTCTTGGGGATGGTGCTGTGCAGAGCCAGCAGTTGGACTCCATGATCCTTGTGGATCCCTTCCAGCTCAAGATATTCTATGATTCTTTGTTTGCTGCTTGAAGTCAAATTGCAACTGCAAGTGAAAAGTGATTTCAGCTGATGCATCTTCCTGTCCAGCATCTAGAGGAGTGGAGGGGAGAGTTCTTCCTGGACTTGCTTCATATTACAGTTTGGAACAGGGGCAGTGTCCTTGTGTCCCGCAGTCCCAGCACCGCCCGTGGCGCAGCTGCCGTGCCGTGTTCCATTTTAACCGTGGAGCGAGGCTGCCGTGCCACGCCACGCCGTGTGTGCAGGGGCTTTCCCAGGCAGAAACTGCCACGCTTTCACTGTGCTTAGCCTTTGCAATGAGCCTGAAGCTTCTGGGAAGTGTTGGATTCACTCTGTGTGTGCAATAAATTCAGCACTCGGGAAGTATTTTGGGCTTACTGTGAAAGTGTGAATCAGTTGTGCAGTCTGTTAATGGCAGATCTGCAGCTTCCAGGTGGTGTCTGACCTATGGCGTGTGAATGTACAGTCAGAATCACAGGTGGGGTTGGGTTGGTTTGGGAGGGACCTTTGAAGACCATCTAGTCCAACCCCACTGTCATGGGCATGGACACCTTTCACTAGACTAGGTTGCTCAGAGCTCCATCCAGCCTGGCTTTGAACATTTCCAGGGATGAGGCACCCCCAGCTTCTCTGGACAACCTGTTCACCACCCTCATTGTAAAAAATTTCTTTCTTATTCCTAATCCAAATACCCCCTCTTTAGATTAAAGCCATCACCCCTGGTCCTATCACAGTTGATCTGGACAAGAACTTCAGAAAATGCATTTCATTTACAAATGACAAGTAGCTGGAAAAGGGGACTTATTTGGGAAAACGTGRGCTAAGGCAGTTCAGCACAGATTGCTGCAGAGCAGGTCAATGCCTTCTACCATCAGGGAGATTTTTTAAGAGGGCTGTGTAAGGCCAGAAAAAAGTTAAAAAGTGGGGTTTTTTTTCATTATGGCTTTGCATTGTGTTCCCATAAGCTGTGTATGAGGCAGTGATGGAGAAGAGAATGTGGAGCTCCTGGAGAGGGAGTGTTTGGAGCAAACAGGTATAGGTGTGCATCCAAGAAAACAAAGTGTGCTTTGCCTGTTTCAATGAAACAGCTGAAGAACGGATTTTTTTTCTTTTTTTTCCTCTCATTGGGAACGATTTTGCTGCGTAGTCTTGAACATGGATGCTATTTTTAATTTTAAAAGGACTTCTCTCTTGATGAGGTGATAAACTAAAATTGCACAGGAGGATCTAATGCAGCATGCTTTCATTCAGGGGCTCTGTTTTACAGTCAAGCCTAGTAATACAAAAGGAAACTTGAAAATAAATCATTAACTTTATAGATCCAAAGTTGTTCACTTTTCTGCACATGTGTATTTATGGTTTTGAACATTACACTACAACTTACATGCCAAAGAAATACTTGGATCCCATGCGGTCCTCCAACTGGTTATATATTTCCAGAATGTTGTTGTATATGTAGAAATACACATATTGCATAAAAAGCATCTTGGGGAAGAAGCTAGAGAAAGCTGCCCAGCACAGGACAGTAGGAGATTTGAGGATGGACTCCTAACAAATACTGAAGAAGATCATCGAATCAGAATTGTTTAGGCTGGAAAAGACCTCTTAGGTCATTGATTTCAACCATTAACCCAGCACAGCTAAGTCTATGGGTGGGCTAAAACCATGTCCCTAAGTGCTACATCTACCTGTCTTTTAAATACTTCCAGGGATGGGGAGTTATGGAAGCCTGAACTGTTAGGGGATAATGACTCAAAACATTGCCCCGTTTGTGCAGACCGAGCTTTTGGGTGTGTAGTGGCTAAACCTCTGATCTGATAACACAGAGGGTGAATGACGGGCTATGAGTGAGAGAGGAGATGGATCCTGTGGAGATGGATGGTGTCTCTTGTTATCCTTTTCACAGGGATGTTGTCCTCCCTTGCACAAACCGCTGGGTTGTGGGGCTCCCCCTCCTCCTCCCGGGGAAGTACAGGGACATTGGCTGTGGCCTGAGGGTGTTCATCTCTGCTGATGGGCCATGATTGACTCAACCCGCTGGTGTGATGGGCAGCTGTGCTGTCTGAGAAGGTGTCAAGGAGTCCCAAGTGCCCCACGATCAACATTATTACATCAAGCTCCCTGGCCCAGGCTGTTCCCACCTGAACCTGAGTGAATATAAACCCAATAGATGGTGTGTTCTGGAGATTTTTCCCCACCACTTCTTTGGGACTTCCTCCATCTGCCGATGGATCCAGCCTGTGACCAAGACTGCACAGCAATCAAATCTCGTTGCGGGGCCTATTGGTGGTGAGATCACACTCTGGTCCTTTCTCTCTCTTTCTTTATTTTGTTCTTTATGCTGTTGTCCTTTCTCTCTTTCTTTTCCCTTGTGCATGTCCTTGGATGACGTTGTTGCACTTTCATACTGCAATGCTTTCAGGTTGTTATATTACTGTAGATAATAACCAAAATGCCTGCTTTCCTTTGCAACCAAATTGTTCTACAGTAAACTCTACATCTGTATGTTCACAAACACCGATCATTCAGTGTCATTTCACTCTGATCTGCCCCAAGGGGTCTATTAACAAGAATCTGGGATACCCTCCGCCTTCTGTGGCAGGTTGTAACAGGACTCCACCACTGCCCTGGGCAGCCTGTTCCAGTGCTTGATAACCCTCTTGGTGAAGATTTTTTTCCTAAATGTCAATACATAAACCTCCCCTGGTGCAACTTGAGGCCATTTCCTCTTGTCCTATCACTTATTACTTGGGAGTAGAGACAAACTCCCACATTTGATAAGTTGAGATCCCTCAGGATAACCATCACTAACAATTCTGGGACTTCTCCCAGTTGCTTATAGAATTTTTCATCTGCCTCTTCATCCTGGTTGGGAGGTGTATAACAGATTCCCACCATGATATCTGCCTGGTTCTTAACCATAAACACTCAATCCTATTGGCACAATCATTAAGCTCCAGACAATCGAAACTGCCCATAATATACATGGCTTCCCCACCTTCTCTCCTTCCTTGCCTATCCACCCATTGCAGCCCTCCAGTTGTGTGAGCCATCCCACCACATTTCTGTGATGGCAAATATGTCACAGTTTTCCTGCTGCACAACGGCTTCCAGCTGCTCCTGTGTGTTGCATTGGTGCAGACAGATTTGCACTGGTTACAAGGTTAAAGCCCAAACAAAAGCCAGAGGGCAGAAGGAATGTCACCACGTTGGGAAATATGCACTCACAGCTAATACTGTTGCTGTGGATGGATGTTTCAGGCACAATAGCTGGTAACTGTCCCAGAACCAGCACAATTGGTGCTTCTGCCCTACAAGCAGCTGGTTGTGGGTGGTGAAATTGCTGCCTTAAAATCAAGTCAGGCCATGAACATCCTTTTTCTTTGCCCTTATTGTTTCTCTCTAGAATGACTTCCAGGGCATCTTTAATAACCTTTCCTTGGCACATACACCAAAGGTATCTATTTTTTTCACTTTGTTACCAGAACAGCTGCATATTTCTTTCTGTTTGCAGCCCCCACCCTCACCCCGAGGACATGATAGTAGGCTGTGAACTTCTGGACTCAAGGATCAGTCCCTCAAAATAAAAATTTAAAAAAAAAAAAAAATCAATCTCAATGAACCTTGGCATATTTTTTCTAATTGCTGTGAATGAGATGAAAGGGATAGCTGACTTCTGTGACCTCTGCAGGATAATTGTGTATCATGTGTTGTGTGAATAAAGGGGTGTGCCATAGCTGCAAAAACGGGAATTGACACCATTCTGCTCTTTAACAACATCCATTGGTGTGTGACATCCAAGTACATGAACAGCTGTCACCCTTTATTTCTCTCTGCTCACCCCCATGTACGTTGTTCATTTGCATGAGGAAACTTGGTGAGTGAACAAGTTTGGTGCTTAGAGTTGTTGAGACCCTCGTTCCAACTTATTTTCATAAATGCAACTGTAATTATTAGTCTGCTGGTACTCTTTCCATCTTTACCAGAGCAAGACAGCAGGAAAGTTAGCAGAACATCTGGGCAGGTTCTTCCGTATCTTGCTGTATGGGAACTTGTAGGAGGAGTGCACTGACACAGGTCTACATTACAGATAAGGCACTTATCAAAGGAATAGGTTCTTCAGTGGTGCAAACTGACGCATACATTGCTAGGACTAAAATTGCCCTCCAATGGTTTTTTTCCAATAACCTTTTTTTGAGTTGATTTTGTAGTATTTCTTTCTCAATCAAAAATGAGTAGTATTGAAAATGCTTTGAGCAAAATTGGTTCATATTATACATTTGTGAAAGAAATATTGCTTCCATGTTTTTGTTTCATTAAAGCTTTTATGTCTGGCTGTAAACCAAGCTTCTGCCATGTCTCGCTTCTTATGGAAGGTTTCATAGCAACTAAAGCTGAGGAGCATCACCTTACTACACCATTTCAGTCAACTTAGAGTTGAAATGGTCATGCTTGTGTTTTAAATTACATATTTAAGCGTCTTTTGGAATTGAGAAGGTCTAACAGACAGTGTGAGATTTCTTTCCCTTCCTTTGGTTAGGATAGAGTTCTGTTGCATGGAGAAGCTGAATGGTACTAATTACACTGTAGGAAAACTAGCACACATTGTTGTGTGTGTGCTGGAGCTGGATTTGTTCTGCTCTCATGTGGTCTGTGGGAATTTGCTTGACAGTTGTAAGGATGTTTGAGCTGGCTGTTAAGTACTACAGGAACATTAGAGAAATGGGACTGAAGATACTGCCCAGGAGAAGGTCTGCTCAAACATCTGTCTTGTTAACTAATCATACTTAATATAGTTCTGCTCGGTAAACCTTTCGGTGAGAAGTCTGACTCTCCTTTTACAGCTGCAGTTATGCTGTGAAGCTTTTAGTACAGGTACAGTCATACTTCTTATGCTGGTACAAAGCAGAATGTACATCAACAAGCATCCTACAGAAATACTGGGATATGGGCTAACAACAAAAGTACTTTTACCAAGATGTAGCTAGGTCCATGGTAAGAAAGACTGGAAATACAAGTTTATGCTGGCACTGTTAAAACAGCAACACCTTTAAGTTTCACAGTGACTAATTTGCATGAGTCACGGATGATGAAAAGGTTATGCTTGAAGAACCTGGTTCAATAACTATTGAATTTAGATGGAGATTTTCCTGGGCTTTGGATCAAGTTATAATTTCTAACTCAAGTTATTTGTAAATTAGAAAATATTTCAAATGCCTCTGGATTTCTTTTGATGTGTTGAATGTGTTCCAAAGTGAATAATGGCTTGAAGGAATAACGTGTGCTTGACAGAGTGTACTGTGAGTGACTATTCAGAAATAGTACAACTTACCTTTTACCACAGTAAGTCTTTGCTATAGAAAAGTCTTAGCTAAAGCCAACCTGATTGTGACTGTACAGGGGGCAGTACAAAGAAGGTAGGTGAGACCATTTTCTACTACAGTAACTAAAAACCAGAGCAGTGCACTCTGGCCTACGAATTAGTTTGGAAGGCAACATTTTGATTTGTGGAATAAACAAGAAGGGGCTAAAGCAGTTATTGTGAGCAGCTTGCTTAAAAACCACATTAAGCTACATAGGAGGTCTGTTTAGAATCACTTTGTTTAGCAAAAAAGCAACAATTAGAGTTAGAAACAGTTTGGCTCTTAACATCTAAAACTAATTTTCTAGCTGAGACTTCATGGCAATATCTGTATCATATGAAAGACCCAAACCCAAACATTGGTCAAAAAATGCTGAAAATATCTGGAAACGTTTGTATGTGATCCTTGGCTGGTTTTTTTGAATTATCTGAACTTTTGCACCTTTTTTTTTCAGGAGAAATGTGAAATGTAGCCCTCTGGTTATGCCTGGCTGTGAAATTACGTTTCTAGGAGCCTAGTTACAGGCAAGTCCTGTAATTCTCTTACGCAAACTCTCTTCTTTAGCTGCCCCATGTAATGAGAGAATGTATGTTTGGAAACATCACAACAGTTTAAGTACACGGGCTTTCTTTCCAACCACTCCTCTCTCCCAGACACAGCCCCTSTATTTACGTGGGCTGTGGGTGCCTTGCAAAAGCTACGCCTGCCTCAGTGCCCACGAGGTTCAGCAAGCACAATTCTCTCTGAGCAGGGTTTGCTCTACTCACAGCTCATGCAACTCATTTACTCCCCGACCTGAGTTACTGTGATCCTATTATGCCCCAGCTGCATTCTTTACATTGTCTGCCTATAAAGCATGGATGAATTTAAACTGGTAATTTTGATCTATAAAGCATTTAGCAGCATAAAGCTTGGCTGTTTGAAGATCATCTTCAGCCTTCACCTTCTGGGCATCTGTGGTTGGTCACGGTTCACTGCGTAATGTTTCCCACCCTGTTGCTCTAAATTAGGGATGTATACTCCTCCTTACGAGGGTGCAACCTGCTTCATTTCTCACCTTTTTGAAAAAGCTTACTTTTTAGTTTTAGTATGTAATGGAATTTAACTAGTAACAACAGCTCTGTAACTTTCCCTCCTTCTCTGAAGCTTTGTCAGGACTCCAACAAACTGCTGTTTTATTAATAATCTTGGTAGTAAATGTGCAGTTGCTCAGTGGGAATGCAGGACACTGTGCCTTTGGAGAGGGTCTGGATGATGAGCTGTGTTCACCAGCACAAGAATGTATGCAACAGCAGCTCTTCCCTGAAGGTTTTTAAGTACAGAACCCTGTTTTGGGAAAGAATTTTGTATTTAAAACATTTGTATTCTAACACTTCAGAATAACCATATATTTAAAGCATGAGCCTGCAACTGCAATATATATCAGTCTGGGTGACTTCTAGGATATTAGCTGTGATCTGCTCCTCCACTGCAGCATCATCTAAGGAATTGGTGAGACAGATGATGCACCTTCCCCAAGAACGAAATTATAAAGCCTTGTTTGATAACCTAAAGGCTGAATTGACGGTTCAAACCTAAACACTTGAGAAGGAAGAGCTGCTTCATAGTGTACGTCAAGAGAATGACAGTCTTTTCACAGCCATCTTCTCATCTGAAGGGCCTGTTTCTTTCTTAACAGCTCTCCCTTGCCCAAATGTACCTGTGAAAACAACTGTTTTAGGCCAGATATCTTGGTACTCTGAATGAAGCCAAAAGGTGTGTTTGTAGGGACTGTGTCTGATGAAGAGACTGAGTTAAAAAGTTAGGAGATACACGCTACATAGTGCATGAGGAAATGTTTCTGTCAGCAGAAAATCCCATCCAAACAAAGTGTTTCCACAGACTAGTTTGGGTCACAGAAAGAGCTTATTTTGATGATGAAAATGGTCCAAGTGGCCACCTTCCTACTGAGTCTTTTCTCTATTAGCACACTATCATTTGACACAAGTCCAGCAGTTTAATTATGCTTTACATGGGTATCTCCTTGAACCTTCTTAGTGCATTGCTTTTAAAGATGCTGGTGGGTTGTTTGTTTTTTTTTCTTTTTCATGGGGTGCTATCATTCTGCCCTCTAGGCTGATCAGGTCTCTTTGATTTGCTCTTCTTCTAATCTTACACCACTGCACCTTTCCCGTTATTTCAGGTGAGAAGGGAACTAATTTTTAAATGCTCTCATGGTGTTGTCAACCTAATATTTCATGCCTTTCCTTCTGCATCATAATCTTGACGGTCTGAGATTCTTCTCTGCTCCCATATGGGACGGTCCTCCCTCACCCCACGGCAGCTGCAGATAATGCCAAACTCACGGAGTATGTTCTCTGTAGTTTCTTTGTATTTTGTTTCTTATTCTCAACTTTATTCCTCTACTGGCCTCAGTACTGTCTCTTCCTTGATGCTTCAGAAAGGGTCAGTTTTTTGGTTTATGCCCTCCCCTTACCTTAAACCTTATTATTGCCACCTGTGATGTGATTTAGATAGCAAATCTAAATCACACCTGTGATGTGATAAAGCAAACAAATCACTTTYCCTATCAGATTAGTCTTGTCTGATTAAGTCCTCTACCAGGGAAAATAAGTGCTCAACACTCATCCTCCTGGAAAGGTGAGAACTTGGAGCACAGTGATGGGACACAGCTCCATGGCTCATTAGGTGTCAGTCAGATGCCATTCTYTGCGGAGGGCTTGTGCAGGCAGGCACTCACATAACCATGTCAGAGCAGCCTTCTGACTGCCCTGCCCTCTCACTGTTGTGGGTCGAAGAGGCAGCATCCATGCGCCCATCCCCACTCAATCTTCCTTTGTGTTTTCTATTTTTCCTCTCCTCTATAAATTGAGTCACAGGAGGCCTAAAACTAGGTCACTTTATCCACTTTGTCCTGCAATTTGGTGGCAAATAAGACAGTTGTACATCTACCTGTCAGTGAAGGGGGCAGGAACAGAGGGATAGAAATGTTGAACTTCATATTGTTGGTGATTGCCCAGCCCTCTAATTTGTCGAGGTCTCTCTGCAGGGCCCCTCTGCCCCTGAGGGAGTCAACATCTCCTCCCAGTTTCGTATAATCTGCGAACTTGCTGAGTATCCCTTCCAGTCCTGGGTCCAAGTAATCTATGAAGATGTTGAAGAGCACAGGGCCGAGGATGGAGCCCTGTGGAACCCAGCTAGTGACAGGTCACCAGTCTGATGTCACCCCAKTCACTRTAACMCTTTGTGCTYGATCCGTGAGCCAKYTGCTCACCCATCACATGATGTGTGTATCCAGCTGTGAGCTGGACATTTTGTGCAGAGAGACACTGTGACAGACAGCATCGAAAGCTTTACTGAAATCCAAAAATCTCATTACATCAACTGGCTCCCCTTGGTCAACCTGGTGGGTTACCTTGTCACAAAAGGAAATCAGGTTTGATAAGCAGGACTTTCCCCTCATGAAGCCGTGCTGGCTGTGACCAGCGACTGTGTTGTAYGGAGAGCACGCTTTTCTCCCTCCACACCAGGGCCTACAAAAGCACCATTGTACTGCTGGGTCCAGTTTCAAAGCTACAAATGCACTCAGCTTTTTCCTTTCCAACTGACCCAGTGCCATCTCACTCTCCTCCATCCTGGGCTGGAAGAGCAGCCCAGCACAGAGATGCTGCAGCTTGTGGCATGTGAAACRCAACTTGCAGACTTCTGCTACAGAGCACTTTACAGTGTAATCAGATCAAACACTGTAATTCCTTTCACACAGAGCTTTGCTGACTGAAGCAGCAGAGCAGTACTAAGCAGCCAGCACGCATATCACTGCTAACTAAGAGCAGATTCTTTCCATTGTATGCTATAGAGATGATCACCATTGCATGATACAATTTGGTATTTTAACACCTCAAATACAAAGTCTTTGGTGCAGCTGATGCACAAATAAATTTCTATCTAAGACTTACTACTGAATGAAGAAAAGATTAAAGCCCTTCAAGGCAGCAAATATTTTGTTTTGTTATGCAATTCCACAGTGTGAAGGAAGACAGGGCCCTGACCCAGAGTGTAAAGTTCAATTTAGCATTATGTGCCTGGTTAAAGTAGGCACTAATTAATCAGCCCTTCTTGGCAGAAAGGATTCTTATGCATCACTCGAATCCAAGCTCCTGGGATAAACAGGCACATCTTGGGAACACAGGACTTTCTCTCAACCAGCATCAAACATGACCCTGTTATCTTCAGGTGGTGGAAGACAAACTGGAATTGTTGTGAGCCCGGCAACTGCAGCTAGCCCTTCTCTGTGCGTTGGTATGACATATGCACTCTAGACATCAGAGTGACTGAGATATTCTTGTAACAAAATAGCTTTATGCATCCACTTAAAAACAGATAAAATGGAAGAAAAAGTAGAGTGCTTTGGCCTTGGGCAAGGTGAAATACCAGAAATGTAATGAGTTAAATTACCATCCAGGCTTGTGTGGAAGCRCTAAAGCTCTTCAAAACACAAGGTTCTCACAAACACCATTTATTCCAATAGGATACACATTGCTAAATAAAATGAGTCACTACGAATGAATCAGATCGAATTGAAACAAAGTAGAAGCTTTTTATAAGCTCAAAGCATATTGGGCAATAACTGAAATGCCTACAAATATTCAGAGCACTGGGTAAGAACGAATTTATGCCACCTTGCAAGAAGCATTTTTTGTATCTTAATACTTATGGTCAAATAATTATTTTATTTGATTATCACTAATGGAGATGAGACAAGAAATTGCAAAAAGGGGGTATCATCAGAAAAGCAGATTTCATGATAATGCTTACTTTGGGAAAAGAGAAAAGCAGTATTTTATTGCAGTTATATGAACAACTACAGTCAAGCATTAGCTGTGCACATTTTGAAACTGCATTCTGTGCAAACAGCAATTATGACAATTTTTTTTTATTAGATGGTAAATGAAGGGCTAGGAAATTCTCAAAACAGAAATTCAAGAAGCACCATTTTAACTTTTTTTTTAAATTAGGCATTACAGAAAATGGAATAGGCCATTCTGCCTTGCTCAAAGCATTCTGATAATTTTGTTAAATAAGAAAGGGAATATTCAACTTAATACGTGCAAAAGCTAATATTTACATTGTTCAGTACCTAGAGGTAGGATCACATTAAGAGAAACTGGAAGAGGAAGAAAATAAACTGTTCTCAAGGTCCACTATAGAAAGAACAAATATTAATGGGCTTAAAGCTTAGTAATGTAGTCAAGGTAAGATTTTAGAAAAAAATCTTTCTAATGATAGAGCTAGTGAGGCATGGGAAGGGATATCACAGGGAAGTTATGAACTACCCTCCTGGAAAAGATTAACCCAATTTTCACCAGTGTTTATTTACAGTTGAACTGCTCTGGGACAGACTATAACTACCTCTTCAAGTCCTCTCCAGACCAGTTTTTTAACAGTTTTAATAAAGCAATTGTTAATGATTTTAATCTCACACCAATGGCCTTTGTCAGTTGGCATTGTAAAGGATATGCTGGTTTCCAGAAACAATTCCTGCCATAGAGAAATCAGGATAGACAGAAAGAGATGAAACAGATTTCTCCTTTGAGTTAACTGCTCTCTATTTTTATATTTTGTTCCCATTACATATATGAGTTTGAGAGAAACAAAATGGACAGCACATATAGAGAGGAGGCACTGGATAAAGGCAGGCTTTGAGACCATCAGAATGCAATGGTCCCACTCGATGCAGGGACTTGCTAACTAGTGTTATTCTGGAAAAGAAGTAGGCACAAGGGAGGGAGTTGGAAATTCAGATTATACGTTTAGGTTATACAGTTGACGTAGAAAATTATTGTTTCCGAGAATTTTTAATTTAATTATTTCTTTTGTTGCAGTCCTTGCATTAATAAGCCAGCTGGATCTCCTACCTGGAATATCATCACTGCCTTCAGGTGGGATAGAGAGAAAATACTTCATTAGAAAAGATAACCTTTTCTTACACATTGCCATATAGACAGTTCTGCTAGAGACAGGGTCCTGCAGCTGCTTGCTGCCCACCATGGCTAATGGCCCAYGTAACTTGAGCAGCATTCCTTGAGCACCATGCTCACACTAAACCCTCAGCAGCTGCAGCAGCTGYGTGAAGTGCAACCTTAGATTACTAGAGACATCATTAAGTGAGTAATTAATAAGCCGCATCTCTCCCTTCTCTATCACTTCAGCTACTTTTAATAGAGTATCTCCTCAGGCACCTTGTCTTTGGGGCATATGTACCTTATCATTAATTCAGTTATGTATTTTACAGGTAATACTGCTGAAAATATTGTCTTGCTACATTTGTGCAATAAACTGAAAAAACCAAAAAGTGACAATTGTATTAAAAGAATTAAAAGTTAAGTCAGAATAAAGACAAAAGACACTTTTCTGCCATTTGCCCACAATGTGCAGCACAGGCTGTGTCATGGGCTGAAAGCCCTGACAATCAAAGCCTTGAAATTCTAGAACAGACATCCCTCCCTCCCTCCTTCCCATGACAATTTGGACTTATTCCCAAATACTTTTAAAATAATTGGTTCAGCATAAGATCACAGCTAGCAAAGTTCTGCCAATCTTTCTATCAATTAACTACTGTGGATGATCTACTTGTTTTGTAATTAATACTAGGATTTAGTACATAGATTTGCCAAACACAAACTTCAGTATTTCCTTTCAGAACCCAGCCTCAGCCCAAAACCCCAAAGACTAAATGTTTCAAGCCCCTTAAAGTAAGCATGGAAGAAGCAGGTTAAAATCTAGTGAAAAACTTCAAGTTTTTTTAAGTTTCGTCTTACTTTTTTCCTTTGCGATACAGGCATTCAACATCCAAAATTCATCTGTAAGCGATCACAACCATAGGTGAAACACAAGAACAAAGGATTTACCTAGTGAGTCATCAAAGTGCTTTATTTTATAAAGCCTTGCTCATGTTTGGAGTGTAATCTAAGCACTAACATATACAATAATGAGTCTTCCTTGCCCTGTCCAAATAAACAGTTTATCAACAAGAATGAGTGACAAAAATGCTAYGCTGACAAAAAGAATGCTTTGCTGTAAATGTCTGAAATGGTCTAAAAATGTACACTCGTTGGCCGCAATTAAATATGTACTCCAAGTACCTCATTTTTACTSCAGGGTCTCCCTGTGGCCCCATACCTTCAGAAGCTTCAGAAAACGAAACTTGGGTGAGAACGCAGACAACCGAGGTGTGGAGGGAGAGCACAAAAACAAAAAATCAAGCCACAGTACCAACTTATTTAAATACATACAATACAAAAGTATACACATACATTACAGTGCTGCGGACATCACAAAGTCAAATGTAACAAAAAATCCTGTGGGAAAGGTCGGGGAAAGGAAAAAGGAATTAGTACACAGCAACAGAGATAGTATTGCCTTTGGCCACTGAAGAGAGTGTAATTAATGGGCTGCTGCTGGATGGGCTCCTCTGAAGCAAACCACTACATAGGTTATGCACAGTTGCAGGCTGAGCAGCACTGACGTTAGTTATGGAGAAGGCATGCTGGCACTCCTGATCCCAGTTAGAAACGATGAGAGGGAAGTTTGACTTCTCTTACATTGCCTACAAAATCTAACAATTTCAATGAAGAAATTTTAAAGGCACAGCTTTAGCACAGTGTATAAGTAGATAAACTTTTAAGCATATGTAAATTTGTCTCTTTCAAGCATGGAGTCTTTCAGGGAAAAATACAAGAGGAGAAGGAATACAATGTTGTTTAAAAATTTTAAACAAGTTAAACATGATCAGCACAGTTTCAGGCAATGTACTATACAATCAAAATCGAGCAAATGGTAGGACAGGTCATTTTGATGCTGAAAGACAACCTTGGGAAAAATCCCTCTGAAATACCCTTTCTCATTTTATTGTAAAAGAGTCTATCACGGAGGTGAGTGAGACATTCACTTTAGTACACTACTGCACATTACCTCTTGGAAGATGACAAACATTACTTCATTTGTACTGCAAAATAACTTTACATGTAAACTCAAAAGTCATATATTGTACACGGCTCTGAAATTCAGAAATATCCCTGCTTTCCTAATAATGTAAACAGTAAAATTCAGGGTTCGTCTTTCAAGGGATAATCTATAATAAAATACCGCTGTTTCAACAGTACAACATAAGCATTTAAACTTCAAATTCCCAGTAAATTACAAGGGAATGGAATTTCTATCAGTGTGCACATCTTTCAGGATGGGTAGAGGATGGAGCTACTATTGCCCAAAAACTATGCGCTTCTTCAGATAAGCTTTTTTTTACACTTGTAACATTATTAGTTCCTATATTGCAAGAATATAAAACAAACGAAAACTTCAGGTAACAAAGTGAAATAAGCAAAATTTTCCCTTAACATAAGTTTGCTATAGCAAAAATGTACAGATAGAATGAATTACGTTAGCTCTTTGTAAGGTAAGAGATGCCAGCTCTCAGATGTCTGAGAGGCTGAACTTCTGAYGCAATGTGCTGAAAAGAACACAAAAACGGGAGAGGGAGGAAAGAAAAGGAAAAAACCCAACTGGTAGGAACCAAATGGGAAAAGCCTCCGGCACCAAGGGCTGTTGCAGCTGCTTTTTTAAGGAGTGCCAGTGTGCAGGGTGTAAGTGTAACATTCGCAGTAAGGTCTTCATTATCATCATCATCATGAAGAATACTGTCATGTATCTTTTTTCAAAAAATAAACTGATCCACAGTTTACAATTTGATGTCAATATTGTAAATTTAACATGCATTTACTCTTCCCCACCCCCACCCCACGCCTCTTTGCTCATTTATTCTGTTTCAGCTGGTAGCATCAGAGTATTACTGTCACAGTGCACTCTGAGTAAGCTGTTCTATTTATTTAAATTATTTAAATTTTTTTTTTGCACACACAAAAGAGTCAGAAATAGCTAGAACTATGCTGGGAATATCAGGCAGCTGTTAAAGCGAGTACTCCACCCCACTTCAGTCATCTTTGCCAGCAGATGTAAACAAAGGGGTTGCTTTCTGCAAGATGAGCGCTTCTCTGAGTTCCTTTTTTCCCTACACTTGTAGCCACTGCTGCTGTCCCCAGGTCTCGTGTCTGTCCTATGTAACATGATAGGTTACGTCAAGATGTTGGCAATAAAGTCCAAGAAGCGCTTTGAATACTGTTCAGGATTAACAGTTGAAATTTCTGCACCAGCCTATACAGAGAATCAGAAGGAGAGAGGAAAGAAGGAAGAACCAGTGTTTTATTTGATGCTTTGTCACTGAGGATGTTACTTAATAAATTTCATGTGCAGTCTCAGAACCAGAGAGTAGAAACACAAATTATAACGGCCCTCAAGCAGAATCTTACTGATGTCTTTTCAGGCTTCACATGAGTACAGTGATACTTGGTACTCACCACTGTAACAGCCATCTTCCGTTTCTGAAACATATTCTTTTTACTTTCCATACTTCTCTTTACTTTCATCGTACTTCAGTCTCCTATATGAATTTTTACCGCACAATTAGCCATGCTACCCACTGATTCACCAGCAGATTCTGGTCTCCTGAGCAGCAGTGCCTTCATTTAGAGAAGACTGAACAGCCATACTCAGATCTGGCATGTCAACACCTGTGTAACATGTATTGTTACCTGAATGCTAAATAACCTGGTTTGAAATACATGGTAACAGTAACACTTTGTCACCATATTTGCGTTTAAATCTGGACTCACTGAATAAGCTGTACAATTGCTATTTCAATGAAGTCATGATTGCAATCATATTTTGAGTTTTTCAGAGCCTTAACCACATTTTTATTTATATTTTTCCTGTTCTACGAAAGAGGAAAGTTGCATGCATGCAACTAATGAATGAACTTCAGTGTTATGTGGCTCAGGATGGAGACAGCGAAATAAACAAAACGGATGTATGAAAGTAATGTTCTGTAATAAGTTCTAATCACAATCAGCTTCAGTAATCATAGTTGTTTTTCACAACATATTTCTATCCCTTATTTAAGCCAGAAGTGTGAATTTTTAAAGTCTGCTACTTTCGAAGTTCAGTAACAATTGCCAGATAATGGCTGCATATGGTCTGCATCAACTTTCAGCTGCCCAGAGTGCAGAGAGTAATGAGAGCATTGCTTTAGAGAGACAAAAAAATACCTCCTACAGGCCTGTGCAGGTCACATCATTCTCTACTGTAACTAAAATGCCCTGAGCCCCTTGCCTAAAACTCTCCACAATGTCCTGACCCTTTAGATGCTTAGACCACAGGAGGTATTTTAGCCTCATGAATGAATATGCTCCTTTTAAAAAGTTTATGAAATTTGAACCTTAAATCACCACAGGAGTGATAATGGTCGATAAAAATCACAAATCTGGAAGACTGGGTTGTTTCACCATCGTTCTTTGGTGTCTACTGCTGGGCAGCAATTTCAGGCAAAATAAAACAATGGCAGTCAAAAAGAAGCCTTCACTGAACAGTCTCTGAGTATTTAATATGTAAATTTTATTTTTATGCCTGATTTTGCAAATTGTACTTTTTTATTTCTGAAGAAGTCTTCTAGAGTGAGCCACATTATATGCTGAAGAACTAACTTTCAGCAGGCTGCTCCAAATAATGAAACCATCATTAGGGCCCTGCATCTGAAATTAGATTCATGACAGCTTTCACAGAGCAGTGAACAGCTTTATTTGCAAGAATAAGGTGCATCTCACAAATTTAGGACAAAGTCCTAAAAAGTCATCTCACTAGAACTCTTTGTGGGTGAGAAATCTGTGCGTACAGCTGGAAAGGGAGTTCCACTCTCAGTATGCAATGTGTAGTAGTTACTCTGTACTTTTTTACTGCACATTAAACTTGAAAAAAAAAATTCTGATCTGTTTCCCCTTTGCCTAGATTTACTGAACTGTCCTATATCAGGGCACTAAAAAACGAAAATGCATAAATATAAACGGAGTAAGAGGAAAAAACCRACCCAGATACTTACCCCATGCTTTACTGTTTTTGCAGCATGGGCAGCTTTCTTTTTTGCATCATAATGAGTAAGAATGTCAATAATGGCCATAAAGTACACTTCCTTCCTCGGCGCATCTGCAAAAGGCAAACACAGGGCATTAAGAATGACTTCTGAAACATCTTAATAATGAGTCCTCCTTCTGACAGAGAAGACTTTGTAAGACTCAATCAGCAGCTAAGACAGGTCAGTGTCAGTCATAATCAAGATCTGTAAAGACCACAGGCTCAAGCTGTCCTTAACTGAGAGTTTAACTGCATTCATATATAATGCCAAACCACTTAAATGAGTGTAAAATAAAAAGTTAGCATACAGAAATAGGAATTATTCCTCAGTTAAAGTAACATGGATTTCATCTTCCTTCGTGGAAAAACTATGAAGTTTTATTTAAAAGTTAATGCTTCTGTGTCAACAAACAAAATCATATCTTCTTTATGAATAAAACCATGTATTTATCTATGTCAATCCTCATGGAAAAAGAAAAAAAAAAAAGGTAACTGTCCTGTACTGAACTGCCACAGCTAACTAGTTACACTTAGTTTTACACACTAACATCAAGCCCAGTTTCACACTTCTTACACACTCATGAGGACTTTTTTAGCTGGAATACAGAAATTGGGTATGAGTGTACAAATTTTCAAAAGGCAACCAAAAAAGTGACATATAACTCAGAATGCTGCTTTTCTCATTCTTTCTAGACCGTTTAACAGTGTTATCTGCCAGAAAAAGAACAATTACAAATACTAGACTTCCTGAAAGGGATGAAAACTGCTGAAGAACTGCTGAACCTGAATAGCTAAGCACTATAGAAATCCCCCCCTTTCTGCTGCACCAAAGAGCAAATTTCCTTTTCCACAGAGTGAGCTTCTGTTTTGCAGTTTAGATTTGCACCTTTACATAACTGGGAAGACTTAAAATTCTGATGCAAGAATCAAGCCCTCTTAACCTAAAAATACTTCTTACTGCTTACTTTCATGGGATTTTATTCCATAAACATCAATAGCCGGATCAAATTCCCCTGGAGCCAAAGGCAGAGAGCTGTTCAGCGTGTTTCCTGGACTGTCTGGAGGGGTTCCAATGGGGTGGGTCCCATCACTTTCACCTTCCTCTTCTCCATCATTMTCTTCACACTCTACTTCTTCCTGTTCAGCTCTTTCAACATCATGAATTCCAACCAGCAAGCTGTAGTCCATGAGTTTTAACTGAGCAAGGAACTAGAAAGTGATAATAAGCAATCTATCAATATTGCTGAAAAACATAAGCTCCACTTACAAACAGAAGTAACACAAAGGTGTTATCAGTTGAGAAAAATAGGCACTTGTAAGAGACAGCAAAAGGGAAGATTAAGTGATAAAGCCCTTATCAAAGAGATACTTGATTTTATTAACATGTACTAACASCACACAGGTCACTTGAAACTCATACTGTAGCCCACTCTCCCAAAATCCTCAGGGAAAAAAAATCTTTGTGTAGTGAAGACCAGTGTGCTTGCAAGCCAGTGACTTACTGCTGTCTCGTGTTTCAGTTAAATTATAGAATCATAGAATAACCTGAGTTGGAAGCAACACACAAGGATCACTGAGTCCAGCTCCTGGCCCTGCACAGAACCATCCCCAAGAATCACACCATGTGCCTGAGAGTGTTGTCCAAACACTTCTTGAACTCTGTAAGGCTGGTACTGTGACCACTTCCCTRGGGAGTGCCCCACCATCCTCTGGGATATTTGGATATTCCTAATATCCAAAATGAACCTCCCCTGACTCAGCTTCAGGCCATTCCCTCAGGTCYTGTCAATGGTCACCACAGAGAAGAGATCAGTGTCTGCCCCTCCTCTTCCCCTCACAAGGAAGTTGTGACTGCAATGAGGTCTCCCTTCAGTCTCCTCTTCTCCAGSCTGAACAGACCAAGTGACCTCAGCCACCCCCATATGGCTTCCCCTCAAGGCTCTGCACCATCCTCTCTGCCCTCCTTTGGACAGCTTTATATCTTTCCTATATTGTTGTGCCCAAGACCACACACAGCACTCGAGGTTGGGGGCTGTCCAGACCAGCCCCTGTGCTATCAGGCATACGGTGTGCTATGATCTGGTGCTGAATCCACCCTTTCACTCCCTTTTAAGCCTTATTAAAGAATCATGAAAAAGTGTTCAAATATTCTTGCAGTGGAAAGCTGTGAAGTTTTACACCCTGAAGACATGAAATGATGCTGTATTTTCTTCACAGTGACAGGCTCATGATTTACATCACATAAGCAGAACATGTATGTGAACGAAACGGTGCTTTTGAATGAAGACTGAGGATGGGTGATTATAGAAAATTGAAAGATGAATACACTCTACGTACAAACAGTTATTTTAGTTGAGGAGAACAGGACAAAGCAGAAAGTTAAGAAGAAGGATGGAAATAAGGAAGGTGTAAAAGCAGGATAAACAGCTCAAGGGAGTGAGAAGTAGGCAGGACAGAGCTGTGCTGCCGCCTAAAAGCAATACCGTGAGTCTGAACTTGTGAAGACCATGCTTATGGTATGCAGAGAAAGTGGCTGAAAATAAAAATTGTTTCAGTTTTTATAAACTCTAAATRGTTATAAAAACGAACTTAGAGGAGATCAGGAAAGAAGGGATTTAAGCTAGACTTTGGCACAGCGATAGTGATGGTGATCAAAAAAATTAGTATAAAATACTAGGTAAGGAGAAATTCCAGTTTGTCAAAATCCTGATTCTGAGAAAAGAGACGAACCAGAGATAACAGTAAATTCAAGTGCTAGAAGAAATATTGGGAGATTGAGGTTTTAAGAAGAAGAAACTGATTTTTAATGATTTCAATATAATTTATTTCAATATAATAAAGCAATAGTCTCTTCACAAGACTAGAAGGGATCTAAGTTTGAAGAGATGATGTACAACAATACAAAAGAAAACAGATGAACCTGGCCAAAGGCAATGGGGTGGAAGAACTCCAGGCATATTAATAGCTACTTGGTAAACACAGGGGGAAAAAAAAATCTAACAGTGATCATACAGAACAGTATGAAAGAGAACAGACTCTTGGGAAAAAACAGTGAACTGCAAATTAGAAGAGAATGGCTCTTGGAAAAAAGTGCTGCTGCTAACAACAAAAAGATCTAGGGAGATCAGCACAAGAAAAAGATATTCTGATTTTAAATGGAAAAATATGTGATTTTTCTCAGGACACCTGCAATGGAATAAGGAGGTGGGAAAATAGACAAGGGCACATCAAAACAGCAGTAATAATTTGTGTTTGAACACAAGAAGGGGACATATGACTTGATTGTGAGAGAAATATAGAAACAAAACTTAATGACAAACAAGAGCAGATATAAAGCCATATAGCTCAGAATACTAGTTCATAATATGTTTAACTACAGATACTGTGTGATAATATAACCACATACTAAGTGTTGTGCATTTATTTTCATTGTGAGTGTTTGCCCATTGGGTACAAAGTGTGTGTATCAGTTATCTAAAAAGGGCAGAGGAACCAATAAAAGAAAAACAAGGTTAAAGAACAGCTTTCCATTGTCAAAATCAGGAGCCARATCACTTCACACTAGTGGTTTACATGGATATTAAACAATTTTCTGTATAAATTTCAAACCCATAACAACAGCCTCTCAAGACATGATCTGGAATCTGCCACTATATTCCCAATCTGGTAAATGACATAGAAGATCATACACAATCCACTCCTTGGGGGTAAGAAAGTATCTTCCACATTCCTTGCACACACTTAAGATAGTATCTGCAACCTACTTACTCTAAAAGCAGTAGTCAGCAACAGCAGTACATGTTAAAAGAGCATAAAATTTTAACCCAAATAAACTTATCTCTAGAGCTGTGACATTGGTAGAGCACAATATTTTAAACATAAAATAAACACACACTGGTATTTCACAAAATATTTATGTTTTCATCATCCTCACCACCATAAATGTCCCATTGTTACTATGATGGGAAATTAGATTTCCTCAGAAGCAAATTATTGGGTAAATTTTAAAGTAACAATATTTTGTTTTGTGCAACTAATGAGATACAGATCTGAAGAATTCCAAAAGTCAGTTCACAGAGCCCTTTCAATATAAATAGCTGAAAGTCTTACTAAGTCTCAGACACATTTTGCTACCAAGTCTCTTCCAAGCCTCTGCCTTTTTACTTGAAAACAGATTTTAGGCTTTGAGTATAAAGTTGCAAAATACTGTGTTTAGTAAAAGTATTTTCAATTACACAAACTAAAGGCAAGTTGTCTGAATGAGTTAGTCTGATATTTATTTCATTAGCTGAACAAAATCAGTTAAAATATTACATTAAATTCATACATTAACACTTTTCTTTCAAGCATTTACTATATTCAGCCAAACACACRCTTTTATGAAGGACTACATTAAGATAATGAGAATCCAACTGCTGTATTCAAATTACTGAAGCACTCTACTGTTGTGATACTAAGAATAACTTAAAACTGGATTACTAATATGAAACAAGAAGGACACGTATGGCTGTGAGTGGGGGAGATGCCCAGTAACGGGCTGCAGTCTGTGCATGACCTCAGCTCTGGTGGACCTGCACCCGTAAAATACAACTAGCAATACTCACCTCTCTCTCGGGGGCATTGGGAAGTACTGGGCTTGTAAAGCACTTAAGTACTAAGCAGTACCATCATTTTAACACCACATCATCAAGGCAGGAACAATGTATGGCAACCAGCTATGGCAGCAAGCCATTTATCACATCAGCAAAGCAGTGATCAACTCCTGAAAGTTTAAACTGTGTTTCATTTAAAACAGCCAGTGCTTACAGTCTTATAAACAAGAACTTCCATTAATGAATTACAGGTATGATTTCCTGGGATACATGTAATTTGCCACACATTTTAACCACATGTAACTGAACAGGTACATTCTTACCTCAACATCCTTTTTGAGTTTCTCAAGGAACATCTTTTTGTTATTCTCATCAATATGAATCTTTTGGCCATCATTAATAAAATCATTGTCTTTGAACGTCGGCAGCTCTTTGGCCTAAAATAAACCAAAACTCCTGTAAGAGCAGGATTGCAAAGAGGAGTGTGGTGAAGCTGCTGGCCTGGTGCAGCCCCTGCTGGCAGCAGCACTTCCAGAGATCCCCCGTGCCCCAGAGGGCACTGCCGAGCCGCCTCTCCTCCATGGCACACAGCTCTCCGTAACTGCACCCACGGAGCTCGTTCCTTAGTTTATTCCTCCTGGAAATGGCCTAGAAGGTACATGTTTACTGGGCAGAAAATGTAGCTAGGACAAAATCTCCAACTCAATACCTGATTTGCATCGAGCTTCTTCCAAGATGTCATTTGTCAAAGTGACTGACAGTCAGTGAAGTCAAAACACAATCCATACCTTGTAACAAAGGGCTTGCATCAGATCTTACAGAGGAAGTCAGACTGGATTGCATTTTATACAGCTACTGTGAATGTTTACAAGTGCCTAATACCAAATAATTATTGAAAAATGAACAGGAATTATGAAATTCGGCTTGGAAGTGGCAAATGCCAGAGAAGACCACTGCCTCTTAAATATGTAATTACATATTCTTGATGCTGGACCATTACTTGATTATCTTCAACTCTCCCATGAAGTGATTTGCAACAGCGCTAAGGAAAGTCAGAGCAACCACTGGGTTCAGTACTAAGACACCTTAAATGGGCTCTGTTTTTAAAGGGCAGTGACTGGAAGTTTACTCAAAAAACCCCAGCAAACCAACAAACAAAAGAGCAGTTCCTTCAGGGCATTTGGTCAAGCGAACCAGAAGTAATAGTAACTCCTGCAATCAGAGCTTTTAAAAAATTGGCCCATTAAGAGCAACGAACAGCCTTTCTCCCTGCCCCCACCTTTAATCAATAGTAGGGAAGAACAGGTTTTCTTTACAAACAAAACGTTGCAGAAAACACAGTGCTGCAATTCCTATGACAGTCAATGGCCATGAACTGGTGAGCACTGAATAAAAAAATTTCCCCTTAGTCTGGAAGTCCTCCTGCTAGGAATAAAAGGCAGCTAACATCAGCCTCTGGGAATGTCCTCCATAAGTTTAACTAGTCAGGCATTGCTTATAATCTTACCAGAGATGGTATTTTTCATAAAGTTCATTTTCTCCCTATGATACAGTAAGGAAAAGACTTTGAGAGGTTCTTTCCTCTGCTCCAAAATGTCTATATTAGAAAGCACAACATTAAAATGTGAGCACCACAGCAGACTCTGAAAGGCCCTTATAGATCTTCACAATGGCCAAAAGTTCTTTCTGCTGTTGGGCTGTGTGTGCTGAGGTGGCTAAAATACTCAGTTCCTCAACTGTCCAAATTTATTTTTTGGACCTGGAATTTGTGAATTGCTTGAGATCCCACAATGCTACTTTTGTTTAGAAAAGCAAACCTGTTCTTCCAATAACTCCTCAAAAATACTTAAGAAATTCATAGTATTGTAATAGATATGAATCCATTATTAAATCCGTGGCATCCTGATACCTATGAACTTTGGAAAAAAAATAAGGTCCTAGCGTGGCTGCTCTGAATTATTACTGTGTTGCATCTAGAACATTCTGCTACTTAAAGTACCCTCCAATAGAGATCCTCTATTTATATTTAAAACAAAAGGAAAACAAACACCCAAGCAGCTAAGATGGAGCTATAACCAGCTGTCCCAGACTCCATTTCTGTGGAGGAGTTGTTCAGCAGTGCTCTCCTGCTTTACTCAAGAACAATGCTGGACACTTTTTGAAGCTCACAATGAATTGTTTACCACAATATGACTGCACAGCATGCATTGATTTTCTTTCTGGCCTACTCAGTAAGTGGTTTAGGATGCAAACAAATAGGAGAAACATCAGATAAGCATTCCAGGCTAACAGCTGTAGAGATTATCATACTCAATCGAGCATACTGTCCCATGGACAGGGCTAATTCTGCAGAGGCAGGACTGTGGATCCAGGGATGTTG
Organism: Amblyornis subalaris; assembly: GCA_018881555.1. Taxonomy (NCBI): domain Eukaryota; kingdom Metazoa; phylum Chordata; class Aves; order Passeriformes; family Ptilonorhynchidae; genus Amblyornis; species Amblyornis subalaris. Next base: position 1,907,570 of record JACAXG010000047.1, on the reverse strand, counting down.
CCAACACCAGAGGATGGAATTCAGTGCGTGGGATGCTTAAGAATGGAGAGGAGATTTGGATGAAATAATTTAAGATGAAGCAATAATGAAAAGAATGCAGGAAACCAGGCTTCCTTCATTTTTAACCCCAAATCACTAAAAAAACCCCAAACCCCCAGATTAGTTTTCCACCTAGTATATCCAAGTTATTTATTAAATTAGGCAGAGGTTAAAGTGAAACAAACCCATTAATACTGAAAAAAACCCCTACTAATGCTGTTTAAAGCTGGGGGGGTGAGCACAGAGGAAGGATGTGCTGGTGGTTAAGATGCTGAGATGCTTGTTTGCCTTTAGGCTCTGCCGCAGGCTTCCTGCAGAGCACAGCGCCACTCACACCGGCGGGGGTGCAGGCGAAGCTGCCTCACCATTGAGGACAGTCCTAGTCTGAGTAAAAATAAACTTAAATTACAAGCAGTGTCTTTTTTGGAAGATGCTCGGGCTGGTAAGCCAGTTGTGCAGGTGCCATACTTCACTTTAACCTTGTCTCTGATCTATTTTTAATAAAAGTGAGCTAGCAAGCTGACACTGCTGCAGTTCTGCCATCACAAGACCCAAGGGGTACTCCCAAGGACGTTCAGGRCAGTGAGTCAGCGCTCCCAAAAAGCCAGACTCTTCACTGCCTTGTGTGCAGGTTCCCCCAGTCCTTGATAATCCCTCTGAGGATATTTATCTGAGGTAATTTTTATTCACCCAAATACCCATAGTTGTAAAGACTTGGCAACTGTAAAACCACATAAGTTAAAAGGAAAAAGTAAAAGCAGTGGGTCCCATCTAAGAAACTGAAGCTAAAAAGCTCTGTGCCAGTGGCTGCCCTCACCACATTATTTGCATGATGCCTCCCAGACTATTCTCTTCCTTCTTTCTAGGTGTTATTAGACAAAACGTTTTTTTGTGTGTGTGTGCTATGCAAAATCATTCTCCCTATTTATGTAAAGCTGAATAGTTCTAGGATACTGTTGCAGTCCCATATATTACTAATGACAGCCAGCAGTAGTAGTGATTCAAGTAGTACTTTAACTGAAATTTATGTCTTAAAATTGATTTGTGAATTTAAGAACTAAAACCTATGAAATATTCAACTAGGAAGGGCTCTTGTAGTTATGCAAAGTTAATAATACATGCATTCATGTTGAAAAATCCTACTATGTTCTTTTTCTTACGCACTGAAATAAACACAAATAGTATCATATTGTGGCAGTTTAAAACACTATCTGAATGAAAAAAATTGAGACTTTGCTTTAATGAAATAATTGACACAGTTAATTTTTTATGAAGTCTCAAATATTTCCAATGAAGCAAAATCCTTGTTGGAAAAAGATTCTCCTAGAATGTAATTAATTATAATGAACATATTACTGTCATTAAAGAACTAAATATTTTAAGAGCTGCACAGGAGATGAACATCTAACTACTTCCACTAAATTAATAATAGATTTTCTTTCTGAACCACCTACATTGTTTTTAATCCCCTACTTAAAGATGCAAGAAAGGCACAACAGATTTTACAAATATGAAATATTTATTTATTAAAAAATCATGTTATTGGCACAGTTCAGTTTGCATTCCAAAGTTTGCTATCGTCAAAGAGAATTTTAATGGYAGGAAGATTTCACTGCCTTTGAAAAGGCTGAAAATAAAGATTTCTTAGTAACTAAGATGACAGAATGTGTAAAGACTTATTCAAAAAACTAAAAGTATAAGAGCTGATATTGTTTTGAGTTAAAAAAAGTCTTGGAATGTAAGAACCATGTGAAATTTTATTTCTATATGAACATGGAAATAGTTTTTGTATATTTCTTAGCACATCTCAATTCAGGATTCTATCCTAAGGTGCTGAAATGAGTAATAGCAATTTTGTTTCTCCAAAAGGATATTGTGTGCATCATGACATCAAAAATAGTGGTCATAGCTAACATTAATGCCGACATTTTGGAAGCAGCTTGCTAAAACAGCTGTAGGTCAGGTGAATTTCTGAATRAGTGCTGGACTGAAAAAGGAAAAATACTAATTGTCCTCACAACCTGGCAGCAATTTCTCATCTAACAAAGGCAAAGTTTAGGTTTTAGGAGAAATGTTGCATAGCAGGCTTATTTTTTGTTTGGAACTAGTCAAAAGTCACATTATTCACACAGCTAATCACGGAAAAATTTGGCTTACAATTTATAACTTTTGAAAATTATATAAAACATCTGCCAAGAGCGAAGGTCCACACCCTGGGCTTCTTTCACAGCAAATGGCCCACTTACACCTTAATTTTTTAAAATACTGGGCTCATCAGTACATATGGAAGGCAGTATTTGGAAAAAAAAGGATATAATGCTAAATATAGTTTGCAATAATTTGGAACAGGTGGTTTKGTACTGAATCAAAAGTCTGGAGTCACTAGATCTACAAGATGGAAGAGTAACCTCCTTTGGAAGGCTGAATTATGCAGCTGCTTCCCTCCAGTAGTTCTGTGAGCTGGGTCCAAGCTTTTGCTGTACAAATTGCCTTGCCCTAGACAGGAGTTCCTAAACAAACAAGGGTCTGCAGCTCCACTTGACATCACAGGTCTGTAAAAGGCAATAGAAATAGAGCTGTAACCCCAAAACAGGGTTTGAGGGGGCACACTGGAATGACTTAAGCTAGTATAACAAGCATTTTTGTAGGACAAAAAAAATTGTGCAGGATGCTGTAGAAGGGTTAGGTATTCAAGGACATACCAAAACAGAAACTGTCTTTTCAATGCTCAAGGAAATGCACCCAGAATTATCCCCAGCATTAATGTCTTCCTGCTGCAAAATTAACATGCCAACATATAAAATGCAACACAAAATTCCCCTTTTATTACTTCTTTCAACATATGGAAAGCAGACTTTTAAACAAAACCAAAATGTACCACCCCCCCTCCAAAAACCAAAGGGAAACCAGTGATTTGTTTTGAAAAACTGTAATGAGGTTGGTGTCATGAAGGCTAAGTGCTGAAATCCAAACCCTGAATGTCTATTCCTACCTTTGCAGTGTGAAGTCTTGAAAGTTACAATCCCTGTACATTGCAACCTTGAGATTCACTTCACAAATAAATCTAAGACACTTCATGAGTCTTTTGTGAGAGATCAACACATGAAGCAGACTGAAATCAGTAATAAGAGATAAGTAAAAAAATGCAGTTCTGAAATTAGCAATTCTAAAACAGCATGAAAAATAGCTCAGATTTTGGAATGATCTGCCTTGAATAAAGTTTTACATAGCGACACCAAAAGTAAAAAAAACAACTGAGTGAAGACTGAGTGACCTTGTTGCTATGCTCTATACTAAGGCTCTTCTTCCTTAGGTTATACTTTTCTCTCAGAAATCAGTTAATTCCTATATGTTGGAATATACAAAGTAAAACAAAAGCTAACATCTAGTGGCATCTTCCAATCTAATGTTCACAGCTATGTATTTTACATACAATTTAACTAAGATGTAACATAGCTGTCAACTATGGCAATCTTTTTCCACAAAGAAACTTGAATAGAAAATCCTTTGTTTAATTGTATTCACTATAATTTTTCCACATTCTGTGACGTATGAAACAACACATACCACAGAAGTGGCAATGCAACCAGTTTTAGATTAATTTAAAAATATGTAATAATCTCTCAAATTGCTCGAGAAAGATGAAATGTGGTGGGCATCAGTTCAGTTAGGTTTTATTTTTCTTCTTCAAATTTTTTTCTGAGCTGCTCACTCACAAGCAACAGCTTAAGTTCTTTTATCAGTACAAGTAGACTCAGCTGTTACTGCTAATTTGATGTGGTACTGCAAGTATGGCATAATTGTGAGTGCAGGCAGACCACCAGGGGAGTTCTGCATTATCCTCGTTTCACTTAGGAGGGCAAAATTGTCCAAAGAATAAATAGAAAATGCCCACTATTAAAAAAAAAAAAAAGCAGTAAAGCCTAAAAAATAAAAAGGAACAGCTGTCAGAATTTGACAACTGTTGAAGTGTAGTGTTCTTTTAAAATCCAAGGCATCTGTAAGTGCATGTTATGATACATGTTGCCAAAAAAGTGATCCCTTTATTACTAAAGTATCATTTGTAACACAAATGAAAGAAATTGTGTGTTAAAGTGAAATTTAAGGGAACGATGCTTGTTTCTGCACTGATTATCACAAAATACTGAAATCACAGTTTTGGAGCTTCTTTCTCTTCAATAAGTTAGGACACCAAACAGCTGAAGACAAACAGGAGGTAAACTGAAAACAGGAAAAGTACCATTCTCAATCTGACAACTTTTCTTCCTAAGAACTGACTTTAAAAAGTGTTTGAAAACTAGTACCTATTTTACCCTACCAAACTAAAGTAGAAGCATACTTTTTTTCTCCAATTTCTTATATTATAGTCCATTAAATCTTTCTGTGTAATTGTCTCTTCTTTATTAATTGAGTAGATAATTTTTTGTTTGATAGGAAAAACATTCAAGAACATGATTTTTGGCAAATTTGCCTTTACAAAGTAATTTATCTAAAGTTTACAGTCTACATTAGAATGCCTGAAAGACCTGCTCTTCTGTTTTACGACTTCTGCAGCTTTAAAAGAAGTAACCTTATTATTCTTGATATTCTGAAAACTATTTGATTACTTGAATGTTGGCATTTGAAATTCAATATGAATTACTTAAAAGCCCATTTAAAAACTAGCCATTGCCAGACATTTTAACCATACATTTTAGTACCAAAAGCTTCCTTTTATTACTGTTTCTCAGATGTGAATAGCCATAGATACCTTTATAACAATTAAATAATACTGCCATTAATTGAAATTCTATTAATAATAATGTCATTTCAGCATAATATTAATAAATTGATGATTTAGCTTGCATCTGGCTAAAAATTAGCTAATAATTTACTATACCAGCTAAGGTTTTCAGATTGTCTGGTTTTGTTTAATCCCTGAGGGCAATTTGTATGACAGGAGATGCAAAATCTCTTTGAAGAATTTGCTAAAATGCTTTTTTTCCCCCCTTCCAAGTCAAAATTTTCCAATTGTTTTAAAATCTTGACTTTAGATTCCCATAATGAAAGGTTTGAAATACCGACATCTATTTAAGAGAAAATGTAAGTGAAAAAACATGCTATAGGGCTCCACTTGCCAGTTATGAATAATGGACTATTTACATATTTAGGTCCACAGTCCTCAAGGTCCTGAAATCAGTGACACACATGCAGAGATACAACTCATGACAGCAGCTCTTTAGCACTGCTCAGAGTTTCAAAACCAAACTTTCCTTGTCTATTCATCTAAATACACAACATCCTTTTAATTTAAGCTTAAAAACTGTGCATTAGAAACATTTTAGCAGTTGAAGTGAATAAATCCATTCTCATGCCTACTGCAGGAGATTCGGATCATAGTGATGACAAATGTTCTGAACAYCTGCAATCCACAGGTGCAGCATATTCTGGCCCTTTCAAATCAAACAGCTGACTTCAAAACTTAAACAGAACCCATGCAATAAGCAAAATACTCATTTTCCCCGAGTCCCTTAAACTGTAAAATGTTCCCTCTACAAACTTAGAAGCCTACCCAATAATTCCTTTTCTTGGAAATCTTTGTTCTGAGTACAAGATTGTCACTTCTCTGCTGCATTGCACCAGGGTTTGAGGGAACAAGGAGTGACAGAAGGCTGTTCTGAAAACCCCAGACTGACTGCTTGCAACAGCAATAAGCTTTGTGCAGTTCCATCTCCAAGAAATCAAACCACTGAGATAGCAGAATAAGAATTTGGAAGATGAAGTTTTTATGCATTTCTTTCAGAGAAGTACTCAAAATCAAAGGCAAGGTTCTAGATGTGAAATAGATAGGAATTTTTGTTATTGGCATTACTGAAGTTATGATTGCACATTAAATTTAGAGAACAATTGTTGTATGCAGTTACACAAAACTACACAATTTTGTTTCAACTTAGCTATAAGCAAGTTCAATAGTAATTTTGCCACGAACCTACACAGGAACAAAACTAAGGCATTGTTTCTTTGATGTTCTCACTCAATGTATTAACTACAGTATGTGTACACTATTATTAATCTATTTATTATTATGAGGCATATTCCTAAAACGGCTCAAAACTACTGCACTAAACGTCTGTATAGTGTCAGCCCATGTATAGTTGATTATACATAATATAGTTAAATTTTACATTACTATTCCAAGCATTAATGTTGCAACCTGAAGTAGTCCCATCCAAATAATTCACCCTCCTCATTTTCATCAGATTATTTTAGCACTACAGCAGGGGTTTTCCATGACATTAGGTATCATTTGTAAGACACTGAAGGGTTAATCCCTCCACTTAAAAAACACTACAGTTGTGCTACTAAACAGGAACAAAACCAGATGACAAGGTAAGAACAGAGACCATTCAAGACATGATCTTGAGGGCCCAGTCCAGCAAAAGAGCTAATGCTGGCAATTGTAACTGCAGCTGGCATGTGGGACATACTATTGCCTAATGCTGGAAGAAGAATTTTAAGTGTTCTGTCATGCCTTGGGAAAGGTGGGGAAAACTTGGCACAGAGTTTTTCATGCAGCGAGAACGGATGGCTACTGCACGTCCCTTAGTCCTCAGTGCAGTTGCGTGAYCTGTAGAAGACTCAGAGAGACAGGCATAGTACAACTAATGCTTAGGAGAAAAACAAATGATCTGAATGAAATTTGAGGAAAATGAAGTCTCTTAAGTGAACTGTTGACTGATCTTATGCTAATTCAGGAGGAATGTGCTTGGAAAAATTAAGAAAACAAGGGCCATGGGTTGTTAGACTTTACGCACATTTGAGATCTAAGAAGTTTTAGATGATGGAGACTACATTCCACTTTCATTAAAATCTCTAGAGAAACCTCTCCTAAACTACCACCTGGTTGTTTCACTAAAATCTCAAAGAAAAACTGATTTTGAGAACATTAAATTTTCCCAATGAACTGAAGTYGGAGGTGCAGAAAAACAAAGCGATCTATTTCCTTTTAGAGCAAAGTTTCAGCCCAGAATTTGAGACTGTCTCTCATTGTAGCTACATGTACATCTGTCAGTCATTTGCTCATTTGTATGAGCTTTACATACCCAAAGGTTCTCAYAATTCAAGGTTTGGTTCATCCTTGCATTCAGTTTAGAAGTGGTGTCACATCACATCATTCCATTAACTGACAGGGAGTAYCCATAAATCTCAATATTAAAAGAGCAAGAGAAAGAAGATGAAGCAGGAGGGAAGAGAACAAAGTTCTGTTTTCCTACCACAGGGCAGGCCCTGAAGAAACTAAGAGAAGAGAAAAAAGGAAAAGGAGGAGGTAGAGGATTGGCTCACTTACCTCTGAAATTTCAACACCATTGCAAACCAATATTCAAAGGTCTGCAGAAAACAGAGGAAAGATAAAGGAGGGATAAGGTAGAACTCAAGAGGGAAGAATATGGCAGAAAAAAGGAAAGGGGCAGAACAGCAGTGGTTATGTTTGTTCTGAGTCTAGCTAGCAGGTAAATTAATTGAAAAAGAAACAGAAATGCACCATACCTTTTCTTTGTCACTGGCTTCTCGAGCCACAGTAGAGCCCTGAAACAGAAAAAATGGATCTAAAAATGTGCATATGTCAGAAACTAATTTGAAAATGTTATAACAGGTCAAAAAGTGGATGAACTGTATCCTTCTGAAATTGAGAGCAATTTTAAAGAAAGGTAGAATGTCCAGGACTGCCAAACTGCTGCAATCACTTGAAGAAGATGCATCGTGAGAGAAGAAAGATGGATTAATCCTCAAATGCTCTACACATCTATTGTTCTCCTAGTTYCTGGAGCTTCTTCCTCATCTCTCATCCTCATTTTGAGTATATCACACTGGAAGTTCAGTTTGCTTGGCAGACTTCTCATCTTTTTGTGCCAATTTAGCTGTATGGATATGGAACAGCCTATTCTATATAACTGTTTGGACATTTGCAATACACATTTGAAAAGGATGTCACAATATAAACACAAAAAATATTTAAAAGATCATAAAGTACAAATAAGAACAATGCATCTCACAGCAACATGGAGTAAAAAGAAGAGATGAGATCAACTGTGGATTTACAAGACTTACAGTGCTTCCCAAAGACATTTTGGATTTTTTTTTTAGATTTCGTTTTTAGATTAAAGCTGGTAGGCAATAAGGTGCTTTCTGAATAAGCAGGAGCTGACAAAAAATGACTGTATATATTTCCTTATAAATTTCTTGGAGCAGGACCACACCTTTAAGTACCCAGCATTTGTTTATCACACTTGTTTAGCACTGCAAGAAATAGTAACTACAAATATGGTAACTGAACACTGAAAGCAGGGTAAATTAGCTCTACTGTTTGTTGGAAGGTGTGCATTGTGTGAAGAAGTGCTGGTGTGGAGTCCTACCACTTTAAAGAACGTGAGGATTCCCAACCACATCCTTTTATACCATGTTTTATTCTATTTATGGAAAGAAACTTAGAAAACTTAGAAAGGATGGAGAGAAAATATATACGGGACAGTATCTCTTAGTTACTATGTATGGCCCAGCAAGCAGGGGTTTCATTGAATTATATTCTTAACAGACAATAAAGCCTTGTAAAAACTGAACATTTTAGTTTACTCATGAGACACCTTTTATACTGTATTCTGTGCTCCAACAGACTATTAGGCCAGAAAAAAGAGCAGCTGAAAACCAAACTGAAGTAAAAGAAAAAAAGATTCACAATAGTAAAAATTAGGGAGAATGCAAAATTTGACATCTGGCCAAAATATGACGTTGAAATAATTTTAACAATATGCCTCTGTGGCCAAGAAAATACTTTTGAAATCCTATACTGATCTGTGGTCTTTTTTCTACTATCTACAGAGGCAGAGACTTGTGCTACAAGTGAGTTCTAAGTTGGTGTCAAAAATATTCACATACAAAAAAGGACTCTGAATCTACAACTGCAGATGCTGTAGCAAAGAATATCAAGAAAAAGAAAAAGTGATTTATAATATATGCAGTGTCACTATAACTCTGTTCAGTAAAGGAGTTTGTTTTGAAGAATATGATATTGATGTTAAATTTGAATTGCATGAGAAGTTAAAGCAATGYTGTCCAGCTGGACAAACTGAATAGAGTACAGAAGCATTCACAGAGGCAAAGAAGAGCAAGAGCTGTTGACACCAATGTTAAGAACATACTGTATACAATTACTGTTTCTTTCTGTTGTGCTTCATGGCTTTTTTAATGCATCTGGACATTCTGATGCTCTAAGCCACAGTTCTCTGAAGTTAAAAAAACCCCCACAACTTTCTCTGGTAACACCTGCTGCCAATAATACTAAATATCAGAAAGTAAATTGTTGACAGTCTGGAAATCAGTTCTTATAAATCAAATTCAGTCAACTATGTACGCAGTTGGTAGGGAGATTTGACAGTAGGAAGGGATGGTGCACTATGTTGCATTACAAATCTCTTAATATAGAATGATAAATGAACACCTTAAAACAAGCTTGCAGATGCACTTAGTGGTTCAGCACATAGAAAGTAAGTGTATTAGAAAGAAGTAGGTTTCTAAGGGGATACTTTATGGAGGAAATTAAAATACAATCCCCTAGGTAGAAAGACTACGACTACATTTTGGGTATTTGTTGTAAGCACTGTATATTAACTATTGTCAAAATTACAATGAGCAGATAAACTTCTGGAAAAAAACTAAAACAGATCTTATGATAAAAGCAGATATTTTGGTTTTTTAAGACTCCTCCTTTTCACTGGAATTATTTTTAAAATATCRCATAAATTATGAAGCTTTTGCAATAGTGATGTACTTTATTAGTAGTATTTATTGGTTTAAATGATCATATTTAGTTGTTTTATAAAAGCCCTCTGCAGAATCAACTGTGGCTTTCCACAATGTTGATAAAAACCTATAAGAAGCAGAATTATTATTGTACTAGTGTGAAGGGTTTTACCTTTAACCTCTAGCAACATTTAACAAACATACTTGGCTAAATTGCTGCGTTTAAAAATGCACAAAACAAATAAATTCGTACAATGTCTATAAAACCATCCTTTAGTTTTGATAAACCTAGACGTAGAATTAAGTCAGTTAATGCTGGCTCTTACAATTTTAAATTAATTAAAATTCCAAGCAATATTCAAGCACCAGCATAAATCTAACATTTATAGTAAAGATTTTCAGCTACTTTGTCAGTTATTTAATCAGCAGTCATTTCTCACCTTTAAATCATATTTTCTGTAAACAGATAAACGATGGCTGAACACATTTCTTGTAACAACCATATATACTTCAACTCCATCAACAGTAAGCCGGTACATGCCCAAAAACTGGGGAAGAAGTGTATTTCCATGACACTCCACAATAAACTGCAGAATGAAAACAAAAGACAGAAATGAGAATTGACATATAAATATATTTTTAGATTTTAGATATAAAATACCCAGAAACACATGTTTATTTGCTGAATATTTGTGTGGCGACAAACCTTCAAACAAATTATGTAAAAACAAACCCCTTCATCAGGAGGTTATTCTGATTTTATGCCCATGTTTAAAAATTAAAATCTTGAACTGCTTAACTTATAACTCTTGACTTCCAAAACAATCTCATAGAAAGAGCAGACTCCATTTGATAGACCTTTCAACTTCCATGTTAACATGAAAAGCAAACCTAAGCAGATATTTGGTACTTATGTCAAAACCCAAGTATTTTTTTTGAACATCACACTGCTGTAATTTGTAGTCTTGTTGTCCCAGATTATATTTAAATTGTATGTTTCTCCATTCTYAATATTTGCTTATTATGATGAACATTTATGGTGCTGTCACCAGCAAGTGGTATTATTTATTATCACCAACTTTCTGCTAGTTCCTATGTGGTGGTTCCATTTCAGGGACAATAGAGCTGAACAAYGAAGTGCAAGTTCCCTCTACTTTTTTGTTTACAGATCATTATATTTCCTTAAGGTCACCATATTCCATTACAAATGGGCTATTGACCTTGAAAAAATTTGCCACCTGCAACTTGGCTTTTTTTTTCCTTATCACTTGCCTTACAAGTAATTGTTCTATTGGAAAGACCACTGGAGGAAGCAGAAGAAGCAGAGACACATTGATGATGAGAACTATTGAAGGACGAATTTTTGTTCCCAGAATTAAACCACCCACACTTTATTAATCCTACTCAAACACATTCACTTATGTATTTTGTGGAACCAAGGAAAAGCCATAATGATGCAAACCAGAAAAGGACTCGCCAGCTTTCCTCTTTCTGTTAGCACCAAGTCCCAAACAGAGGAACTTGGAGAAAATCTAAAAATTCAAGGTCCAAATAGCAAACATGAAATCTAACCAACAGTCAGCTTTTAAATATTCATTGAATACTGAAGCTGCTGTTTCTCTTGTGCCAAAGCGACCCAGTTATCAGAAACACAGCCTTTAGAAGAATTCAGAACAAGTTAACTGAATAAGTCATTTCAATTGTTTAACAAAGGCAGGTAGTATTTGGTAACAAATAATCTAACAAAGCTCTTGGAACCCTGGAGATTTTGCAATTTTGGGCTCCTCTGCTAATTTTAAGGAATTTCTCTCATTTACTTTGTAATGGAACCTGCACATATCACAGACAGGCTTTTTAATTGGCAAAATAAAAATAGAAAGACTTAAGAGTCCTGAAACAATCCTATCCACCAAGAAACAAAGGAAATGAACAACAAATATAGAAATTGTTGACCGTGAATTGAACCCAATTTTGACTGACACCTGAGCCCTGCTGCATCTTGCTGGCACTGGGCTGTAACTCTCCTTTCTACCTGCCCTGGAGCTGTACTGGAGGTTCAAGCCCTGAAGCAGAGAACACAGTCACAATGTAGTTGTGCCACTTCATAGCAAAGCATTTTTAAACTCAAACTGCCTATGAATTGGCAAAACATCTTAATGTGCTGCAGAGACTCAGTGAATACCAATCAGAATTTTAGGAAGGGAGTATGACTGTATGCCCCAAAATGCAAACAGAAGTTTGGCAGTAAGAGGACACAAAAGCAATGTCAGTCGTGAGCAGTGCACAAAGATCGATCAGTTTGCACCTGAGAGGATTTCTGTGTTTAAAAGATACAGAAGTTTCACATGGGAGTTCTTGAACTGGAGGATTCTCAGTCACAGGGCTGTTACCAACACCATAAAGCAGTTGTAACACATTACAGGATACACAGCTTATTTTGACCATCAGTCATTTCTCTTAAAGTTCCAATCACAAAGTGAAATGACAAGTATTAATGCCAAGGTTACAGAAAACCTGCTTAAAGTATTAATCCATACCAGCAAAAAGACATTGATTATTTTTTTATAAACACCAAGTACTTGGCATATMTCCTAAAGGTAAATACTTTTCTAAAGCTTTATAGAAAGTAGGAAGGGTTGTTCCTATTAAAAACATTTACTCAGTGAGTTCTACTCTAAGATGATTATGTTCTGCAAGGATGATGAAAATGAATCTAGCTTCCAACAAGAGTTCAGCATCACAGAATTTGAAGCTACTCAACTCTTTGATGGATTCAGCCATTCCTAATCTTATGGCTTTTAACTACAGAATTTGAATTAAAATAAATACTATTGCTCCAATTTTCCATATGGGGATCTGAGATGCAGAACATTTATCTGAAATCATACAGAGAGTTTGTGCCATGTGAAGGAATGCCAGCTAGGCATCTTGAGTACCAGACTAGTAACCCCCTGCCCTTCCTTCTCAGCTGCGACTGCTACAGTCTTGACACTTACACCATCTCTTCAACCCTACCTACTGCTAACTCTCAGATTTTAACCTTTCTGGTCCTGAGTGTACCCATCTGTAAAATGGCAACATCATTAACAGAACATGAGCAACATAGCCACCGCAATATCATAAAATAAATTATTTGGTTAGCAGTATACAACCCCCTCCCAAACTGTTCTGTATTATGTAACAAAGACAAAAAGGCCACTAATGAGAGTTGCTTCAGCCTTATTTGTAAAGCAGGGTTTGCTACTTGCTAGCACTGTTGTTTCATTTCCACATTCTGCAAACAAAGCCKYCTGAAAGGGCAGTGTTACCAGCATGCAACACACGACACGAAAAGCTCTGCTAATATCACTCTTCAACTGATGAAAAGGAATGTGGGAATGTTCTTGCAGACTTCTAAGAGACTCTCTCAAAGCAGGTCATGTACAGCACAGTTGTTTCCTATTTGCTGCTGACTGTGGACACTCATGCCATTGCAATTTAAATAAAAGCCTCTAAAATTTTTCTGTGTTTCCTATAACAGCATTTCTTATCCTGATKGGGAGACAAAGGAAAGAGGGAAGAATGCCACTTGCTTTCAGCATCTACAAGGTTGGTCTAGAACTTCCTACCTTTGAAACTATCAATCCCCCATATCTGCATCACAGAGGAGGCAAAACGTGTCATCTGTTTGGGTGGGAGTCCAGCAGGACTTGCACTGGTGACTGTGGTTGGCAGATTTTCAATTTGTCCATCTTGATATAAAGGAAGTAGCAATTTAGTCACCTCAAGGTGCTTTTTAGGAATGATTTCCTGAAGTTTCCCACTCACAGCTGGAAAAAAAGTGAGCCTAGAAAATAAGCCAGTACATGCTTAACAAGACTGCTAAATTTCAGTGAAAGAAAAGACCTTCACTCCTTTATGTTAATTTTTTCTAAAAACATTAAAACAATTCTACTAAGCAGACTTCCTAAATAAAACTGTAATACTCAGCTGATACATTTACAAGTCTTTATATGCAGTAAAAAAATAATCTTTTTTAAAACGAGTGTTGTAATAAACACCTCATCATCTTTTTGTTAATTCAGACAATTTTCATGCTTGTGCACAGCACGAGGACAATATTATCATTAACAAAGAAAAGTAACAGCAGCATATTGACACATTTAATCAGCTGTGCAGCACAGGTTTCAAATAAGTAATTTTCTGAGCTCTCTTGAACTCCATGCTTCCAGTTGAAAATTACTAAGGAATTCTTTATGATCATATTTGATCATATTTTCTCATTAATTTTTGTATAAATACAGCTTCAATATTCTTAGTAAGAACAGAACTTTTCCTATCTCATTAGCTTCTTGCTTTGCTATGGCAATGCTTGTAAGGTACCAGGATGGCTAAAAGATAACCTAATGCATACAATTTATTGACAAAGAAGTTACACTACTTTTGGCTCTTGGAAAAAACACAGAGTAATATTTCTGCTTCTGCTATTTCTCCTCCTCCACTTGGAGATCATCTATGGACTGATTTGACATCAGTGAAGATTAAATCCTGAACTATATCTATCTCAGTTCTATGTGAAAAGTCAACATTCCTATTTCTCACAGCCCTATTTTGCAAACATTAATTCAAAAATACACAACATGCTCATTCTCTGTTACTCCTTTATATATTATTTTCACAATTTTCTGCATCATTATTAAGGCAATTGTGCTTGAATTATCAAATGCTTATGTGACAAGTCTACACATTCACTAGGATACTTCCATGAAAAAAACTGAATAGCAAGTGAGATAATTATTTAAAAACATTTTGGATATTGTTCAGGACAAGACATTGATAGCAGTTTTGGGGCTCAACTTTTTCTTTTAAATCCTCTTATCTGCAATCAGAAATATCCTTTGCCAATGTATTTTGTGCACAAGCACTGACATGTGGAACCACTCCCCCCAAAAAAGATTGAGAACTTGTTCAGAGTTATGAACATTACACTTACTGCCATTTTCCTGTACCTTAATAATTTCACAGAATATTATGCATTGGGTACTTATGTGATACAGCGCAATGATGAATTAGCCAAACTACAGCACACAACAGAAAGTTACAGATTTTCAAGGCATATAAAGCTACTTTCTTCCAATAAGCCATGTAAAAAAGTAATTTCATTTAAAGAAGTATTCAATAAATATACAGGTTTTTATATACAAGCCCTGTGATTCACAGCCTTACCCTTCATGTGGTTTCAGACATGGACCAGTTATTTTTACTTCTAAGTGCAGTGTAATCTCAATGTTACCACCACATGTGATTATCTAAGCTGCAGATCTGCTACCAGGAACATTATACCTGGTATAGCTACAACTGAGTCACTGCGTGGACCAATCTTTTCTGAACAGTGCTGTGCACAGCATCAATAGCTTATATATATTAAAACAATAAACATATAGAAAACATCTGCTGGTGAAACCCAGGCCTCAATAGAGCCAGTGCAGCCAAGTCCATTCTGCCATTTGGTGCAGTTATTTACCTATGAAGTGTCACATCTTTCAGGAAAGACTTTCAATGTGTTTTTTGGTTACAGTTCCAGTCTCCATGGTCCCTTTGCACATCAACCCTCTGCAATTCCATCTAGTGACCAYAGCAATGATTTTCCCATTTTCAGGCTCACCTCGTCTATATGAAGAGTGGGCCCATTGGATGCAAGTGAAATGTAGACTGTTTGGATGAGAACACAAACATTCTCATCTCTGCTTTTTCTGCTTCTCCTGATTTTTCAGATCAAAGCTGCCTTACAAGTCTGTTATCTTASCACAGGGCAGAGACTGTTCTGTGCTGCCTCTTGATTCTCACAAGGAACTGCTGAAAAGTTTTTTTCTTTTTTTCAACTGCATTTCTTTGCAAACCTCCCAGAAATCTTCACCTCTTACTACTTCAGGACATACAGAGAGTCAGGGTATTACATGGCATACATCCTTCTTCATTCACGCTTGTGTTTAAACAACATTATATTATACTGCCTTGCTTTGCCCTTTTAACTATCYTTTCCCTTCTTTTTGTGATACATATGGATGCAACTCATGCAGAAAAACCAAGGGTGGGAGTCGGGAGGAAGCCACTGATAACCTGTGCAAGTAATGACGTGGAGGGAGGATGACACAAACTTAAACGTAGCTCTTCTTCAGCAACCTACCAGCTTGACCAGCCCATCTCAGTGCAAATTCCCAGGCACTTAGTCCCCACTTTAGTTTCTGGGGTATTCTCCAGCCTATGTTGTCACCAATTCTTTGACAAAATTGTTTTGAGCCTACTATAAYGTTTTTCTATTTCAATATTTATCTATTTATTATTTTAATTTTTCTCCTACGTTCCACACGACAACCTTGTGCTATTCCTTGATTCCTGTGCAGCCCTGAACCCTATTCTTGGTGCAATTTCTCCTATTTTCACCTTATTGCCTACATTTCCCCCCTTCATTTGCTTTCCTGTTTCTTTCATATTTTTTTCCTCTCCAGCAGCTAAGGKTATATATTTTCCTGCTTTTGTTTTCTCTTTTATGCTGTCATTTCCCTTTTCTTGCTCATTCTATTCTTTCCTTTCTTTCCATTCACTTCGCCATCTCTCCACTGTTTGCTGCCTCTGGTAAACGGGCAGTCCTTCTCCTTTACCACTATTCACTATTTCTGCTGGTTACCAGGGAGACAAACAGGCAGTGCAATAGGTGTCAGCTCTGCATACAATTACCTGTGTAGGGAAGAGAACTGTGCCATCAACAGGGACAGCTGCCTACAGAAAACCTAAAGGGTACCCACACTCATGAGGAGCTTTATGCTGGAAGGTTTGCATGCTAACAATTCCCTCTTGTTCACCTGCTTCAAGATGGCTTCTCTTTTCTTTACTAAAGTTASTCGGGTGTCAGCACTGAGCAATAAATCAGCCCTTTTGAAGTCCCTTTTAATGAAAAAGAAAGGGAAAGTGTTCAAAAGGTGTCGRGTTATCTGAGACACTAAAATTGCTTTCATTTATTTTTAAAAATTTCTATCCTGCCCATCACCTGTTCTCAAAGAGCACAGCACTTCTATTTTACACCAATTTACACCAATTTAAGATTTAAAGCAAGTTAATGTCACTGGAAAGGGCARGATGTCTTGATTCTGACATTTCAGATACCATAAAATCTGCCTTCAGAATTTTACTCATCTGTTACTGATTTCTGCCCTTGAAAATAATATTTGTAGTTTAGAAAATATCTACAAATACAGTAGTATCTACTATACATATTCTACATTTTATATAAATTAATAAAATTTTTGCATAGGACAGTATATCCAACAGAAATATATAAAAACAGCTTGATTTTTTGATGAAACAGGAAGTTTTCCTTTAGGAGGAAGCAGGGTATTACCCGTTCCTGTCAATAACTTATCACAGATGACTTTCCTGAACTCTCCCTTAACAATGCCAAAGAGAGCAGTAGGTTTAACTCCATTTTTCTGGTCCATGCTCTTGGGGTCAGGAGCCTATGTTTAAAACAAAATCACACTAGATTTGGAGGTATTTCGAATGAATACTTGATTTTGCTCTCATAATACTATTTAACATAAACATGCTTGATTAAGTTGTACGATTTTAAATGGTCCAACTACATCTGTGAGCCCGTACAGAAACAGTTTTTCTAATACTTGAAAGTCTGACCCATTTAAGCATATCAGTGGTTCCACCGCATTTGATAAGTAAATGACGTTCAGCTGTGTAACACCTATGAAAGGTGAGAAGAATTCTAGTAATAACTGATAATATACCAATAAYACAAGCAGTCAAAACTGATTGCAAATTATCATAAAAATGTGACCAAAAGCAGTATTTCAAACTATGTATCAAAAAATATTACTGTAGTTAGAAACTGGCGAGTGTGGAGATTCACAGCACAAGAACCTAACATCATATATATATTTGTATTTACCATAACACTTCAAAACCTAGCTCTAGGCCATTTTGTCTTTCAAATGTAGATAGAAGTCTGATCCATGCATGATGGACTTTATAGTCTAGTCATAAAACAYAAGATGCTTTGCAACTTTAAACATGGGAAAAAGGCATTATTCCCTGYTTGCTTAGTGTTTTGTTTTGCTTAGTGCTTTGCTTTTTTTTTCCTTTTAACTTTGAAAAAGAAAATAATGATCTCTAGTGTCTCTACTCAGTACTGAAAGTGTCAGACTCATCTGATGAGTTGACAGAAAGCGTCAGTGTTTGGACTGAAGTGTTCACCATCTGTCTGAGGTTGTGGGCCTGACTGCCACTAAAAAAAAAGGCATCACATCAGACAGGGTAAATGAACAAATGCAACTCAATTTTGGATAGCAAGTATAATTTACAATTGTCAGGACTATTATTTACAATTCAACAATTTTAAGTTGGAATCACTATATGATTCCATATATGTATAGATATGTATATATATTATATACATATATGCTGTCTCTATAACTTCTCTTGACACTCCTTCAAGCCCAGTTCAGTTTTAGCTATTTACACATTTCTAGCATGTAACCCTAGGCTTGGAATTTGATCTTTGATTAGATCATCTCTGATGATTTAAAAATACCAATCTAGACTTGGGATTTGTAAACTCACAAGTCTCTACAGGCTATGAACTATTCCTGTTCCTTTTGCAAACATCTATGTATACAGACTGTGTAACTACAACCTCAGTTCCTCTGAGCTCCAAAGAACAGAYGAGTCATTGCACCTTCAGACAGGTGGAGAGAAGAAGGACTAAAAAAGCTGGATGGGCTTGTGAACTATTCATGTCCATGATCTCCAGTTACTGATAAAATAACCTTTACCTTCCAGTGGCAGTCCACATGTCTCTTTCTAACCCTTTGGTGACTTCACAAAAAAATAACTAGTACTTGGAATTAGATTTTGGAGGTTCATGAGAAAAGCTGCCGTGCTACATTTCTCTGCYGACCACACAAATTCCCAGATTGGTAGCCTCATTGGTAGCTTTGTAGTTCAAAAAGTTGAAAGGAGAACGACAACTTTTTTCCAAATGCTAGGGATGAAAAGTATTTTGGTGAATGAAGGACATATCCAGTCTCTCACACTTCTGACTTGTGATGGCTCCCTCCCCAGCATTCTTCGTTTCAAGATAGCTRTCCTCTGATGTTTATTGTTAAGCAGTTCGAGCAGTCTTGGAAAACATTTGATAAGACTTGTTTGGTCCCTAAGCAAGGACAGAGGTGCTTTCAAGGTCTAGAATGACTCTATCAGCCTGGTGCTGTTAGCCTTAATAAGGAAACAGTCGAGTAAATATTATGGTTATATGAAACTCATTCAGAGTTTCAACCTGGGAAAGGAATCCGGACTGAATTCGCAGAGGGCAAAAAACAAAACCTGAAAGAGATGATCTGTCATAAATGGCATGAATTTCACTCATATTTATGTCAGAGGTAATGGAAGATAATTACTGCCTTCTTGGGCAGGTGAAAGAGAGTGCAAGATAATGAAAGTTTATAAGACGCTGGACAGATTAATTAATTAATGGACAGATGATCTAACTTCAGTTCCTTTGGGGATACAAGGGAGAAAAAGCCTTCTAAAATTCACATGAATCACCTCCCTAGCTTTCATGCACCTGAAAAAGGTTGTTCCTTCCAGGATGATCCCTGCTTTATATAATTGGGTTTGCACACTCCCTTTCTTGGAAGGCTGGGCCTTTCAAATACAGCTCTGCTCTCAGAGCCACCAGAAATCCCAAGGCAGCCCCAATCACACTGGGCTGTGAAGCACACTTAGCTGGGCCAGGAATTTTTACATATGTGGTGAGTGCTGCTGGCAATCAGTGAACTGAAATTGCAGAAAAGCTAACAAGCAGACTTTTCCCTAAAAACCCCATATTTGGTACTCTAGTGTGCAATTATTAACAATCAAGAAAGACACTGGAGAGTAAAGTATGAAAATCAGTAGAGGGAACTTGACATTTCCCCTATCAGCAGAAGAGAGTATGCCAAAATAAAACTGAACTCAAGAGAACTTGTTTTATTGACAAGGACTTCTACAGGACTACCAGTGCAGCATAGGACGAGTCTTGTACTACTGCAACCATGCCATCCTACAGAACCATGAAGTTACACCCACAGCAGTGAATTAGACAGGTCTTGGACTGTCTTCTGGCATCAGTTCCAGTTGGAATGGAATAACTCATATCTAAATTTTTAAGCTGCCCTCTAAAAAAAGGATGCCCATATTCAAACTCCTAAGTAGGAATCTTAACTAATCTTAATTAACACCTTTATTCTTGCCCAGAATTATTTGGGACACAGTGAGCTGGCTCAAATCAAAACCTCAGCAGGGACCATTGATGAGCTCAAGTGCCAGTGGATGGTATCTGGCATTGCACTGTCTGCTAGCAGAAAGGTAGGCTAAGGCCAATATGTGCAGGACAACTTGGTCAAGGGAATTATGAATGTCTTTCCACCAGGACAACAGGTTTGCTAGACTTTGAAAAGCAGGTGAAGATAAGCTTCACATGCCTGAAAAGCATCTAGAGGAATGGCAGGACAAGCTGCTGTACGTAGTGATCCTAAGTATTCACTTTCCTGCAGCAACACAGAGCACACGGTATCAGCTGTCATTAGAGCTAATGGGATTTAATTTAGATTTTGTTCAGTACATTGCTGAAGATACTGAAATGAATTTATTTCAATAAATATTATTGAATTATTAAACTGCCTTTGTACTTGAGAACTTCTGTACTTACRGTTTGGTAAAATGCTTTCAAGTTCTGAGACAGAAATACAAGTTGTATGTTTATGAATCTCTTGGAAGCACCAATGAGAGCTTTTTTATATGAAAGTTTTTCCAGTATAAAGTGAAATTAGGTGCCTGGTAGAGATAACTTTCAGATCATTATTCCTTGTAACCCAGCTATTAAGAACTCTGATGTTGGAAAGCACCAATAAAAAAAGATTCCAAATCATTAAGTCCATTCATGTTAGCACTGTCTTCATTGACAGTCTTGAAAGAAGATTACTGTTTTGAAAAGCAAAATGACTTTTCAGCTGGATTAAGTCTCAAAATCTGGATCATTAATACTAGCTTCTAATGCCAAGTATGAAACAGACTAAAACTTTAATTCTGCTGCACTGCTTCACAGATCAAACTCTTCCAGATCAAAACTAAAATTGTAAGTTTGAAAACTCACATAAAAATAAACCCAAAAGTACAATTAGATAATGATTTTAAATGTCTCTTCAGTAAAACTGTAATTAGGAGATTTCTTACGAACACTTCTCATAGTAATATTTATTCACATTAAAACAAACACACAGCAGCCCTACATGTTATTTAAACGTAAGAGAAACAGAGAGAGAGACAAAAGAGTTCACATTTAACTTCCTGAAGTATTCCCAAGCTACTCTGGACTTGGAGGGCAATCAGAGATCTTCCTTTGAGATCCATAAAGACAGCTCGCAATACCTTAAATCCCAAGCAAACTGAAAGAATGCTTTTGCCTCCCTTCCACCTCAGAAATTAAAACTGGTTTTACAAAAATAATGTATTAGAAAAACCTACAACAAACAAGAACATTGCAAAACAAAAAATAAACCACCTAAACAATAATAAGAAGCCCAACCCCAAACGTACTGAAGTCTTTACCTGAAATTCCAACCCACAAAAGTGAGAAGGAAGATGGAAAGAAGGACAATCCCCCTCCCCCGCTTTATTGCACAGCATACTTCAGGTGACTTTTTAGAAGCTTTTCTGACTTCTGCAGCTTTAGAACTTATTCAAACAGATCCAGGGCTAAGAAAACTAGCATGATTTTATTAAGGTTTTTTGTAATTCCCAGGTTCTGCTCCCCTCTGTGCCAACCACACAAACTATACCCCAGCACAGTATGGCAGCTATCGAGGCTGATTTGAGCGATCTCCACTGTTCACTTTTGACTTTACTGTTGTTTATGAAAATTCACATTATCAAACCCTATTTTTTAATAGTAGGAATTTTATATTAATTATATCCAATTTTTCATTTCTCATACAATACAACTTTAAATCTTTGAAATCTGTTGTTARTGAAACACAGAACATTCACTGATCAGATCAGAAAGAAAGAGGTCACCTGCAGCATTCATACACGTGTACACAGACATCTCTCTACTAGCAAGCCCAGAATAAAGTATCTTCAAGCCTAGGAGTCCACTAGCCAAAAGAAAGATCACCTTCCTAGTAAGGCAAAGGAACTTACAGCCTCCAAGTTATCTGTGTCATGTAGATGTATCTTTTTACGAAAAGCTAGTGCAGATATTTAGAAAAGTCCATCCTTGTGAATTACAGACACAATAAATTGTGGATGCAAAAGGGAAAAAGTCCAAACTGACTCTTTTTTCATAATTATTAATTTAAAACTTTTAAGACTCTAAAAAAGATTGGCATTATAATATTTAAGAAGAGATCCCACACCCTGACAGAGTTCATATATTACCTGATGGTACTTCTTCAGTATGTTGTGCATTTCTGCTACATCTTCACTTGTTATAGTTTTGATGATATATCTTTTGTCGTAAGATGTATGAAAGCGGGCACCACTGCGTGCTTGGGAATCATTGGCAAGGGGTGCACTTCTTGTCAATGAATTCTGTCAATTGATTTAAAACAAAAAAAGCATCAAGTCAGACAAAAGTATGTAACTTTTATTTAGAGCAAATATAAACAATTTACATTTATTCAAAAATCTTTTTCAATACATCTGCACCAAGYTGAATTCTGCAAAGCAGGTATTTACAGACAGAGAAAGTACTTCAAAAACATTCTGAGAAGAAAAGCATGGTTGAGGCAGAAGGTATTCACTCATCAGTGGTTCAAAACTAATTCTCAGTGTTTAATGAGAATTTATTGGACTTTGTTAGATACACATTATCAGCTTTTGGGAAGAAAATGTACAATAATTAAAAATCCACAAGGAACACTGCATTATACCACAATAATTATAAATAAAGGATTCATCCATAGTTACTGTTTCACTTTAAAACTAGCAAGATTTGCTCTTGAGACAGAGTGATCTGGTATGTAAACAAGACTGCAGCTAGATTTCTGAGTTCTAGTACCAGAGCTATTCCAATGATTTCATATCTAAACTTAAACAAACAATATTGTACAGTGCCTCCTTTTGTAAAATAGGCCTACCTCCATACTGTCTCAAGAGGGGAAAATTAGATAATGACTGTAGAGCATTTAGAAGAAAAACTGCTAGAGATTAGGGACCATTTTTAGACTGAAGTTTAAGATTATTGGTGCTTCAACAGAAGCAAGAGAAGCCTTTTGCCTTTTTCAGAGAATAAGTAGTATTCAGGTTAGATTTCTTTACATTTATAAAAATAGTAAAAATAAATTAGACTAAGTATAACAACTTGTTTTTGCCTGGAAACATCTTTATTTACAAGCAAGAACTTATGCCAATTGTTACATACTTGAACTGCACAATTTCTTTTTTTTTTAAATAACTAGTAACAGCAGCAACACAGCCATGAGAAAACAACAATGTTCTTGGACCCCTTGAGAACTTCCATAAATATGGACATACTCTGAAAAGGTTAAACAAGTTAATTATAGACTGCTGGAACACGTCTATGTTTATGAAACAAACTTGCAGTAACCATCTGGTATACCCCTACTTGGAGCAGAAAACCCCAGCTCCTGCTCTCGTCCTTCATTCTACCATGCTACACAAACAGCTCTTGCTAAATTGAAATACACCTGCCCTCTTTCCACACTCACACACCATAATGTTCTCCCTGCTAGATGAAAAACCATTTTATTTTCACCAAAAGTTTTAATAAAATGTTATATGTAAATGTAAATGTTGCAGATTCCTAAACAACAAGAGTTCAGCTCCACGTTACAGAATGAGATGTTTGTGTGGTTTGATAAAGCACCATTAATTAAGTCAYGAAAGATATTTATACTGGAAGAATGATGAGGCTTTGAGAGAGTAATTACCAATATGCTCCATCTACCACAATCAGGTACCAAACCCACAAAATTTTATTTTTGCAGGACCTATATTTTATTTGGAAATTTTAACCATTGTTAAATGTGTTCACAAGCTCTATAGACTTCAGCAGGAGCTGGACATGCAGATTCAACCCCTGTGACAGATGGCGGGTAGTTATTATAAAGCAATAGCTTCAACTAAGACATAAGGGCAACTATAGACTCAATTTAAGAAGGCACTTGAACACATACAATTATGTCTCTGTATTTTGGAGATCCRTTGACTTCAACAGGTCTTCAGCATTGTTAAATTTATCCCAACTGTAGGGTGCTTTCTAAAATCAATTTAATATTAAATAAAACCATTTTCCTGCAAAGTTACTTAGTTCAACTGAAATACGCAGGAGTAGCAGAAATAACAGTAAATCACCTAAAAGCACACAGCTCTACAAGGGCTTATTAGAATGAAAACCTTAATTATGATATGTAGGAGAAATAAATCTTTGTGCACCTCTTCCTGTATATTTCTAGGCTTGTACAATGAACTAGAATAATTACAATGTCTATGATAAAAAGTGACATCTTTCTCCATTTTCCTCTCTATTCACTAATGAAAAAAAGGATGTGGGTGCTTCCCTAATGTTTATAAATCAACAATTTTTCTAGACTAATCAGAACAGAGCTTTAAGGACACCACTGAAGACATTGCAGTTCCTTCTCTGCACTGGCTTTGGGACAGCCAATTTTAACAGATCTAAGTCCTGATACACCATTGCCTCACACAGTACTGAAGAGAATTTAAGTATTACAGCTGTTTTCCTTGCCTGTTTTCAGATGTTGTCTACCAAAACTAATTTCCTGCCACTCCACCACTGAAAAATTTTTATGTACTGAAGTCTATTATGGGAACAAGTGTCATAAACCAATTAAATTTTGTTAATGCTACACTTGATACCAGTAGTCCATTAATTTTCAAATTGAATCATAGAGTTAGTGGTAGAAACCCTCTCTGCTTTACAGTCAGAACTTGGTTTTGTTTCCAGGCCTATATTTAATAGCTCAAGATGAAGAGCTGATAACAGAGGTTAAAAAAAAAGTGCGAAGTCAGTTGCCTTCATCACAAATTGAAAATATGATGTAACACAATAATTTTTAATTTCGAAAAAAGCGAACACATGGGTAACCATTAGTGTATGTAGTGAATTAAACTACTGCTAAGTTATTAGGCTATAATTCAGTTAGTAATAATAAAGACTACTGGGTAATTACTTGTTATTGTTCCCAGCAGAAATGGGTACATTATTCTGAGGTTAACTACTGCAATAAAGCAGTAACCACAGTTTTCTGGATGCATTTTTCCCACAGAACTCTAGTCTTCAAACTGTAATCCACACAGTATAAACCTTGAAAGCAATTAACCTAGCAGAAGACTTAGGTTGTTTTGCTACAAAAAGCTGCAAAAGAGTGTATTTGCTAGTCTTACGCTGAACCTCTGAAGCAGAAGAAGCAAAATGAAGAGTACCCGAGCTCAAAATTTCAAATGTTCTTAAGTTGTATTTTAATACCCTTCATGAAAAGATTTTCATATTTGAGGGAAATTCAGGCCTGGGTTGTACTGGGTATGAAGGAGATGCTAGTTGATCGGATGTGAGAAAATGTGACGCCCATCTACATGAAGGGCCAGAAGGAAGATCCAGAGAACCACAGGCCTGTCAGTCTGACCTCGGTGCCGGGGAAGGTCATGGAACAGATCCTCTTGAGTGCCATCACATGGCACATGCAGGACARCCAGGGGATGAAGCCCAGCCAGCACGGGTTTGTGAAAGGCAGGTCCTCCTTGACTGATCTGATCTTCTGAGACAGGGTGATCAGTTTAGTGGATGAGGGAAAGGCTGTGGATGTGTCTATCCAGACGTTATTAAAGCCTTTGACACCATTTCCCATAGCATCTYCTGCAGAAACTGGATGCTCATGGCTTGGCGGAAAACTGTTGGGATGGCCGGGCCCAGAGAGCATTGGGTGAATGGAGCTACACCCAGCTGGTGACCGGTCACCAGTGGTGTTCCCCAGGGCTTGGTGTTGGGAACAGTTCCATTTAACATCTTTATCAATGATTCGGATGAGAAGATAGAGGGCACCCTCAGTCTTTGCAGACACACCAAGTTGGGTGAGACTTTGATCTGCAGGAGGGCTGGAAAGCTCTGCAGAGGGATCTGGACTGGCTGGATTGATGGGGAGAAGTCAGTAGTCTGAGGTTCAACAAGGCCAAGTGCTGGGTCCTACGCTTGGGTCACAACAATTCCCTGCAGTGCCACAGGCTGGGGACAGAGCAGCTGGAAAATTGCCTGGCAGAAAAGGACCTGGGAGTGCTGGTCAACAGCAGCTGAACATGAGCCAGTGACTGCCCAGGTGGACAAGAAGGCCAATGGCATCCTGGCCTGTATCAGAAATGGTGTGGCCAGCAGGACCAGGGCAGTGACTGTCTCCCTGTACTCGGCACTGGTGAGGGTGCACCTCATCTTGTGTCCAGTTCTGAGCGCCTCAATTCAGGAAGGACATTGAGGTGTTGGAGGGAGTCCAGAGAAGGGCAACAAAGCTGGTGAAAGGTCTGGAGGCACAAGTCTGATGAGGAGCAGCTGAGGGACSTGGGGATGTTTAGCTTGGAGAAAAGGAGGCTCAGGGGTGACCTTACCACTCTCTACAACTGCCTGAAAGAAGGTTGCAGCCAGGTGGGAGTCAGTCTSTTCCCCCAGGTAACAAGTGATAGGACAAGAGGAAATGGCCTTAAATTGCACCAAGGGAGGTTTAGATTAGGTATTAGGAAATATTTCTCCACCAAAAGGGTTTTGGAGCATTAGAATGGGCTGCCCAGGGAAGTGGTTCAGTCACAGTTCCTGGGGGGTATTTAAAAAACATGTAGAGAGTTGTTACACTAAGAGAATGACTGAACTAGTAGTAGTTTTATCATGGTTCTTTCATTACAATTCAGGCTAGACAGAAAAAAAAATACAGAAACTAGCTGGTTTCAAAATAGAAATTAAAGCCATATTTTAAATCATCTCGAGAAAACCTTAAGAAGACAATGGCTTTTTACAGTTGCTTGTTTTTCCAGCAGTAGCTTTTTTCCTAATGAAAGTTAATTCTGTCTGATTGCTAACTATAATGAGAAGTTAATTTGCAAATACAACTATCATAAAATGTTGCTAACAAGAGAATATAATATATCAGTGATAATTATTTAGCTGCACTTTACTTTTTCTTAACGTTTTAATGGGTTGTAAATGGTGATGCATTTATTTTTTAGTAGATGGCTATTATTAGTTATCTATATCAAGATTAATTAAGAATGCACACAGCTATCATTTTACCACATGCATATTAATTTGTCAGAATAAACCAACCAACTTTATGCTAAGCAGCATCTTTCCATACACGCACAGATAAACCAAGTGCCCTCTCTACAATACTTTGACTCTAGTAATAAATTAAGATCAGACGTTTAAATATTACACGTTTAAATAAAAAACAACCTCTAATTAAACAACCTCTTTGACACTTTATTTTTACTAACTCCTCACTCTAAATACAATGCACTTTTCAGATGCAGAATGTAGTTACTTTGAACTTTAAAAGCATGTGGAACAWGGAAGACATTTAATATTATTATTTACTGTGTTTTCTTTTGATACTTGTCCAAGTTTGTTAAATAAGCATGGTTTAAAAAGCAGAAAAAATAAATCTAATTATATCATACTGTGCAGATTACTGGTAATTGCCACTTTCTTGTGCTGATAAATGCACGGCTGAGTTTTGTATGTGGACAGTTTTATTTGTAATGGTTAACTCTCACTTCAGAAAAGTTCAAATTCCTTCTACAGTAAAGCTTCCAGGTACCTTGCACAATACTCTACCTCTCAACTATGCTGGTTGTATTTGCTTATAGATAGAAATCAGTCTTCAGTAAAATACAKCTACTGTTGCCTGGTGATGACAACAATGAATCTTCAAGTAGAGAGATGACAAGAATTGGCTTGCACTGGTAAAGCATCATTAACAAGTAAGATCAAGAAACAGCTTCACTGGAAGGATCAAACTAGAAGATTTTAGGGGCTTCAAAGAGGAAAAGATATGGTTTTCTAAACCCACTATGATCCTTCCCTTTTGACACAGGTGAAGCTAACTTACCTGTTTGACCCAGACTGTTCACTAAAAATCAAATTTAGCACCTCATAGAGCCAAATACTAACAAGTTAATAGTACATATATTAGAATTGAAGAGATTCTTCATTGGAAAATGTTTCTCTCGTAAGTTAAGACACAAAATTGCCAAGAAGGTCCTACACTTAAGCCACTTTGAAGCACAGCCACTGGAAAATCTATAACTAGTAAGAAATATCAGACAAAAATATCAGGAACACCACATGTGATGTCCAATTTCACTTTTAAATCAGACTTTAGATTTATCTAGATAAGTTAAAAGTTTAAGTTATTCTGGGGTTATCTAGCACAGGTTTTTAAGTCAATCAACTTTATCTCAATGCAGACTATAATAAGAAAGTTATGTAGTAGTGCTCATTAGACAGACTAAAATCCATTTATTTGAATTGCATTGCTCTGGTTCAGACAGCTACCGGACACACTGTATAGACTTCTCTTAGTGTCAAATACAGTTTTGAGAGAAAATACATGCTAGAACACTCCTGTGATCCAGACACCTTTTGCCACAACACACAGATAAGTTTCAGTGATGACTTGTACAAAAAGCAAGAAAGGTAAGTTGCACTGTAGACATCTGTGCACAAATTCCTTGGAAGCAAAGATGACTGAACCTGTCTAAAGAGAGCAGTGTAGGGTTTTTCCTGTGTCCAACACTAAACTCAGTTAAGGGAGACCATCGTGGTTCCTGGCAACAATACCTCCTTCTTAGGTGAGGTGTCTGTAGTGGACTAGGGAGGAAATAAATAATGAAACATAAGCATCTCCATTTTCCAAAAGGAAAATGTAAACAGGGTTGAGGGAGGCAGAAAGGAGAGACACAGAGAGAGGGATCATGGCAAATACCAGATTGAATTCCCTCTGGCTCTGCTTCTTAATTAGGGGAAGACTAAGTGGAATATGAACAGATGGGAAATGAGCCACTCCTCACTTAGCACAGACAGATCTATGAGCCACAAAGCCAGAACAGGGAGGATATCCTTCAGATAGAGACAAATAAATGCCCAACTCTTACCCTCCAAGAGATACAGGTTTGATGATCTAACAACCCTTGCACCACCACTTACTGCTACGACACAGCACTTCTCTACTGTGCCAGGAGCCAGCATGCCTCTAGCTGTACAACATTGGAGACATCAGCCCCATTAAGTTAATAAAAATCAGCTGCTTATACAATAGCATTAGTGAGCTAGAAATTCAAAGAAAYGAGGGTCAGACTCCCCTGTCCTCTTCAGATTTTCCCAGCCTTCTCCAACTCTTCCACGGTGTGCCTTGGTCCTCTGGCACAATTAAAACATCTGTCAGCCATGCATACCCTGTTCCACTTAACAGCTTCACTTAGCAACTCACTGCAAGTCTCCTGCTYCGAGTGTGTGTGTTCTGCCAATTCCCCATTCACTTCTCATCTGTGAAGTTTTAATCTTGTGCCTGCTGGTTTTTTGGTCTCAGGAGAAAGAAAAGGTTTTGTACTTTTAAAGTGTGAATACTTTCATAAGGTCACTTAAAGACTACACTAAATTACTTGTGTAATTACTTAAATAACTGAAGACACATTTAACATGCCAAGCTCATAGATACCTTTACTAGATAAATTTCTCTTTTACATATATCTCTGTCTTTCCCAAATAGTTTCCGTCTGACCAATCACTGGCTGGAAGCTGCCCTCACATAAATGAATATAAAAAATATCACCTATACTGCACTGACTAGCAGACAACTAGAAATATTCATTTGGTCGTGAGCGCTGAGAGACTACAAATCACCAAGAATTTGTCCCATGCCACAGAATTCATTTCTGATAATATAATAAAAGTACAGGTTTAAATACAAATTGCTAAAAGCTACACCCTTTACTAGTATTTAACTTCCCAAAGAGTTCTTGATAAAAAAAAGTTTATCAGCACACCTAAATTACATGTCATCATTTCACCTAAGAAGAGCATATTCTTTAGCAGATTACCTGACAGGTTGTTTAATTTCACTATTGACCCACTCTCTCACCTCTTTCCCAAACTCTCAGCAATCTGCACAGAGTTTTATTTCCTACAATAAATATATATTAGGTAATGAAAAAGGTTTTCTTCCGCAGGGGCTCTTAAGACCTGATCCACAATTCTTTGACATTCACAGGAGTTTCTTCTGGAGACTTCAACAAAATTTCATAAACTAGAATCCAACACAACTGCTACCTATCAGAAACTATTTCACTTCACCCAGCAGTTTCTAAACTGAACTCCAATCTCTGCTTTTGGATAAGGTAAATTCCAGAAGGGCAGTACTGATTTTTTTCTACCTTCAAAACACTGAGACTCACCACTGTAGTTTTTCTAGTATTCAGCCATTTGTTTTGCTGAAAAGGTGAGTCTAATCTTGAATTTTAATTATTTCCTTTTCCAATTATTCCTGGTTTGTTTCTTTTTTCCCCTGAAGTATCTAGTATTCTTTTTGAGCAAAGATACTCACATACTACTTACTTCTCAACTCTAATTTTTGCAAGTGCAGCAGGTCAGACTCTGTCACTCCCAACCACATGGCATTCTCTATATTCTTAAATTCCTTTGACACTTTTTTGGTATTTTTTCTACACCCAAATTTTAACTTCCTTTTTTAAAAACTAGTAGCATAAAAGCTATGTATAGTATTAGCTTCAGGTATAAAATAAACAGATGTCAAAAAGAACTTAGAATGCTTTCTGATCTTATTTTTATGCCTTTCAATTTATCCACCCTAGGGTGCAGTTACTCCTTCTATTCCAAAGGTCACACTAGTGCTAAATTCTTGTCCTCTTTGACCCCTTGCTCCTCCTCAGAGCTACTACCTCCCTGAACACAGCCCTCATTCTGTAGTTCTGCACTCCTTTTTTATCCATAGAAGTATTCATCTGACTATATTAAAAGACATCGCATTTGGACAGGCCCAGAATGCCAGGCAATCAAAGTGGGTTTTGCACAAAATCCTTGTCTTTATTCCACTTTGACATTTGGATGGATTTTGCATCCTCTGCAAGGTTTCACTACATGAAATGTCAATTGCTCGTTGACAATTAAATTTTGACTGTTGTCATTTAATCTTCCACTATTTATATAATTTTTTTTTTTATTTTAAAGTTCTGCAATAATTAGCATTTTAAAAATCCAAGACACAAAATATCAAGGCAAATACCTTGTAAGCAGCATCCTCAGGAGTCATTAGAAGCCAGCTAAAACACCACCTAATGCTTTATCCTCTGGAAGTCTATTTTTACCTTGCACATTGGCCAATAAAAATAGCAGCCCATTGTAATTAAGTAACAGCAATGATATTACTCAAAATGTTACAATAGTAGATATCAAAAAACTTAGCTAATTTCCAGAGAGGCTTTAATTGTTTCTAAGAGTAACAAGTTAAGCTCTTTGGGGMTATTTTTTCCAATTGAAAGTATTTTTGTGAAGCAAATGCATGGAACAAAGCCACTGAAGTACAGGAAGAACTTGTCCCCCTACTCACACCATAACTGCAAGCTATATTTATAACTGGCAAAGTATTGCCCCCCCCTTCAAAGACAACTGCTGGTGAGGCTCTTCCTCCTCTGCCCACTTTGCTTAAAATGTTCACAGCACGAATTTTTATCACCACAGTGGGAGGCCAAGGATTAGCCCCAGTCTCCAAGAGGGTGGAGAGATTTAAAGGTCAATTTAATTAGCTCATTCTAATCTCTCGCACGCCTAATGTAAATGTCATTGTTTTCTAACTGCTACTTTAGCAGACAAGATTGTATTTTAGAAACTTTGAACACATGAACTATGTGTTGGATGTAATACAAATACTCTGTGTAACTAATCTAAAAAGGGAGCCTAATAAAAATTGTCATTGACTCAGAGCTTTTCCTAAGAAAGAGAAAAAGGGCAATAGGAAAATTCTGGTGGTAAAGCATGGAGAGCTTCAGAAGAACAGCAATCTTTCAAACTGACTGGCTTAACAGTTTCTCATTGATTTAAATCTTCCCCATTTTGCGCTGCCTGGACAAAGGCAAACGAYGGTTTCTGGTACTGTGATCTCATCCAAAAGCCGTGGAAAACCGAAATGAGCTTCACAAGCTCAACATACCCTAAAGACAAATCAGATCACATCCCAGACTATTTAAGAGTGCCTCTGGGCAAGCTTTGCATGAACAAATAGGCAAAAACAAGTGCACAGATGATGCTCTGTGATGACTGAAATCATAGGTCAGTGGAAAGGCCCGGCAGTGGCTCAGTGCTGTTGGAGGATGATGCACACACGGTCTGGCTGTTCTCCTGCGGCAGCAGTTACAGCCCTGCTCTCTGGCCCACGCACAGCTTCCCAGCAAGACAAGCCTGGAGCTCCCCCCAACTTGTGTTTTATTTTTTACAAGACCTCAGGAATCATGGATATGGAAATTAGACCTGGATTATTGATTAAAAAGCACATCAGAAAGACAGTGTCATACAAGTGACATAGGTGCTCCAAGGTTGGTTGCTGTAATGTGAAACAGGCAGCCCACTTCTGAGACAATTTTCAGGACAATGTTTTGTCAGTGACTTGTAGAGGGGAAGAAAGGCAAAGCACTGGTGTTTTAATGTAACAACAGAAGCACTAAACCCAGAGATGTTTAGACTGTCATACAGGGACACGTAGGGAAGACTTTTGGGTTTATTTTGTATGCTGGCACTGTGCATTCTTGCCATTAAGCAGGCTCCTGTCTGGAAGCACTGTTGAGGAAGCGTGACCAGGAAACACTGATCTCTGACACTGGAAGGTGTGTAAGGAGTCTGAGGAGAGCAAAGCATACCTGACCAGGAACATACCCTACAAGCACATTGGGTGGTGTAACCTCCCCCTGCCTTTGGCAGCTGTTTGGACAATTTTGCACAATGGTTTTTTTGTCAGCTCATAACCATGGCTTTCAAAAGGCCTATGGTGAATGTCATGGGACCTCCAAAAGACGAAAACGGGACACCACAGGTCCTGTGATGCACCCATCAACAACATGGAGCTCCTCCTATGATCTTGTTAAGATGTGGATGTACACACTCCAAATCCAAACACCTGTGAACATTTATAAAAAATTGTATTCAGGGAGTGATTACTAAGGTGAAAGATGTGAAAAACATTGACAGAGAAAGGAGAAACAACAACTTTTTCTTTTTTGCACTGAGCTATCCTTCCAGGAGAAAGGTTCCTTGACTTTGTTGAATGAGAGTTTAATGAATAAAACATGAGATTCTTTCCTAAATCAAGTTATCCTATTGAGACTGTAGATCTGGATTTGGAGCTGTCAGCTTAAGGCATGCACTTGCTTTGGAAAGAGTTAGGGCTCTTTTTCTGGGAGCCTTTTGCCTTCAGCCCTGCAAAGCTTGGCTTGATGCCTCCCTTTGAATAGCTATGTCTGTAAGAACTTGGGGAGCACCTACCAGCTTGCTCTTTTGATGTTGCCAGCACATGCTAAATTACTATTTTCTAGTTTGAATGTCCAGTTGTGAACGATACTCAGTTTAGGCAGGGAACGGCCAAAAGCAAGGCAAATTAAATGTTTTCTAGGGAAAACTAAGAGAAACCACAAGTTAGAATTTCTGTTGCCATATGTACTAAGGTTAAGTCCTACCGTCACTAAATTATTATCTGGGCTGACACTTCAGGCACTAAATCTTAGAACATTAGATTTAGGTTGCAAACTTAATTTTTTACATGCTGGAAAGACTATAAACAGCACAGTTTTTGCTACTACAGCTGGTTCAACACTTTACTACCACTTCTGCCTATGCTCATGTCAAACAAGATGTCAGCAGCTCTGAACGTCTTGGTGTCAATGTCCATTTGGGATCCACAAACTGTACACTCTGCTACAGGAATCTCACGTGACAGATAAGCTCAAGAACTTTTCATGCACTGATAGACTTATCATGCTAAAATAAAATGGCTAACACAGTAATTTTCTTTTCAAGACAGTTTTTGCTTCCACAATTTTTAATGCACTTTGGTAAATTAATTGGAAAGACTACGTCTTAGAAATAAGCTCCAACTCCGTACATAGCTGTTGCTGACCTTGCTGTCTGTAGTTTGATCCTAGAGATGGCTCATTCTTTCCCAAAACAAGGGCCAAGAAATGAAAGTGTGAATTTCGGTGCAGAAGCACCAGTTGAGAGCTCTGATTAAAATTTGTTTGTCTGAAGAAACACATCATCTTGGATTGCAAAGTAGTTTTTACGCTCTTAAGAAGATGAATTAGGACTGAATAAGTCATGTAAAATGAGCAAAACTATTTAGAGATTGACAAGAATTTTGATGATCTGAAATTTAGATATCTCAAAAGAAAATTACATTGAACAGTGACAACAAAAAAAACGAACCTAGAATTTGCATTGTTTTCCTGATGCCTAATGTGTCTGGACTGCAAATCCTTCTGCATAGAAAGCTCTGAGATATTGAAAAATCTCCTTAGCACCCTTAAGAGAAGAAGTGAAAGATACTGAGTACATACRGTTGGTTATTAGGGAAATTGCTTAAAAGCAGGAATTCTCAATTATTATTTGGATATGAAATCCTTTATATGGAAAAATGCTTAGAGAAATAACAAGCATCACCAAATTAAAAAACTTACAGACCCATCTGCTAAAAATTCTTTATGAAGTCTTTGTCCTGTACAGAGAATCTCTACAAACTGCTCCTGCAGACAGGAAAAGTCAGATCTGAGCCTGTCTCCTATTACACCGAGTACTAAAACTTCAAGGGAAGTCAGTTGTGCTCTGCCCCGTCCCCAGCAGAAGGCTCATTAGGTACATTGGGACATTGGTGCCCTCTGGTATGAGCAATTGTACTTTATTGGGCAAGAACCCAATCTTCCTCTTTTGCCTAGCAGAATCCAGATGTAGGATTCAGCAATAACTTTAAGCAAGAACAGATGTGTTGGAGCATAGTAAAAAAACTTTCCCTTCCCAGAGCAACAGCAGCAGAAGCATTGTAGATCCTACTTTTCTACAGATTGTTGGGGTGGTATTAGGTGAGCTGCTTGCCTGTTAATCTCTCATAATTTTGCAGTGTACAGAAGCTAATCCTATAATTCTTCTGACAGAACTGTACTCTTGGATTTTCTAAGATAACGAAGTATGTCAACGGAGTTGAAATGAAACACTAAAGTAAAAGAGCTACCCCATTAATTGAGGGGGGAAAAAAAGGAAACCTTTCTGTAGAATAACCTTTACAATGTCTAAAGCTGAGGGGTGATGCAGAAATTACAAATTAATTTAGTGCTGTAGTGAAGGACTTACTTTACAACATCTGTTTTCTAATAAATTTTTTTCCTTTCTACTAGAAACAGTCAATGCTGTCAAGTATTTTCCTGTCAATGTTAGAAGGATTCTTTCTCAATTAAAGAAGAAAACACTAAAAAAATACATAATTTACCGTATCAAGGCAAAACCTGTCATTACTTCAAGCTCTGGTTTTTGGAATTATTTTGACACTTTAAAAAGTTATCTTGAATCTGAGATCCATATGTACTTTCTTGTAACATCTAACTGCACAAAGCAAAACAATAGTCTCTTTCCCTTTGATAATTTATAGTCTTTGTAAGTGTTTAAAATGGTTTTAAAGTTTTCCCATCATTCAGATTCAATTTTGATTCATACTGACTGATCATCACTTGTTTCCCCTTTTAAGAAAACCAGGCAGACCAGTTTTTAATTTGATGCAGTAATTGTTTTAGATTTTTTTTTTTTATTTAAGAACAAAGCTTCTTAACCTAGATTGAAGACTTAATTTGTCATAACAAGTTTCTATAGGCTATCTTTGAATAAAACTCAAGGTTTCACCAACTGCATACTGTATTTTCTACACTGCTGTCCACAATAAAGAATGAATCCCCAAAATCCCCTCAACTCAGTATTAGCAGATACACATGTATCTCCATGAAACTTCAATCCCAGTTCAGTGGGACACTAAACATCTCTTGGAGATGTCCAGCTAGCTATGGAAGACAGACAGATGCAGGACAGATTACCAAAAATGTCTCAAAAAAAGGAGTTGGTTTTTCTCATGTGAAGGAAGGGAGTTCATTCCAGGAACTGTAATTGCCATTACTAGAAATGGCTTCCTGTAAGGCATGAACCACATACAACTTAAAGAATTCCTCTGACTCCAAAGTCAAGACTACTTGTAGGAAAAAACCATGTTCTTTGGGAGATTTAAATCTCTCTTCAGAGAAAAAAGATCTCTGTAAGACAACTTGCATATATTAACTATTCCATATGTGAACTAAGTCTATGTCTTAAAAAATCCACAAAATTACTACAAAATGAGAAACACAATGTAAAGAATAAAATCAGTATAGCCCACTAACTAGAGCATACACTACCAATTTCTTCATGAGGTAGGTTTTTTTATTTTAGTGCTTACTCATTAGGAAAGACTATCTGCCCTCTGGAGCAACTCATCAAGGATATCTGCAGAACATTCTGAAAACAAAAGCATTTAAAATGAACGTTCTTTGAGATTGTGACTGATGTGTCTGACTAATGAACAAGGTAATTGGGTTTATTTATCTAAACGAATCCTATCTGGCTCAATAACGGGAATGACATTGTTCACAATTGACTAGGACTCCCTTCCTGAAAATCATTACATAAGGAAAAACTATCCAGAGAAAGCAACTTGATATTTCTTCCATAGGCTTTCCCTTACTTCTACATTCAAACAATTTTTCAAATTCAGGTTTGATTCTGGGTATAATACAATAATTTTAACAAATATTAACTAATTTCCTTGAAGATAAAGATTATCTCAAAAAAAATTATATATAGTGAAACTCCCTTTGACAAATTAGATTCCTTTTTTAAAAGACAGAGACCGTAACATTAAAATGAAAGGAACTTCTACTTTTAATAGGGATAATCCCTATTTTATACATGGGGTGACAAAAATTTTCTTTATGTGTGGCTCTGTAAAATTAATTTAATTTTGAAAGTGAGTTCAAAATACATTAATACTTTGAGCACTTTATTTCTTTTCTTTTTAATCAGACTAGTCCAGTAGAATAAGAATTCAGAGTGATAAATTGCTTGGGCAGAGGAAAAAAACAATAGCAATGGCAGACATTGACTTCCCTTAGGTTAAAATTAATATTAACTATCTTCTGTTTTTCACTAAATATACTTCAAATACTAAATAACACTAAGATTTTTTTTTTTTCTAACTAATACATAATTTTGTTGTATCAAAAACCAGGATGTGGTTACATTTTCTTATTTTGGATTGTTGTTTGGTTACATTACTAAAAAGCCCAAAATACATACCAACAAAAAAGTATTTCTGGCTTCAATCCAAAAATATGGACAGTTTACCCAGTGACAGTTCCTTAATGCTGTTTTATCACTGTTATCATTAATAAATCCAAACAGCAGTATAACATAGTTACAACAGGAATTTCTGTTGCAGAACAGTAGTGCAGATGGAAACATTTCACAACGCTGTGGAATGCAGCATTTTTGATTATGCCAAGTTTGCCAGTTTTAACTCAGTATAGCATCTTAAGTCTTCTAACATATATTTACTGAATTGTAACTTTCATTGTCTAGTAATGTCAAAAGCCCACGTTCTAAAGATAGCCAGTATGAGTTGACAACACAATTTTAAGAGCAATCACATGTCCTCCTTCTTTGACGCTCATCCTTTTCCTTTGTCAAGAAAAATGAAATCTTCATATGAAGGGATCAAATAACTTCCCAAACAATAGGCTCCTCCTTGGTCCATCAGAAAAACTGAACCAGGAATGCAGTTTGATATATCTTGTTTTAACTGCTGGCCTCAGCCACGGTGCATTTCCTTTTAAACAGTTCTTCAGTAAACAGGATAACAAAAAATCACGCAATACAATCCTGACAGCTCCACCAAAATAAACCAACAATTCTCTTCTCCACTGACTGACAAAATGTCTTACCAAGGTTACAGAGCCTGTATACTTTCATAACCCAATCTCCATCCACACCTCTGCACATTTTAACCCACCTATGCATTTCTAACACATTGTTTGATACCGAAAAGGGGAAAACTGGTAAAAAGGATCGCTGAAGGACTCAGATGAAGATTTTGGCGGCAGCATTTAGTTTGCTCTGTTTGCAGGAATGGGAGGGTTACTGTACGAATTCATTTTGTACCACTTGTTTAGCTACTTAAAATCATTTATTAAAAATTCTCTCAATATATCTTAGTGACATTATAAATATAACTGCAGCTCACATCAAAATAGTTTAAAAGAGCAAAAGAGCATGAGAGGAAGCAGTGCTGGGTTACACAGCAAGTATTCTTTAGGACAGAACATCTTGCAGTGTGACAGCAGTAGGAATTATCCCTGTGACTGAAACGCTGTGCATCAGGGATGCTTAATGGAAAACGGAACTGTCAGTGAGAATTGGAAAATCAGACTGAAGCAGAGTTCAAGGACTTTCTTTTGCAAAGGCAGAAAGAAACTCTGACTGCATGGAACAACCCTGCCAAATCTAGAGCAATTTCTTGGTTTGCTGTATCTGCTTTACACAAGCGATTTGTTTCCCAATCCTCTTAACAACAGGAAAATGAGAGCTGATGAAGCAGGATGAAGCTGGCAGGCCACAGGTCACCCTTTTTTAACCAAAAGGAGCATGAGGAAAAAAAAAAAAAAGGCTGTGGTCATTTCAGAAACCACATCTCATACAGACCACTGAAGCAGCTGTTATCTAAATGATTCAGCTGAATATAGGAATGCTTGTCAGTAGTGTCCAGTCATTACTTTTCCTCCTTATTGCAAGAGGTATTACCTTGCAGCTTCAATAATGTGGCTTCTGTGGAGGCACTCTAATGGGAAACACAGATGACTAAAGATGGCAGAAGGGTAGGAACCAGAAGACAGCTGGGGCAGGCCAAGAGGTAAAACAGAAATGTTCATTTCACCAGTCTAGGCTTTTTCAAAGTGAACTTACCTGAAAGTCTTGATCATCAATTCCAAATCTCTCTCTTAGATTACGGAAAACCATTGGACAATATTCCTTAAATTTGAAATGACTTGGCATGTTTTCTCTGAAAGAATGTAAAACCAAACCAACTTCATTAATGTGCATATATAATTAACTCTAGAGAATTTTGTCTCAATGCTGTTCATAGAAAGCTGAGGATAACGAGATTTACAATCTTTCTTCTAATCCTTTCTTTTTTCAATGAGCTTGAGTCTCATCATGTTATTTTGTTTTTCTTCACAATGTTTAATGAATGTTTATTAGCCTGTTAGAACAGTAACATCATTATGTTGCAGCTAAGAGCTACAACATAACAATGAAATGAACACAAACTGTATTTTGACAATTTTGAAACATGGACTCAAAAGCAGAAAAGAATGTTTTCCCAGTGCCCTAAACTCACTTCAAAGGTGAAATCTTAGATTGGATTATACAAGAATTACTATACCATCTGTGACATCAAAAAGTACTGACAGTGCCAAAATTTCAAGACAATTTGACTCATTCAATACAGAACTGATTTTAATATCCTTGTATTAATTTTAGGCTTATGCAAGAGAAAAGTTATTTTGACCTTTGTCACAGAGCAGAAGACCCAAAGTAGCAGAAATTTTCTTTTCCAAATATATTCTTGAATAAAATTCAGGTTATACACAAACCAGCATTAATAGTTTTGTCCGTCTGTACATACTGCTCATGTAGCATTTTAAGAGACATAGATATTACATGAAATGACCTTAATACTTTTGAAGCTTCTATATGAGTGGTATGATTTTGTATTATGAAAAATAAAAAGCTAACATTATTCACATTAGATATATGATTTAGATTTATTCAAATACTACACTTAATA
Organism: Amblyornis subalaris; assembly: GCA_018881555.1. Taxonomy (NCBI): domain Eukaryota; kingdom Metazoa; phylum Chordata; class Aves; order Passeriformes; family Ptilonorhynchidae; genus Amblyornis; species Amblyornis subalaris. The sequence goes on along the minus strand of JACAXG010000047.1, from coordinate 1,867,734 downwards.
AAGAGTGCATGCACATAAATTTATGTTTTTAAAAATACCCAAATAAATGCTTTTATCAGTCATAAATAATCACACCAAGAAAGGATCACCTTCAATACCTAAGATACTCATAAGGCAATAATAAACCATATGGAGGAAAAATTCTACCCAGCAGCCCTTGCCGTTGCTTTTTAGAACGGCACAGATGGTTATGTTTATCTCAGGATTAACTTAATCATCAAAACTTCAGTCCCATGCACTGAAAAATAACAGAGTTCATAGTACTTCATAAAAATATCAGTGCCATTATCCACTTCTACACAAAATTGTTACTTGTACTTACTTGTTGAAAAGGTGATTGTCCACCTTTATCTTTGAGTATGCTTTGAAATCATCTGGCATCAACATAACAGGGATTTGAACATGGCTCAGTTCATTGATCTAGAGAAAACAGAATATATTTAGTTGCTGATGTCTTTGCAAAGATGCTGCATACATGTCTTAATTCTGAAAATGTTATTCGGTCTACTGTTTCTTGTATCTATGTCTCAGCAGTGAATGTAAGTAACAGAAGAATGCAAAAGCAGTTTTATTCTTTCCAGATCAAATGCAATCTCAAGACTGACACTTTGGAAGAGAAGAAACAGCATTCCATATTTATACTTGTTCCAGAAATAAAAAGAGTGCTTCAAAGCACACCTGGAGTGTACTTTTTATCGAAGGTCAACAAGGATGCCAGCAAAATGGTCTTCTATACCAACACATTGTTCTTGTTTTGTCAGTTGAGCTGATTCAAACTCTTTATTTCCAATGACGGTTTACCCCTGCAGCTTAAGAAGTAGTCTTACATGTCTGTGTCTTGAATCGTTTATAGAAAATAAAGTGAAATTTTGCATACATGTGAATGCACACACTTTCAGCTCAATAAGCACAGGTTTGTTTCTTACATTAGTGCAGAATACAGACAAGTATTTCTGAGTCACAGGATTTTTGTTTGTTCAAGTTGGACAAACTATTTAAATAGATAAATTTTTGCTTAGAAATAGATCTCCATGTAAGTCCTAAGGTTTTCCTTATTTTCTTGTATTTATGTGGACCATCTACTCTTTCTAGCTTTGAAATGAATGCTGTTAGGATTTTTCACTTGTATTTGAAATCCACTTCTGACTACATCTCTATTATAAAATGTAGACAACTTTACCACGACCTAGTTTGTAGGCATGTTTTTAGTACTGCATGTATTAATCTACCCTTACTTAAGTTTAACTAAAACATGATAAATACAAGACAGAGAATTATTAAGCTTGCAATGGTGCTTCCAAACCAGGAATGAGATACCCATTACAACAACAGTCACCAAATACCCATGACATACATTTTACTCATGTTCTTAGGGCACTCTACACCCTGGTCMTGCATCTCAATTTACCCAGTCAAATCTTTTTGCTCATACAGAGCACATTTTGCTTCAGTCATTTTCTACAGGGTTTAGAGGGAACCCCCACTCTATACGAATAGAAATCCACACTGGGGCTAGATGTAGCAACACAGGCGTGCTCCTTGGCTCTTAGCACTGCTTATCCTCCACTGTTTTCCAACTAGGAAGATGTCAATTGCCTGGAAATGCTACTCTGCTTAAGAGAAACCTTCACTGAAGCAGCTATAGATTATAAATACTGGAGGAAAGAAATTCACTCCCTGCAAGTATGACCTTTTGCAGAACTGAAGTTACACAAAATAAGAAAACAGTGAGGAGCCTTCTGTCTCTTAAGAAGAGGAAAGAAACCAACATGGGCAGGCAGGTCAGGTGCCCTCGTTACTTTTCAATACTTTAAAGTCCCACTGATGTTCCCTGCCATGYCTCACTTTTATCATTCAGATCCTTGCAGCCCACAGGAAAACTGCTAAGATCTGTTGAATTTACTTTACAGAACGCTTCTCTGGAAAGCCCTGAAAAGCTCTAGACAGAGGCATGGCAGTTATAAGCAGAGCAAAAAACGGAAAGAGAAAGATGTCCGCGATGAGCTGAAAGTGCTCTACTCCTTGGAGTCGTAGGGAGAATGCTCTTTCCTCATTCCAGAGGGAGAGAAAAAAGAAACTCCAATAAATTTCTGAAAACACAGCTGTACAAACCTAATAAATCATGATGACACCTCATTAAATACGACATAAAATAACAAAACCCTGATCGAAAATCACTACATCCAACATACACGCTCGTTACTGAAGCTGATACTGCCGTACATCAATCTCACCCTGAAGCCACAAGGCGGTTCACGAGTCTGCAGAACCAGTCTAGCTGCTGTACAAATAAAACCAGGGACATGTAGATATATTACACACATATATGAAACTTTGCATTTGTTTTACAGAATTACCTTCTCTTTCAGATTGTCAGATCACACAACAAATTTCACACTTGAACAAAGGGTAGCAGAAACCTACATGCATATACATCCCAGACACAAGTGATCCCAAGAACACCATCTGCTGAATACTGTCAAAAATGCTGAATTCAAACATCTTCAACTACCTACAACAACAGAAAGTACACTTGAAAATTTGCATTTTAGATTATCAAAACTGCATTGAGCAAATTTTCATGTGTACTTGCTTTCTTAATTTGCTGATGTAAAGTTTCTCTGCATACATCTATAGATCAGCTTTCATGCTGTGGATATTTAAATTTGTGTAATGGCACAGTTTTACTTGTACCTGTAGGCTTTACAAGCATCATCTACACAGTGGAATGAAAAAGCCTTTGTACATGCACACTTTAGAGATTCTTTGATTTTAAGCAAAAGCTCCAAAATACTTCTTCTAGGAAGTTCGCTACAAGATGTGAATGTACACTCTCTCCAGTCCCCAGTCAAGCAGAAAAATGCAGACTAACAGAAGCTTTGGGGGTTTCCGATTTTTTGGGGTGCTTTTTTTTTGTTGGTGGTTTTTGTTTTGGCTTAGATTTGTTGGTTGGTTGTTTATTTTTGGGTGGGGTTTTGGTTTGGTTTTTTGACATTCATCCGACTCTGAGGTATATAAAAGTAAAATGTAATTTCCCTAACATTTTAGGGAATTGCTCTAGCAAAATAGAAAAATAAAAAAGCAGGTGATGAACACACAGTAGAAATGACCTTTGGTATAGCACACCAGCCGAGTAACGGCATGTCCCAGCAGCACAGGCCATTAATTAATTTAAACCTTTCAAGTATAAGGTCTGATTCTTTGTGCAATAGCACATTTTTTGGATAGATTTGATAAGGCCAAACTGGAAAATGCACACAAGACAGAAAGGAATACCCGTGTCATTAGATCTTGGTGGAAACTRGAACCACATTGTGGGGGGGAGGGAGAAGAAACAATATCCAAAACTCCCCCACAAACAGCTCTTGAAAAGCTGAAAGAAAAGGGAAAGGTCAGAGAGATCAATTCTCCACTTTGCCATCGTGTGAAGAAACAGCCACATGTGAAAGACACTAAATATGAACCACAAAGAAAACATTTCGAGTCTTCCAACCTATTTCAGATGAAAATTTTGCTTCTTTTTCTCTATGTTTGAAATTTAACCACACCAGAAAATGTGTTAAGATGCATGCGATACCTTTGACAAGTATTATGCCCATCTCTTCACGTTACCCATTAAATACAGCTAGCTTCCTTAGCAATTGCAAATGAGATGTGTCTGTGAGGATGAAAGTTCAGTATTGCCAATTACAACAGCAACTGTGTTACAATAGCTGTAATAATTACATAAGAAATAAGAAATACTCATTTTCCTCTAAGGAGTGCTTTTGAATGTAATAAAATCATAAGCAAGAAACAATTTCCCACAAGAGATAATTGCAAAGCATAAATGAAGTAAAAAGAGCTCGCTGGACAGAAGACTGAGGGCTCAGGATCAAACATTCATTTAACTGCAATTATTTCTGAGAACCACATATACAGCATCTCTATAATAAATGCACATGCACCATACTGGGAAGTAAAGTTCTTTTAATCCTGCAACCTACGTCCTTTAACTGCCTTGAAATATTGTTGCCAATGCAAAATTTTGCTGCCGCTTGTCTTATTTGAAACAGACAATGCTTGCTGTATCTTTGAGGAATTTAAATCCCATATAATAGCTTTAGAGAATGTATTATTTTAAATATGAATGACTACGGTTTTGCTTGCACAGTAACCATGAATATTGTGTATAAATACCTCATGTATATTAATAACACTTGTAAACTCATGCACACATGATATTGATAAGTGACCCAGAAACCTCCCTTTAAGTAATTAATTCAAATATCTTCCGTGATATTAGTATAAACCTAGGTGGTTACACGAGTTGGAAACAGCCCCCAACAACTTAAAAGCTTCAAGACAGAAGAATTTTAAAAGCCTTAGACTGGCATCACCCCTTTAAACACATGTACAAAAAATTGTGGCTGTAGGGATCTGCTCAGAGTGGTGGCTCAGTCATGGGAGATGGGGAGGCTGAAGCAAAAAGAAGCTTTCAGGCAAAAACCAACTGATTGCAACTCGTTTTGCTCCTGCAGGTTTAGAATTGAATTCACACTGTCAGGAAAACAGAGGTTGTAATTAAACTGCAAATAAGGGAATAATAAAAGCCTACTGGACATTGAATAAATAGTAAGACTCAGCTGGTAATGATTCTGAAATTAGGACACAGAGGTGTTCCCACAAAGCCATCTTATATTGGTGACATTTCAAATAAGCTTCTCTAATTTATATGATTTGAAATCAAGCAATGAATATATCATAAATTGTTAAGCATTATTAATGGCCCTTATTTAATTCAGATACATTCACTCTAAACACCACATTACTAGGGCAATGCATAATTAAGCATTAGTTTTCATTCTGTCAGAACATAAGCAGCAATAAATTGCTTGTATGCAAAGCAGACAATGAGATATTTAGGCAGCATATAATAAAGGCAATTTACAGCAGATACTGCATGTTTAGCTAGAGGAGTCAGAACAACGATCCTGTTCTCCAAGAGATACAAGCTGATGCCTATTGCTACAACACAACACAGAAACCTGTGTAACACTTTACAGCTGGTATTACTCATTTAAAAAACCCAAATCAAACAAACAAACAACCTCCATAAAAACTCAAAGAAGCCATGCACAATGTCCAAAATTTCATCCCAAGCACATCACAAATCACACTCAGACTACTCAGCAATGCCTAGTGGTTCCTTTTGAAACTCTCTTCCCATTTAAAGCCTTCAATCTGTGCAGGGCTTCTGGCATTTAATATTGCAGCTTTAGTATACAGCATAGATACTGTTTCCTTTTAATTTAACATAGCAGCAGCCAGACTTGCTGAAACTACGGAGGGATGAGGTGTTTTCACACCGAACAGCTTGATAAAACATCTCAATCACGGTCACAGCTCTCGGCAGTTTCACGCACAGGAAAATCCCTGCTGCTCCCGATGCTGGACGTGGCTGAAGTTGTGGAAGTGCTACTTTCTTTTCAGCTGTTTATCTCCCAGCTCTCTTTCTGTACTGAAAGCCAATTCACAGCAGTCTGATCTGCTGAGACAAACAAGCTACAACTGGTTTGTTACTCTGAGAGAAAGTCAAGTGCATTTTTCACAAATTTGTGTATTTTTAAACACTGATTTTGGAAGAAGTGGGAGGGGTAGAGACTTTGGAAGAAAGAAATTACTGGATTCTAAAAACAGAACTGAACTTTTAACACCACCTGCAGTTCTGAGATTTTTTATGTTCATGGTTTTACTTTCTGCATCGCGGTTTCTTCTTTGGCAAAGAAACTTGCACAGAAATCTGAAAAGAAAAAATACCAAACAATATTTTTGATTCAGACAGAGTCACCATTTTGAACAGGCCACAGACTTCCTCAAAGGCACAGTTAACTCATTTACTGGTAGGTTAATGCTTACAAAAGCAAGCCTATGGGCTTCTAATGGATCGCTCTTACAAAACAAGGCTGCAGAACAAGAACACAACAGAGGAAAACTGTTTGGGGTGTAAAATTTCACATTTAGGAGACCATTATTTCTCATTCCTCCAGCACCTTCTTGATACTGAACACTCAGCAGGTCTTACCAAACAGAGCATTTTCCTGATCACTAGAGCACAATCACCTAGAAGTTTCTTAATCTTATTCATTCTATTGTCCTGTAAAAAGCCATTTCCAAAGTTGCTCCTATTTTGTAAGAAGTAGAGGTTCAGGCTAAAGCACAACGGGCAGAGTGGTGACAGGCAGAGCTATAGGCAGGCACTTACATCCTCTCCTTCCCAGATGTGGAACACACTGTGGTATTGCTACCAGGACAGTAAACGCCTTGTGCTGAAGTATAAACTGAAAGTGAAGTGATTATTTTACAACTCTTTGAAATCTACCTTGAAGGGTCTGAAAAGGGTGGATGAGGTCAGCAGCTAATCAATTTTGTGGAAGACATTTGCCTGTTACAGGGCAAAACCATCATTTGATAAATGTCATTTGACAGTTTAAATTACACTCAAAGCCATTCTTGCAAGAGAAATAAAAGGTTAAGCTAAGTTCTGCTATAGAGAAATAAATCAGTTCAGCAAAATACTCCTTAATTTGTTTTAAATGAGGTTTTCATCATTTCAATCACACAAAAATTCATCTCTTTCCCCTCCCTTTCCCCCCTGCCCTGCAAGGTAAAAACTAACTATCTAGACTTTTTTTTATTAACTTCACAATGTGCTAGAGTTTAGAAGGCATAGGAGACTTCTATACAAGGAATTTCCAGCTACCTATTCGGAACCAAGTCCTGAAATTAATGCAATTATATGACTAAGAAAAACAGATGGCAAAGCATTTAACTTCCTCTGAGTCTTTAGAATAGTTTCAATTTAGGGTGTATGAAGAGAAAAAAACCCAAACCAACTTAAACCACCGAGCTGCCATGTAATAGGTATTTAAGTTTTACATATCTCAAGACATCTACCAGTAATTACCAGAGCAGCTTTGTGTTTTTACAGTTCAGGTGGTGCCTGACATTAGATTTTTGGCTTTCAATGAAATTCAGTAATTTAATACCAGAAAAGTAGGCTCAACTGAACCAAAAGTACTTCAAAATGCGCCTTAATGTATACTTTTCCCAAAGTACTAACCACAGAATATCTGCAATACTCTGTGAAAGTATTAAATACACTTCATACATTTAGCAATTCTGAGAATTGAACACATCAATTACAGCTTTTACTTTTTATCAAAAAGTAGCAAGGCCTTTCTGAAGTCTTATGGTCTGTCTTTGAAGTAAAAAAAACAAAAAAAATTTCACAGCAAACCCCAGATATTTTCATGAGACTTCTTAGCTGCTGTTTTCCACAGCAAAAGGATCTGTTTGGGCAGGGAAGGTCTGTAGTACATGCATCCATGTGGAAAACAGGATATTGTGACATACTCAAGAAAGCTCTGAACAGGATATTGTGACATACCAAATACAGGCCTAAAACAGAACAAAAAAATGGTTTTCAATGAGCATTCATGTTTGTTTTTAAATTTGGAGTATCAAGGTCCAAAATCCAAACAAAGGATTTTACAGTTTATCACTCCTATTCAGAGAGTTTGGAGTGACAGGGTTTAAAGAACCTATAACAAAAGCACTGAAATTGCATTCCCTTCACAACTGTTTTGATGCAAGTTTTTAAGCCTTTCAAGTCTCTTGGACATTTGCAGAGTCTAGAATACCCAGAACAGCTGCTGTATACTGTCAGACAAGCATAAAGTCACATTTCTGCAGATTTGGTTAAAGTTCCTGTGAATCTGCTTACACCTTTCAATGAGTGCAAAAATTAACACTTCGTAATGTGCCAAATAATCAAAGGCCAAAAATAAATTAAGCAGCTCAGATATAATGTCTGCCATGATAATCCCTCATTCTCCCAAAAGCTAGGTCAAAATGCCATAGTATATTCAAATACATTAATGCCCATTAATGAAATGGAAAATAGAATAATAGAAATATGGCTTATTTGTAGTGGAGAATTTTGACAAGCTAAACACTTCTAGTAGCAAATGGCACACAAAAATAAAGTGCAATCTCAGTCCAAAAGAAAACTGTAAAGCACTGTAAACCCTTCAGATCTGGATGAGTTGTGATGCACACACACATGAGCTCATCCTTGTTTGCTAATGCAATGGTTAAGAAGAAAACAAGACAAGGCACACAGTTCAGACAACAATTTGCAAGCTATTAGCTAGTGGGCTTGCCACAAAACTGATAAAAGAACATTTTATTTTTTGAGCAAAAATATCTCAAGTCATCCTCTTGAAACTTAAATTTGTGCTGGGAAGTTGATGCACTTTGACAATCTTTCATAGCAATAGGCATCCTCAATTATTGTTTGGAATACTGATTTAAAATATACACACTTGTCACAAGGTCTGATAGCCATCTGGTCTGTATTTTTCTAATTAAAGAACAAAATGCTTATCTGGCAACAGATAAACTTTTAGTTCACTTGGCTTTGTCCTACAAGCTTCACAAGAGAATGACTAAAACGAGGAAGATGGTAGGAGGCACCAAGTATTTATTATGATATAGGGAAAGCTTTAATTAAGTTCAATTCTATATACAAAATAAAATATACAGTAAAATAAAACTCACAGACAGATGTTCTGCTAAGTTTCTAAATTATCTATTTATTGTGGATTCTGGAACAAGAGTTCAACAAGGGAGAACAAAAAGAAATAAAATTACACTTATGAATCGTGTTACTCAGATTTGGAGAAAAAGCAAACCTGCCAACAAACCACAAAACAAACCTCAAGGAGTCTATCAAATAACGTTCATCTCATAATACCTTTTAAGATTATATTTTTCAAGTATAATATTTCTGAATAGGAAAAACGAGTCCATGCAGTTAAACAAAGAATTCCGATAAGTAGTTAAACAAACAGAGATGCTGTAGCCTTGTCTGAATGCTATGACTGAAAAATGAAAATCAATAGAAAAAAAATTCTCTTCAACAAAGGCAGGCAAAATGTAATGGAAAAAGAAACCTAAGGAACCATTTTGCCTATAATACTCAGCTGCTTAATAAAGAGAAAGGCTTTAAGAGCATCCTGCCCAAGAAAAACAAACTGGGATGTCCACAGAACAATTRCCATAAAGCAACAATTTAAGGCATCAGATGGGCCTCATTATTTTTCACATGTAATAACAAATGTAGAAAAGCCTATTTTTACACTGGTATAATGAAGGTAATGCATTTCACATTATTAGTAGTAGCAATAATATTGAAGAAGGAAGACCAATTGTGAAGAGGCTTTAATGTGCTGTCATACATTCTAACTTCACAAATACGTTATTATTTAGAAAACTGTTGACTTGTGAAAAGATGACATTAAAACATGATTCCTTCTGGCCATTTCTGGCTACGCATTAGGTGAAGGCTGGAGCTGTGAGGCAAATTTTCTGCAAACAGCAGCAATAGTATTTGCATTATATAAATCTAATTTTAAAAGTTAATTAACTGACCAAGAGTGACACTGGAAGTACATGAAGGTCACCCTACCCGTATTTCCGCGCTCTGTAAAGCGGCGCAGCAGCTGTTCTCGGGAACATGGACCAGCAGAGTAATTGGAGAGCACAAGGGACAGAACTTGCTCTGCCAGCATGTGTTAGCCTGCAGCTAAAAGAACCTTTTTTTCTAGCCTCAACCTACATCCTTCAGAAGTAATACCTTTACGTGTAGCACCATGCAAAATATTGTCCTAGAAGTCCAAATGGGTAAGAATCGCATTTCCTCGGTTTAGAGAAATCCCTCCATTCACGTCTCTGATGCATCTTGGTTGCACTCTATTCCTCTTGCACTTAACACATAGTCTTTTATTTCAAAGTAGTGTAATGCCTGAGGTCAGGCTAACAGGTCTGTATTCACCTGTGAGGGTTACCAGCCTTCCACGTTTTATCAGGATGCCATCCATCCAGTTTTTGCCACATGAAGCCACAGTACGGGCTCCGTTTATGAAAATGCTGTCAGACCAAAAGCAGAAGCTCTTGCTGGTCAAGACACTGTGACATCTGGGAGGAGACATGAAAGGCTTTAAGTCCCAAGGAAACTAAAAAGAGCCTGAGCTGAGTAGCAAGCTCAGAACAGACATTTGGGATTGTTTGAGGGTTGTTTTAGCACTTTCCTGTCCACCCTGTGGTCACTGACTTGGGAATCCTTACTTGTTCTCCTGCTTATAGTTTCTAAACATGCATTAATCTCCCCTTCTCGCAGACATTAAAACACACGTTCATTCAGATATACAGCTTCTGGCTGCTGAAGCAAGGAGTTTATGTGTCACTTGTTCAGTGTTTGGGAAAGAACAGTATCCTGGTGTGGTTACAATGAGCTGGGTTTTGCTTCTGCTCTAGATATCCTTTCTCCTCACAGAATCCCAATTTATTTTGGCAGTAATGCTATATACAAAATTTCATGAATTTATTATCATTACGTATGAGATATTAACTGCCCAGATATAACAACTGCAATGTTCATTTTGGTGAAGGCCAAGTTTTTAAATCACTGCATGTTATTTCCAAACTCCAGAAAGGCCTCCCAGCCCTGCAGAAAAAGAAGGGTGTAAGGGGAGGGAAGAGTGGAGCCACCAGGGGCTCATCGGCTCCCAAGTCCCATCACCCTCCTAGTCCGACTAAACTGGGAGTTGAGATGATTATACAACCCAAGGTAAACATATTTTTTATCCCTTGATGTAAAATGAAATATAATTTGTTAAAAGCAACATAATATAATTGCACAACATTTTTCCTCAGTTTACAGGTCAGAACTTTGCTACCAGAGGATTTCATAAGCTTAGGGGGACAATAGGACATGTTCAATAGGCAAGATGACATAAATCTGCTTTCTATTTATATTTTTATAGCCTATAAATAAAAAGCACCCCCCCTGGTTTTAGTGCTGTTAATCTGAACATACACCAGTGTCACAGTGCCTCCGAAAGGAGATCAAACAGAAACTGCCAAACTTTGTCATTCAGTAAGCACAGCGACAACAAAACATCGCTTCAACTGTAAAGACAAAACCAAACTGTAATGACACAAAGTTTTCTGCAGCAGTTTCTATTATGCTATCCAGGGTAACACTGCTCCAAATCCAGTCAAAAAGCATTTCCCATGACGAGGTGGTTGGTGACACTATTTGATCAGCTGCCACTCATTTCCTCTCCTCGACTCAGGAATCACGTTTCCAAGACTCAGAGAGCAGAACCAGCCCACAGAAACTCTCTCTCATCACTGACATTTGTCTCAGTTTATATATTGCTAATGAACAGTATGAAAAAGAAAATCTAGCTTTTTGATTATTTCCATAAGTGAAAATCCAAATTAAAAACATTTAATGATTTAATTTATCCCTTAAGCAACAATTTCATATACATGCATACATATTTTACACATACACATAAATAATTTAATAAAAAAATCCCTGGGCTACCAACATGTATTTTTGACCATTAATGCTAATCTGAAATTCTCCAACGCAAAATTTAAAAACAAAAAAAATTAAAAGTTCTGAATAATGCACCCACAGTGAGCATAACACTGCATTTTTTAAGAGCTGAAGCCACATGGTATTAAACCAAGCAATATTTTTGGGAGCAGAGGCAGCAGCAGGCTGGCTGCACAGCACAAGGGCCAGTTAACTTGACTCACAGCTGCTTTGCATCACCGCACCAGCACAGGCGATCTGGAATGTGCACCCTCATGCCCTCCACGTTCCTCTGCGCACACACACTCATTTTTCCATTTTCAGTCTAAGAAATATTTTCTGAAAAACAATGTTAAAAACGGAATACTGCCCTTAGTTTTCATTTGAATATAAAGGTCTGAAAAGCATATTTTAATTTTTTTTTTTAAAGAGAAACTCACAGTAAAAACTCACTGACATTTGTCTCAAGGAGACTGAGACCACAAGCTGCCATATTTTGTAAAATACATCATAAAATGAGAAGTAACTGTAACCTGCACTAATGACCACATAGCCACTGATATCAACTAATGATTTCTACAGCAGCAGCAAAGTCAAGTGGCTGCAGGGTCAGGTGTGAGGTGGTAGTCCTCCAAGCCATAAGGAGTCTGAGGGAAGTTCACATGCAGCAAGTTAAGGAATCGTGCTTGTCACTTTTAATCCATCAGGAAACATACAAAACCCAGGATGGATTAAAAGTATCTACCTCAAGCCTGTAAGCTCAGGCTTATTTCTTATTTCTTGATTATTTGATCCTCCCTCCCTCATTATTTATGAAAGCATTTATGATTTTGTACAAATCAGACTGAAAACGCACAGTTAATACTGTGGCACTTTCCAGGAACTCTAGAAGAGACACCTTTGCCCAGCTACAAGAAAAGACTTTAGAGGAAAACAGGTACAGTGAGCTACCGGTACTTTCAGAAAAATATACAAAGGCCCATGCTTCAAACAAGTCAGGGTTGCCACCATCACCCCCAGAAGCAACACTTCTGATCTGCCCTATATTTGCCTSCTTTTGCACCAAAACTCTTCTGTTTTGGACCTACATGGGTGTGTGGTTGGTTGTGTGACAAACCAGAGCTAAAACCTAAACCAAACCTGCCGAAAAAGGGTTTTTGCTCTTTTGGGTGACTTGCCAAACCTGCTCACTGCGCAGTCGCAGGGAAGTGGAGGCAACAGGGAAATGTTTCCTTCTGCAATTCCTTTGCTTAAAGTGTTTGGACTATGAGCTGAAGCCCCTGAAGTTGGGAGTGCTGCCTGCAGTCTGAGATGTGTTTACTACAAAGTCAATAAAAATTCATCCAAAAATGTAATTTGGAAATTTAAATGGAATTTTAACTTCAATACCTTGTAAAACATATCACAAAACAAAAAGTAACAGTAATCAGAACTAATGACTGAACTTGTCACATGCAAACCAATTCTGAAGTCTGATTTTGCTGCCAACATTTAAGTACTTAAAAAAAAACCTCAGAGTTTGCTGAACTGCAAACCAGCTTTGGGTAACTAACTTGTTTTTCAGGTGCAGACAGAATATTTGCTTCATTTCCGCTAACAGAGTTGAACAGATAAGACAGGTCATTCAGAGTTGAGAAACCAACTGGGAGTCAAAAAAGCAAAAAAGACTTGCTTTCCTTTTCTGGCCCTCTAATTAAAAAATGCTATGGAAGATGAGACCTAGTTTTGAAATCTTAAGGCATGTTTGTGAGCTAAACTGATCATAGTCTTCCTTTGTTTAAAAAAAAAAATTACGATGTCAAGTATAAAACTTGGTTTGATTAACTTATTTTCCAGTTTCTGTATCCAGGATATTTAAGGTTGCTTTATTTAACTCAGGAAAAAGAATGCTAGTTTAGTGCATCACTTTGCAATTTATCAGMTGGAGCTTGACAAAAAGGATTTAAAAAAGCACCTCTGTTAAAAAACAAACTCTTGCTTGCCAGCCCACTGTCAAGAATCTTCAGAGGAGACTGGCATGCACTGGACCTTCCTACTTAGAAAGATAGTACTGACTTCATTAAATACAAATTGAAAACAGAATTAAACTCAGTTACATATTAACACAAATGAGTTTCTTATTAATTTAGCTTCATTTAAATTTAAACTTCTGCCTTAGAATTACAGTCTTCTGCCTCAGCTGTACAAGTTCACTTAAGAAGTGCCTTGTCTGACATATTTTTTGTCTCATGCTACCATTTGGAACCTGAATGGATGAAATTTCTCTAATTCCAAAGTAAACAGAATTTTATCTATCCACAACAAGAATATGTACAATTGCCAAGCAGTCATCAAGAAAATAGAATGATCCTGAATTCCTGGCTAAGAACTGCCATGCCTAAGCATCAACAAGACTGAAAAAGCACACATCATTCAAAAGAAAAACATTAGATTTCTTTTTTTCTTAAAATACTGTCCTTCTTTAATTCAAGTCTTTATGACAGGTTTTCAATGTTTACACATCTTTCCCAGGTAAATTTACTGTCTCAATATACAAGAAAACTTTTAAAGAATTTTGCATATTTATCAAATGCAAGACAAATGTATCCTATCTTGGACGCTCAGATATAAGAAAAAAAAAACCCCATTTACTCCAACAATGCTGAAGTTCTACAAACCTACTGTTAAGTCTTCCTTTTTATACTTAAAGTTTGAAGCCACAAACAAACAGTGAAGCACACTATCTCTGCCTAGGCTTACAGTAGTGGTTATGTCAATAAACTCTTTTCAGCCAACAAACTTTATATCACAAACTGTAAAACTTGAATTCAAACAGCAGTGAAACCAAAAGCTCTGCTGAACTTTTGGCCAGGAAGATTACCTTTCCAATTCTCATCACTGTTTCCCTTAGACTGAAGACATCTTTGCAGGCTTCCAACAAAGAAGGCTGCCAGCACTGTAAGGACGTCTTCTTGTCTTCAGGCTTTCTGTATTGTCTCCCTCCCACCTCTAATGTCTAGTAGCAGATAAGCCCAGAAGGCAAGACAGATCAACTAAAGCCAATTTTCAGAGCTGCACTTGGCACAACATGAGAAGCATGCTGTTTCTACAGGGTCATAATCCAGGGAAAAAAAACCAAAAAACAACACACCAACGAAAAAAACAGAAAAAAGAAAGGACAAAAAAAAAAGGTAAAAAGAAATGTTTTGGACCACAATGTGTAAACTCAGTGGGATAAAAATGACTCATACAGCCCTGGCTGGTTCAAGTGACCTCAAATACTAACGCAGATACCATTAAAGAAAACACTAAATAAATACACATTCTAAAATAACATACCATCTATCTGCCAGTGCTAAGAATAGCCTCATACTAATCTCTTAAAATACTGAATGATGGATAAACAGATGCTGTCGTACTGTGATCTCTCTAACCATACAGTGATTGTGCTTACCAGACCCAGGACTGAAAGATCTAAAAGCAAGAAGTATTTTGTTCCATGTTTGCCCACTGCCTGAGAGGAAGGGTCCTACATTTCCTCCAACACAAGGGCTCCCGAGCATCACCTGCAGTGCAAATAGCCTCTAGAGGAACCACCGTATAGGTATTCACAAAGAATCAAGATAATTTATCCCTCTCTGCAGAAGCAGAGGTTTTCTTTCTCAGTGTCTTCTTAATGAAATAAAGCATGTCAAAAAGAATACAACTAGCTCAGATGAAAAGAGAATATGACTAGCTCAGATGAATCCCACAAAGAAAGCAATTCAATTTCCTCAACAGTAAGGTGGAATTAAGGACTAGTACCAACCAGGAAGGCATTTCAGTTACTACTTTTGAGGTTTTAGTGCACATGAAACATRTACACAGAATACTGTATTCTCATGTTATTTCACTTTGGCTTACCATCTGGAAATTAGTTCTAATTCAGGTTGTAACATAGAGCTAGCTCTGCACTTGACAGTGTCACCAGAAAACCACAAAGCAAGCGTAATTTATGCCAGCAGAACATTGCACCTCTGCCAGTGTAGCTTACTTCATGTCACGTGAGTTGGAGACATTGGTACAAGCTGTTTTGGAAGGAGCACAGTTTCACAAAAAATTGAAAACACAAAACAGCTCTTGTCTATCAACTCTGCTTGTCAGAAACCAATTCCTTTTGAAAGCATGGCTGGTGCACCTGGGTCTTTTGCACCCAACCTGCCACAGATTTTTGGGGGCCCACTTTAGAGTACTTCTTGTCTGGTTTTCAGGAGGGTGCAACAGAAACAGCTCCCACTGACTTGTGTTCAATTTTAGAAAGCCTGTGCTTCCAAGAACTAGCTAAACAATGTTTCTAATTGAGGTTTGAACATGAAGAAAAATAAATCTCTGCTGATAAGGTGTGAGACCTTTCAAATTGAGGTAGCATTAATTGTCATTGAGATGTTTCTACAGTCAAAATAAAAATCCACAACAGACATAAATTAGCACTAAATGATGAATTTACTATTGACTACTAGTAGTGTAGAAGCCATGTTTTTTCTGTAAAACACACAGCTCTTACAGCCTAAGAAAGTAATAAAAGGTCAGTGACATAAAACAGGAACAACTTTAACTTTAGAAAGTATGAATTTTGCTATTTAAAGAATCTCCTGATAGAGCAAATGCTGGATAAAGTGTGATATGAAAATAACTGCTGTCTAATTTCCCTTTCAGAACCTCTAACTCACAAACTGTCACCACCTGTATGTTTCTTTGGTTTTGAAAAAAAAGGAACAATTTTTAAAATCAATATCACTGCAATAACCTGTCTTTCAGTTCCTGAGACCATCTCACACACCAGACATTTCACTGCTGTTTTAACGAGTGCTCTGGAGGAAGCAAAACATCCAGAGGACTTAAGGAGGACTTAAGGCTCCACTCAGAGACAAGAAATGCATTTGCAGTAAAATTATTGAAATGCTTATGTGGCTCTTTAATAGTACCTAGCCCATCTTTATACAATTTGTCATTTTTAATATTTTTATAGTAGATTCTTTGAAAAGAGGATGCTTAAAGGAAAAGCTCACAACTTACTGCATTTGTTGTTTTATAGAACGTAGGGAAAAATACAAGCATAATTTATCCTTAAAGCATTCACTTTGTTGTTAACACTTTAAAAGTATATTGAAAGCATTTGGTGCAATAAAGAGGAAAATGATATTCAAAACATTAAGTAAATTGTTTCAACAAAGAAATTTATGCAACTTGCTTTTTACCTTACTAACAATTACAGATTGCCGCCTTTCCTTATGCTACTAATGTATTTGAATAGCAGGCTGAATTTGGCCACAAAGTGCTTTTTAACAGTACACTTAAGTGCCCTGCTTATATTAGTGCCTTCAGGCAAGCAGTAAAACCAAAAGCAAACCTGGCCTTCACTAGCTGAGGTGTAGGCACTTCCAAAGCAGTTTACTCGTGTGCTTTTACTAAAAAAGAAACACCCCATTCCCACAACAACCACGAGACACTTCACTAGCATCTACTTACCTGTCAGACTGGTTGCTGTTTCGGCTGCTATGAATCACTTCCCATTCATAAGTATAAATCAAATCCAAGATCCAACGTGCCAGAGCCTGTTACCAGCTCACAGCTATAGCTTGACCAAGAGACACCTGAAGTGTTCATACCAAGCTGTTAACAGCCTCTTAACCCTCCTCTTTTCTTCATCCGTCCCAAGCAAGATCAGCCTTTAGTAACTTCTGATATACAGGAAATACAGCAAACACCTACATAATTTCTCACTCACTTAACTTTCCGTCCTCTATCCTCCTTCAACAAACTTTGGTCTTCCCAGACAGAAATCGAAGGATTTAACTGTAGGCTGCCTTAAGATTCAATGCAATCATTTAAGTTGTAAGTATTTTTAGCAACAATTAATTAAGCAGAATTCAACTGACCTTGGAAATAATATGAGATGAAGCACTAGGCTCAGCTGCACTTATCAAGGTGGTGACCTAGTCAACAATAAACTGCATCCAGAATGATCTTGTCATGGTCAAGTGTATAAGACAGGCCATAAGATGCAATGCCCTTCGAGCTGAGGAAGAGGTGCTTCAATTCCCAGTGGAGTTGAGGATGACTTGTTCAGCTCTAGACATCCGCTACTGCAGAGGCACGGAGGATTTCACTTATCATTCCTTTGCTGCTCTGCTATTCAAATATTTGCAAAGCACCTACTTACTGGGAGCTATTATGTACCATGAACAATTTTTGGAGACCAAGGATAAAGATTGTTGACTCTTATGCAAAATACATTTCACCTTGCACAGAACATAAATACACACGAGCAAGCAGCAAAGGGGACATGCAAAGGTGCTAGGAGAAAAAACCCAAAGCAGACACACAACAAGCAGAAGGCCTGTGAGCAGCTGCTCTTTTTGCAAAAACTGGACCTGTGCAAGTGCTTTGAACTAACAATAATGCTCACCACAGGCTGAGAAGGGGGAAGAGAAGGAAGCAAGAAGAGAAAAAAGTACAAAGCCTTAGTTTTGGTTTCTTAATTTGATGAGACTTTTATACATAAGCATGTGTCTTGTCAACACATTTCAACATTAAATATGCAGTGTTCTTGACAAAAAAATATTTTGCTGGCCCCAAGTCTACGTCTGAATTATCACTCATTTACACTGTAACTAGTTTGAGATCTGTTCTCTTTTTAAATAAGTGTATTATAAGCATATTATGTTTCCCAAATATTTTTCTGATGTCTTTAAATTGTATTTTACAACTAGCCACAAATTATTAACTGTTTTTTAATAAAAGAACAGGTAGGAGAAAGGAAAAAAAAAGTCATCAGCCAAAATGATCCTAGAATGAGAAAGTGCAACCAGCAAACATATTTATACTACCAAAAACTATCTATTCTTTTCTGAAGTCTTAACCGTACCAGACTTTCCAGGTCATGTGGAGTGAGTCTAATTCTTTGATTAGTATATAATCATTACCATACATAATCGCAATGTGAAATCTCTCAATTTCACACACTATTTTGCCCCTACTTTCATTGTAGAAAGACTCCTAAACACTTTAAATATAAAATCCTGGGGGTACTATTTAACATATAATCACATCAACTTTGATTTTGTGAGATTTTTAGTTAGACAATCTGAGTTACTAAAAAAAAAGAGTGCTGCCATTCAAGGACAAACCATGCTCTTCTTATCTCTCACTGCCTGAATCAAAATATTTATTTGTAGCCAAAGCATTGAGAAATGGCTAATGAACTGGAGGCACTTTATATTTTCAGGAAAGAGTTGACACGCCTTAGATCAACTCTTACAAAAAGCAACACATCTTTATCCTAAGAGCACAGAGGCAAAAAACTGCTGCCACATTGGTGAGGAGCCATTTAGCAACATGGTGATGAACAGCAACCTGGAAAGCAGGCTTGTGCTAAAAATATCCACTGTTTTCTTTTTCTGGAAAAATCAAAACACACTCAACCTCCAGAAGCAGTAAATCTACCTTATCAAAGAAGGAAGAATGCAACAATCATAAAAGTCATAAACACAGTTTCTAGGTGCAGTGCAAATAATTAACTGATTATAGGATGAATTTGCTCTTTGAGAGGACCAGAACAATCCCATGAGGATGCTTGTTCACAGTACTCATTCACCTCCCGGTGTTATAGCTCCAGAAAAGATCTCTGCCTTCGGGCAAAGCAGCATCATTTAAGTCCACGCACCTTGATTTCCTTCTCCCCCTTCCTGTAAAACTGTGCTCTACAGGAAGCCTTGGACCAGATGTGACAAATCTGTGGTTGTGGGCAAGTGAGCAATTATTAGTAAAAGCATGTAAAAGTTCACAGTAACAAGAAAGATTTCTTGCAAACACTTTTTGGCAGTCAAGAATGGGGACTCATCTCAATGCTGTCCTTTTTTAAACGCACGTCAGGGTCTCTTCCAAAATAACATCTTGGTTTTCTGCTGAATCATCAGCAACCAAAGAAAGCAGAAGAGATTAAACTAGTTTCACAGCAGGTTTGTTGTGGATAGCCCTCCCCTCTCTCTGAAATGCCACAAGACATTGCATTCATAATAAAACAAGCCAGAGCCTTTAAAAGAGAAAGAACAAAACGACTCTTTTATCTAGAGAAGGGAGGGGAAAAAATGCCACTGTTGTTTGCACAACAGAATTAATGCTGATGTCAATATTCAGTTTCAAGACAAACTAATACTGCAGGGAACCTACAAGGTAGGAGAGATACTTTTAAGACACGACATTTGAAGTGAAGGTGCCTTTGACTGTAGTCTTAGGTGTTCAGACAAGTAAGCAATGCTGAAGAGACCCTTCGTGCTTCTGAGCTTGACATAACTACAGCCATGAGTGTCTTGGCCAATATGTGGCACACTGGTGTCTCCTAACACCAGACAGGATGCACAGTCATCATGTTACTAGCTGCTGCTAGACTTTTTACCCCAAAGGCTGTGAGCAAAAATACCTACACAATGGTGTCTGCGGAGCTGCCTCAAACCCACTGAAATAAGAAGGTGAATCAGATGCTCAGTGTTTGTCTTCCCTATATCCAAGAGAATGGGGGTTAGCCTGCAGAATTGGAACTACAGTAACTTAATGGAAATACCCACTGACACGTTAACAGAAAGAAAAGCCAAGAGCTGTGTAGAAAGAAACTAAATGAAGGAGAGAGAAACTCAGTGGTAGGAAGGAAGAAAAAAGACCCAAGGTATCAGCACGACGCTCAACCTAAACCAGCTATTTTTGGAATAACAAGTTGTTCTGGACACATCATCTGCCCAACTATCTTTGTAGTTGTGCATGTTTCTAAAATAAACAAATCAACAGAAGGTTACCTGGCATTTCATACACAGTGATTTGGAAGGGAAACAAAAGACTGAACAATAATATGGGTAAAATGGCAACTCTGCATTGTAGGTAAAGCACTGAAAATTCAACACTGTTCTTCTTCTTCCAATCTTTTCTGACCTAAATCTTGCTATTGCAAGGAGGAGCTAAGTCAGCTGCTTTCTGAATTAAACTTAACTGCTTTTCTATAAGCTGAACAACAAAAATTGGAAAGCCTCAGTAAGAAGAAATGGCAAAAGGCCCTCAAAATATTTGCTTTTTTCCTGAAAACCATTTTCCATACCAATCATTTGTTGTACCTAATGTCAAAGCAGTTTTTCGTTGGGGAGCTACAAAGAGCCAAACAATCTAGCGCATCTCTTCTCTGTGTCTCTCCCTTTGTGAGCCACAGGAACAGCTCCTGTGATTGCTCCTTCTCCTTTCAGTAGGTTAACTGGCTGAAATGGCTCACCAGTGTACCACAGCAGTGCCACAACCAGGACAAGAGAGTGGGATAGGGTGATACACAGCACGGTATCAAACAGTGAATGAAGCAGAATATTAGACTGTTGTACAGCATTTCAGCCTGAGTAGTGCACAGCACAACCCCTCAACAGCCCTTCTGTCCATACCAAGGCTTTCCACTCATTAATTCATGTCAAGTTATCAACTGGATCTAAGCGACTGGTGTCCTGCCTCAGACTGAAGGGGACTTTTCCAGGAGACCAATGGGACATGACCATGACAACCTAAATTGTTGGACCACAGTTATAAATAAGCAAATGACATATTTGTATTCTAAAGCTCCAGAATTTGCTGAGCTTTCAAAGACTGAATTAATAAAACTAATTCTTCTCATATTATCCTGTATTGCTAAGCTAGCAGTAGGGTCTAGAATCTGATTATTCTAGGGTATCTTTAGTTAACCAGGAAATGCAGAGATGCTTTTCCTCAATGTTAAAAAACCCCCTAACATACAAGCCCCCAGTAAAAAATGTTTGTAGCAAATCACTCTATAACCTGCTAAAACAGGGGTATTTACTGCTCTACATGGAGTCTATAGTTTATTCAATTTTTTGCTTTACCTCTTTAGATAATTTCTGCTTACTTGAAACACAAAATAAAAATCCTTATGAACCACCACATCTATTGGTTGATATTAACTCATGTAGTAACTCCCATTGTACCACTTACATACAACCATAATGAAAGGTTATTAGGAAAATCACATTTTGATAAACAGTTATGTCTCACTGCCTGTTTAAAGACAGCTTTGACACCACACAGTGTGAAACTGCACTCTCGAGCAGTAAGCTACCCATTTCCCTGAAAAATACAATGACATCAGGGATTCTCATGAGAAATCCCATATTTAATTACAGCACTCATCTTCCTGAAAGTTTAAAAAGTAGTTTAAGAATACCATGAGCCCCAACTTGAAAACATAAAATGCATTGAAAGCCCCACAGCTGGCTCAGATCCTATAAATCAATCCAAATCAGGTCTTCAAGATATGGAAACATAAGGCAAGTTTTTCAAGTTTCCTCCAGCAGCACTTGAGGAAGCAAGCTGCAAAGCTGAGAACGTACATGTAAATAATTTCAACCCTATCAGACCTGAAATTTTACTTAGGTCTACACAGAGGCAATAGGAACTCACATAAGCRTGTATCTAATTAGGCCCCACCTGCACAACAGTGAAACCTTGCCCACCTAGAGCCTCACCCAGGCCACAAAACCCACCCCAGCACTATAAAGCTTGCGCTTCTAGGGAGCACAGAATTATGTGTTGCTTCTGCAGTTACACTATGAGCAGCATCAACAGATTTGTGCAAGTAACTAACACCATTGTCAATGTCTATAACTGTATTAGAATCCCTAACCAAGCAAGGAGAAGTCTTTGAGCTGGATGCTATCTTACATTTATGGTTAAATCTCAAAGCAAAAAGAATTAGGACAAAAATAGAAGGGTTGAGTCTGCCTTCAACTATTGTTATTTCATTATTTTAGCACATTAAAAAAGACAAACACTCCTTCCAACTCAAGAACTTGAAACTACACTACAAGTTTGTTCTCATGATAAATATTTATCACTGCAGACAGATGTCAGAACCTTAGAGTGGACTATTCTAACAAGTCCTATTCTCACTTAATTCAGTCTTGATTTGCCTTTCCGATAAGAGCTTCTCATGTATACAAGTCACATTACATTTCTTGAAGATCAGTGAAAAAGCTAGCATGAATTCAAGACCAGCATTTTTTCCCCAGAATTGCTAGAGAAGATAACAAGCTCATTTGTGCAAGTCTACCAGAGCATATTGGCAACACTGCCAACTCCTGACTTTTACGCATCCCTACTGCGCTTTTTGAGAACTACAGGGTGCTGTAGCAAAACACGTACTATGACTGAACTGAAGGGTTAAGGACTTTTTCTTAAAAAGCAACAAATGCCAAGCTTTACTAATTATCCCAAAGATTTCAAAGTAACAAAGATATATCTAAAAATAGGAATAGTAAAGTCACACCACAAAATACTCTTCCTCTGTCCTTGCCTACAGGTTAGGATTAGAGAAGATGTAGTGCAGGACTGTAGTTTGACTATATTTCACTCAGTATCCACTTTCAAACCAGTGTCTGATAAACTGCCAGGAAATTGAAGATCTAAAAAACCTGTATCTTACTGATTTTAATACATTCATATTGAAGTGCAGTTTACGAAATTTTGAGCAGGCAATATAACAAAATACTGCAGACCTGGTTTTTGCCCTGTCTTATCAATACTTGTTAAATATAATAGAGCTTCTGTAACTCCCTCACACACCTTCTGTTTGATAAGGAAACTAGACATATCAAATGCAAGAAGCTGACTGTTCATTACAAGAATAATTTCTTCCACAGGGAGGAAATTCCTTTATTCCTTCCTGAAGCCCTGTCACCACTGTGGTTTGGTATCTCAGGCTTTTCAGAGCTCCCCCAGTCGCACCTCTTCGGGTGAATTCCCTGCGTCAGGGCAGCAGTTACCATTTCAGTTATGGGCCATCGGTCCGACTGATCTGTTTTGATTTTAGAGGAGAAAGCACCATTTTCCAAACTGCTAAGCTGACTCCAGACGAGATTCCTGTTCCTCCTACAGTAGTGATGACAAGGAAAACGCGGCGGCTTGAGCAGCTTCTGCGAGGCTGTGGATGAGGGCAGTTTTGGGAGATTAACTCCCACACCACTGAGCCCTGCAAGCTGCTAGAATTGTTTTGGAACAGTCAGGACCACTGCCACCTGCCTTGCCGCTCTCTTGCAGCTTGTCCTGGTACAACAAGAATAGTGACAATATCCAGAAATTACCTTAGAAAGACACAGTGACTTTTTTTTAAAGCGTCAGAGATAAGCGTGAGCTAACAGAAGCAGACTATGCTGCTCTGATCAGCTACTCTACAATGCCAGAATGAAAAGGAGCATTTTTTTTCCCTTCTGCACAATCCTGAGCTGTAGAGATCACACAATACCACAAGAATCTCTGTTCTGTTTCAAGCTAACTATCATCAGCTGACAGCACGGTAGAAATCAAAGGATCCATTTAATTGCTAACCACTTGTTGTCAGATCAGCTGTAGATGCTGCTCTGACAAGGATGCATGTAATTTAAAAGAGAAAGATACCACAGCAGGAATGATTTGATATTTCTTAGGAAGATGGTGGTGCTTGTGCATGATTTTTTCATTGATACTACTGAATTTGCTATTTTTGTTGCTTCCTTCAACCCATAAAAACAGAGGTCTATTTTATTTGCTCTGGTGCTTGATCAAACCATCACATGTTCCAAACACTTTCACGGAAAAAATGCAGAACACTGCCATTTTAAGGAGCCTTGCCTGTTTTTCTTTTAAAGTTTACAGCTCACTAGCAGCTTACAGCAGTATTCACATGCTCCAGCATTCCACCTTTTGTCCTTAGAATCTCCGCTTATGCTCTGCAACCAGACGACTAAAGAAAACTCTTTCCTGATTATTTGTATAATATAAAGAAACCAACTTTTACAGACTGTGATACAAGTGTATGGAAGATTAGCAATAGCAACAAGAAACTGAGAGGCTTGAAACTCCTGAGGTCTACCTGCAGTGAATTATAAACACCAAGTTATCTCAGCTGTATCTTAAAATATAGAGGAGGTAATACCTCATGAAAGATTAATCAGGAGAAGGTATAAGTATTCAACTCTCAAGCTAAACAAGTCCTGCTAAAACACAAACTACCACTACTGAGTGAGGTTCTCCTCCAGAAAGCAAATTCACTCCTAAAACGTCTACTGCTGGTAATGGGAACAATACCCTTTGTCATTTAGACCCTCTTTCTCAACATGTATTATTTTCTAGTAGAAAAACTTCAGAAAAACAGATTAAAATACTGATTTTTTTTTTCCCTGACTTCACACAAAAAGAAAAACTAGTAAAAGCTTCACTGATAAAACTTCATAAGTAAGGAGAAAGCTGCACAAACAACACCATTACTGAGACATACACTTGGTTAACTAATGCTTTTAACCCCTAAGGGAACAGTAAAAGTGGAAATTGAGTGTTGTTTCTAGCAACAAGAGAGCTATGCAGAAAGTTTCTCAGGTGTTTGCTGCTAAGCAATCTCTATCTCAGAGATGCTTAAAAAATAACTGAAACCACCTTATCATTCATCTAATTCAGAAGTAGCCACAACCAGGTATCAGAACAATTATTAACATTCTTTTTATTCCTTTTTATTACAATAGATATTTACGGTAGAGAGCATAAATGCAATCCATTACTAGGACTGCAAATGGACCTGGCTCACTAAGATATATGAGTAAAGACTATTTRATTAAGGAAAGTCTAGCCAGCAAGTTTCTCAGCCGGTAACAGCTCCTCCTTTTCTTCCCGGAGGTGTCTGAAGGAGCAAGGAGGGGGTGAGATCCCCTGATGCACAAATCTGGAATCTTCCACTGAAATCCCAAGCACATTGTCACAGCTGCATCAATTCGTGCTGCAGGAACCCCTGCTATCTGCTATCTACTTCAGAAACATATTATCCTGAAGGGCAGTGTTCATTCTCTGAGCAAGCAGTAACTGATACTCCATTCCATTTCCATTAGACTTCAAGTCTCTACAAGCTATTTACTCTGAATTTCATATTCCCTATGTTTTTGAGTTTCCACAGAAACTTGTGAACAAAGCACTATATTCTGAAAAACAAGTAACTTATTGAGTAAAGGTTATGCTACAGCTGGCTCACTATTGTTTCGTCCGCGGCCTCAATACTTAGGGTTTTAAAYGAGATTTCAATGGAAATTGTCAGTTTGATTTCTTTCATGAAATCTTCAATTGCCTCCTTACACAAGGATGTTTTTTCATCGTAGCAGGATCTGTACTAGCCATTCCCATCTCGGTAGGAACATCGTGTCATTAACTGTCACACACAGTGCTCTGAGCCTGCATAAACAGCGCCAGGCTTGGCCAGTTCCTGCTCTTTTCTCAGACACTAAAGAGGCAACTGTAAGATCTAAACTAATTTATGTGCAAAAATATTTAAGTGCTGATCTGTAAGCTATATTCTTCTAATTCTCCTGTCACAAAAGGATGTTTTTCTAAACATTCATCATTTCTAAAGAGCACTTAAAAAGAGAGGCATGATAAAATTGTTAGAGCTGTTATTTATGATGCATTTAAAAGTCCAGCAATATTATTTTAATTGAAATTGTAAGAAAAATGTGAAGATCAAATTCCTTTTAATAGCTCAAAGGCATGCATTCTGAACAGTCTGAAACAAAATTAGATTGAAATGTTTTAAGGGCAGCCATAAGAACTGTAATCCTCCAGTCCAAAATGGCAAATTCCAGCGTAAAATTATTATAATCCTAAGCAGAATCATGGCACAGTCTGACTCTTTTCTTCTGACAGGAAACACCCCCACCCCTGCAATCCAAACTTGTCAGTTTGGAGTCAGATGCTGTCCTAAGAACTACCCTGCATGGACAAAAATTTTGCAGTAAAACTCTGCTAAGAAAGTAAAACAGACTATGATGCTGGTGCTAAGATGTAAAATTTCTATTCAGAAACATCTTTTATGTTCTAATGCACGTGGATTAAAACGTACAGCTGATGGCAGCTGAAGATACCAGACCTCCCTCCCCACTAACCAGTTGTACCAGTTCCTTCCCCTGGATGAAATGGCTGAACTCTGGTTTGAGCAGCAGCACGTGGACCCGACCTGCGGTGGTCCTGCAGCACAAGTTTGCTTTACCTGCAGACCAAACACCTGTAACTGAGTAACCACTGCAAGGGCGTGAATTCTCTTTCAACTCAGGGAACAAGTCTTGAGCCTGATGCAGATTGGTTGATAAATCAGCTCTGTGGTCTTTCAGACTGTGCAATAAAAACGCATTATTAATATGAGGAAATGAAAAGAAAAACTATCACAAGGTTGTACAGAACAATGTCTGACAGTTTTGTTAGAGAATTTTGGATTACTTTATTCTTCTCATTTCTCAATCATGGTGATGACAAGCAAATAAGAATCATCTATGTTCATCAAACATGAATAATTAGCTATGCTCATAAACCATCTTTACATACTTACATAGTAATATGAATATTTTTGGTTCCACAGAAGTATTAAATACTGTTTGCTTTCAGCAAGCAAAAAAGGTTATTTCCTAGAATAAGGTACAGCTTTCCTTCCTCCCTGTCCTTATATTTGGCCATATAGTGTCTTGCAAATGCAGATCCACATAGTGGATATAGTGTTTGTTCACTGGTCCATCAAGAACCACCTCTCCTCCCCTGCAAGTCAGAGCTTTTTTTTTTTTGGAGGTTTTGCAAGTTGCTGTACCCACTTTAATTAGTTCACCGTTTAATGTGGTAGCTTCACATGCCAGTACATCTGGCATCTCTCTATTGTGCCCCTTGGCGTTCCTGACTGCTTCCAGGAGGCTCATGTCATGCTGTAACTATGAGGGCAGAAGGACACCACTTCAAGAACACACAGAGCCCTCCAATTACCGTGAATTGTTCTCCAGAAATCTTTTAGAACTAACATACTCAGGCAACAACTTAGGTGCTCTTAACCTCAGTCTTATCCTCAGTTTTTCATTTTAAGTGCTGTCAAGACAAATGTTGAGGATTCACCAGGAGCATTAGGATAGTGCATTCCTAACTAAGGATGACAGAGGTGCTACTTCCCTATAGTAAGTACTATCAGCATGACAAAGAATCCAAAATGTAAGATAATTTCCTTTTTTTGTATAGTAAAGATCACAGAGTTCTTAGATATCCTCCTGTATATCTACCTACCACCCTGCCTGCAGAAAGCTGGATTGTAAGTAAAGATACCTGATACTGTTTTGCTCTTCACAAGTCTGGGGGTGTTAAACAATTTTTAACAAACTTTAATTTCCCTAACAACTGTCAAAAACAGTAAAACAAAAAAGCAGCAAGTTGTATATTTATCTTTCAGAAACTTATTGTAGGTAAATTAGCACCATACAGCCCAGTAAAAGACTACAGGAAGGATAAGATAAAAGGAAAAAAGCAAGTTGATTTTACACCTTCACACTTTCAGATTTTACTTGCTCTCACTCTCACAATAATCCAAAGTACCACAATGTTGTACCCACCACAAGTTTTGACACAGAGGGAAACCAACTAGTCTTGTCCTAGAATTTTTGAGGTCCCCAACTGGTGATATAAAAAATGAATTTTAGGCTTTTTTGGGTATTCTTTAAGGAGTCACTGATTAATACAGGGTGGTCCTTTGTCTCAAAATCACCAACCTCAGTCTCAGTGAGCACTAGGTTAGGCTGGCTGTCCATTATCAGCTTTTCCTCCCCAGCTAAGAGGAACAGGGAGCACATGAGGTGTGCTGCTTCTTCCTGACTGCTCTCCTGAGGGGATGCAGCATCCTCAGGGCCTTCTTTTAGCCTTTTGGTCTTGACATAAACAGCACATTCCTCACATTTTACAGCTAGGAATGGTGACCCTGGTTATCAACATAGGCCATATTTTTAACCCTTTTTTCGGCAGTTTTCTAAGACCCTTACTATGCACACTTCTATTCATATTGCATTTGGATCAATCTTAACATTTCTGTTACAAAATTTCAATTCCACAACTTTTTCAACTGACCACAGAGTTCAAGCCCATATGCTTAAAGGATTAAGTCTCTAAGATATCTTCACGCTTTTCTGTGGTCTAGTTTTGCTACAGAAAGGAGACAGAAAGCACAACACATCTTGTTCTTTCTCCTATTGCCTCTGCACGTAAATCCCCAGTAGTATATAGGCAGTATTGCAAGCTGAAAACCACGTTTGGGATGTCACAACTAACCACTTGTAGCCTTGAAGCTTGTTGTTCAGTAATAAAGCACTAAGAGGTCAGAGGAAGAGCCTGTTTCAGAACAGAAGACTACGGTTGCATAAAACAGAATGGGTATAAAATGAAGGGATGCATCACCTACGTCAAAAAATCCCTTGATTTATATAATACATATTCATCTTAATGCTTGAGCTTTATCTATTACTTTAATTTACCAGTGACTAAATATACTTTCCACTATATAAATTTTATTTTTCATGTTTTGCTGAGTAATAGGGTATATGCAAGCACACATGTAAACCTGTAGAAAACAGAAAAACTAAAGACTTCTTTGGCTTTCTAGAATATTAGAAAATAGCAGTTGACAATTGTTTACAATATAGTAGCTTTTCAATTCAGAATTTGTGTAGCTTACTGAAAAATAGTTTTAAAATGGTACCAGCTAATGATAGCTGTTTAAACAGTCTTGACTAATGACTTTAGCAAAGCTGCTTTTTTTAAAGTTATCTGTGCTTTGCTACCCAACGTGGGTACTTTTAATCACTGTCTTTCAAGACTTTGGAGGTAGCATATTTCACTCTGTCATACTTCAGTTTTATTCACATGTGGAACAAGAAAGAAAAACTCTTGTAATTTTTAATTACCATGCTAAATRAGCTTAAATAAAAAAAAAACCCTCTTAACACCTACAAATAGACRTCTGCCAGGCAAAGCTGATTTTAACAGTCTAAAGTTTGAATCAAGGTACTTGCTGTAAATGAGCTTTATTCCAGTCTAGTATTCTGATCTTTAAAATCTGAAAAAATAAGCATACAATACTTCAAAATTTCAACTACTGTAGCATTACTGCCACTAACACTTTCAGCTTTAGAAAAAGACTGACAGTGTTGCCTATTAAACCAATTAAACATGAAAAAAAATTTAAAATGGGGTTTTAACAATAACGTGTAAGATGACTGCTTGCCTGAGTAACTTATTGGTGCAAAGGCATTAGATGATGCCTTTGTTACACCTCCTTCTAAAGTTATTTTTAAAACCCTAGACAAAAGCTCTTTTAAAATTATTTTTATTATTCAACCATACATTTCAACTCCTGAAGTACTAGGAGAAATTCCTGTGCCTAGGTGGGGAGATCTGTTAAGTACTAGGTCTGAAAAGCCTGAAGTGGACAGCCCACCTTCCCAAGGCAGGTGGGAGCCACAAGGGATGTACAGCAAGGATGCACCTTCACATCTCTGCTTTAAATAAAGCAAACACATATCCAAGCCACACTTCAATTTTGCAGTCCAAACTCTGGGTCCAGACAAAGCTGCTGATGCTCTATTTGGCAGCAGAGTCAGATCTGGGATGAGAAGGGAGTGCCAGAAATAATTTTTACATTGAGTTGGGAGGAAAATCAAGTCCCTTGTGTTCCCAAAGCCATCAGTAAATGGACAGAGTGAGAATCAGAATTCCATTAGGATCAGTTAGTCTTATTGATTTAACTGGACACTAGATAAAGCCTTAGATATCTGATTCTATAACAATGCTTTCTACTGTGCTTCAGTCAAACCATGGCTTGTTCCATAGGGAAACCATGGCACACCTTCTCATAGGAATCACTATTTTTCTGTCATTTCAGTTCTTACTGTATTTATCTCCAGTAATGGTCAATGCATGTCAAATGGGAATATAAATTCATTAGAGAAAATAAGCCATATTTATGCTCTTTATTCTCCTACTCAAAAGTGAATTAATGAGATTATTTACATGTTCAAGAACATTTCTTTAATATTAAAAGCTCAGACTCCGCTGCTACACTTTAAAGCTGATGGCGACTCTTGCCAGGAAGACCCAGCAGAGCTGGCAATCAAGTGAATGCACACCTTCTGCCAAAACACACCCATGGCAAATCCTGGGCAAACCAGAAACCATTGCTTGCTGCAGTTTATTCCACTGTTGTTTTACTATGAGCACTTACCCTGCACCATCTGTTTTGTGAATTCATCTCTTGATAGGTATCTAAAATGGTATAGTTGCAAGAGGTTAAAAATGTTACTGTCTTCAAGAAGATAAAGCAGTTTTTCTCCCCCCAAGAAAAGAAATTGCTTCCACTATTGCTAAGATCTAAAGAAAATAGCTACATGTACTATACATAAAATCCTTGCTTGCTCCAACGACATATAAAACCCATTACTACTGAATTTTAAGGTGCAGCAACTTGGTTTGAAGTTAGTAACTTCTGCTAATTTACAAAAAGCCTCATTAGAAAGTTTCTGTTTCTAGGATCACTGTTGGCATCTGTTTCTATATAAGAGCAAAGTTACAATGCTTACTCAACACACTTGCAGAAAGAAGTCCATGTATATAACCCACAGAAGTTTGAAGCTAAAAACAAATCTCTGAATGAGTTTTATTTTTTTCCCCAGGTCTTATTTTCAAATATCTGGGAACGGACAGTGGCTGCTCTATTGATATTTAAGTCTTTCACATTTTCCAGACAGAACTAACCAGTTGATGCTGCTTTGGAGGTAGTAGAGACATGAAATTAATTTAAACCCTGGGACAATTTCCTTCCAGGTTTCAAAGGACCACTTATTTAAAAACTGGTCCGTTAATTTTCAAACAGCCTCTTTTATCTTCTGCAACTCAGTCTCTCCACTAGGAAAACGCCTGAGCTTCTGGCCACATTTGCCTCGTGCATTCAATAATTAGCTGGATATAATACGATTAATTCTGACCCTCAAAACACCACTACTGTTTTGTAGCTTTAGAGGAAATGATGTCAGGAAGAAAAAAAAAAGGCACATCCCATCTCCCCTCCAGCTTCATGTGAAGTCATTCAGATTTCTTCAAATCACCCTTTAGAAATATGGTTGTTGGGGGCTGTTGGTTTTTTTGGAAGAGGGGGGAGGAGGAAATGAAAGGCAGGAGAAAGGCAGCAGCGGGTGGTTTGTTGCTTGCCTCATTGAAAATCAGCTGTCAAATCACTCTGCTGGGCTGCTGGTGCAGCCAGAAGTAGGATGGAATAGGTGAGACATTGTAATGTATTTTGTCATGACATATGTTTAAAATCCCTATACTAGGAACTGTGGTACCTAGATATTTATAAATGTATTTAATGCACTCTCCAAAAACTGAAAGAAGCCATCGGAGCGCTTCACCCATCTGGAAAATGGGACAGGCACACTCTGTTGAGGTCTGTGGCATGGAGGGTAGAGCCCACTCTTGGAGAGAAGAGGCTCTCCTTTCCACCAGTACCTCAGCTCACCTGGTTCTGCCTTTGTGCATTTTAACAAAGTAAGTTTCAAGGCATTACAAAGCTCTTAAATTTCCTTTTAGTTTTGATGCTTCTGTTTGCTTTTCCCCTCTAGACAAGGCACAGTTATTTTTCATTTGGGGGGCAGTGACAGCTGTTACTGCTGGATTCAGGCTGCAAAACATTACAGGGAACTTTTAATTCAATGAAATCTCAAGTGAAAGTATTTGCAGACATAACATCAGGCTTAAACCTTATAATTGCATGTCTTTGTACATGTGTCAAGGACACAAAAGACAGGAACATAACTTGCTTTAGTATCAGGAAATTAATTTGGAAGTTTTTTTCTAAAAATTTGTTCGTATAATTAAATTTAGGACTAATTTGAGCCTTCTCATTCACTGCAACAGATGTTTTCAACACACAACAGTTTGAAACAGGCTATTTCTCCACATCCCCTCTTGCCCCAGCACACAGTAATCAGTAAGTAATAGCTGAAGACACACGTGGAATCTTGAAGAATGCAAGAACAGCTTTCTTTTTCCTTAAACTAAAACACATTTACACTTTTAAGCTCCTCAAAATTTTTCCTTAGTCCAAAACTACTTGCTCCTCATTGAAGTCAGTTCTGCTGGGGAATCAGTCTTGCAGTATCTTCTCCTTTGCCCTTCAGCCATCATCCAGTGTATGTATTCTACCCAATCCAGCACTGTTAAATAAAATTAAGCTTGTGTTCCTTCTAGAGGAGTCATCAGATGAAACCATACACACAAGTTACTCCCATTTCTTGACTACGATAAATAAACCTACACTAGCATGTTTTTCCTTCAAAGCCGCAGAATTAAGTCAAACGCAGGAGTTCAACACGGTTTTCAGAGATGACAGTTAACGACTGGACCAACTTTGCCCAGATAGGACTTCCTCACCAGAAAAACAGAGCTGGTACTGCTTCTACCAGATATTGGCAACCTTGTGGATTTTCAAGAGTTTAGCATCTTCTAAATGTGTTGCTAAATGTGAGACCAGACATCAATTTCTAAAGAAGACTCTACCTTCTTTTTCTTTCTTCCTGCATAGATGCAAGAGATAGAGGCAAATAGAGAATAAAACAAAGCCTTATATGTGTGGAAATTATTATAAACAATGTTCCTGGACCTAACAAGATGCATCAGCATATAAGTAAACTACAAGTGTTAGAACAGTAGCCCAAGTTTTTATATCCTTTGAAGCCTTAAAGCAATTCACATCCAACAGCAGAAAGGTGATCAGCTGACTAATGGCATAACACAGCAGACCTGTGTGAGGCAAAGGTGTTGGACAACCATAAACTGCCTTAGAGTATGCATGAAGGGGCAGGACAAAGGGATGAGACTCATGAGCCTAAAACACACTCTAAATATCCTCACATCAAACTACAGATTACAAGTCTAACAATGCAGACAGGATTTTTTCAGGACCACTAAATGGAACAGTTTTGCACATTTCAGTAATACATTGTGATGCCACTTCCTCAAGGAACCTCAATGTTGTCCACATCCATGAAGCCTGATGCTGAGGAGCTTGCGGATCCAACTGCTTGAATTTCAAATAAAAAAATAAGTGAGACACACAGAAAAAAGAGAGAAGCTATCACACAGAGAAAAACTTAAGTACATTTTTATCCTCTCTCAGGCATAGCAATTAGACTGGCAGACTGCTGAGAATACATGGAAGCTTATTTATAACTGAGACTGCATATGGTCTTATCAATGAGATTTAAGAGGTTTTACACTGAAGTCTGTCTTACTTCCAGCAATATCAATTACTAGTTTTTCAAGTCATCTTTTTCTGTAAGCTCAGTCTAAGCAATTTATAGTCTTACAGACCACATAATATCTGCTTTACGATAAGTGGGCAAGAGAATCTGATCACAAACTATCCAGAAACTCCAAGTCCACCAGATCATAATGAATGCAAAACATTTAAACTTCACGTTGTCATATGAAAGCCTTTTTTCATTAAAACATTCATCTGAATAATAAAAAAACCTTTTCACATTAGCAAGAGTACACTGAACAGAAAGCCTTTAACTACACATCACATACAAAAGTAGGTAAGTAGTCATTAACTGATTTCCTTTAATGCTTTGATGTTTTATGTCATAAAGTCATGTTAGTAACTGCTCAGATCCTGTTAAAGCCTAAGTAAAAGCATCAAAGAAGTTTTACTGTTCCTGTTAGATACTGTAAAGAGATTACATGGTTTTCACCTCTGACCACTCATTGTAGTTCCTTTATTTCACTTCATCATTACATTTTTTCATTAAGACTCAAACAGAAAAAATGGCAACCTCAGACTTTGATAAAAGGTCACTTCTCATAATTTTGTACTCTATTCATCTCCTAAAAGTTGTAGGAAAAATTAAAATTACAGCTCATTCTTGTATCTCAACACACAAAGTAATGATGGTAGCACTCCATGCAAGATCAGATTTTAGTTATGTTTTCCAAAACTGGTATGAGATGAAACCAACACAGCAGCACCAATACATATATGCCAAAGGAAGCCAGTGGTCCATGGATGCAGGCACTGCCACTCCCAGATGATACCGCACTTGAGGTGAAGTTCGGAAACTCATCAACTGTAAAAATCCTCTCTTTGAAAATAGCTAATTAACCAAGCTGCTAGTTACATTAATTGACTAAAGAAAGCAATCTTTAATTAAGCAATCTTAAACTTTAGCTGACATGGTGTGTTGAAGACAAGGGCAAGATTTACTTCTCATAATAAACTCTTCACCAGAGCCTTCCCTCCATCTGTCCCTTTAGAAGGGTCATCACTTCAATTATTCAGATGGACAAATGAAAGCACCAAGATTAGATAGCAAAGCAAAGACTAAACACAGGTCTTGATTATCAGTTACCTCCCTCACAGTGATGAACTTTTTTTACAGTATCTAACAAAACTGATTGAAGTCTTACAGCTTAAACTGAGGGAGAGAACATTAAGCTTGGTCAGAGTAACATTCCCATATACTACAAATCACAACACTTCTCAATTAGTCGTATTTTTCTTTAGATTATTTTAAAAACAAATATGAAGCACAACCAAACTTCAACTAATTACCTAGGAAAGCCTTTACAGCAAGCAAAAGACAAACAATATCAAAGGTAGCATCGTTTTTTGTTTCAAATTCTCTACAGTAAAATCGTTAGAATTCAATTAACTTTCTACTGTGTTGTAATATGTTTAAGAATGAACACAGAAAACATGCAATATTTTTGAACTAGAGTAGCAGCAATAGCTTGCATTGACAAAGTAGATGACTATCACCTCAATAGTTTAAAATTCAGTCCTTCTCTTGCAATATAGACAGCAAGTCTATAGTACATCACAACAATCTGTGATCAAAGGTTAAATAAAGATTGTTAGCTTGTATCTCCTAAAGTCTCAAATTTGCCACATGAAGAACCTCTTGGTGATTTTGAACCTGACTTCTCCATCTTTCATGGAAATTGGGCAGAAATCACTTCCTGCCCAGTCTTCAATTTAACTCATGACTTTTGAGACTTCAGATCTTCTTTAATCATCTATTTTCCATCCTGACAATTCTTGAAGCTTAGTCAGGTATCTAAAGCCGTTCCATATTTTTCATCATTCTCTTCCCCTCAACTGAGCTTTAAGCTCTACTATACCTTTTAGCAGGAGGGGACCATACAAAGCATTCAAAATGTGGATACAAACTGGATTTGCACAGTAACACAGTAACCTTTACTAGTTTCCYCTTCTGGTAACTGACAACAATTGCTTGTTTGACTCCTACTGAATGATGACAATAAGACCTTGCTCTTGCATGGTTATGGCCAGTTTAGGATCTACCACTATTATGTAAAGCTGGGGCTGTTCTCCTCAATGCAGCTACCTGTTCTCCTCAGGTACCTACCTGACAAATGCCAGGACTAGAAATTCAGTCACATGAGTTCTTCTGTGGTTCTTTGCACCTGTACCTCACCCTTACTATCCCAATTAATTTAATATCAGCAGCAAGCTGTCTTCCTCACTGGTCACCAGGGCTTTTCCAGGTAATTTACCAAAGTGTTAGATTCCCACAGTAATTTGTCCTGCTTAGAAGTGACTTTCTCTACTGATACACCCAAGCATTTATTTCCACTTTATTTTCTTTACAAATTAAGGACTTATTTATCAGCACAAGGACCTTCCCCTCTTATGTATGGCTTAACTCCCCTTAAAGTTAGTGAAGGACCCTCTCAAAATTCACTTAGAAATTAGACACCTAAATCACTCTTATCCACATGGTTATTGACCCTCTATCAGCCTCCATAAGGTTGCAATTCAGGTTTCCTTACAAAAGTCACATTGACTGTAAGAGAGAAGGCGGAGAGTATAAGAACAGAAGTAGTGGATAGCTGCATAAATAACACTACTAACTGGACTGTGTAAGGCATTACAGCCTTACAAGTGCTATAGTCTCCCTTACCTAAATTTTGGCACCACATCTGTCATTCTCTATAGCACTGGCAACACAGTAGATTTATACAAGAATTTACACATCATCAGCAATTCTGCTATTTCATCTTTGAGTTTTTAGAACCAGAGTGAATACCACCCTGTCCTTGTACTTTGCTGCTGATCATGTTATCAGCTACATCCACAAACTCTTCTCCTGCCTCTACTGTGTTAGACCCACCAATTGASGAATCTCTCACAAAGAAGAGTTCAGAAACTGAAACACCTCCAGTTTCCTCCCCACTGAACAAAGACCAGTAATTTAATTTCCCTGCAAAAGCTGTATCTATTATATATCCTTTACATCTACTATATATCATTTACATCCTGATCATCAGCAATTCCTACAGTCAGTGGAACCCTTCTGATCTGCAGGAAGAAAGCATAATTACCAGTTTTGATGCCTTTTATTAATCACAAACTTTTCAGTGTGTTTCTACATTTAGATTACTAGACTCATGTTTTTAACACATTTGAACATTCCTTCTGCTCTTCTGTTTGTTTGTTTTGAAGGCAGTTGTCTCCACACTACCCAGGTTTCTTATGCTCTCTTGTAATTCTGCTAGCTGGCACACACCGGCACTCTGTTTCACAATCGATCTCCGCATCACATCTCCACCTCCTTCACTATGCTCCAGGTCACCCTAACAGATTTAGGTTTCAAGAGCTGTCTGGTTACTTTCTTTTTAAGAAGGTTTTTTCCTCCTATTTTTCATACCATCTCTTTGAATGAGATCGACTTCGATACACGTATTTGATGATGTATGAAGACTAGAATGACTTAAATCTTCCTTTAAAGAATGCAAATTAGTCTGTTCTCACCTATCATTTCTTTGAGCCATGCTGTGTGGTGATAATTGTGTAATAAGATAGCTGGTCCACACCACATGTGGTGTATATATGTGTTACACAAGGAGACACTTCCAGTGACTCAAGTCAGGCTTCAATACCCTAAAAAAACCAAAACCAAACCGGGGCAGGGATGACAATACAAAAAAAAATCCAAAGACAGAGGCATGGATTTTATAAAGTTAGATTTACAGCTCTCCTAAATCTCTGCCGGATTGGTTTTTGTTTTGTTTAAAACACAAAGTGGTAGCTGAACTTTATTTGTTCACCAACTTATTCTCTCATTGCAAGATATCAGCACTGGAATAAATCCAGTTTCCACATAAATAATTCATAGGTACCTATACCATTACATTCAAATTATAAAACAAAACTTGTGCTAAACAACAACAGTTAAAAGTCTACAAGAACTAAAGACTGAACAGTGTCATGCAGACTTAATTTTGTTCACTTTCCCACCCACAGACTGCAGACTGTGCATCACTATTTATACAAAAGAGATATGAACAGCTATAATTTACACCATAACATTAAATTTGCATTAGCTATAGAATGAGTTCTCATCAGTTTCTAGAATAATGGTGTTTAGAATGAGACTAATGCATTTCAAAACAGGTTACCTTGTAGTTCAAGATTGCAAAGGTCTTGATCTACCCATAAGACAACACAGACGTTCAGAAATATTATTTCTTTAGTCTTCCCCCAAAACCTCAGTATTTAAAACAAAATTTTAGTACTTGGCATATTTAACATCCAGCTGACAATGTCACTTGACTTCCAAATATTCAATATTCCTTTTGAGTAGAACACTGGCTTTAAAACACGTTGAAATAGGTGTACCTAATGCTCACCACATCATAGTAACTAACAAGTCACTTCACATTTTTTCAGTGGGGGACAGAACACAGATCCCTAGTTTCCCTCGTAGCTCCCTTAGATTTAGCCCTAGTTTCAAAATAATTGAATTTTTTCCAGCTTCTCTGCACAATGAACATTCCCACTTTTGTAAAACTCAAGGTACTACTTTGTACAAAATAGCTTCCCCTTACTACAGCATCTTGGTTCAGCTCTTCAGCATGAAAAAAATGTATGGTGAAGACAAAAGAGTCTTGCTTAAAGATACAATGCACTAAATACTGCTGGAGTCTCATCAGAAACACTGTGAGGTTTAGCAGGAACTTTGATGCCTTGGTACACAAACAGACTTCTGTCTGGTTACTTCCAACAATTTGCAAGCTAACCACTGTAAGTAACAAAAGTAAGACTGGAGAGAGAAATGCAGCAATATATCAGATCTATTGGTTTTTTCATAACTAGAAAGCAATTATTTAAAATTCACAGACCTCTGTAACATATCATATGTAATAGCATACTAAAACATTGCAAGTATTACAGAATTTAACAAAACTGAAGGTATGAAAAGGCATTTCAAAGATCCTAAAAATCTATATGACATCGCTGCAGTTACATCACTGTAGTATAAAATGATATATTAATAATAGGGAACAAAAACCACCTAAACAAGAGCCTAAAAAGTTTCTCAAGTCATTCAGATGGGTGACTTTTATTCCTCTTACAGCCTTACTTGAAGGTTTCTCATTACCAATTCTTTAAAGGAAGTCTACTGAGGCATAGCCATTCATTTTTGTAGATGCTTATGCAGTTATGTTCTTGCATTAATTATCTAAGATATTTTCCGTGAAAAGTATTACCTCACCTTTTACTGCTGAATTCAATTAGATTGACTCCTTGACCTGAAAAATTCATAATGCAAAAAAAAACCCCAACACCTAATGTACTTCCATGTAGAGAGCTGAACTAATCCAATATATAGCCACGTACTCCGTAGGATCATACCAGCACTCRCACAAATGCTACAGTAATCTACTTTCCCCTTCTCCCAAACTATCTGTGGCATCGATGTAAAAAGCATTTGTAACCTTTTAACAGGAGTGCTCTTGCAGAACTGAACTTGCCTTTGACATGAGCCTAGCAATTCTTCTGTATTTATTCTTTGGGGCCTGAAGTTTAAGAAATCCCCCATTTCTCCCAAATTAAATTAAAAGACTAACCTCATCCTAAAGCCACCTTGCTTTCATGCATTCTTCCCTTCACTGACATATCTGGAAGTATAAGGGATTGCCCTACCATTCCATTTCTTTGCAATGTTTTCAGCTCCCAGCAGTCGATCCAGCAGGCTCGTGTCCAAACTGCCACCCTAAAGTCTTGTCAAAGGCCCCATCGGCCGCGCCACAATTCTGCTATATTAGATTTTATGTTTTGTAATCAGCTAATTATATCAACTAAAGAACAGATTTCACATAACTAATGCAGCAGTGTTTCTTGGGAGGCTGCAAGGCTGCCAGCACAAATATTTCAAAGCTTTTACAACAGCTAGTTTTTATGGTAGGGCCCTAGAAAGCGTGATGCAGTAGACTGCTGCCTCTCACTCATGTGCTGCTGGTATTTCAATCTTTACTGTGCTGGACATAAAGGAGAGATCTATGTCGTGAGAATATTGTAAAGCTGCTTTTGAGTATTAGAACAGGTTTCTAAATTAAATATTAATTGTTAGAAAAGCATACATTAACACATAGAGAGACAAGCAGCCCAAAACTCAGTGGCCACCGTAAATTTAATCAGAATCCACACTCCATTAACAGCTGGAAGAGTTCCAGAAGCCGCCTGTGCCCTTGGCCACCTGCCAAGACCACTGATTGTGTTTTAAGTCCCCTGAAATTACAAGGATTTACTCGAATATGCCATTCTCCACTCGTGGGTACAGTATTTACAATTTTCTTTTGTGGCACATATAAAAAGTAGCTGTCTACCTCACCACGAATACACTTGCATGCTACAGACATACACAGTCAGACATACTTAATGCCACCTAAATTGCAAATATGTTTGGTACTTTTTGCAAATGAATTATAGGAAAGGCACTAGTGACACCTAACATCAACAAACTATAAGTAGCATCTAAGATTTGAACTCAAGTATGAAATTTAATCTATTGAGACACAAATGAAAGTTTTCAAGCATTTACCAGTGCTATCTACAAGTACATTAGAGTCAAGCATCAAAATTCTTGTCCCAAAAGCTTCATTCAAGTCTACTGCTCATTAGAGTCATGACATGCACTAATACATAGCTCTCACAATAGCATTGTGCAGAAAATCCTGAAAGGAGGAGGAAGTGTTAAAACTAATCACAATACCTAAAAATCTTTGTGATACAACATCAAAATGAAGTTAGTCTGGCCACATACCAAGAAATCTGGTGAGGATAACATCTCCCAAGAACATCTGCCATGCAGTCACAATTATCTCTGGAGACCTTCATTTGATACAGTATTTTACTTAGGTAAGAGAACATCCAGGTTACAAACAGAAATAAATAAAAATTGAGGTAGATAGTGATGACTGAAAACTCTTGCAGAAACAATGGTTGAAAGGGAAGCAGAAATAACACCACAAAGCACAATACTGGTTCAATAGCAGATCCAGAATACTCTGGAAGTATTTTATGTCCTGTGCAGAGTCAAGTCAACGCTGAATTCCTCAAATCCACATGAAGATCTGCCATCATTAAAGGAAAAGCTAGAATATTTGCACAAAGTGGGTGCATCACAACTCACACAGATTAGAAGCTGCTCCTGAAAGCACATCAGTACCTAAGTACTGCCAGGTATCAGGTTTGACGTATGGAAGCCTAACAGCATAAGAAAGTGAAAATACTTATCATCAGAATAACTCCTTCAAACTCAGAAAGTTACTGTACAATAATGCAGCACTGCAGTCCTAACTTGCTTACTGCCTTCTCTGACTGTAGCTCCATGGCAGAGTAACCCAGCTTGTTAGCCAGATCCAGCCTCCCACCCCCTGGCACTCAACATGCCTTTTGTCCAGCTCAGCTGGTGACCTACCCAGCCAGTAGCCAGCAGCAAGACGAGCTCAGGCTGTGGTTTTCCAGACTTTTGCTTCCCAGCCAAGCTGAATTACATGATTTGCCACTTGGCAAGTGGGAATAGGCCTGCCCCCTTTTCCCCTCTTTACCAACCCCTTCGATCAGAAAGCGAGTTGATTCAGCCTGTGAACCCAGCAAAAATGAGAACAAAACAAAAGCCCAAAACACAGACTTTTTGCCAGATTAGTCTCTGGTCTTTTAGCAAGCTGAATTGATTTACTGGATCATCAGACAAATACTAGAGCCAGCATAAACTAAGCAGTAGGAACTCAGCCACCTCTTATTAAAGCCACAGACACAGCTTGAGAAGGGCTTATCAGAGTTACTTATCCTGTACCTTAAGCCACAGGTAGCACTGCTGCTCTGCTGCAACTGCTGCTGCTGGGACACAGGCTAACAGAAAGACCACACAAGAAAATACAAATCAGTCGCCCAGGAATGAAACCACTTGAATCTGAAGCATGTCTCTTATTGAAGTGGCAGAGAGAAGAGACGTCAGTCTCTGAACAAAGACAAATTAAAACTGTATGTTAGACCAACAGTAGATGCTGAAGGTCCTTTTTAGTAAGCCAGTTAACTATTAGATGTATCATATAAAACACACGGCAGAGCACGGTGGCTGCACAAACACAGGTAATTTCAATTACAGTTCTCTTACTTTTTTGCCTATGTAACTATTGTACCTGCTTGCTCAAGACACCTATAGAGCAGCACTGCTGTGAGATTCTACAAGTGTACCCAATATAAGAAGTTAAAACTGGGAAGGATGAGACTGAAGGGATGCAAGACACCAAAGCGAATAGTTTGCTCCCGTCACAAGGGGACAGAGTCATTGCACCTGCACCCTGCCAGGCAGCTCTGCCTGTCCCTTTTGCACTGGCTCCAGTACTTGTCAGATCCCACCAGAAATTAAGTACTTAATTTCCTAAAAATATTTTCTCCTCCCTAGAAAACAGCTTGGCCAAAAGTACAATACTGAGAACAGTGAAAAGAATGAAAGAATAGGACCAATACGAACAACAACTGCTGCTGAAAGGAGGTAAAAGTGAAGCAACAACTAAAAATGAACCCCAAGTTATCCCTTACAAGACTCCTAATAGGAGCATATAGTCAGATTCCCTAAAGACATACAGATGCAAGGAAGCTAATACAGCATTACCTATCTGGGAAGTTGTTATTCAGAGTAAGCACAAATTGCCCCTCAGGGGAAAGATTTACTAGAAACACAACCCTAGACTGGAAGGGGACACAGCCATGGAGGTGTAAGTGATGCACATTCAAAAATAGAAGGGAAGAGACTCTAGGCATGGAAAAAAGGATATAATTTCTGTAAAGAAGACTTTCCATAGTCTCATATAATGCCAGGAAGGAGTCTCATTAGAGGACTAATTGAAAGAAGTAGAATAAGTTTCCCATTCCTTAAAAAAGAGGCAGGGGAACAGTTTGCTCAGGTTTCCTTATCACTTACTGCAAAACCCACAACATAAAAGACAGGATACTATGATGGACTAAGTCCAACACATTCATTTTTAGGTCCAGCTATAGACTAAAATTGGTGTCAGTGTCTCCCATTGGGACGAACAGAAGCATTTCCAAGATCCTGAAAGCTACCATGGATATGGACTATCTGTATTCCAAAGGGATTTTTACAAAATCCCATACAGAGACTAGACCTTTATTTCCTTTACATTTTAGTTGCCTAGCATTTGCTGCATATACATCTAAAATAATTTCCCCTAAAAGATTGATACTTAAACTGGCAATGTCAGAGTCATCAGATTTTACTGCTACTTTTCTTGACATAGAAAGTACAAAATTAATTAAGTGTTAAGAAACTTGGTATCTGTTGCTAGAGGACAACAAGCTCAAGAATAAAGAGGCTTATTAGGATAAGGCTGTTGGTAAAACCTATAGAAGCAGAAACTTCAAGCAGCAGTTGACAAGAGATTTCACTTTTTCATCTATTGCTCTTCCTCTTGAGGATCACCATCACAACCTTCCAAGTTTCAACATCACCCCCCTTCATGCAGGGAGAGAAACCAACACAGGCCCAAAAAGGAAGGATCTGGTTCACAGCTGGCACAGACCGAGACTTAGCCTTACCTCTGCAGCAAGGCATCACACAGTCCAACTCCCAGTGTGATCTCTTGCCCACCGTTCCCAGCAGCGCTTGCATCCCATTCCTATCCTTTCTGCTCCTCTCTGCTTGCCTTCACACAGGGTTAGTTTTCAGCAGGACAAGCAGTTGACCTGGCCGACCACAGACACACACACACTGCTGGCAGCTGGGCTCACCGGGGGAAAGGACAGGTTTTAGGGAGGCCCACACTCACGATGAAGCCATGCCTTTATTTAACAACTTGGCCAGAAACCAGAGAAACGTAACTATCTAAAACCAGGTAAACCCCCAAACAAAATTCCCCTCTGTTCTGCAAAACACCCTTCCTCTTCCACATGCAGGGAGTGAAGGTGCAATTCCAGGTTTAGATCTCTGGAAATCCTTGGAAATGAAGGCATTACGCTGCAGTATTACTGGTATCAGGTTACTTATTTCATGCTTCCTGACCTTAAGTACACCTTGGAAGTTGGAGTGTGGAGAAAGAGGAGAAGCTAATAAATAATTTAAATAGTTCATTAGTAAATCACCATGGAAAATTAACAAGATTAAAAGTCTTCAGTTTCATGCTGCTGGAGTTAAGCGACAAGGAAAGTGTCACTTGTATAAGAGATGCTTATACTCACACAGGAAATGTTTTATGTTTACAATAGTGTCATGCAACAATTTTGCAGTCATGGCCTGGATAACTGAAGATGACTAACAATGCTGCRGAGTTCCCACTGGTGGTCAGCTTAACTCAGCTTTGAAGCAATCTTGCACTATTTTTTGTTTCATTCAAATTTTTGGTGGCAATTACCGTTCCAAAACTTTAGACATCCACAGCACAGGCATCTCTCTCTGATCAGTCACCCTGGGTGCTTTACAAGCAGATTTCAGTGTGCATGACCTGTGCCAGCTTGAGTAGCTCAAGAGCAGAGCTGCAGGCTGGATTTGTTTGACTGCACTTCTATCACTGTTCCATTTACCACGCCCCTCCAAGGTGGCTGCAAAGCTGTCAGCTCACCGGGGGAGCTGTGAAACAGGGACCTCGTGCAACAGCAAGCGCTGCCAACTCTGCCGGAAGCTCCAGTCAGATTCTCCTGAGCGCTTTCCTCTCCACATTACTTATGCAAATGCATGTAAATGCACAGGATCTCAAGGCTTTAGGAAACACTTCAGAAAGCAATAGGTTAATTAGGCAGGAAATCAGCTTTTCTGTCCTGGAAGATACAGTAAAACTCAACAATACCAATCCTTTGGACAGTCCATTCAAAAAAAAAAAATTAAAAACCTGCAAGCTCTCCTTAGTTATGCAGTAGCAGTGCTGTGACTCACTGCACACTGTTTATTTTATGTTCAAGGAGTCTAAGAGCTGAGCATTTTCACTCCTGGTTTGTCCCTCCCACCTCAAGGTCTAAGACATTGGATATATCAGAAAACTTAAATAAAACTGCATGTTTTTCAAAGAGTGGTTAAGAAGTCCAGCACAAATTGTAGAGAGATTGCTGTATGGCACAAGTACATCAACAACTATGCTGTAACAAGATTTAGCATTCCTGGACTAAATAAACTCCAACAACTGAGAGATCACTTCCATAAACTAAGTACCCTACATGGTTACAGCCTGCAGAATTATATTTCAAGTATTTGACATATCAAGCACTTGAGGAGAGAAGGAAACATGACTACCCTGACAACTATTAGCCCGTATTGCATGGTATGGAAAAGTGGGATGCATCAAAA
Source organism: Amblyornis subalaris (assembly GCA_018881555.1). Taxonomy (NCBI): domain Eukaryota; kingdom Metazoa; phylum Chordata; class Aves; order Passeriformes; family Ptilonorhynchidae; genus Amblyornis; species Amblyornis subalaris. The sequence continues at coordinate 1,822,773 of JACAXG010000047.1, read as the reverse complement.
GCATGGAGCAAAGCTCCAGATACACTCCATAGTACCCAGAAAGCTGAGTATTTGCATCCCTTAGCAGAGCTGGCTGGCCCAGGAGGTTACACAGCAACTTCTGTGAAAAATTTATATTCTATCAAGTAAGGCGAAAACACAGCAAGCACCAATCTGACAAACCAGTTCTGAGCTCAGACCTGTCAGCTAGAGAAGCAATGGAAAGTAGCAGAGACAATGTAGCTCACAGATCATGCTTTACTATCATGGCTTTCAGTTGCTTCTTCTACCTTCTTGAAGCCATAGTATTAAATTTCATCATCCAAATGATCCATGCCAGCTTGCACCACTATTTGAGTCTGTTTTCAGTAGCAGGTGAAGAAAATCAAGAGAACCTTTGCAGTAAAAGTACCTGTCTTTATGGGTAGCTGTATCACTTCATCTTGAGAACTCCACGCCACCAGACCTGTGTTCTTCCTTTAGTAAAGGGCCTAGGGTTTTTATTTTTTAAAAACAGTGCTTCCCATGTTGGAAATTAGTGTGTCCCAAATGAACTCTTTCAAAGCCTTTGACCAGCAAGTCCAATGTTCACAGAACACTTCAAACTCCTCCACTTTTTATTCCTTTTTTTTTTTTTTGAGGAATAGGCAATATATATTTCAAGACTATCAGTGAGACAAATGATCCAGGTTCCTTTCAGTTTTGTTTACCAAAAGACAACTATTGGTCAAAATACAAGTCCAACTGAAGAACAAGCAATCCTGAAATCTCAGTTATGTGCTCATACACGACACAGATCTTCTGGACAATGTCTTCAATTCAAAAGCAGTCCCATGGCAACACAAATAAAAGCAAGCAGGTTACTTCAGATGTTACCTTCCACCAGCCGAGTACAAGGATGTCTATGTCCTTGTGTCCAGGTTTCAGCTGACATCTTGGCCAACTCAACTACATAAAGTAAAACATTAAAATACGATGGTTTAAATCAATTTCACCTTATAGATAAAGAAATACAGGATCCCTTAAGCAGCGAATGCAGTTTTAAAGCGAATTTTAGCCTTGCTATTGAGATAATCATATGCACATAGCAACAGCTACTTCAGCGACTGAATTACTGTCTGCCAGCTAGATATATTTCTATATCGCTCATCTCCATTTTCCATTTCTGAACTTTTCAGCATTGTGCTGCCACAAGAACACTATGATATCTTGTGACAAAATGCAACAAAACGAATGTTCTCATGACCCTAGTAAGTCTTAAGACACATGGATAAACAAGCATTTTTACATGTCAAATACTATAAGGATGGCTTAGCAACTTCAGCAAGACAGAGACACTCACCAAACTCCCTATCATTACATACATTTTACCGTAAAACAGAAACATGGCTTTTCAGGAAAGAGTCTCTGCATTTTGAAGGCCATTTATATCGGGGTGAAGAAGACCTCAGGCACAGTGCTCCAGATTAGTTTGCAAGGAGCAGCCCATTGTGAAAGGGTCATCACCCTTCACAACGCAATGAATCTTTGTCTTTCAGGTAACAAGCACACCATCCAGGAGCAGCCACTACTTTCAGGCTCTTCCAGTAACTTCTCAGGTGCTTAACCTTTAATTGTGAAGCAAATCATGTTCAGCCAGGAACCTCAGGAAGTCATTCACAGGAAAATGAAAAACTTGACTTAAATATGAAAGTCTGGGAGATTTCCTCAACAAGACAGGAATATTAAAAACATCCTATTGAATGACACCTTCCAAGGAGAAGCTTGCAATGCACCTCTCTGAAAGATTCAGCAAGTACAAAAATAATGTCTGAAGAGCAATGAGCTTATGAAGAGAACTAAAAACACCAATATCAACCACACGTAAATGCTGTAACATGGGGAAAAAACTATCAATAGGTGGGAGAGATTGTGGAGAAGAAAGGGGAACCCACCTCACACCAAGAAAAATGTACAGTGCACTGGCAACAGTCAAGATGCTCAATATTTCAATACTGTTTTCCTTTGATGCCCTGCAACAGAACAAGCAGAGAAAGGACAAGGGGTGCAGGATTCTGTGAGCCCAGAGACATCTGAACCCTATTTACATCCCTGAGCCAATGTAGCCTGAAGGACATCGCTCACTCAAATGAAATAACCAGCCACACCTGCCTGCAGCTCTAGGTAGGAAAGAGAAAGCAGCATTGTTGAATCAGCTGAAGCCCAAAATAACAGCCGGAAAAGCTGCTATATTAGGAACAAAATGGGCAAGAGGTTCCAAAAATCAGTGGTTGCAGTGCTATTTGCCTGCAAGCAGGTACATGGGTTTGTTAACAAGCACTAAGGTTTTGTTTCTGTAAATGACTTTTACCACTTGTCTTCTGTGAGCCTGAGGAATATGCAGAAAGCTTTTCTTGTTTGGTCTGTCCACTGTGTAAGCACAGGAGAAGGCTGGTTAACATACCACACACTGCAAAGTGAATCATGAGTCAGACTGAAAGCACACTCATCTCACAATTCTGCTCAAAACCTAAAAGTATAATTAAACCAGAAAATTTCTTATCAGTTCTCCTCTGCTAACGAGGAGGGGGGACAGACACACATTGAGAGCAGCAGGAAGACCCTATTTTGCATCAACCCCACAGCGCTGCACAGGAGGTTGGTGCTGGGCTGCAGCACCTCACTGAGCACCTGACACTGCATTTCAGTTTGAGTGAGTCATTTCTGAGACCATGACCTGCAAGTTTGCAGTGACTGGGAAGGAGATTTGGTATGAGCTTTCCAGTAAAGTCAGCTTGTCTGAGACTGCTGTCTTTCCCAGAGAGACAACCAGCTCTTTTGAATAGCCAGCTGAGACAGTATGTGTTGATAAGTCCTTCCTCGTCCAGAAGTAAAAATAGATATCCCATTCCTCAACTCAACTGCTTTCTCAATTTTCGGTATTTTGCAACTTGGTGTCCCAAAACTATAGTCAGCTCAAAATACAAAAACTCAGAAAGATCAAAGTGGGAAGCTAAGAGCTTTGCAACCTTGCTTTTGTTACGTCACTCTTCTGACTTTTGCTCAGCTCCAGGAAACTGTAACATGTGAGACTTGCACGCTATAAAGGATGTGACAACCACACACTTAAACGAGTATTTCTCTCTCAGCTCCTCTAGAAAGTTTTGTTATAATCACCCAGAACCCAACCCACGAGGGTCACACCACACCATAACACCAATAAACACTAACTGCAGAAAACTTCAATTTCTGAGAGAGAAAACAACTACACTGAACAAATAAAAACCACAGCCAGCAACACTTAGACATCAGAACTTGCTGTACCAAAAATGCTTTTGGTACCCATGTGATCTAGCAAGGGTCTACATGCTTACTGAGGCTTGGCACCACAAGCTAATTGGATATTTCTCAATTTCAGTTCAGTATAGTAAAACTATTAATAAGCTGCTTTCTTTTAACTGGTCTTAGGCTAACCAAATTGGGTATTTTCCTCTCTCCCCGCTCCAAAAAAACCCCCCAAAAGTCAGTGACTGCTACAGCTGCAGGCTTGGTAGCCTGTAAGAGAATATTTAAGGTAGGATTCTCAAGAATTGCTATTGTTTAAAAGTTCTTCCAGATGTTGGCATTTACCCCTAAAAGCAACCTCAAAAACTCCAGCCCCTAGGAAGCCATTATAACTTTTCCGAAGACATTTAGTCTCTGGATACGCAAGTTATGAAGTTAGATGGTTCAGGATGTTCCAAAAACCAAGACTGAAGAGGTGACCAGAAACCAATGGGTACAATATGGACACTTCTGTCTCTTTCAAAATCAATGACTGTTTGAAGAGGTTAAAACAGGTGAGAAAGGTCTCCTCGTTGAAAGTGCAGGATCCACAGTGAGAGTTCTCTGCTCAAGTGGGTTTTTTTAATATGGACAACAGTTTAACTTGAGGTTACTACATATGGAACTGAGCTATAGATAGGAGCTCACTGGTCAGTCAAAGAGCCCACACGAGAGCTATATGTGTCCCTCCAACTGTCCTAAGCTACTATAAAAACCTTAAAATACACACACAGCAGACTCTTCCCTTCACGCGCCCTGCAGTGTTTGCAGTTCCTCTTTTAAGCTGGGACTACACTTGTGAATATGGCTTTTCGTGGTATAAACCCCCCACCCTATTCAATTTTCTGCATTCGTTTTTCTGTTAGCATATCTCCCCAAATGAACTTGCCACAGGATCAGATCAGTGCCAGAGAGAACAGAAACCAGTCCTGCAGCCCCAGCTTTAGCAGGCTTCAGTATTATGGAGGCTGTGGTTTGTCTAACCTTATGCTTAAAGTGGCACTTCCTTACAAGGAAGTTGTTTTCCTCCATCTCTTCTCTCTTTGCATCAACTCCACATTCTTTGTGTTGGCACAATTGTTCGCACAGCTGGACCATGAACTTCAATGAATTATGGTCCATCTAAAAAACTCCTCAAAATGTATTATTCTTGCTGGATTATTACTCTGGAGCTGAGTAATTATTGATAAGGAAAACAGATATAGCTGAACTTGTTAACCAGGAAGACTGGAATGGCAGAGACTTGACTGATAAAATGCAAACACAGGTATAATAGAGTTGTGAGACAGCATATGACTAAGACATCAGGAAGGAGACGAGGAAAAGTGAAAGACTAAACCAGTTAGCTCAAGCAGCTGAAAGGCTGTTCTGTAGGGCTCAACCTCACCAAGGAGCTCCACAGGCTTTCTAATGATTGTACATAAGGGAATGTGATTTTTTTCAGTTTTGTCTTACGATCTAAAAGGATCATGCATATACTCACAGCTGTGTTAAGAATATTAGGATTGCCTTATGAACTTACAATGCACACAAAAGAGATGGATTAGACTAATTACCTTGCCTCAGTACATAAGGTAGCTGTTCACCAAGCCTGATGAAAAATAAGTACTCTAAAAGGTGTATGGCCATTAAGTATTTCTACGGCAAACTATTCAACTCCATCCTTTGAAGATAAAGCTAATGTTTTCTTTTCAGTTTGAGATCCATCACTACAGCATTCAGCTACTTCAAACAATTTTCACAAACACCCTTATTAAGCAATCTCTCAACACAAAACTAATTAACTTATTCTAGAACAGCCCAGGCTCTACAGAAGATCATAAGACAGATGATCACACAGCARACCACATGCAAGAAGACACCATCTCAACAATACAAAGCTAACCCATTTCACCACATACTAAGATGCAGACTATGAAAACTAACAAGGTTTGTCATTACCATCCCATAGCTGAGGCAGCAATTTCTTAAACTGCTTCAACTATTTTGCTGAGTGCAAACACATGGTTTACCAACAGAGAACATGAAGAAGAAAAATCAGGACTTGTGTTAGACATTTATATAGCAAGTATCAAGTATAAGAAGTGGAAACACATGGAAATATGCCTTGGAAATACACATAAAATAATGAATTCATACTGGAGTATGGAGATGAATATGTACTACTTTCAAGCCTTTAAAACCTCATCCTTAACAACCAAGATTACTAACCTCTCAACAAGTCAAGATATCCATAAGCCAAAATGACTACAACTCCAAGTGCTTAGCTCTGGCAAGATTACACTGAAGAGCTATAAATAATGGGTAGTTTCACCTTACTCCAAAGTTGTCATGAGGTTGCACAATGTACAGCTAGCCCACGGATCCCTACGGCACAAGGTGCTTTCAAGGAGGAACAGAAAACAGGACTGGAGAGCAGGAACTGAAAAATGGGGTGAGTCAGTTATAGTAAACAAAGTTTGCCACCCTGAAACTACAAAAGGAAAATAAACATCTACCGGGCTCTGGCCAATGGGCATAATGCAAGTATCTGCTTTAATGAGCAAGGAATTCAAAAATAATCCCCTAGAGACTCTTTCTTAAGGCATCTGGTACAGGATACTCAAATAAGACAAGTAAGTTGAGCCAGCAAAACAAATTCGTGCTGCCTATTTGCTTCACGGAACATTGTCCAGCTCTCTCTGCTGGGGTTAATGAAATTCAATTTCAAAAACCTACAGGCAAAAAAACCACCCCAGCCTTTGCAGCACCTTATCTTGTAGAGCGGAAGAAACCACAGAAAGCAGTTTTGAAACTGCTATCAGAGCTCTTTCATAGCTCTTCCCCTCTCATTCCTAACAGAAGTTATTGTATGTCTCCCTTTCAATAGTGCACAGAAGGACATGAAACATCACTCCCATTTGTACTTCATGGAGCCATGTTTACTACCCTTAACCTAACCATAATATTTACAAGTTTTTATTTTTACTAGTCCATCCACTCAGTTGCAAAAGCAGTATCAAGTTAATTTCTGCAGTACACAGAGCTTGACACCCAAAAAAGAAACAAATTTTCAATAAATAGCTCTTCCTGTTCTGCTTCCTTCTATATGCAAACATCTGGGCTGAGTGCCCAATTGACTATTTTAAAATAGTTTTAATTGCTTTATTATCTGCTCTGATGTAATCAATGCCTTTTAATACATTGTTTCTTCCGGCTTCTTAGAAAGAGCCTTCTCCCACATAGTCTAACACCACCTCCACTAAATAATTAATAAAATGGGTTTTTTTCCAAGCTCACTGTTTAAAATCTTGATCAGTACCTTTGGTTTTACTTTGCCTTAGTTTTGAGAAGCCACTTAGAACACAGCCCCAGCATTGATGTTCTGCATTAAATACACACAGTAACAACTTAGCTGACAAGTGATAAGTAGCCCTCCCCACCCCAAGACAGTTTCCAACCAACCTGGTGTGCCGACAGACAGTGCCATGAGTCAACATGATGGTTCCATATCCTCAGGCTGTCACCAGTCACATCACCATTTAAGACTATATTAAAAATATGGACCCAGAAGTTATGAACTGCCATAACTCCTGAAGGCATACCACTAGTAGTAAGTGCTGTGGGCTTGGTTTTGTTAACTGATCTCACCCTTTCTTTAAAGGAAACCAATCATAAACATGTCGTTTTTATTCCAGAAGGCATAACCTAATTTTCAATTATTTAGGCTTCATCTTTTTACGGAACAATTCAATAACATCTTTTCAGTGTCATTTTCCTGCATAGGAAGTTCTTAGAAGAGACACCAGGTAAGTCATGACTAAGAAATGTGATTTATGCCACAACCAAGAGGTTCCACGTTTCTCCAGTGACATGTTAAAACATAAGGACAGACATTAATAAATGAGCTATTTGCATATTTGCTTGGATGAAAGTTTGGAACAGAGAAGACAAGTGTGCTAGCTAAGAAAACGCCCAAGCTGAAAACTGACTAGTACGGACATTTTGTAGCTTTCTGCAGATACAGAAGCATTCTTCATGTGATCAAATATATCCTAGTGCATGAGAGGGGGGGAAAGATGCATTTACATGCCATGAGTTTTTTTCCTCCTCTCCCAATTTCTAACTGTAAAGGTGAAGGAAGCCAGGAGGTACACTGACAGACAGGAGTCCTGCAGCTCTCCTTTTATTATTCTTCCTAGTGTTGTTCCACTTGTTAAAAAGATCAAGCAAGATTACAACTGAGAGTGCAACAGTAGCATCAGGCTCACAGTGCCTGGTGAGCAGTTGAAGGAGGTCATAGAGTTTATTATGTGTTGAAATCTTTACCCACAGAAAGTACACACTTCCTGATGTACTCCACAAAATGCTGGGGGAGGGAAAGCAATTTTATCCATGTATTCTGGTTGCTCCACTTGCTTATTAGGCAGCAAGTGCCATTGAGAAGTAAGGCATCACTAAATTTTTGGATCAGCTTGTAATCATCCAAGAAACAGATGGCGATTACAGATTCCAGGGGCTGGGGGGGGCTGTTTGTTTTTGGTTGTTTTTTTTTTTTAAACTTGTACAGTATGCTCAATAACTTCATTAGGCATTCATGCTCTTCTCCTAAATACATTTAATTTAACGGTTGACACAGTGGGCAAGGTCTCCAGCAATCTGTTCTTTACCTCAAAATTAGTTACAAAAAAACCCCACTTGTATTATTTTTCTTCCATCTTTTAGGGTGATGTTTTGAAGGACTTAAGCCTACAAATTCCCAGCTTTCCTAACAAGCTCCTAACAGAAGCAGGCAACCAATTCTAGTGGGAGCACGCTCACCATCATTGCGCCAGGGATGATTACCATAGGATGCAGAAAACACAGAATCCGTGGCTTTCATTTTTAGGCACAGAAAACAAGGATGGAAGAATTACTTCCAAAAGCACTCGGCAACAAGTTACATGCCACCTTCCTTCCCTCTCCTCCTTCCTACAGTTATTGGAAGTCCAGCAGCAGTGACAATATAGAGGTAAGAATAAGGATGTCATTTACCACATTAGTTGTAAATGAAGTATTACAATTATGTAAACTAGTTAAAAATAAAGCTCTAAGTCACACTAACCACTGAGTTTAAATATTTATTTCAGTAGCACAGCCAGATTATCTTTGACACAGGGTAAGAGACACAGATAAAATCAACTGTTAATGATGCAGATGCCTGCAGATCCAAGCACTGACAATTAGTCTTTGCTGCTACAAGTCATCAGTATTATAATCAGATCTACAAAATGGGACACAGTTGCTTTCCCTTTCACTTAGCAGCAAGCTTCATTCCACAGCATATGTCAGAACACCAAGAAATGAATTTACAGCTCTGAATGTGAACACAGTTTTTCTTGCTTCGTAAGACATTTGGGTAATGTTCACATGTTTTCCTCTCACATGCCCTTTGAAGTTAGTACCGAATTTGACGGCACTACCAAGCAGGATTTTGCATTAGGTATCTCTCTACTTCTACCTAAGCAACAACTGAGAGAGTTGCTTACAGTTTCTTGAATGGGAGGGTAATTGATAAGAACCTTGGCTAACAGACACCCCTCTGCAAATTTTTTTCACCCATTAAGAATTCACACCTCTGCTGTCAGCCCTTAGCTTTGTGGCACCAACGCTCAAGTTTTCCCTTTAGAGAGTCATGTTTCCTCCCAGGACAGGAGAGTTAAGAGAACAGTTTTTATAACTTTTTCCTTAACTTCTCCACACATTCAGTTTCAAACTCTGGAAATCCCCCAAACCTCAAGTATCGTCCTAAGATTAAAACGTTAATAAACCTGCAGAAAAATCACCTTTTTCCTTTATATCTCCACCAAGTGTTTCCTTTCAAAACATGCAGCAATGTCAGAAATGTAGGAACTGCATCTCAGCTTCACTGTTTCAATACATACTTATTCCCCAAGACAGTAAGACTCAGAGACTTCTATTGTCTCATTAATTGATATGGACTGCAAGCAGTCTTAAAATATAATTTTTCAGATGATTACTGTGCTCTAAGTTTAATTACTATCATCATGAACTATGATTTATGCTTAGTTCCTAGTCTAGCATTTGCTTATGGATTTCTGTTTATTCTGCTAGGAAACCTAAGGATCCTTAATTCCTGTTCTTAATTAATCCACCCACACTGTTTATATTTCTCCCATGAGAAATTCTTATTTGTGATAAGAGAGTTAAACCACTCTGCACACTTATTTTCATTTGCTGGACAGTGCCACATGAAGCATTACAAAACGACAGGAAAAGCATCTAACAGAGGAGCCTGCAACACTTCAATGCTGCATTCTTGGCCAAGAAGAGATGTTTAATTTGGACGTATCAAATTAACTTTTTTTTTTTTCCATGCTCTCTCATTCAGAGGGATTTTGCTTCGACAAGGCCTCCAAGYATTACTCATGACCACATTTTGCAGCAGGGTAAGGAAATGAAATGCTATGTGCAAAACACAACAGATATTCACATATTCACATCTACAACCATCACCTTCATGTGAATTTGAAGCTGCATTTCTCTGAGCCTGCTGTGTTGCTGAGGTTGCTCTTTGAGTCTCTCTCATGAAAGGATTTTAGTTCACAATTTTGAATTTTCTGTGCATGAACCAACACACTTTCTTACACTTTCTACTGGGAACAGCATCACAGTACATGATTGCAGGATGGTGATGATCACACATGGTGTTGGGCTTGTCAGTATTCACTTGGTTATTATTCGTACTGAAGAGGTCTTTCCTCTAAAAGTAGTGGTATTTCCAGTGCGAACACATGTAGCAATGAGCTGTTGCAACAGGAAGATCTCTGTTTTCATCAGCAATCTTCTCTCTCTCCTCAGGGAGACAGCGAACAGCTAGCACACACTGCCATTCAGTACAAGTCTCTCACCCTGCAATTACCAGCTTGCTTTCTTTCATTAAAGAGGCCTGTTTGGGAGTTCTTCTATGAATAACATCAGCCACTAAAGAAGGTGCAAAAGAAATTTGTGTATTTAAGCTCAATTCTGGCAAACAGAATATCAAGCACTTCCACACTGCAAGATATTTCTGCTTTGTAGATAAATAAGTACTGTTTTATCAGCTCACGACAAAGGATGTCACTGCTCACAACTGACCTACAGAAAACTTGAAATCCTTTGTCACCATTTCCTACTGACTCACAGGGCTACCTTAAGCAGACTATTCAACTTCACTAGAGCTTCTCCTCTGCCTAGTACATAGAGCCAAAGCATTTCTCCATGATCCTCACTTCAGGCACTGTGCTGTTTAACACAGCTCTAACAGAGCTCAGTCTTGATGCACAGACTCCAGGCTTTGGGCAAAAACTACTGAAACATACACAAAGGAAAAAAACCTCACGGGATATGGGTGTGTAGGAAACAAAAGGAATAGCGGGTTAATACTACGGGCTGCTCTGACGGTTTCATGTGGCTGTTACAGAATTTGTAGGCTAATCTCAAATTGCACATTGACATTCTTACAGGCTCGTTGCACGGCAGCACACGTAACCCATGCACAAGCGGTCAGGCGTCACTCCACCAGCGCAAGGGAATACGTTCTGTGCTCGACTGCCCTGATACCCGATTTTTGGCGATCTTTGGGCTCTACACTTTTAACCTGCCACGGTGGCTATTTAAAGATGCAAAGCTGCGACCTGAGCCTCATAACGCCCAAACCATGTGACATCTTTACCAAGCTCCTAATTTTAACGCAGACCAGAGCCCGGCCGGGGGCTCTGCCGGAGCCCGGGCCGCCCGTCCCCGCAGGGTGATGGAGCACTTCGCAAATGGTGCAGTTCTGCCGCCTTACCACACCAAGCCCTCCCTCCTCCCCTCCCCCGCGCACACCGGCAGCGGACACTTGCCGAAGCGAACTGCACGGCCACGGGACGAACTTGGCCAGTCACCGCTGACAACCGGGATTTTTCCCAACGGCAGCACATCCATGTGATACCCGCCCGCGGCCGGGGGCAGGAGCGGAGCGGCTCGGGCTCCGCTCGCAGCACCGCCCGCTGACGGGCACCTCCCGCCCGCTGCCACCGAACAGAACCGCGGGGCGAAAGGGCGGACGCGGGCTGGCGGACACGGGCTACCGCAGGCAGCCGGCACGGCCCCCGCGCATCACTCCCGCCCGGGCAGGGCACTGCGGCCGCTCCCCGCCGCGCTCCCCGCGCTCCGTACCGCGGTCCCGGCGCCGCCAGGACGAGGGGCGGCAGCGTGCGGCGGGCTCCCGGCGGCGCGTGCCGCCCCCGGTCCCGTCCGTGCCCCCGCAGCCCCCGGGCGCGATGCCCTAGCGAGGCGGGCGGTCTCGTGCGGGTCGAACCGCGGCGCTTACCGAGTGGTTGACCCCCCACATGAGGACGCTGAGCAGCGGGTCGCTAGCCCGGAACAACTTCACTTTTTGCGCCACGAAGTGCTTTTTCTTGGTCTTGGTTTTACTCGCCATGACGGGCACGATGCTGCTGGGGGCCGCCATGGCGCTGCCGGCGGCAGCGGTGAAAAGGGCTGGTGCGGGGTAGAGCGGCGGGCGGGCAGGAGCGAAAGGCAGGGGCGGTCAGAGCCGCAGCCCCGCGGGCAGGCGCGCGGCGGGCGGGCAGCCGCGGGACGCCGGGCGCATCCCGGCCTGGCGGCTGAAATGGCCCCGCTCGGCGCGGCGGCCCCGCCCCGCCCCCCCCCGCGGGGAGCGGCCGCGCCCGCCCGCCACGCACCGCGCGCCCGCCCCGCCCCCGCGGGAAGAGCGGAGCGCCGCTCTGCGCCCCACTGCGCATGTCCCGCGCGCGGCGCCTGCGCGGCCGCGGGCAGTGGCGCGGGGGGAGAGGCGGCTCGCGGCTCACGCCTCCCTCCTCTCAGGGAGCGGGGCCTGCGGAGCTGGGTCCCGGCTCGGCGTCGCCCGGGGGGAGGAGGTGGTTCTCGTCTGCTGCCCTCCGCCCTCACACTCATCTCCACTCCTCTGGGAACCAAACCTGCCGTCGCCCTAGTCTGTACCTAGCTAGTGGCACACGCCGTAACTTGGCGCAGTTGGTGTAACAGTTACTCCGGTTTCCAGCTTTCCTCTCTGTAAAGGGACCTGTAGGAGTGAGAGGGATCTCTGCGGCAGGACTTTGCCAGCTGCTCCCGGCCCAGCTCCGCTCCCTGAGCAGAGCGGTTCCTTATAGCCAGCGTGCAGCAAATACAGAAAGCTCCATCTCCTGCAGGAGTACTGCACCCCTATGACCTCACTGCCCAGTCATACCCCCAGCAGAATGTTTCTTGACTGCTTCCATGGCCACAGAGGATGTGGTCAGTGACAGGCAACATCCTGCAAGGACACATCTGCCCAGCTCAGAAACCGAACACCACATACACTTTCCTCCACTGTATAATGAGGAGTCTCAATGGCATCTGCTGTCACTGTTCAGGGTCAGTACACACGGGTATCACAGCGCGTACATCTCCTGTGCATTTACAATAAGTCATCCATCAGCTTCTGAATAACACAAACTGACCTGCCTGCTGTAGATCTTGCTTTGTTCATCTGCTGATACTTCAGCAAGGTGACCAGATCCATAGGGAGAAGCAAGAGCCAGGCTGCTCCATGAGGTGGACAAAGCTCCAGTGAGGATCATCTCAGTGCAAGCAGTACCCTCAGTGACAAGGCACAGTCCCACAGCGCCCACACTCACTGGTCAGGGTGCTGGCAACAGCACACATCACATCAGCAGTCCCAGAGAAGCTGAGGTGATGAACCAGGTCTACCCAGGAAAGCACAATGTAGGCACAGGGTCTATCCAGGGCCAGAAACAGAGGTGCAGGCAAGCTACCTTCAAGAGAAGCCCGAGGTATAGACAGAATACAGTGCTGGAGACAGGTATACCTACAACATAGCTCAGGCAAAGACCTAAACTGTGCCCTGCCTGAGCTTAAATGGAGGTCCTGGGCAGAAGGTGTTCCCAGATGTGGCTGTTCAGGGCAACTAAGGTCAATACATTAGTCTGGGACCACAACACAGGCTTACATAAATTTAAAAACTTGTTGCACCTCTCCATTTCTCTTCTGCCGTTGTGATCTCAATAGCAAGGTTATCTATCATGCCAGAATCCAAACCAGTAAAGTTTAATCTCCTTCCTGCTTAGATATGGTTACTGGGATTTATTATATGGTCCCTTTCCTTCATCTTATGGAGAGTAAGGAGAAAACAGAGACGTTGTATTTAATTTTGTCTTTTTTTTTTTTTTGAGCAGAGTCACTTAGGAGTTACAGAGATACTAAACTGTAATTTTTGTTCTTGAAAATAGATTCAACAACAAAAAAAATGCTTATATTTCTGCTGCAGTCAATGGAAGCAGCTGAGTAGTCAGCACCTTTGAATAAAAGCAGGTCACTTAGATGCCTAAATATAGATTTGAAGTCAGACTTTCAGAAGAGTTCAGTACCCATTTTATCCCTTACATTATGCTTAGAACATGACATCTGAGCATTGTGCAATGCTGCACACATCAACGTGACTAACGTCTGTCACATACATGTCTTTCATCTTTCCAGAGTAAATCCATATAGTGAAGCATTTTGGTTTATAAATAATAAATAGCAAACATTTTAGTAAGTTTGTTATAGGGAAGGCTGAGGAAGGAAGTTGCTCTTTTTTCCAGAAGACTTTCTTGTCATCTTGGCCTAGATTCTAAAGAGCTCTTCCCTGCAAATCTGTGTTCTTACTAAAGAAGGTTGTTTTGTCAGAAGAACAAAAGATGTTGACCATAACATTTACAGCAGAATTGAGAAAATTCAGGGGCCTGGGCTATCTTCATGATAAGGTCCGAAGCAAAGATTTGTCGTCTCCAATTTTAAGTACCATGAACAAAGATGGTTGCCTGTACTTGTCTTTCCTGTGGGAACTACTGTGGTCACAGGTTTTCCACTGAATCCATGATATAGGTGCAGCTGGACACAGGGGTCACTTGAAGAAACAAAACTTGATTGCACTTGGAGCCTACACTCCTCTTGGAATGTCTCTTTCCCTCAGTTCTAATCCTACCCCTTAAAATAAAGGAACAGAGGCTGAGGCCCTCAAGCCAGTATCCACAGTAAAAATTTTCCCAGTCCTCTGCTTGCAGCCTAGAGTTCCCTTTCGAACCCCATTTAACTCCCCTTCAGCTGGAGCTCCAGGGCTCTTTCTCCCCCAGTTCTGGCACTAACCCTGAGGGCAAATCTAATTTTATACCGAGTCACAATGCAGGGTCCCCAGCCATGGCCCACACCAAAACGTCGTCACAGCCATGTTCTTTTCATTCTACTCTTTCCGTTGACATTTCCATTTTAAGCCCCCTCCATCTGCAGCTCTAGGCTCTTTCTGTCAGAATGCCCACCTTAACACTAACACAGATCTTTAGACTGGGACCTCCAACCAGTGCCCTCGATAAAATATTCTGCTTGCCACATTTTCTCTACCTCACACCTTTTCTTTTACAATCTCCTTTCTATCTCCATTCCAGCTGCAGCTCCAGGTCCTCTGTGTCTCTCAGCTCTAACCTTAAGCCTCAAACAAACCATATGCTGGGCTTCGGATGTGATGCCAGTGCCCACACCAGGAAGTTCTTACTGCCAAGTTCTTCTGGCAGTCTACACTTCCCTGGGACAGTCACTTTCTAGCCCTGAGCCAGCTGCAGCTGTTCTCCCTTTCCTTCTGTCAAACGTAAACTCAAACCTCACCCTACACCTACAAGTTATGTTGAGCCTTGGACCAGGCCCGTCAGCCAGTGCTTCCACTTACAAGTTTCTGCAGCCAAGCTATCCCTGTGGCCCAACCTTGTCATTATCAGCTGCTCCCAAGCCTCCCTGCACCTGGAGCTCTAGGCTCTCTTTAGTTCTCAGCACTAGCCCTAACCCTCATACTAGCTGTATGGTGGGCCTCAGACCAGGACCGCTGAGCACCAGTCACAACAAAAAGTTCTTGCAACAAAGTTCTTCTTGCACCCCAGGTGTCCTAGGCCTGTTCTAATTGCAGCACTACACTCTCTTGTGATGTCAAAAATAACCCCAGCTGTAACTCCAGCCGTAAGGGTAGGCTGAGCCTCAGACCAGGCAGCCCTGCCAAGCTCTCCTTGAACTTAGACTTCCCCTTAAAAGCCTCCCTCTGACTCTACTCCTGCTGGAATGCTAAGCTCTCTCTTTCTCACAGCCCTAACTCTAATCCTGATGTAAACATAATCATATGCTGCCACCCCGCTTTTAACTCCCAAGCCAAAGCATTCTCCCAGACAAGTTCTCTTTGCAGCCCACCTCCTAACCCTACTCTCACTGCAGCTCTAGGCTCTCTTTCTTTTAACCCTAATCATAACCCTGGCCTCTATTGGATTTGCATGGCAAGGTTTTGGTAGTGTGAGGGGCTACAGGGGTGGCTTCTGTGAGAAGATGCCAACCCATGTTGGAGAAGTCCATTCCTGAAGGCCACCCTGTGGAAGCGGCCCATGCTGAAGCAGTTTGTGAGGAACTACAGCTTATGGGAAGGACTCACGTTGGAGAAGTTCACGGAGAACTGTCTCCTGTAGGAGGGACCCCACACTGGAGCAGGGGAGGAGTCCTCTGCCTGAAGAAGGAGAAAGGAGCAGCAGAGACAGGAGACAGTGTGTGATGAACTGACCACAGACCCCCATTCCCCCACTGAGGGGGAAAAAGTAGATAAAACTGGGAGTGAAGTTGAGCCTGGAAAGAAGGCTCCCCTTGTCCAGTTGAGGAGGGGAGTAATAGTGTATCTTGATGGGCAACCCATCATTCAGCCATGTCAATAAATCCAAGCAAAGGTCGAGCCTTGAGCTAGAATTCACCAGGTTGAACAGAAAACTTCTGGGAACCAAATTCTCCTTGGAGCTAACGCTTCCAATTATCCGTTCTTTCACAGGCCCACTGGAGCAGAAGCTCGTGGCTCTCTCTCTCAAGCATAACCATGACTTTAATCTCAGAGGCTGAGCCTCAGACATGACCCTCAGCCAGTGCCCAGAGCAAGAAGTTCTTGAAGCCAGTTTCTCTTTGCAGCCCACCCTTCACTTTGAGAGCTCTTTTCTAGCCCCTTCCAATTGTCTAGCCCTTCTCTTGGCTTTCTCTTTTTCTCAGCCATAACCATGACCACAGGGTGAGCCTTATACTGGGACATCCCACCAATGCCCACACGAAAACACTTAGATGTTGTGATGATGGTCCAGGCACTTACAGGAGAACGAAGGGCCAAGATATGACAGCACAACCTCTTTTGAGGTTTCAGTGAGTCCGTAGATGGCTCTTGGAAATCTACTCAGGTTCTGTAAGTTTCTGTGTTGGTAAAAACACTTAGGAAAATAGAGGAGGAGATGAATTCTCTGGGTTACTGTGCATTTCAAATCCTGACTGGCACTTCCACGTCAACTTTAAAGAAATCCACCCCTCACAGATATACCAATGTTTGGGACTCAGTTTTTTGATAACTGAAGGTAAGCTTTTGCACTCCACAAGGACTGAATAAGAGAGCACAATCAGGGCAAATTCACAGTGCTTGGAATACTTATTAAAAAGGTGTGATACCACCAGTGGACTAAGCTGATCTTTTTGCAAGCACAAAATGTACCCTACGTCTCATGAAGTAGTTTACTATCCTTAATAGAACAGAGTGTATGTAGAAGCATCAATGAAGACCAAAAGGAACAGCCTCTAGGCTTGTAAAAAGTTGCAAAGTGGGCTTGGGATAAACTGTTTATTTTGCATTGTTCAGTTTGCTCCATTTTTTTCTGCCATTGGTACTAAAATTTCTGCTTTGTCCCATTTTTGGTGCAAGATACTACCAACTGGAAGCTCATGCATAAGGGAGAGAGAAGAATCATAAACAATCTAGAAGGACAGTGCTAATGAATGGCTGTCCTTGACTGACTTCATCAACAGTTAGAATAAATTAAAACAAGAGTGTGAGCTCTGACTTCAATTTTAAGCAAGGCCTGGGATTAACCATGATTTAGCAAGCTTGCTTCTAAAATCTATGTGCTCTTTTTGATGCTTGCCACGGAGTTTTGTTTAGCATTGTTGTTTAAACATAAAACTCATTTGTTACTTTATTCCAGTATGAAAAAGTATATGAATTCTCTCACTGGTCACCAAGACCATTTCTGCTGGTGAATTAGGGTCTCCAATTGGAAGGACAAGGGATATCACATAGTTTGTGAGGCTTTGCCTGGCTACTGGAAAGTAATATTTCTCTTTAGAATTATTTTCTGCAGCTGCAAAGAACAGAAGGCTCACAGAGTTTCCCTGGGCCAACTGCCATAGAAACTAATTTCAGCTAAGGCAGACTCATAAATTGTTCCATTACTCCATAAATTGGTCTGGGCACATGTCACTTCAAGCCAAGCTGTGTTACTTTAAATCTACCCTGTAGTTCTAAAATGCTGCCACTTATTTTAAAGAACATGTCTGAAAGACATGATGAAAATAAATAATGTCTGAAGTGAGTTAATATTCTACAAGAGCACAAAACCTACAAGGATGTAAAATTATTAACCATTATCATTTTTTTGGAAATACATAAAGACCAGACCAAATATTTTGAAGACAAATAGTTTTCTTCATTTGTAAAACAGAAAAGGAGAAATAGAAAACCAGTATCTACCAACTATTTAAAATGCAGACTCCTTAATTGCTCCATATTCAGAAGAACAAATCAATCTGTATGTGGGAATGATTACTAGATATACATGTTTACAGGCAGAAAGCATCACCTGCACTTTTCAGATGTGCCATCAAGAGCTACAGGATTCACAGAATTTCAAATCATTACAGAAGATTCCAAACAGTCTGTGGAACAAAATTTAAAATACAAATTCAAAATTGTTAAAATTAATTTATGAAAATAAATGTAATAATTTCTTAGACCAAAAGGATTCTGACATTTCATTTGAAGCACTGCAAGTTTATTTTTGTTCCTCAACAGGAAGCACAGTAGGAAGCACAGTACGAAACTAAAGCCCTGCAAAGAAGCTATCAACTCCAATTTGAGATCAGGCATCTAATATAAGTGATGCTTTCTTTTTTTTGTTTGGTGGGTTTTTTTAAGGGTGAAAAAATAGCATCCCACTTCAGTCTAGGCTTGGGAAATTAGTACAGCCAGGTGCAGCTCCCGTAGTCACAATCCTAAAAGCAATGGAAGCCAGGACAGCTTATTTTCACCTTGTTGGCTCTCCATAAACAAGCCAACTAAAAATGTCCCTATGAGCAGCAAACAGCACTAGCAGTGTCCATTTTAGTTCAAACCAAGTCAATTCTCCAAGGCAGAGAAACGCAAAAGCCCAACTGTCCTGCTCCCTCTGGGGCCCTCTGCTTCCCTTTTATGACTTCCCCACTTTGGCAGCACAGCTGCCAGTTCCACCTCCCAGCAGTTTAACAAGCCACAACTGCCAGGTTTTGCAGCTTATATGGTCTTTAAGGGCTAACCTCTTCCTTTTTGTGTAGAAAAGGCTTTTAACCCTTTCTAGGTTCACAGGGCCTACAGCTCAACCTTGTGAGCTGTTTGTGTGCAGCCTTCTAGAGTAACTGGGATTTTCTAGTGTCTCTCTGTTGATCCAACTTTTTTTATCACATGTTGTCAGCTAGGAAATTGCAGAACTGTTCCTGTACACGTTACTCCAGCTGGGGGGTTAGAGGGCAGTATATATAATATATAAACCTTTTTTTTCCCCCCAGGAAATACCTCAAACTTACTAGATTTCACTATTAAAATAATGATATTTTTTAAATGGCATCAAATATAAGCTTAATAAGGACATTCTGTATATACATTTTCTTGTTTACTCTTCAACTTGACAGGTGTTTTGCTCAACATCAAGTAATAAATGTAGTTTTGAATAGTCTATTAATTGCTCTCGTGCCCGTATAAAAGCTTTATTTTTATTTCCAAAATATGCTCTTTATCTTATTGAAAAGATTTTAAGCTTCTTCTATCTGCTTTTAATAACCCTTAAAACATAAAAGGACACACAATTTAGTAATAGATTAAGAAATAAGATGTAATATTTAATTCTTTAATTGCACATCCTTTAATAAAAAATGCTTGGTGCAGAGTTTATCTTATCTTGTAAAAAACCCTGAACACTGTAGCTCCATTTTCATTTTCCTCTAGCTGTTATTTTTATAATTTTCAAAATTTCAGAAGAATTTTTAATTCATAGCCCAGAAATACAGGTTCCTTAGCATATGCCATTTTAGTGTTTTGTGCTTACTGTGGTTAATCACAGGAACTACAATAACTGAAGAGCTGTCAGAGAACTACATTCATTCCCATGTGTTCTGATTTAGACAGTTATCCCTGGAACAGCAGCTTTTGTTTTGAGAAAAGGTTGTGCTTGTGCATTCTGTCAGTGTTGCTTTAGGACTTTCCAGCATTCTTCTGCTGGAGACCTTGGAAAGCTACACTGATAACAATTAGGTTAGCCCTGGAAATTGTCCTGAAAGTCATGGAAAAGTAAGATACAGAGTTTTCAAAGCTCAATTTACAGAAACATTCTTTTATTTTGAATGCCTCCTTTCAAAACATCGGATACCAAGACTGAGTACTGAGAACAGTAACTGAATACTGAAGCTCTAGCAGACCTTGTGAAAATCAGGTCTCACGTGTCCATACAGTATCTGAACCAAGTAACAGGTAAACATCTGCCCTACCTACATTTAAAGAAATCATATGGTCACCATTGCACCACACATCAGTTTGATCCAGACTTCATCCATTCCAGTTCTGAAATCTCCAAAGAAGGAAATCCTGCAGCCTCTCCCCCAACCTGCACAGGGGAAACATTTTTCAATATATCTAATAAGAATTCTAAATGGTCCAACTTGTGTCTGCTGCTGCTTGTCCTGTCACTGGGCTCCTCTGCAAAGAGCCTGGTTCTTTTGTCTCTATGCTTCTCTCCCATTAGGTATTTGGAAGCAGCAGCAGGACCTTTTCTTTGCCTTCATTTCTCACAGGTGAACACACCCAGGTCTCTCAGTCTGCTCTCACACAGCATGTCATGCAGCCCCACAGCCATCCTGGTGGCTCTCCACTGCACATGCTCCAGTATCTCAGTGCCTTTCTTGTCCTGGGTACCCCGGAACTGGACACATCACTTCAGACACAGCCTCATAAGTGCTGAACAGAGGGGAATAAATGCTTTCCCCAAACAAGTGGCTACAGTGTTGTTAAGACAACCCATTTAATCTGTCCCAGACGCAAGATCCCAGATCCCGTTTGGCCTTGAACTTCATGAGTTTCTGTCAGATCATTCTCCAGTCTGTCTAGATTCTTTGAACCACAGCTGCTCCCTGCAATGTCACATTACCTACAAACTTGCTGAGAGCGCACTCCATCCCACCACCCGGGTCATGAATAAAGATATTAAACAGTGTTATCCCCACTAAGAATCCTTGAGGGATGCCACTTGTACAACCAGTCACCGGTTCTGCTTCATATTGTTGATTGCAACTCTTCCAGCATGGTGGTCCAGCTGATTTTCTACCCCTGCTATCATCCACTTACAGAATCCATACCCCACTAATTTCGCTTTAAGGAGATAATGGGAGACCATATCAAAGGCCTTGCTAAAATCAAAGTACACAACATTCAATGCTCCTCCCTTCATCCCAGAGCAAGTCATCTCATCACAGAAAGCAATCACGTTGTTCAGGTATAATTTACCCTTGATAATTCTCTGCTGGCTGTTCTCAATCACCTTCTTATCTTTCCTATGCTTGGAAATGCTTGTAGGAGATTCAGTCCCTAACATTCCCAGGGAGTACAGTTCAGCTGAGTGGCCTGTACTGCCTCAAATTCTCCTTCTTGTCCTTCTCAAAGATGGATGTGCCTTCTTTCTTTCTGGCTTCTTTGTAGTATGTTATTATTTCAATCATTTTAAAAAGCCTACAATGGACCCTAATATGCTATTAGAGGGTTAAAATCTATCAGATCTCTCTTTTATGGAAATGTTATATTCTAATGTAAAAAACTGGCAATATTTAGGTTTCAGTAAACTGTAATATGGTTCTGCTAGAGAAATTTTTACCCTAGCTAACAATCTTGTCTCAAATTCTTCTGATTTGTATTAAAAATACACATTTTCCAAGAAATAGTCTGTAAAAAAATGAAAACTAGACATAGTAATTTCTTAAGTCACTTTTCATTACTAAAAAAACTTTCTTGATGCCAATAGATATTAAAAATATTACTTTTTATGAAATAAATGCAATCAGATTTGGTTTCATATTCTGGTAAATACCAGAATAGGAAAGGAGAGAAAACAAATTGTATACTTGTCCATCTAACTATTTTGAATTTACTACATAAAGCTCAAAGGATTTCAGAGAAGATGAAACTGATTTCTCATGAGTGCAGAAGGAAGATTGGTGTAAGAGCTGCTTAGGCAGAAGACCAAAAGAGATTCTAGTGACATCTCCAAGAAACTGCATAAAATGCTGTTTTATAGGCCTGAATAAAGAGAAAGGTGTTTGAGTGCACGGAAGTGTGCTGCAAACCTGTGCTTGGACTCATCTTTGATAGGACAAAGCAGCTGCAAGGCATGGGGCCACCGCTGCTTTATGTGAGGGCATGGTAACGGTTTTGGTCAGTTTACTAAAACTCTTTGCTCTTGTACAGGCTTGAAAGCACACAAGTATGAGGCCTGATCTACACATTTCTTTTTTGCTGGTAAGTAGTATAACTTTTAATGTAAATGGTTATCCAGGTGCAGAGGTCACTGCAGCTGTTTACACTAAACAATTTTACTAGCAAAGGTAGGTTATTTCCTGTTCTTAGGAGAATTTGCTACACCCTAAGAGCACCTTTTTACATGTGTGATGTCTTCTACCCTCAGACATTGCAGTGCTTTGTCTGTTCTGGTTTTAAAAAGTACATTAAACAAAATAATTACAGCTATTCTAGGTTTGAGGCGGTGCCTCTGCTCC
The DNA here is from genome assembly GCA_018881555.1 of Amblyornis subalaris. NCBI lineage: Eukaryota > Metazoa > Chordata > Aves > Passeriformes > Ptilonorhynchidae > Amblyornis > Amblyornis subalaris. Next base: position 1,800,567 of record JACAXG010000047.1, on the reverse strand, counting down.
AGGTTTCTTCCTTGCTAAGCTTTAGCAGTGGAGGTGGCACTTCCTGGCCATCATGGGGATGATAAGATACTGCTCAGTCTGCATGTGTGGCCTGGTGTCAGTAACCAGAGTCCTGGTATGAGATTAATTAGCAGGGATTATCAGTGTTGTTCAAGCAATGTGACGTGTGTGCGGACAAAGCTTTGATCATTATACAACATCATAGAATACTTCATAGCAGTCTTCAACAGCACATCACCCAGGTTTGGTATGAGACCTAGCAGGTTTTAGGTTCTCTCAGTTTCACTAGGGAAGCATGATAATTTCCAGGAATTCAGCTTTGGAGAAAGCCAGTGGTCCCATGAGGAAAAAAGAGCCATTCCAGGTAGGAGCCTGATCAGTTTGTTTGCTACAAATTGATTATTTTACATCACTACCAATATGTAGTAGAGGACTTGGAAAGGCAGATATGTCCAGGGCTAGAACCAGTACCATTTACATTGCAGATAATGTTTTGACAAGTAAATGAAAGTAGACTTGCCCCATTTTTCATTGGTTGTAAAAATATGGCCAAATAATATGTCATGTTTTATTTTAAAGTGACACAATATAAGCATGTGATTTATAATAGCTTAAAATTGGTTATTAGTGTTTTCTGTGTTGTTTTTAACTACTTTTCTTACTTTTCTTTTGATGTTCAAGAATCCAGTTTGTATTTATTTTGCATGAGAGCGAAATCCAGCAGGGTAGATTGACAATTGACATAACACAGAGGAAGTCAGGGTATAGAATTATCTATGTGAGTTACTATAAGCAAAAGAGAATGTCTTTTCTAAGCATAGAACACATTTTAACCCCAGCTAGTTCCGTTTCTCAGAAAAGGAAAAGAAAAAAAAAAGCATAGCTCCTTTAAAATCAAAGAAGCTACAATGATTAGTACCAGGAGAGCATCTTATCTGTGATTAAAGTCGACTTGGTGATTGATTCATTGTGGGGGTGTTGAAGGGGGAAGGACTGAAATCACAGGTGAACAAGTGATATATGCCCAAAGCTCGCTCTCTAAAGTAAGCGGGTTTACATGTGCAAGGCGGGTAGAATTAGAGGGCAGAAAATGGAAGCAGCAGAATACCACAAACCACAGCTAATTTGGCTCTCAGCTTTCTTATGCTGTCACTGTTTCTGCACTCAGAGATGAAGCTGCAGCACATTTCCTCTGCAAGGCAAGCAGAAAGGGTAGCTGAGAAGCTTGCAAACTGCAGAGTAAGAGCAGCGCTGCAGGAGTTTTCATACTGATGTAAATGTCAGCTCTTTGATGTTAGGTACTGCACAGTCCTGCAGAAATTAAGGCAGAGGTCCCATCCTATGTTGAAGAAGACAACAAGGAAGCCAAGAGGCCTTGTTTTGCTTTGAAGCACAGATAAATAGAGGCTGAATACAAATGAAATATTCACGTGTTCTAGTGTGTTTTTCAGTTCCTTGAACAACCATAGTTCGGTTTGAGCTCAAGTTTAAGAAATGTCTTAAGTTACCAGCCCATGGAAGGGAAAAGCTCTGAGGCCTAACGGCTGTGCTGAGTACAGAATCAGAGTATTGATGACACTGGACCAACACTACACTTACTGTTGCAGATGCCCCTTGTCAGTTTAGAACTGACAGAAAATTCTAAAAAAAAAAAACAAACCAGACATGCTTAAATATTTGTTATGGGGCAAGAAAATATTTCCGTCCTTCTCACTGTTTGCAGACCACATGGTTTCTGTTCAGGTCCTGTGGGAAAGAAGGGGAGGAAAGAAAACCTGTGGCAGATTGTGAAGTCTCTTCTATTTCAGAAGTAGAGAAAATGCCAGTAAATATAAGTAYGTAATTTGATATTTTTGTGTCCTTTTCTGTATTATTTTGGCTGCTGAACATTGCAAAGGAGAGGCTTTAGCCATTCTTATACATGGCAAACAGGTCAGCTCTTTTCACTAATTGTCAGGCAGAATCTATTTTTCAGGATCATTATCTGAGTACCAAAGAATAGTGTTGACACCATTAAAAATTATAAGAAAATATTATTCCTTGTCCTTTAGTGTTTGCACGATTGGGCACACGCACACACATGCACACACACACATACATGAGTCAGAAGGAAGGACTGTTACAGGGAAGAGCTCACAAAAAGGGAAATGGAGGAGAAACAAGTACATAACATAATGAAGAGGGAGGGAGGAAGTGGTGGGTGTTTTCTTTCCTCTTCTGCATGCTCTTTGTGACAATAAAATTACTTCGGAGGTTTGGGCATTAGATATTTGAAAAAAAAAAAGGGTAGCAGAGAAACCACGAATGAGACTCTTCTTTTGAAACAAGAATCACCTTATAAATGAACTCAAATAGCTTCTGCTGGGACAGCAGGTGTCATGAAGTATGTCATCAAAGTGACCTACTCTGTCAGATCACAAGTCATGTTTCCCCTTTTGCTCAGAGAAAAGAAACAATTTGTATGACTTTTCATGCCAGTATTTTATTAATTTGCTTTCTTATCCTTTACTGGGATGTTTTCTATCAGTTACCAGGTTCCTCTTGGCTCCGTCCTTCATTATGTTCACTGGCAGAAAGTAGTATTAGCTTGAAACAAATCTCTCAAGGAGAAAGATATATTTCTCTAGGCATTCCAATAAGCCTGAAATATTGTTGCTTCCAACAGTCTCTAAGGAAAAGTAGGAAAAAAGCCAAGTCAGAATATCTTTTGGGTGAGGAACTATTTAAAAATGTATGTAATCTTTTGTATCTTAATTTGGTTTCTATGAAGAAAATAGTATTTGCATGTCAAGGAGCACAGTATATGATAAAGGAATGATCTGTGCTGTGGTTAACCCTAACAGGCTGGAGAGGAAAATGTGACCCCCTTCATCCCATGCATGGAGAGCTACACGGGTCAGCTCCTCACTGCGTTTTAGGAGTATCACAGGCAGCATTCCCTGACAGTACTTGTTGTCTAGCTTTAGAGTATCCCAGCTGGTACACAAGGGAATTATATACTAAATTCCTAACATTCTTCCAAATACCACTCCACTTGTTAGGTAACAATAGCAGTAATACCTAAGTAGTAATTATAAATATAGCAATACTAAACATTGAAAAGATCAAAAGATCCTCCTATAAAATTTATAGGTGAAAGTAATTTCTCTGTACTGTAGCCCTGAGATTATTTGCAAGTGTTTCAAGAACGATGCTTTAACAATTGTAGGCAACAGTCTAACAAAGTGGATAGATACATTAAATATAAGATGAATGTAGGATATATGTGAAAATTTACAGCCATGTAAATAACACGAGCAGAACGGATTAACGCTGATGGCTGAACCAATTACAAGCTCCAGTTTCTAATAGCTCCACCATTATCCTGGAGAGTTTCATAACTGATTTCCACATAAATAGAAAATTTTAAATTTTAAAATCTCATTCCTGAAAACTGTCCATAAATATGCAAACATATTTTCCATGATGTCTAGCTGAAATTGTTCAAGCTTAAAAGTAATGATCAATCTCAGAAATCAGCTTCCAGTTTGAAGATTCCTTTTCTGTTTTCCCCCCCTTATCTCTGACACTAAAAGTTCAGCAACATAAATGATGCCCTCATTGATTTCACCTGGTGAACCGACTGGGCTGGACCTCAGTAAAGAGTTCTTGTCACACACAAAGTCCTTTCAGAAAGATAAGCTCTGCGCTGTAGGTGGTAGTGAACACTGTAACAATATTTTAGCCACTACAGTAAAGAGTCATCTCACCAAATATACACAAAGGAGGGATCTGAGGAGTAGSAAAGTGTCATTGATTACATATTTATCACCAGAGCAGAAGTGCACTTGAAAAGCATTCAGATAAAAAGAACTACCTAAAAAGAGCTATCCTATGGCAAAACTATTTCAAGCTGGTACCTAAAGAGAAGAAAATGTGAATAATGGCATCTGAGGACTGTTTCTTTTGACTTTTACTTAGGAAAATAACTCTAATTGAGGAGAATTTTRCCCGAAGAAGTGTGAGATCCACTGGGGGCCCTGGGATTTACTTACACTGGCCTTGGCAAAACCATTTCTGCCTTGGAAATGAAAATGAATGGTTTARAAGAAAAGCCGTAGCCAAAAAGGAAGAAAGCCCTGGGGCCAGTAAGAAGTCAGATACAGCAAGGTCTCAGTGCATAGCAGATGACCATGGCATGGGAATCTGCTGCAATGGAAAAAGAGGGAGCAAACCACAGGCAGCCTTAATGTCTGAAATTAAATGAAACCGTGCACCTCCCAGCTCTAAGGCTAGAAAAAAACCCGGTTTGTGCATTCTTAGCTTTCTGACAGGAACAAATTTCCAACATTGTGGCACTTTCCAGAATGAACATTTTGCCTGCTGAGCCTTGTTCTGCTGAGAGAAACCTGAAGTTTTAGCTGACAGGACACATAGAACCTGTTTTTATTTTAGGAAAAATTTTATAAAGTATCCCGAAGGAAGATACTAGTATTATTTAGTATTTATATATCATACTAGCTTTTTAAAGCATGGAACAAATTACAGTTGACTTCTTAATTAACTGATTCTCAGCAGATGGAGAAAACAGATATTGAGAGGTTAGAATAAATTGGCCATACAAGTTAATGGCAGTCAGGAACATAACGTGAATCAGTATCTTCTGGCAAACAGGGCACAAGTTTTTGCCAGTCTGTGACAATATGGGCTAATCTGGTATCCTGTGCTCGCTTGCTCTATGTTTGCCTCCTGCCAAGAGGCAGTGTTTTATGCTTGCCAGGAGGCCCCTCAGCCTGGCATGTGGAATGGTCTGGCTACAGTCACTGCTCTACCCCACCCCTTTTTACACAGTGAAGGACTTTATTGTCTATGTACAAAAAAGCCTTCACTGTTGACTTTTCAATACTTAAGTTCGAGATTCTTCCTTCATACCATTGTCAAAAGTTTTAGAGACCTGATCCACAAAGCTTTACTAATGCATTTTAATCCTCAACCCTTTTAGTCATTGTCTAAAAAGGCATCTAGTTTATGAGATGATTTACATGATTCAAAATCTTAATTTTTTGAAATCTCTGAATTTCAGCCAAGGCTTTTCAGGTATGATGGACAACTGTTCAACGCAATCATCTTAAACAGTCTGTAACCTATTACTTGGTCTGCCATTGCTTTGCTAAAATCTGTCAAGTTTTCCCCTTTCACGCTGGAATAGATAATCTGCTTTGCATGTCTCTCTGGATGACACATGAACTTTAAAGACCATTTAAAAAACCCCCTCTGATGCCCTCCCCTTTTCTGTAGAGGACACTCGCTTCATTGCCATCTGGGGACACCAACACTTACCCTACCTACTAGGAGGGATGTAATTTTGCAAGGTCAGCCCCTTAGGCTTGATTTCTGCCCAACCAGCAGCAGGTCTAGTTGTACCTACAGGAACAATTGCTGATGTTAGAGAAGGACTTGATTTGTGATTCCAAAGTATTGTTGTCTGGATTAAAATCTAGATCTCTGGTAACAGTTTTCCTGAGCTAAACTGAACTACTCAATTGTCAGTACATTTCCATGTGAGGAAAAGCCCAGCTTCTGTGAGTCCCAAATCTGAAAGTTTCTGGAGATATTTAAAGCATTTCTCATAAGACCACTTGGCCATGTACTCATTCCCTTCAGGGGAGCGATATACCATCTATCTGTCGGCTTCAAATGAGTTCACGTTACTCCTAGAAAATTTAATATGGAAATAAAGAAATTATGCTTGGCATAATTACAGAAGAACTTCCCCCTTGGAAATATTCAGGCGGCTTCTGGACATGTTCCTGGGCAACTGGCTGTTGGTGTCCCTGCTTGAGCAGAGGGGTTAGACCAGATGACCTCCAGAGGTCCCTTCCACCCATAACCATTCTGTGAATCTATAATTGCAAGTGTAAAACATGTCACTACTAATCTTTTGTCTGAACTTTCATTTATGCCATAGTTCCATCACAATTAAGCAACTCTTCACCCTTCACCCCTCCCACCCTGTCCCACTTTCTCCCCCTTGTGCTACCACTGCTGCATGGCTCAGCCTGGGGAGAACCAGTACACGAACCCAGCATTTTTTCTGCTTATGAAAGTCCCTGAACTGCTACACTGTGGATCAGATGAGCACCAACACAAGCATAAGAGAGAGGCAAGAGGCAGGCGGGGTTAATTTATCAGGGAATCACAGCCTTAGGCGTGCTCTGAGGTGTCTTTTGGTCACGATAGCCAGGAGCCATCTCATCAGCACTACAGCTCTAAAACACCATCTTTAGGAGTATGTTCTCTTTCAGTAAACATATATTCAACTTGGAGGTTTTCTGTTTGCCACTGGATATGCAGAGGGAGCCAAAAAAATTTTTGAGAACATTCTGTTTCTCTAGGAACACTATATTTCTCTATCTCTGGATCTCTTTGATTGTACTGGGATTAAAGGTGTGGATTAATTGCTCAGCATCCGTGAGAACAAAATGGAATAACCTGAAATTTGCTTGAAACGGCACCTCCTGTGATGTGCAGAATTCTGTTTCTGCCCCTCTCTTGTTTTAGGAACAGAGATTTAGACATATTTCACTGTAATTTCACTGATTTTGAGAATCACATGTCATTAAAATGTTCTTACTGTGTGGAAATTTCAGCCTTTTGAGATTACTGGCATCTTACACATATCATGCATGCCATGATGATACTGCAGTTTTAGTTTCAGAGGCCAGTGTGGCACACTGCCTCTGTGTCCCATTTGTGCTCTTTGAAACATTGCTGCTTCTTTGCACTTTCAGAGGCTTGGATGCATTCTTCCTTACAAAGGGCCAAATCTGGACACCTCATTYGCCAAATATTGCTATTAAATTCAAAGAGTGCTAATCACTAAATTAGGTACAACTCAATATTACCAAATTAATGAGAATATATCCTTCATCTCTTGCAATATAGGCAGTGCTGGCTACAAACATTTCAAAAGAAAAGATGATCAAAAAAACCTGAGAACCGTATTGGTACATAACTAATCAGAATCTGCCTTAGCTGCAACAAAGCAAAGTAGCTTTTTCATGTTTTATTTAAAAAAAATTAGAAAAAGAACCACAAAGACCTCCCTACTCCACCACGCACACAATAATCTTATTCCTTACCCATTCTAAAGATTTGGAAAAAAAACAGGGAATGATTCAGTATTACCTGTCATACTTGTAATGTATAAATTCCTATTGAAAGTGCAGGCAGCTTACGGAGGAGATACTCAAGACATGCAATGGCACCAAGAGGTTATATGCAAACTGTGTTTTCCCCTTCATGTTATCCTGCTCACCAGTCTCTAGTATTCAAATCATACTTCATCCTTTTGTTCTGTTCAGGTCCGATCCCAGTTTTTAATGGAAAAACATATTAAGAGAGTCATAATCATAATGCTCCCCCTGGTTCCCCTAGCTTTGGAAGAGCTGCATTTCATACATTATACTTAAGCAAATTAAAAGGCTCAAATATTTTGCGTGCGATTCCTGGCTCACAGAGGATGGGTATAATTGTTTCTTCTAGGGTATTGCATTATACTATAATTTGCACAATGGTCCAAAAACCTTCCAGTGTGCCAGCAGAATCAAAAACTCTACCTCTTTACAGTCAAGTGCAGTGCTGCTGCTCTGCTTGTTTCAGCATGGGTAGATAATTAGATAAATAAGGTGGAATTAACCCCCTCATCCCCAAATTAGGGGTTGTACTAATATATAAAAAGAAACGTTCAGGTTGGAACATAAACCTATTGATCTCATTTCATCAAAAGTCACCAACATAATATTAAATAACATACAAAGTAATTATTTTGAAGTGTACAACTTGAAATGTTGAAGAGGTTCTACATTAGATTTTCATATTGAGGTTCATGAAATTGTTTCCCCTGCAGGCTTTGAAAGCAGAAACCATCCTTTCTGTTCTTCTGTACGAGTAAAATTAGGTACCATCGAGTCACAGCTGTCTCAGTGGACAGAAAACATTTTTATTGTGACGAAAACATTTTTATTGTGACAAAAAGTACCCTCATATGAAGCATTTTAGTAATGTCATCATTTCAGCTGTCAGCTGACATTCAGCTTGACATTTACAAGGTGACTTCAATGACATTTCTGTAATTTGACTAACTAATGAACCTGAATAATCAAGTGATGAAAGCTGAGATAAAACCCAAGCATCTGAAGCACATCTTGGCTTACATTTATGTCACAAATTGCTACGAAATTTTGAGGATTCCGAATATTTTTGTGGTCTGTTTGAATCTTGGTTGGAGAATGAATATCACAAAAGCAAAAAATGTAAAGGAAAATTCATCTCAAATCATTGTAAAATTTGTGCACCTGGGCTCACCATTTACTTCTTACAGAACAGAATATCTTATTCTTCACATCACAGACATTTTTAATAGCTTATAATAGAGCTCAATAGTTTTTCTGCTCCCAGATTAAATTGTGCTTTCTTGAGATTAGATTATTGCGGTGACTTGCCACTGTCAAGACATTGGTTGAAATGGAAAAGGTAACTACTGTGAAATTTTACCAAAGAAAAATACCAAAAAAGTAAGTTTAACTTTTTCCTTTACTTGTCGAAGCAATTATTTAAGCTGCCATGTAATAAATTTTTGAAGCAATTTCGGAGTTTCCGTTACATTCAGAAAATCATGCCAATTATTCTACATTATTACCTTTTGTTGTATATAGAAAACAAATGCTCAGGGAAGGATATAATACTGTAATGTCTCTGACAGTCTTCAGGATGTATGGTTGTTACAATGGAAAATCAAAATGTACTAAATTAGTACCACCGTGAAACACTGTTTGCAGTCTATGGTCTGATGATATTTTATTTGGTTAAAAAAAAAAACAAACACACCAAAGGCTAAGCCAAATTTACCTAATAGCTCAGTGGGTCTCAACTTAAAACTTACAATCAGTGATGTTCTACCAAGGGAGAATATGGCCCATAATCTTGTTTGATATTAGCAGTCAGCTAATATAATACTCCATATGAAAAGATTTTGCTTACATTAATACAAATATGTTGAGTAAAGAGAAAGATAAATAGTGATGCAAGTAAGTTAGCAGAATTTAGGAAAAATATGAAGCAGAACATTAGTTCCTCACATTTGGACAGTGATGGCTTACCACATTCATGAATAATTCCTTACAGTTTTTTATCACTTTCTGCCCCAGAAGCTAAATTAGTTTTACAACAATTAATTGAATTGTCTAACTTCACTACACACCGGGTGATAGAAAGGATTATTAACTCCACTTTACAGATAAGGAAACTGAGACAGGGAGAGGAAACGATTAGCTGGAGGTCACACACAGAATCAGAGACCGATAAATCCCAGATCTCTCCATCCAATGCATTAAGCACTGAGCATTGCTACTTCTCCACACAAACAGCCATCAGAAATGAGACACGTTTCAAAGAGAAACAATTAAAGCAACATTTCATCAAAGATAAAAGCTTCTGAAATTCATCCTGCACTGGTGATGCCAAACATTGCTCTCTTTACTCTCTGTCACATTGTTTTAAGTGCAGATTATCCCTCCTTCCTTGCTGCCTGTGCCATTAGGCCAGCGCAGCACATGCACTCCCATCTCTCCTGTAGCCCCCCTGCAAATATCTGCCCTACCTACACACAGCACACTGCTGTGTATGCACGTAAGCACCATTTCTATTGTACAAAAGCTGGTTCCAAGTACAAAAGCTGATCATTCTTTAGCACTCCAGTACCTGAAACACGTGTCTGCCTCTCCAAAAAGACCAGCCTCTACACAGACGTGGGACATTTTTTCTATTAAGAAGTTGATGGGCAAGTTTAAAAGTAAGTTGTGCCAGTTTAATTCTCTGAGAGGATGAGGAGTGAGGGGCAACAAATAAATAAATAACAATATACCTTATACTTCAGAGATTGGTTTGGCCTGGCCTCGCTCATGCTCTGGGTGTCTAGGACAGCTCGGGCATATTCACCTTGCACAGCACTTTACAATTTCAGCTACCACCACTCTGAATAAGGTACTTGATTAAACTAATTAAAGTGGTGTTTATTAGCTGACAGCCATTAATAAGCAAGCTGGTTAAACACTTGCCACAGTGTATCAATCAACAGATTAGAATTTTCTTTGTTTTACTGTAAGCCTACATGTCTTTGTTATAATTACCTTAGTACTTAGATCTAATCCTGAAATTCTCAGATATGTTGCCATTAATTTACACAGGAAAAACGCCCGGATGTCTATGAAAAACATTTTATAAGGCACTGCATGTGAGCAAATCAGGGTTCTAAATGACTATGGTTTTGAAGAACTTTAGTTTCTGGCTTCAGCACTTCTATGTGTACTCGTCTCAAATTAATACTTGTACACAAATTATTTTCTTCATTTCTAACAGACTGAATGAGGTCTAAGACTTTAGTTTAATAGGTCAGGTCTATGCTACTGAAGAAGAAAACAGAATTATTACATAGTAAACATTAGGGCAGGTGTGTAGATTCATATCAAACAAAAAACAAGAGATAGCATTAACTATTAAAAAAAATCTTGTTTGAGCAACAGCATTTTTAAAAACCATTCTTAAGTTTTGCTGTGCAAGTTTGTAAAATAAAGAGTTTCCAAATAGCAGCATGGATCAAAAATCAATGTGTTTTTAAAATAGTTCTTAATGAATGCTAATTTAGTGTGGAACTAGCCTTCAGAAATTTTCAAAGTTAAATAAAAGTATGTTTGTCTGGATTGGTTTCAGTGGAATCACTGGGAATACAATCAGATGAAGGGTTTTCTTAGTACTTGAAGATTAATCTTCAAAAAACTGTCTGGAAATCAAGAAAATGCAACTAGATAAAATTAAAATGGCTTACTAACCATTACTGACACTACAACAGTTGTATCTGCCTATTGCTTTCTATAATTATAAATAGTTTTCTACTGGATAGTCCTGATGTCTCTTACAAGGCCTAGAACATGAACACATTCCAATTTACTTATGACATTCCTTAGCTAAAAAGTATAATCCTTTCAATTTTAATATTTGGTCTAGATACACAAAGAAGTCTTTATTTCGCTTGTAAGGTGAATACTCCTTTTATTTACTTATAATTGTTCTTGGGGCCAGTTATATTTTGTTGGAACAAACTATAATGTGTAAAGAATGATAGATGAATACTTAAAAAAAACCAGAGTGAGTTTGATTTATAATAAGACTTTTTCAGGGTATTTAAGAAACAGAATTTGTAATTAAATACTTTTGTCTTCTTAATAACAGCTGTAATAGTCCTTCTTAAACTCAAGGCCACATGTTTAGACTTCAGCTGTAGGCCATTACACACCTGTGACCTTCTCCCACCAGCAGCTGAAGAACTTTCAAATTGAATCGTTACCTAATGGCAACTGTGTCGTAAAAAGAAAACAACCCCAAAACGAAAAACAACARTAACAACAAAAGCAACCAAGCAACGAAACAAGAAAAAAACCCTTTACCCAAAATTCTGGAACGAAGCGCTGCCGCCCTTCCAGGAGGCACTGCCCCTGTTCTTTCAGGCTAGAAGAGGCTCAGAACCCCAGGAAGTTCTTCCACCAGTGTTATTCCACAGAGGGAAAGTTTGCACGGTGTACGATCTCATTAAATGCCTAGGGCTGTGTTAGGGCACTGGATTGCCATGTCTGCACACAGATTAATTTTCAAATCCATCTCCAGAAATCCTCCTCATCCTTGCCTCCCAAGTCCCAGTGCAGGGGCTTGGTCTGCTGTGGTTCCATTTTAGATGCCAAGAAGAACCGAGTGTTCTGCCACAAAATTCAGGCTACAACTGCAGCTCTATTAGTGCTGTGTTTTGAGGCAAAGCAATTACTGCACACTGGTGCAGTCTACAGAATGGTGTTTACACTAATTGGGTTTCCTTTCAGGGATATCTAACCTGATGGTGGTGCTCCATATGGCCACCAATTGCACTTCAGCCCTACAGGGGACACCTGAGCCTGTAACAGTGCTTGCTGTCCAGAGCACAATATTCAGTGAGCCAGTTTCCAACACAAGTGTGTGTCTGAAGCAGATCTCCTGGCTGCCCCACTTACTCTTTGGTTTGCACTGAAGAGGGGTCTCAGAGAGCCTAAACTGGATTCCGTGTAGGTGAAACTAAACTAGAAAATGTACCTCAGTTTCTCCTAGGGCAGTGCAGCTAATGGAAATTCAGTGTATAAGACCACACGAGATCCAATTTGAGATACACCCTCTGAAACACAGAGAGTGTGGTCCTCAGCACCAGCTCTGCTTGCAGCACACTGTCTGCTAACTTAAACACAGCCTCGGAGAGTTTCAGACCCTATGTGGTGATGACAATTGTGGGGGTTTGGGAGTCCAGCTTAAAACTGCTCCGAAGTAAAATCCCTGGACTGCACAAAATGTAGATGTACAGGCCTCAGTACTGTTCAACTCTTTAACTGTTCCTTTTATTGCACCAAATTACTTGCTAACATGGACATAGCAGAGAGCTCGTTGCTGTTAGACAGTAGCCTCTGATACTTGGTCATGCCAACCAGAGGACATGTATTTTAGACTCGTGAAAAAATATACGCAGTTTAATCACAATTTTTACACCTSCACACTTATGTTCATCTCTCTTTTGCTTTAACTCTATGGCACTACTGACAGTAAGGTCGCAAGTAGGGAGAGGTGGAAGACCTGCTATCATAGAGACCCTGAAATGGCCTGAGAAGGACTGTTGGTTTTCATAGCTCTGCTTAGTTAAGACTAAAATTCCATYATACAGCTTTTACTGATGGTTTATTTAAATCCTGCAAATGCAGTTTTATTTTATTAATGTACTGTATATCAGATTAAATTTTGCCTTTTTTTTTTTTTTTAGCTCTGTATATCACGTAGAATTAAAAGTAGAGTCACTGAAATATAAATAAATACATAAGTGAACTCAAATCCTCTGTAATTCTGCTGGTCTGATTCTGATTTCATGCTAGCATTAATCAGAACTAAAACAACTGAAAAAAAATCAGAGCTATATACTTCCAGAGATGGTACCAGTGCACAGTATCAGAAGGTCATCCTCTAGCAGCATCAGAAGGTCATCCTCTAGCAGCACAGCAACTTCTGCTCTTGCAGATTGCAAATACTAAACTAAGGAGGAAATCATGATGGTGCCTAAAATTAATCTGATGCAAAGCCCAAGATAGATCCTCCATGATACTTGTCAAAAGGGAACATGACAGATTCAACCAAGTATTATCGGTCAGGATTGAAAAAGTGGAAATGAAGGTTTCCACATACCTCTGTCTTCTGCCTTTTGATTGCAGTCTGCAGTAGAATCAACGTACAAATGAAAATAAATTATGACAGAACGACAGACATAGATCAAGGCTGCTTTAGATTAAGTTACATCAGGGATCTGCACCATCTGGTTTGTATTGAAAAAGAATAATATTTTAACGCACGTTTATTACAATATACTAAGCATCTGAAGAGCTCACATACTCCTTTAAAATATATCTTGAAATTAAAGACAAAATCCAACAGTGGAAGCTGAGGGTCCTAAGCATCTTTCAAGAGACCTTCAATTTCATGGTAGCACTGTAAATGGAAAACAAGTCTAATATATATGATTCTTGCCTCCATCCTGTAAAAATAAACACCATTAGTTATATTGTGCTACTCACATATTTTACATTCATATCCTGTAAGTTACAAAGAATAAACTTCACTCATAATATTTACAGATAAATTTCTGTTATACAATCTCATGGAAAACAAAATATTTGTTTCTTTTTAGTCATGGATGGACCTACCGAATTTTCATACACTAGACTTCAGATAAACTGGATTTAAAATACATACAGCTTTTTATTTATTCACTGGATAAGAAATTCACTTTTCTTGTTGGGTTTGTGTAACCTTTCTCTTATTCAGATTTCAAAATGTCCTTGCATCGTATACCTTGGTGAATTCACTAATTTCAGGTTTTGTTAACAAAAAATAATTGATGAACCACCATATATTATCCTTGAGCACTGCAGTTGCAGTTTCCTTTATACAATTTAGGCTACTCACCCATGCTAGGAGAACTCTCAGTTGTCTTTTTAAATGAGTTATCCAACATCATGATAGATATAAAAGGGCTCTAATGGGATCTGGGTTTTTCTAATGGTTCTCAGAAACTAGAGTGACAAAGACCACTTCTCTGCAGCTTCCCTGTTTCCTGGCTCTGCCCGTACAGCAGCAGTGCTGATGCCATAGCAGGCTGCATTAGCAGTAGCACGGCCTGACAGAAAGGATTGGCCCCTCTATTCGACACTCACATCCAGTTTTGGCAACCCCAGTATAAGAACGACACAACCATACTGGACCAAGTCCTGCAGACAGCCACCAGGATGTTTAAGGGACCAGAAACACAACATACAAGAAGCAGCTGAGGTATCTGGGTTTGTTCAGTCTGGAGGAGAGATGACTAAGTGGGAATCCAGTTTCTGTTTCAAACCGCCTAACTGGGCTTACAGAAAAGATGAAACCAGGCTCTTCTCAGAGCTGCACAAGGAAAAGATGACAGTCAGGTTGCAATAAAGGAAATTCTGAGTGGATACAGAAAAAATTCCTCTGTGAGAGTACTGAAGGACAGGAACAGGTTGCCCAGAAAGGGCAGGAATCCATCCTTGAAGATACTCAGAATTCAGCAGGACTACCTACTGCAATTTGAAAGCTGATCCTGCCCGGAGCAAGGGGCTGTATTTGGTGACCTCCAATAGTCCTTTCCAACTAAATTCTAAGCCTATGTGCATGGATTGCTACTCCTACCACAGTAATACTTCTCATATCTAGCTTCTATATCTGCATCTATACACTAAATCTGTCATGTAGATCCTCATAATCTTGCATCCTGATTAATTCAAAACTGCTGCTTTCAGGCCATCTGTTATACATATTCCTTCCACCCCCCCCCTCCCCAATTGAGTACATAGAAGATACTTTGGTTGTGATATTCCCTGACCGCAATTCTGACGTTACTGCATTTTTGTGTCTCATCACAGCATTGCTTATCTCCCCCCACAGCACAGCAGATTTGCTTGCCCATTTGTCAGATTCTGCCACCGGGATCTGCCTGTGCTGGCAGATCCACATGGCAAATCATACGCCGTGACCAGTCGTCCTGAACTGGTGCATAAATGCCTTCCAGCCTTCCACATTCTTCCGCACAGACTTCAATTATTGTGATTTTTTGAAGAAGCTGCCAGATGATGCGTAACTGGAAGGGTTGTGGTGTTTGTCAGTATCTTTCTTTAAAATGATGTGATACAGATTAGAAGATGAGGGAATATGCAGAATCTGGTATATCAGAAATTCAATTCAATTCAATTATTACATGAGTCTAGATAACAACAAAAATAATTACAGCAGTTTTTCAAAGTATAGGAGTTCCCACAGATATGGGACATTCTTGGTGAAGAGTCTAGATAACAACAATAAAAATACTGCAAAGAATCTTAATTAATCTCAGTTTGTTTTCGGTCCAGTGTTCTTTAGAAGTTTTGATGATTGTGTTTTTGGAGAAGACTGTAGAATATTGTGCTTTATATAGATACATAAATCTGCAAAATAAAGCCCGTCACAAAGGTTTGATTCACATACTTGTACACAAACACCTGGTGATCTGTTTGAGATGTCCTAGCTTGTTGCATATGCCCCATGGCCTCTATCTGGGCACTACAGAAAGAGAACTAATCATACACTACATTTGGCAACTATCTGAGGATGCCTGAGATCCTCTGGGATGTCTGAAAAGATATGGAATACCTTTAAATACAGGCAACTAAATTGGAGCCCCTAGTCCCTAGTTTGTATGTAACTTGTAAAATAATACAATAACAAAGGAAATAATTCTACAAAATACACTGAAATTATTAAAAGAAAATTGTAAGAAATCCAAACAAAATCCAATAGCTTCCCCCCCCCCAAAAAAAATCACCATCAGGTATTCATTTTTAAATGTTGTGTGTATCAGTACTTGGCACACTGGAACCACAAATTTTATCCTTGAGCACATATCACCTACTGCTCTTCCAACAAACAGCTAAACATGGCAACCAGTTATAATCCATAGATCTATGTGATACATGTATAGATTACATTTCCCTGGAAAGATCTACCTTTTGATTGTTTCTCACACTCTTTCCATTCTTTTGGAGTGTGTTTAGACCTTGATTTTGAAGAATTGTATCAGTCAAGCTGCATATCAAGCTGCAAGTAATGGAATACTCGTCTCCAACTATCAGGCTACAATGTTGTTAGAGAAAGTGGAAGTACTTACTAGACAACAACTCTGTATTTTTTATGTCTTTAGGACAAAAACTACAGATAATGACATCTCCTTTTGTACTGCCTCTGTCAATTTTGGACAGACAATCAGCTGTCTAAAAACTGACATATAAATTTTCCATATAAAAAGAGAAGAAATAAATTCAGGACTGATATATCAGCACAGAAAAATAAAATCCTCAAAGTGGTCTGACAAACTTCAGTAAGGGAAGATTAGTAATGCAACTAATAAATCAGGATTTTACTGGACTCTCTGCATAATGGGAAGTTAGAAAAGTGGATGAACCTCAAACAACATAGTCAACAGAGCTGAAACCCACTGACTGGAACTCAGATGTGGATTTGATTCTTTTCTCAAACAAAGGGAGCACTTTTGGTGGGAGATGCTTTTGGTCACCTTTTTGCTTGAAACTCTTCACTGGGAAGTTCAAAATAAGGTGGAGGAGGAGGACTACGCACTTAGTGTTTCAAAAAAATGCATATAGTGTTCATCAAAATTATAGAAAGCCTTGTCTGCCAGACAACTACGAGGTGCTAGACCATAAATAACTGCATAACTCTGTGAATATAACCACAGGAAAAATCTTAAATAATTCTGCCTACATTGATAAAAATATTTACATATTGAACTCACCAAAATACCCCCAAAATGCATCCACATAATCATTATTCGGCATAATATATTAATTACAGATTGAACTTGACAGCTATGACTAGCCTCATAAAAGCATTATGACATGAAGTTTAACCTCTCATTTTACTTATAGTAAAGAATTCACTTCTGGATATAGATTATTTATTGTAAAAGCCTATATATATTTTTAAATATTATTGCCATATTCTCTCCTTCCTTAGCAGAGAAATTGAAAATATCTGATGGTGTTCATTTTCTTGCTGTATGTTGCTTCTGGCATAATAAGCACAATGTGGTTACAGCCTTCTATCTTTTTTATCCAAAAGATGTGAGTGAATGTACAAGATGCTAGTCTGTGGTAATGACATCCACTACACAACTGAATTTAGACTTCAGAGCTGCCAAGTATTTTGCACTGCTTGCAGGACTCAGGCAGTTGGCTCCCGCCTGGCCTTCTCTTGCAGGTGGGGATCCAACACACACATGTATTCAGCACTTACAGAGATCCTTTGATTTGGTACATGAGACTATGGAGCAGGAATGAAGCTGTTGCAAGCCCACACCATCTTAAAGGAGCCTTCTGATAACAGAGGTCCTGGTAGGGGATGTGCTCTCTGGATGCAGCCCAGTTTCCCAGTTGCATGTTAGCCCATCGTTCAGTGCTGCTTCTGTCCCCTGGCCTTGCACGGCATTCTCACAGCTACTGAAATAAATAGGACAGAAAGCACTGATATCTGATCCCATACAATGCACAGAACTTGCAGTTTATTATGAAGCAGACAGTGCAATAAATCCCTCTGCATTATATTTAGTAATGGTATCATTTGTGTCATTCAGGAAAGTGATCTGGATAGTTTTGTAAAACCCCACGGCTTTGAATAAATCACTTCCAGAGTGAAGTATTTGACTGATGAGACACTAACCGTCCTACAGCGAGAAAATTATTCAGGCTGGGAAGATGACAGGTTCAGAGCCTGAAAAACAATAAGCCATAGAGAGGCTGGAAAGAACAACATGTACAAAAGACCAAAGGGCAATTGTCACTATCCCTGAGTAATGACCATAACAACAGGTGCTAAAACATACAATACAACTATATAGTACTAGCCAATTTCTAAACTGGCAGAAAGCTCAATAGCCAAGTGAAACCCTTTATAAGCAAGAGAGTCTCATTAGCACAATGAAAGGGACAAATAAAAATGACTAGGTTTTGTTTGCAATACCCATTACGGTCGCCTGCAATGTGAAAGAGCTTCCTGTTTTCTATTTATATTTTATCTCCCTATGCCATAGCTAATATAATGGTTGCCAAGTAGAAAATAAGTAGAATCTGTAGTTAAAATTGCCTATGGCCTTGAAATTGTTATAGTTTTTTCCTCATCCTTCTTTCCAATGAGATCCCTGTCTTATCAAATATGATATATAACTATTCCAATTTTCCCTCATGAAGATGTTTATCCTTTCTTATCTAGCCTGCCTGTCATATCTTATTATAATTTACAGAAATCTGAAATACACTGTTCTGATAAACCTGTCAGAATAATAACAGAAACACATAGAGTTAATCACTGTGATAGGGTTTCCATATTATTCTGAGAAAGATAGAACTGAATATTATGAATAATACTAAATGTAATTTATATTAATGTATAAATCCTTACCAGTGGTTTCTAATAATCTTGAGATTTTATCAGATACTAATTGCTAATAAGCATGATTCATTATGACTGACTCTGCACAGATTTACTGTTCTTCATAGTGAAGTAAGACAACAGACATGGGCACAGAGTATTCCTGRAAAAAAAAAAAGTTTTAGCTGTCTATAGGTCTGCCAAATATAAAATAATACTTGTTCTAAGAATGTCAGTATGTCTGTGTTGGTCTTCAGTAACTATGTTGCTCTGAGCCTTTTTTTTAATATAGTATGCAACCAGGCTGAGGTAGCTAGAGATAAGGATTGGCATCAAGCTGTCATTTGGGGAAATATTGCATCTAGATTCTTCAGGTCCAGTCAGAAAGACCTGAAGGGAGATTTATCTTCTCCCGTAAATTGCTAATGACTTCAACATTGAATTCACGAGTTCTGAGAACAGAAAACATAAACCCCAGAGAATGATTTTTTTGTTTGAAAGGCACATTAGCTGTAATCCTAAGAATATGTCCCTGCCCCTTGCACAAATTTAGGAAAATCCAACAGAATAAGCAAAACCATTCTTTGATTTATTTGTTTGACTGTTCATGTTTCAGCTTTGTCATCAAGCAATCCATTTCAGCCTCCTCTGTGCACCTCCCATCTCTTCTCATTTTGCTGTTTTTCACTGCAGCTCTTCTTGCTGCTACTGCCTCTTGAGTCACACACAAATAGATTTAGGCATGAACATTTAATGGCAAAGGCCTTTGAAAATGATAGAATGAATCTTTTTTTGTCTAGTTGATAGCTTGCAGCACCAAACAAAACAGAATCATTAAATGGTTCAATGGACTAAGATCAAAGGCAGACACCTGTAAGCAAAATCCCCTATTATCCTTTCACTGTCAAAAGTAATTGTTGCTAATTGAACAAGTTTGTTTAATTGTAATATAGCTCAAGAGACCATATCCTGAGCTGCTGGAAATAGATCTGGTTCTGCTGAAGTCAGCTCTGCTAATCTGTAGCAACTGAGGAACTGTCACAAGGAAACAGTTAACCCATTGCTTAACTGCATGGGCTGCATGACCAGCTATTGCAACCAAAAATGTCTCAAAACTTGGGCTGAACAAGAAAAAACTGATCACATTAATCTTTGCCTAATTTTATGTGAGAAGCTATTAAATACGCACTTTGGCATCAGTAGCCTGAAAGATGTCCAATAGAATTTTATGAAGGACAAATTTAAAATACACCAGAAAGTCTGCAAGAAGACACCAGCTATCATTTTGTAAATGCTTTTAAAATCTGATTTCCCTTGGCAAGAAAGGAAGCTTCTCTCCTACCTGCTCAGTTTTAACACACTACCACAATCAACCAGCTAGCAACAAAAAGCAGTGCTAGTGTACAGATTTAAAAGTTGAGAAAGTAAATAATCATAAATCCAGCACATCTTCAAATCAGTCATCCTTATAAAAAGAGTTCAAAAAAAAAGTGYGAGTCTATCTGCCACACTTCAATTCCTGGCACAGTGAATGGAAAACAACCAAAACCCAAGCAATCATGAAAATAGGGCTGTAAGATAGGTCTGCAACACAGGCTACACCAGCCTGATTATAAACAGTAAAATTATATAAAAGTAATGCTGTCTGAGGTAGCAGTGCACATTAAAAATGAAAGAATGCAATTTAGAGAGAGATTACAAATAATTGTAATCATAAATATAAATATTATTTCTTTCAGAATCAGTGCAGTATTTAAACACTGGCTAGTAATTCTACCTTGGCARTGATGGCATCTCTTACTTCAGGGTAACCACACTGGACAAGGAGACAAGACTACCTGGCCTAAAAAATAGCTTTTTTGTACAGAGGTCTTCATTTGCTGGTGGCTTCCTGGATTGATTAATGAAGACATGAGGTGCACACTATGGAAATACATAGAGCTGCTGCATTTATCTTTTTAGTTGCAAAACTTTACAGTTTAAGATGCAGTGCTGTGATCACAGACTCGCGGAATCAATTAGGTCAGAAAAGACCTCTGAGTTCATAGAGTCCAGCCTATGACCAATCACCACCTTGTCAACCAGAACATGGCACTGCGTGACACGGCCAGTCTTTCCTTAAACAGCTCCAGGAACAGTGACTCCACCACCTCCCTGGGAAGCCCATTTCAATATTTAATCACACTTTCTGTGAAGAAATTCTTCCTATGTCTGACCTAAACCTCCCCTGGCAGAGATTAAGACTATGTCTTCTATGTCGCTAACTGCCTGGGAGAAGAGACTCCCACCTGGCTACACCTTCCTTTCAGGCAGTTGTAGAGAGTGATAACGTCACCCCTGAGCCTCCTTTTCTCCAGGCTAAGCACCTCCAGCTCTCTCAGCCACTCCTCATCAGACTTGTGTTCCAGACCCTTCACCAGCTTTGTTGCCCTTCTCTGGACTCCCTCCAGCACCTCAATGCCTTTCCTAGATTGAGGGGCCCAATACTGAAAATGTTACTCAAGGTGTGACCTCACCAGTGCCGAGTACAGGGGGACAATCACTGCCCTGGTCCTGCTGGCCACACCATTTCTGATACAGGCCAGGATGCCATTGGCCTTCTTGGCCCCCTGGGCAGTCACTGGCTCATGTTCAGCTGCTGCACCCAGGTCCTTTTCTGCCAGGCAGTTTTCCAGCCACTTTGCTCCCGCCTGTGGCACTGCAGGGATTGTTGTGACCCAAGGGCAGGACCCGGCATGTGGCCTTCTTGAACCTCACACCACTGGCCTCTTCCCATCAATCCAGCCTGTCCAGATCCCTCTGCAGAGGCCTCCTACCCTCCAGCAGATCAACTTGGTGTTGTCCACAAATTTGCTAATAGTAGACTCAATCCCCTCATCCAGATCAATAAAGATTTTAAATAGGACTGAGCCCAACACAGATCCCTGGGGTGCAGCACTGGTGACTGGACACCAACTGGATGCAACACCATTCTCTACCACTCTCTGGGCCTGGCCATCCAGCCATATCTTAACCCTGTGCACTTGTCCAAGCCATGGGCCGCCAGGATTTCCAGGATTATGCCATGGTAGACAGTGTCAAAGGCTTTGCTGAAGTCCAAGTAAACTACATCCACAGTCTTTCCTTCATCCACTAGGGAGGTTACCCGGTCCTAAAAGGAGATCGGGTTGGTCAGGTGGGACCTGCCCTTCCTAAACCTGTGATGGCTGGGTCTGATCACTTGTTTGTCCTGATATTGTGTGGTGTGCCACAACAAATTTTATGCAAAAGTTGATCTATTAAGAGTACATGTCATGAAAATAAACTTTTAAATTATCTCCAAAACACAGAAACTTCCAGTTAGTGAATAACTTTTCAGATCCTGCTCTACGTTACAGTAAAAGAATGCTGCACAAGAACAGACCCCAAGAACAGAAGTCCTTGGAAGTGGTACAGGACCCAACCTCATTAGCTTAAATCAGGGCCCTAGGGATGCTTCTGAGTACCCTGGTTTGAGTGTGTTTAGCTTCATGTGTCTTGTGTCAGGAACTAAAACTTGTGAACTCTCCAGCTTGCATCCTGCCCCTTCTCACCCCTTCTCTGGCTTCTGCATGACAGTTCCTGAGTCTGAATGGTAAAAAGAACAAGATCCTGGGCTACTGCAAAGACAGACCTTGCTCCATCTATCTACAGTCATTTGTGTGTCTCACTAATTATAAGGAAGGTAACAAAACACAATTACATACTTTAAAAGCCTTTTCAATACAATTACCCTCTGCATTGGAAACCATACCCTCAAGTCTGGAATTCCCAAGCTCTTTGAAAAGTTTCTGCTGTGCGCTATAAGTGAACCACGTAAGGCAACTGACCTCAAATTATTGCTGCTCTGGACAACAGTGATTTTGCAAAACCACAGAGCATTTAATCCTACTCTGATTTAAGCATAGCAAAAAGTGCATTAGTATGTATCTACTCAGAAATTAGGAATAGGCAAGTACAAAAACTGCAATTCTTCTGGAGTCAAAGGGAGTGCAAATCCAAAAACCCCTAACTGAACACAGGGACAGCAGAAGACAAAGGAGGGCTGTGTTGCAGAAAGTTTTAGTTAGCATCTTAGTATCCTAAGCTAAACACAGGTCTGCAACAATTCTGTGCAGAAGCCCTACCAAAAGCTCCTGAATGCACCCTGACAAACACCTAAAATKACTGGGTTGACGACCAATTTCTTAACATCCAGAAATAGGTAGCATTTTGGTAGGCTGACAATATGCCAAGGTAATTTTCAACACAAATAATGTCAAAACAAGAATTGGATAGTAATCAAGCTGAGAAATGTGTGAAATTCAAAATAATTTCAAGTGAAAACAAGAGTCTCATTCATTTCCATGCAGTTTCAAGGTCACTGGCTAAAGCACAGCTTATCTTGCTGTTTGTACTCCTCTTCCACTTTGCCCAGCATTTATAGGAGCAAAAATATAAGAAGAACCTGGCTGACATACCTAGATCTATATCTAAATCTAATTGAAGATGTGAATTACATTATTCTAAAAGTAAGGCCTGGCACTTCAACCAGGCTTGAGAGACAGCAGTGTTGGCTCCTTCCAAGTTACCCAGGGACTCGTTAAGCAGTTGGCCAACAAGATGCTGGATTCTCATATTTGGTGCGAGTCTGGCAAAAGCGCTCCAAAACAAGTGTCCCCTTAAAATTTAGTAGGGTGTGGGAACAAATAGATGCTCTGAATCTTACAAAAATTCCCCTAACTGATTGTGATGAGGAAAGGAAAGAAAATAGTTTGAAGACACTTAGATATCCCTAAATACACGTATCTGACTTTAAAATTTTTGCAACAATAACAGGCTATTTGTATACTCTCACAACATCAGAAAGGACAGCAGAGAGAGGTATCCTAGGTAAAATTAAGGAATGTAATAAATAATAATTAAAAGTAATATATAGACTAACAGCTTATACAATTTTAAATAAAGAGATAAAATATCTCATTTCTGAACCCATTTTCTAGACAAAAAGGGAATTTCCCGTTTAAAAAAAAAAACAAACCACAATGGGACTTTCATGCAAACTAGTATCTTTCCCAGGAAAATTTATTTGTATGACTCATGAGCATAAATTCAAGCTTTAAAATGTTTGTTTCTTTTCTGACTTCCAAATTTTAAAAAAATCCCTACATAGGGGATTTCTCCTCTCTCAGCTTCAGGGATATTTTGACTTAAGTTTCTAAAAGTTACACAGTATGAAGAAGGAAAATGCAACTGTAATTCTGTACTCTGTACTGTTTTTTGAGTTGTGAGAGTTATGTAAATTACAGACTAGATTAATGAAGAGGAACTGAAGAAAAGTGAAAAAATTGCTCAATTTCCCGTACGAATCTGAAAGAAACATAGGGAGAAAAAGAAAGGGACCAAAACCTCAAATTCTGAGAATTCTAAATCTATGATTAAAAGAGCAAAGACTCTGATAAAGAATAATTTTCATTTTGAATGCTGCAGTACTGAATCAACTTAAAAATATTCATTAAAATGTCTTCTATATTTTGTGACTCTAGCCTCCAAATCCAAGATAAGAACAGAGTTGTCACTCCTTGCTGAAACACAGCCTTTGGCAAGGCTTCAGAGGATTGGTGCTGTTACAAGAATGGAAACAGTGCAGCACAATTTGTCCTGAGGACACTAYAGAATATTTCATCTTTGAAGAATGAAGCTGTACATTGAAATTTGGGCAAGAAAAGTCTTGGGTTTTTTAAACACAATCTGTGTATTTCTTCATTGGCACAGGAGATTGTGGCTTCTGAGAACACCCGATATCAAACAATCTGTCCAGGATGACACTTAACAGTATCCCAGAGAACTGATTCCGTTTAGCCTTTAAAAGGATCTATGTCTTGGGAAAACAATTTTTAAAATATATTTGCTAAGAGACTGTGAAAGTATTTAGGCAGAATTATCTGATCTGTGTGAGATGTAAGGTCAAAAAGGCGATTTCTTCCTTCAGTCATTCCTTGCAGTCATCCTTTAACATCTGTGATAACATCTACAGTTTTCAAATACCACTTTAGATAAAAACCATGCTTGTGTATGTTCATTTATGTTAGCTGACAGTGGTCACTCCTAACCTACTCCTTTTTAAAAACAAAAAATGTGATAGTCATGGTGACTTAAAACGCAATCTCATTTTCTTGGGATGCACATGCCCCAAGAAACAAGTGTGCCACCTATTGATTTCCCAGGTACGGCTTAAGCATCCCCTTCCTGATTTTGTAATKCTTATATGCTCCAGCAACAATTTCTGAGGACCTTAATGAACATCATCTCAAAACATTGAGTATGATGAGGGTTTCAGAAGTTCCCAGTTTCATAGGCAGAAATTAATACAGAAATACTAAAGTATTTGGTAATTTCTGTTAAACAACCAAATTGGTTTCATTTTATGCAGTTTGTTCAGTATTATACAGAAAGTTCTATGGTCTCAACTCCTGGCTTAAAGCTTTAACTGCTGAACCAGCTGTCCTCTTCTGAGAGTCTCTGAAGCTATTAGGTACATACATACGCATGCACTGATGTGACATACCATGACTAGCACTTAGAGGTCTAGGTACAAGCCGTGGCTACAAGTCATCTGTTGCTAAATTATAGTGCTATGCAATTTACCATTTGCAAACTATGATTACTGTATTTGCTAAAAATGGTAATTCATTAATTTAATTGTACTGTTTTATAGAAAAAAATACAACTACATTGGAGGAACACTTTTCAATACTCCCAAACCATACACTTGGTTCAGGAAGGGTGCCTATGAAAAATGGAGACTTACAAATCTCACTTGCAAGTCACAAGAAGGGAAGGCTTTTTCCTTGTTTTGATTTTCTTTTTTTTTTCCCTAGGGAAAGAGGTCCATTTACATTGATATTGAGTATTTTAAAGTGTGAAGTAATACAGAAAACTGAAATGCCAAGATGATGTGTTGTAAATTCATCACTCCTTAAGCCAGCTGCTTCTTGTCAGAAAAGGAAAGTTTCTTTTAAATGTCTTTTGAGACTGATATAAAACAAGTTATATGACAAGACTGTTTGTACTGTATGTCATCAGGTATTTCTTAAAGCATAAATTATGACCGATTTTTTTTTAATGGAAAAAAAGAATTATTTCAGACAAGGAATCCAGCAAATAGTACTTCTACTTCTGATGTTTCAGGAAATGAGAAATTACTCCCCAGTGACACTTCCAGTAAAAGTAGAAAGATAATTTCAAACACCTCAACATGCAAACTTCCAACACGTAAATTCAACAAGTACATTGATTTGGCAGTAACTTATGCATTTAAATCCCTTTTGAAATGAAATACTTAAAATGTTTTAAAATTTTGTTCCCCAATATTCTTTCAAATATGTTTCTAATCCAGACTTGATTTATTTTTTTCAGAAGCCTTAATTTAATCAAACTGATTGGCCCTGTTCCTTCATAGGACAGCATGCAAATTCTATAGTGGCTTTATCAAAAGCTTAGTCACGAAATTTCATTAAAACGTGCACTTAATAAAGTCTGTGTAGTTCATAAAGTCCTTATTCACTTCATTAGGTATTGAGTCTCTAGAAAGTTCTTTAATTTCATAATCTCCTATCCTTAATACAATTTGTATTATTTTGGTTTGTATATTTTTTAGTGCAAGCATAAATTATATTTCAATAAAATACTGAGTTCAAAAAGTGTTTGGACAATGCTCTCAGGCTCATGCTGTTATTCTTGGAGCTGTCCTGTGCAGGACCAAGAGCTGGACTCGATGATCCTTGTGGGTCTCTTCCAACTCAGAATATTTTCTGATTCTGTCATTTCTGTCATTTGTGACTATTTGTCTGTTGTGAATTTTCATGACATTTCATAGCTGTTCTCCTCATTAGTCCTCTTCCTTTGCTTCCTTATTAGTAAGTTGTTACTTAAAGACACCCTTAGAATAGTTTCACAAAATTAAATTTTAAAGTCTTTTTCTTGATATATTTGCACAATTTTGCCAAAACACAGGTAAAAATGCTGCAATTATATGTCTGTCACACAGTGCTTGATTGCCACTTTTCATGGCAAATACAGATGAAAGCAAAAGAGAAAGACTTTATTCTATCTCTGCAGGCTCGACTTTCTCCTAGTCATCTGCTGGTGTTCATCTTCCTCTCTGTCTGTTTCACAAAACAGATTCACACTCTTCACAAAATTTGTGGAAAGTGCTGGCTATGAGTTTGATACTACCTCTGCATTTCCTATCTGTAGGAGACATTTTAGTCTTCAAGGACAACTGAGCCCTTTGTTCCATGAGTGTATTGAAACACGGGGTGATCACGGACCTGCTTACCATGTCCTTCTTCTTTCACATGGACTCTGCATCATTGTATCTCTTTTATGTGATCATTCTTATAAAATAAGGAAAGTATCTAATCGACTAACGTTTGGGCAGAATTATGTTTGAAATAGCAATAAGAACTACTATTATCGACGACAAGAAAAAGAAAAGCTTTCCCAGTAATGGAAATCATTGGGTTTGGGATAAGTAGATCCCAAGCGGCAACTAAGCACTAGTGGGCTGCTTGCTCCCTATACCTCCCCCATAGCAGGATGGGGGAAAGAATTAGAAAAACAGAAGTGAGAAAACAACAAGTGGCTGAAGATAAAGACTGGTTAATAAATGAAGAAAAAGTTTAAAAAAACCCCAAGTGATGCAAAGGCAACCACTCAGCACCTCCTACCAGCAGCTAAGTGCCTAGCCAGTCTCCAAGCAACAGCTACCTTGGGAAGACCACTCTCCAGCTTTATTGATGACCCTGATGTGATGGGTTATAAAATAGGCCTTTGGTCAGTCAGGGTCAGGTCTCTCAGCTGTGTCACCTTCCCAGCCTCCCGCCCACCCCCAGCCTACTCCCTGGCAGGGCAGCGTGAGAAACAGAGGTGGCCTTGACAGTGCAAGCACTGCTTAGCAATGGCATTATCAACACTGTTTTGGTCACAAACCTACAACATGACAACAACATACAAGCTGCTATGAAGAAAACTATCTGCAGCCCAGCCAGACCCAGCACAGAGTTAAACCCAAATTTTTGCCTTTACTATTTATGTTCATCTCTTACATTTATAGCACCTCTCTGGCACTGTGGTGTCTGACTCTTTAAAGTCCATGAAGAAGTTTGGGAAGCAGGTGACTTGCCTCTACCAAAAGTTTTTTGCTTCCTTTCCTGTCAGGGTGAGACTCTACTAACCATTACAAACCCGAGACATCCGTCGGCCAGACTTTATGGAGTGTCAGTCAGTCACAAAGTTCAGTGTGATTTTTCTGTCTGTGGAGGTACCAGTCAGTATAAATGGTTCTTGATTTGTCATCGCAGTTGCTTTCCCAGGAAGGTGACTATAAATCTCCGTAAATATTGTATAGGAGTTGTGATGTTAAAAGTGGAATGAGATGCCTTCACACATGGCTTGCCTATGGCTGAAAATGACCCACCAGCTCTTCTGTTATGATGGCACATTTGTCACAGTGTGAGGCCAGGACCTGTCTGTGCCATGATCTCAACAGAATGATATGTCTTATAAAAATAGAACTAAATTTATACTTGCAGTGCAACATTGTGAGAAATCTGGGGAGAAAGCAATGGTATTTGTGATTAAAAGGAATCACAGGAGAGAGATGATAGCAGCTGTAATTTCTTTACGTATTACTACCTGACTTTGAGGCACCAAAATGATTATATTTGCCTGTTTTCTGTTCTGC
The DNA here is from genome assembly GCA_018881555.1 of Amblyornis subalaris. Classification (NCBI taxonomy): domain Eukaryota; kingdom Metazoa; phylum Chordata; class Aves; order Passeriformes; family Ptilonorhynchidae; genus Amblyornis; species Amblyornis subalaris. Next base: position 1,772,237 of record JACAXG010000047.1, on the reverse strand, counting down.
AGCTACTGATAGCAATTAAGCTTTATTTCAAGTAGACATTGTTATTTGATTTCAGAATTCAGCTCCTTCCAAAATAGCCCTGGCTGGCAAAAGAGAACACCAGAATGAATTATTATTCCGAGACTGGCACAATGCTGCACACAGCACAGCTTCCTCCATCCCCAGCCCAGGGCCGGCAGGAGAGGAGGTCGCCCCTCGGGCCCCGACACGCCACGGGGCTCTGACATCGCTCTCCATCGTGGAGAGGTTTTATCCATTCCTGTCCCAAACCGATGGCTTTTTCAACTGTTTTCACTAATGCTCTGAAAATAGACAGTGAAACGGGATCAAGAGGAAGAAACCACAAAAGAAAGGCGTGAAAACGGCAACTTGTAATTTTTAGACAGACTGTATGCGCTTGTTAATTTTCTGAAACAGTGTTCTCTGGGTGAGAAAGCAGCGTTTTCTGTTAGTCCACAGAAATAACCGATTCCTTTTTCCATCACTACCCCGGGCCCATCAGCATTAACGACTTAAAAGTTTCCCTCAAAGCGGTGTCACGGGCGCTTCGGAGCCGGGATAAACTGTGAAGAAATGGATTATACGCAAGTGTCACGGCGAGACCGTTCCCCGGGGACTTCTGGGAGTTCACATGAAACGCTCGAAGCCGTTGCCCGGGGACAACCGGGAGAGGGGCGGGCAGGAGGCGCGGGGGCGGCGGGCCCGGCTCCCTCAGGCCCGCGCTCCCTCAGGCCCGGCCGCCGCCGTCTCCCGGCAACGGCGAAACATCGGCGCGGGCGGCGCTGCGCGATCGCCCCCGGGCGGCGCGGGGGCTGCGGGCGCTGCGCTCCGGCGACCGCGGGGCACGGGCGGAGAGCGGCGGCGGCGCTGAGGGGAGCGGGGCCAAGGGCAGGGGGCAGAAATCTCCGCGGGCAGCCCCCGGCTGGCGGCGGTGCCGGAGCGGCGGCGGGCGGGGAGGTGCGTTAGCGGCCGGAGCCCCTGGGCCGTGCCTCGGCTCCCGGCGGGTCTGGCTTCTCGGCATTTGATAGTGAACTGAGGGCTACGTGTCTGTGCACCTTCAAAAGTAGTAAGTTAAAGTTTAAAAATAATCATTATTTTTTTTTATTAGTAGCATCCTTCCAGGTACGTGAAAGGAACTTACAGAAAGGATATGGCAAGAATGTTGACAAGGGCATGTAGTGACATGACAGGACAACGGGGAATGGGTTCAAATTGAAAGGGAGTAGGTTTAGATTAGATATTAGGAAAAAATCCTTTGCTGTGAGGGTGGTGAAGGCACTGGAACAGGTTGCCCAGAGAAGCTGTGGATGCCCCATCCCTGGAGGTGTTCAAGGCCAGGCTGGATGGGGCTCTGAGCAACCTGGTCTACTTGAAAGTGTCCCTGCCCATGGCAGCAGGGGTTGGAACTGCATAATCTTCGAGGTCCCTTTCAAACCCAAACCATTCTACGCTTCTATGATTTTTAAAGGCATACATTGAAGTTTCTGCCAACCACAACCAAAAAAACCCCACTAAAAACTTATTGCCTGCTTGATAAGGGCATCTACACCTTTAAGAAAAGCAGTGACAATTGCAAGATTTATATTAAAATTGTGAGGTTTAATAACAACTGAAGTATATCAATATGAACGCAAATAATTTTTAAACCCAGACAGAGCAAATCCTGCACTGAGGGTGTCCTGACACTATTTCATACTAGTAACTAGGAGTTTAGGAATTGGTGTCAGCAAAGGTAGGGAAAGACGTGTCGATGCATTCAGCAGAGGACAACTGTGACCAGTATTTTTAGATGTGAACTGGGAAGCAAGAAATTGGACCTGCCATGAGGAAACTTAGATGGTAGAGGAAAAAGAATTTTATTTAAAAATCTAGATGGATAATATGGAAAAAGAAAAATAACAGTTCATTTCAGGTGAGATGTAGAATTTTTTGTGTGACAGTAACATGAAAGGTATGAAATCTAAAATTTTCTGGACTACAGATGAGAATTAAAAAAAAAATTGGATACAGAAGTTTTCTCCTAAAGAACAGTAACAGGTGATTAGGCTATAATGGGGAAAATCTCACATCATTTATTGATATTTCAAAGGTTTTGGGACTTCTGTACACAGGAATTTCAAAGCAAAATAAGGATCTGCTGGTAGAGAAGTATCATTTGTAGGACAGAACTCTTACATAATCTTACTGCTAAAATCTGAAATGATCATCTATATGAGATAGTCTGATACTTATGCAAGGTAAAGACATCTGCTTTCTATTGTTCATTGACAGTGGCCAAGATCACTTTCACATTTACTGATGGAAGCGACATTTCCTTTTTTAATTTCCTTTCATTTTTGTGATTTTTATCATGTTGCCACTTTCTGATTATCTAATATTCCTCTAACACAATGAATTGCAAGATGGACTTACATGCCCATTGCTCCAGTTATGTTTGCAAATCTGCTACCTGTATATTTATCTTAAACTGCAACAAATGTCTTTTTTTTTTAACTGTTAAGATAATAAAGCCTGGTAAATGAGCAGTTAAAATCAAATGATAGGGCTATCCTTGCAGATATAACCATAAAAATCATGAACGTGATAGTAACACATCTGAGATATTTCCCTTGTTGACAAAGAAGTATGAGTACAATTTTGTACAAGACAGGAGAGGCTTCATCTGGGATTCTGTGTTCTGCAGAGGTCATCCATGTTTTCAAAAGATTGACTTAAAAATTCTCTTTTTAATGTAAAGGATGCTCTTTTTAATGTAAAAATTCAGAAAAGGAAATAGCCAATATATTTCTTTGAAGAGAAAATTATTAATAGAAGCAGTTTCATATCCCTATATTCTTACTGAGTCTTGGAAAAGTAAGGGCTAAACTTAGAGTTTATCTCATTTCCTGGAGTTCTACTTATCTTATGGTGTTCTTTACTCATAATTCATGTGTGTGTGTGTGTGTGTGTGTGTGTGTGTGTGTGTCTGTGTGTATGTGTGTGTATGTATTTTGTGGTTGTTAAAGTTAAGTCCCCTTTACAGCCTGAAGCAGCTCTCTTTTGTTGCCTTTCCTATGTCACATCACAGCCATTTTTCAGAAGCTATTTGTACTGTTTAAAATAACTTCATTTTCTGAAAAATGCTTCATACTCTTCAGCTGTACTTTAGTTAGCCGGATGATGACACATGGCCATGTATCTTCTTGCTCTTTTGCTTGTAAATGCATAAACTCCATGTTTGCTGTGGTAAACTTTTTTACCAAGAAAGGAAAGAATAGAGGGCTTTCAGTATGTACAGTGTGAGAAATCTTTTGATTAAGGTTGCAGTTTTGCGTCCTTACAATAGACAGAGACTATTTTATATATATATTAAAATATAATATTTAATATTATGTGTATTAAAATTATATTTATAATATTATGAATTAAAATAGAGATGGGGATAAACACTCTTTTTGTGTTCCGTTTAGGATTTTTATTTGTTAAAAGCTTGACTGATCTATAAAATTTCACTGTAAGATATAACCATTATAATGTTCTACAATTTTGATTAAAAGGTTGTCCAATGAATAACATGCTGCTGGCACATGATTTGTTCTTTCTAAAGCAATCTGAACGCTTTGGTCAGCAACGTGTCTTCAGAAAGTTTGCAAGGCTCTTTTTTGAATGTCTTTTTATGTAGATAAGTCTTGAAACACTCTTGTTGAATTTAGATACATATTTCTGTAGTTATTTAAATTAAAAGAGGCCCTGCGGAAAGGTCTTGACTAATTAGAGGGTTGGGCAATCACCAGACATATGAAATTTAACAAGGGCAAGTCTCAGGGACAGGGCAACCCTGGATGTGTGTACAGAGTAGGAAAAGGACCGGGGGGTCCTGGTCGATGGCGAGTTGAACATGAGTCAGCCATGCCCTGGCAGCCAGGAGGGCCAACCGTGTCCTGGGGGGCATCAGGCACAGCATCGCCAGCCGGGCCAGGGAGGGGATTGTCCTGCTCTGCTCTGCACTGGGGCGGCCTCACCTCGAGTGCTGGGGGCAGTTTTGGTTGCCACAGTGTAAGAAAGACATTAAAGTAGTAGAGAATGGTGAAGGGACTGGAGGAGAAGCTGTATGAGGAGTAGCTGAGGTCACTTGTCTTGTTCAGCCTGGAGAAGACCAAGGAGGGACCTCGTCTCAGTCTACAGCTTTCTCACAGAGGGAAGCAGAGGGTCAGGCACTGATCTCCTCTCTGGTGACCAGTGACAGGACCTGAGGCAGTGGCCTGAAGTTGTGTGAAGGGAGGTTTGGGTTGGATATCAGGAAAATGTTCTTCCCCCAGGGGATGGTTGGGCACTGGAACAGGCTCCCCGGGGAAGTGGTCATAGCACCAAGCCTGACAGGGTTCAAGAAAAGTTTGGACAATGCTCTCGGGCGCATGGTGTGATTCTTGGGATGGTGCTGTGCAGGGCCAGGAGCTGGACTTGATGATCCTGAAGGGTCCCTTTCAACTCAGCATATTCTATGAGTCTATGTGGGAAATAAGGAATCATTTTTTGGAGGAAATTGGAATTCCTTAAGCTAACAAAATGCAAACTGAGTATGGATATGTTTGTTATCTTCAGATAGAGGAGGGGCATGATCAGAGGGCTGGAGCACCTGTCCTGTGGACAGACTGAGAGAGTTGGTGGTTTTCAGCCTGGAGAAGAGAAGGCTCTGGGGAGACCTTAGAGCACCTTCCAGTACCTAAAATGGGCCCACAAGAGAGCTGGAGAGGGACTTTTTACAAGGGTGTGTGGGGATAGAACAAGGGAGAATGGCTTTAACCTGGTTACTCAGAGGGTGGTGAGACATTGGAACAAGTCATCCAGAGAAGTTGGGAATCCATCGCTGGAAGTGTTCAAGGCCAGGCTGGATGAGGCTTTGAGCAAGTTGGTTTAGTGGAAGGTGTCCTTGCCCATGGCAGGGGAATTGGAATGAGATGATCTATAAGGCCCCTTCCAACCAAACCATTCTATGATTCTAAATGTATTCTGATTCTATGTATGTAAATATATATGGAATTCATATAATATACTATATAGTATGTATAGACTATAGTAAATATATACTGTATAATATAAATATTTGTTATAAATAATATTTTCATACATGCCAGCAAAGAAAGTAATTGACAAATGTTCAGACATGACACAAATACAGGAAACTGTAGACTGAAAATTAAAAATTAAAAAAAGGTCCCAGACTCTCTGACCAATTGGCTTGTGAAACAACTTTTTAATGAGAAAGGTGGGAACAAAATATCTAAGGTTTTTAAAATATAGTGTGATAGGTGTCTGGTGGGATTAACATGATGCGGTGACCGTGATGGCGGAGGGGGACAAGTCTGCTCATTCAGAATGTCCCTTTCCCCTGATGTCCCTGTGAAACTGCCAAGAAGAGGCATTAATTTTAAGACACGTAGACTGACACAGCTGGCTAAAATCATAGGAGTGTCTTTAATTTTTTACTAGTGTTTCTTCCTAAGTCAGACCGTCTTTGCCTTCTGAATGGGAAATGTCCTGCTATTATAGCTCAGATAGTGGTTGTGTAACTACTGTCCCTCATTTGGTTTAAATTAAGTCAATTTTTCTTTAGTCTCTTTCTCATGGGATGAGGGATTTCACTCTGTATCTCAGATATTTAAAATCACACACATAATTTCTAAAAATCTCCTTGATTCAGGTTGTCACAACTTGGATTCTCCAAGGATAGCTCCTAGGTCTGATGTTATTTAATATGTTCAGTATAATTTGGAAATGAGCAATCACATAGAGAAATCAACATTTTCTGGTGAGATAAGATAGTTTTGTTATGACTAAAGAAGATTTGTAGAAATTTCTGAGCTCTTCGGCAGTTAGGTGAACTGGTAACATCATGACAAAATTCACTGTTGATGAAAGCAATGTAATTTATACTGTCAGGAATACTTGGAACAATATACTCTTCTGTAGTAAATCTAAATTAATTGTGATCAACTGAGAAAATGAACTGTTTATGATATGTGGATAACTTAGTGAAAATCTTCACTGAGGAAACTGGGTAAAAAGAAATACCCTGAAAGTTATAATGTCACTCGAATAAGTCAGTAGTGTTCTAGAATTGATTATAGTAATTCTGGTTAGGTACATCATATCTGAGAAAGATTTAATAGTCACAGGGGGTCTCTGAGACAAGAAATGTATATGTCTGGAAAAGCTATATGAAAAAAATTAGGACAGCTTAGAAAGGAGGTAAATCAGAATGTACAGTGAGTTATAGAGAGGAGTAAAAAAAATCAAGTCGAGGCATCTGTTAACTAAAGTTGTAACACAAGAGCAAAGGGTTATTGTGTTGAATTTAATAACGCATTTAAACTATTTACATATTTTTAAATCTAAGGAGTAGTCCCTTATACAGTATACTTGACAATAGGACATGCTGTGTAGCATGTCAGACTAAGAATGAAGAGTAAAAGGATTAAGCATTTATGTGGACAGTAAAAATAGCTACTATTGTTGGGAAGAACATAAAAACTTTAGGAGATCTAAACCTTGATACTTTAGGGAAATAGAAACCCTGTAACAGATGGAGGAAATCTGACTTTTGGGATTAGTTTCAAGGATTTATCAGAAACACTTGTCTGTTGCCATTCTGGAAGCTGGGTACTGATCAGCCATGTGGAAGACTGTTCTTATTCATAGAATCACAGAAACACAGAATGGGTCAGGTTGGAAGGGACCACAGTGGGGTCATCTGGTCCAACCTCCCTGCTCAAGCAGGGCCATCCCAGAGCACATTGCACAGAATTGCATCCAGATAGTTCTTGAATCTCTTCAGTAAGGGAAGCTCCACACCCTSTCTGAGCAATCTGTACCAGTGCTTGGTCACCTGCAGAGTAAGAAGTTCTTCCTCATATCAGGCAGAACTTCCTGATCATTTTTTGACAAATACACACATGGACACAGATAAAACAGTGGGCATATAATGGATTATTTTCATATGGTGTGTGTGTATATATATATATGTATATCTCTATATCTGCAGGAATTGAATATTCAAAGTTGGACCTGCTATCTCATTTTAACTCTCTTATTCTATGAAGCCAAGTTTTTTAAGAGTGTTCTAATGCTTGCACTGTCATTACAACACAGGAAAAGCGAAGTCTGTTGATCCATATTTAAGGAGGTGGGCAGAAAAAAGATGAAAGAAGAATTCGAGAGAAAGAAGTTTCAAGATTAGGGTTGTTGATCCACGTTGTTCTCTTAAGATGACACTATCTGAGAATGATGATGAGGGTATTTAAGCTGTCATACAGAGGACATATTAGTTTACGGACTCAAGAAAGGAGTGAGATTGTCTGCTGATGATATGATTATCTTTCGATTGCACAGGAAGGCAACAGTACTAAAATGTCCATACAGAAACCAATTGAAATAATCAATGATAATGACCAATTTATAGGCAGTTTTCACTGTTATCACAAAAAAAGAGTTTCTGTGAGACAAAAATAAACAGCCAGACTTCACTTAAACTTGCTCAACTAAATTGACATAATGTAGTTATCACTTGTAAGGCAAAAAGAATCTCACTTGTGCATCTTTTTCAGTAAGAATCTGAAACTCGTGGCTAGGTTGTAGTAATACAGCTTCAGACTGTCTTAAAGCATTGGACTGTTAATTTGAAAAGTGGATCATTTAATAAACAACTGGTTAGAAGCTATTCGTAAATCCTTCTCTTTGCACTGCTTTTCCACAGGGCTAATTGCTCTCGGAACAGACCTTTGATTCCTTCACTAAGAGGTAAGTTCCACAGCTGGCTGTGCCTTTGACTTATTCATGTTCTTCCTCTCAGCTCTCGCAATGTTTGCAGGGTCCTAGGTTATTTCATCTGTTATTTAAGGTTTTAGAAAACAGAAGATGCAAATAGAACAGGTAATGTTTTCTAAATGCATTGTTTGACTTCAAAACAGGAAATATTATGTTTTTTAAGTGTATGGAACAGGACTCTGATAGTGTAAGGGAAATTTTTTATAAGACTTCAGTAGTTTAAACAGAAAAACAACTAGAAGACTTTCCTCATATTTCAAAGTATGATTTATAAATTCTTTTTTTGTTAAAGCTCACTTGCTGGCTATCATCTCATGTTTAAAAAAAAGAAGTGTAATGACTAGAAATAGGTATCTCAAATTTGCAGTCTAAGAAACTATTCACACTGAGCAAAGAGGTTCCTAAAGTAAGACAGTAAAACTAAATAAGTACAGGGATCATGGCCATCATTATCTTATGATCTAGTACTTGGAATCTGCTCCTCTGAGCAGGCATCTGCAGCAACTCTTTCAAAAACTAAATAAATTTTCCTTGTTTTATTTGACATGGCAGAGATGCCAGTTGCTGATAAAATAGTCTAGAAGTTAGAGGGTTCCACTTTGAACTCAAAAAATCCACATTTGTGACCTTCCTCAAAATTGTTTTCCACTTACAGGCAGAATGCTCTGGTCATAGAGATATTACTGGAGATGGGCCTATGCCTGCAGTCACTTCAGAAAAGACAAGGAGGTTGTGTTTTGTCATATGCCTGCTTCTGCTAATGTSTGGTGTGATAGTGTCTGCCAGACCTAGCCTGGCACGTGGATTCGTGTTGAGAAATGGAGTAATAAACTTAGCTCACAAACTTAGGTGTCAATGTACATGTTAACACATGAGCTAACGACTCTAGACTCTGGTTTTGGTCCAAGGAAAAAGTAGTTATTTTTAATGTGTAATTCCATTTTAGATATCTACTTTAGGATTAATCTGCCTTAAGAGCTATTGAATATGTTGACTAAATCTCCATCAGTTATCAAGCAGAGTGATTAACTTTAGAGCTGATGCTTAATTTAGTTTAGTAGACACTACTCATAGTTTCTGGATTGTGGTTTACCTTCAGTCACTCACACTGGAGTGGTTCTGGTCCTGTGGGAAAGCTGGAGGTCCTAATGAAGTTCAGAGTGAAACAGGGAAGCACCTACTGAGCTCAGGCACTAAGAATAACCAGAGCTGAGGGAGAGCATTGGGGATTGTGGTTTTGGAATGAGGATTTAGTTAGACGTAATGACTCTCCTCTAGTTGAGAGACAACACCTGATTGCACCACTGCACTAAAACTGGGTCGGAGGAAAGTCAAGCAGACTAGTTTGTCTGCCACTGATGGCAATAAATTCCAGGTGAAGGACAGGAAGTAGCATAGAATGATAACTTCATAGATTGCTTGACTATGCATTGGCTACATCTGTTAAGTAAAAGTACTTTATTACCTCTAGCTCTACATGATTTAAAACAATCAACCCTTTAATCTCCAAAAACATATGTAGAAAAGGCATGCTCCTATGATTCTAGAAATGTGCAGAACATGAAGTAGAGGATATTACTCAAATGAGAATATTATTTTGTCTTTAAGATTTAGAAACATAGAATCGCTTAGTTTGGAAAAGACCTTTAAGATCAATGAGTCCAACTATTAACCTAACACTGCCAAGCCCACCACTAAGCCGTGTCCCTAAGCACCACATGTCTTTTAAATACCTCCAGGATTGGTGGCTCAAGCACTTCCCTGAGCAGCCTGTTCCAGTGCTTGACAACCCTTTTGGTGAAGAAATATTTCCTAATATCCAATCTAAACCACCCCTAGCACAACTTGAGGCCATTTCTTCTTGTCCTATTGCTTGTTATCTGGAAGAAGAGACTGACCCTCACCTCAGTACAGCCTACTTTCAGGCAGTTGCAGAGAGCAATAAGGTCCCCTCTGAGTCTCCTTTTCTCCAAACTGAACTCCCTCAGCTGCTCCTCATCAAACTTGTGCCTCCAGACCCTTCACCACCCGTCTCTGGACATGCTCCAGCACCTCAATATCCTTGTACTGAGGGGCCCAAAACTGAACCCAGGATTCAAGGTGTGGCCTCAGCAGTGCTGAGTAAAGGGAGGCAATCACTGCCCTGGTCCTGCTGGCCACACCATTTCTGATACAGGCCAGGATGCCATTGGCCTTCTTGGCCCCCTGGGCAGTCACTGGCTCATGTTCAGCTTCTGTTGACCAACACCCGCAAGTCCCTTTCTGCCAGGTAGTTTTCTAGCTGCTCTGTCCCCAGGCTGTAGCACTGCAGGGGATTGTGACCCAAGGACAAGACCCAGCCCTTGTTCTTGTTGAACCTCACACCACTGACCTCTTCCCATCAATGCAGCCAGTCCAGATCCCTCTGCAGAGCCTTCCTGCCCTCCAGCAGATCAACACTCCCACCCAACTTGGTGTGTCTGCAGAGACTGAGGGTGCCCTTGATCCCCTCATCTGGACAGATAAATGCAGATATTAAACAGAACTGGTCCCAACACCAAGCCCTGGGGAACACCACTGGTGCCTGGTGACCAGCTGGATATAACTCCATTCACCAACACCCTCTGGGCTCAGCCATCCCGACAGTTTTCTACCCAGCAAAGTATAAACCCATCCAAGCCATGAGCAGCCAGTTTCTCTAGGAATTAATTACTTTAATTACATGTAGTTACTAGTGAATAGTTTACATTTTTAAAATAAGTTTTTCAGGAAACATTGATCCAGCATTTGATAGATTTAAAAATTTAAGCCCTACTACAATTGTTTTCCAAATTCTAAGTACTTAGATTGATAAACTGAGATTCAAAGATAGGCATGCTGTAAAACTACCGAGAAAAAGACAACATGCAGTTATCTTGGAGAGAAAGGGATTTGAATAAAGAAGCTCTTTTGTGGGTCAGTAGCCTTTCAATACCGGTACACATAGATTGTTTGTGATAATTACAATTAAAYGCGAAAGACACATTTTTAATTTCAGTAAGCCAAAGAATTCCATGTGCATCATTCCCTCGAGAATGACCACTGAATACAGAGAGCTTTATGGGAACAAAGCTCACACTAACATTTGATGGCAGAATACATTGAAATCTAGACTAGTAACTGCAGCAAAGAAGCAGACTGAGGGACATAATCCACAGTAAAGTAATTAACCTGTTCTCTCTGCTTGTTGCTACAGATCACGCTGCTTTTTAAATGTAATTTTGAAAGGAACCAAATATTTCTGAACATTTAGAAAAATGTAAAAGTTTCGTAAAGATATGCTCAGAAGTTAGATGTATTTATACGGAGTGAAGAAATATTTGCCCTTAAAAGCCTTAGTTATTCTTGGTCTTGAAATATATATAATTTGAATCTGAGAACATTAATTAAACAACATTATAAATAATTTTACATTAATTAACTTTTAAAATTATTTGGTTTAAACGTAATTAAATTCACTCAGAATTAAAATTGCCTTTTATGACTTCAGTTTAATTTATAGCTGAAATGAATTGAGCTGAACTGAATAAGTCTAAATAAGTGTCCATATCTCCATACCAAGATTTAGCACAATTTAAATAACCCAAGATTTCCTGAATGTTCTTGTAAATCTGATTCTTGTATGTGTACATGGTTCTTACTTTCTACAGTGACTGCATAAATCAGAAGGTGATAAGTCCATCACACTTGTTGCATACACTGTCATTAATTTGTCCTAATGCTTTTTCTTATATAAGTTAATTTGTCTCTGGCCAAAGCTGCACTTTCTGAAACACTGAATTTGTGCGTGTGTGGTTCGTATGTGTGGATGTACAGATGCACAAGGGTAAAGCAGATTGGAACCGAAAAATCTTTGGTTGTATGGGTCTCCCTCTCAAAACTGTARTTAGTAACCTGCCTATGAAGTTTTAAATTTCAGGTCTGTTTTTAGGCTGTGCTCATCAACTGCTTTCACTAGTGCTGTGTTACACATGATTTGTAGAGACTGGTAGAGGAACAATACCTGGAAAAAAATCAGAGGATTCAAGAAGAGCTCCAAATTTTTGTTGAACACAACAAACAATAGCCTTGACTTTTGCAACCAGCAAGACTACAGCTCATATTGCACTAGAAAATAATCTGTTATACCACAGGGAGGCTCTCAGTAACCCCTGGCTGAGAATGAATGTGTGGTCTCCCTTTGAGAGCTAACTGAGGAATTAACAAGGGGTATGAACAGTGCACGTTTCACTTTTACACAGTGTTAAAACAAACTAAAGTTTGGCATAACTTGGGTTATGTTCTATGCATTGCTAGTGCTAGTGGCTCATGTTGCCCTTTACTTTTGCCTGTATCTTAACTGGAAGGCTCTGCTGAAGTTTTGCAAGCCACATGAAATTAGGTCCACATGAGGTATTACATCCATATGCTTCAGAAGCTGCTATTAAATGCAGCTGAGAAGGTCTTCTTGGTTATGTGCACATGTGCTAATCCAAAAAAAAAGAAAAAGCAGAAGACAAGCTGGACTTTATGTAAACAGACTTTTTAAAATCAGTGAAATTTATACTATGCAGAACTATTTCTTAAGACCTGATTTTTCTGTCCTGTGCAATACAAACAGAGAATTCAAATTGTATTTGAACCATGTTTTTGAGGTAGAACTTATTTGTACATTCTGCAGTTGTATAGAATGTTTGCCAGCATAGAATGTGTAGACAAACATGGGGAAATACCCTAAAAGGACTTTCAAGTTCATGTATGATTTATAGATGCAGATAAAACTAATTTTCAGAAAAGGATGTTCTATGTATTTGTACCACATTGCAACTTGAGCCTGTGATGTCTCAGACCTTTTTAGCGATGTATTTTGTTGACAGATGTATTTTGCCAAAMGCATTCAAGTGTTAGAAAGAGGGACTACTTTCTGTATAGAAATTACTATGTCAAAGAAATCTTAAGGCTGATTAGGTGGGTCAAATGAATAAGTGTCTTACAGGCTTTCCTCAATCGCTGGTAAACTGGTTTCTAAAACACAGAAGGGAGTTTGTTTGTCTGCTTTTATTTTTTTGTTTGTTTGTTTTTAGAATGGGTAAAAAAGCAAAGAAGGAAGTAGAGCCTCCACCCAAGGATGTGGTAAGTTAATAAACTGCTTTGTGCTATAAAATAAACATTACATAATTATAGGCCCAGCTCTACCATCCTTACATAGTTCCTTATTCTCCTAGTTTACCCACATTATTCTAAAAATGGCTTTTAAAGATGACTCTGTTTCTGCTTTTCTTGGACAGCATACAAACCAGAGTGACTGGGCATGTGTAGTTCTTTGTAGAGATGGTTGTCTTTGGCAGGCTTTGCAAACAGTTAATGTATGAAACAATCCAGGCTTCTTTTTATTTGAAGAACAGTGTTAGCTTTCTCTTTGTAAAAATCAGAGGAGAAAGGAGAAGAGCGACCTGAAATCTGCCTGTCTTTTCAACTGTAAAGACATTATCTTTCTTTAAGGATGAAAGAGTTAAGAGCCTAGATGGATGTGCAGAGTTTTTTACTGAATACAAATTTTGACAAATATTTTGAATCATACTACATACTCTGGCTCTTTTGGAAATATATACAGTCTTTAGAGGCAGTTTAGGTTTTTCTGTTATCATTGGAAGTACAGTGAAAAGTACAAGAGCTGAAGCCAAATATAGAATAATCGTGATAATGTGACTTTTATTTTCAAAAGGTGGAGGTTAAGGGTCTGACACTAGCACACTTTCCAAGAGTTTCTATAAATTCACAAGGTACAAAGAGACCCCCAAAAAGATAAATGTTCAAAATGTAAGTATTTTTAAAGTTAAATTGTTTTATTAGGAAAGAAGTAGAGGAAATACAGAAACATTGAAAAGAATATCATATAAATTCTGTGCCAGATAATAACCAGGTTAATGAAAATGGGGACCTCAAGAAGTCCCACAGAGGAGCATGAAACTAAATTCAAAGTTCAGTACACTGTTTTAAAAACCAATGGATTTCTCTGTAAAGAGTGGTAGTACTGCAAGAGCTTTCTCAAAGGTCATAGAAAAGTTAATCGGCAAAAACTACATTACAATTTCAATATTAAATAAGCATAAATAATTTTGACTAAGACAGTAATATCCAATAGCCATGATGTCACTGAGACATAGCAATTGAAATCAGGCTTGGCCCAACTGTTCTGTGGAAAGGTGAATATTGTAAATGTAGTTCATAAGCTTCAATCAATAATAAATCCTTATGAAAGGAGATGACATAAAACTTCAACATAATTAGATCTGTATAAAATAACCTAGAAAACTGGGAGCAGTCACAAAGAAGGTGTATGTGGATAAAACTAATTAAAACAGGCCTGAAGAATTAAGTATCTTTGCAGTCTAAGAAAAGGTTTGAAAGGCATGATGATACATTTAAGTTATACAGATGGGCTGAAGTAGTAAAAGTTGACTTTTATTACAAAATAGCTAGAAAATCAGTAGATGCAGCACCACAATTTCCATAGCCAAAAGATACAATTAGATTTTCTGGAGAAAAGTGTGGTACAGCTTACTAGGTACTACAATAACCTGTGAATATACAGAAAAAGTCAGTAAAACTATGAAAAAGGAACGAATTGGAAAGAGTGAATGGTACCAGATGGCATCTACAGCTTTTGGCTTAGTTTTTCGCTTGTCATACTTCAGGCTAACATGTCTGTTCTAGCAGTCATAGCAGGAGAAAAAGACCCTGAATGTTGCATAGCAAGACAGTATTAAACATGAAAATAGATCATTGATTAGTTGTAACTATCAATGAAGAAAATCTTATGGTGATGAGTATATTGTTAATAATGATTGCGTAAAATCAAATCTGAAAACTTTAAATTTCACTTGGATATTTCAGATGGCAGGAAATGAGATGCAGACAAAATAAAAGATGTATTAGCTATTATCTTCTGATTAATAACCTGTTTATGAAAATGTCAAGTCCCAGAAAAGAAGCCTTGCGATAACGTAGATGGGCTTATAAAAGAGGGCCTTTGTGCATGTGGAATGCTCTGAGAATATATGGTACTGCAGATGACCACTAATTCTTTATAGATTTCTAGGAACAGGTGAGAAAAACATCTCTTAGCCAGCCACTGCATACATGTTTCAGAAAGTATTCCTGAGGACTCTTTTCACTGCCTTTCATAATTTGCCTTTTACTATACTCCGTTCTGAGAATTGGTCTCCAAGAGGAAAAACATTGCTTTGAGCCTCTATCTCTATATGAATGACCTAAGACAGTAATTCAGGCAGATAAAATACGCTAGCTTTGACATAGATTGGTAGGAACTTTTCATATGATATCTACATTAAGTTTGGTCTAGACAATATTATTATTTGATCATCAGCTAGGGTACAGACATTAAGAGGGGAGCCTAAGATTACTGCTAGAGAAAGTACTGAAGTGTTATCACTTAAAGAAAGCTATAGATACCTGAGTATTTTTGAAAATGGCTTCATTCACAAGACTGATGGTAAAAAAAGGTGGAATATATGAAGTGGCACAGTCAGCTCCCAAAATTGTCTGCACATAAATGCCTTCTTTTGATTAATGCTTGAATATTAATTTGACTTGACTTTAGTAAGGCGTTCAGTGCTGTCTCTTGTAACATCCTCATAGGTAAGCTGGTGAAGTACAGACAAGATAAATAGACAGTGTAAATGAATTTGAAAAATAGCTGACAGGCTCAAAGGGTCATGATGAGCAGCATGAGAGCCTGTTAGAGGTCAGGCAGTAGTGTTGTGCTCCAGGGGTTGATCTGGGGACAGATACTGTTTAACTTCTTGATTTGTGACCTGAATGATGGGACAGAGTGCACCCCCAGCAAGTTTGCAGAAGATATGAAATTGAGAGGAGTGATTGACAGACCAGATGGTTGTGCAGGCATTCAGGGGGACCTCAAACTAGAGAAACAGGAAATTGGGAATTTAATTCAGTTCAATAAAGGGAAATGGCCAAGTCCTGCACCTGGGGGAAGAATATCCAGTACAGACTGGATGATGACCAGCTGGGAAGCAGCTTTACAGGAAAGAACCTGGTGATTCTGGTGGACATGCACCAGCAATATGCACTTGGGACAAAGAAAGCTAACAAAACCTTGGGCATTAGGCAGAGTGTTGACAACAACTTGAGGGAGGGGACTCTTGTCTTCCACTCAATGTCACACACCTGGTGCTGTGTCCTGTTCTAGGTTCTCTGGTACAAGAGAGACAAGGCCTTACTGGAACAAAGTCCTGGAGCATTTTTCATGGGAGGAGAGACTGATAGTTGGGACTTCTCAGTCTTGAGAGAAGGCTTGGAGGGGTCTTGTCGGTGTATAAATACGTGGTAGGAAGAACTAAAGGAATCAGGCCAGACTCTTCTCAGTGGTGCCCAGGAAAAAGATGAGAGGCAATAGGACAAATGGAAATGCAGGAGGTTCCATTTAACATAAGAAAAAAATTCCTCTTTTACTGTAACAGTGGTGGAGCATGGCATAGGTTGTCCAGAGAGCTTGTGGAGTCTCCACCCTTGGAGATACTCAAAATCAGATTGTGCACTAGCCCTGAGCTCTAGCTCACCCTGCTCTGAACACGGCAGTTGGACCAGATAATCTTCAAAGGTGCCTTCTAATATCAACTATTTGTGATTCAGTGGAATATCTTGGGTTTATATTGTTAGAACAGGAGATGAGACAATCACGGAACTGAAACAATTAGCATGTCCAGGTATCTACTCTGTTTTCTTGGGTAAAGGAAAAGCGGTTAAGAATATTAAAGATATCAGTAGTGCTTCTAAAGATTCTATGAGAGGTGCAAGGTTAAAGCTGATCTTAAATCAAATTTAAGGGATTAAAAAAACCCCCAAACCATCATGATTAAACAATAGAATAATAAGCAGAGAAATACATCCTTCAAAAGGTGTGATTTTCATCCAAATTGGAAAACAAAAAAATGCTTCCATTCCCAAATGAGAAGTAGAAGCACGTCACCAATGTCACCGAGCATCAAAATATTATGGGAGAAAACTAGCAAAGATACAAAAACTAACAGTAAAGCTTTTTCAAATTGACTAGATGCAAGAAGCTCCTTAGACGAATGCTATTAGGTGATTGAAGTAATGAAAAAGCAAAATAACTTATTTTTGTATCAAAAGACAATGTAGTAATCACTAAAATAAATGTGATAAGATTGCCCAAGTACGAATAAATAGTATTTGCTGAGGTCTTGTGCTAAATGAAAAAATAGCTATCATCTRAAAATGTGGTAGTGTTACCTATTGTATTTAGTGTGTACCTTTGTACTAGAAGAATGGAGGGTAGAATATTCCATTTTCAAAAGAAAATACATCAATAATTACAGCAAGTTTATCTTCTGTGCTGTGTTAATTCGTAGAAATGGTTCTCAAAAAAACCCCAAACTCAAACCCAATCCCATGGATAAATATGATAGTAATGGAGAGGAATCAATACTGCTTGTGTAGAGGAAGGTTTGAGCTATGAAATCTACTTGAATTCTTTGGGGGAGTCAACAAGTGGATAATGGTGTTCTGATTGATATAGTTACTTAGCTTTTTCAAAAGTTTTCAAACCAGGCTCTTCACTTGCATAAACACGAACAGGTAAAAAGAAATTCCTCTCCTAGCAATAGTGTCTGCTTATAAAATAGGAAGCAAAGGTGTGAAAAAGAATTATTGTTCTGGTTTCATAATGTAGAGAAGTTGCTAGTCATGGGGCTTTACTCTGCAACCTGTGTCATCCAGTCTGTCAGAATTAATGTGGATATTTTTATGAAAATGGCATCCAGTTCCTAAGTAGGAAAAAGTGAATAAGTACAACATTTCAAATTGCAGAAATAAAAGACAAAACATTGTGTCACTAGCAAAAGCATCATACATGCACATGAATGCTGTTAACAGTTCTGGTGTTTCAGTCTCAAAAAGGTACAGCTGAACTATAGAAAGATGACAGAATGAACTAAGAATGAACTAAGACAAGAAGAGACAGAGTGGCTTCTGCTTTAGGAAAAGTCAAAGGGAGTAGGCTTCTTCATCCCCAGAAGGAATCATTGTGAAGAGGAATATCACAGAAACCTACAAAATTATGAATRTACAGGGAAGGCAAATGGATGTAATTTATTTCACTTTTTCTTATGGTGAATGAACTGTGGAGGACAAGTAAAATTATTRGGTAGTAGTTTTAAAACAAAGAAGGGACACAGTTATTTTATGACTCTTAAACTGTAGTACTTGTGTCTCAAAATATTAGGGGTGGTTAAAATACAGATGGCTTCAAAACTTACGTACCAAATTTTTCTTGGACTTTTTGAACACAAAGATAAAATCAATAGGCTCTCTAGTTCTCTAGGTTGCAGAGTGAGAGGGAATATAAGTAAAATTTAATAGTCTGCTTGCCCACACCTGTTACCGACCTTTGTTGGAGACAGGATGCTGGGCTCTATGGGTCTTTGGTCTGACTGGAAACATATTTTGTATTACATTCAATTTCAACTAAATTAAGTTGATGGAAGCCAAAAAAACCCCACCCACCCAAAAAACAGCAAACGAAAACCAAACCTCAAATGCTCTTCAGTTTCTAATGGCTTTGAAGTTAAGTGTACACAAAAGTCAAGATCAAAGACATGTAGAAGCATCTGAGTTATAGCTTTCTTTTTCATTTAACTTGCTTTTTTCTTAATACAAACTGAATGTTGGAAATGTTGTTGCTTATAAATTAGTTAAATTTCTG
This sequence comes from Amblyornis subalaris, assembly GCA_018881555.1. NCBI lineage: Eukaryota > Metazoa > Chordata > Aves > Passeriformes > Ptilonorhynchidae > Amblyornis > Amblyornis subalaris. The sequence goes on along the minus strand of JACAXG010000047.1, from coordinate 1,753,669 downwards.
TGTTTAATTCAAGGTTGTTGGTAACTTCAAGTATATTATTCTAGCACATAATCTGTCCTGTATAGTCTGCAATGATGTATGAAGATTTAGATGTATGAAGATTTAGATGCAAGCCTTGATTAAAAAAAAAAAAGTAGAACTCTAGCTGAGCAGAAGTCGTAACCAGTTCTATGATAGTTTTGATGAACAATGTTACTTCCCAGCAAACCACAGAATTGCAGAATGGGTCAGGTTGGAAGGGACCACAGTGGGTCGTCTAGTCCAACCTTCCTGCTCAAGCAGAGTCATCCCAGAGCGCATTGCACAGGATTGCATCCAGATGGTTCTTGAATCTCTCCAGTCAGGGAGACTCCACACCCTCTCTGGGCAATCTGTTCCAGTCAGTCACCACAGTAAAGAAGTCCTTCCTCAATCACTGACCTGCTCCAGGCCTCTGACCTCCCAAATATACATTGATTTCAGTGACTATTTTTATTGTGTTTTCAGCACGAAACTGCTTTTAAAAAGGAAAGTGTGTATTGAATATTTCAGACAGTAATGGCGAATCTAATGTCTAATCAAATGGGTAGAGATTAGACTAATTTCACTCTACTCATGTGCCAACCTGTCATTAAATCCTAGGAATTTTCGTTGAGTTGTGGTTTACACAGTTACTTGTGAACATGAGACACAGTGAAAATGGAGCAGTGCAACAGTGACTTTGGTATTAGATCAATGTATAAATAACTGAGATTTAAAATTCTTATTTCATCTTTCATTTCTTATTGAACTTCATCTGAGATCAATATTTATGTTTATTTTTCTCTGGAGAACTAACAGCCTTTTCTAAAACTTGGAGTTTTTATCCCATCACCAAGCATTTGACTAGATTCAGGAGATATGTCTATGCTTAAATAATAGCACTTGCCTGGAGGACCATGTTCTGTCCATGCAAAGACCCAGATGTGCAGAAGCAGAGAAGCATGAAGGCAGCTAMAGGGACTTTTAGTCATCTCTGAATTCTCCCGTGGGTAGAATGATGTGTGATAAGCTGAATTTTTTTGCCTCCTTACAATCCAAAATGAAAATTCCTGTAAAGAATTCCATCATTTTAGGCCCATCATTGAGATGTAGTTTGCACCACTATGCTATTACTTGATTTAATTCTTGTTGCTGAGTCATTATTAGGCAAAATTACTTATGGTACAGTAAGCTATTTTATTTTTTTTAGAAAGGAGCTTTGTTCCATGACTTGGCTCATGCCTCCAGCTTGTCACAGCAAGCATGAAATTGGACAGTGTCTTCAGATTTTCAGACTTGATTGAAGCTAGGTAGACCGGTTAAACACATTAGGCAGGCCACCTCTTAATAAAACTTGTGTGTTGAGCTTGCTGACGGCTAAATTGTGTGATCTGTCTCACGGAAGGTGATGAAATTACTTAGATTTAAAAATCTATGAAAAATATGAATTTAAAAGTCTTAGTACTAGTATCATATTTTGGCCTTTTTTTTGAGCAAGTCAGAGGAGGGAGAAGGAAAAAAGCGTTCTCTGTGTTCATTTTTCTTCTAGCACACTCATAAAGTTTTTTAAGATTTGCTCCCCATAATTTCCTTGCTTGACAACTGATTTGTATGTATCTTCATACCTTGATTGTTCAGCAACATATGCCTCTAATGTAACTATTAGAAGTTTTTGTTAATGAAGTAAAACAAATAATCAACGTTTCTAAATAGATATGTATATATATTATTATAATTTTTAAAATTAATTTGTATTGCGGTCTTATAATCTGCTATATTTTAAAGATAAATACATTGATTTTGAGAGATTGCATGACTCCTGTATCAAATAATTTCTATATGTAACACAGATACTGTATAGGCCTGAAGTGTAATGACAGAAGACAATTTTTCCATATTAATTACTTTAAATCCAAGCAAGCTTAAAACTTTTTAATGGGTAGAATTTTCAGAAATCCTTGAGTCTTGTTAACAAACAAAAGGCTTTTTTAGAAGATTCCCTTGCTCAAGTGATGTTAGCCCTAAAGAGTCTATTAAGAGGGTGAAAACTATCTGATTCGTTGAAGATTTTTGCTGTATGAAAGAGCTCACAAATGGAAATGAACCCTTTGTATCATTTCTAGCTGGGTGAGCAGGGATTTTATCTTGGAAATGCATCAGCTAGTACAGGATCATGGTGAGCTAGTGAACTGAGTTGGCAAAGGCACAGAAAGCGTTCTTTTATTTCTTTAAGCAACCRCAAAGTGATATTACCACAGAGTAACCAAATCCTCATACACCACCCGAGTTCATGGGCTCTGTATACAGCTGCTCAAAAGAAACTTCTCATCTCTGGTTCTGAAGCCTCAGAATGSTCTTACGTGTGTAACAATTACACAGTTTGTTACCTCCAAAACTTTCTAGATTTGCAGGTAAGTGTCAAGGTTTTCCCAAAATCTTCATATGTGATGAAATAATGATTTTATTTGGAAGTAAATTATTCTTTCTTATTTTTCAACAGTGTCTCTAATTGTTATTTAAAAAATTGGATTTTTCCAAGTAAATAGCAACTCATTAATATTTCTAATTCAGTGTCTGTATCAAAAAAGATTTTATTTTTAATGAAATGTGGAAGTCTGCTGCAGCACACAGGAAGACTCGGTGTAAATAAAACTTTTCATTCCCTTATTTTTGGTTGGTTTTTTTTGTTTGTAGTTTGATCCTTTATTGGTTGAAAGCAAATCACCAGCAACGGTTGTGCTAATGCTTAGTTCTCCTGAAAAGGAAGTTTTGGCCAAAGCATGTTATGGTCTGTATAAATTTGCATCAAAAGGTTAGTCTTTTTGCAATGAGCTTTGTTTTGCACTGCTTAGATTTTTATAGTAGTTCACAATTCTTTAGTTTCCTAGCATTGAAATCTTAATTTCTTCTCAAAGTTCTYTGTCAAGGTTTGGGGGGTTTTCTATCCAATCTGTACTTGCAGTTGTAAAGAAGTCTTGTAGTTTGCATGAAGGAAACTTTTTATAATTTTGTTGTAGAATTTTATATTCACTGTTTATTAGAGCTTGTTTTAAATATAACATAGATATGTTTTTTATGAGCAACAGACCTACAATTGGGAAATAATTATCTTTTTTATGTTACAGTTTGAAACTTCTATACTGGCATAATTATTTTAAGGTTCTGTTTTCAATGAAAACAACTTTTTAGCTTGTTTCTGTTATTTTTGCACAAAGTTGTGTCGGTATTTCTGTGCAGATGACTTATTGGAGACTGCTCAGCCTCCTTTATCAAGCTTGTTTCTGTATGTGTTGGGAATCAAACAAAGTCTCTAAGATTCCAGATCTTCCTAAGGTCTCTGTATAATCTACAGCTAAACATCATATTCAAGGTACGCAGGAGACAAACAACTGTATCACAAAAGCTCAAATTTATGTAGCACTTAATTTCCTAAGTTGTCTCCTACTTATTCCACGCTAGTCACTCAAACTGACAGATTCTGGTAGTATTATTGTACTGGTTAATCTGGTTTAATTTTAATACCCATTCAGTTTGTCTTTTCTTTAAAAATTATGTGTTTATGTGCTGATTATTATACTGATGGCAATTACCAACACTGCTGAAGTTGTAAGAGAAGAGATGAAGTCTTTGACAGTTGGCTAAGAGTCGCTGGGTTCTGAAAGATGTTTGGGTTCAGCTTAATATGGCAAGCTTGGCTGAGGGCATGAGATCAAATTCTGAATATGTGAAGAGAGAATGTGGACTGTTAGGAGACAGCTATGAACCATAAACTCTTGCTGGCTCCTTCCCTCCTGTCCACAGCAAAATATGTCACATTGGAAGAGGAGAGATGTTTATTTTTTTATGTTTATACTAAATGAATAATCCTTGAAATTATTAATGTAGAGATTCCTGCAATCTTCCAGAAGACTAGACTGTAACTTTGCAATGGGGCACAAGAAAAGGATTTGTTTTCAGTTAATTAATTGCAATTAATCTATTTTTTGTGTGTGTGTGTTGCTAGTAAATTAAGTCACATCCCTCAGTAAAAAATATTTCTTCTATTTTAATCATGTCTTGGCCTGAGAATGAGCATAGATCTCGAGTTTTCTCTCACATTGCTTGCTTGTAGCTAGAAAGGACAGGCATGGTTCATTAGAAAATGAATTATAAAGCTGTTTTGGGAACTGAGAATAGGAGTAGGATTGGGATTTTGTTTCTTGGGGTTTGCGTGTGTTTTGAGGCAGCAGGAACAGAAAGAAGGCTGTAATCACACTAAACACCTCTGTTCTTTGCATGTACAGCACCTATTTAGCTACAAAGCACTTCATTCTCAGGTGGTAGAAATCTCAGGTAGGAATAGGAATTAATGATCCAAATCCTGATAGTTGCTTCCCTTGAGGGATAGTAAAGATCCACAGATATGATGAACTGTTATTTTGAGGAAAAGAAAATTGGAAGGCCAGAAAAGAGGAAAATAAAATGAAGTTCTTTATGATACTGTTCACCTGTACTTTGCTAAGTAGAAAGCTTTCCTTTGTACTTCCACTGCAGTCTCCAACAAATGGGTTGAGTGTCCAATAGACAGAAGTATCCTTTGCTTTACAAATGCGAATTAATCTTAGATACTATTAATCCTTGAAACTATTTGACACATATTTGTTTGGGGTATAAATTAGATGATCTCCCAAGGACATGTCAGGCCTTTGTTCCTTGATTCTACTGTCCAGTAAAAGTTTGGTAGCTCTTTTAATTTGATAGATTAGAAATGTGAGATTGCTGGAATTTTTCTTGGGCTTTTAACCCAATTCTTTTTCAGGTGATGAAAACAAAGTGACACTTCTTGGTCTTGGAGCAGTAGAACATCTGTATAAACTCATTTCACATGAAGATCCAATTGTACGCAGAAATGCCATCATGGTATTTGGCATCATGACTTCTAATTGTAAGAGTCTCAGTTTTTTACTATTTTTGTGTAGGTGTGGTCATCAAAACAAGAGGTTTCTTGTGTGAAAAAATCCTATATTAATGGCCCAGAATAAAGAGTAAGTGATGTAAGGCTGGGTTGCAGTGGCTGTTATTTTTATAGTGCTTTATAGACCTATATCTGATTAATGTAATTAATCAGGTCCTACTTTGGTGGATGTTCTACTCAGTTGTCTTCCATGAGGATATCCCAACCACTCTCTAAGTCTTTTCATCAACTGCTACCAGCTTTTCGTGCTGCACTGGACCTTACCCTCTTTAGCTTACTTTCAACTTGGCATTAGCCAATAGTCAAAGCTGCTGCACAAACATGGATTTGAATGAACAAAGATCTCCCGTTTATATTCATATCTTAATTTTTTTTTAAAGTAAATTAAACTCATACCTTTTTTCTTACATTTCAACACTGAATGTGTTGATAATAACAACGCAGCCTGTAAGATTGCTTGAAGTCTTTCCCAAAGAATATTATTTGATTTTTCTATCCAGTGGTTGTGGTTTTGCTAGTTTGCCATTGACAACCATAAGAATGCATTCTGCAAGTCTTTATTGTGATTTTATTAAGACCTGTGTAATTCACGTTTTCCATTTGCTGTGTGGGCTGGCATTAGCATAAAATTGCAAAGTGATGGCTTGAAAACTAAATAACAGAAGGATTGCTTTTAGTTTGATAATTTTAACTACAAAAAATCTTAACTATTGGGGTATGACTTCTTTGGCAACTAAAATTGTACGATATTTAATCAGAACCCGCTAGATGCAAGTATTTTGAATAAAGTTTCAATGAAATATAGAGGAACTTCATATGTATCAAATGTCCTCTCCTACATCAAAGTCTCTTCTACTTTTTCTGGGCCCCTTATCATCTTGGTATAACTTCAGTTGTGTGTCTTTCCCAGACAGATCTTTTTGTCACTCAGGGAGTAACCGTAAGTACATTTTGCTTGGAGCAGATTCTCTTTCTTTACTCGGCCAACATTGCCAAACAAAAGACTTCATATTTTTATTTATTTCATTGTAGATGATGTCAGGAAATTACTGAGGGAACTGGATGTCACGAATTCACTTATATCACAGCTGGCGCCAGAAGGTACCTTGCAATATTCATTCCTTGTGCAAAAATACAGTCAGAAATAATTTATGATTGCCATTTGATCAGACAATTTAATGAAATCTTCCCTGTAACTTATGATTTGTTCTATTACATGTTAAATAGTTAAATGCTTTTATAGGAGTAGTTCCGTTGCTCACTGAGTAGTATTTTATGTTATCTGAGAGATATATATATATATATGGAGACATCAGATATTATCAACAGCTATTATTTATTGACTTAGACTAATACTTTAAACCACTAGATTAGTGAACATATTCTGTGCTGAATAAAACTTAATCAAAATGTTTATTTTTTTTCCACACAGAAGATGTAGTTATCCATGAGTTTGCTACTCTTTGTCTAGCACATATGGCTGTTGAATATACTACTAAAGTAAAAATATTTGAGCAAGGTGGGTTAGAACCACTTATCAGACTGCTAGGTAGCCCTGATCCTGATGTTAAGAAGAATTCACTTGAATGTATCTACCTTTTGGTACAGGTAAAGTTTGCTGTTGTTTGTTGTTTTAAATTACTGAGCCAGATAAGCATTTGCCCCCCCACGCCTGCCATTGTCTGTGGGGTTAAGAATTTTAAAAGAATTATTTCTTTTACTCCCCAGTGTTCAGCAGTGTATTTGAAACATTTCGCCCAAGTCCTTGAATGTTAAATTAGTTATGAATATAGCTGATTTTACTTTAATTCTGTTGAACTTACTGCAATTATTTGTGCTGTACTGCAGTATAAGTAAAATCAGGTTTTTTTAAATTAAATGTTTGCTCTCTTAGTTGAAAAATATTAAGCTTGGTAATGAGAGTCGTAATCTGTCTATCCAAAAGGTTGGAATAATCCCGTAACTTACAGAATTACCAATTGCATTGTGTCTTGTTTTGACCAGCAAGTCCATAGCACAATTTTGAACATCTTTTTAATGATAGGTGAATGCTGTCAACAGCTACTTTCCATACTGGGAGGAATAGATTTGTTATTGGCTACTTTCACACTCGGCACTAATGTCATCCATATGCTGCTTAGCAAAAGAATGGTGCATTTGTATGACAGTTCTCTCCCATGGCTTAAGCGAATCAATTCAATAATGAATTCAGTTTATAACTCTATCTCTTTTGGGGCATCAGAGCATGTCTATTCAGAATCACATTTTGCTCTTTCTCCTTTTTTACTATCTCGCTGTCTTTGTTGCAGGATATATCTGGATAACTGCACCTGGTGCTTGCTTATATTGATAAGGATAATTGCATGCTGCACATGTGCAATAAGCTATTTAAAAGCAAATTGTAATTTATTTATTTATTTTCTTTTTTAATGTAATCAACTACTGTCTTTTTATTAAGCTGCACATTCACTGTTTAAAGTTGAAATTTTAAATTCTCATTTTATAATTACTAAAACAAAAGAAGATATAATCGAGCAACCAAAACAGAGTGCAAAAACTATTTTTCTCCCACTGCGATAAATAAAAATAGTGAAACTAAGTGTAAAAAACTTTCTCAAAGAAACATTTATGTTGAGACAAACATGGCAAAATCAAGAGTAAATAGGCTTCCTTAGACAGGACTAGATTCTGTAGTGTGTACTTCAGTCATGCAAAAAACCCCTAGAATTCAAGGTTTGTGGGGCTTGATTATATTCAGTTTGATTCTTAGCTTAAAAGAAAGAAATCTTCAGAACTGGAAGCTCTGGAGTATTGACTCATTTTTTAATGTCTGAAATCAGATTTTCGGTGTTCTTTCTGTAAAGTGAGGAAATGATGTATTGTTATATTCTCTATCACTAACATTCTTTGTTGGAATATTTTACTGCAGGATTTTCAAAACCGTGCTGCAGTTCGTGAAATGAACATAATTCCACCCTTGCTGGGACTACTGGAATCTGAATTCCCGGCTATTCAGTTGTTAGCCCTTCAAACCTTAGAAGTAATTAGCAAAGACAGAGAAACCAGGATAATACTGGGAGAAAATAGGGGATTAGATTGCATTCTGAAGATACTGGAAACCAATGTAAAGTTTACTTGCCTTAAAAGTTTTTTTTGTTCTTGATGCTAATGTTTGTATGACTAATGAGAAATATTACTTATGTTATGGAAGAGTGATATAAGAAGAAAAAGTTCCTTACTTGGAGTGAACTATGATAAAAGTAGGATAAGCTAGGATATCTAGCTTACTAAGAAAAGAAGCAAAGACATTCACCAAAGTATTTATTATTCAATTTTTTAATTGAATTAACTTTATATATCAATGGCCTTARACACAATTTCCTACCATTGTTTATGTTATTATCAGACTCAGTTTAGTGCTTCTTGAGTTCAGGTGTCACCATGGGAAATATAATGCGTAGAGAAATCAGTGACATTTTTGAAGTTTTAGGATCACGGGTTTGCTCTGAGTACCTGTCTAACCCACTTGGATGTAAATGAGAAACTTCTGGGGGTTTTACTGGTTTTGATAAATTGTGTTGCATCCTAAGGCATCATCAAATACTTGATACGAAAATATGAATTTGTAAACATGTACTTTGCAGTGTGAATAAACTGTCCAAAAGAAAGTTACAGCAATTATCCTATAAACTTAAAAGCCAAAGATATTTTAATCCTGATTTCAAGGTTATTTGCTTGGGTTTTTTTTTTCATTAGGAACTCAGTGATCTACACATGGAAGCTCTTGCTGTGTTGGGAAATTGTCTCGAAGATGCGCATGCTCTGCAACTGATTCAGATATCAGGCGGCCTTAAAAAACTACTTTCATTTTTAGAAGTCTCTACTGTTCCCAATATTCAGAAGAATGCAGCAAAGGCAATTGCCAAAGCAGCTCATGACTGTATGTGACTTTTCAATAATCCATGGACATGAATTTGTTAATGAAGTAAATTTGTATCCAGAATGAGGCCACCTTCTGTGGTTGAGGGTAGTACTTGTGCTGAGGAGAACACTGGCAAGAATTAATTACAGTGATGAATCTTGCCAGTCAGAGCAGCAATTGGATGCTAGGCTAAATATATATATACATATATATATATATATATGAAAATGTTAAGGTTTTGCCTTACTGTGTTTTTAAATGTAATATATTCTTGTAAAATGCTGTCCCCAAAGAAAAATGAAGCTCTGAAAATATGATCCCTGTCTTTTGTTTAGTGATGCCAGCTGACTGCCATCTTAAGCCACCTTTGCTGCCACTGTTTCTTGCTGCTATCTGTTAAGACTTCATTGCAAGCTGACTTCCTTTTGCATTCAACTGCTTGTCTAAATGTCAGGCAATTTCAAATACAAATTCCTTTAACAGAGGCATGAAAGGAAACCTTTCAAATGACTTACAGATTAATATTCCCAGGGGAGTTAAATAGTTTCATTGTAATCTTTTTATAATTATTCATCCTATAGTTCTTTTTTATATACTTTTCTTTAATTCACCGAGGAATTCTGAATTAGGCAGAACATGCTCATCATTTAAGCCCACAAGGATGCTCTTTTAATCAAACTACATTTGAAATTCCTTCCATACATTGGCTACTGAGTTGCAACCTGTGCCAAGTAGTGCTGTGTAACCAAATRCAATGTAACTAATAACATATTTCTGTCTATACAAGATTTTAATTCTGTCAAGGGATTTTTATGACAGTAGAATTTGAATATTTCATTCATATTTCTGGCACCTTGTGGTTGAATCATGGCTTTAATTTATGTGTATTTTAAAAATATGTCAGTTAATTTATTACATGGATAAAATAATCTCTCTGCCATATTTAGACCTCCTTTCCTCTGTCTCAATGCTATCTTTCCAATTCTTTTCTCACCTAAGCTTAGTTTGATGTCCTGAAGATTTGTAATTATTTGGATTGAAAATGATACACAAAAAGAGTGTCCTAGTATTCTGTGGGGGCTTCTATGCTTTTGGCATTATCTATTGGAAGCTTTGCAAGTCACTGAAAATTGTTTTCATTAATGTTCAGGTATCAAAGATAGGAAGGGACCTTCTTATGTCAGTATTTTCTTTGTGTATTTCCCTGTGTTGTTATTTTATTATCCTACTTAGGACTGTCAGTATCATTTTTATAGTCCTGTGACAGGCTTGTAAGTCGTATGCTAAGCAGATTTATATTTGCTCCTACTGCTTTCTACTGCATCTTACTCCTTTATCATATTTATTTTCAAATAAGCATAGCCTTCTTTTCCTCTTTCACACTTTTTTCAGTTTTTGTGGCCTAATATTTTAGCAGCTGTTAGTAGAAACATGTCTGAACACATTTTTAAAGCACGGTGGCAAGAACCACACATAATATATTACAGTGCTGCCTATGATCTTATATCATGGGATGTTACCGTCACTGAAGATGCATCTTCTTGTCATGCTTCTTTACAAATGGAGTCAATGAGGTTTCATTATAAAGGTTTGCTCTCTTCTTCAGCCTATGACAGTTAGTATGGATGCAGCAAGCTGTGAAAATACATCAAAAGAAGATTTAAAATATTTGCTTTCAAGCTGTAGAATTTTGGTGACAACCAGTTAGACAAAGGGAAACTTGTTGTCCTGGTGCAGTGGAAAACATAGTCCAGTAAACTTGCTGCTCAATGTTGACCCCAAAAGCACTGAATTTTTCAGATACATAGAGCTACTGCTCCAAATGTATCTGAAATGTATCCAAATGGCCTTCCAGTGGAAAGAAAAGGCCATTGTAAGAAATACCCCAAATGCAAAAAGAAAACAGAAATATTCTCAGTTTTTGTTTGTTTGATTGGATTCTGGTTGTAAGCATACTAAACAGCCTATCCAAAATGCAACATTAATGTATACTATACTAATATTTGCCTTGATGTGAATCCAGTATAATACAACACAGCTCTAAGTTCTGTAGTGACTTTTTCATTAAATTTCCAATAGCCATACAGCAACCCACATTCTTCAGGTTTGGTAATCATGATTGCAATTTACCAACATTTCCTGCATACTTGGGAAGAAGAAATATTGCTTTTCATTGGAATGAAAAACCTACTTCAGCTATGACAGAACATGTATCTAGGTGGTTTTTTAATTCTGGCAGCTGAATATACAGTGGTATCTGGTTTTGAAATTATTATWGTTGACAGATGGAATTTAGTTTTGGATTGTTTTTTTTTTCCTGATAGATGTGATCAYAGCAGGCAGTTTTGTTTTATGTTCCTTTCAGCCCTTTGGAAAGGAACTCCTGTAACTTGGTGGTGTTGTTATAAGATATATTTATCCCTTAAGAGCTATTCTTAATATCAGAATAAATTACATGGTATAAACATGATATTCAATTTTAAATAGCGTCTTTAGGATGGTGCTCTGTATAAGTACATTAAAATTGATCACATTTCTGTGCATAATCATTATGCCTTTGCCCCTGAATTTTTTTTTTGTTCTGTAACATAATTTTGAATTTAATATATTAATTTATTGATGATTTTGTTTTGTATGCTCAGAATTATAGAGTTGAATTCTACTGTGATTCCTGCCTTGCTCACCAAATAATGCAGTCGTTTCAGAATGCAAAATATAATTTAGTGCTATAAATTATTGAATGTCTGTGAGTGGATTATCTGGACTGTTGATTAAGGAGGGCCTGATTTTCCCCTGATAATGCCAGACACACCAGCAACAACAAAATGCTGTGGAGTGTGTATGGAGAAAGTGATGATCATGCTCACTCTGCCAAACTTCTGGTTTGAAGCTCTCCTTGTTCTTTCTGTGTATCTCAATGCATCTCATGCTAAAAGGGAGCATACTAAACATGCTGTGTAGCCTGATTAACATATGCATTTCGTAACACAGATCTTCATTTATCTGGGTTAACTCAAGATCAGTGAGAGGCCATGATACTATTTAACATTAAATGTTTTTTATTTGCAAGAGGTACAAATAATTCCGTAAAGTGGGGACACTGACCTGAATAGGCAATCAGTAGAACTCGGGTCATGGTTTTGGGATAAGAAGAGGAAATAGGAAAATACATTGAAAAATAAAGATTGTCTCACGATGAGGTCAATGCATGAAAAACTATACAGAATGGTTAGTACTCCAGACTCTTTTGGTTGTGTGTGCTTGATTTTCCTTCATGTTAAATCAATGTATTCAAATTAGTTAGGGGTCAAGAAATTCATSACTGTAAAAATGGTGCTGGCACTTCTGTATAAACGATGCTTTTCAGTTGTGCATTCTTTCTTGTCTGTAGTAAAGGAAACAAAGGAAACAACTCATACACACAGAGAGAGGATCAGCTGAAAATGTTCATCCCTTAAATAGAATTGGCACCTGGATGTTAAAATATTAATAATTTTCATTGGTCTTGCTATGTAAATATACATGCATATTGTCTACCATAAGTTCAAATTCAAAATCTTTTTCCGCATTATTATAAAATTATTTTTCTGTTTAAAATATTTTAAATCACTGTTTTCTCTTATTCAAATTAATTATTCATATTATTATTTCATGTAGGTGTAAATTACTTTTAAAATAAAATGCTTACCCATCATCATAGCTGCCTTTAAAAGCAAGGATAGTTTTTAAGAAAATCTGTATACTAATAAGTAACTTGCTGTACAAAAAACAAATTACTGAGGCATGAAGAACCTCTGGAGATCAATTTTAGGGATTATGGACTACTTTTGCAAGCAACAGGCCAGTGACATACTTGATAACTTGTCAAAATGGTCTCTAATCCCAGTTAATCATGAGAGCTGKCCTGATATGCGTCAAGGTTGTGACCAAAGTTCTGCTGACACTTAAAATCTTCTCTGTTTTATTTGTTGCATCTTTGTTTGGAGATTTCATTTGTATATCTGATGATTCTAAAAGTGTTTAAAACTGAGCAAAAGAGAAGAAAGTGACTGCAGCCATCTCATCTATGTGCTTTGAGTCATTTCTGCTCTAATTACATTTTCAATCAAACTTTTTTTCATTGACTTTTTGAAATTATATTTTTTCATTTATATTCACTACAGATTCATATTTATCTAAAAGAATACTTACGATATTTTTTTCCTTTTAAAATTTTTTTATTTGGAGGATAACAATCCAAACAAGGGAGTGATCCCTCAGAACAGTAGTAAGGACTGGTAAAATTTCTAAATATGTTGAAGTCCCATTGACTTCTCAGTTCCTGAATTTTTTTAATACATTCCAAAATTCTACCATGTAGATATAATTTCCAGCATGTAATTAGTCTGGTTTAAATAATACATGTGGTTAAATGTTTATTGACTCTCATCACTGTAGAGCTTCTGTGCTGTCCAGTGCCTTTCTGGATGCAAAAGTTTCTTTCAGGGATCTTTCTAACAAACACCTGCATTTCTTGTCTCTTTCTCTCTGTTTTGGGATGAGGGAGTTTATCAGTTTATCAGCATCTACCTACAGATGTCTGTAGATACTTTGTAGGTGCTGTGTGTTGTTACTTGTGTAGGGGAAGGAGCATCTATGTTCTTCTGCAGCTGCTGCCAATCATTGCAGTGAACCCTGTGTCACCAGGCTAAACCACAAAATTCAAATTCTCTGCAAAGTGGGCATCAATGAAGAACTACAAGCTGTGCGAAATTTAAAATTTTCTATGTAATGCCCCCTTGCCTTTTTTTGGCTCTTGTAGTATGTTGGTGTTCTACCAAGTTCAATTGTACATTTACTGGTATGTTCTTCAATTTTATGCATTTGGACTTTGTTAGCATAAACTGAAGTTAAGCACGATCCTGAGTAAGTATGATCTGTTGCATTGGAAAAGCTGTTTCCATCAAGCCTGTGTGCATTCTGCGGTCTTAAAGTCTTACAGAGAACAAACTTTGCATTCTGTTAGGCTATGTATGTTTATACTGTGTTTAATAGTCATCATTTGGGTTTGATTCAGAGTTCAATGAAGCCTAATCCAGCAGTTGGACTTGGATGATCCTTGTGGGTCCCTTCCAGCTCAGGATGTTCTATAAYGGGATTTGGCTCAGGTCCTTTGTGCACATTTCTTAATGGCGGGTGCCTCTGTTACCAAAATATTTCCAACAACTGAGTGAAATCAAATTCATGTCCTTTCATTGATTTGGAAAACAAATGCAGATTAATCCTATTGTTATTTTTCTCATTCGAAGCTGAAGTCCGAAAAATCTTGCATTGGGAAGAGGTTGAGAAATGTCTCCTAAACCTTTTGGCAATGAACAATGATGAAGTTAAAGCTGCTGCTTCCCAAGCCATTTCAGCCATGTGTGAGAATATAAACAGCAAATATGCCCTCGGGCTCCAGGGTAAGGTGGGAAAGGATGAAATGTGAATTTGTGTTTTTTCTGTTTATAAGGAGAATATTATAATTTTGCAGACTGCCATGGTTTATTTAAAGGTTCATATATACAATTATTTCTTTCAAAGGCATTCCTCAGCTAGTACAGTTGCTAAGCAGTGATAATGAAGAGGTAAAAGAAGCTGCAGTGACAGCATTAGCTAATTTGACAACAGGCAGTCCTAGTAATGCAAGGTGAGTCTGCAATAATTAAATTATTATTTAAAACACTAATCTGAAGTGATAATATTTTGATTTTTAAAGAATGCCTCATCTTGTCCTTATCCTATAAGGCAGGTCTGTTTGAATTTGACTGTAAGGCACTTTTTGGTACTTAGGAGTCACCTGGAATAGCTTGGTTCTCATCAGTGTTACAAGAGTTATGCTGTCTCTACTAACGTTTGCTTCATCAAGGAAAGGTATGAAGCAGATGTAATGAAAGCAGACATAGAAACCATGTTTTGAAGAGAACATATGAGCAAAATATGCCTTGTAATCTAAAGCATTTGATGTGGAATTTTTTTTTTAAATCCAAAATCATTGAGATGGTTTAAAACTCGATGGTTCATACAACCATTTTGACTGATCTAAATCTGTTCTTTGAGGGAGATAGAACTCATATTTTCTGAATATTGGCATTGTTTTTCTCTTCCTTTTTTTAATTGTTTCCCCAGTAATAGAGAATGCTTATAGTACATTCTCTGAAAGAAAAAAAGTGTAACTTCAGTATCCAAAATGACTAACAAAGGATGGTTAGCTCACTATATGTTCCAAAACAGTTGTGTCAACTAAACTCTGCTGTCAGTTGCAGAGTTCTTTTATCCCAACTCTATTAAAAATCCTGTTCAGGGAAAAGCAACAGAGCAGTGTGATGTATAAGAGCAATCACATGTAACTTACAAGCCATAAAATAAAATTCCTTAAAAGTTTCCTGGAATATACTTAAAGAAGTTGTAATCAATTCACAGGCATTCTTTGAAGTGAAAAAGTAAAATAGCTCACAAAATAGATTATTTGTTTCAGTTTATTGATTCAGCTCTAATAGTCACCAGTATTCGCTTAATGTTACCAGATGGAGCCATAATTTGACACAAGAGAATAATACTCTGTTCTCAGGTTCACATAGTACTTTTTTTTTGTCAGATATTCTGCTCTCCTCATGTGCTGGACTCTTCAGTTGGTGTCAGTGGGAGTCACACACACATAAAACGAGCACAGTACTGGAGTCCAGAGGTCAAACTTTCAGCTCCACTACAGCTGTTTTTCGTAGTGCAGCCCTTTGAGGTTTCACATTGTGAAAAGGGAATCTCTGGAGAGTTTTGAGTTGGTATAGCAGCTTATGCCAACTCATTCCATTTCTTTTGCTGAGGAGATAGTCAGGACATTGTTTGGCTCAACTGCTGGAACAATTCTCTGAGACCTCAGGCGGGGAAATAGCTGTGTCTGTTCCTCTGTAATATAATGAAGTCCGTATTTGTTTCTTGCTGGGCAGAGTCAGGAAATTGTAAAGGTGGCTTGCATATACTTCTCTCTCTTTGCAATCCAGCTTCAAGTACAATATGGAAGCACCAGATAATCTAATCACAGGTCTTCTGTGAAAATCAGGAAGCAATAATTTACATTAAATATGTCTATTGGATGAATTCCATGTGACTATATAATTACTTCAAAGCTTCATTTCGAAATCAAAACCCTTAATAAGTCATAGAAGAATCTGAGTGTGACTAGGATCTATAAATGAATATACAGTGTTGAACCCTTAGCTGATACAAATTGGTATAGTTCCAGCTCACTGACTGACTATCAGGCCCATATTTATTTTACATTCGCATAATAGGAAAAAAAGATAGTTTGGAGAAAATTCATTCCAGATTGAGTTACCATAATCATATTTCATTCTAGAATGTTTCGTTTGTATGTCCTGCAGACCACTGAAAATAAGTGTATAAATAATGAAGATACTGATACACTTCTATAATAATGTGACTTTGCTGTGTAATTATGTTGACAATATTCTGATCTCAAATGAAACTAATGAGACTAGTGCCCTTTTATCAGTTATGTGTTAGATTCTTGTAATAAACCCTCCCAGAATATAAAATCATAAAGGTAGTAGCTGCAGGTAGACCTTATGTGGCAAGAACAAAATGGCTCCAGTAATGGGGAAGACTATTTGCCATAAATGCTTTCACTTTTTACTGGCCAGTCAAATATTCAATCTTGTGGAACTCATATGCATGAGTTCTGCCGTATTTCATTTCATGAGCGTTTTTCTATGTTATATTGATTGAAGGATGTGTACCTTGCCCTTTTATTTGGTACAATATATATTTGAGAATATAAACTGAGTACAAGACATTGCTATTTTTGCTGGAGATTTGTTGTTAGGAATATCAAAAAGTGCTGCCTGCTTTTCATATAATATGGAAAAAAATACAATTTAAAACAAATTGTGTGTCATTAAAATTCCTGCAATAGGTAGCTCATAAAGATAAAGTCTTCCATTGATTAATAGCACAAGAACAGCATAGGCAATGGGCAATACTACCCCCCACTAATGTATATTAACCTTGACCTTTAGGTGCTTCCCCGCAGCAATGAAAGGCCAGTTCTATACCCCTACCCAATCAATCCTTTGTTTCTCAAGTGAGACAGCTAATAAAGGTGTCAAATATGGTGGAGGTTTGGTAATTAGAACACCTGTTCACGATGAACGGGACAGAGACCAGCTTGTCATTTGACACAAGTCCTCAAGCAACCACGGTTTGGCAAAAATAAATGAATTCGTTAGTCTGCCTCCTGTAGTATTTTAACCAAAGACCTAGAGCAGAAGTGAATATGAGTCCCATACAAGTGGGTTGAGTTTTCAGGTTTACTGGAAAACATGGATTTTCTGTAGGATCTCTACCAGAATACGTAGTAATTAGTATAAATAACTTCTAAAATATTTCAGCATGCTGCAGAGCTGATGTTGTGTCATACTTCAGTAGCACATAGAAAAAACTACAGTGTTCAAATGCCTCATGAGTTTACAGATTGACACCCCGGGAATACGCTTTTATAAGAATTTTACCATAAGGACAGAGTTTTAATGCTGCTCAATATTGATGATAAATGCTTGTAAACTTGTTAATAATTAGGCTAAGTAAAAATAAAATTGCAAAGTATGTTGCAGTTTAAAATGCCATGTGCTTATTCTAACGTGTGTTAGTACGTGTGTATAGCTCTGAGGTCTTCCTTGATATATATGTGTGAATTTGTTTCTGTGGTCTCCTGGAAAACAAGAGAATTATGTTCAGCTGGGTATTTGCATCCATCTTTTCCATCACATTTTTTTAATCCAGAGCAATAACTTGCTTTATTGAAAACTGTATACAGTTATTTGGACAGCAAAATGCCATTTAAAGAATCTCTGAAAGCTTTCTGGTTTTGCTGTGTCCAGACATCGGGCAGTGTGGGCGCAGTCACTTCAGTAATGGATGTGATGCACAAATGGAACAATTACACGCGAACAAAGAAACAGCAGCGTCATCTGTTGGGCAGGGAAATAAGTGATTCTGTGCCACACATCTAATCCTGGAACAAATGGCTTGCCTCGGCCTCTACCTATTTTTTCTCATTTAAAATATAATCAATTATTTTCGCTTTTCATGTATTTAGGATAAGCTAATCGCGTTAAATATAAATATGATATTAGTTAGGAGTAGCACATAGAAATAAGGTCTCAAGTATACCAGTTATTCAGACATTAATTTGACCAGCTCTTTTCTTCAGTATTGTTGTAGCACAAATGCCATTTCTAGTAGCTGCCTTCATAAATCTGACAATGTCTGAATTCTGGGTACCTAATGGATTTGCCACTAAAGAAAAACATATGCTCTGGAATTTAGAACTTTGTACTGGACATGAAAACTAATTAACAGCCTCAATAATATTTGTCCTAAATTGTTTATTTTAAGTGCAAAATGTATAGCATTCAGTTAGAATTTGGTCTGGGGGAAGAAAGAAAAGGATGTTTTTTCTTTGTCTTTACCAAGGGCTGCAGGAAGTTGTGGTACGTGACAGAGTTATGACAGAATATTTCTCTTGGGGTTATAATTAGTGTCATGTGACGTATTTCTGGATTATATCTGGATACAAACTAGCAAAGTATCATCCCTAAACTTACAAAGTCAGCAAGCTCTATGTTATTTAATTTGCTAATTCTTAAATTCTTCACAGGAATCAGCGAACCTATTTAAATTCGCAAAAGTTAATCACTGTTCCTATAGGCAGTTCCAGGCATTAGTGCAGCATCTGAATGGATGCTTTCTCAAATGTATCAAGATTTGGCAGTAGGCTGGGACAGGAAGAGAGGTTGGGAACTTATTGGTTATGGACAGTGCTTTCTTTGAAGTGAAAAAGTAAAATAGCTCACAAAATAGATTATTTGTTTCAATTTATTGATTCAGCTCTAATAGTCACCAATATTCCAGTGAGGAGAAAGTGAGTTGTTCCCTTGACTTTAGTGGATGTTATATCTATTCCAAACTGAAATTCATACAGTGATGTAATGACTCAAAATACATCCTCAGTCTGTTCCACCTGTAGTGAAAGTGTCTCACCTTCTTAAGGTGAGAATTTTCTGTAACCACAACAGATTTTATATTGTTTATAAGGTGGGTATGGCTGTCAAGGAATAAATTTGAAGAACATCCAGTTTTCTTAAATTCCAAATACTGCTGATACTATTAAGAAGTAGTGATTACTACCATTTGGTAGTAATATCACTAGGTAGTAATCTTCCTTTTTAGAAAATGGGACACTTAATAATAGTTTTTCTCTTTCAAGACTGTAGATGGAACCTAATTCTCATAAATATTGAAGTGTTGATATTACATAAGATAAAACATTTGCATGAATGTTAGTGTTAATTTATGACAACAGGAACACAAATTTATAGTACAAGAGCTACATTTAATAACGTAAGTAGGTGATAATCCACTGCAGGTTTTGTCTTTTTTGTGGTTTAATAGTTGTTTATGACATAAGTTTGTTTTTCTGAAGGAGGAAATCAACAATAGAATGCCGCTTGGCGGTATTGTGTAGATGTAATATGTTTTAATACTGACCCCTAGTGACAGAATTATATTTTTGAGCTAATGTGCTGCAAAGTAAAGAGATTTTTTTGAGTTTTTTGTGTTGTGCTGTTGCTTTTTACATTACCAGCCATGTCTGCTGCACCCTGTAAAATACAGTTATCTCATGCCATGAACAGATTCTTCTTTTTCCTTTCTCTTACTCTATATCCATAGTGTGGGGAGTATTTTATTAAAAAAAAAAAGACAGCAATTTGTCTTTACCCATTACCTGGGAGCTCACAAGCTTTTCCTTACAAGTTACATCTTGACTTCCATTGAAAACTGCAAAATGTTTTATGGCAAATTCCTCCCTTGGCAGAAAAGCTGAATTAAGTCTTGATACTAGGATGTCACTCAGAAATAGGTTCCCACTAAGACTTTAACATCACATCCTATGACTGATACATAACCCACGGACATGGGTCTGTGCCCTGCTGGCAGGTGAAAAATCTTTCATACAGCCAGCTGTTTTGTTTTTCTCTTAGATTTGTGAAGGTGTGGCTGCATGGCAAAGTCCTTCTACAAACTCAGATACTGTAACTGTTTTCTTCCCAGTACAGTTCTTCTTTCACGGAGCAGGGAAGAAGAAGGAAAGGAAGAAAAAACATTGTTATGCATTTTTCTGGGGTGTTTTGTTTTTTTGTTTTGTTTTTTTTTAACTTTGGGGTTATATTGAAGACAAAGGCCAATATAAAGCATTCTTCTCTATCTAACACAGACCTCATGTCACCRCATCCTGAAGTGCATGGGAACCTAAGTAGATCCAAAATGGTTTCAGACAGAACACAAAACACTTCTGAACTGGGATAATGATAACTATATAGAATTTTATCCTTGTGGATACAGCAGAATCTTTTGGGCTGTTTGTACTCTCCTACTTTCAAAGTCTTGCATTATGATTGCTGTTTGTCTTAGCTGTGGAAGGCTGGAATTTCACTCGGAGCATGTGTGTTGTCACCTGTAACTTCCCATGGTAGATTTCTGTGGGATCAGGTGAAACCTTTTTCTTCCCTGATGCAGACTCCTAGGCCAGGGAGAGAAAACTTTCTTTTGTGTACACAAGTACCATGATTACTCTTGAGTGTGTATCCCTGCAATGTCATTCAGTGATACGCACTGAGATAAATTACACTTTTTATGAGTTAAAAGTGGCAAGGGTTATTTTACATATAAGTAAATATTTCAGACAAATGTATTGGTGCTTTTGCATGTGTATTTTCTTTGTAGTATATTTCTAAATTAAATGCAAATTATTTAAGTGTATGTTTTAACTTACTTTAGGATAGTGTGAAGTTGTTTATTTGAAGTGTCTGTAAGGGAATTTCAGGGTTATGGCTGACCATGCAAACTTAATTCTGCCTGCTGTGAATTTAACCTGTGCACTGACTGTGGCATGTTGTCTGCTTGGACTGTCATATACACAAGGGGGTAATGATAAGCTTTCACAAGTAACCTCAATGTTTTGACATGCAACCTCAGTAAGTTTATCTTAACATTATAGTATATGTGTATTTTCTTAGAGATGTGATTTTAAGAGAGGAAACTAAAAGCATAAATTTCTCCACTCTGAATCACCGTAAGAGCTTGAGCTTTTAGCAAGGCAAAACAGACTGCAGCCATTTGAGAGCTGTTCACAGTTGTCCAGAAGAGAGTTGTCCAGAAGTAAAAGATGAAGTTCACAGTCCAAAGTACTTTGTGTAGAGACTGACTTGGCACAGTGTTTTTGTCCTTCCTCATCTGGTGCTTCCAAAGATGAAGAAGAGCCACTGTCTCCTCACTCGCTTGTTCAGAGGAGTTGTGAGAACCCTGATTTGGCTTTTTCTTTCCTTCCCTTACAATTCCATGAAGGCTGCTCTGGCAACACCTGCATGTTCCCTCTTATTTTGCTTTTGTAACAGTGGGGATTCCAGACTCTCTATATTTTGCTGAGTTACTGATTTTTGCATGGACTACTTCTTGGGTCAGAAAAAGAGAGAGGGGGATGGTGTGTTTTTCATGAGCTTATCCTGGCTGCAGGTACGTGGAATCTTTCATGAGCAAAAAGGCTTTCTATTGTCGAATTTCAAGCCTTCCACATAACAGTGGAAGTGTCAGAAATTCTTAACTAGGTTGCAAAGAATATTATAACTGAAAGTCTCATGTATCACGAACAGATAATGCACTACCAATGCACCTGTAATATTTTGAATTAGGTATACTACAGTTTTAGAACTGAGCTCTATGCACCTTTGTCAGATGAGTTCAGTGATAGACATTAGAAGATCTCTCTGAATTGCTAAATTAGAGTCAGGTATTAAAGTCTCTGCTAACTCAGACAGTTTAAGGTTTTATTGCTTCCAGACTGTGAGGTTTATTGAGTTTTGGTTTTGTCTCTGTTTTAACAAGATACTTGTCATTAGAAAATAGGAATAGAGGTCTCAGTTAATACGGTTTGTTGATACCATCAATATTTTTATTGGAGAACAAAGGGGCCCCAAACTGTAGATCAGAGTCTCTTGTGCTAGATTCCCTTACCTAGAATAAACATATTGACATTAATTTCCCTTGTATAGTGAAGGAAACGGAAGTAATATTAGCCTTTAAATAAAATACAAGTGACTGTATACAACAGTCAATTGCTTTTGAAAATAATTAAATCACAAAGTGAAATTTTTGCTAAGTGCAGAAGACATTTATTGGATGTAATTATTCTGGTGGCATAACAAGGCTAATGAAGAATACTAATATATTTAAGGAATAAAAAAGAAGCTATTTCTTGAGGCTTTTTCAAACTTCTGGTTATGATATTCTTTCTCAGTCAGAAATTGCGTAAGAGAGCTGGATCAAAAATGCCTTGTGTGAAAAAGAAGTAATGCGATTTAACACAGATAGAGTTGATTTTAAAAAATGTGTGTGTAATTAGATGCATAATTCTTATGCATAATTTACATGCAATTATATATGAAAATGAGATATGCACAGGCATAAATGGCTAGCTAAGCACCTCACACACAATCACAGTAATTTTGCACAGAAATTAAACATGCAGTTGCAAACACATTTGAAAAAAATGAAGTCCAGTAAGGATGAAAAATTTGAATTTTTTCTGTGCAGAAATTGTGTTAAATCCTCAGTCAGGTGGGAGGAATAAACAGCATAGAAGTGAAAAATATAATTTAATGTAAACTAGTGTATGTTCAGTCGTGGTAGAAGAAGCAAACATACTTTACCATTTTTATGAAGTGTCAATCTCACTAGTGTAAATTTAGTACAGTCGAGAGTAAACAGTGGTGTCAAGCTGTACCACTGCTCTTGCCTCTATCTCTCCTCCCTGGGAGGTTGTTTAGGTTGGGGGCTTGGAGGGCAGTCTCCGTGGTGTCTGGCAGCTCTTTGAACACTCTTAGTTGCTTTCTCCCTTAGGTTAGACCTCTTCAGGAGGAAAAGGTAGCTGGACTGTTCCTGATGCACTAAGTAAATAATCTATTATTTTTCTTGCCAGGGCTAGAAGGCTTGGTCACAGACCAGAGCTATTATGCTGCTGTCATGCCAACAAAGAGGTGGTTCTTGCCGCAGAGTGCTTATAGTCCTAAGAACAAAAGTAAAAAACTCCACAGAATTTTGGTCAAATTTTTATTGATGATTGTTTTCACAACACACTCCCAGTATCTGAGCTTTCCTATTGCACCCCAGACAACTAGAGCAACAAAATATTTATGGCATTCATACACACCTCCAAACTGTCTGTTAAAAAAGAGTTTGTGTTGTGAAGTTTTTGGTGAGAATTTTATTGACAACTTTTAATTTATTTTTGCAGTAAAAGCTGTAAAGAGAATGTTTGTTTTTCTCAGTCTGTCAACATTTATTCTTTTAGTCTTGAATTATCTTTTAGAGAATTTTCAAGAAAATGTCTTAACTTGTTACAATGTATATTTAAACGTAATCATTTAAATCTTTATCTGACCTTTTAATATTTGTCTTCCCAATGAAACTTGAGAAAAATATTTTAGCTGTTATTGAATACAGTAATTTGAATCGAATTGTAATCAGAGTCTTACTGTTTCACTACAGAGCTTGGTTAAAGGTCCTTAGGGTACCTGAACCATGTATACCCTGGTTAAGGTAAATGCTTAACCCTGTTAGGTTAGGCATTCTAGTGATGATAATATGTGCTTATAAGTCATAACATTTGAATTGTTTTAACTTCAATTTGAGCTCTGCAATTCCTACACCTATCTTGTCTTTTTCTTCTTGTTTGTAGTTCAGATAGGCAGCTGAACTACAGATAGGCAGCAGTTTTGAACAAAAAACAGTGATGTTGCAAATGCAACATCCTTTTTGTTTTCCTTGTCATTGTCTTCTTTCCTTTTTCCTAACCTTTTTTTCTCCATGTTTAGGAAAGTATGTATTTTGAATATATACACAACATGGAGGCAAAAACTTGTGGATTTGTATAATTTACTCCTTTTCTGCATCAGAAAGTGTATGCTTTTTTTCAGCTAAACCAAGGCTCACTTCTTCCATGAGGATGTAGTCTTGTAGTGGGAGCACTGATAAAGTGCACAGTCTCGGTAGAATGTGTCTGAAGGAGAGTGTTCTGGAGGCAGGGAGAGAGTTGAGTGCTGATCTACATTAGGCAAAGACAGTGCTGGTAAAAACATTCTCCGACTTTTGTTGCCTTATAATGAAAGAATTACACTGTGCACGTCTCTGCTCAAGATAGAAGGGAACACGGACCTCCAGCTTAATGTTGTAGTGTTTCAGCACCGTAAGCATTTTCATTCTTTCAGCTCCTTTCTGAGGTCAGGCTCTGTGGCCTGGGATGACAGTGCTATTTCTGTGTTCCCCAGAGGCCCGTGGGGTAGAAGTGAGTTGAACTATGGATTCCCCATTGTCTCTTCTTCTGTGTGCATCTCTGTTACCAGGACAGAGCACTGGCCTCAGATGTTCACACCCTCTTAAAAACTTATTCTCAAAAGTATTGGTTACCGTCAACTCTTGTTACCTGCCATTGTCACTTCAAACAAATTCTTTTTGCCTTGTGATCAATTGTACTACTTGATTAAACTCTATGAAGTATGAAACTGTGATTCAAAATGAGTCTGCGCAGAAGTAGAACACAGGATTGAAATAAATATGTATGATCTTCTAAATCAGTGGTTCTCAACCTTTTTGAAGTTGAGTGGCACTTGAGAAAATTGGCTGTGCTCTGTACCTTGCTGAGGTCAGCTCTGAACACACAAGGAGCCATCACCTTGCTCTTTTGTTGAGTGCTTGTGTACTTGCTGGTTTTATGGAAATTATAGTAAATCTGCTTATAATGTGATTGGCTGCGTCATTCAGTGCTGTGCATCATTCCCTAACCAGTCTGTTGGGGACTATATGTTTACTGGGATTTCCTATGGGAGAAAATGTGTGTTCTTGGGTGTAGTATAGGAATAGTAAGTCCTGTACTTACTGCAGAAATATTGGATATACTGTATCTGTGAGATGCAGTGATGCATTTCATGAGTAGTGAATCTGTCCCATAAATCCTGGAATTTCTGTGTATCTGTTGTAAAGGAGAAACTGCTTGATTTTATTTTTGGTTTTTTTTTTCCTTCCTGGGTAAAATATGTGTGTATGTACTGTGTAATGGTGGAAATCTGATAGCTCATGGACACACCTTACTGTGCATGGCCGTGTGCCTGTATGGTGAGTCTCTCCGAAGCTCCACCAGCAGGTGCCTCATGGCATTGTTACATGTGCTGTGAATGTGATGTTTTCCAGCAGACCTGTGATACATGTGTTGTATAGCTGATTCTTACATGTGCAATCAACATGTCCAGAATTTCTTCATATGCAGCAGCCTGGATAGAGCTACAACAGTCCTGAAGCTGAAAATTTGGATAAAATTTTTGTGGGCAAGATAAGACAGTATTAACGAAAGAACCTAGAAATACAGTGGCCTTACCTAAGTAAAAAACCCAAAACAACAACAAGAAAAAAGCCACCCACCAAACAAAACATTTTCAGCTCTTTTTCCATTTGGTCAAGGAGGAAAGGGGAAGGAGGACACACAAAGGGAAATCCAGCTACTTGAAGACAGTTAGAGGAGTGCAGTGTGGGACATCTGAAAACATGGGATTCACTTCTGTACAGAGACTGAAATGCTTGCAGTAAAGCTACTGGTGCTCCTGGAGGATTAATTAGGCAACACCAAACTGACCCTGTATCTTAATGCTGCACCCAAGCTAATAATCCCACTCACCTTCGTTCCCTCGATTGCTGCCTTTTCCCTGGTTTTCAAAACAGGTAACTACTGCCTGCCTGCCAGACTTCCTTAGATCTATGCTCCAACACTACTTGTGGGCTGCCACTGTCTTGCACCTGAGGCAGAGGTGAGAGTAACAAACCCCATTAGCCTCTGCTGATTCATTCCAGGTATGCTCGGGAGCATCTGTATCCCCCTCTCTGACAATGTGGAGATATTTGCACTACRTTGAGTTCACAGTAAGACCTACATCATGTTGCCCATGTAATGTGATTAAGTGGCATAGGTTGGCATGTATTCTGCTTTCTGTCCTGTTGGCATAAAAATGTGACTATCAGCATTCCTCATGGGTTTTTTGTTTGTTATCAATGCCTGACAGTCTTTGATAGTATAATGGTTTCTTTTATATGTGATACTTCTGGGCTTGGTTTATTTTGTAACTGTGAAAGTTATCAAAATGTTAGTCAGATTTTGGTAAGGCACTGTTACAGTAAAAGATTTTCACATACTGATTTCTTTTATTAATGTGTTCACAGAAATTTAGCAAAACTTATAAAAAGCGTAAACTTTTGTCGAAGAGTATTTTGTTTTGGATGTAGTCAACATGTACTAAAAGAGGGTATAAAAAGCAGCTGCAACGAAAATTCAACTAGCCATCTCCACATTCCCATTGCTAACAATATTGCCAAGTTTTATTTAACATACAGATGAGCCTAAAGTAAAATTATATATCCTCTAGAAGTGCAGCTCCTTGCACCTTCTGCTGTCTCCTGCCCAAAGCTGCTATTTCATTAATAATGCTTCTTCAGCTGGTTTTTTTCCTTGACTGTTCTCTAACCTAAATCTATGAAATTATCCTTAGAAAAAAATCCCAACAGTCTTCCACAATGTTATTTGGAAATAGATTATTTCACATGTCTAGCTTAGAACTTGACCATACCAGCGTTTGTCCCAGCACTGCTGAGGGGCAGCACCCTTCAGCCATGGATGCAATATCATCTGGGAACAGAGCAAATATTTAAACTGGATCTGCTGTTGATAGACTAGTTGATGTGGAGGCACAGTCATATCCAKCCCTGAGCTCTGTTCTGATGAGTCTGATGTTATCCTGCACCGAACTGCACCATGTACACCTACACTGTAAGGACAGAAACTCAGTCTACATGTTTATACCACCTAAGTTCCTGATCACAGAAATTTACAGAGACAGAACAAAGAAAAACATGATATTCTGTGCACTATAATCCTCATTAGAAGTAGTGCTAGAACATTTATGAGGAGAGGTGGTAAGAGGTTGCACAGTTGTTTATTTGAAGTGTCTGTAAGGGAATTTCAGGGTTATGGCTGACCATGCAAACTTAATTCTGCCTGCTGTGAATTTAACCTGTGCACTGACTGTGCAATGTTGTCTGCTTGGACTGTCATATACACAAGGGAGTAACGGTAAGCTTTCACAAGTAACCTCAATGTTTTGACATGCAACCTCAGTAAGTTTATCTTAACATTATAGTATATGTGTATTTTCTTAGAGATGTGATTTTAAGAGAGGAAACTAAAAACATAAATTTCTCCACTCTGAATTCATTTGCCTGGAACTAAGAATACGGAAATTCTGCACCTTTGAAAAGATGCAGGATTTAATTGACTTGTTGAACACCTTGGAAAGAATCCATGTCCTAGCAAGTTAAAGAATCCAGAAGTTTGTGACTTGGTTTGTCTGCTTAGATTGTGCCTCTTGAACTTCACACCATGAGTCATTTATAAATCACACACACACACATATATGTACAGATACATATATATGTATGTATATATATATGTAAGTCTTGAAATGTAATACTAGTTTAGTTGGTAAATACAGCACACTAAGAAGAAAAAATGGTCCTAAAATAACAAATGTTTTTTCCCTTCCTTCATTTTGCTAGTGCTGTTGCTGAGGCTGAAGGAATTGAGCCATTAATGAACATCTTGAACGCCCAGAGAGATGGAGCCATTGCCAATGCCATTGCAGTGCTAATAAATCTGTCCATGCTAGAGCCATCCCGCATCAGTATCCAGAGCCGTGGTATCATGACTGCCCTTTCCAAGCCACTGTGCTCAACCAGCAGCCAAGTGCAGAGCAAAGCAGCCTTTGCTGTGGCTGTCTTTGCTTGTGATGCTGATGCACGAACTGAGGTAAAACTACTCTTTGAGGTTGTGGTTGTTGATAACATTTCTAGATCCTGAGGTGAGAGTTACATTAACCTGGAATCTCTTGTGTCCTAGAAGTCCTGAGCTTTCTAGATAAATATTTATTCTTTGCTTTTGTGATCGGCTTGTTCTGCTGAATTTAGCTCAGTTTTTCATGAGATTTTGGAAACTTGTATTTTCACTACTGTTTGCTTGCACCAAATTAATGCTTTGCAGCTTTTCAGTGGCTTCAATGAGCTTTAACTCGGGCTGTATCTTGATCCCCATGTTTAGGAGCATTAAACATCAAGGTTCCTTTCAGCTGCAACTGTCGGCTGAACTTTGAAGATGAGAAGTTCAGTCCTCTTTACTCTCCCTCAGTGTTCTGTTGCCCACTTTCAAGGCCTGAACGGCAATGTCTGACCTTGATTAATGAGATACTGGATGTGCACGGAGTAAATGTATTTCAGACAAAACTCAAAAAATAATTAATCCTTTGATCAGTGACATCCAGCAAGTTGAACTCTTTGCTGTTTATGAATTGGTCATAGTATTTTCTTCTCATAAATAAGAATGATGCTATGTGCATTCATAAATCATAAGCTGGGGTTTTCTCATGGGTCAAGGCTGTTAATTAGGACATGAATAAGGGGCATAGATAATTAATCTACCTCTTTCAGTGTCCTTAAAATGTCTTTCTCTTCGAAAATCCAAATGAGCAGTATTTCCTCCAGCATGTATAGGAAAGATACTGTAGCACACAAGAGAATAGGATGTTAATAAGATTGTCATACGTACAATACGAATTCAAATGTATTGTGATGTAAATTAGTTGCTAGGAGGCACCAGAACACAGAACAAGCTGTGTAACTCTCTGTGGCAGTCTCGGGTTGCGTAGTCTCTTCGGGTTCCACACCGCAGCCTAATAACTGAAAAGCAAGGCAGAGCCAGAAGGGATGTCTGCCTTGTACCACTGAAGCTCCAGCCTATGCAGAGTTCATAGAAACACAGAATTCCATAAATGACTTTCTTACCAGCCCAGTGTAGCTTTTCTACAAGGCTTGAGTGTTTCATAAGGTGAATTTCATAGGCTGTTCTTGCTGGGATAGATGAAAAGTGTAAGTGGCAATGTCTTCACTTTTTTTATAGTTAAGAAATGCAGGTGGACTGGGACCACTCACTGAATTGCTGCATTCTAAGAATGAAGAAGTCAGAAGAAATGCCTGTTGGGCTGTTATGGTCTGTGCAAGTGATGAACTAGCTGCCGTTGAAATATGCAGGCTGGGGTGAGTAAAAATAGTATCAAAAGTCGGAGGGAAATTTTTGATGGGAGAAGTCAATGAAGTCAATCTTTACATATTTATAGCAGAATGACAAAGCTTTTTGATAAGCTGAAACTACTTTTGCACCACAGATGTTACAGATGAAATGGTATTGATTTTTAGGAACAGAAGTCTTCAAACGAAATTTAAGCCTGTAGAGAGAACTGTCTGGAATTATAAAACATTTATTGTTTCTGTGACTGAATTAGGCTTTATATTGAAGATAGTTTATATCAGTCAATACTAGGGACTACAGTGCCCCATACTTCTGAAACTGAAATAAAGGTTTCAGACTAAGTTTAATATATAGTAAATTGTACTTATTACACAAAGGTTAGATTTTATTTACAAGCTCTGGTCAACTGCAGGTGTGCTGAAATGTCTTATAAAAGTGACTCTGTTTTATTCCTTCTTAGAAACTCCCAGTTCCATATATTAATATCTGCATTACAAAAGCTGGTTTAGGTTATAAGAATTATGACACAGGACTCCTTAGACAGAGTGACTCTTTTAGTTACTGTTAAATTAAAATATATGTAATTGCCCTGCTCCCTCTGCTGGGCACTTCTCTGATGACTGCACAGATACTTAAAATCCATCTGTGAGGGGATTTCTGAGACTCTCAAAAATTTAGATCAGGAGAGAACCTCTAGGGTGATGCTATCCATCTATCTACTGTAAGACTGAATAAGGTATACTGACATATTTTGGCTTGTGTAAATACTGATTCTGAGGGGATTTCACAACTTTCCGAGGTAACCTGTTTCAATGCTGGAGTGTCCTTACAATTAGAAGGGGTTTCTCAGTTTTAAATATCCCTTAAAACAAATCACGTTGTCCTGCTTTCAGTGAGATTGAATAACCAGTTTGTATAGCAATTTGAGTTTAACTCACTGAATTTTCTCATTTTCCGTGTCCCTCTCTGTTTCCTTTTCATGACAAAGTAAAAATGTTAGACAAGTTTTGT
Source organism: Amblyornis subalaris (assembly GCA_018881555.1). NCBI lineage: Eukaryota > Metazoa > Chordata > Aves > Passeriformes > Ptilonorhynchidae > Amblyornis > Amblyornis subalaris. Next base: position 1,723,513 of record JACAXG010000047.1, on the reverse strand, counting down.
TTTGAAATCTTGTATCATTTCATCACACATCTCTGAATTTCTCTCATTTATTTATGACATTTTGAAGTGCCATGTTCCAGGAGGAAGTACTTCAGATGAAGTCATACCACCATCAAATAAAGCTCAGTAATTATTTTCTGTATCTTGCATATGGCACTGTTCTTATTTAATCCCTTTTTGTGACAGTATCAAAGTAGGACTCTAATTTATGTGTCCTTCCAGTTTGACAGCATATTATTGATAATAATACATTAAGCATAGTTTTTCAACTAGTCAGGCACTACTTCGTGTTATTTTCATGTAGATGATATTTCCCTGACTTGCTCATGAGTATCCAAGTAGGAATATGTGAAAAGACCTATTAAAGTCAAAACGTATCTCAAAGTCAGCTCACATCTCACATCTGCTTCTTCTGGCTCCATGCTAAGTCAGTTACCCTAATGCRGCAAGGATTAGATTGACTTTACATGATTTATTCTTGAAAAATACACAATGGCTATTTCTCATCTCTTATTGCTTGTAAATTGATTGTTTAATAATTTGATGTGGTGTTCTTTGGACACTGAAATGTGGCTGAATGATCTCTATTATAATTTCCTTCTCAGGTTTTTCAAATCTAGATAGTATCTTTGCCCTTCTCCACTCTCCAGGCATCTAGCCTAGAATTTTCCAATACAATTATAAATAGTTCTGATGTTGCTTTTGCAAATTTATAGGGTGGTATGAGGTAAGTGTCCTCAGGGACTGCTAACCTTGTCTCCTCAAACTTTTTCTAGACATGTTAAGACTACTGTTTCTACCTCCTYGTTAATATTACTGCCAGGCATCTGCTTGAAATCTTTTTATGAAAACYGAAGCAAAAAAGGCATCAGACACTTCAGTCTTTTCTGTGCCATCTGTTACGAGTTTTCTTCCCACATTAAGTAATAGGCCTACATTTTCCTCTCTGACTTGTAGCATATGAAACATTTATTTTTGTTTCGGTCCCTGAATAGTTGTGTCTCAGTTTGCCTGTCCATCTTTTAGATTTGTCCCTTACTTTTTCTATTCTGTTGGAAGTGTCAGTGTTTCCATTTCTGTTGAATCCTGATTTTTTTATGGGTTTCGTTTCTTCACAGAATTTTTGGGTGCAGCTATATTTGCCCAATTTTGGCTTACCTGTCCTTCATATGAGGGTAATGTGCCCTTGTGCCTGTAATGTTGTCTGGTTTAGACACTGCTGTACGCATTAGCCTTTCTTTATTCATTTTCCGCTTTAAAATTCATTCCTGTGATACTTGCTGATTATCTGCAATATTCTGTAGACAAATAGCCTGAACTGCTCTTTCACTCTCTTCTCCCATTGCTCTCTTCTATAAGAGAAGGTTGTCATTTGCCTCACCTAAAAAACTTGTTCTTTGGAATGGATCTGATGTACTTTCAGAAGTCTACATTGTAGATGTCCACAACTGGGGCTCCCTGGGTAGTTCACAGAGAGAAATGGACAGTCTAAACATGGAGATGATTTTATATATATATGTATGTATGTGTATATGTATGTATATGTAAAATTGATTCCTTGGGACGTGAAGAATATCTGCATGTGTGCATAGACACACACAGATATAAACTTGAATATGTATACACCCACACATATGAGTATATCACCCTTTTTTCCTGTTATTTTTTTTTTTTCATTCCTAAACAGTCCCAAAACTGCAGTATGCTATGTTCTCCTGATTCAGTTTCCTTTATCTTCTTAGTGAGCGTTTACTAAGTTTTTCAGGTCAAAAGTTATCAGTATGTAGGTTTCAGCACCAAAAACCTCCCATGTCCCCCCACTACTATTTGGTTCTATCTCCTTGCTGCAAAAATCCTGCCATTCTGGTGGTGCTGATACAATTCCTTGTGTTTCCATGTTCGTTTGTGTTTAGCAAATATCTGCCAGCTGTGCTCCCCCAAACACAGTAACAGTCCTAGACCAGAAGGATTCACACATTGCATAATGCACAACTGGAATCTGCAAATTGCATTGCAGCTGGAGAGAGAGAGAGGAGAGAGAGAGGGGTTGCCTGGACTGTATCATATGGTCAGCTCTGAACATTATTCCTTTTACATCTTTTTTTTTCGTCAGGTTTTCTGTGGGGCGTTACATCCTTCTGAATAAAAGGTTGTGGCATCCTGTCTGCATTTCTTTATATAGCATTTAACTACCTAAAGGAATTGCTTTTGAGTACCGCAAGGCATTTTCCTTCCCTAGAAAAGGAATTCTGTGCAGCACAGCCAGCTCCTTGCTGGCCCAGGAGGCACAGGATCAGCACTTGGAAGTGAATCTATCTTGGCCTTGGTAATGCTGAAAACTAACGCTGAGCTGTATAATAACAATTAGTATTTAATGATGAATTAGCCTTTGTATTTGATTTATGAGTGCTTCTTTATTGTATTTATCAGTGCTTTAGACATCCTAGAAGAAATTAATCTGTCAACAAAGCGTAAAAATAAGTTTAGTGAAGCTGCTCTGGAAAAGCTACTTGATAAAAATCTTTCCCAAAAGTACAGCCGGATGGGATATTTATCATCAAGTAATATAATTACGAATGGATTCTATGATTGTGGTCAGGTAAGATATTCTAAACAAATTATTTAGAAAGAGTAAAATTTTCCTCTTAATTTAAGAGGAGTAGTGTAGCAAAAGCCAGAATCTGGCTAGAGAAAATACTTTGTTTTCTTGTCCTGAAGTTTCACAGCTGTTATACAGATCTCTTTTGATTATCTTTCTTCATGGATGAAATCTTATCATCTTCATGCTATTCCCTAGTTGTGATCTTCTTCCCAGTCCTATCTGAGCTGTTCAGATCTATTTTCTTTCCAGATCCTTTCTCAAATTTTAGTTCTTCTGATCTCTTTCCCTGCAGTATACCTAATACTGACTTGACATTGAATGACCTATGGACATTTTGTTTGTTTATTTTTACGTAAAGAAGCAAAGAGTTCATATTTTTACCTCGGTCATGACCCTTTCTCTCACAAAAGAAGTGTTTGTATATAAAGACTGACTCTGGCATCACTTGTTAGAGCTGTGTTCAGTTTAAATCTGAGAAGGACTTCTCAGAATACTCAAATGAATTAGAAATTGCATTCTTAGTGAAAATCAGTGAAATACCTGCCCCTAAAGCACTTGGTTGCTTTTGAAATTTCCATCCTGTATTGTAAAGCCTTCAGAGGCAGGAACATTTCCTTGTTCTGGAACTGTTTGAAATGCCTTAATAACAATAACTACAAGTTAAAATATTTATAAACAATCTTTCCTAAGAAAAATTGATGAAGAAATTGCAAATTAAGAAGAAAATAATTTCAGATATTTTGAATGGCTTTTTAAGTTCTTACAAAGTGTTTGGTTTAAGAATAGGAATTTTAAATGACTCTTTAGGTATCTTTTAAATATATTTTTCTCTCTCTGCATTTTTAACTGAACAGAACACCTTATATTTTATGCTAATTTTCTTGTAGATAAAACCTGGAGGGAAATTTTTGTCTTTGGAAGAACTAAGCAAGCAAGAGCTTACTGACCGTCGGGCAATAATCTTCATTAATGCTAAACCCCAAGAAGAGTGAGTTGTTAGATCTACTAGCATTTGTTGTAATAGCTCATCTTTTTCATGGTTTTCGCTGTTTCTAGTACAAGCTTCATTCTATCTATCTATCTATCTATCTATCTGCATGCATATATAGAGACATCTATTTTATTCCCAGCACAGTGCTTTCATGTCCTGGAAGGCTAAACATTTGTATTTTATGAAATAAGAATTTGGAAAATAACTAATTCAGTTGAGTTGCTTTTTTAATCTTAGCTTTAAAGATTCATTCATTTAACACTCTTTGATTCCTGATGATGGGACACCCAGTGTTTTATTAGTTATAACAAAGCTTTTCATTCGCTGAATGTCAACATGTGACAATGAAACCTATGATTTGATGATCCTCTTGTACAGACAAATGCATGGAATTTTAAGCACATCATCCCAAGGGGTGGGACAAAGCCAAGCATTAAGCTCTCAGGCTTGATAGAGAACCCGTGTCCATTTCTCCTCTGTTTAAGTTGAAGCGAGCCTAACAAATCTTCTTAGATTTGAATGCAGGAAGTTGGTATTGGGCTTGTTTAACTGGGAGCCATTTCCTGTAAACAGTCTCACAGATCAAAGATTGCTCTACCAATATTTTGCAAGTCCAAAAACTTCTTCTCTGTCAACACATCACATATTTGGTTTAGAGTATCATTAGCTTCCCTTTTAAGCTTGTATATGACACCATAAAGATGTCTGGGAATATCTATGACAAATTAGACTTCCATGCTCTTTGTTGATCCCTAGAGTTGTTTTTAACTATCAGGTTTTCTTTCTTTGACTTTGATACAGCTTCTTGCTTTTGCACTGTGGCAGCAGTCTTATTTCCCAGTTACTTTGGTGTCCATCGTTGGGTATTCACCAATCTCAGAAGGAAAAAAGAGCTCTAGCCCAGGAGCTAGCAGGGCTCATTGCCAGAGCTTTAAACTAGCCTGAAAGGGGGAAAGGGACAAACCTAGGCTGGCCGGTGATGAGTGATGGAATGGTGTGTCAAAACTTAAGGAAAGGAGCATTAATGGGATCCCTCTATCTGCTTCAGGAGGTGTTGGCTACAATGTACCACACCTGAAATGTTTCTACACTAATGCTCTCAGCATGAGGAACAAACAAGGGGAGTGTGAGTCTTTGGCCCAGTCCCAGAGATTTGATATCATCAGCATAAGTGAAACCTGGTGGGATGAGTCCTGTAATTGATTGTTGGATAGTTTAACAGGGCTGGAGTGGCCTGTTGGATAGTTACAGGCTCTTCAGGAAGGATAGGCAGTGCAGGAGAGGTGGAGGGGTGGCACTGTATGTAGTAGAAGGGGTAGAATGTATGGAGCTCACAGTTGGCAATGGCACAGTTGAGAGCCTCTGGATAAGAATCAAGGGGCAAACAAATACTGTGAATGTCATCATGGGAGTCAACTATTCTCTGATGAATTGTCGTTTGAGGAACTAAGGGACACTTCCAAGTCAACTGCCCTTGTCCTTATGGGGGACTTCGACTTGCCAGAAGTTAACTGGGAGCATCACACAGCTGATACAACCCAGGCCAGAAGATTGCTAAAAAACCTGGACAGCAGCTTTATGCAACAGGCTTGGAAAGATGCCCTCCTTGATCTACTCCTTGTCAACAGAGAGGATTTCATGAGCAAGTGGAGATTGGCAGTCATCTTGGCCACAGTGACCATGAATCRATTGAGTTTAAAATCTCTCTTAACAGGAGGAAAAGTGCCAAAACCTCAACTCTGGATATGAGGAGAGCAGGCTGCTCAAGGAATTAGTAAGTAATGTTGCCTGGGAAAATGTTTTTGCAAGTGCTGGAGTTCATCAGTGCTGGTCAGTGTTTAAACATCGCCTCCTCAGGGCACAGGAGCAGGCAATTCCCAAGTCAGAAGTCAAGCAGGCAAGGCAGAAGGCTGGCTTGGTTGAACAGAAATTTTCTCGTGGAAATAAGGCAGAAAAGGAAGGTGTATGCCCAGTGGAAGCAAGGTCAGGTGACATGGGAAGAATWCAGAGATGSTGCTGGCCACAGTAGGGAGAAAATTCATGCGGCTAAAGCTCAGCTGGGGTTAAAGCTGGCCAGAACTGTGGGGGACAACAAAAAGAGTTTTTTCAAGTATATTAATGGCAATAGGCAGTGTAAAAACATCGTCCCATTACAGCATGAGGATGGCCTCCTCACCAACAGGGACATGGATGAAGTAGAGGTGTTTAACACATTCTTTGCCTCTGTCTTCAACATGGATGACAGACCAAGGGTGCCCTGAGCTGGAGGACCATGATTGCGAGAATGATCACCTCCCAGTTGACCCTGAAATTGTGGGATCTGATGCTCCAGCTGGATCCCTACAAATCTATGGGGCCTAATGGGATTCATCCAAGAATCCCCAAAGAGCTGGATGATGTCATCGCAAAACCTCTCTCAATGATTTTTGAGTGGTCTTGGGAATCCGGAGAGGTCCCAGTGAACTGGAAGCTGGCAAACATCCTGATTTTCAAGACGTGCAAGAAGAAGGACCCCAGGAACTACAGGCCTGGTAGTTTCACTTCACCAGTCCTGGTAAAGATACGGAGAAGATTATTCTGGGAGGTATTGAAAAACACGTTAAAGACAACACAGTCACTGGTCACAGCCAGCACAGCTTCATGAGGGGAAAGTCCTGCTTATCAAACCTGATTTCCTTTTGTGACAAGGTAGCCCACCAGGTTGACCAAGTTGATGTAATGAGATTTTTGGATTTCAGTAAAGCTTTCGATGCTGTCTGTCACAGTGTCTCTCTGCACAAAATGTCCAGCTCACAGCTGGATACACACATCATGTGATGGGTGAGCARMTGGCTCACGGATCRAGCACAAAGKGTTAYAGTGAMTGGGGTGACATCAGACTGGTGACCTGTCACTAGCTGGGTTCCACAGGGCTCCATCCTCGGCCCTGTGCTCTTCAACATCTTCATAGATTACTTGGACCCAGGACTGGAAGGGATACTCAGCAAGTCTGCAGATGATACAAAACTGAGGGGAGATGTTGACTCCCTCAAGAGTAGAGGGGTCCTGCAGAGAGACCTCGACAAATTAGAGAGCTGGGCAATCACCAACAATATGTAGCTCAACAACGGAAAGTGCCGGACTCTGCATCTGAGTGGGGCAACCCTGGATGTAGGGACAGACTGGGGAATGAGATGCTGGAGAGCAGTGCTGTGGAAAGGGACCTGGGGTCCCTGGTCGATGGCAAGTTGAACATGAGTCAGCCATGCCCTGACAGCCAGGAGGGCAACCGTGTCCTGGGGAGCATCAGGCACAGCATCGCCAGCCGGGCAAGGGAGGGAAGTGTCCCACTCTGCTCTGCTCTGGGGTGGCCTCACCTCGAGTGCTAGGGGCAGTTTTGGGTGCCACAGTATAAGAAAGACATTAAAGTATTAGAGAGTGTCTGAAGGAGGGCTGAGAGTGTTCAAAGGGGGGCAGAGAGGATGGTGAAGGGTCTTGAGGGGAAGCCATGTGAGGAGTGGCTGAGGTCACTTGGTCTGTCCAGCGTGGAGGAGACTGAGGGGAGACCTTATTGCAATTACAACTTCCTCATGAGGGGAAGAGGAGGGGCAAGCACTGATCTCATCCCTGTGGTGACAGTGACAGGACTCAAGGGAATGGCCTGAAGTTTTGTCAAGGGAGGTTTAGGCTGTATATGAGAAAAAGGTTCTTCACGCAGAGGGTGGTTGAGCACTGAGACAGGCTCCTCAGGGAAGTGGTCACAGCACTAAGCCTGACAGAGTTCTAGAAGCATTTGGACAATACTCTTGGGCATAGAGTGTGACTTGGTGATGGTTCTCTGCAGAGCCAGGAGTTGCACTTGATGATCCTGATGGGTCCCTTCCAACTCAGCATGTTCTGTCATTCTGTGATTCCATACTTCATTTTTGATCCCTGAATTAATATCTGGTTTATTAGTAGTTATGTTATTTCTTCCACTTATATACCTCCTGTGAATATATGTACTGTCCTTTAAGATCTAAACTCCATTTTCATAGCTTCACATGCAAATATTAACTCCGCAAATAACATGCAAAAATATTTTATTCTGTTCCAGTGTTGTAGTAGAGAAGGCACAAGATTCATCACCGTCTGTTTCAAGAGTAGGCAGTAGAGAAAAAACAAGGTATGGTTTTCAGATTTACTAGTTGTCAATGTTCTTTTATTGCTCTAACACTAGAAATAGAATTCTGACTGAAAATAGGGACAGTTTCGGAATGGAGTACAAATACTTAAATACAATGTTAGATATGTTTTTGGAGTCTTTCTTTCACCTCCTATTTGCAGTAATATTACTTTGTCTATCTTAGTGATTATTTGTCCTCGCTTCCCATGCTGTATTTGAACAGCTCACGCTTATTTGCTCTTTTTTTTTTCATTATCCCTTGGAGGTAACAGGTGACATGCTGTTGTTCTACAACTTGACAACCAAGACACAGAGAAATTACAGTAGAAGTTCTTTCTCAGTTTAGAACCTAGACCCATAAAATGTTCCTACACTGCCAACATGCATCCTTATTTCTAGATTAAATTTCTTCCAGTGAAATTCCATAGATGACTAAAAACTGAGAAGGGTGTGCTCAGAACTGTCCTGATTTTTAGGCAACTAGCCTAAAAATGCTTCACTTTTGCAGTGTTTGCCCTGATCCATACGATATACTAGGCACTGTGCTGCAGTCTGTCTGTTTACACCAAGTATATCAGAACCTGTACCCTTGTGGTGGAAACTTAATTTCCTTCTTTTACAGGAAGAGGAKTTGAGTCTGTCTCTCGCACCTGCAGACAGCTGACCACAAGATATTTGGGGTTTAGCAGTCTCTTTCTGGTTTGTTGCAGATGATCACTAATGATGAGGTGTAATGAACGGGGCTTTCTACTTCAGCTGTTTGGGTACTTAACTCTCCTTACTCTCACCAAGCTTCTAGCCCTTGTCTAACAAACCTATAGTTTGTTCCTGTGGAAGGAAACTGAGCCATGGTCTCCYAGCTGTCCTTCCTGTAAAATAGCAGCACAATCATGACCACAACAGTGCCTTTTGGAGAAGGCAGGTGTGCACGCCTAGTTCTGGAGGAATCCAAACCTGGTCCAAATATAGCGTCCTTGCCATCAATGGAATGGTCTCTAGTCCTTGACAGGAATGGGATATAATCTACAACTCTCCTTGACTTTTCTGTAGCTAACTTAGTGAGCTGACCATTTATCATGCTTGTTTCTGTGGGTCCCAGTCCTGATTTCCTAATTTTCCTTTCTTAGTGGTATAGGGAGCCTTGGCAGTGGCTCAGGGCTGTGAGTTCTACTCAATGATGGACATTAAAAAATGCTAAGTGCTGCAGTTGTTAAAAAAGGAGAAATGGTGTGTCTGTTGTAGGAGCTGAAGTGCTGTGTTTCCAATTTTTAGCTTGGAGCTCATCCATGAGCTGTGATATGCAAATCTTTGTAGAGGTGTTTTATTGACAGAGACAATGGCTGATTTCCGATACTGCTTTTATATTTCTGTGTATGTTTGTATCTTGAGAGATGAAATCTGCCATAAGAAAGTCGAGACAAAATTGAAACCTGCTTTTGATCTGAATAGTTCAGTGGTATCTCCAATGGAGGAAAAGCAGGAGTTATCTGGACAATGGTGTTCACTCAGCAAAAGCAGCACTAGAGAAAAAGGCTTAAAGTATTACACTTTGAATTATATTTGAATATGTTTGAATTATATCAATTTGTTCAGAACTGACATGCAAATTATTGACAGATACTAGCTACTGACTGTGAAGGGTTGAGGTTGTGACTTAAATCAGAATCCAAACTGTCAGACTAGTCTATCCAAAAGTTATTGACTTACAAGGCAAACATCCCCATTTGACTAGTTATTTGGACTGCATGCACTTCTGGAATTCAGTTTAAATCATTTCATAGTAGATACCTGAAACTGATCATATGAATTGCATAGTGGAAGGTTCCTGGTTCAGGATGCACATGAGTAGATACAGCAACTTGAGTGTCTTAGGAGGCCTGTTCCAGCTTCTGCTCCCTTGCAGGTCCTCCTGCTGCCCTGCATGCTCTGCTCAGGACCCACTGTGCATATGCCAGTTTACTCAAAGGGAGCAGAGGCAGGGGGAGACACTGAGCTCCAGTTATGTTTGCTCTGCACCAGTGTGGGGTTCCTTCACCTCAGAAGGTGCTCTAGAGTCATAGGCCATTTTTTATAGTCTAAGGAGCTGAGAGACTTGTTCTGAGAAGATAACATAGTTGTTCATTACAGTGTGTGATGAAGATACACTTGGATAGTTGCTTTTTAATGTAATTGATGTCAATTACAGAGTAAATGACTGCTCTGTCTGCAACCAGAATTTTTTGCTTTCTCTTTCAGAAAGCAAAAAATTTTCTTTAGGAAAAACAAATACCTGGCTCAACTTCCCATATTAAACCTTGCAGGGATACAAAGACTCCTTTTTTCAAGTATGAAATAATTGCTTTTGAATGTCATGATCAAGTTGTATGATTTATAACCCCATTGTCATTCATTTTGAATCCATAATTCATACATCATTATTATTATTAATTTGTGAGATATATGGGAGTTACTTGAAGGTCAGTAGCTGATCCCAAGTCTCAAACATGCTTAGAGTTCTTCCTACATATTTTTTCCTTTGATCATATGTTTCTGTTCATCATTATTTTGCAAAGTACTACTGAACACCGTTTAAAGCCATTGTTTTGAAAAAGTGATACTACTTTATATAAACCATGGTTGAAAGCTAAGAGAAAGGGCAGTTGTAATTGTCTGCTGGAAATGTTTGAATTAGATATAGAGGAAGTGCCTAGTTGATAGTTTGACATATATTTGCATTGACAGCAACATTTTTAATCAAACAGTTTCATATCTGATATACACATTGACTGGACTAAAAGATTATATTTAATGTAGACTAATAAATGTGTATTTATTCCATACTATGTTCCAGAATTTAAGGAAATACTTCCCAGTGCTCATTTATTCCTGTTCAAAAGAGAACCAGGGAATTAAGCTATGCAAAATGGGAAAGAAAATAGGTGTCATGGCTGTCTTTTGATGGTAGAATATTGTATTGGCTACCTTCTTACTCCAGCTGACGCTCTGGTGACCCGTTAGACTATTGTACTAAAGTTGCAAAGAATCAGAAACAGCTTGGAGACTATTAAGTGTCATGAGTTCTCCTTTGCAATATTCCTCTGCTTTCACAGCAAGTCATCTCACGACTTGGAAGACAGCTCTGGGAAATGAGAGTGATTTTATTCTGATGTCACCATTCCCGCTGATAAGAAAATGGGGATTAAAAAAAGAGGTCAGGAAAAAAGACAGTAGAAGTCTACTCTAATGGTTACTGATTATTTTATAGCACTGAGCTGTAACACAGCAGCTCCACAGCTCCTTATGAGATAAAGATTAGACAGATATGATGAACTGAAGACTTGAGGAGCAAGATAGAGAGAAGTGTGGAAGACAACCTTAAATCAGCTATTCCACCAAAGAACAGAACATAGTCATACCTGAGAGAAATATGCAGCAGCAAAATACCAAAACAAATCGCTTTTCAAACCTATCTCGCTCAAGTGTTTTCTTCCTGAAAACTGGAAAGGAGACCGAGTGTGATTTGAGAGTCATCTAAGTAAACAGAAATAGGGAACAAATTTTCCTATAGCACTGTAATTTATTGGTGCACTTCTCACAGGGAAAAAAAAGTACTGGGAGGATAGGAGGGAAGAAGGGGAAAAAGGGCAAATGGTGAAGAAACAAGAATTATAGCATTTTTAAAAGTTGTTCTTTTGAAAACCTCCTAACTTGGACACTGGAGAGTTGGAAATAATTCAAGATTTTTTTWAAACACGGTATTTTTAACCATAATGTATAAATGGATAAGTGGATAAGTAGGTAGCTATTTAATCTAGCATTATAAGGTTCTCTGGCTATAGTTAGATAGAATCAAATTAGATAAAGAAAACTGTTTGTCTGCTTTTTTCCAAGTGTAAGTGTAATTAATAACCAGAGCAGTTTATTTAAGAGGGTGGTGAATTTTCTATAATTTTAAGATTAAATCTTAATTGGTTACCCTTCTAAAGTAATGTGCTTTGTGACACCTATGAAAAGGGCTTTTTGTGAATGTGGTAAATCTCAATAGGTTAAAGAAAACTTTGCAAAGTATTCTGAAGACAAATTGCTTGAATTGAACTACTGATAATGGTGTATGCCCTTTTGCTTTGTTCAATGCCTTCCATCTTAGGAGTGCTATTCATGGTAAAAATTTTAAGGATAATTTGAAGAGCAAACAGTAATGATAGTGTGTCCTGGAGCCACGTACTCTAATGGTCCTTTATTTCTTTCTTTCTTTTTCTTTCCAAGATCACCAGAAGCGTTCTAGATTTTAAAAAATTAGCCAGAACTGTTAAACTAAGGAAAGAAATTTTGTCATATTTCACAGTAGAATTGTTCAGGATCTATGCTGAAAAAAGACATAATGCTTACAAAACACTAGTTTCATGTGTTCCCACAAATGATAAATCCCAAACTGTCTGATTGTATAGACCTTAATAATACCTGTGGTAAGATACTGATTTTATAGTTGTTGCATGACTTGTGAAATGCACAGTATTTAATCTGAGCAGAACAAGCATTTCATTTCTACTTCTACTGGGTGCTTAAGATGCCCATTCAGGATAATTTTTCAGATCCTGAGCATTAGTGAGATACGAAGCACGTGCAATGAAAAAAAGTCAGCAAAAACACAGACTTGTTGTAACAGCTTTCTCTGGCAAGCCATGTTGTAGTTTGCATAATGCTTGAAGTACCTGAACTCGCAAGTACAGAGACTGTGTTTTGGAATGTTCTGTCAAGATTTCAGCTGTGCTTTTGATACCATTTGCTCCTTTATTTGAAGTTCAGTTTTTTATCAAGTAAAAACTTACTGGAGTTCATGATTTTTAGTTCATATCCATACAGAACTAAATCATAACTAAAAATATGTCCTGTATGTATATAGTAGGTAAATGTCTCCTCCTCTAGATAATGCATGTGTGGGAAAGGCATATCAGAGCCATTAACAACAAATAAAATGAGAATTTACAACAATGTTAATATGGAGCTAGTGGCACTTGGTTCCTAACCACCTTCTACATGGGCATGTTCCACAAGTGTTCTCTACAGCTTTGTAGATTTTGGATATTTGTTATCAAGAGAAAGATGTCTCCTACCTTCCACCTCTCCCCAGTCAATTTGTCTAAATGTCCTGTTGGAGAACTAATGTATTTGAATTTGAACTTTAGAGATTACAGTTTTCTAAATAAGTATATAATTTCTTTTTCTATGTAAGAAAAGGGAAGGGGAAAAAAGAAGAGGAGAAACCAAAAGAAGTTATTCAGGTTACACCTAAAGTCCAGGAAGAAATAAATCCAGAAAATTCACATTGGCTACCACCACCTGACTTCATTTTAATGGATTACATTAATGATGTTTCCAAAACAATTCTACCCCTAACTACTACCCGGGAACAGGTTGTGGCTCTTGCACAGTGAGTACCAAATCATATTTCCATACATTGAATTACTAAAATAACTGTTTTGTTATCCAAGGACATTTTTTCAAAACAGTTTTTTTTCACATGCTTAAGTGGAATCCAAATCAGCTTTGGCCCAGAATGTTGACATAATTTTAGATTTTAAGCTTCTTGTTTCTAGTTTTGTTGCAATTAATTTAATATTTTTTTAAATAAAGTATCACTTGCAACAAAAGGGCACAAATTTCTCATTTAAAAAATATTCTTCTGGGCAATTTCAGGTTCTTTTTCACATTTATATATCTGTACTGATTCTTTCCAATGAGCACATCAGCTGCATATAGCATCTATATCATCAAGGAGCCCCAGAGATCCAGGTGTTGCAAAGCTTAAAAGCGCAGTTAGAACCCTAATCTAGTAGTCAGGATGGTTGCAATTTACACATATCATGTTTGTTCTTTCTCTTACCATCTCTCCTGCCTACTTCATTTGGGAACCGCTTGGGACAGGAACTCTGTTGTATTTTGTTTTCCTATAGAGCCAAAAGCATGAGACAAGTTTTCTAACATAGCTTTTAGGTGTTTTTGTAATTAATATCCTTATGATTTAATACTGACAGAATATTGCAATAGTGCATGTACAGACTGTTGTTATCAATGTGTGATTCATTAGTTACACTGACTACTCAGCCTGGGCACCAATYACTGTCACCTCCAAGCTGTGTGTCTGTTTTCATCTCCTCCTTAGTTTAACCTTCATTATCTTAGCAGTTTCCTGGCTGCCTCCTGAATCTAGAGAGTTTGGTGTCAGATCCCACTTATTCTCACAAAATTTGTTACTTTTACTAACTCTCATTATTAATAAAGTGGTCTAATGTGATATGAGGAATGACTTTTCCATTGATTGCAGAACTTGACAGGACAGATATTCATCCTTAACTATCCAGCTGTGTATAAATCATGCTGCCTTCCTCAAGGTGGAATCCATAAAATTCTCTTTTAAACCTGCTCTTCTAACACAGCAGTGAAATACTCGCAGACACACAASCCAGTGAAACAATCACAGGAAATTTAAGTAGAATGTTTTCTGTGGGGATTTTTCTGTTTGTGCTCCATTTCAAGCGGCTGCCTGAATAGCGTGTATTGAGTAGGGGTGGGGGGAGGAGGCAGCTGCAGCATCCCTCAGCTGGGCAGCCTGGGCAGAGTTCCTGTTGTGCTCACTGGGGAGAGGGTCTGGCTAGATGAGGGAGCATCGGTAGTGCTGGATGTCCCCTTTGGAATGAATACAGTGCACTTTGTGTGCACACGGCGCCTTAACAAGGGCTGGCCGTGGACATGCACAGCACGTGTGGAGCCTCACACTTCCTCAGCTTCACCCARTAATTCCCAGCTTCAAGACACCACGTCTGACATGCGCGGGGGTAGCTCCCTGTGCCCATGCTGTTGTCATCAGTGCCTCCTCAGCCCTAAGTTTTGAGAAGTGAGGCCTCGGATGTTGCCTGGCTTGTGCTGGTCAGACAGAACGTGTTCACAGTTTCTGCAGAAGAGGGGATTCAGGTTCCAGCTCCCTGTCTGAAGCAATGGCTTGTGATTCCCATGTCAGCTCTGCAACATCTTGTCCAGAGTGAGAGCCCTCCATAACCCTTGTGCCTGTGGCTGAGATACTGTGGGAAGAAAGTGTCTTTACATACAGTGAACCTGCACATGGGAAGTGAAGGGATGTGTGTATGAGGAGGTAGGGACTTATAAACCAGGGCTTGGTCCTGTGTGTGCAGTGTCACCCAAAAGACATGCTTTTGGCAGTGTCTGCACTGATGTTGACTTCTGATCTGTTTCTGTTTCTGAGCCATTTGTTTTGATGGATAAATACCTCTCACCCCCAAAATACTGGCTTCAATATAAGAAAGCACATGTAGAAGTTAAGTACCTTCAATGAATACAGCTGTTTTCCTATGCTGGGATCATTACCTATGGCTTTACTTTTGTCATACATATTCTCATGCCTTTATTACTGTTTCAAACAAATGATAGGTCTTGGGACTGTAATATGTAGCTCACCTAATCTGTTATCTGTAAACATGAACACCAGCTTCTGTAATTACTTCCTCAGTAATTACACTGTTATTATTTTTTCTGAGGACTTTGTGCCTGTACTACACCTCTCCAGAATCTCTGCTTTTGCATATTGGTTTAGGTCTGTGACAAATATGAATGACCTGGTTATCTGTATTTATCAGTAAGCATATTTAAAATACCAATTACTGAATTAAAAAAATTATTTAAGCAAACACAGAAAAAGTATTACAGTCTCAAAGGTCATTCACTTATTGCTTGTATACATTTCATTTTGCTACATTTTTGTGATAAATACAAGAGGAATTATAGACGTAATTGATTCTGGCATGTATTTGGAATAGGTTTGTTGCAGACAGGATGGGTGGCTCTATTGAAAGAGACAAACTACATGACTTCAACTGGGAACTTCACATAAGTGAAATAGAATTTGAACTTCAATCCAACATTGTGCCTATCGGGAAAATCAAAAAAGGGACGTTCTATCACAGGGCTTTACTTTTCAAGGTACATTAACATTTATTTTGCCACATAAGATATTGATGTTAAATGGATATTCTAAACTAAAATATACTTGCATCAGTATAATACAATATTTATATTCATGGAAAATATTTTGTATACAGTTTCATAATTTTTCACCAGCAAAGTTGATTTCCCAGTGAATGAAAGCCAGCATCGCTTCTTTTTATAAACATTCTTGTTGTCATTAAATTGTCTTAAGTGATATCAGCAGAATACTTGATAAATGGCAAAAAGCCAAAGTATTTGATTTGGAGTCAAAACATTTTACATTTTCTGTAAACTGTAAAATATTGAATTATGCAGCTTCCTTCTTTTTCCATGCTGCAAATGTAAACTTGTTGGGACAATTTTTATTTGGTAGCTATCCAGTATTCTGTGATAGCATATAACAGCTTTTATGTTTTAGTTTCTTAGACTGGGAAGTTTCATTTCTTCTTTCTTCATATGAAGATGTACTGGTGGAGCTTGGTTATCTGTCCCATCCTTTTTCCTTGGCTGGATTTTTCTTTTTCTTGAATGGAAAGAAAAAGAGAACCAAGGGCCTAGCACATTAAGCAGGAAGGACCTAGGAAAGACTACACAGGAGAAAGAGTATGACCCTAAATTTATGGTATCCATGGGGAGAGAAAATTTTTCAACTTATTTTATGAAGTTCTGAGGGTGTGAATTAATTATGCTTCACTGTCCTAAGAAACTTGTGTAGGGACAGATCATCTCTCTTAAAGCCACAGCACTATAAGCAATGGATATCCTTGTCCATTTGTAACAAGTCAAAAATCTTCCAAGATTTCATTCCTTCACAGCAGATGCGTGGTGAGAAAGCAGTTTTGTAGCTGGAAACCATTATAGGTCTGTCTGTGATAGTGCAGCAGAACAGAAAGGCAGGTGTTTCATCTAGCAGACACTTGCCTTGCATTTCACTGCTTCCCACATTCCCAGGGCTGAAAAGCAAGGAGTGTGCTTCGGCATGAAGCAACAGTCCTGAACTTACACTGATAAAAATGTTGCATTTTTACACTTAATATTTCATACTAGCTTTATGTGTGCAGTGTGCCTACACCTCATTGCTTGAATAGACTTCAAAACATTATTCAGAAGCAAGTCTTCCAAATAGAAAAAAACATTGCTGGGTACTGTGGGTGTTGCAGTTCATTTGAGATCTGAAGGACTGGCTGATAAACAAATGTATCAGTGTTTGAAAAGAGTTTAAATTAATATTTTTCATGTTGTGCATAGGATATGGGAGAAATAACATTTAAAAGCCTACACTTTCAAAGCAGAACCAACAATAAAGGTCTGAAGTTTGAACACTCGAGAAATTTATAAAGTCTTTTTCAAGAAAGGCCTCTTGGCCTTTCAGGTGTTTGTTTTGTTTTTAAGCATCTCTGGACCTTGCTGTATATCACAGAAGCTACGTGTATGAACTGTGATTAACTACTTTTTCTTTCTTTTTTAGGTGATAGCAGACAGAATTGGCATTGGCTGTAGTTTAGTTCGTGGCAAGTATAACAGAGCTTGGAATGAAGTTAAATTGGTTGATGACTCCCCCAAAGGCCTTCTGCTTCCTCCTAAGGAGTATATTGTAGATCTAATGTTTAAGCCAGGCTTTTTGCTAAAACAGGGAACTGCAAAGGCAGATCAATACAAGCGTATTTAATCATCTTGATGAATTTCACAAAAATAAATATTTTAAATATGTTTGCAGCGCTGTATTTATGAAACATAAGGGGTTTCATATCCAACAATCAAAAAGAAGCGTATCTGGTATATTGTCTTAAAGGTTTAATTAAACATGGTTTTGGTACCTAACTTCASTGCTTAGAAATTTTGTTAATTTTTTGCCACTATTTTAAGACTAAACTGCAAAACTACAGATTAAAATTTGGTAATCAAAAATATTTGGTATGTGCTAACATTACAGTGCTTATTAAATAGGTTAAAATTTCAATACAGCATATCCTTTTTTCCTTTAATTTCCTTCAAATCCCATGCACATTTATAGGAATTTCATGTCCATAAAGCAAGAAAATGTGACATCTGATAAAATAACAAGTCACCTAAAAACAACTGGACAATTTTTGTGTGAAATAACCCAAGAACTGAGAACTACAACTACAATAACAGTATACTTTCAGCATCTGTAGAAAAAATCCCATTTATATTTCTTAGAACTTGGCAGAGTTAATATTTACAGATAATAAGATACTCTGGATGAAAGTAAATGCTGTTTGTCCTGGCACAGGGAAGACATATGATTGAGAAGTTAATGCTTGTGATCTCTGTTTAAGTTCGTTATTTTTCACTTGAAGATAAGATAGAGTCCAAGAAGGCAGCAGTTTTAAGCAGGGAATTTACATTTCTTGCAGCCTTGAGTAACGTGGTGTTGCTCAAGAGTGGTGGTGCTTCTAAGAGAGGTAAAATACTGACAGAACACTCTGGTAAACACTTCCTGGTGAAACTGTCAGGAATGTACTGGAGTATTTCAGAGAGCACTGCTCTCAATTGAGTTTACTGTGAAAACTGAGAAAATGTCCTGCATAGCAGTTAGGCCAGTGCAGGCAACGTTGTACAGAACTGAATGTCAGAAGACCAGAACACCTACAACAAGGCATTTACTTCCTGCTTACCAAAAATGTGATTAAAAAATTTGGGGTCTGTGTTCTTTTAGCTTTTTAATGTTTGTATATGCACAGTCACTTGCCTTGACTGCTTTGGGCTGAGGAGGTTTGTATCTGTTGTATTCATTACTTATGAGCATGATCCCACCACTCCCTCCTTCCTCCTCTGACGTGCAGCCTGATTTCCTGGTAGCCCTTTGGGGAACATTTTATCTTTATGTTGTAAATTCACTTATACGGCCTCATGTTCATTTTTTTTACCTTATGTTCACCAGTCCTCTAGACATCAGAATAAAAAAGAACTCTGGAAACAAAATGCAGGATATGCTGGCAGAACTGAGAGAAAGGTGAGGGTATGTTTCTTATCATTGCTATGTAGAAGGTAAGGGACTGATGGAAAGGCATATGCTCTCGCTGACAGGTATAATTCGGTATAGAAACCCTCAACTTTGAAAGTCCAGTAAATTGAAGTAAAATAAGAATTAATTTCCTGCTAGCTATCATTTTGTACAGTTTTCTGACATTGGAATGTCATTATTTTGTATTGGAACCATAATGTTAAAGTATGACTTACTGAGTTTGAGGAGGTTTTGAAAAGAAAGCAATTTCTGTTGTTTCTAATAAAATTCGATATTAAAAAATAGACAAAATGCAGTTTTCAAAATAAAAATTGAGAAATTTCTAGACATATAAGCTCACATTACATAAAACAATTATCTAAACAAATAAACCAAATACTATACCCTGCATTGTATAATGCAGAATTTGATGATCCAAAAATATTTTTTGTCTTTCACAGTTTTTAACTTCGTACTATCTGAGTTCTGTCACTTCAAAATTGTAATGCACTTGGATGTCAGAATTAAGATCTAGGTAGAATATAAACACTTCAATCTCAAATTGTTACTTGGAAAACTGCACTTTATTTGTCAGCTCAAGAGATGCCGCGGTTTTATATTTGATTTTAACCAGGGACCTGTAGTTGTATCCAGGGCCTGGTGAAGAATTCCCCCAGCCCTGATAAGAGCAGCCCGGCTCACACTCATTCCAGAACTGAATCAGAAAACAAAATGTATAAACGTTTCTACAGGACTCAGCTGGGTGAATATTCCCAGGACATGCCCAGCACACAGCATTTGGCTTGGGCCATGCCTGAGGGAATTGATCACCTACCTTCATTTAAGGAGCAGATGGGGAAGGGCTCATATTTCCTTTTACATAATAGTTCACTGGGCAGATCAGTCACACAGAAGGAGTCAGGCTTGATGACTTCCTAAGCACGAACAAAAACAGTCTGCAGCTACCTCATTGCAGGATCTGTTACAGCCACTAAGCACTCTGCATCCCTTTTTGAAGATCTGCTGTCACGTGGAAAAGAATACAGGATTAATGGACTACGGAAACGTTGAGCAACCTCTTCAGCTTAATATTTGGGGGTAGCAATTAGGCTTTTCCTTTGGGAAAAAAGAATCTGGGTCTCCAGTATCCACTTCCACAAATGTTCTTATAGTTTCCTGGGTAGGCATGTAAATTTCTACTGTAAAATGTAGAAACTGTACCCTACCTAGAACAAGATTCTCACAATCAGGTGCTCTCCTGCAAGGAGAAAAGCTGTCCTGAGCAAGGGAGGAACTGAGATGAGGTTCATTCCTCCACAGCTGTAACCACTGGGCAATGACACAGAAATGGGCATCATGGCCAGCAGCTGTGCAGAATGAAAACCAAATGAGATGTGCTGAGCTTCTTGAAAGAGAGGGCATGTAGATGGTTTTCCTAGGACAGTGACGGTGACTGTAGATCCTGATGTGAATGAGGCACCTCTAAGTCATCCTCACTGTGGTGTCTGTGCTTCTGAGAGAAGCTGGCATGAAGGCTTGTTCCTCCTGTTCACAGGAACTGCCTGATTTAGTATTGACTGTGCATAAATGATGTAGTGCCCTGCTCAGCTTCCTACATGGTCTCTTCGGAGGCATCTGCAAGTGACACACCACACATGCACACACATATCCCCCCCACACACCCCGCTGCCCCTACTACTTATTAGAAGAATTTTGGTTTTGATTTGGCATTGTAAAGCGCAGTGCTTAATATATAGCACATCTGCATATGAAGAAATAAAAATCTGGACTGTGTTGATAAAAGGTCAGGTATGATTTCTTCCTTTTTGATGAATATGAGCCAGTAAAGCAGCAGACCAAACTGATAGTGGTGACTGCAAGTTGCAGTACAGGTTTTGGTATGAGAGAGTCCGATGCTTTGACCCTGCACACTTCTGCTTTTTTTTTCTGTGTGTGCTGGGACCATTGTGGCTAAGGGAATAATTCCAGGCTTTTCGGACCAGTTTTTGGCTGAGACTTGTTTCCGAGTGGTGCTCCTGGTAAACACCTCATTGCAGAAGTGGACTGTTCTTCCCCCAGCAAGTGCCAAGGCAGTACAAATTGCTGGCAGCAGCAGTACCAGCGCTTCCATGCTTCCTTTCTGTTGCCCTTGATCCCTGAGCAGCAGGAACACTGAAGTTAACTTAGACTTGTTTTATCTTTATGCTAGCAGGGAACAACTGCAGTGTAATTTATAGAACTGGGACATTTCAAATAGTTTCTGATTACCCACCGCTAAACTACAGCAATGGTGAGACATCACTCCCTCAAACCCTGCACTCCCATGCATGGTAGAAATTGAAATTAACTCTTCCTCCAGGGAATCTCTGTTGCTGATTAACTCTGGATCCTGAAAAGAACCCAGGGCTCTCAGAACAAAACAAATGTATCTTTTCAGATACAAAAGGAACTTTTATTCAGTTACTTTTCTCAACAAACTTGTCTTTGGGGAAAAACAAGAGTCTTTTATTAGTAAATGTGGTTTTTATATGGTGACATATTACTTAATCCATGACTTCTTTGCATTAATCTGCACCTCTTCTACTACATGATTCATTTCTCTGTAAATCCAGCTTGTTATCAACACATAGTGTCRGAATGGAGACTGTGCAGAAGCAATAGACATTTACTGGCCAGCGTGTCAACTTAGTTAAGATAGAAGAGTACACTGAAACATTAACTATATTCATAGCTCTCTTGCTGGTTTATACAAGAGTCTTCCCCCAAAACACTCATTGGCAGTAACTATTTTCTTTCAGAATACTGAAAAAAAGCAAAAAAAAAAAAAAGCCCATGTAATTAAAAGTCCAAACCCAGCAAATGCCATCGCAGCAAAGTTGAAGAAGAAAGCAGAAGAATGGACATACAGGCTCAAGCCAAGAGTCTATCCAAGCAAGTAACCCATCTCCAGCAATGGTCAGTATAGAAAAGGTAAACAGCATGGCCTAAATACATTTCTACATTTCCAGATAACTCTGCTAGGTTCAGCACTTCACAGCTGAGGATTTCTGTGTGTCTAGGGATTTAATAACACATTAACGCAGAGATGAAAGCACATGACAGCACAGATATGCATGTACAAGCACCCACTGGCACATCCAGAACACAAACCCTCAGCCTCTACTGCCGTGCCAAGGTATCTACTCTCCTCCCAGGCAGCTGCACCTCTTCCCAAATGGCACAGAGGGAAATGAACAAAGGACTCTGCTCCAGCACTTGCTGTGGCCTTTGCAATACAACTGTGTATGTGGGACATGATTCTTTCACTTTACCAATCCAGCTATTACAGCAGAGCTTTGCAGATAAATTAACAGCTCTTTAGCCCTCTTAATGAGCTAATTATTTTTCTATTAGAGAAAAACTGACACTGAAAGGTATCAGAAATAGTGGGATAACTTTATCTGGCCTTCCTTGTCCACTATCACCCAGGCAGGCAGAATTTAGAATTCCTTTACAGGTAGAGTACGCACAAGAATGAGAGAAACACAAAGGGGAGGACATAAACACATTCACATACATACGTGTCTTTGACCTATAGAAATGTTATTTGTAAGACATGGAAGAAACTGGAGTATTGGAGACACAATGAGCAAGTAAAAGCTTTCCATTCATTAGGGAGTGAGCTTATTTGCATGCTAATGAACCAGCTAGTTCTTCAGCTCACTGATGTTGCACTGACATGCTGAGATGCCATATATTGAAACCTTGTACAAAGCATAATTGAAGCCAGTTCTTGCTTGAAGTTGGATAGATGTTGGGGGAAATACAGCAGGATGAGAAGAGCAACCATACCAAAGCAGGTAGCAGATCCTGTTGCTCGTGTAGACCTTTGCCCAGGCTACACCCAGCTACTCAAATGCTGTCCGTAACCAGCTGTCCTCATGCTAGTCCTACCTTGCAAGTGAGCACAGCAGAGGGCTTCTTTGACCCTGTCTTCCAGCAGACCAAATGCTTGGGCTATGCAAGATCTCTTTGCCTATTTTAGAATGAGACAAAAAAGCCTCTTCAGCAAAAGACTCTGCTAGAAATTTCAGTGCCATTAGGTTTTGTGTGGAGATTACCTGTGAGCTGAACTTCTCCAGTCTATGTAAATCTTCAGAGCTGTCCACTGCTGTTTCTCACTCCCTCATCCATGCTACATAAAAGTATCAAACCTCTCCACAGGCTCCATAGTGTCTTTCCTTTTTGTGGTGCCAGTGTTGTGCAAGTTTGCTACAAAACATGTTGCTAAGTTGTTGTTAAGCAGAAACTGCTCCAAAGTCGCTTCACCCTTCTGTGCAAGAAAGGTTGAGGTAACTACCCAACCAGAGACCTCAGTGCCTGCTGGTCCCACAGCTTGTAGTCTCACTCTTCTCCATTTTTTTGTTATTGCTTTCTCTTGCTRTTTCCAGGAGACATCCCCAGATTGTCTTACTCTCTTCTGACATTCATCCCTTGTGTTTTCTAACCTACATCCTGTCATGGTTTAACACCAGCCATCAGCTCAGTCCCACATAGTCACTCATGCGCTCCCCCTTCTGTAAGATGGGGGAGAGAATCAGAAGAGGAAAAGTGACAAAACCCAGTTTAATAGGTAAAACAAAAGCTGCACATCCGAGCAAAGCAACACAAGGAATTAGTTCACCACTTCCCATGGGCAGGCAGGTGTTCAGCCATCCCCAGCAGAACAGGGCTCCATCATGCATTAAGGGGGACTTGGGAAGACAAACAGAATCACAGAATCAATTAGGTTGGAAAAGCCCTCTGAGATCATTGAGCCCATTTGACCAGGCACCACTGTGTCAATTAGACCATGGTTCTAAGTGCCATGTTCAGTCTTTTCTAAACACCTCCAGGGATGATGACTCCACCACCACCAGAAACGACATCACTCTGAATGTCCGTCCCCTTCCTTCTTCTCCTCCCAGTTTTATATATAGAGCACAATGCCACATGCTATGGAATATCCTTCTGGTCACTTGGGGTCAGTGTCCTGGCTCTCTCTCCTCACAGGTTCTTGTGCACCCCCAGGCCAATCACTGGTGGGGTGAGGAGCAGAAAAGACCTTGGCTCTGTGCAAGTGCAATAACAAAAACATCCCTCCATTATCAACACTGTTTCCAGCACAAATCCAAAACACTCCATACCAACTGTGTGAAGTAAATTAACTCTATCCCATTCAAAATCAGCACACATTCTTCTACAGATCAGCACTGCTTCCTAATTAGAAAAAGGATTTGAACAAAAAACCCCACACCATAGCATGTTTTTAATTCCTTTTTAATATGAACTTCCCTGAACAAGGTGCTTTTAGTGACACAGTCTGAAAGAAGATTCCTTAAAGGCCAGGTGTCAAAAAGATATTAAAGAGTCAAAAGGCTTTTCAAAATGTCAAGTCATTAGTTTTAATTGGCATTAGGGAACATATTATAAAAGACTGGAGGTCTGCTCAGTGTCCCAAGATGTAATAGATTTTGGTAATGACATCTAATTTCCAAAGTTGGAGAATTCTCTGACAAATGGGCACTTTTAAGATACAGTTTATCCATGGTAGATCATACAGAAGAATCACATGCTGTGAGTGCCAGTTTCTTTTCATTACAGTATTTTTGCTGCAGACTTCTAATGTAAGTGGGTTTAACCATGGATCCACCTGCTATTAATGGGGCCTGCAGTACCAAAGAGAGAACTACGTGACTAAAAGTGGGCTCCTAGGTATAMATATGCGAAAAAGTCAGGGACTATAAGCCCAAATATTGGGCTATTCAGGAACTAAATGTCTTCAGGAATTCCCAATGACTAGACAATATCACGAGTTGACAGGGACTGGGGCTTTGCAGCACTGGGCCAAATTTAATGTTGGGTCTAAGCATTTCACGGCAGTTTCCACAAGCCAAGAGCTGTGTGGCGTGTGATACAGTTCTAAAACACAAATAACATGAAATGCAGGGTGAGTTCAGGATATTCCATGTGCCAAGGATCACACTGGTCCAATGGTCAGGGCGCCTTCTTCAGAACAAAACCTCTGGTCACAAATCTGCAGTTATTTACACAGGGATTAGTCTGCAGCTTTTGTTACCATGGGATAGAGGAGGGATGGGAATCACAGAATCATAGAACGCTTTGAGTTGGGAGGGACCCTAAAGATGATCTCATTCCAAATACCCCAGTGGGTAGAGACACCTTCCACTAGGCCAAGTTGCTCCAAGCCCTATCCAATCTGACCTTGAACACTTCCACGCATGGGACATCCACAGCTTCTCTGGGGAACCTGTTCCAGTGCCTTATCATGGGGCCACCACTGGCACAATGTGTTGTTGCCACTTGCTGTGTATTTGCTGACCACAGAAATTCAGCAGTAAAGAGCAGAAAGGTTTCAGTCAGGTCAGTGCTCAGTTTTGATGCTGGAACACCACTGAACATTAGGTATGGTGGGAAGGTATCTTTGCTTGGTACTCAGAAGTTAAAGCAATGCACTAACAAATGTGCCAGCAATACCTGACCTACCAGTATTTTTTCTTGCCAGATGAATGGCAGTATGGTGTGGAAATAAGAAGTCCATGTGAAACCTAAAGCCTGCTCTGATCCTTTCTACCCTCTTCCTACATAGCAAATATGGACAAAACCATTTACCACAGCAGCACTGACTCAGTACACTCTGACTTTTAAAAGGCTCCTCACCTAAAGTTCCCACAGAAGTAGGTGTTCCTGCAGATCTGGCCAGATCTTACATCACATGAAACTGGAGGAGAAGTTTTTGCTCAGCTTGGAGTTGCTCAGATAGGTCCTGGAAAGGAAACCCCAACTCCTGTTCCTGTGGGAGCAGGATGTGCTGGGCCAGACTGCCACCAGGCACTTCATTTTCATGAAATGGAAAACCAGCTCATGCCTGGAGAACAGAATGCTAGTTTTTCCAACAGATAACTGGTGAGCATGCTGTAGACCAAGGATTATAACTGAATCTTGAAGTACTGATACAAGAATGAGTTTAAGGCAGGCAAAGCACACAGCTAGTGCAGAACTGCACACTGTGCACCTGCAGATCCCTTGGGCAGTTTTTTGAACTAGAGTCTCTTCCACTGCTTCTACCTTAATGCATGTTTCTTATTTTTGAAATCACACATCCATTTGATAAAATCAAAATCAGGTTYTATATAACTGGGAAAATAAATCCCAAACAAAAAAGCCTCCAAAAACACAGATGAAAAATTAATTTTGAGATATTTCATCCCCTCCACTATCCATTTACTTTATTAACAGTCCTGTTCCTTGCTCTGTAATTCCTTCCCTAGTGAAATCAAGAGGCAAGTCCAACCTCCCTGTCTGGCATGAGGCAGGTGACTCACAGGGAGCCACAGACTGACTGCCCCATCAAACCTCCACGACCCAGGTCACATCCTTTAGGGGTGCTGAAAACTCTGCCAAAGCTGCTGCAGAGCCAGAGCACAACGCTTCACACTGGTAAAAGGTGCTGGCGGCAGGAGGATGTACCACATAAAAAACCATAGGATCAAGATGTTACTTCTTGGCCTCTTAACTCATTGAAATACATCCATTTTTAGTAGATTTCCAGGGGATAATGCTGCCAAGAAGTCTTACACTACACAAGTCAATCAGAACTTGAGCTCCTGGCTAAACCATTACCACCGCTGGTAGCTGGGACAGTGGCAGTACAAAAGAGCTTAAGGTCATTCGTAAGAAGCAGGGGATGCACACTCAGCTCCCTGCTTTCTGCTTGTCCTCTAACTAAGAGCAGTGCAGGGAGGGTGAGTTACCAGCACAAAAACACGGCGTGACTCTGCCAGATGTGCCTGCATCTCAGCAAAGATGAGATGGAGAAAATGCAGACATTGGGGGAATTTTTAAGGAGCTCGTTTTTGTGCTTTCCCTGGTTACAAAATACGTTAAAAATAAATCCGTGGGGGCTCAGCTATGAGAGAAGGAAAGAAGATTCATAACTTCATTTACATGAATCCCAAATTTAAAAATACATCTAAGATGAATGAGTGGGAATAAAACGTGTTCTGGCAAGCCCCATTCCTCAGGAATTCCCATTTGCTGGGAAAAAGGCAAACTGTTATCAGGGAAGTCAGTCTATTGAGGAGAGAGAGCTATTTCCCCAATCAGAGTGTGAAGCRTGACATACCCTACTCTTAAATCATTTATATTTTACCTTTTTATGATGCAATCATGAATTAGCTTTTTCTGCATTTGTAATGAGATAATAGAACAGATGGTCAGGGCTTAGTTCAGGGTGATAAATCCATTAAGATAACCTACAGAAAACTGCTGCTATGGCAGTTGCTGCCAAATAACTGCTCATTCAATGCTCTGTTCAGGCTTTGCGTACGGGGTGGAAGAACTATCCCAGTTCTTCACTACCTTGGGGTACAAGGGATAAGAAATCACACTCAAGTTTGTGGAATGTATTATTACTGTCTTTGTGGCTCAAGAAACTTGGATGGTATGGTATGGTATGGTATGGTATGGTATGGTATGGTATGGTATGGTATGGTATGGTATGGTATGGTATGGTATGGGGGATGCATAGGGCAATCCAGGGAAATAGCTTGGATTTGTTTCTTCCCAATAGCTGCCCCTGAATATATACATACTCCATACTAAAGTAGACTCTGTGTCTACTTTTAGCTGAACCAGTGGCACAACTGCAGAGTAGAGTTTTCTATGAAGGAGTGATTGCAAAATATCTGTTTCACTTTGAATTCATGCCTTCACTTGTTTTGCAAGAATTTTCTCAAAGCATTTAGAATCCTAGAATAATTTATACCGGACAGGACCTATGGAGGGTACTTGGTCTAATCCAACTCAAAGCATTTGTCACAGTGGACCAAACCTGTAGGTCCCTTCCAACTGGAGCTATTCTATTTCATTCTGTTCGGTTCTGTTCTTTTCAAATTCCCCCTTAGACTCTAGTAGAAGGCTCCCACTTAAGCTAGTCCACGAATACGACCTATTATTTTCTAAAAATGAAGGTCAGAATAATCAGGTATTCTATAGCTCATGATTAGCAAAAAGAGTTATTAAACCATAAAGCAAACAAAGCAAGAAGTTGTGTGTTCATTATTTCTGATGATGTCTTTGGCCTGAATCACATCAGGCTGCTCCATAAATCAGAATCCATAGATCAGCTTCAGGGAGGTTCAGATCTGTKTTCAGCCTCTCTGTGTCCCTGGAAAGCAGCAATACCCTTTTCCAAGGTGCTTTGACACTTCTGCTTCTAATAAATTTTGCCAAAATCCCTTTCCATCACTGGAATTCAGCACCAGAGCATTACCACATACCTTTAGATAGTGGTTCCTTGTGGAAACAGTATCTCCATATCCCAAGAGCTCAGAGTTTCATCACACCTGAGTGGTTAGAAGCTGGCTGTGGAGTTGTATCAAGTCTATTAGMGGAGAGAGAAGACTCTGCTTAGGAAGGATGTGGAGTTCCTGCAATATCTCCTACAAAAGCATTGAGGGTTTCCATGGGGGAAAATGGAGCACCCCAGAGATACAACCTACCACTCAAGGGCTTATGCCAGTCTCCTGTTCTTCGTTCCCTAGGGACCTGGGCACACAGTACCACTGCACAGGACAGGTCCAGGACAAATTCTTGCATGTTGGGCTCCCACGTGTTTCAGTGGGACCATCCCATAGGAGGGGATGTACATTAGGTATGACAAAGTGAGCAGAGGAAAACTGGTTACATACAAATGCACACAAAACCACCACCATTTCAATGTTTTCTTCCATACTTAGTAATATCAAGGGGCTTTATTAACAAAAGCTGCGCAAGCAGGGGTTTGAATTTGAACAGGGTTCATTTGACTTCTGCACTTCACTGCTTCCKGGCTGACTGCTCAGGATCTGCCAGCATAGGCATTATGTGATGCTCTGCTTGTCCCCAAAGCCATCAAYTGAGACAGAGCCTGGGCCAGGGAATGGTTATAGCCCAAATAAATATTAGCAGGATAGTCTGGACTGTGAATGCTTCCCTCTTCCCTCCTACTCTCACCTACACAGGTGCTGCTGCTGCCTCGGCACAGAGCAATGCTACAGGAGGAGCTGAGGAGCTTCTCCCCATCTACACATGTCTAAGAGGACACTGTGCTTTGGATAAGGGACCCTTCCCTGGATGCAGCTTGTGTACCTGCTGGAGTCAGGTGACATTTTTAACAATAAACCTGCTGAATTACAAATCAGAGAGAATTTACTTGAAAATTTACATAATGTAGCTAGAGGAGAATTTTAACTGCTTCCCCTTGTGCATAAGGGAGAAAAAAAAATACGAGGAAAATTAAGTAACAGCCTAATTGGCGTTTAGAACAGTCTATGGGGAGAAAGGCAAGCCGGATGTCTGCCTAGCTACACGGCTTGGTGTGTGCTGTAACCATGGGAGGCAACATTACAGGCATGACAGGACAATGACTTGGTTTTTCAGCACTGAAGATCTGAAAAATGAATTGCCGCCAGCTGGGGGGGGGTTGTTTTTCACTAGAGGAAGACTTGTCACGGTGTTTTGGGTGACTGCAGGTCAGGCTTCTGTTGGAGGGAAAAAGGGAGGATCTGCTCTGCTATGCACCACCTCAAATGTGGATTCCGGCCCCTGGGATGACTGGGATCTGCCTCTTCCACCACCCCCCTCATCTTAACCAAGGGGCGGCTTGCGATGGACTGGGTAACAGAGGATGATCAGCTTGGGCTGATGAGCCTGATGCCTTGTGCTCCTTCTGCTCCCACTTCCCCCCTAGGTGCATGACCCAGGCACTCACTGTCCTCTAGAACCTTAGGAAAATGATACAGCAGACCTGTATTGGTTCAGTGCCCACTGCCTCAAAACTGCTGCATTTTGGGATGGTACCAGTAACAGAGGACTGCAAGGAAGATATTGACAGTTCATTTTTTATTTAGTTTTTTCCTTAAAAAAAGCACCAGTTAAATCAATGTCAATTACATGAAAACATGCAACTTTTAGGACTAACCACTTTCTCTCACCCTCTTTCATTTCTCAGATACTTCAGGGAGAACTCCATCGATTATCTATCCTCCTCAGCAGCAAACACTGCCTGAAATCAAGACCAGGAATGTSAGGAAAATGCTTCTTCTCCAGTTGAACTGGAGACAGAGGCCAGGAGGGACACCACCACTTGCCACTGCTTTCCAGCTTTAAGCCATTTGCCAGAACTGGAGGAGTGTCAGATTGGGTGTTGCCTCTCCAAAGGCTTCCTRACATGTTCCAATTCCCTCCTAAACCATGGCTAAATGACCAATGCCATAGGGGTAAGCTMGAAGGTGTTTGGAAAGATGAAAGGATCATCACTTCCCAAAATGGCTGAACATGGAAATATGTTGTCCCTCTGCCTACAGCATGGATGCTGCCCTCTACCAGCACCAAGAGTCCTGGCAAAGACCTCTCCTCCCTGCCCAGCAGCACTGCTCTCCTTACATCCTGAATCATGGTCCTGAGGACTCACAGGCATCATATCTCCAGGGTTTTTATCAAGGTACTCTGGCTTCACTCCACTGTGTCT
This sequence comes from Amblyornis subalaris, assembly GCA_018881555.1. Taxonomy (NCBI): domain Eukaryota; kingdom Metazoa; phylum Chordata; class Aves; order Passeriformes; family Ptilonorhynchidae; genus Amblyornis; species Amblyornis subalaris. The sequence goes on along the minus strand of JACAXG010000047.1, from coordinate 1,693,277 downwards.
TATTAAACAGGACAAAGCCATAAATCAGCTGTGTGCCCTGCTCCCCCCTGCTGCTGCAGAGAGTGAATGCAACCATGCACAAGCCTTGCTGATATCCATCCTTTGCTGCAATACTTCATTCATCCAAGCAGAGGCAGGGATTACAGCCATGGTACTGATCATACGCTGTGCTGGATGTCCTTGGCTGCCATGGAACTCACTGTCTTAGGCATAAGGATGTTTCAACAAAAATGTGTATATACAGGACTGATCACACAGCACTATTTTTTAGCTTTGATTTTAGAATTAGGCTAGAAAAATTAGACTAAAAATAAAGTAATTTTGCATTAAACACCAGTATTAGCTTAGTTATCCAGTGCCATCAAAACAYTTCCACATCCTTCAGAAATTATGAACTAATTCCAAATCAGAAACAGAACCACTGAAAAAAAACCCAGACAGTAGCACTAAGGCTTAACCTGGAAAAAGGTCTACCTTTTAAGGASGGGCTGCCAAACTCACACACGTGTCCTATTACAGGTATATTTATAGGCCAAGCCAACGCAGCTGTGACTGTAAATCACACCACGAAAACAAGTGACTCTCAGATGGCACAGCCCCTTCGCCATTCCTTGATCAATACACCGAGAGCAATGCCTGTAACAAGCATCCAGGACAGCAAGAACGCTTTTGCATGCAAGTACCAGACTTGTTCTCCTTAAAAACAACCTAGACTGGCTGCAAGCAAACGTCTCAACAGGATTTYGTTATATTTACAGCTGAAACGAGTGTTCATTTTTAAGCTGATTTCTTTTCCTCTTGGTAAGAAGTGATTGAAACCTTTACCTGCAAATGCTGCATCGACATTTAAGCGGGTGCTTTACTCATTGCTTTTATAAGGTCTGATTATTTAGGTTGAACGCAGCGATTACACACGGCCRGCGTCTTGCCCGGTCCCGCCCCACCGCTATGGCGGCTCGTCCGCTCGGGAGGATGCTCGGGAGCCRCCGCCTCCTGCTCCTGCTCCGCTCCGCGCTGGCGAGCGCCGGGTGCGCCCGCGCTGCGCACACAGGCACAGGTACCGCCGCCCGCAGCGTGGGGAGGGGGAAAGGGCATTCCCGTCCTCGCTGTGTTCCAGCCGCTTAGAAAGGGCTACGCTAGCATGCTGTAGGTTTTTCTCTTGAACGGRCAGCCTGTAGGCTTTTTCGTTAAACTATCATTTTCAAATTCATTTTCCCCCTCTCCCCCTCCCCCCGCTTCACCTCTACATTGCAAGAAACGAATGCAGGCAAGTGTTCATTCCTCAGGAGCTGATTGTTTTTCAAGGATCCTGTGCTGATGGGAGATAGGCTGTGAGGTAGTACCCCGCCTCAGACTCTTTGATTAGGAAGGTGTTAAACTATTTTACTCACTGTTTTTCAGCCAGTCTATTAGGTCTTTGCCAATCCCATACTACCATAAATGTTCTGCGTGGTGTGTACAGGCTCACAGGAGGCATTGCTGAAGTTTGCACCATGATGGGTGACTTCTGCTCTCCTGTTGTGTGACCTTCCCTTAATTATGACCCCGTGTCTCTTGGGCTGTAGGTGTTGCTTTCTTCCGGTGCTCCTTCTTAGCACCACTTTTCACTGGGGCCTGTGAAAGTTGCTAGTGTTCAATAGCCCATAGATGAACATTAGTTCTGGTTTGTGAGGRTTTCCAAGAGACAAACTGCAGAGCCTTTTAGTGATACCCAGGGGTGAAGAAGGAGCACCAGCAGACCAGCAGTTATCCCGAGCCAGAGCAGGGGGCTGCGCTGGGAGGGTGGATGGTGCATTGCATCATAGGTGCCCCTTTCCTTTACCAGCCTTCCCAAGTGGTTTGCTGGAGCTGCTCTGTGGATGTAGCACACCAAATGGAAAGCAGATGCAAAGTCCTGCACTCAGTCCTGCCCATGTCCCTGAACTGCCCTCTGTGCTCTGTCTGCACCCATGGAAAGTTTGGGAGAACTGAGATAATCAATGAAATATAAGTTAARATGGTGTTAAAAATAATACAAATTATCTTTCCATATCTAACTAAAGACAGGGGCTCTCTGACTAAACAAGCTGGAGCATCTGTTGCTACAGATTGGAAAAAAAAATTGACCCCGGAGCAATTCTATGTCACACAAGAAAAAGGAACTGAACCGGTGAGCAAAAATGCTGGTGCTGTCCGAGGGTGAGCCACCTCCTCTGCCTAATGGGCACAGAAAAACCTGCCTTGGGGAGCTGTCACGACTCAGTTTCTTCACTGGATTACCTGTCTTCCTGTGGATGAAAGTTAGACTCAACATATGGAATGGGGCAGATTTTGTTTTGACCCAGACTGTTTTGCAAGTGAAAAAATATTCTGCATTCTTTTCATATTTTGTCGGGGTTTTTTTTCTGGGATACTTTGCTGCCAGATCAGCTGTCTGTGTSGTAGTGGTAGAGGCCCCTCCAGAGGAGAGGGAGATAATATTTTTGTCCTGTAATCGCCATTTTTTGATCATACGTAGATTAGCCATGGAAATAGTATACATAGCACTCCCTTCAGGACGTGGGTTATCCCTCATGTGCCGGATCAGCCACCCACATGTCCCCACGCTTTTCATCTTTCTGTGATGGAGGCCATGTAGTGTTGTGGGTTGAGCGCTGGTGTCCCTAGTCCAGAGCCAGGATTTCTGCACACATGGAGCATGTACCATGGGACTAAGTCGTGTGAACTGTGACCAAATCCATATCTGTAAAATAAGCATCCCAGTTCTGGACCATGCAGGAAGGAGGAGAGTCGCTTTGTAAAGCCCCTTTAAAGTTGTGGCACTCCATGGCAGAGCCCTGGCCTTTGGGATCCTGCACATTTCACTGGTTTCTTGGAGGTCACGACTCCATCCTTGGTACCTGGATGATTTATGCATCTGGCTGGTCTCAGAGTTGGTGGGGGCAGGGGGTAGTCTTCACTATTAATCCAAAGGCATCCTCCCCTTCATTTCTTTGGGCTGCTAATGTTTGTTCTTCAAAGCCCCCCTGCGAAGCCTTCTTTTTATGGTTTTTCTCCTGTTTTGAATCTGATTCCTACATGCTTGTTCCAGATGGTGGGCTTTTAAAGACCTGTATTATTAACTTCTCTTTTTTCCTTTCTGTTTTAAAAGCCATTCAGTGGGATCTATCTGCATAACACGGAATCAGGAATATATTGCTGCGTGTGCTGCAATGCCCCACTCTTCAGGTAACATCCTTTGGATTTCACTTTAACATGCACTAATTGTGGCAGGAGGGGCAATGTCTTTTCATGAATGGAATGGAAAGTGCTGGTCATAGAACAATCCCTTGGTGCCAAAGTGCTACTTCTAAGACTTCCAGGATGCCCGTGGTGATACAGATACCTGGTATGCCTTATCCTTGAGCTCCTGAGGATCTCCAGTGGCCAGCACACAGTTGCTGCATTAGGGTCTGCCTGTGTCTCCTGACACATACTGTTGCTTTTGGTTGAYAATAATTCCCTGTTTAAGAGATCCTTAAGCCACAAGCTGCCACAAAATACATGTACTTATGCATGATTATCACTGTGTGTTTGCTCTGCTCTTGTGCTCTGCCACAGTCATCTTCTGCCACTCCTGCTGCTGGGCTGGAGAGACCTCRGTCTGCCTTTGTCTACTGTTGTGATGTTCTTGTTGCTGGGTCCCTCACACTGGAGCTGAGACCTTCTCTTCACCCCCACCCMCACCTCGTTCCCTAAATTAATTCCCACTCTTCTTGCCTTTTTGGTTATATCTACTTTTTAAAACCTGGCTGTGAACGACTGCACAGTTAACCTCTGTGCTCTTTACAATACTGTATATTTTGCAACTTCATTAACATCTAAGTAAAAGGAAATAGAGTGCCTTGGAGTAGGATGTGCAGAGGGTGTTCTGTTCTCTGTAACTGAACCAGGAAAGACAGTTTCTCATATTTTTGGTCTAGAAAATAGCCCTTATTTATTCCCAACTGAGAAGTCAATGAAATGCGGCCTATATGAACAGGTTTATGAAGACTTTAAAGGAGGAATCACAGATCAGAACTTCGATTGGGAAGCTAAGGAACAAGAGATCTGAGTAGTAAGAAAGGAGGGGAAAATGTAATGGATGTATTGAAAATAAACCTAAGCTAAGCAATTAAATGATAATTGTGAACAGTTTGTTTTCCTTTGGCCAAATACAGGAAACTATTGTTATGCAAACATGCATTTGCTGAAATGTATAATTTTCTGTAGAGGTTTAGTAATAAACACTTTAAAATAAATCTATTTCTGATGTTAGCTCAGCATTAAAAAATATACTGAAGACAAATATAAAACCTAAAAATACCTCTGGAAAATTCAGATAAATTAGAGAAATTTTAAATTACTAAGCTGTGGAAGAGTTCYTTCAAATTTTTCTTTAAGCATCTATATTAGAATTATATTATATTAGACAATTGATATTGACAGACCAGGATGAAGAGAGACAAACCCTGGAGGGAATTACTTCTGTTGTTAAACTGGGAACAAAACAACAATATAACCAAACAGTCAGGCTAGCTCTTGCACTGTCCAGCTCTCAGAGAATATAAGTACTTTCCTTTAAAGCACAAGATAATGCTRAGCCTCACAGACAAAAAAAGCCAAACTTTCTGAAAAAAAAAAGCCTTGTAAGAAAATTGGAAACTATTAAATGTGCAAAATGGTCTGAAAATATATTTTCCATGGATATATTATGTTGTGGAGAACACTAACAATGAGGAAGAGAAATGGCATTGGATAAGAGATTCATTCATCATATTTATTTCCTAGTCCATTAAAAATGTCCTTTCTTTTTCAAATGCATTAGATCATTAGCTACAGGTAAACATTAAGTATTTCTTCTTTTCTTTGAAACGTGTGTATACATTTTTACCAGAATTTATTACCTTCTGCTACCAAATATTCATTTGAAAGAGTTGGAAATACATGGAACAAACCTCTAACCTTTATAGATAGCAAATTGTGTTGCTTTAATGAAATCTCAAACCTTCATCAAACCATAAACCTACAGCTGAGATTCATACAGCAAAAAGCACTTTTCAGAATTATCTGGATTCCATCCAGGACAACTGAAATAGGGATCAAAGTAAATGACATGTGCTAGAAGAATGGTGTGTCGAAGGCTAATCTAATGCATATGTTTAGGGAAAGTCCATTTATCCATAAATTAAGTGGTGAAATACTTCAAAGGACAAATATGATCTTGAACAGCAATATTTTTGGGTACTAAAATGTTTCTATTAGGGAATCTAAGTGATATTACTGTTAATAAAACCACACAGAGACCATTTTTGTTGAGAGCTAGTTTAACAGCTGAAAAGATTGTTCCTCTAGCATTGGAAAACATCTACAATAAACTTAAGTATTGTAAGTGGCATGTAAGGGACAGAGTCAGTCAGGGTCAGATGCAAAACCCACACAGTATTAAAGACCTTCCTGGACTCTGTGGGGTTTCAGAGAGGATCTTCATATTTATGTGTGAAAAAACATAAGGATCCCTGTGTCAAAAAATAAAGAGTTCTGATAAAAAATAAACAGAACAGATGTATGTCAGGGAAAGTCAGAAGTCATGTATGGATGTGTGTCCCCCAGGTTATTCTTGGAGACTCTGTGGCTGGTAGGCACAATGTTCATGTAGTTTTGTAGCAGGGAAAGCAGGGAGCCCTCTTGGGCTAGAAAGAAACACGCCTGGAGCCCTAAGGACCTTCATGTATAAACACAGTCTGCAAACTGCATTTGCTTTGAAGCAGGCTGCTCCTATGCTGTGTCCTGTTTCTCTCCAGTTTTACGGAGAGGAGGGGGAAGGAAACCATTTCTCATGGCTATTTGTGCATTGATGTAAAGGACTAAGCACCAGCCCACACAAAAACTAGCCTTTGGTCGCTCTGTGCTTGCAAATCCTCTTTCATTTCCACAGCTGCATTACTCAAAGACAGCCCTGTACAGATAATTATAAAACACATGCTGACTCATGCACTGTTCTTTGGGTTGGGTATTTTAAGCTTTTTGGCCAGTTTRTTTGTCTTGTCTTTCTAAAAGGCACTGCAAGTAAGATTTTCAGATTTTTCTTCTATGTTTATATCCCACCAAAATATACATGATATACTACGTATTTTGTTTTAAATTCTGTCTTAACTAACGTTCTAATCCCGTTGATCAAGAGCTGCTACTGGTGTTGATGTCTCCATCCACCACTAGATGCCAGTAAGAGCATTGACTTTGTGAAACTGGGAAAAAACCATGGGAAATCGAGAGGAAATGGTTGTGGTGAGTCTCCAGACCACTTATGCAAGAAGCATGTGAACCTATCTTCATGTCTTGTTCTAACTCACATTAGGTCCCTCTTCGATAGGAGAAAATCCACATTGCTATCCAAGGTTGCACAGTTTTAAATTGGAGGGATTATCTCATTTCTGTAGCAAATCCCCAAAATATTTTCTGATCATATTTTCCAGTACACTCCAGGTTTTAATATGCAGCTAAACAGTGTTGGTCATCCTGGATGTTAACAGGAGACACCCACAAGTTGACAGTCTGTTGCACTGTTTCTTATGGCTGCAATAATCTCTTGGGAAAAGTAGATCTTTGTGCTGTGAGGATTTGTCGTTGACAGACTGATGGTTTGAGCAAGGCTCTCTTTGATTTTCCAAACCAGCTTGATGGCTAACTGCAAGACAAAGCCAGCACCATCATCATTGGTTCGGTGGGCCAACCTCGCCTTCRTCCATTCTTTGTTTCTTCTTGTAAAACCTCTTCTCTGAGATTGTGCTGGATTGGGCCAGGCTTCAAACTGCAGTTTTGTAGGTGTAGTTGAGCTAAGCACTATAGCAGAGTGTTAGTATAGCACAGTTGTCAGAAAAAAACTTTCCCAAGCTTTATAAAATACCAACCTGTCACTGAAATAGAAACAAATCTCCTGTTGTGAGCTGATCGGGAATTCCCTTTGGAAAAGAGTTTCCAGCACAGTTTGATGCCAGTAAGAAAACTTCTACTGTGCCAAATATTATTAATAATGGTACAAGACAGGAACGAGGAAAAAAGCCAATGTTCTTAATAGAAGCAGACTTTTTTGTAACATCTCTGTTATTAATTAACAAGATCTTGTTTCACCTATAGCTCAGAAAAGAAGTACAATTCTGGGACTGGATGGCCATCGTTTTCTGAGGCTTATGGTGCTTGTGGCAGAGATGAAAGTAATACCAATATCGTGAGACGACCAGATAACTCACTGGGATCAACTAGAACTGAAGTTGTCTGCAAACAGGTATGTTTGTTTTGGAGATGATACACAAAGACACAAATCTTAACAATTAAGTTTTCTTTGTGCCCATAAAAGAATCTACCTAAATACTGCAGTGAGAATTACTCCAGTATCACTGGAGCCATTCTGTCTCACTTCTTGTTATGAAATACATGAGTAGAGTATCAAGTATAGTATCAAATATAGGCAGTCGGTTTGGAGTGAAGAAAAGTATGTGACTGGGGAAAGTAGTTGTGTATGTATAGCCAAGGGCTGGAGCTTAGACAGAAAATTTATTCAAGGGGCCTCAGGTGCACTGCAGGGTGTGACAAGAGGGAATAGAAGGAATTCTGAGATAGGGTCCATGCATTTGGCCCATCAGAGGGACAGTTCTTCCTAATTCAGTCTTGCTAAATATTTGCTGAAGGTGTTCTTAAAACAAGCAGAGATTGAGACACCGGTTATTGAAGCCACTTGCAGCCATTACTATTTGCCCTGCAGGGTGGTGTCTGTGCCCTGCATCTCCACAGCTATTTTCAGTGGACTCTTTTGTTTCACAGAAGCCACCCTTCTGTTTTTGATAGCTATTTTGACTCCCTCAATCATCTCTTTTCTAGAGTAGAAAGATCCAGTTCTTCAACCATTCCTTTTTATGTGGTGTRTTTTAGTGCGCTGATCATCCTGTTGCTGTATTTTGCATTCTTCCATTTTTCCTCTTGAAGTGCAGTGTGAAGCTGGACATAGCCCTGCAGCTGGGCCCAGCCTGCATCAGGGCTTAGAGGCTGTTCAGGTGTATTAGAGATGGTCTTTCTGTCCTTACACCTTTACCTTTCCACAGCCCATGACATATACTTGTTTTGGGACCTGCTGTAATACCCAGGTCCTTTCCTAAAGAACTGCCACACCTAACCATTTCTTCCCAACCCTGAATCTCTTTCATACTTTTGTTAAGGTATAAAAGTATGCAATTGTATTTAATGAATTGCATCTTGGGTTTGGGGGTTTTTTATATCTGTGTGTGTCTTTTTTTCCAAACTGTTAAGGTTGTTAATGCTGTTCTTGAGTGTGCTTGCAGCCCTTTCTAGCAGGATTAGGTACRTCTGCAAACATAACAAGAATTTGCTGCAGTCCATTATCTTGGTAGAGTTCACGTTTGCAGCCATATGCAGCAAGTACCTTCAGGAACCCCAGCTGAAGACAACCTTCCAATTTTATAATATCACTCATACCTATGCTTAGTCTAACTTTTTCACCTCAGTAATTWGAGGGGGAATCCTCAGTTGATCTGTGAGAAGGACCTACAGTGACTTACTAATTAACTTGAAATTTTCATAATACACTGAGATGTCTAGATTCTCTCATATCCCATAATTTTTGGCATTGATACCTTTTGACTTGCCCTTCTGAGATCTTGTTTGGATGCAGATATTTGCCCACTGACCAGACGTGATTCCTAGTCACTCCTCAAGACTGTCCCACTCRCACAACTCAGCGGTTTCTTAATTCAGGATAGCACAGTAGGTACCAGCATAATGTTGGTCCATAATTGCAAAGGTAATAATGCAATAATAATGGTTTCCACTCACCAGTGGTGTTCCTCAGGGCTCAGTTCTGTTTAATATCTTTATCAATGATCCAAATGAGGGGATCAAGGACACCTTCAGTCAGTTTTCAGACACAGCAAGTGGGACGGGAGTGTTGATCTGCTGGAGGGCAGGAAGGCTCTGCAGGGGAATCTGGACAAGCTGGATCGATGGGGAGAGGCCATCAACAAGGCCAAATGACAGGTCCTGTCCTTGGGTCACAACAACCCCTGCAGTGCTACAGGAAAGAGCAAACTGGAAGGAGCTGAGGGAAGAAACTGGARAACTGGTCAACAGTGGCTGAACATGAGCCAGTGAGTGCCCAGGGGGCCAAGAAGGCCAAAGGCATCCTGGCCTGTATCAGCAGCAGTGTGGCCAGCAGGACCAGGGCGGTGATTATCCCCCTGTACTCAGCGCTGGTGATGCTGCACGTCAAACCCTGGGTTCAGTTCTGGGCCCCTCAATTCAGGAAGGACATTGAGGTGCTGGAGTGTGTCCAGAGAAGGGCAACAGAGCTGGTGATGGGTCTGGAGGCACAAGTCTGATGAGGAGCAGTGGAGGGAGCTGGGGGTGTTTGGCCTGGAGAAAAGGAGGCTTGGGGTGACCTTACCACTCTCTACAATTGCCTGAAAGGAGGCTGTACTGAGGTGGGGGTCAGGCTCTTCTCCCAGGCAACCAGTGACAGGACGAGAGGATGTGGCCTCAAGATGCACCACCAGGGGAGGTTCAGGCCGGACATCAGGGGGAATTTCTTCATGGAAAGGGTTGTTAAGCATTGAATTGGACTGTCCAGGGAGGTGGTGGGGTTGCCATCCCTGGAGGTGTTCAAGAAAYGACTAGGCATGGTATTTAGTGCCATGGTCTAKTTGACAMGGTGGTGATCAGTCAAAGGGTGGACTCGATGATCTGAGAGGGCTTTTCCAGCCTAAATGATTCTGTCATTCTGTAGTAATGCAATAATAAAATGCTAATAATTTCTGTTGCAGTGTGATGCCCATCTAGGCCATGTATTTGATGATGGTCCTGCACCTTCTGGGCAGAGGTTCTGTATCAACAGTGTTTCATTAAACTTCAGACCAGGCTCTCAGTGAGAAGTGGATCTCTCTGGCTTACCGAACGTCCTTTCTCTGCTCATACAGAATGCTTGTGAAAAACTCTCATGCTTTTAATATATAACTCAAATTTTGGTATTTATGCCATAGTAGCTTTGTTTTCCAGCTATTATCATTGTTGATAAAATACATATTTTTGTTGTAACTCTTTGGCGGGCTATCTTTCATGGTTAGTGTGATGTGTTGATCTGCTTATTGTGTAGTTTAATAAAAAAAATCTGTGCAATAGTTCACATTCATAACTACCATCATTAACTGTATTAAGGCTGCTGAAATGAGRTGCTCTCCTGAACCTGACTGCCTATTCTGAACGGTAGTTGTGGTACCCAGGAACACAGATGTACGTGGCTGATCATGACAGAGCTGATACTTCTGTAAAATCATCATATCCTTCTAAAGGGAAGCAAAAAGAACATGGATCTTCAAATAAGGTCTGAGGGGKTTTTTCCCCCTGATGTGAGAGACCTTTAGCTGAGCCAAGTGACTTTTCCGTGAACCCATAAAAGCAAAGTCCTGAAGGAGGACCTAATTAAAACTATTCCAGGCAATAGAACCAGTGGAGACATGGAGTCTTTCTTCTTTTTAATCAATTATTTTGAATCTGTGGCCAATAGCAGAACTGAAATTGGATTTGCTCCAGAAACTTCTCTTACAGCAATAATATGATAATAATGTAATAATATGTGTAATATTTTCAGACTTCTACTATCACTTGTGTATTGCAGAATCCAAAAATAAAAATGAATGTGAAATTTACTGTATTTAGGGGAAATGAATAAGCATCAAAAACCAGGTTTTGGCAAAGTGATGCTTTTGATGCCTTGTCTGTTCTTCCTTTTACAAGTTTGTAAATACTTCTGCATTCTCCCAAGCATTGTCATTACAGTTTGCCCTAACAGCAAAAGAAATCCTATGTCTGTTAAATTGAGCTTTCCTTCCTTCAGACTTTTTTCCAGAGAAAATAATTTCTGAGTCAGAACATCAGCTTCACTGAACTGGCTGGGTTTAAATGCTTCCCTGCTGAGAGTTACTAGGCAACATCTCATTTGGCTTTACCTATAACAGACTGTTTCCATTCTCCCCACTTTGGTTGCCTCAGTAATAAAAAGGGTGTGTTCATTTACTAGTGTAGTCTTAAAGCTGTTTAATGGCTTCAGAAAATGGACCTCTATTGCACTGAATTTACTTTTACTCCTTCTGTCTTGGAGCTCTGCGGGTTTTTCATTCTCCTGTGCTTTCTCTAGGAGAACTCTACAATTCCATAGCTTTTAAAAACATCATAGAGACAGTGATGACTACAGCCAACCTAAACCAGAACGGCACAAAGGCCACCAGAGGTGTGAAGCAGCATGAATGAAGCAGACACTTGGTGCTGCTGGTTTTATGTAGTGTCATAGATGGTGAGAGTCCCATTGCCGTCAGAGGTGTCTGTTAGCAGCACCAGCACACTGCTTGCTGTGCCTGTGCTGCGTTGTGCTCTGCTTCACAGGGATGCCCTTGAATCACCTACTCTATGGCCTGCCTGCTCTGACCAGGCTGTGCATGCCCAGCCTGCTCAGTCACTGCTCTCAAGAGCCTTCACAGCTTCTACCGAAATCACTGTCTTTGCACACTCTGAATTCATGTGGCCCCCTATCCTGGTAAACTTTCATCCACTGTTTGTWTGTATGTTTGTTTGTTTGTTTGTTTTTCTTAAAATCTATTGGAGAGCTACTGGAAAGGGTATTTGACTTTTAAAGGCGTTCTTTAGTCAGGCAGCCTCCTTGCCTCACCTTTCCCAACAGGAGAGGGTTCTCTCAGAAAGGAGGAAGGTGTTCCCATGTGGCCTCCTGTGTTCAGCCAAGTGCTGGTGGAGAAGCCAGCACCTGCCTTAGTAGAGTGACTTTTGGCTGGGTTACCAGATGAAAATGCTCCTCATTTCTGCAAATGGCAGAAAGTAGAAGAGAATTGGCAAAATACCTGTTTTTTTCCTATCCYCAGAGATTCCACGTCTCACTGGCACCTTTTGTGGGTGAGAGTGCCACACAAAAAAAACCCAGACCATGACAAAACAAGTATCCACACAGACTTGTGTGCAAGCTATGTTCAGTTTAGTACCTTGGATGTACCTGGTTGGTGTAGAWCAACTGCTAGTGAACTGGCAAGTTAGTAGCTACGACTGACAGAGGAAGCTTGCCTGAGCAGAGCACATTTATTTTACATCTACAAACATCACACTGTATGCAACAGGATGTTTGGGGTAAGCAGCAGCTGGTGCCTCCTCACTCRTACAGCAGGATGACCTGAGGAAAGAGTCCTGGAAGGCTCCAGTTCAGCTTGTGCAGTGTTACTGATACATAATCCTATGAACAGATCCATGTCTTCAAGAACAGCACCTGACCTGCACTACACTGATATATCACCAAGAAAACACAATAAACCCCTGAGAAACCAGACACTGAACTAAGCAACCTTGTTCTGCTTCAAATGAAACAGGGGAAAAGAGGAAAGTTAGGCCACGTGTAGAATCAGAGTAAAGGCACATCACCCTTCAGTGTAATATAAACTGCTGGGCATTTGGGACCTCTGACCAAAAGCTCTTTGGGGCGGTGCACTTGGTTATCTTCTGTGTCTGTGGTACCAACCACATCAGGACAGATCCCAGCTAAAGGGCAAAGGTGTTATAATAACAAAAAATAAAGAGCAATATGGAAGACACTGTTAAAGAGTATCATAGCCTACAAGAATTTCCTCGTGTATCTGCAATGACTTAGTTCCACCATAGTGAATGAAGAGCAGTTGCCTMTCTGAGCTGAATATACTCTGCCAGGCAACTGCAGATTTATGTGCCACCCTTCATATCTGAGGAATTTTTTACCATGGTTATTTCATTAATTAGTTTCAATGATGATACTTTTTATCCCAATGTGTTTTTAAATAGCCTTCTTATAAATCCTAATTGAGGTTTCTACATAATTCTTAAGAGATTTTGACATCTTAAATAAACTGTATAATGACTTTCTTAGTCTTTACGGCATGTTTACAAGGCRAGTAACTATTCTCAATTTTACTGAGGGAAGACTTGATGAGAAAAATTTAATTGACTTGCTCAAGATTCAAATTAAATTTCCAGCCAAGCCAGAATTAGACTCTGCAAGGCTCGTAGCAGCATCCATATCTCCAGACCCTACTTTTTTAAAACTTGTCTTGGTACTTGATTGTTTGGGGGGAAGAGGGGTGTAAATTGTCAAAAGAAAGGATGCAAACTTAGCATATGTTTTTCCAGCTATGGTATTAAACCAAAGGTAAGCCAACATGGGCAACTTTGGCTCATAAAGAGCAATACTTGATCTCTTTCTCAGAGCAAATGTGATAAGGGMTTGGTTAGAAATTAAAGAAAGAGGGACAATAGGAAAGAAGGAGCAGGTTACTCTTATATTACTGGAAACTTGACTCTCCTTCCGCCAGAAATCGTAATGCCCATTATTTTAGCCATGTATCCACAGAATTGTAGTGCTGCTCTTTTCTGTTGCACCATGCTGCAAATCATTTGGATTCGTTTATGCTTGTGGACAGCCTAGTTGGAGTTTGCTCAGAACAAGAAAAGAAGGAGACTATTCTTAGAGCAAAAATAGGATTTTTGCCACCCCTAAACGTTTCCAGCATGTAGTGGCTCAGGAGGCAGCCTGCACAAGAAGGAACTGGAAAAGTCTCAGCACGGTTTTTGCTTTTTTTTCTGAGTATTTACCAAGTCCTCCTAAGCATGTTTGTATTTTCTAGTCTTAAACCTTGGCCCTACTGTGTAGAAGAAACAAGTCCTGTCACCACACGACTCCACTGCCTCCCCTTTCATTCACTTAATGACTTTGCACTGGGCAGTGAAGTGTTTTAAACCATACTCCTGTGCCTGCCCCACCTCCTGCCATACCCGAGTGATGAGCTGATGGTAACACTACCCTCACAGCATGTCATGTACTGCTCAGCACCCCGTCACCCTCATGGATTTCACAGCTCTTCACACACGAATGATGCCTCTCCCCAGCCCTTTGAGGTAGTGGTGAGCCACACGTCATGGAATTGGAAGCTGAGGGACAGCTGTGGGAAGTGACTCGCCCACAGTCCCCTGGGGCAGGGCAGGGAAATCTGATTACAGAAAGGGTTCTCAAAAGCTCTCCAAGCGGGAGCTGCTGCCAAAATTCACAAAGGCAAAGTAGTTTAAAAGCAAAGCTCTTTATTGAAGAAKTGCCCAGATTTTTTCAAGACTGAAAGAATTTGTATCAAGGCAGGTGTGTCCATGGGGACTGGTTTTAGTAGCACTGAGGAATTTGTGTGGAAGACATTGGCAGCTTGCCACGGGGCAGAAGAAAGAGAAATGCATGCCCATTATTGCACTCCCTTTTCCTGTCTTCTCTTTTGTTGTGGTATTTTTTTTTTTTTCTGTTGCCCTGTGGTATTCTTCCTCTCTCCTCCTCACTGGGCTCTGGCTTTCTTATCTGCACTCACCCTTACCTTGTGCCTGAACCCCCTTAGCTCCACACTCGGTTCGCTCCCCTTGCTGCCCGAGAGATGAGCAAGCACAGGGTCCTCAGCCACGTCCGAGTCAGCAGCTCCCTGCCCGTGCCGGGGGTGACTGCGGGATCCGGCCGGCAGGATCCCGGGAAGACTGGATCCCCTGCAGGCTCCGGGAGCTTGGATCCCGGCAGGCTCGGCGGGGTTGCCAGAGCAGACGTCGGCTGTGCTGGTCCTGCTCGCCTGCTCTGCACACACAGTTTGACAACAGTTACAAAGCGGCTTCCAGAAAAACTCATCACGGGCAGAGAAGTTGCCACAGAAATCAGGAAAAAGACAGTAAAAACGTCGTAAGGGATTCTCGAGTAGCCTGCTTCATTCAGGAAACGAGGGCTGTGCTGTCCTGCCGTATTATTGATGCCTGGGATGCAGAAATATGGACCACAGCCAGGTCATCTTTGCTCAGGTGTCGTTTGTGGAAGATCAAAAGATGGATCCAGACATCTTGTAATAGCAGGAAAAGGAACAGGAAAGAATAGCAACTCTTGCCCAATTTCTAAGAAAGGGGCAGAGTCAACACAGAGGAACCTGGTGGAGTAAGACAGAGACAACAAGAATTCATGTTTTCCTCCAGGAGTCAGCACTGAAGGATGATGACACAGCTGGTGGATGTCAGCTGAAAAACTGACTGTAAGCCCTCAGAAATGGGAGAGCCGAGATCAATCCTCCCTGGTGTGAAAGTCTCTTGGGGATCATTCTGACAGAAACATGGGATGCCTATGCATTTTCTGGGATTACTGAAGGAGAAAGCCTTGTGAAGGGCTAGGATTTGAGCAGAGCTGGAAGCAGGTGTTCACACTTGGGAAGTTCAGGAGATTGACCTCACTGTTAATCAGAATACCAGGTGCAAAATGAACCCACATACATTCACTGCCCCAGGAATGACCCTATCCCAATCCAGAAAATGTTCCCTCCCTATTTCAGGCTTTACATTTTACCTCTTAGTCCTGGGCCTCTCCTGAATGCACTTGGGTATTCATGCTTGGATCCATTATGAACAAAGACTGTTAAACCTTGTCATGTACAATATGTCTAGCTGGAGTTTCCTTAGGCCCCCAGAGAAGGAAAAAGGGGCCTCCATGACACTTCTCCTTGGCAATAGCTCAAATAGCCTCTGRGTCTGGGCTTGGTCTGTAAGAAGGGCATTTTCCAAAACCGGATCACATGTAACTTTCTATGACCTTGTAGCCTTCACTTTAGTTTTATGAATGAATCTCTATTAAAAGCAGGGGGTAAATGTTTTTCCTTTGTCCCTCTTTCAGTTTACAAATTTGTCTTCTCCTATAGCCAGCTGTTAAAAGATTGGTTCTGCCCCTGCTTTCACCTTTCCTGTTTTATCAGCTGAGACGTCAAACTGAGGGCCTGACCACTTGGTGTTAAAGATCCATGGCTCTTTTTGTAAGGCAGTGGCCTGGCCAACTCTAGACTCTAAATGCTGCCTTGTCTTACAGTTTGAGTTAGCCTCTCACACCCTGAATCGCGAGGCGTCATTGCCTTCAGCAATGAACAGTCTCTCTGTCCTAATTCAGGGGTGACAGCAGTTAAGCATTAGGTGAAAGAAACTGGATATTTCTGACGTATGAGCACCGCTGAGAGGCTTGATTTTTTTCAGCTCTTGCAAATTGTTTGACATGCACAGATGAAAAGGGCTGTAGAAATGCTTACGATGGCTTATTATTTTGGTCTGTTGCTCTTCTTATTTCTATTACCCCTGTGCCAATTTATCTTTTCTGCAAGATTTCACCTTCTGGATCTACACCTGCTTCAAGAATAGGCAGAAATTGCCAATTAAAAAATATTGTCTAAATGGAGGGAGCAGATGAACTTCTCCAAACAGACAGTAAAACTCCTCCTCTCCACCTATACCACAGCATTTAATTCCATTAAACACCTCTCCACAGGTAACTACAGGTGATCAGAGGTGTTCAGCTGTGCTTGTGATGACTTCCCAGCTTGTGGCAACCACTGCAGGGCCCTATCCCAAGCTGCCATCAGAACCGTTCTTCTGGATGGAGAAAGACAAACAAGGCTGTTTGTTGGAACCATGGCAGTGGAAGGGGGGCAGCTTGTGCACGCTGAGGAGATGTGATGCAGACAGGATGACGACATTGGGCTACTCCACAGCAGAAAGACCTCACAGGGTGAGGTGTGGTATAGARAGTAGGTGGGAACATGAGGTGGAAAGAGAAGCATGAAGGAGGTGACATTCTGTCTGAGAAAAGTAACAGGGTAGAGTTTTGGGATCCTGCCCTGGGGAGGTATGGCATATGGTTGGGTGGTTTTGGAGAGGGGTGGAAAATGACTACTTAGAGTCACCTGAAAATACATTAAAAAGTAAATCCAATATTCCAAAATGTTTTAACAATTTTCCCTTGAAACACATTGCGATTGAAATGACTGCTCTGCAGTGACCTCTAGGGACGTTTGCTTTCAAACCTGCAGCAACATTCAACATTCGATCACCTAGAAAACACAGCTTCTCCCAAACACATTATATGGACCTACTTTCTCTTCTAAGAGTGGCTTGTGCAATTGCCAGGCTCAAAGTCCTTCTCCACATAATGCCTTACATAGGGCATGTACAGAGAAGAGAGGCTTGTTATCTCCAGTCTGCTGGTGCATCAAAGGAAGTTGCAGATGGTCTGCGTGAATCTGATCCAATACTCTTTGAAGTCAATGAAACCCCTTCCCTCGACCCCTCATTCAGTTCTCCTCTCTCAGCTCCTTATGCAAATCAAAGTCTATTTTGTGTGTCTCTCCAACAAAACCAACATGTTCTTCCCAAGCATATCCCTTTGTGGAGCCAGATAGCAAACCTCTCAAAATTCTTGGTGTTCTCTTTTTCTGATGAAGCGTGACTTGAAAGTAGATTGGTGCTATCCAAAGCAGGGGGTAAGAAGCAAGCCCCGACCCTACAAACCTGTTTAAGTACTAATTACTGACAGCTATTCTCACTCTGACTGCAGCAGGACTGCTCACCTGGGTAACAGCCAGGAGGAACAGGCCTCAGAGAGGAACCTGCTGAAAATCAGACACAATGCCAATGAATGCAGGCCACTTGACAGCAGAAGGTTGTCAGGAAGCCAAAGTGGAAAGCGCTGGCCAAGCCTAAAATGGAATTGTCTGCATTTGCTGAAAACAAACAAACAAACAAACAGACAAATAAAGAAGTTGATGGATGGGAGGAGAGAGTGCATAAGTCCTAGAAAACTCAGGAGGAAACTGTTCCAAAAATAGGCCAAAATTCACAGTAGAAGCTAAAACCAAAAAATTGGCAGCCCTAATTGTGATGACTGGGATACAATTCTAATGCTTTGTGCCTTTTAAGATAGTCCTCATGTATTTATGTGCCAACCGCTCCTCCCCCTTAACAATTAAAAATCCGGGATACGGATTAAAGCGATAGCAGGTGGCAATCTAATTACTATCAATCTTACATCTGAATCTCTCATTTGTCATATAAGCCCAACAACAGCTGGCTCTCAACCCTGGTTATCCTCATGGCTGTTACAACAGGTTCAAAGAAGGTACTGAGGGACGGTCCCTCATCTGCACGCTGCCAAGGAGCCAGGGGAGCAGGGGGTGTCCAGGTGCTCTGATGAGATGGAGGGGGCACCAGTTAAGTYCCTTTCTCGTTCTCTCCCCAGGAGCCGCTCGCAGCGGGACTCGGCACCCGCTACCTGGTACCAGCTCCTGCCTTCGCCGAGGGTCAGCGCGGGCTGGACGGCACCCCCGAGCCTGGGCTGCGGCCGCAGACGGGCGGCTCAGGGGGCAGCGGCACCGCAAATGAAAGGCGCCTTTCTTAGCGAGAACTAGACAGAAAGCAAATTGCTAGTTTTCGGGGCTGTTTCAGTCTTATCACAGTGTTCCCGGCGGCAGAACCACCCCAGCGCCGCTCCGAGCGGCGTCACGAGGTGGCGGCAGAGGCCGAGCTCCCGCTCCTGGCMGGCTTTTCCCGTGGGGAATCTGGGGAGCTGGCCTGGGAAAAGGTGGAAGAAATCCTTGTGTTGTGTTTTGGGGGTGTCTGTGTTCGCGCTTAGCGGAGGCTTGGTCGATTTTTGCAGCCAGATACATCACAGTTTCCTTATGAACAGGTCACACTTCCACCCGGGAGTGCAAGTCCGGGCACAAAATTATTTGTAGTCTTGAGAGGTCTTGTGGCATTTGCCTCTGGAGTTAAAAGGTGGAGGCTGACCATGCCATCAGTATCTTCTCTGTTGGCATTTGGTGAGAGACGGCAATATTTGAAATGAGGAGGGGCAAAGCTTGGTTAGGGAAGGAGAAGAAGCAAAAAATGGTGACTCTAGGCACAAGGAAGTATAGAGCAGGGTAGAAAGGGTGTGAGGTACCCACTGAAGTGAGGTGCAGTGGGCAGGGGTTTCAGCAGGTAACTGGGATGAGTGAGGGAAGAGACTGGGGTCATGTCATAGAATGGTTTGGGTTGGAAGCKACCTTAAGGATCGTCTAGTTCCAATCTCCCTGTTGTGGGCAGGGACACCTTTCATTAGACCAGGTTGCTCAGAGCATCATTCAACCTTGTACACTTCCAGAGAGGGGGTATCCGCAACTTCTCTGGGCAACCCGTTCCAGTGCCTCACCRCTCTTGCAGTAAAGAATTTCTTCCTAACACCTAATCTAAACCTACTCTCAGTCTAAAGCCRTTCCCTCTTGTCCTATCACTACATGCCTTTGTAAATAGTTTCTCTCCATCTTTCTTGTAGACTCCCTTTAGGTACTGGAAGGTCACAATTAAGTCAGCCTTTTCTTTTCCAGGCTGAACAATGGCAATTTTCTTAGCCTTTCCTGCTAGGAGAGGTGCTCCACCCCTCTAAGGATCTTCATGACCCTCCTCTAGATTCGTTCCAAGAGGTCCATGTCCTCACACTCTTCCTGTGCTGGGGACCCCAGAGCTGGATGCAGCACTCCAGATTGGGGTCTCACCAGAGCAGGATAGAGGGGCAGAATTCCCCACCTTAACCAGCTGCCCACGCTGCTTTGGAYGCAGCCCAGGACTCATTTGATTTTCTGGGCTGTGAGTGCCCACTGCCGGCTCCTGTCCTCTCATCCACCAGAACCCCCAAGTCCTTCTCAGAAGGGCTGCTCTTGGTCTGTTCATCCTGCAGCCTGTATCCACACCGTGGATAACATCATCTCTGAGGACTCAGCAGAGCAGGTAACCTGGATACATCTCGTGGCTCAAGCTATCGTTACTAACATGGCCCTTCAAAGCTAGGGCACGAGTTCACCAGGTAAACTCAATTTGCATCTCGTAACAGTAAAGAACTGGCAATGTTATAAGCAAAAGTACACCTTAAAATGGGTTATTGTCCCTCAGCTGCTATTCCTAAACAATTGCAGTTCCGAAGGATCTAAAATATAGGGAGACAGCATCTCTGCCCTCCAAAGAGAGGACAATCTGGTGTGTGAAACACTAGGCAGAAGCCCTGGGAATGCAGGAGCTGAGCCGTGAAGACCTATGGAGGATTTGCAATGAATGCTGGCATGGCAAAAAGAGGGCACTGAATTCACACGCATTGCCCTAAGCCTTTTTGTGCCAGTGCACAGGGCCAGCTCTCACTGCCCGGTCCCACAGCYGTAATTATGGGATTCCCACTCGCCAGGAACAGGTGCAGCCCCACCCAAACAACGAGGCTGCAAACAAAAGATTACAAATAAGGCCTAAATCCCTCTACTGTACATTGCAGTGGTGAGGGGGGACAGGTGGCCTAGGGCAATTCAGGTTCAGTCCCCATGCTGGGGCGGGAAATTGCAGCAGCTCATTTGGATCTGGTAACTCCTTGTTGGCTCTGTTGATTGGGAAGCCGATGGAGGCATGGATTAAATCAAACAGCCTGTAAGCTACTGGCAGTGGAACTTTTCGTGCAGATTTCTGACAGCTTGCAAATAAAGGCACAGATGATGGAAAAGCTGCTTTCTCAAGCTATCCCTTTCTCACCCATACTCTATGTCGTTCATTCATTCAGCTATAATTGATAGTAAAGATCTTTTACATCAGATGAGCCCGAGTGTTTGCGTGCAGGGCATTCACAGTGTTCACACACCCTTGGGACTTGCTATGTCCAGAAGAGGTCTTGAGAGTTTTATTAAGAAAAAAAACCAAAACACAAAAAACAACAACAATCCCAACAAGCAAGCAAGCAAACTAAAACCCCCAACCCAACAACAACAAAAATTGTCATCTGATGTGATATTTGCTGTTTTCCAGATTTGTTGCATTTGTTGTTGTGTTAGGTATGTCTTGCCACCGGTGTCCTGCCTGTAGATTTAGAGGGAGGTCTTAACAAAGCCCAGGGCTGTGAGCAGCTCATGCAAATTTCCAGTTTCACAATCTACACTACATGGTATATCTGCCTTGGGTGGCTCTGTTACCACAGATCATAGTGCCCTGCAAGCTTTCCTCTGGTTATGYTCACCTGAAGGTGAGTGAAAGGCTGTTTTCTGCATTTGATAGGTAGGGCTGAGTTATAGAACCCTGGATTCTTCTGAAACAACAAAAACACCCAAGCTAAAATTCAAACAGTGCAGGTTCTCTTGGTAATTGTTAGAGAGCTATAAGCACGTAAAGATGCCTCAGAAATAATTTAAAGTAATTAGCTCCCTACATGGCATATATTCAGTAGTGCTGAAAAATCAGCCAGACTAAGCATTGGCCAGACTGAGTACAAGGCACTTAAGTACTTCAGAAGTCTTGTTAGGCATTTGAATAATTTAAATGTCAGAATACCTCGAGAAGCATGTAGCTGCCTAAATATTAGTCCCCTTTACTTGCAGGTAAATTGTTTCAGTTCTTTCTGTTGCCAGTGAATCAAGAGTGGCATCTTCAAAGGCCACCAGGCTCCACTTTAAAAAAGTTCCCTCCTGAGGGTGTTTAGTTGTACCCATCTTTTCCCCTTGACTATTTATGAAACCTTATACTTAAGAGGGCAGTTACTTTAGCATAAATACAGATGCCCTATCCCATTATAGATGCTCTCAGGTAGCCCACATGGATAGCCTGCATAGAAATTCCAGCTGAGCCTCTGGAAAGGTGAAGGTCTGCTATTGATCCTGTGACATATCTGCAAGTTCCATAGTTTTGGGTACTATGTAGTACTTAGCATGGTATTAGACCATATGTGTCATATTCATCTGTTTAAGAAACTGAATCCCCCTCCTAATTATTGTCCAGCTCTTGACCGGATGAAGTTAATAATGACTCACACCCTACGTGACTTGCTTGAGGACGTTGATGCCAGGGGCATGTGTTTACAAGCCTAAAAAAGAGCAAAGAGGATCCTGGGAACTAGAAATCCATCAGCGTAACCATGATAATGAGAGTCAATTATTAATCAATTTGTAAGCACATTAGTGATAAGAAGGCAGTAAAACATATCAGCGTGGATTAATCAAGAACATATCACTTCAAATTAATTCAGTGTCCTTATTTGAAGGAATAACTAGCCAAGTGTATGAAGAGATAGATGTGATATATGTCAACTTCGTTAGTGTCAAAAGCCTTTACTCTTCTTATAAACAAAACCCTTTAATGAGATCTAAATAAAATAGGGATTAGAATGGGCATAGAATGTTTGAATCATATGAAAGTGCTCATCCATAGTTCACTGTCAAAGCTGGATATGCCAAGTGGGGTCCTGCAGGAGTCTGTTGCAGCCCCAATGGTTTCAACAATAAATGGGCTACTGGGAAAGAGAGTGCTTAATTCGACTCTGGAGAGCATTGGCTGTGAGAGGCTGGGAGAGCTTGATTTGGAGAACAGGATCAGGATTCACATTGATCTTCACAGATTGGAAAGCTTGCCTGAAATCAATAACCTACACTGTAATAAAGCAAGTACAAAATGCAATCTTGGGACAAAAGACAGATCAAATGCATGATTTGTGAAATGAAGAATAACTGATAAGGCAGCAGTAGTGCAGGAATGGATCACCTGGCTGTTGTGAACCATGCACTAGGCAAAATGGGAGATGCAGAGCAAATGTCATTTGGGRATATATTAACAGCAGTGTTTTGGGTAAAACACTGAGGTAATTATTCTGCTCTACTTGGCACTGGTGAGGCTTAGCCTAAGTACAGTGTCCGATTTTGGACACTACACTTGAAGAAATGCTACAGAGAAATTAGCAGCTAACAGCATAAAAATGTGAAGATGTTTAAAAAGTACACACTTGAAGGGATATGGATTTGCTTAGTCTCAGGAAGAGGTCATTGAGAGGAGACATGAAAACAATTCTCGTTGTGAGAAATCCACTTTTTCATAGAGTGAAATGAACAATGTTCTCCCATGCCTACTGGAAGGTGAGCACAAGAGAAGAGCTACCAGGCTACGTAAAACAGGACTTTTAATATGTGGACAACTTCCAAAGGAAATGCAGCATCTCCTTGTGTAGATGTTTTTCACGTCCCTGACTTGGTTAATAATTTGCCACAAAGATAAAAGCCTCAGGGCTAAATGGATGCAGAGATGTGGTTTTGCAATGTCTGAATTGTAGGTGCTGGGCACGCAGCCCCAAGGCTCCTGGGATAGTGAGAGGCAGGTGATCAACAAAGAATGTAGGAGAGGCCCAGGGGGCTCSGTAAGGAGCCAACAACAAATGTCTGACTCTGGGCTGGAGAAAAATGTAACTGCACTTAGAAGTGGAGGTTGAGGGATCTGCAGTGGAAATTCTTTCCTGGAACTGAACAACCATGACAAGTCAGCCATTCTTCTTAAAAGCCATCAAGATAGTCTTAACATCATATTATAGCCAAGACTACTGAACAAAACATGAACAATGTAGAGTGTTTCCTCGCAAGAAACACTTGTGGGGCTAGGTGGTAGCTGATGGGAGATTCCTGAGGAATGTGGACCCTTAAGGTGCTTTTAAGCCTTTGATTTTTCCTGCATCTAAGTCTTATCTTTTTCCAAGACAGGAATCATTAATTTAAAACTCAGGTCTACTAAATATTACCTAATACTTTTAATAAAATTACTTCTTGCTTAAATTTTAAAAGCCATCAGACAAATTCATGGAAGGGAGAGAGAGGGAAATGTATCAAGACCTCTTAGACACACGGATCTATGCCATGGCCCAGGACAGTAATCTCATTGCTCTTATGGACACAACAGGAAATTTTTCATGAAGAATTGTAGAACAAAAGGACTGAAAACAATATTTGTCAGTTATGGAGCAGGAAAGGCATCCCAGCCTGGAAGGGGCTTGAAAAATCATCAGAGGAAGCCTAGGACTGTGAGTATCAAAGTGGTGAAGAAGGAATGAAAGCCAGTGTTAAAGCTTTCACGCATCAGGGACGTGTGTTAAGAACACGTGCTATGGCTGTGGTCTTGACAATCCTTGCCAGAGAGAGGAGGAAAAAGACCTTGGGGCACTAGTTAATGACAAAGTGGTCATGAGCCACTAAACGAACATGGCCATGAAAAAGGTAAATACAACCCTTGCAGTACAAAGTGAGGGATTTTAGCAGAAAGGCAAATGCCGACGTCATTCTCCAAGGAGCTGTGAGAACTCTTCTAAACAGCTGTGTACCATCATGGTTCTGGTTGTTCCAGAAAATTAACTTGTATGGAGAAAAGGGCAGGGAAAGGTGATAAAGAAAGGGGGAGTCCAATTCTGAGCTTGCTTTGCTTGCCCTGGCAAAATGAGAGCTGGGAAGGAACGTGGTGACTCTATATAGACCTAAGGAAAAATCCCATGAAGATTGAGATCTTTCATGGGAACCAACACTCACACCAGAACAGAAGGGCATAAACCAGGCAGGAAGAATTCAAGGGAGGATAGAAAATGAGTGGAGTCTCTAACCAAGAAAAAGGATCAATGACTGGAAAGCTTTGTTTCTGTTTAATCTAGAGCTGGTTTTATTTATGGGAGAGATGATGTAACATGGGTGCTTAACAGAATGAAGAAGTGCCCTGTTACCCACTGGGACAGGACTCCTAGTCATTGGAAGTCGTCAGGGATAAAAAACTAAAGCCAAATCGCAGGGCCTCCTGCCAGCTGGGGTTGGGGAGCCTTACCGCCCTTGTTACACCGTAAAGCGCATGGCTAGCATTCCATCAGCTGTGCCCTGCTCTGCTGTGTTTCAGCGAACCCTTCTGCACTTGTGGGGACAGTCTCGTGTGGTGTTTCAAATGAACGATTCTGTGTCACAGCAATGTCGTCAGGACCTGGTCTGAAGGAATCATTTCTCCTCCTCATGAGTGATTTTGTACCTTGAAAGATAAGAGACTCCTTATCAAACCTGCTTTTTGCATACTGTTTTTCTCCCATGGCCCTGTTTATAAATTCCCCATGGGGGAACGGGGGGGACACCACACAGCCCGTACTGCGGGGGCGGGCGGCACTGGGGAGGGCTCTGCCGCCGGGGGCTCTGGGCAGCCCGGGGAGCCATTCCCTGCTCCCGGGTGCCCACGCCTTCTGGGGGGCTCACGGCCCCTTAGAGGAGCCCGTTCCCTGCTGGAACCGGTTGGGTTTGTTGCGGTCTCATTCCGCTGCGGTGCTCTAAAGAAATCACTGCGCTCTCCCCGTCCCGCAAAACCGGTACCCGCCCGACATCCCCCACCCTGCACCGTGGCTGCCTTTTCCTCCGGCCTCCGCGCGTCCCGGGCCTGGCAGGGCAGCTCCGGCTGGCCCCGCAGGCTGGGCACGGCCGCCCCGCTCGCACCTGAACCGCTCCCGCAGGAGAAGCCGACGGAGCCCCGAAGCCGGCCATCTCCTTTGATTTAAATGATGTTAGCTTTAAACCCTTCTACTGACGGGTCAATTTAGAAGCTGATGAAACAGTAAATTGTTGGTGGAAACGTAGGCAGCTTTGTGCTTTGCCAAGCAGGTGCCTGGCGGATTTAGTCAAGGATTGGTAAATTTACAAGAGCGCAGTGAACGTGCCCTCCCCGGGCTATTGTGAAATTCAGGGGCGAACAAAGGAGAACGTGAATATTCACACAGTCGCCTTTCAGCGTGTGGCATTGCTCCGCAATTTTAAAGAGCTGTGCTCTTTTTTGTTGTTGTTTTGTTTAGGAAAAAAACTACCAACACTCCTCCCCGCCGAATCAGAAAGTACCTGTTTGCGTTTTAAAGGACATGGAAATCATCCGTGAGCAACCATATAATTTGATTTGCTAAGCAATCTGCGAGGCGATTGCACATCATTTATAATGTTCATTGAGCATTTTGCTTAATTGTGTCTCTTTTTGTAAAGGAAGCACARCCCCCTCCCGGCTGCGGCCGGCACAAGTGGCCAGATTCCCATGGACCCGCAGACAACCSCCGGCCCTGCGCGAGGTTTTTCCCAAGCGGAGCCGTCCCCCCACGCACGTCTGGGGGGCGAGAAAAGGGCTCAGGTACGAGCTCGCTGTCTGAACCCCCTCTGCTCACAGCCCGCGGCTTCGGCAGGTGCTGCCCGTCCAGGCTGACGGGTGCCCGACTGGCCTCTCGCCGAGGCGGCGCGTCCCCCGGGCGGCGAGCCCCGGGCTCCACAGGTGCGGGACGGGCCCGGCGGCACCGGTGCCGGGAGCTGCTGATTGCCTTTGCCAGCCCCAGGCCCGGGAGAGGAGATCGGAGAGACCTGAAATCGGCGCCAGAAGGGGAGGAAAGACATTTGATGCACGACCTTGCTGCGGTCCGCCCCGTCCCGTTCCCCCGCACGTGCTTTGCCGGGATCGGTCGCGCCTCCGCACGCCGGGAAACCTGCGYGCAGGCCGGCAGCGCGACCGAGAGGCCGTCGGACCCCTCGGAGCAGGGAGGTACCGGCCGGGGCAACGGCGTTCAGCAGGACCGGAGCGAGCCCCTCGCAGCCGGCGACTCCCCGCCTTTCAGGCCCCTCCACGGAGCSGCAGGCGAGGCCGAGCGGGGCTGGGTGGGAGCGGGGCTGGGGCTGGCAGCCTCTCCGCTCTCCAGCGGAGGGAAGCGGGCAGCCCGCCCGCCGCCCGCCCGCACCTTTTGCCGGCCGCGGCCGCCCAGCCGCACCATATAATTTGATTTTCCCCCGTGCCCGCAGATCGATTGCAGCTCATTTGTTACATTCAGCGGTTCCTCGGGACCGGGAGGGGGAAGAAGGGCGGGCTGGGGGAGCCGGCGGCACAAGTGTTGGGATTCCCATGGGCTGTGCCTGCTCTCCAGCTTGCCGCACTGGCACCCCGGCCCGAGCGGCCGAAGGAGGGGGGTTTGCAGACACGGTGACCTCCGCGATCTCGGTTTGAAAGAGCCTGAAAGGCGGCCCGCCATGGTGCATTACCAGCCCAGCGCCCAGGTACCAGCTCGGAGGGGAGGGCGCACAGCCGGGCCGACCCCGGCTGCAGGTGCCGCCTCCTCCGCCGGGCGGGCGAGGGCCCGGGGCCGCCCCGCCGCCTTTGTGGGGCCGCCGTCCCGCCGCGCCGCGCTCGTCCCGGTAGCGGCGCCGAGGGGGGAGAGCTTCTCCCCGCCTTATTTATGGGCCTCACGTGGCGGAGGGGGAAGGGGTGGGCTCGCCGCGGCCTGCTCTGCTCCCTCCTCACCCCCCGGGCCAGTCTCTGCTCCGGGAAAGCCGCCCGGGTCCAGGGCACCTGCCTCCGGGGATGCTTGGGCTACACGGCCGGGGGGTACTGTGGGCTGGTGGGGTTTTTTGGCCCGCGGGAAGCAAAAGAGCTCTCTCAGACATCTCTGCAAAGTGGTTTTGGGTCTCCATTAACTGGCAGCTCAGACCTGCCTGGTGTCTGGCGTGCAGGAGTCCTCCCCTCGTCGTCAGATCAGGAAAGTCGTGTAAAAGTTTATTTGTGAAACAAAAAAGTTTTGTTGTGAAACACACAACCCCCCAAGACTGCACTGAAGAAAGTTTGATTTAAATTATGCTTTCAGTGGTAAAAAATTCCTACAAGTTGCTCAATTAAAGTGCCATTTTGTATCGAGAATTGCAATCGGGCTTCCCCCCCCCGCCCCCCAATTCTTTCCTGGTAAAATATCTTTTGCACAGATATTGGACAAACTCTGGTCCAGTTTTTTAAAATATTCCTGCTTCCTTTCTCCATCAAACATTGCATCTCTGAATGAGTGCAGTGCGCCAAGGAATCCCAGCAGGTGAGCTGTTTGTTGAGTTTTATAATCTTGAGGGAAAAAATGGTCATACTCAAAATTTGCTCCACTGAGGTTTTAYGCACCCGAGACCTCTTGTTTAACTAAACACTGACAGGGTGGGTACGAAGATTTGAGAAGAATATCGGGTAGCACTTGCATGGAGGAAGGTGGAACTCTCCTGACTTGTCTTCCCGTGCCTATTGTATGACCCCCTTGAAGGGTATTGGACCAACAATAGGAGTCAGGAAAAATATGCAGGTAATATAAGAACAAGAGTTGGATGGGAAACCAAACAGATCTGCGGACTTCTGGGGTTTTGCCTCAGCTTTAGCTAACAGGATTCGTTATTCTGGAATATCACATGAGTTTGGAGCTACTTCACAAGACTCCGGACTAAAAGTCAGGGTGCGGGATGTGAACCTCGTCCCTCACCTGTGGCTCCCCTTCACCTCCGACCTCACTGCTGCCCCCATAACGCCCCCTGTTATCCATTTTCTGTGTCCCAACTGTTCAGGGTAAAATGTGGCCTAAAGTAGAAGCCGGGGCACCTCCGGGCTGGGGCGGCTTGGGGGCAGAGGGTGCCCGGCAGCTTCTTCCCCGCATGCGCCAGCGCGGGGCCGCGCTCCTCACGCAGCACCCCAGGGGGCCCCGGGTGCGCGGAAAGGCAGTGAGGACGAGTGCTGCCTCTTCTCACCTTGTGGCTCATCCCCCGGCGGAGGGGCTGAGGAGCACCCAAACCGTCCCATGTTCCTGCGTGGGTGCCCGGAGGGAGACGCTCCCCGCCGCGGCCGCCGCTAAGGCAGCCGGGCGCATGGGTGTGCGAAGGTGTTTGTGCGGATCGCGGCACCCTTGGGAGGTGCAAACCCCGCCAGGGCCGGAACCCTCGGGCACGGCCCGATGTGCCCAGCGGGACCGGCGCTGGGACAGTCGGCGAGCCGGGACTGGCATCCTGTCGCGCTACGTGGAGAGCATGGCAGGGGGCCGTGAGACGGGAGCCTCCGGGGCGAGGCACTGCTCCCGCTTTCCAGCCCTGCTCCCGAAACCTGTCAATGGAGAGGGATGGGTGCCGGCGGGCCAGGCGCCCTTCTTGCCCTAGAGCGGAGCCTCTGTGGATTCTCAGTTGTGCTGGGGCGCCTCAGCGCACGGAGGAGATCTTTACCGCCTTCTCGAGCCAGGGTCGGGCCCCGTCTCTCGATGAGGGCTCGGTTTACTGGGCCGGGGCGTGCACAGGGCCGAGCACCCCAGCAGAGGCAGGGCCGAGCGTGCTACGTGTTCCCTCGATGCTAGGTTCACGCCCTCTCTTTATTCCCCCGGCGAGGGGCTTTGCGTGGTCCCGCGGAGTGTCAGGAGTGGGTGCTGGTGGGCCAGACTCCGCAGGCAGCCCTGCCCTGGCCCCATGTCCCGCCCCATCTGTGGACCTTCAGCGAGTCCTGGTCCACGTGAAGGTGGCTGCCAGCTAGGCTTGTCGTGTGGTCATTGACTCTGAAGGGAAGGCGATGTGCCTCTTGGCGTGTCGTTCGTTGCCGCACCCTTCGCCCTAGCCCCTCCACACTTGTTACTGCCCTCGGTGAATTGAAATAACCAAGTGTCAGGCGCTGGTCATACGTTTCCACTGCTGGATGGCGGTGCAGACGTGTCGTTCCGGAGAGCAAGAGGGGGCCAGGTGAGACATCCGTGCTGAACAAATATTGAAAGAAGAGCGTTTGCGACACAGGCGGTGGTGACCCAAGTGCGATGCCGTGGCCCAGGCTCCGCTAGTATCGGTTCCTGATTTTTGCAAATTTCCTTTCGTAATGTCTTAGGAAACACGAGAGAAGCTTTCCCGCGCCTGGGGCGGTTCCTTCGGGGACGATTGGTACTCATTTCCCAAAGGCAGATGTACAAAACTAGAATCGTTCATCTCTCAAGCCATCACTCCCACAGGGACGAGGGCTGAGTTCGGCACAGCGAGGCAATCTCTCCTACCGGGTGTCGCACCGAGCGCTGAGGAGCCGGGGAGCGATGTTTCATTGCCTGCGCGCCCCAGCGCACAGGCAGAGCGCCAGCCGTGACCGGCGCGGTGCTCTCCCTGCATCGCTTACCTCCTCTGGGGCACTGCTTCCAAATTTTCCAACGATCTGCTAGGTCCGACCGGTTTCAAGACAAGCTCCGAGCCCCCAACAGTTTGTAAGCACTGGGTTCTCAAAATATCCCTCTGCTTCCCTTTGCAGCGCACTCCCTTCGCCGGGAGCCACCGGGGGGGCGCGAGGCGCTGCCCCAACGGCGCCGGGAAAGTCTCGTCGGTCCTGACGGAGCTGCCTCGCAGGGACAGACAGACCGCACAGGCTGACTTCCCAGACTACCTGCCTGAGTTTTGTGGCCCGGTGGTGTCGTGACACCTCCRCAGTGTGACATTCGCATCCTGGTGCTGTAGGGCTCTCCTCGGCTGCGCGGTACCATCGTGCGCCAGAGCAAAACGGGCACCGGCAACCCGGAGAAGGGGGGAAAGACTCTGGCATAGTAAATGGAATGGGCTCCTCCAGTCTCTCTGGGCATACACTGCGCTTAGATCCACAGGAGAGATCCTCTTCACTTTCTTACCACCTAAAGACTTCAGATAAGGCTGTCGGGAAGATGTTTCAYCGCCTCGTTAACGAGAGGTGCCCTGACGCCTGCCGCGCTATCGAGGATAGGGACACATCGTGGTCAAAACGCTGCGGTGGGAGAAGGCTGGTGGCAGAGGTTTTGGGGAAAAGACCCTATTTGGGGGTGTTACTACCCCCTAGGATCTGGCGGCATTTAGCCTGTCTGACCTGAGGGAAACGCTGCGAGGTGGGCTATGAGTCAGCGCAGGAGTGTGTGTACGTGAGCCTGCGTGTCTCGAGCGGGTGTGGTGGTGTCAGGGGCCACTCGACATGGTTTGCTCACCGGCTTTCAAGTTTCTGGCTCCAGCCAGAATGTGACAGGAGTAAGGACTTGCCACCCCATGGGTGATAACTCCTTGGGCATGCAAGAGAGGGAACAGAGCCAGCTCTCTGGCCAGGAAATTCCCCCGAAATCACCTCAGTATTGCTAGGGTTTTGCTTTCTTCTTTTTCCTTGTGTTTCGCGGTAGGAGCGACATGGATCCGAGAGGGATACACGGTATGTGTTAAGTTTATACTTGTGCTTCTGGCTATGGTGCTCCACCTGTAGCGTTCATTGCCTGGCTGCACTCATGCTAGGCAAGGAGGGAAGGAGCCGGTGCATTTGCTTTTGGAAATTCTCCGACCTCAGGCACAGCCCGGCCCGCTCGCGTTGCGCGGGCTCACAGTGGGGAAGGATCGGGCTCGCGTTCAGGTGTGTCCCAGCGGGGCAAGAGAGACCGCGGTCTGAGCCCCTGTTCCCCGGCTCTGCACAGGCCTGGAGGCCGGGCTGCTGGAGCTTACACGAGACGGGGGCGCCGGGACCGCACCTCGATTGCGCAGCTCAGCTGTGGGACCGGCCATGGATGAGCTGGTGGTTCCTGGGGGCCGTGGGGCTGCAGGGGTGGCCATGGGCTCCCCTGGCCTACCCGATCCCGCCCTCCACTCCCCACAGCAGCTTCAAGGGCTGGGCACGGCAGGTCCCTGACCTCCCACCAGAGCCTCACGCCCGCATTTACCCTCCCAGCGCTGAGGAGCGCCAAGGAGGGACAGGGATGCTCGAGGGGTGAAGGGGGCAGCGCGGCACCCCGGGGAGCCCCGGGGCGGGGAGGGAAAGCACCACTGTTCCGCGCGGTCCCGAAGCTGTGTTCGCTCTCCCAGGTCGGTCTTTCGGCTCGACGGGACAGGGCTGCTCGGACGAGCGACGCTATGGCTGGGAACGCCGGGAGGCCTCCTGGCCGCCGTGCTCGGTGCCACTCGGAGCGGTCCCCACCAAGCGCCGGTGGGCAGCGAGCGGCACGGAATGCCAGCAGCAGTATGAGCACGATCACAGCTCAGGAAAGCGAGGGAAGGGATTATTCCCCGCTCTCGTGAGACCGCATCTAAGACCTGCGGGTGGTTCTGGGACAGACAGTGCAGAAAACAGTCGTGAGGGGCGAAGGACTGACGAGGCAGAGGAAGCTGAAGCAGCTGCCCGGGGCGGGAAGGCTCCCCTGGAGTGGGGCTGGCTTAGCCTGGGGCAGAGGCGTTATCGGGGGCACCCCGCAGCACTGCGGGAGTGGGCATCCAGAAGCCTGGCTCTTGACAGAGGTTCATGGTGCGAGGTTGAGGGATGGCGGGCGTGAATGGCAACAGGAGTCCGGACACACTCATCCCAGTCGCCGCCGACGTTCCCGGTCCCGCTCCCCGTCTGGATGTGAACCGGGAACCGCATCGCCGTTGCATCGCCCCTCTACGGAGAGATTCCCGTAGTTTCCCTGTACCGGGACGGTGGCAGCCGTCCCCTGGCCATGTGCGGGCGCGTTCCTGGCTTCGCGCAGAGCTCTCCGCCTTCCCTTCTCGTTTTTTCGCGTGGTCCGACTGCAGGCGAGACTTTCCAAGAAGTGGTTCTTGCAGAGCTCTTTGTTCGCTCCCGYGACTCACGCGTTTCCCTGCCGTTATCACGGCGATGTCAGCGGCTTTGAAGTCGAGTCATTTATTACCTTCCCGTAGCTGGCCCTGTCTTGCTCTGCTGATAGACCCGGGTACGTTTCCACTCGGAGTTTGATCTCTGCCCGCGCTGGTGGCACACTGGAAAGTCACTTTCGATAAACCTCGACAGACTCTGCCGGACAAACTATTGCAGCGCTAATGACAGAGATAATCCTCTCCTAATCTGGCGGGTAATCCATTTCACTCCAGTGAGAATTTTTAAGGCTTTAATCAGTGAGAGTCAGTTAGGGAATTATTAACAGAGCCTCCGCCGCGCGGGCTCGTCGGGAGAGGGGCAACGGGAGTGGGAAAAGGAAAAACGCAACGGGGCCCGATGAGGTCAAAATCGATGCACGGCCGGGCGCAAGAGCTGACGTGATGTATTTTGATGTTGCGATAGGATAACCTTCAGCGAGAACGCGACGAAAAAACCCGCCCCATCGATCCCCACAATGTCCGCTCTGACAGTGGCTCTGCTGGCGGCGGGAACTGACGGTCCCGAGGGAGCGGGAAAAGCGCTGGGGGTGAGATGCGCGGGGGCGACGCTTCCCGGTGCCCGGAGGGAGGCTGTGCCCGTCACCTTCGAGACGCGCGTTTCGGTAGGAGGCCGGTGAGGAGAGGTGCCGAGGCGGACCGGGGCCGCTCGCCCGACGTGCGGGGCCCGCCCGCTCCCCCCGCCGCTGTCCCGCGCGGCGCCGCCCCCCGGCCGCGGGGAGCGCGCGGTGTCCCCCGACGGGCGGCGCGGCCCCCCCGGCGCGCGCTGATTGGCTGGCGGCGGCGGCCCGCGGCACGCGCCCGGGGATGTCGTTATAAGACCCCTCGCGTGCCGGCCCGCGGCGACAGCGGCTCCGGCTCCTCCCCGGAGAGCGGCGGCGCGGCCCGGCCTCCCGCCACCCAGGGGCGGGCAGGGCAGGGCAGGGCAGGGCAGGGCGGGGGCGGCGGCGGCCCCGCCACCGCCGGGGCGGCTCGGCCAGCGGGCCGGCGACAGCGGCTGCGGGCGCGTCCCGGCGGGGCTGCCTCCCTGCCCCCGTCCCGCCCCGGCCCGGCCCGTCCCGTCCCGGCCCGTCCCGTCCCGTCCCGTCCGCGCCGGGACCCGGAGCGGCATGGAGACCGTGCTGCTGGAGCACTTCTCCGGGGGGCTGGACTCCTTCTCCTCGCCCCCCTACTTCGACGAGGAGGACTTTTTCTCCGAGCCGCCCCCGCGGGACGTGCTGGCCGCGGACGGGCTGCTGGAGCCGGACGTGGATTTCCTCAGCCGGCAGCTGCAAGAGTACTACCGCGACGGCGGCGACCCCGAGGGCGGCTACCGCTGCCCGGCGCCGGCCGCCGCCTTCCCGCCGTCGCCCGCCTCTCCCGGCTTCGCCTACGAGTGCTGCGGGGCGGCGGGCGCGGCGCTGCTGTCCCCCGGGGGGCGGCTCCAGGCGCTGGGCTCGGCCAAGCGGCGGCGGCGGGTGCGCTCCGAGGCGGAGCTGCAGCAGCTCCGTCAGGCCGCCAACGTGCGGGAGCGGCGGCGGATGCAGTCCATCAACGACGCCTTCGAGGGGCTGCGCTCGCACATCCCGACTCTGCCCTACGAGAAGCGCCTTTCCAAGGTGGACACGCTGCGCCTGGCCATCGGCTACATCAACTTCCTCAGCGAGCTGGTGCAGTCCGACCTGCCGCTGCGCAGCGCCAGCAGCGAAAGCCCCAACCAGCCCAAGAAAATCATCATCTGCCACCGCGGCACAAGTAAGTGGCGAGCCGGCACGGCCCGGTATGGCCCGGCGCGGCCCGGCACCCCGCTCCGCAGGAATGCCGGCCCCAGCAATAACCTCCTGCCTTCCTTTTCCCTCCTCCCCGCCCTCCAGGATCTCCCTCCCCGAGCGACCCCGACTACGGACTCCCCCCTCTGGCCGGTCACTCGCTGTCGTGGACTGATGAAAAGCAGCTCAAGGAACAAAACATCATCCGAACAGCCAAAGTGTGGACGCCCGAGGACCCGCGGAAGGTGAACAACAAACCCTCCGTCAACGACATAGAGAACGAGCCCCCCTTCGACTACGTGGCGTGAGGCGCCGCGCGGGTGGTCCCGGCCCCCGCCCGCTCTGTACATGCTGTATGTAGAGACCTATATTGTAAATGTAATTTAAGATTCAGACTCTAAGGGCAATCAACTTTATTTATCTATTTATTACGGAGTAGGGATAATGAGGTAGAATCGTCTGTTTTGAATATATAATTTATATAATTTATCCTGATTTTTTTAAGATATGCAATAGGTTTATTCCACCAGCACCTTTTTTTTTTTATTATTTGAATGAGGGAAATACGCCAGAACCTGTGAAAATAATTTATTGCCGCACGTGGACTCTCCTTGTGTTTGTTAATAATAAACCCGAATTGTACCTTGCGGAGCAGTATATTTGTGGGAAGCGGCTGCTGAGAGCCCTACCGCGTCCCGAGGAAGCCCTGCAATGGACGCCTGGACCTGTCTCCAGGCGCGCGGTGAGCCCGAGACCCAGTGGCACCCTTGGTTCAGACGCTGGCCTCACTCTGCCCCATCGCCGGCTCGGGCTGCTCTTATAGCGCCAAGGGGACGGGGACCGGGACGGGCGGGGGCACACTTTCGCCTTCTCTCCACCCCTTTTGACGTCCTCTCCTGAAGTGCTTCCAACTGATGTCTTTGTCTATCTCTAGAAGGTCCCCTCCTTTCAGTGCCTCTGCACTGCTTGTGGTTTTCAGCTGGAAGACCCGAGCCCCCAAACACAAACCTTGCGAGGGTGTGTATCCTCCGCCTTGTCGCCCCGACCCCGCCGCCATGGGAATGGGCGCGCTCTCCGGAGCCGGACAAAGCTGTTCACGAAAGTGCCGGGGAGGAAAGGAACAGGCTGGGAGCCGGGCAGGCTAGGGATTCTGCCGGCTGCCCCTAGCCTTCCGCGCTTCTCCCACCGGGCGCGCCTGGGAAACAGCCCCAGCACTCCTCGCCCTGGAGATGCCGCTGGGGGCGGGGAGGAGGCAGGGGGATGGCAAAGCCATGGTGCAACTGGTGGTAGAATCGCTCCGGTAGCCCCAGCTCAGCGTGCCCGGCTGCGGAAGGGACGGCTGGGCTGCACCTGCCCGGGGGCGAGGGGTGGGGGCGGCAGGGGCCGGGCGGGCCGGGGGCTGCAAGTGCTCCCGGCGGGGGCGGGGGGGCGGCCCGGGGCTGGGGCGGGGGGCTCGGCCCGACGCCGCAGGTGCTGATTTTCCCGTGGCACCCGAGGCTCAGCCCCGACGGCTCAGCCCCCGGCAGAGTCCCAGATGCCCAGCCCGGCCCACGGCCGGAGTAGAGCTGTCCCCGCGCGGTGCCCAGGCGGATGGGAACGGCCCGGGTGAGCCAAGGTATAATTATAACTCGTCATATACTGTACATCTCTCCCTCTCCTTCCTTTTTTTTTTTTCCAAAGCTGCCGCAAAGTGGAAGCAATATGTTGCATGCATGCTAATTGCATTAACCTAGTTAAACACATTTAGTTCCCTAGCGCGGATGGCATGGATCTATTCCAATAGCAATTAGAAGAACTACTTACACACACAAACACGCCGAGACTGGGCCGGGCCGGGGGTTGGATGGGTGGGAGTCATTGCTTATTTATTTGCTCACTTTTCGTGCGATTCCGGGCTGTGGCGGGACTGATCGGCCGCAAGCCTCGCCCAGTCCGAAGGCGGGCGGGCGGCACCGGTGTCATTGAACTTAAACGGGGCTCTTTGAGAAAGAAAAAGAGCCGACCTATAATTCGATCTTGTCCTGTATTAGGACCTCATTAAACACAGAAAGTCGCTTTTTCACAAATGCTTCCATCAGGCATGTAATCTCATTACACTCATTAGAAAGTCAAATGTTAGTCGGACTTGAGCTTAATTATAAGTTATGGAAGTGTTGTACCGTTTCCTTCTGTGTATAGCCTCGTCCGTCTCAATTGGCTTTGGTGATGAGATCCCCCACAATTAAAACACTACAATCATTGTTATGTGGCACCTTTTCTTTGGCGTGCCACTTTTTTTGTGATTCAATGCTTCAACACATCCTTTAGTATGGTGCAGATGAAGCGGAAGAGCCGGCCTTCGCATGTAAAGCACCAGGGTCTCTATCTTGTCACTCTCCCGTCTTGACTTGGCAAGTCCCTTTAAACGCAATCTTCAAAGAGACTGACAGCTCCTTTTGACTGACTCATCATCCATTCACCCCAGCGCCGCGCTCCTGCGACAAAATCGCCGCACAGGGCAGGAGGGAACTGCCTGCGCAGGTCCCCCGGCCCAGGGGAACTCGGCGGGACCCGGCGGCTCCCGCAACGCCGGCTCGCAGCTTTTTGCGGCAGCTTTGGGGGGTTTGCTGGTGGGCAAAACGGCTCGGCGCGGTGCGGACCGGCGTGGGGAACGCGTGACTGATAGCCACGCAACCCCGGTTCCCAGCCGCCTGCCCCCGCTCCTCCCCGCGGCCGTGAGCTGCACCTTCTATCACTGCCCCTCGAGGCCCCGTCAGCAGTGGCTCCCCGCTTCCCTGCTCCGCTCCCAGAGCCCCCACCGCCCGCCTGAAACCCCGCGCCGGCTCCCGTGGGGCCGCCCCTCCGCGGCCGCACTGCCCCGACGGCACCCCAGGAGGGCGGGGGAGGCCCGCCCGGGCTCCAGGACCGTCCCGCCTCCCTCCGCCGCTCCCCCCAGCCCCGCATCCCCCAGGGAGCTGCCAAGCAGGGTAGAAGAGAACAAAAGGGGGGAAAATCCCCAGCCCCGCTTGGGGTAAGAGGGAGTGTTAGAGGCACTTGCAGGCGGTTTGCTTCCCGCAGGCTCACAGGAGGGAGGTGCGGACTCTAGGTGTGCGGGCTGATGCTGTCCTTCCGGGAACAGCATCACTCGTGATGCTGCAGGTGTAAAGACAACTTAATTACCGAAACGGACAATCCTCCAGAAAAATAAAACAAAACCRAACCCCCAAAACTCAACAACAACAAAAAACCCCAACCCAAAAACCCAAAACACCAAACAAAACCCAAAAAACAAGCCCCCCACCCAAAGGGCGGGAGGCATCAGACCGCTCGCCTGCACAGCCAGCAAGGGGATGAGAAGGCGTGCGTGACTTCTCGGCAGAGCTGTGCGCAGGCAGGGGCTGCCGTGGGCACTGTGAACCCGTCCCGCCGCGGTTCCCAGGGCCTCTCATCTGCCGGCAGTCGGGCGAGCGCCCTGCGAGGCGCGGGGCGTGAAGCCTCCCCAGCCCGGGATCTCATCCCTCTTTCATTCACGCATCTCTCGCTGGCACCGAGTACCAGCTGCGAGGTCGAACAAACACCAGTTGAGTGTCCCCTGGTAAACCTCCCGCTTTCCAAAGCATCCCGCAGCCGGTGGGAATGGTCCTAAATAACTCCACAACAAACCGCGCTGCCGAGACCTGGAAGCGTGGGCGGGAGGCGATTCCCACGACGGGGCCGGGGTCTGGCCAACAGGTGCTCGGGTTTGGCGGAGGGCGCCGGGGGAGCCCGGGGAGGCAGAGCCTTCGCTGCCAGAAAGCAGCCTGCTCCGGCGCCTCCGGCTTTACATGGCGTGGAAGCCGCAAACAATCGCAATGATATCTTTATTGCTAGGTTCATGTCCTGGGCTATAACATATCAATCCCTGTCGTGGTTCTCTCGGATGCACCTGGTATTTCAAACTTGTTCTTTTTGTGCTTCTGGGTCCTGGACTGCAGCTGCCTAAAGCAAGCAAAGAGAGAGGCCCTTACAATGTGTCCAAGACGTGTTGGCATGGTTTGCTTGTCTTTAATGTACCATTAACTATTGTCTTTACACAATATGGGAACTGTAAAGCATGACATGTGTTATAATAAAACACATTTTCAACGATACACTTGGACTCGGCACTGGGATGCAAGCAAACAAACAGGCCCAAATCTTGTTTTGTC
Source organism: Amblyornis subalaris (assembly GCA_018881555.1). Classification (NCBI taxonomy): domain Eukaryota; kingdom Metazoa; phylum Chordata; class Aves; order Passeriformes; family Ptilonorhynchidae; genus Amblyornis; species Amblyornis subalaris. The sequence goes on along the minus strand of JACAXG010000047.1, from coordinate 1,655,231 downwards.
TCCCTCGCTAAGCCTACTGGCAATTAAACTTAAGACCACTGCTTTCCCCTGATCAGCCAATTAAATTTTATGTCTCCTAATTTTTCACATAGAAAAAAAGTCTCGGTGCCGGCCCCTAAAGACATTGATTTTCTTGCTATCACCTGGCGCTCAGACCTTAGTTCCATTTATCAAGAAGGGAAACGTCAGGCGTTACATAAAGTGACTCTGTTACCATAAGGCTCTCACCATCCTGCCCTATTGTTTTCCCTTGTTAATAACTCATTACCAGGATTTAACAAATCAACCATTACATATGTTTTGTGTCTCCATATTTTGATCCGTACGATTAAGCAGATGTTACGATTGAAAATTGAAAAGTCCAAGGCTACTCTCGTCTGAAAGAAAGAGGGCAGCCTCAAACAACGAGCTAACAATGAGATTCAGAAGATCTTCAGAAAAACATTTACGACCAATAAACAGACTCCAACCTGCTCCATTTCAACCATTGTGCGCCTTGGGGGAATAATTAAGTTGAATAGGAAGAGGTCCGCGGGGTTTTCAATGCCAAGCCCACAGGTGCGGGGTGGCACGATGAATGATCCGCCTGATTTTTGCCAGGCTCAAGGGCCCTTCTCCTGGCCGGGCGAGCAGATACGAAATATTGTCATTTCTTTTAATTCACAGCGTTACTCTCAGGGCGAACAAAGGGGCGGGGGATGAATGGCTCCGGCTGCAAGCAAGGCGCGCCCGGCCGCCGCTGGCCTCTCCGGAGACCGCCCGGCGGGGACGAGCGCGCCGCCGCCGCCGCGCCCGGGGCCCGTCCCGGCGAGCTCGGGGGGGCGTCCGTGCCCCCCGCGCCGCCGCCCGCCCCCCGCGCCGCTCCCGTCCCGCGCCCGCCCCGGGCCCGCGCCGCCCCCGCGCCCCGCGCCGCCGCGCGCCTCGCCGCGGGGCCGGACCCCGCGCGGGCGCACGTGCGCCCCGCCGCTCCCCGCCGCTCCCCGCGCCGCCGCCGCGGCCGAGAGGGGGCGGGCGGGGCGGCCCCGGGCCGGGGGCGGCTCCCGGCCGCAGCCCCCGGTGCGGACCCGCCGCCGTCGGGGCCCCGGCGAGCGGCAGCGGGCGGCGGCAGCGGGCCTCTCCCGCCCGCCTGCCCGCGTTGCGCATGGAGGTCTCCAAGAGGGGGTCCGTCTGCCGGGAGCCCCCGCGGGCGAGGGCGGCGCCGCCCCTGTCCGGTGGCCGCGCCGGGGGCGGCCCCGGGGGGGGCCCCGCGAGGAGCCGTCACGTCGTGCCGCCGGGCCACGTCTGGCGGCGGCCACGCCGGAAAAAGCGGGGTTCCCCCCCGGGCGGCCCCTGGGGCGGTGGCGCCGGCTCCGGAGGCAGCGCTCGACTCTCCGTCTGCGGGCGCGATGCCCGACCGGGCGGCCCGGAGCCGGCCCCCGGGGGGCCCCAGGAGAGCGCCCGCCCCCTGCCTGCCCCGGTCCCCGCGCCCCCAGCCTCCTCCTGCCGCCCCGGCCCGGCGCGGACGCCCGCTTTCCCCGTGCACCTGCTCTGCGCAACCTGGAACGCCGAGCGGCTTGGAGAAGGCAAGGGAGGCCTGTCYCCGCCACATCAGCCCCGATATGGCGCCCCGCGGGGCAGCATCGGGGTGCCAAGAGGCTCTTCCCGGCCCTGCTCCGCCCTGCTCCGCCCGGACGGACCACGGCGGACCCGGTCCCCCCGATCCTCGCTGCCCCGGGATTTCCATTCGGAACGGAGCGGCCCGAGCCTCCGGCTCCGCGGGGTGAAGGTTGTCCCCTCCCCGAGGACTGGCAGTGCGAAGGGSTCACACGGCCGGGACCATCCGCCGCCAGCACCCCACGCCCCGACGAGACCCCGAGCCCTCTGCCGCCCCGGGGCGCGGTGAAAGGGCCGGCCGGAGGGGACTCCTCGGCCGAGGAGCTCCGCACCCGCCAGGTGGATGAAGRCGGCTTCCCGTTCTGGGAAATGTTTCCGCCGAGCGCCCCGACGGCTGCACGTGCCCCCGAGTTCACGGGGGTCGGGACCGATTCAGGGCGGACGCTCATGCCCCCAGCCTCCCGCCCTCCGGCCCGGGGGAGAAAGAAGTCTGGGGAGAGAGCCACGGCTCAGACTCGGGCGTACGGCTCCCCAGCGAATGGTAGGCTGGGACGTCCCCTGGGCGAGACGGGCACCCCCGACGGCGCCGACACTCACTCGTGCGAGACCACGGGGAACTGCCCCTCCCCTCGCCGCTGAAGAGAGAAGTGCCCGAGGCGCGTTGGGGCGAGTGGGGAGAGCCCCTGCGGTCTCACTTCGGCTCGGAGAGACTCTCTGGTGCCTGGCCGCCGCCGGTGGGCTCGGAATGGCAGAGTTTTGGGAAAAGAGGGAAAACACTGTGCCTTCGGGACGTGTTTGAACGGATCGTGCCCGCCGGCGTGGGGAGCGCGGTCGGTGGGGTCGGGGATGCGCGGAGCACTGTGGCCCCCCCTCCGCGGAGCGCAGCCCGCGACACTGACCTTCCCGCGGGGGGGACCGGGACGCGCCTTTCACAGAATTAGCCGCACAGACGTCTCGCTATAACTTTTGTTCCCCGCCACCGCCCGGACACACCGCGCTCGCTCCGCCGCCAGCCCGTCCCGTCCCGTCCCCGACGGCTCTCCCCGTGCCCTGCCCCGACAATGCGTGAAATGCATCACTGTCACCGGGCGCGGGTGACAGATGAGGCGAAGGCGCGGACCCCTCGCCAAGGTCAAGTTGAAGATGCCGGTGGCGGTGCGGTCGCCTCCAGTTGAAGCTGAACAAGGCCCTGGCGGGGGCCCTTTCCGACGTTATGTTTCTACCTCCCCCGCTTCCCCTTCTTCCTTTGGGCTTTGCCAGCCCTTTCTCCGGGGACCTGCGGGGCCGAGGCGTGGTCCGAGGGACTGGGGTGCTGCGCGGTGCTGCGCGGGGGCGGGGGGGTGGCGCGGACTCCCGGAGCTCCGGGCCATGCGGGTGCGGGTCGAGCCCAGCCGGGCCGTGCTGGGCTGGGCCGGGACGCGGAGCTCCGGTTGCGGTCACAGGCGCGGTCACCGGCTTGAAATAAACTGCAAAACCCTCTGGGGTGAGTTTTACCCCGCGTTCAGCAAAAGTTTTCCAAACGCAGTCTAGTTAAACAAACACTTCGCCCTGCTCCCGGCTCCCTCTCTCCCTCGCTCTGTGATGATTGATATTTTTTATTCAGCCAACTTTTATTTACCTTGCAAAAATGTTGGGGACAAATGTGATAAATTACAGATATGCAAATTTCTTTGAATGGCGTTGTAAGTGTGTCTCGCTGGAGCTGAATAAGTCCTTGCAAGTCGGTCTGCGCGCACTCAGGACCCCAGGGAGCTGATCAAAGCACCCTTTCTCTTTCATCCCCAGTATTCTCCTCCAAACTATTTCGATACAATATGTTTCCATGATGCACTTAATGTGCTAGGGACACAGAACTCATTACAACCTAGCTAGTTCTGCCGACCCCTTTGTTCAGAGGCATAAAGTTAAAAAAAAAGGAGGGGTGGAGGGGGGGAGGACCGCTGCTAGTTGCCAGCTTTCTGAAATGTTAAAGCATGCGTCATTTTTCACCAGGTCTCGTCTTGATATCCTCAAAAGACAAACTATGAAACCGGCCTCAGCCCTTTCTGGCATTAATTACGCTGCTGTCCAGCCGATCTGTTTTTCCTATTATATGCATTTCTCAGCAGGGATTTTTTTTTTTTTTTTTTGCAAGACTAATGCAGCTGCAAGTCGAAGTATGAATACGTTGTATCGGTATAGAAACAAAATAAGTGGAAAGGCTGAAAAAGATGTCAAAGTCTATGCTGATGTTTTTCTTGCTTGCTCCACGTTTGAGATAGGGGCTTTGGAAAAGAGTTTTGAATCGCCCTGTTATGTTAACTGGTTTTGCCTCGAATTATAAACTTCTTAGAAGGGAAAAATCTCAGCCRGAGGCTGCTGAAAGCAGGTTACATGTTTATTGAATGCCGATGCGCCCAACAAATCTTTTCTCAACGGAGAAATGCTGCAAAGTATTTGGGGAAATCGCTGAAAATTAGAAACCCTGAGTTCAGGGCGATCCATTTCAAACCCATAGCGAGGTGGCGGCTGTTGGGGGAAATGACTCCAGCGGGATGACAGTAAGAAATAAACTCTATTTCAGCGGATGGCGCGTTTGTTTACGGGGTTGATTGGTTGACGGAAATGGCTGGCAGCCAGTTCTGGGAAAGATTCCAGACCTGACTCCGATTAACCCTCTCTGGTGAAACTCTGCTGGAAACCAACTCACCAGCAATTGCCATTAATCTACTTACTAATTAAGCCAATTCATTTCTAAAGGAGAAAAATTCCTTTCTTTGGCCAAACTGATGGGAGGAAATTTGAAAGAAGCGCCAAACTGTGTAACTGTAATTCAGCCAAGGACTGCTAAAACAAGGTGTTGATATATAGCTGGAGATTTAAAACAAGTTTCTAGGGCAACAATCCTTTGGAGACGGTGGTATATAGTGCATAGTAGATGAAGCTCGAATAATGGTGGACTGCAGTGTGCAATTGTACGGACATTGGTTGGAACCAGGACTGCCTTTCCCAATTAAGCCGCTCAAGGCTTTTACTCCTAATAATTTATCTGCCCCGTTTTAACGTTTCAGCCTTGGGTGACAGCTACAAAGAACATCTTTGCCAGACCTAGTGAACATGGTCGTAGAATCATCGGAAATAGTGAATTGGAAGGGACCCACAAGGATCATAGAAGTCCAACTCCTATCTCTGGACAGGGCAACCCCAAAAATCACACCATGTGCCTGAGACCATTGTCCAAACGCTTCTTGAACTCCGGCAGGCTTGGTGTTGCGACCACTCCCCTGCTTATGGAACTTGACGTCAAACTTGCCTAGCATTGGCGACGACACTCCAGCTCCCCTCGTCCCAGGGTCCRGATCAGCCCAAGAAGACACAGGGACACACTCTGCCCTGGCAGTACTCTGTGCCTGCGAGGACGTGACAGGGGTTCCTACGGCCACGTGGCGTCCCGGCGGGGCCGCTCCGAGGGCTCTCAGTGATACTGAGGAGTCACCTTTAGGCGAGCAACGTTTCGCTCGGTCTGGGCGAGGGAAGGCGAGTCCCAGGGTGACCCGACCGCTGGCCGAGGCCGCGGTGAGCTGGTCCGCAGACCAGGGTGCTCTTTTCAGAGCAAGCCGCCACCCCTTGCACTGCTGGTAGTAGGACACCTGCAAGGTGAGGGCGAGAGGTGATGAGATGGAGATTAACCCTTCCACCCGGGACCTGTAGGAGGAGGAGCACCCCCCGGCTGCCTGCCCAGTTTGCCGGCCCTGCCGCCAGCATCCCTGGCCGCCCCTCCCTCGGCGCCTGGCTCGAGCCTCAAGGGCGCCCACCGTCCCGGGCAGACCCGGGGCCCCTTCACCCTTCGCTTTTGCCTCTCACACACCCGTGTCCCCCCCCTATTCCCTGCCCCGCACCTTTCTCTGCCCCGCAGCGCTCGCAGAGCAGCCCCACCACTGCCCCCCGTCTGGTCCCTTCTGTGCCACCAGTGACGGGCAGCGCTGACGTTCCCAAAGCAGTGCTGAGGGTGTGGGGCCTATGACAGGCTCGGAGGGGAAGGGAAGGTGCCCAGCCTCAGGCCACGGCGTTCCTCCGGACTCGCGCCCCCCCGCCCCCAACCACCGGGCTGGGCGCATTAAAGGCTCAGCGCCCTGGGGTATATAGCATGAGAGACGACACATTGAAGGAAGAATGGTTTAAAACCAGTGTAACCGTTCCCTCGTTTTTCTTCGCCGTTGTTGTTGTTGGTTTTGTGTCTTTTCAGGTGCGGGCAATCGCAAGACGAACAAATTAAGCGTTCGGTGGAGCCGTCTCCGGACAAGGCGGCGGTGGTCAAAGCGCTCGGCGGGAGGTAGGAGGATGCTGAGCCCCGGACATGAACAAACCACCCTCCCAGAAAGCAGCAGCTCGTGTCATTGCACTAAAATGACAAGATCTCATGAAACACACAGTACCACCAAGTGATGACAGCAGAAATACGGGCGCAACCTGGGGAGGAATGGGGAAACATATCCTCCAGCAGCTGATGGCAAAACTTAGCAGGTGCTGTAGGTAGCGAGCTACGCCTTCGTATCTCAAGCAAACACTCAACTTCTTCGTTTAAGTCTCTCTCTGAGATCATAAAAAATAGGATGCAATATCCTAAAAAGACTAATGACATTTCACAGGTAATGCAATTTAGAAAGAAACACTTCCATGTTTTCTTTTCCAACAATGTGCATTTTTGTAAACTCCTATAAATTGCAATTCAAAAGCCCTGATCTCGCCATCCCCAATCATTTTTTATACTGATCAAATGAATGCAGATACTCCCATTTGGGAGGGGCGACATGACATTTCACTTGGCAGTTCTAAACAGGTCACGGACCTTTCACAGACCCTAAGGCAGTGGGAGGGAGCTCTTTACGAAACCGTGTAACCAAATCAAACCAATGGTTACCCCTTTTCAATACCATTGGAATGGTTTGCACAATGCTATTCACATAGCAGCAGAGAAACTGAAAGGATGGTCATCCAATGGAAATTTCTTTTCTTTTGTTTAAACTTGTGGAGCTCCAAAAAAAAAATACTGGAAAACAATTACTTTTTGTATGACAAAAAGCTAAACACTTCTACGTACAGCCGTACGTGTACACCAGGGCCTTCAGTGCGCCTGGATGTTTATACAGATATAGTCACACATCTGTGTGTGGGGATGTACATTTATTGGAGATGTTGCTTTGTTTGAAGCCGTAGGCACAAAGACACAACATGGCTGCCCTGGAGATGACCTATTGCTTTCAAGTTGCTTGAACACATCAGAATTTCTATTGTTGAGGTTGATTAATTGAAACTGATAAGTTACCATGAATAAAGATTGTTTTTCTGTTTAATGTGGTGGGCCTGATTTGGTAAATGCTTCATTCATGTAGCCTTGCAGTGCAGCATATGGGCAAGATTCATTCAGTATCGCAAACATATACAATTTATTATGCCTGTATGGTCACAACCAAAAGGCCTTTCTATTTTAATGACAAAGTTTGAATGAAAAATTCCATTTAAAGAGTCACTAACATTAAGTGCGGCTTTGTAATTTATTCCTGTTGCCGGCTGCCGGGAAATCGAGCTCTTGGAAAAGCCGAGGCGCAGCGGGCAGGGCCGGCAGCGCCATACTCCGGGGCCAAGCAGCCGCTCCTCGCAGGTCTCGGCCGCCCCACGCGTGTCCAGGACGCTCCTCGCGTCCCCCGCTGCTGATAAACTCGTGGCCGCCGTGCCGCGGCGCCGGCGCCGCCCCCGCCTCCCCGCGCTGCCCTGGACGGGGCGGGCGAGGGACYCGCCGCGGCCTCCGCCGCCTCCTCTCCGGGCAAAGCCGCCCGCGGGCCCGCGAATGCCTCTGCCTGAAGCAGGAGGAGTCAGTGTCCACCCGGCCCTTTCCACGCCGCCCGTGGAGCCGCGGCCTGAGGGCCGCGGTGCCCTCCCTGCGCCCGTCCGGGCTCGGGCGCCCGGAACCGCCTGTGGGCACGGCGCGGGTGGGCTGCCGGAGGCTCGCCGGGGCCTCTCCGCATCCCCCCGGAGCGCACCCCGGCCCCGGGGGCGGCGGGGAGGGCGGCGGGATGCCCGCGGGTGCTGAGCGTGTCCCGCCGGCTCCGCAGGCACCAGGGCATCGGGGTCCCCCCCGGCCGTGGGTGCCACCACGGGCGCAGCTACACGGAAAGGCCATGGGAGAAACAAAAGGCTTCGTCTCCACTATATAGGCTCACCCAGGGGGTTGTGTTGACACTCAAGTGCGAAGTTAAGCACCGCTGTGGCCAAGGGGATTTTTGCATCGACATTTTACAACCTAACCTTTCTCCTTCTGCATCTCTTGCTGGCTAACCACTGGTTTAAAAGTTTTCAATACGGTCAACTCTCAGCCTTGACCTCACTTCTGCTTAAAAAGCTCATGTCGTTTTCTGCATTATCTATTCTCAAGTAAGACAGGTCAAAACAACAACAAAGCCTCACCCAACAGGGGAAAAAAGATCAAACTTGAAATGAAGACGTGATGAAGACATGTCAGGAACCGCTCCGTGAGGCAAATCAGTACATTTCAGTCCACGTGTTGAAGGGTTGGTCATGTTCCTGTCTATTTGAGGGGATTTGTAAAGCAACGTTTAACCAAATCAGCACTTGACAGACAAAGTAGAGCTTCTACATCATGACAAATAAGCATTTAAATATGCGGGTGAAATTTAAGAAAAATCCCTTGAAAGAGCCCTTTCAAGCATTTTTTTAAAATATGACCTCTTAACCTCTTCCTCCTCGATTGACAGAGTAATTTGAAACAGAAACAATGTAATCTATCAAAATAAGTTGTGTTACTTCTGTAAATCAGATATTTATGTTTGAGCTTTCTCCTACTGACAAGCTGTAAAGGCTCACTGTTATTCCAAGGCTTTATCTCTGAGATTCTTGTCTTTTCTGCTCATTAAGAGTCTGTCTACAGATTACAAAGTCAATAGATGCAAACACCAGACTGTGAGAAAACTCTCCCTGAGTACATAAAAATCAACAGCACTGGATGCTATACAATGGAAAGCATAGATGTTTGTAGGTGTTCGGTTTTATCATCTTTAAACAAGGAAGAGAGCAAATATTGTGGCAAAACTTCACCTTCCAGTGTTGCGCACTTCCTTTTGCCATTCCTAAAAGTGGATCTCGCTGCAGCATCATTTCGAAGTGGCAGATACGAGTTTAAATGAAATACAGTTCACAACCGTTTTGAGTTTTCTACCTATAACTACAGTGCTAATTATGAGTCCAACGACCAGGCAGTGGACCTGGACGGCATGACTTTATAGCTACTTCTATGGATTATCCTGTAAAGGCATGACTGAACCTAGTGCAGCTCTTCCACATCATTAAAAGACTGAAGGATTGTGGGCCCTGGACAGGCTCCTTCAGTGCTTCAGGGGTGTTTCAAGGCATAGATTTTCAGTATTTCCTACACTATTGAGTCCAAGTTACCATATSCACATTTTTTTATTGCTGCAATGCGTGTATTGTCGATATTCCTCTCTGCTCGCACGTTAAAATGAGACTAAAATAAAGAAAACCCCACAGACAAAACTTTCAGCTTCAACCCAATCCACATGAAGGGGAAATTAGGTATGAGGAAGCTGAAGCACACAGTCAGACGGATTTTTGCCAAACTTTTAGTAATCGAATATTACTCTCAACAACACTTTTAAATATCGACATGTAGTTTGGGGGCCATCTTTAAAAGCGGGCAAAAGAGAAAGGTGATTTCCCAAGCTTCCCGTGGGTGCCGGCAGGTCTGTGGTGCGGCACTGCTCGGGAGGAGCCGGCTGCCCGCCCGGCGCTGTGGCTGCGGTGTCGCCGCGGGCGGGGGCGCGGAGCGGGTGCGCGGTGCTGAGCGGCGGGGACGGCGACGCGGGGGCTGCGGCCCGGGATGCGGCGGCCGGGGCTGGAAGCGGGGCTGAAGGTGGGTCGCAGCCCACGAGTGTCTCCTTCCCCCTGCGGTCAATGGCTCCTATGATACCTTTACACCATGTCGAAAGAGCAAGTTTCAGACCTGAGAGGAACCAACACTTTCTGTTTTCCCCAGCAGCAGTGTAGACCTGGTGTCTTCCCTTACACCAGGTTCAGTTCGGGAGGGGAGGGAGGTGGGAAACTCGCTGTGTAACTGCCTATGTCTGATGCTTTACAGCCCTTTAATTCTCCTGAATTAACTTTCCCTGCCTATGCTGTGTTTTATAATCCTTCACTACCACTCAGGTGTATGGTGCTTTTTCACTTCATGTGCTACACCGAGCAGTGACTCCCCAGAGCCCTGAAAGAGCCTCCTCCACAGCAAAGCTTTACATATCGGTACATGAGGCCAGCAAGGGTGTGCTTACAGCTTATACCCATATCTACTCTACAAAAGTAGTGAAAAATCCAGAAAGTTCTATTTGAAAAAAAGAAAAGTATATAGGTAAGGGTGGGGCAGGTGTACAAGCTGGAACCTCTCTAAGATAAATTTTTTATGTCTCCTAAGCATTTATAGAATGTTTTGTTTTGCAGGACGTTTACGTAGAATACGATTTTCTCTTCTACCTTCAACAAGGTTTAACATTCTACATACTGATTTTTAAACAAAAATATATTTGTACGGAAATAAAGAACCTATATTAAAGCTGATAAAGTCACAATTATCTTTACTATAAATCCTATTGTATTATTAAACTTCTATGTGGAGGTAGACAATTGGGGGAAGTGATGCACCACCTGAATCTTAAATTCAGGAACTTCAAGAATAGATAAAAGAAACAATTCACTTCCTAAAATGTACTTGATTTATATTATCATACATTCCTAAGCCTCTGTTTTTTCATGTCTTTGCATAAGTAATTTTTTATTTCATTAAACATCAGCAACCTTATTCACAGAAAACCTGTGCATTAAAGCATAATGTAATTTTCTTGTTTTAAGAATAATTTCCCAAGCTGAAAAAAAAATTCTAAGCAATGAACTTACTGGAGATTTACTGCAATTAATTTTGCCTCGGTATACAGAATTCTCTGGATTTATCCATGGGTGCCTGGATACAATCAAGAGATGATTTCACCGGTGCTTTGACATGGAGCACTGAAACTCTTCTCACTTCCTTACTGTTTGCCAGTGTCATCAAAGTGATGCATTTCACCCTTTTAGAAAGAGAATTCACATTCATTTTACTAAGTGAAAACTTATGAACTGATGTCAATAATATTTCCATAAGATGACAGCTTGCAATAAATTAAATCAAGGATATTTTAAATAGGAATCATACATCAGAAGCATTTCTTTGTGTTTGCATCAGTTACAAGGGCTTTGGTATCCCGAAAAGAAATTCTAGCTTGTCATTCTTGAGATAAAAATGGTAATTTAAAAATGAAATACGTTTGTACCATTCCTTTCTGAACCTGGGCTAGCAGTGTTCTAAGTATATTTCTTTGGAAATCTTGACTATGCCATTTTCAGTTTGGAACTTTTCAGAGTTTTACTCCCTGAACATATGATCAGATGATTTGAAGCAAATTCCTTCTATTATTGGAAGAGTAAATCCTTGCCTGTTTTTGAACTATCTACTGTGCTTAGTAGTTTAAAAATCTTATTTGAATAACCTCTGTTTTCTGTTTGGTAGTTATTTACTGCTGCTGGTTTTTTCAGATATGCTATCTCTCTGTTACTGTAGGTACACAAACCCATGAATTAGAGACTGGAAATGTTGAGAAGCCTTTTCCTCATCCTCAGCTCACACTTATCACAAACAGTTCCTGATAACTTTCTTCTTTTTTGTGTGTGCTTATGTATATATTCTTCTGGTTTGTGACTCCTGCAACTCCATATACCCAGGGAAAGCTCCTGCAGTCAATATTGAATAAGGACTCTGGGACTGTCCTCCCATACACAGCATCATGTATCAAGACATCAGCATTGACATAAGCGGAGATGAGAGGTTTTGCAAAGAAACCACTTAGAGCACTTGAATTCTACCTGTACATACTACAATAGCTGAATGTTCAAAATCTTCACAGAAAGCCTGGGGAAATAGTCCCATGAAAGAGGAAAGGCAAAGTATTTTGCAAGTGTATCTTGTGATTAATGCTAGGTAGGTCAAACTTCAGCTTGGGAAGAGGTGAGAGACAGGGTTTTTTCTTCTTTAAAAATTGTTCATTTTCTTAGTGTCTTTTGTTCATTCCACCATTCAGGATGAGAGGGTGTAGGAGGACAAAACAGAAAATCCATGTGTCCAAACAGATTGGATGCCTTCCAATAATTTACTTGGATATGGAAGCAGGGATGAGATTGGTTACTAGAGAATATTCAACACAATTTGTCACCAGTCAAGAAGAGACTTTGGAGAGCAAAAGAGTAATTGAAAATATCAAAAATTCCTTCAGAATATCCCATATCCTCTTTGAGGGGAAACTATAGGGCAGACATCAGCCAGTGGTACAGGTCTGTAACTGTAATGACATTATATAACACTGRTAATTAGATCAATTATTTCTGTATAGCTTCAATTACGCATGCAGACATTGCAATCTACAGCCTAATCAACTATTCATGAGAATGGCATCAAGCTCCGAGCAGAAGTCAAAACATCACTATACGTTGGAGGAATCTTCTGTTGAGTCACAGTTTTCAATATACTCCTTTGCATAGCTTAACTGATGAATTTATTGTAACTGTTTTTCAATCATATTAAAGTATAAAGCCTAGGCTTGCTTTAAAGGAAATTAACAATGAATTTGTTTCTAATGATTTTCTCTAGTTCAGGGAATATTTTCCTTTCAGTGAAGCTGATGATGCAGTGAATATTCTTGTTTGGCTAACTAATACTCTTTTTTATTTCTTTCAAAAGTGCTGAAAACAGAACATATTACAACTAAGTACCAGACAGGCTGATCTTGTTAGGGAAACCACTGCTGAAGTATTTGAGAAATAGGAATATTCCCAATCATTATTTTCCTTCATGCTCCACATTGCACCAGTGAAGGTAGCAAGAATTGTTTCAAACCACCAGAAAAATGTGACAACCTTGTTGCTGAAAGTGTGGTTTCTTTCTATTTTAACACAATTCAGCTCATAACCTTCCGGTATCTAAAAAATGCCAAACCAAAAAAAGTAAAACAAATGCAAACATTTTTCTTAATTCAGCCAATATTCAATAAGAGTGTTAGGTTTGAAGAATTAACACAAGTCCATATTGCTATTTTGTAATCTGAAACACACTTCTGGTTTGCTGAAAGAGAATGAAGAACATTTTCCATGCATTTTTGATCATATTAAAATGTGGTTGCATTTATGTTTCACTGTGCTTTGCTTGAAGGCCCATAGCTTTCCTCTTCGCTCGAGACTCTGGTAGGCAAAAGACTCTGAAGACTGCTAAATGACAATTGGCACCTAGGTAAGGGGTGGAAGCACAGATTGCACTTGGGAAACCAAAGAATCACAGGCTGTGTTATGCCTCGTTTTCTTCTGTTCATCATCTGTGAAAAACTCATATGAAAATTACTGCAGACATGGTGGTAGAAAGAAGACAATGGCCAGTTAAGATCCAATCCAGATCAGTCTCAAAAGGCTGGCAGCTTGCTGAACATACTAGAGGCCGAAGAAAGGAGAAAAAGAAGGAAGACAGTTCGGAAGTTCTTTCATATAGATGAGAGAAAAAATGATACGACATTTGGCTCAAATTTCCAGAACCATTAGCAATTACCAAGAGCTGCTGGTAAAGGTGTCCAACTGGACAAATTCCTGCTCAGTAGGTATTTGCAAGGCATATGTATATATTAGACAGTCTTTGTCTAGGAAACTCGTGGGGAACCTCCAGTTACTGAAGCAATCAGACTTTTATTCGTATATCATGAAGAGAAACCACCTCATTCATGATGAGTCATAAACACACATCCCAAACACCCCTTCTTAGCTAGTCAAAATACAATGTTCTCCTAGAGGCTACCTCCAAGCCTTCTGACCCCATGTCTTGAATAACAGAATTGTGTCTCTGAGACAACTATTCTTTAACTCAAAACGTGGAACCAAAGAACTCTTTTGCTTGCTCCCCAAAATCTCTCCTTGGCTTGGATTTTGGGTCAGATAAAATAGTCACTGACAGAACAAATGCCATCAAATATAACAGATTCAAGTCCTTTTGAATGTAACCATCTCTGCTCTTTTTCAAAAACACCATACCTATGCTATTTTTGCACCTCAAAACTGCCTGATTGTAACACGCTAAGCAGTTAGAATGAAATACTCAAACTTCGGAGTAGGCTACAATGCATCAAAAACTTCGGATTCACCGTCTTCAAAGACTGTCCATTTTTGTTGCATTTGTAAGTCTAAGAAATTGATATTTGTCTTTTTTCCCCTGCTCTTCTGTAGTCTGGATATTCTGTGATTCTATGGCTGGATGAGAAATATTTTTTTATCAAGGTTGATTAAAAACTGTGATTGACTAAATAAAAACAAAAAGCCAAGTTATGGTTAAGTTTATCTGAAATTCAGGAAAAAGATGTAAAATTAAAACTGTTCCTCAAGAAAGACTAAAACACTTTAAAATACAGAAATGAGACTGACATAAACAATTCTCCTGCTTAGCTTAGTAATGTAACTTAGAAACTTGGCTGAGTGGTTGAAGAAAACCTCCTGAGAGATATTTGAACTATAAGCATTTAAGCCAAGCTTAATTCTTGAGGGACAATTCTAGGCTCTGACTCATTAAAATAAAGCATGAATACTTTCACTGAGTTATGAGAACTGGAATTATTTCATACATGCCCTTTTTTCAGGCTAGAACATGAAGAATTTAATATTTTCCTGCACACTCTACAGATATATATATATTTATATATTTCAGATAAATATATACAGAAAAGTGCATTTCTGTATATATATCTGAATCTGTATGTGTAGCTATGTAATCTATATCTTTATCTGTGTCTATATCATCTATAGCTATACCTACATTTCCTTCTGACTGATGATTCGTTATGACATGAATAAAGCACATTTCTATCATCTTGCTCAAGAACCCAGCTTTATTCAATTCAGGGATTTAAAGCAGGTCATGCAATCATGGATACAGTGAATCAGACTGCTGYTAGAAACAGACGCACCAGTGTACCATGTAGACTCTTAATAGCCATAATTTTAATCCCTTAAGCAACTAATATTCCTTCTAAATAATTTCACTTCTCTTAAAGAATTGCTTAGATATTTTCATGTTCTTTTCTGAGAGAAGCATCTGAAAGTCAACTAATCCACTGCTATTTTCAGAGCCTTGTTTAGAGAATTGAAAAGAGATACTTCAGGATGCTTTTCACTGAAAATTGTCCTTTTTTCACTTTATCAGAACTGATTGTTAAAATGGAGAGCTCATTATTTTTATAACCTTAGCAGTTTTTCTGTAATTACCTCTAGCATCCTGAGCAGTATCTTATTCTTCACTAGCCTTTACTTAAATGTAATATTTTTTTCCACCTGAATATTTTCTGGTTCTGTGTTGGTCCCTAGAATCCCGTCATCTTCATCTTCTGTCATAAATAATCATATCATAAAGGCCTCTATGTTCATATTATATTAGATAACAGAATGTCAAACAATGATCTCAGTTGAGTGACATGTATTTTTCATACAGATTCTACCTGTGTTCACAAACTGGATATAGAATTCTCCATCCCCTGATAATCTACTCACTGAGACTGAGCCTTACAAGGTAGCAAGACAAATTAAACTCTCCCAGGTTCAGCAACTGCTGATGTTCAGAACATTAGAAACCCACTCATTTCTCATTAAATAATTTTGGTCTTCCCATTTATTTTATAACTGGATGAATCAGGGTCACACTGGTCTTGCTACCCACTGAGACAATACTTCAGTTCATATGCAGATGGTTACAATTGCAGCCACCCTTTTTTAAAACAGAAGCTGGCAAATACTTGTTATTGCATACATGGGGAAAAAAACCTCCCAAATCACCAGAAAGTTTGAATACGTTAAAGATTTAAAAAACAAACAATAACATAAAACGCCTGCAAGTAATAACTCATAGAGAAGGGAAATTCCATTTATGTCCATCTGACCTTAAGAAACTCTCCCATGAAAATAATATTCCATTATGCAAGGGGTAAATGTTGACAGTTGGATATATAAAAGTCTTATCCTATGCTTCAGCAAATTGTAAAAAAATTATTATCATTCAGTACAGAATGTATTTAGCTATTTATGTTTAGAAAAAGACATTACATACCAACGTTGAAGACAAACACAACCCAGCTCTAAATGTCTTCATCTCTCTTATATAATTTTCCGCACAAACAGGAAAAGCCACCTGTAAGCAACGTGCTAATCACATACTCAACACATTTCAAGAAAGTGTAGCTAAAAATATATAAGCTAAAGACATATAAGCTGAAAAGTGAGAAATAAATATTAATAGAAGATTTTTAAAAGTATATAGCATTTTGTTGACCCTAATTGAATATGGAATTGCCATCACTGTATAATGATTTTTAAATCAGGGAAATATGTTTTCACTTGACTGTACTTGAATCGTATATCTTTTACATTAAGAGTTGAATGTATTTTCAAGTACGTTTTATATATGGCTTTAATCAGGAAAAGAAGTCAATGGCAAGTACTATTCTAATGCAACTCTGTGTTTGAATGTTCAGATACTGGTGGTGGTAAACTCAAAATGTTTTCAATTCGACAAACTCCATCCTTGTTCATTCTCACTGAAATTCTTACTATGATGTCAGAACAGCACAAAAGGGGACAAAGCACACAGCTCTACATGAAGGACATAAAAGTAATTATTCTAAGACCAACTGCCATTTAATAAATGAATTTTAATCATTTACACCCCCCAATTCTCTTTTGCCAAAATAATTTTCTTAAATCCCTCCAAGACCAGGGTAGTGTGTCTCTAACTGAACAGAGACAGGAACCACAAGAACTTGTGCTAACTCATGGCCATCCAAAGGATTGACTGAAGAACTTTCTGAATAGAGCATTTAAATCAAACCCCAAAGGACTCAGTCATTATAGACTCCTCTGCCCTGCTCCAGAGAGTAAGCAGACTGTGCTAATCCTGCATCTAGACTAGAACATATCATCTTATATGTAACATTCCTGGGAAAAAAGGAGGACCCTAATTTCAGTCTGGTCTGCTGTGCTGTACCCACCGGCAAAACAGAAAGACAGATGGCTTTTTAGGGGTGGCTGTCCCTGCTGTGTCAGGACTTGAAATGTGAGTAGCCAACAGAGTGAGGAACATGCCAAACCTCATAGTTCCTGATCTCTCTACCTTCTATCAGGTGGCTACAAGAGGCAACCTTCAGTCTGAGTGTGAATTCAGAAAACGGCTGAAGGAGTTATCATCATGGTTCATTGTGAGACCCCATCTTGGTGGGGTCTGGTGCTCAGCACAGGAAAGGAAAACTTGGTCCTGTTAGAGAGGGTCCAGAGCAGAACCACGAAGATAGTCAGAGGGCTGGAGCACCTCTCCTACAAAGACTCGGTGAGAGAGTTTGGGTTGTTCAGCCTGAAGAAGAGAAGGCTCTGGGGAGAACTCACTGTGGCCTTTCAAGTACATAGAGGGGGATTTAAAAAAGCAGGASAGTGACTTTCTACACAGGCAGATAGTGATAGGAAAAGGAAGGAATGGTTTTAAATGAAAAGAGGGGAGATTTAGATTAAATATTAGGACAAAATTCTTTACTCAGGAAGTGGTGAGGCACTGGAGCAGGTTGCCCAGAGAACCTGTGGCTACCCCATCCCTGGAAGTGTTCAAGGCCAGGTTGGATGGGGCTTTGAGGAACTGGTCTAGTAGAAGATGTCCCTGCCCATGACGCAAGGTTGGAACCAGATGATCTTTCAAGTGCCTTCCAAGCCAAACCATTCTAGGATTCTTCGATTCATCCATATACTGCAGAAGGATATCATGTTTACCCAGCCAAGGCCAATTTGTGTGCTATTTGTGCGCACGAGTTATGTACAAAATATTTTACCTCATGCAGCTGAGCATACGCATCTTTGACAATCTGCCTTTGTCGGACTTACCATTCTGTAATTTTCACTGTCATATGGCATGAGCAGGGTTCTCTGTCTTGTTGTATTGAAAGGTCTCTTGATAGAAATGATGCATTAAATAAAATAGACCAGTTGCCTTGTCTTTAGTTACTGTCTCACTAAGAGACACACATTTAAGTGCTTAGTAACTGTCATTGCAGGTTTTTTCCGAGAAACATCTCACTCTTCACCACATGAAGATCGAAAAGATTTTCACATTAAATTAATCTACATTAGCTTGTTGCCATTCTTAGGGATTAAAATACATAATCCCAAAATACATATTCCCAAAATACTAAAATAACTGTAATGAAACGGACATTTGATTGATGTCCTCCTGAGAGCTGTAAATATAAGAGACTCAAATATGGATGGAGCATCTTAATTCTGGTTAGCCTCAACCTATCTCATATGAGAAGTGACTCTGGTCAAAAAATTCTGCAGCTGAATTTCTCTTAGTGAAAAAAATCAATCAGTCTATGAATTATCTTCCACTGCTCTGCCTAATTAAGATTTGCAGTCATTCAAATTTTGAAAATGAGAAACTTACCTGATTTCACCATTAATGAGTGTGAGGTTAATTCCTCACTTAATTCATCAATCTTTGCCTCTTCTCTGACGTATTTTCTACAGATTCCTGCATATTTCCTGTGCGTATAATTTCTGTAGGGTATCGGGTGCCAGAAGTCTTGAGTTCTGCTCATTCTACAGTGACTCTTTGCAAAGAGTTCCTTGAGAATTTAAATTAAGGATGCAATGATAAAAATGTATCATAATGATGAACATCAGTTTTGTTTGTGAATATGGGATCTTTTTTGACGTATACATGTATGTTACACTTTTTAGGAAAAAATTACATACAGAGTAACAGAGCAAGAATTAAAAAATACACCCCAGTTTTAATTTGATTCCATACTACTGAAATGATTGTATAGAAACAAATAAAATTATCAGAAAACAAAAATAAAACACCTGAATAAACCAGAAAAATACAAATAGATATGTTGATAGTTTGCATTTCTTGAACATCTATATCTATATCTATACCTATGTCATAAATAAATACTTTTACACAAGTACCATAAACACTGCGATACAGAAGAAGGTTAAGGTTGCAGCCAATACTCTCTAGTATAACTTTAAAATAGCCAGTTACAATAAAACATAGCTAGTTACAACAAAATGCATGGTTTTGGTCTCTTTTCAAGCCTCAGGGGAAATAGCTAAGCCAACGCTATTGATCAGCAGAATTAGAACGAATAATCAGTAAGTGTTCAGCAATCCATGGGACACATGCACATTAAAATGCCGTATGACTTTAAACACATGAGTACAGTAAAACACCTTATGCAGTGGAAAAATCTGTGAGGAGTAGAATACAGAGTTTGAATTTAAAATACCATCCCTTTTCTGTCTGCAAATTTACTATAACTTTAAGCACAGAGTGTAGATATTTTATCTAATCAATGAAAATTACTACCTAATTCCTCAAGGCCCAGTTCATGAGTTAATTTGAACAGCTGTAAAATTTTTCTTCTCTCTTTACAAAGAAAGGCATTACACTGTAGAATCAGGTCTTTTTAATGAAGTGAAGGAAAAACCCCTCAAAAATATGAAAAGCATTGTATCATGTGATAAGAATTTTTTAAAATAAGAATATGTAATTTGGATGGTTTGAAGTATTTTGCCTTGAATTAATGAGAGAAGAGTGATAAGTGGCAATGAAATACAGCCACTTCCACCTCACAATCACAACAGAGTTCAGGTCCAGTTCAGTAATAACTAAAAGACAGCTCTGACTGATGGTCATATTTGGTCCTATATGACTGAAATAATTGATGTATATGAAGGTTTTAAAGTAAAAACCCCTGTATCATAAAAAAGATCTTCATAAAACTGATTTTACATTAACTAGCACCTTTCACAGCCATTATAGCAGAACGGACAAAATCATTAGAAATAGTGGAATTCTGTACTCTGTTTCTGTCTGGTTACAAAAGCAGAACTTCATGGGCATTTTAGCTAGAAACAGTAAATTAAGAAAGATGTAAAAGAAAAATTAAATTGATTTAATTGTTATAAAAAATGAAAGAGAACTTACATTAGAAGCATTAAATAAACAAATTTGCACCTAATATTCTCTAGATATTTTCAGGCAGGTACTTCACCAGGCAACATAGTTTTTCATGATTTCATAAGACACATAGAAGATATTTTGGCCACAAGAGGGCTCACATATTTTATAGTTATTTTTTTTTAATATGAATATAATAAAATTATAACAATACACAGGCTAAATTCAAGGGGAATATTTGCTGCCCAGATAGTCACACTGTCATGAAAAAAATAATTTGCTTTGTTCTTTAATAAACTATCAGAAAAAAGTGAAGGAAAAATAAGGATGTTTCTGTAGTCTATTTATTAGTCAATTAATTGGTTTTTCATCAAAATGAGTCTATTTCTGTTACATTATACATTAGCTATTTATAAAACGACAAATTTATCTCTTAATCAAACAGAAATGTTAATGGTCTGTGTTAAAAAAATCCTCCAGCACCTACCTATTCAGGTAAGAGAGTGTACACTCATTAAAGCAGACCTTGTGAGAATAATAGATGTTTATTTTTCTACAGAGACTTGCATTGCTACTAAAAACACTGATAACATTGTCATTATATTATCAACAACATAGTGTATTCTCACCATTTTCAGATGAGAAGATAACTTGGAGCCTATTTCGATGAATACTGAACTTACTGAGAACCTATCCATCGACCTTAGAGATACTGTATCAAGCTAAATAAGCATGAAGTACAATACAGAGAGTTTGCTGTGCCATGGATGTATCCTCATTGCAGTTCATTTGTAGGACAGGAATTGCTGCATTTCCACACCTTTGATTTGTGTTGTGGAGATAAAAAATACAGGAAAAGAACTGTCTGAAATAGAGCAGAATGTGCAGTTGGTGGGAAATATTGTTCAGTAAAGTTTGGTATCAGTCCAGATGAATTTGAAATAAACTTGAAATTCTGAAAAAAATCTTGGAAAGGACAAAATGTGGTGTTTACATGATAAAATAGATTTTTCAGGACTCCATGAATTTGAAGTTAACATTTGTCTGATTCTTCTCTACAATAGTGGCAAAGACACCACCAAGACCATATTGAAGTAATTTGGCATTTACTCCGGCTCTCCTATTCTGCCATCCCAGGCAACACTCACATGTGAACTACTTCCGACTGTAAACCCTACAGCTTCCATATCTTGTCCCAGAGCTTTCAGACTCTAGTTCCTAGATACACAGTAGGGACCCTGGAAGCTCTGAAAACCCTTGTTACAATAGAGGCTACTGAGCTTTTCCACCCTATTTGCATGCTGTAGAGTTCTTAGTAAATTCTGCAATAAAGGTGCTGCATGCACTACATAAGACATACACTACTGAAATACTTTGCTGCAGGGAGGAAATCACAGACCTAAGACACGCCACACAACTTTTTGTCCACACTAGTCAATACCAGTGGCCTCCAGAGTGGACTCTTTGCATTCATAATGGGACAGGGCGGGTCCCATGGGGCACATGTGTGGATTTCAGATAGTCTGTAGTTTTCTACCTAAGATAGCACTGGGCTCTGTCATGCCTTGTAAGAGAGTGTTCCTACAGCATGGTGCCAACACACACTTTGCATTTTATGAGACGTGGCTTGATGTCACATGGGTGTGTGTCTAGTCTGTACTGCCTGTAGGGTACAAACCAGCATCAGAGCTGCTCTAAGGTTTTGCCTTGAGAAACTGGCTGTTCCATTCCCAAAGATACCAGGAATGAGGCAATACAGACACACTGAGGCTGATAGAGAACAAAGACCCAAGGATGAATGCAAGCATCCAAACCATTAAAACCGATGGTACAGATGTAGTCCTAGCACACCTGCCTGTCCCAAGTGCTACTTGCCTAAGGAATGGCATAAAGCTTTTCCAGCAGGCAAGACTTACACTGGGACCGGTTTTAACCAAGGCAATTCATAGCTATCCAAGGTTTTCATCTTCACAGCAAATCAGAGAGCTGTGTCCTGAGTAGTTGTGCTGGAGCTGTGTGACCTGGAAGTACTACAATTCTCACCCAGCCTCTAAGACGATTAGAGGGAATTTGTGGATTTCAACAATCAGTGATTTTCAGCCAAAACTTTTCAGAACATTCAGAGGATAAGGTTCTATGGAAGACGGACACAGCAGAGAAGAAAACTGGCTGATTAAAAAGTATGCAAAAAGGAGAACAGTCATCACACAAAAAACAGAAGACAGCACTGAGATTCTGACATAGAGAAAGCGTAGTGACAGAAAATGGTGAAGTATGGAACAAGGGAGGTGAAAAAGAATTCTGTCAAAGAGAGGCCTTAGAAGAGAAGACAAAGAGGTACAAATAGGCTAAAAAAAATACAATCAGGTTAAAATCTCATTCAAGACTGACGTAAGAAAGACATAAAAGAAGATGCACAAAACAAGTCTTGTTTTTAAGAACTCTGAGTACCATTTGCACAATGTACAAAATTACCTGTCTGAAGTGCTTATCATTGTTACAAGCAGTTTAACAGTATATTACTCAGTCCATTAATATTTAATTCCAATCTTTTACACCTAGCTATTACATCCTCAAAAGCTAATGACTAGGTAACTGAATAATGTATAAAATTACCTTCATTTTCACAAATATAATTTGCAAAATCTATAGGCTTGAAGTATTTTATCAATGTAATCAATGCAATAATATTAAACCTGTTCTATAAAATCTGGAATTTCTTTTTCATATTGTATTACTTTGCTCAGCTTCCTTTCTAAGATAGGAAAAAAATGCAAAGAGAAGAAGTTAAATCATCACAGAGGCTTCTTAAATGTCTTTGAAGCATAGCTTAAAAGTTTTGGCCACTGCCTTTCTGTGGTCTGCCTTTCGTGATCTTTATGTTTCTTGAGTTTCTTAGTTTCAGCAGTCAGGCTTGTTTTACCAGCTTGCTGCTCAGGTACCAAATGTTATCTGAAAGTAAGTAAAACACTGCTTATTTTCTTTGCCAACTATGCAAAAACAAATACACAGGTTTGTTTATACATAGCACTATTCCTGGAAAAAGTATTCCCTTTTCGGGGTTGTTAGATTTTTCCAGTATGCTGTTAAAAATTGAAAGGTTTTTTAACCTAAGTCCATAGTTGGAAGTCGAATCTTTTTTTTTTTTTTGTTGTTTGTTTCTAAGGATTTCAACAGGGAACATTTAGGCAACTACAGTAAAAACAGCGCTGTGAATAATTAAATGCAATCTTGTTACTTCTATCAATTGTAAAATTGCCATTGCTTTAAAMGGATGAGAACTCAAGACCTATCATTACAAATTCCCTGTGACTAACCCAGTAGTTCGTTGGAGATGTATGGCCAAGTGAATAGAACAAAGACATGAACTCCTGACTCAGAACCAGCTCTGAATTTCACAATCATGTCTATACTTGGAGGCCATGAATCTCTCCTAATCTTGGTTTTGTGTGGATGCTCTGACTCAAATCAGTCCCGGAACAGAACTAGAAGAATCCAGGTGCACAGACTAGAAGGGAGCTCTGGCACATTTCCAGTCGGGGTGGTTGGATGGATAGATGCCATGGAGCACCCATGAAATATAACTTACACACAGCCTGTGTGACTTTGGATCTTCACTCTCCTTTCCTGAAAGCTGATTCCTATCTCAGAGAAGTGACATGAGAATTTCTGACAGGTCCGGGGATAAAGCTGCTGTGTAACTYGTTATTACTACTTTAGGAATAAAAGTGTTAAAGATGAAGTAGTTCTGTGAGATCCATAGACTTTTAAAAGGTCCATATGTAAATATATATAAAATAGATACCTAACAGAATCACAGAATCACAGAAAGTTTGGGCTTGGAAGGGACGTCTGGAGCTACAGCAGGTTGCACAGGATTGTGTCCAAGTGGGTTTTGAATATGTCCAGTAAGGGAGACTCCACAGCCTCTCTGGGCAGCCTGTTCCAGAGCTCTGTCACCCTTACAGTACAGAAGTTTTTTCTCACATTCAGATGGACTTTCTGTGTTTCAGTTTGTGCCTGTTGTCCCTTATCCTGTTGCTGGGCACCACTGAGAAAAGCCTGGCTCCATCCTCTTGGCACATGACCTTAGCTTGTAATAATTAAAAGATCACCTTGATCACCTTGACAGTAAGATCTTCCATCTGTTTTTAAGATATTTCTGTCTCATAAGGGATTTCTTTTCCAATTGTCTTTTCTGCTTGGGCATTATAATTTCACTTTCACTTTGCATAGGCAGATTGGTCATTATAACTTACTTGCAGTGCTGGAAACTGACAAATAAAGCCTAATGAACACAAAAACCTGTTTTAGTTTCCTGTCATATGTTTATTATTTGGGAAAAGAGAGTACCATTGATGAGGCACACTGTATCAAAAATCTGTAAGTAACTAAACAACCTCAAATCTTCCATTCTCTCTCTACAGAGTGTCATATATATTACTTTTCCAACTGAAAACTATATTCTATACAGAACAGAGAAAATCTGAAAGAAACAAAGATGAAATGCTTGTTCGGTCCTCTCCCCAGCTATTTCCTTCTTCTCACCTCACACAAAGACACACTCCCTCTCCTGTTACATTTCCACAGGACTCCACACAGACTCAATGGACATGAATCTGGTAAATCAAATACACTGTCCACCCACCTGTTTGAACAGAACTTCCAAGTTTTCAATCACGTTTTGTATGAAGCCCTAGCCCTTTCCAGATCAGGACCTCGTTTTGTTTTTTCAGCTGCCGATTCATTCCATTTTCTCTCACCTACAAGTCCTGGTAGCTGTGTGGCTCATTCAGAGGTGTAAACACCAGAGTTAAAGAACAGACAGTGTTGCAGATACATTGCGGTATCAGGGCTTTTTAAATAAAGAAAAGTCATTTTATGTACATACTATGAAATCTGCAAATGAAATTCACTGTAAATATTCATTATTACTAAATGACTGCAAAACCAATCACATGATCAAATTCTCCTTACAACAGAGGGATTTCATACTGATGTAACACCCTGGATTTCAGTGTCAATATAGCTGGGTAAATGGAGAGCTCGTAAAAGCAGAATCAGRCCTATTGCAGAGGTACACAAAATGGGCTAGAATTCAAGCCATGGGATAATGATCTAAAGCAGCTCCAAAGTCGCAAGATTTGATTTCCACCTGCTTGAAATAGGAGCATAACAGGGCTTCTGTAGCCCTTACTGGTATCCTTACTGACTGCTAGGACATGGCAGAGTAGAAAAGACCATGTCTAAAGACTTTACACCATTTGAAGATCCTTAGCTCTTGGGATGGTTCTGTGAGGAAGCAGTGGCACTTCTGAACTCCAGCTCGGTATGGCAGTCAAAAAGAAGTGAATGACAATTGCACTTGTGCTTCCTATAGCGTTTATTGAGAAAAAATGGTAAAAAAGCTCCACCCTAATGCTGGCTACATTCTAGGTTTCAAATTTAAACATATAAATTCCCTCCATTATGTTTTTCGTCTCACTCCTTTTCCTCATTGCAAGTCATTATCATGTTTCTCATTAGATAACTTCAGTCACTTCTGTGTTTTGATATTCTTTCTACTCTGCTTTTATTTACTCCTCTGAAATCTCTGTCACCACATCTCTCTCTCAAAACTGTGCTTTTCCTTCCTGAAAAGAAGAGCAAGTCTCTTTGGAGATGTGGAAAGCAACCATAAATGGGATTAAAATTCAACTTTTGAAGACAAGTGACACTCCTGCCCTTTTTCAAGGGCGTCTACAGTGTATTCTTAATACAGAAGGAGCCTTGATCAATCTCTTGATCCAAAAAGTCCTTGCTATTTAAACTGTATTTCACATCCTTCAGCTTTAAAACCTTAGTCAGGCCTAAGTAAGATTTTATTCAGATTTATATATAAAAGTGAAAATAAACACTAAACACCAATGTAACAACCATCAGGTTATTCAAATTTTTGTTTTTCGAAAGTTTGAAATGTGTCATTCTAAATGTATTTATTACTGTCACTCATTCCACTCACTGCAGAATTATGGAAATTTGAGACCCTCCTGTAGTTGACTGAAGCTAACAAAACAGGTTTCTGCTCACTATTGATCTGTCAGTGTACCTGGGTGAAGGGCTACAAGACTATTGCTTTCTTCCTTAGGTTTGATTTAAGCTCTTATGCCTTCGGAGCTCTTAATGCTGCTCAGAGTAGAACACTCCACAAGCAGAAGCCTACTGAATATTTTTCACTGTGAACTTCAGCTCTCAGCAGCCAACCTTGGTACATGTGCATGGTCTTTGGGCTGCCTCAACACATGACCATCTGTCAGGACTGCATGGTGCCTCCCCACAACTGGGTCGGATCCTTGCCTGAGGGCATTTGGTTCCAGACAATGCTGGTTTAGATGAGCGGTTTGGTGAACACTACAAGTGCCATCTGTTCCACAGGAAATCCTTTCTCTGTGTCATTAATGAAGTGTTCCCAGCACATAACTATATRTTCCTCTCCCTATATAGTGTTTCATGTAGTAGGGATTATGAGAACATGTTATTAGCAAGTGAGTAGTTTGCAAAAATACCAAATTTCATTACATAAATATCCTTGATACACTTCTTAGTGCAGATGAACACTAATCACCTCTTTGGCAAAGGCAGCAATTGCTTAGATGGTGTTTCAGCATGGTGACAGCACCTCAGTACCTCAGGCAATGTAAAAGAACTGAACCTTGATCTAAACCTTGCAAATAAATTCTATTGTTTCTCGGAAATCAAAATATGAATCCCATTGAACAGATTCCAAAACTTAACTAAGAAAATGGAACTCCTCTAGCATAAGTTAGAATGTTGTGTATTAGCATGGTGATGATTAGAACTATATTTCAGAGAAGACTGTTCATATATTTCAGATATATAATCAAACATGAGTTTAACTTCTAGCAAAATAAGCATGGCCAGGATCTAAAAACCAAAGCTTTTCATGTTCACTAGGCTTTTCATCCATTCAGACACTGGAGCTGTAACTTATTGAGTAGGAAAGAGCATTTGGCAACTAGACTTTTGGTAACATTTCCCTCTCCTTCCAATCTCATTTTCATCTTAAAAGGTGAAAGTTTGAAAACAACAGATCCTGCTTATCTTAGTACAAAAAGATACTCATAGTTATGTTACAAAAATATTATTACTGCATTTCAAAAATATTAGATTTCCCCCTTAACAAGACTTCTAATTGCCTAAAGGGTTCTAAAACTAAACCCCGTTGGCTGAACAGCCACAAAGCTGGAGATCGATGAAGATACCATGGCTTTATAGACAAGTTCAGAGACAGGTTTTCCCTTTATGCCTAATGCAGAAGAGTGTCATAAATACCAGATGCAGTGACCTACAGAAATCTTCTGTTTTGGGAAATTTCAGGAATATTCTTTCTTCTTTCTAAAGTCCTGAAATTACAACTACTTAAAAAAAAAAAAAAAGAACATTTAGAGGTTACTGTCCTCTTCTTTGGAAGTAGTTATAGTTTCCACTACTTGCAATGCAAGTGGCTTCAAAATGGTTTTATAAAAGTCTGTTTAGATCATATAGAAATTCCACTCCTTTTAGTCTACTTAAGCTCAGAAAGGTTTGGCAAACTTATATGAGCCTCACAGTATTTTAGCAAGATTACACCTTCCCATCAGCATCCCATTGCTTGGATATGAATTATTGATGTAATGAAAATCACTCAATAAGAAAAGCCTCCCCTTTGATGGGACTAGCTAGAATGATCTAGTATATGTTTCCATCTCCAGTCTCCTGGTTCTTTAATAAACAACAGTTCTTATTGCTTGTAACTCCATTTTTATCAACAGTGCATTATGCAGTCATCAGTTACCACTGAAACTGAGTATGAACAGATATCCTATCATTTTCAAAATCTTAATCGATAACAAAATGGATTTCCCAGTGTAAATATAATCTCTATCTAGATACATAAATGTGTATAGAGGTGAATGCAGGTGTCTCCTGCTCTATCTACAAAACAAAATTACACAACCAAGCCTGCAACAGTACAAACACAGTGTAAAAGATCAGCTAACACTGTATGTGTACTTAATACTCATTGAATAGCAATTGAGAAGTAGTTGAACTTCATTGAACGTGCTATTGTGTGCTCCTTCAAACCCACATTCAAAAATTAAAAAAACCCAATCTATACAGCAGAACCTCACCATATCATTTAGCGTTTTACCCATTAACAGAAGATTGTATTCTGAAAGCCCTTCAGGCCGTGCCAAAGTCTTCCTGGGACACCAACCCCCAGGACTGCAGGGCGGTGGGCAAGGGAGTCAGGATTGGACATCCCCACATCCCGTTGTGATGGCCAGTGGGGAGTGGTCAGGTCTGGGCGTTTACCCTTGTTAAGAGCTTGAAGGGAATAAATATGCTTTGTACTTTTTAGAGGGGTGTGTGAAGGAGGAGGATTCATCTTCGCCCTTGTGGGATCACTACGGTATTGTTCAGTACCAATACAAAACCACACAGCTCTGGAGAAACATCTGCAACCACAAACATGACACCTAACAGAAAACTGGGAAAACTGCAGTTCTTATTTTATCAAATTGCACTAGAATAAAAGTGGTCATCTGAAAATCAGCCCTTAAAAGGATCAAAAAAGATTTTAGAGGTAGTGTGGGGACAGATTTTTTGTCAAAATTTTGTGCTGTTGCTACTGAGATTGAAAATTTATGTTGTTGCTGCTGAGATTTTACTGTATGGATAAACCATTCAGGCAAGTAGAGACCTGGGTAAGTGTCAGAGCAGTACTTAATTGATACTGAATTCGTGAAATAAGAACATGAATTAATTCCTTCAATACCAGGTATTTCTCTGTGCCTATAATGTTTTGAGCCACAAGTCTAAGTAACAAATAGATAATTACTAACAGTATACAAACTTTTTGTTTTTATACAATCAAGTACCACTTTCCAACATCACACATACTTCAACTAACCTAAATGTGCTCTAGTTCAGTTTATCTCAGCATATGGCTTGTTCTCACCACATGCCATAGATTTCCAAATCTAACTATAATTAATAGGATTTGTCAAATAACTATTGAAGGAAATCCAGCCTCAAAAAGTGAGGCTGATTAACACATTGATTTACATATCAACTTCTAAGAATTGACTTAGTTGTTTTTTTTCCTATTATTTGAAGTTTCAGGAAGATCAGGGATATTAATAACCCTTTACTCAAATAAAGGCATTGTGAAATATGAATTCAATGTAACTTTAAGGATAATACAAACAAGTTAAAAATCTTTTATTTTTGTAATGGTTCACTACTTTTATTCTGATATAATAAAAATATTCTGAAAAAGTCAGAAAACATCCACAAATATATCTATACTCACACACATATATATTTTAGCTATTCAGCATGAATAAAGGAAAGCATAAATGGAGATTTAATCCCCAAATGTCAAGAATAACTCAAAACTATGTAATTTTATTATAAAACCAGTTAGACCACTGCTGTTGAGATCCCCTCCCATGCCATTTTAAATGAAACTGGAATGTAACGGAGGACAAATAATTCCTTGAATGAACTGCTTTGTGGGCACATTTTGAAGTGTTTCAGTGATGAATTGCTATAGGCTTTTGAAAATTACACTAAACTTTAAAACCACCTTAAAAATTAATTATGTAGTCATGTATACTTTATTTGCAGACTCTTCTATATTCCAATAACATTTCTTGGTTTGCAATAATCTTTATTTTTAAGAGAATTCAATGATTTCTTAATATCTTGAGTACTGACAGCTACAACACAGTAAGACCACTTCATGTATATATTTATCTATTTGTCAGATTTCCTTCAGCTGTACATATTCATAACATATATATTATTGTGCCTTGAAGGCTGGGACAAGTTAGGTGCAAGGATAAGGAACCACACCTCATATCAGGTATAAAAATGAGGAGGAACTAGAGGACCTCCATAACAGGTATCTTAATAATTTCTCAAGGGCCTCCTGACCCACAGGTTAGGTTTTTTCTGATAGTTACTAACTCAGATGCCGGCTGTACCCAAAAGCCTTTGTAGCATTTTAAATCCTGCTTCTATCTCTACAGTCCCTACAGGATTGCATCCTATTTAGTTAATCCTGATGAAGTAGAGGAAATATTTTTCACGTGTGGACAAACATCATTCTCAGCTTCAGAAAGAAAAGTCTATGCACTACCTGGACTACCTGTTTTTAAAACTTCCTGTGTGAAGGCACTCTTGCTGCTCAGTGAGATGTTGGTCTTCTGCAATATTATGGCATTAAGGTAGGACTTGTGCTGCTTTTGGTCATGAAATATGTGCAAACAGCAAGCATCCTGGTTTTCTGTCCCTATGATTCACGTAATTGTGTATTTTTGGTAAAGCATTGTTTCCCGCAGAAAAATGAGGATTTGAGGACTGTTTAAATGTTTTCCAGTATTTTTAGCTATCTGTGAGGTACAGTGGTAATAAAGGGATTTCTTCCATCAGACCCGTACCTTGTAAGTTGAACCAATTTCAGATGAACAACCCCAGAGTTACTGTTACCCAACTACTGCAGCTGCCAAACACCACGACCACCTCCAGATCACCACGCTATGGTCTGCCACGCTCATTCTCCCTTGATCGAAGGGCAAGGATCAGTGAGCACATGTTCCAAAGGGTAGTGGGTAGAACATAAGGACCTAGTTTAGTAAGTGATGTTACTTAACCCCGTTTAGATTAAATGGAAAAAAAGACTGTTTAAAAAACTGCAGTTGTAAAGAAAGTAGACTGCTATGTGGCATAAGGAAATTATTTAATCACTCACATAATACTCATACATACTTATAAAACACAAACACAGGCTTAAGAGAAACTAGTGGAAAAATTGAAACTAGACAAAGACAAATTGAATAGAAGTATAGCTCAAGCACAGCACTTTGCAATATTAACTAATAAAATCTATATTTTCCTTATGAGACAAAGTTAATGGCATTCTTCTTTCTTTGCCACACCCAGGACACTTTGCACTTTTCTCTTGTCATCTTCCCTCTTCTTTGGCTGCTAAAAGAAACCACCAAGAAATATGAACAAAACTATGGGCACAAACTTTTCGAAAAAGACTAATTTTAACCAGCATTATGATTTATCGAAAAATTATATTAAATTCTGTAACAAAGAAATAATCTGTAAATAGTGTATTCAAAAGGTGTAGGACTTTTTTTCAGATATAAAGCTAATTGTATTAGCACTTTGATCTATATCAGTGGAAAACTGTCTTTCATTTCACCATCTGGGGACATAATAATAACTAGACTGAAAATACGCACTCTTTTTCTTTGAAAACGCTGCTGAATATGAGCTGGGACTGTCAACAACGTTGGAAAGTGACAGCAGCTCCTGGGTTTGTACTGAGTTGTAGCAAAGCCAGTTATTTCTGTTGTTACTGCTCAGCACTGCTCATGGATTTGTACTACTCAGATGACGGGAAAGCAACAATATTGTTTATAGACAATTAAGTGAAACTGAACATTGATAGAATCATTAAAGGTGACAAAAGGGAAACATTTAATCAAATGATATTTTTCCTCATAAGATTTTTCCAGGATTTTACTATTAATTCAATATTGAGTACTTTGCTCCTGATTCTGTTTTGTAATTGGTAATGTTCATCTAACATTGTTACATTTTTCAGGATTTAAGCCATTAGGAAATGTAATTTTCTATCACTAACATTTTTATTTATTAAAACAGAGTAAAAAATACGCGGAATTGTATAGTAATACATAAAATACTACATTTATGTAATAATCTTCATGAAATTGTTTTAAGAACTTGCTAAAACTTGGAGAAGATGATCTTTTGAGAGCACAAATGCTTTATTAGAATCATATGATCTAGGATATATATTTTCATATTCAGCCTTACTGACATATTAATTTTTATGCTCATGTTCATCCCTCGTGAGCACTACGTACACTGAGAGTGCTTTTATTCTCTTTCTTGTCCATTTTTCATGTCCACATTTGTATGCACTCAGAGTACCAACAAGAAGTCTCAGAGAGCAAAGCACTTAAGCTCTCACTGCATCTACTCCTTCACTGCTGTTTTCCGGAGGAGCACCATTCCAGGTTTGAGGTTATTTCCCATCCACTGTGCACATTACTGCTCTGACTTACTTGACTTAGCTGCATTACTGCTGTATTTCTTTTGTGCTGAATACTGATCTGTTTGATAATACACAATGACAAGATAAAGTCACAAATAGTTCCATGCTAAGTAAGATTGGGTGTTGCAGATCACTCAAGGCACCTTCATTGCTTTTCGCTATCAGTTGTGAACACTCTGTGATTTGGGGACCTCAGAGGCAGACTCTGAAATATGTTCTAGATATTTGATAACTGTGTGCTTGATTTTAGAATTAGGAGGAGAGAAAAGAGTGAGACCAAAACTCACTCCACAGCCTTTGCAAAGGCTGGAGCCCTGTGCACTCGTTTATTTGAACTCAGGCCACTGCTACACCCATGCAGAGAAAGGTTTGCCCAATTCATCCAAGAACATCTCCTTAGAAGAAGCGTTTCTAGATAAAAATATGAACTAACTCTGCATTAATAATAAACTAGAAATAGAGGTTTCTAATAATAAATATTTATTTTAAAAACCAATTTTATTCTGAGAACTTATTTTCCCCCTGAATTAATAAAAGCTTCTTAATATCTAGATTTTTAAAATATATATCTTACGGATATATCAAACCTGACTGCTGAAGCTTTGATGTTAAATGTCCCACTGGGATTTCTAGGATTATCACAACTCAATTTGCAACTTAAAATGATTTTTCTAGGTGCCTGAGAGATGATCCCGAAACGTGTCTGAGCTGTTTTCATGTTACATATCACTTCAGAAACAGACTATGAAGCCAAATCCACCCTCAGTTACAGCGTCTTACAATAACACCTTCCAGTGCTTTTCGTAAATATACAAATCAGGCTGTAATTTTTAGCACTGACCAGGATTCTATGCTGGCAGATTCTTACCCCAAAAGATTTTCCCCGAAAGAGTGAGGTCTGTACCCTAGCCTGACTTTAGACAATCAAATTTAAAAATATTTTATTTATTATTTCCTATTTAATGCAGTCCTCCTTACACCTTCAACCCAAAGAAATTTTCTTAAAATGTGATGAAAATTACAAACTATTTTCATTATGAAGGTGTTTACTAGAACTTATATAATATGCAACTTACTTTGCAGGATTTTTTTAACCTTCACAAACTGTTTTGAAAGACTTACTCTACAACAGTATACTTTGTTTTTTTTCCCCACAATGGAAAAAAAAAAAAATGCAGTCCTACAGTACTCACCCAGACACACTGAAACTGAAAACTGAGTAAGTACTGCAGGATTGGTCCTCTATTAAAAAAGCCCAAGACACATGGTGCTGAGATTAACAAAACAAAGTAAGGCAGCTATGACTTGGCACAAAGTTTGACAAGCCGCAGAAAAGCAAATGTTTAAATAACTGAAGTGGTACTGTTTTTCTATTCACAACCTTTTCTCTTCTAAACAGTATCATATTCTTTTCCAGCACATTTAGATTGCAAGTCAAGCTGTGTTTTATTTTTTATTATAATAAACCCAGTCAGTTTACTGTAACAAAGACGKACTAGCAGTGATCAGTGTGAAAGCCAGTACGAAATCAGGCTAGGGGGAAAAAAAAAGTCAAATGGCAAAATAAAGGACCAGCCGTCTGGAAAGTTCCTGGATCATGTAAAAAGAAAATAAAAGGCAGTGTTCTTATGAGACTAATGCAGAATACAAAAATATTTTAAGACAAAACTCTGTATCATTGCCTATGACATTTGTAAACAGCAGCAGCAGCAAATCCTTTCAAATAATGTYGCATTTATTAAATATTTTCCAAGTCCTCCTAAACCAAAATAGTAGTGTTGTTTTTAAAAAATATTTCTAGTAACAATGTTTACCTCTGTTCCTTTCAACATATGGTAAGAACAAAATAAAGGTGTAAAGTATTTTTGCTGTCCTTTTTCCCATGTAAAATTACTTTCCTAGTTATAAAATGAATTTATTCAATCTACAGGATATCAAAATACTTTTGAATATTTTATTAGACTTGTAATAATAAATGATGGTTACAAACAGCAATGTATACACCAGTATCTCACCAGATTTTTGGCTGATGGTCCTTCATTTTCAAGTTCTGCCTTGAACTTCATCAATTAAAATACATATAAGGGAGAAATAGTGTTGGATTTCATATTACAAACAAGCATAAACTTCTAAAAACCCTTTCAAAAAGTACAGTCTCCCTGATAAAGAGACTACATGTACTTAGTGGCTGGCTGGGTTTAAACCTTGACACACAGAGATATATTTATGTGATAACTGGTAGCAGATAGATGTCTTCACTTGGAGCTAAATACTTTAATGTGGAGTTTAATAATGTCACAAGAGGCACACATATAAAGCAGAGTAGAGTGTGATGTCACAGCACATAGGAAGATCAGAAACAGAGACTTCAATGACCTAAACCCTCAGAAAAGTGGGTATTTGTGGGAACCTGTTACAGTCAGACAGCAGTGGCAGTTTGGAGCTGCAGGAGCAGTTCCACTGTTGTGTTGTACATGTGTAGAAGGATCAGCAGATGTCTGTATCATCTGCAGCAGTTCTAGCATATCCTCGTGAGACAAACATTGTCAGGCAAATTACACATCTCATCTCAGCCAGGACAAAGGATTGTGCCTGAAGAGCAATTTAGGCAAAATTTTTTATGAATTCTTCATAAGTTCCAGAATCAAACTCCTTTAAACCGTTACACTGCGTGGCAAAGCTTCCTCGGTTCTGCTGGGCTGGAGCTGTCTGTCAAAGCTACTGTCTGTCACTAGGGGCTTCCAAGTTAAACATCTATATTTCCCAGTGTCACCAGGAGCAGAGTTTGTTACTTACCAAATTTGCATTTTGAACGTGTTTAAAACCAGACAATGTTGAGTACAACGCTGACATTCATTTTCTTTCATAAAAATGGAGAAATGCTCCCCTCAGCACAATAACCCAGAAGCTAGAATGCTCGGCCACAAATCAGGGCAGCCGACATTGTATGCTGCTGGGAGTTTTATGGGGCTTGATTACAATATCCCAAGTCATGGAAAAGTAGCCTAACTACCCCTCTACGATGAGAATAAGCCACCAGTTCTGTTCAAGCTGTGCCATTGGACACAAAGAATATGAAATTCATGAGACTAGATATAGAATACTCATGCAAGAGCTTGACAACATACCAAAGCTGTGACTGCATGAGAAAGGGACAAACTTGTGTTTTGGCTTGGTAGATTATTTATGCATTTTACATTAGACTATGAATTACAAGAAAACAATACACAAAACATGCCCCTTCCCCCCCTCTGCAACCCAACCCAAGCAAAAATACTCTGCAAAAATACAGAGGAAGAAAAAACGGATCTATAGAAGAGTCTCTTC
Source organism: Amblyornis subalaris (assembly GCA_018881555.1). Taxonomy (NCBI): domain Eukaryota; kingdom Metazoa; phylum Chordata; class Aves; order Passeriformes; family Ptilonorhynchidae; genus Amblyornis; species Amblyornis subalaris. Next base: position 1,620,054 of record JACAXG010000047.1, on the reverse strand, counting down.
CTCTATGTGGAGTATCCTAATGTGCATCCTAGAGATTATGGCTCTTCTGTGTTTGCTTGCCTTGTATGCTCTAAAGAGGAACATGGTGTAAACTAGAGCTAACTCATTGGTATATGGAGCTATGGGTTCAAAGGTCCTAAAGTTCAATGATCAGAGCGCCAGGCAAATGCTCCAGTCCTTCTGAAAAACTCAGTCCTTGCCATCTCTTACGATGCTTTGAGAGAAATGAGAGAGGCAATTGCTCACAGTATTGCACAGCTTGGCTGTCTGGGCATTGGAGGAAGATCCAGACTCCAAGTCCCACCTACAAGAAATCAGTAATTTCTAAGTTAGTACAAATGCTTCCAACATTTTTCATTGTCACTTATGACTGGCTGTGTCTGCTTTGAATCCCATTTTTAAGTGTTATCTTTTCCTTATACAGTGTATTTTGTGCCTGTATCAACTTTGTGAGTGCCATTTCTGGAGTAAAATGTCCAATTGCTGGGCACTACAGCAGTGTGTGCCTTCATGCCCAGCTCCTCTTTTAAAAATCAAAGCTTTTTAACCAAAGAAGAATTTATCACATTCTGTCTCTCAAGAGAACATCTTTCAAAGGGATATGCAAAGGAGGCGGGGAAAAAAAAGGCAGAAATTTCAATCAATGTTAATCTCCTAGACTTGTAGTTCTTCTTTTGGGAATCGAAATACAATTAGATTAATCATCGGAATTGTAATGAGGGCCGCCCCAAAGATTTCTCACAGCACTTCACCTACCCTGTCACCTGACAGACTGCACCATGACTCTGAAGGGGCACCTGTATGGGCAGCTGTGCTGGAGGCAGTGGGGAGGAGGGTGGGTGGCTCACATTTACGCAGACACGGTGCTTGCAAATTGTATGAGCGGCACACAGAGAAGAGTACCTATGCTGCTGCTCAAAACCACACACTGAGGTGGCATCTATGGGAAGGTACTAGATGTTAGACAACTCTCTCCATTGTATGGGGATGAAGGGAAGGGAAGGAAAATAGACAGTAAGTTTCAGGAAAAATTTCCTGCAAGTGAAAGGGTGAAAAAACGTACTTTTAAAATACTCTTTGAACTTTGCAAATGAACTAAGAAGGAACATTTGGTACAGGAACAGATGAGTGGCCTTTTTTTTTGAGCATGAGCCTTCAAACCTAAGCAGGATTCCTGAGCACTGCCACGACTAGAAAGAAGAAGATAAAAGCTAAAAGAACACACATCTCTCTCCTTTGACAGATTAGTGCATTAGACAGACCACTCCATAGGAGTGGGAAAATTGGTCACAGAAGTGATATTCAAGATATTCATCCAAGGTTACAAGAAAAGGCAACAAAAGGGACGATTTTAGAAATCCAGTGCCCTAGTCCCCACAAATATATATATATATTTTTTTAAAATATGAATTTGCATGAAAATTTAGTAATAGTGGAATTTGAATACAGGACCACTGTTTTCCTTATATTTCATCACAGAGAATTGAGTTATCTACAAATCATTTTGGAAATGTGTCACAGAAGGAATGTTTGTTATAGGAAGAAGTATTGTGTCTATTTCTTCATTTTCAGAATTAGAACTATACACTGTAGAAAAAGGTCCTTTGAGAACTATCACAGGATAGCAAGTCCACTGGAAAGATATCTAGATGTTATACCAGGAAAACACTGAGTGCTGTCAACCTGTTATTGAGATCAATTGTTAATTAATAAACATTGACATTTGAAAGTTTTCTTTAAAAGTTGGCTTTTACACCTTGTTCAGATACAGTTTTGCTCAGAGACCATATATATAATAATTCACATACACTAACAGCTCTATTCAGGAATAGTGGAATATTTAACAAGTCACAGGTTACAAAAACTATAAATTTTCTTTTTTGAAGTTTCTAGATATTCTAGATATTCTATACAAATCTTTCCCTGCCTTTAAAAGCTTACTGAATGTGTTACTTTTAAAATTAGTGTTCAATCCTTTTACTGTATCTTATTGAAGTTCAGGATTTCCACAGTTTTTTCAAGGAATTTTCATTCAAGGAATACCAATTCATTATTTTTCTACAGTGAGTTATACTACTATAATCCAAAATGCAACATAAGCCAAGTTAAACTCAGCTTTCTAACATTATTTGGACTATACACTGCCAACACTCCAAGCTTGTTACTGTTCTGTCAAGACTGTAACTTACAGAAGTAAAAATTACTTTGAACCTTTTGAAGCGCTTGCTCATCTCTTTCCACTTTTGATGGCCTTGTTTGAGCTTGCTGATCTGAAAACAGGAGAGGAAAGAGGAAGCCCATGAAATCCCATGCCTGCATTAATGTATTGAAAATGTTGGCTTCAGGTCAGTGTCCGAATCCAGCGGAATGCACGGGGATGAGAGTCCCGGCAGAACGATGACCTTCACCGCCGCCCTTGACATTCGCAGCCTTCTCCCTGCTGTTCAGCCGGCTGGGCAGACACATGTGAAGAGTAAGTTCAAGTGTGACTGAGTGCCCACAGCTTTTCATTAGTACTGGTTCTGGACATCCTTGCTGCTCATCGCAGCCAATACAAAGTGATTTAGCAGGTGGTTCTTTATGTCTCATATAAAACCACCAAAAGATAAGGGGCACCATAGGATCRGATGATAAACAGGAATGGGGAATATTGTCTGTATCAAATTAATCTCAGCACTATTAAAGGTGATACTAGGTCTAATCTATATGGCCATAACAAAGCTAAACAGCCAAATTTGATTCTGTTGCCATAGTTTCTAGTCCTCCATTAAATATTTCACTCTGGAAATATGCGAAAGGTAGTCTGCAGGTAAGGACTGTACATTGCATCTGCAAAACCCCTTTCTTTTAAGAACTGTAATAAAGCACAGGTACCAAAAGTAGTGACAGCTTATTTAAGACAAACTGATTCTGTTGTAAACTTTCCCAGAAACACAAAACTAATTATATGAGGAAACGTACATTTTGCAGAAGCTCAAAAACTACTCAAGAGAGAGAGATTATAATGTTTTTAAGATAAAATAGTAGACCATCATTTAAAATCATAACTACATATGACACGTTTCTATTTAAGTAACTTTACAGTATATATCTGTCACAAAATAASAAGTCTAGTCACATTGCTAGGCAATATTAGAAGTCTCAAAGGCCACAGCAATATTCCTTTGTCATAAACTAAAAATATGTAAATATATGCATTAGAGTTAGAATAAGTATGTATGAATTTCTCYACAAATACACACAAAATTAGCATTTGATACCAGAAAAAGACAACAGTCCAGAAACAAGTTGCCATCCTTCTGAAGCGCAAGCAAGTCCAACTTTAGTGACATTTCTTACATGCTGCATTTAAACTAATCACCTTGGTCTAACATCAGTTTAAAGTTTGATTTAATAAATATTTTTCTTTTTCAGCATGTTTCAGAGCATTTTCAAGATGAGAAATCTCATTGTGCAGTTTAAAAGCCTAATTCTCTTTTTCAAGCATTTTTTTTTCATGGTCATCTTCTTCAAAGATATCCTGAAAGATTGTGATGCCTTGAATTTCTAAGGAAGGAATCAGGGATTTAAATATGCTGCACTGGTGTAATATTATACAACACAGTATCATATAATTTCTGAATTCTATTACAGAGTCATAATATGAATAAAAAAAAAGTCGAGRCTCTAAATAGGTCCCCGCTGGAAGAAAGGCTGCAGTACATTATATACAAAGCCCATAACACATGGGGACATTTTATTGACAGGAATAATGCATATCATACTGTTTGTGTGCCCTCATCATTCAGGTCAATTTATTATGGAGGCTGTGTCCAGGAAGGCAGCTGGGGCCTATCCACCCACACTTCCCCCCRTGTTTATGAAGTGCTGTCCGTAACTAGGCAGGCAGGAGGGACTGTGGACAGGCAACACCAGGGGGTTGCAAAGTGCATGGCTAAGGAGGGGGGCTTGTTGCCTTTGTGTCATTTCTCAGTGACAGTGCTGCCAGTGTCATGAGGAGCACATCACATGTCAAAGCGGTGAAGTTTTCAGGCTGGGAGCCGCATGGAGTCCATCAGGCCTTCTGATATCAACACAGTTGGTTTTCTACTTGGTGTCGGAGCCACCCAGAGGCAATTCATATTCTGAACATTAACATGGCTTTGCATGCCTGTCACACATAGACCGTGCAGGGGTTTAATGCTATTGAAGACTACGGTTTAAATCTCTATGCAAACAGTGATTACCTTGTAAGAAGGTTCCAGGATAACATGCAACAAAAGACTTTAAAGTTATAGTTTTAGTAAAGCAAACTCATTTACATTTTTATTATGCGTGTCCTTTGTTTAAATCTTGCCACGTCCATTATGGAAAAGACTTCTTATGCAACTGAAGCTTATTGGGACAGCTACTCTTTTTTTCTTGTTGGTTTCAAAGCTATTGAAAACATTTGAATATATTGTCTTATGGCTGTCTAGATTTTACTGCCACATATTTCTTTTAAAATTATAGAAAAGCTTTCAGGGCTGGCACAGATCTTTATAGTAATACCAGAATATTAACTAACTCCTGAAACCATTTAAAATATTAACACAAAAGAGAAGACTCACACAACAGTCGCTTTGCTTGTTAAGGACAATTCAGGATATTATTTGCTCTGCTTGGTAAAAATATGAACTCTTATAAAAATTACTCCAAAATAACAATATTAAAGACCTCAAAAAATTAAATTTCAGGGTTTTGAAATGGAAAGTAAACTTAAACTTACARTGTAATAATGGCTAAAATTTAGTTAATAACTATTTGTTTTTCTTTGAAAAAGACATTTTTGGTCTTCAATTTACCAGAAGAAATTATCAATGTACATAAAGTTTTGGCTGCAAAGTTTTCACTGATTTTCTAAGAAATCGTGCTAACAAAGTGCCAAGTGCTTTGCAAAGTAATTCACATTAGTTTGTGGTTTCCCTTGCTGTACTGAAGAAACAGTAGAGGCTTACATACAGACCAAGTGTSAGCAACAAGAATGTTATTTTTAATAATTTAATATTTTTAATAAATTCTAGTGCAATACTTCATCAACATTTTATTTTAAACAGTGTTTATGCAGTATTAGATTTAAAATTATTYCTCTGAGATAACTATGAGAGTGCATGCTTTTACTGAAAACTGTTACCAAAACCTGCAGACAGCCGAACACCTTGCAGGGAAAGAAGTGGTATTAAGAAAACAGCACATGCAATATTTAGGTAATTAGCTGACACTCTACTCTGGCAGTGGTCAGCTCTAAACCACCGCAAAACAACGTTAGAATTTCTAAAGACCTTTTAAGTAACTGTTACAGCTCTTAATAGGCTTAAGTATTTGTTCTCTCCTCTGCCTGTATTTGAGCATGAGCAACCGATGCTCAAAGAAGAAGCTCTACGTAAAACAAACAAAAAAGGATTTAAATTAACCCTACGCGTGAGTTTTAAATGGCATCCCAGTGTACTGATAATCGCGTCCCGCTTTGAGGAAAGGGCGTGAAAAGCACAAAAGCCTCTCCTGGCCGAGCCGCCCTCTGCCGTGCCCGGGCAGCCTCTAGCTGCAGCGCCCCCGGCTGCCGCGGCCGGGAACTGCCGCTCATTAACCATGCAGTCTCCCGCCGCAATGAGGACACTCATTAGCAAAATGAACAAAGGGACAATTTTCTGTAGCTACAGTCATCTGTTACACTTTGAGTGGCAGGTTTTGTAGCAATGTTCTCCCAACCATCTGCCCACAGCGGTAGCGTTTGGCTTGCTTAAACTGGGGAACTTTCAAGTCGTAAGAAAAAAGGGCTAGAGGTTGGAAGGCGATTATAACATGGCTTATACAGGAGACTTCAATATTTCTCACCTTTTCTGACGTATTGCCTTCATTCTAACACTTTTATTACTTTAAGTAAAAAAAACCCAAAACCCCAAAACCCCAGCATATTTTGGCCTTCATAATTCTACTCTATATTTGCTAAGGTTTTGTTTTGTAGACTTACAATAGCTTTTCTAATAACACTAGGCAGATATGCATACATAATTTTGGAGCACAATGAGCTTCAACTGGATTCATTCACCTATACTCATAGTATTCTAGCCAAACAGATAAAGGTGAGAGAATACAGCTATTCACTACGCAATTGAGAAATATGCACTAAAATTTTGGTGCACGGCAGTATTTAATGTACTCTCAAAATAGTAATTCGGCCTTTTGAATAACTGCTATGACTTTTGCACTCTTACTGCAAAGAAACATGATGCAAATTACTGATGTTATCCTATGACATGAAAGAAGAAAGTATTGGAGAATATTCCAGTTAAAATTATAAACTAAAGTTGTTACTGTTGTGGATATATTGGTAATTTTCCTTGAAAACAAATCCGTTCTCAAGAATCTGTCATCCAAATGATTATGTACCTATCTGTTCAAGCTCCACTTTAGGTATTCACAGGCTGTGCTGTGTGCACACCAGAGGGTGCAATTGCTCAGGCTGTCATCAAAAACACTCCTAGACAAACACATCCACTTCTCAGTTGCAAGGGAAATGATAATTTCAATATTTATTTATATTTATTGTTATTATCCATAACATCTTGCATTCCCATGTTTATAATTTTAAATCTTTCACAGTTTATGACTGTATATTTCAAAGCAATGCAGTTTAAGGTCGAACATGGGAACCTCTAGTGTGGCACTTGTTGGATACAAGCCTTTACTTTACAGTCAGCCACCCTGTTATTAAATCCGTATATTCAATTCAGCTAATGGAYACATTTTATTAGGGCTTCCAAGGTCTTGATGATTGTAGGAGATCAAGATGCCATCATTCCTTTGACAATACGCTCTAATCAGCAACCATTCTCATAGTGGTCTCATCTTGTAGCCACTGTATTCTATTTTGTCATCTATTCTTTAAATGAAACAAAACATAGACACTGCCCAGGGAGGGACTAACAAGTGGCTACTGGCCCGGATAGCTCCATTTACCTTTTAATGGCRTGTCAGAGCTGGAAAGATTAAAGACAGCATAGCTTTGGAGGGAATAAGAGGCTTTTCATTGCAAATAATTTGACARAAGAAAACAGAACTTTACTTGTTTCTGTTTTGTATGAGAATGTAGAATTCTCAGAGAAGCTGGTGATGACAAACTCTTGCTGTGTGGATTAGCTAAAGACTATAGATCCTGAATCCTTGCAGCTAAGGATGAAGGGTTGGCCAGCCAATTTGATACTAAATGTTTATTGCAACCAGCTGTTTTCATCCATTCCGAAACTTGTTTGGGATGAAGATCAGTTAGTGAATTTTTGTAAATTGTTGTTAGAATACTTCTTGTTACCTGGAAAGAGACTAAGCATTTTCTCAAGAGATCTCAAACCCTATGCAAATACCTCCAAGTTTTCTCCTTAGCAAGGTATTCAGATTCTGTAATCAAGTAATCTCAAACTATATGATAAACAGATTTAAACTGAGTTTTTCAACTTAGGGCACTTTCTCCAGCTCTTAAAAATGTTTTGACTTTTTCTTGTTCACTCCCCTAATTATGCAAACTAGGACTAGTACTAGTACTCAAAGACTTCAGAGATCTAATACCTCTTTACACTTATCTGAAGCCTGTTCCAGTACCCAACAGCCTCTGGCTGAAGAACCTTTTTCTGATATCCAACCAAAACACTCCCTGACACAGCTTCAGGCCATTCCCTGTTACTGGTCACCAGAGAGACGAGGTCAGTGCCTGCCATTCTCCTTTCCCTCATGAGGAAGCTGCAGACTGTGATGAGGTCTCCCCTCAATCTCCTCTTCTCCAGGCTGAACAGCACAAGCGACCTCAGCCACTCCTCACACGGCTTCCCCTCAAGGCCCTTCACCATCCTCACGGCCCTCCTTTGGACACTCTCTAGTGGCTTTATATCCTTCTTACATTGTGACACCCAAAACTGCACCCAAGACTTGAGACGAGGCCACACCAGCAGAGAACRGAGCAGGATAATCACCTCCCTGGCCAGCTAGCCATGCTGTGCCTGTCCCCAGGATTTTCGCATTATTAATGATTCTACAATTTTTACTTAAGAGTAAAGTCATACAATTGCAGTCACTTCCTTTGCCTCAAATAAATTGATTACTTTGCCCTTAATGGTGACATTTATAGTTCTTTTACTGATACATTGTCCATTTTATGGACAGGTCTTTAGTAAAAGCTGTTCTTTTCTTTGGTTATGAGATTATGCCTTTTTGGCCACACAATCTTTTCTTAGCAATTTCAGCTTTTTTGTTCATATTATTGTGTTCAGATTTTAACTGTTGGTCAGTTTTTCTCACCAATATATTTCAAGCTTTGGAAACACTGCATGTATATGCACCAAAACCCACTTGCATACACAAATGTGTTCATATATGYATGGCATAACTTACTAGCTTCTCATTCACCTTGGCCTCACCTTGAGCACTGTGTGCAGGTTCTGGGACTCACAGTTTCAGAAGGATGTGAAGTTCCTTGAACATGTCCAGAGGAGGGCAACAAAGCTGGCGAAAGGGCTGGGAGGAATGTCCTATGAGGAGCAGCAAGGACTTTGGGCTTGTATAGTTTGGAGAGAAGGAGGCTGAGGGGTGACCCCGTTGCTCTCCACAACCTCCCAAGGAGTGGAAGCAGAGAGGGAGGTGCTGAGCTCTTCTCCCTGGTATTCAGAGATWGGACATGTGGGAATGGTTCAAGGTTGTGCCAGGGAGGTTTAGACTGGACATTAGGAAGCATTTCTTTACTGAGAGTGCAGCCACACACCTGAAGAGGATTCCTAGAGAAGTGGTTGATGCCCCCAGCCTGTGTCTTTACAGTGGCATTCACAGGCACTACAGCGGTAGTACAAGCGCCCCTGGGTTAAGAGACAGAGTCCAAAATCTCCATCTACTAAATAATTCAGCATTACAGCACTAAAATCTACAACTAACTGACCTCGTACCACTAAAAGCTGCAAGACAGTTTAAGTACTGCTGCCAAACTACTCTGAACCCTAATAGCAAGGAAAGGTTTAACACCAGAATTTCAGTGGAAGTTAGAAATGTCTCTACAAGCTGCTTTCTGACCCAGCTGGGTGTTCTAAAAGTACCCCCACCAACTCAGAACTTTTAAAAGATAGTGAGGAGATGATTTTGTACCCCAAGAATTTCACATACTGTCTACCTTAGGTGGCTGCCAGCACAGTCAGATGGCATTTGCAGATCTCATTAGTACCACATATCTCAATGATACATAGAGAGCAAGGATGAAAAAGCAATAGAGTGCCAGGCTTAGCTAGAACCTCTTTAGAGCCTGAGACTGCTTTGTATGAGCCTAAAGTATATGTGAAGTTTTGAAAAACTGTTACAGATTTCTCACATTTCAGTGAACTCCAGATGAGTACAGTTAATTTGGGTAAAAGGACATGTTTATGTTGCAGAAGAGATACAAAGGTGATGTATGGGCAAATGAGACCGAATTGTCTCCCATTTGAAGACTGAATAAGCAGGAGAGTTCTTTGCCATTACAACTAGCTACTTATGTCTGCATTTGGGTGGAGAAAAAGATTAATAATTGAACAGAGCTTCTCATGTCTATAAATGGTTGTATCCAGATAGCTGTCATACTCCATGAACTTCCATTGCAGGAGTTAAGAAAAATCAAACAAAGGATTYTGTATTAAATTTTTATATTTCAAATGAAGTTATATCTTCGTTTCATATTTGAAATGCTGATATAAATTATTAGCAACACAAGTCTGAATGTAAAAAAATATTTATTTTAGAATTCCCAGAAGTACTGTTTCACTACCTAATTGTAAAAGGGAACATAGACTATTCTTCAAATAATCTATATAGTCTACAGCACTCTTTCAAACTATCTCTACCTAAAACATTAAAAGTAATTGCTRGAAGATTCCTCAATACTCACAAAATGTCCTATTTTACACTTGGTTTTGGAGCAGATTTTCTTTCTTTAACTGATGGTGCTACAGACCATTATCCAGGCATGAAGAACAAAAGTAAAAACTGAACATCTTTACTCTCTGTGAAGTTTTAAAAAATCTTGTAGTTTCTTTCTTTACACAAGCTACCCTTTCCTTCACTGCTAAAGCCTTGGTTTTGCTTTCTAATCAGCCACTTTAAGCTAAGCAACATTCTTGAACTGCTTATCCTCTTCTGCCACTTGGTCAGTGTTTGCAGCATTCCGATTTCCTCTCACATCTTTTTAGAATTCCTCAGCCTCACAGCTCCTCGTATCTTTTCTGTGAACTTTCCTCCTTTGCTTCACATTTCTCTATCCTATTCTGTGAAACATCCACATGATTAATGCTGGCTTAAACCCATTCAGAAGTGCACCTGTTCTCCTGTCCCTGCACATGTCTAGGAGATCATTCATGCTGTAAAAACACATTCTTTTCTCCTTCCAGGATTCTCTATGATTTTTTATATACTGTATTATACAGTAGATGCGGCTAATACACTGGACACGCTTCCCACTATACATCTCCACTTGACTGTGCTATGTATAAACAGGAGAATAATTTTAGCTAAATATTTTACCCACCACCTCTCCCAACTACCCATATAAGTAAAGTAATTTATTAATAGGTTTTTTTTAATACCGACTTTGTTTTGTCAAGAAGTACGAATGTGCATGCTCTGTTTGCATGCAGGGGAAGAAAGATGAAATTTAAATTCCATACTTCCTACTGTGGATTCTTTTTGCTGTTCCAGTTCCATGCTGAAATTAGTTACCATGAAGGTTTGTGGCACAGGCCTTAGAGGGCACCAGGAAGCCACCTGGAGTGCCCACGATTGGTCATCATTTGCTACTTGKGAGCCTAAGAGTTCAACCACCAAACGTACCAAAACATTTTCTTTTTTTATTTTTTTAATTGAACCAAACTCCATTTTATGTGATTACTATGTTTCTGCCTCCTAACAGACCCAATAATAGACAGACAATAAAGCAGGTTTCCTTCATTTGCTGTGAATTAAAGCATGCCCATCCCTTCACGATTTGACTATCCTGAGTAACATGGAAAAGTAAGCACTGACTGCATATTTGGGTCTAATCCTACACTGTTTGAGTATTTTGTGGTCAATTTTCACCAGTCAAGAAATTAAAAACTCTGCACTTTTTGCATTCTTCCACTGGTATCTACTAACATACCTCATTCATGTTGTATTAACCATGATGTTACTCACCTAAAATATATCCAAGTATGATAAACTGCATAAGGAAAAAACCAATTGTAAAAACAATTATATTTTTGCATTTATTTATTTCTATTAAATATAATTTAAATGTCTAGTCCTCACAAAAAAATCAAACACCTTCTTCAGGTTTTGAAGTGCAAAGTCATACTCTGTAATTAGTTTATGACACATTAATACTCAGACCAGCAGTCTACTATCACACTAATGACTAAATCCCACCTCAATATTTGCCCTGAGAATAGCCAGTATATCACATAACTGTTGTTGGTTGCTTTGTTTAATTTGGACCTCTTTCTGCAATTCAATTTGTAATACATTTCTGAGAATTTTCATGTACAATAAAAGGACAGGAGCAATTACAAAACTGAACCAAACTACTTTTATTTGTACTATGTCTTGGTTCAAGAAAATGAAATCCAAGCTCTTGTACTTAAAATAATTAATAAGCTTATGTTCCTTTTCTGTAATTTTTTTCTGCATCAATTATTGCAATTTTTTTTATTAATGTTCATATCAGAAGCTTGAATCTGAGGCTTTATGTATATTTCTCCCTTGTAGTGAGGGCTCACTGACTGCAACATGATTGCTGAGGAGTGTTAATGCTAGCATGGGCTGTGATTTAGTACCTAAAGGTCACTGACTATATTTTCAAATAAATGGGAAAAGCACTGCAAATAATTTGTATACATAGGGAATGTGCTACTTTTCTTGCCTATTAAAATATTGTTATAAATTATTTTACCAGAAATACCACACTACAATTTAAGAATATTTTCCTAGATATGATTGGTAATATGCTGAGTACATTGTAATCCACATTCTGTTCACTGCAAATTTGCAAAAGACACCTTACACAGTCACTTTTAAATCTATATTAGTACTTTTCTTCACTTCTTAATCTCCAATACTTTATGGATTACTTATTTTTAAGTAAAATATTGTATCAATCTGCACGAAAAGGGTATAGGAATGAGAACTGCCATCTAGTGAAGATGAACACATAAGTGAAAGATCTATTTTTTGTTTACCCATTTATGTAAAAACTCAATGTCTGTCAGTGGATCATTTATGTATTTACAAAGGTTTGAAGCCTCCTCTTCAAAATCTTCTTCATATTGTGCTTGAATGATACTTTTGTAGATGAACAAATCTTGCTAGAGGGAGCAAATGAGCTAAAAATCAAAATCTTAGTATTATTTATTTTTATATATAAAGCAAGCTGTTGAAAAGAAAAGTATGGCTATTCCGTTACTCTGTTCAAGATGCTGATGACTAGATTCAGTCACCTAAACACCAGCATCTACTGCATTTCTATGCCCTACTATTCACTTGGGCAGGGTCTCTACACCTGTCAGAGCTCACAGCTTCATATCCATGCTTTGGACATTTCAGGCTGTCAGCAGAAGTGTCATTTGCAGAGCAAAACACCTAAATTTAAGCGTCTACCTAAGAACCAGGGGGGGTAAGTTTCTGACTCAGTTGCTCATGAACACACGGTTTAGGGTCAGAAGAACGGAGGTATGAAAGACATCTCCTGCAGGGCTGGCTGACATGGCAAAGGACTGAAGGAAACCTGTCCCTTTCTGAAAACAGAGGCATAGGCCAGGTCAAATATCCTTAGATATCTCCACTGAACAGAAAGACAGATCTGTACCGACTATTTGGGAAGACACTTCCATGAGACACCTAAATGTGTGTTTCTTAATCTGTGAGCTGATTCTCAACCTAAAATAACAAATTTGACTGTTACATAAAGTATCAGGGAGCCTTCTGTGATGAAAATAAGAAATATTGCACTGCAATGTTGTTYGATCAAATTAAAAAGTAATTAAATAAGAAAATTGTAATTTGCTTTTGCAGAATAAATGATCAACATTTGCCCAAATTACCATATATTGTCATGTCAGAAGCATCAATGGCATCTTTTTAATGCTTGTTGTAAGCATCGCTCCATTGCATCACTCCTGTGGATGACAAAAATTYAAAAATGACATTAAGAAAACTGTAAGTCATGAAATGGAAGATCTGAATATACAAAACTGAGCACATATCTCACTAGTCCCAGGCAAGGAAAGCATCATGAAAACTGACCCTCAATAAAAATATACTTTGTATACTGGTGTACAAAGTGTTCTCTGTTAAACTAAAGACTCCCCCTCCAAACATTCAGTACTGCATATTTGGAAGGTATTTGGACTCACTCTTTGACAGGCAGAGAATATTTATGCAGGAAAGATATTCAGCTTTCTCAAAAAATAACTAACTTAGGAACACTCAAGTATCTGCCAGATGGTAACTAGTCAGATTCTGCAAACGAGACCCACACGTATGTATTAATACAGATATCAAAACATAACCCCAGTAAGTGACCAAAGCTTGTTTGTAAATCCCAATTCAACACTCTGCAAAGTATGTTTTGATAAAAAGAATTGAAATATTTGTATTTTAGTACGTAACAGGGGAAGTGTTAAAGGAAATACATTCTGCTTGCCACTGGTTCAGATGAGCAAAATACTCTGGAGTCTTTCAGGGATTAGAGGTAGAATGAGATACTACTTCTAAAAATAGTACCAAAAGCGTTTAATTTCAGTACTTATCTCTGTATATACCATCTGAGAACTAGAAAGAAAAGCTTATTCTTTCTAGGAATTAACCTTTTTGCACACATAATTATTTTATAACCTGAAGCACCTTCCTATGAAATTCCTTACACAGTCAAGGACAGCTAGAAACCCCTCATTTTGGAGGAACAGATCTCCCTCTGCAGGTCTCTAGAGGCACCGTCTTCCAGCACAAACTGCTAAGGCACTTACGTTAAGCAAACTGCACTGTGCCTCCTTGAGGACTGCACCCTCCCTCCCAAGTCTAAGCATTACATTTCAGAGACACAYTGCTTAAGATACACATAATTGTGCTAGACAAGATTAGATTATATTATTTGGATCTTCTAATTTGCTTTTGTATGTGATTTGCAGAAGCACTGGACTATTTAATTCAATCTCTTAGATGTGTGAGATCAGCTTAGCCAAACTCGTAACTCACACTGGGCAAGTGTCAATGGAACTGACAGGCCCACATTTATTTCCACACTCTTAGCCACTATTAGGCAGGTTTAAACTTTCAGAATTTTCACCTATCTTTTTTGTACCTTTAGAAATGTCAGTTCCTACGTAATTTGATTCAGACAGCCAAGTAATCCAGTCTCTAATTCACCTATTAATACTTGTCTATTATTCTATTTTGAAAACAGAAATCTGTATAATGTAGCTGGAATAGATACACGAAAACAGAAGACACAAGAGATTCCTTAAGGATTACACAAAACAGAGATGACAGTGACAAAAGTATTTTCTGCATCACGAGAAAGACTGTGTTACGGTACTTTCCTGATTTACCTTGACTAAAGCTTACATAGCAATTGGTGGTAGCTCCTTTATTCTGGTATTTCTTTGATACCTATTTGTGTAGCATGATCTGTGCTGTAATACCGTATTTTTAAGTCATCTGAAGTCCAAGGGCTACAAAACCAGAAAGAATTGAAAAAACCACTTGCAATATTAGTGCTTGCATTATTAATCAAACTTCTGTTAATAACGGAAATTCAGAGGCAAAGTGCCTGTATTTATCATTTCGTTTGAATGACTTTTCAAACACAGACGGGGGTATCACGTTTGCATGGCCAGGTTTTGGCAGTGGGAGGGCTACAGGGGTGGTTTCTGTCAGAAGCTGCCAGAGGCTTCCTCCACGTCCAACAGAGCCAATTCCAGCAGGGTCCAGGACGGACCCGCTGCTGGCCAGGGCTGAGCCCATCAGAAATGGTGGCAGCACCTCTGTGGCAACATATTTAAGAAAGAAAAACAGTGTTCGCGCAGATGCAATCGTGCTCAGAGAGGAGTGAGACTATGTGAGAGCAACAGCTCTGCAGACACCCAAGCCAGTGCGGAAGGAGGGGCAGGAGGTGCTCCAGCCGGAGCTGAGATCCCCCTGCAGCCCACGGAGGAACAACGGGGTGCAGAGATCCACCTGCAGCCCGTAGAGGAGCCCCACGCCGAAGCAGGTGAATGCCTGCGAGAAGGCTGTGACCAGAGCCAGGAAAACAAAAGCTGAGTCCCGGTGTCGCTGGAGACGGCCGGGAACGGCCCTGRGCGCTGCCGCTGTGCCCCAGGGACCGCCCCCACGCCCGCACAGCCCCGGCTCGGCAGCGCAGGAAGTGACGCGGGCCCGGGCCCGGGGCGGYGCTGGGGTCGGGCCGGGGCCGCTCCGCCTCTCYCGGTGCTGCCSGCCAGGCCCCGCCCGCTCTGCCGGGCTGCGGCCTCCGCGGCCTCCKCGGCTTGCCTGGGCCCCGCCGCCGCGGGCAGCGGCCGAGCTCAGCCCGCCCCGTGTCCCGGTCACGCTCCACAACCTCCCCGAGCGCAGCAAATCGGCCCAGCCGAACCGCCCCACAGCCCGAGGGGCAGAACGCGCTTCCTGTGTTTCTATCTGCTACCAGTCAACTGTTGCTCCGCAAATAACCGCAATCCCTTCGGGATGTTTTCCTCATGTGACACACATTAATCGCATTCCGTGGCCTCTTCCCCACCTTAAGCCGACCTCCCCGCTGTTGGGAGCATCTGGCCGACTGGAGACTTCCTATTGAAGCGAAAAGTGCTGTAAAGTTGTAAMTACCAGTGGTTTGATCCTCACTGGAGAGTGTCTGATGAGAGTTCGTGCACTCCAGGTGAACTAGGTCAGGAAACATTTTTCCCCACATGATGGCATGTTTTAGACAACATTGCACATAATGTGGCACCAGTGCAATGATTCCCACCACACAGACCAACCTGAACTTCTTACCTCTGTTTACGAACAGACCGGAGGAGGGAGAGGTGGATGAAGTTTAGATGGATTTTTTAAACTGCATAAGAATGAGAAGAACATGTGGAAGAAATATAGAATAGTGGCTTAGGTGGTGAAGGGAGAAGAAGAAAAAATTCTCAGGCAGTTTACGGCTGCAGGATAGAGGAAGGTGATGTCAAACATGAGTATAAGCCATTATGAATGAGTGTGCTTTTATTGTAATAACAAACTTAAACTTTGATATTCTAGTTTTCATGTGGTTAGGAGACAATTTTCTCATAATTCTCCCTTGATAGAAGTCAATCAGAGAGTATCGGCTACCTGAAGAAAACTATAGATGTATTAATGTGAGTTCAAAGACACTGTTTGATCTGTAGTGCTCTTTGACCTCAATAGCTATTAGCAGTTACATTAAAAATTCCTTAAACTTTGTTTGAACTCAAGTTACACCTAGAGAGATGGCAAATATTTAATATCAAACATCACATCAACATGGCACAACTCTATAAACAGAGAAGCAAATAATTACTTAGAGATGATGTAAGGATTTTTAAACGGGATGATTTCTTCTAATGGAGTTGAATTTTGCTAGGATTAACACCTATGCCTGTTCAATGTGATACATAACCTTTATGACTCATGACTCACCATGATTAGATGAATAAAACCATTTCAAGTTCTGTGAGTCCACAGAAGTGTCAGGATTCATATGGCTTTTAGAAAAAAATGTGCCTTTATTTTCAAGAATGAAAGTAATTTTACTAATTGTACCTTTTCTGCAAGCTCCAGGCATTATCTCATTTCATCTACAGAAGAAAGATGGAAAGTGATACAAACTGCCAACACGTGATTAAATGCTAGGTTTGTTCTCTTCTTTGAGCTCACGCTGAGAAACAGATAAACAAGAGATCTCTATTATAATAGCAAAATGTAGTTAGTAAGAGGAGAGATAAGTCATGAGTACACTGACAAACGTTACTTAAATGAATATAAAAGTGGGAGATTTCATTATTAAGTTAGATGTGCTGAGTAATAGTTTAAATTGATACTTGTAACTCAACTATTCTTCTCAGAGGTTTTCTTTAAAATAAGGGTAATTTACTGAATGGCAGAAATTATTACTTGGCTTCAAAAGACGATTTGTAAAGCCTATCTTTTAGGTCACCTTTCAATAGGGAAGAATGCATTTTGGTTTGGAAAAAAGTCCTAATTAGCCATTTGAAACAGATCAAAAATTTATTAAGGCTTCAGCAAAAACTGCCAAAAATTAGATCAAAGTTTTTATGACATGTAGGAATCAGATCCCAGATTATGAAAACTCATTTCTTTATCCCATATATTGCTTTAATACATATGAAAAGAGCAAGTTTTATCCATTAAAAGTTCTGATCAGAAGATTCATGTGTATTTATGAACACTGAAAAGCTCAACACTTCATTTATGACATATTTCATCCTCTGTTAGTTCTTTTCTTATTTTTGATTACTGTCAGCCTTAACTATTCTAACAACTATCTTTGTGTTAAGTAGCTCAATGCTACACACCCTAATTACCTACTGCACTCATAATAATCTTGTTTATTTAGAAATGTCTTTGCTATCTAGCCTGGGCAAGGACAGCTATTGATTCTTTTAGATAATAATCAAAAGCTGTTTGTTTACAATCTTCATTCTCCACATTCCCTGAAATTAATTTTATGGTAGTTTCAACCCAGTTAGAAGCTGCTGAAAATGGATTTGGAATGGTATGATGCCAAATCTAAAAGAATAGTATTTATGGCATAATAAAATACTGCTTTTAACTTCGCAAAATGAGTTTAGTTGTAATCTTTGAACATGACATCCTACTTGCCTCTGGTTTGTGTCCCATCTCTCTGGTAATTTTACTATTTCACTGGCTGGGGCTTCCGCTTTCTGTGCAGGGAACACCACAAAAAACCCAGCAAAAGAAAAGCAAACCAGGAAACAGACATAAATGGAACAAAGAAGTGGCATGAGATTTAACTGCACATTAAGATCAAAGTCTTTACAAAGCTATAGTCCTCTGTTATCATTAAACCATAATGGTCCTCACATTCATAGGCCATCCTGATTTCACCATGCTGCTGCAAGTATTTTGTTACCAGGATCCTTTCATAAAAGTATTTGCAGTTATGTCATATTTGAAAGCCAAGGCTGCGAGTCAGGACTAAATTTATTCATTGCTAGTTTGTATCCATTTCTTTTTGGCCACCATTACCTTTAACTTAAGGAGCTCTTCTTACTCGCTAGTATTCAATCTGTGATTTATTTATAGGGTTCCCTTCTCAACCTTCCTTAGATAATGCAAGCCAAGAACAGTTGTCTCCTCTTGTTAGACAGCCATCAGTGCCCTGACCATTCTTATTCCCCCTGGCTCTCCTTCCAGTCAAAATTCAACATCCTTAAACAACGTCGAACAGAAATGTATACAGTATTGCAGATTAAGTTTCACAAGTTCTTTCTAAAAGAAATACKTATTTATTTTGGATATGTGCTCGCCTGCTGTGTTCTAGAATCCTTTTTGTCCTTTTGAAAGTTACATCACATCAGAAACTACAGTGATTCTGCTGCTGAATAGCATTTGTGGGTCTTTCTCCTGTCCTGATGGTTCCCCACAGCTTAGATTCTGCTAATAACAGAAATACTGACCTGCCACCTGTGGATGCCCTTTCATTTTGTGCTGTTGAATTTCAGACAGTCACATAAGCAATTCTGTCTCTAGTCTCAGATGTTTCCCATATGACATTTAAAAAATCTTCATTAGATGCTGCTCAGCTCTGAATCTTTAAGTCACTAGYGCACCTAGTGCTGGTGTAATTAATGAAAATATTAAAATCAGTCTCCAGATGGATCTTTGAAGAACTCCACTAGCAAGTTCCTTTCAGTGTAACAATTTCTTTAAATAATTTTCAGTGGTCTTTCCCCATCACCACCTTTTATTTCTTGTTCTAATCCCTGTCTTCATTGGTTGGGTAATGCCTCATACCATGCAGTATCAGAAACCTTATTTAGATACTATGAGATTAGATATACTAAATTTCCTATAGTGACTTTATATCAAATTCACACAGACATGCACAAAACCCTCTACATCCAGGTGTGATATAGTAACCTGACTGTATTTGGGATTCTAACTCTGAATTACTAATTGATTAATGCTTAAGTTTCATAAGATTGTGCTTACCTATAAATCACAACTTGAAAAATGTTTTTTGGATGAATAATGTAGCTTTTACAACTAGTGCTCCTTTGTAACAATGTTAATGTTTGTTACACTTGAATAAATACTAAAACTCCTAAATTGCTAAAAAACTTTCCATAGATACTCACTTGAAGCCTCAGGAACACTAATTTATATTTCAGGCTAAATAAAGAAAAAAAAGATTCCATTCTGATTGGAGTTACCAGTATAAATCTAACTGGAGAGTATCTGTCCCTGATTTCTTCCATTGAAAAATATTTCCGATTCAGGCTCATTTTTATAAATGCTTTTTAAAAGTTGTGTCTTCTTATATTAGAAATCTTAAAATTGAGATCAGAAAAAATACTTCCATATTGTACATTTAGCTAAGGTAAAGTATGTTAGGAAAGGTTCAATTATTTACGCAGACTAAGACATCAGTCAGGATGAATTGATGTCATCTCTCCTCTCTAATGGCTCTACCTGTGTTATTTTTTCATGTCAAGACAGTGGAGTTAAATAGCTGTGATCCAACCTTGCCATAACAGTTAGCTCTGTGCTACACAGATGGAAACAGAGCAGGTTTTTAATTGTGATGAGGTAAGCTCTCTCCCTACATTTCATCAGGGATTTGACATGACTTGCTGAGCTGGTTATGTAGCACATAACCACAGCCCTTTCCCACAGGAAGGACTTGGCAGTGGAACAACAAAGCTGGTTAATGTAATTACGTGCTATTCTGTGACTCTCAAAACGTGAATGATGAAATGTGGTTTTCTGTGACACTCGCTTCTCGCTGTAAAATGATGATTCCTCCTTTTGCTGCTTATTGATGGCAGAAAGGTGGCGAAAGGTGTGCGTTGCAAGCTTGTGGAGGATAGAGGGGATGACAATTCCTATTGAATCAGTCTGTTTCCAAAGTCTTTTCATTGCAAGGCCACACGTGGAAGTGCTGGCTGCTTGCTACCTCACCGGAGTATTTTTTCACTTCAAGAGTAGGCAATACTGCACGTTCTTTTCTACCACAGTTATTTTATGCTTCCAGRTTTTATCAAGATTAATCTATTAATAATATTTCCTGTAATTGTGAGTGGTGATTTCCTCCTTGTGTTAGTTCTGTGTTGCCCATTTCCCTTACCTCCTTCACAGTCTGTCCTTGTCAGAACTGTGTTCTGCTCTTGGTATTTGCCAAAATATCTACTTTCCTCAACCCTAAAATTGCCATTAATCAACATGAAAGGAGAGAAGACTAATTTCCTGTAACTGATAAAATAATATAGATATTGTGGAACTTATATCTCATAAGGTTTATTAATATAGAGAAGATAACCTTTCTAAACATCATACACATTATAAAGCTTGTTTATGTAGCATTATTACCACATTATTACCTTTTTTTTTTCAGAGGAAACAGCATTGTAGATCCCTTTTTTTTTTCCCCTGGTAGCATCTTAAGGCTCTGTGCACAATGACCACCGCAAATGTCATCTACACTTCTGAGTAGAAATATGAGGCTTGACCTGCGTCATCACTCACATTTAGAGACTCACTTATCAACTGGGATGCCACCTGAGCCCTTGAGATGTGAGCAAATGTCTATATTTATCACCAACAGCCCTTTTTCCACAAACTCTTGCCACATGATGTCATAGCACCGGTTACATCTCTAGTGACTGGTGCACCCATACAGTGGATAAAACTCTAATATAGCAAAAGCTGAACAACAAATTGTGAGGCAAAGCTCTCTGAGACACAGCCCTTGTTTTATGCAGCATTTTCATACCTCACTGAAAGTGTGGATACACTTTTCCTCGTTTTTATGTTAGCAGTACATTTAGGGTGAAATGAAGTAGGTACTCTAGTTAATATCAACACTTAGGCCATCGCATAGCAGCTGGCATTAGGAGTAGAAAAAAGAGACTGGGAATAGGATTGAGAAGAATTGGTTCTTTTGGCAGTGCTCTTGGCTTGTGACAGCTTTATAGATTCAATTATTACACCCCAAATAAGTTACCTGCAACTTGGTAATTTTATGAAAGGAATGACAAATGATATATGACATGATATGATATGATATGATATGATATGATATGATATGATATGATGTGATCACCTGCAGGCAACAGAGGATAAAATTGATGTTTTATCAGTAAGTTCCTTCTAGTTGAAGTGTATATGCATTTCTTCCCTGTATTGGAAGACTCTTGATATATTTTTCTATTTTCCAGTAATTTCCGAATTTTGTCCTTGGTATACCACCTCAGATTATTTGTATAAATTCAACATTTCATTTCCCAGTTACATACAGAAAGTTATTAATTCATTAAACCCTTCAGTCAGAAATATCTTTGTCTGAAGGGCTGTTATGTCAGCACAAACAAAAACAAAATCAAAAAAAGCAATGGAAATGCTTATTCAGTCATTCAATACACCATTTTAGCAAACAACTTCTTTCTTCACTAACAAATGTTCCTGGTGATGTAATTAATTTGTTTCTTCTATGTCAATCATGTATCTACTACATATTAAAGTTAAAAATAGTTCCACTCTCATGCATTTCACTTTACGTCAGTGAATACCACTGTTGTTCCACAGCTGTTTTTGTGATTGTGGCTTGCCTTCTAAACAATCTAAACAATTCCTGGAATGTGCAGGGTAACCAGAGATAACAGTAATGTCAAGAGAAACTTTAACCACGGGAGATGTTTATGCTTTATTACTACAGAGCTTGTTTTGAGATCTATTCTGTAATAGCAAAGGACTGTATATTACCCTGTACTCAGTGAACCAGAAGCTCAGGAATATTACTCTRTGGAAAACAGTGGAAGGCATATCCATACTGTGTTCTCCTCACTTTCCAAACCCCGCTAGTGCTTGTGAGGCCACAACATGCAGGCAAAAGTGACAGAAGCTGGAAATACAGGAGTATTCTGGAAGCAATTGACACATAGGTTGTGTTTTAGCCAGGTCATAATAAAGCAAAATTCAGTTTTTCCTTGGAATCAACAGCAGTTCTATATGCAGCTGAAAAAAATGTTAAACAYCAGTATTCTGGTAGTAAAAGGCACTAAAGGCAGAACCACGTGCCCCTGGCTTTTGTAGATACCATTGCATTAAAGGCATTCAAATATTTTTTTTAAATTTCTATTTCACCAGAATTGTACTCATAGCACTTGATCATTCCAGCACCTGGTGGTGGTGGATGCCCTATCCATGGAGGTGTTCAAGGCCGGGTTGGATTGAGTTTTGAACAACCTGGTCTAGCAGAAAGTGACCAGGAGCTAGATGATTTTTAAGATCCCTTCAAATCCAGACCATTCTATGATTACTCTCTGGTGCAGACCATGGTTTAGGATGTTGTTGTTAAAACATGTCAGATGTATAAAAAAATGACCTTTAGGAACTGCTGATTCCTGGTAACTCCTAGTACGAGAGTTGAAAGCTAACCATGAGATGCTTGTGTGGCAGAAGTTCAATGGCATTTTTGTCATTGGTCATCCAGAGAGACTGGATTCCCCTCAGGCCAAGTACCTGTGACTAACTCTGGCTGCTCAGTTAAGAAAAATGTTGGTTGCATTACACTGTCAGTATTTAATAACAACACAGGTAAAACACACCAAGGTRAGCTTCTCTTTCCATTTACTTCACACGTGATGTAATATATAGTAGTATACTATTAACACCAAGACAGTGGTTACAATGTTTGTTTTGTCTCTCAGTTACCTAGCAGCAGATTTTGATTGTATTTTAACCTTATTAGCGAGCTTATTATGTGCATTTTAACTGAAAATATAGGAAAGACATTATATCTGTTTATAAACAAAAAGAGAAAAAAAGAACAATCTATTTGCTGCCATTACAAAAGGTTGCTGGCATATTTAGCATGTATTTCAGGATAATCCATGGATTTTTGTTCACAGATAAACAAGTTTTCTTGTCCAGAATATGCTACAGTAGAGCGTCAGAATACTAACACAATGGTAATTTGGGCATACAAAAATCTGTTTCTCTCCTCAAATGAAGCACCACAAGCCTCAAGTTGTACCTCATTGTAACTAACAATCAGAATTAAACAGCTGCCCATCCATTAATGTATCACTGTTCCAAATAACCTATGGTTTTGGAGAGGCAGAACAGTCATTAGCAGGAGTTTCTGTAATATCCTAGAAGAAAGAAATTTGCAGTACTGAGTATTCAAAATGCAGCACTTGCTCCCGACAGAAGTGCTCTTACTCTGCTGCATCCATTTACTGTTCTCTAACAGAAAGAGCTGCCTCTCTACCTCCCCTCTCTCTGTTACCAGACTATTGAAGACTTTAAACCACCATCCTGTATTCAAGTCTGGCATTTACTAGCAGACAGAGCAATTCACTAAACCAAACTACAGATGCCTTTTCTGAACTAAAAAAAAAAAAAGTAGCAGAAGAACTGGTGAGCATTAAGTAATATACATCTCTGTAAATGACCAAACCCACAATGAAGAGCTACTGGCATATTTTAAATCCACTTGGAAGAGGCAATTTCCAGTAGTTTTACATTAAATCTCTTATCAGTGTGTGTGTATATATATGTATACACACATACACACACACACGTATATGTATGTATGTATGTATATATACACGCACATATACATGTTAACTTGGAAATAGACATTGTCAAGTTTTGACTAAGAAATAAAACCAGACAGGAATCTTTCCTTTACTCCAGGCCTCCATTTCAAGGAGGGAAGATTTCAATGTACGACTATTTGATCAATATATATTCCTCTCTAATTAATGATTAGTCCAGAAATAAAGACTCACTGACTGGGCTCACAAACTATATTTAAAACAGAGTTCTGAACATTCTGAAATACAAGAGTCACTCTGTAATTTCAGAGCAGTTGTAATACCTTATCCCCCTGTAACAGGCTGCCAGAAATGCTCCAGGATAAGGCCAACACCATTTGTTCTAAAGATATCGACTTTTTGGCCGGCTCTGGCAGGTAAGTGAGACATTTTGGCTTTGATTCATATCTGATATACGTCTTACATTTCAGCTTCGAAGGCAAAAATTTTGGATGTGTATTTAGTCTGTAGATTTTTATAAAAAGGTTCCCAATATTGCATGGAATTAACTGCTGTGTTTTATCCAGAATAAAAAAAATATACCTGAAAACTTTTCCCATAAATATCCACATTTTTTTGCATGAAGGGTTTCATCATTTTTTCTATAACATGCAAGTTAGCTGAGTGGATCAGAATATGTTTTCTATGTAAAGAGAATGAAATTCCATATTGTGTTGCTGGTAGCCCTGAAATCAGCTGCAAAGACTGAAGATAGGAAATATATCCCTGAATGTGGATACAAAATCTAACCAAGGCTCCAAAGAAACAATTATTTTTGACATTGCAGTATATTGCAAGTGATCCTCTTAGTTCTGTCTTTTTAATTAATATCAGTGGAATGAGGAAAAAAATTTTTTTGAATATCCAAATAAAGGGTTTTCTGTTTGTTTGTTTGTTTTTAAACATTTGTTAAATGTTTAACTGTTAAATCCCATTTTGATAGGAATGACTGTCTGTGTTAACATTTGATCATAGTGTAAACCGGTGTTTCTTGGTCAGCATGCCTGTCAGAATGTAATCAAATGCAGTGTGCACAGATCACATCATGCTCCATGGACACGGGCTTAGGTATGACTTTATTTATACCGCAGCTGAGCCTAGAAGACATGGCTTAATTTTGAGGTGCTACAGGCATTAATAAACCAATTATTAGTGATCTTGATGAAACCCATTTTAGACTGAATGTCTCCCCTGTTAACATGTGCTGGTTTATATCGCACCTTTTTGTATGCATGCACTGCATTTCCCAGAGTGGGACTGCAGGTGGACAAACAGCAGCTTGTGCCAGCGACTGTCCAACAACTAATGAATCAATGTAATGAATATAATGAATATTATTCCAGCCCGAGCTGCAAATCGTGAACCGTGACGGCGCTTCCACGTAGGCAGGGGCAGGGGCGGCGCCGGGTGACGTCCCGCGGCAGCCCCGCCCCCCTCCCGCGCTCCCGCAGCTTCCAGAAGGGCCGGAGCCCGCGGGGGGGCCGGGCCGGTGGCGCAGTCGGAATTGCCGCGGCCGCGGGGCCCGGGCGGGGCGGGGCGGGCGGTGATGCCCTTGTTTATTTTTACCCGGGCGGTTCATCCTCCTCGGCAGCCCCAACGCGGCCCCCGCTGCCGCTCCCCGCCCCAGCTCCGACGGCGGCGCCGCCTATAAAGCGCCGCCCGCGGGGAGCCGAGGATGCAGCTCTACAGCTCCGTGATCACCCACTACCCGGCGGGCGCGACCGCAGCAGCCGCCGCGGCCTCGCCGAGCTCCGCCGCCGTCTTCAAGGTCTCCTTATCGCCGGGACCCTCCGCCGCGGAGGCACCGAGCGCCGCCGACGCCGCGGGCCCGAGCGCGGCCGCCGAGAGCTCCGCCAAGGACAGCTTCGTTCCCGCGGGGGGTAGCAGCAGCGCCGCCGMCATGCCCGCCTTCTCGTCCTGCCTGGAGGTGATGCCGAGCGGCCCCGCGGCCGGCCCGGGCGGGCGGTCGGCGGGCGGCCCGCAGTTCAGCTCCTGCGCGCAGGTCACCGTCAGCCGCCGGCGGCCGCTGGAGCGCATCGTGCCCATCCGCATCGTGCAGCGCGCCGAGCCCGCCGGAGAGCTGGTGCCGGGCTCGCCGCGCAGCCGCGCCTGGCTGGAGGGCATCCTGGAGAGCGTGCGGCAGGCCGGGGCCGACGGCGAGGCCGCCGCCGAGGAGCCCAGCAACCGCAGCCTGCGGCTCAGCGAGCACTGCCAGGCGCTGCAGGCGGCGGCCGCCGGCGCCCAGCCCGGGCTGGCCCCCGGCTGCGGCCCCGCGGAGCGGAGCGGGGGCCCCGCGCAGCCCTCCGGCCCCGCGCCCGGCCAGGAGGAGGAGGAGGCGGCGGGGCCCGACGTGCGGCGGGGGCCCGGCGGCAGAGCGGAGCGCAGCGAGAAGCTGGCGCTGTACCTGGCCGAGGTGGAGAAGCAGGACAAGTACCTGCGGCAGAAGGGCCGGTTCCGCTTCCACATCATCCCCGACGGGAACTGCCTGTACCGTGCCGTCTGCAAGGCGGTGTACGGGGACCAGCGGCTGCACGGCGAGCTCCGSGAGCAGACCGTGCACTACATCGCCGACCACCTGGACCACTTCAACCCCATCATCGAGGGCGACGTGGGAGAGTTCCTCATCGGCGCCGCCCAGGACGGGGCCTGGGCCGGCTACCCGGAGCTGCTCGCCATGGGGCAGATGCTGAACGTGAACATCCACCTCACCACGGGCGGCCGGCCCGAGAGCCCCACCGTTTCCACCATGGTTCACTACCTGGGGCCCGAGGACCCGACGCGGCCCAGTATTTGGCTGAGCTGGCTTAGCAATGGGCATTACGATGCTGTGCTGGACCGCATGTGCCCCAACCCAGAGTACGAGGCGTGGTGCAGACAGACTCAGGTACAGCGCAGACGGGATGAGGAGCTGGCCAAGTCCATGGCAGTGTCCWTGTCCAAGATGTACATTGAGCAGAATGCTTGCTCATGAGACTGCCTGGGCCGCAGGCTGGGAGCTTTGCTGCAGGGACTGAGACAGAGAGAAGGTGTGCTGGCTGTGATGGTGATGCCTTAATCCTTAATGAAGCAGCAGCACCCCAGACTGAGAAGGACTCTAGATTGTGGGGGATAAATGCAAACGTGTTTGTAATATTCCGTTGTAAAAACTTAGCCTCGGGTTGTTTGCAAGCAGATTTCTCTCTGTATGTTTGTGTCTCCTCTCCCCACTGTCTATTTTCTATAAGAATGTATTTTTTGCACACTATTTTTAAACTGTTACCTCCATCTTCTACATCTTACATTAGTATCTGGCTTTCAGCTGTACAGCCAAAAACGTTTGTAAACAGTTTTTGTAAATAAGGCTTATGATGTAACAGCTATTTTTTGCTGTGTTTTTTACCCATAAACCTTATATTTTTACCAAATGAAGTTGATGTCAAACTAACCCCCCCAGCTGATGAAAATATTGTGGGTATTTTCTTGCAAAATTGAAAGAGTGGCTTTTGTACAAGTGCAGCAAAGTGAGAACAGACTGCTTTTCGGAACAGTTGCTTTCTCTGCCTGGAGCACAGAACAGGTCCTCGGAGCCAGTTGGAATGCAGCTACACGTGAACAGTACAGGGAGCAATTGACTCTTCTGTATTTAATTACTGTTTAGGGTAAACTGGCCTCTTGTTGCCTGGTTGGCTCACCCTCTGCTCCATTTATATTATTTATCTGTAATAACAGAACATTAACTTGCAATAGAATGTTGTGACTAGATAATAGTCTCCTGCTTCGGCAGTAATTGCCTTGGCTGCACCTCAGTGTTTGTGTTCTTGTTTCTGGGTTTATGGTGTCTTTTGTATAGGCCCTGCTTCTTTTTTGGCACTGGTGTTTCACCAACAAATCATTATCTGATCACAACATTTTATTCCGCCGAGTTTATTTTTTAATCAAGAAATCAGGAATGGTATTCTACATTATGGTTTAAAAGAAAAAAAAATACTTAAATTGAGGTTTGTATGGTTTGCTGGGTCAAACATTTAAATGTTTCCAATCTGAATTCTGTCTCTTCTACTTTCTGATTAACTTGTTAGATATATTTATTAAGTAATGCAGTTTGTACTTTTTTATTTTGTAATATATTGTGATTTTGGAATTTATACTGTATTTGTATAATAGGAATATTCACAGCTAAAATGGAATGAATAAAGAATATAATTTTACTTGCGCTCTTTTTTTTCCTGCCCTCTGCATTCCTGGTGTGGCAAAGAATTGCGGGTGGGTTTGCAGGACCTTTTATTCAGCTTCTCTGCCTTAGTCTCCAGTGTTAAGGGATGGGAAGAAGGGGCATAATACTTCACAGATGTGAACCACTGATAATCCTGGTGTCTGTCATGCGAAAGAAAGAAATGCAAGCATTTAAAGACAATTGAATATATGTAATTATTTTGTTACTGCAAGAGGTCTTAGTATATCTCTTTGCCAACAAGAAACAATTTTGTATATTAATATGCCTTAGAAGAGGAGCTCTCAAGCATAGTACGTGAGCTGGTGATACCAGGGTTGGYGATGAGCCAGCTGTCTCCTTGGACATTGATCTTTGGGAACCTCCATTCTGCGGTTAGTCCCAAACGTGCTTGAGATTTGTCCCGTCACTGGTGATGCCTTGGCACCCTCTTGTTGCTTGAATAGAAGTAATGTGGTAAGGAGACACAGCTTTTTACTCCCCTTACAAGATGGAAAAGCCTTGCAAGTTGTTAAAAGGTGTTTACAAATGTGCGTGTGTGCACGTGTGTTTACAAATCAATCCCCGATAACATAGAAGGCCCCATCCTTAAACAACAGAAAGGTACTGGGTTAAAATTAGGATTAAAAAGTAACAAGGTAGCTGCAATGCATCAGTCTTAATTGCACACACTTGTGATAAAGAGTTGCGGGGGACGGATCTTTGTGTATATTTGTTACTGGTTTATGTGGTACAAAGAGTAGATTTAAATGTTACGTTATTTCCAAAACCTTGGTAAATAGAGACTATATTTTTGCCCATTTTCTTTACACACAGTTGCGCTTTTTCTTTAAGGTGCAAGTAGTGATGGAATGACCCCAGTCTTTTTAGTCTGCTGCTGCTTAACTACTGAATCTTTGGAAAGCTAAGTTGAGGTGAGAGCAAGGCAAAAATGCAGTTATGGATGTGTTTGTAAGGAACAGAGATAGTTTATGGTGAAAATGGCTACTCACATGACTCTAAACATGGAAATATTAATACAGCATCACTAAATATTAGTGATGTGTTGACTGATGAAAAACTTTGTATCCAGGCTGCTTAGGTTTTGGGTTGGATATGATTAATTCGTTCCAAGTTGGGAATATCCTGAGCTTTAAGAAAACCCCAAACACATTTATTTTAGGTCTTAAAATTACCATTTTCAGCTGTATCATGAATTGTGATCACAAATTTTGTTGTGTTGTGTGGCACAAAACTTAAAAACGCTCACTAAGCTAAGCGAAGAAGGATTGATACTGCGTAGTGTTCACTGTGGGATAAAAATTATATTAAAATATTGCAAATAAAAAAGTAGTGTTAAAAACGAACAGTGCAGGACCCTGGGATGGGTTTCCACAGAGTTCCTTAGCAATTTTGATGCTACTGCATGAATCACAGGGGCATGCAGATAACTTAAAGGAATTTGAAAAAACTAGGTTACTTGTTGAACTAGTTTGCAAAGACATTGAGGGTGTATTGCTGAAGCATGTAAGAAGGCACTTGTTTTTGCACCTTGGATTACATACTGTGTCTAAAAGGAATCACAAAAATGGTATTTCAGATGTTTTGGGCACATGGAAAGTGATTTTTTTTTTATAGCTGTGGTGGTTAAAGTTCAGCTGAGACACCGAATTCAGATGCAAGCTAGTGGTGTGTTGCTTGAAGAGGAAGGAGTAGAGACACTTTCATGGAGTAATTTTATGGAGGTAGTGAGCCTAATATGGACAGAGCTTTACAACACTGCTTTTAACCTTGTCACTTGCCCCCAGCAAAAGCAGAGGTAGATTCAAGTTTTCCCTTACTGTCCTCTGTTCAACAATTCCCGTAACAAGGGWAGGACAAATATTGTCCTGGCTCATAATTTCAGTGCCCGATTATTTTAACCTTGGCTRATCACTTGCATAACCCAGCTAATCCTTAGACTTGTCTGCAGACTTCGATCAACAGACTTTTTATTATTGACAATAAGTCAGAAGAAGAGCTTGATTTTCAATATGCACTTGTATGGTTCTATACRTCGGATAGAAAATGCTTTAATTCTAAACCGAGCAAATGTGAACTTCAGTSTGCAGGAGCATAAGTTTTGTGATGCCATCGTTGCTTGTATTTTATAACACAATTGCGAATTAGTTGACATGTTGGATGCTTCATTTCAGGAGTTCCTTAGGTTGCCAAGACTATGACATTCTGTCACCATACGTGCAATGGATATGTTAGAATTTTCATGTGTGTTGAACAGACTCTTACATAAAACAAGGTTTGCAAGAACTGAATTGGTTTGCAATGAATGAATCCCAAAATAGGGGTGGTGGGCAAGTAGGAAAGGGAAGATTTGTGTAAGTGGTGTTGTTTTCTGTCTCAGTCAATGGTTTGCTCTTCAGAAAGTTCAGTGGATGACACTTTGTGCTTAGCAACTTTCTTAGGACACAATAAAGTTGTCCAAAGCCAGCTGCTGGGTTTTATCCGTTGTATTTGGCTGGTATATTACAGGTGTGCAAGATAAATCTGTTACATTAATGTCACATGTAAATAAAGTGTATTTCAGTACTCCTTGTACGTGTACAAACCCACCTGAATCCAAATATTTCTTCMGTCTGCTTTTGCTTTTACTATGTCAGAATTAGTTGATAGGATCTTTGAGGATAAAATTTCGGTTTTAGTTTAGTGATTTGTCAGAGTGCACATGCATGGCTTCTGAATCCAAGCAGAAAATGATGACAGATATCTCACAACAGAGACAAGTACTTGGCATTAACTGTTTTTTGCTTATAATTTGCTTTATATTTATTTAACAGTTTATTGATATGCATTGATAAGAGTTCRTAGGATGTTGGTGCAAAATGGTGCAAAATGAAAAAAATTCCTCAGCCTCAGTGTTAAAAAGATTGTCCCATTTCTGAATGGCATGGTTGTGTGAAAATATGCAGCATACAGTTAGATACTGAGTAACTGTTTGAAAGGACATCAGCCCTGCCTAATGCGATTGTGTAGTCATCAGAATTTTTTAAAAGAAGCAGAAAAATTTAAACTTTGAACTTTTTACTAATATACAGGCTGATTTATAACATGTACATGTGTGTTTTAGTTGAAAAAAAGTGGCTTTCATATTTCCTGTTTTAATTTATAATCTGTCTTTTTTATAAGCAAGTTCATAGTATTAATGGATAAAAAGATACAGCAATGCAGTAATATATTGTACTTCAGTCATTTTTTTCTGGAGTTAATATTTAAAATCTGTTTATACAAGGAAACCCATACACAGTATTCAGACTGCAAATCAATGGAAATAAACCACTGTCAAGTTCCAGGTTTCTGTTGCATGAGTGGTTATTATTCCATCTTCTCATACGTTTGTCCTGATTACTGAGCAAGATCAGGCTTCTCTGGAGAAAAGGTGAGTGTGCAACTGTAATAGCATGTGSACATACACGCTGATGAGTAGAACTCATCTTTCTTGTGTGATCTTAAAAACTGGCATTTCCTGCATTTTTAGTGTGTATTTTTAAACCATTATGCTTTTAATCCTTATTTTATTTCATGGAGTTTTTACTGGAAGTTGTGGAAAACAAACGGTTGTGTTCTTCTGAGGAGGCATGGTTAATAGTGTTTGAACCTTCAGCACTGTAGCAGAGTTAAGCTGTGTACAGAGAGGCATCTGCAGGGAAGAAGACAACTGTAGGAGGAAGGTTGGAACTGGAATCTGGTTGTGAAGGGGCCCAGGTTGCCTTCTATCCTTTCATCTCCCTTGTTCACCCCCATCCCCAGCGCGGGGGATCCTGACTGGCTGTGACGGGCAGTGGCCTGTGCCACTGGTCTGGTGACAGCTTCAGGATCACTGCTGCTGCCCTTGGGGTCTAGTTATGGAGTTTTTGTAATGCCAGGCTTTTGGGGCTGCAGATGAGGGAAGGAATGCAACACGCATTAAAAAATGGAAAGGATTTCACGAAGACAAGGCATTTTTCTTGCCTGTGAACTTCTATTACTGAATTTCGGAGTTAAAGTGTGGTTGAATATCAAAATGGTTTGCAAAGATCAACATAGTTTAACATAAAGCATGTTAACAGACTTTTCAGACTCAAATAATGCTGGAATACTTTCTTTTTTAATTAATCCATAATTACATTAGCAAAGCCATATTGTTTTCACAGGTATAAGGATCCAGCATTTTTCCTGCACAAAACTTCTATTTTTGCTGACCATAAAACTTTATTCTTCAGCTATTTAACTAAACGATATTTCTGGGCAAGAAAATAATTACTTCAGATCTCTGGGTGGGGTTTGGAATTTGGTATACTCTGTCAATTTAACCCAATATCACTAAGAGCAATATTTCTTCCCATTGCTAATGCTGTGCTCGAGTTTAGATGTCTGCTTTTAGAAATAATATAATCTTTGGAATTCCAACTGAGCTGCTTTTGATATTTTTTAGGGAGAGCCTGTGGTCAAATGTACTCCTTTTGTAAATAAACAAACCAGTATGTTTTATGTCTAAATTGCCTGTCTCCCATATGACTTAAAGATTGAGATATGACTAAGCAATTAAACAGTTCATTAGCGTGTTTATATTTGTTTGCTTTCCTGACAAACTTCAGCTCCACTGGATTAGATTACTCACAGGGATTGACCTTTCCTTTTGTGGTTTAAGGTAGGAGCAATGATAAAATTATTGTCTCAATTGCTAACATGATTCTTATTACTTCTGCAAACTCTACCTGCAATCTTTTAATTTCTTTTCATGGTTATTTTTGTTGATTGTCAATTATATGCCTGTTCAGGATTAGCCTTAGAAAGTAGTTATGCTGTAAACCAAAACCTAATTAAGTAGAACATTTGAATGAGTTTAGGAGTTGACAGCTGTTTTGCTGTTTATGTATAATTGAGGGAAAGGTGGTGCCCAGATTGAAGTGGTTGTGAAAGGACTTGTTTTGCTCTGAAAGATGGTTATGTCAGCCTATAGATCAGCATTGTGACTGCTGATGTAAAAGCTTTAATGCATTTATTATTTCTTAATAAAGTAATAATGTTATCTCACAAGTTACATTTTTGCTACACTGGGAATGGACACACTAGAGACTAATTACTGGTAGATTAAAAAGAAAATAGTGTTTTCCTTTTGAGATCCAGGAAGTAATTGCTTTTTTTCCATTTATTTCCCACCATTCTAATATCCAGTGAAAGAGAACTTTGGCTTTAGGTAAGGAGTGTTTGTGCATGTGGCCTGTGTTCTTCCTGGACTGATATGTTGAATACATGTAGAACAAGTTTTTTTACTTCGGATTTATACTCATAAAAGTAGTGAATAAAAAATTAAAAAACTACTTGTTACACTGTAGAGCATTTGGCTCAGCAAAGCTGCAGTCGAATTAGGACTTGGATGGGAAGCAGAATTATAACAGTACATGCTTTATAGGTATCTGAAAACTTAATCGCTATTTATTTATTTTGCTTTTAATTTTTAATTTTTTTGCATGCATGTCATCTTACTTATCAGGAAGTAAATATGGATGTTTTGTCAATTAGGTGGCTGTCTTTTTGTATATACTCACAATAATTCATGTGAACCATTCACATGAATATGATTCCTAGTAGATTTCCATTTTCAGTTAGTATTTTACAGCAGTTGCCCCAAAGAACCTGTGCAACATCTGAAATTGCTAGAAATTATATCAAGCAGTAAAAAATTCAGTTATTTGATAGCATTTATGTAATCAGATTGTTCTCCTTGTCTAGCTCTGGCCAGAGACAAACATGTTCCAAAATGAATAAATACGACAACACTGGGCTCTGTTAGGTAAATTAAAGTTCTGCATAGAAATAGTTATTATGGAAAGCTTCACCAAATACGTTATTGCAAAGGGGGTTGTTGGGATACTGTAGTATGTATGTTCTTCAAAACACTTTATTGTCACACTGAAGTTGTGACGATTTCAAACAAACAAAACCTTAAACCCAAACAAAAATGGCAAAAAAATCCCAACAGAATGTGATCTTTTACAACCAAAAATCCTAGGGAAACCGCTCTGGATAGGCTGTATTTGTGAGGGACCATCGTCACAGAGACCAGTTACATAACATGAACCTTGGCAGTGGCCTGAGCTCTAACATCTACAGGAAATCACTCTGCCAACTAGGCTTCTACCCCATGCGACCAGTAGGTAATAGTAGATGCTCTACTTCAGTCAAGGGATTGAGTTAATCTCTGCTAAGACTTCTGGTGCTTCCTCAAGCCCTTGAGCTTTATCTCAGCGCTCTCTGGATTAAGCTCTTGCCAGCCAGCAGCTGTATCGTATCTCTTTCAGTCACTCGATATTGATAGGGGAGGTAGACAAGAAGCAGGTACTGCCTCTATGTAGGGAAACCTGTGCTCCAGCATATCCCACTGGTGTCTTATATCACTCCTGTCTAGTACGAAGTGTAAGGAAAAAGAAGTCATAAACCACAGGAACATGGAATCAGTTCTATCTCTCCGTTCACTTCAAAGTTCTCAGATAAAAAACTGCAAATCTGTGCCAAGTCAGTTATACTTACTTTTAAATTTTTTTTCCTGTAAACTGTAAATTTATCACAAAGAGTTTATAGATAGCCACTGAGGCATTTTACAGCTCTAAATATGCTACAGACATTTGGTCACATGGAGATCTTCAGTGGGATGCAACAGGTTTTCTACCAATTTCAACTCTGGATTCAGATTTGTCTTTTGCTTAAATATTTATTTCAGTCTATTTACTATCACCATTATGGATTTAATCCCCGCATAAACTTTGAGTGTTTGTTCCCAGAGCATAGGGAGGAAACATTGGGAATTGTTTCCAGTGTTAGTGAATACTATCAAAACTAGAAAGGAAAGGAGAGTAACACCCTATGATCGGGAATGTTCCGTGTCTGCTTAAAACCAAGAAGAAACAACCCCTGAAACTTAGTCTTGACATGGACATTTTAACTTCCAGTGTTCTCCCTTTTTTTTTTTTTAAAGTGAAGCTGTGATATGAGTCCAGGTCTTTTGTACAGATCCCTTTGCAGATCTCTGTGGATGAGAAAGAACAAAAATCAATAAAATAAATAGACAAAAATGTTTGTATATACACCAGAAAGGTTAGGAATGGATTTCTATTCCTCACTACTAAAAGGACTAACACTTGGAAAGAATCATTTCAGTCTGAAAGCCTTCTTTAGAAAGCCTTGTTCTTGCTAAATATTTCTTGTATTGAGTGCATGCTTATGCATTTCCTAAAGGTGCTGAAGAGAGGGCCAACAAAAATGTGCCAACAAAAGAGGAAGCGATGTGTCCGTCTCTGAAATGACAGTGCAGCATGTGGGGCAGCTTTGCTTCTCGCTGGCCTGACCTGTGCATTTTGCACCTCGCTTATGACTTTGCCTTTGTTTCTTTGGCATAAAAAATGCTTTTAATATGTTTTTGCAAAACATTTCCTTTTCCCACCTAGAGATTAAATATGAACAGAGATCTTGGCTCTTGGGAGTCAAGTCCAAAATGTATTTTAGAAATTTTCATTTGATAAAACATGATTTATATGTTGTTTTCAATTTCACAACCTCTGGTGTAATTCAACCACACAGCTGTGAAAAGTATGTTTGTAAAGGAGTATTAACTTCACCTTTATAGGCTTTTAAATAAGTGTTCACAGCTATGTTAAGTTTGATAAATAATAAGGGAATTCTGAATAGGAAATAAGTGAATAGGATGTTATAAAAATATGACATTTCTTGTTCTTATGTACTTTATCGTAAATTTCCAGATTTAATTTCTTTGGGGAGAAAAATAATTGAGAATGGATCTTATTTGAGCTCTTTGCTGCTGTGCTGCTGGGCAAGCTGAGCCCAGAAAAACCCTGAACCATGTCACCTTCCTGAAAGATCAGCCTTTGCCTCTAGTTATTGCAGATGAGGAATTAAATGCAGAGTCTGTTTACACAGATTCTTGAAAGAAAATATTTGAAGGGGAGAATGTAATAGCTACAGCTGTATGGAAGGTCAATCATCACCCGTACAATGTTTGAAATGCCATTTTTGACTTGTCTTCCTTCTACTCTGCCCAGTGAGATGAAGAAAGAAAATCACTGTGCTAGTCCTCTGGGGTATGTTTGCTCTGCAGAACACCAGACTCTGCAGAGGCACTGTCGAGCTCAGCAGAGGCAGCAGCATCACAATGATGGCAGAATGGTGCTGGTTAGGCAGAAGGAAAAAGGAGGAGATGAGTAGGATTCTGAGTCTCAGGGTTGTTTCGCTCTCTCCCCTGTGCATACCCTTGGTCCTGGACGCTCTGACAAGGTTCAGTGTCAGCACTGGGGAGCATAGGACAGTTTTTAGGGATTTAACTCTACAGACTAGGTTTGAAGGTATTACTTTGTGCACAGCTGCCATGCAACTGTCTTGCAATATCAAGCTGCAATAATTGTATGAGGAGTATGTAGCCCGGGGGGAGAGTTAAAGATACTATGTTGCATATAAAACTTCCATAGATAACCAAATTGCCTTTTAATAGGAAGCCATGGTGACTACAAGCAGGAAAATGGTATAGGAGTTGTAAATAATGTAAACCAGTTCTCAGCAGTTCTGGTGGAGATGAGAGGGAATTACATAACCACAGCTCCTTTCCAGGCCCAAGCTAATGTGACTTTACCCACTTTGCCAGTTCTTGGGACTCAAAGATCTGAGTTGTCGCCTCCCACCTACACTACAACTGCAGAGCTCAGAAGGGTGATTTAAAATAATGAGATGTTCTACAGTCATATTTCTGTGAAACATGCAAACTTGGTTCTGTTAGGGTGGGGGTTTTTTTGGTGTGTGTTTGTTTGTTTGTTTGTTTTTCCTGAAGGTTTAGGAAGAGTTTGACTGTTCCCAAAATCATGTGCAAACTGTAAAGGTCAAAATGCAGCCCCAACACATATGCAAGAAAAGGGTTTTTGCTCTGGCTATTTGAAAAATGTGGCTTGCACTCTCTGTCATCCCAGGCAGAGCTGTCACTGTCCCACCAGCTTGTATTCCCACCTCTCTCTGCTGCAATACCTTTAACTTTGCTCTAACTGTGCTGCTTTTGGCTGGGGTAGAGTTAATTTTCTTCACAGTGACTAATATAGGGCTATGTTTTAGATTTGTGCTGAAAACAGTGTTGATAATACAGAGGTGTTTGTTATTGGAGAGCAGCACTTGCACAGCATTGAGGCCTTTTATGCTTCTTGTACTGCCTCGCTGGTGAGGGGGCTGGGAGTGTGTGGGAGGTTGAGAGGAGACACAGCCGGGACAGG
The DNA here is from genome assembly GCA_018881555.1 of Amblyornis subalaris. Classification (NCBI taxonomy): domain Eukaryota; kingdom Metazoa; phylum Chordata; class Aves; order Passeriformes; family Ptilonorhynchidae; genus Amblyornis; species Amblyornis subalaris. Next base: position 1,582,711 of record JACAXG010000047.1, on the reverse strand, counting down.
TGACCCAAACTGACCAAAGGGATGTCCCATACTATAGAACATCATGCTCACTGTATAAAGTGGGGGGAAGAATGAGGAAGGGGGGATGTTTGGAGTAATAGTGTTTGTCTTCCCAAGACATCGTTACCCGTGATGGGGCCCTGCTGTCCTGGAGATGGCTGAACACATGCCCACCTATGGGAATCAGTAAATTAATTCCCAGTTTTGCTTTGCTTGCATGTACGGCTTCTGCTTTTCCGATAAAACTGTCTTTATCTCAACCCACGAGTTTTCTCACTTTTACTCTTCCGATTCTCTCCCACATCCTGCTGGTGGGGGAGTGAGCGAATGGCTGCGTGGTAATGTGTTGCTGGCTGGTCTTAAACCACAACACCCTCTCATCCCCTTCTCCCTGTCCTTTTGCTAACTTATCACTGTCCTCTGATCCCAGTGCCTCTACCCTCTCCCTTGCAGCATGCATCACTCCCAGTGATGATTAGCACTTTTCACAGCATGTGTCCTAGTAATGTTGGATCTAAAGCCCGAGTCACAGGGACAGCTGTTTTTCAAGAGGACATAGCAACACTTCGTATTAACAGCAAGCCTTGTTTTTACTGGTGATATCGTAGTAGGAACTAGATCCCTTATTAATGATGGGATCTAGCAGTCATTTGGAACAAATTTGTCTTCCTTTGTTTTCATGAGCAGGTTAAACAAATTACAAGTTTGAATGCAACCACAAGCCTTCATAGCACTACAAATCCCAGTGCTGTTGGCAGAAAGGCTGTAGTGGAAGGCCGGGAGTGGGCAGAGCAGAGGAGCCACTGAGGCAGGGCTGGTTCTGCACAGGCCTGGCAAAGCTCCGCTCTGTCCTGATTCAGGGCCAAGGAGACTTAGGCAGCAGCAGAAAGGTCTGATGACTTTTTTATTATTTTAAGACCTGCTTTTTCTGAAACTCTGTAGTTCTAAATTACTTCAGTTCATTGCATAGTCCCTGGTAACTGCCAAAGGCTGTAACAAAGATGATTTTAGGATCACATCCTGCTTTGCTTGCATTGCCAGAGAGATCAGAGCTGTAGACACTGCAAACAAATCAGCCCACCAGCTATTCCTATGGACCAGAGCCTGCAGCTAGGTCTGAAAAGAGGTGAGTGGGACACTCAAGTAAAAAGAGCAGTTGGTGAGCTTATTTTGTGTCTTAGCTGTTGCTCCCTGGAAACATGAGGTCTGACAGGCTATGACGCCTCTCCACCCTTTGGAAATGTGGCGTTTTGTGATGTTCATATTATTTTATGGTTTTGAAAAGTTGTGTTACACTGAAATATTCTTCTGCATTTGGATCATTTTGTAGTCTACATGGCACCCTATAAAACTGTCACTCTGATTTGGAACTGTAATTTAAAATCCCTGTATTATCACAGCTTTATCCACAGCTTCATCAGTGGCTCATGGCTGGGACCATCATGCAGCTGCTCGTGCTCAATTTATGCATGTCAGAGAAGCAAGGAACAACTTTCTCACAGAATTAGATTGGTATGAGGTGAGAAACTCATGAAAGTCAACAAGGCCATGTGCAAGGTCCTGAACCTGGGTCAGAGCAATCTGAAGCACAAATATGGATTGGATGAAGAATGGATTGAGAGCAGCCCTGAGAAGGACTTGAAGGTGCTGGTGAATGAGACTCTGGACGTGACCCAGCAGTGTGCACTCACAGCCCAGAAAGCCAAATGTGTCCTGGGCTGCATCCAAAGAACATAACAAGCAGGTTGAGGGAGGTGATTCTGCCCCTCTGCTCTCATGAGACCCCATCTGGAGTAATGCATCCAGCTCTGGGGTCCCCAACATAAGAAGGACGTGGGCCTGGTGGAATGAGTCTGGAAGAGGGTGACAAAGGTGATCAGAAAGCTGAAGCAGCTCCCACGTGAGGGCAGGCTGCAAGAGTTGGGGCTGTTCAGCCTGGAGAAGAGAAGACTCCTGGGAGAACATACAACAGCCTCCTGGTACACAGAGGGTGCCCACAAGGAAGATGAAGAGGGACTTTTTACAAGACCATGTAGTGACAGAGCAAGGGGCAATGGCTTTAGACTGAGAGTAGGTTTAGATTAAATATTAGGAAGAAATTCTTGTGAGAGTGGTGAGACACTGGAACAGGTTGCCCAGAGAAGTTGTGGATGCCCCATCCTTGAAAGGCCAGGCTGGATGGGGCTTTGAGAAACCTGGTCCAGTGGAAGGTGTCCCTGCCCATGGGGGTGGGGATGGGGGCTTTGGAACTAGGTGATCTTTAAGGTGCTTTCCAACCGAAACTGTTCTATGAGTTTATGATTCTGTGAGTTACAACTAATGGGCTTTGTAAACAGCAGAAAGTACAATAGAGTTGCTATGAGTCATGGTAGATATGATACATGCACTTTATTTTTCCTTATTTTTCTGTGCTTGTAAATTGCTAACTCATGATAGGTGCGAATGAAACATTTGACAGTTCTAGTTTTTCATTCTGTTAGGTTCCTGTTGCTGTTTTCCTTTAGGCTGTAACCCTTTTCTGTCAAACTTGCTTTGCATTTGTTTTTTGAGTAGATATCTATGCATTTGTCTATTTATGTACTAAAATGTAACATTTATTTTCAACATTTTAGTAGGAGAGAAATATAGCATTTACTCATGAATCTTTGGAGATTAAAGAGAAAACCTACAGAATAGATCCAGTTATTAACTGTTGTGCTAGAAACACTTTATAAAAGCCAAAAGAAGTATATTATGTTCAAATATGTAACAAATAAAATCCCTTAATTTGCATAATGTTGTAACATTAGTCTTCCATTTGAACAGAATGGTGTCTTACACAATTTCCTTTACAAAATAATTCATATAATTATCATCAAACCCACATCTGCTTCAGTGAAGTTCTCAATTTTCAAAAAGACAGAGACTTGCCATCCATTTCTGGTAGGGCCAGTAATGTTGTTTGTACTTTGGCCAAGGCAGAACAATGTGCCAGCTCTTTGATTAATAAGAATTTGCAAAATAAACTCCCTCCTCTCAGGCTATTTCATATTACTAATTTGTTTTAATTTACTTTATGAAAGATTTTTATCTCCAAAACATTATTAGGGATAGAAACATGTTTGCAAAGCTTTTTGTCCCTAAACTTTTGTGTTGTTTATTGTAGCATCTCTTCAATGCCTCTGAAAATTACAAGATTAAACCCCTCAGTATGTCAGATTCCATTGACAGATGAGATTGAGTCTTTTTTATGTCACATAACAGGATAAACAATTTTGTTAGAAAACAGCAGTACCATCATATGTTGTTTTCTCAAGCAGTAGGTGTATAATCTTCAACATAAAAACCTTTAAAAATAGAAAGGGGAAAGTGAGCAAAAGGTACTATGTACCTTTGACTTTAAGTTCTACCAGTGCAGATATATATTGAAATACTGTGGTGCTGTGCTATGTCAACCCCGAGGAAAAATTGGTCCCCTGTAAATAAGTGTCAGGCATATGGCTGCATATCATTGTAATAACAATTCGTGCTTACTTCTCAGATGTTCAGAACTCCTGTTCCTTACAGTCCTGAACCTGTAAATAAATGAATCAGATGCCTAAATCATGGGAACGAGAACACCAGTTATGTTGTTCGTGATGTGCCTTGTGTTTCATTACTCTTTGGAGCTCCTCTTGACAGGTTTTTAGTCAAGCAGAACTCCAGCTCAATCCTAGCAGCCAGTGTGAGCTAAGTGTGCTTCTGACTAAACTTCATTACCTTACATTTTCGTGGCCTTCAGTTAATATGCCACAAAAGTTCGCAATCTTCATTTGTTACATATGTCACTACAAACAGATGCTTATGATAGAGGAATTCGGTAGCTTCTTAAAGTGATTAAGAGATTACATTACAGTTTGAGGCGGAGCATTATTAAAGGATTAGAAACCTCTCTCAACAACAAAAAGTGCAAGAAGTCTAAGATGTTACATTGCTTGATTTGCGAAGAAATAGGTATGTGGGTGTGCACTTTCTAACCTTATGAGTAGATGTGGTTTTGGCTGATGTGGAAAGCATTATTGGTGCCAGAATTCCTAAACACACCTAGAACATGTATTATAAACACCCCAAGAGCACCTACTGTTGCTGCTAGAGAGGGGGAGAATCAAAGTTTGATTTACAACACACTGAAAAAAACCCACTGATGTGGTGAACTATTTGTAAGTACAATGTTAATTTCAACAAAAATTGGAATTTACATGGAAAATATTTTTGAAGTTATATTCAATCATACATTAATTAAAGAATGCAATAGACTTTTACTGAGCAGTGTGCTTTTAATGTCATGGTATGGCTCTTAAAGGTCATGGATTTGTGGAAAGCTGTATAAAAGTGTGCTTCTTGTAATGTTTGTATTGTAAAAATGACATCGTAATGTAAAACTTGTTTTTAATGTTTTTAAACTTCTCATTCATATAGTTAAGACCAAGCAACTCCATTCCTCTTGTGCTGGATAAATGTGTTTGGATCATGGCAGTCAATGTGGCAGTGCCTGCAAAATAGTTACTGCAATAGCAATCACTTCAAAGAAACTCAACAGGTTTGCAGCAAACAGTTGAGCCTTTGGACCCAAGTGAGGGTATCTGAGCTTAACTTTTTCAATATTCAGTTCTACAATGTAAAAAAGTTTTTTCCCAGTAACAACATGCCTTTTAAATGATTGTGTTGTTCAGAGCTATGAATTCAATACCAAACTAAACCTTAATAATTGTTATACTCTTGTTAGCTTGGAACCTGTTCAGAATGTAATTTAAGTTTTATAATCTATATCAGAAAAAAATCCATTCCAGGATTTTTTCCAGTCCTTCAAAGAGTTGCCCTTTCAGCTTCAAACACTCCTGTGTCACTTAACTTGCCATTAGGAAAAAGAAATATCTGCAGGGAATGAATCCAATTGTGCCTCAGCAGCAAGGCAAATAGCACACAGCTGTGACAGTCAGGGTCCCACGCTCACGTTCTGCAGAGGAACACAGGAGCAGCTTTATTGATTCAGAGCGGTCAGCAGCACTCGGTCTTCTCTTTCCTGTAGTAACTATAAGTAGATGCCTGGAGGGAGGACTATGGACAGGCCAAGCGTATGTGATATTTCCCCTAAAATTTTCCCCATGCGTGCTTGCTCACAGCTAAGGGGATTGTCTGTTGGGTTGGTCTGTTTGGTAACCCTTTCTCTTGCAAGCATGTCCCAAGCAATGGGCAGTCTCCCACGAGTGCCCTTGCATCTACAGATTCCTTTGGCTGTGCAGGGCACCCTTCGATGTCTTGCATCTCACCCCACACACCACGTCCGCAGGGAAACTCCATGGATTAAGTGGAACCACTCCTGCTCTCAGGCAGGAATTCCTGGCTGCCTGCTACCAGCACTTCACAGCCACTGCCCTCTCAGACCTCTCAATCCTGAACAAGAAAACCTGTTAAAAAGATGAAGCTGAACCTTCAGAAGAACTACAACTGTCAGTGTAAATAGAGAAAAAGGCTTTTCTTCAAGTTCCACGGGCAGTAATGACCTGGAGCTCCCGTTTCTGTGTAGGAGATAAACATCTCACCTTCTGGCCTCATTAGCACTGTCCTGGAGACTCCAGTTACCTTTCCTCTCAGATGATTAGCATACCAGACTAAACTCACAGGGATTTCTTCAATTTGCATTTAGCTTTGAATATCACTGCCCTATTTGAAGAAAGCCTTGACTGCCTGCAAGCTCTTTATTTTCCCCTCTGTACCAGTTGGTCTATGAAAGATCTTCCTCTTTCCACAAACTCTTCCTTTCTTGTGCATGGGAACATTCATGGTGGTCACGGTTACTGTTAAGAAAATGGCAATCAAAGGAATGGTATTGTTTGAATTACCTCTCACTGTGTTTCATTTTTAGGTTGTATTTAGTGTCAGTAACAAAGACTTAAGCTTTCCTAGCACCGAATCCTGAGGATAGCGGAAGTCAGGGCTGCGAGGTTAGGATAACTGGGTAAGTAGGCCAATAAGTAATTACGATAAGAAGGTTAGGATAATTAGTAGCAGCAATAAATGGCCAAAGCTATCCTCCTCTGTTCTATATTTTGTCAGTGATCATTTTCTTAGGACAAATTATGAGAAGCAGCTGTACCTTGTTACATACTGTTGCAGTAATAGAAGTTAAATTATAGCGATGGGGAGGGATCACAGTTTTTTGATGTAAAAAGGATGAAGTAACTGGTGTTAGTAAAGTGGAATATTATGCAATGAATAATACAGTAAATGAACATTAATGAGCACTGAAAGCCCAAAACTGAAATTAATCAAATGGAAATATATGAAAAGCTTAACCAGCAATACATTCAAGGTGAAATATCCTGCAGCTGACTTGACTAAAAAGGGATTTTAAAGAAAAAGGCATGGTTAGCAGTTTAGTGCATAAATGATTTACATTTGCACACAGACTGTGCTCAGCACTGGAGAAATTCCAGGTGAAATATAGTTCTTGGCTTTCTTTCAATGTCTTTTCTTCTACTATTTTTAGGATTTATGTCTCTTGCACTTGGGCTTTTCACTCCATCTCCTCCTAGTGAGATTGAAGTCTGGGTGACTTTGTGTCTAGGCCAGCCTATGTAGAATAGACTATCTGCTTCCAAGTAGGATGCAAGTCAAATTGTCTGTAGGCTAATAATTCTCCTGAATCCTTCCTGTACTTTGTCTCAAAGTGGAAGATGTTCTTCTGTAAGTGTCACTGTTGCCTGGTGGAGCATGTAAATGCAAAGAACCACAGACACGGGGGTTGAAAGAGTAATGACAATTACAAAAAAAAAGGGTGCAGCTTTGCCATGAAGAAAACCTTCAAAGAACACATCACAGCTGCATGTTCTGCTTTCTTGCTGTTGCTGATATTTTCTTTTTCTGAACACAGTGTGCTAGAAATTAAAGTCAGAAGTGTCAGTAACAAAGGCTGAATCCTTGTCCCAGAGATCCCTGCCTGAAGAACTTAAAGCTTGAATATTAGTCTCAGAGTTGGCTAATGTATGCCAGCTTTTGTGTTCGTCTATTAGTAGATGTCAGTAGGCAAGGATGACACTGTAACATTTTCTTAAATGGTAAGGAAACCAGAGATCACTGAGTGTGTTACTACATACATGTGTCTCTGAGTATGCTCTAACAACAGTTCACTTGCAGAAGGGGGAAGAGGACTAGAGGAGACAATATTATCGTAACATGTCCCTCAGCATCTCCTGAGTTTTCAGAAGAGCACAATTTTTTTCCCCCAAAGCAAAATAATCAGCTTCAGAGATGGGTCAAAATTTAAAGATTGCAGTTTGCCTGCAGCCTGGAGGATGAACTGAGAAATTCCCTTGCTGAAAGGGGAAAGCCTCAGTGACAAAATGGTGTCACAATGCTTGAATTTCCCATGCTTCGCTCTTTGGGAAATCCCATGTGATGTAGTCATAGTCAAGGCTTGTGAAAGTGCACTTTTCCCCTAGCATATTCCTAATCCTCTTCATTTAAAGGACTTCCTTCTTTCTGTTCCTTATTGCACAAGAATATATCACTTTGTAGGTGCTCGGGGTGTGTTGAAGCTTTCAGGAACTGGACGGTGCAGTTTCTGCAGTTCAATGTGGATCTTCTGACGAGGCAGGATAAACCCCTTCTCTTCCTGCTGCCCTAATTGGATTGTGAGGGGGTCCTTTGATTTTAAACTATCGAGTTATGGAATGCTGCATGTCTACATCTGATCTTGTTAACAGCCTCTGAGGTTTTCTAGAACCATAAAAGGTGTTGGGCTTCAACTTGAAAACCGAAACTGCATAAGCTGATTTGATTTCATTGGAAGGTTCTTTTCATTTTTTTTCCCTTTTCATAAACAAGAAACTGGGGTCCATCCAGTTCTCAAAGGCATATTTCCAGGAAAAAAAAATTCGAACCACTGCTCTTCCTTTTATTTTGCAAGTGTATCTTTCTCTTTGAGGAGATAAATACAAACTCTGCAGGGTTGATCAGGACCTACAGGGTAAATGTATGCCTAAACATGACCTCAAATAAATTGGTGGTTTACATGCCTATACATACTCTGTATACTAATAACATCCAGGAGCCCTGACAAAGATTGTTTTAAGCACTCTATAAACAGATAAAAAAATCCATTCTGTTTGTCAGAAAGTTTGCAAAAATGCAAAATAAGTTGTTGCAGATGAATAAAGTAAGCTAGGTGAATTTTCCATGTTCTGAGAAGATCAGAATAATGATGTGAGTAGTTTAGTCAAAGTACCAGCTTGCTGCTTGGGGATACACTTTAGTTAATGATGTGGTATCCATTGTTTTGAAAATAAAGTCTTCAAGTAATGCATACACACACACACACACACATTTTTTGTATATATGTATATATACATACACACACACACACATGCACAAACACTCGGTTATCATAGGTCAAAATACATTTGTGACAGTAACTACGGGTTGAGAAATAACATTGCATTTCTTTAACTTAGTAGAGCCATGAGCAAAATGAAATATAGGTTTTACATAATATTTATTTTGGCAGAGCTGACATTCTTCTGAAATTTCATCTTAAAAATTCTTCACGTCTGCTACTTTGTCGTGAATCAAAATGTATCCTGCATGACTAGTAAGGCGTGTTTCACCTGAATTTTTCATACCCTATGGAGTATAAAGGATTCAGCAATGAAAAGTATTATACCCAGCTAACCATTGCCTCTGAGCTTGTGCAAGAGGCTGGTGAGTTTCCAGCTAGGCTTGTACATTTGCAACATGAACTCGAATTGTGCATCAAATTGGGGCTGTCTTGGGGCTTCAGTCCCCTTTGTGCTGTCCTTGCTTCAAAAGTTGAGGTTGTGCCCTTTTGCTTCTCTGCTGAAAGCTTCTCTTATGCTTCCATTTAGAACTTTTTGAGGAAAAAAAATGTTTTAAAGAAGGTGTGGAGAAAAAAACCCTTACATTTTTTAAAGGAAGTTTTTTCTTTCTTCAAAAAAGAAAAGGTAAAGAAGTTACATGTGTTAAATTATGTCACTCCTTTATGTGAAAAATAAGAAGCATGGTGGTCATTCTGAACAGATTAGATGAGGTTTCCAAGAGGATTTGAGCCTGCTAGGGAGGTAAAGTAATTAATAAACCTAAGTACTGGTGCTGTTGCTTGGACACACTGCTTCTTACTAGGTGGCTCTGCATATCACTATGGAAATGAAGTGTTATCATGGTAGTCTTGTTTACTCTTTGGATGACTCTTCTTCCAGTGACTTGTAATCTCTAAGTAGTGCAATACTTCACTCTAAAAGAAGAGAAGCACACAGGGCAAAAAAGTGTGTAATTTTCTTCCATCACACAGTGATGAAATTCAGACTCATTTGGATTGTCATACTTTTCTCTTGCAAAATAAATTTTTAAAATCTTCGGCTCTCTGAATGGAAAAATGACACCCATCAGCTCTAATTCTTCCCTGAAGTAACATCACCTTTATATTTTCTGARTGGGGGGCTGCGAACAGTACAAGTGTGGTGTCTGGAACAGCTGCGGAACCACAACCACAGTGGCTCTGGGCAGGGCAATGGGAAAGAGAAATGGATTCTCCAGGTCCAGTCCCCAGTGCAGTCACTCAAATCCTGTTGTACACCAACCTGGGTGACTCTGGACAGTACAAAGTGTTTGGGAGGAGTAGGTGAGCATGGCATCCCCTGCTTGGCTGCCCATTGCACAGCATGCAGACAGTCAACACAAGCACTGTAGCTGAGGTGAGGGAAAGAAAAGACAGAAGAGTAGCAGCAAAATCAGGGGAAATGATTCTCTCCTTTTGCTGCACTCATCTGCCTCTGTGATTGGTGTAGCCCCTGGGAAACCCTTGACTGACTGAAGCCATATGTTGGACTGAGCAGATCAGCCACATGCAGCAGCTGGACACTGTGCAATGAGAGTGCAATAGTAACCGATTTATGAATTAAACTTGCTTCTTAGCAAGTTTTTTCTTAATGTTGCCAGAAGTGATCCCACTTATAAAAAAAAAGTGGACATAAGCTAAACATAAAGAAATAATAATTTCATTATTTTCTTTATTGTATTTACATATCAAGAGAGGCTTATCCTGATGGGATAAGTGAGTTTGTGGCATGTCTGTTCAATTTAGAGGACTCTGAATTGAAACCTGTGCATATTTGCAGACTGAACAAGGATGAAATACTGATCTGGTAATAAAGCCTCTTATTCTAATGTGCACACAAGTGTCATAGTAAAGGTCTGATTACCGAAAGGAAAAATATTAAAGTAATGTATGATCTAAAATAAAGAAGCACATTGTTGCGTTTACTGTATTTTGGACAGGAAAAAGAAAATACACAAAACATATAGTATTTGAATCTTAATTTGACGGAGGATGGTTTCAGGCTGTTCTCTTCAACTTGGTCAAGTGCAGTTCAACATTTTGGCATCACTAACTACCAAAGTTATGATTTGAAGTTTAAAGTTGATAAGTATATGAGGAAATTGAAAAACTGGATCATAAAAGACCATATCCTTGCAAAAATATTTTAATAATCAACAATATTGTGAGAGGAAATAATATGTATGACAGCTTAATGTGATTTTTGGTAACCAAATTACATTTTCAAAGTTTGCATAATGCAGTGAGAGCTCTGCAACTGGTCTCTGCTTGAAAGGTTGCTCAACTCAGTATCATCACCATTTTTTGAGTAATAGCAATATAACATTTTTCTTCTACACAGAAAGTGGTGGTGAAAATTGTTGTTGCTACCAAGAGTATATGGAAATGAGATTCATTTGTTTTTATGTGGTTATGGGTATAAACAAAAATCTTGAACCATAAATGTCAGCATTAACCTTTAGCTTGAAGGTCTCTCTCAGCCTGGAGGCAATGGTGGATAAAACAGAAATAAAATTGAAACAGAATAGACATTCTTTATAAAATGTCATTTTTAATGCAATAGCATTATAATTGAAGATGCTACCAAAACAACACGAATAAATTCATATTAACATTAAAGGTCTCTCTAACTTAGCTGTTTAAACAAAAGACCACCACAGACACACAGAAGTGCTGCATAATGAATTAGTGTTGAGAAAACTAAGGTCAGTCTCAGATGCAGCTACTTGCTTCCCCCTTAAAAGAAAAACACACATCAAGAACAAGAATCAAAATAAATCAGTAAATAGAGACCTCAAATAGAGGAAGATATAACAGAAAACATTTTTTTCCACAAAGAAACAATTCCATCTGCAAAGAAGGTAAATGGTTACATTTCCAGCCTTATTAGTTGTTTATCACTGCATTATCATAATTTTAAAGAATCTTGCTCCTAGAATTATTCAGATGCCACAGAAACTTTCTTTATGGATATTTTTAAGCTGAATAAATCATTAAGCATTGTATATAAAATTCTCAGGATGAAAAAAGACTACTTGAGTTAATTTTTTAATGGAACATTCAGGGCCTATTAAAGTTATGAGCTTTTAGAGTAATGTAAAGAAGCTGCTGCACATTGTGACTCTTGCTTTCATCTGTAATACTTAATGGTCTTAGGTCTTGCTACCATTAGGCTAAATTGAACAAATGATTGGAAATGTTGTTAATTGGGAGAAAAGGGGGAAATGTCAATCATGAGTCATTAGTCATTTTACTTTTCATATCTGCGTTTACAAAAGCACTAGCAGAGTGCACTGGGCACTGAGTATGCTTTAATTAGAACAGAGAGAGAAAGCCATGGCTTCGTGTTGAAAGAGGTGTTTTACCTGGACTCTTGTGAACTTAGAGTAACAGGGCATTAAGACAATCTGTTTTAGAAGGACCCTTCTAAAGCTAGCATTCTTAGGGCTTCCACATGATCAGCTGATCAATTCTCCTCCCCACTGGATGGTAGTTATTTGCCAGCTGGGGTTAAACTTGCACAACATTTGAAGACAATCTGCTTAAAACAAAGAAGTTAGCATTAAAAGCAAAAATACTCCAAGGTTTAAAAAACTAAACCAGTTGTCCTTCTCGTAAAAAATAAAAGCAGCTGCAGTATGGTTCCTCAGCTGCTGAAATACTTGAGGCTTCCCAAGCTGTTATAGTGGCTTTAGGTCATTGCAGATGGTAGAAAACATGGAGGTTGTAACATAGGTTCAGAAGGGTGAGATTTTGCAACACACCTCCTGATACTGCAAGGACTCCTGTGGGTAGCATGGTATGCACACCAAAGTGTTACCAGGATCTGGTTACAGGGATAAAAATCCCATCCCCATCCTATCCTTTCATGCCTGTCTTTTAATGCCTCTCCCAGCAGTGGAGCTGTGCTTTGCCAATATATGTGCAGACAATGACTGCTGTAGAAAGCAGAGCAAAGTTTTTGGTAGGAAATGAATGTTGGGAAATAAATCTCTTCTCGTTCTTAATGATTATTTGTTCTTTAGAGTGCCTTGATTTGGCAGCCTGTCTACTCATTGGTATTCCCCAAGAATGCAGTGGACTCTACTTGGCGGGATGGTACAGAGCAAGTTGGGATGGGGTGGGATGGACATGATGGGGTGAGTGTTGGAGTGCACTTTCTCATCCAGGAGTGCCGGATGCTGTTTGTCCTGCTCTTCTGATGGCTGCTGCTTTCTACTGCCTGCCAATGTGAGAGGGCAACTTGCAAAGTTCAGTGGTATTCTGTCATATTACTTCTTAGAGCAGTCATTTCTTTTGTCTTGTTTCATATTCCACTTATGAGTCAATACTAGAGAACTTGTGCAATAACCTCTGCCTGATTATTTAGGCAGTGGTTTGAATACCGTTCCACTCCAGGAGATGGATCCACAAATGACAAATGTTAAAATACATGTTTTTATTTGTGGCCACTTCCCTGAGAAATGTGCAGTTTGCATTTCTTTCTCAAGGAGTTCTGAGCCTGAGAAATCAGTTTAATGTTGTTTTTAATAGAAAGGTCAGTGATGGCTGGCTGTATTTCAGAAATTCCTATGAGAAAGGACTCAACTTTTCTCTTGACAGAGCTGCAGATGAGCAATGATCCCAGCACAAGAGAGGTCAGTTCAGCTGCCCAGGGGATAAAGATGGCTCAGATTGTAACAGGGATTTCTGAACACTGAGCTATGGCTTTCTACAAACCAGTCAGCCAGGCCTGCTTGTCCGTGGAGAAAAGGAAAAGGCTTTATTCAGAGTCTGAGGTTCAGCACCGGATTTTCTCTAATGATTATCATTCTTCAGCTACTCCTGAGCACCAGCTGCTGCACTGGCCCTTCATCCCCAGTTCTGTCTCTGCAAACACTGCTTCAGTCTAGGTCTGCTTCACCCTTTGGCCACCAGCAAACTGAGTGCTCTCCACTTTGAGTTGGTTACAATTCATTCTGAGTTTGCTCTGATGCTGTTAATAAATTTTCTCTTCCAAACAAACACCCTCATCTCAATCCATATTTTCAACTTTTAGGGACTTTATTTCACTGGAATATGGAAATCTCTGGGCAGTCATCTTTGATACTGAGGCTCATGGTACCAGCCGTGAAGACTGCTGCAGCAATCCTTGCTGACCCTGACCTTTTTTCACCAACTGAACTCAGAATCTCACTTGACAGATGTCTCCTGTTGTGGGTATTTTTATTCCACTTTCTGATTGCCTCCACTTAATAGAAGTCTTTTCCCATAATTTCCCAGTTTTTCATTCGGGGAACAGGCATCATATTGCCTCACCCCAGAAGGCAGGTATCAGATAGGTGGGAATCTCCTCCTGGGAGAAAGTCTTTGATTTACTGTGTTCAAATTAATCCTACCAACCTCCTACCTTCCCTGCTGTTGCAATATCCTGTTTTGGATTCTAGACAATAAAGGAACAACATTAGTTTCAAATGTTTTATCCCCAGAAAGGTTTAGATGAACACTAGGGCAAGCAAGGTGGTGACCTTTCGTGTGGTCCTGACAGAAACTGCTAGTTAAAGATGCCAAACTTCTGTGAGGAGAGCAGAAACCCAGTGGGTGTTCAGAGAAAAATCTTTCCAGGGGAAAATTGGTTCTTGGTGGGTAAGCAAGTGTTAATAAACCCATCTTTTTTGTCAATTACTTTCTTTCCTCCCTTCTCATTTCCCCACCTCTAAAGAGATTTTCTTTCTCTGATTCAGTGGTCATGAAATGCTGTAGGGCAATGGAAGATAAATACACTGTGCATTGAAAAGGAGCTAATATTGTATGCCAGCCAAGGAGATGTTCTGTGGCATCAGTTTGTCCTATTTGATTTGACCCAGGGACACTTCAGTCAATCAAGCAGTGCATTATCATTTCAAGCTCAAGGAGAGATACACTATTAATCTAAGTGCGCTGCAGTCAGACTTGACAGGCAGGGGACAAATCCCTAATCAATCTTTTAATCACCCACCTGGGGTGATTTGAATGAAGTCAATTAAGGGATCTTTCATCAGCAGAAAAAGCTGTACTCAGCTAGTTGAAGAAACATATGTAAGATCTCCTTTGTAAAGACATCTTTAAAATAAAACTCGTGAGTATCTTTCTCTTCCCCCATTCATTTAGCGGGGAGTAAGCTGGGTGAGAAAGGAAAGATGTATGTAGGAGAACTGTATAAAATTTCTAAATAATTTGATGACAGACGTGTTTGGAATAAATGTCCTTATTCTCCAGAAGTGCTGCAAACATTCCAGAAATTGCCAAACTGGAGAGAAACATAAATGCTGAGGAACTATTTTCATAAACTAGCTCTATACAACATCATGGTTGAATAATTGCATGAGGTGTTAAAGGACTGCTTTTCCTACTGTAGAGAGTGAAGAAACATGTTGTAGAGACTTTTATAAATTCCTTTTTCTCTGTTGACTTTTCTGATATAATTTGTTACTAATATTTTGTATTCAAAACTCCCGCCAGAGCTAGTGAAGCACAGGATGGCCATAGAAAGCAAAACTTGGTTGTAATGTCTGACCAGAGGTATTTTATTTTAATTCATTGGGATATGCCTGTAAGTTTTGAGCACAAGATGGTTCTTTTCCACTAAAATTGTGTGATTTGCTTACCGAGATTTAATATTTACAGATCATTGAACATATGACCTGTTGTGCAATTTATTTTGTTCTGGAAAAGGTAGAGCCAAAGTGTTGTAACCTGTAGCATTTGTCATTCCTGTAGTCACATAGATTTGGTGTTCAAAAGCAGCTTAATCTTACAACCATCTGACAATCTACGTGCAGCATGATAATGAAAATGTGACCAAAATTAAAAGTACCTTCTCAGGTCATCTCTAATGGAGCTTCTATTAGTGGGGGAATAAAATTACTGAAGGAATTTTCAGGATAAACATTTTAAGCAATCTGTTGTGGTTGCTAGGCTTCTTACTCAGCCTTGTTTTGAGAGCTTTGTTGTGCTATTTGTGTTCTTTGGTCTCGTTTGAAATGCATCCAGGATTAAACTCATGTTGCATGTACATTGGGAGAGATCAAACCTTCAATTCTGTGATAATGTTGGTTTTTTCTTCCCTAATAGAGTCATCTTAGTGCTGTATTAGAGACTTAAGCAGTAAAGGTTGAGGTGACACTTAAATAATCAACTTTTATTTTCCTCTCTCCTTAGATCTCAAACTGAACAAAATCACCATCCCCTGGTAATGTTGCTTCCCATTCTTATCTCTGTAGAAGACTGAGATAAATTTCAAAAGAAACAAACAAAACCTACTTGAGAGGGACCAGAGGGATGTGCAGGATTGCAGTGACATTTTCTGTAATCCTCTTTGGCACACTTTTGATACTGCCTTGTGAGAGCAGCTGAAACCACTTCCTTTTTGAATAGCAGGTGTCATTGCAAGCTGAAGTCCAGATTCATGGGGATTCTTGGGAACCTGACCATACACCTGAAAGTCTATAGTGTCACAGTTGATAGGAGTCAAGTGCCTGGTTGATGTGAGCTGCCTTTACACATCTGTGAAAAAAGAAACAAACCCCTCCCAYGCAGTTGGACCTTCATGCTTGCTCTTGAGGTGGTTGTTCTGGTTTCCATATGTTAATTTTGAAATAGGAGTTGAAATTTGTGGGTTGCTACACGTGGTCAATGGGACATTGGCTGCTATTTCAGATTTTATTTTCCAAAGAAAGGCAGCAAGCAGCACATAGGATTTGACTCTGGTTCTGTTGAAACAATAGGAGAAGACAGAGACCACCACGAAGGACAGCTCACAGAAGAACGACAGCCAACGACACACTACAAAGCCCATGGGAGCCATTAGCTCCACGGAGGAAAGGTCAATTAAGGCTTATTTAGRCAAAGTTACTTTGCAGTTCTTCTGGCTTATCTGTTTCGGCTTTCACTGATTTCAGACAAAGCACTTCATAGCTACACTAAAGTGGTAAGAAAACCAGGACAGTGGGTCTTGTATGCAGGATTTATTGACCTTGAGGAGCCACAAAACCAGTGCGTCTCCTCACTCAGGCCACTTTCAACACAAGTTCCCTGTGTGTCCTTGAGCTGCTCTCCCTGCAGGAACATGTACCTCACGCCTGGAGGCAGGATGGTAGATCAGATTTGGGCTCCTTTTACTGTGTGCTGGGTGGTTGATGTTCCAGGCTGTGCTGTAGCAGCGTTATGTGAAGTAGAGCAGCCCCAACCCATCCTCAGTCCTGTGCTCGGGTTAGGTCACAAGCACGGTACCTGAGAGTGTCTTGCAGAATCTGGGACTACCTATACGCCCCAGAGTGTCCCAGCATTCCACTGAATGAAGATCCAAGATCCACTGTCCCTCTGCAGGGTCTGGATTTCTGCAGGAAGGTGATTGGAGTCTGTGGGCAAAGGGGACCTGTGCTAAAACTCACCCTCTTCCTGCTAGAGTCACCTGAGACACGAGGGCATGGGAGTTCAGATACAGCCTCAGTCCCGTGCTCCCTCCGGACAGGGGAGATAAAAATTGCCTCTTATCTTTCACAGTCGTGGTGCTTGAAGACAGAACCCCAAGAGGCAAAACTGAACACCTCAACAGTTCACATTCTGCTGTAGGATGTTGCTACTCTCTATTTGTACAACAGCTGAGGTGCCATTGCCTTCATGCAGCTTAGGAAAGGAGTCACAAGAGTGAAAGGCAGGCCTCATTAAACCTTTTTTCTCTTTCAGTCCACAGCAAGCTTTTGTATCCTGAGGAGATGACAATTAATGAGCTTTTTAAATAGTTATTTGAGAGAAGCAATTCAGGTTGTGTCTGTGTAGTAGACACAACTTTCAGTAGTGTATGGAAAACAGATTTACTCTCTAGGAAGAGATTAAATTTCATCCTTAATTGCATGTCTTTCTTTTATATAACAATTTTTAAATTAAAATTCCTTAAGAATAAATATTCCATAAGTTTGACTAAACAGGCTGTGCCTAATTTATGCAATTTAGGTGCAAATGATTATTATGGTGTGCAAATATTTAAAAATCAAGTGGGAGGTAGGCAGACAATGAGGGCACAAAAGACAACATGAAAAAAATCTTCAATTTTTTAGGGAAAAAGTGTGCAGGGTTCTGCTCCTCAAAGCCCTATCTTATGCTAGTCCATTGACTTCACTATATCCTCTGATAAGAGTCCATGTTGCTGGGGTCGTTCCCCTGAGACGATAGTGTTTCAAACTAGTGCAGCTTTTCTGTTCTTAAACAACAACAATATTAGATGATATGTGCAGCTCACTTAGGATTTTTAGAAAGTAGGACTGCAATAAATCAGCAAGATAGTACATAGGAAACCAGGAGATTAAATAAACCAGGAAAATGTGTGTTGGCAGTGTGGAGACTGCTCCAGAACACTATTTTAGAAGCATGGAGTAAATGTGTACCACCTGCCAGGGAAGAGTTTTTAAAGAACTGAAAGGAAAACAAAATGTTGTCATGATCAAACATCAAGGCAGTGGAAAACTGCTAAATGAAATCAAAGGCATTTTTTAAAAGGTGGAAGTCTTATCTGAACAAGGAAAATGGAAAAGATCATAAACTGCAGCAAGTTGAGTGTGCCACTGCAGTAAAGTAGGCCAGAGAGGGTTTAGAGGGGGAGCTAGCATAAAGGTGTGAAAACTGCTATGAAATCTGCTTCAAAAACATCAAAGGAGAAAGTTGACCAGAAAGTCAACTGGACCAATACATGATAAAGTTGTAGAAAAGGCACTCTATGAAGACAGGACCTTGCAGCAGAGCTAAATGCTGTGTTTCTACTAGTGCTGTTTACAGGAGAGGTCAGGGAGGCTCCCGCTGGAGTCATTCTTTGCAGGAGATGAGTATGAGAAACTGATGGAAGTAAACCAGCAAACTGGATCTAGCCTCTTCCCAGGACCAAAACAAATTCATGCAGGAGCTTTAGGTAACTGCAATTGTCCTCTCTGAGTTACTGCTTAAAGTTCTTAAAATAATGGAAGGCTGCAAATGGGACACTAGTCTTCAAAAAAGGGATTGAGGAATAATCTGAAAAACTATGGACTAAGAAGTCTGACATCCATACCAAGAGTGTCAGTAGAATTGAAAAGACAGTGGGAGATGGAAGGAGCAACTTTGTCACTCCTAAGGAGGCTCTTTCCATGGATCCTTGTCTTCATCAATGGCCCGAGACAAAAAAAAAAACCCTGATACCAAAGATATCCCTAAGGACAGAGACATAGGGGACAGTCAGAGTGAAGTGCTCCTCTCTCTTTCGAAGATGTTGTGCAGCTGGCCTGGGCCAGCTTTGCCACTGCAGGTAGGAAATGCCACGGGTGTAGTTTTAATTGTGTTGATGAGGGCTCTGTGCCTCAGCTCACCCCACTCTGGCCCCCCAGGTTTGCATCCCATGCCATCCAGGAGAAAGGAGGGTCTCAGCCTGCAGGAGGACACGTGTCAAAGGGCAGGGACACTGCACAACGCGGAGGAGCATAGGCTTTTGGAGGAAGACTCTGACTGAACCTGCTTCATGTTCAGGTGTTTCATGGCTGTATGTTGGAGAAAATAGGCAGTTATTTGTGGGTTATCAGCTGCTTTGGGCTTATGACTATGCCATTTAAGACATAAAGGATATAGTTAAAAGATTTGAAAATTGAAACAAGTGACAGCAATGCAGATGATAAACCAGAATATTTGCTTGGAGTAGTTTGACCTGAAGTTATCTGAACAGATTTGCAGAGATGACTGATTAATGAAGTGGCACATGAAATTCAATGTCAATAATTATGAGCTAATGCATACAAGAAAAAAATCTATCCCTCTAAGTATAAACATAGTCAGTAAGGGATTAATTCCCTAGTACCACTCAGAAAAGAGGCAGAAGAGTTAATGTGGATCGTTTTCTAAAGGCATCAGTTCAATGGTTGTCGGGAGTGAAAGGCAGATTGAATCAGACAACCTTTTAGGAAAGGAACTGACAACAAACCAGAGCAAATGATTATGCTCCAGTGCAAAACTGCAATGAATTGGCACTGGAGCACTTTGGATGAGGCCCCAGGACTGACAGTCCTGGTCTGCCAAACCTGAGGGAGACTAAAGCCAAACCAGGAGGAGGGTACCTGGCTGYCGGTAGGGATCAACTTGCATGTTGGGTTTTAAATTTATGTCTTTGGGCTCTTGTATCAAACCCTGCATATGTGGCTGATGAAATTGTTAAAATTTGTGGAGTGGATATGTCTGAGGCTCCATCTTTGGCGCTGAGACCAAAGAAAGTGTCTTTTTGGTGAAACTTTCTCCCCGCCGTACATGTTCTTCTGATCTCATGACAGGATGAAACTTCCTTTAATGTTTCTCTTGCCTTGGGCAGGGAGAGAAGGAGGACAAGGCAATCTGTCCAATGTATACTCACTTCCTCCTCCTGTCAGGGTCACAGTCCTGAGCCGTTTGACCTATGTCAAGAGGGATGAGCTGGGCTTCCAAATCCAAGTTGGCAATGACATTCAAGCATTTCTTTCACAGACTTCCTGCAGCAAAATTATTTGTTCAGTTTATTCTGCTGCCCAGTGCATACATTTTTCTATATTTGTCTTTATATAACTATGACAGACTTTGCAGGGAATGCTTCTTTGGTTGCTATTGCACAGAAGATAGACAAATTGCAGTAAGTCTGTGCTGTATACCCAGTATAACACCAAAGGTTTTTTAATTTTGGCTAGATTATTTTCCTTTATATACAGGGTTGTGAGTGTGCTTAATTCTGGCATTAGAATCAGTGGTAACCTCTTGTAAAAGCATGATGAGTTGAGAAATATTAGATTGCTAATAGTCCAAATGGATTAACTATGTGAGTGTAATATAAAGTTCCTATGTTAAGGTGAATCTGTATGGTATCAGATATGTACTGTTTTACCATTAATGCTCTATTGTCCGATACTGTGATTGGTATAGAAATAGTGGATAGTTATGTCAGATAGTTATGGATAGATAGAACATAACTAAGTTATGTTCTGCTAGACAAACATGTACTTTTTAAAAATGAAAAGCAAAAACTCTATTGCAAGTAAAGATATGGCCTGTTTTTTCTACCAATATTGAAACAGGCATTTTCTTCAGTTAGTTTGTCCTTTGTCAGTACTGTAAAATTGTTGCTCATACTACATTGCAGCAGGTTCGAATTTTGCAAGCCAGGGAGTTTTGTTGAGCCCTTCATCTTCAAAAAGTGCCCTTGAGCTGAGCTTTCTGCTAATCTCTCTTGAAACTCAGCTTTGATTACATTTTGAGAGATTAGGAGCTATTTGTGATGTCTTTGGGAATGACAACATCAGGCTGTAGCAAGGGTGTAAGTGTGCTATTCTTGAGTGTGCTGCTCTCTCTCCTTGCTCAGATAACTGGGTTTTCTATGCGTAAAAGTGGAAGGGACGCAGACTTTTGCTATCTCACCAAAGTGAGCAGATCTGCTTGCAAGAGTAAGGACTGCACAGCCTGTCTTAGCAGCCTTGCACAAACAAGATTCAGTGATGAGACGCCTCCATCCATTAGACCTTTATCAATATCACCTTGCTGCTAAATTATAAGCAAGAATGCATTTATTCTTCTTAAAAATGCTAATAAATTCCTTTTGCATTCATTTAAGCACCAGCCAAACAGCTTTATGTTCTACAGTTGCACTTAACATACCAAGGTAATTGTTTTACTGCAATGTTTCTGCACTCTGAGCAATCGGGTTTGCTTCTCACTTGCTCAGCATTTTGCTACACTGAACGAGCAGGATGTCACTGAAAAACTTGGGAACCTTTAGAGTGTTTTAAAAGACTTTAGATGGAGGAGCTTAAACTCACCTTTGTGTCTTTCAGTATCTGCTTGTTCTCATTTTTTGCCTTGAAGCACCAACATTCATACTTTATTTACAGATCTCAACAGGCTCTGCCTTGTCAAATATTTTGAATTCCATAATGAGGTGTGTAATGTCTCTTATATAAGCTCTCATTTGTGCTCTCCTGGGATGCCTTGCTTTTGTGCTTAAATGGATTTGCCTGTGTTTACTCTACTCATTTTACTTTTTACTGAGAAATTAAGGAAATAACATTTGGCTTCTGTTCTCCCACCATGTCGTTATTCCCCTCCTTGAAAAAAAAAACAAAACCAAATGAAACTCAAGCAATCACACTGCTTCAGATCATCAGTTTGGTTTAGAACTAATGACAGTTCCAAGAAGCAAGTGGGCTGAGTTGAAGGTGGATGAATGTCTCCAGCAGGAAGTGGGTGCGCTCATTTTTCCTGGATGAGAACTTCATTAATACTGTGATGGACTGGATATACAATCTGAGCTACTTCTATTTATGGACTGGCTCTCCAATTCATGTTTTATGAGTTTCCTCCCAGGCAAAGCTGCTCTGTTTGGTTCATTAGAGTCCTGTCAGGAGAACAATCAGGAGGACATTAATCTGAAGCTCAAATACCATGTCAATTAACAGGCAGGGGTTTTGTACTGCGGAGTTCAGAATGTACTTGGCAGAATAAAGGCAAATAAACCTTTTATCAATGAGAGAGCCTTAAAGCAGTAGATAGAAGCATTTCAGTCTCTTTTCTAAATAAGGTCTTAAAATAGTTTACACCAGATGCCATCTATGAATGACATTTTGTTATTCTCATGCTTTAGATAAAAATATTAGAACAGAACTTCACTTTCATAGCAAATATGTGGATGTTCTGGTGACATACTTTGGAGACAGAAACAAACAAAAATCTGTTCTACTTTACGATACAGAGAGGCAAATAAAGAGAAAGGTCACTGCTCTGGAAGCTGAAGATAGTTAGATGCACTTTTTAGGAGCCCCACCCTAAGTATGGAACATTGGTAGTAATATACTGTGGGAAAGTCCTTTTTTATTGGCACGCAAAAAATCTTAGCTTTTCCATGTAATCATTGGTAGAATCCATGTGAAATCATTTCCTTACAACACAATGGGATAAAATAGTGCACTAGGGAAGCTGTGATGGGGACTGAAATCCAGGGATTACGGACACACATTTGGGGCTGTGTCACCTGGTGCATTGGCTCTCRCTGCTGGGAGGAAACAGCTGAGCCTTGGCAGCTCTTCTGGCAATATGTGCCGCATTTGGGTGAAGTGCTTCCATTTCTAGGTTCAGTTTCTAAATTATTTAATTAAAATAAATACTTCAGTGTTTCAGTCCATTAGAAGAAGTGGGCTTTGATGCAGTTGCATTAAGGTCTGAACTAACAGTGCCAGAAACCTTTTTCAGCTGCTTATGCTGGGTAGTGTAGGCATAAAACGCTAGTGAATAGAAATCACAGCGTGTCACATTCATTTGCACATGAACACAGCTATGTTAGCTTCAAGGCAGGAGACAACTAAGGCATGAATTTATTAGCTAGAACAAACCCACGTGCATGAGATTTGAAGTCACAGTCTCACTGTCCATGTGTGTACTGCTTTATCAGATTGCTCCTGGGGACAGACCCAGGAAGGCATCCCAAGCTGGAGTTCACACCCACATTTTGGGTCTTTACCACACTTCCCATATGCTCCAGATGTGTCCACACAAAGCAGCACTGAGTGTCTTTGGGATCTTCTATCCTACAGTGCTTTTGGCACTATCAGCAAGAGAGGTGCTATCCATGTCACTTACCATCTAGCTCTGCCTAACTGGCCCCTCTTGCCTCTGTTCATGATTGCCAGTAGCAAAAACAGGTAAAGAGCCTTTTGAAAATTCGCCTGGACCTCTGGATTCCCAGCTGGTCCCACTGCCTGCCCAGAGCTTGCCCAGAGTTGGAAGCAAGCAAAGCCCTGCTGGCTGAGCCTCCAGGGGGTTCCCTGAAGCCAGGACAGGCAGCAGCCTGTGTCTTCCCTCTTGCTCTGCTCATCTCAGGCTCACTCTCTCTCTGGACCTTAGTTGCAGCAGTGGTCCCCAGCACCCACGCTTGGCAGCATAGAAACCTTGGAAAACAGGGAAGGCGAGACCCTTCCCCTGTGCCTGCTGCAACTGGATTTTTACAGCTTCCTCATGGAACTGAGTCATGAGCTAGAATGTGCGTTGCCAAGTGACAAACACTGGGCAGGCCTCAGCCTGGGACACTAAAATTAGTCATCTAATGTATTTGTAGATGAGACTTCTAAGCTCCCATTATTTATGGTGAAGATCCAGTCTGCAAATCTCAGGCAAGGGATGTTCAGCAGAGATGGTGGGGTCTGGAGGCTGTCYGCCCACAGTGAGAGACACACCAGTAAGTTCCATTCAGTTGCCCTCTTACTAATAGTGGTAAGTGGTAACACTGAGATGACCGAGGCTACTTTAGGCACCAAGATGGGGCTTGCAGATATGACACAGGACCTACAGGACACGTTAGGTCCTCTGGAGCAGCAGCTGGAGGCCAGCCAAAATATTCCCGGGTATCTTAATGTCATCGGACACCAACACTTTGCAGCTGAATTGAGGCTTAGAGCTCTACTGACTGCCAGAGGGACTGAGATGCCCAGCTCACAAATACAGGTTTGCGATTAGGTGCATACATTCAGATACCTCAATCTCAGACTGAATCCCACTTTTGTTTCTGGCAAGAACCAGAAGCTATTTTTGAACTCTGAATAAATTTACATCCATAACACCCACACCCACACCCACCCCCCCTCCCCACCGTAAAACAAAGACCATTCTCACAGCCGAGTAACAAACCAGCATCCCCTTGACTTCTCTCTTCTCTGGCCCTAGCAGTGCCCAAGGCATGGGGCTGCAGCTCTTTTTTTTCTCAGCTTCCTTGGAAACCTCCTGGCCCCTCCTTTCTTCACAGGTGAGTGAACAACAGCTCCTTTCCACTCTCACGCTTGGTGCTCAGCAGCCCCTCATGCCAGCACAGGACTGTAAGAGAACACTTGTGCTGCCTCTGAGAGCCCAGGGTGTTGAAGAGGTGGCTCCTTTCATCACTCCAGGGAAGACAGAGGCTCTGGCAATGGTCAGCATCAGGCACCAAACCTCCCAGTGAGGCCCTGCCATGAAGCAAGAACTTAGGTTGTGGCCTCATGAAGGCCACATGGTCACTGTCAGCCATGGCCTTTAGTGCAGTCACTTGCAACATCACCTTCAATGCCTGGGGACAAGATCCTATGAGCACAGCACAAGTGCTGACATGAACATTCCTTAACGAACCTCCAAAAATTCTGTTTTCTAAGAAGCTAAGCACAGATCCTCTTTGTCAGTATGTGGTGTGGAGAAGAGTGTGACACCAGATTTATATCCTGGAAATGTAAACGTAGTTCTTCTTTGACTTAAGTATAGCTATTGACTAGATATCCCCATATAAAAACCAGCTCCAATTACAAAAAATATTAATAATGTATTTCCCATTCCTTGTACATTTTATTTATGCATTTATTAAGAGAACAGTTGCTATAGTTGCACTGGACTATCTGGGTATAAAATTTATTAAGTCCAAGGATAAGTATATTCAGCTAAATGTCAAGTTGCACATGACCTTGCCAGTGTCTGTTTGTCTTAATTGTTTGACAACTCCATTGTTTGATCCTCTGACAGAAGCACCTGTATTTGTTATTGCATGTGTTAATTCTTATTATCACCATAGACATTAATATCCATAGGTCCATATCTCAAACACAGTATACACTGAACCTACCACATTTGTTTGGGTAAAACCCCACCTTCTTAGCAATACACTGGCTCCGTGTACACCCCTGTACTCCTACTTACCCATTACCTTCTCAGCAAACAACTGATTGCTTTGTCAGTCCAGGAAGTGTTTGAATGCAAGGGAGTCAATTAACACTGTTTGGAAATCTTCAGATATTACTTCCTGGATCTGAAGAGTGTTGTGTTTTAGCAATATGAGCTACTGTCAAAGAGAAATGCACAGAAATGCTTTTGTTTGGGCCTTCACTAACAGAAATAATAGAAGTCCAGAAAATGAAACTGTCTAGGTAAAATTAAGGCTATAAGTGAAAAAGGACTGAAGGTGGCACTGTAGGAACAGACATTCCCCTTTTTAGAAAAAGATGGTAAATGCTTGCTTATGCTTTCTCTTTGAAACAAGAAAAAGAAAAAAAAAGAGAAAAGAAAACAAAAGGAGAAAGAAAAAAAGAGAAAGAAGATTGTAAGCAATGAAACTGATTTTCCCGTACATTTTCTCTCATTTTGCTATTCACCCTCCTTCCTCAGAGTGGGAGGGCTTTGAGGAGAGCACCAGGGCACTCCTTGTCCTTTCGGCAGAGCAGACACACATCTGTACCCCCACAGTGGTCAGACTGTCCACACCGCAGGCAGGGCAGTCAGCTGGATGTGGGAAAGTCCAGCCAGTTTGATGCCAGGCTGAGGAGCCATCAACTACAGCACTTTGCTTTCCCAGATAGGTCAGGCCTATGGCAGGATATTTACTTTCCACAGATCTACCCCTAATGCTCACTAGAAGGACACAGAGAGAGACATATCTAAACCAACCACTCTTTGCTCAAAATGCTGAGGCTTATTACTCAGCCCTGCAACTCTTAATTCCAGCCAAACCTTCAGAGTACCCTTGCCTAAACTAATCCTCCATCCTTTTCTTTGCCCCTGTGTTCTCACTCCACTATAGGTAGTGGCCATGCTGGCCTGCAGGCAGGAAGAATTTCCAAGAGCAGCTCCTTCATCCTAAGAGAAATCATGGTTATGTTGCAGAGAGGTTTACGATTTCAGAAACAGTGGCCTAGAGCTCCAGAGGTGTCCTGCACCTGCTTTGGGGACACCCAGCAAGTACAATATCCTGAATGCCTGCACAGCCTGTATACCATTTAACCACAGAGTAAATGCTTCATTTTGCAAATATTACAGGCCAGATGCACACATTTCAGACAGAAACTTGTGGATTACAGCCAGCATCTACATCTACCATAGTGCTGTTTCACAGTACTCAAAAGCTTTTTAAAGCAGAGATCTGCCTTATCACTCAGCCACAAGAACCAGACTCCTGCTGGGAAGCAGCGATGTGACCTGGTCTGGGAACCAGCTCCAGGAGCAAGAGCACAGAGGTGGGTTTTACATTTTGTTTGGATTTGATGCAGTTAATGCGTATTTTTACTGTGCTTTGGACTTGTTTCAGCTTGTCTGAGGGTTCAGCCTTTTCTGGTCACAACTTTGCTCCTATAGTTCAGCAAATTAATGTGGGATTTATTGTCTTGTTTTGTTTTCATGAGAAGGACAAATCATTTGTCACTGTAGACACAGTAAGTAAACACGGAGGCTTTGAAAATCAGGAAAGAGACCTTGAAGTGGGCTCTGCACCAGGAGCAGGGTGCAGGGCAGTGTCTCAGTGCGCAGTGCATCAAAATGAGGCAGATCTTCAGTCAACAGCAACTCCAGCACTGGTGAACTGGTGGACAACCAAAAAGTACAGCAAACCTGAGTGTGTGCACACACGCACATAGTACAATGGAAGTTAAAGAGAACAATAGCATACAAAACAAGGCCAGCATATGTTATTTGTTATCAAGATACTACTGAAGAGATGAGAGTTTTTAGATGTGTATGCTGGAAACCAAAAAATACAGTCATTATGTGGAGGATGTATGGTTTTCCTGCATGCTGCTTTGCCATGCAGCCCAGGACACCTCAGGCCTGCCTCTATGGACCTGGGGACAGTCAGTGACACCCTCAGCAATGACTGTTGGAGAGGTTTCACAAACACCAGAGCTGTGAAAGGCATTTAAGTGCTAGAAAAAACCAAGTATCTAGGGGAACTTGTTATTTCTTGTAGCAAGTCGCTACATTGTGTAGCTTATTACCTGTTCTAACAGGTTTGCACAAGGTCTGCACTGGTTTCCGATGATGTTGCTACAGGGTTTGTACCATGGAAGTTCAGCTCCGGTGCATTTTGCCAGTACTAAAATTCACTCTAAAGGAAAAATGCCAAGGCAAGATTTTGGTGGGGTAAATAAAGCCATGCGCACAGCCCAGCATCCCTAAAGGAAGAGCCATTCCTACCTTCTTGCTTCTAACCTCTGCTGCGAAGCAGGTGTCGTGTTCAGAGCCATCTGGGGTGTCTTTGGGCAGGGCTTTGTTCCAGGACCCACAGGATGTGAGTGTGCCGTGCCTCCGAGCCCGGGGGGTGATGGTGGTGTGCACTGTGGGGACAACGCAGGTACAAATTGGGGTGTTGTCCCCAGAGGGCAACTTGCAAAGCACTTGTGGAGATTCTGAAAGTGTATCTGATTTAACAGACGGATGCCTCCAACTGAGGGGTCTTTTCTAAGGGAGGGTGTTATTCTGTGTGTTTCCTTCGTGTTAGCATTGCTGCTCTTTGAATGTCTTTCTCTGTAGGAGGGAAAAAGCAAGCTCCTTCCATTATTTTAGTAGAACATCCTGGAGTTTTTTCCTTCCAAGGCCTGAGGTGTGTTGGTGTGTTCTCCAGGGAGCTCCTCTTGCCCAAGAAAACATCCAGCTGAGGTCCTGCAGCCTGATGCAGGTTTTAGGGCCCTCAGCTTCATCTCTGCTTCTGACACCACAGTGCCCTAGTTCTGAATGTGCCTGGTCAGAAACGAAAGACAAACAAAACAAACACATGCTGTATTTTTCAAGAGGTGGCAAGGAAGACTGTGTAGGTGGGAATTTGGTATCAGCCTGGTTATTGTGCCCTTGGAGACTTCTCTCAGTAGTTCTCGGTTATGGCCCTGATGATCACAGTGTGTGGGTACCAAAATCTTTCTCAGAGAGCCACCACGTGAAAGCATCCTTATTGTCCAAATGTATCTTAACTGCCCGGATTACAGCTTCTGTGAGAGTGTTTTATTTGCGTGGGAAATGTGAGGATGGCTGTGAGGAGGTACTCATTCTGTCTCATACCCTGTCTTGCCTTGTGTAAGAAATGGGAGATTTGCATGTAACACTAACCGTATCTGAGTTATGAGAACATAGAAATCCTTTCTATGTCCCCCTCTCAGTCTCTCTGACACCCTCCTGTTTAACAAGTCCCATTATCTTCAATAGGAGGCAATTCATGTGTCAGTGGTAGGATAATGGCTGGCTGTAAGGTAGCAGATAACATAGTCTGCCTCTTGAAGTTCTACAGAAACTGTCCTTTCTATTTATTTTACTTGACCTGGAAAGAGCAAGGTGCTGTTAAGCCAGCAGGTTTGATTGATTGCAGATATATATCTATACCCAGGAGTCTCCCCTATCAGTAAGTTACTTTCAAGTAAGGATAGGTTTGATTTGCAAGCTTTGTCCTTAATCTAAACCAATGTGTAATGGAAAGTTAAACCTCAAGTCGTAAGCTGCTGTTATAAATAAAAGTAATCACTATGAAACAAAACAAGTTAGTTGTTCAGATGATTTGTTAAAATAAATTAAAATATAATAGGGTGGTAAGGCTGCTCTTTGGATGCTTTTGAACATCTTCTATCACACTCTGTCAGTCGGTAACTTCATTCAATAGCAATTGATTTTAAGAAGGAGAAAAATTGTATTATTCTTTTGGAAGCTGCGCTCCCACACATTCACAAGCAACATCTGTCTTTAAGAGCTATAATATGTCTGAGGCTATGACAGCTCTGCTCTCTCAAGTGAGCATTTATCACTAACCTGGGGAGCTTGATGATTTATAGAGAATTTTGAAGCATGACAATTATGAGACAGCTTGCAGTAGTCTTTAAGTCGTGTGTGTTCATTCTGGTCATGGATTGAGCAGTGGTGAATTTTCTGCTTTCATTTTGAGCCACCTAGTGGTAACACAAATGAGAGAAGATTTCTGCGCAAAGGAGTTGTGAACCTTTTTCAGCAAGTATTTGTAATTTAATAGGACTAAATTCAGTAAAGTGAATTGAAACCTCAACATTTTGTCTCTTTTGCTACAGAATTTTTTTGTTATAAACACAGTAAAACTTTCAATGGTGTCTAATAACAAGGAGTTAAATCGTTCTCTCAGATTGTTCCTGTCAATGGGCTGCTCCAAGACTCTGCTGAAGTTGTTTCAAGCCACTTTTAGCTCTGGGAGCCTTTCTGGGACTGTCCAACTCACCAGGTGTTCAAGTGGTGCTTGGCAGATGTGGCAGAAGGGTGCACTTAGTGCCTCCCTCACCTCAGCCCATTGCCTCTTTTACACTGGAGACACAAACCTGGGCAGAGAGTCAGGCAACTTTGGGCCATACCACTTTGTGACCTTTAGGCAGAGGTGGCCTGAGAAGATTCCCCAAAACATTCTTTGATTGGAATCAGAATTGTGAATGGAAATCGCTGGCTCTGATCCTGAGCTTTGCCTTGTGTCCTCAGGACTTGCAGCTAGCTTTCATTCTCCAGAGCACTTTTATCCAGCGTATCCTAATATTAAAATCTGAAATTTAAAGTAGTGTTTTCCAAAACTGAGCAATTTGTCCAAATATTAACCACATAGCTGAACTAGTATTAGCAGGGAGCATTATGTATTCATATAACCATGACAGAGCTGCATTTTCTAGGGCTGTTGTCTGAATGATAATCAATCACATGTCCTTTAGCACTCAAAGAACCAAAGTTAATTACAGACCTGCTCAGTGGTCTATGAGATACATTCAGCACCTCAGATATACTGTAGCTAATTTTAGGGTTTCCTAAATGGGAACTGTAGATCAAAGTATCTTTCATTTTGTCTGTGTGCTCATATAATGGTCTCAAGAGCATCCAGATCACTAAATCCTTATTGCTAATCTTGCAGGTTAGAAACCACAGTCACCTTTCTTTTCTGTGCTGAATTCTTGAAGCCTTTCTAGTCTTTAGCCATTCCCTGGTGCCATGTTGCATACGTTTTCCTTTATGTTCATGTATTTCCCAGTTCCCTAAGAGTAAATTCCAGATGCTCAGACTATGTAACATTCCAGAAAAACCCCTAAATATTACATCCTATATTCTCAGTTGTATTAGTGAAATATGCTTTCAGAGCAATCTTGAAAAATAAATAAAATAGTTCATGCTCTGTTTTTAATATACAGTCTAGAAAAACAGAGCTCTTCTTTAGAGAGAAGGCAAAAATTTAAATATCATGTCTTTAGTGCTTCCTGAAGGTTAACATGTTCAAATAATCCCCTAAGCATTAGCTAAGAGAATATGCCTTGCCTTCCCCATTGCGAAGTTAGACCTACCCAGCCATTTAGCATTTGTAATTTCTGTGTGATTCCTCAAGCTTCTGGTATGTCATGTTTCTATTTAATTTTCCCCCAAATTGGATACCGGAAGCACCAGGCCTATTAAGCTGAAAGATAGTTACAGGCAGAGGATGGAGACAGGTGCTTGTTAATTCTTGTTCGTTCTGAAAAACATGTAGAAAGGATTATGAGAATTCCTTGTAAAGCAGGAGAGGAAGGAAACGTCAGCTGGGGCAGGGAAACCACAGGAACAGCCCAGACGGAAAGAGAAATTCAGCCAGATGTTTGTTATCATGTGGTATGCAGTGAAGCCAGACACCGCGCTGAGGATGAGCCTGGACAAGGAGAGAGGTTCACTCTCTTCTGCTGAAGGGCTGTGTCCAGAAGAAGATGCGTCATTTCCAGATTTCTGCCTGTGTGGTCTAAAAAGAAGCTCGGCGCCGCCCGTGCTGCCTGTTTCCAGGGTCAGGGCGAGACAGCTGGGCTCCAGCTGCCCGCTCCGCCGACAGGGAGTGCTGGAGGCAGCGCTGGGACCATCGCGGGCAGCGTGAGCCGCTGGCGTGGCTGTGTTCCTCGGACACTGCTCTGAACACCGACACAGAGAAGCCGCGCAGCTGCCTGGCCCCAGACGAGCAGCGCCGTGCCCGGGGGCTGTGGGTCTACAGCATATTCCTCTGGGTGGAGTGTTGACGCTGGCCTCCTCCGCTCTCGGGAGCTTTCTGGCTTTGCAGGGAGGATGAGGGAGAGGGGGAGACGTGGGCGTGAGAATTGACAGCCTCACTGCTCTCCTCAAGGAGTGGTGGAGACCATCCCCTGGTCCAGTCCAGAAGTACTGACTGTCAAACAGCAAACCCCAAATCACTGGCAGTTAGACCCAGAGAGGAATTTAGGAATGTCGTTCAGGCAAAAATCACAAGAATACACAGGCTAGCTAAATGACTGAGGACAAGCTCCATCGATTTTCTGTGCTTGTAAGAAAAGGCGGTAGTTCTTTAAAACTGGACTTTATCTCCTGCCAAGGTTGGTTTGCTCAGAGGAGATGGGAATTCCTCAATAATTCTCAGGGGCAGGCAGCAGGATGGAAACACACTGCCTCCCTGGAAAGGAGGTTCTGGAGTTGCAGCCATCACAGGTCTCGAGGCAGAGCAATGTCAGTGGTGGTTGCATCTGGCACAACTTTGGGGTAAACTCTGCCTTTTTCTGACCGGAGAACATGGGGGTGTCTGCATAGAGATGTGTGCAATGAACTTGGGCAGGCAGTTACCATTGCAGAGGAAAATAGTTTTGGGGGGGAAGATGATCTGTCACTTGGCCCCTTTACACACCATGGATGTCCATGCAGGGGATCCTGTGCAAGAACATTTGTTGGGGACCCCCTGATTTCTTTTAAGGCATTTCCCCAGGGAAGGACTGGCAGTGGTTTTAGATAAGCCTTGCCCTATGGACGTGTACCAAAACGACTGGAGCTCTACACCCCTTCTCCAGTCACCTCCTCCCTGCTGTCCAGGTGTCCCAGCTGCTTTGCACTGGAGGCAGCAGCGTGGTCTGGTGCACAGGCTGGCACAAATGCTGGGAGAGACCTGGGGTGACAGTGGGGTGAGAAGATCTGTGTAGGACCCATGCTGCTACTGTACCAGCAGCTCCTGGAAAACTCTCCAGGCTGCCTTCTCTGTCTCTCCATGGACACAGGGAGAGCTGTATCCAGAGTTTTGGTGGCACGTCACTGCAGGGCATGTTTTTGGCTCCCATTAAGCAGCTGAGAGGCATAAAAATTAACAGGTAAAGTTAGAAAGGAGCAATAGCTGGAATATCAGAGCAGGAAGTGCTAGACAGGGTCTGCGTGCTCAAGAAAACAGTGTGCTGAAAGAAACAGTGTAGGAAAGGATGGGCTGTTTGAGATAAAGACATATCTGCTGGTCCACACAGGTCTGGATGTACTTTAGCTATGTTACTGCACCACAAAGCCTGTCTTGTGGCAGAGTTGTTGCTGCTGTGCCAGTCTGGTGCAGGGAACAGTTTCTGGACTTGTGCTGGTATCTGTAGGGCACCACCCCCGTCTTCGTCAGCTTTGCCATTTCAGGGGTCCTTCAGACCCATATGATGTGCAGGCCAATTTGGGGACTCATTAAATTTGTCAAGGTAGGCTCAAACCTTTTAGATGCAACATAACTGCTGGGCTGTAGCCACCAAGTAACTTCCATTTGGTCATCAAAAGAGCTGCACAAACCCTTCAAATGTGTCTAGACAAGGAATAAAGTTTATATTCCCACCAAACACTTCCACAGACTAATGGGTATGTATGTATTTATCAACCCAAAAATAACTTCAGATGACAGTACATCACTCAGAGCTCATGTTCAGTCAGTTATAGACAATGTCCCCTGCAGACCAATTGTTTTCCAGAGAATATTAATGCATAATACAAGCCACCATCCTTATTTCTAGGTGTATAATTTTGTTTTGGTCATTTTCAGAATGTGTGTTGCCTGGTACTACCTGGTTTATAAATTGATCCACCTCTCTCACTCTGCACTACCGACACATCCCCATTCTTTACTACTCACCGATTTCTCTCAGCTGCAGGATAAACTTTACATTTTCTTCCCAGTCACTGATGATAGTGTATAGCAGTTTCCTGACAAGAGGGAAGGAACTGTCRTGCCAGTCTGTCAGGTCCCTGTTTATTAACTGCAGCAGCCAAAAGCCCACGTTGCTGCAGAGATGCTGCCTGGCCTTCCCAGCACTGTTACAGCAGCAATATCCACTGTAACCTTTTTCCTCTCACCCTCTTTAATTTCCCTGCAATACGTTGATAACGATGTCTTCAATTCCCAGTCACGTTCTCAGCAAAGTGATTAAGCTTAAAAAAAAGGGAAGTGCAATTGTTTAAAGAGGGATTGATTTCATAAAGAGAGTCCACACTTTCCTGAACTGCATCTGAAGAACAAAGAGAAAGAAACAAAATAATGTGCAGCTAGTTAAGAAAGAGCTTTCAGGCTTTATTTTGTTGGGAAATGTTTTAATGTTGCTAGTCATGGTTAGACAATAGGGGCATGACCTGAACATCCCAGAAAAATACCAGCTGCTCTGAAAGAAAAGAATTACAAACATATGGTGAAACCAGTATCACTGAAGCATTTAACTTGACAAATTTCACATAAGTTAAATCCAGTGGTAATGTAGTTTCTTCTGGGAACATTTATGTATTTGCACACTGTTTTTCTAAGTGAGTTACATCCAGGCTTTTTCACTAAGGTTCATTGTCTCTGAGGAATGTCATTCAATTTAGTGTTGCTCAAAGTAGTCTCCAAATGTACTGCTCCAACTGTTTTTTGAACAGTTCAGTTGCATCTCTCTTCAACCCAGCCCTCACTCTGCTATTCACTGTCTCACTTTCCAGACTACACCACAATCTTACTTACTTTCAGAAGGAACTTCTTTCTCCCTTAAACACTTTTTTTGTTTCTTTTACTGTTTCCTTCTCTGGGATATGCTTATTTCCCTTAAATCAACCTTCTACTTCATTCTCCAGGCAGATATCTTGAGATATTTTGACCTTTTCCTTTCTCTCAACTCTGCCTGATGTGCTGAGTTGCTCCACCCAGACCTGCACCAGCTGCTGCTCTCTTAAAATCTTTAATCATGTCCAAATCACCACATGACTTGACTGTGCCAAGTTTCATTTCTTGTTCTCCTAATTCTTTGCAGTCTCAGCTCTAATATTTCTGGGATGCTGCAGCCAGGCTCTTCTTGGTCTTTGTACCAAGATACTTCAGGATTGGCAGTGACCATTGGTGTATTTTTTTGCCTAAAACATAAAATTAGGTAAATTTTTGTGGCCTTCATATTTTCTACTGTAGATTTGTGGCTGTCTGTTGATGCAACCTGTGCAACATTAGTGACCAAATATTTATTTTATTGGGAACTAAAAGTTGGATTTATGCTGCACTGTTAGAGGTGATACTGTTCCCTCCAGGTTTGGCGGGCTTTATATTGCTCCATTTCTTGTGATCTGTCCTGGCTAAAGTTACTCTTAGCCAACCTGCTCCATCAGCACAGGAAATTCCCTTCTTCTGGGAACAAAGCCTGCCTCACAAGCCAATTTGCTGGTGTCCCTGCCTGTAAATTACACATGGTCACCTGCATGAGAAAGTGCTTTTTGAGTTTGATAAATAGTTCTCTACCTATCTGCCCAGCATAGGGTACCTTTGTCCTCCTCTGTACAGGGACATGTTGACTACCTTTTGATTTTCTGAAGTCAGTCATGGAGATACTGAGTCCATCTATTCCTGTGATTTTTCTTCGGCTTATCTCCTTTCAAAATTTCATGGATATTCTATATTCCTTTACTGCCAAACACATTATTAAGTTGCATAAAAATGAGACAGGAATTGGAGGTCTATGGGTAAGAAAGATGGTATAGATCTATAATTGTGTCTATACACAAAAACGATGCCAGTATAACAGAAAGAGCAGAAGTATCAGAGGAGAAGTTTCTTCACTGCAGTTTTTTGTATTGGATAGTCCAAAACTGGGGCGTGGAGAGAAAACACAAGAAATGCATGAGATGAGTGGGAAAGCAGGCTGGAGAGGAAAAGGTGTGGGAAGCAATAGTCTAGAGAAGGCTGGATGGTGACTTTTAATCTCTTTTGGCCTGCACAACCCCTGTGCAGGTCTACATGTGGTGGTGAAGAGAGATGGCAGCCAGCCCCTGGAGCTGGGGTGTGATGCTGGCACTGGGCTCTTAAGGGCCTCTGGGGCTTTCCAATGAAAACAAGAAGTTTAGCAAGTGTCTACCATAAGCCTCCCTTAATCTCAAACTATTTCTTTCAGCATATGGAGTGCATTAAAAGAGTATAAAACCGTTCTCAGTGGAGGTTTACTGTGTATTATACAAAAATTGAATTGCTGTAATAGCAACTGCAGTTGACTACCACCTCTAAAGATGTGGCATAAATCTGAGTTTTAGTGCCCCATGTAGTAAACACTTAGTGGGTAACGTTGCATATTCTGCACAAACAGTGTTACAGAGCAGAGCCTCTCTGCTAAAACAAACACATTGCCACCAATCTACATTAGAAAATAGAAAGGCCACACCAATTTAGCAAAAATATGTATTAAACAAAGCAGACCATTATTAGACATATAAATCTAAGTTGTTGTGAGATGTTGTCTCAGCTACAGCAGCATCATAAAATGATCCTAATAGCCTATACAGCCATTTAGCTTGATTTAAAAATACACATTCCTTTGACATATGTAGGAGTGGTATACTGGTACTGTAATTACCTTAATCTGGCAATTGCTGTAAATAATTCTTCTTTTCAAGGACTCAAAGATGCTTTGAGTAGTTACTCTACTTTGTTCTTAGTATAGCGTTTTCCTAGCTGTCCAAGGCAATTGTTTAGAATTTAAATATGCTCAATGAATCTGCTATGTAAATGCATTTAATTGTATATAAATTATTAGCTGTGTCTAGAAAGAGGAGAAGTAGGAAAAATAAAGTACCAACATATGATTGTGGTCATATCTTATGTAGTATCTAAGCATCTATCTTTTTATTTTTTCAAATTTTATGTCATTTTCCTACATAAAAAGTAGAAGTACAAGACACCCTGGTTCTTCTTGTATTCAGTCATATGCTTTTAACTTGTGATTTCTGCTAGAAAAATATAAATAAAATCAAACATTCAAGCCTTTTTGAACTGACAAAAGATAAATAGAGAAAAATATTTCTCTTAAAAGTCTGATGAATGAAAAGAGGAAATATCACTGAATAGTAGAAAAAATGTTGACACATCCAACAATTTTTTTAATCCAGCAACAACTAAAAATTTCATTAATAGAATAATGAGGCAAAATAAATAAAAAATGTCACAGGAAAGACCTGCTTTAATATAATGAAGAATCTTGCCGTTCCATATCTGCAATATTAGAAACATTGCAGTGTGTATATATATGCTGATTCTGCAGACTATGAAAACGGTGACTCCTCTGTCATTTATAACCCATAAACTGTAAAAATCGAGTCTTTCTCATTTCACAGGTGAGAAGTAGTATTCAGTAGTTCAGTATTTCAATACCTGAAGTTGTGACCCATTGAAAAAAGTAGAGGAACATTATGAGAAATGAGCTCACGAGGAGGTGCCTGAATGAATGAATGAATTCAGAGCTCTCACGAACAAAGGAATCTTCCAAGTATAGACCTGAGTCGTGGGTAGGAGGATCTGATCTAGAAAGATAAAAGTGAACATCACAATTCTTTGCAATTATGGCAATGATTTGAGCCAATATTAGAAATAATAGAAGACATTATAAGAAATAATCCTTACTACTGTGAGGGTGACACCATTCTGGAGCTGTACAATACGCCACTACATACTATGTTCTTGCATTCCAATACCTGTAAGAAATTTCTGAGGATGCTCAATCTCAGCTAGTTTCTAGGCCCTTATTAGAGCTGGGAACATCTGAGAAAACTTAGCCATTGGAATTTTTTCTCTTCTACTACATGCCACACATTAAAAATAAACAATAATAACAAAATCCCTGCTAAGCATGAGGAACGATGAATAGGAAGTTGACTGCAGTGTTGTATAAAAGCCGTGTCTGAACTCATCGACTGAATGTGCCCAGGATGGTACTCGGTCCCAGAGGGCAGCTGACCTACCTCTGCTAAGTTCCCTCAGGCCTTGGGGTAAGGTGTCACATCTGACATCTCTGATGGGAAGGAACCCAGGCTGTGCTAACTCCCAAAACGTGTCTAGGAATGGTTTGAGAGCGCAGGCCAGCCTTGAGCTGGAGGCAACTTTGACAGCCTCAGTGCCTGGGAATGCTCCCTTGAACTGTTTAATTTGCTAGTATTGGCACAACGAGAGAGACAGTCCTAAAACAACAGCGGAGTATGTGTGCGTGTGAGAACTGTAACAAAGTCTAAGTCCTACATTTTTATTGTCTTTCTAAGTATGTATGTTTAAATCCTGCAGTCATTCCCTTGAACCACAGTCACCAAGAACCTGGTCCTGCAGATGGGGAGAGTGAATCTCTGGAGAGCAATTAAGTGAGCAGGTATTTGTGGTGAACAAATAAGCAAGTGTCAGCAGGGTTGGTGTCCAGGCACCTCTGCTCCTGCCTGCAGCCTGCCTGTCTGGCACTGCTCCTGTGTGCCTGCCCTTGGCTTTCCTTGCTGCTCCTGCTGCTGCTCCCACCTTCCAGCGCCTCTCTGACCAGTGAGTTGCATCTCCCACCACCCAAGCTCTACCTCTCTACCTGGCTCCTGCTCTCCTGAACTCCCAGTTACCCCTCTTTCACCAGTTAGTCACATTCTCTTCTTGCTGCAGACTGTTTTTCCCTCTGGCTCAGGCCCATTCCATTTGGGCAGTCAGTATCCTTTTCTCCTCCAACATCAAGACTCAGCTTTCCCAGGATTCTGGTTCCTCTCTTTCTCCTTCCTCTGGCTTTTGAGCAATCTCCACTTCAGCACCAAGCCCAGAACACCCATGAAAGACAAATCCGCCTTGGCTGGGTGTCCTGGAGGCTGAGTCATGCTGAGGGAACAGTGCCCTTCCAGTCACTGGAGCAGTTTGAGCAAGATCAGAGAAAAGGAAATTCTTGGAAACTGAGAAAAGCTGAGAAAAGTCTCCACCCCACAAGAACAAACCTCATTCTTCTACCCGGAAATAAAAAAAATGGCAAGAACTGGTGAGATTTATCACAGGGCAGAAAAAATGCAGCTCAGAAGCAGGAACCAGCCATTGTGTCAAAACATGGTGTTGCCAGATTTGTCTCTTCTGCCATCAGAAATTTTAACACTGGTACAACAACAGATTTCTCAAAGTCTTGCATTCTGAAATGATAGAAACATTTAGGCAGCAACACTCAAACCAGACAGTCCGAGGAACAAATACTGCCTGAACCAAAAACCCAGCATAGAAATATCTTAACTGTATAGACACGCACGAAAAGAAACCAAAAACCAGAATATATTGAACTGCCAATTCCACTTTCCATATGAAACCATGCTCGTAATGTAGGTAATATGGATTACCAGAGCCAGCCCAGTTTGATATCATGTGGCTCAACACTACATTTGAAATGTTTATACAAATGTTGGGTACTCATATAATAAAGTTCTATTGTCTTATTTTTAGCTGATTCTCCCATATCAATACTGTCACACAGCCTAAAGCAATTGAAATGATTGACTAGCAAAATGTGCTAATAAGGCCGATTATCTTCATTTATTTGCATATAATTCTTTGCTAATTTCTCTGCAGTAATTAGGATTGTGGCACATTGCTGACATGACTTTTTAAACAAGAATGTGTTAAGTAATATTCAAACTTGTTTTGTGATTTCCAACCCATGTTTTCAATAAAGAGAAATCACCTTCAGGAAAGATATTTCTGAAATTAATATGTATTTCTAGATTTTAAGCAATCATTAGATGGAGATTTTGCTATGAATGTAGATGTTCAAAATCCAGAAGACATTTCTCTTGAGGCTACAGCTTAGTCAAGATAGATCACTGTTGCCAGTCAGGTAGGAGTTGTTGCCTGGGAAATATGGAAATGACCCAATGTTCTGCACTCAAAGCCCAAAACTGGTTGGAAGAAAATACTGGCAGAAAGCAATGCACTCCTGTAGTATCCCAAAAATTATATTTCGGTTTGCCATTCCACCTGTGGCATTTAAGTAAATCTGAGGTTGATAAATTACTTACAAGTGCATATTGCATTTTGATCAGCAATTCTTCCTACCGAATCTTTGAACCTTTTTTGGGGCTACTTATGATAATGCTACTTATAAAAGTATTTAAATACTTTTTTTTTCTGTCACCACTTTAAATTGCATCTATACTGTGCATTACTGGGTCTAGGCACTGAAATATCTTTTATAGACATAGCCTGGCTGTTAGAGTCTTTTCTTATCTCTTATTAACATCAGGTTAGCATACAATTCAGAACCTGGTTTTGTGCCTGTGTCCCTGCAAGACAAAAGAATAAAAGTCAAGGACAAAAAGCTGTGTCCTGAAAATCATGACTGGACAAATGTAAACTTTCCTGAGTGCTTTGCCAGCCACATGACAATTTTAAATAGAAGAAAGTGAACAGGTGAAAAAAGCCATCAAAGTCAGCATTAATGCTGCTGCCTAAACAGTTTAGCTGTCTTTGCTCCATTTCTTCCACAGCTATTGCTGACTGTGACTACAGATAAGTTGAACAAGGATGGAGGTCACCAAAACAAGAAATGCCTTAATAATTAAGAGCTCAATACATTTCACAAATGCACCTTCTGTATCTGCTGCCAAACAGCTGTGGATCTGTGATATCTTGTAAAAAAAAATTAAGAAGCCTGAAAGGCTCTGTTCGTAATCTAAATGTGGAACTGGAGATGCAGAATGAGGATGAAACTACTAATTACTCTCTCCAGGCTCATACTTGCAATATAATCAAATCTGTCTACCGGGGCGATCAGCACTTAATCAATTGAAGTGTGATATAACCTTGCACTTCATGCTAACATGAAGCTAGAACTAAAAAAAGCCCTGTCATTGTTACAAGCATATTTTCAAGGCAGAGAATTAGCAGGCTTTGCTCTCCAAAATGAGCCTTTCAACATTTAATTACTGATAGTAGACTGCGCACGTTTGTTAAGGTCTGCGCAGGGCTTACAGCTGAGCCTGCTGATGCCAGCAAGCCCTTCCTCTGCTGCCCTAAGGATGGTTTGCTATGGTGATACTTTGCTCCAGCACACTTCTGTGTTGGTAAAATGCTAAGTGCTCTCCGTGTTTTAATGCAAGATGACTTATTAAGTAAAGAGGCAAAGCATTTTTTATTTTCCACATTGCCATATCTTATAGCCTGAAGAAAATGTTAATGGTGGAAAAGTAGTTTGGAGGGGTTTTTTGGTTTATGTTTGGATTTTTTCCTTTTTTTTTTCTTTTTTAACTGAGACTATCTTGATAGATGAAAACCTCTGTATAATATCAGAAGTCACTTAAATGCTGTGTTTGGACAGTTAGCAAAATTTTGTGGATATGTATTTAAATCTCAGGGGAGCTTCTCTGCCTGTCACATCAGTAGCTGGCAGCTCGAGAGGCAGGTTTTCCACAAAGATTCACTCGTCCTTTAATTGCAGGGAAGTGAAATAACATCTGTCTGGGTTTTTTGACTTCTACTTCTGAATTAAACAGGGAAATACAAGGACATGACAAAGAGAAAGATCTCAGCTTTCTGAATCTGTAAAACTTTGGTTAGGCAATTGAGCAAAGATTCTGTGTCAGCTGTCGTTTATGCTTATGCTGCCCTCACAACTGGTTTTCCTACTCCATGTCCATTTCTGGGCACGGAGAGCAACACTGTGGAAAGGGATCTGGGGTCCCTGGTCGATGGCAAGTTGAACATGAGTCAGCAGTGCCCTGGCAGCCAGGAGGGCCAACCGTGTCCTGGGAGGCATCAGGCACAGCATTGCCAGCCGGGTAAGGGAGGGGATTGTCCTGCTCTGCTCTGCTCTGTGCTTGGGTGGCCTCACCTTGAGTCCTGTGTACAGTTTTGGGCACCACAATATAAAAAAGACATGAAGCTATTAGAGAGTGTCCAAAGGAGGGTGAAGGATCTGGAGGGGAAGCCGTATAAGGAGCAGCCGAGGTCACTTGGTCTGTTCAGCCGGGGGAAGAGGAGTCTGAGGAGAGACCTCATTGTGACCTTCAACAACCTCATGAGGGGAAGAGGAGGGGCAGGCACTGATTTCTTCTCTATGGTGACAATGACAGCACTCAAGGAAATGGCCTGAAGCTGAGTCAGGGGAGGTTTAGTATCAGGAAAATGTTTTTCACCCAGAAGGTGGTTGAGCACTGGAACAGGCTGTCCAGGGAAACGGTCACGGCACAAAGCCTGACAGAGTTCAAGAAATGTTTGGACAATGCTCTCAGGCATATGATGTGGTTCTTGGGGTGTCCTGCACAAGACCAGGAGTTGGACTTGATGATCCTGATGGGTCCCTTCCAACTCAGCATATTCAATGATTCTATGGTTCTATGATTCTGTGATTCTATGATTCTGTGTTCCTTTCCAATCAGCATTTGAGTTGAAATATTGACAAAACCATTTTGTTTGTGTCTGTTGTTTCATTTTTTAAAAATATTTAACTCCCAAACTTGGATTTGGAAATGCTGAAACAAAGAAAAATCTTTTTTCATAACAATGCTGTTTTGAAATTTCTAAAGCAAAGTTTAAGATCATGCTCTCCCTAAAGAGGATAATAACAAGGCTGTTTTGCTCAAAGACTGAAAGAGAGATCAGGCTCGGGCTCCAGGAGTTTTCCAGTGTATGAAAGGCCTCTTGGCCTGATGCTCACCAGCCCCCATTGCTCAAGACAACTGTGGTGTCAAGAACTTGCTTCCCTCTCCTGGGTGCCTGACTTTTCTCCATTTTGTCTCCAGACACCATCCACCCTGGACATGACTATTGTCTCGACAAACCCTGGAGAATAACTTACTTGCATGTTATTTGGCTTTCATCACTCTTAAGGTTTGTTTAACACTTATTTGTGTTGATTGTGTAATATTACATCTTTGGTTATACACCTTGGGTTCTGGAGAGAGGAGTTAACCTGGCAGTGTCACGGTGGAGAAATGAGGGCTCTGGCAGGAGGAGCAGCTCAGATTGAGCTGGCTATGCCGTGTGGAAAGCAAACACACAGGATGAGTTCTCATCTGCTGCCCAGGGTGKGTTATCACTTGCAGCTGTGCAAAGCCAGAGCACAAGCCCCCGTTCTGCTGCTGTACCTTGCTCTGGTCTGCATGAGAGTGCATTACTGCAAATAATGGGAGCATTTGGCCTAATCACTGTTTCTGCTGAAAACAAAATCTGTCAAGTGATAAAGACAAAACAAGGTACTAAAAAACCTTCACATTTTCTGCTTCTCTTTGTTTTGAAGTCAGACTTATAAAGAAAGGAAGGCCGACTTTATGCCACTACAGAAATGAGCAAACTACATTTCTGCTTTCTAAGTTCAACACAGCCTGTTCTCTCAGAAAAATATTCTACCAGTAAGCAAAACATGAACACAAATACATGAAAATTTTCCTCATTCCTATTTTTCCTATCACCTTCTGTCAATATCCAGACTAGTCAAACAATTTTTGTAATTAAAAAAAACCCAAACAAAACAAACCCCAAAACAATTTCCTGTGTACTTCCTTCCATGGAGGAGGACATAAGAGGTGGTCAGCTGTATCCTTGTTTATTTATTTGTCAGCAAAATAAGAACATCAGAATTATGAAAATGTCCAAACTCAATCAAGTGTTCGTTAGCATTCTGGGGAGTCACTTCTGTTAAAGAAAACTCTTATTTTGTCTGCATCACTAGGGAAATACAGACTAAAACTGGAATGTAAGTGTGGTTGTATTTCATAACGATTTAATGTGACAATCTTTCTATTTGCAAATGGCCCAGCGAAGGGTCACAGTTTAACATCAATTCATAGAGTAAAATGCAAGTTCAAAAACATG
Source organism: Amblyornis subalaris (assembly GCA_018881555.1). NCBI lineage: Eukaryota > Metazoa > Chordata > Aves > Passeriformes > Ptilonorhynchidae > Amblyornis > Amblyornis subalaris. Next base: position 1,539,734 of record JACAXG010000047.1, on the reverse strand, counting down.
TCAGAACAATTTGCAGGATGTTTTTCAATTATCTGGCAAAGAACATATGGATACCTCTTACATTATTTCATTTTTCTTTGAGACTTTATGTGCTGCCAGTTCCGAGCCATGAGTTGTTTGCATTCTTAAATTCCTGTTTGGGAAGTTTGCTAAGATGCCAGCAAAAAGCTCTAGCAAAGTTGCCCTTCATTTCCAAACCACTTTAGTGTCTTTTCCCACTGATGGGATAAATGGGCTGAGCATGTTCAGCTGCATCTCAGGTAAAACTAACCAAAATCAAGCCCTTAACACTCTGATTTTCGGAGTGCTTAACACCAACTGTAGCTGAACTGTAATTGGAGATGCTGGGGCACTGTAACCCTGAAAACTTGAAACAATGCTGTCTTTGTGATGAAGATGGTCCTTGGATTGTCAAACTTGCCTAGAGAAGCAAGGTAGGATGACTTGGCATATACTGCTTAAAGCAGGACTATGTTTTAAATTCTGTCTGGAATCTGGCTGATCACAATTTAATGGGCTGTTCCCCTCCCCCATGCAATTAAGGTTAAAGTACTCTAGGTACTTTGTAAATACGTACAGTAATACCCAGTAAATAGGTACAGAGGTTCTGCCCAGCCTGAGCAGTTTCCCAACAGGGAAGCTGGGTGCTTGGGAGGTTCCCTCAGCCCCAGGGGGGGAGCAGCCTCTGGGGTTGCTGTTCCCTCCTTGCTGGGGTTGTGTGTGCACACACGTGCATGTGCCAGGCTCTTGTGTGCACTGGTGCCCTGATCTTGTGGCACTGAACACTTCCCAGCCCAGTTCCCACTTTTCCACTGGCATGAAGAGCAGTGCCTGCTCCATCACTCACCATGCAGGAAACAACAGAAGCAAAGCAAAGCCAGGCACATTTTGTAACTCTTAATTTCTTTGGTGGGGGAGACATTAGAAGTGGTATTCCGGAGGTATCTTCTTTTATTTTCTTTCTGTTTCTTTTTTTTTGGTCGGTTTTGTTGGTTTTTTTTTTTGGTTGGTTGGTTTGTTTTTAAACTTGTCTAGATTACCCTGTCTCTATCAACCCCCAGGACATGTATGGGTTGTTTTTTTTTTGCCAAGTTCCTGTGTAGCCTGGTCTATGTAACGGCAAGATCTTGAAACTTTTTTTCAAAGAGCTGAGAAATTTCTTCTGCAGCTGAACATGACAGAGATGGGTGGCCAAATGTGTGTCTCAGCCACGCCTGTGACTATGAGAATGCTACAAGATCTCTGACCTGTTCTCATCCTCTCTGTACCTCTGCCACTGATGTGCCCATTTACAAATCTCTTGGCTGTTCCTCCCAGCTGGGACTCCGGAAAAGAACCAGGCCATGAAATAGTGCCAGCCAGTATTAAAAAATTCAGTAGAAGCAGAGCAAGGTTCTAACTCTGATGTCTGTAACTGGTACTCTGTGGTTGCTACAAAGTCATAAACCAAAGCTTAAGCTATCCTCTTGACATCTGATGTAGTTAAAATTGAGGAGTATTGCAGAATCATAGAATTGTTACGGTTGGAAAAGACCTTTAGGATCATCAAGTAAGTGCCAYCTTAACCCAGCACCACCACCATGTACACTACTAAACTATGTCTTCAGTGAATGAGATGAACTTCATTTGCACCTAAATCAGTATCCCAGGATTAACACAACTGGCCGTCTGCAGCAGCCATGAAGACCTGAAGACATGCTATGGTTAGACTTCCTGTTGAAGCAGTTTTCCGGTGCCAATTTGTTCACTTCTTTCTTTCACAACTGATCTTGCAGCTTTCGAGTGCGAAACTATAAAGTGCCACTGAAAAAATACCATCATTGTCATAGTCCAGTGGGGTTCTATGCTCACTGTCTGTCAGTGTGTCCCATACCAAATAGGTTTACTGAATTAGACTAAAAAATTTAAGTATTTTGCTAACTATGTGTCTTCAAAGCTGGAGCGTATTGACTGAGCACATGAGAAAGTCTAATCCTGTGCAGCCAAAATATTAATTCAGTCCATTATCTTCTCTCTGATAACAACCATCTGTTGATGCATTGAGAGTAGTACAAAGCCAGGGAAGCCAAAACCTTTCCCCAGCATAATGTTTTAACTTCTGATGACCCATGGCTCCCGGGGTGCACATTTTGTCTTTATACTTAATAGACCTGGACGGATTTTTTTACTCGTCCTGTTTTGACTCATCACTCTCTGAAGCCTGGGAAACTTTGATGAAACCCTATGGAAAGACTTTTCACAGCTTACTGTGTGCTTTATTTCTTTTCTTTGTTTTGAATTTGCCATCTTTTGTCTTTCTTTGATACTTTCTGATTCTTACATTAGAAAAGACAATGAACACAAGATCCTTATTTATGTTCCCTATACACTTGTGATTTCATACTTTCTTACGGCCTTGTTCAGTCACCTCTTTTCAGACTGAAAAAGCTTAATCTTTTAAATCACTTTAGATGCAGGAATCGTTTGATACCTTTGTCATCCTGATACTCCACTTCTGAGCCCCTTTCAGACCTGCTGCACACTATGGAGATGGGTGGACCAGAACTGCCCACAGTATTCAAGGTGTGCTAGCCCCACATCTATGCAGTGTGGGATGATGGTCTGTCTCTCATTTCTTCTCTTTTCCTTTCTTAATAATTCCTCACATTCAATTTGCCTTTTTTTTTTATTACTCCTGAGCACTGAGCTGACACTTTCATAGACTGTTTGTTATATTTCCAAGATCTTATTCCCAAATGCTAATTTAAAGACTGTCACTGTGTATATAAAATTATGATTGTTTTTCTCATGCATGCTACTTTACATTTATCTACTTTGAGTTTCATCTGCCACTTAATCATCCAGTCAGTTTTTTTCCTGTAGTTCTCTCTCTTTTTTTTTTTTTTTTTTTTTTTAGATAGCATGGAATAAATTCTTATCAACGGAAAACATAAAAACATAGCTGTATTACTATTCACCTCCACCTCCTTTCCCAGGTAATTTAGAAGTGTGTTGAACAGGGCAGACCTATCACATACTCCAGTAAGACTCTACTGGTACCTTCTCTGCATTGAGAAAATTGGTTGTTTATTCCTATTCCTCATTTTCTAAACCTTAACTCTTTACCTACCCCTCAAAGGAGCTCCTTTCCTATACTGTGGTAGGAAGAGTTTTTGGTGAAGGACTTTGTCAAATACTTTTCAGGAATTTCAGAGATTATATCCCAATCAGTACATGCAGGACAGGCTGGGAATTGCTTGTTCATTATCTCTTCTTGTACCTGAAGTAGAGGACATTGAAGGATGCTTCTAGAAGGCATATTTAGAAAATAAAAAAAACCCTAAAATGATTCTTCATGCAATGTGTAGTTAAGTTTCAAAGTTCATTGCCACACATCATGTGGATAGTATTTGGTGTTTGTGGATTCAAGGGACAGACTGGTCTAGTTCACAGATCACAAATCCACTTAAGGTTACCAAATGTATAGAAATAAAGGCTGCCTAAGGAGCTCATGAAAGTTAAAATGATTGGTAGCCCTAAGAGTACTCATCAGGAACATCATGTACATCTCTCCTGGTTGCCCTCTCTTTCCTAGGCATTCACTTTAAGAGACAGGATTCCTAGCAAACCCAGCACAGCCATTCCTCTGCTTTTTTGCGCCCATGTTCTTAACTGGGTCTTTTCTCGGATGCCTTCAGAGAATTCTGTCTGGTTTGCAAGACATGATTCCCCTCTTTGAAAACTCTTTCCCCGGGGTACTGCACTTCCCCAATATCCGCTGACTTAGGTCCTACCCATGCTCCTGACACAGTTGTCAAACCAGCAGGTGCTACAGCTCCTAGACTGTAGTTCTCCAGATGCACCWTGCAACTGTTAAAAACTTGTCATCACTTTTGCCATCCTCCATTCCTGAAGTGCGGTGACAGCTCTAATGCCTTGCAGCTTCCTTTAGTAGGTCGGCCTTTAAATCATCTGGGCCTGACAATTTGTTACCTTAATTTTGACAATTTCTTCTATAGATTCTTCTAATGAACTCACTCTGAAATAGTTCCTTTGACATATCCCCTCTGATGCATGAAGAAAGGTTCCAGCCCAGATATTTCCCCAAACTCCTTCAAGGCTGTAAAAAATCATTTAATTTTCCTCCTCTGCTTTATCTTCTCTGAAAGTTCCTTTTGTACTTTGATCAATTAATGGGCCTACAAACTCTATAGCTTCCTGCTCCTGATGTGTTTGAAGAAATGATTAATTATGAGGTTTTTACGCCCTCTGAAAATTGTTCTTCAAACTCTTTTTTACTGGCCTAAAACGAGGAACAAGAGAACTTTGCTGAAGGCATTCATTTTGATCTTTTTTTTAATATTTGTACTTCAGTAAAGAAAGGAAAATTCTTATTGATTTTCATAATCATGAAAATATACGGATTTGTAACCAAATATTTTACACCAAATTTGTTACTCTTTTGGCCGTACATATTTATCTATAAGAACATTTATATAGCATAATCTGATTTTTTTCTATACAAATATTTTTACACTTTCTCTGACACATTGTTGTATGCTAAATAACTAGATAACTTTTTCTTTATGATTGTGCCAAGTTGCTTCTGTAAAATGCACAAAAATAGTATTGTAGTGTTCTCTTTCTTTAGCTAGATAGAACTATTTGAATGCTTTTCCATTCATCTGCTTACGTCTGACTTATAGCTCACTTTATACTTATGCCAATTGGTTGCTCCGTTCTTCTTCCACAGACCCCTTCTCACCCCTATATTGGCTTCTGGCTGATATTTGCTGATTAACTTTGTATACTTCTGGTTTGGTACTTGCCCAGTCCCCAGTCAATTTGACTATTTCTGTCATTAGTATCTCCTTTGTTTGTTTAAGCATTTCTGTGTTGGTGACTTTGCTACTCTGCTCAACTTTTGGTATAGAGGCTGTTGTGAATTAAAATAATCTCCTGGCTCTTGTTCTGTGCGAGGGGTGTGTTGTGGTTGGGCACACTTCTATTCTGCCTGCTGATGGCAACAATCCTCTGTTGCTGTGCAGCTTCATCTTTGACAGATGTTGACAGAAATGCTGTACATGTCGACAGAAAGCTTCTATTTTGCTCTCTACCCTACCTGAAATGTTCATATTCCCAGAAATTTTCCCTGTTCATACCTTTATTTCTGCTATTTTCTTGTTCACAATTGAAGTAAATTTCCCAGAATTTCCTATTTGCTTTTGGATATTCTCAATCATTCAAATTTTGCAGAAGTTTGTCTTTTTGAAACATGTTATCTACCCTGTTACTCCTGGCTTTGGAAGTTTATCTGTATGTGCACAGAAACCGGGAGGAGGTTTAAATCGGTAGCAAAATACGGCTCTTCATGTTCCAGAGAAGGAACTTCACATTTCAGTCTTAGGAACTTCACAGTGTCCCTTCCCCAGGTCTGTCTCGTGGGCCTGTTCATGGGCAGCCTGAAAAGCTGAGGCAATAACAAACAAACTTGTTACTTTTTAGTCCTGTTATGCTCCTTTTTTTACTTATGATTCTTCCTGACTGACAGCATCTGCCTTCCCACTAGAAGATTATTACTCTTACCTAATTCTAATTTTGAGGTCTCTGTATTCCATGAAGTTCTACTTCTTAAATGAGTATTATTAGTGATGTTGTGAACATCTAGGCTGCTTAATGACACAATTTTTTGTGAAGTATAAGATTTTCCTACTCCTAAACCTGCTTGTTCTTAGCTACTTGCCTGTGTCTGATTTCATTTGCGATAATACCACTCATTAACATTTTCTGACACTGACACTAATAATACTCTATTTCTCATCTTTCAGATTGCCATTCTTTTGGCAGTTTGACAGTAAAATAATCTTTGACATCAGCAGAAGTAAGGCATCTGCCCTGTTGGGCACTTCTAAAATTTTCACTGTAATTCTTTAGTTTTAGTTGCCTAAATGTATCTAAGACTTTGGCCCCATGTTTCTAGAATTAGTAATTTCCATCTCTTCCTACTTTGTTTTATTTAGTTCATTAGGAGAAAAAATAGATCTTTTTTAAAAAAAAGCAAATAATGATCTTTTTTTAAGAAAAAGCAAATAATGAAGTACAATTTAAATACTTAACCTTCTTTGAAATTAAATGATTGTGTATTTGCAATTAAAAAACAAAACCAAAAAAACTGTATTGCAAAGTAAGCACAGATCTGAGTGTCAGAATGAGATTTCTAACTTTTTCATAGCAACTGGCCATTGGGATTCTCTTGAACTTCGAGGTTCATGAGTCAAGATGTTTCTAAAAATAAATTTGGAGAAGTTTAGAAGCGTGCTTTGAAACGTGTGACATGGAGAAGTTTAGAAGCGTGCTTTGAAACGTGTGACAACAGAACGCACTGAAGAAGGACTGAATATATTGCCTTTACACCTTCCCTTTTACTGCCCTTAGATGTGCTAAGCAGAGCTCAGGAGATCTGTGCTTCTATGAAATTGCAGGGGGAGATAGTGCCTGTGCAACATTTCTAACGTGGTTCTGTATGGTCTGAGAATCTCTGCTGATGGCCTCTCAAGGGTGAGCATGTTTGCTCCTTTGCCTTTGTAACTCTAGCTATGGAGGCATATTTTCGCTTTGCTCAGTTGGAAGCCTAGCAGTGCCTATGCCTAGAAGTAAAAAAACCCCACAGCAAACCAAATCTGTTTCAAGGAACTAGCTCTAGTACTTATTCATTGAGTGTTGATTCAAAACCAAACCCAACTGCTATAAACCACAATCACCACCTCTGCGAGGCAGATGAGAGTTTCAAGGTTGGTTGCTTATCTGAAGTATGAGACACACCGTTGGTATCTGTCTCTCAAAGAGATGCAGCCTACTTTCATCCTGCCTTGTTGTCCAGCTCCTCTTCTAGTGCCCCTTTCCCCTTTGGAAATACTTGGCTGGCTCCTGGAGCACCAACTGTCAGAGAGGCTTGGTCTAGGCTGGGAGACCTCTCCTCCCTCTGAGCCCTGCTCATCCTAATGTTTCCTGACAGCGGGAAGCTGGTTGTGGCTCCCTCTACCCTTACCCACGCTGCTCTGCTCATCTGCACAGAGCATCCTGTGCAGTCATTTTCAGATGATTAAAGTTAGCTTATTCTTACAGCAGGATCATCCTTGCACTGCAGATGAGCTTTCTTTTATTTCTTTGTTCTTCAGCATGTGTGAGGTGGCCCTGGAAGGACCGAGGCCCCATTAATCTGGTATCTGTAAAAATCTGTATTGAGATGCAGTTCCATGCTACACAGCTTGCAATCTACAAATGTCTTATGACATATGATGAAAACCAATCTACAGAACAGAAGCAAAGGGATTTAATTGAATGTCATATCTGCAAAAGCCAAAGGGCAAAATCCTGGCCTCACGGAGGTCACTGGCCGAGCTCCCGTTGGCTTTCGTGGTGGCAGGCTTTCAACAAGATTCTTTGCAGCACAAGTATTTGTATTCTGCTCACGTTGACCTATTTCAGGTCGAAATTCCCTTTAGCAGTGCTCACTAAGCCATAGGGCTTGCTGGTAAACCTTAACATGTTTAGCCAATGCAAGCTGACAAGGGCATGACATCATTAGCCAAATTTCACATCCCACTGACCTTGCCATCATGACTTAATCTACTGGGGTCTGTCATCCCTAATGGTTTGGTTTGACAGTGCTTTACTGCACTTGTTGTGTATTCACCTACCACAGTGAGTCACTAAAACACGGATATGCTACTGTGTGTCTCCTATGGCATGTGAATTATAATAAAGTTTAACAATACTTTATGTATTTGTTGGACTAGCTTATCAACAGCTCTGTCTTGTTTTCTGATATCTGAGTTATCGATTTTTAAAGTCTGATATTATGTGAATTGTGTCACACTGAAATTACCATATTATGAGAAAACTTGATATGTCTACTGAGAGGGTGATTTATTATGATTTCACATCTATCATGTTTGTCTTTCAAAATTTCACACCATTTTACAGGCATCATTACCCTGATTTATTTTAGAGAGCAAAAATAATATTGCACACTGACAGGTCTGACCAGAAACCATTGTTTCACTGATTAGGTCTCTGTTCTAGCAGAAGGAAGAGTGAGTGCCACATGTCCAAGAGAGAGCTCAAGTATTGCAGGACTGTTCTGCAGACCAAGCACACAAGCAGCTCTCCTTCTACTAGGAAAAACAGAAGCAAGTACCATAAATTCCAGAGCATCATGTGTGCTTTTCTCTACATCCCATAAAAAAACCCAAACAAAACCAAAACGAAACTAACCCAAACAAATGTCCCCAGATCCCCAAACAACTGGAAAAGAGAAGAATCAACACCACCTAAGATAAATGGTTTGGGCAGTTGGGGGAAAAGAGGGAGCATATGGACCTGTACCTTGGGCACTACCATTTGAAACATCTTTCCACATTCCAAGTAATCTTCCCTAGACTTGCCTAGCAAGCTGCATCGTGGGCAGGAGAGTGAGCATTTTGCTGCATAAAAGATGAACTAAACTTTACAGCTATTTTTCTGAACTCCTTACATTATTTTTATTAGATTTGTCTGTGTGAGGGGGTTGTTGCAGAATACATGTAGGAGGTGAATTTAAAATGCAACGACCAGTCTGTACTCATTCCCACTGTGGGTTAAGCTAAACACACAGGGACAATTTCACTATGGATTAAGAATGTCCTCCTGAAGAGTTAGTATGCAATAACTATTCCAGGCTATTTCCCCAGGTAGACAAGCCTAAACATCTGATAAATAGGCCTATTCCTTTTTCTCTTAACCAATTAAGTACTTATTTTAGAAGGATAAAATGAATTATCACGTAACAATTTCACTGCAATATGTCTTACTTAGTGCATTAATGTCAGAAAAAGCGAACTACTGTCCACAGATTGGAAAGAAAGGTGTTAGTGTTTTGCATGTACAAGCAAAGAGACGTCTCTTGACCTTATTTTATTTTGGGTAAAGATTATGATGTATTGTTGTTTTTGCAACACTTCACATTTATTTCACAAAATAAATCACATAATGGACTGTCATAATAGCCCCAGTAGCGTGACAGGAAAAAAGAATTGGTAGAGCTACACTTCAGTGCACAGTGAAATAGCTAACAATTTGTTAAATATCCCATGAGTGGATTAAATAGGCATATGATCAGTTATGTGGCTGCCAAGCCACAGCAGGAGCCAATTAGAATTCACCAAAAATAATTTAGATGAAAACTGATGAATCTATCAAAACCTAATTAAATTTATGGAAAAAAGCAAATATCTCATTGACAGATTATATAACCAACAAGTTTCTCTGTAAACAGACTACAAAGCATGGCCACTGAAAATAGAGCTGCATTATTTGATCTTGTTTGAAGAGCATTGAGTTTTTAAACATTTAATATTCTTCCTATCTAAGTTTCAGGTAAATCAGTCACATATAAGGGAGTCAGCTGGTTTTCCATGAAGTTGCACAAAGTCATCCAGCAAATCATAACTGCTGTTAATTATTTCATGGCCTGTCTCACGTGCAATATGTAAGAATCTGTGGAGGGGGAGGGATTTGAATGGAGAAGAAAGATGCTGTAGACAGGGAGCTCTTTCATGGATCTGATTTTATATAATGAACTAGAAAATACACTGATAAATACAACTGTTAGAGCTAGAGCTGTTTAATATTGAGGTGGATTCTATTGTATAATTTTGGGTAGAGGGTTGTTTTTATTGAAAGGCTGGGTATTAGGCCAGCAAACGGTGAAGCAAGTCTGTGTGAGAATGAGTACCGAGATACCAACAACAAAACCCAGAAGGCAGAAAGGCAAGACACCTCTAAATCAGAGCTTTCAGCTGCAGTAAATAGATAAGCTGTCTTTAGAACCAAAAAGACAGAGACTTGCATGGTTATTCTCATTGAAAACTTTCAAAGAATTAGTCAGAAATAGGGCTGCTGATCATCTTACTCCAGCACTGTCAGGATAGATATTTCTAAAATGTACCTTACACTCCAGTTGTTTCTCAGATATCTGCACTGTTCATTCTCCCATGAAACTGTTGTACATGGTGAACTATAATCTGAGTTTTATTTTCACAGAAATTCAGTTTTCCCGGTGCACCAATGCTTTTGTGCTGTATGTGTTTTGTATAGCTAAGCAATAGGACAAAGACACAGCTGAGTATTACTCAAGACAGAGATTTTTTCCCCCCATGCTATTCAGAAATGAAGCTTTCAGCTGCCAACAGAAGAAAGGCGATATGTGCTTTTCCTCTGTGCCTGTGCTTTTCTGGTAGCCACATGGGAAAGTGCTAGGACAATGTCTGATTCATCTCTCTTGAAACTGCGAAGTTAGCAATGACTTTCCTTTTCCCTTTTCCCCAAATTGAAGACAAGTGAAAGATCCAATCCTTTAAACACAGGTAATAACATTCTTCCAATTTGAAGAGTGTGAATATTTACAGACTAGGTATCTACGAAAATCAAAATGCAGAAGAGTATATGTTCTGTCATCACTGCGTGAATGTTAACATTAGCCAGACCCTTGCATTGCATAAAGATGTCTGAATTACCTTGTATAAAATATTCTTACAGTCTAAGGAGACATTTTAAAGTGAACACGTCTTAATGCATAGATCCATAATAAGAAGATGTGTTTGCTTTCTCTGGGAAAAAGAGCAGTCACACATGCCTCATTTTCTGATTTTTCTTGCTCCTAGACTTAGAGCTATTCTTTGAAATGAGGCAAAAATAGAATTGGACTGTAAGATATGAAGTCGTTTAAGTTCTTGAATTAACTTTAATTAAAGTAAAGATAACCTAAAATGGAGGAAAATGGGGGAACCAAGGGGCAAAAAAGACAAAACTGCAAATGAGAATGAGGATGACTTATTCAATCAACTGTTCTACTCCCTCTAAGAGATGCCTTCCTAAGTTTGGGGATTTTTTGGGGAGGGGGGTGAGGTTTTTTAGGGGTTTGGTGTTTTTCCTTTTGGAGGCTTTTGGGGGTGGAATTGCTTTTTTTTTTTTTTTGCAGGGGGAGGAGTTGGCTCATTTTGAGGGAGGAAGGGGGACAAAAGGCAGGAGAAGCAGCTCACAGGGTCCTGAAAAGGGACCAAATGATGTTGTGTTTTGAGTGCTTTACTTGCTGTTGGTGGTTTCTGTGGTGCTCTGTGGGGAGGAGGAGACTTTTGGCACATCTACCCCAGGCAGCACACATGTGTCAGCACAGCGGGCTGCAACAATGATGTACAGGGTCATACAAATAAATGACACACTATGCAACTTTGCACCATGCCTAAATAGCCACGAGTGAGCTTCCCGTGGAAAACACCCAGCAGACAAGCTGTGAATGTGTAACATTTTCTCAGCACTTAACAAGGCATCACCTTGGAGCTAAAGAGGAGAGCTGCGCTTTTTCTCCTTGTTCAGACCAGTCCCAAGCCATAAATAAGCCCCTTACACTGCTGCAATGTGCTGCAATGAGCACTTCAAGGACCAGGACAAATAAGCTTTTGCTCAGGACATGAAAAAATACAGGAGCAAAATCTCTCACTAGGACTTTCCCATTGGTTATATTTTTTTAGGAGTGTTGGATAACCAAGTCTAGTAGCAGCTTCAGAGATCCTCTAAAAACGGGGCTGTTTGGTCCTGAAACTAAGACCCCAAGTTCCTCTTGAACAATCACAGCATCTGCCCAGCACTGCTCAGATGTACAGGACAGCCTATTTCTCTGTTACAAGGAATTAGATAAAGATTTGTTGTGATTATTTTAAGCCCCAAACGAATTTGCAAAAAACTGTATTCCTTGACGTATTTTGAATTATTGTATATATGAAACAGAAATTCCAGACATTTGCATTATCACAACTGATCTTAGCATATTTTTTTCACATAAAGGTCACATGCCAGGTTGCACAATAGGAGGAATTTCTTCAGAGAAAGGGTGATTAAATATTGGAAAGGACTGAGCAGAGTGGTGGTGGAATCAAAGTCCCTGGAGGTATTTAAGGAAAGACTTGACGTGGCATGGTCTGGCAGACATGGGTGGTATTCTGTCAGAGGCTGGACTTGATGATTTCAGAGGTCTTTTCCAACCTAATTGATTCTGTGATTCTGTAAATATGAACTTCTAGGACACTACTAGAAATATGCCCTTTCCATGTCGAAGGGTTAAATGCCATGCTTTACTCCTAAAGAGTGCAGCTCAGGAGGAATGTAAGAAAACCCCTTTAGATGCCTTTAAAACATATATCACCTTTTCCTGCTGGGGCTGGTGCAGGTAGGTGCATAAGGGCTTAGCAGCAATAGGAATACGTGCATGTCTTGTGGTAGATTTCATATAACATGGTGCCAATGTGTCATACATTTATCTCTCACCAAAATTTATGATAGTTCTTGAAGGCTTTTTTAATTTATCTCTCTTATTTTTTGATGTAAGCAGAATGGGTCTCAAAACGACACCACTGCACACTATTAATATGCAGCAGTTGCTTATTAAAAGACATATAGCTTTGCTATCTATTTGCAGAAGTAAACAGAAACAGCTTGGTGTATGCACTAGCCTTAATGTAGCAAATTTCAAAGAGTCTCCTTGATAGGGGCACTACATGGTAAGGTATAAGAATGTATTACAGAGCACCTTTAAATGAGATGGAAAGTGTTCATTTTTTAAAATCACTGGATATACTCTTGATAGGGAGCTTGATTCATACCAAATAACATCAATAAAACTATACTCCTTGACTTCATTAGGAGGATGCTCAAACTAATTATTTGCCACTGGTTTTACAGCTACAATTAATTTTGAACTTAATTTTCAGAGGTACTAAGCACACTCCCATAACCCATTGATTTTAAGTAATGTTTTGGGTCCTGGACACTTCAGAAAATGAGGCTGCCTTATCTACAAATTCAGTCAAATTGTTAATCCACACTGGAATTAATGGACTAAGCTAACAGAATCTGCAAATAAATTGGAAACACTGAATTAGTGCATCTCCTGATGGTTCTGGAGAGAAGCCTTATCTAACCAGCCCGATCCATTTTTTCACCTGCTCTGACAACAGGCTGCCAGGCATAGGCTGCTCTGCATGGCAGCAGCCTTCTGCTAGGGCACTTTATGTCACAAAAAAATATATTCAGTGCTTGAAACCAGCCTATTATTAATAAACACCAACACATCTCAGGGGTGCTATTCAGCTTAGCACCATCCTCGTAAAATCTTTTTTATTGTTTGTGTGATACATTCTCAAGATATTAACATTTTTATGTGGCTGGAAAGAGAAGAAAATCCCTGAATTTCACTCTGTGAACTCAAATCCAAAAGTGGCCAGTGCAGAAACTGTATAAAATTGGATAATCTGTTTACAGAAAGAGCTGGATGGGTAACGGAGTTGGCAAAGACATTCAGCTTTTACATAATTGGCTCAGACACTTTCCAAGTCAGAAGGGTCAGTGAGGCTTTACTGCCTGAAAAACGCTTTGCAAAACCTGTGAAATAAACCGCTCATGTGTCATGTGAGGGACATTGCCCACCATGAGACAAATACCAACGTGCATAACATTGTCTGGTATCATGGAAAAATTGTCAGGATTTAAACCAGAGGCAGTCAAAGAGCAAAGGGGGTATCAGGTACTTACAGGATCCTGGAAGATCTGGTGTCAAATGATGACAGAGCTCCCTACCCTAATTGAACAACCAACATTCAGGCACTTGTATAGACAGAAATAACTAGCTGTTTTGTTGATTTATTAAAAAAACCCCTATATTTCAGCATTTTTAATTAACTCTGGGTTGGAAAGAATATTCTTTGTTTTTAATGTGGTAGTCTCAACTTCCATTTCCAACATCTCCAAATATTGCTATCTACTCTCTTAAAATTATTTTTGTCTAAATAATTTCTTAAGAGCTTTAAATTCCATATTTTAAAATATGCATGACCCTATTCTACAATAAATGGAGAAATTAGATGGATGCTTAACACGGAAAGCTGTAAAGACATGAAGTTTAGAGTAAGCTCATATTTATTTTTCCTGGTTGTTATGGTATATGAAGCCATAGAACAGAAAAAAGCTAACACTATATTATACTAATAGAAGTTGAACAAATAAATTGCCAAGTAAGGATAGAGAACAAGTGAGTAGAAGGGACCAGAAATTTACAAAATATAGGAGCTTGTCTATTTGAGTTAAAATGAAAGCAAAGCATTCACACGTGTATAATTTCCCAAAATATTCTGCAAGAGTAAAGAAATTGTTATTTTCTGTGCTTTTCTGTGCTTGATTTTCAGAGCTAAGTGCAGTAAAGATGTACAGATTTTTGAGTTCTTATTGTGGTTTTGCTCCTATTGTAAGGAAGTAAAATCCTTTGGATATTGAATATTCAATTACAGGTCTTCCTGCAGGCCATTTGGAATCCTTTCAGCAGTGAGGGAATTGCATTCCAGACCCAGGTAAGCCTGGCTGAAATAGAATGTTCAGTGTGGAAGGCTCAGGTGTTGGGACCTCTGCCCTGTTCAAGTGCTCATAAGCTACAGGGTCATTCTTCTTGCTTGTGCTGTTTCTGTCCTACACACAGGGATGGAGCAAGTTCGGGTTGGATGTCACTTTGTTGCATGTCCCACAGAGTAAGAAATAATCTTCCCGGACCTTGTGCTCCACATACACCTTGTGCTCCACAGTGGCACAAGGGTGGCCAGGACTTTACTTTCTACCAAAATGTATGATGACAGTTACGAAAAATTGAAGCTATCCTATCACCTGTAGCAATTGCAGCTTTGGTATTGAAGTTTTTACACCAGTGATATCTATTAGGCACAGATAATTTTGATAGCAGTTATTGTGAATATATAACCATTGCTTCCCTCCTTCTTGCCTGCCTCATACCTTCGATGAAATCTGTATGTATAAAAGTTTGCGCTGAGAAAGTCCTGCTTAGTCGTGATGTGAGTAATGACTTCCAGACCTGCGTCTGAAGGGACACTGTGCTTGCAACAAGTGTTAGCCTTGCTGGCATTTCTCCTCGGAACAGGTAGCAGATTTGTTTGTTTGTTTGGTTTTTTATTTTCTGTAAGAACATCAGCTCCTGTTGTGTAATGTTTTTCCTTCGTTTCAATTGTAGAATGAATATTTTTAGGGTAAAAGTCACTGTGATATCATGCAAGTAAATTTATCAGGTTCCAAATTTCAGAAGAAATTTAGTATCTGCACAATTTTTGGTAGGCCCACAAGAATGTTTGACAGAATTTGCAATGCATGGTATAGCAATGAATATCAGTCTGTCTGCAGAGGATTTTGAACAGCAGAGTGCTACTGTAGACAACAGCAAGGTGAGTTTGCTATCAAAATGGTGGGACAGTGCAGTCAATGTTACCCTTCGTAAGATGCTCCATAAGCCAACAGAACATAACCAAGTAGACAAATAGTTATGTCTCTCTCCTTTGTATTAGGCGGTGGTGTACCCCTCAGAAGGCCCTGCAGCAAAGGATGATTGATGCACATAACAGTGAATTTCATCCTGCTCCTTGAGGACAGGAGCAATTGCTGTGCCTTTCCTCTTCATTTTATATGGTTCACCATGCTCTTTGCTTGTGCTTTTCAAGTCCTTGAGCATCATCAGAATAGTACAGGCTGCCTGTAACCTCAAAGTAAAGCAGATAATTTAGAAAATGTTTTCTCCTATTCTTTCTTCCCTGATTTTTCATTTGATCTCAGATTAGTTGGGTTTCATTTTGGCATCTAAAAGGAGAAGCTATACAGCTAAAGTCAGCCCCTTCAAAAGGTATATGAAAAGCAACATCATGTTCTGAGATTGAGAAGGGTGCTTGTCTGGATGGTATTATTTACAAAAAATTCTCATTGCCTGCAATAAAATATTAATTCAATACTTTGCGTTAGCTGTTCTTATTTCCTTGTGTGCAGCATTCTTTCATACAATTCTGGTATATTCTAAAAATGCTACAGACCTAAGAGGAAAAACGTGCCTCTAAAAACTTCTTGCTAATGGAATATTGAAATTACAAGTCAGTCATCTTAAAACCACTGAGTTACAGCACTTTCCTGTTTACCAAGAAGACTACTCTTTTCAAATGGCTTTATCTTAGATTTTCCATCTTAGCCTAGTCGCCTGTGAAAATAAATGACTAAATAAATAAACACAATTATTTGGTATGGCCAAAACCAGAATCTGCATTAGTTGCCTCTGGGAAGACTGAACAACATTTCAATAGTACCAGCACTCAGCACCTCGTTGTGATTTTCAGCTGAGACCACTGGTGCTTAAAGGATACCTATCTATGTCACAGTAGTATTTGATTATCCATAGCAATTGTTGTACACCAAAACAAATAAGGTGAGGCTTAAAAGGCAGGAATAAAAAAAGCAGCTTGTGTGTCAGCAGAGTTTGGCTTGAGAAACTTTGTGACCTCTATGGTTTAATAAGAATATGGCACGTAAACAGCATATCCACAAAACCACATGTGTGCAGGGGGCTATTCCAGATGGCAAAAGCTTTTCCAGTCTTGGCAAAATGATTTGGTTTGACAGTTGATATGGAAGCCATTTCAAGGTAGCTGGGCACAGGAAACTTCTGGATTCTGCGGTAGTGAGAAAGGTTTCTTCCCGTTTCCTTCGCTACACAGTGCTGCTGTAGCTTTCAGCTGAAGAAAATGTTTCATCTGGGTCCTGACAAAATTTTTTCATGTAGTGAGTTTTAGAATGATGGAAAACACAGCTTTTGTTGCAAGTTTACAACTGGTTTGTTGGCTGCCTTCTGATTTCAAATGATGTGTTGTTGGGCAGGAATGGTAACCAAATACACCTGTGCAGTTCTCTGGGCATCACTGAATCTAGCATTTACTGATTTCTGTGCATCAAAACATCTAAGAACCAGTACAAACTGCAGACCAATACAACACAGTACAGATATTAGAGTGCAAACCTTGCCTATGCAATGTTTCTCTGTTGGCTCCAGGCACGACTGCAATTTGAGAGACATTTTCTACTCAAGAACCTTCAATGTCTCACTATTTGTTATGGATGTTGAATGAACAATTTTTAGCTTTGAATCATGTCATCACTGTCATCATTCAAAAGACAGCATGTCATCTTGGCTTAGTGTATGAATTATGTAGAAACACAGTTTTAGTACTTTATTTCATATAGTAATCACACATGCAGTCTTGACATACTTTGTGTTCTCTTCAGCCTTTTGGAAATAACAATACCTATAAAGCAAGCAGGTAAATAAACTTATAAACTACTCYGAAATGTTGATCAGTAGTTCGTCATTGAGTATATAAAACAAAGCTCATACCATTAGCCACTTTCAGAAGAGCCCATTTTTTGGGAGCTCCAAGTGTTGATATAATGATTTCCTGTTTTCATGGTGATGCTTGATCTTCAAACATCTGCTGCTCAGAGCACTATCTCAGTTACTTGAAATATAAAACAGAATACTCTATGAATCTAGAAATGAATGTATAAGTCCATCATTTTATGCCTGATGTATTTGTTATAGGTTTCCATAGGTCAAAAAAGACACCATTAGTTTTAGCAATTTTTACAAGTGCTTCTCTTTTGATGGGAACTGCTTAATCATAAGGTCAGAGAAATTACCTTGGATGAGAGCAAAGGCCCACCTCACTCAGTAGACTGTCTCTAATGGTTACCAGTGGCAGGTGACTATGGGAAAGTAAGTATAAGCAAAAATGCAACAAATTTTTGTCAATTTAGGGACTTCCATGCAAATATTGCATACACCTCACTGTATTCAACAGCTCTCCTTGCACGTTGGCTGTAAAAAAACGAATTGATTTTGAAAACGTTTATATTTCAGGCCGAGTCAGACATTGTCTTACTGAGAGCTTCCATTTCTTTATTTTAAACTTGAAGTTGGATAATTTCAACTGGTGGATTATACATCTTGAATTATGAGGGACAACAAATAATGGTTTCTTATTTTCCATCTTTATATCATCCGTGATTTTAATAACGTGGTTGTATCCTCCCACTTATGTCTTTTCCAAACTGGAGACTTCAGGTTGTCTTAGTTTCTTTTTGCAAGGAGATTGTTCTATCCCCAGTGAGAAGTTTTTCTAACAGAGGCATCATTCCCTGTGGGATCTCTGTAAGGTCATTATCAAAACATTATTAGGCTCTAATAGGCTTCAAATTAGAAGAACTACGGAAATAGATCTGAGAACTATCTACAGATTTATTCAGCACCTCTTAAAGCAAACCATTACAAATAAAATAGTTAAAAGGGATTTTAGCTGCCTACCAAATGTCACACATGTTTAAAAACCCATGATGTCAAAAAAATACGGTTTTCCAGGTGGAAATCTGACAGTGTAAATATAGACTCACGTTAGGTACTTCAGGAACTTTTCTTAGTCCTTATTGTACAGGTGAGGAGAGAGTGAGTTTCCTTTTTTTGTATTTCTCTTCATAAGTTCGTTTTATATTGAGAGTTTAGCTGTCTGCCCTTCCTTGGCAACAGGCTTATAAACTACAAACYTGTAAACCAAACATACAAACATACACAAAACTTTCACTCTAGATTCTTTCTTACACTGCAGAGCAGGTCCTGGTCCATTCCTGCTGCAAACCCATGGCTGGCAATGTTTCAGCAGCATCTAAACATCTTTATGCCAACAGTTGCTAGTGAAGGCAGCACTTCTCTAGCACTTCTCCCCATCCTCTGACTTTCCCCAGGAAGACTGACACCTAGGAGATTTCAATATCCTACCAGAAAGAAATTGTTTATTACCTAACATATTCCTCTTATTACTCTTCTTTCATCTACAAATGAACTTCTACTGAAGCCAGGAGGGGAACACGGGACTTAGATGGAAAGCGAATTGAGAATATTTGGGTTGCCTTGCTGATAACACTGATACATCATTGTTCATTTCCATTTTATTGAAATATTATGACTTGGCATTTTAAGGTAATTTCAGTGGGCATAGTCTAGTACAGAATTCAGACCTAAAACTTCTTTTATATGTGAGCTTTTATTTTCCAATATTTTCTTCAATATATGTTATTCAAAACTAGATGATTCCAAGGTCATGTAACATCAGAAACCCAGTGTTCTTTAGCAATGCATAGAAAATATACAAGTAAATTAAACTGTAAAGTGAGTGAAACTGAATTGCTAGGAAGGGCAGAATATTGCCCAGTCCTACTTCAGTGCCAAAATGAGGAGTCAATTAGTCCTCTTTTGGCTAAAACAAAACCAAGGGAATACTTGGGGTGAGGAAAAGCTAAAAGAAGTTTCAGTTCTTTGAGGGATCCAAGAAGGCCATTTGGTGTTGAAATGAAATATTTAGTTAGGGGCTTTTTCCAACAGAAGCAGAGAAAAATGTAGACTTGGAATTAGGTCCAGAAGGGAGAACCAGGAGTGTGGCAAACACCCACATCAGAGATACTGATGATAATGGTGCTAGAGATTGAGATGATCCTCTGACCCCCCAGTCGGGACTCTTCCTGTGCCCACTCAGCTTACGTGTAGGACAAAGCTGGCCACCTGCCACAGACTTGACCTTGTGTTTTCCAGCAGTTCCTGGAAATGCCAGCGTTCCAGAAGAACTCATAACTCAGGGAAGAGCCACCATGGGAAAAGCTGCTACACTGGAGACGAAATAGCTGGATCCTGCCTGTCTTGTCTTGGGTGTGGACACTGAAGCAGTTGTTTTTCATAAGAATTTAATTATTTTTGCTACCTCTTTCTTGCTTTAAAACATTGTTGAAATTGGCTTAGTGCTCTGCTACATACTATTGCAAAACCCTGTGATGATCTTTAATGAACATAAGTATTTTTTGTGTATTTTCTTAATTTTTCTAAAAGCCTTTTTTGCCCCTGCTGGTTACAGTTCAAAGGAGTATTGTGTGCTCCAAAACGGGAGAATGTTGCCATGATGAGATTGCATTTTGCAGTATTCTTTTTTTTTAAATGCAGAAAGTTCTGAAGGACTTTTTTTTTTTTTTTTTTTTCCTGCAGATCTCCCTGCTTGGAGATCTGAATTAAATCTAGGAAAATATTAACAAAATTTAAAGATCATTCCATAAGAAAGCAATGAAAAGAATTGTATGCTATATCCACAGAAAACGTGAAAGACTAAATGAATTCCCCATTGAGGTGGATGCCAGGTTGTGCCGCAAGGGGAATGAGTTTGGCTCAGAAGCTGAACTGCAAGTTCACAGCCTCCCCAGAGGTTTGGCTCTGTTGCAGTGGCTCTGTGCTGCTGTGAACAGCGACTCCTGGGAACTGCGCCTTCCCTCAGTAATTCTGCAGCAGTGCAATCCTATATTTAATCAATTCAGGTTCTAGAAATACTCCATCGCCCAGCATGAAAGTCACTGCACAGACCCAGAGATCAGGACAATGTACTTAGTCCCCACTCAGAAAAGTTAGATATTCGTTTGTAGAAAAACAGAAGGTAGAATGCAAGTGAAAGAAAGAATGAAAATACTGTGTCAGACCTTTCTTCCCTTTCAAAAAGTGATAAAACTTTTGGGAAGTTTGGGTTGGTTTGTTTGGTGTTTGGTGTTTTGGCTTTTTGTGGGTTCGTTTTTGGTTTTCTGGTTTTTTTAGGGGTTCTGTTGTAGTAGTTTGTTTTGTTTTGTTTTAGTATTCCCCATCCCGACTTGTCTCTTGGAAAAGAAAAGCGATTATTTAGGCATGTTGTACTCAGGCTGATAAGTTTTAGATGTAATGGTAACTTACAGCAACATCATGATTTTCTCAGGAAAACAAAAGAGCAGTAAAATCAGTGAATGCAGAAGTTTTATGGATATCACATCTACAAAAATTCCCTTTGTTTCTCACGGTGCAATTAGCAATTGGAACTTTCTTGTAAATGGGATGGTGAATCACAACACACCTGCACAAGAACTCTATCACAACACCAAAGTAAATCTTCATCTTAGAATAGAATATTTCCATCTGACTCAACATTTTGTTTACTACTTTCCTCTCGTGAATAGCTGCATAAGGGTATCTTCCTGTTTGCAACCATTACAGGAGCTGTATAGAACAGCTAACAAATATCAAATAACTAACTTTACATAATGACAATGTTGAAAATGGACTCCTTTTGAAAAATCCCACTGAATGGAGAAGATGGTACGCTTTAGCATCTCTAAGACCCTTATTCTGCCTGCAGGAAAAACTTGTTTAGTTCAATAGGAATACACACAGAAAAAAGTACTTCTCTGCAGATGGAAATGCAGTATTTTAACGTAAGATTTTAATTCACAGGAATTTAGTGAAGATTGGCATATGCTTTCATAAGGTCATCGTAGGGTTATTAATAATGGGTTTGAATCAACCCCAGACAAGGATTTCTTCAGTGCAACCTCCATTGCTGTAAATAATTTGCTGCAAGTATATGTTTAAAAAGCTTTGGACTCTAACCTGCTTGTTAGGCCAACAGACAGGGATCTCGGTCCTGTACTAAATCTGATGAACATCATTAGGATTCTCCTAGAAGGTGAAGTAATTTTCCATGTACAGATCACTGTGGGACCTTCATTGTCATTTGGCAAGGCTCAGGGAGCATCCTATGAGACTGCAGCAGCCCTTGACTCTGCCAGTGCTGGTCAGAGCAGAAATCATCCAGGACCTCTGCAGCACATGGCAGTGTTTAGACGGGTGCTTGCAGGGCAGCATCTTCCTTCCCGTCCCTCACAGCTTCCTTCTTCTGTTTCTGGAAAGAAATTATACAGATTTGGTCTCAGCTGGACTGAATAGCTTCCTTTGAAAATGCTGAGGTAGCTGATTTCAGATGTTTTGGAATTAAATAATCTGAAGCATTGCTAAATGCAAAGATGCTTTTTTTCTCTTTTGAGTTTATTGTAATGATACCGTTACTATTATGATTGTATCCATTTCAGAAGTTTCCTTTACAGTTACACCAGTTTGGATTAATCACCATCTCTACCATATGAACTTATGGCCCAAGAAACATTATATGTAATGATAATAAATAAGTTCTTAGCATTACTTTAAGTGAAAAATTCAAAGATGGAGAAATGTATTTAATATTATGATAAAGAACTAAGCCACCATTATTGTATTTTACATAAGGGCATATAGGACACAAGGGTACTTACTTTTATTTCTGGTGTGTAAAGTCAAATGTCATTTGAAAATTATTCTGTTCATAAATATCTTCAGTGAAGGGGCAATCATTTGCGCTAATGCTTGGGAAACCCAACCTGAATTCATTAATTTGAAATTCAGCAAGAAATGGGCATATTTACCAAGAAAGAGGAAAACTCAATTGAGATAGCTTGGCTTCAGGAGACCAGCATGAAATTGCATTGAATACCTTTTGCTGCTAGTGCTTAAAGCTGTTGAGAGGAAGACGAAAATAATAAATAAATTCATGCACCATAACCTTTTAGTTTTACTAAAAACAAAGTTTGTACATTTGATTTTCAGGACTGTGCTCAGTCCATCATAGCAATGCTTGGCATCACTGGAACTGTTGTACGGACTGCTGGATCAGACGCTGGATCTGCAGCCAGCCACTTCCTGCGTGGTCTTGGGCGAGTTATTTCACCTTTCTGTGCTCCTGTTTGCCTTGCCATCACTTGCCTGTTGTATCTGCTTGGTCTGGACTGGAAGTCTCCAAGACAGGCATTCTCTTTCTGTGTATGGTCAGTGAAAAGCCCAACTGAGCCTCAGTTCAGCTGCAGCCTTTGTGCATTGCTATGTTACAAATACTGCCTCTCACCATAGCTGTAAATGCAGTGTACTGTACTTGGCAAAACCAAAGTCCTGGTAATAAGATCTCCCTTTAAAGCAGCTGATACTCTAAAATCTCAGAAAGGTGGGAAAACCACCAATTAGTTATTTATTGATATGAGCAAGCTTGAAGTTTGGAAGGATATACACTATTGAAGTTTTGTTGCTGCTCTATCTCATGTTTAAGTGGATTATTCGGCTTCAAAGCTGCTGGGTTTTGCCCAGCACACTGCGCAGGGTAGCTCCATGCCTTTTGATAGAAAGGTCAAGCTCAGGCTGTCTACTTTCCAGACAGAAGTGTCAGCTATTTGGGAACAGGAGGTGCAGAAACCAAAATTGCATTACTAGCTGATTCCATTTTAAATATACCTGCAAAATAAAACCACCATCCTTCATAAAAATAAACTAAGGCAAGCCTGTGACTTTATAATCAGAGTTTTTAAATGCTGCCTGTCTTGATATTTCTCGGTCTTGCCACTTAAAATTCTCAGATAAACAAAATTTACAAGGATGGCAGTTGTTGCAGAAGGTATTGCAATCTTGCAACACCAGGGTGGCTCTTTGCCACACAGCATCAAGAATCGTTTTTATAATGGGGGAAAAAACCACAACAACAACAAAAAAGAGATTAATTTAGTATTTTTCCTTGATACAAATTTCTTTCTGTCTTGAGACACTTTATTTTGTTTGGTGTTTTTTTAAATATGCATGAACTTGTAGAAAGTTTCCATCATTTCTTATCCTCATTTTCCATCAGATTACACAGATAACTGCTTCCAAGATTAGCTTCTTACTTCTGGGCTCCCTGTGCATTTAGATTCTTGCTTAAGATACTTTTCACAGCCTGATTAGTGCGTAAGAGCCCCGTTTGTCCGAACAGAACTGCTAATACGATGTTCCCACAGAAGGAGACGGTCGCCTCCCTGCCGATGGGTGTATTCTGATGGAAACCACTCAAGCCAGCGAACATTCATCTGTGAGGAAGGTTTCAGGGGCTGGGGCACACGTGGGTGCCCCTCTGGCAAATCTCTCCACCTGGCTCTAGAGTCAAGCGGGCCAGTGCGTAAGAGAGTTCAAATTATGCCCGTGTACGACTGGTTTGGGGGCTTTGAAGCACAGGAGCGACGCGACTAAAGTGCACCGCTTAGCTAGATGCGGCTATTAGGACGCCTAATAAATATTTATAGTGCCTCACCGAGGAGGTGATTGACAGCACGGGGGCAATCCCCACCCTGCAGCGGCAGGCGGGCAGCCACCTCGGGGAAAGCATCTCGGGGCGGGGGTCGCGCGTAGTGGGGTCGCGCTGCTTCCGCACTCGCGGAGGGGCTTGGGACGGCCCTCGGAGCTCCACAGCTCATGCCTTTCTCCTCAGGGGCTGCGGGCACCCCAGGGCAGGACTCGCCCCGGCCCGCGGAGGGACGAGCGGGCGCGGCGCGGCGCGGCGCGGCGCGGCCCGGCCCGGCTCCCCCCGTGGCGGGGAGGGCGCTGCCGCAGTGACTGCGGTCCCGCGGAAAGCTGCGGAGCCGCCCGCCCCTCCGCAGCCGGGCTGCCTGCAGGTGAAGTGAAAGTCGTCGGGGAGAGAGAGGAGGAGGAGGAGGAGGAGGAGGAGGAGGCGGCGGCAGCGGCGGAGGAGGAGGAGGAGGAGGAGGAGGAG